>OZ004698.1:8293502-13293502 GCA_963924545.1 Pogonocherus hispidulus
TTGTATTTGCCTTGGTTTATTATTAGTTCTTAATTATTTTACTTAATTATTAAGTCTCTGAAATGCTATAAAAAATAAATAATTAGTGACAAAAGTTATACTGTAAGTATGTAACCTTTAATAATTTAGATTAATGAACTTTCGTTTGACAATAATTATTGTTTTTAGTGAAAATTTTCATAAAAATATTTTTTTTAATAGCATATTCTTTCAGAGATTTCTTCAAATTACTCGACAACTGTTATAACTACGATAAAAATGCAAGAGACGAAAAAGTTTCTAAATGGAACATGGAATCCAAATTTTTTGGCAAATGAGCAGTCAGTGGCGCACCACAAAAAAGTTCTGGACGATAAAAGGGGGCCTGACCCCCGAAAAAATATCACCCTGTACATTTTCAAATCGTTTACATATGTCAAAATTTGTGGACCATCATAGGTAATCTACCGTAAAAATTTGAATAAATTATCTTTAAAACTATAGGAGCTGTGTGGAAAACACTAAAAAAAACCAAAACTTTGACACCCTGTATCTCAAAAACGAAGCGATTCCCGACATATGTTTGCTTATATGACAAACTTAACTTAAAATCAGGTGTTCTATCGAATGCCAGAGTCCTGCTAGTATAAACTGACTCACCCTGTATAAGCATAACCCTGTTTGTTCAACTCTGTGCCAAATTGCTCATAAGAATCAAATAAATACTCTCTTTATTTTTATATTTCTCCATAGCCATATTGAAGCCAAGTTTTATAATGCTTTTTCTTGTTTTTTTGTTGTTGTAGTCCTGGGAAACGAATGTAAATTTGAATTTGACAGTTATTTGACATTGGTAATCATAATCAACAGTTGAAAGTTGTGGCTCCAGTATGGCGGAACGTTCAGCATATCTTATCTAGTGGTTGTAAGACAAATATAATATACATTCAAAGTACCACCCTACCCCTGAGAAAGGGTTACCTATGCGTTGAAAAGACACTGCTGCACTAGCTGTACCAACATGAAAGGTGGTACATATAGAAAACTTAAGGCGAATTTACACGTGTAAAGTAGCTAAAGCAAGTTACTAAATTAAGAAGCTAAATTTAGTTACTTGCATCGCGTAAACAACTTGATTTTGCACTTGCACAATCAATTTCTGTTTACTTGAGCAAGTAGTCTCCCCACCTCCGTTTCGCAGCAAATAAACGCCAAATAAACAAGTCTAGCCAGGCCAGTTTAGTAAAGTGTATTAGTATACTCGTGCAGATACGATGAGACGTGGAATTGAAAATTTGGAAATTGCAGGCCTTGAGATAGTAGCAGAAAATTTGATTTAGCAGAATGAAACTATTCTTTGGACATCAGCATACAATTTCTATATTCTAAAGAATCTCCATTTACAAGTTCTCTGAGCAACGTAGAAGAAGCACCATAAGTTTCTCTTCCGTTTAACCAGTTTCGTATCCAACAACGTTTTTCTTTGACAATTTCTTCTGAAATTATCTCTGATAATTCATCACATACATCCAATATACATTTCTGCACTGATGCTTGAAAAAATGTACTTGCAGCCATGTTTAAATTAACATACTAAACGAAAATATTAACATTAATGTAG
The DNA here is from genome assembly GCA_963924545.1 of Pogonocherus hispidulus. Classification (NCBI taxonomy): domain Eukaryota; kingdom Metazoa; phylum Arthropoda; class Insecta; order Coleoptera; family Cerambycidae; genus Pogonocherus; species Pogonocherus hispidulus. Next base: position 8,295,103 of record OZ004698.1, read on the forward strand.
ACCCACATTTCACAAAAACAACAACTTTTTAATCTACTTGATTTAGTAACTTGCTTTAGCTACTTTACACGTGTAAATTCGCCTTTAGGGGAAGTGACTTGAAAGATGAATATGTAGGTCATTAAAGTGACTTGAAACTGTGCAACCATTGCCGTATTCATTTTTTGTGGTTAGTAGATTCAACGACTGTAGGTACTCAATCAACAACACCCGTGTTATAGGTATTGTTGCTGTACCTCGGTTTTTCCAAAATCTATAGCAACATTTAAATTTGCATTAGGACACAGAAATATTATATCATTTATTTGCGTGTTTCAAATATCTCATATGCTGCCTTTGATCTTCTAGCTTTAGAGAAGTAGATACGATCCCATTTTCACTAAACCTGTATTAAAAATATCAGGAAAGTTCGCAGATAACTTCTTGAAAGTTTTGTACTTCGAACAAACTTGACATGAATTTATATCACTATCTTTACCTCGATGTTTACCTTTATTGAAAAGTACTCCACTCATATTGTATGCATCGTTTTTTAAGTACATTTATGCCAAATGATATGGTTTTATAACAAAGATTTACTTGGTGTTAATAATTGAAGTTAAATGTTATTTGAATTTTGTCATTGTCTTACAAGACCTCATTTGTAGTCTCAAAACAACCTTGGGACTTCCAGTCGGTTTGTTTAAATTTGAAAACCATTGAAAATAGACCTATCCTATGTATAAAACTATTGACACCAGAATTTAAAAAAAATACCTGTACGAGTAAACTATTAAATATAAAAATATATTCAAATCAGTTTTAAGTTTACCCTTCAACCTTCACAACACACGGATCGTGATTTGTACAAGGTTAGGCACATTATATATTTTATTCACAGTTGTAAACATAGTACACCCATACTTTTACGAGATTTGTTACAAGTTACAAATATTAGATTGTTAAGTATATAGACAATTTGGTTTTCTTTCTCTATAGGCAGCGTCTGAAATTTTTGACTTTTCGATTTTTAGAGGGTCAAGTTTGCCTTAGATTTCTGAAACAATGTTTATAGTCTTTATAATCTCAATTGAAACATTGAAACTGCATAAAAAATTCCGGCAAACGACACACGTGCGTAAACAAAGAGGCCGCCGGCGAAGGGCAGATGTTTCTTTTGTCGGATTTTTTTTTAGTTTCAATTGACATTATACAGACTATACTAAATGTAAATAAATTTATTCTACATTGGGATCAAAAATCTCATATGCAAAATGGAAAGTGATAATAACATAGATAAATGTAAGTATAGTCTATACAGGGCGCCCTATTTCTTGACCCGTTGCATGGGTAACTTTTTTATTAGTAGAGATACAAAAACGCTTAAATGAGCAAATTAGTGCAGTTTCGTATTAGTAATTCTACGGTAAGGCGAAAAATTATATACGGGGGAATGTTGAAAAGTTATTGACAAAAAACGAAAAATCCAACTTTTCTATTATCCCTCGTAGCTCGTTCATTTGAAGAGTTAGAGAAAAATGCTTCACATGTTTCTTGCAGTATTTTTCATGTAAAATGACATGCACTTGCTACTTTTTATATATCTCTTAAAATGGTTGAGAATCACAGTAAAATATATTTTTTTTAAATGTAATGGATAGGTGGCTGTGACATTAACCGAAAGTCCCCTTTTTTCTCTTTCAGATGATATAACATAGTCCATATTTTATCCTTACAAAAGTAATAATAATCGTTGTTTTTAAAGAAAGTTTATTGTCACATCAAGAATGCTATGGATTATGGAACAAAAGAATGTTTTGAGAACAGAAATTATTAATTAATTAATTATATTGAAGTAAATGTTCGAAATGACCACCATCCTGTTGGATACATAGTAAGCAACGTTTCTGGATACTTCTTAAAACATTATTTATTGTATGTCAATGTATGCTTCTAATTGCATCTTGAATCCTGACTTTTAGATCCTCTATATCTAGAGGAGCTGTCACATAAACTTTATCTTTCAATAACCCCCAAAGAAAGAAATCTAAGGGAGTCAAATCAGGTGTTCGCGCTGGCCAGTCGATATCCATTCTATTTCCTATAACATTATCAAACTGTTCATGTAAATATTGTTTTACCTCGCGGGAATTATGCGCAGGTGCTCCATCGTGTTGGAAGTATTTAAGATTTCTAAAAATATGAAGTGGTAATTCATTTAAATATTCCTCTGTTAGAGTATTCCTTAGAAAATGAAGGTAATTATTCGCATTCAAATTATCTTCGTAAAAATATGGGCCAATAATTTTGCCACAAAAAATTCCACACCACACATTTATCCCAAATTGACGTTGATTTCTTCTTTCAGAAACAAGATGTGGATTTTCTCGGCACCACATTATGTTATTATGGCGGTTAAAAATACCATTGTTGGTAAATCTACTTTCATCACTGAATAAAATCTTTTTCCAGAAGTCTAGATCCTCTTCGCATTTTGAAATGTACCATCGACAAAATGTCATCCTTCTTTGATTATCAGCTGGATATAAAGTATTGCATATGGAATAATGATAAGGCTTTAAATTGTTACCTTTTAAAATAGCTCTTACAGTTTCCTTGGAAGTGTTGCAGTGATGTGCAATTTCTGCAGTTGAAGAATCAGGTTTAAAATTTACATAAGCCAAAACATTTATTTCAGTGTCTTCATTGAAGTTTCTTTCATCCTTAGGCTTTGAAAAAGAACCGTATAATCGTATATTATTTTCCAGCTGTCTAAATATTCTATGATGGGGTTGTCTTCGTTCCATGTAAGTTTCAAAATAAAGATTCGCTGCAGCTTGTGCATCTCGATTTTGGTTATAATAACAAAATAGCATATCATTTTTCTCTTCGTTGGTGTACATATTTGCAACACTATTATTTTGTATGCAGTATTAATAATAAACAATAAACTACTTAACAAAAACTAAAAATGTCACTTATGATCTGTCAATAATTAAATGCCAACTAGACGTTTTTAAAAATATCAGGAATCTTATTTTTTGTTTTATTTCCATAGCATTCTTGATGTGACAATAAACTTTCTTTAAAAACAACGATTATTATTACTTTTGTAAGGATAAAATATGGACTATGTTATATCATCTGAAAGAGAAAAAAGGGGACTTTCGGTTAATGTCACAGCCACCTATCCATTACATTTAAAAAAAATATATTTTACTGTGATTCTCAACCATTTTAAGAGATATATAAAAAGTAGCAAGTGCATGTCATTTTACATGAAAAATACTGCAAAAAACATGTGAAGCATTTTTCTCTAACTCTTCAAATGAACGAGCTACGAGGGATAATAGAAAAGTTGGATTTTTCGTTTTTTGTCAATAACTTTTCAACCTTCCCCCGTATATAATTTTTCGCCTTACCGTAGAATTACTAATACGAAACTGCACTAATTTGCTCATTTAAGCGTTTTTGTATCTCTACTAATAAAAAAGTTACCCATGCAACGGGTCAAGAAATATGGCGCCCTGTATAATGTAAATTAAAACTAAAAAAATTCCGACAAAAGAAACACCTGCACTTCGACGGCGACCTCTTTGTTTACGCACGTGTGTCGTTTGTCGGAATTTTTATGCAGTTTCAAATAAGATTATAAAGACTACCCTATATGCAATATTAGACATTGTGATGGTAAATAAAATAGAACTAAATCTAAAGTACGTTTACATAGAAATCTAGTCTTCCAAACAATGTAATAAGTAAATAACGGTTAACTTCAGAATAGCTTAACGGTTGTTTAATGCAAGGCATTTTAATAGCCGCTCACATTGTTAAGCGATGTTAATGGTCTATAAAAAGTATTATTTTTTCTATACATATTTATGTGCGTAAGGATAGTAATTATAAACCAGAGGGCCAATTACTTCGTCATTTTGTGCTTTTCATGCTCCATGCATGCATACGGTATTTTTTGATCAGTCTAATGCAAAGGCTGATTTAAAATTGCATCTGCATATGGAAATTTCTATCTTGTGGGCTTTCGCACTCGCAATAATAATACAACTAGAAGAATATATTTGAAGATATTGAACAAGTAGGATTGATTCGAATATTTAGTTTAGATTGGAGATATTTGTAGATTGCATTCTATTCTAACTTCTAGCTTCATATACACATTTTTAATTTGTAGATTTTACTAGCCTACAAAATTAAACTTGAAGGTTATATTGAAGGTTTTATATAGGTATATAAAATATATGTCAAATTACCGCAGTTTGTGCTTCCACCAAGACTGAATTGAGTGACCTCGGTATTGTGGGTTTGTGAATGTCAAATAACTACAAGCAATACTTAATAATTAATATTTTAAAACTCTTTACAATCATTTTTTTGTATTAGACCCAGTGTCTAATAAATTATATTTTACGATTTAATAAAGCTGTGATTTTAATGATTCGATTATTTATAGTCGAGTTTCTAGTTGGATACATTTTAATTACTGCTAATTAAATCGTAATAAATTGTCGGGAAGTTTGTAATTTTATTTAAACGATAACATTAGACAAAAAAATACTGACATGTAGTTGTTCAGTTTACTTTTGTAGTATGGTTCATTTAACGAGTGTGCGAGATGAAAAACATGAATATCGACAAATATTGATAAAATAAAATGTTATTTTGGGAAATAAATTCTTTAAAATTTAATTTTCTGCTTAAATTTGTAAAACTACTTACTTGTTTGAGGTCTAAAGGTGCCCACAGATTAGCATGCATGCGTATCATACATGTCTGTCATGCATGTATGACGTACATGTATGACAATAGGGTTTAACCATAGACCTACATACTAGCTTGTCAAACAAGTTAGTTTGGAAGTGCACGATGAGTAGTGAAGACGATTACATTCTATTAGCAGCGGCGTACGCTGCTGTAATTAAAAAGAAAAGGAATAAATTAGTTAAACAGCCACAAATTCGAACTAAATGGGTGAAAGAATGGCTTTTAAAACGCTCACAATATACTCATACCAATCGTCTAGAAGAGTTACGTTTAGAACCTGATGATTGGCGAAATTATCTGAGGATGGATGAAGAAATCGACAGAAAAGAAACTGAACTATATACCATATAAAACAATAGATACGCGAGACACTGTACTCAATGTATGCGAATGAAGCGTGATATTTGGCCACACACTGACATGACAACCTTGTCTGAAAGTTTATGCTTGCGCAATCATGATTTCCGGCCATGCCAGAAAACTTGTGCGACGCGCATGCTTGCGGTTTTTTGACCACACACCGGCAAACATCAACGCATAAGCGCGTGTACATGCATGTATGACGCACATGTATGCTAGTCTGTGGGCACCTTAAAACCTGTTTGTAATTAAAATAACTATATAAATAGTGTATAGTAGTTTTTATAATGTATATTGAAACTGTAAAAAAATTCCGACAAAAAAAACACCTGCACCTCGACGGCGGCCTCTTTGTTTATGCACGTGTGTCGTTTGTCGGAATTGTTTATGCAGTTTCAAATTAGATTATACAAACTATAACTACGAGCACTTTTCTCAGCTATGGCGGGGAATATGTGATTTTTCAGTTTTCCTCGTAGAAATGAGAAATTCTTCTGAAAACATGCATATTTTGTTGTTTAAATTGGCTTCTCATCTTTTTCCATCACTTCTAAAAATGAATGAACATGATTTATCATATAATCTCGGTTAGAGAGAGTGAGATATCACCGCACTAGACAATGGGGTCACTAAAATCTCCTCAAAATAGGTACTAGGCAAAAGGCTATTAGAAAATATAGGGTGTAAAATTTAGGACAAAGATACTTTATAATACCTAATTTTAATCACGATTCATGATCATGAATCCCTAAACTCAATTATAACCACAACATGTGCGTCACAGGACAATTGGCAATAATTATTATTATACCAGTAAACCCCGCTCATCTCATAAAACTTATATTGAGAAACCTCAGGGATACTAAAGGAGGACATCAACTGAATGAGGAAAAGTATTGTTTGTGTAAACAATATAATCTGTCACAAGTGTAACGTATAGGTAGGTAGTCATATTAAAGGCATCCAGGGTCAAAGCTATTTATCTTAGTCAAATACATAATTACATACATAATACAAATACAAAGTCAAATACATAAAAAAAAATCTACGGTTACAGTTGTTGCCGTACTGGCTATTTTTAAATGATAACCTAATTTTTACGTTCAGTGCATGTAAAATTCCGATACATGTAGTTAGACATCTGGTAGACAATGAACATGTTATAATATTTTCGAAGAAATATGTACTGGCCATTACCTGAAAACTATGTAGATTGTATCGTCTCGTTACATGCATGCTTCTACAGGCAGTTAATTTTGCCCAGTCACTCTCTTCACTAAGTCTTGAAGAGGAAGCAGGTATTGGCAGTGGCGGCGACAGTAACTGTTTTAAGTAAAAACAATTTAAAAAAGCTGCGCTCAGTGTGGTTAATTGTTTAGTTAACTGGTTAATAGTCCGTATGGAACGACAGCCAATGAACTGTCGTTCCAAAAATCAAGCACCAACATTTGGTTTTCACCACACATTAGTTTTTGGCGTTTTTTGGCACGACGATGCGAATCCCGGCAATCTTAAAGAAAGAAACTGAGAGGCTATCCTTGACCAGTGGAAAAAAATGATAACTGTAGACTGAACAAAGCAATAACATAGGGTATGTTTTATAGTCCATAATGTAAATTGAAAAAACTGTAAAAAAAATTCCGACAAAAGAAACGCCTGCACTTCGATGGCGGCCTCCTTGTTTATGCACATGTGTCATTTTTCGGAAATTTTTATGCGGTTTCAAATTAGATTATAAAGACTATAACCACGCAACCTAAGGACTGATTTAGCAAATACCTACTTGTGCCATATTTTCTGGTATAGTCTTTATAATCTAATTTGAAACTGCATAAAAAATTCCGACAAACGACACACGTGCGTAAACAAAGAGGTCGCCATCGAAATGCAGTCACTGAATTCTTTAATCGGAATTTTTTTGCAGTTTCTATTTACATTATATAAACTATGCATTTAATTTCATTTAAGTTTGCGTTAGTCTGTTAGGCGACTAAATGTATAGCATAATTATAAACTGCTGGCCACTCGAACTTACACATAGAGACTTTTAGGCAAAATTTAAAGTTCAATATTTTCAACATTAATGCAAATTTTTGAACGCGGCTTGCAAATTTTAAGAGCTAGTTTTTTTCGGATTAAGCTGCATGACGTATATTTATCGTAGGACCATAGGTTTTCCCATTTCTGACGCAGTGGGTTGAAAACAAAAATTAATGGACAGACAATTTATGTTTTTCAGGCAATTTTTTTTTTATTTATTAAAAATTACCAATACCAATTACCACTAGGTATCCCTATCCATACATATCTAATATTTGTTATTACAGCACACCGTGTTTTTTTAGGGATTGCAGGAACCTTTAAATTAGGTTTAGAATTATAATTTTTTTAAGAATTGACTTTTGGCCGTTGTTAACCAATCTTGTATGTTGTAGAATATAATGTAATAAACTTGTTTTTGTCGCTACGTTTTTGTTTATTATCGACCCGGTATAATGTGTAAATTTCAACCCTCAAATAAAATGTTTAGACCATAGAAAATCTACGTGAAATAAGGATTCCAAATCCGCAAAAATCATCAAGAACCGTCAATCCAATGTCAAGTTATAGCATTTTAAAAATTTTGCTATCCAAATTTTATGTTGAGTAGTGTGTACAAGGCCTAAAGGCTTTAATCCAAAAACTGACAAAAACGTCTAGAGATATTGATGTTACCTTAGTAACGAACCATATTGCAACGACAAAAAAAATTTTTTGCGGAAATTTCACTCATACAAACGTTTTAATTTTTTGCATGACTTCATTGATCACCGCGTATATAATAAACCTATGGTCCTACGATAAATATACGTCATGCAGCTTAATCCGAAAAAAACTAGCTCTTAAAATTTGCAAGCCGCGTTCAAAAATTTGCATTCCTGTTGAAAATATTGAACTTTAAATTTTGCTTAAAAGTGTCTATGTGTAAGTTCGAGTGGCCAGCAGTGTATATATGTACTATTTAACTGTACCTACTCAAGTAATTCGCCCACAGATAATAATAATACCTTGGAGTTGCACCGCTGTGATTCCAACCGATGCGATTGTGATTGATTGCATTACGACATTCCCACATTACGATTTTATACAATGCAATTTCGCGCTAGGGGGGCGCTTTCAAGCGAGGTTGGCGTATCGTCCCGCATGCGATGGGTGTGTGACGTCGGCGCCTACGTAAACGGTGACGTCAGGGAAGCGCGAGCACCGCCCTCTTGGATGAATATTCTCGCCATACCAAAAGCGCGGGACATGCTGCGGCGGCGTGAGCACGGTGTTGTCATGTTTTGTGGGATTTCCGGATATATTGGAAACATCCATTTTGTTAATTAGCTTGGAACAATATAATACATAATAGGAAATAGAACCAAAAATGTATTAGAAATTGTACTATTTGTTTGATTTAAACACATTTTCACAAGTGTTCAATGTAATTACAAATCCATCTACAATACAGTTATTAAATAGTGACTAATTGATCATTTCATAATTGCCTTTGCGCCTTACTCAGCCATGTTAAAGGTAGATAATTGTTCGATTATCATATTATGACAACTTTAAGTATATACGTATTATGCATTTTTTCTGAGAAGTATTTTGAAATGTTTACATATTTACATATTTCCATTTATATTTCCCAGTTATATATAGCTATACTTACTTTGTAAGGACTGATTATGAAAATATTTACGTATCCGTTAGTTTAGATCACAATGTTCGACATTTTGAAGTGTTGTTATTTTTATTTTTTTTGTAGGATATATTTATAAAAATAAACTAATATGATGCTATTTTGTCATCGTTTATTATTAGTATGGTATGTTCCAATGAATTAACCATTTAAGTTTTATTTGTGATAGTTTCTGAATAGTCTCCTATAAATCATCTCCATAGATATTCATATTTTACGATAGATTATAGCATTATAAACTATAAATAAAGTAACTATAAAAATCTACCTTATATGTGGTTTCAGGTAAGAATGCAATGGTTCTATATTTTTTTACTGATCAAACGGTTAAGTATTTATTGAAAGACAAGCAAGACCATGACTAATAAAAAAATTGTTCTGATTTACTTTAGGGGTAGAACGGATATCCGGTCTCGATACTGCATACGACCATCAAACCAGATATTCGGTACCGGCCGGATTGCTGGAAAAAATCGAGTATGATCAACAAAATAAAAATTTTATTCTAAAAAATACAGCAAATAGCAGCAAATAAAATAAAATTTATGTAAAATGAATAATTAAAACAAATACAACTTCTTTTCTTTTCTCTCCTTAATAATATTCATAATTTATTAATGGTACATAAGTTGTGATGAATAAAAACCAATGTCTCACCATTATCTGGGTTGAGTATATTACTGTCACTCATAAAAATATTTCCCGCTTCCGAAAATAATCTTTCACTATATAACACTGGCGCATGGTGCACATAGGAAACTTGTTATGAGTCATTTTTGTCTAGGACTAGTCTCCGTACTTGTTCCACCAGACAATGGGATCTTCTTTTCAGTTAATTACTGGCAATAGGACGTATAGGTCCACCTCTTCCAGCGGCGATAAAGTTGTGCTTTCTCTGGTGTTCGATACATGTTTTGGACTTTAGCAATATTCTCATACTAATCTCAGATACTGGTTGGTTTTGTAATTTAATTAGTTTTGTAAGGATAAATAAAGGAAATTTTAAAATGGCAATGGTGAACACGGGCACAAGTTTAAAGGCAAAAGTACTGCATCCTGTCGATCACCCAGAGAAGGTGACTCAGGCTAATAATGGCTATTTTTAGAAACAAATATCTTATGTTTATTTATTGATACAAATATTTCAATGATGTACAAGTACGTATATTATTATATGTATAGAAAAATATGCGAAGTAATCAGCTCGGCATTGTTATGTATAAAATAATCGAACAAGAAATAAACATAATCTAAAAACGAGTATTAGTAGCTAAACCTAATTAATTATTGAATTGGTGAACTTCTGAAGTTAATAACTCGTCCAAACTACATTTGTTAAGTTAATCGATCGCTCTTCTAATACTTTGTGTTTGAATGTCAAGTCTTTGCAAAAGTAAATCATGGTCATAGCCTCTTACTGCATAATAACGATCAATGCGATACGAAAACGATTTCAAAAGCGTTGAATTTGTGCACTGAACCTCGGGAATTATTAGCTTCTTCCCTAAAGGTTCAGGGACATAGCTCCGGTTAGCTCTGGGCTCAAGGCGGGGATTGGATTTTACTGTTAAGCTTACTTATAAAAATTTGGGCACCAGGTAATTTAAATGAGAAAAAAAATATATGAAATTGTGAATGTGTGAAAGTAAGAACAAACAAATTACGTTAAGATAAAAGTATATATTACAAGTTATATTTACAACTCAATTTATGTTAAATTGAAAAAAAAGACTCTACAGCCTGAAAGCGTTTATCAAAATTTTACAAAAAAATTTTACTGGGCTGGGTTCACCAGTCTTCGGCCTACTTATGGAAAACAGAAAAAGATAGGTGAGCATGGGTGGGCCGAGGTATCAAGATCTAGGTATCTAGGATCTAGGTACAGAGAGTTCCAGAATGAATGTCCGGTACGGGAACGCAGCCTATCCTGAATATAATCAAAATTTATTTCCATTTACTAAAATTACTTCCTTTTTAACTGTCAATTTGAAAATTTTCATATTTGACAGCATTTGACGTTTGACTCAGTGGCGTTTACCATTTTTCGTGTTTAAATTGTTTTACTGAAGTATCATGTGCGTTTAAAGGAGTATTTTTCAATACTATACAGTTTCAGAGAGTCCTAAATCAGGTTGGTAATTTTATATTTCTTAATATTGAAATTAATGTAAGAACCATAAATTAATGTTTTTTAACGCTCCACAATTCACAATTTGAACAGGTTATACTAGTGATACATAGGAATAGAATAATACGAAATAATAACTATATTATTTTTGTCTTTATATTATTTTTAACATAACCTATATTTACTGACGTACCATGGCATGGAACAAATCAAATCAAACCAGTAAATTCCCTTGCCTGCGCGCATGATTCTAGTGCAGATACTAAAAATAGAAAGGCGGCACATAAAAAATCATTATGAAGTGGTACGGACAATCATTCTGGAACTCTCTGTATATGACAGAGGGCAGAGGTGTCTAGGTGTGGCTCTCAGCTGTGTTCTCCCACTAAATAACGAATTAGAAAATTTTTTCTACTATTAAGTTATTTATTTTTTATCCTTATTTAACTATCATGTATATATTAATATCTTCTGTCTTTGCATCCAAGTTGAATATATACATTTTATTTGGAAAGGTATACCAAATAGATTTACGCATATTAATTCGTCACGCAAACCAACCAACGCGTCACGTAGGCACATAATATATTGTGCATCAGATTAATACATTTCTTTAATGTGTTCGTTAATTACGGCATGATGAAATTGTAATGGAAGTGCCTTATTTGGAAGACGAATTTCTTCAACTACATGTAAACGTGCGGATAAAAAATAATGTACGTATTTTAATGCCAAAAGAAGTTACAGTGTAATAATATGATAAAAAAGGTCATTCACGTTAAGTTTAAAGTTACGTCATTTTCAGTAATTAATTGTTGTCAATATTCGATAAACAAATGACCAATAAATTAGCATAGCATTTGACATTTACAAAGAGTTTTATATTTGGCAACCCTTCTCTGCGTTGTCAAGTTGTTATTTATTTATATTGCCTATCTGTTTGCTGTTTGTTTGGTGTTTGGTTCTGCTTAAATTTTGCTCATGTATTTTTTATTTACTTTTCTAGTTATTCACTTTATTTATATTAAAAACAGTTCTTCTCAGAACTAAAACCGTTATGATTCTGTAACATTTTTCAAACTCCCGCCCGCAAAGAAGTTACTTCTGACAACGGCACATTTTTTGACAAGCTAACGTCACTTTAAACTTAACGTGAATAACCTATGTATAATCGCAAATAAAATACATACCTATTGGAAAAAAGTGAGGAAAAAGTTTATGGAAGCAATTCGACAGGAATTAAAAGCACCATAGCTTATAATAAAGCTTATTCTTCTGGAAAAGTAATGCAAACATGAATTATCCTGTTAATAAAAAGTTAATAGGCGTCATAGACATGCTTTCTATAAAAAAAAAAAATACTTGTTCAAGCGCAGAAAATCGATAAAAAGACTGCATCTTATAATGACAGATTTACACCAACCCGCGATTAGTTGAGTTGCAGTTTTATTGCTGTTTTCAAATACAAAAACCCAACTCCTTTAAAATGATCGGGAAACGAAAAACACAACTGCAACTGTTGAAAAACTATATAGGAGTTGCCGAAAAATCGTAAAAAAATCTGCGAAAAGTTGCTGTTTTGTCTTTTTTTCAACTCGAGTAGCTGTTTTGCCGGTTTCGTGTAAATCCGCCATAAGAAACCACTGGATCTTAAGGTACACAAAATATTAACAAAATAATACATGACTATTATTATCTTTGACAAACCTACTATCTACCATTACAAAATGTCTATAGCTAAGCTATGGCTTAAATATGTTTTTAAATTTTAACAGCCAAGAACCAATAACTACTATCAAAATCAATTGTTTTTTGTATCGAAATTTCGAGCTTATGCAGAGTTAAGTACAAATACTGAAAATTAATCGAGAAATTAAAAATTTTTCTCTAAAGCTCGAAAATGCGATATAATTTATTTGATTGGAATGGGACTGTTAAAAGTTGCATCTTTTAAACTATATCACTACGGAAAATATATCTTACCTACGCCTTTTTTAAATGCGGGCTAACTATATCTATTCCTATATAACTCTGGTTCTCAATTCTCACTCGCGTGGATCCTTCTTTCGAGGAATGTGTGTCACCACTCGAAATGACAAATTGTTCCATCTCGTGAAAAATACTGCCCGATATAATTTATTAGTCGCTCTGTAGGGGGCATAAATGCTTCTTGACGGCATCGTGTCCAAAGGACTGCTCATAAATTATTTCCAAAAACCCCTATGCGGTGCTTGTGACAAAGGAACAATTTCTTAGCCTTCCGCGGAGGAGTCGAGGAAAGGTGGCAGAAAAACGAGTAAGATGCCTTCGTTCTGAGTGGCAATTTGATATAACCATTTCTGGGACTTGAAATTTTAATCGAAAAGATTGCGGCTTGTGATGAAACTTCCTTTGTTGGAGTGGCAACTTTTAATTTTCAAAAGATCCTTCAGAACATAAAAAACTGGATGTGAACAGTTAAAAGCAACGTTAGTCGCGTTTAAAGGATGGTTGACGATATAGGGAGGAAGTCCTACGTCTGTCCACTGTTCTAGTAGCTGGTGAAACTTCGCTGAAAGAATTTGTGTTAAAAAAGATGTCAACAGTTAATATATAGTATAATAATAGTCATTTATACCGCAAAATGTATTTTCTATTCGGAATTCGCTCTTCATATATGGAATGACTCGAGCCTTCGTAACGACATATTGATACTGGACTGTATTGGAACGTCGTTATTCATAAACTTGTGTTATATAATTCTTCAATAATCTCAGCATTTAATCAAACACGAAAAAATACACTTTTTCCTGAAATCATTGATTCAAACTTGATCGGAGATTCAAATATATTTTATGATATCTCTTATGGGGAAAATTATATTTCTACTTTTCACAATGCAAATCGGTTTTGTTTGAAATTATTTGTCCCGAAGTTACAAATAAGTTATTAAAAATTTCGCTTTAACTAGCACACGTTATATATTACCTGGATGTGATAAGTAGGAAGTATAATCAATAACATTTCTATTTTCTGTGGATGATATTCACTCTGCGTTCAACGGTAGTTCACTTGGAATTTAGCCATTTAAAATTCTTGCTATGCCTTTGTGACCCTGGACTAGAACATTTAAGAGCGGTCGATTTACGTTAAACGCCGTGAAATTCTCATGGAATTTAAAATGTACCAGAGCCGGGTTATTAACCGCAGAATATGGGCTGTTTTATGTTCACTAATGATAAAGTACTGTGATGAATGAATATTTTTAAGTGAATAAGGTATAACTAGATTATACATGTCTTTCAAACCAGAGCTCTAAATTTCTTTCTGGCTCTTGTAAGTAATTTCCTTCTATCAATATATTAGAAAACTTAATCTGTCATGAGTGGTATGGTTATGGTAAAAAAAATACCAATTTGTTAGAAAATGTTTATTAATTATTAATAATTTCTTCCAATAATAAATTATTTACTTACCTTAATCACTACTATTGGTAATATGTTTAATTAATAGTTATTTAACATACATGCAATAAAACGCATTTATTATATCGTCAATAATTTTGACAAATATCTTCAGATGTCTGGATCAGCTTATACAAATATATTGTGCAATTTATTTTCTGGTATTCCATCGAAAATGGACTTGGAAAGCTTGTTAAAGTCAGGGAACATTACAACTCCTCGAGAAACTCGATTTGGTTTGCCCTAGATCTTGGAAGATCCAGAAAGGATCACAATCTGGGTACTTTGACCACGTCTACCGAGGCACCTACTCGAGCGTCTACTCTACAAATTAAATGAAAGATCTATGAATTAACTTTATTAACTTGGCTGAATGATTGACAATTGTAGTGGATTTTTTATAATGCATACATAAAATAGTATTTTAATGTTCAAATTTCGCCATTCGTATCCGAGACAAATTGTCAACGAAACTTTTACTTCTGCTTGGGCATTATAAAAACGGCCATCGTCGCGGATTAAGCTTACCGTTCGGACTCTTGAACGGATTATTACTATTTTCTTTTTACACCTGTTGCATATCTAGCCGGCAGAGGCACAGGTAGTTACACTCTCTTGTGTCTTGACGTCCGGATACCCGAGGAATCGGTTTCTCCCGCCGGGGCGTTCATTGAACCTGCGGCGACGAGCACTCCGTCGACGACTTGTCGACTCTTGCTTCTGCCACCACGATAATAGAGAGCGTAGGCTAGGGTTAGATGGTCGACTTTGCTGCCACGCCTTCGACTGTGTGTCAACCAAAGTCCGAACTAATAAAATCTGAAGAATAGAAGATTTTACCTGTGATTTTATTTTTAAGTATTGGTTTTAAAGCTGTTTTAGTTTAAAAAATTAAGATTTCATCACAATAAAATACCCCTTCATACTCCTAAAAATAAAGTATATTATCTCTGCTTTTCCTTTAACCTCTTGTTACGTTCTTGAATAAATACTATTTTTGTATATTATAGTAATACAAGTGTGGAAGGTTTTTTATTGCGAAACTTGGATCATGAATCATGAGCGCCGGCGAATGATCCAAATCATAGACTTAATAAGAGGAGACCTCACGGTTCATTCATAAATAACCTTTTGTTTTGTATCAATCATTGGCAATGTGTATGACAAAGAATACCGAGAGAAAGAACGGCAAAATTCCGACTCCGTGCAACGTTGCAAAAGTTTTGGGAGAACTTGCTTCCGACGCCAAAGGCGTACTGTTTTTGGAAGGGTTGGGCATGATAATAAAACATCAAAAAAGGAATTTTAAGAAAATCACTACTATACATTGCAACAGCAAAAGCTTGTGAGATTAGAAATTAAATTAGTATCGGAGTTTTAATGTAGGGAATATAAATTGAAACTTGAACACTTAAAATTCTGAATTAAGTAAAGGTGGTATACCTACTACATTACAAAAACTTTATATATATATATATATACAGTAGTGTAAAAAAGTATTTTCCAGTTTTTCAAATATACTCAAACTCTGTATACAGGGTTCAATTACATTTAAAAGTGAAATATAATTTAAAATAAGAAAGATGTACATTGTGTTAGTTTTTAATTCAACTTTTTGTTTCAAGTTATTTGACTTACTGTTTTCAAAATAACTCTTTAAAAGCCTGATAATGGTGATTTTCTCTTAGATTAGTATAAAGGATACCTTTAAAAATTACCTTGGTTACGCAACTGATTTTAATTTTTGTGTGCAAACGTTGCATGTTGGCTTCACACTTACCAAACATTATAGGTTTTTTAATTTGTTATGCAGCAAAGTGCTGAATGATGCCTTAGCTTCTTGCTTGGATTCTTGTTTTGACCATATTTAAGTATATATGTGTGTAGGTAACTCCAAAAACTAACACATCAGCCATATTTTAAAAAATAACAAAAGCAATTCCATAATATAATATAGTATATACATACATATTATATTCCGTAAAATGATAAGGAAGCCAGCCGGCACGCCCCTGAAAATCCGTAAATATGGCGTGACAAATATAGCGACCGAATAACAAAACAAAACTTGGCAAAATTTACCTGTGGAAAGACAGTTTTGAATATAAAGAATTCACTTTTCCATAAACTTGACACTGACGCACCATTTTCTGAAGAATAGTAATAAAATCCTTACGAAAAACACTGAAAAATTCACAAAAGCAAAATTCCGACTGCCAGCAACACCGCACAAAAGAAATACTATAAAATACTATGATTCACGTGCTTGTTACCGGCATCAATGAACATGCGGATTTGAGTAGGGAGCAATGATGCCTGTTCATTCCATTTTTGCGTTATGAAGTTAGTTTTTATCGCAACATTTTTAACAAAATATGATTTATCTACTTAAGTAGAAAACGGAAAAATATTTTTATGTAATATTTTAACCTTAACCCATAATCATGGTAGTTTAAATGTGAAAATATAAATTACACAATTGATAGTTTGGCAACAGTTCTTCGTACAATCATAAAGTAGACCTTGCAGTTGACCAGATAAAGAGTAAACAAGGGGTTCTCTGATTGCTTTAAAATGTAAACAATTACATCTCCCTTGTCTTATAAATCTATGATCCAAATGAGTTTTAACATCGCTGAAATGGTATTGTAATTTTAAATTTAATAGAAAATTAAACGCTAGTGGTCACGAATACTAAATTTTGTTGGTAAATTATGATAATATTGTCTAGAAAAAGTTGTGCATCTTATCAAATTCAATTAATGGTTAAACCATACATTTTTCATTGTTTTATGATCATCATTTTATACTTAACGGGCAGAGAATATGTACAGTTAATTATCTAAAAAGGTCGTAGGTTAAAGTTAGGGTTAAGGTTAGAGTGTTAAAATTTGGAGAAAATGTACATGTTCTATATGAATTTGATTTTGCAATACCAACTGTATTTCACATATTTGACAAAAGTGTGCTTAAAATTAAACGTCAGGAGCCAGTTTTGCAGTCTAATTTTTTCGCCAAAATGAATTTGGTTCCCATTGGCTTTACGTTATTTATTAAAAAAAAAACATTTACTCCCCAACTTTTTATTCGTTTTAATAAAATCTCCACAGGTGTTGTATTTTTTGCTTTTTTTGATAATGAGAGAAAAATAAATTTTTTTTATCTTATCTCCTAATTCGGAAGACACTATGGAAGAATCTGAGCTAATACTCTATAAATCTTAAGTGAAAAAGCAATTAAAAAAAAGACATTTATAAATTTAATATGACAAAATTACTTGCAATACCTAATGTTTTATTAAATTGTTAAACTACTAGTGCTTGTTAGTTTTCTCAGAGGTTTTTTCTATTCCACATGTCTTGTATGAAAATATATCACCAGGGTGAACGGTACATGTTGGTGGTTGGATATGTTATGGCTTCTTATAAAGATAGATATACTTTTTTATTGCATAAATAAAAATGGATACATTTTTTATATATTCATTTGTATCAAAATTATTCTAATGGGAACCTGTAGCCAGTCCACGCAGTGTTATTTTTTACTCGAATCGCTACCCTATCCAACTTTGCTACAAGTTACACTGGAGGCACGTTCAACGTCAACGTCTTAACACCCGGCTTTTGTTTGTAAATTGACTCCTTAGTGGCAGTCCAGGCAAGATCCTTACACATTTTATGTGTATTTTAGGGTTAGTGCTTCATCATTGGGTATCATCAAAGTCGAGACTGGCCATTAAATATTTTTATTTGCGAAATAAAATGCGGCCATAAAACAATTATGTCGGATAATAAATTTGAGAGTTATTGTTGAATCTCGAAAAGGGTCGCCCATATTGGTTTCTATGATCCATAAAAATGAAAAAGGTTATCAAGTTTTATACATTGCGGACGTAAATTTTCCCTTTGCTAACTTTTGAACCCCATTCAAGTTAAAGGCGTCAAATAAAAGACGGATCCAGTTGCATCGAGTTTGCTAGTTCTTGACCCAATTGGAGAAACTAATATGAGTGATTGATTTATTAAATCAACCAATAAATAACATTATTTTTATAAAAACTGCTTCTGGTCAGAGGAAAAATCTGCTAAAGGAGATGGCACTAGCTCTTTTAAAGTTTTTAAGTGTACGGGTCTTCGAAAATATAAGGTTCATGTAGACCAGGCTTCGAGTGACGAATTAGATGTGTATTAGAGATCGTGAACAGCTCGTCTTAGTGTACAAACACAGTGGAAGCAGATTTTCGCTTACCGGTAACCAGCGCCGACTCGCGCTTATAAGCTAGAAAAATTAATGCATGTTTTTAAATTAACTAGTACACAGTTAAAGCAGGTAGTGCCGGCAACCAGCATTCTCGCTTTAATAGGAATGAAAATTTAGTTTATTTCTGCTTTAATACGCGCCGGTTGTGATGAATAAGGAGTACTCCTTCTAATCCTTTCTTCAGGAAAAATAGACTGCTTATGTAGATTGCACCAATTTTTGATTAAACGATATTTCACTTTCTCTAAAATGCAATTAAAAGTCTCTTGAGTCATTCTATATAGTTTATTGAAAGAATCTTTATTTATCATTTTTTAAACTTTGAAAAAATGATAATATTCTCCATATATTTTTCTTTCACGATTAAAAGTATGTATACCAACTTTTTTCTTTTTAATAATTTAGTAAACTCAGAATCTAAAGCAATCAGATCATCATCCGGATGACGAGATATTTGCTAGAAGTTTGAGACGCAATTGGCAGATTTGAACCGTTTTTCTCGCTTTACCGGTATTTACCCTGTGCTATCTCGGCGCGAGAAAACAACGCAGGCCGACGCTGACTACCTGTAAGCGAGAAACCTGCTTGCACTCTGTTTGTACACTTAAGGCGGGTATCCACTTGTGGCAGTGCTCCGTAACGTAACAACGAACATGTTACGGCCTGTTGCAAAGGTGACACGGTTCGATGCGAAAGTATGTGTTTCACTAGAATGCACCCGACTGATTTTGAATTTTTCATAAATGCAATTGGACCATCGATTTCCAGGAAGGACACAAAATTTCGTGAAGCAATTCCTGTTCAGGGAAGATTAGCAGTAACTAGAAACTCGTCCATTATACAACAAACTCTATCTAGATCTCTTCCAAACACATCGACATCTGCTTCAGTTTCGAATTATCATCAAAGTTACCGCACATATGCGTCGGAGTCCCAGCAACATCACAGTCCATACCAGTATCTAATCACGCAATACCTTTTATGTTGAACTTTATTTTGAAATACATGGCAGCTTGACTGAAATCGTATTAAAACGTATAATTTGCGAATAAAAAATAAAAACTCACTGTTATATATATATGAAGAACCCGAGATGACTTTTTGATTCATTCCTTTTTATCCTCTAAAGCAGGGGTTCCCAAAGTTTTTCTTAGGCGGGCCAATTTACCGAAATTTTTGACGGGTCAAAAAAAAACCGGAGTAAATCAAAACAATAACCACGATTTTTTTTTATTTAAATATATTTAACTATTTCTTATTTTTTCTTTTATTTTTTTTATTAGTATACCAAATTTAATATAAATATAAATCTTTAATTATATATTTATTAAAACGAAAAAATAACTGAAATCCATCTTATTATATAATAATATAAATCCTTAACTGTAACAACAATTATTATAAAATTACAATTTATTTTACAATTTACTTATTTATTTTTGAATAAAAATATAATATATCGTATCGACATCGCGGGCCGCACTTTGGGAACCCCCGCTCTAAAGGCATACTGACTAAAATCACAACCAAAAATCTGTCACTAACTGCCGTTCTATGACAAAATCACGAACGCAGTAGTTAACGTTACAGCCACAACGTCAACCCGTCTCAACTTGTCGCAGAACGTACTGTTGGCTCCCTTTGATGCGACGACTAAAAACCGACAACTGACGGTTCGTCCCGCATTCGTTATGCGTGTCAAATTGGTTACATACAACAATTCTCCGTCTCCACTAACTGTAACGTAACATGTTCGGTGTTACGTTACGAGGCATTTGACACAAATGGATACCCGCCTTTAGGTTCATGTGTTCTGTTAAAAGGTTGAGTTCACTACCTACATGAATATTATAAAATCAAACAAATTGTTATCGTTTGCGGTGTGTCGTCTCATTATCGCGATAGATTTCATAGTCGCGCTATTTGCATAGGTAATAATTATATTATCGTCCTCATATTCAACCTCGTATTCAACATTAATTCCTTGTTAAAGACGTGTAGTGCAGACGTTTAGCTCGCGAACTTTTCTTGCACAGCTCCCTACTATGCGCGAACCGTTGGTCTGTACACAACTTAAATTCTTATATTTGCGGCGACCTCTTGACTAACTACCGTAGACCACTTCACGGACATGTTGGGTGTATGGGATATGTTCTTCCAACTAACCTAGGTAATTTCCAATCTTCTACTTGATTGTAGTAAATATTTTCATATTTATGGTAAAGTTGGCGTTAAATTAAGAGCACCAATCAACGCTTGATTTTACATTGTAAATAAACAGTTGGTGTATTGTTTATTTTAGCGCAACCGTGATGCTTTGCATAATTGTTATCTGTGCAACTGACCTTTCTAATAATAGCCAGTTGCTGTGTTTTGATAGAAACCCGTTGGCCAACAGAAACACAACATTAGTGGAGCCTGCGAATAGACATTGATGGATGTTTGGAATTGATTCACGAATATTGTGTTAATTATTCGTCAACCAAAATTCCGTACGTTAAAAAAAATTCAGTTAAAAAATGAAATGTTGCCACTAGAATTTAAAATAGCTGGTTTTAGATAACCATATATACCATAACCAATAATATAGTTTGAGTTACGGGTTTTATTTAGGATGAATGTTTTTGCAAGTAATATTACGAAATATTAATAGATGTTATTACTAGTAATTATGCAATGTGGGAATTTATGTGGGAGCTAGTAAATAAATTATGGAATTTGTATTTTACATAATTCTGGAATAAAATCGTAAACATGTATGGTATTTATTTTAAAGTGTGAAAATATTTACGGTGTTTCACGGCGTTTCATGCATTTTCATAGGGTTTGCCCAAGTAAAGTTTGGGAGGCACTTGTACGCTAGATGTTTTATAAAATAAGTAAAAGAAATTCGTCATCCTTACTTCCACTATTCTAAATATGTGGGTATAATATAAATTACTAGCTTTAAAATAATGTTGTTCTATATATAACAAAGTAAACAAAATTGTTAATAAACAGTTATGGAAATACATAATTACATCATTAATTACATAATTGAATTATATGTATATAATATATAAATAATCAAGTCAATTTATTATAAATCAATGGCTAGGATGAACTAAAACTTTGTTTAAACGAATAGAACGTCTGTTGATTTATCACGAAAGGAATGTCTGGATGATTTCGATTGGTGTTTCAATGTATTTGCTATCTTATTTGGTTAAAAAACCTCGTAGAAAGTTTTATGTTTTGTGAAATCAACGCACTAGAGCAGAGATCTAGAGCGATAGTCTAAATTTTAAACAAGAAAATAGCATAACCATAACAAATTTGTAAGAGTTTCTTTAATTTTTATATTTTATGTAGATTCGTACGTGAACATTCTGAACGTTCTAACTGATATGAAACTGGCGAAAAAGCGAAGAGTGTTTCATCTATGAGCATAGTAATAAGTGTGAAGTTTAAATAGCTGTGTAAATGTTTTGTGGATAATGATTTTACGAAGGTGTAGTGGATAATGACTTCTTTAATTGGCCTTTGTCTAACACCGACATTTGTGAAAATGTCCACTAATTCGATCTGAACACGCGGAATATTAAAGGACATTGACAATTTTAAGTAATTCTAAGTGTATTCAACTCGTACGTACTTTTATGGAAAATGCACGGCTTTCATCGCTAAAACTGGCTCCCGCCAAAACAATGTGAATAATCGTAGCGTCATCTATGAACGCCTAATTTTTTCGTCTATAGGTATACTTCAGATACATAGTCTAGACTAGAATTTTTACATTTATGAATCTTAAAAATAAAAGTAATGTTAACAATCCTTGTTGGTGTCGTCTTAATCTGTTTACTTTCTTTCAATCAACAGAATATAGTCTTTATAATCTAATTTGAAACTTTATACAAAATTCCGACCAAACGACACGCGTGCGTAGACAAACAGGCCCCCGTCGAGGTGCAGGTGTTTCTTTTGTCGGAATTTTTTTTTACGAATCTTAAAAATAAAAGTATGTAATGTTGACAATCCTTGTTGGTGTTCTCTTTATCTCTTTACATTATTTCAATCAACAGAATATAGTCTTTATAATCTCAATTGAAACTGGAAATTCCGACAAACGACACACGTGCGTAATGAAAGAGGCCGCCGTCGAGGTGCAGGTGTTTCTTTTGTCGGATTTTTTTTTAGTTTCAATTGACATTATATAGACTATACCTATATATAGTCTATATATTGTCAATTGAAACTGTAAAGAAAATTCCGACAAAAGAAACACCTGCACCTCGACGGCGGCTCTTTGTTTACGCACGTGTGTCGTCTGTCGGAATTTTTTATGCAGTTTCAATTGAGATTATAAAGACATACCACTGTTTATTAAATCCGAATGCATTTTCGAAAAGGCATTGTTCATAACAAGCCTAAATTACATCAATGGAAGTAAGCACGCGTCATGATCAGAAGAACAAGACCTACTTCTACTTCACTCAATGGCCATTCATACAGGTAGGTATTTCTCGCGATGATTTGATGATAATTATCGTCGTAGGCGGGAGATAAACGGTAACTAGTCTCGTCAAGTAATCGACACGATACGACAAACGAACGCAGTAGGGACCATCGGCAGTACCTAATCGCTGCATGGTTATTGCGGCGTTCATGGCCAACGATGTGTTTGTGAATATCACAGCCACAGCCGCCTAGACGGGAGTTCAATAACACTTGAGTGGGAAAGATGCCGGCTATCGACAGCTAGTTTTGTTTCTAAAAATAATGGCGTAATGAACTGATGCATTGCACTGGATGCTAGTTAACATTGTTGTATGGTATAGGTGCATTGTTGCATGGCGGAAAACTACACACCCCACAAAAATTATCGCAACACTAAAAATTTGCTATTATTTTGATATTCGTTTTCTCTGGAACTAATTGTCCGATTTATTTGATTTTTTTTTTGTATTGTAGGTTGATTCATTAGCAATGTGACTGGTTTAGTTACATTCTCGAAAAAAATAATTTTGAATACATACAGGGTGAAACAAGTGTAACATGATTTGTCACAGAAGTTTAGAACACCCTGTGGAGTTAATCAGTTGTGGCAACATAGTAAAACTTAATAGGAGTTAAAGCGACTTCTTTTCTTAACATAATCGTCTTGGTTTCACATCGATATCTCAATAATTAAAGGAGATATTTCAAAATAAAGGGTTCAGTGTCATTTTAGTAAAAAAAATCAAATAAACCTTAACAAACATTTACAGATTTTACGAAAACTTAGCAGGCTCTGAGAACAAAATTTGAAATGTCATTCCTACAATCATTATTTCTACAGAAATACGATTGTTACAGTTTTGTTAAAACTCTTTTAATTTGCGTGCTAAATTTAAAAAAAATGAATGCTGAACTTCGTTTAAACAGACATTTGTCAAATGAAGAGTCAGTAAGAGCAATTGCACTCGTTGAAGACGGACGAAGTCAAAGATATGTGGCAAATGTAATAGGTGTTCAACCAAGTACCATTTCCAGATTAATCAGGCGTTATAGAGAAACAGGACAACATTCCAGAAGGCAAGGACAAGGGCGTAAAAAGGTAACTACAGCTGCAGATGATAGATTTCTAAGACTTTCGGCATTAAGAACTCGACATTGTACTACTCGTATGCTTCAACGAGAAATTTTGGGAGCCAGACGTGCAAACATTTCTTTACAAACTGTTAGAAACCGTCTTAGAGAAGTTAATTTACGTCCTATGGTTCCAGCCAAGGGACCACGTCTGACCAGGGAACATCGAGTTGCCCGTCTCCAATTTGCTAGGGAACACAGTAACTGGGGCCTAGAAGAATGGTCTAGTATACTGTTTACTGACGAATCAAGATTTTGTTTATATTCGTCAGATAGACGTATGCCAGTATACAGAAGGCCAGGTGAACGGCATATGCAGTGCAATTTTCGACAGATCGAAAATTTTGGAGGTAGATCGGTAATGGTGTGTGGAGGAATTTCTGTTAATGGGCGTACGGCACTGGTGCCTGTCAACAATGGCAGCATGACTGCCCAACGTTACATAACGGATATTTTAGTTCCTCATGCGATTCCATATGGACGCTTGTTGGGTAATAATTTTACCTTAATGCAAGATAACGCACGTCCTCACGTTGCACGTATAGTAAGAGAATATCTTGAAAACAGTCATGTTGCTACAATGGACTGGCCTGCTCGCAGTCCAGACCTAACTCCAATTGAGCATGTATGGAACTACAAGTCATGGAAAATCAAGGAGGGTCAAATCCCCTGCCGAACATTAAATGAGCTCCAGAACAAGCTTCAAGAGATTTGGAATGATATAGGGGAAGATTACATACACAGTCTGTTTGAAAGTCTACCACAGCGTATTCAAGCGGTAATTGAGGCTCGGGGAGGAAATACCCGATACTGAAAATTGTTATTTTAATTTTATGACGTGTTTTATTGCTGTAAGGGTATACTGTTTTATTAAATTTGTTTAATGATGCACTTGTAATCGATTTTTTTACTAAAATGACACTGAACCCTTTATTTTGAAATATCTCCTTTAATTATTGAGATATCGATGTGAAACCAAGACGATTATGTTAAGAAAAGAAGTCGCTTTAACTCCTATTAAGTTTTACTATGTTGCCATAACTGATTAACTCCACAGGGTGTTCTAAACTTCTGTGACAAATCATGTTACACTTGTTTCACCCTGTATGTATTCAAAATTATTTTTTTCGAGAATGTAACTAAACCACTCACATTGCTAACGAATCAACCTACAATACAAAAAAAAATCAATTAAATCGGGCAATTAGTTCCAGAGAAAACGAATATCAAAATAATAGCAAATTTTTAGTGTTGCGATAATTTTTGTGGGGTGTGTATATAGATATGTTTATGTTATATCAATATAGACATAGGTATGACGTAGACAATACAATCCTTTTAATTCCTTTATAATATAATAACAGAGAGTACGTAGGAAGGTATCTCCTCACTGTTTTTACGTCTCATTCGAGAATTTGGTATGTAAAAAGATATTTTGTTTCTGTTAATATTTCATGATAAATTGGAAAGGGATTGGATAATTATCTGTAACATATGACAAATAATTGACATACTCAAACTCGATTTGACTTGTTTTTTATCTCTCGATATCGTTTATCTCCTGTAAAGGGAGTTACACACGGTCCCGGATCTACTATCAGGTTGTTTGATATGTAAAGTTTGGTAAAGCTAGTCCAGGCACTAGCTTTCCTCGACGATCATAGGTAAAAATAAGTATGATTACCGGCTCGTCATCATAGCCATCTTTAGACAATATTCTAACAATTGTTGTATTGTTTTTAGCTACTAACTATTAAATAGAAGTGTTAGTTGTCTTGTCCCCAAAAAATTGACAAATATTTGCGATGAATGAAGACATTTTTACTTTCCATTTTATTAGTTGTCTTATTAATTAATTGGTATAGGTACACCCATACCTGGAACTTAACTAACGACGCAGATATCGGACGAACTGATAATTAATTACAGTACACACATTTCGGTTTCCTGAACGAGGTCCAGACACCTTGACTGGTTTTTCGAATGTATTTAAGCGAGGAGGGGGGGGGGGGTCTGTTCAGGTTCTAATAACTGCGCAGTTGTATCATCCACACGACCCGGTTGTCTTTCGGAGACACGCCGGCTCAGACGAACCTGACTGAAGCGTGTGCAGCTGCCTTTAAGTTATTTTACAGTTGGGTTTGGTATCAGGTAATGGACAACCGATTACAAATAACAAATAAGTCGATCAACTAATTCAAATGTAGATCGGGGTATCAATCTGGGAGTGGGGACACGGTCATGATTTGAAAATATAAAAAAAATGTCATAATATGAATTATACAGGGTGTTTCATAATATATGCGCAGGACTTCAGAATGTTATAGCTCGTCCAAAAATATGAAAAAAAGTTTCTATTAACTTACCCTCTAAAATGCACCATTTTAGAGATACAGGGTGTTGAAATTGAAAAAAAAAGGCCGTTTTTTGCGAATATCTCCGGAACCGCGTATCGTACAGAAAACAGCTTTTGTAAGCATTTTCTTCTACTCATAATAAACTATGTTTTGTGCGGAATTTTTTTTTTAATGTCATAATTGGTGAAGGTTTTGAAGCCCATAACATTTGGTTTTGTTACTTGTTCTAACGTTTAAATAAATTTTGTTTAATTAGTAAGAAAAAAAATTTATTGCAAGACCATATTTTTCAACATAAAAGTTGATTTTTCTCGAAAACGATCGACTTTAGAGCTTATCACCAAGAGTACCTTTTTTGTGTAGAAAACATTGGCGGTTCAAATGGGCGTCTCAAAATCGTACTTTTTCCAGTAGCGTAGAAGTTGGGTAGAAAAACACCCACTACCCCTTCAAAACCTTCACCAATTATGACTTTCAAAAAAAAAATTCCGCACAAACATAGTTTATTGTGAGTAGAAAATGCTTACAAAAGTTGTTTTCTGTACGATAAACGGTTCCGGAGATATTCGTAAAAAACGAAATTTTTTTTCAATTTCACTACCCTGTATCTCTAAAATGGTGCATTTTAGAGGGTAAGTTAATAGAGACTTTTTTTTCATATTTTTGAACGAGCTATAACATCCTAAAGTCGTGCGCATATATTAAAAAAATAATTGGATGTGGAGCTTTTAGTACATAAATCAAACTACTGTAAAATATATAAAACATTGACCATTGTGTAATATTGCTTTACAAGAAAAAACCGGGTTAGCGAATGTTTGGGGCATTACCCATCTCTCATCCACCCATCATATGCGTGCCCCATACCCGGCGTTCTGTCGTATCCTTCCCGTTTCGTTGCCGCGGTAACGGCTAGGACGCCCCGCATCGTTTGCTCTCGCAAAAGCTTTTAGGGAGTAGCAACCAGAAAGAAAAAACGAAATAAAAGTCGACGGCGGCGTTCGACGTCGTTCCGTCTCATTGTCTCCTACTAGTCGGTTTGGCGGAGTGACATGTTGCGCGACGCGATCGGCAATAATAGGGGTTGTGCAGGGGCGCTTTTATGTCGAAGCAGTGAGAAGCGGTAATAGCGGTGATACCAACAAGCAAGTGAGGATCGGTGTATTGATTTTTATATGTAAGTGTTGATATTGAAAGTACGCCCTTGCTACGTACCGGGATATCAAAAATTATCTTGGTCAAGGGTGGTTGTGGAATGTAAAACGTGTGTCTTACTTTAAATTTGAAATAATTATGTCATTGTCACACTGACATCATCAATAACCTACAAATTTCATACCTATCTATTTCAGTTGTAAAACAATAATGAACTACAAGTTATGAAATAACGGTTTTAGTAACAAGAAAAACTAAATTACAGTAATTGTTGGAAATGTCCCCCGTTTTGTCGATGCACAAGTTGACGCGCCTCCTCATGCTGTGAAAAGCGTTTTGCAGCATTTCTGGCGTTATGGTTGCACATTGCTGAACAATTCTTTGTTGCAGTTCTTGCAAATTATTTACCGGAGTTCCAAAAATCTTGTTTTTTAAGTAAGGAAATATAAAATAGTCCATAATTGTCAAACAAGGTGATCTCGGAGGAAACTCAACTTCTGTATGCAAACTTATCAGCCGGTCATCAAAAAACTCGCGGAGGAAAGCAATATTTTCTCGTGTAGTATGTGTGCTGTTGCACCGTCATGCTGGAAATAACCGTACCGAAGTTCATCATCGTTTAACTGTTGCACAAATTCAGTCAAAAAGTTGTGTCTGTACCTTTCTGCGTTGACGGTGAAATCGAAAAAAATTGGCCCACTTATTCTTCTGCGAGAAACTGCCATCCAAACACCAATTTTTTGAGCATGTAGTGGAGATTCAGTAAAAACATGAGGGTTATCATTGCTCCACATTCGCATATTTTGAGAATTGATGTATCCCGAAAGGTGGAACCACGCTTCGTCAGAAAAAAAAGTTAAGTCCAGAAGATCGTCATTCATTAAATTATTGACAAACCAATGGCAGTAAGCAAGGCGTCTGGGGTGGTCTGCGGGCAGAAGAGCTTGATGTGCTTGCATCTTATATCAATGCATGTTCAAGTCTTTCTTTAAAATCTTATGACATGTTCCATAAGAAAGTCCACTTTCCTGAGAAAGACGTTTCAAAGGTTTTGCAGGCTCATCTTCCATACGTTGACGAACGTCATTGACAACTTCTTCTGTACGAACTCTTGGTCTACCAGCACCTTTTTTATGAGTCACACAACCAGTTTCGCGAAACACTTCAACACAATTTGTAAGGCACGCATAAAAATTGTCCGGTAATATTGCCACGTTTGGGAAGTGCTCTCGAAAATTGTCCAAACACAAACGTTGACTGTATTGCCAATTTCCATTAACTAGCGCACCCGTTCGAAAATAGGCTTCAATCATGAAAATTTTATGCTGTATGGTAAGAGGCATGATTCAAAAACTGGATTAGAAAATTTCAGCACAATGACTTGACAGATTCTGACACAACAAAACATATTCAAAAATTTAAAGTAAGATACACGTTTTACATTCCACAACCACCCTTGACCAAGATAATTTTTGATATCCCGGTATAAACTAACGGCAATTCACTGATTATCACTGTTTCGTTAGTGTCGCTTATCATTACTTCAACATAAATGCACCGTAAGGCAAATTAGAGACCTTGTTGGTGCAGGAAATGTTTTTACCGGTTTCCTATGGTTTAGTTTAATTTATAGAATAAGAAATGTATTATAAGTGAACGACGAATGCATAAGACATATGTATACTAGGATATATTCTTTCTTTCTGTTTTTTCTACGGCAACAATACCTAATTTTAACTGTTTTCATCTCCGTTTCAAATTTTTCATCATAGTATTGAATACAGTTGTAACTGTATTTATTTGTGGCATTTTCTAGATATTGCTTCCTTTTATTGTCTATTTGGCATACTAAAAAAATGTGAAAATAAAAGGGCTTGAGCCAAAAAAAGAAGTCCGGGATTTAGTCTCGGATTTAGTTTACTATTTTTAAGAAATATACATCTTGTACCTATACATTTCTCTTCAATTTCTTATGCTATAATTTCAGTTGTAAATGAAGATGCTAAAGAATTTTTGACGGAAATTTCAAAACGTGTTATTTATTGAACGGATTTAAGAAATTTTTGAAACTAACACATTATAGTATCTATTTATAAACCACACATTCCTCTTAATAGATAACCAGTGTTTCTGTTATGAACACAATTCAAATATATTTTTTTTCTAGGCCCAACTATCTAATAATAAACGTAACATACTCGGGATACACACGGAGAAAGTTTTTAAATAAAAGGCGTACTATTAAAGTATCGTATCTTCAAAGTAGTTAAGTTAATTCAGTAGATACAGGCGATCAATGGACTGGATCTAGCTAATTGATTGATTTTGCCAGGCCTATAGTTCTCTATAGCTTAACTTTTGAGTAGGTTTGAGATAGATCTATCTAACTTTATATTTCATTACATTCGTGAAAGATGCCTTACATCCGCTACTTTATAATCCCAAATAATGTGACGTGTATAAAGTATAGGTGATTTAATTTAGGAAACAATTAAAAACATTGATTTTGGTTAGGTATTTGTAGTGGCGAGATACAGTGAAATACACTGCAGTGCCCTCTTTGGGTCTTTGCTACTACCTGTCTGACAATTATTGTCTAATTGACAGACAGATAACGATCTGCAGAAAGCAGATGCCATTACAGCGACCTCTATTGTCTTTGAGTTAGACAATCCTACTTAATTATTGGAAGGAGATGCCGAAAACAACTACTCCACGGGCAATATGCCCCGACTGGCGTTGCATTACATCAACATGTAATGCAACGCCAGTCGGGGCATATTGCCCGTGGAGTAGTTGTTTTCGGCATCTCCTTCCAATAATTTGGTTAGGTATATCTTAACCTGCCTTTATAAATCAATTTATACCTACACCTTCATCCTTTTAAATCGTTTTACGTTATATATTTTATTTGGTGTTGAAAGTTGAATCTACTATAGGTAAACTAAGTAGACATTCCGTGTCTTTTCAACAAATATCTCGGGGATGTCTGCTGCCGACGTATCAAGCGTTTAACCTTGAACACACGTCGGAGATCAGAGAGTAGTTCAGTAGGTCGATAACTTTGCGCTGATGACAAAATTTATATCTCCCGTCTGCAATCCGATTCCGCAGCAGCTCAGCTACTAGTAGTACCTAAGTACCTTTAATTCGGCCTGTTTGGGCTAGGATAAGATGATGTGACGTAGAAAAGGGTAAGTATATTCATCATAAAGTTTTCATTATTCGTTACTAAAGTTGTACCTAAAGCTGGTGAGGCACTTGTAATACAACCTAAGCCCGTTGCGGATATCATAGCAAACTCCGTCGCAAGTTTGTATCCAACGAAATGTTGATTCAATACTATGTTTGTTCCTACACTTCGAAAAACTGATTAGTGACCCTCATGGGCAATGAATAAAATTCGTTCCAACTGAAACGTTAACGGTTTATTAACGTTTCTGGAACGATTTCTGGATGGTAGTTTCGGTCTAATATGGTTAAATATTTTGATTGACTTTCACATTAAGCACTTTCTCAGTTAATTGATTTATGCATTTATATCTAATCATATTTTCGTCAAAAATATTTAAAACGTAAATATTGGAGATAAAGAAAGAAAATTCAGATTAGTATTGAAAATACTTCTGGGCGCGTGTATATGGGAGCTGTCTCTTAAAATATTAACGGTTAGCGCCATGCAAATGCGAGTGACCTTGACATGGTCACGTCCTCATGGAGACGACCTAGCTGTGTTGTTATAATAAGCAATCTATGTTTATGTTTGGATTATATGGTTCCTTGACTTACAGAAATTGCTTGGTTGTATCACGGTAGTGGGCCCTTATAATTCGAGCATGTTGAATAAAAAACTTTCCAGTACATGTTACAGTGATTTATGAACTGATGTTGAATGTAAAATAAACGTTTGGTATGTACTGATCGTTGTAATAGGATGAACAGGTTTTAGACTAACATATATACAGGGTGGACTAATATATATATATATATATACAGGGTGATTCATTGAGAATAAGTACCTAATATCTAAACTTGAAGATTTAGTTTTCTAGATACGTCAAATGAAAGGTTCTGGTATCACACCCTGTATAACTTATAAATATATGGACTGTAAGTGCGTAATAAAAATAGTTGTGTCTGGTATTTTCAATATGCCTACGATATTTGCGTAAGAAGCAAGATCTGTGAATTTTTTTCATATAGCTACCTACACTTATCATTGGAAGTATAGATTTAGAAGTCGTACTAATCAGCACTAAAAAAAATCATAGATTTCGCAATCCTCTCAACCATCGGAGACATTGGAAATTATAACACCAAATATGAAATTCCTTATGACTTTTGTTTTTGAGATATTGCCAAAGAACTGTTTTTGTTTAATTTTTTTTTGGTATCTTCGTAAATTGACAGATGAATTTTTGACAGAGTACATTATTAGGGCACTTTTATTAATGCCCCCATTATACCAGTGTTATCTAAGTTCCATTCATTTCCACCAACTTTGTACTGAAACCATATTTGTTATAGTCTAAGTACATTTTTCTCTTTTAGAAACAATTAATAGGAGCGAAGATGTCTAGATATTTAATTATTTTCAACCGTTGACTGATGGATTTAGTAGAGATGCGCAACCGACTGGAATAGACATTAAAAAAAAAAAGAAAAATGTAAATTTTTGCCCCATGTAGAAGTGACTATCAATTAGTTGCGTAAACTTAATATTTTGTACGGAAATCCTAGAATATTGTTGGAAAAATTCAGATGACCAAATCATTTTACTCACTTGCGCGTCTTATTAAATTCTCAGTCAACGTTTTCAATTTCATATTAAAAGTTTCTCGTGATTTTAATATAAACTACCTAACTACAAAATTACAACACGTGGTTGCAAGCAGTTATAAATATATTGCGTTTCAAATTTAAGTTTTCAGTGAACTGGCTTGACCTAGATTCTAACCAACTTGTTGATTGGAATGAAAACAAACTGCTAAATTATGTGGTACTTTTTTCACCTACTTCATATGTGGCTAGAACATTCTGACTCGGGGTCGTACTTTTACTTGTTGTTTTCGAAAATAATTACTAAATAAATAACTACTTCGGACCTCTATTTGTTACAAAGAAAGGGAAAGTCTGAAAATTGTGCTAGAAAGATGAAAGAAAATGAACTTGATGAATGCTGATGTTGATGATGAAGTTTTATTGAATGGTTTCAAATGATATTTTTATCGGTTTATTTTTTCGATAACTTTATAATTTTAGGCGAGGTGAACTAATTAAAGATGAATATATCTAACAAAAGTCTTCATAAATAAAAACAAGAAATAAGATAGCGATTTTCATCGTCAAATTAAAGTAAAATGTATGAATTACTTTTATTGGGAATTCCAAAAATGAATGCGCCCTCTGCAACTGTATGAAAATAATTGAACCTATTTAAAAGGCTTGTGCTGATATAATAATAAATAACACTATATGGGTTTGTCCAACGTAATAGTCGTAATTTAGTGGTGCTTGTGACTTTTTGGTATTGCAAAGTTAAAAACGACATAGTATTTGTACATCTTTATTTTTACATTTTAAAATGGCATTCAAAAGAAATCAGGACAACACAAACTGCCGTATTTATGGGTGTCATTAGGGATTGCAAATTTACCGATGTTTGTAATTACCGGTAAACGGTAATTGTTTTAAGAAATTACCGGTTTTACGGTAATTATCGGATTTTTAAATACAATGGCAAATAACAAAATTAAACATTCAGAATTTGTATTTAAAATAATAAAACCAAAATAAACTTTCAAACCACGATTAAACTTAAAACGTATTATCAGAATTTAAACATAAACGTAGATAATAAATCAACCCATCATCTTCGCTAAAACATAATATTTTTCTTATTTTTATAAAGACTTTTTTTGTCTTCGAAAACAACTATGTTCACTATTCTCTATATTTTTTAATGATTAATCCCTTACAGCAAACAACTCTTTACTCTTTGAAATCTAAACTTGAATTGAAATGAAAGAGAATCGTGAATTACGAATTTACACAGTAAGCAGTAATAATATTATTATTATAGCGGAACAAACGTGGAATGAAAGCATGTATAGTGTTTATAATCTCAATTGAAACTGCATAAAAAATTCCGACAAAGGACACACGTGCGTAAACAAAGAGGCCGTCGTCGAGGTGCAGGTGTTTCTTTTGTCGGAATTTTTTTTACAGTTTCAATTGACATTATATAGACTATACCTAATATAATAATGTTATCATAAATAGGTGTTGTTCTACTATGAAAACATGAAAATGCCCGCACAAACCGATTTCGGTCTCAATTTTTGTCTCAACATGTCTGCGTATCGGCCATAGGCGCCGAATCTCAGCTTCTCGTAATTTAATATTGGTACCGAAACTACCGGTAAAAGTTGGCCGATTTACCGGTAAATTTTTAAGGGATTTTTTTGTCCATTTACCGGTAAACCGGTATTGCAATCCCTAGGTGTCATTCCTCCACAAAATGTGTTAATAGAGTTCAGTCAAGATTTCGAGTCCTACACGTCATGAGTGAAGCTATGAAACCCTTGCCGTTGCCAACTTAATTTTAAATTATTTAATGGATTAAAAATAGACATTAGTACACCAATTAAAATAACAGCGCTTAAAAGTGGATTCGCCTTTTTATATTCTCATTATTCTTACAATTTATTTACAAATAGTCATGACGTGTAGGACTTTGGTAGTCCTACAAGTCTACAAGGTAGAAGATTGGCCCTAGTACCTATAAGAAACAGTTCCTCATTCATTTCTCCAAAAGGCATGAACAATTTAATAACATGGCAAACGTTTATTTATACGAGTATAACATAACCACTTTGTTGCAGCAGTGATCACTGGTTGCAGTATGTCTAACTTTTTTATTTAACAAGAAAACACAACCACTAATATGGTACCTATCACCATATACACTTTTTTTGCCGTTTGTCACACTTATTTTAGCCCAAAACGTCTAGTAAATGTTTTTTCTTTTATTTCACCTTACTAGCATATGAAGTCAGTATACTGAATGCTAATTGCTAAATTATGTGATATGATATGCAAAATTTGTACTCGTCTTCCTTCATATTTGTTTACAATTTGCAGCGCCCTCATCGGTAATTTGGATCGTCAATAAATCTGTTCTTGAAATATTTTAGTGATAGTATGCATAATGGTATTACTGTCGAATATCGTTAATTGTCGTAATTAGCTATAAAAGCAATAGCGAAGTGGCGAAAAACCAAGCCAAACAAATCAGGACTACCGCGCCAGTCGAGAGAGCTCGTTCTCTCCTAATCGAGGTTGTTAGTAAACGTAAACAGAAACGCGTGTTGGGTTCGCTATTCACTATTTTGTCCCCGGAGTGTACTTTCGATTGACTAAGTTTATACGTCGCTTGGAATGTGTCGTCTTACCGAAACGCCGTGCGCTTTTGTGCATTGCATTTCTATTATCATTAATGGGAAGGAGACAATACGTTTGTTTGTTTGCTAATTCTATTTATATTTTGTTACACATTATTACGCCGCGCCGCCCAGGATATTGTTAACTGTGAATAGGTTCTTAGTTGATAGGTATTTATTTGTATTACAAATTAAATAGATAATCAATCGGTTTTACAGCATAATGGTATAACTTCTTAATTTAATTCTTCCTGTTTTGTAATTAGTTTATTTCATATTATCTTAAGCTAATATACCAATAGTTATTAAGCTTTCTCAGAATTGGATATTAATAAACAATTAATTCTTAGGCAGACTACATTTATGTTTCAAATTGTGTACCTACTACCTATTTCGGTATTTTCGGCTTTTAACAATTGACGATAGGATTCAGGATTTGAAATCAGCACAGTTTTAGGTTTTTATTTCGTTTTTTGTTCTAACCCTATTTAGTGCTACTGTACATTTTTAGGAACAGAAATATCGTGCGTTATTAATGTAATTGACAAGCAAGTAATGCTAATAATCCGAAAATAGAAACTTGAAATTAGATGTTTTGAACATTTAAAATACCTAAAAACATTGCTTTATTACATAAAAGCGGTTATGCTTTTGTGTGAAAACTATGTACCCTTAGTACCTAGGTATCTAATAAATTTTTACTAATTACGCAGAAAGTCCGAGACTGAGTGAAATAGA
The DNA here is from genome assembly GCA_963924545.1 of Pogonocherus hispidulus. Lineage (NCBI taxonomy): Eukaryota > Metazoa > Arthropoda > Insecta > Coleoptera > Cerambycidae > Pogonocherus > Pogonocherus hispidulus. The sequence goes on from OZ004698.1 coordinate 8,331,078, forward strand.
TTTGACCTTGGATGAGATCCATCCAAAGTCAATATAAATTATTAGTAGGTATTTCCAATCATATTACAGACCAATTTTAAAAATGTTTTAAACGAACTCCTAATTTTACTTAATTCTGAAATGTAATTAATATAACAAATAAGAATAATTCACCTTTTCAAACACTAAGTAGGTAGGGTATTTAGAATTTAATAAGATAGGTACCTACTGGAATCTTTAAAAAACTTTACCCTGAAAGCTAATTTTTCTTTTTTTAAATTTGCCCGTAATATTATTCACGCAATTCGATTTCAGTTCCACCCGATGTGGAACCACAAACTAACGCGATACCTATTTATTGTTTATTTAACTTTTTTAACACTGCAATCTACCTACATAATTATTTCTTCCTAACTTTCAAGGCTAATCAGTTACAGAATGCAATCCTGCAGATAAATTAGTTTGAGCTGGTTAGTAACCAGTAAAAGCATAGGCGCCACCTTAGGAACCTAAAACGGGTACTTGGATTCCAAAAAAAAAAATACGTTAAGAATATTGAACTATTCAATCTACTTGAACCATCTACTATATCATAATTATTCCAAGTACTCATTATTTAAAAATAAAATAACATACAATAAATAAAAAATGTAGGCATACATAACACAAAAACACCTTGCTCCCAATAGGAGCATTTTCCATAATAAAAATAATATTTTTATTAACACCTGTTTATTTCTTGACATTTTATATATGGGGATCTAGTATAGGTACGTAAATGGTACGTGTGTGTACTTGACAACCTATTCGTTGTAGATACCTAGATAATAGAGTAGTTACTGAAGGGGGGCAAGTGCCTCTTTGCTCTTATTAAATTGGCGCCTGTGATCGTAATTATCCCCTATCAAAATAAATGTCGCGTCAGAACTACCTAAAATAAACTGATACTTACAACAAATAACACTTGCAGTTTACAGTAGCATCGCCGGGGGCAATGCTACTGTCAAGAAATTCCTTCATTCGAAACCCACCTCTTTACATAATCTAGTAATCCCAAACATTCAAGGCGCGCAGAAAACAGGATTCCAGGATTCTTGCAGTAATCGTTGCTGGGGCGAATCGACGAATCGGCGGTAGATCTCACGGCGACGGCGACATGCCGCGCCGGATTCAAGGAAGGACAATCGAGTCATCGAGTCGGCCTCTCGAAATAAACGGGCGGCGTTGCCGACTCTACTACGCGAGGGAAGTATCGGGGAGCTCGTGCCGCCTCTGTCCGATGCTGATCTGTCGTTCAAGGTTGCCAGATTCTAGTGAAAGATTTGCAAATTGGGAACAAAACAAAAAAGTAAAGGCGGCTCCACACGGCTTGGTCACGGCTTTGTAAAATGTATAATTACCAATTTCTTGTGTCAATTTGGAAACATATATTAAAGTTGAGACATATAACGTAGTTAAGTTTGTATATTTCTCACAGCTGTCTCAATTTAGCCAAGTGTGGAACTGCTTTAATATCTGAAGTAATTCATTAATTTGAATGTAAAAAGTCCAGAGGTTGTTAAATAGGATGCTCTGTGAAGGAATTGTCTACATTTAACTAAGATGAATAAGCATTTAGTTAAGAGGCTCATTATAAAGAACCGGTACGAGGAGAAGAGAGTAAAATATAATTTTATTAATCTTCTCAAGATCGGTATAGTTCGAGAAGAAAGGACAATAGCGGGTATTCGGGACGTCGGCCAGTCTTTAAAACAGGTTAGGAACGTTCTCTGCGAAGGCGGCGGAGTCGAATTTTGCTTCTAACTGGATCTGGCGCTCGGATTCAGAAGTGAAGTAAAATTTAAAAATCACTTTTCTGCGAAAAATAACAGCTGATCATGAGTCTGTCTAACTGCTCCCTACACGTCGCCGGCTCGATGGTTCAACGGGAAAGTTTTTATAGAGCCGCGGAGACCCCCCCGACTGCGAAAAACGCTTGACCCCGGAGTTGAAATCTACCAAATATAGAAACACGGATTCATGGTAAGCGAGTAGTCTAGGATGGCCACCTCACTGCCCAGTCATTAGATTAGACTGATCTTGAGATGTTCTAACTTTTGATTCGGTCGTCCACCTCTTGGAAACTCTAGCAGGCGCCACTTACAATATTCGTGGACGAAGGATTCCCAAAATACCAACGGCCTAATTATGAATTGATGACAGCACAAATATGTAAGTTAAACTAAAATCTATAATTGCTCGGAGAATCAATCACCGATCACACCCCACTCCACGATTATACAAAGAAAACAATGATGACCGCATGATGAGCTGGACCAACTGCTTCTGCATGACGTGTACTAAAGGGTGGTGTCAATCATGTTTCATGACACCGCCCCATCTCAGTTAATCTTTCTCAATTCGCCAAGTCCGACCCTGTCATGATCCTCGCTTTCGCGATGTCTAGTTATTACACATCACATTATGTGCTTGCCAAGCACATAACTGAAAAAAAACAGCAATATATTGACTGGTCACCGATTGTGTCAGCCTATATTGAAAGTTTCAGGTCCTTCGGGTTGCTCGTCATATTAACTTATATCCAATCGAGGACATACTCATTACTGCCAATAATTGGGACATCTGGCAACAATGCGAGGTTATTCGTTTTGTCATTGATTCGCGTGCCGAGTCTCTCTTCTCTAACCAGTAACCATACTAACCATATGCCCTGTGAGTGGTTTGTTTGGAATTACGGAGTTAGGTGTGAGAGGGCGACAGAGAAAGAGAGAGTCCCGCGTAACAATTCTGAAGAATTGATGTGGGAGATGACTCCGTTTATACGCGGAGGTGTTGCAGGTTGAGTGCCTAAGGTAACAACCAGATATTTATTGGTGATTTCATTTGGATTAAAGGTTTTATTTTAAGTTATCGCGGACTTTATTTGATCATTTTTTGATTATTTTATTCTACTTTATTTGATCAGCATACGGCTTATTTGTACAATGAATATCAAAAGTTATTCAGTCAGTAACCGTCACATTTCAAACAAATTCTTGGCGCTTGACTGAAATGTTTTTAGTCTCTGTTATACTGACTGATAAAATGATAATGGGAGTAAACACTAAACAGATAAATATTATTGCTTTTATAAGGACAGTGTATTAATTTAAAATTAATAATCACAGTTCATTTTCTTTTTATCCTTGATATCGTATGTATTCATTTGAAACAATTCGTTTAATTTCTTAAAATGTTTTGTAGGTCATATACCTCTACCTACTTCTTGAAACTATTAATAAGGGATTAATTTGTTACCTACTATAAATTCCATGACATAAGTACCACCCTTTACTTCCTGTATTCGTGTTCTGTAATTGGGAGTTATCTCTTGAACAGTTGTAATAAAATTGAATAAATAAATCAAGACTGGATAATTCAACATGCATCACTTTCACAAACTTTTCAAATATCAGTGAAAATTTACATAAAAAACTACACGCACTCGTATTATTTAGAATGACCTAAAATTACAATGAAACTGTTCATGTAAATCTTTCAAAACAATGCCCCAAACTATTATTAACCCAGAAGATTCCTGCTTGGACATAACTGTCAAATAGTTTCAATAATTTACTGCCAGATGTTACTGCTGTCAACAAGTAATGAAATGATTATTTAGGTATAGGTATTTTGTACACATACTTACTCGTAGCCATCGTAAATATACAGCGTTGCTTTACAGGATCGGGTTTAACTATTTTAAGGACCGTCAAGCGTAATAAAAAGTGACGTAATTATTCTTTGCTACTTGTAAACGAAATAAGACTGCAGTATTTACAAAATTGACGTACAAATATAAAAATTCCTTTAAGTTCCATCGCGTGGTCCAATATAATTTTAATGCTACAATTTCTTTGACTGATTGTGTTTTCAGTGCGACAAAATGTTCAGATTTTATAATATGTTAAAAGGAAATTTTGTAGAGAGATCTCGAGAGAGATTAGGTAGATTTTCGAGTTTTCCTGGCAGTCACTATTATTATCAGATTACTTTCAGATTGTAGTCCCAAAAAACATTTCTTATTGAAAAAACCCTGACACTTTGAAATTCATTTGTGATTTGCATCTAGAATATTTTAATTTTTATTACCCATATTTTAGTTATGAAAGTAATAATGTTTTTAATTCTTAAATTATTTGGTTTTTGACGATTGATTTTTTTTCTTTTCAGATAGCGAGCAGGGATCCTGGGAATCTGGCCTCTCCTACGAGTGCCGCTCCTTGCTCTTCAAGGCTTTGCATAACCTCATCGAGCGCTGTCTGCTGTCGCGCGACTTCATCCGACTGGGCAAATGGTTTGTCCAGCCGTGCGACGGGCCGCCGAGGAGAAGCGTCGTTAACGTCGCAGGGGCGGGCGACGCGGCGTCGTCGCCAATGGCGTCGACGATGACGGCCAACACGCATCTCAGCTTTTCGTTCGCCTTCTTCGTGCACGGCGAAAGCTCGGTGTGCGCCTCGGTGGACGTGCGGCAGCACCCCCCTGTGAGGAAGCTCACCAGGTGGCACATGCAGCAGGCGCAGGCTTCCACTTCCGGGCTTAAAGGTCAGTATAACAATTACAAACAGTAAACGGTTATTGTATGAGAATTAAATAAAATATTAATATAATTTGAAGGCCGCTGTACAGGGTGGACAATTTTTTTTGATTTTTAAGATATTTCATTAATTATAAGTGATAGAAAAAAATAAACCCCGTTCCCGATCTCTTTTTTCATAACCAACTTGATTGTGAAAATCAAATTAGCCTTTTGTTTTCGAGTAATAATTAAAATTTCGATTTTTCAATTTTTCGTAGATACACACTACCATATTTTGGTTGTTTGTGGAGATAGAAATGAATAATGGGCGTGTTATTCAGACACTTTTTTGAGCAAAAGCGAGTAGCGTTAAATACAAAGCACAGTAGGCCATGGGTTAATGAAAAAGGTTATTTTCTTCTCTTTCTGCTGATATATATTATGTGGTGATCATATGTAGGTACTATTTGTTGATTTTTTAAAATAAATTTTTGTGTCAATCTTTTAAATTTTTCGTTTTCTTCTAATAGGTGTGTGTCATTTAGATACTGCAGAATTGTTTGTTATTAAATTAAGACATTTGAGTTTTATCTTGATAATTACGTACCTATTGTAAAGATACTTGACAAAGTTTAGAGATTTGACCCCCACATAATATACCGGGTGTTCCACATAAAAGTCCTCTGCCTCGAATCTCGGTAACGGAATAATATATTTTGATTTTGAAAAAAACAGATGATAGAGCTCATCTATGGCTTCGTCACAAAGTTCAACTTGATTTTTTTCAGAGCAGATTGGAGATAGATTGAAGTCGAAAGAAATTTTTCGTTGGCAGGAACTTTGTAACAAGGTTTATCCGATATTTTGTTCAATTCTAAACAATTTTTGTCAAATGACCATTTTGTATTTAAAAAAAAAAACACAAGTTTAGGTCATAACTCAAAATTTATTTAAGCAGCAAAAAACTGAGTACACTTTTCTATCTCCACAAACAACCAAGATATGAACATTGAAATAATTGAAATTTTGTTTATTACTTGAAAACAAAAGATGAAAGGCCATTGTGGTTTCCACCATCAAGTTGGCCATGAAAAGAGAGATTGAAAACTAGGAAAAAATAGCGACAGGTACATAACATAAATATAGTTCAATGTGAAGACGAATTGTCTTTGGGTTTATCGTAGTTACTTCATTTCATACTTGTATTCGTTGTGATTATATCATAATTACAACTGTTACAGTTATGACTGTTAAGAAAATGTCATTAAAAAACCTCGAGGTTCATGTGCTAGAAAAAATGAGTATTCACTAAACATCTAAATCATCTAAGCAGTATAAACTTCTCCCATGTGCATCACTAAGTAATAGAAATGTCCTGCATTATTATGATTAATCTGTAAGACAACTCTATTTATAATTCAATGACCCTGAATCTTTTTGTTAGGCCCGAAAACTTATAGTAAGGAAATGTGATTTCAATTCCAGAAAATTCGGATTACCTACTGGGTGCAAAGTGGTGTTTATTTATATTTGAAAATAGGTACCTAATCATTGAAAGAAAATGATTTAAATCAAATAACTGTTACTATCTGTGACTGAAATCAACATCTTGAAAAAATTCACATCCATATAATGAGAATAAAAATGTGTATTTTGTTATTGTTTTTAATCATCAAGGATAAAAGTAGAAGTTTTATACATGTGTTCAGGATATAATTTTGATACTTAATGGTGTAGATAAGATAATTTGGGCTTGGTAATGATAAATTTATAAATATATATACATTATAATATCATGTTTTCCTTGTATTAAGGTTATATCACCACATGTAATGTACTGATTGGTAATGTGCAAAAATGTTCAAATTTCTTTCAACTTGAGCACTATGACTAATTTAAAAGAATAGTGGAAAATAGTGTAGGATTATAGTACGCATTTTTCCATATAAAAGATGGCAATGGAAGATTTTATAGTATAATGTAGGCCTTCTAGCTGACAAAATTTGAAACTACAAGACAAGTAATAGTTAGGTATTTGGTTACATTTACATTTGTAAATGTTCCACAGTTTCATTACTCTTATTCATGGTATTTTATTGGTCATAATATTTACTATTATATTAGATATGTTTTTGATAACATTTGTAAAGGAAACAAAATCAGATATCTATTTACCTAACGGCTCACCGCCATCTCAGGGAGTGACACATAATCGTTGGTTTTAATAACTTCAATAATAATGTAATTTAACAATATTAATATTAAATAGCTACATAAAACTAATAGTATTAAGTATAATAAAACTTCAAGATATTTTACCAAAGATAATGGATACAAAGAACTTATAAAATCACTCTTTAAGTACTTACAGGTTTATAATAGTTAGGATGAGAAAACAGAAAATTGTATCAGTAGTTGTAGTTATTTTTATTTGCTTGACAATATTAGATACTAATTAGACACATTACATTAGATTATGTTAGATAGGTGCTAATGTTCATGTACAATTACCTGTTTATATAATATGCACTCTGTCAAAAAATTTGTGACAATTTTACTTTTGAAGAAACGAAACATTTTGATCAGTCAAACAAAGGATTTGTCTGGTAGTCCCAGAGAAATACTAACTTGTAGCTACAGAAATTAAGAAGTGCAAGACTTCCATAATATTGATGTGTGTCGATGTTTATTCATTGTATCTATTTAGCAAATATCATCACTGTTCTAATTTGATTATTATTATTATTAATTAATTAATTGACACAAGACTAAATCGACATTTTCACTTGCAGTTATTGTGGCTCCCTTTGGCTTAGCCGGCACCCTGACCGGCCAGAGTTTCAAATCTCCCGAGGCCACCACCCGGTTACTCGACGACTGGAGCCAGTTCTATCCTCTGGACAAGTCCAGCAGCCTCACCGACAGCAGTGTAGTGGAAGTGATTGTCGGGGGCGTCAAGATGAGATACCCGTCTTGTTACGTTCTCGTTACTGATCTGGACGACAATGACAACTCTATAGTTCTAAATGGATTACCGTCTAGCCCACCAAGCGAGAGAGCGGAGAAGAGGGGGGCCAGTCCCATTTTAGTCCAGACGCCACCTCCCAGCCCTGTGCAGATCAACAGCAGGGTGCCCCAACCAGGGTCGTATACAGTAAGTTTTTATAGATTATTCTAAATGGGGTATTTTCCTTCAATCGAGGTGAAAGTGGAAACCTGTATTTTTATAAAATATATTTTTTTTATATTTATTGGGATAAAAATTATTAAGATTGAATCGGTAGAAAATTTTTAATTCAATTTTGAAATTTTATTCTATATTCATGACGTCACTAAGCGAAAACTAGGGAATATGTATCTATAAAAAGGCCACACTGATAATATGTGGCTAGTTTCAGTTTGTAACGACGAGAAACGACAGTCGACATTTCTATAATTGACATTTGAAATTTCCTGTTTGTGTTTGGCTTGACGTGTTGTATTGTTGTTTTCTTGTGAAGTAAACTTTTATTAAACATGGAGCAAGGTTTTGTAGAAGCTATGTCCGACAATTTACCGGTTATAGATCCTTTTAAGATAAAGATCCTATAGATCCTTTCAGAAATAAAAGGGATGAAAAATGTAAGGTTAGTATTTAACTTAACAGTATTACTGCAAAGTCGATTAAATATATTCAAAAATTACCTTTACAAACTACGATGTTTTTCTATTACTAATAAATACACTTGTAATCAGTCACAGGCAGAGACAACAATTCACAGGTAAAAATATAAACTAAAAACAATGTCTCATGTTTACCATGATGTTTACCCTAACCAAACAATTAAACATAAACAAAAGTAAAGTTGTCACGCAGTTACACCAACCACACAAATGAAAATATCCTAGAAATCACTAAAAAATGGCGCAAATTTTGAATTTTCGCTTAGTGACGTCACATAGATATCGCGCACAATAAAAAAATAATTTATGGACTTAAATGAACCCAATATTAAAATTCCAGAAATACATATCTCTTCTTTTTCCAACTACTTTCTATAGGCGATGTAAAAAAAAAAAAATAGGAAAACACCACATTATTATTTAATATTTACGAATACATGTATGCCCCGTCTAACTTTTTTTCTTATGTATATATGATTTTTCATTAAATTTTATTTTATTTGTTGCCAGTGCACAGTATCGCAACGACTGCCTAAAAATAAAGAATCTTTGTTAAACCCACATAAAGCATTTTCTCAAGATGATAAAATAGGACTGATCCATTTAAAAATAAATTTAAAAAACGTTTTTTTGTGGATATCTGTTGTACCCTATACACAATATAATTTAAAATAACACATGTAGAATGACAGAATTTCCAATTATTGTATTTTTTCTTAATTTTTGTGAGCTTGTAGTAGTTACGTTTAATCAGGACTAAGTGGCCAAGCTCAATCTTTTTAAATTCAATTATTTGGACTCGGGTAGGAAGTAGATGAAAAAACTTTTTGTAGATGAAAAAAAAAGTATTTTTCTGAAAACAGCTTAGTTCTATATTATTTATAATAGTTCAGTATCTTCAATATAGGTAAACTTAAAAATAAAGTCTCTATTAAAAAATATATTATACTAACCTTGCATCTTGGATCTTTCTTAGGTTTCTGTCGAGCACATCAACTCCATGTCTCGAGAGCAGACTGCAGCTACAGTTCTGCCGGAACGTACTTGGCAAGAGTGCATTTCGGGCGGGGGGCTGGGCGGGCAACAACAGCAACAACAAGATAAGGAGTTCACTGGCAACTGGGATTTTATTGATCCTATCAGGAGAACTAATTGTACCTGTTCTAAGTGAGTACAAGACATTAATTTCCCGTAATTATGTAATTTCTCTTTATTAAAAACTGAACCATGTAAAAATCCGTTGACAAGCATCACGCACCCCTCGTGTGTCAATATAGATAGTTTCAATAATCACTGATAATATAACCTCAGAAATATATCAAGATTTAAATTAGGCATTCCAATGACCTGTCAAAAATAAACGTCCGAATATTTCTGAATTCTAGCAAAAGATTCAATGTCCTTAATGTTATTTGAGGACAAAAAGTGGTTTTAGAATTTCTGAATAAGAGGTATTCTTAGTAAAAACCACAAAAATTTACTTTGTTTGACCCACGGAAGCCATTTTTTATCAGGTGTCTGGAATACCTAATTCTATATGGAATTAAAAGGAGATAAGAACATTTGTTTTTGAATCATTTGAAGCAGTAAAGACTGCTTAGGTGTTATGGAAAATGTTACTCACTTTGAAAAGTAATTTTTGGAGGTTATGTTCAAGTAATTTTTCCAGGTTATTTTCTGTCGGACGTAACAATTTTTAGTTGTTTTGTTTAAATAATGGTTTTTTAAATTTTGATACATGTGTTGTTTGCAACATCTGATTTGGCATTCCTTCATAGGACTTTTATTTTGGCAGTTATAGCGGGTTTACACGTGCAATTATGTGCTGGCGCCAGTGTTAACGCCAGTTGAACTTTCACGCCAGTAAAGGTTTACACATTAAATTAAATTTTATCTCGCTAGTCTCATTTATTTTGTTGATTGCACGCTGTTAGTGACTGTAATTAAGAGTTCCTTTCTGTCTAAAAATGTCAAGTGAATCAAATTTAGGTGCATCGGAGAGACTTTTAAGAGAACTTTCAACAGAAGACTCTGCAAGTTTCAAAAACTAAAACAAACTTAAAATAAACACAAAGCATGGTCTACTAAAATAGTAAAGTAATATATACTGGCGTGCTTAAACAAGTTTACACTTGCAAATTTTATTTGTAGTGGCGCATGAGTCATTACTGGTGCATGGAAAAGTTAGAACGCTCTAACTTTTTTCATCCGTGCATGCACTGATAAATATTGCATGCCAGTGAAGGTTTTCATATAAATTTTATTTTACTGGCGTGCCAAAAGCCACTGGCGCCACTAAATCTATGCATGTGTAAACCCGCTATAAGGTGTTATAGACTTTTCAACTTCAACCCACTTTTTTAAATGATTATTAATTTCTTTATGATTAAAAATTTCCCACAAAATGACACTAAAACTGTTTTAGGTTATAAAAAACTAGTTTTAAATTTAGTTTAGATTTGTTCATAACAGACATTTCTTAATTTTCTAAGTATTTTATAGTTCTGATAATAATACAAATGATACAATTTTTTTTGGCTGAAGATCTTACAAATTTCTTTTGAGTAAAAACTGTGTTTTATTATTTACCAACTTTAAAGAGGATTCGCGTAATTGAAAATACATATTTTTATTATGTTGAAAATTCAATAAAAAAATATTACATAGGTGAGTTAATCTTAATATGCAAAAATAGGTTTTAATTTTTAAAAGTACCATTTTTATTAAAATATTAGAAGGAAATATGTATGATAACTTTAGGTTATAATATATATGCACCGATATGCACATATAGGATATAATAATTTCTTATAAAACAAATTTAAGTGTTAGTGGTGGTCAAAGCTTATTTACGTTTCAGTTTTTATATTTTTTAATTTTTCGTTTTTCTGAGGTAAGTACATTTGTTGTACTGTGGATATTATTCTTTCTTCTAATTTTTGGTATGCAAACTAACCACGAGAGCAAAGAAGATAATATCTAAGCCTAAGAGAATATATGGGGTATCAAAAAAATGTATATTGTCAAGGTTTGGTTTAAATGTAATTCTTTTCTCCTTCCAACCATAATTTGCCATTAAAAGAAATAAATTTAAAAAAACTGCAGATACGAAAATGAAAAAAGTTAAATATCTAAACATTGACTACGTTTATTTCGTTAATTTCAAGCCGGCTTGAAAATGGTGACTTGAACGCTTGGAATTGGGATTCCAAGCGGCTTAGAACGTTCAAGTCATTCCTAAAATATTATAGGATTGGCTTGACTCAAGCTGGTTCATATTGCGATATAAACGCGATGGGATTGCTATTGGATTTAATCAGATAAAACTAAAAAGTAAACTCGACACTCAATGGTTTTATAATATATTATTAATACAACAAATACTTCATTTTGAGGTTAGGTCGTTAGTTACGTATATAAACCATGCAGGTGCAGGCTTCAAGTAAGATTGAACAGAGAATTCAATTCTTCCTTTATTCCTATGAGATAAACACTCAAGATTGAGGTTCAGTTTCAAGCGGCTTTACTTTCAATCGCGTTTGAAATTGACGAAATAAATATAGTCAATACGTCTACATACCTATAAAATTATATATTTTTAGTTTAACCTTAGAATCATGTCATTCCAAATCAATAGAAATTGATGATATATAATGTGAGGTTAAATTATACTTAAAAATCTGTAACAATTATGTGAACATGTATGTTATATATTGCAGAAGAAAACTATCAAGTCGGTAAACATTGTATTTAATTTTTGGTAACCCCATATGTTCGACTTGTCAGCAGCAAGGAAATTGACAGATCGGTACTCAACCTGTACCAAAATTTCAGGTGTAGAAAGCTCTTGGGCACATCGGCTGGCGCAAATAAGTGGGCTGCGAGTAGCGGTGCGTCCCCCCGGGCTGGAAAAGCGGCGCGGGGGCGCGTGCCCTTCCACAGGCGTTCTCCCATACCACTGACATCTGAAAGGTTGGTCACTCGCTTCATCGTTATAATTTGGGCAAATTTTAAGGAACGAGAGTTATCAAAACCATTTGCTATTGCGGCTACTAAGTCAAATATATTATGAGTATCATGTTATGCCGCAGTAATATTAGTTAGCAGCCATAACAGTCGTAGGTTCGTAGATCAGTATGTAACACTGATTTATATTTGGATATAATTAAGGTGCGTAACCAAAACGACTTCAGTCACAGTGTTGGTAAGGCAAGTAGGTAGGTAGGTAAGTATAGTAAGGCTCAGGCTACTCTCCGGATAGTATATTCTAGGAGCTACATTGGGAATTTCGATAAAAAATTCTTGTCATGAAGACCTTCCTAAAGATTTCATGTAACTGATGAACTTATATTGTATTTTCTGTGACATATTAAAAGTCAAAGTAATGTAAATTTCTTTTTTTTTTACATTACAAAATTTACTTTATATGAAAGGAATTATAAAATAATTTTGCTAAATTGCAATTTATATAGGTACAAGGTTATCATAAAGTAGGGGATATGTTTCAGCTTATGTACTTTTTTAACAAATTAAGTTAATAACAAGATGTGAAAAAAATTCCGATTGCTTAAATAATGGGATTTCTTATGTCCGACAGTGGTTAACGCAAATGTTTGATATGTAGTCCATTTTGCGTATGTGACGAATCAAGTTATAAACCTATACATGCTTAGTAATAGATCCACAAAGTTGTAATGTGTTAAAAATGCAAATTTTACATTTTTCAGAATAAAATCGAAGTTAGAAAATTTAAAAAAAGGATCTATTTTAAACGGGAACCAAAGTACAAGTGACGTCATTAAGCATATAAAATGGCCGCCGTTTAGTGTTTGTTTATTACATATTTTGAACTGGAACTTTTTATATATATTTAAAACATACAATATAACTAGTACTTCCTATAAAATAACTTAAACAAACTTGTTACCATACGCGCTGATCTTTATAATAATGGAAATATAATGACTGATGTTGATAGCTTCCTGTCAAACTGTTTTTTTATATGCCTGATGACGTCACAAATATGTCTGCCGTAGTAGACGCGTTTGCGCGCCAAATGCCGAATTTAAATTTCGACTCACTGTTTTTCGGATATGCAAGTGTTTGTAATTTTTTTTAACTAGACGTATGTATAATAGGGAAGGAAAACTCGATTTTCTTGGTATTAAAAAAAATATGTGAGAACACCCTATTGTACACAGAATTATTCAGCACATCTGGTTGAATTGCAGCAATTTGCTCTCTAATAGAGTCTTTCAATTCTTTCAGTGTTGTTGGTCGTGTTCTAACACCAAATTTTTTAAATAACCCCACACCCAGTAATCCGTTGGCTTAAGATGAGGCTATCTTGGAGGCCATGAATTTACAAAATGTCTGCTTATAACACAATTTTGAAAAATATCAGTTAAAATTCTTTAACTGGTCGGTAAATATGCGGGGGTGCTCGATCCTGCATAAAAATCATGTTTTCAATTTCTTACTTTATGATGACCCCATATACCTAACTATATTATATTTATATATACCTAGATACTGTCTTAGTGGCTAAAGTCCTTAAATATAAATAGATGTTCAATGTTGAACTAATAAGTAGTAGCATTATCATTATATGTTTTATCACAAAAATTGGAGATTGTGATACACAAACAGTGTATGCCGTGAACTAGGTAGGTAGTAGGTGTACTAAAACATATTTTTTTGACTTAGTAGTGACATATAGTAGATCGTATTTAATATAAAGAAGGGCGATAAAGATTTTACACCTGAAATATGTTTTATAGTATTACGCATTACGTTTTTGTAAGCCTTAAAAATTGCCGAAAATATAAAAGGGGTGACGGGCTGACAAATTTTGCTAAATAATATAATAATTATAACAAAAAAAACATTTTTTTTACTAATGAACATTAAATTCATCATTTTAACACAATTAAAAATACATCTGGTATTGGTTAAGTGAATTAATATTTCTCTTCCTATTAGCATGTATTCAATTTTAGTTACAGCTAATACTCATCTTTGGTACCCTTCCATTTTTTCAGACCAATACAACTTTAAGCATATCAGCTAATGTTATCTATGGCAACCACATAATATTAATAATGAGCAGTTCACATTTTGTTTGCTACAGGCATAATTTTGGTAGAATATCATACAATATTATGTGCAATGTATTGTAGTGTAAGTCATACCCTACAATATTATATACCAAGCCAACTGAAATGTGATATGGTCATTCACAGTAGTGTGTGCCTGCTTTTCAATTATTTTAAAAAATGAAATCACAATCATTTACAGTATTGGATTTTGTATTAAAATTAAACAACTTGAAGTGCTAGTGAGTAAAGTTATAGCAATTTGTGTTCATTTTTTTTTTAGGAAATATTTTTCTGTTGAGTTTTATTTTTGAATTATTTTAATTGTGAAATTTCGGAGAATTATGGTGGATTCATGCAGCCGAAATATTTCAAAATAAATTAAATTAAAATAACTTTAAAAACACAATGCGTCCATATGGAATTGTTCATGGAACAAATGATTTTAATTTAAGAAATAAATTCAATTAATTTTTAAGCTGCCGATTAATATTTAACCCAATTTTATATTTTTATTTCATTTCTTATTTTAAACACAAAATACGCGTATGCCGACAAAGTAGACAATGGCAAATTTTTAAAAATATAGTTACCAATAGGAAATTGGGTTTTTATTTATATTTTATTATTATCTGCAGTTTAAATATTTATAGTTTATAAATAGAGAAGTTGTTTTGTGGTGCATATTTGAAATGTTAAAAAACCAACTGATACTGCCTAACGGTCATACATAACATCAAAATTTGCTCTAGATGATCGGTTGTTTTTCATGTTGTCTTGCCAATTGTTATATCTATAATGCACATGCGGAAATTAAATTAAACAGTTATCTATGAACACTTCAGATAATTTCTATTTACGTTATTTTCATTTGTTTCGGCTACATGAATCCTCCATTAATATATAAATTTGATTTTTCACATCATGGTTAAGTCAATAGTAAAGTAGTTGTAAACTTTGTAAATAAAGTTTTTAATTATAATGAATTCATAAAAATTGTGAAATAAACATTTTTTCCTCTTACACTGACCAGTATACATTTTTATATAGTTAGTTTAATAACACCCTTAAGTTAATTAAATACTATTATGTATTGTATTATATACTCTTTATATAATAATATTTTGCTCTGTTTTCATACAAATAAGTATTTCACGAATAAGTTTTGCAAACCTTTTGACTGTCTTGATAAATTGATCAATAACATGGAATTTTATCCGGAATTGCAGATGCACCGGATCTTACACACCGCAAGGCGGCCCACCATCTTATCCACGCACACAAGAATCCATGGCGATACCCTCGGTTGGTTCTTCCCCCTCCGTAGCGCCCTCTCCCCTCCCCAATCCGCATTCTCAACCAGCTTCCGTCCCACCAGGGGATCAAACCATGCCCACTCTATCGCCCCACCCTCCAACAAACAACCCGTCTCCAGCTGATAAGACTCACACACCCGAACATCCACCAAAAAGTATGGAAAGCCCGAGTAATAGTCCCACCGGGCAGGCAGACATCAAAGGAGAACCGACCGTGAGCACAGCTAACACACCTGTACTGAAAAGGCCTATGTTGACAAGTAAAGAGTATGAAGTGGCTCTAGGGGAGGAAGAGCAGACTTTGGAGATGCTCTACGATTATTCCACTCTGAATGCCTGGTTGAATCATCCTATTAAGAAATTTAAACCCGACGGGAGGGACAGTGAGAGGATGAACAGGTTAGGCAAGATGGATATCTATTCGATGTATGAGAAGAATTGTGTGGTTAATCAGAACGGCGAAGCGATCAATGGCAAGAATCCTCAAATTAATATCAAGCTGGACATAAAATCTGAACCGGGGCAAAACGTAAGTATTTTCTTAAGTAAGTTTTTTCCGCTCAAAAAATTGCTTAAAGATTGTTAATCTTTACTTTGAAGACCAAAGCAAATCAGAATTTCATTTAACATACGTAGAGATGGGGAAATTCTGAAATTTCCGGAAAGTTTCCAATAGAAACATTTAAAACTTAGTTTAATATTTTTGTCTTTTGTATCATGGGCATAAAAAGATCATCTACATAATGTTTTGTTAAATTACATTTCTTTACTTTACTTTACTCCCTTTGCGCATAAATAACTAACTATTGCCCTTAAATAAATTCGACATTACAGACTTGTACCATATTTTTTTATCTAAAATGTGTAACAATCATAATAGCTGTAATACCATCATTCTGATGTAGATGGAAGCTGATTCAGCATCATCGGCGGGTTCCCTTCCCCATGGTGTTAAAAGGCCCGGAGACCCGTATGAATTCGAAGAAGATGGCGGTGGGTCGAATTGCAACATGGACGGCTTCAAGAGGGGCCAAGTGTGTGTCAAAGAAGAGAATAAGGAAGTGAAGAAGATCACAACAGAAAATTTGTTCACTAGCGAGGGTCTGCAGCCGTCTTATAAAGATCTGGAGCAGATCTTTGACAACTCCGATTATACCAGCAGTGATGAGGCGGTAAGTTTTCATGGTTCCGTTATTTTCATTCATGTAATTATTAGTTAGCAATATTTCTCTTTACTAGTAAATATGTAATGTGGATTGAAGAAAATGTATGTATTTGTTTTTATACGGGTCCCCAAATAAAAGTCTGTTCAATTTGGAGACAAGGACAGGTCAATAGTAATTAAAGTATGCATTAAGCAGAGAAAAAGAACGGTTCAAAAACGGATCTTGGCTCCGTTACTTCCACTAAATAACGAATTAGAAGTATTTTTCAACTATTTTGTTATTTACTTTTATTTGGGGAGCTGTTTGTAGATCACAGTATTAGGTTGATCCAAATTTCATTTAGACAAAAAGATATATCACTAAAAATACAAAATCTTTTAAACATCTAGAGCATTGCAATTAAAACGAGTTTCCCCCAATAATCTTTTTAGTATTTTCTTCTTTCCACAAAAAATTCTTCAACAGGTTAATTTTAGTTTGAATGGTGGCAAGAGGCTAATTTCTAAATTACCAAACTGTATACAACATGACATAAAAACACCCTGTGTAACAACACCCTATTAATTTTTACAGGTTTAGATAAGCCTGTAAAAATACACAGGGTGTTCCATTGAAAATAATATAATTTTTTTTACTTGTATCAATGTCAATAATTTTGAAATATGCCCAAAAAACTTTGTAAATTATCAAACTGTATACAAGAACAACATGTCATAAAAACACCATGTGTAACACCCTATTCATTTTTACAGGTTTAGAGAAACATGTAAAAATTTACAGGGTGTTCCATTGAAAATAATATAATTTTTTCTACTTGTCGATAATTTTTAAATCCCAAAAAACCTTCAATGTTTTATGAATTTTAACCAAAATATTAATGGAGTTATTTAAAGTTGCTCTTTTTAATTGAAATGCCCTGTATTAAGTGCAACCCAAACTTGTTTGTTCAAAAAAAAAAACGTTTATTTCCAGATGCAAGTTCAGACGCCGCCAGGTTCGACGATAGTCAACCACCACGACGAAGGCAAGAGGCTTTCGGGACACGGGTGCCCCAACGTAGGCATTCTAAGGCCTGAAGAATTAAGTAAAATGTTCCCTACCCCGCCTAGCCTTGAACCTAATCCCATAGCTTCCCCTTGCGGACAACTGGATCTACCCCCACCTGATTATAACGACCTCGGTATAGTTCGGATGAGACAGGAGATTTATCCCAATATGGGCAGTCCTCAGGAGGAAAATATAGGTTAGTTTCAAAGCTATTAATGCATGTTGCCCCAAAAAGATACTGATTAATTTAAGGGGGTCGAAGGTGATACTGAGACACCAATTTTGATTAATAAGGAAAATCTAATTCCAAAAAAAAAGTCCAATCTTCATTGCGAAAGTACAATTTTTATGTGTTTTTTATCGTGGGATAAAAATGAAGCAAAAAAAAATGATTTGTTGATTTTTCACTTTGACAATAATAATGATGAGTTGTCGTTAAGGCAAGAAATTCAGGGTATGGGATAACCGGAATTTCTTGCCTTAACTGGCTGTATAATTTGCTTCTTGGGTATAAGGTTAATATAGGTTATTCATGTTCAGTTTAAAGTAACGTTACCTTGCCAAAAAATGTGCCGTTGTCAGATGGAACTTCTTTGTGGGCGAAAAATGTCACAGAATAACAACAGTTTTAGTTCTGAGAAGAAGTGGATAAACAAAGTGAATAACTAGAAAACGTAAATAGAAAATACACAAGCAAAATTTTAGCAGAACCAAACAACAAAAAACCGACAAACAATAGAGGCAATATAAATAAATAACAACTTGACAACACGGAGAAGGGTTGCCAAATATAAAACTCTTTGTAAATGGCAAATGCTACGCTAATTTATTGGTCATTTGTTTATCGAATATTGACAACAATTAATTACTGAAAATGACGTCACTTTAAACTTAACGTGAATGACCTATAATATTGCTAGTTTTGTGTTTTCTGTAATCATCTCTCCAAAACTTGATTGGTACATTTTTTGGGACATCCTGTATTTATTAGTCAATTGCATCATCATTTTATAATATTTTATTTACTTTATTTTTGACACCATATCATCTTTTTATATGTTGTATCTGATGTCATATTTATAATGTTTGTGAAATATTAATTGAGTTGATAGCAATTTCTTGTATATTGATTATAAAAAAGCAATTGACACATGAGATTTGTGTTTTTATTTTAATTCAAACTTGTTTGAAAAGTTAAATTTTAAATAAGAAATACATTTTTAATTTTTATATTGTTACACGTCCTGAACTATTGCTCGTGGAGCGTAAATAAATATTTCTGATCATAAATGCTCTATGGAATATTAAAAATTGAGGGTAAAAATCTTAAAATTTGGCAGGAAATTATGGATAATGCTTCTGGATGTAATTTTTTTTGCATTCGTGTGAAAAAGAATCTAGGTGGTATATGTATAGAAAAATATTCAGTTGGTGTCTATTAATACCAACACCAATACCCATAGGAAAAATACTTATTGGGGTGGGCAGATAAACTTTTTGTTGGAATTAAGAAATTTTGAAACACTTCACAGATGAAATTTTCAATAGGAAATTTTGAATAACACTTACCTAAGTGTCTGAAATATTCCGAGGAAATATTCATAAATTTCCATTATTTTTATAGAAATAAACCATTACAAAAATGTTTAAAACTTATAGAAAAATAAAAAATTTTTAAAACTGCGGGTTTTTAAATTTTTGGAATTTTGTAGCACTAAAAACACATAATTTAAGGAAAAATCTGTCCAAGGGGGCAAACCCATTTGAGAGAAAAATAATTTATTGTCATCTTACAATTATTTTAATTTTCAGAGGATTGGAGTTTCGTATTCAAGCCGCCAATCATCAGCAAAATGGTTGGGAGCAGTAAGTACGCACCGCTCACGAACCTGCCCAGTCAAAACCTGCCACCCGTCACCGTACCTTCAAATTGCACCTACAAACCATCCTGGATGCAGCACGTCGACAAACCCATTCAACCACTGAACAGCAACGTCCCTCAGCCCAACCAGAACGTACTGCCCAGTACAGTGCCCAACAACATCCACCAAAACGCAAACATCTTCCCTCCTAGTCCGCTGCATACCGGTTTCAGGCCCCCGCCACCACCCTACGAGATGGCCAGTCCAGCCACATCAACGGCCAGTTCATACCTTAACAAGAACCTCAATTCGGTGGAGCCAGTGCCGACACCGTGCGTGCAAAGGACACCGGAAGCCTCGAGCTTAGTGCTGAATATACTCCTCACAGACACCGCGTTCAATATCTTCCGCGACCACAACTTCGACAGTTGTATGTTGTGCGTGTGCAATGCGGGCGGGAAAGTTGTCGGCAATATACGCGGGGCGGATTCGGGCATCTACCTTCTGAATTCCACGAGTGATAAGCAGCACGCCAGCGCCCAACCTACCAGTCCGTATCCGGGCAGCAGCATGGGTCAGCCGCCCCCTTATGGGGGTATGATGAACGAAGAACATCACGGCAGTGATGAGGATTCGATCAGATGTAGTTGTGGTTTCTCTGCAGTTGTCAATAGAAAACTAGCTTACGGAAGTGGACTTTTCTATGAGGACGAGATGGAAATTACAGGTGAGTTAGTTTTTTTAAAGTAAATAATCTCGTACTTAGGGATACCGATACCCGTTATTTTTAATACCCGAATACCTGTATTCAATACCCGGTATTTGCATGCTACCTGTTATTTACCTATTACGCAATATAAACCCATAGCATTCAACATTGCAAATAGGATTATTTTAGGGTAATAATTAGTATTAACGAATATTAATAACAATAACTGAATCAGATTAATAAAAAAACCTTTTAGCAAATAACTACAAATAGTAAGGATGTCATTAAGATCATCCTTCATCTACAAACGCCACTTATATTGCACTGATGAGATCATAAAAAGGTCGAAACCGGTCTGCAATTAGTGGCATCCTACGATGTGTGGTTTGAGTATTTCCTCGTAGTTTTCGTTGCAATCCGAATCATTGTATTTTTGATTCTAACTGTGTTTAGACCAAAATATGGCAAATCTTGCTTTGTAATTCGGCGCTCAGCGTGGCATATAGCCAGGAGAATAGCTGTTTTGGCCTGATTTGTTTTAGTTCTTATTTAAATAAGGCGTTTGCATCTTAATGACGTCCTTACTATTCGTAGTTATTTGCTATGCGTGCCATCTGACAAGTAGTAGAACTAGTTTCTACAACCTGTTATTGTATTGAAAAAAACCTTTATTGAAGTTTTGCTTCTCGCAGTTAGTATATATAACACATAGTTAAATAGTTATGTCATGTTCCTTGATTCCTCCCTTATTCAGATCATATTTTATATCGCCAAAACTCTTGCCAATGCAAAACCACAAAAACAAGTTGTTATACAAGTCACGCAGAGGCCAATTGAGTGCAGGTGCTTGGAGGGTTATCAGGTATTTAACGGGTTATCGGGTACCCGGGTACCTGTCGCCTGTCGGCATCCCTACTCGTCCTACACCTGTTTCATTTAAATTTATAGGTGTGGGATTTAAGTGCTGTTGGTTTTCTTTTTTAATTTAATTAATGGATCATAGTAAATTCATATACAGGGTGTCTCAGGTTTTAATTGGGAAAATTTAATAGGTGATTGAACCAGCAAAAATAAAGAAGGAAGAGTTTAGAAATAGAAAAATTAAATATACTCGTATATGAACTTGTATGTTTCAAGTCTTCGTTTTCGAGATACAGCATGTTAAAAAATATTGGGCATGTCACTGCTTTTTTGTAAGTTTGATATTATTACCTTTAGATTGAGTATTTTTGTCTCTTGCATTTTGTCTATCTCCCTTACTTTTGGAAAAAAAATCGTAATTTTTTTCGAAAAGTAAGATAGACAAAAATAAAGCGCCGTCCATAGACTAATTAAATTAAATTAACTATATAAAATTAAGTACCTTACTTATTACTAAAGAGTTCTATCGAAAATTGCCAAGTACTTTTTAAGATATTTCAGAAAAATGTTTTTTTTTTATATTAACTTTCACACTGTATCTTGAAAACGAAGCTTTAAAACATACAAGTTCATATGAACTTTTCTTTTTGTTTTTGAGAGTTTTATCGCCTATTAAATTGTCCCGATTAAAACCTGAGACACCCTGTATGTAAACAGTACGCACAAATATGTACTTCTTTCTTTTTATAAATTGCCTAGTAGCTTTCATGAGGTTTATTAAAAAAAAACAGAAAATTAAAAAACTGTCAGTCTTTTGGCGTTGGACATTTGAGAATATGAGAAATCTGATTATTTTCATTTCAACTCGCAAAAATAATAAATTGTCCAAAGAAAAACACAAACCTCTTCGTTTTCTTGATTATCGAATGCTTGACTCACATGGGAAAAAAAGTATAGGTTGTGTACAAGTAAATATGTTTATATAATGAAGGGAAATTCATATAAATGATTTAGATTACATTCTTATTTTTTTAAATTACTTCAAATCAAAGACTATAAACTAATAAGAATTTTCACATTCATTCATGCTGTTGACCAAATTTCTATCTTTGTCACTAGGCGCCAGATGCATCAAATTTGAGTGAAAAATAATGCACTCAGCGCAGGTTATAGTAAATTTAACTCTGGTTTAATCATCATCATATCGCACATCCAGTTATCTTTGTCAGTGACACACAAATAAGTGAAATAAAAAATGAGACAACATCTGCACTTGTTTCAGGTGCGCCTGCCAGGTCAGGGTTTTGTCTTTCGTAACTGTCTGAATATTTCGTTACTTCCATCTGGTTTTTGTTGTTTTATCTGTTTGACTGAATCATTTGTGAGCTTCGAGTGCCTCGGTATTTTAGCGCTTATGTTAATTATATTATAACAGTTATCATTTTATTCTAAAATTTATAAAAATATTCTATCAGTGCTTGACAAGGCGTAGCCGGTCCTGTGCTCTCATCTTATCTGAAAGGCAATGTCAAATGTTTGTTTTAATGAATGAATTGTGTATCCGGGTGCATAAGAAATCACCGAAAAAACACCGAATAGGAAATTACATTAATTGAAAAGTCTTATTAGTTTATTTTCTTTGCTTAAATGCCCCAGAACTTGCGATCAGTAATAAAAATTCAGTGTTCAAAATACTGATTCTTATAATAATGTCTGTGCCATCTATACATAAGATACTCATTAAAAATGTACAATCCTTAATTAATATTGTAGGTATAGCAGAGGACCCTGGCGAAAAGAAAAAATCAGCCTTGGTCTCCTTCTTGATGGCCACCAATTCAATAAAACTGGATCCGAGTGTAGACAGAGAGCAACTGGACTTGTTGCCTCACAGCCTCTTGGAGCTCGTCAGAGAGCAACTCGTCTTCATACCGAGTACTGCCAACTCTCTCTGTCGGGCAGCGAGGTACATCAGGACCAAGGTTGGACTCTACACCAACACCATTAACGTACTTGAGTTCTCCGATAGCAATGAGGTCACCAGCATAGCTCTGGAACAGAGCAAGAATTTGCTAGAGAATATGGGATTGTGCAAGGTATGTGTATGTTTATGGCGGTTTTTACAAACACGATCTGTTTGATTTTTAATGTTAATTTTTCAGAAAAATATAATCAGCTACCCTCATGATTTTCATATTTAATGTATGTTTTACATTTGCTTACTAAATTTCTATTTCAGTAACAAAAAGTAGCATAAGTATCCATTGCTTCTTATCGTTCGCGACCACCAGAGGACGGAAATCGGGAAATTCTTTGAATTTTAATGACTAAATACATAAATATAACATACTATCATCTTGCGATTTTATTGAAACTAAGCTTTTTGCACCATTAAGTACCTTTATAATTGATTCTACTTAAAATTCTCACAAGTGCGGATCCCCAACTCTGTAAATTATGGAAATTTTTCCCGGCCCTGTTTTAAGACCGTGTTTGTTTACTTAAATTTTTGCCAAATGCCTAACTTGCCTTTGATTTCATGTAAAATGATATTTTAAAAATTTACAAAAACAGGTTTTTTTAATTTTTTATTACAATATGTTGGCGTTGTTACTATTACTAATAAACTGCGTTAATATAAAAGTGTTATATTTATGGGTTAAAAAATATTGTTTTAAACTGCTTTACATTCTGGATATTTCCATTTTAAACATCAAAAGCTATATATTTATTTACTGATTATTGATATAAATAAAAGTTAATAAATGTGATAAATAATGAAGATATTATTTATGTTCATATTGCTAAACGTAATATTTTTAAATACAAATTTAAATTAAATAGCAATTTTGTTTTTGAGTTTGACTTGTATACTTAACAATACTTGCAATTTTTAGGTTGAAGATGCAAAGTATGCGAAAAATTCCCAATCAGTGGCGGTACACAGGTGGCCTTTCTTGAGGGCCTCGGGTCCCCAAAGTAACCAGGACATTGTGAGGGTTATGAGGAACCTCCAGCCCTTGCTGCAGGAGGCCATCCAGAAGAAATGTCAGACGAGGTTGTGGGAAGCTCCTTCAGCGGTTAAGGGCCCTCTCACCTGGCGGCAGTTCCATAGGCTAGCTGGAAGAGGTAGGGACATTAATTGTGGTTACCAGATAATTACAGTCGTCGGATAAAATAATAGGCAGTGACGTATTACCGCGTGACGTAATAAATTGTGGTGGGGACTGTAATTCCATAGGCGTACGCAAAAATCATTGGAAAGGTGCTAATAATGTCAAATAAATATAAAAAATATCAGAACATGAACGGTGTTATAGAAATTGTGAATTGTTTTTTAAACTCGCCTTACAGATTAGTTGCACATCGAACGAAATTTATGAATATGGCCACAGATATTAGAAGAACGCTTTTACGTGTTGATGGCCCACCACCAACCCACAGCCGCCACCGAAAACGCGATTAATCACATTCCGGAGCAAGTTTACTATTTAACACTTCACTTCACTTCATTTCACTACACGACACTACACTACACCACAACATGTCTACACATCTTTCATTTAACCATGTCTCATCCATATAATATATTTTTCTATTTAAAGCGCGAAATTCTCTTATTTTCTACAAATATTCTCGTCTCCATGTCACAATCTCATTTTTCTCTATAAGCATACTCTTCCGATTCCGTTTGCAATATTTGAAATTCATTTCATGCATTGTCCTTATAAGCCAATTTATACGAGAATTTGGACAAATCGCTGTCTTCTGCTAGGGCAGCCTGAACTTTACTTACTGTTGGGATTTCATTTTTGAAAAAGAAACCATGAATTTTTCGCCGAATAGCATATTTCACATTTTCATTCACAGTAATTTTTTTTCTTCCTGTTTCCATTTTCTTCTTCTTTGTGTCTGTGTCTCCATATTTTATTGCACGAAATACACTACGAACGGAGACTTTTGTTAATTCACTACACAGTTCCGCCGCATCCACTACACTTAAATTTTTATCACGCGCTTTTAATCCCTCAGAAATTTTTTATCATACGGATTTCCTCACTTGTCAGATGAGATCGTTTACGCGTTTCTAATCCACTACTCCCCGCGATCGCTTCCATAATAAAATCCTTTTCTTCGAACACTAAATAAACTAAGTAACACATCACCAAGTTCACCAATTAATATATGCAGTCCAGACACAAATTACAGCATTTCCTGCTTACTTGGATGTGTGTGAAATGCGCATGTCCGATCTTCTAGACACTCTTGACTTTTGTTACATAGGTTGCATATCTCGCTCTTCGTTTTTTAACCCATTAAACAAAGACGGAACTATATCCGACGTAAAGAATTGTGGTGGCATCGAATAGAGAAGCATGGAACCACCATGGAACAGACAATTTATAGTTCTGCTCAATAATAATGCGTAAGCGGCATCACTTTTCTATGTGTAAACGTTTGTGCCACTTATTAAGTATTTACACTTCATCCCTATTCTGTATCGAATTAGATCATGAGTCACTGCTTATTATTTTAGCCGACAAGTATAGTTTATAGAACTTCAATATATTTCCTGAATTTTGGCCAGAAAATTTTAAAGATTCATTCATACAAATATCGGCGAGAATCATAATACTTTATAGATCATAGTAAGATAATATCTGTAATTATAATAAGGTATATAATGTAAGGCAAGGTTAATATAGAAAATTCTCCAAGTTTGAGAAAAAAAAATTCCGCCAACAATCCACTTTCAAATTAAATCTTTTAATATTGATATTGTCTATTATGTTTCTCAACTGAAATGTTTCCTTGCCTGTCGTTATTCGCTAAAGCAAACGTGTATGAATATTGAATATTTTACCAAAAATACTAATCACCATGTTTTATTCTTGTAACAGGAACTGACGATCGATGTGAGCCCCAACCCATTCCATCCGTGATCGTGGGTCACGAAAAGGATTGGCTTTCCCTCTCACCCTACGCCCTGCAACACTGGGAGAGCCTCCTCCTTGAACCCTACTCCTACTCCAGGGACGTGGCTTATATTGTTGTGGCGCCTGACAACGAGGCGGTTTTACCCAGGGTTAGGACCTTCTTCAAGGAGCTCTCTACTTCTTACGAAATGTGCAAGTTGGGCAGGCACAGTCCTATCACGAAAGTGCTCAGGGATGGAATACTGAGGGTGGGGAAGACTGCGAAGGTGAATATCGGAAACGAGCCAGTGGAAGAGTGGTTTACCTTATTAGGGGAGGGCGAGACCAGTGATATGTTGAAGTTGTATGCGCAGGTAATTAAAAAATAAATTATATTTGAGCCAATTTGACAAAACGTGTTTAACTGAAGAGTTTTTGATTTACTTTATTTCTTCTTTTACAGGTCTGTAAGCATCACTTGGCTCCGCATCTTCAGCAAGTTCCCATGGATAAAACCCTGTTGGATCCTCCTCAGGAAAATTCTGAACAGCCGACACCCAGTCCCATGCCTCCCCCTAGCACACCCGATAACACTGGAAGCCAGTCATTAAGTTCCAGTTCCGATAAGGCTCCAACCACTCCAAAGAGTGATCAAGGTAAGATTGTTCTATTATAATAAAGCAATTCTAGGATCACTATATTACTAAATTATAAATTTTTGGGACGATATTAATGAAATGCCAGTTCTTTAAGATAATTTTCAATTAATTATTTTATTTTCTCCTATTCATAAAAAAAAATAATAATTTGATGGAATCCGCTTTTATCTAAAAACTGTTTTTAAAAGTTTTTATTTGATATGATTATTTTTATTTCTTCTATAGATGGTGACGGAATGAAAGATGCTCCTCCGATAAGTAACGTAAGCGAGTCTGCTCATGACGAAGACGAACGTGAGGTGCCTTCGGTAGTGGTCTACCTAGTAGAGCCGTTCACATTGGGCTCCGACCAACCAGAACTGCAGAGGCTAGCGTGTTTCGCCCTCCTCAAGTGTTACCAGTCCGTTTTGGCTGCAGTTCCAGAAAACATAAGGAATAATATCAGTGTACAGGTAGGAACGCATTATTTTCTGTAAAACAATAACTAGATGACTAGACTTGAATAACTAGACAATAACGATGTACATTTAATTTGCAGATTATATCATTAGAAAGTATCGTGGAGCTGAATAAGGCCAGAGACAGGATGAGACACAGTGACCACATGAGGGCCTTGGCTTTCAACATCTTTTCACAGTGTAGAAGGTTCCTTGTTCACTCCAACAATGTCAAGTCACTCACAGGTTTTGGAACAGCCGCTATGGCGGACCACTTCCTGAAAAGTAAAGACGTAAGTAAAAAATATCCGCGTCTGAAATTTTTGTTACTTGAACTATTGCTGTTTAGGAGAAGAATCGTGCCCCTTACAAGTTATACACCCCGCCGTATATCTTGGCTCCGGTGAAAGAAAAAGTCGAGGCTGTCGAAGCGTTTGGCAAAGGCACCCAAGACCAAGCTTCTGTGTTGTACCTGAGTTACTGTCTTTCCGAAGATCAGAGCTGGCTCTTGGCCGTCGCAACTGATGAAAGGGGAGAGATTTTCGAAACGATCACTATCAACATCGACATACCAAACCGAAGCAGGAGGAAAAAGGCATCAGCCAGACGAATCGGCCTAGAGAAATTGATGAACTTTATCCTGGGGGTGATGTCGCAAAGTGTCAGACCTTGGAGATTGGTCGTCGGAAGGCTGGGACGGATAGGGCACGGAGAATTGAAGGGCTGGAGCTGGTTGCTCAGCCGAAAGAATCTCTTGAAGGCCTCCAAGCACTTGAAGGAGATATGCAACCAGTGCGCGATGATGTACCCCAGTTCGGTACCTTGCATTCTCAGCGCCTGCCTGGTTAGTTTAGAGCCCGATTCCGTTCTCAGGCTGATGCCAGACCAATTCACCCCCGACGAGAGATTTAGCCAGATTTCAGTCAATTCCCAGCTCTCTACGCCCCAGGACGTCAGCTGCACACATATCCTTGTCTTTCCTACTAGCGCTACCACGCAGTCTTCTCAAACTGCCTTCCAAGAGACACACATAACCAACGATTTCGGAGACGATGAATTATTCAGAGCTTTCGATGACGACATGGCCGAGGGAATAAATGATTTTAATGACATCTTTAACTGTTGGCCAGAAATTGTACCTGGTGGCGGGCAGAGCCCTTCGGGGAGTCCTAAGAGAGGAGAATCTGGTCCAGGCAGCCCCAATGGTGGGGCGAATGTGGGGCGAGAGGGAACGCCCATGATGGGTGGTATGAATTCCAAAAACAGCGAGGTTAGTGAGGAAGTCGGGGTCGTACTACAGCAACCCTTGGCTTTGGGCTATTTGGTTTCAACGGCTCCTACAGGGAGGATGCCCAGATGGTTCTGGTCTTCCTGCCCCCACATGGAGGGCGTTTGTCCCGCCTTTTTAAAGAATGCTCTGCATCTGCACAGTCCCAACATCCAGCAGAGCTCCGACGATCTCTTTCAGCAATCTGCTGTCGCTTCTCACCCCCTCGATTCTCAGTACACTACAGATGTCTTGCGGTAAGTTTTATTCTATATCATTTTTATATTTTCTAATAGGTACCGGGTGCCCCACTATATTCTGACCCTTTTTAAACTTATATAACTTGTGAACTAATTTATTTATTTATTTATTTACGGGAAACCTAAAGTATAATTATATACAATCCAATATAAGAGAAAAAAAAAATCGTAAGTACTAATCTTATAATCTAAAATTTAATTCTCTCTCTCTCTCTCTTCTATCTCTAATTGAGATAATGAAATGCCGTTTTCGCCATTCTTATAATTTTGATAAGTTTTTTATTGAGTATCTGTCTTTTTTTCTCTCTTCCGGTTTAACAGGAAGGGACATCGTATTTACGGGGATAGGGCAACTTTGCTATTTCAAATGGAACACCCTGTATATGTTTTCACAGTTGGAAAGACCATTCCTTCACCTTTCTGAAAATGCTATATTTGTCATGGAAATTATACAGAGTGACAGTTTTTATATAAATTTAAATGATCATTTTGTGGCATTTCCAAAATTTCAATTGGATTATTCAGCCTATTTTCATTATTTGGGGTTCCTTTTTTACAGTCAATGAACAACCTGAAATCCAAAAGTTTTTATACCACTTTCCAACTGAATTTTTTGTTGGAGGTTCTTTTTGTTAAACATAGTTCTAAATCTTCTTTGTGTTGTTTTGTAAGATTTAGCGCGCTTTCTCACGGGTCGACGTGACATCGGTACAGTAACGGTGCGGTCATTTTCGAAATGATCCTTCGCCGCAGTTTATTCTCATAAATTTATACCTTATATCATAGATACCCAACGGCTCCAAAAAGATGTCGTCGTTTAGTGACGAAGAAGATATTGTTTTATACACATATTTAAAGATTATGAGACGAAGAAAGATAAATATTGGATTCATCCTTATCTTGAAAGAAACATTAACTGCAGACTACATTAACTGCGGTAATTATAAAGGTACTTGTGCTTTTCGACCTCCAGTACAAAATTTAGTTCACTCGACATGATTATTTTGGACACTTTTTGCAATCATACCGCGCGGTACTGGATGTTTGCCGACAGAAAATATGCAGATATGCAGTATCCCGCAACCATACAGAGTTAATACATTCCATGTATTCAAGCACCTTGAATACATGGAAGCGACTTTGGCTCTGCATACTGAACCGATGTCGAGTTGACCCGTGAGAGAGGAGCCTTAGTTTCAACAAAAAAGATTACACACTTACCTTAAGTAAACATTTTTCATTTTTCTTAAAGTAATTCAAGTACCTGAGTTGTCAATAAACTAATTTGACGTTTACAAGTGATGTCTTTTATTTCTATAGTCTACTTTGGGAATTATTATTTTTTCTGTAGCATTTCGATAAAATGCGCTATTCACTTTAAAAGCTGTCACTCTGTATAATTTCCATGACAAATATGGCATTTTCAGAAAGGGGAAAGAATGATCTTTCCAATTGTGAAAACATATACAGGGTGTTCAATTTGAAATAACAAAGTTATAAGCCCTATCCCCAAAATATGCTATTTCACTTCCAGTTAAATCAGAAGTGAGAAAAAAAGACAGATACTCAAGAAAAAACTTATCGAAATTAGAAGACTGGCGAAAACCGCATTTCATTAGCTCAACTAGTTCACAAGTTATATAGGTTTAAAAAGGGTCAAAACGTAATGGGGCACCCGGTATAAGGTAGAACCCCTCATACTGAAAATTGTGTAGATGTAGATTGGATAGAGGTGGGTAAAGTCTTGGAAAATTTGGAACTTGATTTTTGAACTTTGGAGCTTAAAACGGTTAAAGACGTCAAGTTTTGTCTCCAAGGTTGACGATGGTTCGAATCTCACCGCTGTTCGACTTTTTCTAATTGCTCCTATATTAAATTTGTGTGCATAAAACTATTAGCATTATTAATATGCAACTAATCCTGCATTATCACTGTATAAATGGCTAACAACCTACTGAGCACTTTAATTAATACGGTTTTCCAGGTTTCCCTTATTCTCATACTAAATGGTAGTTAAGTTGTAGACATCGTAAGTCGTTGCTGAGCGCGCACACGGCCCACAAAATAATAATATGCTGCTCCCTCTCCCAAACAATTGTCTGACTTCCGGGGTAATCATTAGGATGAGAATGAGGGATAAAGATATTATTATGTTGGGGCCTGGCCCGTCTGATTCTTATTAACCATTTGTGAGGTGGGTCAGTCTACGCCTGTTTATGAGTTGGATTAGATTGATTAGAAATTCGGGTCAGGGCAATTTACTTAACAATGTAAATTAATAAGTTATATAATTAAATGCACAATCTAATGGATAGGTGCCATAGATCACCATGTTCCGTTGAAACCCATGTATGGAATTGACATTTATGGCAGTATACCTTCTTCAGTAGAATAATACATAGTATTTCTAAAAGTAAAAGTGAAATATTGCAGACTAGTACAGGCACCAGGTAGCGATGTTGGACATTTAGAAACCGGTCAAAATTAGAATATTTCGGCCCAGCACCCTTTCAGATGTTTCCAAGCAACCTATCATAGTCAATTCGGACCCTAAAATTACTTTTACCTGTGTACGCACCGAGGTACGCACGTTTAGTGTTGTATGGAGTGTGTTAGGATGTGTGTGTGGAGTAGTACTTGAATTAAGTCACAATTTCAATAAAAACCCTAAACTATATGTAATAATATTAATATATAATATAATAATATCTCTATCCCACATTTCCATCTTAATGATGAGCCCGGAAGTCAGAGACTTGTATGGGGGAGGGAGCGACATATTATTATTTTGCGGGCCGCGAGAGCGCCAGGAACAACTTACGATGTTATAACTTTAACTACCATTTAGTACGAAAATAAGGGAAACCTGGAAAACCTTATTAATTAAACTATACAGTAGGTTGTTAGCCATTTATACAGTAATATTGCAGTACTAGTTGCATATTAAGAACGCTACCAGCCTTATGTACACACGGATTTAATGTTGGAGCAATTAGAAAAAGTTGACCACGCTGAGATTCGAACCGTCGTCAACCGCGAAGAATGATTAAAAACTTGACGTCTTTAACCGCTCGGCCACCGAGCTCCTAGTAACATGGTAATATAAGAGTCCATCTTCAATTTGTGTATATATTGTTTCAGATACGTACTTGAAGGTTACAATGCCTTATCTTGGTTGGCCCTGGATTCAAACACAAAAGACCGTCTCTCATGCTTACCAGTTCATATGCAGGTCTTAGTTCAGTTGTACCATACCGCGGCCGCACTTCTGTAAACCACTGAATAAGTCTGTACTTACCTATTTAATTAACTTTTTACCGACTCTGAATATCAAAATTATGATTTTAAAAATCTTTCTAATTTGCAGTCACAATTAAAAATATCTCGGAATTGTGACTAAAATCTTATATTTCTGTGATGTTGCTTATTTGGTATATCAAATCTGTTGTTTTATTTTTATAGTAAATTTATTATATTTGGTTATAATTTTTTATTTTTGTCATTTAGGTAGTGTGATCATGAGAGTCCTCATAATATAGGAATTATCACGAGTGTCTGCCTGTCTTGGAATAAGAAATAAGTAGGTATATTATATCTCGGTATATATAATTAGTAATGTGATGCGTTAACTGTCAAAATTGACATGTAAAAAATGGTAGAAATGGAATTTTTTTTCGAAAATTTGGAATTGGGGTAGATGTACCTTTGTCTAAAGGATTTATTCGTACTAATAGTAGTAGTGGTGGTATGAGGCGGCCAAGACCTGGCAAGTAGGCCTCGCACATTGGGCAGATAGGGTCTCCCTCAACACCCATCAATGATAGATGTATTTATTCGTACTAAGTGGAAAACAAAAAATACATTGGTAATTATTGTCCTATATAGAGTTGCAGTCACGTAATTCCAAATTTTGTTCTTAAATCTGGAGTATATATCAAAGAAATTTAATCGGAAAATTAAAATTTCAGTTTAAATCTTTTAAGTAACGGAAAAATATTTTAAATTAAATATTCTAAAATAAAACAAACAGTAAAGGTGCGCACTGGGTTGCTGAAAATTTTTATATTGGTATAAAATTGTGAATGGCTGTCTTACTACATTTTCTAAATTCCAAAAAAAAATTCCAAGTCTTGGATGTTTCTGTAAATGTCAATTATGATAGAGAGTTCTCTATACATCATTTTTTATAGCAAGTCAAGCAAGAGGTCAGGACAAATCTAGATTTTAGATGAAACATGACTAAAACGGTTCCCATATAGTGTGAATTTTATGATCACATTTTAGGTGTAAATGCAAATTAATTTACATGCTTGTTTTATTTATCAATGTGACCTTACGAACGAATTATTAAAATACTCACACGTGACGTAAAATGATATTTTTTTAATTGATAGTTGTATATATATTTTTTTAATTGTAATGTTAATATTCTTTTTTATGTGTACAAAAGGAATTGTGATATTTAGAGGTTAATTTTTAGAATTGACATTTTAGGAATAGAATTTTTAAATGCGCCGAAGTTTTAGACAAAACAGTAAAAACAAAAGGGAAAACTGCCACATACTGTTCAGTGATTTACAGAGTGTTTACTTGACGTGAGGGAGGTGTTATAGGTTGTTATATTTTTATTTGTTGTTAGGTTTTGATTATGCAATTTTAAACTTGTAAAGCTGTAAATTTTGTACAAGAAATAATTTATTTTTTTGTTGAAAATGTAAATATGCGTATGTACAAAAGAAATTAATGAGATAATTATAGACTGAGTAAGCGGAATATGTAAAGATGACCTATCAAAATTGTTTATAGGGAATCTGCTTGTAACCTTAAAATCAGAGGAGGAAATTGCTTAATGGCTATTTTGGAATTCGTTAATTGACCGACCCACTTATTACTTGGGACTAAGTGAATGTGAATATCTTGTCGAGTCCTCAATTTTTTCTTCTATTTTAAGAGATTTCTCTTAAAGACAGCAATATAATCAAATTTTGCGTAATATTCTAACATTTTGCCAAAGACAGGGATAAGAAGCTTGAACGAGACGTTGGGGACAAAAAAATATATCTCCAATATACTTAGAACAATTTGTACATAAAATAATTTATAATCAAAATTTCTTTGTCAATTTTTTGCCAAGTTACCCTTTCTTTGCAACGTTTCTTCTGCAATGTAGTCAAATTATTTCAAATAATTTATTACGAATTTAAACAACTCTACAACAAGGATAATTTAACTTTGTTCTAGTGGTGGGTTGTGAAAATTTGTTGTTAAGAGCATGTTGCATAGAAACGTTAACCGTAATGTTTCGTAGACCTAGCAAATGTTGATTAACTAAATTATACGTATTTAAATGTTTAAACTAACCTGTAATTCATTTATGAAATATTTACTGGGGCCAAAGATTAAAAAACGTATCTTATAAATGTTGCCTCAGAATCTGAAAATTATTTCGGAGCTCAGTGCGAACGGTACATCAAATGGCCTGCATGATTGTCGTTACCCATTTAATTTAAATCCTTTCCGGGGAACTAAGGCGAGTTAATGCACTGACGTTCAGGATCTCCTAAATGCTCTGTTAAAAATTCAGCATGGACGGTGCGTTAACGCGTCTGTTTCTGTTCTAGAGCTTTGTGATTTTCGTCTAGTAACAAAATGATCTTATGATAAAGAATATATCTTTTGAATTGACCTAACTTAACAGTATTTGTCAACTATATACAATTTTTTTCTGTAAACTTTTTTTTAGTAATCTAGACATTACTTACCTTGTGTATTTATATACTTATTTAATGACATATATATTTTTATTAAATTTTAACAGGTTTTAGGACTGTTATATAATTGTTCACAAATAGAATCAACGTTTGAGATGCGAACGTTGTGTACATAATAGTTACTGTTGTAAGAATATGTCAATTTTAGGGAATTGGGAATATAGTTAAATGAATTTGTACATATTTTATTGACATTAGTTGAATTAGTGAATACACATAAAATGTTAATAACTTTATAAATAATTATATACATATTAATTAGGTATTATTAATAAACCGCTCCATGAGTATAAAAGCTGTTGTATTTTTTTTAACCTATTTACTAGTTTCTTATAATAAAAAGTAGAGAAGCTGTCTATATGTAATTGGAATTGAACTACTTGAAAGGTAGGGAAATAGTTGGTTACCATATTAAGAAAGAATCTAAGGCAAACCTAAGACTGAAGCGGTAAGTAAGCAATATGGTGGCAGTTAAGGGTTGACCCCCTGAAACGAAATACACACCATACTTTGAGGTGGACTTGAGTGGTGATGTGTTTTACCTAGTGTTGGCAGATACTTATATAAATGTCCTTAAATGTCCGGACATGTGTCCAAAAGTGTCTGGACAGAATGAAAATGTCTAGACATTTATCGTATCTGTCCAGCTTCCTTTAGATTTATGATTCCTGCCATTTTCAGCTAGCTGAGCTAACCTAAAAATCCACTTCAAAATTGTCACAATCTCTTGAAATTGTTTTCTGTTGGCTTTTTTGGGGTTTTTACTCCAATTGATTGTAGGTACTTAAAGATGGTTAAATCAGAAACTCTGATTTGGAGATAGTTTAAAGTTTAATAAAGTCAATAACTGGCAAGAAACTATACAGGGTGTCCACCTAGTGCGCGTAAGTCCAATATCTGGGTTAATAAAAGAGATAACTTAATTTTTTTTTCTACAGGGTTGTCTAATATCCCGAGCTGCACAAAATGAAAATATATTTACATATTCAGGGTGTTCAGTTTTTCCTGGACAGGTACCAACTTCGTTTTTCTAAATGGAAATATATATTTTTTATTGCTTTTTCGAACTAAACCCTTGATTTTAGTAGGACTTTCATCAGCCTTCCCTATACCTAACTTAAACTGTTTTTGAAATATTGACTGGTGAATATTGACATTTTTGCAACTTTGACACCCTGTAAAATCTAAACGGTTTGAGATCAAGCAAAACGGTTTGCACATTCCTATCTTAACTTTTTATAAGCTATCGTTTGATACTAATTTCAAATTTATCCAAGAATTAAAAATTTTCAAAATTTTCGGAAAATTTTTAATTCCTGGATACATTTGAAATTAGTATCAAACGATAGCTTATAAAAAGTTAAGATAGGAATGTGCAAACCGTTTTGCTTGATCTCAAACCGTTTAGATTTTATAGGGTGTCAAAGTTGCAAAAATGTCAATATTCACCCGTCAATATTTCAAAAACAGTTTAAGTTAGGTATAGGGAAGGCTGATGAAAGTCCTACTAAAATCAAGGGTTTAGTTCGAAAAAGCAATAAAAAATATATATTTCCATTTAGAAAAACGAAGTTGGTACCTGTCCAGGAAAAACTGAACAC
This sequence comes from Pogonocherus hispidulus, assembly GCA_963924545.1. Taxonomy (NCBI): domain Eukaryota; kingdom Metazoa; phylum Arthropoda; class Insecta; order Coleoptera; family Cerambycidae; genus Pogonocherus; species Pogonocherus hispidulus. The sequence continues at coordinate 8,367,245 of OZ004698.1, forward strand.
CCTGAATATGTAAATATATTTTCATTTTGTGCAGCTCGGGATATTAGACAACCCTGTAGAAAAAAAAATTAAGTTATCTCTTTTATTAACCCAGATATTGGACTTACGCGCACTAGGTGGACACCCTGTATAGAAAATTATATACCTAACAACTAATTATAAACCTTAATTACATTCAAAACCCTAAGTATTACACATCGCCGAATTCCTTGATTTTTTCTCTAACTAACTACGTCAGATTCTATTATGGCGTCCATAAGAAAAACAAAAGATGATATTCATGTATCAGAATCTAGTAGGCGAAAAAATTCTGGTTGCATTAAAACAAAGATATAGTTACGCATGTATATACGAAATAAATTTTTATTTGAAAATTTCTATAAATAGGTACCGAAGCTAGAGCTAATTTAAGTTTTTTGAAAATTTATTGTTTTGCTAAATATTTTGAGAACCGCTGGTTTTTTCATAAATTTTTCAGGACCACTATTTAGTGCTAGTAATTGCTCAACTTTTCTTTAATTTAACCAACTTCGTATCTCTTCAAATAACAAAGATACCAATACATAGCAGGACTCGTGATTCACCGTGTAAATTTAATTTTTTAGTTACAGAATTTAGAAAGTTTATTTTTGAATATTTACTATGTGCCATATGCCATATAGGTATATCACTTGTTATATGTTGCTACTTGCTACACCAAATAAAAATTTATTTTTTTTAGTTTTCTTTTTTCTATAATTATTTATTTATTTCATTGCATTTCACATGTACACAGTAGAAACTTAAATTTCTTCAAATTAAATCATGATTTCGTAGTTAACACTATTAATTTTTCACTATGTTAACCATAAGCGGGTAAAGGGTAGACAAAAATTGAAAATTGTTACGAAAATATTGATTTTTCACCTAATGCTTGTATTTCAGAGAATATATTCTAAGAATAAATAAGTATTTGGTATCATCTTGAAGCTTATGATATGTGCTGTACAGTAAACCTGTTATATTTCATTTTCTAAAATGTCCGTATAAGTGTCTAAAATGTCCAGACATTTGTCCAATTTTTAAATGTCCGGACATTTGCCAACACTAGTTTTGTTTTACATGAGGTAACAGTATACATCAGACTGGCCCAATAATGTGGCAAAGTTCCATAACTTACGCACGGAATAAACAAAAAAATATATGTTAGGATAGGATCTCAGAGTCTAAGAGGACGCACGTTTTAAAAATATGTATAGTCATATAGAGTGCTGTATAAACCGGGGCTATATCAAACTTATGTTTTTTTTTAAATGAATTATATATTCTTTATTTCATATGTGAATTCAGATCATTTTTCCGAATTCGTCAATATAGGGTTTACTAGTATTATACAGAGTAGTTCAGAAGCTATAAGCATTTTTGTATCTTAATTGCAATTAATTGAGCACCCTATATCTTTTTTAGGAAAATAAATACTAGATAACTTTCTCCTCCATTAATTATGATAAATAAAATAAAACTAGACCATAAAGGTCTAGTTTTATTTTCAATAAAATTTCCTTCAAAAAGCTTTATTTGTATACAGAGCAAATCAAAACTCAGAACCACAGTTTTCCCAATTTTTATAAATGAAACACCGTATAAAACTTTATATCGTTTTCATTAAGGTCTCTCAGGACCTGAGAAGCAAGCATATTCTATGAAGCATTCCCTATACCCTAAGTGCAACGGTTTTTAAGATTCGCATCATGAAAGGTCTTTCCTGTTTTTGCATTCAATACTTACTTATTTCACACTAACGAAATTCCAAGTCTGGTACTAAACTATCTTTTACAGCCAACACAATGCTACGTAAGTGTAATGAATTAATGAAAAAACTCCGTCGTTTCTATGATATGTAGGCTACAAGTTCTTTGTTCAACATATGGCTCTTACAGCATGCTGTTTTAGAAATATCTCTGTATAAGACATATCTATCACCCACTATAGCAGTTTTCTGGGAGAACGGTTTATCCAAATATGCAAAAATGGACAGGGTGTTCAGTTTCAAAGATGAAAATTGATGTCTATTACTAGTAAAAATGAAAGCAATATAATGACAATTTTTTTCTGTTGATAAAACATGACTTCATGTGACTGTTAAATTATTAATAATGCTTGCTAACATAAATTATTTAAATAATATGATGCAATGAAGGTAAATTGTCCTTATTATCTATAACCTAGGTATGCAAAGAAATATCTTTATTAGTTGGAAGTTTATGCTATGGAGGACTGCTTCCATTTTCAGTTTTTTCAGTAAATGATTTTTTTTTCAAACGTCAGTAAATCGAACATTGCTCAACTGAGTAGTCTGCCGTGAAGTTTCATTTTTCCTCCGCCGGTTGATTACTTTTCACTTTCCCACCACCGGAGGGAAAAGTGTTATCATAGAAACATACAAACACATAAGCATCAACAAATTTTGGGCGGCGTGCACTGTATTTCTAAAAATCGCTAATTTAGGACCAAAGTTTTCATTATTTCATTGAAATTATTCAATAATTGCTTACCAATGTCCATAGACTACCTATTTCAATGTAATCTTTAAAAAAATCCAATATTGACAGTGACGTCCACTTGACAGCTTTATGCTGCATTACTATAGAAGCAACCCGTACCTATTCACCGTTCCACTTATCGTCAATTGAAAATAGTTAAATTTTGTATAAATTCTTGCATAAATTTACCGACATTTGAAGGAAAAACAACATATGTTATTAGGAGGAAAAGTTACTTTTCATGGGTTGTTCTCTATTAGCAGCCTCACTTCGTTCAGCTGCTAAAGACGAGCGCGCCATGGAAAGTATAACTTTTCCTCTGTATAAAATAATATACTATAAAACAGAAATAACAAAAACTGTCAGTAAATAATAAATATATTTCTTTTCGTACCTACCTAGGTTATATTATATAACAATAACAAGGTAAATAAGTAGTACCGATTGTGCAATATGTTTCGTGATTATAGTAGCTATAGACTGTACGAAGCCGTAGAAGGGCCATGTATATATATTTTTTTTAATTCAGACTTTAAACTCTGAATTCAGACTTTAATCTCTGAATTCAGACTTTACTCACTGAATTCAAACTTTAAACTCTGAATTCAGACGTTAATCTCTGAATTCAGACTTTAATCTCTGAATTCAGACTTTGAACTCTGAACTATCAACTGTTATGCTTGAACATACGACTCCAAGTAGGTAACTGGAAAGTATCTACAAAATATGGGCGTATATAACGAGAAACTAATACGTAGATTCTGTAATGAAGACTCTGAAGAAGTAACTCATATCGTCTATAACGAGAAACTAATCCGTAGATTCTGTAATGAAGACTCTGAACAAGTAACTCATATCGTCTATGAGTGTAGATTTGTAACTTAGTGGAAAAACCACCTTTTGGGAAATGTAAATTTATTAACTTATTATTTAGTTGGGTAATTTAAATAATTTATTATTAAAATGATAATAATTAATATACTACATTTTGGCAGAATTATTCATTTGTTTTTCATGGAACTATTCTTATTATTAGTGGTATGATAAAGTGGTATCATACCCTGCTTTTACGTAACGAATTTTAGGTATAGAACACTCTACATAAACTAGGCCTCAATTTGTCCCCTAAATTCAAAAATATATACATGATGGGGTTGCCGTTTGAAAAATTTGAGTTTTGGTTATTTTTTCGATTTCGATTTTCACCTGAAAATTTGAAGACCCTCTATTATACTTTCAGGAACTTAAGGTAGCTGTTAATATTAAAGTCTTAATTCAGAGTTTATAGTCTGAATTCAAAGTATAAATCTGAATTTAGAGTTTGAAGTCTGAATTTAAAGTTTAAAGTCTGAATTCAGAGTTTATAGTCTGAATTCAGAGTATAAAGTCTGAATTCAGAGTTTAAAGTCTGAAATGTACGAAAACGAAGAAAAATTTTCAACGTGGCCCTTCTATACCTTCGTAAGACTGCCAAACTCTATGTCTATTACAATAAAACAGGCACTTACCATTCACAACAGGATTTTGAAGTTTTCTCGGAAATGTAGGTATTGGAAACACCTCCAATATTTCCACAAAAAAAATCTTCTCTGGTATCATAATCTTCCACCAACATCTGTTTGGATATCTGTAAATAATAATAAAATTATCAACTTGCTATTTGAATTTTGAATATAAAGAGTCAAGGGGCTGGAAGGGAGTCCCTTTAGATAGGCAGAATATTAAATATTTATTGGAGCCCTCTACATGAGCCCAAATAATAGTGGTATTACTGCATCTGGCCCCACTATTATTTACAGTAGGGTAATTAAATCTTTAAAATTTGAATAATAAAAAAATAAGTAATGCATATCTCAGTGGATATAGTAGGGGAAAGTCAATTAATTATGCACATCAGGTAGATAAACTAAAGAACTATATTTAATATAAGAACTACAATATAATATTATTCTTTAATTTTATTATTTATTACTTTTCTGTCGTGTAAGGATAATGTTAAATTTAACTATGTCTGTGGTTGTATGTGTTTACAGCAGCTCCGAATTTAAATCCTTTTTATTTATTTTTTTTAATTCAACTGATTTGTTTTTAAATTACGATTTGTGTAATTGAATGATAATTGTGATTTTTGTTGGGTAAACTATGTTTGGAAACAAATATATAACCGTCCACATAAATTCCTAGGAATTTAAAAAATATACTATGTGGATGGTAATCTACATAAAAAAAAAGAAAACTAAAAAGGACCATGCACCGGTCCCTAAAATCTATTTTTATCAGTATACTTATTTACCTAATTGAGAAAAAATATGTGCATGCTAGTTTTTAGTAGCCATATATTTTGCTTTATGTTGTTATATTCGACTAATATCAAATGACACTAATGTAGTTTTCCACATAACATCAAAACACTATAGTGCACTCGACGCGCGTTTCGTCAACTAAGTTGGCATCATCTGGAGATGATTAAAACTGAGTTTTCTGGAGATGATTAAAACTCAGTTTTAATCATCTCCAGATTAAGCCAACTTGGTTGCCGAAACGTGCGTCAAGTGCAGAATAGTGTTTTGGTGTTATGTGGAAAACTACGTCAGTGTTAGCATCACACCAAAGGTTCTAACCCCTTTCTAATTAATATCAAATAATAGTAATTTTACCAATAAAACATGTAAATAGAGTCCACAGTCCAATAATACAGTAATAGTTTAAGATCAATTACCCCGTACTTGCGAACATTTACCTTGTATATAAGGTAAACTTGCTTTTGTTTTATTTAAATTTCAGAAAATCTATTTGTAATAATATAAAACTGATAGAAGATATTTTTTAAAAGCTAGTAATTTAACAAAAAAGATCGTTTTCTTAGATGTGTATAATTTCCTCACTTTTCCGTACATGGCTGGAGGTACTGTCGCCTCTAATGTTGGTTTCTTTGTTTTTTTATTTGCATGTCTGTAATGATTATACTTTACTATGCTGTCCTTTAATTATGCACTGTAAAATCAGTTAATCAACCGTGTTATGCATTGAAAATTTAGCTATTCAACGCAGATTCAATGACATTCAACGGTCGATAAAATTTTCTGGTCATCAATATTCTATACGTATAGACATCACACATCACTAGTTATTTTTTGTTATAGTAATCATGAAAAGAGACAAGAAAATACTGATTATATAATGGCATGCGTAAAATGATGCTTTAATATTTTATAAGTCGGCAATTGTACCTACCAAAAAATACCTCAGATACAAGTTCAGAATAACTAATGCTAAATGTGTTTTTAATATATGTACAAAAAAAAGAACACTTTTCACAACTACTGTATTACATCAATTAAAAAAAAAAAAATAAAATCGCACAACAGAGAATGAAATTCTCTATGAGAAGAATTGTTTAATCTATTAGGTGTTCGCGTTGAGTGGTATTTTATTGTCACTCAACGGTGTAAGGTACATACTACCACAAGTATAAAGATATATACTTGTGATACTACTAAAGGGGGATCACAAGGCAAGGATACTAGCTATACCGTTAGCTATATTAATCGCTAAATTATGCAGTCAATCAGTTAGACATTATGAATGCTCAATATTCTTAGTAAGAAAGTGACATAATCTTACAAATTCTTGATTTTAGAGGGCATTGGTATTAACAGCAATTTTATCCCCGATTCATTGTTTTACACTGAAAAACAATAATATGAATATGGCAACGACCTTTAAACTAAAAACCTGAAATATATTTCATCCGCGGAAAAATCACATTTGTCAGTGTAGTGACCCTAGATATACGAGTACGAGTAGTAGTGACAGAATTCAAAACCGTGATGTGTATTATTGTGACTTTCTCAATTCCAACAACTTTGTTAACATTTTAAATTACCTATACTCATTCATTTTTACTTGGGAAATAAATATAATACGTGCATATTTCTTCTTTTTAAAAAAATAAATGCAAAATAGTGTATTGGTATAGGGTGACCTCTTTTAACCGGACAAGTCCTCTTTTTAAGGTTCAAATTTATGTCCGGTATATATATACACATTTTATGCTAAATGTCCTCTTTTTTATCAGACAAAAAAAAATACACTAAAAATCTGAAGTATTTCTAAACAATGCAAGTTACAATAAGCCAAGTTAACAATCCTTGACAATAAGCAACTAAATTGAAAATCATAAATTATTTGAAATTCATCCTAGACCTCTACACCCGTGGGTTAAAATAATAGGCAGTGACGTATTACCGCGTGACGTAATAATTTGGGGTGGGGACTGTAATTCCATAGGCGTACGCAAAAATCGTTGGAAAGGTGCTAATAATGTCAAATAAATATAAAAAATATCAACATGAACGGTGTTATAGAAATTGTGAATTGTTTTTCAAACTCACCTTACAGATTAGTTGTACATCGAACGAAATTGATGAATATTGCCACAGATATTAAAAGAACGCTTTTAAGTGTTGATGGCCCACCACCAACCCACAGCCGCCACCGAAAACGCGATTAATCACATTCCGGAGCAAGTTTACTATTTAACACTTCACTTCACTTCATTTCACTACACTACACTACACAACACAACACATGTCTACACATCCTTCATTTAACCATGTCTCATCCATATAATATATTTTTCTATTTAAAGCACGAAATTCTATTATTTTCTCCAAATATTCTCGTCTCCATGTCACAATCTCATTTTTCTCTATAAGCATATCTACTCTTCCGATTTCGTTTGCAATATTTGAAATTCATTTCATGCATTGTCCTTATAAGCAATTTATACGAGAGTTTGGGCAAATCGCTGTCTTCTGCCAGAACAATGGAGTCTGTGTCTCCATATTTTATTGCACGAAATACACTACGAACGGAGACTTTTGTTAATTCACTACACAGTTCCGCCGCATCCACTACACTTAAATTTTTATCACGCGCTTTTTAATCGCTCATAGAAATTTTTTATCATACGAATTTCCTCGCTTGTCAGATGAGATCGTTTACGCGTTTCTAATCCACTGCTCCTCGCGATCGCTTTCATAATAAAATCCTTTTCTTCGAACACTAAATAAACTAAGGAACACATCACCAAGTTCACCAATTAATATATGCAGTCCAGACACAAATTACAGCATTTCCCGCGTACTACGCTTATGTCAGGCTGCGATGAATTACTTGGATGTGTGTGAAATGCGCATGTCCGATCTTCTACACACTCTTGACTTTTGTTGCATAGGTTGCATATCTCGCTCTTCGTTTTTTAATCCGTTAAACAAAGACGGAACTATATCCGACGTAAAGAATTGTGGTGGCATCGAATAGAGAAGCATGGAACCACCATGGAACAGACAATTTATAGTTCTGTTCAATAGTAATGCGTAAGCGGCATCACTTTTCTATGTGCAAACGTTTGTGCCGCTATGTATTAAGTATTTACACTTCGTCCCTATTCTGTATCGAATTAGACCATGAGTCACTGCCTATTATTTTAGCCGACTGGTATAATTGTAACTCTTTCTCTTTCTGTTAACTTAAATCCAATAAAGAGGGCGATGGGAACACAACATGGTTGAAGAATCCCACAAAAGCCGCCCTTATTTTACAAATTTAAGTAAACAATATTACAAAAATACAAAGTAATTATTTGTTTTTATAAATAAAGACCAATAGTTTATAATGTTTTGACGAAATAATGATTGTACTTTTTATAAAATATTTCCCACAGCACCTTTGTCCTCTTTTGTTGTTCAAGGAATCTGGTCACCCTATATTGGTATAGTCGTTGAGTGAGCAAATTATTGCTCACTCAACGGTATAGTGTATATAAGCACAATTGAAACTGGTCAGTGTTAAGGCACAGGACCGTGCGCACTTATCTTGATATTTCGTCCTATGTATTTAGCAATGGTATCGCGATTAGAATAGTAACTAAAACTGTACATGTTAGTCCTACACTGGAAATCCAATCAGTCCGATGAACCATCGACAACTGCGCGCTGATTCAAAGAGAATAAACAGACTAGTCTGCTGACTCTGCTGGATTGTAAATCATTTTTTTGTTTCCCGTACCGAGTGCTGAAATATCATCAATAGTTTTCTGGTGCAGCGCGTAAATACCAATTACCAAGCGTAGTTTAGTTTTGTTAAATAAACAATAAAAATATCAATAATAAACATAAACAATACCAGAGACTTATATTCTATACGTCTCTGACAATACTTAACAATAATAAAATATGTTATTGGCTACATGAACAAATAATAGGTAAGTATCTAATAAACAACAAGTAATAAAAATGAATACAATTCTCATAAAACGATCTATATAACATTTTTTTAATAGCAAACATTTCTACCTCCGCCCATGTTCAATAAAGAGATGCCGTTTTTGCCGGCTTTTAGTTTTTATACGGTTTCAATTGTGCTTATATACACTATACCAAAGTACTGGGTTTATTACTTTTTACCACAAAATATAAAGATAAATACAAGTCTAAAAAAACATATTTGTATCTATCTATAATTTTATTTATTAACGTTAATTTATAATAAGTTATACCAGCTCTATTACAAATGTTATTTGTTTAACCATTTATCATTTATATATAGCCCTTCCATATTCTCTGCAGCTGAGTCGCAAACACAGAAATAAAGACTATAGAATGGAAAAGTTTTATACAGATTTTGTTATATTTTGAAGACCGGAACTGAAAGATCCGATCCAGTACGGATTCTGCGCAGTTCACGTTTGATGACGGAAGGCAGCCTTTTTCTTGGAACTTCGGACGACACACCATAAAGTAACATGATATTTATGAGAGCTCAATAGTACAGAGTTTCTTCATACACTCTTTAACTTTTATATCAAGAAAAGAAAAACAGACAACACTTATATGTAACTTGCTTGCAGTTTATATGTAAGTTGTTTGCAATTATTTGCATAAACTGATAGCACATATTATAGACATAGTCTATCATAGCCAGTCATATCAAAGAGAAAGTGAAAGTGAAAGTAAGTGCGGGTTGACCTGGACCTAGGGGCAATTTATATCTGAAACCGGCACTGTCTTTATTTCTGTGGTCGTAAACCAGCACCACCTAGATTGACTTCGTTTTAACTCCATTAAAAGATTAGGTATCTAGGCAGCGCTGTCACGAACCACAAAACTTTTGGTAGAACTCTACAGATGGCGTTGTATCTGTGCCAGCAAAATATTTTTTTCATCCTGCGAATATGTTTGAAGAACAACCGTCGGATGGCGCCTCATTGCGTATTTACTTGAGGGATTTCCTCAGTAACTTGTATATTTTTTAATTTCTAAAACAATTTCATGTCTTATCTCGGAATGTTTCTGTAAATCACTAAAAAGTTTCTATTTTTTTTATTTATAATTATTCGAATAAATTGAATTGTTGAATATATAAAGGTATTGTCGCCACTATCTTATTAAACCGGAAGTGGAATTTGACACAAAAACTTTGCAAAAGTAAGCATTTGCATACATTAAACAAAATTTCAACATTCTATTTCTAACAGATTCTATAATTTCGTTCACACCTGATACTTGATTATACCTACTATATCGATATAACTCCATGGTGTCCATAAAACTAGTTTCTTTATTAGGAAATTATTTATGAGCTTTCATTTTGTCTGTGTAGAACTAATATTTCTTCCGCTTATACGGCAGACAACATGTAGACCCAAAAATATTGCAAGAATTCAGGAATAGGTAATTTTTATGACTGCAACATAGGTATAAGAAAGCTGATGCTGATGATGATGATGATGATGATGACACACTACTCATAAATTAAAATTTGAAAGTCACTGTTAGGAATAGAGCACTGTTTCCAAATAATTTTTTTGGAAAGCATATGAACTTTTTTCCAAATATAGTAGTCCAGAATTGAACAGAATTTGTTTCTTACTCGTACAGCATTGACATAGATATTGTCAGTGCACAGTGCGTCGGTGCTTATTGACACGCAGAGGAAGTAGGTATACAAACAAATAAAAAATAAACGCACGGAACACTATAAGCAGTACCTCACCTTTTATGGGAGAAAATCACCGGCGATTTTCGTTCCCATTTCTACCCCAACCGGGGGTCCAAGCCTGCTGCGGCCTGGGGTCACCCTTCGGTACCCTAAAGCATCCAGAATAATATTATTTTTAAGAAAATACATACGTATTAAAGAAATTTGAGATAATCCCTTGTATATGAAATAATAAATTTAGAGGCAGAAAGCTGAAATTTTGTATCTGGAATGATGATGTATTTATATATGTATACTAAACGATTTTTCTTAATATTTTGATGAATCCCTTACAATTCATCCAAATATTTGTATTTATTCTTTATTTGACTTTATTCTTGATGGTAAAAAATCATCATTTTTTAAGTGTTGAAAGTAGAATTCATTATTTTTACCAATTTTATCAATGGGGACCTTCGCTACGGTTCGGAGCTCCACCCGCCCTTCGAAAAGTAATGGAAATATTTTGCTGTCATAATTGTTGTAGCAAATTAATGTAGATATTTACTATTGTAAGCTAAAATGATGAATTTAGAGACTACCAAAATGAACGAATTAATTCCAAACTTTACCTGCAGAAAGAATAAAAACTACTGACAATGAAACAGAATAACTAAACACTAACACTACCTTTTTATAACATTGGATGCCGAGGAGAGGAAGATAAAACTACTGGCTAATTGCTGCCATATACGATAAGTCTTCATCTTCTTCTTAGTAGAACTGCCAGATAATTATAAAACTGTTTCACAACAACTGAAATTTGTAGCAGTTATTGTCCTTGTGGTATGGACAGTTTGTCTCAATTTTGTTTTGTCTGAAATCTTTACTTTTTTGGCGCAGGCGTAGTCTTGTCATGTTTTTGTCTCAAAATCGTGCTACACTTTTGTCTACTTGGTCTGGATTTAGCAATACATACTATTAAAAGAAACACTGAATCCTGTTGAAAATAGCAATTTTTAAATTCATCATCATGCAAATGATTTATAAACGGACATAAAATTAGTTTAAGGTCATTTTCACAATTTATGGCGATAGCAGATCGCACGCCTACTGTAATGGGGTGCCCGGTAGCTTTAAAATAATGGGGATTGTCCATGCACATTCTGCGAATTAACGTACCTATCCGTATAGAATGTAGATGAAACCACGCTTGATCAGAGAAAAAGGTTAAGTCGATCACGTTACCATTGTTTATGTTTGCATTCAACTAATGACTATATCGAAGTTGTAATTTGGCCGGCAAAGCGCCAGTACTTTACATGTTGTAATACGTATGAAAAATTTGTATGTGTGTAGCCTCTTATTGTTATTGATAATCTTCGCACCGTAGTAGGTTCTTCTTTGGACTGTTAATAGGTAACTTTTTTACGAAGGCGTAGAAGGGCCACAATAATTTTTGTATTCTAATTCTGACTTTGGCTTTAATCTCAGAATTACGAGTATGAACGCAGAATCTCCTGATTCGTAATAATAAACGTGTTATTATCACGAAAGCGCTGAATGGACATGCGTGGTATTACCAAGATAACTATAGATACTGTAGTGCACGAAAAATCGAAAGTTAAGAGTAAAAAAAGAGTTAATTGTGAATTATAATATAGAGGGTGTTTATCTCGAATGTAGACAAAACGCACGACTTTTTTTCACTAGTATGAAACCCAAGTACCCAAGTTTTTTCCATATTAAAATATAATGAATTCTGAGAAAACCAGTTAAACAAATCATTTAATAAAACATCACACTGAAACTTCAAGATTTGGTCCGACTTATATGAGACGTTATCAAGGACGTATCATCAACGTACATAGTAAAATGAGTATTGTATGAGAGAGCGCCCAGATCATTTATGTACAATGAAATAGCACAGGGCCCAAAACCGAACTCTGCGGAACTTCCACCGATATAAAAGCGCACTCCTAAAGATATCTGTCAAATCCATTCTGATTTTTATAATAATTAATGCTGACAAACTGTTTCCTGTCTTTAAGAAAAGTAACAATCCGATTCAAGGCATGTCCCCATATACCATGGTCATATAATTTATGATTTACACAATCGAATGCCCTGCCGAGATCGCAAAAAATCCCAGCAAGACACTCTCCGGCCTCCAGATATTTTAAAACAAATAAATTATTAAAAATGTTACTATTATGCATTTTTAATGCGTTTATCTGCTATCTACGTACCTATAACGTGACAAAAACGGATAAACAAAATATATTAAAAGTAGGTACAGTTTCGACCATGGTAGTAGTAATAATTATATTATAATTAATGTAAAATTCCCGAGAAACCATCAACAATTGGATCCTTGATTTAGGTCGGTAGATAATGTCTAAATAACTAATGTTCTATCTAGTCACACGTTTGTAAAAATGTAATGGTTTCTTGTAGAAGCTTGACGGGATGTCCCGAAGAAAGAATTAGATGTATTACGTGACGTCGTTGAGTGAGCTATAATTTGCTCACTCAACGGTGACGTAGAGCATCAAGAGGAAAAGAGCGCGCTGACCCTTCACACTGGTTCCTATTCTTAACAAAATAGTTTGGGATTTTGGGCAATTATTTTCAATTTAGGGAAGTACTCTTAATGTATCTGTACCCTGGTTATTTACCTATTAACCTATACAATTATATATTATTAATAACTATAATTTAGATACTATTAAACTTATATTATCTTGCAATTAGGTCTTAATTAATGGTATCCCCAGAGTGAAGATTTAATGTGGTTGTTCGTGTTATTTCCGTATGCCAAACTGAGTCTGAAATACGAAAAACTTACAAATATTTTTAAAAACAATTGTGGTAGTAAAAATTAAGGTTAGCCTCTTTAAACCCATATAATATATTGTGCTATTTTCAAAAATTCAAAAATTTACAGGGTGTTTCATTTAAAATAAGAAAGTACCGCTATATAAATATCTGTTTGTCCGGAACATTTGCCAGTATATTTTTTAAGTAATGCAACAAAAGACACAAAAAGTTGCATGTCTTTTGTTGAAGAAATGACACTGATGAAATATCCGTTAAATTGATGGTAGAAAAATATCCATTCGATTATATACCTGTATTTCTGAAAATATAGAACCAAAAATAAAGTGAAATAGTTTGATGCCTGGCGTTTTTGTAGTCGAAGCTAAAAATATGAAAAAGCTGGTAATTTTTTTACAGTATTAGTTGGATAAAAATAAATTTAAATTTTCTACCAGTATTGTGTCTTATTGTAGAACTTATAACTTCATATCAACTACATTATTTAAAATATCACCTTTAAAATTTGTTAAAAATGCAAACATGTATATTTTGGAAGTGAAATCAGTTAAACGAAAGGTTAACATATCAATATATTATTCTCTTCTAATATGAGTTGAATATGTGGTTATTTGCAATATAAAAGTAATAAAACTATTGGGTTACCTTATTTTACATAACATATTGCAAATATGGGTATATATTAAAAACCTTGTCCGGTAGTAATACACAACGTTAAAAAATTTATAAAAATAGAAAGTTGAATTATAGGCACCAATAGAAAATCCAATTTTTGTTCTGCTGCCTACATAACTAATGCTTTCAAAACGTTTGCATTTCCTATTATTTGTTTCGCTCTGTGCATAGACCCTCTTAAAAATCATTGATACGCTCTTTAATATTTCGATAAATAGAAGGAACTGCCCTCTCGGACCCCCCATATCTGCGCCACTGGTAACATAATAAACGATAGAAGTTTGTTTGAATTTATTAAGAAATAACTCGAACAGTCCTTAACTGATTTGAAAACGTTTTTCAATGGTGGATAACAATTCGAGAAAAAACTGCTTTTACCGGGATATCAAAAATTATCTTGGTCAAGGGTGGTTGTGGAATGTAAAACGTGTGTCTTATTTTATTTCAGCACAATGACTTGACAGATTCTGACACAACAAAACATATTCAAAAATTTAAAGTAAGACACACGTTTTACATTCCACAACCACCCTTGACCAAGATAATTTTTGATATCCCGGTAAAATCAGTTTTTTCTCGAATTGTTATCCACCATTGAAAAACGTTTTCAAATCAGTTAAGGACTGTTCGAGTTATTTCTTAATAAAGTTGAATACTTTCTTTAATATATCAGTATGTTTTTACAAATATGTAATGCAAAATCCTTTTCAACTATGTATTATTATCTACTACTAGTAATTATAGTTTTTTTTCTATTTTGCGTCTGTAAACAAGTCATTATGAAAAGCGATTGCGTGTCGAAAAGAAACCCTTTTGGATACTCAACTTTTTGTTTTTAAAAGTTGGTAGCAACAAATTTAGGTATATCTTTTGTTTTGAATGGTGCGCTATAGTAATGTCATATTGATGTATACAAATGGGAAGGATTAACGTACAAAATAGAAAAAAATAGTATAAACAACATGTTTCGTTTTCTAAACTTGGACTCGTGCGATAAAAGTACGCCTTATGATGCTCGTTGTTTAATACAGGGTGTCCCACGGTGACGAGACATACATATTTCAGAGACTACTTCGATTTTAATTTTGAAAATTTGGGCAATAGTGTTTTCGGGCATGCCCCTCAACTAAAATAATGGCGTCCATTTGTTCCTATTTATTATCTTGTGACACTCTCCATGAATAAATAATAAATTTAGAATGTCAGCATTTGAATAAATGTTAACGTTTACCATTCTTTAACAATAAATAATACTCAAATAAACATTCACTGTATGTTTTAAATTGACAACAATAAACGGGTTACAGATTAGGAGGTTTTTTTGAAGTTCAACTAAAAAGCCATCCCCGCAAGAAATTATGCGATATCCGTTGACTGCACGAAAGTAAATACCTACCTTAAAAACCAGAAGAGATACCTAGGTATAGGGAACCATTATACCATTCGAAAGAGAAGAAAATTGTTCATCAGCCTGCGCAAAAATATACAGGGTGTTCCATTTAAAAAGAAAATAAGTTAAGATGGTTTAAAGTTGACTAAATTTGGCATTAAATTTCTGCCACCCTCTATGAAATTAAGTCATTTTGAAATTATGGCAGGGAAGCTTAGAGTTTTAGTTATGTCCCCTATAAATGTGTATAGTAATGTATTGGCGTACAACCAATTTATAAACCTTAAAAACCAAACAAGAATATTTAGAAATATTCACACACGAGCAATTATACCTCAAATTGTCCAGTAATATTTTTATTCATTAAACAGTTATAAAATATAGTTATTTGTTTACCCAGTACAAAAAATACACGTTTTCAAAAATACACTAGTACAAAAAATACACAATTTTACGAGTCTCGAAAACGTATTTTTTGTACGAGTTTAACATAATATTTTTTTAACAACCGCTTCTAATTAGCACCTCCAGTTTACCGATTCATCGGAGTCACTTTCTGTTTCTATTTTTCTATTTAATTAAACTTCAATATATTATGTGACAGGCAATGTCAATGTCAAATTACTTTTCGGTACTGCACAACTGTACAATAATCTCTTTTTTGTACAGTTGCTATGGCGATCTCAAACAGTCCCGAAATGGCCCTCTTTTTATACAAAATAATTTAATGTTATAGTGTCTTATTCGTATGGTTGGAAAAAAAAATCTCGAAAAATTTTAAACCCCTATAACTAAACCCCTATAAAACCATGATACAACTACACTGATATGCTCATAACTTTCGTTTGTTCTGCGCATGACGTCATTCGTGAGGGAAAAATGGCGATGCGATGCGAAAATTCAAATATTTTAAGGGCAGTGATATAATTATTTTCGTGTTTATCAATCGTTTTTCCTCGTAACTGACGTCACGATCAATCGATAAACCACGCCCCCATGCGCATTGGCATATCTGTATAGCTGTATCATGTATAAAACGAATCAAGCTAAGACAAAAGTATAATGAACTTTTTTTCTTGTTTTTGTTCGTAGAACACGCCCACGTGTTTGTGACGTACGATGTTGTAACACACTTTATATATATACCTAGTTATTTTATGAAATGTATAAAAATAAATGTCAGTGAATAATAATCAAATAATTCAAAGGCGTGACAAATTGAAAGAGTTTTATGCAATATTTGGTCCCAAGGTCCCAAACTCTCTTTTAGTGAACTACCATAAGCTATTTATAGACAGCTAGGCTTAATTTTAAGAAACTGGAAAGGTTTCATTGATGTTAATACTTATTTATTATTAAATTAAAATAGGCTTTCACTACCTGGGGTCCGATTTATGATCTTGGTATATAAAGATAACATTGAGGGTATTCAGAGAAAATTTTAAAATACTGAACAAACAAACAAATAAATAAATAAATTTTATAATATTATATTATCATTAAAAAATATGTTACTCAATCACTGAATAGCTATATGTTCAAATATTTGGAGTTAAATATGATCTCGTCTTATAAGAGATTATTTTGTACGGGAAAAAAGTCCATAAAACACCTGCAGATCTAACAAGATTAACTATTTTCCAATTAATCCGATCAGCCAGATTTGTTGTCTAACCTTGTCGCAAATAAATAACGATTGGGTGAAAGACAACACCCTGTACCTTAAAATATGCATTCGGATAACTCACAGGAACTCCAAATAAATCGGAAAATTAAAGCCGGCCGAGGATTAAAAAGCGTGCAAGGCTCGTCGAAGAACAAACGCGAATCGCTACATCCAAAGCCGACTATTATTCTAATCGTAGCGTCGATGATATAACAGTCGCAGTCAGCCCAGTCCAAATTTTTTAAACGTATACCTGATCGGCCCATCGTGGAGTTGTATGTTTGGCGCCCTCGTGTTCAAATAACGCGAGCTGAGGCCCGATATCGAGACTTTCTCTTTTTTGTTTTTTTGAGTTTATAAGTTGGGGTGGATACGCAAAGTATACAGTCGCGGTTTTGAGTTTGTGGGGTAATCCTTGGCATCACGCGTCCGTTAGTGAATCGGTGATATAGTGTGTGTTTGTTGGAGGACTATCCAGATTAAAATAGAAAAAGGTATGTGTAATGGATAATTGAAATTTTATTTTTTAATCTTGGTTAAACTGTTTTCGCATTCTCGCTAAGTCGCAAAGAATATTTCTTTATACGGGTTAGATTGTTTAAATCTATATTTAAGGATATGTTATATTAACTATGGTTAAATATATAATTCATTTTACTTGTATGAAAATATATTTTAAAATTTAGATACAGCAAAAGATTATCCACGTACAGTCTAAATTTTGAAAAATTCATATTTTTCGCACAAGTTATGAGTGTGCTATAAAATAAGTGGCATGAATTTACATTGTAAACGAATTTGAACAAAGTGAACGCTCAACTGGTGCATTTGCAATCAATAATAATATTATCACCCTGAAAAATACGAATAAGACAGCTTAAACTTTAATAATTTTTCAAAATTTAAGTACCTATATTTAAAAAACGGTTGGAAGCAGATAGCAACTATATTATATTTTTTGAAAGCTCTCTTCAATGCCTCATTGATGATTATAAAAAAACTATGTATTTCATTTAAAAAAAATGCCGACTTTAATGGCACCAGAAATTGGAACACCCTGTACATAAATTAATGTGTCTAAATCTTAGCCAATAACAAACCATTTCGTACCCATGTTCATTTTTTTTTTTTAAATAAAAATAAGACATCGAAAAGTGGGTGAGCTGTGTTGGTGACTCGGACTGTACATATATATATAATTTTTACATACTTCCTGCTTTTTTATATACTTATTTTATAGTTTATACAGGGTGTAAAAAATAGTGTACCGAACTTCGAGGGGTGATACTATATTTAAAAATAAAAATGAAAGTTCCTATGAACATATGCCCTAAAATGGTCTTTAAGGGAGTTGCAGCCTTTAAGAATAGTTTTTATTTATTTATACAGGGTGTAAGAAAATAGTGTACCGGACTTCGAGGGGGTGATACCATATTTAAAAATAAAAGTTCCTATGAACATATGCCCTAAAATGGTTTGTAAGGGAGTTACAACTCATTAAACGGTAATGGTTTCTATTTATTTATACAGGGTGTAAAAAAATAGTGCACCGGACTTGGAGGGGTGACACTACATTTAAAAATAAAAATAGAAGTTCCTATGAACATATGCCCTAAAATGGTTTTTAAGGGAGTTACAGAGACCTTTAAACGGGGAATAGTCGCAGACCAATTTTTTTGAAATTTAGTGCTCTAGCAATAAATCTAGGTTTGACAGTTTCAGTCAATTGTTTTTATGCGAATTCAACTGACAGTCTTGTATACATTAGATACTTTTATTGCTCAAAAATTTTGTTATATAAATAAAAACCATTCTTTTTATCTACTCTTCAAAGGGCTGTAACTCCCTTAAGATCTATTTTAAGGCATATGTTCATAGGAACTTTTATTTTTAGACATAGGTATCACCCCTCGAAGTTCGGTATATAATTTTTTTTACACCCTTATTGTTCAAGCCGTTTCAAAAGCGAATTTACCGCGAAAAGCAATGACAACGCCGCCTGGCGAAAATAGACTAAAACAATATTCAGTACATTATAAAATATCAATCAGTGTAGATCGATCCGACAATAAAACGTATTAAACCACAAAAATAATCATTCTTTTTTCAAAATAAGTGTTATCAATAAACACTTATACTTAAGTACCTATATCAATATATTTTACAAGTAGTGGGTATGAAGAAATGTAAGAATAACAACAAAAATCAATGAAAATATTCATAGGCATTTAGTTAATAATAATAAAAATAAATAATAGCGGCAAGATAATGCATTTAGTTGTAGGTCTTAGCAAAGTCTACATATATTCTAATTTAGTTTAAATTGTAGCATGGCTGTACCGATTGTACCGATATCTACAAACAAAATGTGATTTAATTTATTGCATAAGCAAAGAAGATTGCATAGTTAGTTGGCTGTGATCAGTGGCATTAATAACGTAAAAACATACACATAAGTAGTGTGTGAAATGGCTCATCATTGGGAATCAGGAAATGATGAAGGAGTTGCGTAAATTGGCGCCCAACAAAATTCAGTAAAGAAATATCGAGTATCTTCATTTGTTTGCTTAAAAAAAACCAGGAATTTTCTCTTTTGCATTTAATTTTTTTTTACTTTGTTTGAGATGATATAGATGAAATTAAAAAACTAAGAACAGTGTTTAATTGGCATGACAAATGGCTATTATAGCTATACAATATTTTCATTACGACGTTTCATCAAGTAACGCCTTCTTCAGCTTGTTTTTACCAAAAAAACAATCAACAATAAAACAAGGTAGGTAACGTTATATTTTTGAGACGAAAAAACTGGTAGAATTTAATCTTTCATTGAAAATAAGCGTTGCCCTTAAAAATTGGGTAGTTTTAAGTTAATAAGATAAAGGCTCTATACATAAAGTTCGGAAATAGGTATTTAAAATTTTTGAATTTGCCTGTTCTTTTGGAAAACTTTATCTCAATAAGTGCGGGAATTAACACTTAGACATTCTGTATAAAGTTCAGCGTCAGCGAACAAATAACTAATGACAAATTTAACAGATTTTTTTTTGTAAAAGTAATAGCCTAGACAAATTTCAAATTTTGATAGGAGTTCATGATTTCGAGATATTCGCAGTTGAATTTTGGAAAAAAGTATATTTGAGAAATATAAAAATGTATGGTTTGGTTTACTAAGCGCAACAAATGCTGATGGGGTTGAAATGAAGTCAACTAAATTATCATGAAAGCAAATTAACGATTCAAATTACCGATGAGGGCGCTGCAAATTGTAAACAAATATGGAGGAAGACGAGTAAAAATTTTGCATTTCATATCACATCATCTAGCAATTTAGCTTCAACTGCTATAAATATAGTGACTTCATGTGCTAGTTGGGGTGAAATAAAAGATCAAAAGAGTGGTAAAAGCAGTCATACGTCCCATATAAGTGCTTCATTGCTAATTATATGAATTTTTTGGGTTGTAAACAGGTATCCTTAGTTTCTTATACTAAGGTCAAACTTCTATCTATTTTCTATCTTAAAAACTTTTATAAACACATTTTGTGGAATGACACCTACAAACACAGCAGTTTGTGTTTTGCTGATTTCTTTTGAATGCCATTTAAAAATGTAAAAATAAAGATGTACAAATACTAACCACGTCGTTTTTATCTTTGTAATACCAAAAAATCACAAGCACCATTAAATTATTACGTTAAACCAACCCAAATATGTGTTTTTTATCATTATATCAGCAATAACCCTCCAAAAACTACATTTTAAGTAGGTTCAAATATTTTCATGCAGAGGGCCCATTCATTTTTGGAATCGCCAATAGTATCTATCTATAATATCTGCAACTATTTGTGACGCAACTACATGATCCATTAAAATATTCTTTTGGGAATACGCCACATATAAAATAAAAAAACTGTGGTGTGTCATAAAAGAACCCTCAAAATGTAATGAGGGTACAATTACTCAATAAATTAAAAAAGGTCAGTCGTATATTTCTGAAATGTTAACAAAATTTTTACCGATGAGAGCGAACTATAGAAACTTCTGAAAGGATGGACAAGAAACATCTAGTTAAGTGTTTGGATTAATTTTAAATTTGTTATTATTTATTGAAATATTTTTTTTATTTACAAGTAGGTAGGTTCTTCTATTTCTAATTATAATTATATCAAAATATTTAGTTTATTTGTTGAATTATTATGCATGCTTTCAATGTCTTTTGCACTTTAGTTTTTGTGGTAAACTTTGAACGTACTCATCGTCTCGATAGTTGTCACATTTATTTTGAATGCCTCTGTTCCCCAATTATTGGTGCTTTTATTCTATCCCAGATCAATTTTTTGACGAATCAAATTATATCTTTCTCTAAATTAATTTTAAACACCGCATGTTGAGTCCATAAAAGTAGGAAAATGTTGCTGCATTTACCACTTGTTTATTATATTAATACAATTTTACCACATATGTAAACTGTCAGTTTCTTGCACTACCTATTAACACATTTGCAGTAAATAATCACCGATAGTGGTCTGAGATGATTCACCGGTCGCAGAAATCGCACAGGATTTTTTTTTAACTTGGTGCAAATGGCATGCAATCAAAAAGTATGCATACCATTAATACTTGACTGTGAATTTTTAGAAATTTTTAGTACATTTTTATGGTAAAAATAAAGTTTGAGCATTGACTGAAGAATTTAATAAAACACGCACCGAATGCAACGGAAATTTTTAAATATCTATATTATTCTGGAAATACTAGCGCAACTATCCGAGCTAAAATTCCCGATTTGCTGATAAGATTTTGTAATAGGCCACTGCTTGATAGACGACACTTATATACATATTAAAAATATTCATGGTCGTCGCTAAGGGAGGGCAGGGAGGAGCGACCCCCTCATGACTTTCCAGGCGAATATAACGTCATATAATTAAAAAAATAGCCTAAATTAATATTTACAAATGAAATTTAATGTAATTTTTTTGTTATCTATATAGGTACCTACATAACAAAATATCGAATCCCATTCTCTTTTTTTTAACAATAGTTGCCACCACCAATAAAAAAGAAGCCAGATCAGTTCCTTGTGTGGTTTGAATGAGATCATACTATCAATACCTAATTGACCATTCCTTCTTGCCCGTCCGAAGCGATAAGCGTCCGACCAATAATATACTCGTATGTCATACCTATGTGTGTAAATGTCCTACCAAATGAAAACGTTGTACACCTGTGCAATATCCCAATAGGTTTTCTGGTTAAGTTTTTGTAGGTAATTTCCATAAACGGTCAATCACAAAAAAACGATGAGTTTTCCACTGCACTACACGAAATCACTGCATTTTCCTCGGCATTTCCTCGAGTAATTCGATATATTGTTTAGGAATATTTTTGCAACTTTTGTTCTGTTTATTTGTTTTACAAATTATACACTTATTAGCTGTTACAATATAGATCCGTTATTTAATTTTAAGAAAATGCCTTTCTTTCAAAAATATTTTTTATGTGTTTTGATTATGTAGCTCTGTAGATCTTGATAGAATATTATTTTTATTAGTGATGAGGTATTTTTTATTTTACTAAACATTTTTTTTTTTGTTTCATTTATATCTATCTATATTTGCTTACATTTTAAATATGTTTTCAAATAATTTTTGTCTTTTCTACGAAACTAAAGATGTTTTTTAATATTCACTGCGAAGTGATTAGAAAAATTATATTTTGTTGTTTGAAGACAAATTCTAAAAAAAAGTAGTTCGCCCCCTCCTAGATAATTTGGAGGCAACTTTTTTCCCTAAAAATACAGTGTGCCAGCAAATCAAACATGTATAAACAACTTTCGCTTCAGGTACAGAAATATACAGGGTGTTAGTTAAACATGCGGCAAAAATTCAAGAGGTTATTCCTTGGACTATTCCAAGGATAT
Source organism: Pogonocherus hispidulus (assembly GCA_963924545.1). Lineage (NCBI taxonomy): Eukaryota > Metazoa > Arthropoda > Insecta > Coleoptera > Cerambycidae > Pogonocherus > Pogonocherus hispidulus. The sequence continues at coordinate 8,390,244 of OZ004698.1, forward strand.
TTTATCCTTTCATGATTTTTGAAAAAGCGCTTTGTTGCAAAGATATAGGGCGAAAAAAATTTTCAACAAAAAACAATTTATTACTAAAAATTACATGTAACATTTCTGAACCTACAAGAATTGTTCAAAATGGCTACCTCCAGCTCGGATGCAACCATCCAATATTCTCCTCATAGACTCCAGAACTCTTTCAAAAACACCAGGGTCGTTTCTTATTGAGTTACACCCAGCAATTATCCGATCTCTTAAATCGTCCTCATCTTCCACTGGCCTAGTATAAACTAATGACTTTAGATGGCCCCATAGGAAATAATCCAGGGGGTTTAAGTCCGGGGATCGAGCAGGCCATAAGTGAGGTCCACCTCGACCAATCCAGCGATCTCCGTATGTTGCTGTCAAAAACTCTCGAGCAACTACACTAAAATGAGGTGGTGCACCATCATGCATAAACCACATTGCCTGTCTTGTAGCCAATGGTACATCCTCCAAAAACTGAAGCAGCGTTTGTTTCAAAAAGTTGCGGTATACTTCGCTAGTAAGTCTTCCTGGTCAATCAATCTTAACACATGCGACACATACACACTACAAAAACACAACATACAAAAATATACAAAATAATCACTCCGGAGTATCACGGGATGTTGGTAAGAAAAAACCACTCTTTTTTCTTACAGTCTTTTACTTGATACGTCCAGTGTAGTACGCCATACTTTTATTTCACCTACATTATTAATGTGAAAAATACCAAAATTGGATTTGTTGAAAATTTTTTTCGCCCTATATGTTCGAGACAAAGCGCTTTTTCAAAAATCATCATAGGATAAAATATCATTAGAATAGTCCAAGGAATAACCTCTTGAATTTTTGCCGCATATTTTACTAACACCCTGTATAATACTTCGCGATGTATGTTTTATATAATCCTATTCTCGATAGACGTACATATTTAAGGCTTACTATTAAAATACTCCTTTCTAGTTAAATTACTAAGGATACGTATTTCGCAGCCCAAAAAAGGATTGTAATTAAGTCACTTTTTTTAAATTCTAAATGTTCAAAACATCTAAATTCAAATCATTACTTTCAAATTATTAGCAGACACTTGGCTTTTTTTTACATTGAATGGGACCGTTAATGCAATTTTAATTATGCGGAAAAAGTTAAAAACAATGGCAATGGCAAAATTTACAAATGAGTGTCCCAGCCATGTCCCTCAAACACACCTTAAGAAATGATGAAAAAATAAAGTCGGCAGACAAATAAAGTAATTTTTTTCAATAATCTAAATATTTGTATCGTTCACAGTAGGTATAAGTATACTTTTTTTACAATGTCAAAATCATTAAGTGCTTTCGACCCTCGAGGTCACCACCAGGTGCCCACCCTGTCGAAAAAAATCAAATATCCAGTTACCTCATTATTCTGAATTAACACACAGTGTAAATGGATTAGAAATTATTTAGGATGACATAACACCATGGCCATGTTAGACAAAGGCCTACCATGGTCGTGGGACTTTAATATTTTATGTTACAAGTCAACGGGAGGGTTACAATTTTTTTTAATTGAAAATATTACCCACCACCAGTGCCGTGTTAATCATTCCGCCTTCAATAAACTGAGACTAATTTTCAAGCCTGCTGTTTCAAATAGAATAAGACACACTTTAGGCGCATTTAATTAAATGTTAATTAAATACTATAAATCCCATTTAATTAAATAATCAAATTACTTATACAATTGTACTTTGTTGATATTTTAAAAGTGCCTACCTACAAAGGATTACAGTAACATATAAACAGAATATACAGAATACAACATTCAGTGAGGACATAAAGACCGCCTCCGCCCCCCCTCTAACTTTTGAACCACTGGGTATATTGTGATGAAATTTGGAACGATAAAATATGACCAAGTTCTGCATTTTTTGACACATCAATGATAGCTCTGAATGTCAAAGTGACGGCTTAGCGCGCAATAGGAACATTTTTTTAAATGGAAATGGGGGTCGAGTAATAACTCATTTTGAAGCTATTTTTATGCTCAAAACATCCCCCAATTTTGAGAACATTTGGTTCAGTAATTTCCAAATAAAAACCAGTAATATCTATTTCTGTTACATCATTTTTTTGCATACATATTACAAATTATTGTAAATTATTCAAAGCAAAACAAAAATTAAAAGTAAACAAATAACAATAAACCATCCCTAACCTAAAATAACCTAAATTAAAAAATTATGAAATAATTTAAATTAAACGTAGAGGCAGAAACAAATTTAGAAAACATGTGTTTCTTCAAAAGATGTTGAAAATGACCTCCATGAACCTCCTGACAAATAAATGTGCCATGGGTAAGTTATATTATAAAGATTATGTGGTAAAAAGATTATGTTATAAACTGATATTACTGGTTTTTATTTGGAAATTACTGAACCAAATGTTCTCAAATTTGGGGGCTGCTTTGCTTTTGAGCATAAAAATAGCTTCAAAATGAGTCCCCACTCGACCCCCATTTCCATTTAAAAAAAATTTCCTATTGCGCGCCCAGCTGTCACTTTGACATTCAGAGCTGTCATTGATGTGTCAAAAAATGCAGAATTTAGTCATATATTATCGTTCCAAATTTCATCACAATCTACCAGTGATTCAAAAGTTAGAGGGGGGACGGACTTTATGTCCTCACTGTATATACAGAATAACACTTGAAAAACGACTCTCCGGGGTGTTGTGAAGAAATAAAAAATAATCTCTATAGGTATACCTAAATATTTTCAAAATATTTTTAGTCGCAAATCAGCTTATATTATGTTATGTATTTAAGTATTTATACAACCAGCCTTATAGCCTTTAAAAGGAGTACATTATATGTTGAAAAAAATGTATGTAAACATACAGAAAGAATAGAAGAATTGTAAAATAAAAATAAACATATCGTGCATATAAACAATGTGACCAGGATTCATGGTATAAGTAGGGACCCTTATTTCTCTCCTTATTTTTTTAGATACAATTTTCAAGTTTGGCATGGAGAAAGTACTTAATAAAGGTCACTCTTTGACACAAAAATGATCTTTTAACACTTCCGGTTTTACCGGAAGTGATACCAAATCTCTATTTTTATATGGAACACCCTGTATATTATTATATTTTTGGAAACTACGTCATTTTCTGGATCCAATGATATGGAACTTAAGTGACATTTCAGCTGTCAAATTATTTTTTGGACTCGGTTTTACTTTAGAATTTAGAGTGCCTTCTCTCAACTGTAATTTCAGTTTTGTTGGTCCCATAGATAAAATAAGCGTATTGGTAGTAGATTGCTTATTAATTGTACTTTCTAATATGATACTATTTAAAAAAACTAGTTTTAGCTCTATAATTAGGTACTTTGAAGAATTTTAACACCCTGTAAGTAGAGAAATTGAATGTTTTGAGGCCAACTCTATTTTTTTATGGTTGCTATGGTCCTTAGAATTGATCGGGGATGGTCAAGGCACTCTAAATTCAAAAGTAAAATAGAGTCCAAAAAGTAGTTTGACAACTGAAATGTCACTTATGTCATATCGTTGGATTAAAAAAAATGACGTAGATTTCAAAAATATAATAATATACAGGGTGTTCCATATTCAAATCGAGACTTGGTATTAAAAAAGCCGGAAGTGGCAAAAATGTAATTTTTATGTCAATAGGTGAATTTCAAAATCGTATCTAAAAAAATAAAGAAGGAAAGGGAGGTATACCATGAATATGTGTCACACTGAATATACGGGTGTCCCAAGATAATGTAACACATTTTAAAGGCTTATAACTTCAAGGCAAAATGTGATAGCCACGAACGGTTTTCACTGGTGCTCTTAATTTTACAAAAAGTTTTCTTTTGTCAATGGTACGAGTTTGTTTTACTTCTACAGGTGGCTTCAAAAAAATTGCCACTTTTTAATTCAAAATTGTGATCATTTTTTAAATGCAACACCCTGTAAATTATATTACAATTCGATAGAGACACTTCCTCTTTTCAAAAATGTATAGTTTGATAGAGTTGTACCAAAAACTAAAGGAGTTATTTCAATTTGTACACCAGCCCTTTTCAATAGACCATAATTTTTTTGGAAGATCCTATTTTATTTTTTTTACATTGTCAGTATAGAATAATGAAATGCATCAAAGGATAGATAGGTAGGTAGAGCTGGACCAATAGAACTTGCACATTTTTCCGTCCTAACTTTCTTGATTTTTTCATATGGGGTTACGTCAAAGGTCGTTGTAGTCCTGTTCTACAAAATATAAAACTAAAACATAACTAATGTTTTTCAGACCTTAACACCGGAAATGTTAGAAGTTGCCTTCAACAATATGCAGGTTATATTGCAATAATATATTGAGGGAAACGGTGGGCAAATTCAGGAATTTAACCTCAAACATTAAAAATGTACAATACATATGTGTGTATATTAAAACTGACTTAAAACTTAATTGGTGTTTTTGTTTCAATAATAATAACTTGGTAATTTATGCTGTAATGTAATTTGAATAAATTTGTATTAAATTAGTTATTTTCTTAATAATAAATTTAGTTGATGTTTACCGTTATTCTGTACTGACAATGTAAAAAATAAATAAAATACGATCTTGCAAAAAAATTGCGGTCTATTGAAAAGGGCTGGTGTGTAAATTGAAATAACTCCTTTATTTTTTGGTATAAATCTATCAAAGTATGCATTTTTGAAAAGAGGAAAAGTGTCTCTATCGAATAGTAATATAATCTATAGGGTGTTCCATTTAAAAAATTATCACAATTTTGAATTAAAAAGTGGCAATTTTTTTTCAAGCACCTGTAGAAGTAAAACAAACTAGTACCAATGACAAAAAACTTTTTTTGTAAAATTAAGAGCGCCAGTGAAAACCACTCGTCGTTATCTCATTTTGCCTTGAGGTTATAAGCCATTAAAATGTGTCATATTATCTTGGAACACCCTGTATTATAACTAGTACAAAATACATAGGTGAATGATTTTTGCATCAGTTAATTAGGAACTAAGTTAATAATTTTGCTTTTGAATTGCGACATGTTATATAAAAACCAATCTACATTTTCTGGTATTGAAACTTGTACACATTGACGCTATTGGAAAGTGAAAGGTGGTGATAAGTGTTTCAAACTGGTATTTGAACATAGATATTACTCCTAGAACACCATCACTGTACATTAAAATTTATATAATTTAATAAAGCCGTCGAGTCAAAAAAATGGTGTACTATTGCGTATAAAAATAAGAAACGCCGCGCTTTCCTGAGAAAAACAAAGTTAAACTCCTCAAGAAGTAATAGCAGAATTTCTGGCAGGGTAAATGCCACGCTTTTTGTAAAAAAGAGACTTCAACAGTTATTTTCTTTGGGTGGTTTCTAAGAGCTATATACAGGATGTTTATAAAAGACACGGCAATATTTAAGGGAGTGATTGCCCAGGTCATTTTATAAAAAAGTTCCGATAAACATAGGTCCGCAAACGCTTCGTTACCTACCGATCTACAGGATGTTGAAGTTAAATTTAAAAAACAGTAAAAATTAGATATCTCCAAAACCGCTTGAGATATTATAATGAAATTTTTAACGTGTCAATAGCTATGGAAGGCGCAAACTTTGCAATACAAAACGATTTTTTCGTCTTACCAGTGGCGCTTGTATTGGCACGTCACTGGCTATTTAATGGAAAAAATAGGACGTCACTGGTTTTTCTTAAAATAAAAATTATTTTTGACTTCCTTGTTCAATTATGAAGAAAAAGGCTTTCTTTAGATTTTATCGTACAACGCACCGTTTGTGAGTAAAAAAATAAAAACCATTTTAGTGCGCACCTAAAACCAATCCTGTTTTAATTCAGAAATTCAAATTATTGTTTGTTGTTTGTAGAAAGAATAAGGGGCTGATTTGGTCCTAACTAGAATAAAATTATTAAAGTCAGGAGGGTACTTTAACCAAATTTAACCAAATTTAACCAAAGAATGTACGCCACTGACTTTAATTAAATTTCGATATTTTTTTGAGATAAAGCAATTAAACTTCAACATCCTGTAGATCGGTAACGAAGCTTTATGCTTATAGGGACCTTTTTTTATAAAATAACTTGGACAATCACCCCCCTTAAATATTGCAGTGTCTTTTTTAAATACCCTGTATATTTTTTATGGCAGGGGAACTGTTTTCAAACAGTTCTGCAATATTCTAGTTTACTCCTTACGAAGTTATGTGTTTCTTGTTATCAGATATATGCGTAATACAATCAAAATAATTTATGAATAAATTAAAACTGAAAATTACATCTGTTATCCTTGGCCTTCGAAGGTTAGACACGGATATACCGAGTGATCCATTTCAAATCGGGACCTGCACCTTAAATAAAAATTATATTTATTGCTCGACTTAAGCGGTTCTTTTTAAACGGTTTAAGCGGTTCATATCTTATTAATACAATCAAGAGGTGCGGCAGGCGTTGTAAATCTATGAAGTAATTAACGTTGTATGGCGTAACAAATTTCACCAAAAATAAATACACAATTTTAAAAATTTTGCAGAAAAATCACCTAATTAAGGCAATATTACTGTATAAATTGATTATTACAAATAAAATACATAAACCATGGAATAAACATGAAAACCAATTATTATCAATTAAGAAAGTTTATGTAAATTAAAGTATTCAGAGTTTTTATTAATCTACCGCTGTCGTGTCTACGATGTCGATTTCTTGAATCTTATCTTTCAAAACAAGCTGCAGTGGGTCTTTGTTATTAAATAAAATATTATGACTTGATTACTACGATTTTTATCTTCCTATACACAAGGGCGGCTGGTGCATACGTGCTGCAGAACTGCCAAAAATTTTTTATATTTACTTAATTATTTACACATTTAATATATTACTTTTATAATAACAATAATATATTATTTTACTATCACTAGTTGATATAATAGCTAATAAATAATAAAGCTAATACAATAGACCAGACGTATTCTCTAATCGCTGTCGAGGGATCCGTTACATTGTTTAACTGGTCCGCATGAGGCAGTTCTGTGCATTCCATTCGACACCCACGTTCTTTCCCTCACCATCCCTCGCTCTAACACCCCCACTATTGCAAATTTTACACTGCTTAGTGAGCTGCATCGGTCGCAGTCCTTGCAGTTAATTTGCGTATAATACGAGTGTGTTTTTGTAGGTGTACCTATACGTAAAATTGTTAGGTATAAAATATTTTTTTTACTACTAACATGAGAAAACCTTATTATTTACCTCATTTGTGTAATGAGAAGTAGTTCATTATTCACCTAGGTTAATAATAAATTGTATTGAAACTCATTTGTTTGACATTTCACGCATCAGTTTGACATTTCACCTACTTGACATTTCGATATGTTTGAGTAATAGGGGAAATGTCTGATTTTAAAATAAAAATAAGATCTTCTGGTGTCAATTCGGCTATTAGTAGTAAAAAAAATACTATATATGCTTCGGTTGAGAAGGCCATTATTTACCTCGAAAATTATATCGCTACGCGCCTCAGGATATAAAATTTCTCGATCAATAATACCTCACTTCTCAACCTAGGTATATAATATACTATACAGTGCGGTCGTAAATAGTCCTCCCCCCCAGCTAAGTTTCGAACCAGATAAGAGAGACACCGGACTAAAACTGAATTAAATGGCATGAAGTATACTACTTTTTAGTTCAAAATTAAAACTGCAGTTTTCAAAGATGGCGCTAGTGGCGCCATCAACTTTAAAACTTTAACTAGCAAGGGTGGTCATGTGATACCTCATTTAAAAGGTTTTTTAATTCTCTATAAAACGGTGGCTTGATTTTTAAATTTCATTGACTAGTTCCGGAGTTATTAGCGTTTGAAAGTTATTTGATAAATATGGCGAATAATCCTTGTTTGATTATTTCTTTTATTTTTTCACGTATTATTTGTGGTTGGCTTAGTAATAAAATATTTATCCATTTAAAAATCTTTACTAATGACATTCTTGTGCGAAAATTAAATGAAAATGAGATAATAGTATATTATGAAATTAGTTTATAATGCAGCAGATTATGGCATGAGTGAATTTTGGCGCATGAGCGAAGCGAATGCGCTAACACTTCACGAATGCCATAATCGAGCATTATAAACGAATTTCATACGCTATTTTATAGTCGAATTGTGGTTTTAACAGACAATTTAAGTTTTAAAAACTTAAATTTGTGCAATCGTAGAATGTTCGCATATGGTTACTATAGCATTGTGCCATAAAGTGGATTTTATGGCACGATTCTTTCACATTACAGCACGGGTGCTAGAAAGTGTCAGATTATTAACGATTTTGACTTTCATAATGACAGCATTATGATGACAGTCGACTATAAAATAATTTATTCGCCATATTTATCATGTAACATTCAAACGCTAATAACTCCGGAACTAGTCAATGACATTTAAAAATCAAGCCACCGTTTTATAGAGAATTAAAGAACCTTTCAAATGAGGTATCACATGACCACCCTTGCTATTTAAAGTTTTCAAGTTGATGGCGCCACTAGCGCCATCTTTGAAAACTGCAATTTTAATTTTGTACTAGAAAGTAGTATACTTCATGCCATTTAATTCAGTTTTAGTCCGGTGTCTCTATCTTATCTAGTTCGAAACTTAGCTGGGGGAGGGGGGACTATTTACGACCGCACTGTATATTGACAATGGATTTAGTTCAAAATTTGATTCATATGAAGAGATTTTTAAATACACTTGGAAAAATTTAATAAAAAAATAGTGATAGAAGTTTGCCGGGCATTATTATTGAAACGGCAGGTGTTAGTCCGGAAAAAACACAAAGGCCAGTTGAACAGAAAAATTGGATTTGTGAGTTTAATACAAAAAATGCATTGTTTTGCATTCCTTGTGTATTTTTTGGCGATGATATAGCATAGCGGGGGTTAGAGGTAACATAGTAAGTACACCTGATAGAAAAAATAAAAAAAAACATGACAACACTAAAAGCCACCTTCATAACACAATCGAATAAAGTCATATATATAATACTACTATATCGCGGGTAGAGGCCCAAAAATTCCGAAAACAACACGGCGCCGACATACAATCGCTATCCTTATCGAGAGTACCTTAGTCAAGTATGCGCATGCGCAGGAATTTCGCGACATCCAATAAGCATGCAGCATAAATACTGCATCTCTGTCTACCGACTTCTTTTAAAAAAAGTTGAAAGTTGGGAAGTCTGTCAGCCTATAAACAGTGTGTCAGCTTCCATAACCATAGAGATTGCGCATGCGCAAATCGAACAAAGGGTCTCTGGAACAGTATAGTACTATATCTTTTGTCCTTTAATGTTTTCGGAGAAACCGCTTATGGGCTAACATAGGAAATACGCGATATAGTAGTATTATATATATGAATAAAGTAGCTTTATTAGAAACTACTAATATTACAGCTTAGTTAGATTCAGCTTATTGAACAAATTTTTTCAAAAACATAATGACAATGTAATAAAAAATAGATGTTTTAACCAAGATTGGAAACTGCATACAATTTTACGGAACTTTTGAATTGGGGTTGAGAGGACATTAGGAATCTGATTCAACGCAGCGTAGAATCGAATGTACTTTTTAGAAAATGGGTAAAATCAACATTTTCAGAACATGCTTTATTTCGTCACGAGTCGATCCTGCCTATACACCTTGGTCGAAATGAAAAGTAAGTAGACATTGTACCCAAAATATTCTGCAAGAATTAAAATGGGTAACATTGTGTAGATATTGCTTTAATTAAATAAATTTCTATGATTCGTGTCGTTGAGTAGGTACAATAAGTAATCTAGACTTATTCAGTACATGTGTACTTTTTATACTTTGAATTATTACTTCATCATAGTGAAATGGTAATTATTTCAGATTGTAGTATTCTTACAAATAAATGGTTTTGGTGAAATTGCTTTTTGAAGTTTTTTATTTTTAAAAACATCAAATGTAGATAATTGAATATAGAAATATGCCATACATTTACTGTGGTAAATGTATATTTATGTACAGGGTGTAACGGCAATGCGGACCGCTACTGCGATAGCGTATTCTATTAATCAAAATAAAGAACAAATTTATATAAAAAACATATATCCAAAAATGAGTAGGTATAGCTAGTATGTATGACCCTTAATACAGGGTCATCATAAAGTAAGGGATATACTTTAAAGTCTTATAGAATTTTAAGAAATCAAGCTAGTAGCAAAAAGTAAATGGAATCTAGTTGCCTCAATAATTGGATTTTAGGTACTGTATCTATGGAAAACAAAAGAGTTGTCGTGTCAACTGCTGATACAAGTGTCAACCGTAATCATTGCGTGTGGAAAATTGTTCTCAAAATAAAACTCACGTAAACGTAAATTGAAATGATTTAAACTGTAATAACATGGATCTACAAATAAGAATTGGTTTAGTAAAAAAATTGGTGTTTATAAGACGACCAACAACGCTGGTCCCACAAGAATTAAAAGACTATTAGGGAGCAAATTGCTGCAATTCAACCAGAAATGCTGAATAATGCTGCGTATACATAATTTGGAGGAAGGGTTGGTGATTGGACAGCTGCAAAAAGCAAAATGGACGACATATCGAACATTTGCGTTAATCACTGTAAAAGTACTTAATAAGATGAAATATATCCCTTACTTTATGATAACCTTGTATATAAAATATACCTATCTTAGAACAATTAGAAGAAATAGACACGAAAAAAGATAAATATCATAGAAACTAGTCCAAAAGCTCCCGCCGAAATACACGTCTTTGTAGTGATCCTTTCATCTCTATCATTTTGTTACTTTTACTGTTTATATGAAATTTGTTCCTTATTTTGATAAGAAAAAGACACTACCGGAGTAACAGCCCTCAATTAGATTACACCCTGTATACAGGGTGTCCCAGTGTGAGCGTACAAAATTTACCAGGGGGTGGACCAGACCAAAATAAGAATAAAATTCAACTAATTCACGAAAAAATAGAATATGCAAGAGTTATGAAGACAAAATCATAAGGAAGAGTATGCCTAGGCCATCATAGGTGTTAGAGTTAAACTAACACCATGTAGTTTTAATGACCTTTAATAGATGTACACGTCACCCAAAAATTACCAAAATCTACGGTTTTGGAGTTATTGCGGAACTGTTGTTGGAATTGTTGTTTTTTCCAAAATGCAGCCTGTAACTAGTTAGGCGTGCATCAGAGAAATTTTTTTATAAGAATTTTATTCTTATTTTGGTCTGGTCCACCACCTGGTAAATTTTTGTACGCTCATTTTGGGACACCCTGTATTTATATTATTACATATTTATTTTTAATTATCAGAAACGATACAATCTTTTAATTATGACGACTGAGATATTATTCTCGTTTTTATCATGATTCAGACTCGCCTGGCGCTCAATTTTACAAACCATGGGAGTTGGGCATTTATAACTATTATGACTGTAGAAAGTATAGAAACACTCCTTCAATCAATGATTATATGAACTTAATGCGAGGTGGAATCATGGGTCAGTTACGTAAAAAATCTACACTTAAACTAGACCAGCGGTTCCGATTTGCGGAATACTTATTACCATATAAACACATGGCGGAAAATTAAATCAATAAAGCAGGTGACAAAAAAATAATCAAATCACCATATCATTAAAAATTATGGAATCTATAAAAAAATATATGACAGACGTTTAATTAAAAATTAAACAATTCACGAAAAAAAGACAGATGAAGTAAGGTTTTATAAAGAAACATTCATTAATTTTAATGATATATAGTTGGATGTTTATTATAAGTTTCAGTGATGGCAGAACTAATATGATTACCCAATTCGTATTTTCTTCCTCATTTATGCAGCTTTCATAGTAATACCGTTATACAATGTGTTGTTTTACATATTTTTAATAAATGTAAAAATGTAAACGCACTGAGAAATTGCAAACTGTAGATCATTAAATATCTAATTATAGTAGGAATGCACAAAGATCTAAAATGGGCAGATCATATTCAATATAGGTATTACAAACAAAATTCGTAAAACAATATGCAAATTCTACTACTCGTATTTAAGAGTCATATTACCAGGAGCATACAGGGGCGGACCATCACCTTTGGAGGCCCTGGGCTAATACTACTTAGTGTCTACCAAACTAATTTTCATTTTGTTCGATATAAAATGTTTTGATTCTGCAAGGACCGGAAATCGTACCAAGAATATTATACATATTAATGTTACAATAACGTAAAACTTTAATTCAAGCTATAGGTAAATAGTAGAAAGCACAAAAACACGAATAAAAAATGCGCCCGAAGTACCCAAATCGTGCTACGGATGTGAACTCTACTCAGGTGATGCATGAAAGGAGTAAGATACAGCATTTTCAACGAGTTGAACAGAGACATGTTCTATCCAATCCCGGCATATTGGGCAACGTTGCCACTTTTTTAAGAAAAGCCGTATATTGAAACTATTATTTTACTGCATAATAAAATTAAAAAAAAAAATTAATTCACAAATATTTGAAAGATTTCATTAAATATTCGAAAGTTTCAAAAATTTCCGAATTTTTTTAAAGTTTCCCGAAATTTTTGGAAATTTTCAAAAATATCAGAAACTTTCATAAGAAATTCAAAAATTTATAAATTTCTTTTCAGAATTTCTTCTTGTAAGGATTTCAAAAAATTCTTACAAGATATGAAGTATTTAATTAAAATTTCAATTTTATAAATGTCAGGAACTTTAACAACACTATGTATTCACAAAAATATATTTGGTTTATTTTTGATTTTTATCTGTAATCAGTGTAATATAAACAGATCGTAGCTTTATATTATAAGCGTATCAACGTAATACAAACAAAAATTAGCAGATAGGTATGGCAAAAGAAACCCAAAAATTAAAACCTGATGTAAGTATTCTAGAAATACTTGATTTCTACTTAGATATACGGAGTGTTAATTATGTATAGGTAATATATGTAGGTAAATTTCTACAATGTGTGTATACTATACCTACGATATTTGTAAATACTAATTTTAATACATTTTTCATCTTATTTATCCTATAGCTGTTCTAAGAACTAAATCAGCTTTTTGCAGACATTTTTTTACACTTCTTCTTAGAATCGAAGGAATAATAATTGTTACGCAATTCGCTTAAGTAAATATATTTGTAGAGGAAACTGACATAGTGTTTACGGAAAATCTCCTATAAATGACATTTTTTATAAGTATTTCAGTTAAAATTATATAATTAAAATATTATTGCTTAAAAAAGTTGCTCTGCAAAATTCAGTGTCAGTGAAAGGAATTGGTAAAAAAAAACAGAATGTAACAATTTTAATTGAACGATACGCCAAGTTACCCGCAGGTGAAATAATTTTTTTTAAGTTATTAAATCACACATAGTAATGCGAATATATTCTTACTCTATACACAAATTTCAATTTACAGGGTATTTCCAACTTCTGGACGTGACCTCTATAAAAAGTCACGCATACCCAGATATACAGGGTTATTCAGAACTTATCTCTAAAACTTTGAGGATATGTGCATCCTTAAATAAGAAATCGATATCACAAAAAAAATTTATAATAAAAGTCTTAGGATTTCCCGTAAACAATGTTTAAAGTTATACCATTATAAAGGACTACGTAGATGGGCAACTTTACTTCAACGACATCTGATATACCACATTCCTACAAAAAACAGTAAAGCAAGTTTTTGTACCTGGAACGCCTGATTAAGACCGAGCGAATAGAGTTGGAGAGGGGATAATATCTCTATTGTCTATCAGTCATTAGTCTATCTGAGTCGCTCTCTCAGTGCCGGTGTTTCATTTATCGTAGGAGTGTTAAACTGTAAAATTTTCAAAATGGCTCATGTGTACAGTAATGCTGAGTTAATGGACATGATTCTTATTTATGGCGAAGTTGGACAAAATTCATTGGCTGCTTCGCGCTTGTATGCGAAACTATTTCCCAATCGACACACGCCAAATTATGCAACTTTTACGGTAGTGGTACAACGTTGCCGTGATACTGGTAATTTACGTGCAAAGCATGGACGAGATGGTGGCCCGGGACGACCACAACGTATTTTAGCAGCTGAAGAACAAGTGTTGAATCTAGTCCGTGAAAATCTGCGAATAAGTACAAATCAGATCGCTAGGCAGGTGCCTGGGGTATCCCAATCAATGGTGTGGCGCTTACTACACGAAGCTCAGTTTTATCCGTATCATATCCAGCGTGTTCAAGTACTGTTACCAGCGGATTATCAATTACGAGTTAGGTTTTGTGAGTGGTTGTTGCAGCAAAATGCTGAAAATCCCCAATTTACTGCTGATGTACTAGTTACAGATGAAGCTTTGTTTACTCGAAATGGAATACAGAACATTCACAATACACACGTTTGGGCACTCGAAAATCCGCACGCAATTCAACGAAATCACTTCCAACACCGTTTTTCGAACAGCTTTTGTAACAAGGTATGTGCAAATTTTTTATAAATTTCATGTTTCTAATACCTAGTAATCAAGTAGCGCAATTCTTCAAAATTAGTGAAACAAAATTTTATTCATTTTTAAGACACGTCACTTTGGTCACATCTATCTATCTTTCAGTTTATTTTAAAGTAAAAACGCTGCAAATCTTTTTTGCGCCGGGTGTCGGTATACTCAGAACTTTTGAAGTTTTTTTCCTGCTATATGTGACATCGCCAATTTACATTGTCAGTCCCAAGGTCACTCCATTACAGTGGACCAGTATCCAGCGGCGTGCAATTAATTATTTTTAAATAGTTTTCAGAACCCGCCAAAAAAATGTTTTTTTGCACTACCACATTTGTACATGTATGTTGAACATCCACAAATTTTATTATGGATAAGTTCTGAATAACACTGTATATATAGGTACACAATTTGCAATCTCCATGTACAAGACATGTCCTTGATCATATGTTTTCCCAAGCTTTTCCGGCAATGATCTTTAGTTTTCGTATTTTTTCTTTCAATAATTATCTATGTTTAACTTGTAGATAGAGATTATAAAAAAACTTGTTAATTCTTCCTTCACTAAATAATTTTTTTGTAGGTATCTACTTAGTTTTAGCTAAGCTAAATTAAGTGCTTAGGTCATAATTTTCTTCAGCACTGTGTCTGCGTCATTATAGACCCGGCAATTTAAAAACATTCATCAGTTGGTCGGAGATTTCAATGAGCGCAATGACGAGAAAATCTGGAATGGATGCAATCATATAGGTATATATTTACGAAACAGATTTATTAGGTTGTTTTATTTGTGACTAGCGATTGAAAGACAATTAGGTGCTTTGAATAAATCATTTTAAATTTTTTGTGATTTTCGGTAACCATATATTTTCACTTTTCAAATTGAATGAAAAATACGAAAACGAAAATACAATAATTTAATTTTAGATAACAAACCCAACAGGTACTTGGAAAATATATGAAAACTGTTGCAGGCATCGATATTGCAAGTTGATTTTCTTTATAAAATGAATGGACAGCAATTATTAACTAAAGCATAACTATACCTACCTTTTTTTTTATAAACACAATTTTCTGCAATAAATCAAAATAAGTACGAGTATTATTAAAAGCTAAAAAATTGAACTTCTGCCATATAATTTGAAAACAAAAGATGACTGCAAAGTTCGGTTCTCGCCAATGAATTCGTCTTAAAAAAATGACATAGAGGATGTCATTTATTTTTTGTATTTCTTATATTTAAGTATCTAGTTTCTTTATAAAAACTTCCACATTAGATTAGATTAAATTAGATTTATGTAGTTGTCGGCCCCCTGGCCTGGTCCACCGCGATCTAGAAGATCTATTGTGGCACTCCCAACCTATTTAGAGCACTCTGTCCAGCTTTGTCCTTTGCATTAGACTCCATAGCCTTGATAGAGGCTCTTTCATGTAGCTATTGGCTCTTGGTCTTCCTCCCCAAGTATTTGAAATCTCAGTCTTGTCAGGCCCTCGCACTGGCACAGTACGTGTACTGAGGTTTCCTCTTCTTCTTGACAGAATCTGCAAGTTGCATCTTTTGACAATCCCATAAGATTGATGTGCCTATTTAGCCTACAGTGTCCTGTTAGGAGATCTACTATTATTCTGATGGTCTTTTTATTCTGGCCTAACAGATCTGCTGTGAATTTAGGCGTCCGTTCTTTAATGAATAGCTTTGCCTGTCTCAGTTGTGGCAGATTCCTCCACCATTCTAGAGATTTGTTTCTCATCCATTCCTCCATGGATGTTTTAATGCATGGCTTCGTTATGCCGCAGAAGGGTTCTGGTCCTATGAGGTCTTTTGATGCGCCTTCTCGGGCTAGTGCGTCTGCCTAACTTCCACATTTGCTCACCCTGTACATTGACCTCAAATTTTTTACAATATGACCCTGTAAAACCCACACTAATAAAATTGTTATTTTATATTTTACTGCCGTCAAAATATTTATTTCTATTCAATCATTAAATATTATCATTTTATCATTAGTCATTGTCATTAAAGAGTTAACAGCCAATACCTTACTTAGTATGTATTATTTAAAGTGGAAATCCCTTAGTTTGGAAGTAAACATACAATCCTGCATATTTTTACATATTCATTTGTAGGTATTCACCCAAAAAACACGTAAACTATGAGAAATACTATTGCAATGAAATTATTCAAATATTATGGATGGAATAAAGTTTTATTTTCCTTGTTGTCTATAAAATAGGTACTCAAAGAAATAACATTAAAATTTAAAAAACTATATCCTAACAATCGCTATATGCACCCTGTATCCCCTAATTTTAACACTGTTATTATCAACACTATTTTATATTTGAAAATATTAAATAAGCATCTACTTCAAATTAAAGAAAAATTATAGTTAGATACCTTTTGTAATGAATTTTGTATCTGTATATTTTGAGATTTCTAAAATTTATTTTACATATTATGTTAATTATGCGCGTGCACATTAATGTTATAATGTGCTTTAAAATTAATGGTATATATATACCGGGTTTCCCATTTCATTTGACTAATGGCAATTAACATGGACTATTACATTTCATTGAATTTTATATTCCCAGGGCACACTATGAGAAATATTGCTAACGGAATCGATAGTACTGACTGTCAAATACTTCTGATTACCAAAATACTAAAGCGAAATGCTTTTTTAATTAAAATATCAATAAAAATTCGTTTTAAGTTAATAGATGTAGTTTACATAAGGTTTTAAGAAACGTCATGTTATGTCAATGATTGGACTAGTTGGTTGAGCGTCCGTCTTTCAAACTAAGCCGCACAATTTTGCAGGTTCAAATCCCGCCAGAGACAACTTTTTTTTTAATTTACTTTTTCATTAATTAAAAGTTATTAGTGTTTACTTATTCGAATAAATATGGTTCATTGTCAGTACCTAGTTATTATTTTTGAAAGTCACAATATTTACTTATTAGCAAAAAAATAAAACATGTTTTAATTGTTTCCTTTATCTTTAGCTAAAGCTACTATCTTACAAAATAAGTAATCAATAAGCAACATACGTTTTATTTATTACATGCACTGTGCTTTTACTAATAGTGTACTTATCTCTGCTAATAGTTACTACATATTATACCTCAATCTGGATATTGAGTTAAACAGTTACAGAGGAACTGTCGTGAATTAGTAATAGGTTTTTTTTTTAATGAAAAACTATAATTCTAGAATTATGAGTTTTTTCAACATATTTTAAAAAACTCATAATTTTAGAATTATAGTTTTTCAAAAATACCTATTACTAATTCACGACAGTTCCTCTGTAACTGTTTAACTCAATATCCAGATTGAGGTATAATATGTAGTAACTATTAGCAGAGATAAGTACCTACACTATTAGTAAAAGCACAGTGCATGTAATAAATAAAACATATGTTGCTTATTGATTACTTATTTTGTAAGATACCTAGTAGCTTTAGCTAAAGATAAAGGAAACGATTCAATTAAAACATGTTTTATTTTTTATTTTGATAAGCAAATATTGTGACTTTCAAAAATAATAACTAGGTACTAACAATGAATCATACTTATTCGAATAAGTAAACACTAATAATTTGTAATTAATGAAAAAGTAAAATAAAAAAAAGTTGTTTCTGGCGCGATTTGAACCTGCAAAATTATGCGGCTTAGTTTGAAAGACGGACGCTCAACCAACTAGTCCAATCATTGACATAACATGACGTTTCTTAAAACCTTATGTAAACTACATCTATTAACTTAAAACGAATTTTTATTGATATTTTAATTAAAAAAGCATTTAGCTTTAGTATTTTGGTAATCATAAGTGTTTGACAGTCAGTACTATCGATTCCGTTAGCAATATTTCTCATAGTGTGCCCTGGGAATATAAAATTCAATGAAATGTAATAGCCCATGTTAATTGCCATTAGTCAAATGAAATGGGAAACCCGGTATACATATTATATCACTAACAGTCGTAAAATGTACGTTTCATATGATGTTGACGTCGGCAAATTAAATGTATTTCTTATCCTTTACCAATCAGTAATAGGCGCACATTAATTTAACCAATAGAAATTAATGACTTATAAGGCAATAATCAGGCACAGTATAGTTATATATACAGAGTATTTCAATGAAAACGAGCCATCCTGAATAACTCCGTTACTGTTTTGTTTCCAAGAGAAATCCCGAGACAGGTCGATTTTTGCTTGGAGGGGGACATATTTTGCACTCAATTTGATGTGGCAACATGTACCCTTTCCCCCCTCAGCACAAATGTTAAAATTTTAATTAGGGAATAGGGGTCAAGGTACCCCTCATATGAAAGGTCTTTCAATTCTCTTCAACCATATAAATATATGTTTTATATTCATTTGTCATTTCGCGACAAAATCCATTAATAACTTTTTTTAAGCAATTAGAAGCAAAGTTGAGGTTATATTATCAGTATATGCCGTTGTAATTCAATAATGAGGGGGTGCATATAGCAAACCACAGTAGTTGTTTAGGACATACTTCAAATAATGAATATATTCCTTTACGTAACATGTTATAGTCACAGAGGACACAGACCAGAGGCGAAGGCTAGTGATGTTTAATGGCTCATTTTCTGTACTAGTTACGTCTACACTAAGAGAAATAATTGCTTAATTCTAACAATACTACCTTACTATACTCTGAAAAAAGTGTTTAATGATTATATTTAAGGGCTATTGTAAATTAAGTATATCAATACAATAATTCACCTTATGTAATGTAACTTAGCTACATTACCAATATTTGTGTTTCCTTTAAGTCTGCTGTTTAGACTGTACTAATACATAAGTATATTAGTAGCAAATTATTGTAGTTGCAAGTGCAAAAAATTTGCAGTGCACACCAACAAAATTCAGAATAAGAATAAATGAATTAAATATTAAATTATTTAATATAGATGGACCTAAATAAATAGTCCATGTGCTTTATCATCGAGATGTACCTCTAAATTATTCTAATACAGGAAATAATCTTACGAAGCTTGGAGGTATCTTGGTCTACATGTAAAGTTTGCGCTGTGTTCAAATTTATGGCTTTTTTTGTTAGAACTTGCTTAAAAATATGTTGTATACTGGTGATTGTTATTAAAAATGTATCTGATTTTACAAAACCAGTGTAAAAAATATCAGTCGGAAATTAATAATTATTGTATTACTACTTCAGTTATTAATAAAAGCATAGGTACATTTATAAGCAAAATTTTGATAATTTTCCTAATTCTAATAATGATCTGCAACTTATTCGGGTTATTTTCTGGGAATAATAAAAAATACAAGATCACATATGGATAATAATAAATCTTTTATTTGCAATAAATGACATGAAACATTTATTAAAAATACATAAAACAAAAAACTGAATGACATTAGTAATATAAGTAATATAACATATCAGTCACAACCACAAGTATCATTAAACACTTCTTTCAGAGTATAGTAAGGTAGTATTGTTAGAATTAAGCAATTATTTCTCTTAGTGTAGATGTAACTGGTACAGAAAATGGGCCATTAAACATCAAAGACGCCGCCACTGGCCTTCGTCTCTGTTCTAGGTCCTCTGTGGTTTAGTTACATTACATAAGGTGAATTATTGTATTGATATACTTAATCTACAAAAGCCGTTAACGATAATCATTAAACACTTCTTTCAGAGTACCTATAGTAAGGTGGTATTGTTAGAATTAAGCAATTATTTCTCTCAGTGTAGACGTAACTGGTATCGAAAATGGGCCATTAAACATCAAAGACACCGCCGCAAGCTTTCGCCTCTGGTCTGTGTCCTCTGTGTTATAGTTAATAAGAAACATTTTAATTTTATGAAATCTTAATATTTTACGAAAGCGTAGAAAGGACATACCTATATAGTGAAATAATTTTATAATTGCCAGTTTAAACTGTCAATTATGTAGAATTTCAGTTCAAACTGCTCATTATGTATAATTGTCAGTATAAACTGGCAATTATGTATAATTAGTAGTTTAAATTGGCAGTTATAGGTACATAATTGCCAGTTTAAACTGTCAGTTATGTAGAATTACCAGATTAAACTGTCAATTATGTAGGATTGTCAGGTTAAACTGGCCATTATGTATAATTGACAGATTAAGCGTTGAAATGACATATCGTGAAATAATTTCATAATTGTCAATTAAAACTGTCAATTATGTAGAATTACCAGTTTAAACTGTCAATTATGTAGAATTGCCAGTTTAAACTGTCAATTATGTAGGATTGTCAGGTTAAACTGGCAATTTTGTATAGGTACCTAATCAGGTATACAACAGTCAGATTAAACTGGCCATTATGTATAATTGACAGATTAAGCGTTGAAATGACATATCGTGAAATAATTTCATAATTGTCAATTAAAACTGTCAATTATGTAGAATTACCAGTTTAAACTGTCAATTATGTAGAATTGCCAGTTTAAACTGTCAATTATGTAGAATTGCCAGTTTAAACTTGCAATTATGTAGAATTGCCAGTTTAAACTGTCAATTATGTAGAATTTCCAGTTTAAACTGGCAATTATGTATACCTAATAGCCAGTTTAAACTGGCCCTTATGTATAATTGTCAGTTTAAACTGGCAGTTCTACATAATTGACAGTTTAAACTGGTATTTCTACATAATTGACAGTTTAAGTGTAGAAATAGAAATAAGCCAGTAAGTAATATAAAAATGTACCTCTAAAGAACAACAATCCCGTGTACTGTTTTAAATAAATAATTTCCTTTGGTACAAATAAAACATTGTAGTATTAAATGATAGCTGTGATATTACCTATTAATCATAATTATATAGCAATAATTGCTTGGCGTTTGAGCCTTGGGGATAAGTTATTCTTGTTGAAAATGTAACTTTAATTAATCTTTAAACATTTATGACCGAATTGAATGTAAAACATAATAATTAAAATGAATTATTATTCCATTTTATTCATTACAAAAGCACTTCTCACTTCTGCAATCTGAAGTCATTAAATGCCTAAGTATGAACCATAAAAGGATAAATATCCAATAATGAGCTTGCCTTGTTTCCTACAATATTTATTTATATACATATTTTTAGTTGAAGCAGAGATTATAAATAATCCCTGGTTGAAGTAAACATATTATACGGATTCTACTTTTAAATATTTTTTTCCAATTATTATTTCTTCTTAATGCAATTTGGACTTGTTAACCCTGAACATTTTTTTGCACCAAGCATGCTTCTGTGAAATTATTCAAGTCAGTAGCGTACGTACCCTTGCAAAAGTAAATAATACAATCATTATCTGTAACAGTTGAAACTTATATTTGTGTCGGGGTCTTTTTATAGGTTAAAAATCCAATTTCTCTTGAACCTCTGATAAAATTTTGTTAATAACACAGGTCAAATGTTCCATTCACATAATAGACCTGGCCTTATTCTGTGGTCATTCAGCATTGTCTCTTATACCGGGTCCTCGTAAGAATTGCCTTCCCAATTTTTTCTATTTTTATTATTATTCCTCTACAGACGTCTATTTCTATAGCTTCCTGAGATCAGTGTATACTTGATCCTGTTACCTTGTTTTAGGTCTTCGGTTTGGCCTATCTTCTATGTTGGTCTTCACTCTGTTAGTTTTTTATCATTAATTCTGGTTGTCTCCTTTGTACGTGCCTGAGCCATCGCAGGGTTTGTGCTTTTAAAAATTTAACAATGAGTGGTATGAATAAAAACGAAGTACCTATTCCTACTACAAGTATTAGTACCTATATTCTACGTAGTATTTACTTAAAAACGAAGCAGATACTACATTTCGGGGTACCCATTTTTAATTTTTCGGAAATGCTACAAATAAAAGCATTCTCCTAAACATTATAGTAGTATGTACTACGACTTAAAGTGTCTACTTTTTACTGGTAGATACTTCGATTTTAACAACTAAAGTATTTGCTTCGTCATTAACGAAGTTGATATCATAGCAGCTTCACCGTGCGTGCTATAAAGTGATTATTTTAAAAATGGCTCAAATACGTAGAAATAAAATTTATACTGCAAGAAGACACTACGACGATGATACCCTATATTGTAAAATATTTAGGTAAACAATTAAGTACCATCGAATTTAGAATGTTTTATGTTTATATTTTATATTTTTCATCTAGGTTTAGTAGGGAAAACATTACTTTCTCATTACTCGTTATTCTTCTATCACACTTCCATCATCCGAAAACATCTTAAAGGACTATTGATGTTATAAATACATACAACACAAACCGTTTCACAAAAAACTTTTAAACATATCTTACCTCATTAGCCAGAGCCCGACGTGCGGCGTATGTGTGACGGAAGTAAGTACTACACATTTCAAAGAATGTACTACACTTGTTAAGTAGGTACTTCATAATATAGAGTATATACTTTATGGTGAAGCATGTTCTATGTCAAGTAAAGTTGATACTACCGGAAATTACTAAATCCTTCGTTTTAAAGTAAATACTACGTAGAATATACTAATACTTGTAGTAGTAGCAGGTACTTCGTTTTTATTCATACCACAAATAATTATTTCCACTGCATAATTTACCACTGAACTGATTGTTGACAGTGTGGACGTTTATGTTTTTAGAATCTTTTGAAATTCCCAGTATGCTGGATTACTTGTTTGTAGGCGTTCTGTAATTTCTAAACTTAATTTTTTCAACTGCAGATATATATAATTTTTCGCTATACCTATTTCCCAATGGTAATTTGACTTACATTGGTTTTATCTCTTCGTCAATTTATCATATATTTTGTTTTGTCTTGGTTTATGATTGTCTCCTGTTTTAATTTTGTTGACAGTAGTTGCTTCTTCCCTGCTCTTTTGATATTGGCACCATATTAATTATATCATCTTGTACAGAACTTCTCTGGACCATTCTCCCACTACTTTTTTAGCTTCTTCCAATGTATTTTTAAAAGTGTGTAGTGTAGACAGTATAGGTCCTCACATGACTTCTATTTCTATGTTAATCTCTTCTTTAGTTCCATTTAAGGTTCTCCTGCGTAGTTCCTTCATGTAATGGATATTCTTTTGTGATTAATTAACTTAGGGTTAATTCTGTTAGTGACCAATTTTACTGGTATTTTAGTTACCTATTTCTTCTGGCAACTTACTGCTACATATCTTCCGAAGACGTGCTTGCAATGTCTATTATGGGTATGTATATCAAGATCGTAGGTAGCTCTTCTAATTAGTCGATCTTACTTAAATCCTTGTTGATATTTTCCTAGCTAAATGTCTGTCTGTTTTGTTAATTTTTGCATAATTAGGAATGCCAGGATCATTTTCTCCGAGTATAGAAACATGATTCTCTATAATTACTGCATTGTATCTATGTAGGGTCTCCTACACAATGTCCTACATTTCATCGGCATTTTTCCGTATTACGGAAACTACGGTTATGTTATAAATACGTTGAGATGGCTCTTCGCCTCCATGTGATTAATTCATAGCTTATCTGATCTGGCCCTATTGCTTTGTTATGTTCTATAAGTACTAAATTACCTCTTTGTATTCTTCGTATGTGGGTGTGTCTTCATCATTAGTGTTACCGTCCCTTTTTTGATAATTTTTTTTTATACATTCTACAAAGTGAACTTCTATTCTGACTGTATTTTTTAGTTAATTAGTTTTGTTTCGGTTTTGTTAATTTATTAATACATTTTTTGCAACATTTAAATATGTGTCATAATATTGCACTTATGATCTGTCAATAGTTTCTGTATTGTTGATTTTATTTGACAAGTGAATAATATGGGCCAAATAATTACAAATACCTAATACCGTGTATACCTAATAATTTTGTATAAAAAAGCAGCACACCATTATTCAAATACACGTATTTATTTATTACATACAGTGTGTCCTAAAATGATTGAACAAAATTCATATTTTTTTTTCTAGTCGAAATTAAAAAAAAGAAACGCTGAAACAGGTGAATTAGTATAGGTATATAGACTGCCACTTACACATTTTTAATACATTCGTTTGTTTCATTGTTGTTATCCGATTTTTATAAAGATCCGATTGTCAAAACTGACAAGTTGAGTTTGAGCAATTTAGTGTTATTTCAAAAATGGCAAAATTAAATGAAACCGAAAGAATTGAAATATTAATGATGGTTGGATATGGAGATTTCGATATATTTCTTTTCAAATTTAACAAATTATTTGCAGTATTTGAAAAAAAAATTATTTACAAACCCTACACCAATGTGTTCGTCCTATCCAAATATATAAAAATATATAGGGTGTTCTATTTAAAAAAAATAAATTGGAATTTTTTGGGGAAAAACGGTAAGCTTGGCAACATTGCCAATACTTTTAGAGGATCGGGCGTTATTTGTACACTCTGTATCCCAAATTCTGTTTCCGTATCTCTAGTAGTTTTCGAGTTTGATAATCTCAACTAGAAAAAAATTCATATTTTGTTCCATCATTTTTGGACACACTGTATATTTATATAAATGCATACAAAATATAATTACATTTATGATAAACTTTCGGGCTAATTTTTGAGATTAGAGACGAGGGGTAGCGATATTATAAGTATAATTATTATGAATTGTTAATAACAAACGTATATTTGATTTATTTGGAGATGCCGAAAACAACTACTCCACGGTCAATATGCCCCGACTGGCGTTGCATTACATCAACATCTCCATGGATGTCGTCACATCCTTCATCAAGACCAAATACCAGACAATGACCGGTTTCGATCTTTTTATGATCTCATCAGATTGCCATAGGTATCGGAATCGATGAATGATCTGGCGACATGATTGTCTAAGGGGCATAGTGAATGTTTGTGGTGAGATACAGTGAAATACACCGAAAGAGGGGCACTACGGTGTATTTCACTGTATCTCGCCACTACAAACATATATTTGATACCTACGCCATACATAAAAATCGGCATTTGCATGTTATAAAAGTATTAATAAATAAGTGTATGCGTCACATGAGTGTCAATCACCTCTAACACCTAACGACAGACATTTAGACCTATTAGGCCTGCTCGGTGGCGTTCAGGTGTCAGAATAAAGAAATCATCCTGTAGTAAAAACGGTTCAGCCACGTAAAAGTGGCATTCAAATTAGTTCATTGCCCATTTTGCTACATTTCATGCTTATAACGTAAAGGTGCATTTAAATTAGAGCGAACAGAAGCGAGCGAACGAATTCGTTCGTTCGTCTCTCTTCGATCTATGCAGAAACACACAATTCGGTTTTATCTACAAACTGAGTATGTAAAATTAACGAAAATTAAAGCGTTATAATTAACAAAACTATAGATAAAATGTATTAATGAAAAATATTCTTGATATAATCCAGTATCAGGTCTGTGTTTATATTTCTCTAATTTCTTTTTATTAATTAATGGCATAATTCCACCTGATGAGCTTTATTATCGCTAATTATCCTAATTATCTACCAACATTTAGATTGGTATGCGGTTTTGTACTTTTCCAATTAAATAGAACTTGTTTATTTGATGTCTGCGCTAAGTAATAAAATTAAATAAGGAATGAACTCGCGTGGTATCTGCATCAGACGAGTGAAATGGCTTATGTAAATACGAAATAGAAATATCTTTCTGCCAGTAAAATGTATCGTTATGCATTGAACTGGCATGAACGTTGATTGGCATGTGTAAATGTGCCTTAATACATTTATTTTGCAGACCGTAAGAATCAAGTGTTGTAATAATTCATTATTTAAGATTTAGGTATGAATACGTATACATTTATATCTGAATAGAAATGAAATTTTTTTTAATTACTCCTGACAGGTATTATGCTAATAGTTGTGCTTAATTAACGAAAAATTATATTACACGGAGAGAACAGTTTGTTTACTATTACTTAATGAATTACGTTTATATCAAACACCTGAGGACATTGCTCACGTATACGGGGTGTCTCAGTGTGAGCGTACAAAAATTTACCAGGGGGTAGAGCAGACCAAAATAAGAATAAATTTCTTATAAAAAAATGTCTCTGGTGTACGCCTAACGAGTTACAGGGTGTTATTTTGAAAAAAAAAACAGTTTTCCGCAATAACTTAAAAATCGTTAGGTAATTTTTGGGTGACATGTACATCTATTAAAGGTCATTAAAACTACATATGTGTTTGTTTTACTCTGACACTTGTGGTGGCCTAGACCTACTCTTCCTTATGACTTCCTTTACATGTATTTTTCTGCATAATGGAATGTAGTCTGTACTTTACACTCAATTTACTCGAAAATGGTTGATTTTAGAGCTAGGTATGTAACAAGAGACCTTTTTTGTTCAGAATTGGTAGCCGATTAAGGAAAACTTAGTTAATCTACGAAAAAGTAGGATATGCAAGAGTTATGAAGATAAAATCATAAGGCAAAGTAGGCCTATGCCACCACAGGTGTCAGAGTTAAAATAACACCATTTATTTTAATGACCTTTAATAGATGTACACGTCACCCAAAAATTACTTAAATCTGTGAAACGGTTTTTAAGTAATTGCGGAAAATTGTTTTTTTTTTCTCCAAAATAACACCCTGTAACTCGTTAGGCGCGCATCAAAGAAATTTTCTTATAAGAGTTTTATTTTTATTTTGGTCGGATCCACATCCTGGTAAATTTTTGTACGCTCACACTGGGACACCCTGTATACTAAGTATATAGACAGAAGTGTAAATCTATAGGAGTGATTAAAGATAGCGCATGCACCAAAATTTTAAGGTGCATTTAAATTAGAGCGAACAGAAGCGAGCGAACTCTTCCTACATTCATAAAATTTATATTATCCCAATGAAGGCATCCGTATGTGTAATTTATTTTCATGTCAAATATAAAATGTCCCGATGGAAGAAATTATTTCTTTTGTTTTTGCTATTTAAGCTTTCCAAGCCACTTTTGTTGTGGGGTAGGGACCTTTTACTTGCTTATCATCTCATGGACAAGGGATCTCCTGCTTTACATCCTGTCCGAGCAGGGATGGTACGTTTTATACATAAACCCCACCTAAATTTGTATAGCTTCCGACGTACAGATCACTAGAAGGTACGGGGGTCTTATTTGCACGATCACC
The DNA here is from genome assembly GCA_963924545.1 of Pogonocherus hispidulus. Lineage (NCBI taxonomy): Eukaryota > Metazoa > Arthropoda > Insecta > Coleoptera > Cerambycidae > Pogonocherus > Pogonocherus hispidulus. The sequence continues at coordinate 8,417,955 of OZ004698.1, forward strand.
CGTCCTCGTGAACGTTTCTTAGCCTTCATATGGTGATGATATGAAAGCAATATCGTTACCATGGCTTGCTCAGATGTAAAATATAAATTTGGGGAATTTGATTCTTTCATAAGAGCATTCTTATATTATGATTTTGTAACAATAATTGTGACATTAGGATTTAATTAACATATAACCTTAAAGATAAGTTCATACTTTGTTTAAATATTCGTAACACAGAAAAAAGGTTATGCATAAACTGAAGAATTTAATAAATTGAAGAAATAACCTGAATTTCTTCGATATGCTGCACATTCTCGAATAATATTTGATATTACGCGAATGTATTAGCTAACCATTTCCATATGTTAAAAAAATTAAAAAGGTTCGTCTTTTTGTTCAAAAATACAGTGTATCAGAGAACAGGATTCCATGCGAGATCAGTCAAAAACTGCTTTACGCGAGATCAGTCCACTGCCTTGTGACTACGATTATCTAAATTGTCGTTTAATCCGAAACGAATTTTTACTGATATTTTTTAACTATAAAAGAATATGCTTGCATAGGGTATTCGTTGGTTGGATAATATTTCTTAAGAGTCCATTCACTAGGTCGAAATAAGCCCTAAATCGGCGTTCGTCTCGTGTCTAATTATAAAAAAACTATAAAAGATAGCGACTTTTAGTAAAAATGTATTGAAAGATAAGACTTTAATCTAAGTCCCTATAGTAGTAATTTTTGGTTTTTCTTTTTATTTTTAAAATTCCAGGCAAACAATCTTGTACTAAAATAGCGTATTTTCAAAAATTATTTTCTCTAAAATACATGTATTAAACAAAAATTTGCTACTATAGGGATCTAGTTTATCTTTTGATCTTTCCGGTGATATATAATTTATAACACTAAAAAGAAATTTTGTTGCAATTATAAGACAAATTCGGTACCCTTGCAATGAGGGCTAACTTTATTTCCATGTGCCTTTTTACATCGGCTTTACGTGCACCTCCGAAATCTTAATAATTCGATAGTGGAAATATGTAAGTCTTCACCCATCGGCTACCCATCTTCTCAATTCGACCCCGCAATCATGCCTGTCAAATCTACAGAGAATGGACCCTTAAATTAAACATAATATAGAAGGAAATTTGATTATGCCTTTACCAATATTTATTTTTAATATTAGAATACTGAAATAGATGATTTTACTTCAGATTGGATTCCAATCATTTTCCTGTCAATTTTACTTTTAAAAGTGGGTATTGAAAATATATTTTTTCTTCAAGCGTATAATAATACTTACATTATATTATGTAAAACATATTATAGAAAAGGCCCATTGTTTTACTAGTAAAGAAATATTTTAATTTTTTTTTACTAGTACAAAAAAGTAAAAATGTAACCATCATAACGGATTAAAAAAGAGAGATGTAGCCATGATTTTTCGGAACTGTCATTTGAAATTAAACGTCACGTCAGATCGCTTTTTACACAAGCATAAATGTCTGGAAGAAATACAGTTTTAATTTTGACGCTTGAAGAAAATATAGTATATGTCACTCGGAGTATAAAGCTCTTTATGTGTTTCGCCCAGTTTACACAGCCTTGGCTGACGCCTCGGCTGTGTAAACTTCTGGGCTCAACAAATAATGTTCGCCTTCTGCTTCTAGTAACATAATATACTATTTTTAAAGTTATGACCTAAATATATTAAGACATTAAAATAAATAAAAAATTATTTAAAAAAATACTGGCAAATCAGTTACATAATTGTTTGTAATTCAGTAATAATAATTACTATTATTGTGGCTATAAGTAGGTATTTCTACTCGTATTTTAATGATTCTGCAAAACAATGCTTAATCTATTCAGTCTGTAAACAATTATTTATAGCTATTACAATCAATATAGTGAAGTTACAATAACCTTTTGACTTTTATCAAACTATTACTTCCTCTATTCTCTATTTGTGTTTTGTTACTTATTGCCTGATTATTTTCTGCATGGTGAAGGACCATCCCATTTGCTATAGGAAGTAATCGGCCTGTTCCCATGAAATTTTGTATGTAGAAACACAATATACGCCCAAATGAAACGACAATACCTCCCTAATTGTAACGGATTTTATTTGGTAACAACTGAATACTATAGAGATAAACTAACGCCCAAAAATTTTAAATCTTTTTTGGATACATTGTCAAGACTGATATTTTTATAATTGTGAATATACGCGGTTAGAACTTAAAAAGTTTAGAAATGCTGAGACAATATTGCCCTCCTTATCGACAGGGTGTCCACTATAATTCTTACAGTGCGTCAATTGCTTAGTTGTAATAATATCTTGAAGAAATTAAGACTATAAAAACTCAAAAACACGTATTAATTATAAAAGATTGGACTCCCTTGACTGCACCACTTCTTGATGCGTCTGGGTATGCTTTTTATGACTTTATTAATTGCTGCCATCGGAATGTGTTCTCCCTGCTTATCAGGGCATCATAAGTTCATCCTGCACCTGTGGTTGACCTTGGCAAGTGGAATCTCCTTATTTGGAGCACACTTTGTTTCAAAAATTGAATTTACTACATGGCCTTAGGAAGTCAGGCGTTATCTACCGCCTATAAAACATAATCTGTCTGGATATAGTGTGGTTTTCATGTGTAGAAATCGCTTTTTCAGATGCAATATTTGTTTTTAAAATAATGAAACGTCAAACCCGCTTTTCCATCATTTAATATGAACTAAGTGGAAAAATAAAACTAAAGTAACTGTTCAAAATTATCACATTCACACATAATACATGCTTCGGCTATTTTTGTAATAGAAAGTCTTTTCCAGTTTAAAAATACCGGGTATGATATTTATGGATTCATATTTAACTATGATGTGTTCCCGAAGTTGGTTTTGAGTGTCTATTGATACGCTCTAACTAAAGTCTTCAGGTAACCTTTTAAAAAAAATTCAAAGAATTCAAATCAAGGGATCTTATGGGCCAAGGTTGGTTGGGTAATTTGGCATTATCATTGCAAGGAGAACGTATCCAAGTAAATTGGGTAGGATATTTTCTAGTATGCATCCAGTATGTTAAAAAAAAAATTGTGTCAAAACCGAGACGACGTTATTCATTGCACCAAAAAACGTGATTGTTTTGGAAATTCCGTATGGCATTTTTTAGGAAATATTTTCGTTTTCATCATATCCAATACAGGTTTTTCCTTCTGATCACCTGAAAATGTTCTAGAATAACCCTATGAATTTTCTTACATGTACTTAGGAAACTCATATCCCATATAATCCCTATATACAGATTGTCCATAATTCGAGTCTGTACATAGGGATCTCAGTTATTATAAAACATAGGAAAACGCTCAAATGGGGAAAGTTTTAGAGAATATTATGCTGATTTCAAATCTGCATTGAAAGTTATCGTGAGTCAATTGTTTTTCGAGATATTTGAAAAAAACGAAAAACCGAAGAATTTGTTTTTGGCCAATAACTCGCTAATGGTTAATCTGACACTTATAAAAATTTTACATTATTAATACACTTTTTAAAGACGAACATTTTGGCATAAACTAAAATTACAAGGCACTCTTTGTTTTTCTGTTATGAACCACAACTTTGCTATTTCTTATGGTCGCCATATTGGATTTTTATATCATATTTTAAAGACAAAAATTCTCTTTCCAACGATGTATCATAAGCCTATAAAAGAATTTTTAAAATTTGTGAAATATTGAAAAAATCATTTTTTTACAAGTTTACTTTAGAAGTTGGCTGTGCCATGAAATGTTTTCTGTCACAAGTGTCAAATAAAACTGCTTAGAAAGAATTAACATGTCAGTGTTTTTATAAAGTGAAAATATGGAAAGAGTTCACAAATTGTCAAATGAAGAAAAGTTTGATATGCTTACGCTTTATTTACAAGCTCACCGTAATGCGGAAATTGCGTCTACCAGATATTTGGAATTATATCCAGAAAGACAGCAGCCGCATAAAACATATTACAGGAGAATTGTTACCAATTTATTGAATTATGGTGCATTTGAGAATAAGAGGAACCACTATGAAAATGATAACCATGATCGTGACGTAAACGTTCTTAATATAATAACTGAAAGTCCGTCAACATCTGTAAGATCTGTTCAGCATCAAAGTAACATCCCGAAGTCTACCGTCCATCAAATTTTGAAAAAACATGGATATCATCCTTACAAGCCTACTATTGTCCAAGGTCTTCACGAAGGTGATTATGATAGGAGATTGCAATTTTGCCAGTGGTACCTACATAGAAAAATGCAGAGAAGTTCCCGAGTTCCCTAATTTGGTAATATGGTCCGACGAGACCCGTTTTACTAATTGTGGGGTATTTAACAAACATAACAGACATCATTGGAGTATCCAAAATCCCCATGTGATGGAACAGCGACGATTGCAGTCTAGATTTGGGTTTAACGTTTGGTGTGGTCTTTTAGGTATTTTTATCTTCATTAATGATATTGTGAATAAATAAGCTAGTCATTAATGTATCATGTTAATGTATAATTATTTTAGGAAATCGTTTGGTTGGTCCGTTTCTTTTCGATTACAACCTTAATGGGGAACGATATCTAAACCTATTAAGAGAAGAAATAATTCCAGCAATTAGAAGGCTTGTACCCAATGCAGCTGAATTTCAAAGATTGTGGTTTCAGCAGGATGATTGTCCGGCACATAATACTGTAGAAGTTAGAACATATTTAACCCATTGTTTTGAGCAAAATGTTATTGCGAACAATGGACCAGTTATGTGGCCGGCAAGATCCCCAGATCTTACGCCACTCGATTTTTATATGTGGGGACAAATTAAAAATTAAATTTACGAATTTGAACCACCCACTAATAGAAATGAATTAGAAGCTAGAATTAGAGGAGCGTTTAACTTGTTAAACGGAAACACATTAGGAAGAGTTATGAGCTTTGAGCATTTGCCTAATAATGCTTAATTATGGATGCTTCATTGTTTAGTTCTGGTTGTTTTTAATACTTACTACTATGAGACTAAAGATATTCATACCAATATCATGGTTATCTTTTTCATAGTTGTTCCTCTTATTCTCAAATGCACCATAATTCAATAAAGTAGTAATAATTCTGTAATTATGTTTTGTAAGGTTGCTGCCTCTGGATACAATTCCAAATATCTAGTAGATGCAACTTTCGCAATACTGTGAGTTTGTAAATAAAGTACAAACTTTTCTTCATTTGAGAAATTGTGAGCCCCATATTTTCATTTAACGCAATTCATAAGTCATTTTGTATGACACTTGTGACAGAACGGGAAATATTTACATTTCATGGCACAGCCAACTTCTAAAGTAAACTTGTAAAAACATGATTTTTTCAATATTTCACAAATTTTAAAAATTCTTTTATAGGCTTATGATACGAAGATGGAAAGAGAATTTTTGGCTTTAAAATATGATATAAAAATCCAATATGGCGACCATAAGAAATGGCAAAGTTGTGGTTCATAACAGAAAAACAAAGAGTGCCTTGTAATTTTTGTTTATGCCAAAATGTTCGTTTTTAAAAAGTGTACTAATAATGTAAAATTTTTAGAAGTGTCAGATTAACCATTAGCGAGTTATTGGCCAAAAACAAATTCTTCGGTTTTTCGTTTTTTTCAAATATCTCGAAAAACAATCGACTCATGATAACTTTCAATGCAGATTTGAAATCAGTATAAAATTCTCTAAAACTTTCCCCATTTGAGCGTTTTCCTATCTTTTATAATAACTGAGACCCCTATGTAGAGACTCGAATTTTGGACTGTCTGTATATAACCCATATCTATCATATGACACTTGCAGTTATACCTACCTGTTCATTCATATGTTCTATTTGTTGTATCTGTTTATTTATGAACATATCTGAATGCAACTGTAAAATTAAATGGATAATTACGATCAAAGGAGTAATTAGAATCCAGATAAGAGCTAAGAATCCGCGTAATTTGATTCAGTAACTTACAAATCTTCTAACCTCGAGTCGGAATCAAAGCATATAATTAGTGTAATTACTAGGTTTACCTTCAATTAAACACTCAAATGCGACAAACAAATAATATCCCAAGAACGTACGGATATAAATTGTTTTTAGATTTTGGCAGATTTGGTAGAGAAGAGAGATAGAAATCACACTTGCGTGACACTACCTTTCCATTGTTAATCATTTCTTCACAGGAGACAGCTTATCCTAGAATTTTTTTTGGTGGTACAGAGAATTTTGCACTTTAAATACGCAAGATTCTAAATTATCTAAAAAATTTATAAATTATTATAAAAATATACTGAAATAATTCACCCACTGTATAGGATGGTAATGGGATACATACAATTTGAAATCTTAAACGACGAAGTATTTATCAAAAAATACTCCTCAGTTCTATACTATTTGCGCAAGTAACTTTGCATCAGTATTAAAATTCTGTAAGGCCCATATACAGGGTGTTTCATAATAAATGCGCAGGACTTCAGGATGTTATAGCTCGTCCAAAAATATGAAAAAAAGTTTCTATTAACTTACCCTCTAAAATGCACCATTTTAGAGATAGGTACATGGTGTTGAAATTGAAAAAAAAATTTCGTTTTTTGCGAATATCTCCGTAACCGTTTATCGTACAGAAAACAGCTTTTGTAAGCATTTTCGACTCACAATAAACTATGTTTTGTGTGGAATTTTTTTTGAAGTCATAATTAGTGAAGGTTTTGAAGGGGTAGTGGGTGTTTTTCTCCCCAACTTCTACGCTACTGGAAAATGTACGATTTTGAGACGCCCATTTGAACCGCCAATGTTATCTACACAAAACAGGTTCTCTTGATCATAAGCTCTAAAGTCGATCGTTTTCGAGAAAAATCAACTTTTATGTTGAAAAACATGGTCAATTAATTTTTTGAAAACATGGTCAATTTTACCTCTACGGTTTGGGGAATTTTGAAAAGACAACTTTTATTGTATCATTTTTTCATTTTTTTTTAAATTGTAATTATGAAGTTAAAGGTTGTTACTTGTTCTAACGTTGAAATAAATTTTGTTTAATTAGTAAGAAAAAAATTTTATTTCAGAAAATTGACCATGTTTTTCAACATAAAAGTTGATTTTTCTCGAAAACGATCGACTTTAGAGCTTATGATCAAGAGAACCTGTTTTGTGTAGATAACATTGGCGGTTCAAATGGGCGTCTCAAAATCGTACTTTTTCCAGTAGCGTAGAAGTTGGGGAGAAAAACACCCACTACCCCTTCAAAACCTTCACCAATTATGACTTTAAAAAAAAGATTTCCCCACAAAACATAGTTTATTATGAGTAGAAAATGCTTACAAAATCTGTTTTCTGTAGCATAAACGGTTCCGGAGATATTCGTAAAAAACGAATTTTTTTTTTCAATTTCAACACCCGTATCTCTGAAATGGTGGATTTTAGAGGGCAAGTTAATAGACACTTTTTTTCATATTTTTGGACGAGCTATAACATCCTGAAGTGCGCATATATTATGAAACACCCTGTATATAGCGACGATACGCAATTATATAAGTTCTTTCATAAAAAAGATGAATTAAATTCTATTCAGGATATTAACAGTGATCTAGATGCCATGCTAAAAGTCTCAACAGACCATAATTTGGTAATAAACTCGGATGTCATCTGTTTTGTTTTTTGGTTCGCCATCTAATAACTTTTCCATAAAAATTAATAACGTGTCATTAACACCGACGCAGAAGGCGAAAAATCTGGGTATAGTATTTGACAACAAATTAAAATTCACCGATCACGTTTCATTTATATTACAAAAATTATTTTTAAAATTAAAAACGTTGTACAACAGCAGACATATAGTAGACAAAAAATTAAAAATACAACTCTGTGACTCTCTTAATTATTGTGATTTTGTGTATGGTCCCTGTCTCTCAGTTTATGATTCCAACAGACTACAAAAACTGCAAAACTCGTTTCTAGGATTTATATATGGGACAAGAAAATTTTACAGAATTTCTCATACTTTGAAAGATTCGGAATGGCTAAATATGTCAAATCGCGGGAAACTCCACGGGTTGACTCTATTTCACAAAATTATAATAAAGAAAAGTCCTTCATACCTTTGGAAAAAAATTAACTTCCGAACAAACATCCACAGTAGAAACAGTCGTATAAAAAATTATATTGATATTCCGAAACATCAAACACAACTATTTAAAAAGTCTTTTGCATATCCAACGAATATAATAACATTCCAGCGTCCCTGCATAATACGTCCCTAATCTCATTTAAAAGAAAATTATTTAAAATTATTTTTGATGACCAGTGCATAAAATTAAGTATTACACACCTAATTTAAATTAAAATTAAGGTTTTCTCGTCTCTGTTTCAGATATTTCTAGTATTTTTTATATGTTTCAGTTATAATGCTCAAATTATTTCTTTTGATTATGTTAAAATTCGAAATGTGTTTGTTTATCTTTGCGTTTGCAGGCCTTTGAGGAAGAACAGCTTATGCAGATTAGATGACCTTTTGACCATACTTATTTATATTTATAAATTTTAATTTGTATTTGGGTTTGATATGGTCAATAAATATTATTATTATTATTAAATAACAAAGTAATTTAATATACCTAAAAGTGGTCCAGAAAAGTTTGGTTTTTAGTCAAGGTACATACAAATTCTCCAAATAATTATAAAAAAAACTTACTTACATTTCCACTATCGTTCTGAATGAATCATCATTAATTTACACTTCCACTATATTGGTTCGAGACAACAGAGTACACCTGGATACACTAAAGTCCACAAGACACTTGAATTAGCATTCAACTCAATCTCAAAGCAAAACATAAACCACAGTCACATAATGATATAATTTAAATTACGCCCTCATATATTTTTAAAATAAATCCTTATCTTACTGTCAAAATATAATAAAAGGTAATTTAATTATTAGGTACACTTGTTCTTTTCTCTTGCCCTCCGATATCTAACACGTTACTATATAAATTACTAAATTACTACTGAATGCATGTATTCACAGTACACTACAAAAAAACTGAAGTTTTTATATTAAACAAAAACTTTTATAGACGTCACAACTGAATGAACGGTAAAAAGGTTTTATATATATTTTTTATTTTGGCACAATTTCTCTTGATAGAAAATCCAAAGGCTAGGTAGTTTATTTTCCCAAAATAATGATTGAATATGCATACACCGTGTGTTTCAAAAAATATTTCAAGATTTCCTTTAACGACTTCTCAGATCAACATGCGGAAAAAAGTCTACGTATGCTTCGTTAAATAGACGTCACATTTGAGAAAAAAATATTTTTAATTTTTAAAAATCTCAAAAGGGATAAATTGGAAGTTGAATACCTACCCCCTAATTTTGACCATAACTTTTTTGTTCTTAACTTTTTAGTATTTTTTAAAGGAATTACTTTTGTTTATAAAAGGCACACTTGTGACTTATGACACATCGCTGCAACCGCTAGATGTTTTTAGAAAAAAAGGATTTAATGCAGAATGTCTACAAACAGTGCATTAAACATATTTTTTATACTAAATTCATTTCTACAGGGTAGCCCAAAAATATGTTCCGACCATCCAACTTTATTTTTTCAAATGAAAGCACCTATTTTTTATTTCATTTTTGAATTTTGCAGTCTAAGTCTGTTTCATGTAACATGTCCTATACCCACCTTCAACTGTTTTTGAAATATCGACAGGTGAATATTGACAGTTTGCAACTTTGACACCCTGTAAAATCTAAACGGTTTGTACATTCCTATCTTAACTTTTCATAAGCTATCGGTTGACACTTATTTCCGATTTAACCAAGAGATTAAATAAATAAAAAGAGCGGTGTGTTTCCAAAAAACACACCGCTGAATTTTAAATGAATTTAGACATTATTTCTGGGACTTACTGTATAAAAATTTAATATAAACACAGAGTAGCGATAGTACAGTTACAAAAATCTTCTGACTCTACATATTTCAGAGTGAAATTGTTTACCATCTACAAAATTTCTTAAAAAAATTTACTTTTTTCGCTATCTTTGATATGCTGTAGTGTTGTATCGGAACGAATCATTTCCAGATCTCAGTTTATAGGAGCACTTATTTGATTTTAAGAATCCTTACACAGTTATCCTGAAAAAAAAATTACATCCACCCACAACCCACAAATTCTGAAACATATTTGTGAGACACATTTACAAACTATATAGGTATTAGTTATAATTTATAAATATAATTTCTTGTTTAATTTAATTAGGTAGTGAAATCTATACTGTATTTTAGATCAGAAATCTCAAAGTCACCTACAAATACTTCCTTTTGATCGTACAATGCAAAAACCAAGGAAATTAAATTATATACTCTAAATTGATTGAAGCATTGTTCATGTAACTAAAATTATTAAAACTCACTCTTGTATGAAATTCTCGTAAACTTCTTCCAACATTTTTGTAGGTAGGTAACAAAAATTACAAACAAATAGCAATCGCTACTGTTAAAAATTAAAAAAGGAGAAATATTAAAATATAAATATTTAATTCCATATTAATTTTTTTATTTAAACAAATTAATTATGTACAATTCCTAGTAAACAGTAGTAGTTTTTAATAGTATTGTGAATGGATTTTTAGTACTTCAAATAAACCAAAACAAAATTTAAAATATACAGCGTGCCACATATTTCTTTCTAGTTGAGATTAAAAAAAAATCTGCTGAAACAGGTCAATGCATAAGAATACAGAAATTGCCATTTTCTGCAAAATTTTCTACTTTTTTAAATCATGTTTGGAATTATAACATTATCGACATTTTTTTAAATAGGACGATCTATATTTACTACCTAGTATAAATAGACATTTGGTTCTTCGAAAGACGAAGGTTTTACCTACTTCTGTTCCATCATTTTTGGACACACTGTATACATTGTCCTAGAAAAGAAGAAACTGAATTGGAAAGAATCATAAAACATCTAGAATGGCACTCTATGAATAATAAGTTTACCTGCAGCCTAATAAATAATAAATTATTTGACATCTGTCTACTATAAAAATAAAGAAACGTGACAATTTAAATAACCAGTTTAATTTAGAAATAACTTTTACAAATGATATATTATTAATATTATATAGGTAGTTAATTTTTTATAATGATGTATGTATGTTATAGTACGTATGCGTTTTAAATGTTATTCCAATCGAATTTATACTATCTCTATCTTATATCTAATTAGGTCTGGCGTCAAATTACACTTCCTTTTTTGTTAAATGTTAAATTGTTAAAAATGATGGTGCAAGTATTTTCGGAAATTTTACGTGTAGGTGTAGAGATAGAAAGTGTATATATTTCTCTAATCTGTCTTACACAATTTGTTTATTGTCTATTAAAATTGATTTAAAAGATGTCAATAAATTTATATTAATAATATGTACGAAAGTATGTATACTGGTGTCAAATATATTTTTTATTTTTAGGAAACTCGATATTTATTTGACGGAAATGCCGAAAACTACTACTTCTCCATGGCCAATGTGCCCCGACTGGCATTGCATTACTGTTTTCGGCATCTCCTTCAAATAAATTAGTAGGATTGTCTTCCTTAAAGACAATAGAGGTCACTTCTGTAATGGCACCTGCGGAAAAGCAGGTCGTTATCTGCCTGTCAATTTGACAATAATTGAATCGGTCATTTCAAAAACAGCATAAGTCAGTGAATTTGTCAGTCAGTCATCTGATAGATGTTATTAGAAAACAAAAATTTTTCTGTGTTCATAATGAAGACACATCAGGTCATTGAATTTGAAAAATGGTGGCCTTCTTGTTATAAAAAATCTTGTCTCTCAGAGGAGACATTTGGTAGACATGTTCCTAAAGAACAAAAAATAATTTTTTCCCCTTCTTCTTATGAGTTTTAAGTATAGTTCAAGCAATAAGGGAGTTGTTATAACAAATGATTATATAGATGGGCTAGTCCAACATACATTTTCTTTAGCAAGAAATACAACAACAAAAGTTATTTTACCCACGGAAAGACCGTATTTTGGGAATGGAGTACCTATAAACCCAAAAAAAATTGAAAATATAAAACAAGTTGCAAAATGTATTGATAAGAACTATATGGCGTTTTATGAAGTTATTTTCAACTTGCTCATTGCATCTAAAGAAAATGATGATGTTGAGAATGACGAGGAATATGACTATGTACCATAGAAAGTATGTTATTTCTTGTTCAAATACTTGTTGAATACTTGATTAGTTAGTTAGTTTCAGTTGTTTATATGTTTAAAATAAACTATGTGTTAATTTGTAACTTACTATTTTATTTTAATACAAAAAAGAAATCGCTTATCTCTAATAATTAGATAATTTAATTAGAAGAAAAACATGTCATTGCAAAAACTACATAAATCTGGAGAAGAAAAAATTTTTTTTTGGAAACTGGTTAAGAAGTATTAAGGTCTAATTGCATTTAATTTACTTCAACAATCATTGTTCTGCATATTTAAAAAAACGACTAGACTACCGTTAAAGTATTATATGTTATATTCAGTTTTTTTCGTTTCCTGTAAAATGTGAATTATCTGACTTAGGTTGTTTTTGAAATGACGGATTCAATTGTCAGACAGACAGTAGCGAAGGTCCAAAGAGGGCACTACGTTGTGTTTCTCACCACTACTGAAACTCAATATATTGCGATTATTCTCTACAGCTTAACTTTTTTCTCAATATATTTAGAAATTCTCAATATCTTGATTTTTTCAATTTATTGATATTTTTCTCAATATATTAACTTTTTTCTCCAAACTAGGAGATTTTTATGAATCCTTCACCTACTATCTAAGACCAATGAAATAAGCCAAACTAATGTCGAGTTTTTCACGTTTATCAGTTTGTACTGTGATTTAAATGTAAAAATATTTTTTTATGTGCATATAGTGCCATTCAGCAGTCGTGAAACAGGATTTATACTAAAACCTATATATTAACTGCAGATAAAACTATACACAAATTTTCTTTAAATGCTTACTTTTTTTATAAAAATAATGCATAATAATAAGATATTGCATATTTGTTGCATACATTTATTATTATATTATACTTATTTATATAGGTATTCCTTATATTCTGTACAGTGCTTTTTTCGACATAAACTTTAAAACTCTACCTTGATACTACACATAAGTGTAGTATCAAGTAGTTTTTATCTATGTTTGTATTAATGTATGGGTATGTATGTATATATGTGTATATATACTGTATATATGTATATATGTATGGTAAGTATTTTCTTATGAATAAAGAACGTTGTATAAGATGTTGAGTAGATTAGCTAAGGCTAGACTCCGCCTTTAGGAAATGTAAATGTATTTGTTTTTATACATATTTTCTAATAAAGACTATTATTATTATTATTATTAAATTTTATGAATTTTTGGAACAAAGTCATTACTAATTTCTTTAATTGCTTTATTAGAATTTTATATGAATAATAATTTGGACATTTTAAACCAACCAATTGAAATTTACTGCAGCCAATATAGGTACTTATTCCTTAATTTTGAAAATGAATTTATTTTCGTTTGAATATTTTAATTTTATACGGTTTATATAAAATTTGTAGTTGTGGAATAAGTAGTAGGTGCATCAGATTACAGCCATAAGACCAAACAAGAAAGTTTACCTATATTTTTAAATTAGAAGAAGAAAGAAGTTTTTAAAAAGAAATATAGCGAGAAAATCGGTGTTTAATCGCAATTTCATTCAGTTTCAATTTATCATATGAAGCAATATGCCAACACATTTTTTTAATTTCATTATTACAGTACTTCCTTTCTTGCTACCTCTTGATTGAAGCTCCATACCTCGAGTTCTTCTTTTACAAACTCGAGACAGACTAGTAAATTTGTTAATGTCCTGTCTAAATGTTTAAATATTTCATTATAACTCAGACCAATTATGAAGTGGTAGTAAAGCAACAGGTTATATAAATCCATTTATTACTATTATACAACTATAGCTTGTCAAGAATGAGAACAAGCACTAGAATTCCAGTGTGCTCTTTTTCCTTTTTGTGTCCCCTAAGTGGCTTATTCTATTTATTACGAAAAAAGTAAAAATAGTGAGAATTTTCTCAAAATAATTAGAAAGATATTGAGAATAATATCAATATGTATAATGTAGAATTTTAGACGCTTGGGAAAACAATTTTTCTCTGATCTCAAAAATATATATTTTGTTGACATTTGCACTGACAGTTTTCGAAATATTTAATATTTAACGAGTACATGTTTACATGTGATCATAAAAAATATTAAAAAATGAAAATATTGGAAAATGTTTAAATAACTAAGGAGGTTAGATCGAAAATCGTTAAATATTTTTTATTACTGTTGGTTTCTACTGTTAAATATTTTTGGTTCTTTGTATTTTTTTGTATTTTTTATGGTACTCGCTGTCGAATATTTCGAAAACTGTCAGTGCAAATGTCAACAAAATATATATTTTTGAAATCAGGAAACAATGTTTACCCAATACAGGGTGTCCCATTTAAAAATATTATGTTCAATTGGTTTTCCTAAGTTTACGACATACAATTTTTTTTTGACCTAGCTAAAAGATAATACATGAAAACCAAACAACTTTTGTATTTAATTTTTTTTTCTAACTTTCTTAATAGCCCCTGTATAGGTAAGGGTCAAAATATACGCGAATACCCTGTACAGTCTATTTTAAAAACTATATCTAAACATATGCATATTTTACAAATCAATGTAACCAAGGCGATTCCACAATTGATATTCACGCCATCTTGTGCAAAAAAATATACCAAACAGCAATAATATACAGGGTGCCCAATATGTATGGAATAATGTACACAATGCATAATTTTCTGTTGCTTGTTTTTGTCAGCGATTATTAGTATAGTAGTGTAGGTTTTGTCCTGGGAGGGGATTTGAACCCCCTAAACCCCCCTTTATCTACGGCCTTGTATACCAATTATTATTAGCAGCTTTGATGCTTTGGTGTTATAAAGAAATATAAAATATACTCAAAATTGCTATGGTCTAGCAAGAACTTCGAGAAGGCGAAGTGCATCCTTGGACAGGAATGGAACTTGTTTGTTAATATAAGTATGAGGGATACTGTTAGTAAAATATTGAAAAATCACTAATAAGTAGAACAGTCTTTTAACCCACTTTGTATCTACTATATAGGTATTTAATTGTTAAAAACAATTTTTAGAACCCTTAAATTTAAAGCATTTTATACGAGCTGTCAGCATGACTGGCACATTTGTTGCTCTGTTTTTATTTTGTAAATAAACATGAACCAACAGATTTAATATACAGGTTGTCCCAAGATAATGAGACATTTTAAAGGCTTATAACTTCAAACCAAAATGAGATACCGACGAACGGTACTCGAATGGTTAGAACTTGTCTTCAACAATATGCAGTTTAGATTGCAAAAGTGTATTGAAGAAAACGGTGGGCACATTCAGCAATTTAACCTCAAACATTAAAGATGTACAGGGTAAGTCAACCATAGAGTAAAGTTCATTATCTCATTTGTTTAGAGAATTACAAAAAAACGTTAAATACAAAAGTTTTATAGAATATTAAGGTGCACAGTTTAAAATTATTTTGAGTATACAGGGTGATTCAAAAAAGCGTGGCGAATATAACATAAGTTTTTTTAAATGGAACACCCTATTTTTTAATTTATTTTTAGATTTTACATGAAATTCTATAACTTTTTTGTTAATAATGTCATATACCTAAACCCAGTAGTTTTTCTAATATTTTAATTTTTTTAGAAAAATATTAGTTTTTACTCTTATAAGAAACTGACAGTACCGCCATTGTTTCTAAAGGTGGAATACTCAAATTTGGTACAAACGTTCTATAAGGATGACAAAAAAGGTATATGTAAATAAATTTTAGTTAAATGCTACAGGGCCTTCAAAATAAATTTACACATTTCGACTATTTTAACTTCAAAAATTTCAATTTTTTTAAATGGCACACCCTGTATATTATTATTTTTTCTGATAGATTTTACAAAAGCCTTCAACTTTTATTGACTATGTCATATACCTAGTTTTCATAATTTGCGAGTTATTTTGATTTTATTCTTTTTTACACTTACCTACGCTATTGTGGAAACATAAACTAATATAAATAATAATAATTTCCCTACTAACTACCTTACTTTTAATTATTATGGAGTAATCAATGATCAAAAATATGCCCGTCTACTTAGATACACATGTTTAGTCTTGTTACTATATTTTCTTGCATGTTCCATAGCATAAAGGATGTTTATTGTCCTCCAGGTATCTCGTATCCTATTTTCGATATCTTCTGGTGTTGTAGGGGAATTCACATAAACACGATCTTTAAAGTGGTCTAACAAAAAGAAATCTGAAGGTGTTAAGTCACATGATTGAGGGGGCCACCCAATGAATCCGTTAGTGTAATAAAAACAAGTGTAAAAATGAATAAAATCAAAATAACTCGCAAATTATGAAAACTAGGTATATGACATACTCAATAAAAGTTGAAGGCTTTTGTAAAATCTATCAGAAAAAATAATAATATACAGGGTGTGCCATTTAAAAAATTGAAATTTTTGAAGTTAAAATAGTCGAAATGTATAAATTTATTTTGAAGGCCCTGTAGCATTTAACTCAAATTTATTTACATATACCTTTTTTGTCATCCTTATAGAACGTTTGTACCAAATTTGAGTATTCCACCTTCAGAAACAATGGCGGTACTGTCAGTTTCTTATAAGAGTAAAAACTAATATTTTTCTAAAAAAATTAAAATATTAGAAAAACTATTGGGTTTAGGTATATGACATTATTAACAAAAAAGTTATAGAATTTCATGTAAAATCTAAAAATAAATTAAAAAATAAGGTGTTCCATTTAAAAAAACTTATGTTATATTCGCCACGCTTTTTTGAACCACCCTGTATACTCAAAAATAATTTTAAACTGTGCACCTTAATATTCTATAAAACTTTTGTATTTAACGTTTTTTCGTAATTCTCGAAACAAATGAGATAATGAACTTTACTCTATGGTTGACTCACCCTGTACAATACATGTGTGTGTATATTAAAACTGAATTCTTCTTAATTGGTATTTTTGTTTCAATAACTTTGTAATTTATGCTGTAATGTAATTTGTATAAATTTGTATTAAATTAGTTCTTTTCTTAATAACAGCTTAGTTGATGCATTCCGTTATTCTGTACTGACAATGTAAAAAAAATAAAATGCGATCTTCCAAAAAAATTATGGTCTATTGAAAAGGGCTGGTGTGTAAATTGAAATAACTCCATTATTTTTTGGTACAACTCTATCAAACTATACATTTTTGAAAAGAAGAAAAGTGTCTCTATCGAATAGTAATATAATCTACAGGGTGTTCCATTTAAAAAATGATCACAATTTTGAATTAAAAAGTGGCAATTTTTTTTCAAGCACCTGTAGAAGTAAAACAAACTAGTACCGATGACAAAAGAAAACTTTTTGTAAAATTAAGAGCACCAGTGAAAACCGTTTGTCGCTATCTCATTTTGCCTTGAAGTTATAAGCCATTAAAATGTGTCACATTATCTTGGGACACCCTGTATTTATTTTAATCTAAATCTAGTTGATAACACATTCATGCACACCGCTGAACACTGCCCTAGGGGCAAGGGGAATTTCTAGCACACACTCGAAAATAACCTATATTACGTATATGAACCAGAAATACATAAAAAAATATTGATATGCGCGTGTTCCCAATAAATTTAATAAAACGTCTTACCAGTTTCAGAAACATAAAATAATATGCACTTATTTTGAAATATAACGTAAACAATGCATACACCACAACAAAAACTGACCTTAAAATTATTGACCTTTTATAGTACCTATCTTGTTGCTTTGTGGTTTTTATATACGTAAATATTTACTTTAAAAAGTTGCTCGCGTTTTTCCATGTTTGTTAGTATAATGGTGAGTATTTCGTCGGTAATTGGAGTCTCCAATATTATACTTGGACGTGTATAGGATCCTTCGCAATTACAAGTGAAACAATGAAACAATGATGTAACTGAACTGAATACCAACCCAAAATCTGCTCAACAAATTGAAGAAATATATATTAATTATCGCACATCAATAAACTACAGAGTATTAGAAATTTCTTCTTCATTTCATTCGTAATATATCCAACATATGGCACTCCCAATAATTACTATACTCGGTCATCATTCACCTTTTTTTTATTTTGAGTTATATAATAATATTCAGTATTTATAATAGTTGCCTTTCTTGCAGAAATCTAATTACCCAAGAAATTTAGCAATATATATTATTTCTAGAGAGGTTACACTCTAAATTCTAGATCTATGAGGACTTAAATTATATCATTCCTTTCAGTCTGATCTACTTAGTTTAATTAGTTATGTGAGAAATAGGTAAAAGATTTCAATAGCACCCGAAATTTTCGTGTGGAAGCCTCGTTTTATAAAAGATGAAATATTAAAAATTAATTTGGATATTCTTGATTAGATTGTACTTTGAGTGTTTTGTACTTGTTTCGGGTTCCGTTGTTATGCAATAAGATTACCTACCTATATACTTAGTTATGAATGTCAATTTTCGTTCCACAGCTCGCTGAGGATCCGTTTTGCTTTAATTCGATAATCCCGCATTCGCATTGCTATATTTTTTATTTAAAACAATTTTAAGAAACAGTCACACGATTATTCACACATCAATGAGGCTGAATTTAATATAATTTCAAGTAATCTCAATAATAATAACTTCATTAAAAATTACTTGAAAATAATTTTTGAAATATATATAGAGTGTCCTTAAAATGTATGTACGACATAATACAATTCCAATGACAATTTAATTTATATATAAAAAATCGCATATGCCACAGTGCAATTGTCACTTTGACAGCGACAAAAGTTACTTGCAACTTTTACAGTGATAAATTAACTCCTATATAAAATAGTCTATTTGGCAGTGACATTTTTGTCACTTTGACAGCGATAAAAATGGTGCATCGTTTTTTATCACCGATAAAAATGCCTGTTCCTCAAAAGCAGAGTACATCTAGTAGTCGCACGTCACTTTAAAATCTGTCCTGTCGTTATTTTGTCGTTAATTTATCTTGCCAAAAAACACTCGAGCTTTATTTTTATGGATAAATTTCTTTTTAACTCAAAATTTTTCCATTCAGTAATTTTGCTCGAAAAACTGACATTTGACAAAATCGCTCGACCTCCGGTCTCGCGATTTTTTCATGTCAGTTTTTCTCATAAAATAACTGATTGGCAAAATTATTTCGTTACAAAGAGAAATTTATCCGATAAAAAAAAAGCTCTTGTGGTTTTACTGTTGACAAATGCACTAGTGGTTTTTTCACTTATTCATTTTTTAATCAATTATCGCGGTGTCTGTTGCCAAAATAAATAGTTTGACATTTCTGTCAACAAGTTATTGAGTTATTAAACACTAACAATGAATCGATTCGGTGATGCTCAAATAAAAATGTGTTTATTTTTAGTGTTTCATAAATAAAGTTTACATTTATATACGAAGCTCTAGAAGGGACACCTAAAATAAAATAATTTCTGTCTAAAATTCCGTATTATAACTCGAAATTTTGACGTAAAATTCCGAGATATAACACGGAATTTTATTTCAAAATTCCGAGTTATAACTCGGAATTTTAAAATTCTGAATTAACTCGGAATTTTACATTAAAATTTTCAGATATATCTCAAAATTTTGAAATTCCGAGTTATAAGTCGGAATTTTAAAATTCCGAGTTATAATTCGGAAGTTTAAAATCCCGAGTTATAAGTCGGAATTTTGAAGTAAAATTCCGAATTATAAGTCGGAAGTTTAAAATTCCGAGTTATAAGACGGAATTTTGAAATAAAATTCCGAATTATATCTCGGAATTTTAACCTTCCGAATTATAGGTCGGAATTTTAAACTTCCGAATTATAACTCGGAATTTTAAAATTCCGACTTATAACTCGGAATTTTAAACTTCCGACTTATAATTCGGAATTTTGAAATAAAATTCCGAATTATAACTCGGAATTTTAAAATTTCGTGTTATATCTAGGAATTTTACATCAAACTTTCGAGTTATAATACGGAATTTTAGAAAGAGAAATTATTTTATTTTAGGTGTCCCTTCCAGAGCTTCGTATTTATGTTTCTAAATTTCTTATTCATTAAATTGTCCTGCCGAATTACACTCGATGTTTGTATTGATACCGGATAAATTTGGATTGTTTAAATTCTAAACTGTTTCCTTTAGCAATTTGACTCGACAAGCTGTCAACCTAAAAACGCTCCACCTGTGGAGCGTTTTTAATAGTTGACAGTTTTTTTCGTATAATTGCTTGACAACAGTTTCTCATTAAACAATCCAAATTTATCCGATAAAATACAAACCTCTTGTGCAATTATAAGTGATTATAATTCCTGATTTAGCTTACAAAAGTTGGGTAAAAAATCAATATCATAGATTAAAAATATTACTATTTATTTTTTTCACTTCACTACCGAATTTACGTCATTTGTGTACTTATACCCTGTGACACCCTGATTACAGGGGAGCTATTTAATTTTTCTTACCAAAGATATAGAATGTATAAATTAAACACATAAATATTTAAATTTCATACACAATTTCACCTGAAAATCTTGATTATTAATCACCTGCTTAGAAGACATCGGCGCATAGATTATGTCATTTTATTTGACTCAGTTGGATCACCGTCACCGAAAGGAAAGCAGACTAATATTTTTCTTCGAAATATGAATGAATATATTTGAATAATTATTCCATCTGTGTCTGACACGTTTCTGAATTTGTGACATTAGAGTGCAAGTCTAGCCTACCATCTTGGGTCAATGAAATCATAAACCACATGCTGCATTTCTCTCGTAAAACTAGATGGTATGTTATCTATAATCTGCGCAGTTATGTTGGGGAAAACCTGAATTAACTTAGAGAAGTAGATTTTGCGGAAGTCATGGGATATAATGTATACATATGTATAAAGTGATAATATGTAAGTTAGGAACAATACAAGAATCTATTGGTACTAGCAAAATTTACAGAATATTTATTCTGTAAACTTTGGTACTAGGCCATGGATTGTACAATTGCAACAAAATATTTATTGAAATAAATGAGAATAATATCATTAACAAAGTTATGAGTTATTTGCATAACTTTTGTCTTTACGCAAGCATGCTTTGTTTTCAATAATTGTGCAATCCATGGCCTAGTGCCGGTAATTTCTTGTATTGTTCCTAACTTACATATTATCACTTAAAAAAAAAAATAAAAACGCTGTCATATTCAGAATTTGAAAGGAACAGGGTGTTCCATTTAAAAAAATCACTGTATCTATCGCTGCTGTTTTGTTTTTTTAATAAGAGCTTTTTTAATCAGGGGGTTGAAAAGAGCACAAAAAATCACTTAGAAGTACTTTTTGAAAAAAATTTTAATATCTTGACATTTACGAAGTTACTGAGTGTGGAATGCAAACACATGCGCCATAATGAGGCCCAGTTTGAGCAATTCATTAAACAAAAATTGATTTTGTTTAATTTCAGCTTCTTTAAGTATATCAAACAAAAAAATTTTTTTATTTACAACCATATATGTAATGTTGTCTTTACTAACGTCATTGAAGGTTGGGAAGTACCATATTACCTACCTCTACTTCCCGCCCTCATTTCCCCCCCTCATTTCCCGCCCCCTAAAATTTTGTGATCGTTAATATTTTTCTCATTTATTGTAAATGAATATTTTTTATATTTAAAAATATAACACATTGACAATAAACAAACAATAAAAAAACACAACAATGAACTAAAATACAACAAACTACTTATTGAAATTAATGGTTAAATTTGAATTATTGTAAGCGTTTATAGAAATATTTAGGCCAGTACCAGGGCTGGCGTCTCCAACAGTTGTCTCTTTGGTCGACAAATTAATTTGTTGTTGAATGACTGAGGTTTGTGAACTATTTGCCACAGCTTCAGCAGACATGGCACGTTTGGACAGCATACTGGCAGTTTTGGTTTTATTCTCCATTGAGCTATCCACATAACCTTCGGCCACAGTACCAGATTTCCATCCTCCCAGCCTTTTTCATTGGAGTACATTTGCACCACTGTTGGCAAGTAACGTAGCGGCGGTTCTTCTTAGAGCATGGCCTGTAAAGCCTTTCGAGTCCTCTAAATTCAAAAAAGTAGCAATTTTTTGGGGAAAATTAGCTATTGTATTGTGCCCAATTGGTTGATTTCTCGCTATTCCTCCTCTAAGCTGAACAAAAAATCTATCGATTTCTATGTTTTTTCTCAAGTTTATATAGTCTCGAATGATCTTCACCCATACTGGATCAGTAATGAGAAATGATCTACTTATATGTGTTTTGGAATCTGGAATCTCAACCGAAATTTTTTCTTCAAAAAAAGCAACATCCAACATTTTCATTTTCACTAATTCGTCCGTCCGACAAGCTCCAGATACGCCTATTATTAATGCGACCTAAAACAATAAGAAATATATAATACGATTATAACTGTGCACTTGTATAGGCTCAAACACGATTTTTTTTTTAAATACTTATATAAAGATCATAAATATCTTACCTTTATTGGTAGAAGATTATTTGGAGCTTTGTTTAAAAAATCTTCTATATTTTTCCTAGAAAATACGTTCGATTTCTTGGGCCTAAAGCCCACATTTTGTCGTTTTAGGAAGGCCAACAGTTTCCTATGTTTCGAAATATCAGTTTTTTCTTCAATTTCTAGCATCGTTCGTATCATACTGTACATTGCCCACAAAGTGGACGGCTTCTTTTGTCTAGTTTGTTCTCCAAAATATGCTAAGAGTACACTTTCGGAACTGGTATTCTTCACCTTTTTTTCTTCGCACCATTTCCTATATAATTCAATAGCTTTTAGGTAGCGATGCTTACTTTTTTCTGGCACCAAGCCGTGTGTTGCTGCGTCAGCAGCCTGTCGTATTTCTGGCGGGGTACAATCCATCAATTCTTCATCGGAGGACATTTTTCAATTTATTATTCACGAACTTCCATCCATAGATAAAAATATATAAACTTCCATCCGACTTTATCTGACATTTATTTATATTGGTGACAGTTGTTTACCATCACATAGCAACGGTAACAAAATATGTGTACCTGCTTGTTTATTCTGAGAAAAATGTCCGCTTGGTAATTTTTTGTTAAACGTAATATTTTAGGTATGTTCAGAGTGAAACAAAGATTTATTAATTTTGATCGAAATATAATGGTTGTAAATAAAATAGTATACAAACCTCGGTAGGAAGTTTCATTCCTGTCTCGAGATTATAGCTAACCTCGACGCTTCGCGTCTCGGTTAACTAACTAATCTCTCGACAGTAATGAAACACTTCCCACCTCGGTTTGTAATGTACTATTCTTTTACATTGATCAGCACATCAAAAACAAAAATGCGGTTGTTTACAGGATAAAAATACCTTTAATTTGATGTATTACATGACCCCTCGTGACCTTTAAAATTCTTAAGAGGATTGATGTGGCGCGCATAGGGGTGACGTTTGGGGGTTGTTTTTTACATTAAAATTCTTTCCCCTCAAAATCTGTTTTGACGTATTTTGGGAATTTTCCGGGAAATCCTTACTTCCCAAGATCAGGGGGGATCAAGTTTTGGTTGGATAACCCTGTATAGGATGTCCTACTTAAATAAAATGTTGAAATAATTGAAATTGGTGATTTGGATTGATGATTCAAAATATCCCGTGCATTTTAATTGAACCCAATTGATGTGTAATATTTAAGTTTTAGTTCATATATTGGGTAATTTAGAGTTTTTAAACCATCTTTAAGGAGATAAATTTCTTGATTTTTTCTGTGCACATGGTTTTTAATAAAATTTTCTAACTTGGCAAAGTTGCCGCTAATACAGGCCGTGCAGGAAGATAGGTGATACCCTAAATATCTTTGTAAAGCCCACATAAGGCAGATTCTAATGAGAAAATATTCAGAATGGTCCAAAAGAATACACCAATGTTTTGCCCCCAATTTATGGTACACCTTGTACCTAATGTCTAAATATTTTTGAAAATAGTATATTTACCAAGTGAATAGGTACCGGGAGTTTTTATAGGAGAACTTATAATTTTTGAACGATACTGATGATTTACAGCGTGAGTCAATAAGAACGAATTCTTTAGTAGCTCCTTAAATAAAGGAGATAGAGCAAAATGTTGAAAAGGAGACTTGTTCTGTCTCTTTTTTTCTATAATCCAATATTATTTTTAGATATACAGGGTGCACCGTTGAGCGGTTACAGCATCCAACATTGTTTTTTTTATATGGAACACCCTGTATTTTATACGAGATTTTGATTAAGCTTAAAATTCCCTATACATTGGTGCTCCGCTTGCTGGTCTTGTATGCGGGGTTGCCAAGTTATTTCGGTTTTTCAAAAAATTTGGGGAAAACATAACCTTGTAAAAAAAATCATAGTAGCCTTGTTTCTGATAATTAAAGGTTGAGATTCGGTATTTAGATAATAAAACCCTTATACTATAAGCTGATATCATCGTAAAATTATTTGCTTGTACAGGGTGTTTTTTCTAAGCAACTGAAGTGGTCTGAATATATTGTGTAAAAACTCGTTTTTCTTTTATGGAACCCCCTGTATATAATAACACCAGACAAACGAGTATTAAATAAGCTCTCAAATGATATATGGTTTGCTATATCTAATATAGTTTTCAAGATATTCAAATTTATACAAATATGGCAGTGACTTCTTTGTCATTTAATTATTTATTTAGTTATTTAATTAAGTATTTCAAGAAAAAAACACATTTTCTAAAATTTTTCTTGTTTTGTTTAAAACTGTAGGTACTTAGTTTTTTTAACTTTTCTTACTGACATGAACTATCTTTTATATCACCGGTACTTCTGTAATTTCAAAAACACATCTGTTAAAAAAATTTATAGGGACCTGATGAACAATGAAAAATATATTTTTTAAATAAATTAAAGAAACCAAATACTAACAATAAATAATGAGGGATGTATAGGGAATTTCAAGCTTAATCAAAATATCTTATAAAATACAGGGTGTTCCATATAAAAAACAAATGTTGGATGCTGTAACCGCTTAACGGTGCACCCTGTATATCTAAAAATAATTTTGGATTATAGAAAAAAATAGATAGAATAACTCCCCTTTCCAACATTTTGCCCTATGTCCTTTATTTAAGGAGTTACTAAAGAATTCGTTCTTATTGACTCACGCTGTATATCGCCGTCTGTAGTATTGACAATAATGTCGAACATACGGTGGCACAGACCAGTAAAAGGCCTCTGACCCCCTATTAATAAATGTTGGTTGTAAAGTGCGGAGTAGCAAACTAACGATCTTAACGACGGTGTTTATTATCTTTATTACAATTAAGTATTTATTTATTACATTATGCTTTCTTGTAAAGGATTACGCCAAATGCTTTTGGAATATTTTGACAAATGATAAACCGGTGCAATGCCAACCAATGATATTTTTTCTCAATCTTGTGTGGACGACATCGAGTGCCCTAATAGCGATTACCCTTATTTTCAGGACATTATCATGTTTCAGAGGCATTCAGTAAGGTGAAACTGCGAAAAGATGTGGTGCACACCCTTCTGTCTGATTCAAATAATCCTGAGTGCGGTGGGACTCCTCCCTCCTTACAGTTTAAAATTTGTGGATGCGATATCAGGATCAGGTTTTGGTTTTCATCGACCAGTAGGGTAAGCAACGTTTTAATATAAAAATTCTAAATAGTGAACACCAAAGGTGTTTCCCACCCTCACCTCAGGTGTTTCCTCACCCTTTTATGTTTCGAATCATTTGAAATATTGTACTAAAACTTGGAAGTATTGTGTACTACTGTTTCGATTTTCCGTGGAAAAACATAAGCTCTATTTTTTAAATCGGTCATTTTAATTATTTTTCTTAGGAGGCACGCATGAATGTATAATTTAAAGAGCCTTTGGAGGTCATTTGGGACAGTCCGTTAAACTAATCTTTAAATTAAGTAAGGTTTACTTAATCAGTCACTTATATCGTTGACTTAAGAGTCCATTCACTAGTCCGAAATAATCCCAAAATCGGCGTTCGTCTCGTGTCTAATTATAAAAAAACTATAAAAGATAGCGACTTTTAGTAAAAAAGTATTTAAAGATAAGACTTTAATCTAAATCCCTATAGTAGTAATTTTTTGTAATTCTTTTGATTTTTAAAATTCCAGGCAAACCATCTTGTACTAAAATAGCGTATTTTCAAAAACTATTTTCTCTAAAATACATGTATTAAATAAAAATTTGCTACTATAGGGATCTAGTTTATCTTTTGATCTTTCCGGTGATATATAATTTATAACATTAAAAAGAAATTTTGTTGCAATTATAAGACAAATCCGCGGTACCCTTGCAATATGGGCTAACTTTATTTCCATGTGCCTTTTTACTTCGGCTTTACGTGCACCTCCGAAATCTAAATAATTCGGTAGTGGGAATATGTAAGTTTTCACCCATCGGCTACTCAACCTCACAACCCGACCCCGAATTCATGTTTGTCAAGTCTACAGTGAACGGACCCTTAAGTTTTGAAAGATGCGCAATTAAGAGGATTCGAGATTCTTTATCTAGACCATATTTCTTAAGAAAATCTTACTATTATAGATCTTACTATTATAGATCCTGTTAGTTATTATCTTTTATTAACTTCCCGTTCCTGCGAAAGCTTTATTTCCTACCTATATCCTCTAGTTCAACACTGCTTTGGTCTATTTGGTCTGCTAATGAAAGTCACTACTAGATATTTTACCTGACTCCTTAACAGATTGTGGTTTCTTCTTATTCAAACTGCAGTGGATACTTATATTTTTTATTTTCTCATTTCTACGGATGAAGTTTTTTGAAGCTCTTTAGTTATTCTTTTTTATCCCTTGCCACGTCATCGACATTGAGTCATATCTTAGTTTATTGCAACTTCTGCAACATCTTTTTGATTATGCATGCATTAAGACGATCGATGGGACAATACTGCCGAAAGTACCTTGCATGACACTTCTTTTAATTTCAATCTCTGCTGCCAATTCTTTTCCTATGATAATTACTTCTTTTCAATCATTGCAGTACATTATAATGAAAGCACCGATAAAGGAATGACTTGTAAATATATATTTGTTTCGTTTTGAGAATCCTTTGGTATAATACAGCAATACACATACATTTTCCTACAGAACAACCTCTTGAACTTTGCCCATATTAAAATTAACACAAGTCCTTCAGGTTGACACAATTCTGATGAATTTTTTATTACAGTCATCCCTTTGGTCCACAATTCATTCCCCGAAATCGTCCTTCTGCGGCGGATCCCTCTGGGATGGGATGCGCTACGATTCCAGACAGTTGTACCATTTCCAGGTACAGGACTATCGATGGTACGTGCAATAACCTGCGGGATCCTGCTATAGGAACGCCTAATAGCCGGTATACTAGACTGTTACCCCAAAAATATGCAGACGGTAAGTTATAGGAGAATGAAGAATTATTATTATCTTCAATATGATCTTCAATATGAATTATTGAAGATCAAAAATCCAACAACCCTTTTTAACTGCCAAATTATTTGAAATATCATAACAAAATGTTTGTAGTGGCGAGATACAGTGAAATACACTGCATCAACGTTGCATCAGATGTTGATGTAATGCAACGCCAGTCGGGGCATATTGCCCGTGGAGTAGTTGTTTTCGGCATCTCCTACCAATATCATAACAAAAGTTGTATGTATAAGAAGTAGTAAAGTACTACTTCTAAAAATGTGCTAAAATGGCGACTGAGTACCATTATTTTAAATATTTTTTGAAAATTGCAAGAGGCGCAACGCGATATTTCATTTGAAAGGTATTTAAAAGGATCACTCACTATTAAATTAGTTTCTTAAGAAACGTTTTCGTCAGTTTCTGAAAATCAAACAATTGGCAGTTAGGTCGATGATTTAGTAATATTTAGTAGTATTTAGTAATATACCTATATCTAATAAAAATTGTTATTGTGTTTTATTTGTCCCCAATTATAGTTGCCTTTCATAAAGATCTTTCAAATAATACCGCGTGACCTAACGTTCTATTAAAATAACTATTAAGTCAATATTTTGGGAAATTCACTTTTGTTTTTTCGACCAAAAATTAATAGCAAAAAAGTATCCAGTAAAATTAGAGGCAACTGTATTTTTAGAATAAACGAGTTAATTAGATCTTGCTGTGTTTTTATATATTGTCACTAATATCAGAGACTTATACACAGAGACTTAAGATTCTATACGTCTCTGCTAATATTTATTAAAATTGTTCGATTCATTTTTCCCATGAAAAACAGACAAGTGGAAAGAACAGAATATAAATTTGAATGTTTGTAACATGTATTTTATTATTAATTCAACGATGCTCTTCTTGACGAAATCCAGTTTCACCGGACTTCCCTCTTTTCTAGTCTATTAATATACACCTATTTATCTTCCCAGATCGGAAATTTTTAATAATCTTTCATTTTATCTTTAATATTCTTTCATTTTTATTTAGTTTCGTCTTGTCAAGTATCAAGTAGAATAGATTGCGAGTAGGGAGTACCTAGTTCAACACTAGGTGTTGAATTTTTGCCAATTTGTGCACTGAACCTCGGGAATTATTAGCTTCTTCCCTAAAGGTTCAGGGACATAACTCCGGTTAGCTCTGGGCTCAAGGCGGGGGTTGGATTTTATTGTTAAGCTTACTTTATAAAAATTTGGGCACCAGGTAATTTAAACGAGAAAAAAAATATATGAAATTGTGAATGCGTGAATGTAAGAACAAACAAATTAAGTTAAGATAAAAGTATATATTACAAATAAATTTACGTTAAATTGAAAAAAACTCTACCGCCTGAAGGCGTTTAACAAAATTTTACAAAAAGAAGATTTTACTGGACTGGGTTCACCAGTCTTCGGCCTACTTATGGATTTATCTCACCCACTAGCCTCTCCTAGATTAATCCGGAACTCCTGTACAGGTCCACGTCTAGCTAGACTTGCTGGGGTTGCATGGATCGATGTAATAAATCCCAGGTAGCTAGGTTTCAGGTTTCAGGCTCCAAAGGTGGAAATAGATACATGTAACAGATTGTATGATTAGCCAATCCCAGAGTTGTACAAAAAAATGATCCAGGAATTGGAATTTTGTAAACAATCAAACAGTAGAGTAACTATGTCTGAAGGACAGTATATAAAAATTCTAAAAGAAAAAAAAAGTACCTAGTGTTGAACTAGGTACTCCCTACTCACAATTCTACAATATAAAGAAAAAATCTTTAAGCTGCCATCAGGATCTTTACTTTTCCATGTAACTAGAACTGAAATACCTATATATTTTTAGGTATAAGTACTCCAACAGCGGCATTAAGTGGGAACCCACTTCCTTCGGCTCGACTAGTAAGTCTGGCACTTTACCCCGATGTTCTACTGGTAGATCCATTGTTTACTATTAACGCAATGCAATACGGACAGTTTATCACCCACGACATGAGCATGAGTGCTGGAAGTACCCAAGCTCGTAAGTTGACTTTTATTTAAGTATCACCTTATACGAGTATATTAAAATCTAATATACAAGGGCAACACCAATGTTACAATCAAACTAGGAACTGTGTATTTGCACCAAACTGTATACTCACCATAAAGTTATCTATGTCAAGATAAAACTAAATTTTAACAAAGACAGTAATTTTTTTGTCATTTAACACTTGGTCTGTTGCGTTTATCAATCATAGAACCTCATCAGACGATGTGCTGTACGCCCGAGGGTCAGTTGTTAGAGCTAGCCAACAGTCCAGAACACTGCTTCCCAATAAGGGTGCCAGACGATGATCCAATACACTCTGTTAACAACATTAAGTGTATGAACTTTGTCAGAACTATAACCGATCGAGATCGTAGTTGTGTTGGAGGAAATCAACCAGCGGAACAGGCAAGTACCAATACTGACTTTTGATACTATTCGCGGCACCCATTTTCAGCTAGAGCATTGTTCTGTAAAGTCGTCGGTTTTGGCTAATATCTGCAGATATTAGTCAACTAATAATAATGACTAACTGATTAATATCTGCAAGTTGTTGGTCAGTCCTGACTATGACATCAAGTTTACTCTCTTTCCATTTAAATAAATTTAGAAATAAGGATTATGCGATTATTGTTATGGTTTCCTTTTTTTCTTTTTAGTTGTCTAGTAGAAAATACTTCATGAATTTTGGCATACCACTCAAACGAATGAAATAATTATTATTTTAAAAAAATTTGCATCAATTATAGCCTTGTATAAATTTTTCTTCGATATTCATAATAAACTAATTTTCTAGTTGACCGTAGTAACCCATTACTTGGACCTCTCCCATGTTTATGGCAGTACAGTGGAACTAAATCAGCAAGTCAGGATGTTTGATAGAGGATTTCTTCGAGTAGATATAAGGGGAGGGCAACAGTGGCCGCCGCGTTCATTGAATGCTTCCGGAATATGTAATCTTCAAAGACAAGAGGACGCGTGTTATCTCACTGGTAAGTTATTAGAGATAGATAAGTAAGTAGATTATTATACAACTTGATGGATGAGCACAAATTTTGTAATTTTTGTATTTTATACTCTCATGAAAATGTGCAGCCATTTTGTAGATTATAATAATATAATATAACTATCCTTATTGTAATAAAAATGAATGATTAGCCTGAAAGTTTGAACTTGAAGTGAGAAAAGAGCAGCATATTAATATTCTGTATACCGCATCGCAGTACCAAAAAATGTAAATTATTGACTTACGTCTATTTTTGTATACTTCCATAAAGCCATACATGTTTGTGAGGTAATGGTTTAAGTTACTCTATCTATTTATCATTTTCCAGATGTTTTTCGATTTGCGTTTTTGAATAAAGCCGCTGTTTTCAACAAGTGGGACACTTTGGCAAAATGCCTTTGTTTGGTAAAAATAGGCCATAGGATTGAATTGGTTCTGTGGCGATGTTTGGAGAAGAAATTCATACCAATATTTTATTTAATCCGGCTGTTTTTTGATATCTCTTATACTCTCCGTTACCTGCTTGTAGACGTTCTGTAATTTTCTTGCTCATTTTGTTTCTTCTATTAACTATTACACAAAGGTTATTGAAGTTCTCTGATTTCTATTATATTCGTTATATCTCTTTTGAAGTCTAGAACGCATTTGGTTTTGTCTTGGTTTATGATTGTTTTATTTTAATTACAAATAAGTACTTATATCATTATTATTATTATTATCATTTTAAGGAATAATAAAATTACTTTTACTATGGTTAATATTTTTTTTAAGGTGACGCTAGAGCAAACCAAAGCCCGCAACTCACTATCCTCCAGATAATTTTCCTGAGAGAACACAATAGATTAGCCAGCATACTAGGTCAACTAAATCCTCATTGGAACGATGAACTTATTTTCCAAGAAGCAAGGAAGATAAATATTGCTCAACATCAGCAAATTACTTACTACGAGTGGCTACCCATTTTCCTTGGAGAGGACAATTTGATACATTCCGGCATAATTTGGAAGTCTGACGGATATGTTAACGGTTATGATGAAACTGTCAATCCTACAGTATTAAACGAACATGCCACAGCTGCTTTCAGATACTTCCACTCTTTAATTATGGGACACTTACAGTGTGTAATTCATTTTTGGCAAATAGCTTTAACTCTAAGCGTTGACTGATGATTCAATAAGACGTGCAATTGAGTGGAATTGATATTTTAGTCATCTAAATTTACAATATAATACAATAAACTTAATTTCATTGTTTTTGCGGTTGACTTCAGTAACAAAACTTCCCAGGCTGATAGACCCTGCCCCATTGATCCCTTGAATACAATACAAAACAATATTCCAAATTTATAAACAGTATTTGGTACTATGTGATCGCTCGATAACCACTTTCATATAATACAAACATTAACAATAACATTTGACTTTTATCAGAATTACTAAATATCAAAATCTAGATGACATCCGGTTGCGTCTTATTAAATCAACAGTCAATGCTCTGAAAAAGAGAAATGTTGGGTACCTACCTACTACAGATCGAACTAGATCATTGTGACAATGGTCTACTTTAAACTGTAATATAGAGAATAGAGAGGTAAACAAACATTAGGCTCTTGCGCTGTTGAAATGAAAAATAAATAAAAACTAAAATATTTATATCAACATCCAGTGCGAGCAGAAGACCGTAGGAAGTTGAATTTTTAGATAAATAAAATCATCACTCAGTTATTTTCAAAAACTTATCTGTATTAACTATTCATATTATACAGGTTGGTTCCTGTCATTTTGTGACATACCTAAACTGTAGAAATAAGATTTCACTGTTTACAATTTATAAAATACAGTACATGAATTTAAGAAGACAATCAAGATATGTCTTGAAACACTGGCCTGAAAAATTAAAAAAATCTCAAATTATTTTCAGTTTAATAACTGAAACCAGAGATGTTCGAGGTACTATACGTCTTAGCGACTGGTTTAATCGACCTCAAATATTGGAGGAAGGCAATAATTTCGATGATTTAGCACGAGGACTCAACACACAGCCTCAACATGCTTCGGATCAGTTCCACGATAGTGAGGTAAGAGTCATATCGTTGAAATAAGCATGATAAAATTTAAAATGACTAATTTAAGATTAACTTCAACTGAACCTATCTGAAAAATAGTGGAAAAAATTAAAATATAAGTTGTAATCCCCGAATCGCGTTTGCACTCGATTTTTCTTTTCTATAATCTTACCCACCACATCGTGTCTTATTAAAAAAATATGCATTCTACTTGGTTACACATTTTTATTAAATTATTCGGTTAATGCTAAGTTATTATTATATTTTAATCACACATCTTGTGACACTTAATTTCTAGTTTGTCTCCATGTTACTTTGTAGTAACATAAGGTACTAAACACAAAGAAAGAGGTTCAGTTAAAGAATAAAAGATTTCCGAAAGACATAATATTTTGTAAAAAATATTGCAAAAACCACTCAAAACAGGCAATACTTTGTCAAATATTGTACTGCCTGTCAAAACAGGCAATACTTTGGCAATATTTTGTACAAATCCTTTATTATTTGTACAAAAACTATGTCTGTTTTGCTTTAACTAACTAATCATGCAGCGAGGGCTAGAATATCATAAAAGACATTTTTAAGACTTTGAATTCTTTTAATTGACAAATATTTAATGATAAATAATAATAATAATTTATTATTATAAATATTTAATAATTCAAGAAAAGGGTTTGAATAAGCACTACAATAAAAAAAAGAAACATGACAAAATAAGCATAATCAAAATGAATACAAAATATATGTGTAATTAATTATTTTCTTTTTTGTTGCATTGTATCAGAGAAATTTCATAAAAAAATTATAGGTGTTTTAAAAATTCAAAGCAAATTTACTTAAAATCCTGTCTTATACAGTAGGTATTTCTTTTTTAGATTACACATTTCTTGTTCAGAGCACAACAACCGTTTGGATCTGATTTGAAGGCCCTGGATATTCAAAGAAACAGAGATCATGGCCTAGCCTCTTACAATGATTACCGCCAATACTGTGGCCTACCGAGAGCTACTTGTTTCGATGACTTTGTGGATGTCATGAATTCAGATGTAAGTAAGGTTTATTTACCTACTTAAGAATAAACTTATATAAATTATACTGCGTCTGTAACAACTGATATTTTGTCTTCAATTCCACGTTTATATAATGGATATTCTAAAATAATGATTAAGCGTATGTGTTTTAGAATATCGCCAAATTGGCCTCGCTATATGAGTGTCCCGATGATGTAGACTTAACTGTGGGAGGATCGTTAGAAGTCCATGTACCGGGAACTTTGGTTGGACCAACCTTCCTCTGCATCCTAAAAGAACAGTTTTACAGGACCAGGGCTGGTGACAGGTTTTGGTTTGAGAACAATGCCGAAACAGGTTTGTCCATAGAACAGCTCTATGAAATACGTAAAGCTAGTATTTCAAAGGTTCTCTGTAATAATGGGCTCACCATAAGGTTTATGCAGCCTCGTGGATTTGAGAAGATATCAGCCAGGTAAGACTCGAGTCAAGTAAGTATAAATAATAAGGTTACTTATACCTACTTGAAAATGGTTAATTTAATTAATTTAACACGAGTTGGAAGGATATATTTGTACAGAACAGTCCAACATACCCTGGGAGTCCAGGGTAACTCAAAAAGTGTTAAAAGCTACGGACAAATTAATTGCGCAGTCTCAACCTACTTTTTCAAGGCCAATTAATGTATCAGCCTCAGATCAATTCTATTACCAGATGTTATCGAATTACAGGGTGATTTTGAAATTTAGCCTATTTCAACAAAGTTATCTCTCTTATTTTGAGAGATATAGAAAAATGTAAATGACAAATGTTTAAAAGTAGGTACTAAGTGGAATGTAATGATCTGGCCTTGAAAAAGTAATACTTTTTCAAATAATTATTATGCTAAAATTGACTAATTATTATTCTAAAAACATGACAGCAGTATTTAATATGAAAAAATGCTGTTGAAAATGTCACCCGAAATTGTCTGGTTTGACCTATGCATTCTGGGATCGATTACCATTAAATATAGTTTCAAAACTACTACAATTTATTACTATATCACCAGGATTAGCCCAACCCAAATAGTTTAGAGGCCAAAGTAGTTAAAGGCCATTTATAATTTGTAACAAAATTCTACTCTAAGACAACTCTCCGAATAGCGTTTGAGATGTATTTTGATTTGTGATTCTATTTGTCACATATCACATTATAATATAAAAGTAACCCAATCTATACATATAGATATATCCACATATACATGCATTTATAAAAAAAATGGGTATCCTCATTCTAAGTACATTATGTGTCTTATATATACTATATTATTTTATTTCCAGCAATGCCATTGTACCATGTGAAAGTTTACCAGATATAGATCTGTTATTATGGAAGGAAATACCAAGTACACTCAGTAATGTACATACCAATTTATATAACAAGAAGAAGTAGTTGTTGAAATCCAATTTAAGAAAATAATCTGGAGTTGATGTTAAGAATGTTGGTGCAGAAATTAATGTTAAATTAATCAATTCAGTTTATTAAATTAGTAAAATATGCCAAAAATGATTACTAGAATAGATAGGTACAAAATACTGAATGAAACCAAAGAGACGTTTTAGCAAAATTCATATTAGGTGTTTGCATGCTTTGGTCTATTTTTAAAGACAATTCAAATAATTGTGGCAGATTTATAGTACAGGGCTTAGAAAAATGTAGCACTTAACCACAGATTATAACAATTACACAATAAAAGTATGACTTAATTTGGGTTTTCTCTTTTATTTTTAGTTTTTATCAACCTAGTATAATAATAATAATGATAATGATAATGATGATGATAATAATGATGATAATGATGATAATGATGATAATAATGATAATAATGATAATAATGATAATAATAATAATAATAATAATAATAATAATGATAAATAATAATAATGATAAATAATAATAATAATAATAATAATAATGCCAGGAGAATACAAAACCAACAGTTTGCCAGAAGTGAGCGGAATTTATACAGTAGCTTAGAGAATTGCAAGACCAATGATAATAATAATAGACCAAAGCTCCCTACGGTAGACAAAGCGAAAGAGTTTTGGGAACAGATCTGGACCGTCCCGAGCCAACATACAAGATCAAAATGGTTTTACGATGAGAGAAAGTCCACCAGAACTCTTCGCACTATGCTTGATTTTGAAATTACCCGGGAAGAAGTACAGCACTCTATAAGCAAAACACTCAACTGGAAGTCGCCAGGTCCCGATAAAATACATAACTTCTGGCTTAAGCAATTTAAATCCACCCATTAACACCTGGCCAAATGCTTCACTTCGATCCTCGAACACCCGGATCGAATCCCTAGATTCATGACAAGAGGGGCTACTTATCTGATACCGAAGACTGAACCACATACTGATGACCCTGCTAAATATAGACCGATACCGTGCCTGCCCACTTGCTATAAAATACTAACTGCCATAATAGCCGAAAAGATATACCATCATCTTGAGGACAATAAGCTGCTAGATGAGGAGCAAAAGGGGTGCCGCAGAGGATCGCAAGGTTGTAAGGAACAGTTAATAATAGACGCGACAATAATGACAAACGCCAAAATGACCAAAAGTGCCTTGCATACAGCATACATTGACTATCAGAAGGCGTTCGATAGTGTGCCTCACTCCTGGCTTCTTGAGGTGCTAGAACTATATGGAACCGAAAAGCACATAAGACTGTTCCTCAAACACGCAATGTCTCAATGGAGTA
The DNA here is from genome assembly GCA_963924545.1 of Pogonocherus hispidulus. NCBI lineage: Eukaryota > Metazoa > Arthropoda > Insecta > Coleoptera > Cerambycidae > Pogonocherus > Pogonocherus hispidulus. The sequence goes on from OZ004698.1 coordinate 8,454,534, forward strand.
CCCACCTGCTGATCCGATCCCCTGACAACACTCTAGACGTGGGTATAATTGATATCAACAGAGGGATATTCCAAGGGGATTCTCTTAGCCCCCTCTGGTTTTGCTTGGCCCTACGTCCGCTTACCACAATGCTTAATAACCAAAATAAAGGCTATGTTATTCCACGCACTGATAATCCTATAAGTCATTTGTGGTACATGGATGATCTGAAGCTTTATGCGGCTAGCAAAAAACAACTCAAAGACCTTCTTACCTGCGTCGAGAGGTTTAGCAAAGACATATCTATGAAATTCGGATTAGATAAGTGTAAGACTAGTAGCATGGAGAAAGGACAGTGGGTACAGCACGAAGGGTTCGAAGTCGGCGGAAATCAAGGCTTCATAGAAGGAATGAGCGAGGAAGAGAAGTACAAATACCTGGGATATTTACAAGCTCGGGGAATCGATCATGCCCTAGCAAAACGGAAAGCCATCGACACCTACCTAAAACGAGTCCGATTAATCCTCCGAACCAAACTCTCTGCACGTAACGTTGCAAAAGCTGTAAATGCCTATGCTACATCAGCGCTCTCGTATAGTTTTGGTATTATCAAATGGACAGCCACTGAATTGGAAGACTTGAACATCAAGACCAGAAAGGAATTCAGAAAACATCGTGCACATCATCCCAAAGCGTCCATTGAAAGATTTCACCTTCCTCGCAAAGCGGGTGGCCGCGGAATTTCAGACATAAAATTAAGACACCATAAACAACTGGACACTCTCAGAAAATATTTCCATATGAAATCGGAAACTAGTGAACTACACCGAATAGTAGTAAAAGCAGATAAGAAAGCCACCCCCTTGAAACTCGCTGACAAAAATTTCCACCCACTAAACGAAGTCAACAATCCTGACCAGCAACTTCTACAATGGCGAAGCAAGCCACTCCATGGCAAATACCTTGCCAGGATAGAAGACGACTCTGTTGATACCATTGCTTCAACTGCGTACCTTCGCCATGGGAACATCTTTGTAGAAACAGAAGGCTTTCTGGGCGCTATTCAAGATCAGGTAATCTCGATGAGATCATACAAAAAGCGGATATTGAAGGAGAATATTGACAATTTTAAGTGCCGCTTATGTAACTCCTACGAAGAGACTTTAGACCATTTAATTGCAGGATGCACAGTATTAGCGCCCAAGGCTTACCTGGATAGACACGACAGAGTTGGCAAGATAATCCATATAAAATTGCGGGAGGTATATATGGAGTACGTCGGAGAGGTTCCCTATTATCAGTATGAACCGCCACCTGTGTGTGAAACCGATAGCATACGAATTTACTGGAATAGGAAGATTCAAGCAGATAAGCAGATACCTAATAATATTCCCGACCTCGTAATCACCTTCAAGGACCAGAAAAAGACGCTAATAGTTGATTTCGCTGTGCCGCTTCCAAGTAACATCAGTAAAACGTACTCCGAAAAAATCAATAAATACATGCCGCTTCGAGATGAGATACGTGAGATGTGGCGAATGGACGAAGTAACCATTATTCCCATAGTCCTTGGTGCAACAGGTGAAATTCCTAAGAATCTCAAACACAGCTTAGAGCAATTGGGTTTACAGTGGGAACTACACATACCACTACAGAAGACAGTAGTACTCGACACATGCAGCATTGTTAGAAGGGTGATTGGTGACCAAGATCATTTATAACTAAAAATTAATAGAAGAAGAACTTGTAGTATTGACTTGCTAGCCTGCCGTCATACTATATCAATACCGGAGTTACCGTGTGTAACAGGAATAATAATAATAATAATAATAATAATAATGATAAATAATAATAATAATGATAAATAATAATAATAATAATAATAATAATAATAATACTAATAATGTCTTTATTGAATAACCAGCATATTACAATCACATACTATCTAAAATGTTATATATTAACATTTTAGATAGTAAAAGATGCGAAGACCCAAGTACTTGACACAGACTTGTGTACGCAAAACGTACCTACTGTGTCAAGTACTTGGGTCTTCACATCTTTAGGTATGATCACTTATATTGCACCGACGATATCATAAAAAAAATTGAAACCGGTTTGCAGTTAGTAGCATCCTATACAATGTGCGGTCCAAGTATTTCCTCGCAGTTTTCGTTGCAATTAGAATAGCTATTTTGGTTTAATTTGTTGCAGGCCTTATTTATATAAGGTCTTTACAGATGGATATACAGTAGATTCGTACTATTTGTAAAAATGTTATGTTTAATTAATTTTTTATTTTTTACTGGATTATTTTGATCCATATCAATTTCACTTCACTCGAATATCTGGCAGCATAATTTAGTTCTACATTTGGTAGAAATTCTATTACAACCACAATTAGGTATACAATCACAACCATGTTTGACATATATTATAATTAATTTAAAACAAGCATTACACCTTAGAACCTGACCTACATAGTGCCCATTTATAACCGTCACACAAACCTACATGAAGTCTATGAAACTCCATGAAACTTTCGTTGGTGTGTTAAATTTACCCAAAAAGAGTCAGGGTAGGTTATGAGTTCACAACAGTGTAGTCTTGGATTGCTTCTATACGGATGTATCTTCAGATAGTTTATGGCTGATATGCAACCAATTTGTAATTCATGATTTATTTACTAGAGGGATAACACATGCGCAAATTCTTTTTGACTACCATGTGGCGCCGATTTTATGCATGAATCAGTTCTGGTCATGTCATCTCTTATTCATTTGGTCAGTTCTCAGTAGACTAACTATTTTATATAATAATAATATCTCTGCCCCTCATTCTAATCACAAGGATTAGCCTGAATGCCTGTGACTTGTGTGGGAGAGGGGGTGGCATATTATTATTTAACAGGCCACATTTGGACCTCAGGAACGACTTACGTTGGTAGGCCCTAATCACCTAAAAAAAGTACTGGAATGAGGGAAACCTGGAAAACCTCATTAGTTAGGGGGACAGTCAAACATCAACTGATTTTAATCCCTTTCTCAGATCCTTTAAGTTTTTTACTGCTCTATCAATGATTATATTGATTAGTACTATATATGAAAAACCATTTATTTATTTATATTACAGCTCAGTCATAGGTTACACTTGTAGTTAATCTACAAATTAGTAGTACAAATATGAAATAAACATACTTAATATATTTCAAATAAATACAATAATTGTATCTAAATACAATAAATAACTAAAAAGCAATAGGTACTTACTTAAAATACAATTAAATTATCAGTATTATTGTCCAACTTCTCTCTTTGTTCATGTTTCCATAAATTGAAATATTTTAAGACTTGTCTTCCATAGGTGTTGTGTAGTTCGCGGAAGGTAATACTTGCTTTTGCTGCAGTATTGTTTTCCTGAAGTCGACTGTCCTCTATTCGGCCTAAATAGCAAAATAGAAATTAGAATTTATAACTTTCATTAAATTATGATTTTCTCTTTATTAAGATTTGTAATTAAGTAAATATATAGTTGCCTATGTACTGCGCACTATCTTGTCCGCACCCATGTTCACTTTTATTCAGTGGTTCCCCCAAGTGATGAAATTGACACAATTTTATTTGTCTGGTACTTCCCACAGCTATTTTAATATGAAATGCCAATCACAAATTTGTACGTCAAGTAGTTTTGTTTATTATAAATGCAACATAAAAAACTATATATCTTTAAATTGATTGATTTTTATTTTGTATACAATAACATTTTGTCCTATTGTAAATTTTTTTATTTATGCAATTTTAAATACTTGTACTACATAAAAAGTAGGTAGATATTGTTAAATTCAACAGTAGATTTTTTATTATTGTGTGTACATTTTTTTAAAATCCAACTGACAAGTATTAATTTTTCAAAACATAAGATTTAACTTTAGCACTCGCATGAAACTATTTTCACTAATATATTTAATTTTCGCCACTAGTTTTTTATTGATAACATATACATAATTGCAGATTAGTTTCCTATGTCTTGTACTTACTTGAAGTGGAGCTAGTTGACCTCATGCTATTTGACCTTTGGTGGGGGTTGTTCTCCGGCTTATTAAAAGGATTGTGTCTTGTCCTAGGCGGGGGCACTGGAGAATTTACCCCTTGTGCTAGGGGTAGCGGTAATGGAGTTTCTAAAAAAACAAAGAATTTACTTCTACCAGTCTCATAACCGTCCATTCCAGATTAAATCATTTGACAGTAGTTTCATAAAACACAATATATTTAGTAGTCTTTAATAAATCATGCAAATTTGAAGTGTTGGTTTTAATATGGGTACCTATACCCAAGGATTGTTAACTGTTTACAGGATTGCTCGATCGCTCAATTTTGTCTTCCGCCTTTCTGATGTCATCGAAGATCTATGTAATCGAATTGTCGAAATATACCTATTTTCTGTTTGTTATATTTCACATTTGCAAAAGAATTTTCGTATTTGAATGATTATTAATATTATTATTTATTAAAGTTTGTAATAACAGTATAAAGTGTACCTATTTCTACAAGTTCGAGATCTTTGGATCTTTGAAGACGTCATAATTATGGATTACATTGTAGTATAGGGATCAAGCAATCCTGTAAACAGTTAACAATCCTTGACCTATACCTACTACTTTTTTTTTTTTTTTTGATATAATACTATTTATCTAACCATTATCTCTTATCAATATAGACCACTTTCACAAAGAGATATGATAATTCAGAAGTAGTGTTTGCCAAGCTGTGAAAAATTTAAATATCAGGAAATTTTCTATCTCCAATTTAAATGTTTGATTACAATAGAGTAAAAGTGACAGTTTACTAATACACTGAGTTTAATGAATGAGAACTGTCATATTCTTATCATGTGTGATATCAGATTTTATATTATATTTTCTACAGCCAATGGTTACTTTAATTGAACAGCTCGCCCTTGAGTTCATCAAAAAGGACACTAAAACGGGACAAGGAATTTCATTTTTGAAACAAAAATGTAGTTGATAATCACAGTTATTCATTTGGTAAATAATATTTGTGGGTTACCCATTATTTAATATGAAATTATGTCGTAATTTATAGAAATAGATACATTTATTCCTAATTGTAGCACATATTGTAATATTCTTGCAAAAATTACTGATTATCAGTTTATTTACTTTCTTTAAAAAAGTTATTAGAACTATTTTTCTTACAAAAACACACCAAGATAATGTCTTTTGGTCAAATAGAATTTAAACGAATAAATGCCAATTATAAGTAAGTGTGGTGTTCTGCCTCCAATTTACTTAGTGACTAGAAAAGGAAATAAAATCATAAAACTTAAATAATTTATTCCGTGATATCACCAACGAAAATATGTTAACATTGTATTGCCAGAATTACATTTCAGTACAATTTAGTGTTGCTCTATTAGGTATGTGCAACTGTTTAGTAGCAGCCTCTAATTCAGAGCTTCGGATTGAGCAATATAAAAATTGCTAGTCAGCACAAGTCCCACATGAGTCTTGAATTTAAAAATGAAAATATAGGTTAACTTAATGTAGTCTACATACCTTCAATATCATCCAACTGTCTTTGAAGCTCCGCCACCATCAGTTTCATGTAATCATATCCTGCACAGGCCAAAGCTTTCATCCACTGTTCCATGGACTCCTGTGAATCTGCTCCAAGTACGTAACTTCTATTATTTGTCCCATGAAACTCAATTTTAAAACTGAATTGCTCATCATCCTCTGCTAATTCTATAAAATTAAGACTGTAGCCAGTTTCGCTAAAAGTATTAGTGACATACCTATTGAGCATCCCTCTAAAATGATAACTCCTACTGGTTCTTTATCGCCTTTTTTATCAAAATAAAACAGCAAATTTCCTTTCAACATGAAATATCGTCTTTGGAAATTTTTGTTTACTTCTCCCCTTTTATTTAAATATCCTTCTTTATCTACTGGCGTCGCAGAAACTGCGAAAGCACACAGGTTTTTTTCGTTTATTTTCATTTTTAGGTTATTATATTATTTACTCAAAGAATATGTACCTACAAAGTTTTAAAAATTATGAATAGGAGAATCAAATAAAATACTAACAATCTATGTAATCTATCTCCAACTTTCTGTCAAATGTGTTAGGTTAGGTTAGAATAATTAGCTGTCAAATTATGTCAGATCAGCTTGATCAGCTGTTGCTGCACAGATCATATGTACGGAAACGTTGCTGATCGGTAAAACATGCTGTTGTAAGGTGTTGACATAACGCTCCATCTATAATTGCTTTTAATAAAAAATACTAGTAGGTAGGTACTAGAGCTCCAGGCTCCTCCTATTAAGACTGCTCTATCTTATGTTAAAATTTATTACAATCTAAAACCTAAAACCAGTGACTATAGAAAGAATTATAGTCACTGCTAATACCCAGTCAAAATCAAAGAATTATTTAGTATTTACCAGTCAATACGAGAGGGCGCCCTTCAAGACAGTCAGGGGCTGGGCACTCTCCCGCTTTTGACAGTTCAAAATTTTAGTGAGAGAACGGGTCACAAGAGGCGCTCGTGACGGTTTATCGATTATTAGACAGAGACAAACTATATATCATCTCATCTCATCTCGCACCGCGACGACGCGACCACGTGCAGTAGCGCAGTAGCCGTTAAGTGTTATATCGTGTGGTGGTTCGGTTATTATCATAAGTGTGTTCTTATTTGCTATTTTTATTGTTTTCTCTTAAAGTGTGGTCTTCTTGTGTCTTATAAGGTTTAATTGGTGTTTATGTAATTATAATTACATTATCATTTCTTGTGTATATACTTTTTAAAATTAACAATGGTGGTGCGTTGTTGTGTGCGTGGATGTAATGTAAAAGCCATGCAGGGTATTAAAATGCATATTCTACCCAAGGATTTTGAGGTAAGACTGAATTTTACAAATTTTTTCGTCCAATTATAAATCTCATGATCACTTACATACTTTTATTTAATAATTAAAAATAAATATTTTTAACTATGAGGTTATACCTAGTATAATGATTAATTTTTATAGTCCAAGAACTGCGATCTTGATAATAGTACTTGTACATTACTTTACACATAGACATAAAATTAACAGACTAGTGCATATAATGATACCATTTTATAATATGAATTAACTTTTCAGAGACGGCGAAAATGGTGTGAAGCCATTAATAGGCCAGATTTAATTGAAATAAATGAATCGTTGAGGCAGAATGTTATAAGAATTTGTGGGTCTCATTTTGCTGACAAATATAAAATTGATAACCCTCATCTTAGGACCCCTCTAACGTTTGATGCTGTTCCATCAATTATACCAGGTAAGGATTATGTGAAGATGAGCTTTTAAAGTGTATCGTACTGTGGGTGTTAATTACCTTATTAGATTTTTATAAATGTACTTGTTAAAAACTAAGCGCTTACATATTTAAGGTACCCAGGCCCTTAAATTCCATTCCATTTCCATTAAAATTCCGATCTAAATATTTTCTACCTACTTTATAGATGCATTCATTGTAGGAGCCCAGAATTACTAATTGATTTATTAAAGTTTGTTTAGATATTTATATAAAGGTTTATGCGTTTATATTTTACGAGCCTTTTTAATATCATCTGGCAATTCCAAAATTTTGATTGTAATAATAACAATAATGAAAGGTATATTTTTAGGGACTTCTTTCATGGATTTTATACCAGAAGAAGGCTTGGAAAATCAACCAGGCAGTGTTCTAGATGAACCTGGCCCTTCAATTGCTCATTCTTTAAGTCCTCTACAGACTCCAGGTAAGAACAGTACATTTAAGCTTCTTTAAAACTTTGTAGGTACATTAAACAATAGCAGGAGTTATCATTTAGCAGAAAATCATTTATAAACCACCTTATAATTATTTTATTTGTAAACAGTATAATTAACTCCACAAAATAAAATGTAGCTTTAATATATAGAGAAAATAAACCAATATGATTCTAATTCTTATAATATGTTTTATTTCAACACAGGCTCTCAATCAATCCTGATGGCTGAAAACCCAATTACTCGTAGAATGCAAGTTACTCCAAAATCAAAACGTAAGTCACGGCTCCTCCATTTTATGTTTTTTTTTTTCATTTAACGTAATTTGTAGGTGAAGTTCTTAAAGCCAAATTTTTGGATACTGTAGGAGTTGGATCTAAAAGCCAATTAACACCAAAGGCGCGTAAGTTATTCAGCTGTGCTAAGAATTTGCAGAAAGTAGCCAAACGCCTAAACTTTGAAAATGCCGATAATAAGGAACGTGTTACCAGAGCTTTGGAATTTGCTGAGTCGGAAGAGTTTTTAAAAACCAAAGTGAATGAACGTTCTACAAAGTTTATTTGGAGTCAGCTCCAGATGCAACATAAAAATCCAAGGGGTCGTCGTTTTTCGTTTGACGACAAAGTATTTGCTTTGTCTTTAATGAAACAAGGACCACTAGCCTATAAAATTTTAAGGAGAACTTTTGCCTTGCCCGCACGAAAGACGTTAACTAAACTTTTGAATAAAATTCCATTTAATACTGGAATTAATAAAAAAATGTTTGAAACGTTGAAGATCTCTGTTCATAAAATGGACCCTCTTGACCGTTGTTCTATTTTACTTTTTGATGAAATGTCACTGGATGCATCATTGTCTTATGATCAAAAGAATGATGTTATAGTAGGGTTTGAGGATACTGGCACAGAAAAGAAATTAAAGTTGGCTGATCATGCCCTCGTGTTACTAGTAAAAGGTATCCATAAGAAATGGAAACAGCCCGTTTCCTACTATTTTAGCCAGGGCGGCTTCAACTCGATTGAATTGGGAAAAATTTTAAAATCAACTATAGAGGCTTTGCAGGAAATTGGATTCACCATAATTGCCACTGTGTGTGATCAGTTTTCGGCCAATTCAACCGCACTCAAACGACTTGTTGAATCATCGGGAGCAAGCAGAGACACCAGATTTCCATTATTTACAATTGGAGGTCAAGAAATTGTAGGTATTTATGACCCACCTCACCTATTGAAAGGTATAAGAAATAATTTATTGAAAAATGATATTAAATTTAAAATGGACGGAAAGGAAAAAACAGCTTCCTGGAAAGATATACAGCACCTATATGAATTGGACATAGGTGATTTTAATACAAGGATGTGTTACAAATTAACAGACGGTCACATTTACCAAGAAAAAATGAAGAAAATGAAAGTTAAGCATGCGGCACAAGTCTTTTCGCACCGGGTTTCATCCACCTTAAGATGGACTGCAAAATTTGGTAAGTTTTTATTATAGTTTGTTAGTATTTCTTATTTCTTGTTCTAATACATAGTATCTTATGTGGGTATGTTCAAATTTCAATCTAATATTTGTGTTTACACAACTAGGTATGTGTATAAAATATTAAGCAGTTGCGGATTTACTGATACATTACTGTATTACTGGATTTACTGATTTACACTTTATAGGACGGTCTCGCGAACTCTAATTCTTAGACTCATCTTAGATTCTTACTTCATGTAATTTTTCTCTAACATTTTCTCAAGTTCAGATGTCCCTGAACCTGAGCTTTATCGAGTGTGGAGATTAAAAAATCATAGACTCTTCACCATTGCTATCTAAAAATTATTTTTTGTTTATTTATTTATTTTTTCTTCTATTTTTTGATACTGTGTAGTTACTAATCAAGTTTGTGCACTTTTAGGAAAGGAAGGCATATTAAGTAAAACTGTCGAAGGCACTGCTGACTTTGTGTCCTTAATGGACCAACTGTTTGATAGTATTAATGGATCCACATACGACGCTGATCATGGAAAGGATCTCAGATGTGCCGTAAAAAATGACTCGCCCCATTTATGTTTTTGGAGAAATACCGTAGAGGTATTACGATCTGCCAAATTTATAACAAAAAAAGGTGAAGTTGTACCTCCATCCCTCACTAATTGGATTAAAACCCTCCATGGCTTCATTTACATTTGGCGTAAATTACATAAAATGGGGTTCAAATATTTATGCCCAAGAACCATCAACCAAGATCCTCTTGAAAATTTTTTTGGCTGCATCAGAAGCCATGGGGTGCGAAACATAAATCCTTCATGTTTACACTTTGTTTCGTCATTTAAAAGTTTATTGATTAGTAATTTTACTTCACCCCACTCGCCTGGGGCAAATTGTGAAAATGACGACAATTCCGTGTTGGATTCACTGCATTTGTTTCTTATGGAGAGCAAAAGTGGTGAAGGTATTATTGTGGAAGACACTTTATACGATTCTGCAGAAACTGCAGCAGAGATACATGAAAATATTGAATTTAGTGAAGTAGAGAATGAAGCTATTGTTAATACGCATGCCTATATTGCAGGATACATAGCTAGATCTATATTTAAAAAAATTGGCAAATGTTCTGTGTGTTTAAATCAGTTGATTTCATCCTCTACTTCGTCTGAACATGAATTAATATCTTTGAGGGACTACAGACATAAATCATTATTAAGACCAAGAACACAATTTAGAAGAATGTTTTCAAAAATGGTGTATTTATTTAATATCTTTTTTATAAAAGTAGCGTTAAAGAAAGGCATTAAAGAAAATTTGACGAAATTGTTTAAAGGACAGTTACACAATCCATTTGTGTGTGACCAACATAATGTTTTTCATTTATATATATCTCATTTTTTGACATTTTTTCTCCATACTTATTTAAAAAACATTAATAGAATATTGAAAGGTCAAATTTCAGTAAATCAAAATGACAAAGATGAATTAAAAGTGTTGGCACAAAACAGATATAAGCAATTAAAAACAAAACGCCAAAAATTAAAAATTGTAAAAGGGTTGATTTATTAAATGGTTCCTACCAAGTTGAATTTTTTTAAAAAATATATACATAGTTACAGTTATTTCGCTTTTCTGTTCTTAAAATGTCAATTGACGAATAAATATTTTATATTTTTGTAATTGCTCTCTTGCTTTTTAAGAAAAACCAATGTCTACATATTTTTGTTGTCCGAAAAAGTAGGAAATTAGGAAGGAAAATAGAAATACATCAATTATGTTTTAATGTTTTTACAAAATGGTTGATTAAACCACCTTCGCAGGGGTGTAAAATAAAATTGGTGATACATCTCTGTTTAACTGGTTTTATTGAACTTTTAGTCTTCAAATCGATGCCAAATATGTATATAAGAGATAACTAAATTTAGAAAAACTGTATGGTCGCTATTTAAAAAAAATTGTTAAAACCACATATCTTAAATACGAATAAATTCTGTTATGGGTTATAAACGCATTTTTTTTTTTCGTTTTTCGAGGAGGGCGGTTTTCGCACTGCAGCCTCTAAGGCTTTTTGTGCTTCCCCCCTCAACATTCAGATACATCCATGGTGAAAGCGGAATTCGAACTCTAGACAGAGTAGACCGATCCCGTCTCGAGTTTCTCGGCGATACTGCACTCCCAGTCATCAGGCGACGCACCTCTGTTCCCCTTAAATGAGGTTCCTCTACCTGACTTTGCCTGTTCAATAAGTTGGGAAATGGCTTCATCATTTTATTACAACTCGTATTGCGATGGGGATTATACAGAGAAAATTCTGTACCCTGACATTTTTATTTATAGAGATTTTTTGAATAATCAAAAACTGAATCAAAGATCGAGAATTTGAAAAATATGAATGCGACCACCAGAATCCAGTTTTTTAAATGGAACACCCTCTATAGGTATTTCATTAAATTTGGAAATCATATTGTTTCGAAAATCTTATATATAAACCAAAATGGCGTAACTTTTACTCTGTGTTAACTTCTGTAGGAACATGATCTATGACCCTAGTTTTTTGTTTATACTTTTGAAGAAGTAAGTAAAGATAAACATGTAACACCCTGTATTTTCGAAATTACAAAAAAAAATATGGAATCTAAATTTAATGAAATATATAGGATGTACCATTTAAACAAATCATACGGTTCCGATATCAATATCTTCTTAATTTAAAAAAATTTATTAATTTTGTACGAGCCAGTTTTTGAAAATGTAAAAAACTTCTATAAATAAAGAAGTTCGGGTAGAGGAATAGTGTGAAAATCCTGTACAATTAATAGATTATAAAGTAACCATTCTGTGAAGTTATTGGATTATAAAGTGCTCATTCCGTGCAGTTTGTTTCCAGTGTAGTAACGGAACGGGTTCCAAGAGGTCGCTTGAGTTTCAAATTGGCGGCAAGTGCCGAGTGGTCCATCTAAGGGTTAATATAATCTGTGAAGACAGTGCGCTTGTTTTCGCGCGAAGTTTTTCGTATTCCTATGTTGTTACGTTGGCACAAGTAGCAATATATTTAATTATTCTGTACACAGATTATAGATACTATAGATGGGCCACTCTCCCTCTCCCGCCAAAACCGTTAATAGCGCCGCTCGTGATGCGTAGTTGAACTACCGGAGCTGCGCTGGTTGCCTACCCTAGATACTTTTTAATTATTTAATCAAATTTCACATTTTGAAAACAATTTAATAAAATATATTCACTATTTTACACATCAAGTTTTATTATAAAAAGATGTGTATAATAGTGAATACATTTTACCAAACTATTTTCAAAATGTGATTAATAATATTGTGAAGGTGTTCTGACGTGAAGTAATGTATTTAAAAAAATAATTCAATGTAAAATAAAATTTATTAATAAAAAGAACATTTAAACATATGACCAAATAATTGTTAAATTATATAACACAAACTTACGAGACACATAAAATGTTTAAACAGCAATTAATAACCTGTAAGTTTGCTTTCGATAGATCTCAAATATGTTTGTCGGAGAAATTCATCGAATACAGTTGTTGGATGTTCACACACCATTTCCTACGCATCTGAAAATTAAAATATTACGTGGTAAGCAGTGTGATTACCTTGATAACAAAACCTATTAAATATAAGTTTTAATAAATGTTAGGATGACAGGTATATTTCTTGATTGATTTTATATATCTGACTATAATTGAAGTTTCTCTTTCTTGTGAACTAATAATAGACACTGCAGTACATTTGTTACAATGCTTATATTGTTTGTTAAACATTATTCATATAACTACATAAACAAAAAGTTTGTACTCATCAAGTGATGGTACAATCATGTACTTTAACTTTGGTGCATAAAATTTTCTAAAAGATCTTTTTTATAATTCAAAATGCTTTTACTAGTATCTCAACATAAGTCTGGGAGAAATGAAGGAGAACAACCTGCAATTAATATTTCACATTGCAATTTTTTAATTGTTTATGCATTTATCTGAGTTTAGTCAAAAGAATTAACGGTTAAAAATAAATACTTCTTGTATAATAAAAAACTTAAGTATTCAACACGTTGGAATTGAAGTAAGAAAACTAAATACTGTTTTTCGCTTTTCTTTAAAACGACTTGCATGCAATTTAATAAGTAGCATTAGAAAAAAGCTCGTGCTACAGATAGAAATTTATAAAGAATTGACGAATAATTAAAAAGTACATGAAACTTACCTCAAGATTTTTAAGCAAAACTAACATTCACCTTGTACATTGGTACATCCAGGAACACTGCAAACTTAAATCACAGTATAAGGCTTGAACTATTAACTTATTTAACAAGAACTATTAAATAAAAAATCTTTCAAAAGGACACAAAAATTATTCAAGAACAGATTGGTGTGAGGTTGTGTTATTCAACAACAAACGACCAACGACTAAACGAGATAACGAGAACAATCACGGAACATTAGTAAGTGCAGAAGCTAGCGCCGCTCGTGATGCGTAGTTGAACTAATATTGAAGTTTGACTTTTCCGTGGGAGTGCCCAGGCCCTGATTCTGTATTGAGTTAGGGCGTATACAGTTATGTGCTGTAATAATAATAATAATAATAATAATAATAATAATAATAATAATAATAATAATAATAATAATAATAATAATAATAATAGAACAAATAATAATAGATGCCAACTTGGTTGGCGAAATGCGCGTCGGTCGAATGCAGAAGTGTTTTGGTGTTATGTGGAAAACTACGTCAGTGTTAACGCAATTATAGTTTTTTTTGTAATAATTTCGAAAACAGATTTCAGAATTAGGTAACCAATAAGAGATTAAATTTAATTGAACATTTTTTATTTCTGGCTAAATCTGAAATTAGTGTCAAACGATAGCTTATAGCTGATGAAAAGTTAAGATTAGGAATGTGCAAACCGTTTTGCTTGATCTCAAACCGTTTAGATTTTACAGGGTTTCAAAGTTGAAAAATGTCAATATTCACTTGTCAGTATTACAAAAACAGTTGAAGATAGGTATTATATAGGACCTGCTACATGAAATATGTTTGGAATTTTACGTAGAATCCGGAATTGATATAATATATAGGGTGTTCCATTTAAAATAAGTTGGTGTCGACTTCCGGTTATACCGGAAATGTCAGAAACGTGAAAATATTTTAAAAAGGTAGGCCTCACTGACTTTTGTAAATAACCAAATTTTCACAATCACTCTGTACGTACTTTTCCATATATCGATCGCGGCCCTTCCCGGTGGAGCACCGTGTATATAATTGCGTGTTTATAATCCACTTTAATATTTGTCTTTTATTTAATGTGGCTAAAATATAGTTTTTCAGATATTCACTTTTTTACATAAAAGATTACACTTCTTTATAATCCGTTAACTCCGTAATATACGCAAAATCCTATGAATTGGGTAAAATTGGTAAAGAGCTAACTTATTATTAACAGCGATGTTAATTTACAAGAAATTATAATATAATACAGGGTCCTTAAATTTTCAGTTTAAAGCAGAAATCTAGAAAATAACTAAAACTCAAATGACCAGCCAATTATGTGCATACGTATTTAAATTTAGGGAAAAATTTAAATTTATAGATACATAAACTCTCTTGACATCAGGTAGTTCTTTGTCAGAATTTATTGATAGCTAATTATAAAAAAAAATCATGGAATAAGCATAGTTTAAATAAATAATATAAGTCATAATTATACTACTAGACCAAAGCAAGGCCTCCAGGTCCCAAAATGTTACAAAATAATTGACAATTGGACAAAAATGTTACACTTACCTTGCTCCAAGATTTTATAACTTAACACCGCCTGAAATGAAGGCAGTTGAGAAATCCATGAAAAATAAAAGCAAGTATTAAAAAATGGATATTAAATAAATCAAGACATATTTTCCACGACTTAATAAATATAAAATATAATGATATAGAACCATGCCTGGATCGCAATATGTATTATTCCATAATAATTCATATTTATAATTAGTTGTTACTGATAGTAACAACTAGGTACCTACCTTTGAATATAGTATTTATATCAGATATATTAGGAAATGTTGAGGGATTTTGATAAAACTTTATACAACGCCGACCATAAAAAATTACCTACCTATATATTTTTTACTATTTTTAAATCACGTGATTCTTCGTTATTTTATTTACATATTTTCTCTTAAGTGTTCTTTTTTGTTGATAATTGTTGTTGCTGTAAATTTGTAATCTTATATAGGTAAGTATAGTGTATACAATACACTATACCTAGTTTATATTTCTAAGATTTACTTATACTATACATGTTTCATATTGTAAACAGGAGTAAATAAACTATAATAATAATAATAATAATAATAATAATATCATCATCATCATTATTATTATTATTATTAATATTAATATTATCAAAGCGTTCCAAGTGGGACAAACGAGTTTTTAGATAAAGCAGGTAAAAATTAATACTATCAATAATAATAACGGTATTAGCTTGAAAACTAAATAAATATTACTTTCTCTGTTGTTCCACATATTTGATTTAGTGACAAACAGAACTGTTGGGGGTTTCGGAACTACACTCATATTTATCCATACACCTATAGATACCTATAAAATACCTATTCATACACCTATAAAAAATGTGCCTTATTGAACTAGAAAACTTTCTTTTGGCCTTGAAACTTATCATTAGGTGTGTTAAGTTTGTATATTTATTATATGTTAGATATTTTCGATTTTGAATAACAAAAAATAATTATAACACCTTTTTCTTCAAATTATAAAATCATTAATTCACGATAAGTCATCATGGAAGGACGAAAATTTTATAATATCCTATACTTACATACAACTTTACTTTTACTTTTACTGTAGATTTTATTTCTTACAATAATAAGACAAATTAGTTTACAGGTTTAAATATAACTGTTACAATTAAACTATATACTAATATCTTCCCTCTATGGGGAAGTAATATATGGCAACAGAATATTCTAACAACCCTTGATACGTTTTAGTCCAAACCAGAAACCACCTTCAGGAACCATGGTAAGCTGCTTCTTGGATAACTGTAGAGGAATTGTACTTTTTTCCACTGGAATCAATTCAAAATGCTTCAGAATGTAAAAGATCACAACCTTGGCTTCTAACAGAGCTAACCTAGAACCGATACAGTTACGCGGACCCAAACCGAATGGGAAATAAGTGTAGGGTTTGATGTTGCCTTTGTTTTCATCACTGAATCTTTCTGGATCGAAACGTTCCGGATCTGGGAAATACTGTGGGTCGTGGTGTATACCAAAAATTGGTAATACAATTGCTGTACCTTTTTCTAGATATAAAGGACTTTCGTCAGGAGAGGCTGGCTCTATGGTGTACCCTTTTGTACAAATTCTATCTGTGGATGCGCCGGTGGGCCATTTCCTTAAACATTCTGCAACATCACCAAATAAAAATTTATATATGTGCTCAATTCCATTTTAATTTATGAACTTTGAAAACTTTCTTCAGAAAAGTATTTTAAAGTATTTGTTATATAGAAGACAATTTTTATCCTTTGGAATAGGTACCTACTGTGCGTTTCACGAAGTTGTATCCCGGATTGGAATGTTAGTATATATCTCCAACGTATGGAGCGTCGTCATGTTATTAGTTAAATTGAATGCATTGGCACATCTCGGTTACGGACCGCTACAAACTGAGGTGGTGTGATTTAAGCGCGCGTGCCAGTCTCGCACAGGATTTGCCAGCGAATCCTGACAATCCGAACATTCCAATCCGGGATACAACTTCGTGAAACGGACAGTATGTCCTGTCGCAATATGTCAATATTATCAATAACATAAAACTTACAGTAGGCATAACCGAACAAGCATCTACTTAATTTAAAAGACACATTAATTAGATGATCTACTTTTAGTACTATAGAGAAGTTACTCATCGCCAGCATATGGAGCCGTTCGTCCGGTAAAGTGCGAAGGGATCGCGTTCCATAGTAGGTAAGAGGGCCGAATTTAAAAAAAAATATAAAAATAACTAAAATTTTTCTTTAAATATGTTAAATTAGATCTATTACGAATAGTAACAAGCCCAACAGTTCCCGCACTTGTAAGAACAACAGTAAAATAATATAATAACTGACTTCAGTTATTCGCCAAAGAAAGACACATACAAAACATACAAAAAACACATGTTCTACGCCACTTTGGTAGAAAATTTGGATTTGTAGACATGTAAATGCGCACGCTCCAGTTTTCGACATTGATATTACGACATTAACAAATTTATTTTTTAAAATACGTCCAATCACATTGCACCTCACATATAATCCTTGAAATTAATAGTCACGATCAATGTGCGTAGGATGTGGCACATTAAATTTCTATACATCATAATTGTATCGGTTGAGGATTGTTTCATACAGCGAAAAGTAATAGCACTTTGACTTTGATACTACTTACTCACTCTCTATAATTTTGGACAAAACAGTTTTGTAACAATTTTTCTTATGTCAGCACGAAAAAGATATATCTCCCCTCCCCCATGTTTGAACACGCCAGTACGAAATAGTTATTTAATTTGAGACCAGTTAGTAATCGATAGTATATGGAAAAAAATGTATTATTTTATTTCGCATGTTTATTATTTGGAGACTAAGAAAAGTGGAAAAAAGCAGACGTTTCTGACCTGATGCATTTACCGAACAAGATTAAAAAAACGAAAATTCTTCTAGATACAAATATTACAACATACAACTATTTTATTTATCTTTGTTTTGGTTCATTAATTATTATTATTACTTATTATGCCCCTGCAAATTTTCAGTTATAATGTAAGAATTGAATACTACATTTCCATATTATTCGTGTAAGAAAATATTACATTACGTTATTGGCGACATTTCTCTTTTTGCGAAATTAATATTATATATAAATTATTTAAAAAGTTGAACTTAATAGCATGCTTTATTGTATGTAATATAAACACTTTTATACTTGTTTATACTAACCAGAAACGACCATATCCATGTACTTCATCTTCAGTAGACCTTCATATGTAACATTACCTCCACATTCCTCTAAGGTATCCCTAACTTCCTTCCTCAGTCTGTCCTGGATATCTGGATTGGCGGCAAGTTCGTAGGCTAAGAAACACATAAGCCCAGAAACGGCGTCAAATCCAGCGAAAAAGAAAATCATAGCTTGGGCTGTGATATCCATATCACTTATATCTTTAGGCAATTTTGTTTTCCCTTGGGATTTAGCTAAAATGTACACCAAAATTACATAATATCAGAGACTTATACAAGATGTATAAGTCTCTGATAATATATAATTACAAAACTAACTGTCACTGCTTAAAATATGCATGTTAACCACGAAGCATATAAATGCTCATATAATATCTGATCTAGGTATTATATTCTTGCTGGCCAGTTATGATGTTTCATGAAATTACTCTCGAAAATAATGTTTTTTCTATACAGTTCTTGACTGTGATGGGGGAACCTTTTAAATGATTTTACAAGAAATATATTCGGATATTTAAAATAGATATTAGCAATTATTTTAATTGTAAGCAATATTTTAATATTGCCAAATTATGTTTCAAAATACTTTGCCACTTTTCTTATCTGTATGCGTATTTAAATTTATAGCTTGGTAGGTATAGTCTATATACAGGGTGTGTCATTAGTGGGTAATTGTTCGATTACTCACAAACGGTACATTACATCAAAAAACTTTTTATATGAAAGTTTTTTGGCACTAAAAGTGCATATTGTAAAAATATTTTCAATTACACAGGGTGTTCCAAAAAGTCGGGACAAGGTGCAAGTTGGTTATTTCAAATGAGACACCCTATATATTATTATATTTTTGAAATCTAGGGATCACTAGGAAAATATTTATATTAAGGTTCCCTATAGCTATCTCTTTTCGTTTTCGAGATATTTAAGAGTTAATGGAAAAAAATCTCGAAACAGTGCATTGCAAAATAAATAAAATTTCCTCTATGACACAATGTGAAAACGAAAAAAATATAGTGTCAGTTAGCACAAGGAATACCTTAAATATTGCACTTGAAATTATTTGGCCATTTTATACAGGGTGATTTTTATCGTGATTTATATTTCACAATGTTAAATTGCCTAAATCTCAATTTTTTTAAATGAAACACCCTGAATTTTTTTATGGCATTAGATGTAGAATTTAATTACCTTTCAAATGGTATTAGGATGTCCTATACGAAAAGTAGATCGGTTTCGAGATATTCACGATTTTTTGAAAATTTAACTTCCATAACTGATAACTACAAATTATAGTCAAGTAAGTTATGAAAACAATTTATTTTGTTGTGGAAGTTATTTAACTGTCAAATAAATATTCGATTTTGTGTAATCTGTACATTTTAGATGCAAGATGCACTATTCCAAAATGCTCTCAAAAGCACTACAAATTCTGTTCATCATGTTTTCTCGTATGGTTGATGGTGTGCGGTAAACTAAATCTTTTATGTATCCTCATAAAAAAATCTAATTTTGTAAGGTCCGGGTACCGGGGAGACCGCATGAAATAGGTCCACCCTTCCTATCCTTACCTTACAAAATTAGATTTTGAGATAATGTACCGTTTGTGAGTAATCGAACAATTACCCACTAATGACACACCCTGTATAATGCAAATTGAAACTGTAAAAAAAAATTCCGACAAAAGAAACACCTGCACCTCGACGGCGGCTTCTTTGTTTACGCACGTGTGTCGTTTGTCGGAATTTTTTATGCAGTTTCAATTGGGATTATAAAGACTATACCACAGCATATAAAACAATATGCTGTGACTATACTTCTATCGCAATTAATTTTAATCACGGTCTTGGTGAGCGACCGACATGTTTAACCACGGAATTTAATAACTATTTTAACTAATGAAAATTTGTTTATAATGTAAATGATATTAAAACCATGTTAAATGTCACATATAATTTTCGTTTGTGTATGCCGATAACATGAAATTCTTGTAAATGAATGGTTAAAATAAATTCATTAAATCATTAAATTTGCATATTTATTCCCGCTTTCCCTTCAAATAAATATTTACTGTTTCATTGGTCGATATACTTTCTCATATAAAACAATGCAAAATAAAAAAAATTCAGCGTACTTAATATGTATATGTACCTATAAACTGGACCTCTTAAAGAACCAAAATAACAGATATACATAGAAAATATAATACTGTATATATTTTCTGTGGAAATTTTCTACAAAATATAAAGTAGGAACACATATCAGTAAGCTGGGTCTGTAATTCTAAATAACCTCGACTCGATGTTTGGTATTGGGGGTATATAGGAAAAAAATAAGAATTTTTCTCAGTTCCTAGTCCCAGACTTTGTATAGTATGCCACACTTTTAATTTTGTAGTGGGTTTGGTGGGAAATACTTTCTCTGCTGTATGTATGTATGTAAGTAGTATTTTAGAAAGACTATTTTTGAGCGAAGTTGCAATCTAAAGGTATCTATGTTGTACGTGCATGTTGATCCGAAATTACGATAGTTCTTAGAGAAACAAATGTAAAAAAAATGTAATTTGTCTTTTAGAAAGAATGTAAAAATCGCATACCGAAGTTGGTTTCCTTAGCAACGGAAAATCCTGTGTCTATTACATCACTTTCTTCGTGGCTATCGATTCCTTTCCTTGCCTCCATGAGTAGATGGATCATATCCGGGCGGACGATTCCCTTTTCTTCTCTTATTTTGAGCGTATCACACACAATATTTTTAAAAAAGTTTGTTACTTCTTCAGTGAAAATCTGTATTTTTAATATCTGGAAAATATGAACTTGTGAAAATTCGATTCCCAATTGAAAATTGGTAGTTAATTACCAAATTATTTGGTTTTTAGAATTTTAGTACTTAATTGCAACCAACTCATTAGTTGACAGATACTACATTTAATATTATTGCGGCGAGAGCGAGCTCAGTAACAACTGGGACATAGAAAAACGTTTAATGTTAACATATAACATAATCAGTAGTTAGTTAACCTTGATATTCTAATATTTTTTAGACATACAAAGACTCGCAGAACTACGTCAATTGTAATGCAATTATTAACGTTATTAAAACATATTATATTAATGAATTAAAACATTTTTTTATGTCTAAATAGCCTAAAAAAGACGTCAATGATAACACTCTTTTAACGTTGAAGAAACCTAGAAAAGGTATGTATTTAAGCGTCATATTTCTAGTTAATAGTAGTTAATAATCACCACAGACAAGACATAATCACACTATATACAACTGGTATACACTGTATGTTATTTATGTTTAAAATTAGTTAAACTGTAACATTACATCCAAAATTTCCATCTCACGATATCATGTATCGTTAATCGTTATCGTGCGATCTGTGTGGATCATGCCCTCGGATAGCTGGCTGTCCTGGTTGTTATTGGCCTTTGTTAGCACGAAGACCCTTCATGATTCCCACCAGCAATCTCCTCTCGGTAGGAAATATGTGTTCCCATCTAGCGGTAGAATAGCAAACTATGAAAATGACATCTTTTTAACACGATTAATACTAACGTTTAAAACACCAAAAACGTGTTATCGAGGTATTATTTATACTTTGTTATTTTAAATAGTGTTTCTAGGCCCTTCAGACGTTTAATATATACATTGAAAAAAATCTGTAAATTTTTCCGTGTTTTTAGGACGTTTAATATTAACGTTTGAAAAATCAAAAACTGGACATTTTCCCAAAGTATTATTTACACTTTTAGTTATTTCAAATAATATTTTCTGGTCTTTAAGATGTTTAGTACATTGAGGAAACCTGTATCTAAATTTAACGTTTACTCTATAAGCAATTTAAACTAATCGTTCTTAAACTAAAACTAAAACTAAAGTTTTTAGGACGTTTAAAACTTTAACATTTTCAAAACCAAAAATTTTAACGTTGTAGCAAAGTATTATTTAAACCAATCGTTATTTTTAACTGTTTTTTCATGTTTTTAGGACGTTTAAAACTAACGTCAGAAAAATCAAGAACTTAACATTTTACCAAAGTGCTATTTACCCGTTTGGT
Source organism: Pogonocherus hispidulus (assembly GCA_963924545.1). Classification (NCBI taxonomy): domain Eukaryota; kingdom Metazoa; phylum Arthropoda; class Insecta; order Coleoptera; family Cerambycidae; genus Pogonocherus; species Pogonocherus hispidulus. Next base: position 8,476,919 of record OZ004698.1, read on the forward strand.
TATTTTAAATAATATATTCAGGTACCTATTTAAGACGTTTAATATAAACATTGAATAAACATATAAATTTAACGTTCTTCTCAAGTAATATTTACATTTTTAGTTAATTGAAATAATAATAATAATATCTCTACCCCTCATTCTAATCACAAGGATTAGCTCGAAAGTCGGAGACTTGTGTGGGAGAGGGGGCGGCATATTAATATTTCGCGGGCCGCATTTGCGCCTCAGGAACGACTTACATTGGTAGGCCCCAACCACCATTCAGTGCTGGAATGAGGGAAACCTGGAAAACCTCATTAGTTAGGGGGACAAGTCAAACATCAACTGATTTTAATCTCTCACATTAACACCAAGTTGACATTCTTCCCATCCTAGGCCATCGCCAGGATGCTTGCCAAACCATCCCTGCGAATAAGCCTTGATCTACGAGTGAACAATTTAATGAAAAATTGTTGGTGGAATGGGAATTAGAACCCACGACCTCTGGGTTGAGCGATCGAGACGATAAGCCCTGAGCCACCTGCTCGATAATTTAGCGTAAATATTTAGGTACTTTAGCGTTCAACGTTTAGTTGAAAATTTATTGCAAAAAGACGTCATCTTTCTTATCTTTTAGGGTTCACCAACCAAAAGAACGTTGTTTTGACGTTTTCTAAACTATGATGTTAGTTACCGAGTGTTCATGTCAATACTGTTTTATAAATTACTAGTATTAGTGTTAATTAAATCATAGTTGAACTCATGTTGAACTTGTACAAAGTCTTAAATAAAAACTGTTACTAGACGTCGTCGAATATTATTCACAAGAAACGAACCGCAAAAATTTAACATTATATTTTAACCGTAAATTATTAGGATGCTTTGTTCTACTTCAATAAAAAAAGAGTCGTTTTCAGTTAAATAGAAGAAATATTAATGCAAAAACTAAAATAAAGAATGTTCCTAGATGTCCTATACTTACGTCATAAAGCTTTGGCACAATAGAATATCCTAAGAGTTTCACAATCCTCCAAAAACTAGTGAAGTCTGTAGCTTCCTTGCCCAATAAGTAAAAATTGTTGTTTGGTTCATTCAAAGAGTCCACTTTGATGCCGAAAGCTGTAGTGGCTATTACGTCATTCGTAAAACGTGTAAAAGTATCCTTAAATTCAATCGTCACGACGTCTTCGTTCTTGTTCAGAAAGAACTGCACAAAATTCTCGGCACATTCCGTCATCAAAACGAACATTGACCTCATTTTGCTGCTGGTGAACGAGGGGCTGAGAATTGTTCTCATTTCGCGCCATTTTTGACCTAAAGTTGGGCGGAAAATCTTAAATAGAGATACTAAGTGAGACAATAAATGATGATGTAGATTAAACGCACTTTATTAGCACTGACGTTTTTTCCAGATATAACACTAAAACACTATACTGCACTCGAAGCGCATTTCGCCAACTAAGTTGGCCTCATCTGGAGATGATACCAACTTGGTTGGCGAAACGGGTGACGGGTGCAGTATAGTGTTTTGATGTTATGTGGAAAACTACGTTAGTGTTATCTTTCCCTTCAAGGGGACTTTATTAGAATGAAGAATGAAATAAGAGTATTTAGGAAGAAATAGATGATTGGTGAAAATTATGCTAAAAATCTAATCATAAAAATAAATTTACGATTTACCTTTAAGAGAAACCAAGTTCTTGCCCATCAGGGGGTCAACATCTTCAGGAACGATAGATCTATGATCAACGAAATGGTCAAAGTCTTTGACGGTCACTTGCTTAATCAGATCCGGGTCTCTTATTACCAACGTTGGCATGGTGAATAGGTACATACCAGAATATCTGAAAAATATGGATATTGACATGCTTTGCTAACTTGAACCTGTTTCAAAGTTAAGGAATCTCTCATATTTATTTGTTCAGGACTCAAAGCGCACGTTTGTAGAGCTATGGGGCTTATGTTCATGACGCCGTTACCACTGTCAATAATAATATAGGTATTTGTTAAGAAACAATATTATTTTCCTTAAACACGTGATTACTATACAGGGTGAGTCAACCATAGAGTAAAGTTCATTATCTCATTTGTTTCGAGAATTACGAAAAAACGTTAAATACAAAAGTTTTATAGAATATTAAGGTGCACAGTTTAAAATTATTTTTGAGTATACAGGGTGGTTCAAAAAAGCGTGGCGAATATAACATCTTATTTTTTAATTTATTTTTAGATTTTACATGAAATTCTATAACTTTTTTGTTAATAATGTCATATACCTAAACCCAATAGTTTTTCTAATATTTTAATTTTTTTAGAAAAATATTAGTTTTTACTCTTATAAGAATCTGACAGTACCGCCATTGTTTCTGAAGGTGGAATACTCAAATTTGGTACAAACGTTCTATAAGGATGACAAAAAAGGTATATGTAAATAAATTTGAGTTAAATGCTACAGGGCCTTCATAATAAATTTATACATTTCGACTATTTTAACTTCAAAAATTTCAATTTTTTTAAATGGCACACCCTGTATATTATTATTTTTTCTGATAGATTTTACAAAAGCCTTCAACTTTTATTGAGTATGTCATATACCTAGTTTTCATAATTTGCGAGTTATTTTGATTTTATTCATTTTTACACTTGTTTTTATTACACTAACGGATTCATTGGGTGGCCCCCTCGATCATGTGACTTAACACCTTCAGATTTCTTTTTGTTAGACCACTTTAAAGATCGTGTTTATGTGAATTCCCCTACAACACCAGAAGATATCGAAAATAGGATACGAGATACCTGGAGGACAATAAACATCCTTTATGCTATGGAACATGCAAGAAAATATAGTAACAAGACTAAACATGTGTATCTAAGTAGACGGGCATATTTTTGATCATTGATTACTCCATAATAATTAAAAGTAAGGTAGTTAGTAGGGAAATTATTATTATTTATATTAGTTTATGTTTCCACAATAGCGTAGGTAAGTGTAAAAAAGAATAAAATCAAAATAACTCGCAAATTATGAAAACTAGGTATACAGGCTGATTCACTTAAGGAGGCTCACCATTGGGATTTCAGTAATGGTAAGAGATACAGGGTGGCTCAAATTACAAAAAAGTTGCGCAATCTTATGACGAATATTTTGGTAAAAGCAAACCTGAAATATCTTTTTTAATTTCTGAAATATTCTGAAAAAACTGAAAATTTAGATTTTTCAATTTTTGCCGTAATTCATTTGTTTTTCAAGATAAGTTCATGAAATTCGGTTTTCAGGCATAAAATCCTCTATTGATTGCATTGGCGAAGTCAGATCACCTCTATCTCTTATTGTTTTTGAGAGACGATAGTCAACTTTTTTTTTTCTTATGGGCGCCATGTTGGATTTTTATATTTTCAGATAGCTCTTCTCATTCTCTTTACGACGATGTATCACATTATGGGTAAATATAAATTATTAGGGTAATAGTCATAAAAAAATATTTTTTATTAGACTGCCATGAAATTAAACTAGTAAATTAATTATCTACCGCAAATGTTCAAATTGCAACCCATTATTATCAAGACAGGCACGAGCTCGGCTAATTGTTTGTAGAACACTGCTCCTCAAAGTATCACCATCTATATTTCTTATTGTATTTGTAACACTTTGAATGAGCTAGCTCTTGATGGTTGTTATAAGTTCTAGTATAAACAATGTTTTTAACATAGCCCCACAGGAAGAAATCTAAAGGGGATAGATCGGGGGACCTGGCCGGCCATTTAAATGATCCTCCATTTCCTATCCATCTCCCTGCAAATTGCATGTTAAGATAATTTTTTACATTCCTAACATTATGCGGTGGTGCACCATCTTGCTGAAAATATAAATTTCCCAGTATTGCAAGAGGTAAATCATCTAAATATTCTGGAAGAGTGTTCCACAATATTTTTGTAGAAAAATTATTATCTAATTCACACTGATTGAGATACCATTGACAAAACCGTATTCTTCTTTCTTGGTCACCAGGGTGCAGAGCTTGGGAAATATGTATTTTATAGGAACGATATTTTTGTTTTTTTTTATAATCCTGTGTACAGTACATTGTGGAATGTCTAACTGCCTTGACATTTGTCTAGTGGAAATTTGAGGATCTGCTGCAACTAAACCTATTACATTTAACACTGTTACTTCGTCCCTCAATCGTTGTCTATCTCAGGATTTATTGGTAAATGAAAATGCGTAATTTTTATCGCAAAATTACGCAAATTCCTTTCTAATTTTGCAAACAACGTTCTATGTGGTTGTTCTCTTTCGGGATATATATTTAAATACATCTGCTCAGCTGCTATAGAATTTCTTCTGCACTGAATATAAATAAAATACATATCTGCTTTTTCGTCGTTTGAAAACATTTTAATGGTAACAGTAGTAATACAAATATGAACGAATTCAATCAATAAACTGACAACTAAAGCATGCAATTGTTTTAGTTTAATTTCATAGCAGTCTAATTAAAAATATTTTTTTATGACTATTACCTTAATAATTTATATTTACCCATAATGTGATACATCGTCGTAAAGAGAATGAGAAGAGCTATCTGAAAATATAAAAATCCAATATGGCGCCCATAAGAAAAAAAAAGTTGTCTATCGTCTCTCAAAAACAATAAGAGATAGAGGTGATCTGACCTTGCCAATGCAATCAATAGAGCATTTTATGCCTGGGAACCGAATTTCATGAACTTATCTTGAAAAACAAATGAATTACGGCAAAAATTAAAAAATCTAAATTTTCAGTTTTTTCAGAATATTTCAGAAATTAAAAAAGATATTTCAGGTTTGCTTTTACCAAAATATTCGTCATAAAATTGCGCAACTTTTCTGTAATTTGAGCCACCCTGTATCTCTTACCATTACTGATATCCCAATGGTGAGCCTCCTTAAGTGAATCAGCCTGTATGACATAGTCAATAAAAGTTGAAGGCTTTTGCAAAATCTATCAGAAAAAATAATAATATACAGGGTGTGCCATTTAAAAAAATTGAAATTTTTTAAGTTAAAATAGTCGAAATGTGTAAATTTATTTTGAAGGCCCTGTAGCATTTAACTAAAATTTATTTACATATACCTTTTTTGTCATCCTTATAGAACGTTTGTACCAAATTTGAGTATTCCACCTTTAGAAACAATGGCGGTACTGTCAGTTTCTTATAAGAGTAAAAACTAATATTTTTCTAAAAAAATTAAAATATTAGAAAAACTACTGGGTTTAGGTATATGACATTATTAACAAAAAAGTTATAGAATTTCATGTAAAATCTAAAAATAAATTAAAAAATAGGGTGTTCCATTTAAAAAAACTTATGTTATATTCGCCACGCTTTTTTGAATCACCCTGTATACTCAAAAATAATTTTAAACTGTGCACATTAATATTCTATAAAACTTTTGTATTTAACGTTTTTTCGTAATTCTCTAAACAAATGAGATAATGAACTTTACTCTATGGTTGACTCACCCTGTACAATGCGGAAGTTGGAGAATAAAGAGAACATAAATTGATTGCTAGATTAGGAGTCACAAAGTCCTTGTCCAACACACTACGCTTATGGCACACTCTTTTGGCCATAATTTCCTTATTATTATAGATAGACCCATCAACTAATATATCAATCTATTCGCAAGATGTGTTCTATTTAAAAAAATATAACTTGTCTGTAACTTATTTTTGGGCTATCCTGAATATTAGTGAATTAGGCAAAAATTGCTCAAGAAAAAAGAAAATCCAGGCGTCCCAGCGATTTTCTTAAAAATATCAAATAATGCAGCTATGAACTGTGTTTTTGACTACTTCTCCACACTCTGTGATTCTTACAACTGTAACTGGTTTCTAGAAAATCTTGTGAAATGGCTTCTTTCATAGTAAATTTTACGAAAATATTATTTTTGCTAAAAAAATAAACATTGTAACATATTAAGTACACGGGAACACACTTATAAATAATAATATTCCTATAATATATCCCTATAGATTTCGGTAAAATGTTCTTTTGCGAATAATACTTGATGCCTTAATTCAAGGCAAGAGTGTAAACTGAAGACTGATCATCATAATTAAATTATTTAGTCAATGGTCGTAGAAATTAGTGTTTTTAATTAACATTGGAAATGTTTATGTTCGTATATAGGGACCGAGTTGAGGAGTTTGGTAAACAAATAAATAACGAAAACGGGCTGGGAAATGTTTAGTAATAGACATTTTTTACTCTATTGAAAAAGCCCTAACAAGCCGAAATACTAGTATATAGAGTAGTTTCTATATATTTCTTGGAACATCTAAATGAGATGAATGTTTGTTTCAAAACAATTAAATTTCTTGTAGTTAAAGTGCTAAATGTCAAACTAAAAAGTTTTCAGAAGAAAATTATTGAACATCTGTAGGTAAATCAAATATTTACCTTTAGATCAATGGTATATGAACGATTTTTTCTTACCTTGTTCCTGGACATTGGTTATAAACCATTTTAATCATATCAGCCATATTTTGGGTCCTTGTAAACATTCCCCAGTTGTCACCGAATATCCATTTGGTATTTCCTTGCTTAACTCCTCTATCTCTCCAGTAATGGGTCGGTTTTACAATATAATAGTAAAATAGGACGGCTACCAGCACCGTTGCAAGTAACACCAACATGTTGATCCTAAAAAATATCCTTGAACGTTCTATTAAATGATATTTTAATTGTACTGGATACCACATAATGTCAAGATAGTGTCTATATTTTATATTATATTTTCAACCAGTACCTAAAAATACATTTTACTACAGATAAAGGAACATTATATAGCAAGTTAGTATATAATGAAAACCTTAATAAAATTTGCTACTAATTTGGTAAATTAAACAGTTAGTGAAGATGATTGAACCATAAACCAATACTAGTTTCTAATATAATTTTAATTAATCCCTTTGTGATAAAAATTGTAGGTTTATATGAAGATACAAAACTGAGAAGATAGGTAACTGGCAACCAACAGGCTGATTCAGTAATTAGTACCTACATTTATTTTAAGATATGAAAAAATGAGTATAGTATGAATATTCGATTTAAAAAAAATTAAATAGGTACGTATTTATGCTGACAAATATTTTCAAATAATTATTTAAACCCCTTAATTCGACTGTCACGGCGCTGATGGCCTCGATTCAGACTTTTTTCCTGAATTCAGGAAGTTTTTTCACTTTTACAAGATCGAGTGAAAAATGTTATTTTTCGATGTCCTGTCTTTATTAGACTCTCCGAATACCTGGTTAAAATTAATCCAGTAATGACTGAATCACCCTTTATAAGAGGTAAGTGAAATATCTTAATTCACTTATTCCTAATTATTTCATTCAGCTTTATAAAAGGTAAGTGAAGTCAGTGGCGGTTTTACCATAAGAGCTGCGGAGTTGCAGAACACATAAAATTTTATGAATTTAAGCTTTTAAGCATATTAAATATCAACAAAATACAAAATAATTAAAATTTAAAGAATCCAAATGTTGTCGCGCTAAAATAAATCTAGGAGCTTATATTATTATTTATTACGACGCGAGCTAGCCCCTTATGCAACCGCAACCTGATATACAAAATGTGTGCACAGCGAACAATTAGATGCGTCCTTTGTTTTTATTGGCTAATCAGGCACGTGACCCAGTACACGAATATACGAGCTTATGTGGCTGCAACAACAACAGCCACTGCAGTGAATTCAGTAATATTTCTTAATAGCATGTGGTATGTGGTCGTTTATTTCTGTGAGCGGCACGGGTAAATATTTTCGTTTAGGCGTCTACGGGTATTATACCTAGTTACTAAAATGAATAGCGTTTCGTTTTTACAAAAAACTTTATTTGGTTCTCTGCCTTATGAGGGTAAACTGAAAATAAAAGAATTAGGTAGGCCAGCATCACAATTAAATGTTGAAGTTAGTGGAACAAGACGAAGTAAAAGTTACAAAAGACAATTTAACAATAATGTATACACAAAAACAGAGTGGATGTGCGGATATGATATAAAAAATGCACTCTTTCGTTTTCCGTGCTTACTTTTCGGTGGGGATAAAGCGTGGACAATATACGGCGTGACAAATTTAAGTCATTTAAGTCAGAGCATCAACAGACATGAAATAACAAAAAATCATTTGTCAAATGAGGTTAACTTGGTCCTATTAGGTAAAATAACTAAGAAGTCAGTTAGGTTAGAACTATATAGGATTGCCACATGGGCATGGCCGGGATTTTCTGTGATTGTTGTACCGGGAATTAGCTGTACGGTCTCGATTGAAATTCCCGGTTGAAGTTCAGAAGTACCAGGAAAACGCGTGACCTTGAAAATTTTAAAAATTTAGCGGCTCCGGCCAGACTTAATATCCAGGAATTGAATTCGACCAATGTGACAACCCTAAGCAGAACACATACAATTAATGTTCATGCGCCGCCACTGAGTGAAGTTAATAATGAAAACACACACACAGCAGACAAGCAGTGAAAAATATTAAATACTTTAATAAAATAGTACCTATATTTTTCAAGTTTTCTTGATTTTGAAACTTTACCGTTGACTTGTAAGAGTGTATTGTTTGTGAGATAAATTTTTTATCCGCTGTATTTTTAAGGAAAAAGCTGAGTCAAGATAATTTTTATCTCATAAGTGGTTATCAAATGGTCATGACATGACAACTGTTTAAAAATAATGTACGGCACGGAAAAATTCTAATAACTCAAATCTCATCTCCACTCAGCGTTTACTAAATTATAGCGTCGACGCTGTTTGTGTAATGGAGAATGTTGTTACTGTTTCAATTACAGGGTGTCCCAAGATAATGTGACACATTTTAATGGCGTATAACTTCAACGCAAAATGAGATAACGACGAGCGGTTTTCACTGGTGCTCTTAATTATACAAAAAGTTTTTTTTTGTCATTGGTACTAATATGTTTTATTTCTACGGGTGCTTGAAAAAAAATTGGCACTTTTTTATTCAAAATTGTGATAATTTTTTAAATGGAACACCCTGTATATTATATTACTATTCGATAGAGACACTTTTCCTCTTTTCAAAAATGTATAGTTTGATAGTGTTATAGCAAAAAATAAAGGAGTTATTTCAATTTACACACCAGCCCTTTTCAATAGACCATAAGATCGCATTTTATTTTTTTTACATTGTCAGTACAGAATAACTGTATTCTTAATAATTAACTAAAGCTATTAATAAGAAAAGAGCTAATTTAATACAAATTTATACAAATTACTTTACAGTATAAATTACAGTTATTGAAACAAAAACACAAATTAATAAGAATTCAGTTTTAATATACACACATATTATTATAGTATGTATTGTACACCTTTAATGTTTGAGGTTATATTGCTGAATGTGCCCACTGTTCTCTTCAATACACTATTGCAATTTAAACTACATATTGTTGAAGGCAAGTTCTAACATTTCCGGTGTTATGGCCTGAAAAACATTAGTTATGGTATGTTTAAGTTGTTTTATATTTTGTACAACAGGACTATAACAACGATCTTTGACGTAACCCCATATGAAATAATCAGGTACAATTAGTTCAGGAAAATGAGCAGGTTCTATTGATCCGGCTCTACCTATCTATCCTTTGATGCATTTGGTTATTCTGTACTGACAATGTAAAAAAAAAATAATATGATCTTCCAAAAAAAATTGAATTGAAAAAGAATTGAAAAGGGCTGGTGTTGAGGCTGGTGTGTAAATTCAAATAACTCCTTTATTTTTTGGTACAACTCTATCAAACTAGACATTTTTTAAAAGTGGAAAAGTGTCTCTATCGAATGGTAATATAATCTACAGAGTGTTCCTTTTAAAAAATGATCACAATTTTGAATTAAATAGTGGCAATTTTTTTTCAAGCATCTGTAGAAGTAAAACAAACTACTACCAATGACAAAAGAAAACTTTTTGTAAAATTAAGAGTACCAGTGAAAACCGCTTGTCGCTATTTCATTTTGCCTTGAAGTTATAAGCCTTTAAAATGTGTCACATTACCTAGGGACACCCTGTATTACCGAGTATTCGAGTAGGTATATTTTATATAATTTTATTTAACATGCAACCTGCGCGTGGATTTTAAATTTGCTCAATTTAAAACACCAAATAAACAAACCAACCAACAAATAAAATAAGACCTTCTACAATTATTATTGCCAAGTAATGCGAAGGAAGTAACTATTCTCAGCTGTATATGCATCGCCTACGCTAAACCGTTGAGTGAACTATTTATTCAATCAACGGCTAAACTAAGAATAGTCTTCAAGGTCAAACATCCATGTTCTCTAAGAATTAGGCTAAGGTTACAGTGCAAGCGATTTCGCGCGAAATCGCGCGAAAATAGGATGGTTTCTTATACTATATATTTCGCTTCTACTATATATATATTCGCTTATACTATAACCACCTACATTTGTTTGTGTAGGTTTGTTAGTTCGCGCGATTTCGCGCGAAATCGCTTGCACTGTAACCTTAGCCTTATACTTCTACGATTCAAGAGTAAATCTATCTCTGTTTTTGAATTCACTTTGCCGAATCTAAATATTTGCAAACAGCTTCTATTTATTCAAGAAATAGATACCTAAATAATTTTTCCTATACCCACTCTCTTTTTCTATAATAAATGACGTCAAATAAATGAGTATTTTGTGGATGTATGTCAATTATTAAAATTATATTTTCAAGCTAGACATCTGATAATGAAACCATTAGAGGTAGAGTTGAAAAAATATAAAACATATCGTTTTCGAGATAGGTAAGTGCAACAGTTTATGATGTAGAAAAAAATATATAGAACCTTTAAAATTCATATCTACTGATTTTAATGAATCCAATACTAATTTACTAGGCTTACTTTCTATCTCAGTTTTGCACTTATTCACACTTCACACAACCGGTCGACGATATAGGTACACCACGCACCTTTGTTTATCGGTTTATTTACTTTGAACAAATATAGCGTAGCGGTAAAATAGAATAATTATCGAACTAAAACCCAACAGCGACAAATTGTTAGACCCGAATTTTAATGCAAATGCCTTTCATTCAATGCCCAGCTGAGTACTGTTGAAAGTCAACGCAGATAATCAATTACGCAGTAAAGTGGATCAATTTACTAAATTTACAAATACAAACTGCCTAGGGATGCCGATTTCTTCGTGAAAAGGATCGATTTTTTTAATTGATTCTTGAATGTTACGATTCTTACAGAATCGATCCTATAGCATACTATTTTTGAGAATCGATTTAAGAAAATTACCTACATTTCGAAAAATAAATAAAAATGAAAATGAAACAAAATAATGAAAATAATACATTTTGTTTTATTATACCTGTAACAGGTATTTTGTTTTTATTTTTTTAGTATATAGATATACAGGGTGACTCACGAGTGGTGCTATGTATTGATAACTTTGTTATTTGAACAGATAGTTGGTTAAATTAGAAAAAAGTTAAGGAATTACTAGCACTAAATAGTGATCCCGGTTGAATCGAGAGAGTTTTAACTAAATACAGGGTGAATCACGTATGAAGTTGATTCTGACGATAAATTCGATTCTTCAAATTCAAATATGGCGCCACGGGCGCTGTCAACTCAATTTTTTCAAATGGCAAAGTGTGCCGTGTTGGATCTCATTTAAAAGATAATTCAATTCTCTACTTTCTCGTTTTTGAAAAATGACAATCGAGTTAGCCATTCTTAGTTACAAGCGTTTCTGTTTCTAATCTGACCATAAATAAAATTTTAATTAATATTTTAATACAACAAATTTTGAACAAATATTTATTAAAACAAAAAATAAAAGAATTAAATAAGTTGTTCAAAATGTTGTCCATTGACTTCTTGGCACATAAAAAGTCTACTTTGAAATTCTTGCCTGATATTTCCTAAAATTTCTGCAGAGATATTTCTACACATATGTGTTAGACGTTGCTGTAGTTCGTCGATATTTACTGGAGGAGTTCTGTAGACTTTTGACTTCAAATATCCCCATAAGAAAAAATCAAGAGGAGTTAAGTCCGGGGAACAAGTCGGCTATTCTATCGGGCCCCTTCTGCTAATCCATCTGCCCGGGAAATGGTTATTTAAAAAATCGGTAACAGGTCCATACAAATGAGGCGGGTCCCTATCTTGTTGAAAGACAATACTTTAAATGATTTTGCCTGCTATTCTTTCTATCTTTGGAAAAATTTCCTCTCGCAGCATTCTTAAGTACCGCTCTCCTCTTAAATTTTCTCTTAAATCTATCAAATCGAATAACTTAAAAAAATAAGAAAAAAAACTGTAGAAATTTTCACACACTCTTAAATTGAATGCTAAACTACTTTCTCGAACCTTATTGACGTTTCAGTGACAAAGGCAAGGAGACTTGATAAAAGCAAAATTTTTAAATATCGTTAATACAAACGCTTGTAACTAGAGAACGGATAACTCGATTGTCATTTTTCAAAAACGAGAATGTAAAGAATTGAATTATCTTTTAAATGAGGTGCGACACGGCACATTTTGTCATTTAAAAAAATTGAGTTGACAGCGCCCGTGGCGTCATCTTTGAATTTGAAGAATCGAATTTATCGTCAGAATCAACTTCATATTACGTGATTGACCCTGTATTTTGTTAAAACTCTGAAATAAATAATATAGCCCTCAGGAGAAACACTGGAATCGGCGGAAATCTTACAAGTACACACTGTGTCCGAGATAAGGAGGGCTTCTATGGGGATCTCGGAAACGTTAAGATATACAAAATCGGTTAAATAGGGAAAAGGTTGCGCTATTAGGAGAACAATAAAATGCCGCTTCAAAATAGTTGAATCACTTTTTGGTTTGGTGAAGTTATTTTGAAAAAACCGAATTTTTGGATTTTAAAATTTATTTCTTTCTGGCTTTCTGGTCTATTTCGTTATTACTGGACCTAAACCAAAACCGATGGCACTTCTCCACTGCCACTTTCAATCCCCTTTAACCTGATATTGTCCGTTTTTTAATCTGACTTTTCGTATTTTTGGAACCATCATCAACTTGCATAATAATAATACATAATAATAATAAATGGATGTATTATTAATTATTATTATTTACCATTATTATTATTATTATTATTATTATCATCATTATTAATATTATAAAAGCGTTCCAAGTGGGATAACGGAGTTTTTAGATAAAGCAGGTAAAAATTAATAGGTACTACCATTAATATCGACCTGGTTGACACCTTCAGTATATGATCGCGAAATTTTTGATAATAGATATATTGTATTTAGAAGGGATCGTGATTTTGAGAATACAGGAAAAACTAGAGGAGGGGGTGTCTTGGTCGCTGTCAAATCCAAATATGATTGCAATGTTTTACCATATTTTTGTTCAAATAAGGAAATCGAAGATTTATGGGTTAAAATCAAGTTACCCTTCACTGAAATCTACTTATGCACAATATATATTCCACCTAATCAGTCTCAGCACACATATACCGACTTTTTTAATTATGTTGAAAATTGTATGTTGAGATTTTGGTATGGGAAAAATTATTTTGGTAGGAGATTTTAATATTCCGAGCTTGATTGATATGAAATTAAATAATATGTCGCCTATAGAAAAAGCCTATGTAGATTTTGTGAGTGTCATGGGTCTCACCCAGCATAATAGTGTTTTAAATCGAAGAGGGAGATACTTGGATCTAATTTTAACTAACTTTAACGTAATGTTAGAAAAATGTGATTTTCCACTTGTTAGAGAAGTTCCAGAGCATTCCTCTACTCGTATATATGTAGAATTTGAATCTGAAACTAAATCTAACGATCCTCAAAAAAACAAAATGTTTAATTCTCAGTATAATTTCAAGAGAGCTGATTTCTTAAAGGTATATAATATGTTAAGCCATGCGAGTTGGAATGAGATGTATCTGTCGAATGATGTAAATACTGTAGTAAGTACATTTTATAATATTTTTTATACAATACTTGATGAATGTGTTCCGTATGCGAAATTTAATAAACGAAGTTAGCCTCCATGGTATAATCAGAGAACTCTGTGATGGGAGGTCTCTGGTATAATAAAAACATTATTTCAGATATAAAAAGGAAGCACGTCTTTCAGAAAAGATATAATCTGTTTACTAATCCGAATGACAAAGAAATGTTTGTTTACTTAAGGTCTAAAATTAAGGCAGATATAAAAAGTGCATATAAAAAGTATATGAATGATATAGAAAATAATATAAATTTTGACGCCACAAATTTTTGGAGATACATAGGTTCCCTAAAAAGTTCTTCTCAAGGCAGTACATGTAGGATGGTTTACGAGGGGGAGCAGATAGATGATTGTTAACAGCGAAATCGTTTCAGCGTTTGCTAGGTTTTTCGAAAGTGTTTATTCTACAAATAGTAAAAGACTTAATATTACTGATGATATCATTTTTCAAAATGATATATTAGGTATAAAGTCGATCACAGAAGAAGAAATCATGGCTGCAATTAAAACATTGAAACCAAAAAAATCGGTTGGACCTGATAAAATACCTCCATATGCATTTAAGGTTTGCAAGGAGTTTCTATTAGAACCCCTTAGTATAATTTTTAATCTTATATTGAAAACGTCTGTTTATTCAAATGGATGGAAGATAACGAAAGTCTCACCTATTTTCAAAAGTGGTGACAAAAGTGACATTAAAAATTATAGACCGGTAGCCTTAATTTGTTCACCCAGTAAAATATTTGAGTCAATATTGTACAGGGTGAGTCAACCATAGAGTAAAGTTCATTATCTCATTTGTTTAGAGAATTACGAAAAAACGTTAAATACAAAAGTTTTATAGAATATTAAGGTGCACAGTTTAAAATTATTTTTGAGTATACAGGGTGATTCAAAAAAGCGTGGCGAATTTAACATAAGTTTTTTTAAATGGAACACCCTATTTTTTAATTTATTTTTAGATTTTACATTAACTTTTTTGTTAATAATGTCATATACCTAAACCCAGTAGTTTTTCTAATATTTTAATTTTTTTAGAAAAATATTAGTTTTTACTCTTATAAGAAACTGACAGTACCGCCATTGTTTCTAAAGGTGGAATACTCAAATTTGGTACAAACGTTCTATAAGGATGACAAAAAAGGTATATGTAAATAAATTTTAGTTAAATGCTACAGGGCCTTCAAAATAAATTTACACATTTCGACTATTTTAACTTCAAAAATTTCAATTTTTTTAAATGGCACACCCTATATATTATTATTTTTTCTGATAGATTTTACAAAAGCCTTCAACTTTTATTGACTATGTCATATACCTAGTTTTCATAATTTGCGAGTTATTTTGATTTTATCCTTTTTTACACTTACCTACGCTATTGTGGAAACATAAACTAATATAAATAATAATAATTTCCCTACTAACTACCTTACTTTTAATTATTATGGAGTAATCAATGATCAAAAAGATGCCCGTCTACTTAGATACACATGTTTAGTCTTGTTACTATATTTTCTTGCATGTTCCATAGCATAAAGGATGTTTATTGTCCTCCAGGTATCTCGTATCCTATTTTCGATATCTTCTGGTGTTGTAGGGGAATTCACATAAACACGATCTTTAAAGTGGTCTAACAAAAAGAAATCTGAAGGTGTTAAGTCACATGATCGAGGGGACCACCCAATGAATCCGTTAGTGTAATAAAAACAAGTGTAAAAATGAATAAAATCAAAATAACTCGCAAATTATGAAGACTAGGTATATGACATACTCAATAAAAGTTGAAGGCTTTTGTAAAATCTATCAGAAAAAATAATAATATACAGGGTGTGCCATTTAAAAAAATTGAAATTTTTGAAGTTAAAATAGTCGAAATGTATAAATTTATTTTGAAGGCCCTGTAGCATTTAACTAAAATTTATTTACATATACCTTTTTTGTCATCCTTATAGAACGTTTGTACCAAATTTGAGTATTCCACCTTCAGAAACAATGGCGGTACTGTCAGTTTCTTATAAGAGTAAAAACTAATATTTTTCTAAAAAAATTAAAATATTAGAAAAACTATTGGGTTTAGGTATATGACATTATTAACAAAAAAGTTATAGAATTTCATGTAAAATCTAAAAATAAATTAAAAAATAAGGTGTTCCATTTAAAAAAACTTATGTTATATTCGCCACGCTTTTTTGAACCACCCTGTATACTCAAAAATAATTTTAAACTGTGCACCTTAATATTCTATAAAACTTTTGTATTTAACGTTTTTTCGTAATTCTCTAAACAAATGAGATAATGAACTTTACTCTATGGTTGATTCACCCTGTACAATAAAATTTATCATCGCGTTTCTCCATGCCTCCCCATTGAACAACATGGATTTATGAGACAAAAATCTACTATAACAAATCTGGCATGTTTTAGTCAAACAGCAAATGAAACGTTAAATAATAATGGTCAATTAGACGTGGTATTTACAGATTTCGCAAAAGCCTTTGATAAAGTTGACCATTGCGTACTACTTGGTAAACTTCATCAGTTTGGATTTTCAGAGGGGAAACTATGTTCATCATATCTGGAAAAGCGTAAACAATATGTGGTATAATATATAGAGGAGCAAAATCGCTGGAATACTTCGTACCGTCGGGAGTGCCCCAAGGTTCAAATCTGGGACCCTTGTTTTTCTTATGTTTAGTCGGAGATCTTCCTCGAGCAGTGGATAATTCGGAATGCCAGTTATTTGCTGACGATTTTAAAATTTACAAATCAATAAACAGTGTTAAGGATTGTGATCTGCTACAGAAAGATATTAATAAAATTTATAACTGGGCTACCAGAAATTATCTGAACTTTAATATAGGCAAATGTTTCACTTTAACTTTTTCAAAGAAAAAAAACATCGTAAACCATGAATAATAGGAGCCTTATAAGAAAATCCGAAATTAAGGACCTTGGTGTTTCACCAGAAATCACCAAAAAGGCATATAAAATGTTGGGATTTATAATTCGCAACTCACATAACTTCAATAATTTGAATACCATCATTAGTCTTTATAACACCTATGTTCGAAGTATAGTAGAGTATGCATCTATAATCTGATTTCCCTCGTATACCGTTCACATTGAGGCACTTGAAAAAATCCAAAAAAAATTTCTAAGGTATTTGTATTTTAGAAAATATGGCGTATATTACTTTGATAAACCATACACTGTACTTTTGGAAGAATTTAACTTTTCTACATTACAGAATAGAAGGAAAATATCTTGTCTTATTTTTTTCTATAAGATTTTGAATAATAAAATTCAATGTAGTCAATTCCTAATGAAGATAGGAATATTAGTTCCTCAGTATTTAAGTAGAAATAAGGATATATTTTGTGTTCAAACAGCTCATACCAACTTGGGGCAAAATTCGCCTCTTTATAGAATGTGCTCCTTGGGTAATCAATTGAATGATATTGACATTTTTTTCGAGAGTCAAAGAAGTTTTAAAAATAAAATTGTAAAACTATTTAAAATTGGGAATTGTAAATAAATTCTTGTTATTTTCTGTTTTATGCTAGTGTTGCTTTTGCTAGTGTTGATTGTTTCTTATTCCATGCTATGTAAATGATATCAACATACTTTTAGTAATATATAAGTATAATTTTTGTTGAAATTGTAATCAATTATTGGACTTAATGTCTGTAGATTACTGTAATAAAATAAAATAAAATAAAATAATAATAATACTATTGGCTTGAAAACTAAATAAATAGTACTTACTCTGTTGTTCTATATATTTAATCTACTCACAAAGAAAACTGTTGGGGTTTTAGGAAATACACTCATATTTATTCATACATCTATAAATACTATAAAAATATTGAACTAGAAAAGAAATCTAGAACTAGAAAATTGAAACTACAAAGAAGAACTAGAAAACTTTCTTTTGGTCCCAAAAATTATCATTATGTGTAACTTACAGTACAGTAGGTACATGTTAGATATTTTCGATTTTGAAAAACAAAAATTATTATACCTAACACATTTTTCTTCAAATTATAAAATCATTAATTCACGATAAGTATAACATCATTGGAGGATGAAAATTTTATAATATGCTATACCTACATACAACTTTACTTTTACTTTGTAGATTTTATTTCTTACAATATAATAATACAATTATTTTACAGAACTAAATATAACTGTTACAATTAAACTATATACTAATATCTTCCCTCTATATAGCAACATATTATATAATGTTAATATATGGCAACAAAATATTCTAACAAGCCTTGATACGTTTTAGTCCAAACCAGAAACCATCCTCAGCAATCATGTTAAGCTGCTTCTTAGATAACTGAAGAGGAATTATACTTTTTTTCACTGGAACCAATTCAAAATGCTTCAGAATGTAAAAGATCACAACCTTGGCTTCTAATAGAGCAAACCTAGAACCGATACAGTTACGGGGACCCAAACCGAACGGGAAGTAAGTGTAGGGTTTGATGTTGCCTTTGTTTTCATCGCTGAATCTTTCTGGATCGAAACGTTCCGGATCTGGGAAATGTTGTGGGTCGTGTTGTATACCAAAAATTGGTAATACAATTGCTGTACCTTTTTCTAGATATAAAGGACTTTCGTCAGGAGAGGCTGGCTCTATGGTGTACCCTTTTGTACAAATTCTATCTGTGGATACGGCGTTGGGCCATTTTCTTAAACATTCTGCAACATCACCAAATAAAAATTTATATATGTGCTCAATTCCATTTTAATTTATGAACTAGGAAAACTTTCTTCAAGAAAGTATTTTAATGTATTTGTTATATAGAAGAGAATTTTTATCCTTTGGAATAGGTACCTATGTCCTGTCGCAATAATGTCAATATTGTCAATAATGTAAAACTTACAGTAGGCATAACAGAACAAACATCTACTTAATTCAAAAGACAAATTCACTAGATGAATATACTTAATCTGGATATTTAAAAATAAAATTTATTATTTACTTTTACTACTATCAGAGACGTATAAAGTCTCTGCTACTATAGAGAGTGAGTGACTCATCGCCAGCATATGGAGGCGTTCGACCGGTAAAGTGCGAAGGGATCGCAATTCCATAGTAGGCGCGTCTGGTAAGAGGGCCGAATTTAAAAAAAAAAATAAAAAATAAAAATAAAAGTTTTTCTTTAAATAATATGTTAAATTAGGTCTTTTACGAATAGCAGAAAGGTCAGTAGTTCCAGCACCTGTAAGAACAACAGTAAAGCAATATAATAACTGACTTCAATTATTCGCCAAAGAGAGACACATATAAAAACATACAAAACACGTGTTCTAAGCCACTTTGCTAGAAAAATTGAATTTGTAGACATGTAAATGTGCATGCTCCAGTTTTCGACACTGATACGATATTAGCAATCACGTTACTTATTTTTTTAAAATATGCCAATCACATTGCACCTCATATATAATCCTTGAAATTATTAGTCACCATCAATGTGCGTACGAAGTGGCACATTAAATTTCTATACATCATAGTTGTATCGGTTGAGGATTAGATTTAAAAATAATTAAGGTATAAAGTAAAAGTACCTTAAGGTGTAGTAAATTCTATGATTATAACACGTTTATACTTGTTTATACTAACCGGAAACGACCATATCCATGTACTTCATCTTCAGAAGACCTTCATATGTAACATTACCTCCACATTCCTCTAAGGTATCCCTAACTTCCTTCTTCAGTCTGTCCTGGATATCTGGATTGGTGGCAAGTTCGTAGGCTAAGAAACACATAAGCCCAGAAACGGCGTCAAATCCAGCGAAAAAGAAGATCATAGCTTGGGCTGTGATATCCATATCACTTATATCTTTAGGTAATTTTGTTTTTCCTTGGGATTTTGCTGAAATGTACACCAAAATTACATAATATTTACCTACAACACTATCCGTGCGACTGCTTAACTTATGCAGCTAAACACGAAGTATGTACCTATGCTCATATAATATCTGATCTATTATATTCTTGCTGGCCAGTTACGATGTTTCATGATTACCCTCGAAAATAATGTTTATATATTTACTGTTCATTGCTCGGTGAATATACTTTCTCATATAAAACAATGCAAAATACCTATGTACATATAAACTGGACCTCTTATGGGACCAAAATAAGACATATATATGTATATATAGAAAATATAATACTGTGTATATTTTCTATGGAAATTTGCTACAAAAGATAAAGCAGCAACACATATCAGTAAGTTGGATCTGTAATCCTAAATGACCTCGACTCGTTGTTTGGTATAGGGGTATGTAGGAAAAAATACATAAGAATTTTTCCCGGTTCCTAGTCCCAGACCTTGTACAGTATGCCACACTTTTAATTTTAAAGTGGATTTAGTGGGAAATAGTGGGAAGTTATAGGCATTCTAAAGGTACGTTGTACGTGCATGTTCATCCGAAGTTAGGATACAAATGTAATATAAAAATTTAATTTGTCTTTTAGAAAGAAATAGTGTATTACATACATACCGAGGTGGAAAGTGTTTCATTCTTGTCGAGATAAAAGGATGGTTTACCGAGGCGCGTAGCGCCGAGGTGAACCATTTCTCGAGAAAAGAATGAAACTTTTCACCGAGGTTTGTATACTATTTTATTTACAACCATATCTTTTAAATGCAAATGAATAAAATTTATTTGGGTTGAAAGTGACATTTGTCTGGGTGGAAAGTAATCAATCACTTTCTACCCTGGTATATGCCACTTTCCATCTGGATATATCTATCATTAACGCAGTTTTCCACATCCCACCAAAACACTATACTGCACTCGACGCGGGTTTCACCAACCAAGTTGGCATCATCTAGCGATGATTAAAACTGTTTTTAGCACCAGTTCTAATATCTCCAGATGATGCCAACTTGGTTGGTGAAACCCGCGTCGAGTGCAGTATAGTGTTTTTATGTTTTGTGGAAAACTACCTCAGTGATATCTTAACACCAAAGGTTCCAACCCCCTTCAAGACCATCTGGATATGTCAGTCAGAAATATTTCTTTCGAACTTAATTTAAGTTTGAAATATCAACATTACACACATGGTTGTTAATAAATACATTATTATTTTTATGTAAAAATCGCATACCGAAGTTGGTTTCCTTAGCAACGGAAAATCCTGTGTCTATTACATCACTTTCTTCGTGGCTATCGATTCCTTTCCTTGCCTCCATGAGTAGATGGATCATATCCGGGCGGACGATTCCCTTTTCTTCTCTCATTTTGAGCGTATCACCCACAATATTTTTAAAAAAATTTGTTACTTCTTCAGTGAAAAACTTTATTTTTAATATCTGGAAGATTTCAACTTGTGAAAATTTGGTAATTAAAGATAATTACCAAATTATTTGGTTTTTAGAATATCAGTAATTGCAACCAACTCATCGGACGTTTTCACACTGACCGACACGACACCGGCACGATCACGGCACGGTAGCGACACCGACACGATAAGTCGGCGGGTATTTTCACATTTACCGACAGTATATCTCTGCCGTGTCGTAGTGTCGCGCCGATTATTGCAAATATGGCTGCTGTGAAATTGTATTTGCTATATTTATTGCATTTAAGACGGAAAAAGCGAAACCAGCAAAGGAAATTCTGGATACATCCAATAATAAAAGTGCGCTACTTAGAGGGCACGTATTACATTCTTTTTGAAAGGTTAACTAATGATCCTAACAAATTTTTTAATTACTTTGGGATGAGTCATAAAACATTTAACTATGTGTTAAGTAAGTTAAGGATTTTATTTTTATTATTTTCGTTCATATTGTCCCAAAGACACGGTTTTGATTCAACAAGTTCAATTAGGGTAACAATGTCATACCATAGACTAACTGTGTCATACTTAAAATTAGCCATGGTTTATTTAAAAGTAAAGTATTTTAAATATATTATTAAAATTGGACTGACAAGAAATTAAAATTATCAAAACAACTAGAGAGACACCAACGAAACGAGTGGAGTGGTTGCTCCCCGCCGACATGTCGGCGCCTGTAACGACACAATACCGATATATCGGCGAGTGTGAAAACGTGTCGTGTCGGTGAATGTGAAAACGCCCATCGTTGACAATGATACTAACTACTAATAATAGTTAAACATAGTAAAATGCGATCTTCCAAAAAAAATTATGGTCTATTGAAAAGGGCTGGTGTGTAAATTGAAATAACTCCTTTATTTTTTGGTACAACTCTATCAAAGTATACATTATTGAAAAGAGAAAAAGTGTCTCTATCGAATGGTAATATAATCTACAGGGTGTTCCATTTAAAAAATGATCACAATTTTGAATTAACAAGTGGCAATTTTTTTTCAAGCACCTGTAAAAGTAAAACAAACTAGTACCGATGACAAAAGAAAACTTTTTGTAAAATTAAGAGCACCAGTGAAAACCGCTCGCCGCTGTCTCATTTTGCCTTGAAGTCATAAGCCTTTAAAATGTGTCACATTATCTTGGGACACCCTGCATTAGGATGCTTTGTTCTACTTAAATAAAAAAGGGGTCGTTTTTAGTTAAATATAAGAAATATTAATGCAAAAACTAAAATAAAAAATGTTCATAGATGTCCTATACTTACGTCATAAAGCTTTGGCACAACAAAATATCCTAAGAATTTCATAGTCTTCCAAAAACCACTGAAGTCTGTAGCTTCCTTGCCTAATAAGTAAAAATTGTTCTTTGGTTCATTCAAAGAGTCCACTTTGATGCCGAAAGCTGTAGTGGCTATTACGTCATTCGTAAAACGTGTGAAAGTATCCTTAAATTCAATCGTCACGACGTCTTCATTCTTGTTGAGGTAGTACTGAATAAAATTATCGGCACATTCCGTCATCAAAACGAACATTGACCTCATTTTGCTGCTGGTGAACGAGGGGCTGAGAATTGTTCTCATATCGCGCCATTTTTGACCTAAAGTTGGGCGGAAAATCTTAAATAGAGATACTAAGTGTGACAATAAATAAATGGTGATGTAGATTAAACGCACTTTATTAACACTGACGTAGTTTTACAAATGTAACACAAAAACACTATAGCTTCTCCATATAGCACTCCATATAGCACTCCAAGTTGGCCTCATCTGGTTTTGATTAAAACTTAACGAAGTCGCCAACTTGGTTGGCGAAATGCACGTCGAGTGTAGTATAGTGTTTTGGTGTTATGTGGAAAACTACGTCAGTGTTATCTTTCCCTTCAAGGGCACTTTATTAGGTTTTACTAAACAAATTACGCTGAGAGAGAAGAAAACAAGGTGCAGGATGAAGAATGCAATAAGAGGAGATAAGAAGAGATAAATGATGATGAGAGAAAATCAAATTATAAAAATAAATTACGATTTACCTTTAAGAGAAATCAAGTTCTTGCCCATTAGGGGGTCAACATCTTCAGGAACGATAGATCTATGATCAACGAAATGGTCAAAGTCTTTGACAGTCATTTGCTTAATCAGATCCGGGTCTTTTATTACCAACGTTGGTACGGTGAATTGGTACATACCAGAATATCTGAAAAATATGGATATTGACGTGCTTTGCTAACTTGAACCTGTTTCAAAAAGGAATCTCTCATATTTATTTGTTCAGAACTCAAAGCGCACGTTTGTAGAGCCATGGGCTTATGTCCATGACGCCGTTACCACTGCCAATAATAATAACATAGGTATTTGTTAAGAAACACTATTCTTTTCCTTAAACAGGTGATTACTAGACAATGCGGAAGTTAGAGAATAAAGAGAACATGAATTGATTAGTAGACTAGGAGTCACAAAGTCTTTGTCCAACACACTACGTTTATGGTAAACTGTTTTGGCCATAACTTCCTTATTATTATAGACAGACCCATCAAATAATATATCAATCTATTCTATTCAATTCAGGCGAGCCGGTGGCTCAGGGCTTAGCGTCTCGATCGCTCAACCCAGAGGTCGTGGGTTTTAATTCCCATTCCACCAAACAATTTTTCATTAAATTGTTTACTCGTAGATCAAGGCTTATTCGCAGGGATGGTTTGGCAATCATCCTGGCGATGGCCTAGGATGGGAAGAATGTCAACTTGGTGTTAATGTGAGAGATTAAAATCAGTTGATGTTTGACTTGTCCCCCTAACTAATGAGGTTTTCCAGGTTTCCCTCATTCCAGCACTGAATGGTGGTTAGGGCCTATCAACGTAAGTCGTTCCTGAGGCGCAAATGCGGCCCACGAAATAATAATATTCCGCCCCCTCTCCCACACAAGTCCCAGACTTTCGGGGATAATCATTGTGATTAGAACGAGGGGTAGAGATATTATTATTATTATTATTATTATTATTATTATTATTATTATTATTATTATTATTATTCGCAAGATGTGTTCTATTTAAAAAAATATAACTTGCGTGTAACTTATTTTTGGGCTATCCTGAATATTAGTGAATTAGACAAAAATTGCTCAAGAAAAAAGAAAATCGACGCGTCCTAGCGATTTTCTTAAAACTATTAAATAATGCAGTTATGTTGAACAACTTAATAATGTGTTGTGTTGTTGTTGTTGTGGATGAACTGTGTTTTTGACTACTTTTCCACACTGTATATTAATTTATTATAGAAATATTAATCTAGTTTTTCCTAGCAATAGGAAAATCACAAACTTTTCATCAATGAACATGCTGGTTTCACTTTCCTAGGCAAAAATAAAAGCATACGGTGAATAACTCATTTAAACGTACGTGATGATTGTAAATAAAAATCGTTTACCTAAAAGATACAAAGTAAGGACTAAAGTTCTACTCTACAGAACTAAAGTACCTATAATCATACTTTAATAATATACAAATTATGATTTCTATATAAAACGTGAATTATTTAAATACATCATCATCATGACTTATTAATTTTCAGAGACTGGATGTGAAAATGTCCATTTCATCACGAATGCAGGTTAGAAGTCAAAATTTAGATACATAATCATATGATATGAGAACAAAATAAATATTATTTTCTCACTAATTTAATTTAGAATTCGTATAAATATTTTCTTACTTGATCTAGCACACTTCATTCGATGAATAATTATTATTATTATTACTTTATTGCTTAAGAAAATACAGTATTTTATAGCAAGAGTCTGGAAAGATTACAATTATGTTATTAGAAAAAAAAAAACAATTAAAAAATAGATGAAAGAAAGAAAACGAGACAATATAACTTTAAAGTCGAATAGTTATAGGAGGCAAAAGGTGAAATTAAATGAATTATTCATTCATTATAAATGATCGCAATTTCAATACACTCCAAATGTAGTAGGCGATTGTCTTAGCCAAGTTAGCAGTGGTATTTTCTAATGAGGAGATGAAGGAGTGTAGTAGAAATGAGTCAGAGCCTGGGGTCCTCATAGAACAGTAAATAGGACAGTCAAAGAAGATATGGTTTATTGTTTTGAATTCATTTGTATTACAGGCAGTACAAATGTCATTAGAGTTTATGTTATAAGTAGAACCTTTATAACTGAACTTAATCATAATATTATTACAAGCGCGTAATTTAGCAATGGTTCTTGTAATTTGAATGGGTAAATTCAACATTAAATATGGTTTAACAGATTGTCTGTTGGAAAAGTAATTATATATTGGCAAAAATGTGGTACGTTCCATAAGATTACAATCTGAGTCAAACAGGTTTTTACGAAATTTGGATAAGAGAAAATTCTTCTTGTTTTTTAAAGTTATAGGGGATAGGTTGTTCCAAACGTCTTCAGCGTCTAGCAAAGAGAAAGTTGTTTTAAGTTGTAAAGCCCAATTATATTTAGAATCGCAGTCAGTAAGTTGAAGTTGTCTATTTAAACAAATTTTCGGTAAACGTGAGTCGTTCATTCTCAAAACCTTTTCAAGCCAGGAGAGTGACCATTCGCGAGATCGTCAATTTTACTCAACTGATATAGATAGCGCAGTAATCAATTATTACAATACCATAGTCGCGTAACGGAGTAGCGTCCATTTAATAGGACGATCGGTGCACTTAAAATTATGTTTTGTATATGGTTTTATCACTTCCAATCTCTATACGATGGGTGTAACGATTGCAAACTCTGTGAATTCTTGGCTAAGCAACCAAATGTTGAAAATAGCTGCACACTCTTATGGGCATATCCAATTCCCTAAAGGGTATCATATTACAGGCGATGTACTTTTGTATTAATGTTTAAAATTGAGTATTGAAATTTTTCGTAAATACCAGTCATATAACCAACTGGTTAATTACTTCACTCGCCAAATAATAAATTTCTTGTAGTTTAAGTGCTAAATGTCAATAGTTTTCACAAGAAAATTATTGAACATCTGTAGGTAAATCAATATTTACCTTTAGATCGATGGCATATGAGCGATTTTTTCTTACCTTGTTCCTGGACATTGGTTATAAACCATTTTAATCATATCAGCCATATTTTGTGTCCTTGTGAACATTCCCCAGTTGTCACCGAATATCCATTTGGTATTTCCTTGCTTAACTCCTCTATCTCTCCAGTAATGGGTCGGTTTTACAATATAATAGTAAAATAGGATGGCCACCACCACCGTTGCAAGTATTAACATCAACATGTTGATCCTAAAAAATATCCTTGAACGTTCTCTTAAATAATATTTTAATTGTGCTGGATTCCACATATGTCAAGATAGTGTCTATATTTTATTATATTTTCAATCAGTACCTAATACATTTTACTACAGATAAAGGGACATTATATAGCAAGTTAGTATATAATGAAAACCTTAATAAAATTTGGTAAATTAAACAGTTAGTGAAGATAATTGAACCATAAACCAATACTATTTTCTAATATAATTTTAGTTAAAACCTTTGTGATAAAAATTGTATGTTTATATGAAGACACAAAACTGAGAAGATAACTGGCAACTAACAGGCTGATTCATAGTTTATTTCATTTATTATAGTCATTTATTTTTAGAGAATATATGGAAAAATGAGGATAGTATGAATATTCGATTAAAAAAAAATTAAATAGGTACGTATTTACGCTGAAAAATATTTTCAAATAATCATTTAAACCCCTTAATTCGACTATCACGGTGCTGGCGGCCTCGAATCAGACTTTTTACCTGAATTCAGGAAGTTTTTTCACTTTTACAAGATCGAGTGAAATATTTTATTTTTCGATGTACTGTCTTTATTAGACACTCCGAATACCTGGTTAAAATTAATGCACTAATGACTGAATCGCCCTGTATAAAAGGTAAGTGAAATATCTTAATAAATAATGATAAAAGGGAACAACACGTACAGCAGAAAAAAAGTGAAAAGAAAAAATAGAGGAAAGTAGTGTAATAGTACCTATATTTTTGAAGTTTTCTTTATTTTGAAACTTTACCGTTGACTTATCCACGGTATTTAAACAAACGAAGCTGAGTCAAGATAATTTTTAACTCATAAGTGGTTATCGAATAGTCATCACGACATGACAAATGTATAGAAATAATGAACAGAATATTGACGGAGAAATTCTAATAACTCAAATCTCATCACTCAGCGCGTCTACTAAATGATAGCGTCTACGTTGATTAATATTATTATTACGTAATAGAGAATATTTTTTCAATTATCGAGTAAAGGTACCTATTTCATCAATTTAAAACACCAAACAAATAAGAGAAGACCTATTCTCAGCTGTATATGCATCACCTACGCTAAACCGTTGAGTGAACTATTTATTCAATCAACGGCTAAACTAAGAATAGTCTTCAAGGTCAAACATCCCTATCTTCTAAGAATTAATACTTCTACGATTCAAGAGTAAATCCAACTCAGTTTTTGAATTAACTTTGCCGAACCTACATATTTGCAAACAGCTTCTATTTATTCAATAAATAGATACCTAAATAATGTTTCCTATACCAACTACCTTTTTCTAATAAATTACGTCAAATAAATGAGTATTTTGTGGATGTATGTCAATTATTAAAATTATATTTTCAAGCTAGACATCTGATAATGAAACCGTTGGAGGTAGAGATAAAAAATATAAAACATATTATCGTTTTAGAGATAGGTAAGTGCAACAGTTTATGATGTACAAACAAAATATATAGAACCTTTAATAATAATATCTATTGACTATTTTAATGAATCCAATACTAACTTGCTGGGCTTACTTTCTGTCTCAGTTTTGCACTTATTCGCACCTCACACAACCGGTCGACGATATGCACCACGCACCTTTGTTTGTCCGTTTATTTACTTTGAACAATATAGCGTATTAGTAGTATCTGTTAAAATAAAATAATTATCAAACTAAAAACAAACAGCGACAAATTATTAGACGCGAATTTTGATGCAATTGCCTTTCATTCATTGTCCAGCTGAGTACTGCCGAAAGCCAACGTAGATAATCAATCACGCAGTAAAGTGGATCAATTTAAGGCAAGTTTACAAATATAAACTGCCCAGGGATGCCGATTTTTTCGTGAAAAAGATCGATTTTTTTAATCGATTCTTACAGAATCGATCCTGTAACATACTATTTTTTAGAATTGATTTAAGAAAATTACCTAGATTAGGAAAAATAAATGAAAATGAAACAAAATAATGAAAATAAATGAAAATAATACATTTTGTTTTGTTTTACCTGTAACAGGTATTTTGTAAAAAAATATAAAACAGACGTCACAACGGAACTAACGGAATTACCGAAGTACCGATTTTATAATCGATTCTAAAAAAATCGATCTTTTGGGAGACGATTTTCTTCATAATCGATTTTTTGATTACCGATTTAGATCAATTCACGAAATCGATGTTTTTATGAAAATCGACATCCCTAAACTGCACTGCCGAGATGTTTTGATAATGGAAATAAACTAGTTCCCTGAACTAAAGTGATTTTTATATTGATATCTGTAGGTACTATTTGAAATAATAGTAAATTATGACGCGCACCGAGTTTATGGTTGCGAAGTTAAGTGGAGTAAGTACCCCTAACGTTGCAAGTGTTTTAAAGCACACATTACAATATGGAATACTAAGAGAACCAATTAAAATGTTGACATCCACTCCAGCACCCAGGAGGACTTTCGCTTTTTGACTAGACGTCGAAAGTGGTAGTAAACAAAATGCCGCTTAATCCAAATTTGGTATGATGTTCCTATCTTGACTGACCATTGGTAGACTCTAAGTTAGCATTATATTAAAGATCTTGCAAAACCAGTGTAATTTGTTTAATTCTTTACTTACTTGGATCAAATTTTTTCATATAAATGTGTTCCTAATAAAACAGGAATTGTGTCGTTTGAATATTTTATCGAAATTAAGGAGCTAGAACGTATTTGAACAGTTAATCTATATTTCAATAAAGTCTGGGTCTTGAAAGGGGTTGGAACCTTTGGTGTGAAGATAACACTGACGTAGTTTTCCACATAACATCAAAACACTATATTGCACTCGACGCAGGTTGCGCCAGCCAAGTTGGCAGCATCTGGAGATGATTAAAACTGGCATCTCCAGATTATGTCAACTTGGTTGGCGAAAGGCGAGTCGAGTGCAGTATAGTCTTTTGGTGTTATGTGGAAAACTACGTCACTGCTAATAAAGTCTGGAGTGGTAAATAATTAGAAGATTTTTATGCACCCTATAACATCACCTAGTTCACATGGTGGGTACAGTTTAAGTGACAAATTTATTTATTTATACATATACATAAATAAATAAAAGATAAATAATAAACATTATTTATTTTATCTTTACATTATTATTTTTTTACAATAAAAATAGAACGATTATGTTATAGTTAAAATATACCTTCATCCTAGCAATGAAGGGAAGATATAACATAATATGACACAAACAGTTAGGTGTTTACTATCTTTATATAAGTGAGTTAAATTACAAATAAATCACAAGATATTTTTCTAAAATTCTCCTCACTACAGTTAAATAACACATTTGATCCGAAATAACCCTAGTTATAGCTCTATTATTAAAACTATTGGATACAGTATTAACCTCTACCTCTGCCTAAAAAATGAACAAGCCAAAGCGGCATGGATTAAGCCTATTTGTCTGGTTTCAAACAGACGTTTGAAATCATTTCCGCTAAATATTATTGTTTTTTAATCAAAACCGATGACATTTTTTATAAATTACGTTGCGAATCTTGTTCTTTCTTCAGTGAATGCTTCTACCAATAACGTTAAGCCTTGATAAGTTTCAGTCCAAACCAGAAACCACCTTCAGCATTCATGTTAAACTGTTGCTTAGATATCTGCACAGGAATGATACTCTTTTCCACTGGAACCAATTCAAAGTTCTTCAGAATGTGAAAGATCACAACCTTGGCTTCTAATAGCGCAAACCTAGAACCGATACAGTTACGGGGACCCAAACCAAATGGGAAGTAAGTGTAGGGTTTGATGTTGCCTTTATTTTCATCACTGAATCTTTCTGGATCGAAACGTTCCGGATCTGGGAAATGTTGTGGGTCATGATGGATACCCATGATGGGCAACCAAAGCACAGATCCCTTTTCTAGGTGTACTGGATTTTCGCCAGGGGAGGCAGGCTCTATAGTGTAGGGTTTAGTACAAATTCTGTCCACAGCTATAGCATTGGGCCACTTCCTTAAACACTCTGCAACATCACCAAACAATTAAATTACTGCTCAATTCAATTGTGGATTATTAAACATTACATTAAAATACTACATAAATTAGATAAATCCCAAATCCAAATCCAAAGTATGAATGAAAGGGGGTCACACATTGAAAAAATGCAGACAAACACCCCATACCTTTTATACCAAACCATAACCTTTTAAGCATATTATCAAACTTTGTGTGGTTAAAATTATTTTCCATACTAACCTGATACGACCATATCCATGTACTTCATCTTCAAAAGACCTTCATAAGTAAGTTTACCTCCACATTCATCTAAGGTATCCCTAACTTCCTTCCTCAGTCTGTCCTGGATATCTGGATGAGTGGCAAGTTCGTAGGCTAAGAAACACATAAGCCCAGAAACGGTATCAAATCCAGCGAAAAAGAAAATCATTGCTTGGGATGTGATATCCATGTCACTTATATCTTTAGGTATTTTTGCTTTACTTTGGGTTTTAGCTGAAATATAAAAAAAATAAATAAAATATGTTTAATATTTTGTTCGTCAGAGTTTTTTAAGTTACTTTTTGGAATTGATCAAAATTCTTTCTGAGTGACTTCTGATTTATATGGAAGATATAAGAAGAAAACATTCCAAACTTTTATCGTTTTCGGCTGTTTATTATATCTGTTGACTGCTATTATATCAAGAGAAAGTAAAACAGGCCTCAGGGGAATATCAAATGACATACGGATCTGTTTTTTATATCTCTTGATAGAACAATTATCCACTTACTAATTTCGCTTTCCTTGGCGACGGAGAATCCTGTGTCGATTACACCATTCTCTTCCTGGCTCTGAATTCCTTTCCTTGCCTCCATAAGCAGATGGATCATATCCGGGCGGACGATCCCCTTCTCTTCTCTTACTCTGAGCGTGTCCCCCACAATTTTTTTGAAAAATCTGCTTACTTCCGATGAGAAGAGTGTTATCTTGAACAGCTGAATCAATACGAAATTGGATAAAATATTTACTCAACTCAATTTCAAATTTTAATAGAACTGTTAAATTTTGAAATATAATACGTCATATTAACATGTTTGGATAAGATTGTTGTCTATACTAGTAAGATACCTCAAATAGTTTACAGTAACAGTAATTCGTGACAAAGGTTTCAGCCTGGATCGAACGGAACCTAGTGCTCATGAGAAAGCTCACGATTTTGCCACCTTTTAGTTTACATCATAAAAGTTATACAAACTTAGGCGAGGTTTATGTAGAAGACGTACCACCCCTTATACGATAATGGGTACAAAGTGCCGTTCAAAGTGACCTTTATCGGTGAAATAAGCAATTATTAAATAAAGCAAATAAAAAATATGCTTGTAGCATCCACTACTACACCAGTATACTTGTGATTGTGAGAGGAAGTTGTACTTAAATATAAACAAATATACAGGGTGTCTCAATATATCCGCAAATGAGCCGTTTGGGCTGTAGAGCAATAAAATGTTTGAAATCATAACTAAATTAATTCTTGATTTAGTTGGACACCACTGTATTTCGTTCAACATTTTTTATTTCAATTACGCTTCCTGTTGGAAGAAAAAAATTCTTTATTCATACGATAAACATTCCAAAGATGCCAATTTTAAGACCGTAGTATTATTTGTGACTTATTTAGTTGGCATCAGAACATTAACTTTGTTGATTTTCAGTTCAAAATTTGTATTGAAAATGGACGATAATTTCTCATTTCAAGAATTTACCGATATGCACCTTGCTTAAGAATGCAGCAAAATGTAATGGAATAAAAGCTGCACGTGTGTATGGACAGAGATATTCAGAACGCCGGCAACTTCATTATACAACCTGTGCTTCCATCCATCGTCCCCTTAGAGAAAGTGGGAACCTAAAGTGTCCTGGTGGTGATGGTCGTCCAAGAACAGCTCGTACGGTTGAAATTGAAGAAGGAGTTCTACATCGTGTGGAGGAAAATCAATCCACAAGTGTTTGAGCATTTACACACCAAATGTGATCCTCCAAGTACGAACAACTCCTCTACCTCTATCATTTACAACGCGTACAAGCTTATAAATCCTGAAGATTATCCACATCGATTAGCTTTTCGTCAATAGTTTTTAGGTCACAACTTAATAGAACAATAGTATTCTTTTTTGATGAGGCATGTTTCATGCGCGATGGTTATTTTAATTGTAGAAACAACCATATTGGGCATGATGAAAATCCTCAAGCTGTGATCTCTAGAAGACACCAGCAACAATTTTCTGTAAACATGTAGGCTGATATTGTTGGAGAGAATCTAATACCTAGTTCACTTGCAGTCTGCTCGTTTGAACGGAGATATTTGAACCTCCTGCCTGAACTTTTTGATGCCTGAACGTTTGAACATTCTTTGTAAATGAATATTAATTATTTATCACTGAAATAAAACAAAACTTAAAAAACCATTTTTCCTTTTTTCTGCCAAAACGGCTCATTTGCGGACATACGTTTACTAAACAGAAAGGGTTTGTTTTCATGTCACCTACCACTCCATATAGTTTGTCGGTATGTGTTTGAGACAGCCTGTATAGTTAATTATAGTTCTTATTCAATTTCAATTAAAAAACATAATATTATTCTCAGGAAAACGTTAATTAAAATTGCAGTTGATTCAAATAATTGCTGTACTTACATCATAAATTTTCGGAACAACCAAATATCCAAAGAACTTCAAACTTTTCCAGAACCCACTGAAGTCTGTAGCTTCCTTTCCCATCAAGTAAAAATTGTTGTTTGGCTCATTCAAGGAGTCCACTTTGATGCCGAAAGCTGTAGTGGCTATTACGTCATTCGTAAAACGCGTAAAAGTATCCTTAAATTCAATCGTCACGACGTCTTCGTTCTTGTTGAGGAAGTACCGAACAAAATTATCGGCACATTCCGTCATCAAAACGAACATTGACCTCATTTTGCTGCTGGTGAATGAGGGGCTGAGAATTGTTCTCATATCTCGCCATTTTTGGCCTAAAATTTGTCGAAAAATCTTAAGTAACTTCTTCTAGCAGTAATTAGTGATTAAAGCGATGAAGATCAAATGCTCTTTTCAGAATACAAATGATGATGCAGATGAAATGTTAATCATTGTGATTTTGGAAAAAACATTGCCAAAAAGGGAAAGGAGAAGAACGAGTTGAACATAAGAGGAGATGGAAAAAGGGAGACGAAGGTGCGCACAATTTAATATTTAGTGTAGATATATCCAAAATATTGAAGTGGATACTCGAAGCGGATGGTTCTTTATGAAACATCGTGAAAATAATTGTTTTGAAAAAAACATTGATCTCATTTAGATGTTCCAAGAAATATATAGAAAACACTCTATATACCAGTATTTCGACTTGTTAGGCCTTTTTCAATAGAGTAAACGTCTATTACTGACATGTCAGTAATAGACATGTCAGTAATAGACGTTTACTCTATTGAAAAAGGCCTAACAAGCCGAAATACTGGTATATAGAGTGTTTTCTATATATTTCTTGGAACATCTAAATGAGATCAATGTTTTTTTCAAAACAATTATCCAAAATATTGTTTTCTGGAAGAATAAATTTAATAAAATAAATCGATTGTAATGACCTGGTTTTATGGTCTTTAAAATAATTTAGGCAAGATGTTCTACTGAAAGATGTTGCTATATGCACGTTTTATTGAGTTATAAGTACACCGTTATTTGAGTTACATTTGTATTATTAACAACTGAAGCTCATGTTCCCTTCACTGTAACCCAAGGCATACCAGATAATTACTATTTTTAATTTAATATATTATATCTTACCATTTTCATCCCATATCATAATGATAAACAGTTGATTCAAATAACTATAAATCCGAAAGACAAGTGTTTCTTAAAAAGGTACATAAGTAAAACGGTGCAGTTATAGATAGAAAAAAATTTGAATTTTACATAAAAGATACTCAATGATATATATATTTACATTTGTTTGGTGTACTCCAAGGTTAACCGTTAAGTCATATTCATGGAGTAGACTATATTATCGTATAAAACATTCTTAAACAGTATAAGGAGTTTCAGGTTTTACTTTTGGAGAAAGGTCCTTGCAAGATAAAGTAAAAATAATAATAAAAAAATAATGGTCCACTTGCCTTTAAGAGCGAACAAGTTCTTGCCCCATAGGGGATCAGCATTTTCAGGAATGAAAGTTCTATGATCAGTGAAATGGTCAAAATCTTTGACAGTTATTTGTTTAATGAGGTCCGGGTCTCTAAGTACCAACGTTGGTACACGGAGTTGGTACATGCCAGAATATCTAAAACAGATAAGTTATGTACAAGTATATGTCTTCAACAATTGTTATAATCAAGTTTAGAGGGAACTTAAACAAAATTTGTTTTCTAATATTGAGCATTTAATATGAAGCTGAGAAGTGATCAGATAGTTCTATAAAAATGCAAATCTGTTAAGTAATTCCTTATTTTCTACGTATAATTCCAAAAAAATTAGTAAACTTAAGTAATCAATAGAACTAGACGACAGTTTGACTTAAGTTAATTCACTTATATGGGATACATAACATATGAATAATGGGCCGGTTTAATATTAATAAAGTGCCGCCCCCTTTCCCACACAAGTCTTTGACTTTCGCCAGCATTACGATAGTCATCATTACAATGAGAACGAGGCATAGATATATTATTATTATCATTGAAAATAGATTACTGGCAATCAACTATACTCGTATATACTGGAACTTGTTTAAATCTGGAAAACTTTTCTTTAGAAGATTTTCCTGTTATTATTATCCATAAAACAAATTATATTACGCCATGATTAATAGCAATGGCATATATTGAGCCACTTTTCTTACCTTGTGCCTGGACACTGATTATAAACCATTTTCACCATATCAGCAAAACTTTGTGTTTTTATGAAGGTTCCCCAGTTGTCACCAAATATCCATTTGGCATTTCCTTGCTTAACCCCTCTATCTCTCCAGTAATGGGTCGGTTTTACAATAAAATAGTAAAACAGGACAGCCACCACCACCGTTGCAAGTATTAACATCAACATGTTGACCTTAAAATACGTTCATGTCCTTAAAATATAGCTTTATACACTATTACACTATAACTTCATGTATGTTTTTGTCGATATATTGTATTAATGAGGTAGGGATTATTATTATTAATGATAGTATTATGATAAAATATAACTGAAATTGTACAGTGCGCGTCCAAAGTTTCGTCACATATACAATATGTTAAATCGGGTTGTAACATTAAAATCAATTAAAAATCGAGGTAGAACATGTACAGGGTGTCCAAAATAAGATCCTCTATCCCCTTATCTCAGAAAGTATAAAAGGTAGAGAAAAAAGTTAAATACGAAAGTTTTTTTTTACCTGAATTTTTCATTTTTATAACTTTCTTGAATACAGGTTGTTCAGTTTCTCTGATCCAGGCATCAACTTTCTTTTTTTAAATGGGACACCCTATATTCAATTACGTTTTTGAACTCTACTTAAAATTC
Source organism: Pogonocherus hispidulus (assembly GCA_963924545.1). Taxonomy (NCBI): domain Eukaryota; kingdom Metazoa; phylum Arthropoda; class Insecta; order Coleoptera; family Cerambycidae; genus Pogonocherus; species Pogonocherus hispidulus. The sequence goes on from OZ004698.1 coordinate 8,513,122, forward strand.
TAGGTCGACATTGTTAAGAGTATCCTATACCTATCATTTACCGTTATGAAGATATTAGCATTTAAAGAAAAAAATCTGTAAAAAACACCTGCTCAAAAAATCTCGGCAAAACAAATAAGGCATCCAAAAAAAAAGGTAAATAGGGTTTATGTCGTAGACAATTAGACTCAGAAATTACCTCAATGAATCGATATTACCTGATTAATATACAGGGTGTTTTTGACAGATGGCTCAAACATGTATATGTTAAAACTCCAGAAAATCGAAAATCTCTTATGGAACACCCTGTGTATTATTATATTTTTGGATTCTCTATTAAATTTTAACCTTACTCTATATAACGTTTCCTATCCTTATTTTGCTTAGTTTTCAAGTTATTGACGAAAATGTTTTGTGTCCTATTTATAAGAGACACATTTTAGCCCCTGTCTTTCTTGGCCAATATTTAAATGGTCCCAGATACCTTAGGTAAAATACCAAGAAATGGCATTCATTATAAACTTGCATTTTATCTTTATTGGATGCCGAAGAAGATGCCAATCAGATCATCTATCAGATGAACGGAGTTCCATGCCACAATACGGCAGTTGTAAGGAATTTTAATAACAACTATTTTGTGGAATGGATAGGGCCAAACGGGAATATCCCATGGCCGCCGAGGATCCCAGATTTAACTCCACTTGATAACTTTTTATGGGGTACATTGAAAGCCTGAGTTTATCAAATTCAGAGTAATAATGTTGATGATTTAAAGATTAAAATCAGGATGTAAATTGAAGCGCTCAATCAAAGTGATTGCGCTGTAAAAAAACTAGCAGTTATATACACAACCTGCATAGCTGACATATAGGACACTTGATTTAATTTATTATTTTTATAGTTATTTGTTGATTATTGATAGTTATTTGTGGTTCAAGTTACAAACATATATTTGTTTATATTAGTTAATTAATGAAATAATTTAAAAAATATTAGTTTTTAATAAAATAATATATTCTTAATCAGTATTAAGGCACACTTACTATAATATACCAAATAATAGTAGAGATATTTTTAATAATAGGCGATAATGATTAATAGCTGACATTTTTTCTACATTTTCGTCAATATCTTGAAAACTAAGCAAAATAAGGATAGGGAACGTTATATAGAGTAAGGTTAAAATTTAATAGAGAATCCAAAAATATAATAATACACAGGGTGTTCCATAAAAGATTTTCGATTTTCTGGAGTTTTAACATATACATGTTTGAGCCATCTGTCAAAAACACCTTGTATATTAATCAGGTAAAATCGATTCATAGAAGTAATTTCTGAGTCTAATTGTCTACGAAATAAACCCTATTTACCTTTCTTTTGGATGTCTTATTTGTTTTGCCGAGATTTTTTGAGCAGGTGTTTTTTACAGATTTTTTTCTTTAAATGCTAATATCTTCATAACGGTAAATGATAGGTATAGGGTACTCTTAACAATGTCGACCTAGAATTTTAAGTAGAGTTCAAAAACGTAATTGAATATAGGGTGTCCCATTTAAAAAAAGAAAGTTGATGCCTGGATCAGAGAAACTGAACAACCTGTATTCAATAAAGTTACAAAAATGAAAAATTCAGGTAAAAACAAAAAACTTTCGTATTTAACTTTTTTCTCTACCTTTTATACTTTCTGAGATAAGGGGATAGAGGATCTTATTTTGGACACCCTGTACAGTTTTCTATATTCGCTAGTTCATAGAAAATGGGACAACCGATATGTATATTGAAATCACAGCATTTTTCACTATACACTTTTAGAATACATTAATGTTTATTGTATAAAAGTTATTTTTAAAATATATACTTATGTTATTGTATAAAAATCTATTCAGTGACAACACTGTAATCAGTACCTATCACAATACCACTGATTAGTATGAGTGAACAAAATACATTTGTTTTTAAGTAGAAATGTAAATATTTTAGTCATTATTATACTATCGTATTACATTGTTATTATATTATATATACCTAAGCGTATCTGCGCAATAATAATTAGATATATTTACTAATTACATCATTTATTCCTCTGGACTTTATAAAATAGTTTGTAATGATTTGGTCTTTTGTTATGGTAGGTACACAAAGTGATCTGATCACTGATCAGTTACATAAAATGTAAAATCGTTACTGTGTTTGCTGCTGCCTTTTTCACTTGCGATTTCCTTGAAAATTTGAGGGAACTTTAATTTTGGGTTAAGACGGTTCCCTTTAAAAAACTATACAAACAAAATAGGATTAATATATATATCAGAAACGCAAGACAATAGTTACAGAGTACCTACTTATATTAAGACAGGAACTTCTAGGAAACTTCTATTACTGACAGACAACAGACAACACAATATAGGTCTGTTCCCACAAAGAATCACAAAGATATTTACGATGCCGTTCAAACTACCACTACCGCGCATGGCATTATAAATTTATCTGTTCTTATAACTTGTATGTAAGTAGTCGATTCTGTCGAATAGACTTTCTGTTGCGTTATGTTGTCTACAAAGGTCTCTAATAAACAACAAACTGTTTATTTTACAACTTACTTTATCCATGTATGTTTATTAATTCTGTTTTGCCTTAGGACGTCGTGTATAATAATTAAAATTAAATAAAAAATTTAGTATTACTAGTGGCAAGTTTAGGAAGGAAAGTGTACATTGTTTTCTAATTATTATTAATAGGTACTTGTGTATATTAGATTTAGATATTTTAGAATTTATTGGGTTTGGTTCAAAAGTTTATACAAGTTTAATAAATCAAATAAATAAAATAAAATAGACACTACTTGTATTTCAAGTCGGATGTTAAAAAAAATGCTCGTCGCTTGACGCGAGCTCGCTCTCCAGTCTTGCTAGGGCTTAAGGAAGGTAACCCCCCGTAACAAAAGAAGTACCGTGTTAGTGACACTGTAATGCATTGTAGATAAGTTTTCAAGGTCTTTTATTTTAAACAATCAGTAAATTTAAAATGCAGTCGATTATAAAGATAACCCGATCACCGATACTGATTTCTTTTAACTATAAAGCTTATTTTGAGAATTAAAAGATCCATCATATGTTATCTAATTTCAAAGAACCATTTTAATAAGATAAGATTTTGGTCGAAGTTCTGTAAATAATTTTAACAGCGCAGGGTCAAGGTCAAAACAATTTCTCTTATCCATAAAAATTTATTCTATTGTCAAGAAAAAGTTAGTTTGTGATAAAAAATCTTAAAGAACAAACTTACACTAATAGAGAAAAAGCTAACACTTAGCACCTACCATGGATATATTAAGTGTGGAAAAAAGTCTAACCAGAAAAATGTCCAAAATATTTTTTTCTTACGAAAACGATGAAAGAGGTGAAAAGGTATTATAAATTTGCTGCCTTTTGAAATATTGTACTTCTATATATAGTGGCGGCCGGGTCAAAGAAAAACAAATTTTCACAATTAAAACTCTATTATTTGCATTTTTCTCGAAATGTTTTTTATGAAACTTAATAAAGATGTTATACGTCTTTCTTTATATAGGAATTAGGCCAAAAAGTTAACCAAGAGATAAATTATTAATGAAATTATCAAATATTGTGGTTCAATAAATTTTTATATTTTCTCGTTACCTATATTATCCTAAGTATACAAAGGAATAACCTTATTATTGTTAAGATATGTCGCAAACAACTACTTTGCGTACAACATGCACCGACTAACATTGAATTACAATCGCATATCTTCATATAACCTCAACCTCAAGTCGCGTCAAAACCCTCACACAATATGTATGCAGCAAAATAACGCAATAATCGTTTCAAACAATTTAAAATTATTATAATTTAGTTAATTACAATACATGAAATATCCTATAAATAATCTCTGAAGATGGCCTAATAAAGCCGAAACGTCAGAAACAGTGGCGGCTGGTGAAATTTGGGAATGGGGGGCACAGGGGAAAAAAATGCGCCGCAGGCGAAAATTTTGCATTTTTCAAGGTCAAACACCTTAAAATTAAAAATTAGAAATTCGTAGAGCAAAAATATTTGCTTGAAGAAATAGGTTTCGTTAGGCAAATATCCCCTTTTTTGATGCGATTGACAGAAAAATGGAAAAATTATTTTCCATATTTCACTTCACACGTTCACTTTCGACTGTAGTCATAGGAATTGTGCACAATATAGTTTAATAGTTCAACCGATTCCGAAAACGTCGTAAGTAAATTATTTTTCTTTAACATTTGTAATAAAGCAACCGCACCACTATGTTATGTTCCAGAGGAAAAACTATTCTATAGTTGTTAAATTTCTCCTTTTCAAACAAATTGGCTATAGTTAAAAAATCAGTAAATTGAAATCTCTCACGTACGTTCATTAATATGATGTCACATATTTCTTTGCACTGCATTACCTTTGAGTCTCCTACAGTAACTTTTCTCTTTTTTCTTAAATTATCCACAGAATGTTCCTCGGAATGTTCTGTTAAAATGTCAGCATTATTTATTAATTCTTCTGTATTATTTCTTAGACATTGTATAGCAGCTGTAAACGAGTCTCAATTATTCCTAACAGTATTATAATCTAGATCATTCTGTTAGAGTCTAACTGCCTCCCCCGTAACTGATTGAAAAGTATCTGTATTCTGTACCGTCTGGTCGACGGGGCAGCGCCCATTCAATGACGTAACAGAACGCATTAGAAAAGAGGCGCTGGAAATATAGAAGCTGTGTATCCTTTTCTTGCGCATGCAAATAGAAAAGAAAAAAGAACAGGCACACAGCGGCCGTGCCCAGCCGTCCATAGACGGTGAAGCGTGAAGTGAAGCGGTCTAGACGCTAGACGGATATGTATGCACCAAATGATTCAATATTCATGATGAAAAATTAATAAAAAAAATCCACCAAATTATAATAATTATAAAAGTTTATAAAATATCACAACATTCACAAGTCTTATGTGCTTACGCATAGGGCACGTGCCCTTGTGCCCATTATGACTAACCGCCACTGGTCAGAAATATATATATATGTATAAAAAAATGTAACCTTTTTTATATGTAATTAAGTGACCGATATACCCAAGAAAAACAATCTGTGTTATAACCTCAACCTACTGAATCTAATACATTTTTCTTTTTAATAGTGTTATCTACATTTTTTAAATTATGAAATATTAGGTATGCAAGGATCTAAATAATTATTTTTGGTTACTACCCTTTTATATTGAATTTTAATGATTTTTTTTTTAAATTTTTTAATGACTAAAGATTAAAGTGAGTACATTAATCAAATCAGTGACTATAGAAAGAAGTCACTGATCAAATAAATTTACATGTTGGTGGTTGAAATCACTACTATTAAAATATAAACAATTTCTGTTTATAAACATTAATATAACAAACAAATCAAATATAACTAAATAACAATAGCTTTAAAGATAAACACCGTTTACGATAAAAGTTAGAAACAACCATTAAATAAAAATTCAACTTACTTTATTAACTACTATGATAATAACTATGCTTCAACATCTACAACAGATCTTACGATTTACAGCTATTACATTACAGTAACAAGATACACAACTATAAACAAGATGTAGTATATCAATTGACTGTATTTTCAACACAAGCACTATCAGTCAATTAACCGCAGATTGCGATTGTCTATTTGGAAATGTACTTAATTATCTAACTAAAACATGACACGCCACGCATGGGCAGATGAGAAGTTTATTTTACTGCGAATGCTTTTATTCGATGTGCATCTGAGTACTGCCAAATGCAAAAGTAGTGAGTAAAGTGCACTTGTGTGTATATCGTATAACATAAGATATTGAAATAATGGTAACGTAAAAAATCTACCAGGCAGGCTACCATCAAGCAACGGCTAAATCAACTACAACGCCTGGCGTGTGTAAGGACGATAGGAGCTATGCGCAAGGCTCCCATAGAGGCTCTGGAGGTTCTCCTGTCTCTCCCAATACTGCATATGGCGGCGAGGAAGAAGCAAGGAGGGCCTCTTATAAGGGCAAGCAGTGGGGGCGGTGGCTAGGTCAAAGTCACGATGGTGGACACACAAGTATTCTTAAGGAACAAGAGGAGACAGTCTGCTGGACGCACCCAGCGACAGGATATCTCCGACTTATGTGTTTCATAAACCTTTTACAGTAGAGAGTAGAGATGGCCTCGTCTGGTTTACGCATGGGTCCAAGACAGACCAGGGCACAGGGGCGAAGTCCAAAGCGTGCGCCCAAGGGCGAGACTATCCTTCTCCTCTCCTCTTTCAGGCGGAAGTGTTTGCTATCTCTGAATGTGTTCAGGAAAATCTCAAAAGGAGATATTCCAATCAGCGTATCTAGATATGCGCCGACAGTCAGGTGGCTATACATGCCTTGATCTCCTACAGGATCACCTTCAGGGCAGTCCTAGAGTGTATTAATGGTCTGGCCCAATTGGGACAGAGCAACCAAGTAAAAGTGAACTGGAAATGAAGAGGCCGATGCACTGACTAAAAGAGGCGCAAGTATACAGATTAGAGGGCCCGAACCAGTACTCGGACTTCCGCCTAGTTATGTAACAAGGTTTATTAAAAACTGGATCAGGAAAAGATCAAAGGTAAAATGGTCGAACAGGACTGGGTTGCGACAAGCCAGACTCTTAATTGAAAGGCCTTGGTCGAACGCAACTCGATCAATACTTGCGCTAAGTCGTAACAGCATAAAAATTGTCACAGGACTGTTAACAGATCACAGACATCTCAACAAGCACCTTAATACTATTTGCCTTAGTGACACTAGAAGGTGCAGGTTTTGCGGATACGATGACGAGAATTCCATTCACATCCTGTGTCGCTGTGCCTGCTTATGGTCAAGAGACACAAACATCTGGGTGCAGCATTTCTCCTGCCCCAGGACATTAGAGAGCTTCCACTAGAACGGGTGTTGGCCTATGCGCATAGCACGGGTCTTTTCCAATAGCTCCCGACTAGCGGCAGGCACAGTGGACAGTGGGAAAGGCCTGAGTGCTGCGGGTAACCGCGCCGCCTTCCAACAACAACAACAACAACAACAACAACAACGTAGAAAATCACAATTTACCTTAAAAGCAAATGGCTGACTAATTGCCTCTTTAAGTGTTGCCAGTGCCTATTATTACGGTGAAACACTAAACCAGAGTAAGAATTTTCTGGGATAACGTGATTCACCTTACCCGCGAAACACTGGTCAAAAGTGACGTATTTTTTTATATTGCTTTTATTAGAAAAAACAGTTTATAATTTCGTACTATATTTGCAATTACTATATTTTCTGTGGTTTACTTGTTCTACAAACTTTGGGCAACTTCTATGTGCGTGTAAAACAGTAAATATATAATTAAAAATTAAATTGTAAACATATATTTACCGTTTAGATTCAGAAGTATCTTCATAGTAACATAAAGCCAACAACTCCTGTGTTTATAACTGCAGTTGCTGTTATTCGAGGAAAGGAAAAGAACATTTCATTTTACTTTTAGTGTTTTGTTAAGAATCCTGGCACCACAACGAAAATAATTACGGCAAAGAGAGAGCAATAAGAGAAAATTTAGTAAGACGTGTATAATTACTGTGTGTCTAATAACACACGAAGTATCATATAATTATTAATATATTTTTTTAAATATCTATTGTTTCACTTATTATAAAACTATTTAAAAAGTTGACATCGACTTCACCACCCGAGTGAACTCACACATTTTGACTAGACGTCAAAAGTGGTGGTAAACTCAATCCACGTGATCCAATTTTGGTTTGATATTCCTATATTGTCTTAAAAGTTGACATTGATAGACTCTACATTTGCAATGTATTAAAAATCTTGCAAAACCAGTGCAGTTTGTTAAATTCTTTACTTCCATCAAATTTATTCACATATAAATGTGTTCCTAATATAACAGAAATTGCGTCGTTCTAGTATTTTATCGAAATTAAGAAGCTAGGACGTATTTGAATTGTTACTCTATTTTTATCAATAAGGTCTGGGGTTGTAAATAATTAGAAGACTTTTTATTCACCCTATAACATCACCTAGTTCACATAATGGATACGTTGTTGGTGACAAATATATTTATTTTTCTGTACATACGATTTTACTTTGTACATATTTTTTATAATATTTTTGTATATTATTTTTTTTACAATAAAAATAGAACGATTATATTACAGTTAAAATATACCTTCATCCTATCCATGAAGGGTAATTATAATATGACACTAATAGTTAGGTGTTTACTACTTTTAAAAGTGAGTTAAATTACAAATAAGTCACACGAAAGTGTATTTAAAAAATATAGTGTTATTGTACTTAGTCAGTCAATAATGTCAATATGGTGACAAATAATACTTTATTTATTTAAATCACTAATGGTTATACCCAGCTCTATTATTAAGACACGATGGATAATTGTTATGGGGCAAACATGGTACATTTATGTAGCGTTCGAAAAGTATTAGCCCATAAGGCTTTCTGCTGAGAAGGACATTTTCCTCAACATATTTTTTCCATACGTGTTTCATCTGAAACTTTATTTAAACTTTATCTTCGTGTGTGGTTAGTAAAATAACAGCGAGTGAGCTAAAATTCTCCTCAATAGTGAGTTACATAACTCATTTGATCTAAAATCACCATAGTTCTAGTTCTATTTGTAAAACTATTGCATACAATATTTAACTTCTACCGACTAAAAAATGAATAGGTTGAGCTACAATGGGCCAAAGTGTCATGAATTTCAGTGATGTTCATTAAAAAATTGTAAGATTTTTCTTGTTTCAAGCTGACGTTTGAAACCATTTCCACTTAATCTCATTATTTTTTAATGAAATTTGATGACACTTTTGATGAGTTACGTTGCGCGTTTTTTCTTAAGTGAAAACTTCTACCAGTCACATTTGAGCTTTGAAGCGTTTCAATCCAAACCAGAATCCACCTTCAGCATTCATGTTAAACTGCTGCTTAGATATCTGCACAGGAATGACACTCTTTTCCACCGGAACCATTTCAAAATGCTGTAGAATGTGAAATATTATAACCTTGTTTTCCAACAGAGCAAATCTTGAACCGATACAGTTACGGGGACCCAACCCGAATGGGAAGTAAGTGTAGGGTTTGATGTTGCCTTTGTTTTCATCGCTGAATCTTTCTGGATCGAAACGTTCCGGATCTGGGAAATGTTGTGGGTCATGATGGATGCCCATGATGGGCAACCAAACCACAGCTCCTTTTTCTAGGTGTAAGGGACTCTCATCAGGTGACACTGGCTCTATAGTGTAGGGTGTGGTACAAATTCTGTCTACAGCTATAGCATTGGGCCATTTTCTTAAACATTCTGCAACATTACCAAACAAAAATCCATTATAAATATAAAATCCGCACTATTAAATTTTAATTTCAAGCATGTATTTTAAACTATAGTCTTACATATTAATTTAAAATAATTAAAAACCTTTGAAACAGTAGTAAACTCTACATTTTTAAAAATATCGTCCATACTAACCTGAGACGACCATATCCATGTACTTCATATTCAGAAGGCCTTCATAAGTAAGTTTACCTCCACACTCGTCTAAGGTATCCCTAACTTCCTTCCTCAGTCTGTCCTGGATGTCTGGATTGGCGGCAAGTTCGTAGGCTAAGAAACACATAAGCCCAGAAACGGTGTCAAAACCACCGAAAAAGAAAATCATTGCTTGAGCTGTGATATCCATGTCACTAATATTTTTTGGTATCTTTGTTTTGCTTTGGGATTTGTCTGAAATGTACACCAAAATTGATTGATATTCAGATGGTACAAATAACAAAGCAGAATATTATTATTATTATTATGGTTGACAATTGACTTAGGACTAAGACCACAAGTTTCAAAATAGATAAAGAAGACAGACATTTTCAATATTTGTCATGATTATATTAGTTACATGTTTTCAATTTCTTTTACTGCTGCCCAACAAAAAATGTTTATCCTAAAAATGACGTCTCATGATTATTTAAATCCAATTAACACAATATAACTTAAATGTGACGTTAAAAAGAACCTCCCTGAATTTTGTAGACTTTACATTACCAGAGCCTTACTCTACTATCCTTCAAGCACATGATCAGAGTGATATTATATGAGTTACGGATCTGTGTTTTATATCTCTTGATAGAACATTTAACCACTTACTAATCTCGCTTTCCTTAGCTACGGAGAATCCTGTGTCGATTACACCATTCTCTTCCCGGCTCTGAATTCCTTTCCTTGCCTCCATAAGCAAATGGATCATATCCGGGCGGACGATTCCCTTCTCTTTTCTTACTCTGAGCGTGTCACCCACGATTTTTTTGAAAAATCTGCTTACTTCCGATGAGAAGAATGTTATGTTCAACAGCTAAATAAATATGAAATTACATGAAACATTTACTCAACTTAATTGTAAATTCTTTTTGCAAGTGATTGTCTATACTACTAAAAAACCTCAAAATGAGTTCAATGAAAAGATCATCCAAATGAAAACTTAAGCAACATTGATTGTGTACTTGTGATAAGTGACCAATGGCAATGTAGGAAAGACTCGCGATGTTTACTACTTTTCAGAGATATAAAATTTATACACACTTAGGCGACGTTTGTGTACCATCCCTTGGATAGGAAGTAAAACCGAAAATCCCTTACTGTTTATACGATGATAGACAAGTTAAAGATCTCTAGCCTTACGACAAAGTGATGGTTCATAAATATCTTCGTCAAAATCGTCAATCAAAATCTCTTCACGTTGGGGATTGCTCGCTTTTTGGCGTTGGTAATTGGCTTTAGTTATGGAAATAGGACATTAAGTAAACTAAATAAAAAAGGCGCCTGTAACATATATGCTCATTTCAATATATCTTTTCTTACTACAGATACTTTCCCATCAATCACTTTTATTTGTGGGAGGAATATGTACTAAAAAATTCAGAAATAATTGTTACTTATAGTTAATGTTTTGCTACTTAATTAAATTACTTAATTTAAAAAATACGTTTTTCGGAAAACAATTAATATTGAAGTTGGTTCAAATACCTGCTATACTTACTCCGTAAAGTTTCGGAATGGCCGTATATCCAAAGAACTTAAAATTTTTCCAGAACCCACTGAAGTCTGTAGCTTCCTTTCCCATCAAGTAGAAATTGTTGTTTGGCTCATTCAAGGAGTCCACTTTGATGCCGAAAGCTGTAGTGGCTATTACGTCATTCGTAAAACGTGTAAAAGTATCCTTGAATTCAACCGTGACAACGTCTTCATTTTTATGAAGGAAGTACTGAACAAAATTCTCGGCACATTCCGTCATTAAAACGAACATTGATTTCATCTTGCTGCTGGTGAACGAGGGGCTAAGAATTGCTCTCATTTCTCGCCATTTTTGGCCTAAAATTTATAGGACAATCTTAAGTTACTTATAGCAGCAAGATAATTAAATCGATGAGATATTAATTGCTTCTTTAATGAAATACTAACAATAAAACTTAAAAATAAAACTAACTTATAGAAATGTGGATCAGACGAATCTGTTAGAAGTGACCCCCATCACTTATTATAATATTATTTATATTATTGTTTTTATTTTATTAAAGAGTTATGCAATATATTGCTGTTGTTACAGTTTGTTTTGCTACGGCAGTTGCCATGATTTAAATTGTTACTATTAAATTTACATGGTTCTGGTAATAACTTCTCAAAAAACATATAAAACACTTCTAAATAAATGTCAGATTTCCTTGGAGAAAAAAATCTTTAGAGAAGGTAATGAGAAAGTAATGGTATACTTGCCTTTAAGAGCGAACAAGTTTTTGCCCCACAGGGGATCAATATCCTCAGGAATGAAGGTTCGATGGTCAGTGAAATGATCAAAATCTTTGACAGTTATTTGTTTAATGAGATCCGGGTCTCTAAGTACCAACGTTGGTACACGGAACAGGAACATACCAGAATATCTAAAATAGACAAGTTATGTATATATGTCTTCGGCAGTTGTTATAATCAAATCGCGAGAAGGAACTTAGACTAAAGTTCTTTTCTAATATCGAGCTTGTAGCAATATTTGTCCTCATAGAGTTGATCAGGCGAGTATTTAATTTTAAGAAAGTGTGTTTTGATGACAAAAAAAGTAAATCTATTGCGCATGAAGGCCTATGGCTAATAAGCCAACGCCATCAGATTTCTTTTTAAGGTCGCATTAAAATTTTTACTAAAGTGAAACACAAAACCTTTCAAAATGTCCACTGTAAGTAAAACGCTTCACTTCTTTCGATGCAGGTTTCGGTGCTCTTGACGTTATCTGAAGACTTTTACAAAAAATTTACAGATGATAGCATAGCAAAGCACACATCGAGAGAAGTGCTGTATTTTGATGTTTAGTGAAAAGATCGATCGGCTTGTGGAGTCTTTTCTTAAAACATAATATAAGATATCTTATTTGAATGGATAATCAAGGTAGTTGGGCTGTATGAAGGTTAGAAACAAAAAACCAAAATAAATATTATTTCTACGCTGTAGTGTACTTATTTCTCCGTTTGCCGTTTGGGTATTGGATATTTAACTTATTATTTAACATAAGTCATTTTGTAAACAATATGATGCAATAGGTTATACAAATATGCAACATCACCAACTTGATTATATTTTATATAACTTGACAACTATCTTCATTTGGAGTCGCGACGTGATTTGCTTTCTTTGATTTGTTTCTGTTTGCCTATGTATGTGTAATAAGAAATAACGGTTCTAAAAAATTTATTTTGCGTATGCGCCACCTATAAAATAATTAATACGTTGAGGTTCAGAGTCATGAGTTCGGGCTCATCATTACGATGAGAAAGGGTTGGAGATATCACTATAATCAGTATTATTATTGAATAAAGATAGATTACTGGTAATTAACTATAAACTGGGACTTGTGTAAATCTGTAAAACTTTTCTTTAGAAGATTTTTCTGTTATTATTATTATCCACAAAACAAATAGTATTTCATCATGGTTAATTGCAATGACATACAAAACAGCTATTCTTACCTTGTGCCTGGACATTGATTATAAACCATTTTCACCATATCAGCAAAACTTTGTGTTCTTATGAAGGTTCCCCAGTTGTCACCGAATATCCATTTGGGATTTCCTTGCTTAACCCCTCTATCTCTCCAGTAATGGGTCGGTTTTACAATAAAATAGTAAAACAGGACGGCCACCACCACCACCGTTGCAAGTATTAACATCAACATGTTGACCTTAAAATACGTTCAGACATGGTCTTAAAATATACCTTTATACAATTAATGCCTAAAACAACTACTCCACGGGCAATGTGCCCCGACTGGCATTGCATTACATCGGCATCTACAAAGGAGTCGCCACATCGGGCACATTGCCCGTGGAGTAGTTGTTATCGGCATCTCCTTCAAATAAATAAGTAGGATTGTCTTCCTTAAAGACAATAGAGGTCACTGCTGTAATGGCACCTGCGGAAAAGCAGGTCGTTGTCTGTCTGTCAATTTGACAATAATTGTCAGACAGGTAGTAGCAAAGACCCAAAGAGGGCACTACGGTGTGTACGGTTATATTGTATTAATGAGGATTATTATTATTATTAGTCATAGTATCGTGGTAAAATACAAATATTATATATGAAATATCTACGTGTTATACAGTATTCTGGCTTCACACTATATAATTTATAATAATTTTATTTTAATTAAACTTGTTTGTAATTCAATTTAAATTTTTAACTCCTTTATTTTTGAGGGTTAAATTATATTTGCCTCGACTTATTTATAGCATTTATTGAATATTTAAATTAATTTTATTTTAATTAAATTTGAGTTTAGTGTTGGGCGCCAATTATATTTTAGATTATAGTAAATTTTCGTAATTTTTAATTTTCTCAATTAATCAACTTCCATGTTATACATAAGAAAACATTTTGCTTACCTCCTTAATCTACAACTCCTTCTTTTCAGCTATTCACCTATATTCACTCTATTTTGTTTTTATTTTAAATAATTTAAAAGTTATCTAATTCAATAAAATTTTTTTAGAAATTGAATCTATTGAATTGTTTAATTAATTTGGAACAATGATTGACTCTTTTTCAGGTGGGGTTCATTACAAATATTTTCTTGACTGTAATATTTTTAATTTAATATAATAAAATTTTTTTTTTTTTTATTTTTTAATTTTAAAAGTATTCTGTAAATTTGTTCTAGCAAATAAACCTCTAGTTAAATTTAACAATCCTTATTTTATTTTAATCAAATAGAAACATATGTCCGTGGACAAAAACTTGATCTATACAAATTTATGTAATTTGGGTTGCCTACCATCTTACTATTTGCAGATCTATTATTAAACACTTTACATAACTGTACTCAACTATGTAAATTCTGCACAAACAGGTTATGTTGCTTAAACTAAAACTAAAATATTACTAATTATGCAAAACTGTTATTAAAATTGTTCATATTTGTGTGACAAATTCTGGATATTATTCTTCTTCTGGATCATTTCTCTGGATCTCTTTTAAGGTAAGTACTTTATTTAGACTCCTGTCTATTTTAGGCCTGACTTTTTATCTAGATAATATGTTATAGCTATATATTTAAAATCGTCTTATTAATGCAATTAAATGAAAATATAATCTCAATATTTCTGCTTGTAGATCTCTGCTATCTTTTCTCCAGCTGTGTATTAATTTTAAGCAAGTGATTTGACAAACAAACTTACTTTGAGGTTATCTTGTTATCCCTGCTTATCTCTCGATATATTTTTTAACAACTTTCCTTCTCAATTTCTAGTCAAAATTCTATTATTATTCTTGATTTTTCAAAAAGGACGCCGCTTCGGTTTTTCTCCAAATTTTTCGTTATTCCTATCTCTTAGCAACAATTTCAATTCATTCTTTTTCATGGAACTTCGATTTTACCCATGTCTTTAATCACTCTTTTGCACTTAAAAGTCTTTTCTTAAACACTTCAATTTACTTTAAATTGTTTTTTAATACTTTTTAAAACTACTCTCTTATTTAATTAACAAATTTATATTACTTAATTTATTATTTAACTATGCTTATTTTCTAAAACAAATCCCTTATTTTATTTTAAAATACCTTCTCTTATCTAGTTACTATCTGTCAAAATTTTATTTGATTATAATTTAAATGTCCTTAATTCTCACAATTCAATATATGAATTTTAATAAATCATTGATAACTTTTCTATTACTTATTCATTCCTTTTGAAATTTAATAATCTTAAACTTTAATCTTTTCTGATTGAATATATGTCAATAGCTCTGGTTTTATTTTACTTTTTCTAATTGTACTGTGCCTAAATATTGTCATGTGTCTAACATTTTACATATGTATCAATCATATATTTATCCCTATAATTCTTTTAGTAGATCTAGAATGTCTTAATATATATATATAGGGTGTCCCACGGTGACCACCCATTAGAATTTTCAGACACTACTTCGATTTGAATTTTGAAAGTTTTAGATATAGGGTTTTTCAGGAATGTCCTCGTCAAATAAAATAATGTATCACTTCCGGTTATACCGGAAATTGACTTCACCTTCGTTATTTTAAATGGAACACCCTATATATTATTTCATTTCTGAATTCTAGGTGAAATTCTAAACACATTTCATGTAGGATGTCCGATATCTATGTTTTTGAAATATTGACAGGTGGATATTGACATTTTGCAAATTTGACACACTGTAAAATTTAATCGGTTTGAGATCAAGCAAAACGGTTTGCACAGCCCTAATCTTAACATTATTGGCCTTGTGGTTCGTGCACTATTGCCAGCAAAAAATAGGCTGAAATAGGCAAAATTTCCATAGGTGTGCCTATTCGTCACAGATATATTATGTTAGATCGATTTGGAACATTAAAACCAATTAAAAATCGAGGTATAGAAGATGTACGATTTTCTGTTCTCTAGCTCGTGCAGATCTATTAATGATTCCCATAGAAAATGGGACAGCCAGTATATTGAAAACAGAGCATTTTTCACAATAGGTTTACTTTTAGACGATATTAATGTTCATTGTATAAAAGTTATTATATGTATAATGTATAAAAATCTATTCAGTGAACACAACACTGAAATTTGTAGGTTGACAAGATTTTCAAGGTCGTGACTAAATGATATTGGTATTACAATGTCAGTAATTAATATAATTATACATATATATATACAAAATACGTTGGTTTTCAAGTAGAAATAAATGTAAATATCGTTGTCATTATTCTGCTAATTATATCACTGACCCCTTTGCACTTTATAAAATATTTTGTGGTGATTTGGTCATCTTTTGTTTTTGTTAGGGAATGTATACAAGGAGATCAGCTCCATAGAATGTAAAATTGAAGCTAATAATTTTACTAGAAAATTTAGTAGTACTAGCAGTATATGATGCAAAGTGTAGGTATATTTAGTAGTACTAGCAGTATATGATGCAAAGTGTAGGTATATTGTATTCTAATTATTGTACTTGTGTATTTTAAATTTAGATATTATAGAATTTCTTGGATCTGATACCGAAGTTTGTACAAATTTAATAAATAGAAACAAAAATATTAACAAGAACGGAGGAAATGTGTTAGCTTCCTTGCCCGATTTTGACAGTTTCCTTGCTATAAAGAAATATACACCTACGTCATTTTTACGTAATTTTTACTTACGAATGTATCCTCACGAATCGAGAATCGGGCCTCAGGAAGCTGTAAACAACTGAATATTTAAATAGATTCCGCATGCGCAACTCATTCGACAATCATCAAACCAGATAACATAAGCCCTGCTCCTGCAGGATTCGGCAACTAGTCAGATCCAATCAAATGATTCTAAACCAGCCATCAAATCCTTTTCAACCGATCTCAATACTTCTGATTAGTTGGTGGTTGCTGCAGGATCAGGCCTTTTGTTGACAAGCTATTTATCAAATTGTCAGTAAACTCTGTTGGAACACTTTACAAAGTTTTGTACAGAAAATGAGTCCTGGTGACTGTTTTTGACTCCTGTGGGAACAAACATTAAAAGGAAGCGTAACAGGTTTATTATTAGGTCAGCCACACTGAAAAGCGGATTGACGATCTTGAGTAAAATCAAACGCCCCCCCTTCTTCGAAGATATAATATAGACATTTTTATTTCAAGTCAGAGTTTCAAGAAAATGATTGTTCGCTCTCGTCTAACCGACGCGCAGTAACAAAAACGGCACCGTGTTAATGACGCTGTAATGCTTTGTAGATTAGTGTTCAAGGCCTTTTATTTTAAACCAGTAAATTTAAAATGCAGTCAATTTCATTACAAAAAATAAAGATAAGCAGATCACCGATATTGATTTTTTTACTATGAAGCTTGTTTTGAGAGTTAAAAGATTTATTTATATATTATCATTGTTATCAAATAACAACGAACAATTTTAATAAGATAATTTTTTGATAGAAGTTCTATAAATAATTTTAATAGCGCAGAGTCAAGATCTAAGCCATTTCTTATAATATCCATATAAAGTAATTTAAACATCTGTTATTCTATACTTCAGTCAAGTTTCCCCAAAGCCGCCAATATTTGGCGGCTAAGTCTTAATACGCCGTCGCTTCCACCCTAGGGTCGGACAAATCATTTTGATGGTGGAAATACGTTAAACAACATCTCCTTACCCGATTCCTATAATTAGTTTCTCTTGTCCAGGCGAAATGGTCGATTTATGGTAAATTGGTGGCTAAGTCTTAATACACCGCCGCTTCTACCATAGGATCGGACAAGTTATATTGGTGGTGAAAATCAATTATGGAATAACAGTGGGTACCTTTACACGTGTTTAAAACATTTTTTTTAATCAGATATTCCCCCAATATCTGATTAAAAAAAATTGTTTTAAACACGTGTAAAGGTAAAATTTAAAACATTTTAATATTTCTATTTTGCAATTTTAATTATAAACCGTTCATGTTCGAATACGGTCACCCAAGACAAAATATACATTTCTGCCGACTCTTGAATGAAATGTTGTAAATAGTTTTTGGAACTCTAATAGTACATAATTGAAATGCATTTTTATATTTATTGGAAAATATCGTTTACATTTTTCTACATATTATGTAACATTACGAATCTACGAATATTTTGGTAAAATTATCTCTAAAAATTCAAATTATATGAGTATATTTACATGTTCGTCTTTAAAATCACCTACCTATATCGTTAAAATATAAACAATTGTTGTTTATAAACATTAATATAACAAACAAATCAAATATAATTAAATAACAATAATTTTAAAGATAGGCACCGTTTACGTTAAAAATGCAGAAATAACCATTAAATAAAAATTCAACTTACTTTATTGACTACTAGGGTTGGTTAAGCGTATAATAATAACTTTATGCTTCTGTAAGTCACCTTACAGCTATAGACACTACCAAGATACACAACTATAAGTAAACAAGATGTAGGTATATATCAACCAACTGTATTTTTAACAGGAGCGCCATCAAATAGCCGCAGATTGCGATTGTCTCGTGCATTAATATCTGGAAATGTACTTAATTATCTGACTAAAACATGAAGCGCCACGTATTCGCAGATGCGAAATTTATTTTACTGCGGATACTTTTATTCGATGTGCATCTGAGTACTGTCAAATGCAAAAGTAGTGAGTAAAGTGCACTTGTGTGCACTCTTATATCGTATAACCTAAGATATTGAAATAATGGTAACGTAAAAAATCTACCAGGCAGGCTACCATTAAGCAACGGCAAAGTCAACTACAACGCCTGGCGTGTGTAAGCACGATAGGAGCTGTGCGCAAGGCTCCCATAGGGGCTCTAGAGGTTCTCCTGTCTCTCCCAATACTGCATATGGCGACGAGGAAGAAGCAAAGGAGGGCCTCTCATAAGGTCGAGCAGTGGGGGCGGTGGGTAGGTATAAGTCACGATGGTGGACACACAAGAATTCTTAAGGAACTTGTGGGAGGAGACAGTCTGCTGAACGCACCCAGCGACAGGATATCTCCCACTTATGTGTTTCATAAAACTTTCACAGTAGAGAGTAGAGATACCGGACAGGGACGCTTGGCTCGAAAATCCTGATGCTCAGGTCTCGAATGGGCTCGTCTGGTTTAAGGATGGGTCCAAGACAGATCTGGGCACAGGGGCGACAGTCCGAGGCGTGCGCCTAAGAGCGAGACTATCCTTCTCCTTGGGAAAGTGTTTGCTATCTTTGCGTGTGTTCAGGAAAATCTCAAAAGGAGATATTCTAATCAGCGTATCCAGATATGCACGGACAGTCAGGCGGCTTTACATGGTTTGATCTCCTACAGGTTCACCTCTAGGGCGGTCCTAGAATGTATTAATGGTCTGTCCTATTGGGACAGAACAACCAAGAATTGACGTGGGTACCGGGTCATCCCAGTATAACTGAAAATGAGCAGGCCGATCCACTGGCTTAAAGAGGCCGAAGTACACAGTTTACAGGGCCCGTACCAGTACTCGGGCTTCAGTCTAGTTGTGTAACAAGGTCTATTAAAAATTGGATCAGGAAAAGATCAGAGGAAGGATGGTCGAATGGGACTGGACTGCGACAAACCAGGCTCTTAATTGAAGGGCCTTGGTCGAACGCAACTCGATCAATATTTGCGCTAATTCGTAACAGCATAAGGATTGTCACAGGACTGTTAACAGATCACAGACATCTCAACAAGCACCTTAATACTATTGGCCTTAGTGACACTAGAAGGTGCAGGTTTTGCGGACATAATGATGAGGATTCCTTTCACATCCTGTGTCGCGTGCCTGCCTCATAGTCAAGAGTCATAAACATCTGGGTGCAGTATTTCTCCTGCCCTAGGACATTAGAGAGCTTCCACTGGAACTAGTGTTGGCCTATGGGCGTAGCACGGGTCTCTTCCAATAGCCCCCGACTAACAGCAAGCCCAGTGGATCGAACGGCCTGAGTGCTGAGGGTAACCGCGCCGCCTTCCAACAACAACAACAACAACGAAGTAAAAAATCACAATTTACCTTAAAAAAACCGGCTGACTAATTGCCTCTTTAAGTTGCCAGCGCCTATAACTACGGTGAAGCACTAAACCAAGGTAAGAATTTTCTCGGGTAACGTGATTCATCTTACCCGCGATACACTGGTCAAAAGTTACGTATTTTTTTATATTGCTTTTATTAGAAAAAACGGTTGATAATATCGTACTAATAATGTCAAATTTATTCACATACAAATGGGTTCCTAATAAAACAGGTATTGCCTCGTTCTAGTTTTTTATCGAAATTAAGAAGCTAGAACGTATTTGAACTGTTACTCTATTTTTATCAATAAGGTCTGGGGTTGTAAATAATTAAAAGACTTTTTATTATTTTTTTTTACAATACAAATAGAACGATTATATTACAGTTAAAATATACGTTAATCCTATCAATGAAGGGTAATTATAGTATGACACTAATAGGTGTTTACTACTTTTATAAGTGAGTTAAATTACAAATAAGTTACACGAAAGGTTATTTAAAAGATATAGTGTTATGCATGTACTTAATCAGTCAATAATGTCAATATGATGACAAATAATACCTTATTTAAATCACTAATGGTTATACCCAGCTCTATTATTAAGACACGATGGATACTTGTTATGGGACGAACATGATACATTTATGTAGCGTTCTAAAAGTAAAGTATTAGCCCATAAGGCTTTCTACTGAGAAGGTCATTTTGCTCAAAATATTTTTTTCCATACGTGTTTCATCTGAAACTTTATTTAAACTTTATCTTCATGTGTGGTTAGTACAATGACAGCGAGTGAGTTAAACTTCTCCTCAATAGTGAGTTACATAACTCATTTGATCTAAAATCACCATAGTTCTAGCACTATTTGTAAAACTATTGCATACAATAAGTATTTAACTTCTACTGACTAAAAAGTGAATAAGTTGAACTACAATGGGCCAAAGTGTCATGAATTTCAGTGATGTTCATTAAAAAATTGTAAGATTTTTCTTGTTTCAAGCTGACGTTTGAAATCATTTCCACTAAATCTCATTATTTTTTAATGAAATTCGATGACACTTTTGATAAGTTACGTTGCGTGTTCTTTCTTAAGTGAATACTTCTACCAGTCACATTTAAGCCCTGAAGCGTTTCAATCCAAACCAGAATCCACCTTCAGCATTCATGTTAAACTGCCGCTTAGATATCTGCACAGGAATTACACTTTTTTCCACCGCAACCAATTCAAAATGCTTTAAAATGTGAAATATTATAACCTTGTTTTCCAATAGAGCAAATCTTGAACCGATGCAGTTACGGGGACCCAAACCGAATGGGAAGTAAGTGTAGGGTTTGATGTTGCCTTTGTTTTCATCGCTGAATCTTTCTGGATCGAAACGTTCTGGATCTGGGAAATGTTGTGGGTCATGATGGATGCCCATGATGGGCAACCAAACTACAGCTCCTTTTTCTAGGTGTAAGGGACTTTCATCAGCTGATACTGGCTCTATAGTGTAGGGTGTGGTGCAAATTCTGTCTAGAGCTATAGCATTAGGCCATTTCCTTAAACATTCTGCAACATTACCAAACAAAAATCCATTATAAATATAAAATCCGCACTATTAAATTTTAATTTCAAGCATGTATTTTAAACTATAGTCTTACATATTAATTTAAAATAATTGAAAACCTTTGAAACAGTAGTAAACTCTACATTTTTAAAAATATCGTCGATACTAACCTGAGACGACCATATCCATGTACTTCATATTCAGAAGGCCTTCATAGGTAAGTTTACCACCGCATTCATCTACGGTATCCCTAACTTCCTTCCTTAGTCTGTCCTGGATATCTGGATTGGCGGCAAGTTCGTAGGCTAAGAAACACATAAGTCCAGAAACCGTGTCAAAACCACCGAAAAAGAAAATCATTGCTTGAGCTGTGATATCCATGTCACTAATATTTTTTGGTATCTTTGTTTTGCCTTGCGATTTGTCTGAAATGTACACCAAAATAGATTGACATTCAAATAACAAGCAGAATATTATTATTATTGTTGACAATTGACTTAGATCACAAGTTTAAAAATAGATAAAGAAGACAGAGATTTTCAATATTGGTTATGATCATATTAGTTACATGTTTTCAATTTCTTTTACTGCTGCCCAAAAAAAAATGTTTATCCTAAAAATGACGTTTCGTGATTATTTAAATCCAATTGACACTGTTGGAGAAACCCTATTTATTTGTACTAGATTAGATTAGTTTTTGTGAACGCCAAATGATTGATAACTTACAGATGGTTCTGTCTAATTTAGTGCAGTCTTTGTATATTTTAAAATTTTCAACATTGCCCAGATCAGAGCACCCTTGAGAGCCCTTGAGAGTCCCGCGGCAAGAAAGGAAAAAGCGTTGCATATGAACGTTATAGCAGTCAGCTTGTATGTTCAAGTATTCGCTGCAAAATAAATATAATTATTCTTGGTTGAACCTTATGTTGGGAAGTGTAAATTAGACGGACTTCTGTGGTAACTCCTACATACAGTTAGCATCATTTGGCGGGTTTATTTTACACCTGTAAAATATTACCTATAAGTTAAAGTGAAATACCCAATGATTGTCATTTGCAACAATAAAGGGAATTTGCAATTAAACGGACAGTTTTTCACCTACTCAACAATCAAAAAATTAAATACAGTCCACAACTCTTTGCTTTCGAAGCTGTGTAGTTGGAATATACGACTCCAACCTACACACACAATATAACATAAATCTGACGTTAAAAAACCTCCCTAAATTTTGTAGACTTTACACGACTAGAGCCTTACTCTAATATTCTCCAAGCACATGATCAGAGTGATATTATATGACATACGGATCTGTGTTCTATATCTCTTGATAGAACATTTAACCACTTACTAATTTCGCTTTCCTTAGCGACGGAGAATCCTGTGTCGATTACACCATTCTCTTCCTGGCTCTGAATTCCTTTCCTTGCCTCCATAAGGAGATGGATCATATCCGGGCGGACGATCCCCTTCTCTTCTCTTACTCTGATTGTGTCACCCACAATTTTTTTGAAAAATCTGCTTACTTCCGATGAAAAGAGTGTTATCTTCAACAGCTAAATAAATATTAAATTACAATAAACATTTACTCAACAACATTTTCAAATTTTCAAATCTTTTTGCAAGGGATTGCCTATACTTCTAAAAAACCTCAAATGAGTTCAATGAAAAGATCATCCATAATAAAACTTAAGCAACGTTCATTGTGTACTTGTGATAAGTGACCAATGGTAATGTAGGAAAGTCTCGCGATGCCTACTTTTTAGAGGTTATGCTTACAGAATCTATAAACACTTAGGCGACGTTTGTGCACCATCCTTTGGATAGGAAGTAAAATTGAAAGTCCCTTACTGTCTGTATGATGATAGACAAGTAAAAGATCTCTATCCTTACGACAAAGTGACGGTTCATCAAAATCTTCAAGTTGGAAATTACTCGTCTTCTGGTGTCGGTGATTGGCTTTAGTTATGGAAATAGGACATTGAGTAAACTAAATAAAAAGGCGCCTCTAACATATATACTCATTTCAATATATCTTTTCTTACTACAGATACTTTCCCATCAATCACTATATTAATATATTTGTGAGAGGAATATGTACTCAAAAATTCAGAAATACATAGTTTTAGCTATTGTTTTGCTACTTGAATTAAAAAAAATACGTTTTTCGGAAAACAATTAATATAGAAGTTGGTTCAAATACCTGCTATACTTACTCCGTAAAGTTTCGGAATAGCCATAAGTCCAAAGAACTTCAAATTTCTCCAGAACCCACTGAAGTCTGTAGCTTCCTTTCCCATCAAGTAGAAATTGTTGTTTGGCTCATTCAAGGAGTCCACTTTGATGCCGAAAGCTGTAGTGGCTATTACGTCATTCGTAAAACGTGTAAAAGTATCCTTGAATTCAACCGTGACAACGTCTTCATTTTTATGAAGGAAGTACTGAACAAAATTTTCGGCACATTCGGTCATTAAAACGAACATTGATTTCATCTTGCTGCTGGTGAACGAGGGGCTGAGAATTGCTCTCATTTCTCGCCATTTTTGGCCTAAAATTTATAGGACAATCTTCAGTTACTTATAGCAGCAAGGTAATTAAATCGATGAGATATTAAATGCTTCTTTAATGAAATACCAACAATACAACCTAAAAATAAAACTAATTTATAGAAATGTAGATCAGACGAATCTGTGCGAAGTGACTCCGATCACATTTATATTATTATTTTCATTTCATTAAAGAAGGGTTATGCAATGTATTGCTGTTTACAGTTGTTCCTTTGTTTCGATATGGCAGTTGCCCTGATTTAACTTGTTACTATTAAATTTACATGGTTCTGGTAATTACTTCTCAAAAAGCATATAAAACACTTCTAAATGAACGTCAGATTTCCTTGGAGAAAAAAATCTTTAGAGAAGGTAATGAGAAAGTAATGGTATACTTGCCTTTAAGAGCGGACAAGTTTTTGTCCCACAGGGGATCAACATCCTCAGGAATGACGGTTCGATGGTCAGTGAAATGATCAAAATCTTTTACAGTTATTTGTTTAATGAGGTCAGGGTCTCTAAGTACCAATATTGGTACACGGAACAGGAACATACCAGAATATCTAAAATAGACAAGTTATGTATATATGTCTTCGGCAGTTGTTATAATCAAATCGCGAGAAGGAACTTAGACTAAAGTTCTTTTCTAATATCGAGCTTGTAGCAATATTTGTCCTCATAGAGTTGATCAGGCGAGTATTTAATTTTAAGAAAGTGTCTTTTGATGACAAAAAAAGTAAATCTATTGCGCATGAAGGCCTATGGCTAATAAGCCAACACCATCAGATTTCTTTTTAAGGTCGCATTAAAATTTTTACTAAAGTGAAACACAAAACCTTTCAAAATGTCCACTGTAAGTAAAACACTTCCCTTCTTTCGATGCAGGTTTCGGTGCTTTTGACGTTATCTGAAGACTTTTACAAAAAATTTACAGATGATAGCATAGCAAAGCACACATCGAGAGAAGTGCTGTATTTTGATGTTTAGTGAAAAGATCGATCGGCTTGTGGAGTCTTTTCTTAAAACATAATATAAGATATCTTATTTGAATGGATAACGAAGGTAGTTGGGCTGTATGAAGGTTAGAAACAAAAAACCAAAATAAATATTATTTCTACGCTGTAGTGTACTTATTTCTCCGTTTGCCGTTTGCGCATTGGATATTTAACTTATTATTTAACATAAGTCATTTTGTAAACAATATGATGCAATAGGTTATACAAATATGCAACATCACCAACTTGATTATATTTTATATAACTTGACAACTATCTTCATTTGGAGTCGCGACGTGATTTGCTTTCTTTGATTTGTTTCTATTTGCATATGTATGTGTAATAAGAAATAACGGATCTAAAAAATTTATTTTGCGTATACGCCACCTATAAAATAATTAATACGTTCAGGTTCAGAGTCATGAGTTCGTGTTCATCATTACGATGAGAAAGGGTTGGAGATATTACTATAATCAGTATTATTATTGAATATAGATAGATTACTGGTAATTAACTATAAACTGGGACTTGTGTAAATCTGTAAAACTTTTCTTTAGAAGATTTTTCTGTTATTATTATTATCCACAAAACAAATAGTATTTCATCATGGTTAATTGCAATGACATACAAAACAGCTATTCTTACCTTGTGCCTGGACATTGATTATAAACCATTTTCACCATATCAGCAAAACTTTGTGTTCTTATGAATGTTCCCCAGTTGTCACCGAATATCCATTTGGGATTTCCTTGCTTAACCCCTCTATCTCTCCAGTAATGGGTCGGTTTTACAATAAAATAGTAAAATAGGACGGCCACCACCACCGTCGCAAGTATTAACATCAACATGTTGACCTTAAAATACGTTCAGACATGGTCTTAAAATATAGCTATATACAATTAACTTCATGTATGTTTTTGTCGTTATATTATATTAATGAGGATTATTATTATTATTATTAGTCATAGTATCGTGGTAAAATGCGAATATTATAGATGAAATACCTATATGTTATACGGTATTCTAGCTTCACACTATATACAGAGTTATTCAGAACTTATCTCTAAAACTTTGAGGATATGTGCATCCTTAAATAATAAATCGATATCAGCAAAAAAATTTATAATAAAAGTCTTAGGATTTCCCGTAAACAATGTTTAAAGTTATACCATTATAAAGGACTACGTAGCTGGGCAACTGTACTTCAACACATCTGATATATCACATTCCTTCAAAAAACAGTAAACAACAGTTTTTGTACCTGGCGAACGCCTGGCGAATACAGTTGGAGTGGGGATAATATCTCTTATTGTCTATGCAGTCATCAGTCTTTCTGTGTCGCTGTCTCTATGCGGGTGTTTTACTTATCGAGTGTTAAACTGTAAAATTTTCAAAATGGCTCATGTGTACAGTAATGCTGAGTTAATGGACATGATTCTTATTTATTGCGAAGTTGGACAAAATTCATTGGCAGCTTCGCGCTTGTATGCGGAACGATTTCCCAATCGACACACCGACACATCGACAGTTAGGTTTTGTGAGTGGTTGTTGCAGCAAAATGCTGAAAATCCCCAATTTACTGCTGATGTACTAGTTACAGATGAAGCTTTGTTTACTCGAAATGGAATACAGAACATTCACAATACACACGTTTGGGCACTCGAAAATCCGCACGCAATTCAACGAAATCACTTCCAACACCGTTTTTCGAACAGCTTTTGTAACAAGGTATGTGCAAATTTTTTATAAATTTCATGTTTCTAATACCTAGTAATCAAGTAGCGCAATTCTTCAAAATTAGTGTAACAAAATTTTATTCATTTTAAAGACACGTCACTTTGGTCACATCTATCTATCTTTAAGTTTATTTTAAAGTAAAAACGCTGCAAATCTTTTTTGCGCCGGGTGTCGGTATACTCTCAGAATTTCGGAAGTTTTTTTCGTGCTAGCCAGTTTGCATTGTCAGTCCCAAGGTCACTCCATTACAGTAGACCAGTATCCAGCGGCGTGCAATGAAAAATTTTTAAATAGTTTTCAGAGCCCGCAAAAAAATTTGTTTTTGCACTACCACATTTGTACATGTATGTTGAACATCCCCAAATTTTATTATGGATAAGTTTTGAATAACAGTGTATACATACAGGGTGTCCCACGGTGACTACCCTTTAGAATATTTCAAACACTACTTCGATTTGAATTTTGAAAATTTTCGGGTATGTCCTCGTCAAATAAAATACTGACGCTCTCGTAACACTTCCGGTTATACCGGAAATTGTCTTCACCTTCGTTATTTTAAATGGAACACCCCATATATTATATCATTTCTGAATTCTACGTGAAATTCTAAACCCATTTCATGTAGGATGTCCTATACCTATCTTCAACTGTTTTTTAAATATTGACAAGTGAATATTGACATTTTGCAACTTTGACACTGTAAAATCTAAACGGTTTGAGATCAAGCAAAACGGTTTGCACATTTATAACATTTGACCTCGTGGCTTGTACTCTATTGCCAGCAAAAAATAATGAAAATACCCCACTGATTTTTTTTTTAAATAAAGTATGTCACGATAATATCAGCTAAACTAGGGATATGCAATTCCACTAGCTTAAGTTCATTGACATTAGCTCCGGTAGCTCAGGGAGGTTTATGACACTAGGGCGTAGTATTCGTAGGGCTGCTTTGAATGTTGACAATTATTTATTTGGGCACCAGGATAATTTTTAGATATAAGATAAAAGAAAACTATATAAAAGTTAGTTGAATACACTATAATCAAATAAGCAAATTGACTTGAAATTACAATGGAATATTAAAGTTACTATTTAACAATAATTCAAAAATGATGTAATATTGACTAAAAAATGGAAAAAAAAATATGACAAATGAAATTTTAAAATTGGCTAACTTTACAAAATTTATGAGGTTCGGTGACACTCTTACAATCTCGTTCCTTCTATGATGTCAGTACTCTCACCCTTAACCTGTGCTGATGATTGGATCCAGGTGGACTTGCCGTGGCAAAGTGGGGAAGCTAGAGCTCTAGTCCAGATGATGGTCACGTACTGGCTAAGTCCAATCCTCTTATCTATGGATTTGTAGATGATCAGCGTACAGAGTTTTCAGCAGGTTATAGATCTCGCAGTCAGGTTACAGAAGCCTCGTCTCAGAAGAGTACATACAAAGAATTGTTTGTGTTAAGAGTGCCCCAAAATTTACAAATATATAGATGAACGTTGACGGCTAGTGTAGCCAAGATTAAAAATTATAAATAAATTCCTGAAGGGAATGTACCAGCAAATCTGGTATGGAAAAATCCTCTGTGATTCTCACAGGGAAAGTAATTAACAAATAAAAACAAAACCTGGAAGGTGTCAACCTTTAGTGACCTTACCCAGAATGAAGCAAATAAAATTACCCAAAAAATTGCATTCAAAAGAACTGATTACAGTTCAGCACTCGACAATTTCTTAATAAAAAACTCTAATCATTACTATTTAAAGATACAATAGTTCAGAAGGAACAAAAATAAATTAAATAAAAAAACCCTCTATTATCTGACCCAAAATTCCAAAAACAACGGTTTCATAACCGGTTAAACAAGGAAATATTACCACTCTAATTAGGTAAAAGAGAAAAATTATTTCATTAATATTTCAAAAACTGAGTGACAAGTTATAGAAATTCGTATTGATTTATGGTACAAATTTGTTGTCAAAGAACAATAATCAATGAATTTACTAATGTTAGGAAACAGGTTCCAGTCTTCGAATCGGCTTGCATATGAGTTATTAAAATCTCTATAAGTAACAAATTACTTAACCTAGTGCAGAAACTAAGATATTAGCAATTTTCTATAGCTCCAATCATATATTAAAACTATAAGATAAGAGAAGATAAGATAACGATAAAATAATTAACTTAATTCCCAAAGGGCACAACACGTGGTGGATAGTCGCAATCCGATTCAAACAAAATGGAGGCAAGAAAACTCAAATTTATTGGTTTTAAAAAAACAATGTTTTCTATAATCTCCTGACTAGAGCACAGCTTCACAAATTTATAAAATCATATTGAAACTATTTTCTATTGTTTCGAATCGTACTACTTTTCACCATATAGGGTGACAAAAAAATCTTACTGACCACGCCTAAATAATTTAACTAAAATCCAGGTAAATCCTGATTATATTGGAAATATAATTACTTAATAATGACAACAAATCGCTATTATCTTATTTCTGTACTAATAATTATATCGTAACCAATAATGAAAATGAATAAATTATATATATCAAATAGGTAAATAACTCACATGTGCCTATCCACGAAGACGGAAACTGTCTATCTCCCTACCTAATTCACACCGGCGTCTGTTGAATTTTGGAGGGGCTACTTAGCCAATGAGCACCTTCCAGCGCGTTATTTCAAAAATCGAGAACTTAAGCCGCAACAATTAGGTTGGGTGTTTTACGGGGTGCATAATAGTCAACCTCATGAAACGACATTAAAATGTACGTTACAAGTAACAACTTTTGACATCCTCACTAGTGTTAGTGCTTGTACATACTGAAATAGGCAAAATTTCCATAGGTATGTCTATTCGTCACAGATATATTATGCTAGATCGGTTTGAAATATTAAAGCCAATTAAAAATCGAGTTAAAAGAAATACAGTTTTCTGTTCTCTAGCTCCTGTAGATCTATTATGGATTCTCATAGAAAATGGGACAGCCGGTATATTGAAAACAGAGCATTTTTCACATACGTATACGTTTAGACAATATTAATATTCATTGCATAAAAGTTATTATATGTATAATGTATAAAAATCTATTCAGTCAATATCGTTGTCATCATTCTGCTAATTATATCACTGATCCCTTTGCATTTTATAAAATATTTTGTGGTGATTTGGTCATCTTTTGTTTTTGTTAAGGAATGTACACAAGGAGATCAGTTCCATAGAATGTAAAATTGAAGCTAGTAAGTTTACTAGAAAATTTAGTAGCACTAGGAGTATATGATGAAAAGTATAGGTATATTGTATTCTAATTATTGTACTTGTGTATTGTAAATTTAGATATTATAGAATTTCTTGGATGTGATACTGAAGTTTGAACAAGTTTAATAAATAAAATCAAAATTATTTACAAGAAGGGAGGAAATGTGTTAGCTTCCTTGCACCACAGCAGGGGCTCGATTTTGACAGTTTCCTTGCTATAAAGAAATATACGCCTACGTCAGTTTTACGTAATTTTTGCATACGAATGTATTCTCACGAATCGACAATCGGGCCCCAGGAAGCTGTAAACAACTGAATAGTTAAATAGATTGCGCATGCTTGGACAATTTAGCAAACTCATTCGACAATCTTCAAACCAGATAACGTAAGCCCTGTTTCTGCAGGATTCACCAACTAGTCAGACCAATCAAATGATTCCAAACCAGCCATCAAATTGTTTTCAACCAATCACAATACTTCTGATTAGTTGGTGATTGCCGCAGGATCAGGCCTTTTGTTGACAAAGTTTACTCCTATTTATCAAATTGTCAGTAAACTCTGTTGGAACACTTTATAAAGTTCTGCACAGAAAATGAGTCCTGGCGACTGTTTTTAACTCCTGTGGGAACAAACATTAAAAGGAAGACTAAAAGGTTATGGCTATTAGGTCAGCCACACTGAAAAGCGGGTGGACGAGCTTGAGTAAAATAAAACGCCCCCCCTATCGCCGAAGTTTTAATATAGACACTTTTGTTTCAAGTTGGAGTTTTAAAAAAATGATTGCCCGCTCTCGTCTAGGTGACGCTCGACGCTGTAATTCTTTGTAGATTAGTTTTGAAGGCCTTTTATTTTAAACTATCAGTAAATTTAAAATACAGTCGATTTCATTACTAAAAATAAAAGATAACCCGACCACCGATACTTTATTTTGGGAGTTAAAAGATTTATTGTATGTTATCATTGTTATCAAATAACAACGAACAATTTTAATAAGATAATATTTTGGTCGAAGTTCTATAAATAATTTTAAGACCACAGTGTCAAGATTTAAGCCATTTTATTTAATATCCATATAAAAATTTAGACATGTATTATTCTATTGGTAATAAAGTTACACATCGTGATAAAAAACTTCCACTAAATAAGAGAAAATCTATAAAAAGCGAACAGTCAGCATTTACCATGGATATATATCCCCTAACAAATGAGATTTTCCAAGTTTCCCTCATTCCAGCACTGAATGGTGGTTAGGGCCTACCAACGTAAGTCGTTCCTGAGGCGCAAATGCGGCCCGCGAAATAATAATATGCCGCCCCCTCTCCCACACAAGTCTCAGACTTTCGGGCTAATCCTTGTGATTAGAATGAGGGGTAGAGATATTATTATTATTATTATATTATATATGTCTTTCTTTTCTGAAAGCTATCTCATAGTGTTTTGTCAAAATTATAGAGTGACTCATAAGTAGTATCATCAACGCTATTCACCGCATAAAGTAAAGTATAGAGTAAATCATTTTACTCTATAAAATGATTGTATATAGAAATTTAATTTGCTGTTCCCTACGAACAGTGATCTTTACTAATATTTCATGGATTCTGTTTGAGGTGCAATGTGATTGGCTAATATCCAAATATCAAGATCAAATACTGGAGCATGCGTACTTACTTGTCGACAACATCCCAGTTCTCATGGAATTGGGGTAGAAAGCGTGTTTTTTTGTAAGCAACTTATGTTTGACGATTAATTCCGAGGTCACTTATTCCATTGTTTTTAAGCTTGATCTTGCAAGTGCGGGAACTATTTAAAGAAATATTTCAATCCATCCATATAAAACGCGTCGATTCGGTCTCGCTCTAAATTCCGTCGCCGAATCGACAAAGTTTCAAAGCTATCTCCTCCGAGGGGCGATCTCGGAACGATCTCCGCGGACCACCGGAGGTCGCCCCCGGCCTATCTCCAATGCGTAGGGGTATTTTCGTCCCGTTTCTTACGCGTTTTCCCAATTTAAACGTCTTTTCAAAAAACCTCTGCAAAATTTTCGTCGATCGCCGTTCGACGAGAGAGATGCGGCTAGCACCGGCGTTTGTCCTAGCGCCTAATGGTCCCGTCACGCCCACTGAAATACCGACTTTTCGCGGGACCCCCGAGACCTTTTTCTAATTTTTACGGCTTCGATAAGGGCTTCACGCGAAAGTTCAGTCCTTTCTTTAATCCTTTGAGATTTTTTTTCGAAATCGTACGTCGACTCCTTCTACGTCTATTTCGTCTTCGAAAATCTCGAGTCGCGTCCGTCTCAACTTCTTTCTCATTTTATCTACCCATGTGAGATTGCACTAACGAGACAAGCACCTCCCACGAAAACTGTCAAATTAATTAAACTTCAGATAGGTTATTTTCCTACGAGAAATATTGCTAACGGAATCAATAGTACTGACTGCCAAACACTTGCCAAACACTGATTACCAAAATACTGAAGCGAAATGCTTTTCTAATTAGAAAATCGGTAAAAATTATTTTTTTAGATTGACACGTATAGTTTACATACTTAAAGGTCTCAAGGTAGACATTTGACAGCAGGCGTGGTAGCCTAGCCCAACGAGAAAGTCTTAGGATTCAAAACTTCATAATGCTGATTTCGTGAGTTCGAGTCACGCTGGAGGCAAACTTTTTTTTTACTTTTTAATTTCAATTATCTATTAGTATTAGTATTTAGTTATTCTGTTTGATTATACGTAGCTTTTATTCTTTCTGCACGTAAAGTTTGGAATTAATTCGTTCATTTTGGCAGTCTGTTAAATTCTTCATTCTAGCTTACAAAAGTAAATATCTACAATATTTTTGGTCCCATTGATAAAATTGATAATAATGTTTACTTAAAAATAAATTCTACTTTCAGTACTTAAAAAATGTTTTACCATCAACAATAGAGTACCCTTATAATTCATCAAAATATTTAAAAAAAATCGTTTAGTATAATTACATCATTATTCCAGATACAAAATTTCTTTAATATGTATTTTCTATAAAATAATATTATTCTAGAAGCTTTTGTCACCCGAAAGGTGATCCCAGGCTCTGGAACCCCGGTAGGGCTAGAAATGGGAACGAAAATAGCGAGAGCGATTTTCTCCCATTTCTAGTCACCATGTTGTTAAAATATAAACAATTATTGTTTATAAACATTAATGTAACAAATAAATAGAATATAATTAAATAACAATAATTTTAATAATAGGCACCGTTTACGATAAAAGTATAGAAATAACCATTAAATAAAAATTCAACTTACTTTATTAACGACTACGGTTGGTTAAGCGTATAATAACTTATGCTTCAATCTCTACAAGACACCTTGGAGCTATTACACTAACAAAATACGAAACTATAAACAAGATGTAGGTGTATATCAGAGACTGTTATCTCAAGTCTCTGATGTATGTCAATCAACTGTATTTTCACACGAGTGCTAACAAATAGCCGCATGAGTGTCTCATGCTTTAATATCTGGAAATGTACTTAATTATCTAACTAAATCATGAAGCGCGACGTATTCGCAGATGGGAAATTTATTTTACTGCGAATGCTTTTATTCCATGTATATCTAAGTCAATTACGCGCTCAGGAGTGTAAAAGGGGCCATGCCTCCCAAGATCCTAAAAAACACTTGCAACCGCGTGTAGTTTTATTCATCTCAAAACACGATTACGAAGAACGACTTTGAAATGTCTCCAACAATAATCATCAATCAATACTGCAAAGGCGTGGAATGACCTAACAGAATTTTTCGTTTCTATAATTCTTAATTTACAGTTGCAACTGGGAATTTCCAGTTCCAAATGGGAATTTACAGATGTAACTGGGAATTATACATTCATGTCATCATCAATACGATATATCACTGACGTAGTTTTCCACATAACACCAAAACACTATACTTCATTTGGAGATGACTAAAACTGACTTCCAGTTTTAATCATCTCTAGATGATGCCAACTTAGTTGGCGAAACGCTCGTCGAGTGCAGTATAGTGTTTTGGTGTTATGTGAAAAACTACGTCAGCAGTGACATCTTCACACCAAAGGTTCCAACCCACTTCAAGATCAATACGATGACAAATACTTCACAAATACGTGTTGTTAATGTGATACAAATACTTTATTCTTATTAATAGTTGGACAATTGTTGTGGGACAAAGCTCATAAAGCCTTAATGGTGAGAGGGTCATTTTACTCAAAATATTTTTTTCATACATGTTTCATGTGAAACTTTATTTAAACTTTATCTTCATGGGTGGTTACTAAAACACTCATTTGATCTAAAATCACCATAGCTCTAACTCTACATTAAAACTATTGCATAAAATATTTATCTTCTAATGACTAAAAAATGAACAAGTTGTATCAAGTGAGAATGGGTCAAAGCGTCATGGATTTACGCTAATTTTTATTTTAATGTTGTTAGATTTTTCTTGTTTCAAACAGACGATTGATCGTTTTCCCTAAATATCATTATTTTTTAATGAAAATCGATTACACTTTTGATGCCTTGATGCGTTTCAGTCCAAACCAGAAACCACCTTCAGCATTCATGTTGAACTGCTTCTTACATAACTGCACAGGAATGATACTCTTTTCCACCGGAATCAATTCAAAATTCTTCAGAATGTAAAAGATCCCAACCTTAGTTTCTAATAGAGCAAACCTCGAACCGATACAGTTACGGGGACCCAATCCGAATGGGAAGTAAGTGTAGGGTTTGATGTTGCCTTTGTTTTCATCGCTGAATCTTTCTGGATCGAAACGTTCCGGATCTGGGAAATGTTGTGGGTCATGATGGATGCCCATGATGGGCAACAAAACCACAGCTCCTTTTTCTAGGTGTAAGGGACTTTCATCAGGTGATACTGGCTCTATAGTGTAGGGTGTTGTACAAATTCTGTCTACAAATATGGCTTGGGGCCATTTTCTTAAACATTCTGCAACATTACCAAATAATACATCAAATTTCTACTCAACTCCATTATAAAATCCGCACTAGTAAATTTTAATTTAAAGCATGTATTTTAAACTATAGTTTTACATATAAATTTAAAATAATTAAGAACCTTTACAATAGTAGTAAACTCTTCATTTTTAAAAATATCATCCAAACTAACCTGAGATGACCATATCCATGTACTTCATATTCAGAAGGCCTTCATAGGTAAGTTTACCACCGCATTCATCTAAGCTATCCCTAACTTCCTTCCTTAGTCTGTCCTGGATATCTGGATTGGCGGCAAGTTCGTAGGCTAAGAAACACATAAGCCCAGAAACGGTGTCAAAACCACCGAAAAAGAAAACCATTGCTTGAGCTGTGATATCCATGTCACTAATATTCTTTGGCATTTTTGTTTTACCTAGGGATTTATCTGAAATATACACCAAAATTGATTGACGTTCAGGTGATACAAATAAAAAGTAGAATTTTATTATTATTACCTACGATTATCTTCATTGAATATTCAAATTGCGAAAATTTTTTCCAGTAATATTAAGTTTGCATAAATAATTTTACTGACATTGTGGGTTAACTCTAAAAGTATTTTTTATATTAGTACCTGACGGAGCTGTTACAAATATAATAAAAATATGGGTAGATAGGTACGACACATAGGTACGTTTAGGTAAGAAGGTATGTAGGTAGTGCTTTGGTGTTATGTGGAAATATACGTCAGTGTTATCTTCACAACAAAGGTTCCAACCCCTTTCAAAAAATTTCAGGAGAGATATCCAAATAAAAATTATTTTTGGGAAATTTGCTGAGAGAACTGGCCATTTTCAACTTAGATTTTTTATTGAAGGGGGGTTGGAACCTTTGGTGCGAAGATAACACTGACGTAGTTTTCCACATAACACCAAAACACTGTACTGCATTCGACGCCGAATGGCGAGTCGAGTGCAGTACAGCGTTTTGGTGTTATGTGGAAATATACGTTAGTGTTAGATTTTTTAATTTGGAAGTGTTGAAAGGAAGGAGAAAGAAAATTATCTACAGCTTTTCAATTCCTTTTACTGCTGTTCAATAAAAAAAGTTTATCCTAAAAATCTCGTCTCATGAATATTTAAATCCAACTGACACACAATATAACTGAAAATTGACGTTTCCTTCCTGAATTTAGTATTCATTACTAGAGCCGTAACCATAAATCCATGGTCGTAACCTAGTATTCTCCACGTACATCATCAGAGAGATAGGTATAATATGACATGCGAATCTTTTTTTTTATATACCTTTACACAGATAGAATACTTATTCACTTACTAATCTCGCTTTCCTTAGCGACGGAGAATCCTGTGTCGATTACACCATTCTCTTCCTGGCTCTGAATTCCTTTCCTTGCCTCCATAAGCAGATGGATCATATCATGGCGGACGATTCCCTTCTCTTCTCTTACTCTGAGCGTGTCACCCACAATTTTTTTGAAAAAGCTCCTTATTTCCGATGAGAACAGTGTTATCTTCAACAGCTAAATAAATATGAATAAATTAATAAAAAAATCAATAAAAATTACATGAAACATTTACTCAACTTAATTTCAAATTCTTTTTGCAAGGGATTGTCTATACCTCTAAAAAACCTCAAATGAGTTCAATGAAAAGATCATCCATATGAAAACTTAAGTAACGTTCATTGCATAAGTGGCCAATGGCAATAAGACTCGCCATGCTACTACTTTTCAGAAGTTTATGCGTATAGAATCTATACACACTTAGGCGAGATTTGTGTACCATCCCTTGGATAGGAAGTAAAATCGAAAGTCCCTTATTGTGTATACGATGATAGACAAATAAAAGATTTCCACCCTTACGACAAAGAGGTGGCTCATAAATAAAATTAAATAAAAAAGGTGATATACTCATTTGAATATACCCTTCCTTATTATGGATACTTTCGCATCAATAACTATATAAATATATTTGTGAGAGGAATATGTACCCAAAAATACACAAATATATAGGTAGTTAGTTATAATTATTGTCTTGCTACCTTTCTAACAGCACACGTCATCCAATGGACGTCTGAATAATGTCCATTTAACGTACAGACGTCCATGGGCCATATATGGACAGATGAACATCCATTATTGGACATATTTGCCATTTGGATACTGCAGATCTCGATCCACTTATTACCGTTCCCCACACTTTTTATGCAGACGATACCAAATTATACAGTAACCCGTTAGAACACCACAATCTGATTCAGAACAATCTTAAAGACATTGAAAATTGGTTTAATACATGGGTGATACCGTTAAATCCTTTAAAATGTACGGTCCTTCATATCGGTAACAATAACCCCTTCCACTCTTACGTGCTCAATGACATCCATATCAAGTCCGTTAATGAACAGGTCGACTTAGGTGTAACGATAACCTCAAACCTATCCTGGTCCACTCACATGACTAATGTCGGAAGAAAATGCCAACCCGAGGTCCTACTTATTGTTTAAAATCTTTCAAAACCTTAACCCAAGATTATTTTCTCTTTTATTCAAAACATATATCCGGCCAATTTTGGAATATGCTAACATAATATGGACACCGCACTTAATAAGAGATATAAAACTCTTGGAAAACGTTCAACGGAAGTCTACTAGGCAAGTCCAGTGTCTTAGGAATCAATCCTATCAAGATCGGATTCAAGCTCTAAACCTCCCATTTCTATCAGAACGAAGAAATAGAGGTGATATGATTTTTACATATAGGTTGCTACATGATCACTTTACGCAAGATATCAGAGAGCTATTAGAATTAAACACGGACGACCGACTCCTTGGCCACTCACTTAAACTCAAAAAAGAAAATTTCAGGACAACGATAAGGCAGAACTTCTATTCCAACCGAATTTTTAACAACTGGAATCGGTTACCTAGTGATGTGGTGACTTCAGTGAGTGTAAACTCGTTCAAAAATAAATATGACTTATTTAAAAATGGTGAAATGCTTTGATGTAAGGACATCTAGTTGGGTATCCTGTATTGTGTCTGCAAATTAACTTCACAGAACATATATTCTTGTTTGTATCTTTTTTAGTTCATTGATAATTATGATATATAGTTATATTACTGAAGTTGTACTTTGTACTTTTTATTCAGTAACTTTTACTTATAGTAAATAGGTACATATACTGAATGTTTGTAGTGGCGAGATACAGTGAAATACACTGCAGTGCCCTCTTTGGGTCTTTGCTACTACCTGTCTG
This sequence comes from Pogonocherus hispidulus, assembly GCA_963924545.1. NCBI lineage: Eukaryota > Metazoa > Arthropoda > Insecta > Coleoptera > Cerambycidae > Pogonocherus > Pogonocherus hispidulus. Next base: position 8,551,549 of record OZ004698.1, read on the forward strand.
ACAATTATTGTCTAATTGACAGACAGATAACGATCTGCAGAAAGCAGATGCCATTACAGCGACCTCTATTGTCTTTGAGGAAGACAATCCTACTTAATTATTGGAAGGAGATGCCGAAAACAACTACTCCACGAGCAATATGCCCCGACTGGCGTTGCATTACGTCAACATCTCCATGGATGTCGCCACATCATTCATCAAGACCAAATACCAGACAATGACCGGTTTCGATCTTGTTATGATCTCATCAGATTGCCATAGGTATCGGAATCCATGAATGATCTGGCGACATTGATTGCCTAAGGGGCATATGTGAATGTTTGTAGTGGCGAGATACAGTGAAATACACTGCAGTGCCCTCTTTGGGTCTTTGCTACTACCTGTCTGACAATTATTGTCTAATTGACAGACAGATAACGATCTGCAGAAAGCAGATGCCATTACAGCGACCTCTATTGCCTTTGAGGAAGACAATCCTACTTAATTATTGGAAGGAGATGCCGAAAACAACTACTCCACGAGCAATATGCCCCGAGTGGCGTTGCATTACATCAACATCTCCATGGATGTCGCCACATCATTCATCAAGACCAAATACCAGACAATGACCGGTTTCGATCTTGTTATTATTCTTATTTCCAAAGAGGGCACTGCAGTGTATTTCACTGTATCTCGCCACTACAAACATTCACATATGCCCCTTAGGCAATCAATGTCGCCAGATCATTCATGGATTCCGATACCTATGGCAATCTGATGAGATCATAACAAGATCGAAACCGGTCATTGTCTGGTATTTGGTCTTGATGAATGATGTGGCGACATCCATGGAGATGTTGATGTAATGCAACGCCAGTCGGGGCATATTGCTCGTGGAGTAGTTGTTTTCGGCATCTCCTTCCAATAATTAAGTAGGATTGTCTTCCTCAAAGACAATAGAGGTCGCTGTAATGGCATCTGCTTTCTGCAGATCGTTATCTGTCTGTCAATTAGACAATAATTGTCAGACAGGTAGTAGCAAAGACCCAAAGAGGGCACTGCAGTGTATTTCACTGTATCTCGCCACTACAAACATTCACATATGCCCCTTAGGCAATCAATGTCGCCAGATCATTCATGGATTCCGATACCTATGGCAATCTGATGAGATCATAACAAGATCGAAACCGGTCATTGTCTGGTATTTGGTCTTGATGAATGATGTGGCGACATCCATGGAGATGTTGATGTAATGCAACGCCAGTCGGGGCATATTGCTCGTGGAGTAGATGTTTTCGGCATCTCCTTCCAATAGGTACATATACTGTTGCCATTCTTGTCAATCTATTGTTTATTTTTAGGAGCATAATAGGTTCCGACTTCTGATCCTCTCTTTAGTTTAATAATAATAATAATAATATTTTGATAGTACATAGAGTGGCCATGCGATGGACGTCCAGTATTGGTCATATTTTGGTAGTTCATATAATGGTCGTCCACTGGACTTCCTGTGTTCTACGTGTTTTGTTATACATGGACGTTCAGTGGATGGACCTAATGGATGGATCTGGACCTGGATGGACATAAGCGATTAGATCACATTGCCTGCGGTATTAGCAGTCTGTCGAACCTGTCCAATTTACATACAGGGGTCTGCGATTATTGATTACGTGCTTGCCATGGAAATTACTTAGCAGTCTCCACTACATTTTGTTATTAGGAGCCATTATTATAATTGTAATTCCATTACTTAAATTTCAAAACACACATTGACTAACGTAAACATAACCCTACTTGCTAAACAGTAAAACAGTGCTATGCAACAGACAAGTATAAGCGCGTACCGCTTGATATAACCGACAATGTCCCGTGGAATAACTGCCGTAAATAGTTTATTGTTAGTTATCATTTTTCGACAAATATAATTCAAAATCGTTATCTCGAAGACATTTTGACGAATATATAGTAATTATTCGTAATTAATACGGTCATTCAGTGCGGTTTTAGTCTTCGATCATATGGTTTAATAGTTTGTTAAAATATGTCGGTTAGCAGTCTTTATCTGTTCTGTGGTTGGGAGTAATACTGGCAGCAGTGGAATCTGATATCTGCTAATTGCTAACCTGTTCTGTGTTTATGGGGCAAGGTGATTACAGATTATTATTGGACGGACGCCCCTGAATTGCACAAAGTTTTAACATTTGTGCTTCCGTAGGACGTCCATTAGACGTCCATCATACCGCTGTTATTATTAAATTAAAGAACACGTTGTTAGGAAAATAATTTATATTGCACTTTGTTCCTTTGCACTTTGCACCTGCTATACTTACATCGTAAAGTTTCGGAACAATCATATATCCGAAAAACCTCAACTTCTTCCAGAACCCACTGAAGTCTGTAGTTTCCTTACCCATCAAGTAAAAATTGTTGTTTGGTTCATTCAAGGAGTCCACTTTGATGCCGAAAGCTGTAGTGGCTATTACGTCATTCGTAAAACGCGTAAAAGTATCCTTAAATTCAATCGTCACGACGTCTTCGTTCTTGTTCAGGAAGTACTGAACAAAATTCTCGGCACATTCCGTTATTAAAACGAACATTGATCTCATCTTGCTGCTGGTGAACGAGGGGCTGAGAATTGCCCTCATTTCTCGCCACTTTTGGCCTAAAATTTATCGAAAAATCTTAAGTTACTTATAGCAGCAATTGATAATTGATTCGATGGGAGATTAAATGAAATAGTAACAATAAAACCTAAAAATAAAACTAACTTGTAGAAATGTAGAGCAGACGGTCTGTTCGAAGTGACCCCCATTACCTATTATTATTTTTTACATTATTGTTATTATTTCAGTCAAGAAGAGTTATGCAATGTCAGATTTCATTGGGAAAATCGTTCTTAGTACGAAATCGTAGAAAATTATTTCACACGATGTCCTTTCTACGTTTTCGTACCTTAGAGAGAAGGTAATGAGAAAGAAATGATACCTATACTTGCCTTTAAGAGCGAACAAGTTCTTGCCCCACAGGGGATCAGCATCTTCAGGAATTAAAGTTCTATGATCAACGAAATGGTCAAAATCTTTGACAGTTATTTGTTTAATGAGGTCTGGGTCTCTAAGTACCAACGTTGGTACACGAAGCTGGTACATACCAGAATATCTAAAAAAGACAAGTTTTGTATATGTCTGTCAAAAGACAGTTGTTATCATAATCAAGTCGAGAAGGAACTTAAACTAAAGTGGTTTTCTAATATTGAGATTGTAGCAATATTTATTCTCGTAGAAGTGACCAGGTGACTATTTACTTTTAATAAAATGTCTTTTGATGACAAAAAATAAAACTATTGCCTAGGATGGTACTAAAACAAAGGAAACATATAGAAAAGTCGATAGCATCAGATTTCTTTTTGAGGTTATATTAAAATTTCACTAATGTCTAATACAAAACCTTTTGAAATTTCTGTTATAAGCCAAACACTTCCCTTCTGTCGACTGTCGGCATTATCTGAAGCTGATGAAGACTTTTACAAACATTTACAGGTGATGTTAGCATAGCACGCGTCGGGAGAAGTGTTTAGTGAAAAGATTGACTGGTTTGTGGAATCTTTTCTTAATGAAGGTAGTTGGGCTGTATGAAGGTTAAAAACAAAAAATCAAAATATTGTTTCTACGCTGTACTGTACTTATTTTTAGGTTGGCTGAGTGCGAATTGGATATTTAATTTATTATTTAACGCATTATTTTCTAAACCATATGATGCAATAAGCTACAGAAATACACAGTATCAGAACTTGATTATATTTTATTTAACTTGACAACTATTTTCATTTGAGCCGTTCTTTGATTTGTTTCTATTTATTTATGTATCTGTTAATAAGAAATAACGGTTCTACAAAATTTATTTTGGGTATACGCCATCTATAAAATAACAAATAAGTTCAGAGTCCCAACTGTTTAGACAAGAAGAAAATGGAGCCTATAAGCATGTTTACAGATAGATATTAGGCACATAAAATAGAGGGGAAAATAATGTTTTTCACGAAGTTTTATGGACTGCTTACAGCTCAAATGTCAATTTTTTATTTCGTCAATTTTGGAAAGTATTTCTTTTGGCAAACTAAGCGTTTTTGGGCCCAGTAGATATTACCTACGCATATTTCACAATATTTTGGACATATCTTCCTTACTGTTGGAATAAATCAGTGAACCTCATATTCACGTTTCCATGAGAATGTTCTATGAAAATGAAAATTCAAGAACTTTAATTTGTCTAGATTTTATGAGACACACTGTATATTATTGAATAAGTTTATAAAAAGCACGAAATAACACTACAACTTTTATATCTTTCTTTATAGGTAATAGGTATTAGGCCAAAAAGTTATCTAAGAGATATATTATACTTAAACGAAATTATCAAATATTATGGTTCAATAAAGTTTTAATTTTCCTCGTTACCTGTAAGCTAGGTACACTAAGAAATAGTACTAGTACACTAGTAATAATACATTATTATTTTTTAAGATATGTCTAAAACAACTACTTTTGAGTATTATATGCACCCCCCAATATTGAATTACAACGGCATATCTTTATATAACCTGAAGTTTGTTGTTAAAACCTTAATGTTTTTAATACATTTTTCTTTTTAATCCTGTTATCTACATCATTTTACGAAGGCGTAGAAGGGCCAGAATCAAAAAAAATATATTTTTCTTTAATTTCTGAGTTTAAACTCGGAATCTTGTTAATTTCCGACTTTAAACTCGGAATTTTGTTAAATTCCGATTTTCAACTAGGAATTTTGTTAAATTCCGACTTTAAACTCGGAATTATAATAATATTAATGATATTAAAAAAATAAATTCCGAGTTTAAAGTCGGAATTTGAACAAAATTCCGAGTTTAAAGTCGGAATTTAACAAAATTCTGAGTTTAAAGTCGGAAATTTACAAAATTCCGAGTTTAAAGTCGAAAATTAACAAAATTCCGAGTTTAAACTCAGAAATTAAAGAAACAAATATTTTTTTAGATCGTGACCCTTCTACGCCTTCGTATCATTTTAAATAATGAAATATTAAACAAGCATTTTCTTTACATTAAAAACAAATATTTTTTACTGATAAAACTGAAATTGTAGCAATTCTCCTTGGTCTAATGTTCGATACGTATATACGCAGGAGGTGCATATAACACGTAAAGTAGTTGCTTTTGATATATCTTTAAAAATAATAAGGTTACTCCTTTGCGTACCTAGGATTATAGGTAACGAGGAAAATTAAAAACATATTGAACCATAATATTTGATAATTTCATATATAATTTATCTCTTAGTTCACTTTTTGGCTTAATTCATATATAAAAAAGATGTAAACAGTTAAATACTTACCAACGTAAGTCGTTCCTGAGGCGCAAATGCGGGCCACGAAATAATAATATACCGCCCCCTCTCCTACACAAATCTCCGACTTTCGGGCTAATCCTTGTGATTAGAATGAGGGGTAGAGATATTATTAAATAAGCCAATAAATAAAATTAAAAATACAAAAACTACCACTTTTATTTGAAACATTTCTATACTGTAAATAAAACAGTTAAGAAGTGGGTCTATTTATAACCAATAACAACTCTGTTTGCTGAAATCAGTGCCGTCAATTTTATAAACTGTTTTATTTTTAATTGTGACGTACTAGTAGCGGCGTTGCAAGAAAATTAGAAAAGCAAACTTTCCTAAAAATAAATGTGGGCAACATATTCTTCTAGACAACTTACTAGATAGATAGATAGCTTTATAAAGATATAAAACTGCTAAGTAATCCATTATTTTTTATATTATTTGATTCCAAGCAAATGCACTAAATCTAAGAAATCAATAGAATTGAACAGTTTGTACTTAAGTTAAATCACTTTCATGGGATACATAACATGTATAATGCGTAATTTTTGTGAAATTAACAAGTGGGTAATTTTTTTTATATAGTTTTAAGTTTTTTTTTAAATAACTTGATAAATAACGGGTGCACTCGCGACCCGCAAAATAATAACATGATGCTCCCTCTCCCACACAAGTATCTGTTTTCGGACTCATCATTACGATGAGAACGAGGGATAGAGATATTATTATAATTCTTATTATTATTGAAGATAAGGTCACTGGTAATATAACTATAAACTGGGACTTGGAAATCTGGAAAACTTTTTTATAGAAGATTTTTCTGCTAATATTACCTATAAAACAAATACTTAATATTACACTATAATTAGTAGCAATGACATATAAACCAGCCACGTTTCTTACCTTGTGCCTGGAAATTGATTATAAACCACTTTAATCATCTCAGTCATACTTTGTTTCCTTATGAACGTTTCCCAGCTGTCACCGAATATCCAGTTGGGATTTCCTTGCTTAACTCCTCTATCCCTCCAATAATGGGTCGGTTTTACAATGAAATAGTAAAACAGGACGGCCACCACCACCGTTGCAAGTATTAACATCAACATGTTGGCCTTAAAATAGGTTCAGACATGCTCTTAAAATATAGCTTTTTATACAATTAACTTCATGTATGTTTTTGTCGATATATTGTATTATTGAGGTAGGGATTATTATTATTAATGATAGTATCGCGATAAATTATAACTGAAATTATAAGTATGTGAAATATATGTTATACAGTATTCGACCTTCACTATATTCGGGGTAATTCACGGTGACCGCGTGTCAGACTTAGCTCCAAACTAATAGAGATATAAATTTGAAATTTTGACAGATGCCATTTTGGCTAGCGATCTATTTATTAAAAATATTTTCGGTTGTTTTCTACGTCCAGTTATTCCGAAAGTCTACGTCGACTTGCTTATTTTGAATGAAACACCCTATATATTTTTGCATTTCCGAAAATAGCATAAAATTCTGAGTAAAAAATATGTAACATACCCTATAGCTAGACCTAGCCGTTTCAGAGATATTTTACATTTTATAATATATTTTTCTATGGGGTCATCATAAAGTAAGGGGTATACATACTTTAAAGTCTTCTATAATTTTAAGAAATCGAGCTAGCATGATACAACTACACAGATATGCAAATGCGCATGGGGGCGCGGTCTATCGATTGATCGTGACGTCAGTCACGAGCAAAAACAATTGATAAACACGAAAATAATTATATCGCTGCCCTTAAGGTATTTGAATTTTCGCATCGCATCGCCATTCTTGCATCCCGAAACACGTCATGCGCAGAACAAACGAAAGTTATGAGCATATCAGTGTAGTTGTATCATGCGAGCTAGTAGGAAAAGGTAAATGGAATCTAGTTGCTGCAATAATTGGATTTCACTGTATCTATGGAAAACAAAAGAGATGTCGTGTCAACTACTGGTACAAGTGTTAACGTAATCATTGCGATTTAGAGAATTCTCAAAATAAAACTCACATAAACGTAAATTGAAACAATTTAAACTTTAATAACAGATCTACAAACAAGAATTGGTTTAGTACAATGTTATTACGAATGCGGCAGAAATTACACTGCTGGATTACGAAGATTTCGTACGAAAATTGGATTAGTGATGTCCAAGTTACAGAAGTTTTTCGGGACAATCAAAATATAGCCAACACTAATCCGTTAGCAATCAGTAGTGTGAATTCGATAGCTCAAAACTATTGCAAATGCCATTCACCACGGTTTGGAAAATTTTACGTAAAATCATAAAAATTTATCCCTATAAACTTAAGCTGCTGTTTGAATTAACTGATGCAGATTTTCCTATCAGGTATGATTTTTCTTTACAAATATTGGCTCAGATGAAAATTGAACCCGATGCCCGTATTTTAAGAGACGTGAGGCCCATTTCTCTCTAAATGGTGGAGTCAATACTCAAAACTGTCGAATATGGTCAACAGAGAATCCACATGAAATCGTTCAGGAAGGTCTTCATGACAAGAAAATCACCGTTTGGTGGTGCTGTTTCACAATTTTATCATTGGACCATAATTTTTTGAGGAGATACAGAATGTAGATAACGTATCTGTAACTGTTACTGGTGAACGATACCTGCATATGTTACGAGATTATGCCATTCCACAGATACAAAACGAGCACCAGTTAAAGAATTTTTAACTTATGCTTTTCAAAATCGTGTTATAAGCAGACATTTTGTAAACTCATGGGCTTTAAGATTGCCTGATCTTAACCCAGCGGATTACTGGCTGTGGGGTTATTTAAAAAATTTGGTTTTTAGAACACGACCAACAAGGCTAGAAGAATAATTAAAAGACTCTAATAGGAAGCAAATTGCTGCAATTCAACCAGAAATGCTGAATAATGCTGTGTACAATTTGGAGGAATGCTTAGTGCTTGTAAAGCAGCAAAATCGATGACATATCGAACATTTCCGTTAACCACTGTTTGACATGAGAAATCCCATTGTTTAAACAATCAAATTTCTTTCACATCCTGTTATTAACTTAATTTGTTAAAAATACATAATAAGCTGAAATATATCCCTTACTTTATGATAAACTTGTATATAATTTAAAATAATTTTTTATATTTATTGAAATATCGTGCAAATTTTTCTACATATTATACAATATTACGTATCTACCTATATATTTCGATTTTTAAAATCATGTCTAAAAATTAGTATTGTATGAGTATACCTACTAATCAATTAAATTTAGATGTTCGTAACATGTCCATGAAACATTAATGTAACAAACAAATCAAATATAATGAAATCTCAATAATGTTTACGAAAAAACACTGCTTACGAGAAAAATAACAGGAACAACCAATAAAAAGTGAAATTTACTTATGACTGGAACTAAAAATGAACTTACTTTATTGAGTAGATGCACCGATACAGATATAAATAAATAAGATGTATATCAACCAACTTAAACTGTATTTTCAACGCGAGCGCTATCAGTCAAATAGCCCCAGATTGCGATTGCCTCGCGCATTAATACCTGGAAATGAACTTAATTATAATAATTATCTAACTAAAACATGAACCTCCACTCATTTCCAGATGGGAAATTTATTTTTTATTAGGTATACCTGCATCATAATCCTTATTTAAAATACTGAAAAGGGTTCATAAACGTAACATTACTAAAGCACGCTGTGCTTTAAAAGTTGCTAGACAACAACTGCAATTAACTAAATTTTATTTTGTCAAATTACGTCAAATATTTATTCGTCAAGTTATATAAACATAAATTTTCAATAAATGTTGTAAATATCATTTAGTAGTAAGTATTAAAAAATATTTTTTCAAATATGTACATTGCTTTTACATTAGTAAAATAGTACGTTAAAATATTAAGAAAAGAACAAACATTTTTATATTGTTAATTTAAAATGGAAAATATTAATTAAAAAATCACCCTATAATTCGAAAACGTGTGACAATAGAATTGACAATAGACACCATCAACCTAGCCTTGAAAAAGTAGGTCGAGACTGTGCAATTAATTTGTCCGTAATTTTACACTTGTTGTGTTAACCTGGATTCCCATCAAAAATAGCCTGCTCAGTACATCTGATTGCAACGTATATAAATGTATTTTTTCGAATACAACTATGTTCGATTTTAATGAAATTACTAGAAATGGGAGAAAATCGCTGATTACCGTTTCTGGCCTCCCGGGGGTCCAGGCCTGTGGCCTGGGGTAACCTTTTAGGTGACAAAGGGATCTAGAATAATGTTATTATTAACAAAATACATATTAAAGAAATTTTGTATGTGGAATGATGATGTTAATTATATTAAACGATTTTTCTTAATATTTTGATGAATTGATGGCGGTGATGGCAACCTTGATGGTAAAACATCATAATTTTTTAAGTGCTGAAAGCAGAATTTATTTTTCAGTAAACATTTTTATCAATTTAATAAAAAATATATTGCTGTCATGAATATGTAAAATGATGAATTTTACAGACTGCCAAAATGAACGAATTAATTCCAAACTTTACCTGCAGAAAGAATAAGAACTATAGACAATGAAACAGAATAACAACTAAAGACTAATACTAATAAATAATTGGAATTAAAAAGTAAAAAAAGATTGCCTCTAGCGTGACTCGAACTCGCGAAATCAGCATTACGAATGTTGGAATCCTACGACTACGACTGTCTCATTGCGAAAAATGTACGTGTCAACCTAAAAAAAATATTTTTACCCATTTTCTAATTGGAAAAGCATTTCACTTCAGTATTTTGGTAATCAGAAATGTTTGGCAGTCGGTACTATCGATTCCGTTAGTAATATTTCTCATAAGAAAATAACCTATCTGAAGTTTAATTAATTTGACAGTTTTCGTGGGAGGTGCTTGTCTCGTTAGTACAATCTCACATCGGCAGATAAAATGAGAAATAAGTTGAGACGGACGCGACTCGAGATTTTCGATGTAGAAGGAGTGGACGTATGGTCTCGAAAAAAATCTTAAAGGATTAAAGAAAGGACGGAACTTTCCTGTGAAGCGGTTCTCGAAACTGTTAAAAATAGAAAAAAGGTCGAGGGGGTCCCGCGAAAAGTCGGGATTTTGGCAGGCGTGACGGGGCCATTAGGCGCGAGGGAAAACGCCGGTGCTACCCTCATCTCTCTCGCCGAAAATTTTGCAGAGGTTTTCTGAAAAGGCGTTTAAATTGGGAAAACGCGTAAGAACTGGGACGAAAATACGCCTACGCATAGGAGAAAGGTTAGGGCGACCGATCCGTTCGCTCGGACGGAATTTAGAGCGAGACAGAATCGACGCGTTTTAATATATATGGATTTCATATCTTGTTTTTATTTGTACAGGCGAATAACATCCATGACTAATTTACTCAAATTTGTAGATTTAAAGATAATAATATTGATATCTATGAGGTTTAGAAAATAACTTAAGTAGCTATAAAGTTATTATCATGATAAATATTATAATTTTATATGTATTACATTTAGTTTTTAGTAAGTTTTACGTTCGATAGTCATCACTTAGTCAACACACATTCTCAGAAATTCAAAGATAAGTTGATAAGCACAAAAATATATTTTATAGAAAATCACGATTAGCTAATGATGAGCCGGTGGCTTATCATTCGCATATTGGCCATTCAAGGTTGTGAAACAATAATCAGTAAATATCTATCTATACCAAATCCTCCATTATTACATATCATGTAAACCTTCTTTCAAAGAAAGGCGTTAATGAACTTAAAGGCAGAGTCGAAAATACATAAACTGTAAAACCTACCCAAAAAATAATAAGCATCACTTCTCTAAAGACCTATTTTTTGGAGTGAACTTGCTTAAGGGTTTATGTATATACAGACAGCTGGTGACAATCTGCCAGTTGTTACAAAAAGCACATAATTGAGTCTCTGGTTGGACAGCCGACTTAGATTTTCGAAACATGTAAGTGTGACTTCTCTCATAACATTCAAACTTTCGTATTGTGACATAATCTATGGTCCACCACTTGATAAAAAATATGAAATGCAACTACAAAATATTCATAATTCTTGTATAAGATTTTGTTTTGGAAGTACGATCATATTAGCCACATCTTCAAAGACAATCAGATATTAAATTTAGCTTCTCTTCGTACCTTAAGCGGCCCCTTCACGTGTAGTTTTTCGTCGCTTTTGAAGTGACACTCCATCGCTCCGCGCCAAAATTGAACGTGTAGGGCTGAAAAACGCCTGGAGCGCTTCGCGCCTGGCGTGGAGTGAAACATTCCAACCTGCCTAAACTTCTGGCGCGAAGTCACCATATGAGTTAACGAGAAGTGAACGTGAAAATTCTGACAACTAATAAACCTTAATATTTGCTGAGAAGATTGAAGAGATTTCAGAATATAAAAAATTTCCATAAGAGAATCAGATTGTTATTACCAATTCCCAAACATCGCACACCTATATTTACCCACTATCAATCCTCAATTTTTAGAAAAAAGATACGCTTAGTACAACAAGGACTCAAAAACAATCACACGGAATGGACATAAGGACAATTAATTTTGGTTGGCAGCTGGATTGTTTTGTAATTTTATAACACTAAAATTATTATTATTATATATTAAACATGGGTTCCCAAATTATGTATCTATATTAATAATAACAAGGATGCAGGTAAGATCCTCCCCAAAACACTAATTAGTGACACTGCCTTTGTATAATGACATATTAGGCGGGAAACCGCTCAAACCTCAAAACGCAAATCGCTTTCCCATCAGAGGCAGGCTAAATTTTGCCGTCGATTGCAGCGGCAGGCGGGAACGTAACTGCGATCGGCGGCAAAATTTACCCCGCGTCTTGTCGGCGGGAACGCGTTTTGCGATTTGGGCAGTTTCCCGCCTAATATGTCATTACACTTTTATATGTAATATTATTGTTGAATTTATTTATATTGTTCCAACTATCAAACTCCGAACAAAGTCGTATTAAGCATTAGTATATTTATATATTTATATAATCAATATAATATGTAGATTTATGTTTGTAGTGGCGAGATACAGTGAAATACACTGCAGTGCCCTCTTTGGGTCTTTGCTACTACCTGTCTGACAATTATTGTCTAATTGACAGACAGATAACGATCTGCAGAAAGCAGATGCCATTACAGCGACCTCTATTGTCTTTGAGGAAGACAATCCTACTTAATTATTGGAAGGAGATGCCGAAGACATCCATGGAGATGTTGATGTAATGCAACGCCAGTCGGGGCATATTGCCCGTGGAGTAGTTGTTTTCGGCATCTCCTTCCAATAATGTAGATTTATGTTGTAGTTGTCCCAATAAATCGAGATAAGAATAATATCTAATCAATTATTTGACCTGTGAATCACAATATATTGTGAATCATAACATGTTAATATATATTTTCCACAATAGGTACCTACTTCTTCAATACTTCAGACAGCGATATCAGTTCCTATTTTTTCATTCATCATCATATATCATATGTCGATAAACATCTTGGATGTATGCTGCCTATTCTCTAATAAGTAGTACAATCTGAAGTATATGATAATTTATTTGGAGGAGATGCCGAAAACAACTACTCCACGGTTAATGTGTCCTGACTGGCATTGGATTACTTCGGCATCTCCATAGGAGTCGCCACATCAAAGTCTACATATATTCTAATTAGCCACATTAGCCATCATTCATTGAGACCAACTACCAGACACTGACTGGTTTCGCGTTGTTAGGTTGGTTAGGTGGTGGACTCTATGAACGATGTTGTGACGTGATTGCCTAATGGCCATCGTGAATGTTAGTAGTGGTGAGAAACACACCGTAGTGCCCTCTTTGGGTCTTTGCTACTATCCGTCTGACAATTATTGTCAAATTGACATACAGATAAGGATCTGCTTTTCCGCAGGTGCCATTACAGCAGTGACCTCTATTGTCTTTAAGGAAGACAATCCTAGTTATTTATTTGAAGGACATGCCGAAAACAGCTACTCCACGGCCAATGTGACCCGACTGGGATTCCATTCCTTCGGCATCTCCATAGGAGTCGCCAATAGTATATTCGCTAATAAATTCGGATAGTAGCAAAGACCCAAAGAGGGGAACTACGGTGTGTTTCTCACCACTAGTAATATATGATAATACTTTAAAACTATAAGGCAGTATATTCATATTTTTATACTTCCAATTCCGCATTTCAAAATACTTACATTTTGTTATATTCTCACACTAAGCTTATATTATTATTTATATGTAGGTACACAGGCCCTGGAAATAGTATAAACCAACTGTATGAGTGTATTGGAACCTATTCGTTAAAATACGTAAAAATTCCAATATGATTGTAAATATCTTTTCTCAGTTAGCTACAACACAAATTAACGAGTATATTGCTTTTTTGGCGTTTCAGTTGATGGTATTAACATCTCAATTCCAATCCGAGGGATTAGCGCCCGAAAGTCTAAGGCTTGCGCTGATACCGACTTATACATAGTGCTGATACCGATAGATACAGTCTAAGGAATTAAGAAAACTTGGAAACTCTCATTAGCTGGGGACAATGATTATACAGTGTTATTCAGAACTTATCCATAATAAAATTTGGGGATGTTCAACATACATGTACAAATGTGGTAGTACAAAAAAAATTTTTTGGCGGGGTCTGAAAACTATTTAAAAATTTTTCATTGCACGCCGCTGGATACTGGTCCACTGTAATGGAGTGACCCTGGGACTGACAATGCAAACTGGCTAGCACGAAAAAAACTTTCAAGATTTGCAGCGTTTTTACTTTAAAATAAACTTAAAGATAGATAGATGTGACCAAAGTGACGTGTCTTTAAAATGAATAAAATTCTGTTACACTAATTTTGAAGAATTGCGCTACTTGATTACTAGGTATTAGAAACATGAAATTTATAAAAAATTTGCACATACCTTGTTACAAAAGCTGTTCGAAATTTTGTCCCTCGACTTGCACACACTTTTGGGCACGCCTTATCCAATTTTGCCGCACTAAAGCGAATGTTCCTCCTGGCTGCTGATTTTATAAACGCAAATTATTAAGTAAATTAGGGATTTTCAGCATTTTGCTGCAACAACCACTCACAAAACCTAACTCGTAATTGATAATCCACTGGTAACAGTCCATTAACTCAGCATTACTGTACACATGAGCCATTTTGAAAATTTTACTGTTTAACACTCCTACGATAAATAAAACACCCACACTGCGAGAGCGACACACATAGACTGATGACTGATAGACATATAGACAATACAGATATTATCCCCACTACAACTTTATTCGCTCGGTCTGAACCAGGCGTTGCAGGTACAAAAACGTGTTTACTTTTTTTTTACCACATTCATAGGAGTGTGGTATATCAAATGTCGTTGAAGTACAGTTGCCCATCTACGTAGTCCTTTATAATGGTATAACTTTAAACATTGTTTACGGGAAATCCTAAGACTTTTATTATAATTTTTTTTGTGATATCGATTTCTTATTTAAGGATGCACATATCCTCAAAGTTTTAGAGATAAGTTCTGAATAACCCTGTATACATACCTGTGTTAACTTTCATGTTAACACCTACTATAGGATTTCAAAGGTATTGGCGACTGTATTTAATCACCCACGAAAACAAAAATTTATGAGATAGAATAAGGCAAAACTTGACATGTTTAAGAATTTTACTGTTGCTATTCAGTCAAGACTTTAATATATTATATTCAATTTGAAGGAGATGCCGAAAACAACTACTCCACGACCATTGCCCGTTGAGTAGCATCTCGGTTGTTTTCGGCATCTCCTTCAAATAAATAAGTAGGATGGTAGTAGATAGCAAAGACTCAAAGAGGTAGTGTTTCTTACCATTATGATCACTACTATTATGTTCAAGCTATGACATCAATGTCATCCATTTTTTCGCGCCTCAGTTTTTTGTATTTCGCATTTAAAGTGAACCGCCAATATATTTGAAACCTACAGTTGTAGATATTTTCGCATCCTAGCCTGTACGCAAGGTTGGTTGCCAATTTATCTTTACGAGCAAACTCGAGCAAGAAAAATGATGGTAAGGATTTTTGAATATTCCTTTGTGGTGATAGAGTCTTTGAAAAGGATATGGTCTTATTTGGTGTTGATCAATTTGACGATAATGATAAGGACACGAATATTTTTGAGACCATCAAAAAATCGCTGTGCCGTGTTCTTGCTCTAATTTAGCACTGATTTTTGAAGCATTGAGTTGAAGGTACAATCTGTAAGAAAAAGAAGACCAATTTGTTTTACCGCATTTTTGGTCCATTTTGAAAATTTGTTTCTACTTATAGGCTATTATTACTTTTCCTCCTTTTAACTGTGGTATTTGCCCAATCTGCGAGGTTTTGTAGGATGACGTAAATACAGAGTTGAATAGATGAATATACAGACTCTCTTACAGAACAGACTATTCTGACTAAAATTATTAATGTAGAATCAAATTTTATGAAGGATACTTTATATATTTACCTTCCCGACATTTTTGTTTACGTCATCAAATCCGAATCCGCAGGGTTTAATAATACTGTAGAGAGAATAGTATAGTTAATTGTATTAAAAAAATACATAAAATAATAATAATAATAATAATAATAATAATAATAATAATAATAATAATAATAATAATAATAATAATAATAATAATAATAATAATAATAATAATAATAATAATAATAATAATAATAATAATAATAATAATAATAATAATAATAATAATAATAATAATAATAATAATATATCTACTCTTTATTCTAATGACAAGGATTAACCAGAAAGTCTGAAACTTATGTGGGAGAGGGAGCAACATATTAATCAGTAGACCGCAATTGCACCTCAGGAATTATTTCAGTTCATTCAGTTCTGGAAAGAGGGAAACCTGGAAAACCTCATTAGTTAGGGGAACAATCAAACATTAACCGATTCTTAACACCAAGCTGACATTCTTCCCATCCTAGGAACCACGCCAGAAAGGTACGATCTCTGTATTAAGCGATCGAGAGACTAAACCTGAGGTACCGACCTGACTAAAAACATGAATATGCTATAATTATTTCTATATTTTATTGTAATAAAAATGCTATATCAATTATATCCCAGTATAAAGAATCTGTAAAAACTACAAAATTGCATTGTTTTATTTCATATATTTTACATATTTAACTTTTGATACGTTTCAGCCCAAACCAGAAACCTTCATCAGGCACTAAGTTCATTTTCTTTTTAGATAACTGTAAAGGTATTTTACTTTTCTGTACTGGAACAATTTCAAAATGCATCAGAATGTAGAAGATCACAACTTTGGTTTCCAATAGAGCAAACCTAGAACCGATGCAGTTACGGGGACCCAAACCAAATGGAAAGTAAGTGTAAGGCTTGATGTTTCCTTTGTTTTCATCATTGAATCTTTCGGGGTCGAAACGTTCTGGATTTGGATAATGTTGTGGATCGTGATGCACGCCGTAGATAGGAAACCAAAGTACTGCCCCTTTTTCTAAATGTAGTGGTTTCTCGTCAGGCATGGCTGGTTCTATGGTGTATGGTTTGGTGCAAACCCTGTCTGTGGCTAGAACGTTGGGCCATTTCCTTAAGGCTTCTGCAACATTGACAAAACAAATACAACATATAAAAAATGTTGGAGAAGCTCACTAAGTACTCGTAGGTATTATTCAAATATACAGTGTTACACAGGTTCACGGTATACCCTTCTTTTCTCCCTTTTCTCCCTTTCCCTTTCTCCTTTTGCCACTTCCGAATTTACCGGAAGTAATACTAACCCTCGATATTTATATGAAACACCCCGCATATTTTTATATTTTTGGTATCTACGACATTTTCTGAATCCAACGATGTAAAATAAAATAAGTGACATTTAAGCTGTCAAATTACTTTTTGGACAATATCTTACTTTTGAATTTAGGGTGCTTTATACTCGGCCTATGACAACTGTATCTGTTTTTTGATCGGAGGGCTTCTTAAAGCACAATACTTTCAATTTCGATTACATTGATTCCTTAAAAAAAATATAAATTTAATCTTATATTCATATATAAAGATATTTCATTGATTTCGGAAACAAACTCAAAATAATATCTAAGGTAATTAAATGATATAATAATATCTCTACTACCCATTTCAATCACAAGGTTTGTGCCGGAAGGTCTAAAATTGTGTGTGAGTGGGGGCGGCAAATACTAATCATATAATCCTAATTAATTAAAGCAAACAAAAAAAATATTCACACTGACCTGAGATGACCATGTCCATGTACTTCATTTTTAGAAGACTTTCATAATTAATCTTTCCTCCACACTCTTCCGAGACGGAATTGACCTCCTTCCTCAGCCTGTCTTGGATATCTGGATTCGCTGCTAGTTCGTAGGCTGCGAAACACATAAGTCCCGAGACGGTTTCGAAACCGGCGAAAAAGAAGATCATTGCTTGGGCAGCAATGTCCAGGTCAGTTATATCTCCATGAGATTTTGATTTGCCTGGAACTAGACACGCCTAGATATTTTTAATGATTTGAGAGAGGAGAAAGTGGGTAAATACACGGTCCTTCATGGTAAGTGGCCTGTTAAACGTATCAGAAAAACCAAACATAATATGATTCTGAAATTTTGTAGACAGGGGTTATCATAGATGCTCTCTTCAATGAAAATAATGCCATTTCCGGTTATATTGGAAGTAGTTATCAACTTAAAATATAGAATATTTTAAAAATATAAAATATAAAATATAAAATATTTTAAAAGAATCGCCCTATATATTATTGCATTTTCGACACGATATAATAAAAACTAGAAATGGGAGAAAATCGCTGTCGCGATTTTCGTTCCCATTTCTAGCCCTACCGGGGGTGCAGGCCTGCGGCCTGGGGTCACCCTTAGGGTGACAAAAGCCTCTACAATATTATTTTTAAGAAAATACATACGTAGTAAAGAAATTTGAGATAATCCCTTGTATATGAAGTAATAAATTTAGAGACAGAAAGCTGAAATTTTTTTTATTTGGAATGATGATGTGATTATACCAAACGATTTTTTTAAATAATATTATATTATTAAAAAAAGTACTCTATTCTTAATGGTAAAACATTATTTTTTAAGTGCTGAAAGTATAATTCATTTTTTTGTAAACATTTCGTGAAACTGTTTCCTCGAGAAAAAAAAAATAAATTCATAACTTGTATTCTTCCATAATTTATTATAACGCTAACTTGATCACTTTATACCCAATATATGTCTACAATGCTTATAATTAAATATGTAACTGTTAAAGATACACAGATTTGGTGTATATTGAAGGAAATTTTTTTTTACAATACACTTACTATGAACTAATAAAGGTAATTATTTAATTAAGCATAAAACTAAAATTTTTTTAAAATTTGAGTTTTATGCCTGTTTTCGCCCCCTTATATTGCTGTCATAATTGTTGTAACAAATAAATATTGTAGAAGATATGTATTTTTGTAAGCTAAAAATGATGAATTTTACAGACCACCACAATGAACGAATTAATTCCAAACTTAACTTGCAGAAAGAATAAAAACTACGGTCAATGAAACAGAATAACTAACCACTAATATCAAAGTCTACATATTATAATAATACTAATAAATATGGGATAAAAAATTAAAAAAAAAAAGTTGCCTTCATTGGGATTCGAACTCGCGACATCAAGATTACGACGTTTCAAATACTACGACTTTAACCATTGCGCTAAACATCCTGTTGTCACTTTTTTCCGCAAAATATGTTAAATATGTAAGCTGTACGTATTAACCTGAACAATTAATTTTTACAGATTTTCTAATTAGAAAAGCATTTCGCATCAGTATTTTGGTAATCAGGTGTTTGGCAGTCGGTACTATCGATTCCGTTAGCAATATTTCTTATAGGAAAATAATGAAAATAACCTATTTGAAGTTTAATTAATTTGACAGTTTTCGTGGGAGGTGCTTGTCTCGTTAGTGCGATCTCACATGGGCATATAAAATGAGATAGAAGTTGAGACGGATGCGACTCGTGATTTTCAAAGAGGAAATAGACGTAGATGGAGTCGACGTACGGTCTCGAAAAAAAATCTCAAAGGATTAGAGAAAGGACGGAACTTTCGCGTGAAGCGGGTCTCGAGGCCGTAAAATTAGAAAAAATGTCTAGGGAGTCCCGCGAAAAGTCGGTATTTCGGCGGGCGTGACGGGACCATTAGGCGCGAGGACAAACGCCGGTGCTAGCCGCATCTCTCTCGCCGAACGGCGATCGAAAATTTTGCAGAGGTTTTTTGAAAAGGCGTTTAAATTGGGAAAACGCGTAGGAAACGGCACGAAAATACCCCTACGCATTGGAGAAAGGCCGGGGGCGACCTCCGGTGGTCCGCGGGGATCGTTCCGAGATCGCCCCTCGGAGGAGATAGCTTTGAAACTTTGTGGATTTGGTGACGGAATTTAGAGCGAGACAGAATCGACGCGTTTTAATATATATGGATAAGTCAAAAACGTTAACGCTTCCCTATACCTAAATCTAACCGTTTTCGAGATAATAGACATTTTATAAAAATTTGACAGATGCGCGCGTTTCGAAAACTCTATATAACTCTCTTCGTTCAGGAAGCTTTCAGTCAATTTCTTTCACTCAGCTTTCACTTCAACCCCTATAAGCCCCTGATAAGACCCCTATAAAATTATTACAATGCACGTCTACCTAAATCGCTCTCATGTGCAGTGGAAAATCCTGTGTCGATTATATCCTTCTCTTCATGACTCTGGTTCCCTTTCCTAGCTTCCATGAGCAGATGGATCATGTCCGGACGCACTATTTTCTTTTCTTCCCTCATTTTGATTGTGTCACTCACAATTTTCTCGAAGAATTCGGACACTCCTGCCGGGAAAAGGCCTATCTTCAACAACTAGAAAATACAAGAGTATGTGTTAAAATATAATAATGTTAGAATTAAATACTCAGTCTTATAAAAAAAGTTAATAAAATAACTAAGATATTCATTTCAATGGATACCCATACTTGAAGTTACTGCATCTATGGACCATTTTATAGCCTATTTATGGAATATCAATTTATGAGTTATCGTTTCGTAAAAAACTAAATTTCACTATTTTGCTTTTTGTTATCACTCCTCTATTAGTCAATTTGAATAAAATATTTTTTTGTACATACATACTACATTACGTCAAGTTGATTGAGTGTATAGTATTTGGTAAATTTATTAATTCCATGAAGTAATTTGAAATGGAAATAATTTTTTTAAACTACTAATACTTACGTGATAAATTTTTGGAAAGATAAAATATCCAACCGTCTTCAGAGTCCTCCACAAACCACCGAAGTCTGTAACTTCCTTGCCCATCATGTAAAAACTGTTATTTGGTTCATTTAAGGAATCCACTTTGATGCCGAAAGCCGTAGTGGCTATTACGTCATTCGTAAATCGCGTGAAAGTATCCTTAAATTCAATTGTCACAACATCTTCATTCTTGTTCAGGAAGAACTGGACGAAATTCTCGGCACATTCCGTCATCAAAACGAACATTGACCTCATTTTGCTGCTGGTGAACGAGGGGCTGAGAATTGTTCTCATGTCGCGCCATCTTTGACCTAAAAATTGTTGGCACATAGGTTACCTACTATAACTCATTGAAACTTAACCCTTAAGGAGAACGCGCAGTATCGAGTCGACTCGCGACTATCTACTCGCGCACTAGTTCAGAAGTCTTTCGGTATTAAGCAATGCTTGCAACAAAACATCGAATTATTCCAGAATATAAATGAGAAGATAAAGTACTTTTGAATGTACAAATGTACATGAAACCTTAAGTAATTAACGTTACAAAATTATACAGGGTTATTCAGAACTTATCTCTAAAACTTTGAGAATATGTGCATCCTTAAATAAGAAATCGATATCACCAAAAAAATTTATAATAAAAGTCTTAGGATTTCCCGTAAACAATGTTTAAAGTTATACCATTATAAAGGACTACATAGATGGGCAACTGTACTTCACTTCCACGACATCTGATATACCACAGTAAAAAACAGTAAACAAGTCTCTTGTACCTGGAACGCCTGGTTAAGACCGAGCGATAAAGTTGGAGTGGGGATAATATCTCTATTGTCTATTAGTTATCAGTCATCAGTCATCAGTGTATGTGTGTCGTTCTCGCTGTGCGGGTGTTTTATTTATCGTAGGAGTTAGGAGTGTTAAACTTTAAAATTTTCAAAATGGCTCATGTGTACAGTAATGGACATGATTCTTATTTATGGGTAAGTTGAAGGTTTTGTGAGTGGTTGTTGCAGCAAAATTCTGAAAATCCCCAATTTACTGCTGATGTACTAGTTACAGATGAAGCTTTGTTTACTCGAAATGGAATACAGAAGATTCACAATACACACGTTTGGGCACTCGAAAATCCGCACGCAATTCAACGAAATCACTTCCAACACCGTTTTTCGAACAGCTTTTGTAAACAAGGTATGTGCAAATTTTTTATAAATTTCATGTTTATAATACCTAGTAATCAAGTAGCGCAATTCTTCAAAATTAGTGTAAAATTTTATTCATTTTAAAGACACGTCACCTTGGTCACATCTATCTATCTTTAAGTTTATTTTAAAGTAAAAACGCTGCAAATCTTTTTTGCGCCGGGTGTCGGTATACTCTCAGAAATTCCGAAGTTTTTTTCGTGCTAGCCAGTTTGCATTGTCAGTCCCAAGGTCATTCCACTACAGTGGACCAGTATCCAGCGGCGTGCAATGAAAAATTTGTAAATAGTTTTCAGAACCCGCCAAAAAAATTTTTTTGCACTACAACATTTGTACATGTATGTTGAACATCCCCAAATTTTATTATGGATAAGTTCTGAATAACACTGTATATACTTACGAGAATATCTTCACAGATATCTCTTCCCAGGCATTTTCCTTTCGTTTTACATCTTGCGGTAATATTTATCTTCGGGATTGTATAAAATTCTATGCTCCCTCACATTTTCTATTAATAATTCTTCAGACATGTTTACATGCCTCTGAACACATTTAAAATTCAACTTAAGCAGAGTGTTCTCTGACTTAAAGTCCGAATAGTGCGAACCTATCGGTAAAAGTTGCATCTTCTGTTATCTCCCGGCGTAGTGGAGTCGAGCCGACTGATGCCGATCGAAGCGTGCCGAAGCAGTGGGGGGTCTCCTATTTAAATATCATAGATATAGATAATATATGAGTATAGCAAATCTATCGGCAGAGCTATACCGTGCCGAAACGAGTCGATTCGATGCGCGTCCTCCTTTATGGGCAACATTTTGGAAGGGTTGGAAAAAACTTTGAATTTAATTTGATTTCTCCCTTGGAAGAAATATTTAGAAACTTTCCGCCTAGTTCGAATTTATACAAGTATAGTGTCTTGCAGGAAGTTTGTTATTAATATAATAAAATGACTATGTAATAGGTATAACTATATATGTATATATTTTAACTGAAAATGTTGCCTTCAAGTGCAATAGTCAAGTTTTAGTTTTACATAGTAGGCAACTGGTAGGTCATACCTAACTGATTTGAATGGGTTGCATAAAGGTTGTATAGCATCATATGATTTAGTTTATGGACTAAATAAACTAATGGATGAATCAGGTACTGTTTTTACAAAATGATGATTACCTGTGAGGCCGAATAAGTTTCTACTCCAAAGAGGATCAGCATCTTCGGGTATAACGGTCCTGTGGTCCGTAAAAGAGTCGAAATCTTTAACAGTTATCTGTTTTATCAATTCTGGATCTTTCAATAACAAAGTGGGTAAAGAAAATTGGTATACGCCAGAATATCTAAAAATATATGGGAATCCTTCATCATACCAAAACTTAATTAAAATTCAAAATAGACTATTCAAAAGTCATGTGCCTTCGTGAAGAAAATAATCATTTTTCTTACCTGGTGCCTGGACACTGATTGTAAATCATTTGTATCATATCCACAGGACTTTGTAATCTGAAAATAGTCCCCCAGTTATCACCAAGTATCCATTTGGGATTGCCTTGTTTCACTCCCCTATCTTTCCAGTAACTCAATGGTTTTATAATGAGATAGTAAAACAGGAAACTCACCGCAATCGTTGCGAGTATTAACACCAACATTTTGATCTAAAAATTATATAATAATCTTCATAAAGTCTTACCTTACCTACTTAGTTTTATTGTCATCATGATCTAAACATAAACAACTCCTTGTTTGGATGTCAAGGATATTAACTGGATCATTAGAGCATGTATTGTGGGTAAGATACTTCTACTAAATCGCTGGTTTATAAGCAATTTGGCTTAGCTCCAGAAAAAAATTCATGTTAAAGTAAATAAATTCTAATCAGGTATACGTAAATATACGTAAAAAAATTTGATTTAAGTATTAAGTTTGAATTGCAATACACTGGATATTATTACACATAGGAAATGTCGAGAGACAAGCGCCCCTACCAGCGTTGAATTACTCCGAATTACTACTAATATATAATATAATTTCTGATATTAGATTGCAATTTTTGACTCATTGAATAGCGAGTGTAAAAATAATAAAAGTATTATTTAATTATATGCATTTTAACGTGTCATATGAGAGGTATTGTTAGAAATAATAGCAACATAAAAAATTAATTCCTTTTATTAACTATGTACCATGATGGGCTACTGTTTACATATAAACTGTTAGTTCAATAACAAAGACCGGAGGCGTGCAATCTTAATTATTTACTACTAAAAAAAATACGCAATTGCTGAAAAGTTTTATTTATGGCGCTAATAATAAAATAATAAATATGGCAAGGCAAATAAACAGAAAGAGAAAATGTAACTGGTTACTTAATTCTAATTTAACTGCTTAGATAATGTTAAAAATTATACTCACATTTGATAATATGTATATACCTAGTTAGTTTATCTTTCTCTTTAACTTTTCCACATTTGTAAACAAATGAATAACAACCAATGTTAGCTCCTCGAACCGTTCCGATTCACCGTTCGCTGTGTATAGCACAGCACAGATTATTGACTATTAGTTCTAGTACAAACCGGTTGATAGGGAATATATACTTGTAAATCTGAATGAAGTGCGCATCATGAAGTGTTGCCAGATCTGTTGATTTTTCACCAGATTTGGTGAAATCTTGTCCAATTGATTTTTAGAACTCAACTCTTTTAATCCTGTCTGTTGTATGTATGTATGTATGTATGTATGTATGTATGTATGTATGTATGTATGTAGTAAGTATGTATAATACTTAAAAGGATAATAATAACCTAATCCGTCTGAATGTGTTTTATATATTTATTTCTGACCGGGATATTATAAGCTTATATCGTCATAGTTACGCTATCAATAAAGAGGATCATAACTCCCTTGGGACATTATAGATTCTATAATTCCCTCTTCCTTTCACAATTAAAAATAAAATTAAAAATGCTAATATACATATATGTGTATATATTTATGAAATGAAAACTGAACCATATTTTATTTATTCGCGTCATTACAAATAATAAATGTACAATTTTGAAATGTTCCCTGAAAATTACTACCGGCACTGGAAACAATTTCTTCTTTTGTATGGCTGGAGCTTCTGTTTACTACAGTCGAGGTACCTGCCTCTTCTAATGGCAAAGTAGAAAACATACGCGCCGTTTTATTTCTCAATTCGATGCTATCCTCCAGATACCCCTCCGCCACCGTGAAACTTTGCCAACCTCCGTGTCTTTTTACGTTAGTCATAGTTGCTCCTGCATTAGCTAGAGGGGTAGCAGAAGTGCGACGAAGGCAATGTCCCGTATAGGAAGATGGGTTTGGCAATCCTAAATACATCGCGATTTTGCTGGGGATTTTTCCAAACATGTTTTTTCCAATTGGCTGAGATGTACATTTATTTTGTCGGAAGCTCAAAAAAAATCGTTCAATACCTTTAGGACGCAAAGACATATAAAGTCTTAATAAAGGCAAAGCGGAGAACTCTTTTTCATCCACAATTGTAAATTTCTTCGATACACCAGTTTTACTTTCCGGTACGTTCACTACCATAACGGAATCCCGGTCCTCTATATCCTACATCTTCATATTCAAAAGTTCCTGACTTCTGCATCCTCCAAAATAACCCATAATCAAAACAACCTAAAACAAAAAAAGGAAATAAATACACACAAAAAGGAAAATAAGAAAAAAATTACCTTATGCAATAAATGAATTTCATTAGGAGCGTTCTTTAGAAATCTGATAACATCATTAGGAGATAAAACAGCAGACTTTTTCGGCTTATAACTCTTACTCTTCCGTTTCAAAAAAGCCTCTAGTTCATTGAACTTGAGGCCTCGATTTTAGCATTGACCATTTAGTCCATAAAGAATTCGGACTATACGTTTCTGACTGCAACGAATAAACACAATTACTACCAAATCTACCGAAAAACATAAAATATTCCTTACCAATTCTTGAAAATATGCCAGTAATACAGTTACCGGTGTGAACTTAGCAGCCAAAAGTTAGCAGCCAAATTACCGAAGACTGCCGAACGGTCATGGGCGCCCGCGGCGAAATGCCTGGAGGATTAAGGATTGGAAACTGCAAAACAAATTATTTACAGAGTTTGTTACGATTGAAAATCATGTAGATAATTTAGCATGAGCGATTTATCAATGTAGATAATTATTATTTGTTGGTAGTCGATATTATTAAAATTGTAAAAATATAGAACATTAGATTTTAGTTTTAAATTCTGTTTTTACATAATATAAATGCAATAGTGTACATAGGTGGTGGTAAGCTTCATACTACATAGGCAATTATTAGGCAAGCGGTAGAAATCTCCCTAAAACTAAAAAAAAATTGAAAGCGGATGAAGAAAATGACGGCTCAAGTTGAAATTGCATGAGTACATGTAGAATATTGTAACTGATATCATGTTAAAACCACATTAACTTGCAAGCCTTCCAAGCGGTAGAAATCTCCCTAAAACTAAAAAAAAAAATTGAAAGCGGGTGAAGAAAATGACGGCTCAAGTTGAAATTGCATGAGTACATGTAGAATATTGTAGCTTATATCATATTCAAAGCTCATTGAGTTGCAAGCCTTCCAAGGGGTAGAAATCTCCCTAAAACTAAAAAAAATAATTTGAAAGTGCGTGAAGCAAATGACGGCTCAAGTTGAAATTGCGTGAGTGGATGCAGAATATCGAAACTTATATCATATTAAAAGCTCATTGACTTGCAAGCCTTCCAAGGGGTAGAAATCTCCCCAAAACTAAAAAAAATAATTTGAAAGTGCTTGAAGAAAATGACGGCTCAAGTTGAAATTGCGTGAGTAGATGCAGAATATCGTAACTTATATTATATTAAAAGCTCATTGACTTGCAAGCCTTCCAAGGGGTAGAAATCTCCCTAAAACTAAAAAAAATAATTTGAAAGTGCGTGAAGAAAATGACGGCTCAAGTTGAAATTGCGTGAGTAGATGCAGAATATCGAAACTTATATCATATTAAAAGCTCATTGACTTGCAAGCCTTCCAAGGGGTAGAAATCTCCCTAAAACTTAAAAAAATAATTTGAAAGTGCGTGAAGAAAATGACGGCTCAAGTTGAAATTGCGTGAGTAGATGCAGAATATCGTAACTTATATCATATTAAAAGCTCATTGACTTGCAAGCCTTCCAAGGGGTAGAAATCTCCCTAAAACTAAAAAAAATAATTTGAAAGTGCTTGAAGAAAATGACGGCTCAAGTTGAAATTGCGTGAGTACATGT
Source organism: Pogonocherus hispidulus (assembly GCA_963924545.1). Lineage (NCBI taxonomy): Eukaryota > Metazoa > Arthropoda > Insecta > Coleoptera > Cerambycidae > Pogonocherus > Pogonocherus hispidulus. Next base: position 8,578,825 of record OZ004698.1, read on the forward strand.
AGAATATTGTAGCTTATATCATATTCAAAGCTCATTGAGTTGCAAGCCTTCCAAGGGGTAGAAATCTCAAGTTGAAATTGCGTGAGTAGATGCAGAATATCGTAACTTATATCATATTAAAAGCTCATTGACTTGCAAGCCTTCCAAGGGGTAGAAATCTCCCTAAAACTAAAAAAAATAATTTGAAAGTGCTTGAAGAAAATGACGGCTCAAGTTGAAATTGCGTGAGTACATGTAGAATATTGTAGCTTATATCATATTCAAAGCTCATTGAGTTGCAAGCCTTCCAAGGGGTAGAAATCTCCCTAAAACTAAAAAAAATAATTTGAAAGTGCGTGAAAAAAATGACGGCTCAAGTTGAAATAGCGTGAGTGGATGCAGAATATCGTAACATATATCATATTAAAAGCTCATTGACTTGCAAGCCTTCCAAGGGGTAGAAATCTCCCTAAAACTAAAAAAAATAATTTGAAAGTGCTTGAAGAAAATAACGGCTCAAGTTGAAATTGCGTGAGTAGATGCAGAATATCGTAACTTATATCATATTAAAAGCTCATTGACCTGCAAGCCTTCCAAGGGGTAGAAATCTCCCTAAAACTAAAATAAAAAATTTTAAAGTGCGTGAAGAAAATGACGGCTCAAGTTGAAATTGCGTGAGTAGATGCAGAATATCGAAACTTATATCATATTAAAAGCTCATTGACTTGCAAGCCTTCCAAGGGGTAGAAATCTCCCTAAAACTAAAAAAAATAATTGAAAGTGCGTGAAGAAAATGACGGCTCAAGTTGAAATTGCGTGAGTAGATGCAGAATATCGTAACTTATATCATATTAAAAGCTCATTGACTTGCAAGCCTTCCAAGGGGTAGAAATCTCCCTAAAACTTAAAAAATAATTTGAAAGTGCGTGAAGAAAATGACGGCTCAAGTTGAAATTGCGTGAGTAGATGCAGAATATCGTAACTTATATCATATTAAAAGCTCATTGACTTGCAAGCCTTCCAAGGGGTAGAAATCTCCCTAAAACTAAAAAAAATAATTTGAAAGTGCTTTCAATATGAAATATTCTGCATTTACTCACGCAATTTCAACTTGAGCCGTCATTTTCTTCACGCATTTTCAAATTTTTTATTTTAGTTTTAGGGAGATTTCTACCCCTTGGAAGGCTTGCAAGTCAATGAGCTTTTAATATGATATAAGTTACGATATTCTGCATCTACTCACGCAATTTCAACTTGAGCCGTCATTTTCTTCAAGCACTTTCAAATTATTTTTTAAGTTTTAGGGAGATTTCTACCCCTTGGAAGGCTTGCAAGTCAATGAGCTTCTAATATGATATAAGTTACGATATTCTGCATTTACTCACGCAATTTCAACTTGAGCCGTCATTTTCTTCACGCACTTTCAATTATTTTTTTTAGTTTTAGGGAGATTTCTACCCCTTGGAAGGCTTGCAAGTCAATGAGCTTTTAATATGATATAAGTTTCGATATTCTGCATCTACTCACGCAATTTCAACTTGAGCCGTCATTTTCTTCAAGCACTTTCAAATTATTTTTTTTAGTTTTAGGGAGATTTCTACCCCTTGGAAGGCTTGCAAGTCAATGAGCTTTTAATATGATATAAGTTTCGATATTCTGCATCTACTCACGCAATTTCAACTTGAGCCGTCATTTTCTTCACGCACTTTCAATTATTTTTTTTAGTTTTAGGGAGATTTCTACCCCTTGGAAGGCTTGCAAGTCAATGAGCTTTTAATATGATATAAGTTTCGATATTCTGCATCTACTCACGCAATTTCAACTTGAGCCGTCATTTTCTTCAAGCACTTTCAAATTATTTTTTTTAGTTTTAGGGAGATTTCTACCCCTTGGAAGGCTTGCAAGTCAATGAGCTTTTAATATGATATAAGTTTCGATATTCTGCATCTACTCACGCAATTTCAACTTGAGCCTTCATTTTTTTCACGCACTTTCAAATTATTTTTTAAGTTTTAGGGAGATTTCTACCCCTTGGAAGGCTTGCAAGTCAATGAGCTTCTAATATGATATAAGCTACGATATTCTGCATTTACTCACGCAATTTCAACTTGAGCCGTCATTTTCTTCAAGCACTTTCAAATTATTTTTTTTAGTTTTAGGGAGATTTCTACCCCTTGGAAGGCTTGCAAGTCAATGAGCTTTTAATATGATATAAGTTTCGATATTCTGCATCTACTCACGTAATTTCAACTTGAGCCTTCATTTTTTTCACGCACTTTCAAATTATTTTTTAAGTTTTAGGGAGATTTCTACCCCTTGGAAGGCTTGCAAGTCAATGAGCTTCTAATATGATATAAGTTACGATATTCTGCATTTACTCACGCAATTTCAACTTGAGCCGTCATTTTCTTCACGCATTTTAAAATTTTTTATTTTACTTTTAGGGAGATTTCTACCCCTTGGAAGGCTTGCAAGTCAATGAGCTTTTAATATGATATAAGTTTCGATATTCTGCATCTACTCACGCAATTTCAACTTGAGCCGTCATTTTCTTCACGCACTTTCAAATTATTTTTTAAGTTTTAGGGAGATTTCTACCCCTTGGAAGGCTTGCAAGTCAATGAGCTTTTAATATGATATAAGTTTCGATATTCTGCATCTACTCACGCAATTTCAACTTGAGCCGTCATTTTCTTCACGCACTTTCAAATTATTTTTTAAGTTTTAGGGAGATTTCTACCCCTTGGAAGGCTTGCAAGTCAATGAGCTTTTAATATGATATAAGTTACGATATTCTGCATCTACTCACGCAATTTCAACTTGAGCCGTCATTTTCTTCACGCACTTTCAAATTTTTTATTTTAGTTTTAGGGAGATTTCTACCCCTTGGAAGGCTTGCAAGTCAATGAGCTTTTAATATGATATAAGTTACGATATTCTGCATCCACTCACGCAATTTCAACTTGAGCCGTCATTTTCTTCACGCACTTTCAAATTATTTTTTTTAGTTTTAGGGAGATTTCTACCCCTTGGAAGGCTTGCAACTCAATGAGCTTTGAATATGATATAAGCTACAATATTCTACATGTACTCATGCAATTTCAACTTGAGCCGTCATTTTCTTCACCCGCTTTCAATTTTTTTTTTTAGTTTTAGGGAGATTTCTACCGCTTGGAAGGCTTGCAAGTTAATGTGGTTTTAACATGATATCAGTTACAATATTCTACATGTACTCATGCAATTTCAACTTGAGCCGTCATTTTCTTCATCCGCTTTCAATTTTTTTTTAGTTTTAGGGAGATTTCTACCGCTTGGAAGGCTTGCAAGTTAATGTGGTTTTAACATGATATCAGTTACAATATTCTGCATCTACTCACGCCATTTCAACTTCAGCCTTCATTTTTTTCATTGATTTTTTTTTAATTTTAAGGGTGGTTATCATCCCTTAGAGTGCTTGGAAATAATTGCCTATGTAGTATGAAGCTTACCACCACCTATGTACACTATTGCATTTATATTATGTAAAAACAGAATTTAAAACTAAAATCTAATGTTCTATATTTTTACAATTTTAATAATATCGACTACCAACAAATAATAATTATCTACATTGATAAATCGCTCATGCTAAATTATCTAAATGATTTTCAATCGTAACAAACTCTGTAAATAATTTGTTTTGCAGTTTCTAATCCTTAATCCTCCAGGCATTTCGCCGCGGGCGCCCATGACCGTTCGGCAATCTTCGGTAATTTGGCTGCTAACTTTTGGCTGCTAAGTTCACACCGGTAATACAGTTTCAGTGGCATCTTTTGGCATAACATTATTCCGTGTCAGCCACTCCAGATATATCTTGTATTCTTTTTGGTATACGGCTTCACTTTTCGATGGAATTAATGATTCTCTTGCTTTTTCAGCTTTTTTCAAAATCTGCTCCTTTATATTTGGGGTAGAAAACACGTTTTTAACGCAAACACAGCTTGATAACAAAGTTCTGTTTATAAACAAATAACAGTTCTGTTTATAAACAAGTAACATAGCAACAACCTAGCAACAACAAAACTCTTATAATCAATGGTACCCACTGAATTATACGTTATATATATACGAGTATAATTCAGTGATGGTACCTGATTCAAATATACCGGGAAGGTAATAAATTGGTACATTTTTTCCGTTTTAAAAATGAACAATATTTTATTGAAATCGGTCAGAAATAAAATTATCTATGTACCACGGGAATTAATGAGCCTTAATTACCTCAGGCAATTGCTGTCCCTCGGGCCGGAGGCCCCCGGGACGCAAACTTTGCCATCGGTAATTAAAGCCCTTATAATTCCCTTGATACATAAATAACTATTATATAACAAAACAAAAAAAAAAAAAAATAAAATAAAACGCTAGTTCAATTATTAGTTAAACGCAATTCAAGTGTGATTTTTAGTTTAATTTTTAATAAAGTTGTAACTAATATTTTTTTAGTAGGTAGTGAATATAATGAGTAATAAGATGTGACTTAATAATATGTAATAAAAGTTTTTTTTTGATAAATTATTAAGTCTGGTAATTTTTAGTTAATACATCTACATCTGGTGAATTCATTTGCAAGGACCTGATAACACTGTATCATGTCACTATGGAAGGCAGAACTTGTGAGTCCTGTGCTCCTGCGCATCAGTAATGTACATATTTACTCCACTCAACTTTATATTATCTGATAACGAAATATAAAGGTATGAACATTTTGACTTAATTAAAATTGATACATATATATAAAATTTAGATAGGGTATCTACTAAGTCGTCATTTATAGCCTAGTTACCGTGCAATTGAAATGTCAGTCACGTTGTATACAAAGACCTAACAATATTAACTTAAATAAAAAAACTGTAGGTAGCAAATCTGGATTATACATTTTACATGTCGATAATAAAAAAATAGACAAAGTAATCGATACATCCATCCATCCATGTCCACACCCATCATAATGCGGTAGACAGAATAATAATATGCCTGCACCTACCCCTCACAAGTCTATGATTTTCAGATTAATACCTGTACCTGTATCAATGACTAAGATGGCCATATACCTAGTACTCACAGGGCTGCTTGCTGCCTGTAGGAATATTTTGAGACCGCACTGCAGATGTAGTACACCCTTCATAAGGTGTAGCACACCCTTACACCTGACACCTGATACATATTCAATAAAGAGTGTGTTGAATACGTTATTTTAGCAAGCTATTATGCATACCTCTATCTTAGAATTTAGACCTGCTGACAGTGCTGACACAAAGAAAGCCAAGAACTTTTCGGATAGCCGAAGTTTTTCTTCTATATTTTTATGGAAGCCGCTATATCGCTGTACCTGAACTATGCTATAATATCTCTGTCCTGTACCTGCACATTAAAACAAAAGAAAAGTGTTGGTGGCCTAAGAGTTGTATTACTTTTGAGTTCCACAGTTATAGATTTGTTCTGAGAATGAAATCTAGCTATTAGATTACCTTTACTTCTCGCTTATTTTGGGACAATATGGTGAAACATTATTGTCGAAGCTGTTGTTTTACATCCATATATTTTTCACCAATTATAGCGTACGTTCTTTAGTGGCATATTCTGTATATTCATAATGTTGTGCAACATAATGTATTTGTTTTATAAAATATTGCCTAATATTGTTTGTGAGGTGAAAAACCCGATAAACAAAAGTAATCGTATCTATAAATCGATTTGTTATCACTGATCATCATGTCAAAATATATTATAATGTAACATATCCACTCACCAGAATCATTGTAGAAGTCAGATGTTATATAAAATCTACCAATTACGCAATATTATGTATCATCTCCTTCAAAATAATATGGAAGCCGCCTCAAACTGAAAATAGATAACGACAAAACGAGCAATAAGACATTTACATATGTTATAGTTACTCTAATTTCTTGGATATAAAGACATGGTTTGAAAATGTCTTGAATGAAAATTCCGAAATAATTTTTAGACTCATAGATTTTAATTTCGCTAATATAGAGGCCAGTTATACCGGGATATCAAAAATTATCTTGGTCAAGGGTGGTTGTGGAATGTAAAACGTGTGTCTTACTTTAAATTTTTGAATATGTTTTGTTGTGTCAGAATCTGTCAAGTCATTGTGCTGAAATTTTCTAATCCAGTTTTTGAATCATGCCTCTTACCACACAGCACAAAATTTTCATGATAGAGGCCTATTTTCGAACGGGTGCGCTAGTTAATGGAAATTGGCAATACAGTCAACGTTTGTGTTTGGACAATTTTCGAGAGCACTTCCCAAACGTGGCAATATTAGGTACCGGACAATTTTTATGCGTGCCTTACAAATTGTGTTGAAGTGTTTCGCGAAACTGGTTGTGTGACTCATAAAAAGGTGCTGGTAGACCAAGAGTTCGTACAGAAGAAATTGTCAATGACGTTCGTCAACGTATGGAAGAGGAGCCTGCAAAACCTTTGAAACGTCTTTCTCAGGAAAGCGTGGTTCCACCTTTCGGGTTACATCAATTCTCAAAATATGCGAATGTGGAGCAATGATAACCCTCATGTTTTTACTGAATCGCCACTACATGCTCAAAAAATTGGTGTTTGGATGGCAGTTTCTCGCAGAAGAATAATTGGGCCAATTTTTTTCGATTTCACCGTCAACGCAGAAAGGTACAAACACAACTTTTTGGCTGAATTTGTGCAACAGTTAAACGATGATGAACTTCGGTACGGTTATTTCCAGCATGACGGTGCAACAGCACATACTACACGAGAAAATATTGCTTTCCTCCGCGAGTTTTTTGATGACCGGCTGATAAGTTTGCATACAGAAGTTGAGTTTCCTCCGAGATCACCGTGTTTGACAATTATGGACTATTTTATATTTCCTTACTTAAAAAACAAGATTTTCGCAACTCCAGTAAATAATTTGCAAGAACTGCAACAAAGAATTGTTCAGCAATGTGCAACCATAACGCCAGAAATGCTGCAAAACGCTTTTCACAGCATGAGGAGGCGCGTCAACTTGTGCATCGAACAAAACGGGGGACATTTCCAACAATTACTGTAATTTAGTTTTTCTTGTTACTAAAACCGTTATTTCATAATTTGTACTTCATAAATAGGTATGAAATTTGTAGGTTATTGATGATGTCAGTGTGACAGTGACATAATTATTTCAAATTTAAAGTAAGACACGCGTTTTACATTCCACAACCACCCTTGACCAAGATAATTTTTGATATCCCGGTACCTATCGTCTTGGAGAAAACTGAATTTGTTTTGTTATACTTATGATACATTAAAGTAGTAAGTACCTAAAATGAGTAGCAATACCTAAAAGATGCCTGAATTTACAAAGTTCCAACCAAATTTCCCTGGGCGTCTGCAGATAAGGGTTTTTAATTTTTTTTTGAGAAAAGTATTTGCTACAACTGCTGGTGTTTGATTTTTTTCTAATAGCTATCAAGAAAAACAGTTACAACCAAAAAAGTGTTGATTGAAAAGTGTTGACCCCTGTTGATTTTATCGAAAAATATTCAAATCAAACTTATAGGGGACGTAATTTACCATCCACCTTACTTATGATTGATTTGATTCTTCCTAGTGGCTTCTTAAACCTTATGGGTGAGAACTATTACTAATCTTTGATTTATCATCTACTTTGCAATAGAAAATTATGGCTATTATCAGATATAAAGCTTTCTATGTAACGCACAAGAAGATCTCAAAAAGAAGGCAGTTATAAATTCTAATATATTCTTTAATAAACATACAGTTACATTACTGAATCGTAATTTATATCATTTTTCTGAAATCATATCAACTATATACTGGATAGTACAAATTTATCATTGATGGATGTTGAGGTAGACCCTATCTGCCCAAAGTGCGGGGAGGGCGACGAAACGCGTTCCAGCTTCTTGGCAGAATGCACGGGTTTCGGCAGACTGAAACACGACGTCTGGGAGAAGGCGGGGAGCTGCAAGGGAAAGAGGTCAGTTTCCTTTAATGGACCGATATTCTGACTTACATTTTACATTAGAAGGTGGGGAAGGTTCGACGAGGGAAGAGGTGACGGAGTTAGGACGGGGGCCGACAGGGGTAGGCAAAAAGGGCCCGCTTGTGGCCTACGTGCCAGATCTTGGCCGCCCCATACTACTACTACTACTATTACCGGATAGTATTGGTACCTGCAAAACTGACTAATTAATTAATTTTTATTTCTTGACTTGTCCTACTGAAGTGTTTGTACACGCATATACAGGGTGTTCCAAAATTATCCTCTAAAATTAAGGAAAAAGGTTTTAATAAAGATAGATCGAAAAAAGCTTCCTAAGGGAGCTACAGCTCCTTAAAGATGCACCCCTATAGAGGGTTTTATCGAACATCCCCCCCGAACCTTGTAAAGATAGAACATTGGAATTTTGGGTGTTTTACTAAACATTCTATTTTCAACAAGGTGACGTCATTACAATTTTAAAAATGTATTCAGAAGTAGGTCAAAACCTGAGGAGGCGGGGTAAAAACTACTCCAATTCTCTTCTCTGCTATTTTTTAGGATTTGATATGAAATTCTTTATACAGGGTGTTAGTTAAACATGCGGCAAAAATTCAAGAGGTTATTCCTTGGACTATTCTAAGGATATTTTATCCTTTGATGATTTTTGAAAAAGAGCTTTGTTGCGAAGATATAGGGCGAAAAAAATTTTCAACAAATAAAAATTTATTACTAAAAATTACATGTAACATTTCTGAAGCTACAAGAATTGTTCAAAATGGCTACCTCCAGCTCGGATGCAACCATCTAATCTTGTCATAGACTCCCGAACTCTTTCAAAAACACCAGGGTCGTTTCTTATTGAGTTACACACAGCAATTATCCGATCTCTTAAATCATCCACATCTTCCACTGACCTAGTATAAACTAATGACTTTAGATGGCCCCATAGGAAATAATCCAGAGGGTTTAAGTCCAAGGATCGAGCAGGCCATACGTGAGGTCCACCTCGGCCAATCCAGCGATCTCCGTATGTTGCTGTTAAAAACTCTCGAGCAACTACACTAAAATGAGGTGGTCCACCATCATGCATAAACCACATTGCCTGTCTTGTAGCCAATGGTTGTTCCAAAAAGTTGCGGATACTTCGCCGGTAAGTCTTCCTGGTAGAAATACCGGTCCAATTAGCCAGTCACCCACAATTCCAACCCAAACGTTTAATGAGAACTGATGTTGAAACCGATCTTCACAAATTTCATGTGCATTTTCGTCAGCCCACACATGGTTATTGTGGAAATTCCTTATTGCATTTCGCGAGAAACTGGCTTCATCGGTAAAAAGAATCAGCGTAAGTAGTTGAGGGATTTCAACCAATGTGTGCAAAAGCCATTGACAAAATGTAATACGTGGAGCAAAATCTCCAGGAAGAAGTACCTGAACGCGTTGAATGTGGTATGGGTACAACAAATTATCTCTCAGAATTTTCCAAACAATCCAATTATTTACATTCAAAGTATTTGCAATTCTTCGCGTAGAAGTATCTGGATCTTCTTCTATCATGTCCAGCACATTCTCTTCTACGCCTACCGTTTTTACAGTCCTTGGCCTTCCTGGTCCTCCACTTCGCTTCAATGTTCCCGTTTCTCGAAGACGTTGATGAATACTTTGAAACATTTTTCTATCGCGAGCAATGTGGTTAGGAAATCGTTCAATGTACAGTCGCCTAGCTTCTAATGCATTGCCATCAGCAAGTCCATAAATAAAATGTATGTCAGCCATCTCGGCATTTGTATAGCAAGCCATGATAGAGGACTTCAACAACCGTTTACACGTCAACTAGCCAAACATCAATCAATCTTAACAAATGCGACACATACAAACTACAAAAACACAACATACAAAATAATCACTCCGAAGTATCACGGGATGTTGGTAAGAAAAAACAACTCCTTTTTCTTACATGTCTTTTACTTGATACTTCCAGTGTAGTACGCCATACTTTTATTTCACCTACATTAATAATGTGAAAAATACGAAAATTGGATTTGTTGAAAATTTTTTTCGCCCTATATCTTCGCAACAAAGCGCCTTTTCAAAATCTGCAAAGGATAAAATATCCTTAGAATAGTCCAAGGAATAACCTCTTGAATTTTTGCCGCATGTTTAACTAACGCCCTGTATATTAAAAACTTTATAGTATCTACTATCAATGGCATATAGTATGCGATTTCTTCTTTCTTCTTGCAGCATGATGTATATGTAAACTACTACGAGGAAAACATAAAGTATTATAATTTTCAAAGTAGGTTGATACAATTCAGTCAAGTGCGCGTTGCGGGGGATGTTTTGGAATATATTGACTCAAGTTGTAAAATTTAAAGCATTAACCTTTGATAACTTTAACATTGGAGATAAAACTCCACCAAACTGAATTGAATAACCTAAATAGATAAAGATTAAAATTCACCAATAACTACCAATTTTTAATTATGATTGGGTACTTATTATTGAACAATTACCAGTGAGATTAAATTGTTATCAGAGTATTAGATATCATCTTTAATAATTGTAAAAACATCAACAATATTGTTGCAAATTTAATAGATATTATGGGTGTATGACAAGAGAATATTAAATAGTAAACTTGCAAGTTTTATTAAAGTTATTACAATTAAAGCTTTCAATATATTTTATATATTTCTAAAAATATAGGTAATTATTTTCTCAGTTCACTGTTCTTTTTTAATTCGTTTCAATCCAAGCCAAAATCCTCCTTCAGCCTTCAACGCGAAAGATTTCTTTGAAATCTTCATCGGAATGGGAGTTTTCTCCACAGGTACCAATTCGAAATGCAACAAAATATAAAAAATCACCACTTTCGCCTCCAACAGCGCAAACCTGGAACCGATACAGTTACGTGGTCCAATGCCAAAGGGCATATAAGTGCACGGATTGATATTTCCCTTATTCTCGTCACTGAACCGTTCTGGGTCAAATTTTTCAGGATTTGGGTAATAATTTGGGTCGCGATGCAAAGAGAAGATTGGCAACCAGATGGCGTCATCTTTCTTTAAATGTATTGGCTGTTCACCAGGAAGCACTGGTTCTATGGTGTACGGCTTGGTGCACACTCTGTCTGTTGCTATATTATTGGGCCATTTTCTGAGAGTCTCTAAAATATATTTTAATTTAGTAATAATGATACTAATATGAATAAAGCACAATAAATACAAGAAACATCATACACTTTCTAGGAAGTAACGGTAGGTCAAAAAACTGTACTTTTTATGTTTTGGATAATTTTCTTTTCATAGTTTTACTGTAACTATGAAGATCTTGGCTATTAAAATGATTTTTCGAATAAATTAAAGAATTTTAGATACATTAAAATGAGGTTAGTACAGAAAATAAGAACTCGAAAATGAAGTATCTACTGTATAATCTTAAAAAAAACATGTCTAGACATCGCACAAAAATTTTTTATAATCAACTTGAACATATCTGACAAAATTAGTTGAAATACAGTTAATGCAACATTACAGTGAAAAAATAAGAGGGAGAAAAAGTCAAAGAACGCATTTTCGTAAATCCATCATTTCTCAAAAAGATGGAATCATTTCTATCACAAAACAGTAAAAGCCGTTCGTAAATTCAGCGATTGCTTTATGATGGACTATCAATCTTGTTCGTAAATTTAGCACAAAATTGTATGATGTTCCATCACAAAACCATCACATCCATCATTAAATAGTTATGATGGATTTCAAATTTTGTGATGGAAAAAGAGGGAGAATTGTTATGTCATTAATTTTGAGGTTAGTATGTTGTTTTTTTGTTTGGTTCAAGGGATGCAATTTTGATAAAAGTATAAAAGTAAGCACAAGGTACTAGTAGATTTGTTAGTCACAAGGGAGTGTGAACAATTTCCAGTGGATATTTTGGTTGGGGAGACAAAATATACAGTAGTTGTTACTCAACAAGAGATTCAAGAAATGGATGTTTATGCGCATGTCTCCATCTATCATTAAACCTAACTTCTGTTCGTAAATTAATCCTAACTCTTAATTGTTCTGATGGAATCCATGTCCAGCATTAAATCATCAGATCCATCAATTACGTCATCCATCACAAAACTGAGCTGAATTTACGAAAAAACCAGAAGATAACACAAGTTTTGAGGTAACTTTACCTGATACAACCATATCCATGTACTTCATCTTCAAAAGAGCCTCATACGTTAATTTCTCTCCGCACTCCTCCCACGTGGAAAGAATCTCCTTTCTAAGCCTGTCTTGTATTTCCTGGTTCAAAGCCAACTCGTAGGTCGCGAAGCACATAAGAGCAGAAACCGCGTCAAAACCGGCAAGAAAGAAAATTAACGCGTGAGCAGTTATTTCTTCATTGGATAAAGTTTTGATGACTTTTTCTTTCGCTTAAACAAAACGGGATATTATTTTTACTTGTATTGCTAGATTTAATTTCATCTTCATTTGTAGTTAAATACATGGTTATTTAAATACAGGGTGTCCACCTAGTGCGCGTAAGTCCAATATCTGGGTTAATAAAAGAGATAACTTAATTTTTTTTTCTACAGGGTTGTCTAATATCCCGAGCTGCACAAAATGAAAATATATTTACATATTCAGGGTGTTCAGTTTTTCCTGGACAGGTACCAACTTCGTTTTTCTAAATGGAAATATATATTTTTTATTGCTTTTTCGAACTAAACCCTTGATTTTAGTAGGACTTTCATCAGCCTTCCCTATACCTAACTTAAACTGTTTTTGAAATATTGACTGGTGAATATTGACATTTTTGCAACTTTGACACCCTGTAAAATCTAAACGGTTTGAGATCAAGCAAAACGGTTTGCACATTCCTATCTTAACTTTTTATAAGCTATCGTTTGATACTAATTTCAAATTTATCCAAGAATTAAAAATTTTCAAAATTTTCGGAAAATTTTTAATTCCTGGATACATTTCAAATTAGTATCAAACGATAGCTTATAAAAAGTTAAGATAGGAATGTGCAAACCGTTTTGCTTGATCTCAAACCGTTTAGATTTTATAGGGTGTCAAAGTTGCAAAAATGTCAATATTCACCCGTCAATATTTCAAAAACAGTTTAAGTTAGGTATAGGGAAGGCTGATGAAAGTCCTACTAAAATCAAGGGTTTAGTTCGAAAAAGCAATAAAAAATATATATTTCCATTTAGAAAAACGAAGTTGGTACCTGTCCAGGAAAAACTGAACACCCTGAATATGTTAATATGTTTTCATTTTTTGCAGCTCGGGATATTAGACAACCCTGAAGAAAAAAAAATTTAGTTATCTCTTTTATTAACCCAGATATTGGACTTACGCGCACTAGGTGGACACCTTGTATATTTTCGGGATTTTATTTAGGGCCTTATGAACAAGACTACTGTTGGGGATAATTTCTCAGCATACCAAAGACACATAAAAACTGTAGATTACCTATATTGTTAGAGGATTCTTGCACTGTAGCAAACCCCGTGTCTACGTCATCAGTCTCGTCATGTTTCTGAATTCCCTTACGAGTCTCCAATAAGAGATGTATCATATCCCGTCGCACAACTCCTTTTTCCTCTCTTACTTTGATAGTTTCGTTTATAAGGCTTCGAAAGAACATGCTTACGTCGTCAGAGAATAGTTGTATTTTTATTATCTACAACATTTAAGAAAATGTAGTCTGAAATTAGAGTCAGCAATATATTCACGATGATTTAAAATGAAGATGATGCGGACATTAATAATCTTGAAAGGGGTTGGAATCTTTGGTTAAAATATAACACTGAGACAGTTTAGGTGTAAATAGGATATAGTGTTAGCATTCACACGATTCACTGATTCGTCGCGATGGTTCATTAAACCGTAACCATAGTTTAGGCACAGATTAAATATTATATAGGTACTCTGTGGTTTAGGTCTAAATAAGTGACATCGTGTTAACATAGGTTTACTTTTAACCATCTCCAGATGATACCAACTTGGTCGAGCGAAAAATAAATTCTACTTTCAGCACTTAAAAAATTAAGATGTTTTATTTTACCATAAAGAATAGAGTAACCCTTACAAATATTAAGAAAAATCGTTTAGTATAATTACATCATCATTCCAGATACAAAATTTTTTTAATATGTGTTTTCTTAAAAATATTATTCTAGATGCTTTTGTCACCTGAAGGGTGACCCCAGGCCGCAGGTCTGGACCCCCGGTAGGGCTAGAAATGAGAACGAAAATCGCTATAGCGATTTTCTCCCATTTATAATCAGTAAATTTAAAATGCAATCAATTTCATTACAAAAAATTAAAGATAAGCCGATTACTGATACTGATTTTTTTACTATAAAGCTTATTTTGAGAGTTAAAATGTTTTATTATCTGTTATCAATGTTATCAAATAACAGCGAACAATTTTAATAAGATAATATTTTGGTCGAAGTTCTGTAAATAATTTTAAGAGCGCAGTGTCAAGGTCAAAGCCATTTTATTTAATATCCATATAAAGTAATTTAGACATGTACCCCCCATAACTAATTACGTTTTTGGTTTTTGCTAGTGTAAAATTTGAATTCATGGGGGGGTAATAGGGTAATTACCTCCCCCCCCCCATAAATTCAGATTTTACACTAGCAAAAACCAAAAACGTAATTAGCTAAAAAACATAAACGTACTTACCTCACTTAAAGACGTTTTATTAAACGCTTCTATTTGCTATTTCATTTTTGTTCAAAGAAAAACGTACCTATCTAAATGCACAGGTAGGTAATTTGACAACATTTTTTAAAAATGTGGTTCTTCGAGATAACCCCCAATGTTGAAAAGCTAAATCCGCCTTTGCTAAATAAGAGAAAATCGATAAAAACAAACAGTCCTACCATGGATAGATCTTTCTTTTCTTGCTATCCTATGGTGTTTTGTCAAAATTATAGAGTGAATGCGCTATTCACCGCATAATTCCCATTCCCACGGAATGAGAATTGTAACCCATGACCTCTGCGTTAAACGATCGACACACTAAACTCTGAGATAGCGACCCGATTATTTATAGAAATTTTAATTGACAGACTGTGCAGTGTGATTTTGCAAATCCTTTGGCTGTATCATCTATTTGGGCTCAAGGACAATGCAACGTTAATCTTCAATGTAACATGCTCAATAATTACCTTTTTAATAGAGGGGATCATTTGAGATAGCATGATTTTTATATTCTTCCAAAAATTATTAACATCGGCGGCTTCCTGACCCTTCAAGTAAAATTCGTTGTTCGGTTCCACCAGAGAGTCAACTTTTAATCCACAAGCCGTCGTCGCTATGACGTCCGTAGCGAATCTAGCGAACATGTTCTTTGTCTCGACAATAATGACGTCTTCCTCCTTCTTCAGGAAATACTGGATAAAATTCTCAGTACTCTCTAGCATCAGTAGGAACATGGATCTCATTTTGCTGCTGGTGAAGGAGGGACTCAAAAGCGCTCTCATCTCGCGCCATTTTTTACCTAAAAAAGGTGCCTATCATGAAACAAGTCATAAGCGGAATTGGTGTGTCAAATAACAACAATCGGTGGGTACATGATGTCCCATTTTCTATATTTCTCAGGGTATTTCTGGTGCTTATAAGAACGATTATGCGTATGTAGATGTTGATTGCATTTTAGAAATAAATTAGCACGTTCTTTAGTCACATCCAAAATCTGAAAATCTTTTTACACCGTTCCGGGTTTCAATAACATTAGAATAAATGTTTAGTTCGCAGACTGATTTTCTTAGACTCAACCAATTGAAAGTTGAGCTATTGACCGTGTTCTGGGTGCGGTGAATTGGTCAACTAACTGAAGAGTTAGATTCGGTTTTAGTTATATTTTCTATTTCGTTGAGATGTTTGTCTTGTAAGAATTATGTATTTATAAAATACTACTTTTCTATATTGGCCAATTGGACTAAATGATATAATCTAAGCATCTGATCGACAACCTGCTCATATCCATCAATATAATTTCACTGATAATTGTTTAGAACTTAAATAAAATTTAAGCTCAGATTACAAGAAATCTTTATTCAGTCAGACGTATCAATATATTTAATGTTAAATTTTAAACCTTCTGATTAGCTAGCCCGTTCCTTTATTACACATTTTTTAGGTTTATCAGTGTTTTGGTTAACCGAAATCCTGGTTGGTCCCGGAGAATATTGGAACATAACCTTAGTTAGCCTTATATTAATATTAACCTGTTTTACTCTGAATATAAATAAAATTTTGTGCTTTCACATGACAATGTTTACTAAATCTATTTATTGATGGAAGAAATAGTTAATGCAGATAAAGATACTAAGGTTCCGGATTTGGGATAGATTGTACTTTTGTCAACAATGTAGGCATACTATAATTTAGTTTCATTCGCAAAAATGTGTTTTGATAACGACAAAAGTTAATACCGTACCTTGAAGGCCTAACAAGCCATTTTCCCATAAAGGATCACTGTCTTTTGGTAAAAATGCGAGGTGATCGCTGAAATGATCGAAATCCTTGATAGTCATTTGCTTTAATAGTTCTGGGTCCTTTATCACCAAAATGGGAAAATGAAGAGTATACATTCCAGTGTACCTGAAATGAATATTTGATAAGTATTACCATTTAATTTCATATACATTTTCGTCTCTGCACTTTTCTTCGGACACGTTAATGTTCTTTTTCCTTTTTGTACTTTTTGAACTATCTACCTCTAACCCTGCCGACAGAAGCATCATATTATATAACTATAATATAACTTAACTTAAATTCTATATCCGCCATTGGGATCTCGTAAAGGATGAAAAATTTGATACATGGCTCATATGGCAAGTTTAGAATGAAAGGAAAAGATTTAGTTGTAGGTGATTCTACTGATTACCCTGGAATAACTATTAAATAATTGGAATAACTTCAATAAACTTATTTATTTTTTACGTACCTTGTTCCCGGGCTTTGGTTGTAGAGGATTTGTATCATATCTGTCCATGTTTGGGTCTGGGAGAAAACTCCAAATGTGTGTCCAAAAACCCATGCAGGTTTTCCTTGAGGAACTCCAAGGTCTTTCCAATAGTTCATAGGCTTCACGATGTAATAGTAAATGAAGGCAGCTACTGCGACAGCTCCAAGGATTATCATCAACATGATGGTTTTACCTCAGGTGGTACGAAACTACTTAATAAAAACTGATTGATTGATATGCTTGTCAATAATAAGTAAAGTGTGTATTAAACAGAGAAAAAGAACGGTGCATGGGTGGGCCGAGGTATCAATATCTATGAATGGGTGAAGTGACACGGGTGACAGAGGTGAGAAGTGTGGCCACCAAGGTGGCCACAGGGGTAGTCTATGGGTGTGGATCTCAGCTGCGTTTTCCACTAAATAAGGAATTAGAAGTATTTTTCCAGTATCATGTACTAATATCTGTTTCCAAATTGAGCATATTTTTATTTGGGGACCTGTATATGTATAATTCTGTATACAATTCTCTAAGGCAAACTTTTAAAGTTATGCAATAAAACGCAATATGCAATGCAATAATATGCAATAAAACCCAGTTTTTAATAAATTTCATCGAAACAGTTTTTTGTATTGTGATAATTATTAACTTGTTAGTATTTTTGTGATTATAGTGTTTTTAGTTTAAATCAGTGGCGGCTTCTCCTTAAGGCCGCATGGCCGCGCGCCCCTCCTCCAAAAATACCAAAGGAATCCTTATGATTATCTATCATTATTATAAATTAAATGCAAATGTTTAAAGTTAAAACATGTTTATTGTGGTACAGAGCGCTTGAGCTATTGTACTCATAACGCCACAGCCCGCATCACTGGATCACAGCACGCTGCCACTGCACAGTGAGCAAAGGATCACAGATTCGTGGCCGCACTTTGAGTTGCGGCCCAGGTAACTATGGCAACCGACCCGATCTCCTTTTCGACTACACTCGTTAGATACCTTCCATATGCTTAGATTATACAGATTTGGCCACAATTATTTCGCGGCCGTATGCCAACATTATTATTAATTATAACGTATTTTTAACACATTACATATTTTTAACATTATTAAAGTACTTATTTAGTTTTTGTGAAAAGACAATTTTATATTTTACTTAACATGAATACTGTTAGTAGTATATTTGTGAATATATATTTAATATTTGATTAGAGCCAATTTTGCAAATCTTCCACTGGAAGATAAAATGCAAATAAAAGGTTTGGGCGTTGTCTGCCCAATAAATACCTAATTCCGATGAAAAAGTTATGGAAAAATGTATTTCTATGAAAGACCGTAGAGCTGATTTCAATTTTAGAAAGTGAGTGGACCCGTATATAAATAACTATGAAGTTTGTTTACCTACGTAATAATTTAATGTGTCGTTTGATAACTATGAATTGAATAACTAAAGTTTGTGATTGTGCCATATCGTTTTTAATTACCTAGGATATCTAAAAACTAAAAAAGTTATGTTCCTGCTTCCTGAATTCTAGTTTACAGCCTTTTTAAGGTAATGTATATGTAAATTTTTTATTCTAAATATTAATTACCTTTTAAATAATTTTTGTCAAGATTTCTGTCAATCGTATTAAAATGGAGGATATTTGTCTAACGAAAGTTATTTTTTCAAGCAAATATTTTTGCTCTGCGAATTTCTAGTTTATAATTTTAAGGGGTTTGACCTTGAAATATGCAAAATTTTCATTTTTTTATTTTTGCGCCCCCCCATATTCAGATGTCACCAGCCGCCACTGGTTTAAATTGTAAAAAAATATCGGTATATAGGGTGATCTGGAAATAGCATTTAATTATATTACTATTATTCATAGTAGCATTTCTCATACCGTCACTCGAAGCAAACATTTTATCACAATTTTTAATTACCTTTCAGTTATTATGGTTTTTTTATTAACAAATTTAAAGGTTTCAGTGTATGCAGTATCCAGTATGGAATATTCCATATTCCATATCTCGTTTTTAAATTACGTTTCGATTATTTTTTCTAGATTTATTCATGTAGAAAGAATGAATCTTCACGAATTAATTACCTACCTCAAAATAAGAGTTTATGAACAAAGTGATAATAAACATTATGAAATATATATATAGGGTGTTTCCTACAATTTATTTTACTGAACGACCAATTACTAAATTAAGAATAATATATATATATTTTTTTTTGTATTGTTCTATCAGATTTTTTAAGATGTTTGATTTGTGTTCTTAATTTTTTGATACATTTGAAACTAATATTATAAATAAATCATAAATTTTTATATAAGCATAGTTTTCTAGGAACTATATATAATATATAATATATAACTATAGGTATATATTATATAGAAATATATTACATACTTTTGTTGATCAATAATATGTGTTATAATAATTTATGAAACTTATTAGCTTGTAATGGATCTTGTATGTTATAATAAATAAAGTAGGTATGTATATTCTAATTAATGTATTAAATCTGTCAATTATAAAATTATTGTATATTATGTACCTACTTACCTCAGATGCGAAGTAGTTCAATTATGTGCAGTTAAAATTCAATTTACTAAATGTTGCTAGTACGCGTTCCCTCACATAAGCAAACTATACGATGTTATATTAAGTATTAATATAATTTGATAACTATCACTTGCAACTTGATAATTATTAGGATGCATTGATAACGTAATGTATATTTCTGTAGCACTAATACGCAGCGCAGCACACTACGTAAAATTTAAATTGTTTTAGTTGAAATTACGGAGTAGCCCGATTGATACACACATCTATCCGTTGTTGCCAAATCCTGTCAATTTTCAAGCGCCTTTGAAAGTTCCACCAAATTTCTATCGGGCTTTAGATTATCTATAAAAGTAGTTACTTTTGACACTGACGTAGTTTTTCACATAACACCAAAACACTATACTGCACTCGACGCGCGTTTCGCCAACAAAGTTGGCATCATCTGTTGGCAAAACTTTTCAGTTTTAATCATCTCCAGATTATGTCAACTTGGTTGGTCAAACGCGCGTCGAGGGCAGTATAGTGTTTTGGTGTTGTGTGGAAAACTACGTCAGTGTTATCTTCACACCAAGGGGATTCCAGCCCCTTTCAAGAGTTACTTTTGACCATGGAAAATCTAGGCTGTAGAATCAAAACAGAGTATCGAGAAATAAACCACAGAAAAAATGTATGTTAAGTAGAGCCATAATTGGTTAGATCAATTCACCTAATCCCTGCTATGGTTTGTTCCATTACTCTGTTTTCATTGCTACTCCGCAATTACTGGCATTGGCAGTACCTACAAAGGGACATAATCGGCTAGATCAAGTAGCCTGGTCCCTGCTCCCAAACAGGAGTAGCCGATTATGGTAGGGATATAGGTTTACGTTAGCCAATTGTTTGTTTTGAAATGAGATTTGTGACAGCCTGACAGCTGTCAAACCTATCTGCTAGTGTTTTCATGATTGTCTTGATGCTACTCGAATTATTTTCGGTATTTTTTATTATTTTGTCGTTGTGTATATAAGTTTTAAAGTTTTGGTTACCCCTATGAGTTTTGTGTTTTGTAGTTCCGTAAAGTACAACTGCTGTCACTAGTGTCACTGTCAACTTTTGATAGATAGAGTTTGCCATGTTATTTATAAAAACCATATTTGTTTGACGGCGCCACATTTAATCGTTGAAAAGTTTTTTCAATGAGCCAATGTTTGGCGCCTGGCGCTTCAAAAAGTTCTAAAATCGGAAGCGCCACATCTGACAACAATATATATCTAGAGCTGTGACGTGCCTGCAATAAAGCTTAAATTAGCTTCAAACAGGGACGTATCCAGCCTGGTAGATTTCTCAATAAGAATTATTGAATCGATTTAGACTGCTTTAAAATATAAAAAATAATGAATTTTCAGGAGACCTGATTGATGTAAATTCTCATATTTGAAAAACAAATTATTATTTGATTTGAAGTCGATTTATATATTTTGACTTTTTATAAATACCTTGGGTTTATTATATTTAGGTACTATGTTTTAGGACTTTTTGTTACTTATTTCCTAGAGGGCTCTGTAATTATTTATTTTTTATTTAAAATTTACCCTTAAAGATAAATTCCAACATCAAAATTGATATTAACTGGGTTGCTCCTTGGAATAAAAATGTAAAAGCATAAGTATTCTTTATATTTAAATAAACGTATTTAAAGCAATAAATATATTTATTGGTTTAAATAAACGTGGACTATTTCAATGAAATAAGAAAAGAGTTTTTCAAAATAAATAAAAACCTATTTTTAATAAAAATTGTAACGAATCGTTTTCGGACAGATGTTTGTAGGTACTTGTTTTCTTATTTTATATGTGTAAGGAATCGACACCTTTTTTTCGCAATATAAATGTATGACCCTGTATATACAAAATATTGCCACGACTAATTCGAATTGGTTCATCACATGAAAATATAATAATTAATAAAAATATTGAAATACGAATTAACTTCGTATCACGTCATGTTCATAAAAATTACACATGATGCCATAGCTCATATATGGCGACGAACAAATAATGCCTAGTTTGTATCTGCATACCTAATATCTACTCGTTTATATTCTAACTGAACGGTTTGGGCAAAGTGACCTTGTGTTGTAGAAGAGTGTCATATTATTTTAATACGCATTATGCAGTTAATGTAAGCTTAATAAAAAAACCTTTTGATTGCACATTACCATAGTTTTTTGTAAAATAATAATACAATGACTATGAAAATAAAATAAAATAAAGAGATAAACCTTTGAGTTATTGTCTCTTTTACATTTCACATTTAGCTTCCGGTTTACATGTAGTGTTAGCATTTTAATTTTCGGTTAGGTTTCAAAAATCAACCCCAAGAATATTGAGAAGTTTCACAAGTAAAGAGTTGGAAGCAATTCTGATGGCTGATATCTACTTAACTCTGAAGATAATAAGAAAACAAGTTAAAGGGTGGTATGATTTAGTGCTTCTGGAAAAGTAAAAACTACGATATGACTTCAGAAATACAATTATGGAAAATGAAAACCAAATATTATAAATATTAAATATAGAGCATTAAAAAATTATGTTCCAAGATATTTATATGTATACATTGTGACTAGATTTATCAATCGGGGTTTGAAACCTTTGTTGTGAAGATAATACTGACATAGTTTTCAACATAACACCAAAACACTATACTGCACTCGACGCGCCTTTCGCCAACCAAGTTCGCATTATCTGGAGATGATTAAAACTCGTATTGGATAATCCTTTTCAAAGGCAACAAAGTACAATTCGTTTATAAAATTCGAAAATTCTCAATTTAAGATCAATTTATAATTTTTCAGTTTACAGAGATCTCGTTTAGTAAGTAGGGAGTTTTAAATTGGTAAATTATAAGTTGCCGTTCCCTTGCCACACAAATCTTTAACTTTTAGGATTACCTGAATTGATACCCTAGAAAAGAGTAACGGTAAACATTTGATATGTTTTTTCATTTTATTTTTTCGCATGTTGCCAATTTACCAACGCCTTAAAAAATGTGTGTACGCCAAAAACTTTACCGCGCGAAGTACAAATTTGCATGACATAAACACGCCAGGACTCGTATGATAATTCAATAAAAACTACAACATCGAAGGACGATTTTAAACAACGTATGTGCAAGGGAATTACATGTTGATTGTCGAGTGTTTTATTCCAAGTTGAATAGGGGTCCACAAAATTAGCTTATGATTACATTCATCACACGGTATTTACCGCTATTAGTTAATAAGAGGGTGCTGATCCCTCAGGACTTTTCCCTGTGGTAGTCCTCTTACTCCCCAATATACAGTGAGGACATAAAGTCCGTCCCCCCCCTCTAACTTTTGAACCACTGGGTAGATTGTGATGAAATTTGGAACGATAATATATGACTAAATTCTGCATATTTTGACACATCAATGACAGCTCTGAATGTCAAAGTGACAGCTGGACGCGCAATAGGAAAATTTTTTTAAATGGAAATGGGGGTCGAGTGGGGACTCATTTTGAAGCTATTTTTATGCTCAAAACATCCCCCAAATTTGAGAACATTTGGTTCAGTAATTTCCAAATAAAAACCAGTAATATCGATTTCTTTTATATAATTTTTTTACATATATATTATAAATTATTGTAAATCATTCAAAGCAAAACAAAAATTAAAAGTAAACAAATAACAATAAACTATCTCTTAGTTAAAATAACCTAAATTAAAAAATTATGAAATAATTTAAATTAAGCGTAGAGGCAAACAAATTTAGAAAACACGTGTTACTTCAAAAGATGTTGAAAATGACCACCATGAACCTCCTGGCAAATACATGTTCTATGGGTAAGTTCTATTATAAAGATTATGTGATAACAAGATTCTGTTATAAACTGATATTACTGGTTTTTATTTGGAAATTACTGAAATAAATGTTCTCAAAATTGGGAGATGTTTTGAGCATAAAAATAGCTTCAAAATGAGTTATTACTCGACCCCCATTTCCATTTAAAAAAATTTTCCTATTGCGCGCACAGCTGTCACTTTGACATTCAGAGCTGTCATTGATGTGTCAAAAAATGCAGAATTTAGTCATATATTATCGTTCCAAATTTCATTACAATCTACCCAGTGGTTCAAAAATTGGAAGGGGGGGGGGACTTTATGTCCTCACTGTATATATTTACATACATAACTGGTAATTCGATCGTCTTGACGAGTGTCATGTATGGTATGTCATTTGAACAATATAATAGTAATATTTAAATAATTGATTTAAAGAAGGACACCCTAAATCAATCCCACCAAACTATCTTCTTGTTATAAGCTAAAATCCATATCCAACTCTTTTGTGCCGGTTCGTCCTTTGAGATCTGTACCACCACTCTATGTAGACAGGTGCAGGTGGCAGCTATATAAGTACGTATTTTAAGTTTTTTGATAATTTACAATATATCTAACATCCGGCTATTTCAAGAAATTTTGCTAAATGGTAATTAAAGACAGCCGTAATCTCAAAATAAAATAGTGTTTGAAATTACCCTAGCAAATAGATTAAAAACCTACCTATAACTTTTTTATTTTTTACTTTTTAATAACAAAGGACTTATTTCATACACCCAAAATTAAAAATGGAAGTATTATAGTATTCACCGTTTTAGTTGTAAACAATTTTTGATACTCACTATCACTATCAGCAATGTTTTTTTAAATATGAATTTATGTTGTGAGATAAAACTAAACTTGATATATCAACAATAAAAATTAAAATATGCTATCAGTTTATGTTAACAGTTAAAACTTCATAGGATCATAATATTTAGATAATTTTATTAAATAATATATCTGTAAGTTTATATCAAAGTCTACATATATTAGAATATATCGAATATATAACTTTATTATTGGAAGGAGATGCCGAAAACAACTACTCCACGGGCAATATGCCCGACTGGCGTTGCATTACATCAACATCTCCATGGATGTCGCCACATCCTTGACAGACAAAATACCAGACAATGACCGGTTTCGATCTTGTTATGATCTCATCAGATTGCCATAGGTATCGGAATCGATGAATGATCTGGCGACATTGATTGCCTAAGGGGCATATGTGAATGTTTGTAGTGGCGAGATACAGTGAAATACACTGCAGTGCCCTCTTTGGGTCTTTGCTACTACCTGTCTGACAATTATTGTCTATGGCAATCTGATGAGATCATAACAAGATCGAAACCGGTCATTGTCTGGTATTTGGTCTTGATGAAGGATGTGGCGACATCCATGGAGATGTTGATGTAATGCAACGCCAGTCGGATCATATTGCCCGTGGAGTAGTTGTTTTCGGCATCTCCTTCCAATAATTAAGTAGGATTGTCTTCCTCAAAGACAATAGAGGTCGCTGTAATGTCATCTGCTTTCTGCAGATCGTTATCTGTCTGTCAATTAGACAATAATTGTCAGACAGGTAGTAGCAAAGACCCAAAGAGGGCACTGCAGTGTATTTCACTGTATCTCGCCACTACAAATATGTAGACTTTGTTTATATCTTCTGGGGCAGAATTGTTGAAAACCTAAAATATTTTATGATGTATTCCATGATATGAAAAACGATGATATGAAAACAACACATCTGCAAGTTTTATTCCATTGTTATTTTATTTATAATTATATATTTAAAAAAATACGTATATATTAAAATATTTATCTTACTTCTTCTGACCACTGTCCTTTGTAATTATTTTCAGTACAAGCCAAAATCGTCCCTCGGCATTCGACGCAAAGCACTTCTTAGAAATCTTCATAGAAATCGGATTTCTCCACAGGTACCAACCAATTTAAAATGCTATATCAAGGATAATATATCAAACAAACACCGCATCGTCTTTAGTAATTGTAAAAACATCAACAACACTAGATGCAAATTTAACAGATGTTATGGATGTATAAAATTAGGAGGATATTAAATAGTCAACTTGCAAGTTCTGTTAAGTTATTATAATTAAAGCTTTCAATGGCATTTTTAAAAATATATGTAATTATTTTCTCAGGTCACTGTTCTTTTTTAATTCGTTTCAATCCAAGCCAAAATCCTCCCTCGGCATTCAACGCGAAAGACTTCTTAGAAATCTTCATCGGAATTGGAGTTTTCTCCACAGGTACCAATTTGAAATGCAATAGAATATAAAAAACCACCAATTTTGCCTCCAACAGCGCAAATCTGTAACCAATACAGTTACGTGGTCCAATGCCAAAGGGCATAAAAGTGCACGGATTGATATTGCCCTTATTCTCGTCGTTGAACCTTTCGGGATCAAATTTTTCAGGATTTGGGTAATAATTTGGGTCACGATGCAAAGAGAAGATTGGCAACCAGATGGCGTCACCTTTTTTTAAATTTATTGGCTGTTCACCAGGAAGGACTGGTTCTATGGTGTACGGTTTGGTGCACACTCTGTCTGTTTCTATATTATTGGGCCATTTTCTGAGAGACTCTAAAATATATTTTAAATTAGTAATAATAATGATACTAAAATATTATATCAAAAGGAAAATGAAGCTAAAGCACCTACAAGAAACATTATACACATTCTAGGAAGTGACGGTGGGTAGAAAAATGCACTTTGTTAACTTGTCTTATCTTCACTGTAAGTGTGAAGATTTTGACAATGAAAAGGTTATCTGAGTTTTAGAGAATTAAAATGAGAGTGCGAACGTAAGAACTGAACAACATATTGTATAAGTTTAAAAGTACCATATTTAGAAATAATAAAATTATCTTACAAGCAACTTTAATGTGTCTGAAGAAAAAAGTGAGAAGACAGTTAATACTAAAGTTACCATGACAGAACGAGATGGAAAAACAGTCAAGAATAGAACTGAGGGAAACACTAGGTAGTAGAAACATTTACTATGGTACAGCATGTACAGTAAATATTTCTATGTAAAGTAACCATGGCATTGGAACTCGAAGTTATTGTGGCTCGAAGGCCATATAGGTACTGGTCTGTTTTAGTAAAATGACTAAAAGAAGAAATAGCATTAAAGCAAGCGCCAAAGTTAATATAAGGTTTGAGGTAACTTTACCCGATACAACCATATCCATGTACTTCATCTTCAAAAGAGCCTCATACGTTAATTTCTCCCCGCACTCCTCCCACGTGGAGAGAATCTCCTTCCTAAGCCTGTCTTGTATCTCCTGGTTCAGAGCTAACTCATAGGTCATGAAGGACGTAAGAGATGAAACAGAATCGAAACCGCCAATAAAGAAAATCAACGCCTGAGCCGTTATTTCTTCATTGGATAAAGTTTTGACAACTTTCTCCTTAGCTTAAACAAATGTAATATTATTTATTTTTGTATTTCCGGATTTGATTAGTTCAACCAAGATCTATAATATCATTTATTTAAATAAATTTGTCTGAGTAAATTTTTAGCTTGATACCAAACATAAATAAAAAATGCAGATTACCTGGACTGTTAGAAGATTCTTGCGCTGTAGCAGATCCCGGATCGACATCATCAGTTTCTTCATGTTTTTCGATTCCACTGCGTGTCTCTAATAAGAGATGTATCATATCCCGTCGTACAACTCCATTTTCCTCTCTTACCCTGATAGTTTCGTTTATGAGGCTTCGGAAAAATGTACTCACTTCGTCAGAGAATAGTTGCACATTTATAACCTACAACATTTATAAAAATGTATAGCCAACAAATGAAACACGAAGTTGATTTGAGATGAAGGTGCTTTTTATACTACATGCAGACATTATTTATGCTTAAACGGTAATAACACATCTATTTGCCCCAAGCGCCGTTCGTCTGTATCGTCGATCTGCCGCACTTTATCCTGGAAAACTCATATCCTACTGAAGACAGGATGTTTTTAAATTTGCAAATATATTTAAAAGTACCTTTTTAATAGAGGGGATTATTTTAGACAGCAAGAACTTAATATTCTTCCATAAATTATTAAAATCGAGGGCTTTCTGGCCCATCAAGTAAAATTCGTTGTTTGGTTCCGCTAGAGAGTCAACTTTTATTCCACAAGCCGTCGTCGCGATGACGTCAGTGGCGAATCGAGAGAATGCGTCCTTCATCTCCACAACGATGACGTCTTCCTTCTTTTTCAGGAAATACTGGATAAAATTCTCAGTACTCTCTAGCATCAGTACGAACATGGATCGCATTTTGCTGCTGGTGAAGGAGGGACTCAACACAGATCTCATTTCGCGCCATTTTTGACCTAGAATAAAACGCCTATTATAAATGAAATTTTAAGCAAAACTGAGATGTCAAACAATAACAGTTGGTGGATAAATGGTGTCCCATTTTATATGCTTTCTGTTGTATTCTTTGTACTACAAGATACATTGAAAATATGTACAACTTTTTCTATTTTATTTTCCTATGATTTTCTATATCTTTCGGTGTTTCAATAACTTGAAAATAAAAGTTTGATTTAGAATTGAATTGAATTTTCTTGATAAAACTACAGAGATGAAAGCTATAAAATAATTTATTTAAACTATTGTTAACTAGTATAGTAACACTAACAATTATTAAATAAAAATGGATGAATAACAGTTTGAGATCTTAAAAATGCACACTTGTTCTACCATTTGGTTGTAAAAATCTTGAAAATTTTCTAAATTCTCCTAATTTAAGTATCCTTTATTATTTATAATTGGTAATAGAGAATATCGAGTTTATCGATCGATCGAGATCGATCTAGTTTTTATTATACTTTTCTTTCATTCCATTTCATTCGCAAAATTTTTTTTTGTGTTTCAATAACGACGAATGTTAATACCATACCTTGAAGGCTTACCAAGCTATTTTCCCACAAATCGTCAGTGTCTTTTGGTAGAAATGCTATATGATCGGTGAAATGATCGAAATCTTTGATAGTCATTTGTTTTATTAGTTCTGGGTCTTTTATCACCAAAATGGGAAAATGAAGAGTATACATTCCAGTGTATCTGAAATGAATATAATATGATTACTATATCGAATGTAATATGATTACTTCTACAGGGTGTCACAGAATAACTATTCCTAATTTTCAGAAATGATAGAGGGCACTTAAATAAGCATTTTTTATTAATAAACTAGTGTCCGGAAATTCCTCAGTATCGAGATAAAATGAAAAAAGTCGGCTATTACCCCAAAATAAAAGTTGAATCATAGCAACCTTTGGAAAACAATAACCATTTTCGTAGATGTCATTTTACGTGTGTCATAAATTATTCCTTATTAAATAAATGTGTTTAATTGTCATTTTAAGCATTAAAAAAAATCTTTATTACAAAAGTTAGCGTTTGATTGAAAATGCATCATTTTACAAATATTGAATTAGCAGACATGCATCTTGCCTATGGGGCAGCTCACGGTAATGGTAATGAAGCAAGACGAATTTATGCAGAACAGCATCCTGAGCGTGACATTCCCTGTCATACATCATTTTCAAGATTAGACCAACGTATTCGAGATACTGGTAAAATCCAAGTAAAGAAAATAGATTCAGGAGCTAATCGCAATGTCCGAAATGTTGACTTTGAGGACCAAGTTCTGCAACAATTTGAAAATAACCCAAAAACAAGCACTCGTGCCGTTGCCCATGCAATGCATACAAGCCACACATCTGTATGGAGGGTATTAAAGGAATATCAGAAGCATCCGTTTCACATTCAAAAAATTCAAACGTTAATTCTAGCAGATTATCCCAACAGAGTGCAATTTGCCGAATGGTATTTGATTAAAATTAACGACGAACCAAGATTTCCTAGGACTGTATTATGGACAGACGAGGCATGTTTTACAAGAGACGGCTATTTTAATACACACAACAGTCACATTTGGAGCGAAGAAAATCCTCACGCCGTTCAGAGGTTACATCACCAATGGAAGTTTTCTGTTAATATTTGGACTGGGATGGTTGACAATTATGTAGTGGGCCCATATTTATTACCTGCACGATTAGATGGGAATGTGTATAGGATATTTCTGGAACATACTTTACCAGAATTGCTTGAAAATGTCCCCTTAAATATTCGAAGAAATATTGTTTTCCAGCACGATGGTGCACCAGCACACTTTGGATTAAATTGTCGCAATTATCTAAACGCTCAATTTCCAAATCGATGGATCGGAAGAGAGGGGCCGATTTCTTGGCCCGCACGTTCACCAGATATGACTCCTCTGGATTTTTGTATTTGGGGTCATATTAAGTCACTGGTTTATGAGACGCTTATTAATACAGAGGAAGAGTTAGTGGCTCGAATTATTTTAGCTTTCGATGATATTTGTGAACGTCCACAAATATTTCGAAGAATTCGGCACTCGATCGCACATCGTTGCAACTTGTGCGTCGAAAATGATGGTCGTAACTTCGAACAACTTTTATAATGTATTTTTTATCTCATACTTTAATTTGTAATTAACTACTCTTTTTTGTTGTAATTCAGAATGTAACTGTTATTCCTAAAGATTTCTTGTTTATCTTGACAACGAAAAATTTCCGGACACTAGTTTATTAATAAAAAATGCTTATTTAAGTGCCCTCTATTATTTCTGAAAATTAGAAATAGTTATTCTGTGACACCCTGTCTATAAACGCGCGTTTAATTATAATTTTCATATCGAACTAGTATCATTAATAACTATTATGCCACTCGATTTTTCCTTGTGAGTTCAATGATGTATCATATGCTTTAATTTGGCCACGTTTCGGATGTGGAAAGCCATCATTAAACTTATCTGCGTCTGTCATTGTATTAACAAGTAAGCTAAAAAAATAATAATGTAATAACGAAACAACAATAAATTAAAAAATAATAATGAATAGTTAATGGAACGATAAAAAAACTTTAGTGTAAGACACATCATAGAACTCACAAGGGAAAATGCTGTCGAATGATATCAAAATATTAATGGGGCCGTATTAGAAAAATATGAAGTTGATGATGGTTCTGAAGAAACGAAACGTTTCTTAAAAAACTGTTTACGCCTTTCGAAAGAGCGTAAAAAGTAGCTATGAGAACGTATCTCTTTTCTTTCAATAGTACTTCGAATAAGCCTTAAATTTTACAAAAACAAATTTCCGAAATTTCGATTTTTTTCAAAAATCTCGAAAACTAATCATGCTAGCCTTGATTTTTTTGAGGCATATTATTGGTTACAAAATTACACAACTTTGCCCTAATTTAAGCTTGTCTTTATCTCTAACGGTGCTCAAAGTACCAATGTTATTACATCTAATTTAAAACACACTGTATAGTTCGTATACCTCAAATATAAATTCTTGTTTTATCGAATTTAACTATTTATTCTAACAAAAGATTAGAAACAAGCCAAATTTACTTGTAGGACGACCACGATTACCCACAAATAACTATTAAATAATTGGAATAACTTTTAAACAATATCAATTTACTTATTTAATTGTTTTGAAAAAACATTGGTCTCATTTAGATGTTCCAAGAAATATATAAAAAACACTCTATATACTAGTATTTCGGCTTATTAGGCCTTTTTCAATAGAGTAATGTCTATTTCCTTTTCTCCTGTAATTTTTCTGAAAAGGGGGAAATTGTAAAATCTATCTGATCATTCGTAGTACAAGGATTTATAATTAAAGATTTTTTAATTTCTAATTGCTCTAACAGATCTAAGCGCTTTCCTTTCTTTTCACGATGCCGTACCTTTACATTTTTCTGATCTATAAAATGATTGTTTTCTATACAATGCGTCGAAAATCCTGTATTTTTTGCGTTATTTAATATGGATTTTTTTTTTTGAATCTTTAATTATAAATCCTTGTACTACGAATGATCAGATAGATTTTACAATTTCGCCCTTCTTAGAAAAGGTACTAAAAATTGGGCTTTATCAGATGGTGGGATCAATCGGGGGTAGGTGCTCGTAAACAAATAAATAACGAAAACGCACTTGGAAATAGACATTTAGTAATAGACATTACTCTATTGAAAAAGGCCTAATAAGCCGAAATACTAGTATATAGAGTGTTTTCTATATATTTCTTGGAACATCTAAATGAGACCAATGTTTTTTCAAAACAATTATTTTCAAAATGTTTCATAAAGAACCATCCCCTTCGAGTATCCACTTTACTTGACAATTAACTTATTTATTTTTAGTACCTACTTACCTTGCTCCAGGGCTTTGGTTGTACACATCTTGTAACATATCTGTCCCTGTTATGGTCTGTGTTAAAATCCCAAAATTGCTACGAATAATCGATGCTAATTTTCCTTGAGCAACTGCACGGTCTTTCCAATGGTTCAGAGGCTTTACGAAATAATGGTAAAACAAGGCAGCTACTGCTACTACTGCTAGGAGTATCACCAACATGATAGTTTTACCTCAATTGGTAGGAACTTACTTGGTTAAAATTGATATAAAAGAAGCTAAAATACAAATACGAAAATATACGTACTATTTTTGTTTATAACATATTTGAGTTATTTTAAAACTGAGGATACAAAATTTATCGTTTATATTTATTTAATTCCCCTATCACAATTTTTAATTACATTATTATGGTTTTCTGAAAACAAAATTAAATGTTTCAATGTACATTTCCTAATAGATTTATCGAGATTATAGTATATGATAATTAAGGGACACAAAAAAAGTTTTAGTTAAAATTACTTGTGTGTCATCATTATCAGAAATCATCATTCATCAGAAGATAACAATAAACGATGTCGTTTTCCTTGGATACTTTCTACCCCGTATTATAACCATACTAAGAGCCAATTCGATATAAAAAGTATACAAAGTATTTTTTTAGATTTTTTTGAGAACTAGGTAATAATTACGTTTTTGCTTTACTATGTGTTTCTAAATAAGACAGTAAGGCATCCTTTAGAAATAATATCGACCATCTTAGATTTTTAAAGAAATTATGAGCAAAAAAAAGGGTTGTCTGCATTTCATCTCTGCTTTACCTGTTACATTTTCGATCCATAGTTCATAGAAAACATAAATAATCTTTATAGCAAGTATTTACCACAGAAAACAGAAAGGACAGCAAAAAAGTTTCTGTGATGTTTACTCCATGCTTATGTTTACTCCATGGTAGAAACTATTTTTCCCAGATTTATTCATGTAGAAATCTTCACGAATTAATTACCTCAAAATAAGAGTTTATGGACAAAATGAAAAATACATTTGAAAAATAACACTGACGTAATTTTCCACATAACACCAAAACGCTATACTGCACTGGACGCGCGTTTCGCTAACCAAGTTAACATCATCTGGAGATGATTAAAACTATTCATATCCTAACATTGTGTCCTATTTTGACCTAAACAATTTTTATGGTACAGTGCACCGTCGCGACAGCTCAGTGAACAATTTCGACTGATCAGTGAACCACCGCTATGGATCAGTGAACCGTCGCGATGGATCAGTGAACCATGATTTTTTGATCCGTCGCAGCGGTTCACTGATCAGTCGAGATGGTTCACTGAATTGTCGCATCGATTTACTGAACCGTAGAAGTAGTTTAGGTATAAATAGGACACAATGTTAGTATAGGTTTAGTTTTAATCAATTCCAGATGATGCCAACTTGATTAGAGAAACGCGCGTCGATTGCAGCATAGTGTTTTAATGTTATTTATCTTCACACCAAAGGTTCCAACCCCTTTCAAGATTTGAAAAATATATAGGCTGTTTCCTACAATATATTTTACTGAACAAATATCTAAATAATTTAAGAATAATGTAAACATTTTTATTACAATTTTAGGCAGATGGAAATGTGATAATTTAGTTTATCTATTGTTCTAACAGATTTTTAAAGTGTTCGGTTTGTGTTTTTAACATTGGATTTAAAACAAATATTATATCATCACACGTTTTTAATATAAACATAGTTTTCTTGGAAATAAGATACGAGTATATTGTTTTTGTTAATCATTAACATGTTTTTTTCATAATTAAACATATTGACTTATCTAATAGATATTGACAAATTATAATAAAGGTTGTAATATTCAAAGTACCTACTTACCTCATGTAGGTACGAAGTTGTTAAATAACAGCCAACATTTAGCAATTTATTAATTGTTGCTTTTCCTCACAAAAACAAAGTATACCTAGATTGCGGTATTATTCATATAATTTGATATCTATCATCATCAATTTGATGTAACATACGGTGATACGCAGCACACCAAGGAAACTTTACATTATACACGCCCACGACCTTTAATTACGGAGGAGCTACTTTACTGATTGATAAGGATATCCATGGTTGCCAAATCCTGAGTTCAAACATCAGAGTAATATTTATTACTCTGATGTTCAAACACTATTTGCCACATTTGAAAGGTACTTCATAAGATGCACCTCGCGCCTAATTTTTACCGAATAGTTGGTTTTATCTGGTCTATATTTTAATGGAACAATTTGGGCAAATTGACCTTGTGTATTACAGAATAGTGTCATATTAATTTACTACGCATTATGCAACATGCTAGTTATTGTGTCCATTAAATTTCACATGTCTATTTTCGCAGGGGTTTAATATATATTTTTTAGATCTTTCTTTATATAAGAATTAAGCCAGTTAATTAAGAGATACATTATTAATGAAATTATCAAATATTATGTTTCAATAAAGTTTTGTATTTCCTTGTTATGTATTTCCCTAGATGTGCAAAGGAGTAAGCTTATTATTTTTAAGATATGTCCCAAACAACTACTTTACGTACAACAGACCTCGACCAACGTTGAATTACAATATATACAATATAGACATATCTTAAAAATAATAAGGTTATTCCTTTGGATAGCTAGGATAATAGGCATCGAGGAAATATAAAACTTTATTGAAACATAATATTTGATAAGTTCATTAATAATTTATCTCTTAGTTAATTTTTTGGCTTAATTCCTATATAAAGAAAGATGTAAACAGTTAAACATGCCAATAAGTAATATTAAAAATATATTTTTTAGTTTATATTTATTGGCTGAATGCCTATAAATAAATATGTTAAAGATAAAAACTGTTCTTATTATTACTGGTATAATACTATTTACAAATATTACTGAACAATCATCGCTGTCATCAATAAGATTAAATTATTATTTATTTCTGGAGAATAATTTCAAAAAGCTTTATCATCTCTAGTTATAAGATGTTTTATTTTGTAGGTAATAAAGATGAAAATGAAAAAAGGTAAAAAGTAAAAAAGTAAAAATATGAAAACAGAACATCTGTAGCTTTTATTCCATTATTAGAATTCATTCTTTAAAAAATATAATTTATATTAAAACATTTATATCATTTCCTTTGGTCGATTATCTTTTGCAATCCTTTTCAATCCAAGCCAAAATCCTCCCTCGGAATTCAACGAGAAAGACTTCTTTAAAATCCTCATCGGTATCGGAGTTTTCTCCACAGGTACCAGTTCAAAATGTAACAGGATATAAAAAATTATGACTTTCGTCTCCAACAGCGCAAACCTAGAACCAATACAGTTACGTGGTCCAAAACCAAAGGGCACAAAAGTGTACGGTTTGATGTTGCCCTTATTTTCGTGGTTGAACCGTTCCGGGTCAAATTTTTCAGGATTTGGGTAATAATTTGGATCACGATGCAAAGAGAAGATTGGCAACCAGATGGCGTCACCTTTCTTCAAATGTACTGGCTCTTCACCAGGAAGCACTGGCTCTATCGTGTAGGGTTTGGTGCACACTCTGTCCATTGCAATAGCATTGGGCCATTTTCTGAGAGACTCTAAAATATATTTTAAGTCAGTAATATTAATAGGTATAAGTTGAACTGGTTAAATTATTAGGAAATTATAATCAGACAGAGTACGATGAAAAATAATCTGAGACATAGGATCGGGAAAGGAAACATTCACCGAGGTTTGTTTTGATTATACGTGGCTTTAGTAGAAAATGAAGGGATGAAGAGTAAAGTATTTACATTTACATAAAATGGAATGATAATAAAAAATGTCATAACAAAGTAGTAAAAATGTTCCATTAAATACAAACCTGATACAACCATATCCATGTACTTCATCTTCAAAAGAGCCTCATACGTTAATTTCCCCCCACACTCCTTCCATGTGGAGTGAACCTCCTCCCTAAGCCTGTCTTGTATCTCCTGGTTCAGAGCTAACTCATAGGTCATGAAACACATAAGTGATGAAACAGAATCGAAACCTCCAATAAAGAAAATTAATGCCTGAGCTGTTATGTCTTCATTGGATAAAATTTTGACCACTTTTTCTTTCACTGAAACGAAAGGAATACCCTACTTTTACTTGTATTGCTGGATTTGATTAGATCGTCGAAGCAGATAACATATTTAAGCTGCAAGTTCCGACTTTATTTTAGAAACATCCTCGGTTTAATTTTTCACAGAGGACAATCTTGTGAATGATAACTACTGCTGAGGCAGCGCTGAGTATGATTAAATTTCCGGTACGTTACCAATCATAAAAATAAACATTAAAAATTACCTAGATTGTTAGAAGATTCTTGCGCTGTAGCAAATCCTGTGTCCACGTCATCAGTTTCCTCATGTTTCTCAATTCCCTTGCGTGTTTCCAACAAAAGATGTATCATATCTCTTCGCACAACTCCTTTCTCTTCTCTTACTTTGATAGTTTCGTTTATAAGGCTTCCGAAAAATGTTCTCACTTCGTCAGAAAAAAGTTGTACTTTTATTACCTACAATATTTATAAAAAGCATTTAAATATTTACCCAACAACTAACAAAGATGATTTGAGATAACTTGAAGTGATTTTAATGTTTTTGTATGATATATTTTGTATGAACATACATATATCGCAATCCTACTTTGTTAAAACGTTTGTCAAGAGGAACGGTTAGAATTGTCCATATTCATTTGGAGGATAGAATTTTGCTTATCTTCATTTTTTGACAGTCATTTATTGAAAGAACTTAAGACTCGATTAATCTGTAACAAAGTATATTTGGTCTCGGTGTATTCGATATATCGGTCGATATAAGTTTGGCTAAATCATCTATTTGGCCTCAAGTTCTTTTCTATGATGAGCGGCTTTATGTCACGTTATTCTGGGTATTATATGCGCGATGTTTTTAATTCTGAAAAGTAAAATATTCAATATTACCTTCTTAATAGAGGGCACCACTCTGAACAACGCAAACTTTATATTCTTCCAAAAATTACTAAAATCGATGGCCTGCTGGCCCTTCAAATAAAATTCATTATTGCGTTCCGCCAGAGAGTCAACTTTTATTCCACAAGCCGTTGTCGCAATGACGTCAGTGGCAAAACGAGAAAACGTGTCTTTCATTTCGACCACGATAACGTCTTCCTCCTTCTTCAGGAAATACTGGATAAAATTCTCAGTGCTTTCCAGCATCAACGCAAACATGGATCGCATTTTGCTACTGGTGAAGGAGGGACTCAAAACAGTTCTCATTTCCCGCCATTTTTGACCTAAAATAATGTGAAAGTGCAGATATATTTAATTTAAAACAATAATTCTATTAGGTATTTAAGGATTATTATTATTCTATAAGTAGCGTATTTTGCAAAGAATACCTGATGCTATAATGTTGAGCTACAAATAAGCTATTTACGAGATAATAATAATAATATCTCTGCCCCTCATTTTAATCACAAGGATTAGCCCGAAAGTCTGAGACTTGTGTGGGAGAGGCGGCGGTATATTATTCTTTCACGGGCCGCATTTGCCCCTCGGGGACGACTTACGTTGATAGGTCCTAACCACTATTCAGTCCTGGAATGAGGGACACGGGGAAAACATCATTAGTTAAGGGGATAGTCAAACATCAACCGATTTTAATCTCACATTAACACCAAATTGACATTCTTCTCATCCTAGGCCATCGCCAGGATGGTTGTCAATCCAACCCTGCAAGCAAGCCTTACTCTACGAGTAGATAATTTAATGAAAAATTGTCTGGTGTAATGGGGATTCGAACCCACGACCTCTGGGTTGAGAGTAGAGACACTAAACCCTCAGTCACCGGCTCACCAAATTTTATTTGTGAGTTATGATCCTTCGATATATCTGTCATCTTGAAGGAGATGAGACTCTTGGAAACATTGCTACTTTTTTGAAGAAGAAAATTATTAAGAAAAATTATTTTTGATCTATTTAGTACTTTTTTTAGTTGTCGAAACAATTAAATAATATTCTCCAACTTGTAACGACCCAGTTTTAAGAGTTATTTTAAGTTATGAATCCTTTCTAGATTATTTTAGTTTAGATGTACAGGGTGAGCCACGTAACTTCCTTACTCTCTTTTTTTATTTAACTGTACTGAGATTTTTCAAAAATAAAAAGTTGTAGCTTAGGTATATAATTTTTTCAGTAGATTTCAAATATCTCATTGAAAATTAAATAGAAACTAATATATGTATACGGGGTATGCAAGCAAGTCTGATTTTATAAATCCAACACCCTATATATTCCCCATGTCCATGTCATGTTTTGACAATTTCAAAAATGTATATTACTTTTGTCTTCTATCCAATAACAAAAAAGTTATTTATTATATACCGTATATAGTTTAAATATAAAAGATTAAATTGTTATGTTAGAATAATTTTCAAAATAAATAAAAAATATTTGAACAATCGTTACCATCGTTTAAATGAATTTTCTCTGTTATCAATAACCATTAATTTATAAGGTAATATAATAAGTAACAAAACTTATACTTGGTACCAC
Source organism: Pogonocherus hispidulus (assembly GCA_963924545.1). NCBI lineage: Eukaryota > Metazoa > Arthropoda > Insecta > Coleoptera > Cerambycidae > Pogonocherus > Pogonocherus hispidulus. The sequence continues at coordinate 8,617,114 of OZ004698.1, forward strand.
ACAAACATCAAAGTATATTTATCAACACAATTATTATCATGACAGGGAATATTGATAACGTACCTTGAAGAGCAAACAAGTTTTTTTCCCATAAAGGATCACTGTCTCTTGGTAAAAACGAGAGATGGTCGGTGAAATGATCGAAATCCTTGACGGTAATTTGCTTTAATAACTCTGTGTCCTTTAACATTAATATCGGAAAATTAAGATGATATATTCCAGTATACCTGCAATGATATTTCACGTAACTAACTGAAATCATTCATTTAAAGTAAATTTGCCTATGACTTTTTTCAGAAATTTGCAGCGGAAATCATACATTTTTAAGATGGTTTCACTTCCGGTTATCCGGAATTGCAACACAATTAGTAGAATTCAAATATGTAGTACAAAAATGCACTGTTTGTTTTATAATAAATATGTTGGTGGGGGTTTCGAGTATAATTGGAACTGTTATCATCTTCAAAATATTTTTTTAAATAGGGCGTTGGCCACAAAGCTTGTGTCAAAAATTTTCAGAGAAAAAATAGAGATACACTATAACTACTAATACTTATAACATAATGAATAATTTCAATCAATCACTAGGTGTTATTAAAAATGTTTGAAAAAAGAATTTCTATAAGAATAGAACTTTCAAATATAAGTAGAAAGAAATGGGAAAAATAGTTGCAGGTTATTCTTATGGTTACCCTGGAATAGTTATGAGATAAAATATTGCTTATTGCAAATTTGCTTATTTTTAGTCCTTACCTTGTTCCAGGGCTTTGGTTGTATACAATTTGGAACATATCAGTCCAAGCCTGGGTACGGGTGAAAGTCCCAAAATTATGACCGAAGACCCAAGCAGGTTTTCCTTGGGTAACTCCACGATCTTTCCAATAGTTCATAGGTTTTACAATGTAATAGTAAAGGAAGGCTGCTACTGCGATTGCTCCAAGGATTATTATTAACATGATGGTTTTATCTTAGTGAACTACTTGGTGAAGAGATTGCTTTACCTAAAAGAGGCTAAAATACAAATAGAACAATACACTATGATGGGTGTATAGTGCGCTACTGTTCAGTATCTTTTTAAAGATATTTCAGTTAGCAGAAAAGATAGCATGCACAATCGCGTAGCTCACTTCATATAGAGTAATCCAATAAAATGTTTTCTTCTTGAATATCTCGGTATACTAGTTTTTCCAAACAAATTCTTGAGACCTGTCATTTTTTGTCTAAAGGAATACTGTGCGTATTTTTCGTCGCTCTATCCGCATTTGGATAGAACCAATTTTTCCGCATATATTAATATAACTCTAATAATAAGGTAGTATGACCAAAAAATGATGGAAAAGAGATTATTTTACAGCATAATCTCTTTCTAACACATATCTCTTCCTTTTAGATATATCTCCCTCACTATTAGAGCTACATTCGTCAAACCATATTCAATGTACCTATTCGTGAGAGAATTTTCTATCAAAATCTGTAAAAATACACAGGGTGTTCCATTTAAAAAATATTAATTGTAAACCTAGTACACCTGTATAAATGTCAATGATACAAAAGTGTACCCCCTGTAATTTCTTTAAGAAAAACTTGCACACCAAGTTATCACGAAGGTGAAAACTTTTCATTAGCTCACCTTGTATACCGGGTGTCAACGGATCTATTAGACAAGCCATAACTTCTAGAGTATTGGATGTATCAAAATGAGATTTGGTATAGGTAAATGGTAGAGGAAGAGGAAAGTTTTTGCATATTTTTCACGTTTAGGTTACTTCCGGTTTCACCGGAAATGGCTTCAATTTTGAATTTTTAAATGGAACACCCTGTATATTTTTACATATTTGAATTTCTGAGACAATTTTGGACTAGAAAATGACATTAAAGTAATACATTAAGTATAATACTCGTATACGAATTTATTAAAAACTTCACTGAAGTAAATGTATTTTATGAGCTTATTTTTAATCCAATCACAATGAATTGAGTATCGTTGGATTCGCAAAAAAAATCCCTTTTTGAAAAGTGCTTGTCTAAAAAGTGTTGCCATTTGAAAAAAAAATAGTTAGATATAAAAAAGTAATTTTGCCAACTTGTCTCATTTCTATCTACCATACTAATCACTAAAACTTTGCGATTACATTTTTCTGACATCATCTAAGGCCTTCAGATTAGTTTGCGCTCAATCATGGCCACCTAGATGCAATATTAAAAATGGCTCTAAAAAAATCAAGTAGGCGAAAAAACTTTTTAAAATGTCATTTTCTAGTCCAAAATTGTCTCAGAAATTCAAATATGTAAAAATATACAGGGTGTTCCATTTAAAAATTCAAAATTGAAGCCATTTCCGGTGAAACCGGAAGTAACCTAAACGTGAAAAATATGCAAAACTTTCCTCTTCCTCTACCATTTACCTATACCAAATCTCATTTTGATATATCCAATACTCTAGAAGTTATGGCTTGTCTAATAGATCCGTTGACACCCGGTATTTTACATATGTGATATCTAAATCAAAACCCCTAACACCGTAACGGGTTATACCTATAATATCTGTTAATAGTAAATAACAATATTTACCCCCACCATTCTAATCCTAAGAATTAGTCCGTTAGTCTAAGATTTGTGTGGAAGAGGGGTGGCATATTACTCAGTAGGTCGCATTAAACGCCTCTAAAACGCCTTACGTTAATATCATTAACATTATATATTAGAATGATGTATATTTAAAGTACTTACCTCAGATGTATTACACTTAAATATTTAATTTATCGTTTATAACTCTGCGGTAACTAATGCGATGCGGTTTATCTTAATTTGATAAATATCACTAGCCTCTTGATTATTATTAGGAATTTAGTATGCATTGATAACGTGACGAGTGGGTGTATACAGCGCACTCCATAGACTACAAATAATTGTTGCAGTCAAAACAAAAAGGCCTCTTTACTGATAGTAGAGATACCGAGCTTGAGTTGTTACTGCATACTAAATTCGTTTCAAACCATAGTCAAAATACGCAGCGCCGACACCAAGCGATATTTTTAATGGAATAATGACAAATGTGAGTACACAGGCGATCTGTTTACTCGATGTACCTATCGTAATAATAGTAATAATAACAATAATAACAACAACAATAATAATAATAATAATGATAAGAGGTAATAATAATATTTATCATTTTATTAATGCATGTCTTACACAAATTCACAAAAAAATACCATTTTCACATTATAGGTAAAAAGATTGTTAAAACATTAATTTATTCGCTAGTTCACATGTTCTTTAGTTTAAAGAAATTGGTATGTGAGAGAGAAAAACATAAAATTCACAAATAATTTTAAAGAAAACTAAATAGCAATAACAGTAACCATTTAAGAATATAAACAAAAAAATAAAAAATATGCAACATTATTAAAGAGAACATTGAGTCATAATAAAAAGGCAAAATAATTAAAATCATCGAGTAGAATTTATGTAAATGAACTATAGTATTTGGCCAAAATTATAGAATGATTCATTCACAGGATATAGAGCTGTTCGACGGGTGAAGTGGGAAGGGATCGTAATTTCATAGACGCGTCTGGTAAGATAGAACAGAATTTTAAAAAATATAAAAAAAGTCCAATATAGTTCCCGCATTTACAAAAACAACCGTAAAAACAATGTAATAAATGAGCTCTAATTAATCGTCAAACATAAGTCGCTTACAAAAAAACACGCTTTCTACGCCACTTCCACCAAAACTGGGATGTTGTCGCCTGTGCGTACGCATGCTCCAGTTTTCGACCTTGATGGTTCGATATTAACCAATCTTTTTTCTTATCAATAAAATTGCACCTTGTATAGTGTCCGTATAAATAAATAAATAAATTATATAATAACGGTTATAAATTATTATTTATAAATTAATGGCATATAAAACTATAATAACTAAGATATTAAAATACGAATTAATGTAGCATTACATTGTGTAGGAGTGACCTACGTTGCATAGGTTTGTATCTTTCTACATACAGAGTGAGTTTTATATATGGAACGCCTCAATTATCTCGGAAACGGCTTGCCCGATTTTTATGAATTTTGGTTTATAAGGGTTTTGTAATATGGCCGATATTATTGTGGCATTTACATTGTTGTCAGATCTTTCGTTTTTCCGGAAATATACTGAAATTTGTTATTTCAAATGGATCACCCTATATATTTTTTTGTTTTTGAAATCTCTAAGAAATTTAGAATATTTTTCATGTAATGTTCCCTATACCTAATTGCCATAATTTCGGAGTTACAGCTACATTTGCAATATCTCCGCCGAAGTTAAAATATTACATCAGGGCGGCTATGTCTGCGACAAAAACAATTTTGACATTTTAATAAACTATTATTGTTGGTGTTTATTGAAAGTTACAATGGACCGTTTATCTGAGAAAGAACGAATTGAGATTTTAATGATATTAGGATATGGTGATGTGCGTAGAAGTCAACAGGAAACGTGTAATATCTTTAATAATTTATATCCTAATAGAAATCCCATAGGATCTTTTGAAAACATAAAGTAAAGGCGGTTACAGCTGATGCTCAAAATGTTGTCCGTTTACTTCCATACAAGAAGCCATGCGATGTTTAAAACTTTGCAGTACATTTTGTAACATTCCTGACTGCTCAATTCTTCTTATCTCTGTGGTAATCCTATCTTTTAATTCCTGAATATTGGCAGGTTTGGTTTTATAAACAATATTTTTTAAGTGACCCCACAGGAAATAGTCTAAAGGATTCATGTCGGGTGATCGCGGGGGCCATTCGATAAAACCACGCCTTCCAATCCATCTTCTGGATGGTCACATCGTTTAGGTATTGCCTCACGTCACGCGCATAGTGAGGTGGAGCTCCATCTTGTTGCACCCAAATATTGTTATTTGGGACATTGTTATTGTCTGAAAGTTTCAAATAATAAAATTTCTAAATTAACAGGCAATTGAGAATACTTACTTAGATTTGGAAATAACCGAGCCAACTCAGGTATAATATTATTCTGTAATAAATTTATATACGCCGGACCATTTAAGTTTCCTTAAATGAAAAAAGGACCAATTATTTTGTCGCCTATTATTCCAGCCCATACATTAATCTTTTGTGGAAATTGGGTGTGGGATTCTCTCATCCAACGAGGATTGTTACGTGACCAGTATCTGCAATTATGCCGATTTACGTTTCCATCAATACAAAAAGTGGCCTCATCGGAAAACATAACATTGTTTAAAAAATTTGGATTATTTTGATCGTAACATTTTTCCATCATTGTGTCGGCAAACTCTTCACGTCTATCGAAATCATCATCTGACAACTCTTGAACCAATCTTACTTTGTAAGGATGGAATTTATTGGCATGTAAAATTTTCATTATGGATGTTTGAGAAATATCAACTTCCCTGGATATTTGTCTAGTACTCAAGTGTGGATCTTCTTCTAACATAACACAAACATCTAAAGATTTGTCTTCAGTTGTTGCAGTTTTTATACGCCCTGATTTCGGTAAATCTTTTATGGCTCCAGTTTGGTTAAACTTTTTTAACAACTTACTCACAGTAGATCTTGTTATGGGATTTCTATTAGGATATAAATTATTAAAGATATTACACGTTTCCTGTTGACTTCTACGCACATCACCATATCCTAATATCATTAAAATCTCAATTCGTTCTTTCTCAGATAAACGGCCCATTGTAACTTTCAATAAACACCAACAATAATAGTTTATTAAAACGTCAAAATTGTTTTTGTCGCAGACATAGCCGCCCTGATGTAATATTTTAACTTCGGCGGAGATATTGCAAATGTAGCTGTAACTCCGAAATTATGGCAATTAGGTATAGGGAACATTACATGAAAAATATTCTAAATTTCTTAGAGATTTCATAAACAAAAAAATATATAGGGTGATCCATTTGAAATAACAAATTTCAGTATATTTCCGGAAAAACGAAAGATCTGACAACAATGTAAATGCCACAATAATATCGGCCATATTACAAAACCCTTATAAACCAAAATTCATAAAAATCGGGCAAGCCGTTTCCGAGATAATTGAGGCGTTCCATACATAAAACTCGCTCTGTATAGCTACCATATGAGGCCGAATAAGTACAACTAGATAATTATTACATTCCCACTCGTTCAAATTCTAATAGAACGAATTGACCTTGTCTAAGTCTACATAATTAGAATATATGTAGACTTTGACCTTGTGTTTCAGAATATACATTTTTGATCATGATCATATTTTCAAATACAATTACTAAGGATCACTAAAATTAGAATAGAGCCAAAGGGACGTGGTAGTCGACCAGTTAAGCGGTAAACAAAACTTATACAAAAAACTTACACTTCCGAGGAAAATCAACAACAACAACAAAGTTACACTTCTTGTTATAAACACGCAGCTGTCTTCAGGTACAGATATATTTTAAATAAAAAATATTTGACAGCGAATTTTATATAATCGTATTCATCAAAGACTAGCTAACAAACTATTAAACGTACTTTTTTTCGCGTAATTCTAAGCATAAATTAGTTAGTATAACTTGTTTTATAAAGTAAACCGGGGATAGCTAGAGGGGCGCAAGCTCCTATTTCAAATTTGAATAAAAGCAAGAGATTCTTAGTATTTACTAATAGCGTAATCGCTGGCAACTAGATTCTGCGCAGTCCTTATCACCCCCTACTTTTTATTCCTAGTAGAAATTTGTTTTTGCAGTTATTTCAGTAGGTGGTATGTTTTTATTACAACGATATTTAAGAATATTAAATTGTTGCATTTGGATAGACTAACATTACGATTTGCACCCCCTCCCCCCCAAGAAAGCTATGAACCCCCATTTTGAAACGTTCGGCACGTCACTGGAAATATTTTGGGCATTTTAAATATTTAAACATCTAATTTTTATTTTCTATTTGCAAATTATTAGCATTGTTTTGTCCATTACATTAATGATTTACCATATTCCTACCTACCAAAAAAGTGTTAAAATTTCCCAATAACTGTATATGTATATTCCCTTTACTACTATATTCCAATACTTATAAAATGGTATACCTAGACAGCTATTCTTTTACGCGAAAGCGTATAGAAAGGTATTATAGAAGGGATGTATTGTCGATGAAAATTTACGGAATTTCAAGTTTGAACTAGAAATTTCATCATTTCCGATTTTATATTGGAAATTATAACCTGCGCTCAAAAATAACTTTTAACGGCATCGTAAAAATATGATTCCTGTCCTCTTTCCTTCGTTTTCTGGATTAATTCTTACACCGTTTGAATCCAAGCCAAAAACCCCCCACAGGTTCTAAATTAATAAATGTATTCTTAGAAAATTTTAACGGTATATCAGTCTTTCCTACTGGGACTACTTCGAAGTGGGACAGTAGATGGAACAGCACTATCTTCCCTTCTAGTAGAGCAAACCTAGAAGCGATGCAGGTGCGAGGGCCCAAACCAAACGGGAAGTACGTGCAAGGCTCGATATTCCCTTTGTTTTCATCGTTGAATCTTTCAGGATTGAAGCGTTCTGGATCGGGAAAGTACTTTGGATCGTGATGTATGGAATAAATGGGAATCATCACCATCGTACCTTTCTTTATTTGTACCGCTCTTTCCGAAGAAGAAACTGGCTCTACCGTATAGGGTTTCGTGCATATTCTATCCAGCACTATGAAGTGTGGCCATTTCCTTAGCGTTTCTAAAAAATGAAGGAAATTTCGTATTGTCTTATAATGATTTATTTTAGGTTTTTACAAATTTATTTAAAGCTAAAAGATAAAAATCTGACTGAATCTGAAAGAAATATATTATCAATGAAATTAAACAAATATTATGATTCAATGAAGTTTCCCTTGTTACCTATAACCTAGATACTCAAAGAAAAACTTCACTGTGTAAAGGAATATGTCGTAAACAACTTGTAATATGCACCTTCCACCGTCGAATTACAACGGAATATCATGTATAACCCCAATTTATTGTTTTTTAATATATTTTTCTTTTAAATAGTATTATCTGCATCATTATGTTCTCTTTTATGCTCATTTCTGAGCATATCTCCCTTACTACTAGAGATAGGCTCTATATCTGAACGTTTATACAGTGTTATTCAGAACTTATCCATAATAAAATTTGGGGATGTTCAACAAACATGTACAAATGTGGTAGTGCAAAAAAATTTTTTGGCGGGTTCTGAAAACTATTTAAAAATTTTTCATTGCACGCCGCTGGATACTGGTCCACTGTAATGGAGTGACCTTGGGACTGACAATGCAAACTGGCTAGCACGAAAAAAACTTCGGAAGTTCTGAGAGTATACCGACACCCGGCGCAAAAAAGATTTGCAGCGTTTTTACTTTAAAATAAACTTAAAGATAGATAGATGAAATTTTGTTACACTAATTTTGAAGAATTGCGCTACTTGATTACAAGGTATTAGAAACATGAAATTTATAAAAAATTTGCACATACCTTGTTACAAAAGCTGTTCGAAATAATATTCCTCGACTTGTACACACTTTTGGGCACGCCTTATCCAATTTTGCCGCACTAAACCGAATGTTCCTCCTGGTTGCTGATCTTGTAAACGCAAATTATTAAGTAAATTGGGGATTTTCAGCATTTTCCTGCAACAACCGCTCACAAAACCTAACTCGTAATTGATAATCCACTGGTAACAGTCCATTAACTCAGCATTACTGTACACATGAGCCATTTTGAAAATTTTACAGTTTAACACTCCTACGATAAATAAAACACCGGCACTGAGAGAGGACACAGATAGACTGATGACTGAATAGACAATAGAGATATTATCCTCACTCCAACACTATTCGCTCGGTCTTAACCAGACGTTCTAGGTACAAAAACGTGTTTACTTTTTTTACCACATTCTTAGGAATGTGGTAGGTATTTCAGAGGTTGAAGTACAGTTGCCCATCTACGTAGTCCTTTATAATGGTATAACTTTAAACATTGTTTACGGGAAATCCTAAGACTTTTATTATAAATTTTTTTGGTGATATCGATTTCTTATTTAAGGATGCACATATCCTCAAAGTTTTAGAGATAAGTTCTGAATAACCCTGTATAGCCTTCCACATTTATTTAACAAAACATACTTCAGCCGATATCTCAGAAATGCGTTTTTCAATTGCATTTCTGTTTTCACTATTAAAATCAGTACAAAACATGACACACCTTTGATTTAACTGATTCTCTATTTCTTTTAGTGATACCAATGATGGGAAATGAAAAAATGAACCTCGGGGGAGGCACTTGCCGGACAATAAATCGACTATTTTTTTTTTCTTTTTGTCTACTCACCGGACACAATCATATCCATGTATGTCATATCCAAAAGTGCCTCGTAAGTCACTTTCCCTCCACATTTCTGCAATGTTTCCAGCACTTCTTTTCGAAGTTTTTCCTGGACGTCTGGGTTTACAGCTAGCTCATAGACGCTGAATGATATAAATGACGACACTGACCCAAAGCCGGTAATGATGAAAATGAGCGCGTTAGCCGTTATGTCTTCATTGCTTAGATATGAAGTAGGGTTGGAATTATTTTCATTAACTGAAAATTAAGATAAAGAATATTTACTATAAAAATCATAAGTGAGAGTATATAATAATAATAAAATAGACTTTATTTATTTCTATATATAAGATAATAATACGATTATAATACATTAAATAAATATAGTGAAAAAACACAGGAACATCATATAATGCTTGTAAATGTGCAAAAAAATCAAAAACGAAAATTAAATTAAAAATTAAAGGGTACCTACTTAAATAAAATTAACAAGATTACAAACGTCCATAAAAAAATATATATTAATATTGATAGTTCCCAGCAAATACTAAATAAATTCTAACATGAAATATTATTTTCACTTTTTCTCTCTTTTTTATAATTTTTTTTTTTTAATAATAATATTTTGTCTCTTTTAATTCATATTTACGTTTTAAAATAACTCAGGGCGCAAATACCTAAATAAATAAATAAATAAATAATATAAAATATGTAAGGAAATAGTGCAAATGACCAGAAACCGTCGACCAGAAGGAGGATGAAGATGTTTCGAATAATAACAATAAGGATGACTTTCCTTGTCACTACTGTAACATTAAATTTGGAGACCCAGTGCTCCACACCATGCACATGGGCTATCATGGTTTCAATAACCCGTTCACTTGCAACATGTGTGGGGCGGAATGCGGAGATAAGTTCTCTTTCTTTGTACATATTGCCACTAGTCCTCATTCCTAGGCTTTCTTCTTCCAAACTGATTATTTTATATAGATTTAAGTTATGTAATTTTTTTCTTTATACCTATGTAGTGTTTATATATTGTTTTTGGCTAATAAACTTTTGTGTCAATTATGTCGTGAAAAATTTTTCCTTCAATCTGTAATATATATTTGGAAATTATGTATTTGAATTTATTATAATTTCATATGGTAAAGTGTATACAAAGCAACATAGATTTTATATTAAGGTTTCTATATATTAGTCCCTCTGACTCTATAAGGTGAACATTTATATACAAGATAAAAAGTAAAGGCCCCAGAATAGTACCTTGTGGAACTCCGTAGTCTACAGTTCTATATGTGCTTTTGCTAACAATAATTGTGTTACAATATTTATAATGGAAGTGGGTACCTAAATCATTATTTCTTTGCATCTGGGCGTTTTTTCTTGCCTGCAAGAGTAAGTGTAGCATATCTGGACGTATTATGCCTTTTTCTTCTCTAGTTTTTATCGTCTCGTCCATGATTCCACGAAAGTAGGCAGCACTTTCATCACTGATGAATTGCACTTTTATCAACTGAAATAGAAAATAGAAAAATTGAATTGAAGACCAGAAAAGATGAGGAGAACTGAGCAGAAGCTGTAGAAAATTTACGTCTCACAAATTTATCAATAAAAGAAATTATTATATTTGAATGTATCTACTAAAGAGTTTATTATATTTTATTTATACAGGGTGTCCACCTAGTGCGCGTAAGTCCAATATCTGGGTTAATAAAAGAGATAACTTAATTTTTTTTTCTACAGGGTTGTCTAATATCCCGAGCTGCACAAAATGAAAATATATTTACATATTCAGGGTGTTCAGTTTTTCCTGGACAGGTACCAACTTCATTTTTTTAAATGGAAACCTATATTTTTTATGGCATTATCGAATTCTACGTAAAAAATTAGTGGGACTTTGTGCATAACACTGCTATTGAAATATTGATAGTTTTCGAGATATTTGACTTTTAATTTTTTTTGTCTTATGTTTCGTCACTTCTAATAGTTGACATAATTATGGTTGTATGACAGCTAGAAATTATTTTTTTTCAGAAACTGTAGAGTGAAGATGGCTCTTTCGAAAAACGTATCAAAAGTTGACCTGCGATATACAGGGGGCAACAGAAATCGTGCCAAACCTGATGGTTTAAAATTTAAAAAATCTCGACTTTTTCAAATGGAACACCCTGTGTTTTATGATTTCATTAGATGCCTTTCTGTAGAGTCTACAATTTTATAAAAGCTTTCCCTATACCTAAGTTGCGTAGTTTTTGCAAAAAACCCACTTTTATGAAAAATACCCGATTTGCGCACTCCTTTGACGGAAAAAATATTGTAAGGCTATTTATTTTTATAAAATGTATTAGTTTACACTTCTTAAAATAAAAATAACTGAAAAATTTAGATAATTTCAGTTTAATAAACAAGTCTTTATGGAAAGTTACCATTTATTTGTAAATAAAAGTAAAAAATCATAAAAGCTCTACATGTAATTAAGAATTAGCAAAACTGGCGTATGCTTTAGAAGAAGTTCATGGGAATTATTTGCTAGCAGCACGTATTTATAGAGATTCCCACGTGCTGACTGTTTTGAAAATGTGAAAGAAAGATTTGAAAGAACAGCAAATGGGAATTATGAGAAAACTACCAGGAGACATGGGAGTAACAACGATAATATTTAGTTTAATGTTGTGGTTTCTGCTGTTGATAATTCCCATGAACTTCTTCTAAAGCATACGCCAGTTTTGCCAATTCTTAATTACATGTAGAGCTTTTATGATTTTTTACTTTTATTTACAAATAAATGGTAACTTTCCATAAAGACTTGTTTATTAAACTGAAATTATCTAAATTTTTCAGTTATTTTTATTTTAAGAAGTGTAAACTAATACATTTTATAAAAATAAATAGCCTTACAATATTTTTTCCGTCAAAGGAGTGCGCAAATCGGGTATATTTCATAAAAGTGGGTTTTTTGCAAAAACTACGCAACTTAGGTATAGGGAAAGCTATTATAAAATTGTAGACTCTACAGAAAGGCATCTAATGAAATCATAAAACACAGGGTGTTCCATTTGAAAAAGTCGAGATTTTTTAAATTTTAAACCATCAGGTTTGGCACGATTTCTGTTGCCCCCTGTATATCGCAGGTCAACTTTTGATACGTTTTTCGAAAGAGCCATCTTCACTCTACAGTTTCTGAAAAAAAATAATTTCTAGCTGTCATACAACCATAATTATGTCAACTATTAGAAGTGACGAAACATAAGACAAAAAAAATTAAAAGTCAAATATCTCGAAAACTATCAATATTTCAATAGCAGTGTTATGCACAAAGTCCCACTAATTTTTTACGTAGAATTCGATAATGCCATAAAAAATATAGGTTTCCATTTAAAAAAATGAAGTTGGTACCTGTCCAGGAAAAACTGAACACCCTGAATATGTAAATATATTTTCATTTTGTGCAGCTCGGGATATTAGACAACCCTGTAGAAAAAAAAATTAAGTTATCTCTTTTATTAACCCAGATATTGGACTTACGCGCACTAGGTGGACACCCTGTAGGTAGATATATTCAGTCAAAAATTTGTATCCAAGTAAGTATTATGTTTGCATTGAAGTTTCAATGGAAACCTACGCGTGCTAATTGTTTCCTCTCTTTATTGAACTACATCAGCAAATATTGAATATCTTGAAACAAGTTATAATTTGTTGTTGTTTTTTTTTAATGTTATCATTAAACAGCGCGATCCACGATGATTGGCCGGTTTCTAAACGCACATTATTCCAGTTGCTATCAAAACTGGTTTAAGTTTGCTAAATTACTTTCTTTCCTATTGTTAATGGTGTGTTTTCCTATTTTTTTTTTTTTACATCGGCAATGGAAAGTAGTTGGAAAAAGAAGTGATACGTATTTCTGGAATTTTAATATTGGGTTCATTTAAGTCCATAAATTATTTTTTTATTGTGCGCGATATCTATGTGACGTCACTAAGCGAAAATTCAAAATTTGCGCCATTTTTTAGTGATTTCTAGGATATTTTCATTTGTGTGGTTGGTGTCGTTGCGTGACAACTTTACTTTTCTTTATGTTTGAATTGTTTGGTTAGGGTAAACATCAGGGTAAACATGAGACATTGTTTTTAGTTTATATTTTTACCTGTGAATTGTTGTCCCTGCCTGTCACTGATTACAAGTGTATTTATTAGTAATTGAAAAACATCGTAATTTGTAAAGGTAATTTTTGAATATATTTAATCGACTTTGCAGTAATACTGTTAAGTTAAATACTAACCTTACCCTTTTATTTCTGAAAGCATCTATAGGATCTTTATCATAAAAGGATCTATACTATAACCGGTAAATTGTCGGACTTAGCCTCTACAAAACCTTGCTCCATGTTTAATAAAAGTTTACTTCACAAGAAAACAACAATACAACACGTCAAATTGTCAAGCCAAACACAAACAGGAAATTTCAAATGTCAATTATAGAAATGTCGACTGTCGTTTGTCGTCGTTACAAACTGAAACTAGCCACATATTATCAGTGTGGCCTCTTTATAGATACATATTCCCTAGTTTTCGCTTAGTGACGTCACGAATATAGAATAAAATTTCAAAATTGAATTAAAAAGTTTCTACCGATTTAACCTTAATAATTTTTATCCTAATAAATATTAAAAAAAATATATATTTTATAAAAATACAGGTTTCCACTTTCACTTTAGTGTGTGTGGATGGAATTAAGAGTGAGGCTAGGTGTGTTACTTACGGTGTTCCACAGGGGACTGTCCTAGGGCCACTTCTTTTCACAATATACATAAATGACTTGTTAAAGTTAAACACAAAAGGAAAAATTGTCAGTTTTGCTGACGATACCGTAATCCTTTATACCTCAAATATGTGGCAATCTTTAAAAAGTAAAGCTGAAGATGATTTCCAGCAGATTAGTAAATGGTTCCAGTATAACAAACTTACGTTAAATTATGACAAAACGCGATACCTTACATTTACTTCATATGCTGCTAATCTACCTCAAATGGGATCATTAAATATAAATCAGGATATGGAAATTCCTGAAACCGAATCTGTCAAATACCTCGGTATTATGATCGACAGGCACCTCAAATGGGACCAGCAAATAAAATACCTAGTTCAAAAAATTAGAGGCTTTCTTTCTAGATTTAAATTTTTAAGAGAATTTCTAAATACAAAACAACTGAAAACACTTTACGATGCTCTGGTAAAACCACATTTAGCATACGGAATTGCCGCTTGGGGAGGAGTGCGAAACACATATTTGCAGAATTTAAATATAATACAAAAATGGATAATAAAAATAATCTTCGAAAAAAATATACAATACCCAACAGACCTACTCTATAAAGAATCAGATATATATGACATTCGGCAAATGTTTTGTTTTACCACCCTAATGAACATTCATAAAAAGAAAATTAAACTAGAAAAAGTTACTCATGAGTATCCAACTCGATTTAGAGACGCCTGTGTGAGTGTTCCTCGTACCCAAAAATCTGTAGGACAAAAGCAAATACAGTACCTCGCAGCTAAATTTTTTAACATTTTACCTGAAGAAATTAAAAATACTGTAAATAAGAAGAACTTTAAATATAAGATTAGAATATGGATAGATGAGACAGATAGAAAAACGATACACAATATAATTAACAATCATTATTGATAAAAAAAATAATAATAAAAAAAAAATCTAAGATTACCTCCTCACCTAAATTTGACATACTTACCTGAACTGACATTTACAACAAAATTAGAGACAACCCGAACTTGACAGAGCCTCTAAGTATGCGTATACGGCGAGGTATGCGGCTTTTTTTTGCGATTGTCTCAGTTTCGTTTCGGTAGATTTATAGGATTATACTGAATATATTTATGTGCAAATTATTATTATGGATCATTTGATACCGTGACTATGAAGCTGCTGAGTGGGACTGAGACTGTTGCAAGTGATAAGCTGCAAAAATATTTTTAAAATAAGTATTGAAAATGTTTTCATAGGATCTTTTCTTTACATTAAAATACGTAGATATAAGATAATTACTTCATTTTTATTAGTTTTTTTATTAGTTTTTTTTTTTAGTTTTTAGGTAAGCCCACGTACAAGCGGTACTTTGTAACTGCTTCTGTGGTTTTCGCTTTTTTTTCTGATTTTGTAATTATTATTATGGAAATAAAGCATTATTATTATTATTATTATTATTATTATTATTTTGATTGAAGGAAAATACCCCATTGTTCAATTAATTGATCAGTTGACAATAGAAAATAAAGTAATATTAAAAACACGGAAACCAGTTTTGATAGCAGCAATTGGAGAGGGTGCATTCAGGATTCGGTCAATCATTCTGCATCTCAGGTTATTTCTGAATATGATTAGTTTTTTAAAAGTTATTAGTTATGATTACAGCGACGTGACACTTTATATGGACTTCTCCTATAAAAAAACCCTAGACACAGGAGAAAGTTGATCCCATAGAAATTCAGGACAGTGAGAGAAGATTACTTACATATTTGAGCAAAGGGATAAACCAACAGGCAAGCATCTTAAAAGTCTTCCAGAAGGTGCTAAGGTCTGCAACCTCGTGGCTCATTCTATAAAATTCGTTATTTGGTTGGGACAAAGAGTCCACTTTAAGACCGAAAGCAGTCGAGGCGATCACATCGTTAGTATAACGTGAAAAAATGTCCTTCATTTCCGCCGTCACCACGTCCTGGTTCTTGCCTAGGAGATGCTGTACGAAATTCTCCGCACAGTCCGTCATCAGTACGAACAAGGTGCGCATTTTACTGCTGGTGAAGGAAGGACTGAGGTGTGTTCGCATCTCTCGCCATTCTGAGCCTGAGTTTTTTAACAATTAAAGTGGTTAATTTTATATGATGAAGTGTTTGTTTTTACCAATTAACATAATAGGCTTGTTTTCGTTCTAAAAAGAATCAGTTCTGAATTATACTGAACGTGCGCAGTTTAAAGAAAGCCTTCGAATTTTTAATCTGCGCGTACTCAGTACGATTCAGAACCGGTTCGTGTGAGAACCAAAACAAGCCTACAATTTTATAATTATAGATCTAGTATTGAGAAAAGAAAACAAGTCAATCCATTATTCTATAAAATTAGTATTTTGACTTGACTGACCTGACCGCGACCAATTTTTCTTATATGTATATACAGGCTGATTCACTTAAGGAGGCTCACCATTAGGATATCAGCAATGGTAAGAGATACAGGGTGGCTCAAATTACAAAGAAGTTGCGAAATTTTATGACGAATATTTTGGTAAAAGCAAACCTGAAATATCTTTTTTAATTCCTGAAATATTCTGAAAAAACTGAAAATTTAAATTTTTTAATTTTTGCCGTAATTCATTTGTTTTTCAAGATAAGTTCATGAAATTCGGTTCCCAGGCATAAAATGCTCTATTGATTGAATTGGCGAAGTCAGATCACCTCTATCTCTTATTGTTTTTGAGAGACGATAGTCAACTTTTTTTTTTCTTATGGGCGCCATATTAGATTTTTATATTTTCAGATAGCTCTTCTCATTCTCTTTACCACGATGTATCATAGTATGGGTAAATTTAAATTATTAGGGTAATAGTCATAATTTTTTTTTTATTAGGCTGTTATGACATCGCTCTTTTGAGAAAAGACCTTTTTCGTATTCCCGATCAGTGTTCGGCATTTTCTGTTAAACTCAAAGTAAAATAAATAAGTTGATGTGATTATAACTTTGCAATTGAAAAAAATCTGTAGTAAAATGTTATAAAATTTATTTAGAATTGGCTCCCTTACAGGGTTATTTCAAAAATATAATACATAATATGGTTTTTATTTAGCCGCGGCGATAGCTCATTCTGTTAGATTCTAGGTGATAGCTTGTGACTAATAGAATGGTATATTGCTGCGCGAGTTCGAATCTCGCCAGGGGAGAAATGACACCTCTCCCAGGGAATGGTTGTGTGTCTGTGTTTTTTTTTTATTAATTTTATTAAACCTAATAACGTTCTATGTGGTTCTTCTCTTTCGGGATACATATTCAAATACATCTGCTCAGCTGCTATTATAGAATTTCTTCTGCACTGAATATAAATAGAATACATATCTGCTTTTTCGTCGTTTGAAAACATTTTAATGGTAACAGTAGCAATACAAATATGAACGAATTAGTGCAACGATGCTAGAATAAACACTTTTGACAATCAATGAACTGACAACTAAAGCATGCAATTGTTTTAGTTTAAGTTCATAGCAGTGTAATCAAATATATTTTCTTATGACTATTACCCTAATAATTTAAATTTACCCATACTATGATACATCGTCGTAAAGAGAATGAGAAGAGCTATCTGAAAATATAAAAATCCAATATGGCGCCCATAAAAAAAAAAAAAGTTGACTATCGTCTCTCAAAAACAATAAGAGATAGAGGTGATCTGACTTCGCCAATGCAATCAATAGAACATTTTATGCCTGGGAACTGAATTTCACGAAGTTATCTTGAAAAACAAATGAATTACGGCAAAAATTAAAAAATCTAAATTTTCAGTTTTTTCAGAATATTTCAGAAATTAAAAAAGATATTTCAGGTTTGCTTTTACCAAAATATTCGTCATAAAAATGCGCAACTTTTTTGTAATTTGAGCCACCCTGTATCTCTTACCATTACTGATATCCCAATGGTGAGCCTCCTTAAGTGAATCAGCCTGTATAGCATGAAATAGAATCATAAAAAATAACAGGTAACGCATAACAGCACAACGTGCTGTAATCTAAGGTGTAAAAATCAAGCTTATGATGTATGGCGGTTAAGTTCATATCCAATCCGATGCCATGTTTTACAAAAATATTAATTTCTGATTGGTTATAAAGTTTAACATAGATGTTATTTTAACATCAAATGATACATCATATACAAACATAACAGGGCCAATTATTATCTTTTTTATATACGTCTTGAAGACTAAGAATTGTATAGAAATGTTCAATGTAAAATTTTGGATAGTGGTCCTGTCCAATATCGACGGAGATTTTTTAAAGATTTCAGAGAAACATCCTTTCACCAATATTACAAAATATTGAATGGCTGGATACACTCGTAAAGATTTATCGCTTCGATAAATTGTACCAAATAATCGTTAGATAAATTGCTAAGAAATTTCTGCCAGATAAATCGCGCTCAAGCTACTAACGCAAAGTTTTATTGGAGCGATATATCTTGAATTTGGTTAAATTTGTTCAATTTATCGGGGATCGAGGATCTTTCGTAATTTCGAAAAATATAACCGATCGTTCGCTTGCAATATGAGGTGTAATAGTCAGTGCATGGTTGCTTTGTTTTATCTCTACATAGTGCAATTAAGCCACTGATGAATTCTTTACTTGCCATTCTGTGTATAAATACGTTTGATAAAAAATATATGTGGCATGCACGAGTCGACAACTAATTGTCAAATTGCCAAATGTCGACCGTGACATTTGTCTGCCCAATTAATCGTTATGTTAATATGACTGCAAATGTTAATGTGACTGCAAACTATCGCTCAAAATTATTTACGTAGATTTATCGTGCAAATTTCTTAAATTAGTTTTTTTCCCTTAACTAGCAGTTTTATTTGTGCAATTCTGTAAATCTAACGATAAATTGTTCAAATCGCTCGATAAATCTTTACGTGTGTATCTAGCTATTGGAGTGTAAAACGATAATTTATTTTTTCTTCAAACGTCAGTAAATCGGACATTGCTCGACTGAGTAGTCGGCCGCGAAGTTTCATTTTTCTCCGCCAGAGGGTTACTTTTCACTTTCCCACCGCCGGAGGGAAAAGTGTTATCATAGAAACATCATAGAAACTCACTTCGTTCGGCTGCTAAACACAAGCACGCCTTGAACGGTATCACTTTTCTTTCGCATAAAATAATATACGAGTACTATTCCTGCAATTTGGGTTTTAGTTTATCTCCTTATGACAAAAAGTACGCCTATAGATATACGCCTATACTTTGTATAGATCAACCAACTATCTGAAGCATTGCGCCCCCCAAAATTTTTTTTCTGGATGTGCCACTGAATTTAAGCAACTAAAAGATTTATATCAACTAACTGTATTCCACTATCTTGAATCTACCCATGTAAACATTGAAAGTGTTACGAAAACCAAACAGAAGTTAAGTTCGAATTCAATAATTCAATAAAAAATATAAATAAAGAAATTAAATAAATATTTAGCAAAATGTCCATATTTTCTACCGCCTACCTTCTTAGATATAAAATAAGGACTATACTAATTGATATGACTTACCGTTGAGATTAAACAAATTTTTAGCCCATAGAAGATCTGTCTCTGGTGGAATCACTGAAGAATGGTCCATAAAGGATTCAAAGTCTTTAATGGTTATCTGTTTTATTAATTCTGGATCTCTCAACAAGAAAACTGGACTGGAAAAACGATACATTCCTGTATACCTAAAACAGACAGTGATGGTTGATAACTCACTGAATCAACAATAATCCCATTCCATTAATGACTAATTAGGAAAGACGAAAATTGTGATCCTTGATATTTTTGTAAATTTTTTATATTCATAATTCACATACTTCGCACAAATTACATATACATTACAGCATCATAAAACATAAAGAAAAATCTTAGTATTCAGTAGTTCCTCATTTTTCCACAAGGAATCTCCTTGCTCAAAATGTGAATGACTTAGATTAGCTTCTTTCTCTACTGATTGAGGCTGACTTAATTTTAAATGTTTTACTTATGGTAAAATTGATTTTTTTGCATAAATAAGAAAATCTGATATTATCTAGTTCCAATTTATTAATCAAGCGTGACGTGGTATAACAGGAGGATTTTAGTCTATATCTGACACAAAACACTTGCCATTTTAATAACTTTATCACATTAACCATACAATTAAATTCAAGACATAATCCTAGACGTGACAATTCTCTAAAGTGACTACAAGTAACTAGATAATATCATATTTGCTCATAAATACAAAAAATAAGTTTTACGATAAAATTCATTAAAGGTTGACTTTAGACCAGCAAATTTAGACATAATACCATTATTTTTTGAAGAGAATTGATTGGCAGAATAAAACTGAGAGCGCCATTTAAAAACATTCAGTTTTTGTATAATTAGTTGAATTTTAGATTAATGCATAGTACCAGAGTCAACCTGTTTTTACCAATTTTAGATACCTTGGATTTACTATATTAAGGCTGTGATTCACTTTTTTCTTGGTGATTCAATTATGAAAATTTTAAATATATCGTAAAACCTTCTAATTGTCAAAATAACGGTTCGTCGTAAGTTGTATGAAATGTATGAGGAAATTTTGAATAAAATGATCATTAAACTTATCACGAAAATCAAAAACGCAAGAAAAAATGTACATTTTATTTAAAATATGGAAGCTGGTACCGACTTCCAGTATCACCGCAAGCGACAGCAACTTACAAATACCTTTGAAAAAATCAGCGCCAACAGTTAACCCCCATGCAAATTCTGTTTCTCCATACTGTTTCAGTAGAGGTAGAACTGATCGATTCAGCTCGTCGTGACACACCCTGTACACATGACAGACCAACATAAATAAAAATCTAATGCCCTCGTCAGGTCAGGTCAGGTCAGGATTGGGCCTATGTTGTTTTACCGATACTCAATCCAATTAGGAAAATCCAATTACTTTAGGAAGAGTATTGAATGATTTCATACAACACCCTGAATCCTTAGAAGAATCGAGGACGGCCAAAACCAATAGGTTTCAGAAAAGTTTTAAAACGGTTTACTCTTCTATTCTTTGAAAATATGGCTTCGTCAGTGAAGAGAACCTAATAAAAAATCATTTGTTTGCTGAATCCTGTGGCTGAATCATATCAGAAGCCCATAAACAAAAATTCCGCCTTCATGCGTGATCGTCCTCACACTCCTCACTTAAGCCTTGCACAAATTGGACGTGGTAGCCATGGAACTTGTTTTACCGGATTATTTTAGACATACTGGTTTTTGAAATATCCAAATCCCCTCAAATACCCCTACAGCTTGTATGCGAATTTTCTATTATACTTGCCAAAACCATTTCTTCGTTTGCTTCGCCCGTTTTACTTTTTCTTCGTTCTTGTTTTTTATAATTCACATTGTTTGTTGCCCCAAACCATTGTAAAACTTTTAAAAAAATTACTGGTTTTGGCTGCTTCCTCGCCAAATACTTTTGTGGGTAAATTCTTGAAGCCCAGACCAACAATTCTTCTTTTGAGATTGTTGAGATAGCAATGATAACAATTTTGACAATATACAAGTGAAAAGGTTTACTCATTTTGTTATTCGTGGCACACTCTGCCATGAGCAACAAATGGAGGGCGAATTTGAATAAATTAGTCATTATTTTCTAAAGTATGCCATATAGGTATT
Organism: Pogonocherus hispidulus; assembly: GCA_963924545.1. Taxonomy (NCBI): domain Eukaryota; kingdom Metazoa; phylum Arthropoda; class Insecta; order Coleoptera; family Cerambycidae; genus Pogonocherus; species Pogonocherus hispidulus. The sequence goes on from OZ004698.1 coordinate 8,638,914, forward strand.
TTACATGTTGGTATCAAAAGATGCAAAATAAGATGCCAAAAGCAGCTAGTTAAAAAAGTGGGTTGTTATTTGAAAAACATTAGTTTTGATCGAGTAAAATATTTCAAATTTGAAAATTCGCACAAAACTCACCTGAGCAGATAATGAAACTTTGAACAAACAGAAGGCAAGTTTGTTTCTTCCTCTAAAAGTCTGAGAACGCTACAACTTACTATTTTTTACCGTTTCTGAGTAATTGATTTTTAAAATACCCCTTGCAAGTGACATTTTTTACATAAAAGTTAAAATGGCGAGCCAACGGTTAACAAAACAGATTTGTCCATGTTCGATGAATAAAAATTTATTTGGTTAAAAATGCATCATTGAATTTCAGAAAATCCGGTTAAAAAAATCATGTGGATGTCATGGTTCTTAACTTGATTTAATAAGCCCCTGTAATTGCATGGAATCGAAAAATTTTGATATTGTTACAAAATCTCCGACAGAGTGTGCGGCGTTGCCGAATCTACTTTTTCCCCAACACTTGGGAATTTCTGCATAACTTTGCAAAACCGCCTAAAGTCAAGACCAGAACAAAGTGGAATGACCTCGCCTATCTGGTAAAAAGCGGTGATGTATGGGCGTGCGTTTTCTGTTTTATCATTGGGCACATTTCAGTTAATATATAGTCGTATACTATTCTATAAAATACTTCTAGTATATATTAACTGAAATATGCCCAGTGGTAAAAAAATACAAATCTAAAAATGTCTAGTTAATATAGACATTTTTAGATTTGTCATTAGGTGAAAAATTTGATTTAGCGTAAAACTCTCAAATTGTCCTGAAATTTTGCCTATTCCCCTATTTTCGGGTATGCTGAATACAAATCTAAAGTTATTTTTTGTGGACGAATGTAGTTTTTGATGAAAAATAGCAGCATTTACGAAAATGGTGGTAGACAAAATTTCAAAAAATTTTGATAGTTTTACGCTAAAGTAAATAATTACCAAAAAATTTCAGTGGAAAACTGTAAAAAACTAATGTATACATATAAAAATGTAATATAGGTACCTATTATCAATTTATATACAATTTTTACAGTTAAGAAACGCGCGCGAAATAACCCAACATCACGCCACTGTTTCCCTACTACCTCGAACGCAATCGCTTGTTGGTGCCTGATTCGACTAATCAACGTCGTTGAAGCTCAGAGAAAAGAAAGCGTAAATGCAAGAATATGTATGTTAAATAAGGATGAACAGCTTGTCGTCAACTTTACGACTTTCGCAGTTGCCACGTATTCGGAAATTCCTTGATATTATCACAAGTATAAAGATATATATCTTTATACTTGTGATATTATTAAGTAAAAGACAAATTAAACATTGTGTTTGCTTTAATAAAGTACAATAGGGATAAGGGACGTTAAAGACAAGTAAAAAAATGGGTAAATAAGGTAATTAATACGTTTCCTGTTTTAAATAACAATACTTTAGAAATAAATGTGACAACACAGATCTACTCTTTTTCCGGCCATTCCACTTTGCTTAATTCTGGTTTTTACTGTATGTGGGTACCAAAGACACCCCACGGGTGAGGTTGTTGGAAATTTGAAATACTTCAGAGATATTGAGATGACTAAAATCTTGATTCCACTCAGCCGTGCCGCTTATTAAATCGTCATTACATAAGCTTAGTTATCTACATTTTCAAGCTTACCTCGCGTCAGGGCTCTGTTGGTAGACCTTGTGTACAACCTCCGTACCATTTTTCTTTCCGATGATATTGTCAAGGAAATGACCGAATAGCCATTTAGGGTTTCCTTGTTCGACACCAAGATTTTTCCAGTAGCTCAGAGGTCTGACGATGTAATTGTAAAAAAGGCATACCACTGCGATCGTTTCCAGTAGAAAAATTATCATTTTTTATTATTGTTATTTACGCTAAAAGAAATAAATACTAATTATTGGTCTATACAATGAAGACATAAAGTCCGTCCCCCCCCCCCCTCTAACTTTTGAACCACTGGGTAGATTATGATGAAATTTGGAACGATAACATATGACTAAATTCTGCATTTTTTGACATATCAATGACAGGTCCGAATGTCAAAGTGACAGCTGGGCGCGCAATAGGATTTTTTTTAAATGGAAATGGGAGTCGAGTGGGGACTCATTTTGAAGCTATTTTTATGCTCAAAACATCCCCCAAATTTGAGAACATTTGGTTCAGTAATTTCCAAATAAAAACCAGTAATATCAGTTTATAACATAATCTTTATAATAGAACTTACCCATGGAACATTTATTTGTCAGGGGGTTCATGGAGGTCATTTTGAACATCTTTTGAAGTATTTTCTAAATTTGTTTCTGCCTCTAAAATTTTTTTTTTTAGGTTTAATTTAAATTATTTCATAATTTTCTAATTTAGGTTATTTTAGGTTAGGGATGGTTTATTGTTATTTGTTTACTTTTAATTTTTGTTCTGCTTTGAATAATTTACAATAATTTGTAATATGTATGCAAAAAAATGATATAACAGAAATCGATATTACTGGTTTTTATTTGGAAATTACTGAACCAAATGTTATCCAATATATTATCGTTCCAAATTTCATCACAATCTACCCAGTGGTTCAAAAATTAGAGGGGGGGGGGACGGACTTTATGTCCTCACTGTTATAAGACGTCTTGTAAAATATCTTGTATTTGGACAAGGTACAATATACAACAACATAGAATGCAGGTACAAGAAGATTAGGTAAGATTTGCATACCTTTAGTTTACGTTGTAATTTATTAGTTAGAAATTAATAAAAAATGAACTTGTTAGTTGCTAGCGATATAGGAACATTGTTTAGTGATATATTTAAATTTTATTAAAACAACATCTATTTGTACTTACCTTTAGTACATTGAAATAATTGAAAGTACTGGTGTACTTATTTGCAAGCTTTACACTACTATTATATTGATAATACACGGATAATAAAATATGTATGTATCATATACTGCTTTTCCGTGTTTATTATATCTCATTACCCAAAGTGGATCACAATTACATTATGATTTGGGCTAACGTTTGAACAGGGCCGTTTCTAGACATTTTACCGGCCCGTGAAAACAGTGTAATTGAAAGTACTGGTGTACTTATTTGCAAGCTTGACACTACTATTATATTGATAATACACGAATATAAAATATGTATGTATCATAATACTGCTTTTTCCGTGTTTATTATATCTCATTACCCAAAGTGGATCACAGTTACATTATGATTTGGGCTAACGTTTGAACAGGGCCGTTTCTAGACGTTTTACCGGCCCGTGAAAACAGTGTAATTTATATATAAATGTATTTATTCATATTTTATCGAAAATAATTTTTACCAAAATAATACCAATAAATATATATAGTTTGATCAGGTTTTGAATCTGGAAAACAATAATCAAACTCATCTGCGTCTGTCTGTATGTATTAACAAAAGAAAAACGAAGAAGTAACAACAAATAACAACTAATAAAAATAACGAACAATTAAAAAAACAACAATAAATTGAAAAATAATGTTTAAATAATAACATTTAATGGAACAATAAACAGAATTACTAACACTTTGCATAAAAAGTACCTGTTTTCAATTACAAAATGATTTTTTTCAACAAGATTCTGGAATGACTATGGGATCGTTATTATCTCCAGTGATGAGCAATATTTTGAAGAAACTTATGTCAAAAATTATGTTAATAAACCAAAAATGTGGTGGGGATATGTAGATGACATATTTTCAATATGGCCCCCAGGTTAATGATAATATAAATGATTTTCTAAATTTTATTAACAACAAAGAAACAACTATAAATTTTACAGTAGATATTGAAAATGATAATAAACTACCATTTTTAGACGTGTTAATAATTAAATCACAATCAAATTTTAAAACTAATATAAATAGAAAAAAGACCAATACAAATAGATATATAAATTTTAATTCTAATGAATGTTATTGAATGACCAATTAATAATGATCAAAATTATTGTATTTATCAAATTCATTGTGAATGGGGTAAATACTGTATTGGTGAAACATCTAGACCCTTACAAATAAGAGTCAGCGAACATAAAAATTATGTTAAGGATTACCAAACTGATAAGTCTACATTAGCAGAACATGTATGGGATAACTGTCACCGGGTTGATTGGATACAGGCTAAAATTCTATAAAAAGAAGAAAAATCAGTTAAGAGAAAATGAAAAGTGCTTTTATTATGTGCTGTTGTGCTGTTATACTCACAGTGCATGTGATTACATTTTGAATTAAAAATGCCAATCTGACAAATTTTTTACCACACAAACCTTCTACTGACGAGTTGAGGATCAACTTGAAAGGTTTAGAAAAAATGTGTTGCATTTCAATTTTATTTAGACATAATTCAAAATATGGTTTGTAATATTACAGAATTTTGTGTAAAACTAAAAAAACCACATGAAATTTACTTCAGTGTGTTTTTTTGGGGAAAACTTTAGAAGTTTGCCTTGATACTGCACTTTGAATATTTAATTTCTATGCTTCTGGTTTCCTGTTTTTTAGATTGTGTTATTTTACAGCTGGTGTAATCCCAAAAGAGACTACAATGAATCATGAAATAGCATCATAAATAAGTACCTACAGACATTAAGAAAGATTTAACTTTATAACATTCAACACTAACTGATTACGATTATTTAATAACTTTTCGTCCTTAATACAGGGCGCCCTATTTCTTGACCCGTTGCATGGGTAACTTTTTTATTAGTAGAGATACAAAAACGCTTAAATGAGCAAATTAGTGCAGTTTCGTATTAGTAATTCTACGGTAAGGCGAAAAATTATATACGGGGGAAGGTTGAAAAGTTATTGACAAAAAACGAAAAATCCAACTTTTCTATTATCCCTCGTAGCTCGTTCATTTGAAGAGTTAGAGAAAAATGCTTCACATGTTTTTTGCAGTATTTTTCATGTAAAATGACATGCACTTGCTACTTTTTATATATCTCTTAAAATGGTTGAGAATCACAGTAAAATATATATTTTTTTAAATGTAATGGATAGGTGGCTGTGACATTAACCGAAAGTCCCCTTTTTTCTCTTTCAGATGATATAACATAGTCCATATTTTATCCTTACAAAAGTAATAATAATCGTTGTTTTTAAAGAAAGTTTATTGTCACATCAAGAATGCTATGGAAATAAAACAAAAAATAAGATTCCTGATATTTTTAAAAACGTCTAGTTGGCATTTAATTATTGACAGATCATAAGTGACATTTTTAGTTTTTGTTAAGTAGTTTATTGTTTATTATTAATACTGCATACAAAATAATAGTGTTGCAAATATGTACACCAACGAAGAGAAAAATGATATGCTATTTTGTTATTATAACCAAAATCGAGATGCACAAGCTGCAGCGAATCTTTATTTTGAAACTTACATGGAACGAAGACAACCCCATCATAGAATATTTAGACAGCTGGAAAATAATATACGATTATACGGTTCTTTTTCAAAGCCTAAGGATGAAAGAAACTTCAATGAAGACACTGAAATAAATGTTTTGGCTTATGTAAATTTTAAACCTGATTCTTCAACTGCAGAAATTGCACATCACTGCAACACTTCCAAGGAAACTGTAAGAGCTATTTTAAAAGGTAACAATTTAAAGCCTTATCATTATTCCATATGCAATACTTTATATCCAGCTGATAATCAAAGAAGGATGACATTTTGTCGATGGTACTTCTGGAAAAAGATTTTATTCAGTGATGAAAGTAGATTTACCAACAATAGTATTTTTAATCGCCATAATAACATAATGTGGTGCCGAGAAAATCCACATCTTGTTTCTGAAAGAAGAAATCAACGTCAATTTGGGATAAATGTGTGGTGTGGAATTTTTTGTGGCAAAATTATTGGCCCATATTTTTACGAAGATAATTTGAATGCGATGGAGCACCTGCGCATAATTCCCGCGAGGTAAAACAATATTTACATGAACAGTTTGATAATGTTATAGGAAATAGAATGGATATCGACTGGCCAGCGCGAACACCTGATTTGACCCCCTTAGATTTCTTTCTTTGGGGGTTATTGAAAGATAAAGTTTATGTGACAGCTCCTCTAGATATAGAGGATCTAAAAGTCAGGATTCAAGATGCAATTAGAAGCATACATGGACATACAATAAATAATGTTTTAAGAAGTATCCAGAAACGTTGCTTACTATGTATCCAACAGGATGGTGGTCATTTCGAACATTTACTTCAATATAATTAATTAATTAATAATTTCTGTTCTCAAAACATTCTTTTGTTCCATAATTCATAGCATTCTTGATGTGACAATAAACTTTCTTTAAAAACAACGATTATTAATACTTCTGTAAGGATAAAATATGGACTATGTTATATCATCTGAACGAGAAAAAAGGGGACTTTCGGTTTATGTCACAGCCACCTATCCATTACATTTAAAAAAAATATATTTTACTGTGATTCTCAACCATTTTAAGAGATATATAAAAAGTAGCAAGTGCATGTCATTTTACATGAAAAATACTGCAAAAAACATGTGAAGCATTTTTTTCTAACTCTTCAAATGAACGAGCTACGAGGGATAATAGAAAAGTTGGATTTTTCGTTTTTTGTCAATAACTTTTCAACCTTCCCCCGTATATAATTTTTCGCCTTACCGTAGAATTACTAATACGAAACTGCACTAATTTGCTCATTTAAGCGTTTTTGTATCTCTACTAATAAAAAAGTTACCCATGCAACGGGTCAAGAAATAGGGCGCCCTGTATAGTGTAATTCCCAATACAGCATTACCATCTGTGCACTGTTATAAATAAAAAGCCAGACAGTTTATCATGATTTATTAAATACATAAAAAAAACAAAATGAGAGTATCTAAAAATAGTTTCTTTCTTCCATCCCTTGTCTTCTGATTTCTATTTTTACCTTTGTAATATTTACAATGACCAAGATTATACCTTACTTACACCGTTTGAGCCCAAGCCAAATACCGCCTTCAGCGTTTATATTAAATACGGTGTTCTTAGAGAGTTTTAATGGTATCTCGGTTTCCTTCACAGGAACGAACTCAAAGGTAGTCAGAAGGTGGAACAGCAGTATCTTGCCTTCTAGCAGACTAAACCTATTACCGATGCAGGTGCGGGGGCCAATACCAAAAGGAAAGTAAGAGCCAGATTGGATATTTCCCTTGTTTTCATCGCTGAATCTTTCGGGATCGAACCGTTCTGGGTCGGGGAAGTACTGTGGCTCGTAATGAATCGCAAGTATGGGAAATTCAAGTGCTGTGCCCTTTTCTATATGTACTGGCTTTTCCCGGGGAGTAACTGACTCAATGGTGTAGGATTTGGTGCAAATCCTGTCTGTTCCTATAAAGGATGGCCATTTCCTAAGAGTCTCTGAAACAATTGATAGATATTACGAAATATACAGAGCGGATATTAGAAAAATTTTTTTTTTTTTTGAAAACTATTTATTAAAACATGTAAAATTATTTGCGAAAACAACATAAAGTGAATGACCGCCACGACAAGCCAGACGGCGACCAACTCTACTTTGAGCGTGTGCCGTGTGCAATATTTCAGCTGGAATTTGAGCAATTTCTTCATGAATATTTACCTATAGGTCCTATAAGCCTATATAAGTATCCCCAAAAGAAAAATCTGGTTCCGTGAAATCAGGGGAATAAGGATCAATATCTCCATTTTTTGAGAACAACCTGGCAGGGAAAATGTCTCTAAGAGGAGCGACAGTTTCACGCGCTGTGTGGCATATAGCGCCATCTTGTTGGAACCAGAAGGTTTCTGTGTCAAGTTCTCCCAACTGTGGTTGCGGAAATTCACGTATCATTGTTCGATACCGTTCTTCATTAACAGTAACTGCATTGTCCCTGGCATCTTAAAAAAAGAAGAGTCCAATGATTCGTTCAGAGTATATTGCACACACGGATTTCTTAAAATAAACTGGATCGCTAATACATACTGGTGGGGGTAGCTAAAAATAACAACTGATAGGCGGCCGCCATGCTGTGCTAACTTCTAGGTATTTTATGAACTAAATGATGGTAACACTGTTGAGTTACCATCACTGCTTTTATATTTTCTTTTTGTTTTGTGGTTTATAAATGAAGTTTTGTGTGCAAGGTGCAAGTTATTTATTTCTTAATCTGAAGAAAAAACATGCAATTTCATCATTTCATCCATTTGGTCGAAGTATTCAATGTTGAAGGTTGCGATAAAAGTCTAAAAACGTAGATATCTGTTATCTGAAGAGTCAATCGAAAAGATACAAGGTGAAAAAGGCTGCAGTTTTGGAAAGAGTGCAAATTGAAGAATTTTTGACTAAATCTTGTGATAAAGAATATTTTATGATTAAGGTAATAACTCTTAACTTTTTAGACAATATGTATTAATAATACTTTGAATCATTTTAGGTTGCGCTAGTAATAGGAGTCTCTGGTGCTTGTCGATGCTACGAATTGACGAATTTGAAAATCACTAATGTATAGGACACTGGCGCGTATCTAGTTGTTTCGATACTAGATACCAAGACCGGCATTTCACGAAAGTTTAAAATTATAAATGAAGGATTTTCTATCAACGACATAGAGATGTGTAGAAAATGTATTTCCCCAAGACCAAAGAATAATCACAAAACAGATTCTTTTAACATTATAAGAATCAAAAATGTACTTCTCAGCCTGTTGGAATCAACACATTGGCAAAAGTTCCATCAAAAGTTGCATCGTTTCTGAACTTGGCAAACGCGGAAGCTTATATTGGCCACTATATGAGGGTGCACTTCAATAACTTTATTGGGAAATAAAGGTGCCGACTTTACACCCATCAAGCGGCATGGTGGGTGGAAGAGCCCTGCTGTGGCAGAGAGCTATATTGAAGACTCCGTATCTAACAAACTTGGTATTGCAAGGAAAATCCAAGGTTCTTTTCGTTCAAGTCATTCCTCAGGAGAAGGAGACATCCAAAATTTGTTGCAAGAAGCAACTACAAACTTCCTATTAACGGAAATGAAGTGAAATATGAAAAAGCGAAGAACGAAATGTCTATTAATATAAATGTTAATGTTAATTTTAATAAGTAAATTAAATTTGGTTGATTTAAGTTTATATTTTTTTATTATTTCAGTAGTGGATAATAGGTTACTTTATATGCTTTATAAGTGTGGATAAAACTCCTATTATAATGTGATTGTGTGTATAATTTTAAATGTGTTTTTATTAAATTCCTACCATAATCATAATGATTTTGAGTTTTGAAGTTGTTAATGTTATCTTCTAGAAAAGCAGTTATTACCATATTGTGTATTATAAACTTCATGTAATCTTATAACAAAATAACTGATTAACCTATCCCAATTCATTCACAATATTTAATATATCTTAACAGTGTAAAGTATAAATTTGACTAATAACTACTTGACATTACTAATTGTATGATGTCATTCAGTTAAAAAATATTTTTTTAGTGCCGTTTTTACTGATAAGACGTGCAGCTACTTTCATCGTGGCTTTTTATATATGCAGCTCCTGCCACAATTAAAATAACTACAAACATATGTCTAATTCTTCGATAAATACCTACCTTATATCGATACCTTTTTGCCAAACTATCGTAAGTGACATTTTCCATGAAAATGACTATGGATCTATCGTAAGTATAATATGCAAATACACATCTTGGCAGAGGTAGATAGATCCATAAATATGTAAGCGTATTTAAATGTTTCACGGTTAAATAACTGCATACATTTTATCGTAAGTAACAGAACTGTAATAGGCAGAGTGGTAGAATTGTCGTTAAGTAGCCTAAGGTAAAATTTAGTGAGTGACTTACGATATTTTGGCAAAAAGGTATCGATATTAAAACAATATACAAAACTGATCCTAACTAATTTTTATACTGCAATCAGACAAGGTTCGAATACTTGGTTGACAAACCATGTTACTTTAAAGTTTTTTGGGTTAGTTACTAAATTATGTTTAGACAAGTAACTATTATGAACCAGTTATAATTCCGGCTAATGTAAAATTTATTTAAAAAATGAAGTTGTAACAGGAGAAATAAAGAGTGTAGTCAATGAATTTAATATACATTGGTACCTACCAGACATACCATTGGAAGATTTGTACATGTAGGGAGTGTCTTTACAAGCACATAAATTTCGACTTTGTCGAAAATCATTTCAAGTCAAATTAAAAAGAGATGATTCCAATTATTTGAAATGCACTATAAATAGAAAAAAATTATGTGTACCTTTGCTGCACAAATATAACTCTTGAGTCCAGTTCTGTCAATTACTCGTCATATCTAATGCACACATAATACAATTTAATCTTTGATATAACCCTATATTGAGTTAACTTTTTAGACCCGCTGCTAAAGTATTTTTATTACAACAGTGTACATATTTTATACCCATATCCATCCATATAAGTAATATTTAGTTAGTCATATGCCCATATCTCACCAAACTATTTTCAAAATTTCCCTCTGTAAATACCTCAACATCATTAGCTGAAAACTAGCCAATGGAATGTTAGCACAGTGTGGCGACCACCTTACAACTGACAAAATGATAGTTAGGAATCAGCGATCCAGTTTATTTTAAGAAATCCGTGATTGCACACCAAACAACGACTATTTGAAACCGCACGTTCTCTTGAATAAGGCGAGGGTTTCCTCTTCCTCAAAAACGATCGTTTTGCTTGTTAACACGACCAGAAAGGCAAAAATGTGTTTCATCGCTCATTATCAAATTTTGCCAAAACTTGGACTCTGCTTCCACTAAGTTTGCAACGATTTGTGCGTAAGTACTGCAAACGCCTTTGAATATCAGTTGGTCGTAGTCTGAAGACAGTTTGAATTTTGTATGGATACATATGCAAGTCTAATTGCAAAATTCTTCAAAGTTCGCTCAAACAAACCTAATTGTGCTGCAAATCTTCTTGTGAAAGTGTTTGGTTTTGCATGAACAGCGCGAAAAAGCTCAATATTTTCGTTTGATTCATCAGAAGGAGGTCTCCCAGTATGCTTTACATCACTTACTGTGCCATTCTGTAAAAAATGCGTTTGCTAAACGCCGAATTGTTTCTCCGTGTGGAGCTCTTCGATCGGGATATGCTCTCCTAAAAGCGCGTTGTGTTGAAATTATCGAAGAGAAGTTTTGGAAATACAATTTTACAATTTCAGCGCATTCTTGAGGCGAATAATGCTCCATAACAAGATTCTGTATCTTTCTACTTTGATATAAAATTTCACTTTTGACAGATGTCAACGAAATAACAAAATTATAACAATATTCCATAGCTGGGTTTATTTTCCCGCAGCCCATATGTAATAAATATGTAAATTATGATAAAACAATGATTTATCTTGGTAGCTAATAATATTTTGCGGAAAACTTTAGATGATTACATTGATTCTACAATTGTGATTTTTATAAGGAAACCCTCTGTGTTGCTTGCTTTTAGTTTACAGGACTGTTCCATATTTAGTTAGTACCTACCTCTCCTATGCCGTTACCACTTTAAATCCACGTGAACAACATATTAGGTATTAGGGTGCGCTCCCTTACTAAACGAATAAAGTTAATGAATCTAATTGACTGTAATGGTTCTTATTTGCATACTTTGATGATGAATATGAAGAAAATTAGGTTATATTAAAACTAATTATGACAGCTGCAACTATCTATTGTTTATGCCTTTCACTTTGAATTTTATCATGTTTATATTTGTTTTTATCCTAAGATAAACTCTAGACCATAGTCAACACTCTACATACGCATCCAGATGTGGAACTTCAATTATAACTAATCTTTAATATCTCTATCTAATTCTTGTAAGCATCTTTTTTTGCGCATTTTTTTTCTCTTTTATTTAGTTCACTCACCTGACACAACCATGTCCATATATTTCATATCCAAAAGTGCCTCGTAAGTAACTTTCCCTTCACATTTCTGTAGTGTTTCGTGCACTTCCTTTCTAAGTTTTTCCTGGACGTTTGGATTTATAGCTAATTCATAGGTGGCGAAGGATATAAAGGATGACACTGATTCGAAGCCAGCGATGAAGAAAATTAGCGCATTAGCCGTTATATCGTCATTGCTTACATCTAGAGTGGTGTCAGAAGTTCCCTCTGTAACTAGAAATAAACATTAATTATTGTATAATGTGTAAAGAAACTCAAATATTTGGGTGGTGTATTGGCCACCCAACTAAATATACTACAGCAGCTAGCGTCTATCACCTTTGAGCAAGAACTTAAAATACTTGCAGGTATTCAAGTTCAATTATGACTTAGTAGAAAACAAACTGCTGTGGAAATGTTTATGAAGTTGTGATTATTTTCTTGAGGCAAATTATGTCGTAAAATATACGTTGGATTTGCTATAGTCCTTGCTTTAAGTTGTTGCCTTAGAACTGAAGCATTGTCCCACATTGGAAACCTTGTGATGGGTTCTAATATGGGACGGGGCCCATTTTCAGAGAATATCTTATACTTGATTTATCTAACCTATGGATCCGTATCAATTCCTGGAAAAGGGTGTTGTTAATAAAAAACCTATAAGAGGTCGGTTATTGCTTGTGTAACCATGGACAAAAAAAAAAGTTTATTTTCAGGATATATTGAAAAACTTACCAGCCTTCTCCATTAACGTACAAGTTGGTGATTTTTTTTTTCTTTAATAAAAATATGATAAACCTTCAACCAAATCGTTGGTAGAATATCATCGGAAGCTTTTCCTGTAAAATCGCTACCTACATAAAATACGACAACTGAAAGCCTTTACAGGCTATGCTTTTAGTAAAACATCAATTACATTGACATTATTGATAAACAAGGAGGTAGAGGTGTCCTCTCGAAAATGACAAGGAAAGTGGATATCCTTCAATGCACTGGAAAGTTGTGTATGGTGGACAGATATGCAAATAAAATTTCTCACTATGAAGGCGTTGATATTAATATATCCCGAACAGCTCCTAGTTCAATACTGGTTTTATGCCAGTTTGATCAGTCTGCTTGAATAAATCTACTTGTGGTCTAGCTTCAATTACTAGTAACACCAAAGTCTCTGAGTCGCCAACAAGAAAGCAAAAATATTCGATTGTGCAAAAAATAAAATTATTAACTACCTAAATCATTTTCTTTCTGTTTCTGTATACGTTTTCTTGCCTCCAATAACAGGTGTATCACGTCTTTGCGAACTATGCCCTTCTCCTCTCTAGCTTTTATTGTCTCGTTCATGATTTTTGAGAAATAGATTCTAACGTCGTCAGTGATGAACTGTATTTTTAGAAACTGAAACAGAAACCATAAATAAAATGTCTTACACACACTTAAAAATTTCAAATTTCACTTAGCAAAATCACCCCGAAATACTACTCGAAGTTACGATCGATCTCTTTAGATTAAAAAAATATATATGAAGGCATAAATAAGAAACGAGACTATTAAGCCTTCTTAAACTCATTTTTAGGAAAGGAATTATATTGGATAGTAATCGTATTGCCCCCTTATATCATAGGATTAACATGAAAAAATTATCAATCAGACTAGATCAAATATTTGACTAAATATAACTTGTGGACAATTACTTACATTTTTTGCTAGCGGGATACACCAATATGCAAGGATCTGTAGATTCTTCCAAAAGCCGCTAAAATTGGAAACCTTTTTGCCCATCTTATAAAATTCGTTATTTGGTTGGGACAAAGAGTCTACCTTAACACCGAAAGCAGTAGTGGCTATGACATCATTGGAGTAGCGCGAGAAAATATCCTTTATTTCTGTCGTCACCATGTCCTGATTCTTGTCCAACAGATGCTTCACCAAACTCTCTGCACACTCCGTCATCAGCACAAACAAGGTGCGCATTTTACTGCTGGTGAAGGAAGGGCTAAGATAACTTCTCATGTTTCGCCAATTCGTACCTTATTTTTAATAATTGAAAGTATAAATATTATTTTTCGACAACGTTTAGTCGAGGGGTTAACCACTACACTTTGACCATCCACTGCTAAGCACATATTCTTAATCATAAAATAGATGTCGATTTATAACAAAATTACATAAAAATTTCATTCTTTATCAGCTAATCCTTCCTATATGCAACGGTGGTTTCGTTTTTAAATTTCGTCAATTCGTTCCGGAGTTACGATCGTATTTAATATCAATGATAATTATCACAATACTAACTATCGTGTTATTTTTCATACAGTTAATTTATAACGATTCGCATCCGTCCGTTGGAAGAAAAACACGGAATCCATCCTTATTTATGCTGAAGCTAGGCTTACTTTACATAAAGCTGAGAGACTTTAATGAAACATTTCCTCAAAATCCTATTTCCTAGAAAGTCTTAACTATTAATGAAATTTGAAAACGAAACCATGCAGCAGGGTCGCATAAAGAACCTTTCAAATGAGGTATCACCTGACAATACTTGCCATTTGAAGTTTCATTTTCGAATATTCGTGTTTGCTTCACTAAAAAGTACTGGCAATGATCTTGGAGCACTACGAATTAGATCGGCGGTAGAGAAAGAACTTTGACCTAAATACAAACGTTCGCAATTTAAATAATTTTTTTCCGGATAAATATTTGTCAAATATAATTCAAAACATAATATCACTATTTGTATATTTGTTTTCTATTGCAAATCTATCATAACATATGGATATTTATTTGAAGGAGATGCAGAAAACAACTACTCCACGGGCAATGTGCCGTTATTGGCATTGCATTAGATCGGCATCTCCATACGAGTCGCCACATCTTTCATCGAGACCAACTACCAGACACTAACCGGTTTCGCGCTTATTATGCGACAGTAGATAGGAGTAAAGACCCAAAGAGGGCACTACGGTATGTTTCTCACCACTACAAACATATGGATACTTACATAAAAATATTTAAATGCTTTTCTATCCCACAATAAGTAATCTCCCTCTTTCTCCCCCTCTCTCTCTCTCTCTCTCTTTGTTCAATACGTGTATAATCTCACCTTCCCACTCTCTCTAATGGAAGCCTAGTATTATGTTTAATGTTATTAAATTATTATATATCAACAACATAATCTCACAAACACGCTATCAAGATAACAATCAAATTGGACACCTCGGCAATCTAAGACTAACCCCAACAACCATTCGGAAGCAGCGACATACCTGTTAGATTTAATAAATTTTTAGCCCACATAGGATCTGCATCTGGTGGTATGAATTCTGTATGGTCTAAAAAGCTTTCGAAATCTTTAATTGTTATTTGCTTTATTAAATCTGGGTCTCTCACCATCAAAATTGGCTCACTAAAACGATACATTCCAGTGTATCTAAAAAATAAAATGACATATTTTCAAGAAATTATGTAATAATAATAATAATAATAATAATAATAATAATAATAATAATAATAATAATAATAACGTAAAAAATAAAGGATAAGCAATGGACGTAAAAACACAATCATATTATATATTATATAAGCATCTCAAATATCAAGAGTATCTACCAAAACATGAATCCTTGACGAAGGGAAAGGATTCATTAAATATTTATATTTCGTGTTACGTCCTGTCAGTTGAAATTTTTAGGAATTCGCAGATTTTTAGAAATCTTTTATTGGGCAAGGCATCAAATCAGTGTACCATGAAATATATCAAAAACATGGAAAGATACAGGGAATTCCAATTAAAAAATTAAATTGCTGAATTTAATCTATTATGAATGTAATCAATCATGTTTTTGATAATAGTTAAAATAAAAGCTTATAAATTCAAATCGACTTATGCTAGGATGCTTTAGCCATATATTTCTCTGAGTTACTACATTTATGTCCACTCGGTAAATAAGCAATTAGAATTTAAAATGTCTATTTATTAATTTTTATTTTTGTAGGTCTTAAGTATATATTAAGACAATGGTGTTTATTTTTTGGACAGTTTTAAGGTCAACGTAGCTTTTATAATAAAAATAATAACAAAATGATCTCAAAAAGGTAATATCGAGGATAATATCTAAGATTACAGAGCTTTCGTAAAGTAGTGGATAAATTCGTTATTTTATAAACACTCAATATTTTTCAAAATTGCCCGAACCCGTCGATTTTCTTTTATTTTTGCCCTTATTTTACATATATATTTTTGACGAATAAGGTCATATAAGGTTTTATGGGTCTATCTCCAAGAATAATGGAGATATGGCAAAAAAAGTGTGCCATAAGAGCAATAATGTGCTAGAAAGAGATTATCGCTTCGTTTCTAGGCACAAAGTCTTCCTTATATGACCGTTTTCGTAGTTAAAGTAAAAAAGTTTTTTTCAAATATGTAAAAATTACCCATTTAAAATATTAAAGTTTATATTGACGTAGCTTCATTGAGTCACCCTGGAAAAAATCAAATAAATGTAAAATAAGGGTAAACTAGGTATTAACGTGGATTGATGAAATTAAATATGATAGAAACTGATCCCAGATGGCCAATTTTAACTCGTCTCGCCTCGTTTCGAAAATCCAGATAAAATTACGTCGAGATAAAGTGCAATCGAGAGGAATATATATTTATGTCGTCTCACAACACCACTCAAAACTTTTCTTACCTCGCCTTAGGACTCTGCTGGTAAACTTTTTTCAAAATATCGGCGCCATTCTGCCTTCTAAGAAAATGTTGAAGGTAGTGGCCGAATATCCATAGGGGATTCCCTTGTTCGACCCCACGGTCTCTCCAGTATCTCAAGGGCTTTAAGACATAGTAGTAAAAAAGGCACGCCACAGCGGCCGCTCCAAGAAGGAACATTAACATATTTTTTGTTATTATCAGTAATTTATCCTAGAAAAAAAATATTTATTCAAAATGTTCCACTTAGTAACAGTATTTGTATTTGTGTATTAGTATTTATGTTTTATTTTCCCATGTATTTATAACGGTAACAGTTAAAAAAGTTAATTTATTTAATTATAATAATTTTAGTTATCCTGAACTTTCAAATATTGTGTATTTTTTCTTCCTCTCTCTTTTACTTAATTTTATAAGCGAACGTTTGGTACTTTCCGGATTTTTATTGACAAAGGGGTTTACTCTAATCTAGTCTACAACATCACTTTAAACGTTTTTTATTTATTTATTTTATATTCAACTTAACGGTGGCAACGTAAGAATTATTATTAGTTTGTTCTCTTGGCTATTGGTATCATCAAATAAAATAAACAGCGTTTTGTCATGACGATTCAGTCAATACTTATAATACTAAACTTTCTTCAGTTCAGATAATTAGATGGCCATATTAAATTTTACATGAGAGATAGAAAAATAATATAAAGGTAAAGTGTATTTTAATAAACAAATATTTTATTTCGTACTTACCTTGGGAAAATAAGAACACAATTATCCAGAAACATGTAGAATAGAATCTCATATAAAGACGATTGAAGTTACTTAACGTGTTTAGTGTACTTATACATAATTATTATGAAATCATTTATATAGTAATTATACTGATAATAGTTTATTATCTTGCAGTCTAATGATGATGTTGCAGTCAAGTTTAGACAGCGTCAAAATAACAAAATACGCGATTTATATCAGCTGCGGTTAGTGTTCCATTGCATCCATATCTGTATCAATATCGCTTCATTCAATATCAGTATCGCTTTGTTGAATTCTCATTGAGGTACAGGGAGGTGCATTTTCGATGGGATTTGGGGGTATCTCGGTTGCTATGAGCGACAGAAAAAAATGGACAGCACGAACGTTGGCTAATTTTTTGAGACAAATTCAACTGTCAAAACAGAAATCCGGTAAGTTGATTTGTTTTCGAGTTATAAGCCGTTTGTCACTTTTTTGTAACTTTGGGTGGACTCTATATCTCGCTTATTTGAAGAGATACAGAAAAAATGTAAAGACAACTTTTGTCGACGTTTGGTAGCATAATTCAACGGTGATATTACTTTTTTTATATACCTAGTGATTACTGATTTACGAACCAAACTTATGATTTTTTAAATGGAAACCATAGTTGGCTTGGGTCGCGATGGAAAGCTTATTTTGTCAGCTTTTCAAAAATATATAGTTTCATATGGTTATTTTTAAAATTTAATCATTTACGGCATTTTTTGTAGAAGAATGGTAACAAAATTTTATTTACAATACGGGCAAGTAAATTATAATACCATCTATCTATATACGATAGCATAACATCTATCATTAAGGCAACCTACAAAATTACACAATGAAACTAACAAATTTACAAATATTATAAAATTTATATAATATAACAGTAATAATATAATTTAATATAATTTTAGTAGGTTTAGTATAATTTTTTTGTAATATAATTTACATAAGAGAACAGTTTGAATATTGATGTTCACACAGAATCTACCATCTTTTTTTTTACACTATCTATACTTCTTAAAATATACAGGGGCTTTTAATTTAATCTCTGAAATGCGACTTCTATACTGTTTCTTAATTCCTCCACAGAGTTACGCGGCATGTGATATATTATATTTTTTATAAAGCCCCAAAGAAAAAAATCGGCATGAGACAGATCCGGCGAGCGTGCTGGCCACAATATAGGACCATGAGTTGATATCCACTTGTTTGGAAAAGTTTCGTTTAGATAATTAGAAGCAACTCGAGCATTATGTGACGGCGCACCATCACACAAATTACCATCTACAGAAATTAAGGCGTCTCTGACTGTCGTCTGGATGGATATGATGAATTTTTCGGAATTTAAAACATTTAAAATTATTTTCTTTTAAAATTTTTAGGAAACTCCCACTGATTCTACAATAGAATTTGAAGATATTTCTGGATTCGCTGTTACCACTCCTAACACATTTATTGTATCATTTTCAGCGTTTGCCTTATGATATCTTTTTGGTCTAGGTTTTTTAAAGGAACCGTAATGTTTCAGATTATATTCGAGGCTGCTGAACATCTTAACATTTGGTTGTCTCCTTTCTGGATATCGCTGTAAATATAACTCAGCAGCCATTCTTGAATTTTTATGCGCTTCACCAAATACAATAATCATATCAAATTTTTCACTATTATTGTAGTTTTTCCATAATCTTGACTGATTTGATATTAATTAGAAAATAATTTAACACAAAATAAACAAATCTTGTAAGGATACTGACTAGTTAGAATAATTTGACATATATACGGAATAGCTGCAATTTTTGTTTTATTACAGCCTACTAGGATTAAAAACAGTTGTTGATAAGGCTGTCCTATATATATTATTGGGTTATAACTCAGCCATTTTTAAAAATAACCATATGAAACTATATATTTTTAAAAAGCTGACAAAATAAGCTTTCCATCGCAACCCAAGCCAACTATGGTTTCCATTTAAAAAATCATAAGTTTGGTTCGTAAATCAGTAATCACTAGGTATATAAAAAAAGTTATATCACAGTTGAATTATGCTATCAAACATCGACAAAAGCTGCCTTAACATTTTTTCTGTATCTCTTCAAATAAGCGAGATATAGAGTCCACCCAAAGTTACAAAAAAGTGACAAACGGCTTATAACTCGAAAACAAATCGACTTACCGGATTTCTGTTTTGACAGTTGAATTTGTCTCAAAAAATTAGCCAACGTTCGTGCTGTCCATTTTTTTCTGTCGCTCATAGCAACCGAGATACCCCCAAATCCCATCGAAAATGCACCTCTCTGTACATGATATACTTCAACACGTATTGTACGATGATTGTACGATACTGTAGGATATTTTACGATGATTAAACACTAATTGTACGATGATTGTTAGAGGACGCCTTCTTAACATTACACTTGATTGAAATAGCAATTACAATTAGGTCAATTTCATAAAATTGCCTGTCACAGTGCTTAATGCCATAGGCGGGTATGACTTAAGAAGTGAAATTAATTAAGGAAACTAAAAAGAAACAGAATATTTTATTGTAGTTAACACAAAATATGAGATTTGCATATTCCAATATTTAAAAGAATATTAACATTGACTAGAAAACATAGTCTGGATATGAATGAATATTACTTTAAGAAAATAGGAAATATTTAGTTTCTACGAACCTTCAACAACTTTGAAGAAGAAGCATGATGTTTATATTTACAGAAACGCTTTAAAAATATTGTAAACAATTTTTTTTCAGTTATTTTTGAATAGGCAGAAGTTAATTTTGTGACAAAGTGACTTTGAAAGCACATCTTTGATACTTTTTTGATAAAGGCTAGTAGCGATACTTATAATAACTAAAATATGGTTATTATATTCCCAAGTTGAAACACAGGTAACAGTAATAAACACTTAAATAAGGTAACAACCACCTCGACAACTACTGTTATAAATTTATAAACTGGGAATGATCATAGAAAACACAACACACGATTTTTACCCTGTGTTAGCCTCAAACGTTTCATTAGGTGTTCAAATAATCAAACAATATTTAGGTATTTAATACTTTACTTACTAAATAAAATACTATACTTTTAATAATGAATGATTTACAGAAAATATGTGAATACCGCCTACTTCTCTAATAATAAAGGCTATAAAAAATTTTTAAAGGAATTAGAGAAACTGGAAACTATAAAAAACATTGTAAATCATTGATCCCTTGAGCAAACTCAGATTCTACGTACTAAGCGTAGTAATAGGTACTCTGTTAGGTTACCTTATTAGGTTAGCAAAAAACCTGGTGAGGGTGACAAAATTCCTAACTAAAATAGTTAAATTAAAATAGATATTTTTGATTGGATCAAACGCTTGGGCAACAATGTAAGCAAAAAGCTATTGTTTTTAAAAAGAAGAACATTATGTCTACAATTTCTTTACCTATACGGATCTCCAAACAAAAATATGTTCAATCTGGAGACAAGGACGGGTCGATAGTAAGCAAAGTGCGTATTAAACAGAGAAAAATAACGGTGCATGGGTGGACGGAGGCATCAATATCTATGGGAGGAACACGTGGCACGAAAAACAGAGGTCAAAGGAGTGGCCATAGAGGTAGTCTGTGGGTGTGGCTCTCAGCTCTTTCCCCCTCTAAATGACGAATTAGAAGTATTTTTCCAGTATTATCTTATTTGTCTTTATTTAACTATCCTGTACTAATATCGTGTGTCTTTGTTTCCTAATTGAACATATTTTTATTAGTGGACCTGTATAATATTTAGTCGGAGAGTAATACAAATTCAAATGCGCACTCTTTATTGTAGGGGGGCTCTGGCTACAAATCAAAGTTACTCAAAGCTTGTTGTGCTTTAAATAACTCTACAGCAACTACGTAGTGTTTTCTTCCCCACCTAGCAACAGGAAATCGTTGTGTCCTTCGCCTTCATTGCTAGACACCCATTAGTTGATATAACCAGATGATAATAATAATTTGATGAGACTATTATTATTCAAAACAAAAAATCTTTACTATGTAAAAAGAAGCCTTTATGTTATTTTAAATTTTGGAATTTTAAAACAGATAGTTATTATATCTTGATAGAACATCACAAATACATATATGTATTCACAAAAAGTGTAATTGTTTTTGAATTGCAGATATTCTAGATCTATTCTTAAGATATGGCACTGCTTTCTTTAATACATATTTTCATAATAATAATAATAGTCCAAGTAGCATACAAATAACCTGATTAATATGAAGTTTACTTAATCAACTTGTGTTTATCTATTATTAGATATGTATTTTAATTCCTTAGCAATATTTTGTAGTAATTATTGTTATTGTTTTGAATAAACCATATATATCGATTAGATTAGGTATTATAAATAAGCACTTTTTATTAAATTTAAAGTCATTTGATTACAGTAAACTTGCAAGTCACTAACAAATTTATCCTGAGTAGCGTGGAGATAAGACAAATCACGGTTACTAGCGAATATTATATGACTTGGCGATTGGGATGTACTGGCATTTTGTTAAATATAATGTGAGACTCGGCTTAGTTACCATTACTTCGAAACTTCGACGTCACCGTAGCCATTGATGGCATTTATGGTGCCCATTCATGTACAGGCGGATTGCAGTCCCGAGCTTTGAGCGATCTCGCCTTCAGTCCAAATGTCACAATACACATACAGATCTGTGCCTGCAGTTTGTCTAAACTGTTAGAAAACTGCGTGTGTGTATCGCTTAATCTGCAGTCCAAGCCTTAAACTTTCAGTAATGTGAAAAATTGTCTGTCAGTTTAAAGTTAAAATGTGTGACACGTCTAATCAGCCGTCGTTTATCACTAAACTTTATTGACATTTTTGGGCAGTTACCTAGTTTGTGGAATATAAAATCACAGAAAACAGAAAAGAAAAAACAAAGGCGTTTCAAAAATTACTTGATAATTATAAAACCGTCGATGAAAATGCTACTCTTGATAAAGTTAGGAAAAACTGCATTTCGGAAGGAGCACAGGAAAGTATTCAAATCAAAGTTTCATATGTGACAAATTTTAAAACAATATAATTATAAGGAACAAAGTAAGCTTCCTTTTTCTCACAATCCTGTTACGTATATACAGGGTGGGAAAAATTTTAATGTGCAGCATTGGTATCTCGGAAACGGTAAAAGATACAACGTGGCTCAAATTAGGAAAAAGTTGCTCAATTTTATGCTGATTCAAAATATGTGAACAAGTTTAATATATTCCTGGCCGTTCCGGAGTTATGACGGAAAAATCAAAATTTTCCAATTTCTTTTAAGTCAAATAACTTCTCTTGAAATAAATGCAGACTTTTGAAATTTGGTACGTTTACATAGTTTGATGAGAGCTTTCGATTGCCATACTAAAACATGTTCTACGCCTACTAGTTTTTCCGCAACAATATTCAACTTTTGAATTTCTTATGGGCGCCATATTGGATTTTTACTTCACTAAATACAGAAAGAAATTACAAGCACGGTGATATATCACACTTGATACTTTCTTCAATAAATATGGATAATACACGCGAATAACGATATATATTATTTATTTACAAATAATAAACAATCATTCATTGATAGTTAATTGTTACAAAGTGTGTTTTTAGCTTTTTAGAGGAACTAATTATTATAATAAGAAGAACAACTTATTTATACTGCTCGAATTGGCTACCGTTACTCTGAATACAAAGTTGAGTCCTTATATAGACATGTCATCCACTGCACGTCTTACTGTTCCATCATCTATTGAATTTATATATTCATTCATTCTTTCCAACATTTCATCCTCTGTCGATGGCATTGGATTATTGTAGAGATAATTTTTAACAGCTCCCCAGAAATAATAATCTAAGGGGTTTAGACACGGTGATCGCGGTGGTCATAGAATGGGACCATTTGTACCCATCTACGAATTCGGAAAACGTTGATCTAGGTACTGGGTTACAATCCTAGTTTGTGTGAAGGGCATCCATTTTGTTGAAACAACTGTAAATTTTGTATATTTTGCAAAGGAAGGTCATCCAGCACTTCCTCCAAATCATTTTGTAAGAAGTGTAAATAATTTCGAGAAGTTAATTTATCAATAATACGATAAGGCCCTAATACCTTGTTATCCAAAATTCCACACCAAATATTTACTACATCCTGGAGACAATGAGCGGAGGTTGCAATTTTGTCACTGGATGCAAATGTTAATGAATAATGACAATGGTTTTTGTAGAAAGATATTATGGAGTGATGAGTCAACGTTTAGTAATTAATTGTGGGATATTCAATGAAAAAATGAGCACCATTACGCACAACGAAATCCTCACCTGATTAGAGAAACGAGACCTCAAATTAGATTTTCAGTAAATATTTGGTGTGGAATTTTAGATAACAATGTATTAGGGCCTTATCTTATTATTGATAAATTAACTTCTCGAAATTATTTACACTTCTTACAAAATGATTTGGAGGAAGTGCTGGATGACCTTCCTCTGCAAAATATACAAAATTTACAGTTGTTTCAACAAAATGGATGCCCTTCACACAATGCTAGGATTGTAACCCAGTACCTAGATCAACGTTTTCCGAATTCGTGGATGGGTACAAATGGTCCCATTCTATGGCCACCGCGATCACCGTGTCTAAACCCCTTAAATTATTATTTCTGGGGAGCTGTTAAAAATTATATCTACAATAATCCAATGGCATCGACAGAGGATGAAATGTTGGAAAGAATTAATGAATACATAAATTCAATAGATGGTGGAACAGTAAGACGTTCAGTGGATGACATGTCTGTAAGGACTCAACTTTGTATTCAGAGTAACGGCAGCCAATTCGAGCATAATTAGTTCCTCTAAAAAGCTAAAAACACACTTTGTAACAATTAACTATCAATGAATGATTGTTTATTATTTGTAAATAAATAATATTTATCGTTATTCGCGTGTATTATCCATATTTATTCAAGAAAGTATCAAGTGTGATACATCACCGTGCTTGTAATTGCTTTCTGAATTTAGTGAAGTAAAAATCCAATATAGCGCCCATAAGAAATTCAAAAGTTGAATATTTTTGCTGAAAAACTAGTAGGCCTAGAACATGTTTTAGTATGACAGTCGAAAGCTCTCATCAAACTATGTAAACGTAGCAAATTTCAAAAGTCTGCATTTATTTCAAGAGAAGTTATTTGACTTAAAAGAAATTGGCAAATTTTGATTTTTCCAACATAACTCCGGAACGGCCCGGAATATATTAAACTTGTCTACATATTTTGAATCTGCATAAAATTGAGCAACTTTTTCCTAATTTGAGCCACGTTGTATCTTTTACCGTTTCCGAGATACCAATGCTGCACATTAAAATTTTTCCCACCCTGTATTATATTTATTTTTCCGAACACAACTGATCGAATTGACTCATGAACCGTGTGTGTCATGGCGAATATGGGGCGGTCTGCAGTCCTTGGACTGTCCGGAGATGGTCTGAAGACCGTAACGATAAAGGTACCCATTCATATACAGTTCACCTGCATACAGTTCCAATCGGACGTTCCCGACTTCAAACCCGGTGGAAGATTTCGTACTATTCTGCAGCAAAATGACAGAATCGAGCAATAGTACTGCTTTTTTAAGCGAATTTATTGATGTATATAGACAATTGCCTTGTTTGCGGAAAACAGGTGGCAGGTCATCTGTGGCACTGGTCCTCAACATTTGCATCAATGTCATATTATGAGATAATGTATCACGTTGCAAGAACCACTCTTTTACCCAAAAACGTTCCTTTGCTTTTGCTATTGGGTCTTGTAATAATAAAAGTACAAGAAGTGCTGCTAGCTTTTTTTTTTTGACATTTTTTATTACAATTATCGTTCTTCACTACAGGTATCGTTCGATCGACACTGACAAAAGGCTTGTGTGAGTGTGTGTGGTGAAAGCTCAGTTCTCCTGAAGTTCAATAACTGTCAGTCCAGAAACTTAAGGCCGCCTCGTTTGAGTTAACTGAATGGTGTGTGGCTCGAGAAAGTTTAAATTTTCAGTTCCGATTGTACAGTCCTGGGACTGCAGACCAACTGTATGTGAACGGGTACCTTAAGTTGAACCGAATATGTGTGTGTTCAATCGAAGTTCGAAACTGCAGATCAGATCTGTCTGTTCATGGACTGCAGTCCGCCTGTACGTGAAAGGACACCATTATAAAGGTTGTCCCAACAAGAGCACCGGATTTAATTTTAAATGTGTCATTGTAATGTGTTTTTACAATAATTAAACGTTGTTGGTTTGAGTACTTCTCCATATTCTTAAATCGCGTGGTCTGTATGTGACAACTGTCAAAAACAAATCACCGTACAACTCGTATTAACAAAATGGCGGCAAATTTAAATCTGGCGCTCTTGTTCG
Source organism: Pogonocherus hispidulus (assembly GCA_963924545.1). Classification (NCBI taxonomy): domain Eukaryota; kingdom Metazoa; phylum Arthropoda; class Insecta; order Coleoptera; family Cerambycidae; genus Pogonocherus; species Pogonocherus hispidulus. The sequence goes on from OZ004698.1 coordinate 8,664,796, forward strand.
GACACCCTTTATTTAGGTAGGTACTTATTGTTCAATTCCCCAACATTCACATGAAAAGTTGTGCAGAAGAAGTTATGATAGAGTCCTTGGGTACATTTAGAATCCCGAAAAGCATCCAGACCCTATAGATACGGTCAGATCCAAATACGTCACAAAATATTCACACTAACTACCTGTACATTAGTTACATTCTTCTGTTTATGATGTTTACTTGTTTATATTTCTATTAATTCAATTTTTAATAAGCTGGTCAATTTTTTTCTGAAAACAGGTAGGTAGTTACAATAAAAAATGAACTTTAACGGTGTACCTATATGATATACACCGTTACAGTTAATTTTTTATTTCGTTGTTTTCTGCAAATAATTCATGGGCGCTTATACTTGTTTAGTCCGCCATGTAGAAGAAAATCCACTTACCTTTGAAGACTTTTTTACTCATGTACTGTATTTACTCGTTCGGAACCTACCTGGAAATAATTAGAATAATTTTAAAAAATGAGGCAAGCAGAATCCTAACTAATGCATAAAATAAAAATTCTATATTTGCAGAGACTTATACATGTATAAGTCTCTGATATTTGGCTATGCACGAGGGGATGGATCGTATAAAAAATGTAATTCAATAAATCAAAATAAGCATATATATGTAGACTTTGGTAACATCATCAATAATTTTTATCATTATACCGTTGTTGACCTAAAAGTTAATAAAAATCATAATTTTTATGTAAGTAGTAATTTTTATGTTAGTAATAATTTAGAGGCCGGTTTGTGCAGCATTATAATAACAATAGCAAAAGAATAGTAGGTAAAGTAGAATAGAATAGTAGGTAATGTAGAATACCTAGTAGTCTCGGTATTATAGTAATTTTCACGAGGGCGTTCATGCAGCTGAAATAAGAATAAAGGTACGTTCAGTACGGAGCTTGGATGATAGATCATAGACGATAGATGAATGATGATAGAATAATAGTGAAAAATATAAGCGCTGATAGGCGTTCACAACGGAGATGTGCATAAACGCTTTTAACAGCTAGTATACTTCAAAATGTCTAGCAAGGAACGTTACTTTTGTTCGGCAAGAACGAAATATTACATTTTCACCAAAAGGAAACAAAAACTAAGAAAGTATCATGTGCATCCCATAAACAGGGAAAGGCACCGACTGAGATAATTTCACCATTTATATCTTCAACTTTCAACTACGGAAATATTCCCAGGGGTTTAACGCATATTTCAGATACAGCAAAATTTGTACAGTTTTTTGCAGATACAGCAAAATTTGTTTGATACATTTAAAAGTTATGTTTGTAGAAATCGCTTACCATATTGTTAAAATGATAAAAATAAATTAAAATAAATACTATAACAACTCATCATAGATCCGATGAACGGATATTAAAGCATCACGCGGGAGGAGAGGATGGGAACCACTAGTTGAAGTGAACGCCCGGTTTTTCCAATACTAAGTATTTTACTTTTGTTAAAGTCTCTAATGTATTTTACGTTAATATAAGTACTCCATACTGGATTAATTCGTTTGGTATTATTCAAGACCTACACACATCTCTTTCACAATGTATAATAAATTGTATTTTATTTAAAAATAAAATATTACTTTTACTTGTAGCATTCATATTCAACGATTCTCTAATAAACACTTTCCTAATTAATTTTTCGGCATCCATACTCCTACTTCAGCTCGCAGAAGAATTGAACTGACTATTCCGCAAAATATAATCGAGTATAAACCACTCGTGTATCAAGTATTCCCTGCTAGTATCACATCTCCGTACTGAACGGCTCCATTGAAATACATTATACATTTTATCGGCGCTGGTAAAAGTTACTCTATCATCCAGTCTATGATCTATCATCCAAGCTCCGTACTGAACGTACCTTTAGAATATTATTAAGAAATATGTAGTCTTAAAGTTGGTTAACTTTGAAATTTATGTTTATTTTTATATCCAAATCGAAACTGAGCATGCGCAAGTGTCAGTATAAAATCGCGAAATTAAAAATGTTTAAAACAAAACAATCAATACAAAACCATCATCAATAAGGGAATTAATTCTGTAATGACACCTGACTCATCGTCCTCACTTATTGTTATTGAAATTGAAGTAATTCTTGTAGTGCAGGATTTTGTAAACTGTGATTAGAAACCGTTATTGGTAGCATTGTGTCTTTGGCTGTTATATACCTATATTATTTTGTTTTTTCGCGCATTTGTGGTAAATTTTTTTACGAAGAATTATTTTAAATTTAACAAATTATTGTAGAAATGCTCAATTAGTTTTAGTTTCGTTTTACTTTTATTAATTATTTTCACTTTGCGAATAAAAATTTTGAAAAACTACAAATGGCACTCCACTACAAAGCAAAGCAAATTTAATAAGATAGTGAAGTTATAATTTTAGAGATGAGATTTGATAACTATTAGATATTGTTATTATTGCCATTACTATATCCAATTGAGATAGTATGGTACTATATCCACTTGCATAAACGCATGCACTCTATTAATGTTAAAGTTATAGCTGATAGCTGATTATTCTTATTTCCTACTATGGTTATCGCTATTCTTATAGAAAACTGCATAACCAGTCTTAATTTATTTAAATCTAATAAGCCAAATCAATCTTATTTTAATAACATGCTTATTAGTAGCAGATACCTAAACATAAAAGCGCACAACTTGTCCTGTGTCTGTCCTATTTTCGATAAAAGTGTCAGGGTATCACTTGATCTTTCAAATTACTTGAAAGTACCTATATGAAAGAAAAGAATCCTGTAATTTTATATAGTGCACCTGAGACTCGCGTGTCAAAATTAAATTATAAAACATTCCTAATATTTATTTCATTAAACACTGACTTTGATCGTTAAAACTTGTTTACTTCAACCAAGTTTTGAGGTCAAAGTTCGTATTTGAGAAAACAAATCTGATAAAAATTTGATATTCTGATACGGGCTTTCGCACGTGTTTAACATAAGATAGTAATTTAAATTTATTGTAGAATATAATACACCTGTAGGTTATTTGAAGGAGATCCCGAAAACAACTACTCCAGTGTGTCAACTGCCGTTGATTTACCTACTTCGGCATATCCATGGACGTCGCCACATCTTTCATCAGATCAACCACCAGACACTAACCGGTTTCGCACTTATTATGTGTTCGTCAGAGTGCCATAGGTAATCGATGAACGATGTTCCGACATAATTGCCTAAATGGCATCGTGAATGTTAGTAATGGTGAGAAACACACAGTAGTGCCCTACGTCGCAAAATCGTTCATCGATTCCACTATATCTATGGCACTCTAACGAGCGCATAATAAGCGCGAAATCGGTCAGTGTCTTGTGGTTGGTCTCGATAAAGGCGACTTCCATGGAGACGCCGGAGTAATGCAACCCCAGTCGAGGCACATTGTCCGTGGAGTCGTGAAGTAGTTGTTTTCGGCATCTCCTTCAAATAAATAAATAGGATTGTGTTCCTCAAAGACAATAGAGGTCACTGCTGTAAGGGCACCTGCGGAAAAGCAGGTCGCTATCTGCCTGTCAATTAATATTCAAATTGTTAATAATAATTGTCAGACGTGAGCAAAGTTCCAAAGAGAGCACTACGGTGACGGTGTGTTTCTCACCACTACTTACACTCACAAAACAGAAAAAGACTTACACTGTTGAGAGATGTAGTTATTAAGATCCATCAAACTCGTAGAAAAACCAAGTTGAGTTGAGACAGCGAGTGAATGCGCGCGCACTTCTCAAGCCAACGGCTCAGTTCTGAAATCAGCGCTCAAGGGAAAGGTCACATTTCTCAATCTCTCTCAAAGTGTAATAGATATAAGTAGTTACTAAAGCTATTAAACAGTGTAATGGTAATGTTTGTATTGTTATACTGAATACATTGTTAACAGTGAAGATTAAACAACTTACAACAAACCGAGGAACCAATTTTCAATTAAACACAAATCCAGTCCACTCCCTAAAAACAAATTCCGAAGATTGTGTGCTCATACACAAAACATACACCTTTAGGTTATTTCCCTAGTTCTTTTCAGACATGATACAATAATCTATCATGCTTTCCAGATACCAAAAAGCAAAAATTACATGGCAAAATTCACAATGTATTATTTGCTTTTCTTATGTCAAGAATAAATAGTCTTTGAGATATAGAGATATCTTGGATTCCTATAGAAAATGGAACAATGTTACATAGGTAGGTATATCTTTTAATATCGTAACTCAATGCTTTTAATTCACATAAACTAATATCCACCTATAGTTTACACTAAGGCTCTACTACAGTGTATGTAATGTGAAATGCAAGATGAAAAAGCCGAATGTAGTTAACCGAGTGGTCATACCAACCACAAACAACTAATCTCGTAAGTATGTGTCTATTTAGTAATTTAAAATTTAAATACCAAAAATAAGACATAACTGTAATAGGTACTTACATAACATCATAGGCACCTGCCTACTTGAGACAATTTGACAGAAAAAAAATACACAAAAAACATAGTATCTACTTATATAACCATGGGTTAGTTATTTCCATAAAGATACCCTACATTAGTGATATACAAAACTCCGATGAGGAATTTCTACTCCTAATATCAATATCAAATACACTTAATAACCATCAAAGTAGCTTATGACAGGACTTTTCACAGACGCTCACTTCTTTGGTTCTATAAATTCTTAATAAATTATTAGTAAAAACTTTAAAATGCACCCACTGGAGCGTTTACGTTTACTTTGAATTGTACATATCGATTTTATATTCAAAATAAAAAATATGTATGTAAACAAAAATGTTATTTATCATTACCTACCTTTATCAGCCACCCTTTCGCAGTCGTCGGAACTCGCAACTGATGCCCTCCACAAGAAAATGAAAGATACATCGACACAACACTAACACTGACACTAAACACACCACTTTACACAATAGATGCTACTACATATATTATTTTTAATCAAATTTTACTTTTGAAACCGTTATAAACATATAATATTCACATAATTTTTGAGCCCAATTTTTATAACAATGCAACAGACTATCGGCGTAGATACTAACTAAATATAAATGACGCCGTTGCACGTTCAAATTTTTGCAGAGCCTACTTTTCTTTTGCTTAGAAGACAGGGAGGTATAAAAACAAACTATTTGATTGATAGATATCACAAGAGTTGATTTGTAGTGGTTATGGTTACGAATTGAAGAATGGTAAAAATTAATAGAAACTGTTAAAGGGGATTTACAGGTAAATATAATTAATTTTAAGAATAGTAATTAGATCAGAGATTTACTAAGAAACTAGTTTTTACTTGTTTTCTAACTTGAGATCATACCTACAAAATAACGGGTATATTTACAAATGCTATAACGTGTTATAATAAGATAGGTAGACTACCTATCTACATGTATCTTCTAGGAAAATATCCCGAAAATAATAGCAAAAAAGTAGATATTTGTTGCGGTGTTCTGAAAAATATATCTAGCTAGCTATTTTAGAAGTTCAATTAGTTATATTTTGAATTAGAAGTGTATCTTTTGTACTATATAAAATGTTACACCTATGTTGTAAGTTGAACATTTTTAGAAGCATTGATCGTTAATAATAAATCGTTTTAAAATTTACATATTAACTGGTTTTGTAAATACAAATTTATATAGGAGGGATCCCGCTTAGGAAAAAATCTTGGCAAATATAAAGCATTTAACTATTTATGGAATATTTTACTATCTGTAAAATACCAAACTAATTAACTAGCAAACTGTTAAATAAAATAATGTAAAATAAAAATACACTTCATAATAGGCTTCACTTAAACTCTACATTTCCGCCAGGGACGCTACCTAGGTATTTTGAGAAATGATTAATGGTTCTATAATTCGCGGAAATTAGATTTCAGCAACTAATTTAGCACTAGAAAGTTCTTGTATACTAAATATCATACATAAATTGTCACTATCGATTATTACTAAACATGTTCTAATTTTTTGCCAAGAAAAACTAAGTAGAAGTAGGTAGGTATCTACCTACTGAAATTAGTTCCTATTTATTTCAGTGTAGGTAGGTATTTAAAACTAAAACAGAGTCGTGACGTAGCTAAGTGTAAATTTCGTCTTCAAACCAATTCATCTAGGTACCTATATGGTTGTGTTTAATTTTGCATTATTTATTTTTTATTTATCATCATAGTCTTAAGGGATCTGTAGGCTTTGCCATACCTACCTACTTATCAAATTAGGTATAAGAATTCAGCTTCAAGGGTGTGAATCTTTATGTGATGGATAAATGATAATATCTATGAACTACTGAAATAAAAATAAACAATAAACCTCTATGATAAAGTTTCTGTGATAAAACTAAAACACATTTCATGTTTGAATTGTACGCAAACAATAATACCAAAGAATATATTGGTAGGTATAATACCTAGGTTTGTACATGATACATTTTATTGTATCATGTTGTTTTATTCTATCATGTAGGTTGTAGGGGTATATATAATAAATTATGCTAATATGATATTACAAACCAACAAAAGTTAAACCCCTGTGAGAGCTGCAACCAACAATTCAGTTGGTTGTAAATGATATTGCGGCCACCATCCTAAACATGATGGTCTACCTACGATGGTTACTCATAAAAATATTTATTTTTACATTTATCCAGCCCTCATAGCTCTGTAAATACGAGTGTAATATAACAAATAACTGATATGAAAGTACGAAATAATAATTTATATTTTACTATTAAGATTTATTTTTCTGAAAAAAGTTTTACTTTACGATAACAAATAATCTATTTGACAAGGTAGGGTAACTGTAAAAACTTAGTTAATAATCAATTACCGATACCTCTTTTCTTCTTTGGTAAACTGTAAATTAGAGGCTGGTAACTTTTCGAGGCTTCAAGCCCAAAAACGTGTTAATTGCACCGTGGATGTCGAATTGACTAGGACTCACTTCCACCCGAATTTTCGTATTTTCCGTCGGCACGAGATCGAATCTTGAGAGTAGGTGGAAAAACAGCAGTTTAATTTCGAGAAGGGCTAACTTGGAACCTGTAAATGACACACCAAATTAACTCTGATTAGGTAGATAACTACTTAACTTTTTACAAATGATGGATTTTAGAATATGTTCAGTAGTTCTAAAATATATTTTGTTTTTTGTTTATCTTCTATCTGAATATGCAATAGATGGCCTTCCAACCAAGTATTTTATGCGCTTTTATTAACTGCATAGTACGAAGACGTATAGTGCGTTTCACGAAGTTGTATCCCGGATTGGAATGTTCCGATTGTCAGGATTCGCTGGCAAATCCTGTGCGAGACTTGCACGCGCGTTTAAATCACACCACCTCAATTTGTAGCGGTCCGTAACCGAGATGTGCCAATGCACTGAATTTAACTAATAACATGACGACGCTCCATACGTTGGAATGTATACTAACATTCCAATCCGGGATACAACTTCGTGAAACGCACAGTAGAAGGGCCACGTTCTTATGCCACGACTTTTATCTCAGAATTCGGGCTTTTATCTTTGAATTCTGAGTTATCAAGTCAGAATGTGAGATAAAAGATCGAATTGTATAGAGACGGTTGGAAAAGTACATTTGGCTTAATTTACATAAAGTATTATTAGGAATTTTTTTAGAGAAAAACGGATGGCGGATTCTTATTTAGGATAACTTAACGTACCTGTACCGATTTTTTATGGTTAGTTTTACGATAAAATTGTTAGTGCTTAATAATTTGTATTTGTGTCAAAAATAATATTTTTTTTTCTTGGACACCCTGTGTTATAGAACACAGAACATTGGTACGGGTAGGTTTTAAGTTATCCTACATAAGATTCCGTTATCCGTTTTTCTCTAAAAAATTCCTAATAATACTTTCTAAAATTTAATTCAATAAAAGTACATTTTCTTTTCTTGGACACCCTGTATCTTAGAATACTGAAAATCGGTACAAGTAGGTTTTAAGTTATTCTAAATAAGAATCAGTCATCATAACAGTTTCAGTAGTAGTGAGAGAATGGTCTGGCTTACTCGGATTTTTTGTGAAGGTTATTTTTGAAAAAGTTGTCTTAGGGATTTTTTATCGAGAATATAATATCTAAATTCTACGCCCATATTTACTTATTTATTATTTTTGGTTAAAAAATAAGTTACTTAAGTAAGTTTATTTTTCACCTAACTTAAAATTATTAGTATATGTTTGTTATTTTGCAAATAAACCCTGTCAATGAAGTTTTGCATGTTTCTTCTTAGTCAATGGGATATATTTCATGGATTTCTAGATGGGTAACGAAAATTTGAATTCTGGATTCAAATACAAAATGCGCCAATAGGTTAATTAAATTTACTTTCTATTTTTTCACATTGTCGGTAATTTCCACATTTTTCCGTAATATTTTGCAATATTTTTCTCTCGGATAGGGGTCCCTGCCCCCCTGACTTATAGTAAATATGGGACCGGACATGCGCCCATAGCCTAAAATGGCACAACAAGTTCACACTAATTTTTATCAAAGCTGTTTCCATTGTCAAAAACTTATGTAATACAAAACTAGTTTAGTAAGTTTTTACCGATACAGTGACGGGGTCCTCTTCCAAATGGCATATAAGATCCAGGTATTATTCTACTCCTGTTTTCTTCATTAAACCGTTCTGGGTTAAATTTTTCCGGGTGTGGGAAATAATTGGGATCCCTGTGGATCGCCATGATGGGTATGATAACTGCGGTGCCTTTCTCTATCACAATTTTTTCATCGTCTGGAATGGAGGGGTCCACCTCGAAGAAATTTTGTGTACATTCTCTATCTGTCTGATACACTGGAGGCCATTTTCTTAGAGATTCTAAAAAAATGATAAAGTCTTCTTGTAGTTATAGTGTTCTTGAAGTGTATGAATTAGCGTGTAACCATGGGTGTGAAAAATATGAAAATTTTCAAAATGTGAACCAGAAGTTTTTTGCAGATTGACTATTATTATTTATTATATACGTGCATTTAAAAAATTTATATGGAAGCCACAGCCCATTATTTTAAATATTACCTGAAATAACACAATCCAAATACCTCATCTGAGAAATAGCTTCGTACGTTACATTACCATCCCCTGAATTTACAATATCAATTTCTTCTTGGAGCTTCACCTGAATGGATGGATTTAAAGCCAATTCGTATGCCAAAAAACTGCTTCCTGATAAAACTACTTCTGTACTAGGATCTGAAGAAGAACAAAATAATTTACATCCAAATCTCTTTCTAAAAATTAAACATGTGAAATATAATATTTTGGCATTAAATTCAGATTGTTAAGTGTTAGGACCTATTTACATTTTTTTAAATACATTCCGGGGATGAAGTTGCCTTGTTTTGGTTTTCCAAAAATGGTGTGTTCTAATATAATAGAAATACAAACGAAATAGAAGAGAGTTAATATAAGATTTAGATTTATTACAGCTATGAGTAGCAGAAAGATTATCCATTTTGATATAGGTGGATAATGTGGATATAAACCCTGGAGGAGCTGGCCAGAGGAAAAGAGGTTAAATTGGTATGGATACCAGGGCATAGTGGAATCCCAGAGAACGAAAGGGCCGATGAACTAGCTCGACTCGGATCTCAAGGACCCAGCCAAGGACCATAACCGCTTTTAGGCATTACACGGAGGCAGGTCAACATGGCTCTTAATGATTGGACTCATAAAACACTAAGTAAAAACTGGAGAAGGAGTGGAAGTTGTAGACAAGCTTGCAACTTTATAGTGGAGCTAAGCAAGACCAAGACGGCCTGGCTGTTAAATTGTAGCCGGAAGGCTCTAAACCAATTGGTGGCAGTTTTAAGGGGTCACTGCAGGTTTAGAAGACATCTATCATTGATGGCTGTTGAGGAAGACCCTATCTGCCCAAAGTGCGGGGAGGGCGACGAAACGCCTTCCCACTTCTTGGCAGAATGTGTGGCTTTCGGCAGACCAAGACACGACGTCTGGGGGGGCGGGGAGCTGCAAGGGGAAGAGGTCAGTTCCCTTGAATGGGCCGATATTCTGACCTACATTAGAAGGTCGGGAAGGTTCGACGAGGGAAGAGGTGACGGAGTTAGGTAGGGGACGACAGGGGTAGGCAAAAAGGGCCCGCTTGTGGCCTACTTGCCAGGTCTTGGCCGCCACATACACCACTACTACTAGGTGGATATATGATAATCTATTCTATATATTTTTCCTAAATAGATAGAATAGATTTCTAAAGAATAAACTTATGTTGATGAAGGTATACATAAGGAGGAGGAGGATGTACATAACTAAATTATATTTTTCGCAACTCACGTGAATTCAAAAACATTAGTGCATGTGCAGTACGTTCGTCTTCCGTCCATTCTCTTTTCTTACTTCCTAGAGTGTTTATAGTTTCCTCTTCATCAAATTCTACACTTCCTTCTTCTTTGGCCTTTTCTTTCTCGAAGATCCCCTTCCTGGCATCCTCCATATAATTCAGAAAATTTCCATCAGTTTTATTCGGTGATTCGTTGTTGTTTAAGGTTTTCACCACCATTTTCTTGTACAGGTCTGTTTTGTAAGTGGGAAAGACTTTAATCTGGAGAATCTTAAAAAGGACATAAGAAAATATGTAATACTAATTTTTTTATTGACGAATAAGATGAGAAAGTTGCTGATAAAAATTATAGGAAAAATATCATCATTTTGACCGGCTTTGAAATAGTGTAGGCCGCGTTCCAGATTTAAAAATAGTATATTGTTATATTAGGATTAAAAGTGTCACTTTTTTGGCGAGCGAATTTTTGTATTTGCGAGGCGAAGCGTAGCGTAGCCGAACGGATGCAAAATTGCCAGACAAAGAAGGCACTTTAGCTATAAAAAAAATGTATTCATACGCACCAAAGCTTATACAAATATTTTGATAAATTTTTTTACTTGACAAAAGTACAAAAAGTACCAAATTGTGGCAGATGGCTACTGTATTGAAAACAGTATTCATTTTACAGTCGATTTGTGTTACACTTGAAATGTGTAATAGTAAGATAGTAAATCGCGATGAACTGAGAATGTCGATCACCCTGTACGTACAAAATTTCGAACTCACCTTAGCTAAAAAGGGACATAGCTGTATTAATGATAATTTTAGTCTCTCAAAAACACCAAAATTTTTCAACTTTCTGTACGCATTAAAAAATTCATTGTTTCGGTCTTCAAGAGAATTGCTAGTTACACCAAAACAAACTCTAGATATAACATCACAATCATATCTCGAGAACACATCGTTCAGTTGAATTTCTGTCAAATTCTCATTCTCTTCTACAAAGTGCTTGGAAAAATTATCTGCGCAGTCCGATATCAGAGTGAAGAGGCTTCTAATTTGTGAATCACCAAATGCATAATTCAGAGTGGTTCTTGTTTCGCCCCATTCTCTGCCTGTAACAGATAAAAAGTCAGAATATCAGAGGCTTGAACAATATTGCATATCTATACCTTTAAGATTAACAGGGTTGTTGCCGATCACAGTGTCAAATTCCTTATCGAAAATTTTTACTCTGTCCGAGAAGTGGTCGATCTCTTCCACGCAGATCTTCTTGATCAAGTCTAAGTTTCTTAGCAGGAGGGCTGGTTTCATGAAAATGTAAATACCGACATATCTAAAAAGATTCCTGAACGTGAGGTTGGAACATTTATGCTTTGAATATGAAAATACGTTTATTAAATAACGCATCATGAGATTCCCCCTTTACTTAGACTCGATTTTTAACGCTCCGCTAACTCACATAAGTTAAGAACGTCGCGATATGCAAAATACATTATTAATATTTAAACTATTATGATTCCCACGATAAAGCATACATCGTTGGAAACAATTGTGGGAATGAATGAACATAAACCATACAGTAACCTGGTATAGCTTGTACCAGGCGTCAGACAATATTGACGCCCACAAATACGACTTCAGTTAAGATACAAAAAGGTAAATAACTGGGCATTGTACAGGGTACAATGCCCAATGAGTCAACCATAGAGTAAAGTTCATTATCTCATTTGTTTAGAGAATTACGAAAAAACGTTAAATACAAAAGTTTTATAGAATATTAAGGTGCACAGTTTAAAATTATTTTTGAGTATACAGGGTGGTTCAAAAAAGCGTGGCGAATATAACATAAGTTTTTTAAATGGAACACCCTATTTTTTAATTTATTTTTAGATTTTACATGAAATTCTGTAACTTTTTTGTTAATGATGTCATATACCTAAACCCAGTAGTTTTTCTAATATTTTAATTTTTTTAGAAAAATATTAGTTTTTACTCTTATAAGAAACTGACAGTACCGCCATTGTTTCTGAAGGTGGAATACTCAAATTTGGTACAAACGTTCTATAAGGATGACAAAAAAGGTATATGTAAATAAATTTGAGTTAAATGCTACAGGGCCTTCAAAATAAATTTACACATTTCGACTATTTTAACTTCAAAAATTTAAATTTTTTTAAATGGCACACCCTGTATATTATTATTTTTTCTGATAGATTTTACAAAACCCTTCAACTTTTATTGAGTATGTCATATACCTAGTTTTCATAATTTGCGAGTTATTTTGATTTTATTCTTTTTTACAAGTACCTACGCTATTGTGGAAACATAAACTAATATAAATAATAATAATTTCCCTACTAACTAACTTATTTTTAATTATTATGGAGTAATCAATGATCAAAAATATGCCCGTCTACTTAGATACACATGTTTAGTCTTGTTACTATATTTTCTTGCACGTTCCATAGCATAAAGGGTGTTTATTGTCCTCCAGGTATCTCGTATCCTATTTCGATATCTTCTGGTGTTGTAGGGGAGTTCACATAAACACGATCTTTAAAGTGGTCTAACAAAAAGAAATCTAAAGGTGTTAAGTCACATGATCGAGGGGGCCACCCAATGAATCCGTTAGTGTAATAAAAACAAGTGTAAAAAAGAATAAAATCAAAATAACTCCCAAATTATGAAAACTAGGTATATGACATACTCAATAAAAGTTGACGGGCTTTGTAAAATCTATCAGAAAAAATATTATATAGGGTGTGCCATTTAAAAAAATTGAATTTTTTTAAGTTAAAATAAACGAAATGTATAAATTTATTTTGAAGGCCCTGTAGCATTTAACTCAAATTTATGTACATATACCTTTTTTGTCATCCTTATAGAACGTCTGTACCAAATTTGAGTATTCCATCTTCAGAAACAATGGCGGTACTGTCAGTTTCTTATAAGAGTAAAAACTAATATTTTTCTAAAAAAATTAAAATATTAGAAAAACTATTGGGTTTAGGTATATGACATTATTAACAAAAAAGTTATAGTGTTTCATGTAAAATCTAAAAATAAATTAAAAAATAGGGTGTTCCATTTAAAAAAACTTATGTTATATTCGCCACGCTTTTTTGAGCCACCCTGTATACTCAAAAATAATTTTAAACTGTGCACCTTAATATTCTATAAAACTTTTGTATTTAACGTTTTTTCGTAATTCTCAAACAACAAATGAGATAATGAACTTTACTCTATGGTTGACTCACCCTGTACTGCAACTATTTAATGGCTCTGGTTTAATGTAAAAAAAGTCAGCACTGCATATTAATTTTTTCGGGGTTTCCAGCGACTGTGGAAAACTGAAAGCAAATTCTCTCCCTACAAATCAGGGAGTTCAGTATAAAAAAAACTGGAATAAATGTTATTTTTAATTAAAATCTTGTAATATAATATAATTAATATCTATATCCTTTAAATTCCTTACTACTCCTATGACGAGTTCTCTTGGATAATAATTGAATCTTGGTGTCCCTCTCTATCAAGTTATTTCATTAGCTATCGGTTGTCAACACTTGTGTCTTCGGGCACGCAGATACAGTATATTCTGTGCTCTGGGCGCTAACTGACAGTGTCTGAACCCCATGTCATGTCATGGGGGGTATTTTGTAATGGAACTGTCTGTTCTGTGCTAAATTTACATTAACGCATCTCTGGTGTAGAAGATATGATTTTTTTCATCCACAATTTATCATAGTTAGAAATTGAGGAGGTGGCAGACGAGGTTTAAAATCATTCGGAATAACGATTCTTTTTCTCTTGGAACAAGACATTTTGTGTTACAGATACTCAGGTCTATTCTGTAAGTTTTTGGTTAAATTTTAACGTCAAGGTCATGGTTCAAATTTTAACCGCTGATTATTTAACCATAAAGCGTATTCTGTAAAGATTTTTAATAGATTAATTTAACCAAAACTGTTAAAATTTAGCGGGACCAATAGAGGTGCCGCTAAAACTTAACCTGTTAGAAAAATTATAATTTGGCACAAATAAAGGCGCTTCAAATACATTTTTTTTATTAAACGAATCTGATAGATTACAAATGTAAGTAGAAATTTTATTTAAATATCAGTTAATGCGAAAATTCTTGAATATTTCTGTCTTTTAGTCGAAATGTAAGGATTTTTCATAAAAATTAATCATAAACCTATTTGTTTCTTCGTAGTGCGGGGGACACGGTTTTTTCTTTCATTGCTAAAAATATTAAAAGCTACATTGAATAGCAATAGGGGATTTGTATAAATTATTAACCCTTTACCTCTTTGTCCTGTACAAAGTACCTCTCTCCTCATAAATGAAATCATGGTTCGATGAAATTAAAACAAAAAACCTCGCCAGTCGCCACCGGCCACGCAATACAAATAATTATTACCAGCGACATATACATCTACACTATACGAATGATTGAATGAATATTTTATAAATAACAGCGAAATTTGGGAATTTTGTCTATGATTTTATAGCTTAGTTTTTTAGGAATAAATAGTAAATAGCTTGTAAATACCGATTGGCGATTACCGCTTATAAAAATAGAGGTTATAAAATCAAAAAATCCTTTTCGTTTGATTTGCTGTTCAGAGGCTCAGATTATCATTATCCTTTTTTACTGCAATGTAATAAAAGATGACAGAGAGAACGTGGCATAAGATCTACCAGATTATTAGTTCAAATTATGCCACTGCGTGGCTTACTTAAGTTTGTACAATAAACCTGGCGGTTAACTAAATTAATTTTAACCGATCCGTTTAAAAAACATTTACAGAATACCAATCATGGTTATTATTTTTAGCGGTTGGGTTAAAAATAATATTTTAACAGGTTGGTTGTTGTTGTTGTTGTTGATAGGCGGCGCGGTTACCCGCAGCACTCAGGTCTTTCGACCCATTGTGCCTGCCGCTAGTTGGGAGTTATTGGAAGAGACTAACTATTGGCTATGCTGTGCGCATAGGCCAACACCCGTTGTAGGGGAAGCTCCCTAATGTCCTGAGGCAGAAGAAATGCTGCGCCCAGGTGTTTGTGTCTCTTGACCATGAGGCAGGCACAGCGACAGAGGATGTGAATGGAGTCCTCGTCATCGTGTCCGCAAAACCTGCACCTTCTAGTGTCACTAAGACCGATAGTGTTAAGGTGCTTGTTAAGATGTCCGTGACCTGTCAACAGTCCTGTGACAATCCTTATGCTGTTACGACTTAGCGCAAGTATTGATTGAGTTGCGTTCGACCAAGGCCCTTCAATTAAGAGCCTGGCTTGTCGCAGCCCAGTCACGTTTGACCATTCTTCCTTTGATCTTACCTTGATCCAGTTTCCAATGGACCTTGCTACATAACTAGGCGGAAGCCCCAGCACTGGTTCGGGCCCTGTAAACTGTATACTTGAGCCTCTCTTAGCCAGTGCATTGGCCTCCTCATTTCCTGTTATATTATGATTACCCGGTACCCAGGTCAATTTTACCTGGTTGTTCTGTCCCAATTGGGTCAGACCATTAACACACTCTAGGACCGTCCTGGAGGTGATCCTGTAGGAGATCAAGGCACGTAAAGCCGCCTGACTGTCGGTGCATATCTGGATATGCTGATTAGAATATCTCCTTTTGAGATTTTCCTGAACACATGCAGAGATAGCAAACACTTCAGCCTGAAAGACCGTGGCATACTTTCCCAATGAGAAGGATAGTCTCGCCCTCGGGCGCACGCCCCGGACTCCCGCCCCTGAGCCCTGGTCTGTCTTGGACCCATCCGTAAACCAGACGAGCCCATTCGAGACCTGAGCATCAGGATTTTCGAGCCAAGCTTCCCTGTCGGGTATCTCTACTGTGTAAGGTTTGAGAAACACATAAGTGGGAGATATCCTGTCACTGGGTGCGTCCAGTAGACTGTCTCCTCCCACAAGTTCCCCAAGAATACTTGTGTGTCCACCATCGTGGCTTTTACTTAGCCACCGCCCCCACTGCTTGACCCTATAAGAGGCCCTCCTTGCCTCTCCCTCAACCACTATATGCAGTTTAGGGAGAGACAGGAGAGCCTCCAGAGCCTCTGTGGGAGCCGTGCGTATCGCTCCTGTCGTGCTTACACACGCCAGGCGTTGTAGTTGATTTAGCCGTTGCTTGATGGTAACCCGCCGGACGGCTGGCCATCATACAGGTTGGTTAGTTTTAACCAAAAGCTTACAGAATAGACCTGACTATCTGTTGTTGAAGTTATTATTCTGACTGGACATTTTATCGTAATAAAGGAGTCGATTGTAGGGGGTGAAAGACAGGGTAGCAGAACATGTGATTTTCTTTGTTATGGAACTATTAGGTTGCAACCATTAACTACCAGGTAACAGCCCTTGGATGTGACCGTACGCATAGGTACCTAATTTAGTGGTTTGAACTAACTACATAGTTCAATATCGATTATCCCCTCGTCATAATAATGAGATTGGGAATCTGTGAAACTTCACTCAAACTTTTAGAAATGTACTTTTCAACTTTGTTTATTTTGCATCATTTGAGGTATTTGTAATTTAGCTAATAATTAAAATGTTAACTTATCTCAGAGATGGTGTTATTATTGAATAAGTTAATACATGCTGTACTTTCAGAATAGGTGTTTGAAAAACTCTGGAAAACTTTAAAACTATTCGAAATAAAACCTGTCAGTGTTTGTTTTTTAAATAATTGTATCATTTTAAACTGTGATATTATGCTGCAAGTTAGATATATTTTAATCTTACGTTGACTGGTAGTCAACGAATCTAGTCTTTATTTTTGCATTTGTTTTTTTGTGCACTAAAGTGGGTGTGCCCATTGATAAACATATGAAATAAAAAAATTTATAAAATACAAGTTTCTGAAAAAAATATCGATAATAAATGATAATAATACAGTGTGGACAAAAAGTCTGGAACACCTGAAATATCTCGCAAAATACATTTTTTTCGAAAAATCGCTCGAAGGGGTCAAAAGGTATTTTAAATTTGCCGTCTTTTGACATACTTGAATTCTATGTACAGTGGTGTACGTTAAAGGGGTCAAATTAAGCGCCTTTTTTTTTAATGGCAACCTATATTTTTTGTTCAATATAACGAAAGAGCACATTTTTCTGAGTATTGTAGTATAAAAATTTTAATATGTTGCATAAAGAAAGTGTCGAGAAAAATGCAAATAAAGTTTTAATTGTGAAAATTGATTTATATTTTATATTTAACCTAGAAGGCGTTGAAAAAAATTGATTTAATGTCACTTACTTTTATTCTGTCTGTCAGTAAATTTGATACTTCGGTTTCTCTAATCTAATCTAAAAAAAAAGAATCAATAAAAATGGCACTTTCGGAAAAAGATCGAATAGAAATTCTTATGATGTATGGTTATGGAGATAGGAGAAGAACTACAGTGGAAGTTTGTGCCCTCTTTAATGAAGCTCATCCAGATCGCCCGCCTATAGTACGTTCTACAGTTACTAAAATTTTAGGTAAATACAGAGTACTTGGACATGTACGTGACAAACCCAGAACTGGCCGCCAAACAATCAATGCTGACACACAACTTGACATTTTACTAAGAGTTGAAGAAAATCCACATTCTAGTTCCCGGCAGATTGGTTTGGACATGAATTTAAGTCATGCTACAATACTTAATATTTTACATAAACATAAATTTCACCCTTATAAAGTTACATTGTCTCAAGAATTATCAGAAGATGATTTTGATCGAAGGGTACAATTCTGCGAGGAAATGCAATTACGTTGCCACAATAATAACATGTTTGTAAAAAATATTATTTTTTCGGATGAAGCCACATTTTGCCTTAATGGTACTGTTAATAGACAGAACTGTAGGTATTGGGCTTCACAGAATCCCCGATGGATGCAGGAGTTACATACTCAGTATCCAAGAAAAGTAAATGTATGGGCAGGCATAGTCAGAGACAGAATATTGGGCCCTTATTTTTTTGATGAGAACATGACTGGAGAAAGATACTTGCAATTTTTACAACAAGATTTGATTCCAACACTGACAGCTTTATACCCAAATATAAATGACCCAGCCATACCTGACAACAGACTTTGGTATCAACAAGACGGGGCGCCTCCTCATTATGCTCTTGCTGTTCGCAATTATTTGAGTAATGTCTTTCCTGAACGATGGGTGGGGCGACGTGGACATATAGAATGGCCGCCTCGTTCCCCGGACCTCACACCCCTCGACTTCTTCTTATGGGGTTATTTAAAAACCAAAGTTTACAGCAGTAAACCGGAAAACATAGAAGACCTGAAGGAACGGATTCAGCAAGAAATACACAACATCGAACCGGAAATGCTTGACAGAGTGCAAAAAGAATTTATTTTTAGACTAGGACATTGTCAAATAGTTAATGGGCAACAGTTCGAACATCTTATTAATTAATGATTTTTTTTCTTGTTTCGTTTTATTAAAAAAAATATTTTCACAATTAAAACTTTATTTGCATTTTTCTCGACACTTTCTTTATGCAACATATTAAAATTTTTATACTACAATACTCAGAAAAATGTGCTCTTTCGTTATATTGAACAAAAAATATAGGTTGCCATTAAAAAAAAAGGCGCTTAATTTGACCCCTTTAACGTACGCCACTGTACATAGAATTCAAGTATGTCAAAAGACGGCAAATTTAAAATACCTTTTGACCCCTTCGAGCGATTTTTCGAAAAAAATGTATTTTGCGAGATATTTCAGGTGTTCCAGACTTTTTGTCCACACTGTATGTGATGTATTTAAAAAAAATGCCTAGTTATTAACTCACAGTTCACAGTGTACGTAAATACCTGCCTGCCTACAACAATGTAAACATGTATTTTTATCTGCCTTTGTTATTGTTATCCATTAAAATTGGCTCTAGAATTTTTATAAACACCAATAAATTCCAGTAAACATATTTGCATCATGTCCTGCAACGAATTATCTTATCATCATATAAATAAATCACGTAGTAAAACGGAAATCACTTTTGCTTTGACAGAAAATCATTAGGATTTTAAATTTCATATTTGTTTTCATCAAAATAATAGTATCACAGATTAATCTTTATTATAATATTGTAACATCAATTGTTTCGGTATTTCTGCAAATGTGCAACTGGCATTACCAGGTGAATACAAGAGGCGATATTATAAAGATAAAGGTGAAGTTAAAAATCGTGGTAAACTTTTTCATATACTTAATTTCAGTTTAATATTGTGTTATTTTGAAAGTGAAAGGAATATTGTAGTGACCTATTTCTGATATAAACAAAAATGTTTATCAAAAAAAACATCAAATACACAACACTATTAATTTTTAGACCTTTGTATGGCTGCTCTAATAATATTTAACAGCTTCTGATCAACTTAAAACTTGTTTATAAAAATAAAATAAAGTAGTAAGAGCAAAGTCTAGTAAGAGGTTAAAATGTATAGGTATCTAAATATAACATTTACGTTTTTAATTATTAATTTTTGTTACACGGATTTTATCGTGATTATTTTCAGACCGCCGTAATCAGTTTGTGTTAACCGATTATGGTGAAACTGCGTAAGGCAGAGGTTATACAGGGTGTTTCCTAAATTGAGGTAAAAACCTGGTGTCTTACGGCAACCATTGTCGAGCTACAGAGTGTCAAAAATAAAAAAAAAAAAGTTTTTAATTTCTAAACCGTTCGAGATAATTGAATTAAATTTGCTGTACATATTTAGTATGTCAGTGGATATGAAACAAAAAATTACCAGCTTTGAGTTTAACAAATAAAAAATACAAAACACGTATGACCAAACTGAGGATGATCCCTAGATTTCAACAATACACAGGGTGTTTAATTTCTAACCAGAAGTTAATAAAGTTTACTTCTGACCAATCTGGAAGATCGTGAAATATGATGTTGACGAAGTGCCTTTATGGCGACCAGAAGGTACTGTCATTGACAGCTGGTATATATTTTCGTTAATCCATTTTGTACCACCTTGTTCTAACTTTCGTTATCCATATTATCCATACATATTTATCCTCACCTCTTAAAAAAAATTGGAAAATATTTTTTAATCAAACCTAATAAAAAATACAGATGAGACGTTATTTTGTTATTTTCTGAATTTTCTGAAACATCCTGACAAGACATCACCAAAGACACCATAATATCCTGACATCACCACAAATAAATAGATTTAAACAATAACCATATTAAAATAGTCTATTATGTTATTATTTGTTGTGTAACTGTGTATTTCTTCAGAAATTCATGCTTGTATAAAAAGCGATCTGACATTACGTTTAATTTGAAACTGACGGTTATAAGAAAGCATGGCTAGACTCTCTTTTTTAATCCGTTGTTATGGTTACACTTTTACTTTTTTGTACAAGTAAAAACTGAGAATATTTCTTTACTAGTAAAATAATAGGCCTTTTCTATAGTACGTCTTACATAATATAATGTGAGCATGGTCGCCGCCAAGAGGGGGGGGGGGGCAGAGGGGGCGACCGCCCCGTGGCTTTCGAGACTAAGTAATTAACATAATTTAAAAAACAGCCTAAATTAATATTCACAAATAAAATGTATTGTAATTTTTTAGTCATCTATATACAAAACAAAATATCGAGTCCCATTCTCTTTTTTTTTTAACAAGAGTTGCCACCACCAATAAAAAAGATGCCATATCAGTGGTTTGAATTGAATCAGACCAACTATACTATCAATAATTGATCATTTCTTCCTGCTCCTCCGAAGCGATGACCAATAATATACTTGTATATTATTGGTATGTATGTATGTCGTATGCGTGTAATGTGCTACCAAATAAAAACGTTGTACGCCTGCGCAATATCCCAATAGGTTTTCTGATTAGGTTTTCGTTTTACTGCTATTTTATGATGTAGTCAAAATGAGGTGGCAAATCAAATTATTTATTTAATTATTTTTTACATTTTACTTTGGATCTTAAAACATCTACATAATGATAATACATTTTATTTAATTTTAATAAAAAAAATTGTGTAATTTTAAGGTGAATGTTAAAATATCAAGTTTTAATGTAATAAAGTAACAAAGCAGTTTTCAATTAGTTTTGATATCACTTTTATTGCCATTAGGTACCACAGTTTCCAGAACTGAATCTGTCGATTTATCAAAGGATACATAAGCACAGACAAAATAGCAATATGTTTGTCAATAATGTTTGTATTTTCAACGAAACCAAAGATATTGTATTTTAGTTTTCACTGGGAAGTGAATAGAAAAATTATATTTTGTTGTTTAGGCAAATTTAAAAAAATATTTCGCCCCTCCTTAGAGATTTTGTAGGCGACGCCCATGAATGTAAGTATTATTAATTATTACACGCTTCAAGGAAAATAGTATTTGCTTACCTCTCGTTACAATATTTTTTATACAGATAGTCGTAGACCTCTGAAGGGTGTTTCCTCTTGACAACCGTTGGACCAAAATTCCCCATCACCGGCAAAGGAATTTCATAAAGAATCCCACGATTTTTCCAGTAATTGTACGGCTTGAAGCAGCAGTAATAAATGACGTAGGTCAGGACCAACGTAAACAAAATTACGACCCACATTATTAAGTACACCGTGTCGAAATGTTACTGTAATCCTTAAAAAAATTATTGCGCCGTTTTGTTCACTTTAACCACATATTATTACCGCATCTCGGAGCCTTTTCCGCGGAAAATGCACAGCACAACACACTGGGGTTTTGTTTATAAAATGGCTGTAACATTTCTTGAATAAATAATGATTTGGATTGGCCTTCACCGGCGTTGCTGTTAATGATTCACATATTTAAAAACTTATATTTAGAACACCGTCATTACATTATTTCTCTAGTGCGGCGCACGAGACTGCTTCTATACAGGGAGTTATTTTGTTACTTAGGTACAGGTAGAGTGCAAAAAAATTATTTTTAATTAACATATATTAACACGTATTATAGATTGAAAATCTATTTTAATATAGGTATTAGTTAGAAACTATCAATAGAGAGGTATACAGAGGTTTAGACTTACACACCGCATATTATTTCCGTTTTAGTTAAGTTTTTTGTATGTAATGAATATTTTTTATATATTTTTTTAAAAATACTATTGTTCAGAAATTTGTATGCAAGATATTGAAATATAGTTGGGCCGTTAGATTTATCCACACACGTGATCATGTAAATTAATATTAATAACCTAATTCACTAATTTCAGTATACAGGGTGTCCCAGTGTGAGCGTACAAAAATTTACCAGACCAAAATAAGAATAAAATTCTTATAAAAAAATTTCTCTGATGCACACCTAACGAGTTACAGGGTGTTATTTTGGAAAAAAAAACAACAATTTTCCGCAATAACTTAAAAACCGTTTCGTAGATTTAGGTAATTTTTGGGTGACGTGTACATCTATTAAAGGTCATTAAAACTACATGGTCAAATTCGGCCTAGCAGAAGATGCTGAGTGCCGCCTATGCTTAGAAGATGATGAAACGGCAGAACACATATTATGCACCTGCCCCGCTGGGGAAAGGATCAGATACTCATTATTTGGCAAAGGACAACTTCTGCCAGAGGATCTGAACAAATTCTCACCCAATAAGGTGATCAGCTACATTAAGAAGCTGGACCTGTTGGGTGAAATATAAGTAGGTGTGAGCCACAATAGACCACATGGTCGCGGTGGAGGGTCTGGTTTTCGGCCCACTCACTTTTGAACCTAACCTAACCTAAAACTACATGGTGTTTGTTTAACTCTGCGGCACCTGTGGTGGCCCAGGCCTACTCGTCCTTATAATTTTGTCTTCATAACTCTTGCATATCCTAATTTTCGTGAATTGACTTTAGTTAATTATCTTAAGTTTTCCTTAATCGGCTACCAATTCTGAACAAAAAAGGTGCTCTTGTTATACAGCTCTAAAATCGACCATTTTGGAGTAAATTGAGTATAAAATACCGACTACATTCCTTCATGCAGAAAAATATATGCAAAGGAAGCCATAAGGAAGGAAAACAACGAACTCTAGTAGTAAATTTTCTGTGTGTTTTTAATTTAATACAAAAATAAAAAAATAATGAATTATTAATTTAATTACTTTACTAGTAAAATGTAATAGTTGTGTGCCAGAGGAGGCGGAATATTATTGTATGTAGTGGCTTAAACCATATTTTTATCTAGGAATACCTAATGGTAGCCTGGAAAACCAGATTAGTTAAGGGGTCAGTCAAACACCCATGTTAATATCTGACATTATCACTTCGTAGGTATTCTGCCCTTCCCACTAGCTCGCATGCGTATGCAACATTGCGGTTGCCAATCCATCTCTCTATGCGAGACTTATACAAGATGGCGCAAAATCAAGTCCCCGATTTGTTTTTTTATATAAAACTAAGATTAATTAAAAAACAGTCATATTATGAATCAAAAATATTTATTTAAACCCTAAAAATTATTAAAACTATGATTACTAAAACAATAATGAGATTTTTAGAGGATTTTTCGTAACTTTTTCCAGCATTTCAGTGGTATTGTGCCAATTTCTTCCCGGATGTTTCCTTGTTGTGCTTCCAAGGTTTGAGGATGATTTTCAAAGACCCTATTTTTGAGATAGCCCCGTAATTCAGGCACAGTTAAATCGGGAGACCTTGGCGGATATGCCATATCGCCGTTTTTGGAGATGAGGGGCCAAGGAAACATTCTATTCAAAGTAGCCATTGTCTTAAGGGCTGTGTGTTTGCTGTGGCACCATTTTGTTGATACCACATACCCTCCTGATTAACTTCTTTCATGTCTGGAACTAAAACATTCAGCAGCATGCTTCTGTAGCGATCTCCATTTACTGTAGTGTTTCTTCCTCGATCGTCCTCAAAAAAAAAGACTCAATTATTTTTCTAGCACTAACGCCACACCATATGCGGTAACTTTTGGCTCATGTAATGGTTGCTGGCGAATAATTTGTGCGTTCTCGCTACCCCAGAAGTGATGGTTTTGTTTATTTACAGCTCCATTCAGGCAAAAATCACCTTCATCGATTTTGTTCCAAATCCATCAACTTCATTTTCAAAGTTCACGATAGCATTGAAGTCGTTTCAACGCATACAGGCACAATTTTATAGGTTACCTGTATCTTGTAAGGGAACAAGTGTAATACCAAGGTTTACCCAGGAACATTAGTCTCATAGAGCGTAGCCCTTACACTCCTTACAGCCCTTCAGCACAGACACGGAATACCGGGTTTTCTGCAAGTCTTAGATCCTAGAGATGTTTCGTGAGATGATAGTGCCCTATTATAAGCTCTGTCATACTCCTGAGCTGAGATTTACCCATGCTCACCATCTCCACAGTTATTTTCTGGGAAAGACTTTGTGCTAATTCCACTCATTTTTCCCAGAGCTGTTCCGGCAGAGCTATAAGCAACTCCACAAGCTAGCTTTGGTCTTATAAAAGCCGTTTCGAATTCCTATCTAGCAAGTTCATCAGCACGTTCAGTTCAATGCCTTATTGACTTGGCTTGGTATCCAAACAGTCTTACTGCATTGACAGTTCAATTAGCCATTGAAAATTGTTAATCCATATATTAATCTTTTTCTGAGTCTACCTGACGAACGGTAATGATGTACAATAAAAGAAAATTTTACTCACTGGTATTACTTTATTAAAAAAAAACTCTCGTGAAAATAATAAAACATTCAAAGCAAGTTCAAATAACAATAATTCAAATAACAACTAACATGTAAGAGAAAGGTTTAAATCTAGAAATAAAACAATTTTAAACAAAATATGTTTGCATTGTGTGGGAGGCAAAATAATAATTTATAATGGGTTTCCTAAATTCACTAGATGTGATATGTGTTGATGATGAGTAATAAAAATTATGTGAGTTGTTCCAATAAAAGAAATAAAAACAGTGTCATAAATTCTGAGACATGTGGATATTATAATGAGAATATATATTATACATTTTTTTTTATAGAAACATAGTTTTAAGGACGCTTTATTTTTCGATCATACCGTACATTATTAACATATACATATGAACTAGTACCTAAGTCTACAATATCTGAAGCTTTATTTATATCTACATATAAAATATTCATTCGCTATATAATTATTACAAAGTATCACAAATTCGGTAAGTATAGTATACTTAGAAATACAGAAAGAAGTTCCTTCACTATTTATTCCTCTTTTTGAATCCTAACCAGAGCCCGTTCTTTACAGTCAAATTCAGTGTTTTGGCTAATTTCAAGGGTATAGATGTCCTCTTAACTGGCACAATGTTGAATCTAGCCATCATGCTGACAGTAAGGACTTTTGCCTCTAATAAGGCAAATCTCGAACCTGAAAAATAATTCTGAAATTTATCATCAAGAAACTAACAAGTTTCATAATCAAATAAGAACCGCTTTTTAATGCCTCGGATATATAATTGTTTGAATAATAGCATCTAAAGATATGATCAGCAAAAGCTATAAAGACAGTATCAAATCACGCAGTGAAAAACCATTTTGTCAAAAACCAAATTGTTTTTATATTCCACTTCAAAACAGAATCCTCCTCATCTATAATAAAAATAATAATAATATATCTACCCCTCATTCTAATCACAAGGATTAGCCCGAAAGTCTGAGACTTGTGTGGGAGAGGGGGCGGTATATTATTATTTCGCGGGCCGCATTTGCGCCTCAGGAACGACTTATGTTGGTAGACCCTAACCACCATTCAGTGCTGGAATGAGGGAAATGGGTATTAGAACCCACGACCTCTGGGTTGAGCGATCGAGACGCTAGGCCCTGAGCCACCGGCCCGATCTGATGTATTATTTTTGATAACTTACCTATACAATTCCTTGGTCCACTACCAAAGGGCATATAAGATCCAGGCACAATCTTCCCTTTGTTCTCGTCACTAAACCTTTCTGGAATGAATCTTTGCGGCTCTGGAAAATAATTGGGATCCATATGGATCCCTACAACAGGAATAGTTATCAAGCAGTCTTTTTCCACGACAAGATCAATCTCATTGTCCCTCTTGGCCTCTATCTTGTAGTCCTTGGCGCACACCCTGTTCAAAATAAAACCGGGAGGATGCTTCCTCAGAGTCTCAGAAATCACTTGGTCCAGATATTTCATCTTCAGGATTTCCTCGT
Source organism: Pogonocherus hispidulus (assembly GCA_963924545.1). Taxonomy (NCBI): domain Eukaryota; kingdom Metazoa; phylum Arthropoda; class Insecta; order Coleoptera; family Cerambycidae; genus Pogonocherus; species Pogonocherus hispidulus. The sequence continues at coordinate 8,691,332 of OZ004698.1, forward strand.
AGGTAACCGTTCCACTCCCTTCTTTCACTGTTCTGTCAACTTCCTCCTGGAGCTTGGATTGAACTTCAGGATTTAGAGCTAACTCGTATGATAAAAAAGTGAGCATAGTGGAGCTAGTGTCGAAGCCGGCGAAGAAGAAAATTAAAGCTTGGGCGGTTATGACGTCGTCTGTCAGTTCCATTTTGCTGGAGGATTTTCCCAGCGAAGATTCCTCGACAGTGGCGAATCCAGTGTCGCGTTCCGGGACTTTTTCATTCTCGTGTCTGAGCCGACCCTTCCTAGCTTCCATCAAAAGGTGTATCATGTCTGGTCGCACTATATTTTCCTTTTCCCGGAAAGACATCGTTTGCGTGATTATGTTTCGGAAAAATTCCATTATGTACGAGGGAAACACAGGTATTTTGAAAAGCTGCAATAATTCAAAAAATGAATTACGGTTAAAATGGTATCAACATACTAAAACATATACAGTGCTTTCGAAAAGTAACGAATAAATTCCTTATTTTAGAAATTGAGAAGTTTTCGAAAAAATCCCCTGACACGTCGATTTTGTTTTGTTACGACTCATATTTGTGACGTAATCGTTGTTCGAGATATGACGTCATCGACAATTTTTTTAAATAGCAACCCCCAATTTTGACCACGCCATTTGAAAGAGCGTATCATTCTACATACGCATAGTCAAAAATCATGGTGTTACATAACAAAACTTTCAAAAAAATAATGTTTGAAGATCTTAAAATTTAATTTTCACAATACTGACAATGATAATGATTATGTAAAAAATCGACTAAATTAAATGTTCAAATTGTGCACCGTTGGCTGCCTGACAGTAGCCAAGACGACTAATAAATTCTTTTTGGACATTATCTATAACTCCAGGAGTATACGATGTATCTCGTGACGAATTCTTGCTTTTAAATCTTCTAAATTAACCGGTCTAGTAACGTATACTTTGGAATCGGCCCCCTTCTCCCTATCCAACGATTCGGGAACAGCTCATCTAAATAAACACGGACAGGTGCTGCATAATGGGGATGTGCATCATCTTGTTGAAAGAACAATGTCATTTTTTGGAAGATCACGTCCCTCTATATTTGGATATAAAGTTATTAGTGCACTTTCGTCGACTATGCCGCACCACACATTTACTTTCTGGGGACTTTGAGTGTGATACTCCATCATCCATCGGGGATTCTCGGTAGCCCAATAACGGCAGTTTTGCCTATTGGCATGGCCGTTCAAAACAAACGTAGCCTCGTCAGAAAAAATTACGTTTTTTACGAAATTATTATCATTATTGCATAGCTCTTGCATTTGCTCGCAGAATTGATTTCGCCGATCAAAGTCGTCTTCAGATAGCTCATGAACAAGGCATACCTTATAAGGATGATACTTTGCTTTTTTCATAATTTTGTGAACTGTGGACGCTGCCATATTGAAATCAGAAGCCAACTGGTTAAGTGTTGAGTGATGATTTTCTTGTATTGCCAACAAAACATTAACCTCATCATCTATTGATTTTGACGGTCGACCAGATTTAGGAAGATCACGAACATGTCCAAAGTTACGGTATTTAGACTTAATATTGCTTACCATGCTTTGGCTAATGGGATGTCGATCAGGATGAGTTTCATTGAACAATTCAACTACTTCTCTTTGGGTGCGCATCCTGTCTCCAAATCTGATCATGCAAAGAATTTCAATTCGTTCTCGTTCAGTTAATTTAACAATTTTTTTTTTATATAAAATGACAAAGTTACTACTCAATAAACACTTCAAACGCAGTGCTTTTGCCAAACAAAAGATAAGAACTAAAGAAATAACCCAAAAAAACAGAAAAAACTATTTAATAAAGTACGATTTGAAGTTTTTATCTGACAGCAATAAAAAACATTCTCGGTCGCTAAGGCTACTGTCAGGTAACCATGATTTTTCATGATGCGTATGTAGAATGATCCGCTCTTTCAAATGGCGTGGTCAAAATTGGGGGTTGCTATTTAAAAAAATTATCGATGACGTCATATCTCGAACAACGCTGACGTCACAAATATGAGTCGTATGTCAAAAAGTGCCTTTTTTAAAAACAAAATCGACGTGTCAGGGGATTTTTTCGAAAACTTCTCAATTTCTAAAATAATGAATTTATTCGTTACTTTTCGAAAGCACTGTATAAATAAAAAGTAATGGAAACTGGTACAAGTAACATAAACAAGATCCTAAAATAAATAAAAGTCTGATGGCAAATCATATGATATCAATAATATCTGTATGTAGGTACACTAAAACGTAAAACTGATTTCAAATTCAGTAACATTGACTAGTTTAATTATGTTATAAATTTTTAGACGTTTCTCTTATTTACTTTAGCGTCGATAAATAAATCAAAAGCTAACATCAAATTACTTACTGCGAAAATACCAGGAAAGAACAAGGCTATAATCCCTCGCAGTGCACTTATTCCTTGAGGATTTGTAAGCGCCGCTCCCATGGTATAAAACTGATTCTTCTGTTCCTTGAGAGAATCGCATTTAATTCCAAAGGCGCAATTAGCTATGATATCGTTTGTAAATCTCGAGAAAACATTCTTCATTTCCAATTCCAACACTTCGTTGTCATCAACGAAGAAGAATTCAACGAAATCTTCGGCTGTTTCTAAAAAAATCATGTATTAATTTTATCCGCAGACATGTTTTGGTGTCTCTATAGGAACTCCCAGAATTTTTCAATGTTTGTACAATCGGTCCTTAGTAAATGTATCATCACCACATTATACATTGAAATTCATAGCTGTTTCGACCTATTTAATCTCCTCAGTATCGTACAGGTCTCAGAGAGAAGACATCCAAATTGTAGCTGGAGGACGGTACATAACACTACGGTTCGTGCGATAAGCAGTAAGATATAAGTGACGCCACCTAGGATGGAAAAAAGCAACGCACTAAGCTGAAGTTTTACATGGATGAACTGTGTTAATTACAGTATCCTTCCACAACTGAATACATCGAAATAGCTGTTTGTCTTTAGTATTTGGAGTGAATAGCACTCATCAGGTGATGATATGTACAGGGTGTCCAAAATAAGATCCTCTATCCCCTTATCTCAGAAAGTATAAAAGGTAGAGAAGAAAGTTAAATAAGAAAGTCAAGATATTTTTGGTCAATATCTTGAAAACTAAGCAAAATAAAAATAGGGAACGTTATATAGAGTAAGGTTAAAATTTAATAGAGAATCCAAAAATATAATAATACACAGGGTGTTCCATAAGAGATTTTCGATTTTCTGGAGTTTTAACATGTACATGTTTGAGCCATCTGTCAAAAACACCCTGTATATTAATCAGGTAATATCGATCCATAGAAGTAATTTCTGAGTCTAATTCTCTACGAAATAAACCCTATTGAGATTTTTTTTGGATGTCTTATTTGTTTTGCCGAGATTCTTTGAGCAGGTGTTTTCTAAAGATTTTTTTCTTTAAATGCTAATATCTTCGTAACGGTAAATGATAGGTATAGGGTACTCTTAACAATGTCGACCTAGAATTTTAAGGAGAGTTCAAAAACGTAATTGAATATAGGGTGTCCCATTTAAAAAAAAAAAGTTGATGCCTGGATCAGAAAAACTGAACAACCTGTATTCAAGAAAGTTATAAAAATGAAAAATTCAGGTAAAAAGAAAAAACTTTCGTATTTAACTTTTTTCTCTACCTTTTATACTTTCTGAGATAAGGGGATAGAGGATCTTATTTTGGACACCCTGTACATACGCTAATGTTTATATATTCATTATCGATTCAAAATCACTCCGTAAATCAACTTAACTAATAGATTGAGAAAACAAAGGGCATGATTTATTTTACTAAACAAATTTTATTATAAATTATTATTTACAAATTATTTATTCAGAACTATAGTACTTATAATAGAAATTATTTACATCAGTGATGTATTTAATGCGACTCTAGATACTGACATCATCATTGTTTATACAATTAAATTGAAAATACTAAACTTTTATTATCATATACACAACTGATAAAATGCCTACCTTGGATTAAAGGGTACATCGACTTCATTTTGGCACTCGTAAATGCGGGGGACAGGGTGGATCTCATGTCCCTCCATTTCTCCCCTTTCAGAGAAAATAGGTTGAGGCCCAATACGGGGTCGGTCTTTTCGCTAACAATACTCATATGGTCTGGAAAGTGTTCGAATTCTTTCACTGTTATTTGCTTAACCAAATCCAAATCCCGCACGAAGAGTGATGGTTTGAAGAATTGGTAACTGCCATAATATCTAAAATAATGAATGTAAAAGGGTTTAGGTCCCCTGGTACATTTTCCAAATATAATTGAATACACAAGGGTTCAGCATTGGTAACCATTGAAATTAAATGGCAGAAAAAAGAGGATCTCATTATTTGTTTATTTAAACTAGTATTACATTAAACCGGATGACTCTTAAAAGTGAATTTTGCAATTGCAAACACTATTTCCTCAAGTCATATCTGATTATATTATCCTATTCTATTCTTTGTACCAATTTTTTTATCCATTGTCTTATTTTAACATGCTCAGTATGTTCGCCCATCAGTTTCATTCACTTACAACCTTCCTAAAGAGTCCTATATCTGCCCTTGATGAGTGGTTTGTGTGTGTTCTATTGTACAAGGTGGCCCGTTTAATATGGGCCTATACCTTATTTCACAAACTATAAGTCCTATGGAAAAAAAATTATATGAAATTGTTTTTTTCAAAGTTATCTTTAATTTTTTAATATTTTCAAATCTATAACCTGTTTATATACAAGGCGATAAACTAAAGTTCCTTTTTTTTAAATAGCACACCCTATATATTATTACATTTTCAGAAAGCTCTTCTGAAGACAAGTTCAATGATATATGACATGATGGGTCTGACGCCCACCGTTTCGGAGTTATTGAGAATTATCTTCAGGAAATAGCCCATATTAAAATCGTGCTAGAAAAGTTAATAATTAAGTTTTTGAACATTAACTTAGGCCAAAATATTTCTAATTTTATTGACTTTATTATGTAATTACTCAATATTCAGTTGATAAAAAAAAATTTACCGTGTTGCCACATTTCGAAAACCATAAATTTTCACGATTTTTCCAAATGGAACACCCTGTATATTGTTACATTTCTAGAAAGCTCTTCTATGGACAAATTCAGAGATATATGATATGATGGGTTTGTATCCCATCGTTTCTGAATGATTATCCTCAGAATATGGGATTTTAATATTGGCTATTTCCCGAAGATAATACTCAATAACTCCGAAACGGTGAGTATCAGACCTATCATATTATATATCATTGAACTTGTCTTTAGAAGGGCTTTCTGAAAATATAATAATATATAGGGTGCGCTACTTAAGAAAAAGTATTATCTTCGGGAAATAGCCAGTATTAAAATCCCATATTCTGAGGATTATCATTCAGAAACGATGGGATACAAACCCATCATATCATATATCTCTGAATTTGTCGATAGAAGGGCTTTCTAGAAATGTAACAATATACAGGGTGTTCCATTTGGAAAAATCGTGAGATTTTGCTCAAAAACTTAATTATTAACTTTTCTAGCACGATTTTAATATGGGCTATTTCCTGAAGATAATTCTCAATAACTCCGAAACGGTGGGCGTCAGACCCATCATGTCATATTATCATTGAACTTGTCTTTAGAAGGGCTTTCTGAAAATGTAATAATATATAGGGTGTGCTATTTAAAAAAAAGGAACTTTAGTTCATCGCCCTGTATATAAACAGGTTATAAATTTGAAAATATAAAAAAGGTGAAGATAACTTTCCAAAAAAAAACAATTTCATATAATTTTCTTTTGATGGGACTTGTAGTTTCTGAGATAAGGTATAGGCCTATGTTAAACGGGCCACCTTGTACAAAGTTCGGCGTAAATGACAGAGTAGCAATTACACTATTTAATGATTCAAAGTAGGTACCTTTTTGAAATGAACTTAAGTAAAGTAAGATTCATTATATTGCGTCATATAAATTTTAAAATCAAACAGAATATATTTATATTTCTGAGTTATCCGATATCAAAGGTTTAAGATACATATTTGCTGCACGGTTTCTGGAAATGATCTATAGGTAATACAGCCCAATACATTACAATAAAGAAGCCCAAAACTCAAAATATACCTTAATGGTGGATCACCCCTCGAAGTCCGGTACAGTATTTTTTTACGCCCTGTATATAAGTCAGTGTATTATGAATGTTGAAACGTTTTAGGGACTCAGAAATATAATATTTTACTCTATTTTAAAATAATAAAGATCTAACCTTTAAGGATTTTATTTCGGAAACATATGTGCAGTCCACATGTCTATAATGAATAGTAAAAAATTGAAATCAAAATAATTATTGTTCTATTATTACGATAATTAACTGTAAATGTAAATGTTTTAAAACATTAACATGTGTTTTAGTTGGTAAAAGCCATTATATCACTATAATGTCCTTGAAAAATAACAATAAGTAATTGGTTTTGACTTGTTTGTGGAGTGCAATTGATCTCTTGTTGAGCCTATAAAATAAATGATATAAATTGTCTCATCATTAATCAGATTAAATTGGTGCTTTCTCACATTACTTCACTTTCACTCTGATAATTTTTTATCCGAAAGAAAATTCCCCTAGATTCACAACTCTTGATGAGTCTAACTTGATTAATGAAAACTTGAGCGAATGTAGTGGGTATAAAATGTAGAAAGGTATTTTCCATAGTTTCAAAGTAACAGATCTTTTCCATTATCGAAATATCCTTCATTTTATTGGTTTAGACTAGAGTGAGGCCAAGTAACCCCTATATCAAAGTATTTCTGGGAAAACGGTGAATAAGTTCAGATGCTGTCTCTGTTTTCAAGAGCACTCTGTATAAAGATTAATAGGCTTTAAGTTAGTCCACAACTTTTGTAATTAATCTTATTTTCTAAAATCAAAAATACAAAATGAAGGGGGAAACTGTTGCCTCTGTATATAGTGTCGCCAGAGTAGTAGTAGTGGTGGTAATATGGGGCGGTCAAGACCTGGCAAGTAGGCCACAAGCGAACCCTTTTTGCCTACCCCTGTCGTCCCCTACCTAACTCCGTCACCCCTTCCCTCGTCGAACCTTCCCGACCTTCTAATGTAGGTCCATTCAAGGGAACTGACCTCTTCCCCTTGCAGCTCTCGCCCCCCCCCAGACGTCGTGTCTTAGTCTGCCGAGAGCCACGCATTCTGCCAAGAAGTGGGAAGGTGTCGCCCTCCCCACACTTTGGGCAGATAGGGTATCCCTTAACACCCATCAATGATAGATGTCTTCTAAGCCTGCAGTGACCCGTTAAAACTCCCACCAACTGGTTTAGAGCCTTCCAGCTGCCACTTAACAGCCAGGCCGTCTTGATCTTGCTTGGCTCCACTATAAAGTTGCGAGCTTGTCTACAACTTCAACTCCTTATCCAGTTTTTACTTAGTGTCTCATGAGCTCAGTCATTAAGAGCCATGTTGACCTGCCTTCGTGTAATGCCTAAAATCGGTTCTGGTCCTTGGCTGGGTCCCTGAGATCTGAGTCGAGCCAATTCATCGGCCCTTTCGTTCTCCGGGATTCCACTATGACCTGGTACCATACCAATTTGATCTCTTTTCCGCTGGCCAGCTCCTCCAGGGTATATCCGCACACTTGGACAAGAGCGGATCTTGTCGTTGGAGATGCTAAAGCCTTTAACTTTTAAGGCCGCTTGACTATCGCCAGAGTAAATCTTAAAGGGAACATTAATACGTTGCAACTAGACAGGCCTCGCGTACTTTTACCTCCTATCAGGAAACTCATTATAAGCATCTATAATGATTTTCTGCTGAGGAATATTTCTGCGAATTTTCACCATGGTTTCACATGGAAAATTCTCGTCAACACCAATAGAACGAGGGTTTAATAATGAATATATATACAGTGTGTAGACAAGAACACCCCAAATTTTTAATAGTAACATCGTTACCAAAGTCTTTACACTACAACACCATCCCGTCAACTTTACTCCCTATTAATAAACCTATAATTTCCTTTTCATTTTTCGAGGTTATTTTCTGATGTAAATCTGGTGGATCTATTAATGAGAACAGAACGTGTTAACAATCAAATTTGTAGATACTTATTAAATTTAATGTTTCGTATGACAGTCTGTCTTATCTTGTTCTGAATTTGAATTGTGTAGGTATCAGCTTAGAATAGGCAACTGACAATTATTTCTTTTGTATGGTAAATCTAATTCGAGTTATGTGTTTTCTCATATATCTAAAATTTACACCTTCGTGTGTCCTTTCTATACATCTTTACCTCTATGGTCGAACTAAAAGTTAAATATTTAATATTGCCATTGAAATAAATGCCATGTTAATATCAATTACATCTTTAATTTACCAAATACATATCAATAATATAATATAAGTGGTAAGAAATTTTATTTAGCTCAATTAAATTCTTTTCTCAGTGTACTACATATGATTCCTGTATATAGCCATAATTGAGAATTTTTATTTCAGCTAATGTTAGCACAGAGTTGGAATGTGTGATGTAAGTATATAAACATTTCCGGTATCTTACCTTCTATCCGGAAACTCATTATATCCATCAATAACGCTTTGGAAAAACGATTTACTCTGGAAGTATACCTTTATGAATCTCTTCCATGGATTCACATAAAAGACACCTCTTTTCTTCCAGTATAATGCAGGTTTAATAAAATATACATACGCTGCGTAGATAAGGGCCGAAATTATTAATAAGAGAATCATGATAAAATATTATTAACAGCACCAACAACACCGACAACTTCACTTTCAATAATACTGTAATTTGGATTTATATCTGCTGCTTTCTCGCGTCGTGTTTGTGATGGATGTGAAAGTATTAATGAACAGAAAACAGGTAGGTGCGTAATAAACAAATAAATAACAAATTACATCGTGAATTTCTTGAGCTTAGAGCCTTGAAGCAGGCAACTAACTTTGACATCCTGTATTGCGGGAAGTAATATTAGAAGCTGTGTTTTAAGAAATATTAATATTTTCTAGGTTTATGCAACCCGTAGTGCACTGTATTGTTAAATGCGTTGACTAATAGAAGAAGGACAAAGAATATTTATTTTTAACTCGATGTATAGTGCGATTTATATACGACTACTAGTGTCAATCAAAGCCAAAGTTTACAGAATATAACTGTATTCGCTGTATTCCGTAAACTCGGTTATAGATAAACTAGGAACTGATGAACTGACGATATTCTAGGCAGAGGCAGTCAATATTGTGCGGATGCTATTCTGTTTTATACGGAGCGGACTCATGGCCAAAAAGTGGCCAACGAGAAAATACTGAACAGATTTTTTTCTCACGCATGTTTACATGCATAGGATTTAGGGACAATTTGTTGAAAGAGTGGAGAAAACAATATGGCGTATTAGATGGCATAAAGAGACAAAAGGACGTATTGATTGAATATTTTATATTTGATGCTATGGTTGACTTTTTTTTCTGCATACACTTTTATTTCATACAATGCCTTCGAGTTCCAGGCTCTTTGTTTCTCAATTGGTCGGTATAATCAACTGATCAACTTTTTGTTTAAACTATAGTTTAACAGAATATCTATGAGAAACTTGCAATTGGTGGGAGGGTAGTTCCTGAACTACAAGGGGTGGGTTCCTTTGATATTGGACCTCTTTTACATACCTAGGTACTACCTAAAGTGATACCCCAGCTAAACAACCTATCCCAGCGAAAAAAGAGGCGCCCCTCAAAGGGATTTTCCTCAACTTAGTCGTAATTGGCCAACTGTTTATCAGTATAGATATCCTAGTGAAAGGGGTAGGTACAGAAAACGCGTGCCTCGTCCCTTTTCATTTTCTTGTTCACAGCATCTGCGGAGAGGTATCTTTAGGAGATTTATTTAACCTAACATTATGAAGGTGTTTGATTAATTATATTGACATTCTCCGATACAAATAAATTGTTTATCGGAATATCGGTAGGTGGTTCATATTCATAGCTGAATATGTTATGGTATATAACAACAAACTAGCAGATGGTTTGAAAAACTTAATTATCTTTAAAAAGAGGAGGATACAAAAAAAGGTTAAGTTTGAATTCAAATTTGATTAAATCCAATCCCCCAAAACAATTAAAACAACTATTATCAGTGATCACAGATCCTAATAGATGAAAATTAAAGCAGAAGAATGTATATCCAGATAATAACAAAGAGTACCTAACAAAAATTGCGAGTTCGAAGATATATACTTCGAATATTTCCATGTAACACTAACATGAATTTGCTAAGAAAAGGAAATTCAAAATTATTCTCATGAATGTAAGACTACTTCAATTAAATCTCAAAAGGGCAGTTTTACAGACGTATAACGATGATAATTATACGTCATGAGACAATAATACGCTCATTGGTAATGATTGTTCGGCAGGCGTGACGGGCTACCTACACCTTCGGATATTCGGTGGCCTTGGGGAAAGGAGGATAACGTGTTTGGTACCAACCATGAACTCCCCTTATCTATGATGGAGGAGAAGACTTCCCGTTTTGCTGCTTTTCTCCCAGCGATGTGGGTGAAAAGCGAAAAGAGAGTGAGGCAGCCCGCCCCTCTAACCCCCATGTCGATGGCTTCTGCTTTCTTTTGTTTAGATTTGCCGCCACTAGTGTGGGAGAGGGCGACATATCGTCTCCATTTAGCGGGTTTGGGTATAATGGTGAGGGCTGTTACAACGAACCCCTTAGCATTACGAATAACCTCCCTTTCTTCCTCGCCGCGAGGTCTGGGCGAAGATCCCTTCCCGCGGGGAAGATATTAGGACCTCCGACCTCCGAGAAGCAAAAGGTCCGGTAGCCAACCGCCCATGTAAGAGAGACCTTTTATTTTTGACAGACGATACTCTTTCTCTCTCTGTATGTCCTCATTCCCCAAGACGCCGGTGCCGCGTCCGTAGAGAGGCCACCCTATTTTATTTCTTTTTCAAAAGAAAGAAAAGAAACTCTTTTTGTCATATGCTGATGACGAACCGGGCAGGGCCCGCTTTGTACTGGGGCAAAGGGGGTAGGTAAAAAGGGATGATAGAATATGGAAGAGTGGACAACAAATATTTTGAAAAAAGTAAATTTTTAATTAAACAATAATTTTATTTATTTCTGAAATAGTTCTGAAATACGACGTAGTTCCATAATTCATGCTTCAATTAAATTAGCATGGATGTTTGATTGTTTGGTTGGATTGGGGCAATAATGGGCGGGTTAAACCGGTGAAGTACCGAAAGGAACTATGAGTCCGCAGTTTAGCCAATATTATTTTTTCTGCGTAACCCGTTGTGCTTCACAAAAGCCGTTCTCGGTATCCTAATTGGATTCCTCTTTTTAAACGGAACCGACTATTAACTGAAGTTTTTCTAATAATAATTGTTAGGCAGCCCGCACACCAAGGATGCATCAAATATAAAACATGAAACATGCGGTAAGCGGTAATTACTGCAAGTAGACATGCGCCGCTTAAACGAATGTATATTCATCCCACCCTCGTACACCTATGCGGCAGCGGTATCTATCTCGCTACCAATACTGCATGCAACATTCTATGCGTGTCTGATGGCAGTAGTTGTCGCATGTTCAAGGAGGTAGTTCAATTATATTTTGCAAAATTAATTTTACTATAAGAGTTTATTTATTATTGAGACCGAAATGTCGTCGGCGGATGATCCAATTTTTAATATTAATTTTGTCCGTGCAGTAGTAAGTAAGGGATGAATCCAATATCCACGCAATCTCTTTTTTTCTCTTTTATTACGTTTTCGCAAAAATATGACATCTTCCTCACTCGAAGAAGACATTGTCTACTGGATATCGCTTAAAACTTTTACTGCTTATATGTGCGCGGTCATACAGCATGCAACATTTACCTCATATCGTATGTTTCATGTTTTATGTTTGATGCGTCCTTGGTGTGCGGGCTGCCTTAAATTTCGATTACACAACTTCAGTTTTATTTCATGTCATTTTCGTTTTGATAGATATAATAACTATACGACTACTAATAATATGCTTGAATCAGTTTATTTTATCTCAGTTATGTGGAACCATGAACAAAACCATCTTATACAACACCTCTTACAAATTGATAGCATTTGTCGTTTTTTTCAAGTATTAAAAGTTTCAAACTGTCTGAGGTAGAATATCCCCTATGTTTTTTTGCCGTATTAAAAGTTTAAAAATATCTGAGGTAGAACACCCCAAAGCCACTTATTTTTTACGGAATATTTAATAGTGTTTTACTTAATGTGAAAAAACTAAAAATAGAAATATTTAAACTATTAAAATTGTCATGTTAGCTGATGTTATTACCTAAAACATGGTCTTTCTTTAATAAATCTATTGTCATACATCATAAATAGCTTTTCCAATAAAGTACCACTACATAGTATCCAATGCTACAGTGTAGTTGGCGTCTGAACTGGCGTATACAACCGCCAGTTGGTAACAATTTTAGGTGGTTGGGGTATTCCACACCCCATAAATAGACGCCTCTTTTATATGTAGCTTTTGAGATCCCTTTTTGAATAGTAGGCACATTTAGTACTTTTTTCAACAAAGGCCACAAATACTAACCGCATCTGAAAGATATTGCAGATAAATGTTCAATTTTTAACAATTTAGTTTTTAATGTATTTGTATATACTTAGACTTACAGAAAGAAAGGAACCTGATGCTTTAGAATAGAGCAATTTTCTATAAACTAATATCATTTTGATATACTTACCTATTGAGAAACGAAATAAACATTTCCGGAACCTTGACAAAAAACGAAGAGTTTTCTTTCATAATTGGCCGCATTTAGAAATATTTCTTTGTTCACATTCATTTTGACTGCGAACTTGAGACTTATATTAGAAACTGATCATTATATGAGAAACTACTTCTGTTTGAGTTTTGAAAATTTGTGTACAGGGGTTTCCGGAAATTATCTTTTACCTCGCTAAAATTACAACTCACTTATTTCAAATGCAATGCTATATGTTTTTTTTGTTTTTGGATTTTACATTAAATTTGATGTTATGTTGCGTAAATAGATAATGTGTTAAAATCCATATTTTATATATAATAGGTACATCCAAATTGCCAAAAAGTCACTTATAAGTATTTTATTTATTACTCACTTATTAAGCTATATTCGTAACCTTCTTCCTTTAGAAGTTCACGAATGTGTCATCGAAAAATTTGAAATCAAGGGTGCTGATTTATATTCTAATATTTAGCTAAAATGAGTCACGACTTGAATCAGAATATTTTGATTCTATGCTCATTAAATCCAGAACAAATTCCAGGGCATGTGATAGAAATTTGTATCTCTTAATGTTCTATTGTGTTGTTGAAGGGCATAAGTAGGTACACATTCAAAACTTTCATTCCTCTTATACCTGGGCATGCTGTTGAGTAATCGAAACATATTATAAGTTAAGAAATCAGCCGTCAATACAAACAACATCCCTTATGAATGCCCCAAAATTGGAGACTGCTACCTCATCAACTTACTTTTAACTAAATACCTACTTAATTTTTTGGTTTGAATATATGACGTCACAACAAGGAAGAAATTCTTGAATTTCTTTTCATTAGCCAAAGAAGCGTGATAATTATCTATCATATGAAATAATATTTTCATACCGGATTCATTCTCTAGAGTGGGTATTGTCAACTCTCTCTCCCCTCCCCTCCCTCTAACTGCGGCCCTGGACTGCTACTACATACACTTTCATTTCCAAATTTCAAGATATTTATATCTGGGAAAAACCTGATATAAACTCAAAATATTGTTATAACACTTAACAGACTAATTTCTGTTGAATTATTAAATGGGATTAATACTTAATAGATTAATCTCTTGTTTTCTTAAAAATAATAAGGTTATTCCTTTGCGTACCTAGGATTATAGGTAACGACTAAAATTAAACACTTTATTGAACCATAATATTTGATAATTCCATTAATAATTTATCTCTTAATTAACTTTTTGGTTTAATTCCTATATAAAGAAAGATATAAAGAGTTAAATAAGCCAATAAATAATATTAAAAATATACTATAAAAAAACTACTAGAGTTATAGGACTAAAACGTTATTAGGATAGATTATAGATTAGATAGGTAGGTATGTAGGAAATTAGGGAAATTTTATTAGGGAAAGAAACATCAACAAGTTATATACAAACTGACAATTTTGACATTGAAATCATTTTAATTTTAAAATCAGTTTAATTGTCATATATTTTTTGTAATTTTTAACAATTCTTAGATGTTAGTTAAACCTCCTGCCAGTCCTGCCACACATGTGCCTGAAGACACCGAAGCGGAAATACGTGTCGGACATTAGACTAAGGAGTTTTCAGTTTCTGGAAATTTCAGTTTTGTCAGTAAAAAATAATTTTTTCCATTAAAATTCAATACAAAAGGTATATGACCAAAAATAATATTTTTTTTTTAATGTAATCTAGAGGCTTGTTTGCTATGCTTGATGCTATTTAAAATATGTAGATAACACTATTAAAAGGAAAGATGTAGAAAATGTATTAAAGACAATAAGTTGAGGTTATATGAAGACGTTGTAATTCAATGTTGGGAGTGCACATTGCACACAAAATAATTGTTTTCGATATATCTTAAGGGTCCATTCACTAATCGGAAATAAGCCCAATATCGGCGTTCGTCTCGTGTCTAATTATAAAAAAACTAGGTATAAAAGATAGCGATTTTCAGTAAAAAAAAGTATTGAAAGACAATACTTTAATCTAAATCCCTAGAGTAGTAATTTTTGGTAATTCTTTTTATTTTTAAAATTTCAGGCAAACAATCTTGTACTAAAATAGCGTATTTTCAAAAATTATTTTCTCTAAAATACATGTATCAAACAAAAATTTACTACTATAGGAATCTAGTTTATCTTTTGATCTTTCCGGTGATACATAATTTATAACATTAAAAAGAAATGTTGTTGCAATTATAAGACAAATCCGGTACCGTTGCAATAAGGGCTAACTTTATTTCCATGTGCCTTTTTACTTCGGCTTTACGTGCACCTCCGAAATCTTAATAATTCGGTAGTGGAAACCCGACGCCGTATTCATGCCTGTCAAATCTACAGTGAATAGACTCTTAAAAATAGTGAGGTTATTTGTTCCTTTGCGTACCTAATAGGTAACGAGGAAAATTAAAAACTTTATTGAACCATAATATTTGATAATTTCTTTAATAATGTATCTCTTAGTTAACTTTTAGCTTAATTCCTATCTAGAGAAAGATATAAACAGTTGTGTACTGTTAACTTCAAATTATAATCTTCCTCTGTGCAAGTATCGGTAGTTAGTATGAAAGTAAGCTGTAGAGTTGCGACTTTTTAAAAAAATTCAGGCCAGGCCAGGCCCGGCCCGACAGAGTATAGGCCAGGCCAGGCCAGGCCAGATAAACCCACCAAACGTTTGGCCCAATTGAAGCCAGACCTCTTGACAATTATGGCCCGGCCAGGCCAGATTTGAGCCAGGCCCGACCAAGCCAGATTGAATTCGGCCCGGCCAGACCAGCCCAGCCAAGACTAGGCCAGACCAGGCCAGACCCAGCCCGGCCAGACCAGGCCAGTAGTATGAATGAGATTGGCCGTAAGTGGTCAGATAAATGAGTGAAACACCTCAAGTTACTATGAAATCAAATTCCTCATAGGAAGAACAAGATATATAGTATTTCAAAATTGTTATACAGCAAACCGGTTAGCCTAGATTAGGTCGAAATCGGTCTGATCCGGCCCGAAACGGCCAGACCAGCCCAGACCCGATTCGGCCAGTCGGACCTGGCCAACTCAATTTCAGCCCGGCCCGGCCAGGTATTACAAAGCATCCGGCCAGGTCCAGCCCGGCCAGTAAAATATGCAGATTTTCCCGGCCCGGCCAGGCCCGATTTCGGGCCGGGCCTGGCCTGGCCGGGCTTCTGGCCTCAAATCCCAACTCTAGTAAGCTGGTGTCAAACATACCTTTTTTATTTTTAGGACTCAGTATATTGAGATTATTCTCAATATTTTGAATTTCTTTTTAATATAATAAGAAAAATCTAAATATCTTGACATTTTTCTCAATATAATGAGAAAAATCTCAATATTTATACTGTTTTCGTAATAAAAAGAGTAAGCCAATTACTTAGGGGACAAAAAAGGAAAAAGAACACGCTGAAATTCTAATGCCTGTTCACATTCTTGACAAGCTATAGTTGTATAATAAGTAGTGACAAATGTATATATCATAATAACGGATTTATATAACTTGTTGATATTTCAATTTTACAATAACTACATGGATAATTATATTGCTTACTACTTCTTAATAGGTCTGAGTCATATTGAAATATTTTAACATTTGAACAGAACATGAACAATTTTACTAGACTACCAGTCGCTATGCAGTTTGCAGAAGAACAACTTGAGCTGTTGAGCTCCAATCAAGAAAGAGGTTACAGGGAAGAAAGTAATATAATAAAGAAATAAAAAAAATTGTTTGCATATTAGGTTGTGACAAATTAAAATCGTATGGAATAGCAATTACATATGAATTTTCTCGCTATATTTCTTTCAACTAAAGCACATGGACTTTTTCATGTAAGTTTTATGGCTGTAATCTATATGGTACTGTTTATTTCACAATTACGAAAGCTATATAGAAACTTTATAAAATGAAAATTTTCAAATGAAAACAAATTTATTCTCAAAATTATGGTGTAATGATGGTTGCAGCAAATTTCAATTTGTAAGTTTCAAATATTGTCCGAATTATTAATCAAATAAAATTCGAATTAGGTAAACCAATTAAAGAAATGTATGTTTATGTTTTAAAAAAAACTTACAAGATAAAGAAATTTTGTAATGAATATAGTGCCTATAGAATTCGTACACTGAAAGAACAATTTATTCATAATTAATGATGCTGATTGACTCCTAACAAAGGCTTTATTGGATAATGGCGTAATAAATTTTTGTTTATGAGAAAAAAACAATTTATTAAATCTTTTCAAATATGCCTTATTACCGTCAAGTAAGGGATTATTGATAATCAATATATCTTTTATTTTCTATTAATAACGATCCGTTTTAATAAATATTATTATGAGTAAATGTAGCATTACTTATTTACTATAAATAAAGCATACTAATTAAAATTTCGACTTTATTAGAATATAGAGAACAATGTTTATAATAAATATTTGTTTTAATTTTAAAAAACAAAGATTATTTATAATAAATAGTGTCTTATTTATCACACCCCAGTAATTATTTTACGTTGATTTAGTATGGTTATAGTCCAGATCTATTTTTTATATCATAGCATTCACCACTGAACAGGTAATAATTCTAAAGATTTTTAATAAATCGCACAATCGGTAGTTTTCCAAAGTTACGTTTTCGAAGGTAAGTTTTAACGTCCCTACCTTGTGCACCATACACATATGGGTCATATCACTTGTCACCTAGCAATAATCCGATTATAATTAAAAAATCATATACAAAATTTAAGTTCTTATTTATTAATAAAATCAAAAAACATGAACCAGAAATGTAAAAAAAATAGGACTAATATCTGGTGGGGCCTCCACGAACTCTTGCATAACATCATCCTGACAGGTGACAGGATCGATTTTCATTTCAAAGCCAACTTGTTTTATTTTAAAAAATCGGCACCTGTGATCAGTCACAACTGCAATGATTTACAAAAACTACTATAATTTGGAAACCAATCTAGGTAGAAAAGATTTTTAAAAAACATTTTTTTTAGCACAAATAAACCTATCTTTTGACACAATAAAAATGATTTCCCCACTTTGCGTGCATCCCAAATGTCTGCTTACATTTTGGTAAAAAAACACGTTCCTAACACATCACCATGTAGATATTCTTTAACTGTGTTATATGATAATTGACTTACCCTACATTACAGTCCAATAATGCCTTAATGAAATAACAAAAATTGATCAAATTGATAAAAGCGTTTAGAAAATAAAACCATACAAAAATGACTATAGTTTTAGGTGAGTCGTTTCCAATTTCCACGAGTGTACTTCTCATCAGTTTGGCTTATTTCAGTGATCTTAGATAATAGGTACCTAAGCGAAGAATCCACAAAAATCTCGTAGTTTTAAGGAAAAAAGTCAATATACTGAGAAAAATATTAATAAATTAAAAAAAGTCAAGATATTGAGAATAATCTCAATATATTGAGTTTCTTAATAAAAAGTATAT
The DNA here is from genome assembly GCA_963924545.1 of Pogonocherus hispidulus. Classification (NCBI taxonomy): domain Eukaryota; kingdom Metazoa; phylum Arthropoda; class Insecta; order Coleoptera; family Cerambycidae; genus Pogonocherus; species Pogonocherus hispidulus. Next base: position 8,709,676 of record OZ004698.1, read on the forward strand.
TTAACACTAGGATGTTTTCGTACTATAGAAGACAAGCCAGAGTGAAGTTTTTTTACTCGCTCTGTAAGTGGCCGACTAAAAACTATTTTACCCAACAAATTCGAAGGATCTCCACCATATTCTATTACAAATTGCGATTTGATACACACAATTGACGGCATAATGTACTTATTTAACTGCGGATCGCAATAATTTAGCTTAATTGATTTCAACCAGTGGCACAAGCAGTGGCAAACAAACAACCATATGTTAATTTCCAACATGCAGACATTTGCCCCCTGGCCAATAAAACCGCGTGATCCAAACCGGTCACGAGGCTGTTTTTGAAATTAAACTGCTCGTTAAGTGTCTACGTCTTTCCCCCCACTTCCCTCTGGCTTTATGGTGGAAAAAACCCGTATAAGAGGCAATATGGCGGCACGTCTTGGGCTCGTGATCGCTGTCCTTGAACTGGGGCTTCACTGAAAAATGCGCATAACTCCATCTAGGACAGGACGTTTTTAAGGTAAGTCGGTTTTTTCTGATTTTTTTTCAAGATTACACCGTTGGTTTTGAACTTTGCGTGTGATGAAAACCATATGAATACATAACATATTTTGACGGGATTGAGAATTGTGGGAAAGGGGAATTTCTACGAATTAGAAACTACGTTTCTATCGATTTTTTCGTTCCAATCAATATGCAAATTATGTAAATTGAGAAAGGTGTAGTAAAGGGGAGACAACGCGCAAGTATAAGCAATTAATTAATGATTTATTTTGTTTAAGTTGTATTAAAAAATAAGTGGGTATGAAACATTTAAAAAATTGTGCCAGTGAATTCTTATAATTGTCAAATTGTTTGAATATTTATTCCATATTTTTTTTCTTATAAACCAGTGAAACCGTGAATTAGTAATAATATTTCAGAAAAATTAGACCGACCATCAGTAATTTGTGCCGACCATCATCTAATTTCTAAAATATAACTGTCTATAGAAATAATTTCTTACTAAATACAGTGTGTGCCAAAATGATGGAACAGAATTCATATTTTCTCTAGTTGAGATTAAAAAAAACAGGTCAGTCTCTAGAAATTTCCACTTTTCTGCAATATTTCCTATTTTTTAAATAAAATTTAAATTTAAATTAAATAGGACGCTCCATATTTCATAGTAGAAATAGATAACTTCTCTAAAGACGAATTCAGCGAAAGTTATACCTACATTTTCTGTCATATCCGTTAATAATTGTAAAAAATGGTCTTTTATGCCACATTGATTATTTCATGGCCGCTTCTGTACTTTAAAAAACGTTCCTACTGTATGTATTAAATTTTTTCTTTACGCATTAACTTTTAAAAAAATTTTTCCTGAAAAAAAAACCTATGAAAAATAAACACCTCGATTAACACCTAAATTTTACCAGAATACCTTTAGGTATGACGTTTAGGTTTGGTTTTTAGTTCCAATTCTTTGATTGTTAAATTATTTTGAAAAATGGTTGCCCCTTTAAGTGAAAAACAGATAATTGAAATTTTAATTATGATTGGATGCGGAGATAAATGCCTAGTCAACAAGAAGTATGTGATGTGACTTATTTCACCATAAGTATCCAGACTAGAGAATTAGACGTGCTACAATAATAAGTAAAATATCCACAAAGTCTGAAGAAACCGGAGCTATAAAATATTTACCTGGATTTTTAAGGGCCATGACAAAAAATGTATAACTTTATATCGCTGAATTCTTCTTTAGAAGGGCCTATCTATTTATATTATGAAATATAGGGAATCCTATAAAAAAAGTCGATATTGTTATAACTTCGTTAAGCATGACTCAAAAAAATAATAAATATTGTAGAAAAGTAGCAATTTCTATATATTAATTGATCTATTCAATGTTTTTTTAATCTCAACAAGAAGAAAATATTAATTTGTTTTTCATCATTTTGTGACACACTGTATAACATGTTGCTTAAACACACGATAAAAATGGTCGAACTCGGACATATGACTATGCATTTACATACCGGGTGAGCCAGGGTACGTTCATATATTTTTATTTTCCAAATATGTTATTGTATGATAAGATATGCTATGCCAACTAAATTTTACAAGACCAAAAACTACAATTATTAAAGTCGCTGCATCTCACTTTCGCTTTGACAGAAAATGACTTCTACTTTTGAAAATTAAATGAGACATCCTGTATGTGTGTATGTGACTACTTATTTGGGGAATTATTTAGATATTATTCCTTTTACTAGGCTTATTTTGGAGCACTTATAAAAATATAAAAATAATAGAAAATGAACAATGAAATAGGGGTTATATGTACTTAATTTTGCTTAATGGTCCATTCTCTGTAGATTTGACAGGCATGAATGTTGGGTCGGATTGAGAGGATGGGTGGCTGATGGGTGGAGACTTATATATTCCAACTATCGAATTATTAAGATTTTGGAGGTGCACGTAAAGCCGAAGTAAAAAGGCACATGGAAATAAAGTTAGCCCTCATTGCAAGGGTACCGGATTTGTCTTATAATTGCAACAAAATTTCTTTTTAATGTTATAAATTATATATCACCAGAAAGATCAAAAGATAAACTAGACCCCTATAGTAGCAAATTTTTTTTTAATACATGTATTTTAGAGAAAATAATTTTTGAAAATACGCTATTTTAGTACAAGATTGTTTGCCTGGAATTTTAAAAATAAAAAGAAATACCAAAAATTACTACTATAGGGACTTAGATTAAAGTCTTATCTTTCAATACTTTTTTACTAAAAGTCGCTATCTTTTATAGTTTTTTTTATAATTAGACACGAGACGAACGCCGATTTAGGGCTTATTTCGACCTAGTAAATGGACTGGAAAAATTGTAATTCTCACTGGCAGAAAAAATCATTTTATGTAATGATTTTACTAGCGTCGTAATTTTAATTATTATAAATAATTAACATGTAAAACTACGGAAGCGCAGAAGGGCCACATAGAAAAAAAAAATATGTTGAAATTATTTTCATAATAATAAAAGTAACGTGAAATTAATTTCATGATAATAAAATTAACGTGAAATTAATTTCACCTTAGTTTGAACCTACCAGAACGTCAATCAATAAATGGTACCTAGTAGTAGTCTACCATCTACCTATATTATTATATGTTGTTAGATGTTATATGAATTATATAGTGTGAGTGTGTATTATATTAGTTTTGTTGGTGTTGCGTGTTAATAATCGAGTTATTTTGAGAAGTACGTACTTATTATTATTTCTAAAAATGACTTTAAATGTAATTATTGATACCTTAATTAGCTATTACCTACTTTTTACTGGGACTTCAACAAAGTGAGATTCGTTTGTTTCTGTTGAAACATCATAACGTTCAAATTGGCAAACGATCCTTAAAAAGACATTTAAAGCGACTGCGTTTATATCGCAATAAAAAGTACACGAATATTGACAGAGTGATTTCTTTTCTTGAATCACAAATTCAGATATCAGGACAACTACATGGATATAAATGGATGCATTTAAAATGCATCCAATCAGGTTTAAGAGTGCAACAAAATACTGTACGCTTATTGTTACAAATTCTTGATCCGATGGGAGTTTCGATTAGAGAAAGAAAGAAAAGAGAGACTACGAAGAAGACAATACAGTAACCGCGGCCCCAACTACATGTGGCATGTAGATTCCTACGACAAGTTGAAACCGTATGGAATATGTATAAATGGTTGTATTGATGGATTATCTAGGAAAATAATTTGGCTAAAGGCATCCTACACAGGCAGTAACCCTAAAGTAATAGCCAGCTACTTTATGAAAAGCGTCAAAAAGCTTAAAGGTTGCCCTAGAACAGTACGTACAGATATGGGCACCGAAAATAAATGTTTAGAAAATATGCAAATTTATTTTCGCCATGTGTCTAGAATGAATGTCTCCAGTCCGCCATATATTTATGGAACAAGCCAAGCAAATCAACGTATTGAAGCTTGGTGGTCTATATTGAGAAAACATAATTCTCAATTTTGGATGAATCTTTTTCAAATGTTAAAAGATGACGGATATTTTAATGGAACATTTTTAGACAAATCATTAATTTAATATTGCTTTATGAATATTATTCAGGTAGGCACCTTACAAATAATATATTTAATGTCCTTTACTAATCTGTTTTTTTTTTTCGAATAATACCCCGACTTTGAGATGCAATACATGAGAAATTACAAGTACACCTTTTTAATGTCAATATAAATTAGGTAAAAATCAAATAAATGTTATAACTATCAATGTCATATGCTAAGTGCAAAATTTTCGAATTAAATAACAGAATTGTAGGACATGAAACGTTCAAGGCACCACGGGTGATATAGGATAATGACGCCCTCGGTCGCGTACATTCCTTTTTTTCATTCTGTTTCCATATGACGGAATGCGTAGATCGATTGATAAAGAAATTTAATATTACTTATATTAGGCAATATATGCGTATTCTGTTATATAGAAATGGAATAAAAAAGTGGTCGTTCATAGGTTAGGTGTAATTCTTAATTAGTAAGGTGTTACATGAAATTCTCTACTTCAACATTTCTATGTGGAAGTAGTGATTCCTCAGGCAACGATATTTCAATTTCAGGTAGAATTAAATTCTGTTGTTCAGGAATGGAATACTCATTCTATAAGAAAGTCAAGAAACAGTATATCACCAAGTGGACGTCCTATAGTTATGTATGACTTACCTGAGTTATATGACTGCGAAGATTATATAATAAACATTGAGGATGAAAATATTTACCATTGTGAAGAGGAATGTTTATTTTTAAAAGATCCCTGTGATGAAGATGTTTTTAAACTTTGCGAATTTTTACTATTAGAAATGGATTATCAGAAAACGGGCGATCCATATGATGCCCTTAATTTATATATTTCGTTAAGAAGACAAATTCTCTCCTCCCTTCTATCTACTATAATATGTACTGTGTATTGGGATTACTCTTTGAAATAAATTATTATATTGTTTAAGATTCTTTTTATTTTTATTTCGTAAGTTTATTGGAAAAGTTAAGTAGGTATGGCTGCCTAGATTATCAGACTCCCCTACTATGTATTTGGGTGAGCCAAAACATAGTTTGACAATAATTTTTCTAACTATACCTCTTTCGGCGAACACAGATACCTAGTTAAGCTAAATTTGAATATAATGATAATGTTTCTACTCGTATTAGTTAAATTTTTAAAACCCAATATACAACCAACTAATAATATTGTCTGCTGATCTGATTAGTGTTCATTGTTGTTGGTGTTTTTCTGAGATTACTGGTAAACAAATATAAATATAATAAGGAGTGGCTTAACTATCTACGGTCGCCAAATAAAGAATAGTTAATTTTCCGCTAGTACCTTTTAACCCATATATGAGGTTTAATTTTTTTGTTAAATTTGTTTCTTCACATCAAAATATATAAGGGTAGTGGGGGTCTGTTCTTTGGGTCTGGACATTTTTATTTTTTGTGTGTCTGTGTTCCAAGAAACACTATAGGTACATTCTTAATCTTTATATCTTTTTTAATTAGGAATCAAGCCAAATTAAGCTAAGAGATAAACTATTAATGAAGTTATGAAATATTACAATAAAGCTTTAATGTTTAACTTGACTTTAACTAAGGTGAAATTAATTTCACGTTAATTTTATTATCATGAAATTAATTTCACGTTACTTTCATTATTATGAAAATAATTTCAACATATTTTTTTTCCTATGTGGCCCTTCTGCGCTTCCGTATAAAACAGTAACATTGTAGAAACATTTAATAATGTTTTTGGGGGAAACTTTAAAAGTCTGTTTTTAATACTACACGCAAAACAGCTCTCATCTTAATAGCCTCCAGTTTTCTTGATTTTAATTTAGAGGTGGCAAGTTTTGACAAATTTCGAAATAATATTCAAATATTTTGAAAACAGAAATCGATACAAATTTTAAACGTCAAACGAGAATTGTGTTTTTTTTTTTTTGTTTGAAACAACATTCTAAATAATTTTAAATATTTGGATAACACGTTTTCTGCTAATAGTGGCAAGGAAAACCGTACAGTGTGTTCGTTTCAAACGCGAAGTGATGGAAGACTGATTGAGCACACCATTCAGTGGCGTCCATGCATTTGTTACCAATTAGATTTTTTTACATATGTTATATAGTAAGTAGTATAGATATATTAAATATTTTGTTCCATATTTGTTTGCAACATAAAACAGTGTAAAACATATTTTGTCTCGCTGAGAACTGACAGGTAGGTAATTTAACACTAAGGGTCTTGCTAATCAATAATCGCGTGTCCTCTGATTTATTTTGATTTTTTCTATTTTATCATGTCTCTATTTTATATATAACGATACCATTTAAAAATCTAATATTTTCAAAAAAGGCACGAGGTGAGTGGCACTTAAATTTATAATCAAATTCCTTGACTTAGTTCGTTACTCCTACCACTACTTTAGGATACTATTAAAGGGAGAGACAAAAAATGCAGAATTTATTTACTTTTATTGTTTACAAATCCTTTCAAATCCGACCACATTCTGACAATGAAGCTATTAACCAATTTTTATGAGGAAGTTGTTTTCTTGTTCAAATTTGCATAAATATTCTGTGATTTACCTAAAAGTCTTGCGTGAATGCACTAAAAAATTTTCTATAAAAAGTAAACTAACAATTTTGCTGTATATTGGGTAAGAGGAACATTGTTATTTGTTTTAGTTTACGCATTAATCATAAAAAGTTGCAGTAGTAAAGGTGAATGTGGTTTTAGAAGTCAATGATGTATAAAAAATGTTTTTCAGGAAATAGTTTATACAAATTGTAAAATAGTATTCAAGTTACTATTATTTTTATAAACAAAGTCTCAGCACTCATCTCACCACACTGAAATGCGTTGAACTGATATAATTTTGTTTTTTTTTTTATTGTTTGAATAAGTAGATGACCTTACGAATTGATTGGTAAAATTTAAGAAATTATCAGCAATTAATGATAGTTGTGAATTTAATATTGTAACCAAATCATCATTTCAATTTAAATAAATTCCAACCTCCAATGAATTTTACTAAAGAAAATAATTAGATCATGAAAAATTTATTTATTTCCGTGTAAAATGATAACAGACAGATAGTGTGTTGATTGTTACACTATGTTAATCAACAGAAAATGTCACCTGTTTAAATATACATTTAAAAATAATACGTTTTCAGGGTGTTCCAGTTTTATGGTGAAAAAATTCAGGAGCATGTGGAACCAGTCAAAGTAATGGGACTTTGCTATATAAACTTATTTCCAAATCTCAACCATTTCCGAGATACAGGGTGTTGAAGTTGAAAAAAAAATGTTTTTATTTATATCTCTGGCAGTAATAAACCAACTGTTTTCAAATTTTATTTGGTAGATACTACTATGAATCTTTACTTACACAAAAAATTTCAGTCCGATGGGAATAGCCAGTGGCGTGCAACCTGCACCGTTGGGACCCCTTTTCTAAAAAATATGTGTTACGCCACTGACTAACGTTTAAACTAATACGATATTTCGATGTCCCACCCATTTCTCTACAAAAAAGTATACTTTACTATACATTTTTTTTCACAAAACACACCGTTACGGACCAAATCGATATTTTATGGAACCATGTCTTGTCCTTTGCTAACAAAATAATACATTCAAATAAAATTATGCCTATTATAGGTATAATTTTATTCAGGAGATTTGGAAATAAGTTTATATAGCAAAGTCCCATTATTTTGACTACTTCTACATACTCCAGAACACAACATAAACTAGACTAGTTTCTCAACGTAAAACTAGACACTAGACACATAGAACTAGACACCTTGTAGAAGTGAACTTTGGGAATAGTTCGGCCAACAAGTAAAATATAGTGATAGTCGGCGTCGACGTTTCGAAATAAATTGCTCTCTTCAGTATATAAGAAATAATCTAATAATCTATAATCTATAATGGTATATAGATCTGGAACAAAACGCTGGTGAAAATACCATGAATATAGTACTAGAAACAGTACATCTTATGTATGTATATTTACAGGATGTCTTAAAAATATATACATTTCAAGGACGTATTACTCTAATCAAATATAAGACTAAATGGTGCAAAAAGATGCTTCTTTGTAGAGATATACAGAGTTAAAGTTATAAAAAATCATGATAATTTTTTATCTTTTTTCTTTTAAATTAATGGAGATCTTCAAACCAGATTTAGTATGAGATAGGTCGTTATACCCCTCCTGATCTATGTTGAGAGGACTTGCAATTCTGTAATATAATATCAGGTGATTAAACTACAGAGAGTTCCAGAATGATTGTCCTTGCCGCTTCATAATGATTTTTTATGTGCCGTCTTTCTATTTTTAGTATCTGCACTAGAATCATGAGCGCAGGCAAGGGAATTTACTACCGAAAATTCCATTTCTCCTTTGCCTAAAAATTTATAAATAATAATTATGTATTCTCAAGAAATACAAAATTACCAACCTGATTTAGGACTCTCTGAAACAGTATAGTATAGAAAAATACTTTTTTAAACGCAAATGATATTTCAGTAAAACAATTTACACGAACACACGAAAACACGAAAAATGCTGAACGCCACTGAGTCAAACGTCAAATGCTGTCAAATTTGAATATTCTAAAAATGACAGAAAAAAAGAAAGGGCAAGCCGTGGTAGCAACTTGGCGTTCATATTAACGATATGAGCGGCAAGCAAGGTAGGTCGCGGTTAGTATTTGGATGGGTGACCATGCAGGGAAGACTGTCGGCGCTTGCCCGCATCTTCTAGTGGCCTGTACGTCGGTGAATTCACAGAAGCTATGCAAATTTAGGCGAGATTTGCATAGAAGACGTACCATCCCTTGGATAGGATGTAAAGCCGGAGACCCCTTGTCTATGAAATGATAGGCAAGTAAAAGATCCCTACCCTACTAGAAAAAGTGGGGGTTCGGCAAAATTTCCAGGTTGGGGGTTGCTCGTCTCCTGGCGTCGGTGATTGGCCTTAGTTGCGGAAATAGGCCGACGTCAAATAAACGAAAAAAAAAAACAGAAAAAAAGAAAGTAATTTTAGCAAATGGAAATAAATTTTGATTATATTCAGGATAGGCTGCGTTCCCGTACCGGACAATCATTCTGGAACTCTCTGTACTAGCAGTGCAGATAAGGATAATCAGTATACGATACTCTATAACAAAAACTAGTACGGCTATGCAACATGGGTTCCACATGAGAAATGGGTTTCAAATACAACTTTTGATATTAAATAAATATTATGTAATGCAATGTTTTCACATTTTTAACATGGTTTGACGAAAAGTAGATTTTTTTGGCTTTACCTGTTCTTGTGGAAAACTTACATTTTTTGGAAATACTAAAGTTACGGATACAAATGAAAATATTATTTTGTTTTCTAAACTTATTGGGTACCTAAAACTTTAAATAATTTTTCTTCAATATCAACTTCAACTTTCTCTCAACTCAATTCTTCAACTTCAATGTCCAATATCTTTCTGACAAAGCATTTCACAATGAACTGACTTACTGATCCAAAATTTTAGTTTATAAGCTGCCACTGCATTTTTTCTCTTTGATTCTATTCAGTTTCGATATTCTTAGTACCCCGCTCTGTATAATATTTCAAAAATATTCCTAAAAGTGTTTTTGTTTTTCGCCGTATCAATAAATCAATAAAAAACTTGATATACAATTTTGTTTTGTCCAAAATTGTATATCACTTGCCCAAAATTTATTTATAACTACGGAAAAATTATTTTATTTCCAGTGCGTTGTTTTAAATTATTATAAATCTTTATAAATCTTTTGTTGGTTATTTAGTTTATATAATCATGCGACATATAAAACAAAACATGTTGATTTCCCGGCTGAATAACAGCACTTGAGTAACTTAATTAATATAATCGAATCTGTAATTCTCATTCATTAAGTTTTAGCACGTATATCTGTTGTCCATGTTTTATAATGTATGTGATCTGCCACATGAACACAACAGATGAATTAGTTACGAATTACATTGTGTTTGAGTTACATTGTGTATTAGTAATCTTTAGAAATCTCACGTTCGATTAGTAACGGCAGAACAATTTTTATTTAAATTGTTAACCTATGGGGTCAGTTATCTATTTATATAGGGAGTATCCAATCCACTTTGCTGATATACTGGGTGTCTCTATAAAAAAATACAAATCACAGATTTCGCAACCCTTGCAACCATCGCAGACATTGGAAATGATAACACCATGTTATGAAACATAATTATAAGCGCGCCGATCGTTCTATCAAATGAGACCACATTAAGCGAGTACGGTATTATAACTGAACACTTCCCATTACTTTGACGCCTCCGTCGGTCAAGCACTGCTCTGTCTATATTAGTGAAGTAAAATCGACGGTCTAAATCGGTTCTTTCTACTGGTAGATATCTATAAAAGCTCCAGTATTCGCGCTATAACCCTGAGCGCCCGTAATACTTCACTCTGATAAATGCGAGCGCTTTTTAATAATTCGATAATTCGAAAACGGTTACAGATATCAACCCAGACTTTTCTTTAATACTTTTTCAATATCTAGACGAAATTTCATTCGGTGCATATATGTACAAATTTTTGAATATTTCACAACTAACCGCATATCGAAGCAAAATTTCCTAAACTAGATTTTGACCGACAACAGGATCGGTGTGGATCTGTTAAAAATAACAAAATAAACAATCCCAGCCCATCACTTCATTTTGGCAGACGGGGATGACTGGTCAAAAAGGGATGATTCTGTAAAAATAGAAAAATATTAAAATTTCCTAAACTAACTTTTGACTGGAAATAGGATCGGTGTGGATCTGTTAAGAATAACAAAATAAACAATCCCAGCCCATCACTTCATTTGTCAGACGGGGATGACTGGTCAAAAAGGGATGATTCCGTAAAAATATAAAAATATTAAAATTTCCTAAATTAAATTTTGACCGACAACAGGATCAGTGTGGATCTGTTAAGGATAACAAAATAAACAATCCCAGCCCATCACTTCATTTGTCAGACGGGGATGACTGGTCAAAAAGGGATGATTCCGTAAAAATATAAAAATATTAAAACTTCCTAAATTAAATTTTGACCGACAACAGGATCAGTGTGGATCTGTTAAGGATAACAAAATAAACAATCCCAGCCCATCACTTCATTTGTCAGACGGGGATGACTGGTCAAAAAGGGATGATTCCGTAAAAATATAAAAATATTAAAATTTCCTAAATTTAATTTTGACCGACAACAGGATCAGTGTGGATCTGTTAAGGATAACAAAATAAACAATCCCAGCCCATCACTTCATTTGTCAGACGGGGATGACTGGTCAAAAAGGGATGATTCCGTAAAAATATAAAAATATTAAAATTTCCTAAATTAAATTTTGACCGACAACAGGATCAGTGTGGATCTGTTAAGGATAACAAAATAAACAATCCCAGCCCATCACTTCATTTGTCAGACGGGGATGACTGGTCAAAAAGGGATGATTCCGTAAAAATATAAAAATATTAAAATTTCCTAAATTAAATTTTGACCGACAACAGGATCGGTGTGGATCTGTTAAGGATAACAAAATAAACAATCCCAGCCCATCACTTCATTTGTCAGACGGGGATGACTGGTCAAAAAGGGATGATTCCGTAAAAATATAAAAATATTAAAATTTCCTAAACTAACTTTTGACTGGAAATAGGATCGGTGTGGATCTGTTAAGAATAACAAAATAAACAATCCCAGCCCATCACTTCATTTGTCAGACGGGGATGACTGGTCAAAAAGGGATGATTCCGTAAAAATATAAAAATATTAAAATTTCCTAAATTAAATTTTGACCGACAACAGGATCAGTGTGGATCTGTTAAGGATAACAAAATAAACAATCCCAGCCCATCACTTCATTTGTCAGACGGGGATGACTGGTCAAAAAGGGATGATTCCGTAAAAATAGAAAAACGTTAAAATTTCCTAAACTAACTTTTGACTGGAAACAGGATCGGTGTAGATCTGTTAAGAATAACAAAATAAACAATCCCAGCCCATCACTTCATTTGTCAGACGGGGATGACTGGTCAAAAAGGGGTGATTCCGTAAAAATATAAAAATATTAAAATTTCCTAAACTAACTTTTGACTGGAAATAGGATCGGTGTGGATCTGTTAAGAATAACAAAATAAACAATCCCAGCCCATCACTTCATTTGTCAGACGGGGATGACTGGTCAAAAAAGGATGATTCCTTAAAAATTGCCGTAGTATAGGTTTCATCTGCTCCACTCCTATGTATTGCGTCACTCGTTCGACACCGTTGTCTTTTGGCCTTGAACAAAAACTGCTAATTTTTTCCCTATATACGAACATAAACCTTTCCATTGTGAAGATACATAAGAGGATACATGATTTTGCGGTCATAACTTTTAGATCTACTGGGTTTAAACCCGATAAAAAAGGTGTTAACTTTTAAGTGGTACTCTCTGTATGTTTTCATATTTTCGCTGGCATAGAGGAAGCTAAAAAATGGGATATTTTCACCTATTTACCTATAAAGGTAAGTGCACCTTTCAAACCATGTCTGACCGTTTTTTTCTGTACACAAATAATATCTTCAACTTTTACTTAAACGTAAAAGAAATACTAATCAATAAGTCAAAAGTTGGAGTTAGATACTTTGAATATTTAAATTCCCCTAAAATACATATAATTTTAATATACAGGGTGTTAGTTAAACATGCGGCAAAAATTCAAGAGGTTGTTCCTTGGACTATTCTAAGGATATTTTATCCTTTGATGATTTTTGAAAAAGCACTTTGTTGCGAAGATATAGGTCGAAAAAAATTTTCAACAAATCCAATTTTGGAGATTTTTTTGAGATTTTCGAAGATAAAATATGATCTTTAGATAATTAATTTTATTTATCCACTAGAATGACATTTTTAATGGTCAGTTTGAAACCAATAGATTTTTGGAGAGTACGAATATAGAAAATTAGTTAAGAAATATTTTTTTATTTTAAATATTTGTGTAGTTAAAGGCGCACTGGTTTCAATTTTAGCGATTTTCTGCGGCTGTACAATTTGTTTTTTGTAGAAAGTATGTCTACCACGTGTGTTAACTTTTTATTAACAATAAAATAATTCATATTTCAATAATTACTTTTCGTATTAAGCAATCTGGATTTATTTCCATACGGCGCACTTAATAATAAGTTAAAAATATGTACTTATAACTAGTGTTCTAAATTGAAAATGCAGAAAACTAACCAATGGGTACATTTATTGGAAACATTCAGTAGGCGTGTCACCATCTTAATGCAGTAACGACTTTATTTATACATACAGCTATTTACTAATCATTAATTCAAAATTACAAATCTACATATATAAATATTAATTATTGTTAATTAGATTTAAAATTAATGATTCAGAAATAATAAATATTAATACTAGGAAGTAAAAATCATGTTATTCAATAAAAACTTTTTCCAATTTTATTGTTTTAAATACACTTTTACTTTGAAGTCGGTAAAAATGTAGGAAATATTTATCACCGTGGATTTTTTTTTGAATATCATAAAATGACAAGGTTGATATATAAGAAAATATAAAACACAAAGCTTTTCATGATTAACGATGCGAATAACTTGAGAAAAATTACTAAATCAAGAACAATGCGGCCATGTAGGTAAAAAATAGGGTTAACGAGTACGAACGAAATGATTAATTATTACAATTTTTTAAAGACAGTGAGTCAACTTTTTATTAAGAAAGCACAGACTTAATAGTGCAGTCACCTGCAATTCTAATTTTCATTACCAAAACATTCACCTTCGTTTAATTTTTTGCAATATCTGTAATTTGTGAAAAGGAAATAAAGGTTCGTTAAAGCTAACCAATTTAAATAACCTTCACCCTTTAATTTGTTGATTTTTTGGCATTCTTACCTCAATAATGTGTAATTAATAGTATATGTATTAATATAATCGAATTTGTTATTCTCATTCATTAAGTTTTATACACAACTGGAGTTATTTCGCATAAAATTAGAATTATATTTGTAAAAAAACGGATCGGGACAAATGCGCTCCCATAGCGTGTTCCTATTCAACCAATCAGGGTACTCCGAGGTGGAGCGTCGATGCGTTTCATAGGCGAGATGTGTGTAACCGTTGAGTGAGCAAATTATAAGCTCACTCAACGGTGTAACTTACTGAATTCTATGCGAAATAAGTAAGTGGCGAGACGTATATACAGTGTTATTCAGAACTTATCCATAATAAAATTTGGGGATGTTCAACATACATGTAGAAATGTGGTAGTGCAAAAAAAATTGTTTGGCGGCTTCTGAAAACTATTTAAAAATTTTTCATTGCACGCCGCTGGATATTGGTCCACTGTAATGGAGTGACCTTGGTACTGACAATGCAAACTGGCTAGCATGAAAAAAACTTCGGAAGTTTTGCAGCGTTTTTACTTTAAAATAAACTTAAAGATAGATAGATGTGACCAAAGTGACGTGTCTTTAAAATGAATAAAATTTTGTTACACTAATTTTGAAGAATTGCGCTACTTGATTACTAGGTATTAGAAACATGAAATTTATAAAAAATTTGCACATACCTTGTTACAAAAGCTGTTCGAAATTTTGTACATCAGCAGTAAATTGGGGATTTTCAGTATTTTGCTGTAACAACCACTCACAAAACCTAACTCGTAATTGATATTTCGCTGGTAACAGTGCCCCAGACAGTTTCCTAGCAATATGACTTGTACTTATTCGCGGATTTTCACGGACCAGATTCAACACTTGTTCTTCAGCTGCTAAAATACATTGTGGTCGTCCCGGGCCACCATCTCGTCCACTCCAACTTCACCATAAATAAGAATCATGTCCATTAACTCAGCATTACTGTACACATGAGCCATTTTGAAAATTTTACAGTTTAACACTCCTACGATCTACGATAAATAAAACACCCGCACTGAGAGAGGACACAGATAGACTGATGACTGCATAGACAATACAGATATTATCCCCACTCCAATTCTATTCGCTCGGTCTTAACCAGGGCGTTCCAGGTACAAAAACTGTTGTTTACTGTTTTTTGAAGGAATGTGAATAATGTGATAATTCTTGATGTGACAATAAACTTTCTTTAAAAACAACGATTATTATTACTTTTGTAAGGATAAAATATGGACTATGTTATATCATCTGAAAGAGAAAAAAGGGGACTTTCGGTTAATGTCAGCCACCTATCCATTACATTTAAAAAAAAATATATTTTACTGTGATTCTCAACCATTTTAAGAGATATATAAAAAGTAGCAAGTGCATGTCATTTTACATGAAAAATACTGCAAAAAACATGTGAAGCATTTTTCTCTAACTCTTCAAATGAACGAGCTACGAGGGATAATAGAAAAGTTGGATTTTTCGTTTTTTGTCAATAACTTTTCAACCTTCCCCCGTATATAATTTTTCGCCTTACCGTAGCATTACTAATACGAAACTGCACTAATTTGCTCATTTAAGCGTTTTTGTATCTCTACTAATAAAAAAGTTACCCATGCAACGGGTCAAGAAATAGGGCGCCCTGTATAGGCAATACCATTAACATTTGATAATACAATCGACAAAACCAAATAATATACTAATTAAAATATGAAAAATGTATAAAAACATAATAATAAAATAAATAACATGTGGGCATTTAAAACGAAACAAAAACTGTAGTATAAAAAATATTAATATATGCTTTTATATCAGTAATCCTACAACAAAGGATATCGAGCTCAGGATATTCATAGGAATTAAGCTCAAAAAATAAGCTAATAATAAGTTTATTAGCTTAATTCCTATAAACAAATGTGTAAACGGTTATTCTCACAAAATTACCATGGACGTATTTAATCATTTTAGAATAATTTTGAATATTTAATAATAAATCAGTAGTTAGATCAGAACTTCTAGTATGTTAATTTCCTTGTTTGTTAATCAACCTTGCTTCAAACTCTATTTGTAACTACCATTTTTCCCAATTCCGGTAGTTCACAATCTTAAACACACGAAATGAAAACAAAAATGCATACCAATATAAGCATTTCCTTGAAAACCCAATATATTATATAAATAATTTATAACTACCTACTAGCACACCGGATAAAACTGCCGAAAATATTTGTTTATATTAATAATTTAGTGTCACCTACTATCAGAAACATACAATACAAGGAAATCGTCGTCGTTCTTCAACTGACAAAATATTTTCATTGACATTTTAAGATGCGATTCCTCGATACATTTTATGGGGAATACCATTGCTATTTATTTATTAAATAATAAGTTTAGTGACCTTTCCGAATCGCCCAATATGTTCATTGCAAGGTTTACTGTCGTGTCATGGTCACGGTCCCTGGCCTACTTTTTACCAACAAAATATCTTTCAAACAAGGACTTTTGGATGGATGAACCGTTTCCTTGTATCAAAACTACTGTTTACCGAAACACAAATGTTTCAGTGTTACATCTACACTGTCAAAAACTGACGTCCTGGATCCTCGGCAGCTTTACTTCTTACATTCCAATATTCGGCAACACAGAAATAAATCTCACCTGAAAAAAGTGAACATAGACACGGAAGAAAAGCTATATCCCTCCTAAAATGATCGGTTGTTCAGAAATCTGATATCTATTTAAGTAATGCCTTAAGGTATATAATCACTTACCTTTATGTATACAGAGTATATCAAGTATCCTACCATTTAAAAAAGATCTGAAGCGCTATATATTATCAATACCTAGAGTAGAAATCCACTATTTATCCTTCATAAAATAATTTGAACTATTGGAGAATCTATGTATGTAAGCAGATAATAAAAAAAACTTTTATTATCTATCTACACAAACTTATCGTGTCGAGTTCGCAGAGGACACATCGGCTCAGCTACAGACATCAAAGTTTCGGAGTTCTTGCTCCTCTTCAATGTATAGCGTAACTTAAGGAAAGGATTTAATATGAAATAATGAAGTATACCTAATTTGTGATATATATATTCGATTCATGAGCATGAGTTATTACTTATTAGTCGCCTAGAAAAATGTGTAAGCATCTTGAATAGCTAATAAAAACGTAATAATTGAGAGCTCCTGCAAAATTTTTGATTACATTTTGTTACTAGATATAATACTTTCACCTTCACAAAAATGTACAATGATTTCATCACAAAACAGATAAACTAAGTTAGAAGAGCACCTTAGAATCTTGACATAAATATAAAATGTCAAATTGTAGGATGAAAACATGGAATGGGAGGTTACTATCTACATGGTTTATATTGAGTGTGCAAATAGTTTGCATACACTAAGACAAATACAAGGTCTTACACGAATTTCTGAACCTTCATAAGGCTTCAAGCTGAAAAATCTGATTGCTAAATTTTATGAATTAAAAGTTTCACCGTATATACCCAGAACATTAAATGTATTGTCGAGAGGTCAATATAGAGTGGGTATATAAACCTATTCCAATAATGATAAAGTCGAAAAATAAAAAAGTGCGCATTACATATCATTTTTAGATACAGTTTCTTGAATTGCATGTTATGTAATGAACAAGTAATGTTAACAATTTTAAAGTAGAAAGTTTAAATTATATGTTTTTGACATTTAATATTCCTAACAAAGCTGTATTTCATTAAAAAGAGCCTATGTGATTTTGTGCTTAGTTCGACTGAAAAATACGTAGATTTAAAATCTAATTAATAATACAGTGTTATTCAGAACTTATCCATAATAAAGTTTGGGGATGTTCAACATACATGTACAAATGTGGTAGTGCAAAAAAAATTTTTTTGGCGGGTTCTGAAAACTATTTCAAAATTTTTAATTGCACGCCGCTGGATACTGGTCCACTGTAATGGAGTGACCTTGGGACTGACAATGCAAATTGGCGATGTCACATATAGCACGAAAAAAACTTCGGAAGTTCTGAGTATACCGACACCCGGCGGAAAAAAGATTTGCAGCGTTTTTACTTTAAAATAAACTGAAAGATAGATAGATGTGACCAAAGTGACGTGTCTTTAAAATTAATAAAATTTTGTTACACTAATTTGAAGAATTGCGCTACTTGATTACTAGGTATTAGAAACATGAAATTTATAAAAAATTTGCACATACCTTGTTACAAAAGCTGTTCGAAATTTTGTCCCTCGACTTCTACACACTTTTGGGCACGCCTTATCCAATTTTGCCGCACTAAAGCGAATGTTCCTCCTGGTTGCTGATCTTGTAAACACAAATTGCTCGACTGTTTCCACTTCGGTACGGTACACCTCACAAAAACCTAACTCACTCAATGGCAAAACCTAACTCGTAATGGATAATCCGCTGGTATAGTCTAGATAATGTCAATTGAAACTGTAAAAAAAATTCCTACAAAAGAAACACCTGCACCTCGCCGGCAGCCTCTTTGTTTACGCACATGTGTCGTTTGTCGGAATTTTTTATGCAGTTTCAATTGAGATTATAAAGACTATAACAGTGCTTGAACACGCTGGATATGATACGGATAAAACTGAGCTTCGTGTAGTAAGCGCCACACCGTTGATTGGGATATCCCAGGCACCTGCCTAACGATCTGACTTGTACTTATTCGCGGATTTTCACGGACCAGATTCAACACTTTGTTCTTCAGCTGCTAAAATACGTTGTGGTCGTCCCGGGCCACCATCTCGTCCTCGATTTGCACGTAAGTTACCAGTATCACGGCCACGTTATACCACTGCCGTAAAAGTTGCATAATTTGGCGTGTGTCGATTGGGAAATAGATCCGCATACAAGCGCGAAGCTGCCACTGCATTTTGTCCAACTTCACCATAAATAGAATCATGTCCATTAACTCAGCATTACTGTACACATGAGCCATTTTGAAAATTTTACAGTTTAACACTCCTACGATAAATAAAACACCGGCACTGAGAGAGCGACACAGATAGATTGATTACTGATAGACAATAGAGATATTATCCCCACTTCAACTCTATTCGCTCGGTCTTAACCAGGCGTTCCAGGTACAAAAACTTGCTTTACTGTTTTTTGTAGGAATGTGGTATATCAGATGTCGTTGAAGTACAGTTGCCCATCTACGTATTCCTTTATAATGGTATAACTTTTAACATTGTTTACAGGAAATCCTAAGACTTTTATTATAAATTTTTTTGGTGTTATCGATTTCTTATTTAAGGATTCACATATCCTCAAAGTTTTAGAGATATGTTCTGAATAACTCTGCATAATCCATTGAGCTTAGTGCCTCATTAGTACTTTCCATCACATATACAGATACAAAATGAAGTAAAACTATAACGCAGCTACAGAAACTGTTCCTTGAACATTTCGCATCCTTCTGTTTCTTGTTTGACTGAATGCTGACGCTATAATCGAAAAAAAAAACAACAACAATAAATGTAATTCACAGAAACTAATGTTTCTATTTCAAAGGATATTTCTATTCCCACGCAAGTTAACTTTTTATAATTGGGTTTTTAAACAAAATGATATTTAAACAAAATGTAATTCATTGGACAGTACATGCGTAATAAAGCATAACAATTTTTTCATATAATGAGATTTATATTACCGCATTAGTGAATGAGTAAATTGCGTAATCTTATAAAACGACAGTAAGTCGTATTTCCCTTGGTATGTAGACATGATGTAATAATTAATTTTGTTGATAATACATGTCGATATAATCATTATAATCTTGACCTTAATTCTTTCATAACGCAAAAATCTGTCACATATATTCTAAACTATTAGGCACTGCATAAAATCAATCTATACGCATAAAAACCATAGTTCGCCCGCTTTTTGCATTTGTGAGCATCATTTAGCATATTTTTATACATATGTAGTTTATTGATTCGACCTCTTCTTGATGAAAATCCATCTTTAACTCTTGAATGAACAGTTTTATGATTTTCACAACTTTTTTATTTATATATTAATTTTAAATAGTTATATAAAATCATGACAATTGTTTCGCCAACATACTGGCTTCTTCAAGCCAGCTTGAGCAAGAAAAGTACCAAAGAGGTCCATCAGGTACCAATATACCAAAACGTAAATTTTGGCGGGGTCCATTTATCAGATATGGGTTATTTCATATTCTAAAGTTATACTGAACCAAATGAAAACAAATTTTTTGAAAAATTGTAATAATGAGATGACAGTAATGCACATACCAGTAATGACACTGACATTTGACGACTTGACAGCATGACAGAACAAAATTCGTGACATTGGGCGCATTCAGGGAACCGCAGTGCTTCAGCGCTTTATTCAAATAGCTGTAGCGCTGTATTAAGGCGCTGTAGCGCTTTATTAAAGCGGTAAAGCATATACTTTTCCCGCTGGAACGCTGAATAGTTCCATCAAGCGATAAAATTCATATAGTTTAGGTTTACGTCTATGGGTTTACGCACAAAATATCTATGGGTAATATTAATTATTATTAATATTAATTATAAAATATGAATTACTGAAAATTATGTCACTTTAAGCTTGCGTTTAAAATGTCGATTCAGCGAACGTGAAGCGGTAAAGCGCTAAAGCGCTGGAGTGCTATGTTTTCCTGAATGCGCCCATTATCACAGTTGACCATGGACGCCACGGAGCTGTAAATCAAAGTTGACAAAATGAGTAACCACACCACAAACAGAACTGACCAATGACACCAGCTGAACAAATAGTAAATAATGAACCTGGAAAGTTTAGTGTAATTTTTAAACTTTACTGTAAGCCGTGTGGGAGCAAGGATTGTTAACTGTTTACAGGATTGCTCGATCCCTATACTACAATGTAATCCATAATTGTGACGTCATCAAAGATCCCATAAAGCAATCTGTCAAAGTCAAACTGCAAACGCGAAAGGGGAATTTGAATTTAAAATTATCAAATCATTAGTTAATACCCTTGTTGTTTGTATTTGTGGGTAATAGCAAAGAGGAATTAGTTTATCTTCTTTGATAATAGTTTCTGTGCATACCTATAATAAGTAATTGCATAATATTTTCCTTGGTTTCTTTATATGTTCTTTAATTCTGTGTCTACCAACAAATTGAAATTATATGCACATTTTGATACAAACTATCCGAGTATATTATTAAAATAGGTAAGCATATGCATATACTTTTTTAATTATGAACATATTCGGAAGCAAAGATTCTGTAGAGAAATATGAACGGAAAAAGTGTGATGTTGGGTTATGCTGTAAGATGTTCAAGATATATTTTTAGGTTTTAAGTGTATATTTACGTAAATTTGTTAGTGCTTATCTTTACCATCTTCTTAATAGTTAAAAGATACTTACATACAAGGATGATTAGTTTTATATATAATTAATAATAACTGCTTTTTTTTACAATAAGCAACATGTATACTGTTCGCAGGTATACTATATAATGCACAGAGGCCAATTTGTGATCTCGTAATTGTAGAAATAGGTACAATTTATACTGTTATTACAAACTTTAATAAATAATAACCATTCAAATACGAAAATTCTCTTTCAAATGTGAAATATAACAACAAACACAAAATATATTTTGACAGTTCGATTACAAGTATCTTCGACGACGTCACAAAGGCGGATGACAAAATTGAGCGATCGAGCAATCCTGTAAACAGTTAACAATCCTTGGTGTGGGAGTTCAAAAGGTACCAAAAAGGTACCATCCCTGGCAACACTGCTAATGTTACCATGCCAAAAATCGGTATAAATATATGCCGTAAAGTAATAAAAGAGTAAAATATAAAAAGCAAAACCTCGACCTCGGAAGACCTATGTATAAAAATTATGTAAATTAGTACAAATGGATAGAATAATCTATTTTATATTTAATAAGCTCAAAATATATTCAATAATGGTGAACAATTAGTCTCCAATTGACCGTTTAAAATTATATCTGAATTTTTTAGTTTATTGATTTTGTAATAAATGACTATAGAGTTAGTTTAATCCATTATTTTTTACGTGTAGAACTTCAAAACTATAAAATTATGATTATCTTTTATCAGGTGATTAGCATATACAGGTCCCCAAATAAAAATACCGTCAATTTGGAAACAAAGACACAAAATCTTAAGTAGGTGATAGTTAAATAAAGATAAATAACATAGTTCAAACGCAGCTGAGAGCCACCCTGTCACCCCACCCCCGCTCGCTAAGTCGTAACCATGTAAAGTGTCAAGTATGACATCTCCCAATCATAGATATTGATATCTCGACTCCTCCCATGCACCGTTATTTTTCTCTGGTTAATAAACATTTTACTTACTATCGACTCGTCTTTATCTCCAAATTCAACATATTTTATTTGGGGATCTGTATAGTCTATTTGTCTCTTGTTAAAGCTTCTTTTGTGTTCTCCCGCATGATCCTTTGTTTCAAATTTCTTCCAGTTTGTCCTATATATACTTTGTGAAAAGTACCACATGAAAACTTATTTGCTGATTGATTTTCCTTTTTCATTTGGTCTTTATTGTTTTTTATTAGTTTCTTAAGGGTATTAGATGTTTGTAAGATTTTTTTTATTAGATGTGTGTAAGCAATATTAATGTTCTGTTTTTTTTAAATTTTTGCGATTGATTCTGTAGGTTTACCGGTGTAAGTAATAGTTTTATATTTAGGAATTATGTTCTTGGAGATGGGATATATCGATTTAATATTTTTTTTTGTGCATTTTGTACAAAATAAATAATGGATTTGGAGAATTCCCCTAAATCCTTATCGCCTGAATGGAAAATAACAAAACGTTGGTGGTTCGCCATTGTATCCTGTTATTCTTTACATCACAATAAAAAATAGCAAATCATGCTATCTTTATAATAAGTTATACAACAATAGATTCACCCGAACTAATTTAGTGTAAAATGCGAAGAAACAAAGGGAATATTCTCAAAAGTTTCGGACCACTGATTTAGTTTTATCAAGTTTTGATATACAACCATTTTTAATTAAAACTCAGAAATCAATCAAGTGGTTTGTTCCAACTCGCCGTTTTGTATCGTTCACTGAATCAATTCACAACTGAATAATGCGCAAACGTTAGTTTGACAGCGTTTGGTGACTGAAAACTGGATTAAGTTGGAACGGATTGCTAACTTCTCGAGATCGAGAGTTCGTGTGGTTTCTTGTTCTGTGTCCTGCCATTTTATAATCTCATTTAATTAGTTTTGTAATGTTTTTACATTTGTAAATATTCACCTTCTTAATAAAGTGGATACTCGAAGCGGATGGTTCTTTATGAAACATCGTGAAAATAATTGTTTTGAAAAATACATTGATCTCATTTAGCTGTTCCAAGAAATATATAGAAAACACTCTATATTATTATAATACACTAGTATTTCGGCTTGTTAGGCCTTTTTCAATAGAGTAAATGTCTATTACTAAACATTTCCAAGCGCGTTTTCGTTATTTATTTGTTTACGAGTTTACCTACCTCGATTGATTCTACCATCTGGTAAAGCCCGAGTTTTTATTATTACCTTTTCTAAGAAGGGCGAGAGTGTAAAATCTATCTGATCATTTGTAGTACACGGATTTATAATTAAAGATTTTTTAATTTCTAATTGCTCTAACAGATCTAAGCGCTTTCCTTTCTTTTCACGATGCAGTACCTTTACATTTTTCTGATCTATAAAATGATTGTTTTCTATGCAATGCGTGGAAAATCCCGAATTTCTTGCATTATTTAATATGGATTTTTTATGTTCTTTTACTCTGGTTTCAATACTTCTACCGGTTTGACCCACATACACGGCATTACAATCCCCGCAGTTAATTTGGTATACTCCCGATTGTTTTAGTTTATTAACCCTTTCTTTGTTGTTTATCAAAATTCTCCCTATAGTACGCTTGTTGACACTAATCGTTTTACACTCGTTTCGTTCTATTCTGCGAGCTATTTTTTCGCTATAACCTTGGACGTGATTAAAATAACTATAGGTGCCTTCTTTTTCCCGAATATTGTAAAACTCCCGACGAATTCATTTCCTCCTTTTTGTTTTTTAGCATGCTATCTATTAGTTTTTCTTTATATCCGTTGTTTCTTGCAATTTGTTTGATTGTACTTAATTCTTTTTCAAAATCTGCTTTTTCCAGCGGAAACATTAAAAGCCTATGTATTAAACTATGGAAAACCGACTTTTTTATTTGCCAGGACTGCTGCGAACTTGCCGGTATAATTGCGTCGGAAGTTGTTGGTTTTCTATAAACCGAGAATTTTAATTTATTTTCTACCTTTCTTATTGTTATATCCAAATAGTTTAATTGATTGTTTTTTACCTTTTCCATTGTAAACTGAATATTATCGTTAAGTGAATTTAAAAAATTGAGAAATTGGAAATGTTTAGTAATAGAAATTTACTCTATTGAAAAAAAAACCGAAATACTAGTATATAGAGTGTTTTCTATATATTTCTTGGAACATTCAAATGAGATCAAGGTTTTTTTCAAAACAATTACCTTCTTAATAGTTCTTAACTGTTATTACTGTTCCTCTAGATACTCTCCACTGGATTCACTAGGTATAAAAATTGTTATAATAATCTATATCGCTCATTTTACCTCGGCGGTAAAGAAAAAAACCGAAATTCAGTTAATTAAACCAATAGGAACTTCTAATGTTTAGCAGTTTTAATTAGCACAATGGAAAAATAGATAAAAATAAGAAGCAAACCACGAAAGTTACATTAGGGTAATTTAAGGTTAAATTACATGCAAAGTATAGGTAATTAGTAATACAAATAAGGTAGGTACTTATTTGGTAAGTAAAACAAATTTAATAAGCCACACAACTACGGAAGTTAGTAAATTCATCATATCACCATTTTCTCATATCACATTTCTTTGGTGGGGTGACATGCTTATAGATGAAGTTACATGATATAGGAAATAAGATTTCAAAAGAGGCTATAATATTACACAGACGACTAAGAAAAAATCACTGTATCAGGTGGCCAAATTTGCTTATCTGCTTGTTATTATAAGATATCTCTTGAACTGTGTGAGATACAAAAAAAATGAATCCCCTGAAATTCATAGTGGGCTATGATTTACTTCGTAAGATAATTTCCTTCTCTTTGCAGCGATCTATAATATGTGTGGTTCATTTATTCGTTTTAACTATTTTTTACAGAATCTTTATTTTGACGATTATTAATACCTTGTATTTTCAGAGAGCTGCGACTAAATAGCGTGTAAAGCGGGTCAACACGGATGTGCGCAAACTGCGGCATCAAAATGCTTTTCACGTTAGTATACTGTTGCCCATGTTGTAGTGCGGTTGCGTTTTGAATACATTGTTATAAATTGTACTTGTTTATTGCTTCTGTTCCTATGTACTTTCTTTTATTACGCTTATTATGATACACCCATGTCGCGTGGCGCAGTTATAAAAGCCATAGTTATAACCCGAAATTTTATCAACTTACTTCATCAACCATTTTGCAACTCGGCATTAAGTTTATCCCAGAAAAAGAAATCGAGAAAGGGAGGTTAATGTTTTCATATATCTCCTAGTTCAAGAGTTATCCTATAAAAGCAAACAAATTTGGCAACCCGATACCTACAGAGTGTTTTAAAGTTCTCTCTCTGTATTTTTTAAATATATGGATATGTTACGGTAAATGTGGAAGACCGTGAGATTTTAGCTCAAAAATATGTAGCATACTCTATAGCTAAACCTTATTTGACATTTTTTGAAAATTTTGACAGCTTCAAGGATATCCAAGACACTTTGCAACCTTTTTCGCACAGGACTTTCATTCACCCTTTGTCATGTTCAAAGAACATAAGATGGAGTATCTTCCATAATTAAAATAAATACAGAGATAATATACTAAGCGTTCCATTTTCCCGTTATATTTTGAGACCTTCAAACCGCGAAAACTTTTTTAATTCAAACGGAGCACCCTGTATTTTTTCACCGCATTTTATGTAAAATTAAATTCCCTTTTTCCTGATGTAAGCATTGCAGCTGTTTAAGTTACAACTTTTTGAGATATTACAGATTTATACACAGATATAAGACTATGCTGTGTTTCTGTACCTATGCTACGTATCCATTTCCAAAATTGAAAGGAATATATTAATTAGTGTGAGAAACAAAGAAAAATGTATTTTTAATTTTCTTGACTTGAACACCCTGTAACTTAGAAACGAAGCATCATCGACCTAATGTATGTTTGCCTCAATCGTTATACTCTAGCCGCAAAATTTGCCCTGTACAATTTGTTATCTTTCATTTAAATACATCCTGAATCAAACACATTCAAAATTGGCTGAGTTCGGTTCTGTACGAGTATATCGTGTAGAACAATCGTTAGGTTTCTAGATACAGTAAGTTGTTATTTTTTTTTATTCATTCCTGAATAATATTTGAATTTAATCTTTTAAACTGGTTATAACTAGTTGAATTTGAGTAAAGAATTTTATTATTCGCATAAAGAACTTACTATGTTCAGGCCAGCTTGAACGTCATTTGATAATTTACTTCTTGGAATATCCATAGACATGGGAAGGATTAAAAAAATTGATTTATATATAGTATTAAACTACGTAAGTATAAACATATTATACGAATGCCTTAGTTCTACCTCTAATAAAATGAATATATGGTGGAATTAGATTTGAAGAAGTACCCAAATACAGAGTAAACAGATACAAACAAGGAATCATTGTGCAGGAGTTGATAATTTTAAAACTATGACATTTTGTCAAAATGATTGAAAAAATATATCTCCTCGTACGCTCATTTCGGTACACCATCCGAAGCAGATAGTGTTTGCTGACTGTATTTATTTGTATTTGTTGTGGTTAAGGAAGACTTTGTGGTTATATTTTGTTTTTGGTTAATTTTCTGTATGAGAATGATTACAAACTTTATAAAATGAGTGATGATGACGATTCAGACATTTTGACAGATCTCGATTCGAGTGACGATGACGTGAAGCTACTTTTTAAGGATGCCAGAACATAAAATGAACATTATTTACGTAAGAGATGTATGTAAAAAATGTTAGTAAGTGTCTAGTAACCAAATTCATAATTCAAATGATCCGAGAATGCGTTTCAAGCGCACCTTTTTGTGAATCAACTGAAGTACCGTTCAAATTCCGCGCATGCTCACTAATAAACCATACACTAAATCTGCCCACGTACTGGTTTGGGGCGATATGAGGATCGTTGCTTGAAACAAACCTATCCTATCATCCTCGATTACCTCTCAAAGGATTGGATTCCATGGAAAATGCTCGGACAAGTTAATTTTTATTTGAAGGGGGACACATTGTTATATTATTGACATTTTTATAGGGTTCCCCACAAAAGAGAGGTTTGCCACAACTTGTATGTTTTAAATGGAACCTCCTGTGTATTTTTACAGATTTGGATAGAACGTCCTCTCACGAATACATCGATATAGGGTTCCTTTGGATTCCTTTTGGTTCCTACGAATCCTTTGACAGATAATCGAGGATGAAGCTCTTTTGTTGACTCACTCTGTATGATGTGAAGCAGCAACATCTCCGATTGTTAGTTGATTTTCTTTTTCACTTAAACCAAAAGTATTTGTCTTGTGCCACAGCACAGCATCAAAATGATTCATCTGTATTGATCGGTGTCTCGGTACAGTTGCTTAAAAAACATGCCAATGCAATGTACTTTCTCTGCTTTTAAAATAATATCACTATAAGTCCAGACACTGTAAAAGCTAGAGTGAATAAAGTATCACGCAATCAAAAAAGTTTTAATAAAATTTCCAAAGAAAACGACAAAGCTACATAGATTGATGTTTCGGAGTTCTAGTCCTCTTCAGTGTAATGTAGTTAATAGAAATGGTCTAGGATGGTACAGATAGATCTACATGAATACATGAATACATAAAACTTGATTAAAATCGGGCGAAATAAATATGGGCTATTTGTACATAAAACACCGAATGGTGTATCGTAATACTACAAGCCGTAGAAGGGCCATGTATAAAATTTTTTTAAAATTCAAACTTTAAACTCTGAATTCAGACTTTAATCTCTGAATTCCGACTTTAATCTCTGAATTCAGACTTTAATCTCTAAATTTAGACTTTAATCTTTGAATTCAGACTTTAAACTGTGAATTCAGACTTTAATCTTTGAATTCAGACTTTAAACTCTGAATTCATACTTTAAACTCTAAATTCAGATTTTAAACTCTGAAATCAGACTTTAAACTCTTAATTCAGACTTTAAACACTGAATTCAGACTTTAATATTAACAACTACATTAATGTCCTGAAAGTATAATACAGGGTCTTCAAATTTTCAGGTCAAAGTCGAAATCGAAAAAATTACCAATACTCAAATTTTAGTTCATGTAGAATGTTCTATACCTAAAATTCATTCCTGGTCATATATACGGGGTACCACTAATAATGGTACTTATGATACCACTAATAATAAGTGTAGTGACATGAAAAAGAAATGAATAATTTTGCCAAAATTCAGTATATTAATTATCATTTTAATAACAAATCATTTAAACTACCTACCTGAATGTTAAGTTAACCAATTTACATCTCCCAAAAGGTGGTTTTTCCACTAAGTTACCGCTCTACACTTATAGACGATATGAGTTACTTGTTCAGAGCCTTCATTACAGAGTCCACGGATTATTTTCTCATTATATACGCCCATATTTCGTAGATACTTTCTTAAGGCACAGTATCCCGTTACCTAATTGCAGTCGTACGTTCAGGCATAACAGTTGATAGTTTAGAGTTCAAGTCTGAATTCAGAGTTTAAAGTCTGAATTCCGAGTTTAAAGTCTGAATTTAGAGTTTAAAGTTTGAATTCAGAGTTTGAAGTCTGAATTCAGAGTTTAAAGTCTGAATTCAAAGATTAAAGTCTGAATTCAAAGATTAAAGTCTAAATTCAGAGATTAAAGTCTGAATTCAGAGATTAAACTCTGAATTCAGAGTTTAAAGTCTGAATTTAAAAAAAAAATCATACATGGCCCTTCTACGGCTTCGTATAATACTGAGTTAGATGAAAATTATTAAACGATTGGACGACGATACGGGTACCACGAGTAATTAGAGATCCCATTAGAATCACTGAAATGGAATGATCAATCACTCCGTGGCATTTTATTCTATTTTGTAACGGATTTCTATTATTTGTATAGCGTCAAAGAGAGGTACTTAGAATCGCCTTATTATATAACGGAAGCTGGCAGGAATACCTGAAAGTCCTTGACAATGATCAATGACTGCGTATTACTACAGGCTGCGATCGAATGCTTGGTTCAAGGATACTTAACTGTGTTGTGTCAGATAAAATTCGTGATTATTTAAAGGCGTAAATACAAGATTTACTGAAGAGATATTAACTACAGGAAATGTGCATTTACGTAGAGTAGTAAAGAGTAGAAGTATGAAAACCCATAGCAGAGTTTCTATACTTGTCAAAAGTATGAAAACCCTGCAATGGGTTCTCATACTTTCACTAAGTATGGGAATTTTAAAAGCAAGTACTTAGTAAAGTTCGTGCGTTTTCTGAAGCTGCGAACTAAAGAAATACTTAAAAATATTTCTTTTTTTAAATGATTAGGTACTAGACAAACGTAGACTCAAAAAAGCCTGTCGCAAAAATATCAATATTTTTTTAGAGCCCCTCTTTCAAATAAATATCGACCTGTTTCAGAATTTTTTCTTATTTTCATGTAAAATATGACTCCTGAAGTATCTTTGATAATATTCGAAACAACCTGTAAGAAATAAACTAAATATTTAGGGTCTCACCATGTTCAAATTAAATTATAATATTTTAAAAATAGGTACTAGGACTATATTCTCATTTAATACTTCAGTTTAATCTTGAAAGGGGTTGGACCCTTTGGTGTGAAGATAACACTGACGTAGTTTTCCACATAACACCATAACAGAATATCCATTCTTACAAAATTTCGATTCTACTTCAGGTTAAGTCGATTAAAGTGTCAATGCATCATGAAAAGTGTGTCCTCTCATGTCAAAAGCGATTTATTCCGCATAAAATTTTCTGTAACGTAAATTATCTCTCCATAAGGGTAAATAGGGGTATAAATCCCCGTGATTTTAAATGTAACCAGAGTTTATAATCCTTCAGTGTCTGACTCACATTTCGCTTATTCTATATTATGTGTTTTTTTTAATAACACCGAGGAGCAAACGTTGTTCGATTGCTCGATTGCTGTTGTAATCGAGCAATGTCGTTTACATCTGACACACTCTGTATATTTAAGTTAGGTTTCCTCTAAGTTAAACATCTCTTGAAATAATCAGATGACCAACAGGGCAAAACCAAAGCTATTATTTTAGAACCAGTGGTTAAAACACAAACATCTGATGTTCCTTGAATTCCTCGTTGTCGGTACTTTCTACAAAGAATTGTTCGAGCTCGCGAATTGTTCACGCTCGACCTCGACATTGACTACTGCTTCACGCTTTAGTGATTTATCATTTGAAAAGTAAACAGAAGTCATATCTCATCTGAATAAATTAAGGCACATCCAAAACACAGGGAAATTAATAAAAAGGGAAATTTATATTTTATATTTATGTATAATGACATCATTGGATGTACTCAAAACCTCATATTTATATATGGAGTAGGTATATCTAATGTAATATATTTTAAATTACTGTTTCATTGCAACACTGGTAGTTCTTGGTTGTAAGTTCAAGGCAAGTGAAAAACATAATAATAAACAATGTACATTTATTCTATTTGAACATGGTGTAAGGTACATAAGGTACCAACTAGAATTAGTAATTTTAAGACGGATATAACTTAACATAGTTGAGTGAGTTTTTTAGTAAATTTGTATGTATTGGAGACTTATACTTACAACATTAAAAGATACTAGTTTCGTCCGCCCATAATAGCTGTAATAGCAGAGACTGTATTGATAAAAAGAAACTATTCAGAATAACATTTCACAGGTTTGCATTACAAATTAGTAAACAATATGCAGAGCTGTATTTGGCATATTACAAGTAATTATTCAATGTTTTAACTGATAACTGATTGCTTAAATAGTATTTAATAGTACAATTCGTTCGAACATTCGATAAAAGTAACAGATCTAACATAAAAACATCTCAGACGGATGGACTAGATATCATGCTAAGGGAAAGATTAATACGTTTGTGCATTTGTCCATATGGGAGGAAACATTAGTGGCTCTGGTGAAACGAAGGTGTCCGCAGCAAAACGTTATTCTGTCTCTATTGCTGTAAGCCTTGTGATGGATGATGTTACTATTGCTGATGTCGAAGTTTACTGGATATTAACAAATATCAATTATCAAGCCCATATAATTTTCAATCAATTATTAAGATAACTTGGTCATACTAGCTTAGGGTAAATTAAACAGTACAACGATGGAGCATATGCACAAGGCCTTGAATATGTAAAGTAGGCAGGTAAGAATAGGAGAGCAACCAAAGCTATCGGGGGGAGGGTAGTATAGACTGAAGAATTACCTGGAACCCAGGAGCTAGGAATATCAGATCCTCAATTAAAATTTTCTAAATATAATACCATAGCATATATTTCAGATTACACTGTTCAATTTTTAAGCTAATTTACTAAAAATGTACACTTTAGTAAAAAAATTAATAGATCTGAAAGAAATCATTAGGCATTACGGCAATAAAATTGAATTATTTAAAGAACAACAAACATTTTTTTACATCTTTGTGACCATTTTATTTCAAACTGTGTTTTATTTTATTGCGTCATTTTGGTTCCCCATTTCTGACTTATAATTCTAAATAATCCGGGCCTGGCAAGGCAAC
Source organism: Pogonocherus hispidulus (assembly GCA_963924545.1). Classification (NCBI taxonomy): domain Eukaryota; kingdom Metazoa; phylum Arthropoda; class Insecta; order Coleoptera; family Cerambycidae; genus Pogonocherus; species Pogonocherus hispidulus. The sequence goes on from OZ004698.1 coordinate 8,741,639, forward strand.
CATATTCTTAGGAGACTTAGCCACGCCCAGTGAACCTATTGTTGTATGCGGAAAGGATGCTTACACCGTTTTTCTACCATACTACCTCAATTTGAATAATAGAGTGGCTGGATATAAACAATAGAACCGGAGTTGGAGTAGATGATACAAATTCTAGATACAAGAAATGTGCATTGCTCCGGAGTATACTACTTTATTCCAAATCTAAATTCCTTATTAAAATCTGCCCTCATGAAAATGTTGCGAGAGGATACAGAAGCAAAATTATTAGACTTGAATAGAGTCAGCCACGGAATACTTAAGTGGTTGCCAGAACACAGAAGAAAAACACAGTGCGTGTGCAATGAAAAGGGAGGTGTCTTAGCCAGAAAAGGTAGACAACTTAGCCAGAAAAGGAACTGGAGACGAATTCACTAGTCCTAATGGACCGCTCGATTCTTTAACTAGATGGATAAAATAGGTACCTACTTTTAACCAAAGATCAGATCTTCGGTTAAAACACTATCGAAAATGCTGATCACTGATAGTTTGCAGATCAGGAATGAGATAAGACCGTTACACTTGTCACAACACGTCCAAGTACCACCGTTGTTACAGCGACTTCCAACATTTGAGAATGCTGTACCCTACGATCGTCAGCATAACAGACCTAGCGAGACATAATACTGATCGACAGAATGTCTTTTTCAATTTAGAGACGATTTGGAAGCAAGTGCTGAATATTTGCGAGGAAGCTCAGTTTTATTGCACTTCCTATATCGATCATTTCATCATAAGCAACATGTGGAGGTAATGAAGCATTTGAAACGTTACTGTATCAGATAAGTTCGAAGCAATGAAAACCGTGCAATGTGTAGATATTTCGATATTATTTAAAATGAATCGGTAAAGCGGATTTGGTTTTTATGATGAGAAAAATTGATATTTTCTTTTGCATACGTTGTCTTGTCATATTCTTACTATTCAAAGTATATTTGTTTGTTGTGTTTTTTAAAATTGGGCACATTCATCTTCGAAATTTGTAGTTTACTGACTTTAGTCCATTATTCTATTGCTACCTTTAATGTGTCTTAAGTACAGTTAATAGGACTCATATCAGGAGAGATAGCAGGCTGATGTTCCTCTGGCTTTACGCAAAATGTGGAGGAATGCATAAATTTTTTTAATAAACGGCTTAAAATACAAAATAATTTATTACATAGAAAGAATGCTAATTGGAAAATTAGAACCTTTAATAAATTAACGATGTGTAAAGAAGAAATTTCAACTAGGAACATTTAAAAATCCTTTGATAGATTGCAATGTAATATATTATATATATTTTGTTGACATTTCTCGTAAATTCTTCTTTTTTTTAATGGTTCTTCTAAAACTAGCAAAACATGGGCTCTGGCTATTTGGATGGAATCTTTATCCAGTAAAACTTTATAAAAAGGACCCTTCTAGTCTCGAACTTCTCCCCTTCGGAGGTTTGACATATCACCAATCTTAAATGTACTTGTACTGGTATTTCAATCAATAGTCTTTCTATTTACATAGTTCTTTTTGGCATAAGTGTCCCTTAATTGATGATTTTGATAAATGAAAACTTTGATTAAAAATGTTTAGATTTTATTTCATGTTAATTTCTCCAAGTACCCATCTCATAATACCATATATTTAGCTCTATTTTATTATTCTTCTTTTTATGGTACCTATTCTATTTTAATCGATCATTGCCTGCCATTTTTCTTTTTATAAAAAAATTCCCTTGTAAGGGTCAATTCTTTCTGGAACCAGCTTTATTAATTCTGATAAAAACATTTGAATTTTGAAATAACTGAAGTACTTCTTGGAAACCGTTTGCAACATATAATCAATCACTAATCAATATTCTAATTTGACATGCGAAAAAAATTGTCACATGCAATATGTAAATTCCAATTAGAACATATCTATCTCTGTGGTCGCTGATAATTATCTAACTTAAAAAAAATAACCCTGATCTATTTATTTACCGCAAATATCTAAAATAGAAGACCCTGATATGTAATAAGCTTTCTCATAAAAAGGATATTTTCAAGCTAAGAATCAGGAAGTGTTTGCAGTATAAAATTCCTTTTCTAGAATAAGAATGAACTTGCTCTTAATTATACTTGACCATCAATTTTTATTAAATTCCATGAAAGTACCAACTATCATGGTACAAGAAACATGCAGTAATGCAGTTTTATTGATACTGGAGCATGCTATTAATTATTTTGAAAAATAATGTTACACATAAAAAAATTGGCACAAGAATTTGCACGACCCTTTCACAGGGTCGTGCAAATATGGAGGAGAAAAATTGACCGTACACTAAAAAGTAAAAAGATTCTCTGTTATGATTAAAAAAAACATCTTAAACACGAAAACAACTTAAAAAACAGGATATTTTTATAATTTTGAAAGACTACTAAACTGTAGAGTAAATATCTATAGGTCTAGCCAACTACTTATAAATTGAAAATGTACATAAGCAGACAGTGGTTGAAGAGAATATATTTAATTTTGCTAATCGAAAACCGAAATTTTGTAAATAAAAATGTCAAATATCAAATCAGGTTGAAGTTCCCAAAAGTTTTTCAGTAATTTCCAAACGGGCAAGTCCAACCCTGCGGATATGCAACGTACTCACGTGATAACTACAGCAGATTTTGCTGGTATATTATCGCCAATACTACAGGGTATATTTAAATCACGTCTTTATACAAAATTTTAGTGTCATATGAAATTCCAGTGGCGGACAACCAGTATTACGTGACATAATTTTAAAAACGTCAAATTTAGAGACACCGAGCAAACCCCTTCACCCTACTCTTAAATTGTTTTGTGGCACATACTGTCGTGATCGTAAAACAATGTAAAATGTAACCATTTTTCATCTTTGTCTCGTCTTAATCACGTCTATTAACTTATTCTCTTCCTCTCATAATGGAATGGACCGACCTCATATACTTTCGTACCCTGTATAGCCAAATTATGTATTAAAGTATGAATTATAGTCTTCAAAGACTATAATTTTTAATCATAGTAATTTCTAAGACACAATTATAGTAAGCTCTGTAGCGGATATATTATCAACAGTAATTTAACTGCTAAGTTGAGCTGGTGTGTACATTTGGTAATAAATTTTGGTAAACAGTCGTATAATCTGGCATAAAAGCAAAAGCATATAATAATACAGTTGTTAAATAATAGGTGATGTTATTAACACTAGTGTTGCGTTTGCTGCAATTGAAGTTTAGGTATATAATACAATACAGCAAATCTTTAACGAAGCAGTTTTATCTAGTTAGAACCGTTATTTATTTAATTAATTTTGAAGAAATACGGTGGTAGTAGTATGTATGTATTTATTATATAGTTATCATGAATAAAAGGGATACTCTCGGTAAAGACGGAAACCACCTGGAGGCCACTCAAGGGAATTTCCGTCCAATTACCTACCTATAGTAGACCTACATTATCCTAGTACCTATCGATTCCTTGTTGGACGCGACGGCAAAGTGTCTTCTGATTCATAGCATCTGCAGAGAGGTGGTTCACTTAGCAACATATTATAAAAATGTTTCCTAACTTGTCAAAAAAATGTCCAATAATAGGTTTACTCTGTTACGCTCCTTTACGAAATCCTCAGCAAAATGACAAATGTTTGTTTCATCTTACAGACTCGGATTTCTTGTGTTGAGTGTCTTCTTTAACTATTTGTATTATTGATGATAGATGGCTCTGGTCTAAAGATAATCTGCTGGCCTTTATGTCAGTCTATCAGTTCCTCTGTTGCCAGTTATTTGTGCATGTTCTTTGACCCAACATACAAAAATATTGTTCCCATTGGCGATGTCTGTAAGTGCTTATTGACATTCCCATGTCCTCGAACAAGGAGTTATGTGATAGTTTGGGAAAAGTATCGCTATATATATTCGATTAAATATATCCAGTATCTACTGTCACAGTTTTCAACAGGACAACAATTATATGCAATCAAATTTTTCGAAACCTGTCATTACTACAGTTTAATAAGGCATGGTGATTATTAGTGTATTTAACTTATCTTGAACAGATAAAGGTCCCCTTGTAGGGATACAGTAGTTTGGTATTATCGGTATAAAATACATCCAATGAGATTGCAGGAAATAGAAGTGGCCAAGTACTGATCTTTGCGGAACACCACTTTTGAGATAATAAGTTCTATTTTATATTAGTGTAAATCAATTAAGTAAGAATAAAAAGTGTATGATGTAACACGTTGCACATCCTGTTAAACAAACATCTAATAAAGTATTTACTGCTGAGAGATTATTTTTCGAAAAACGCTAAAAAAATTATTGGTATAATAATGTAGTTTTTATAAAAATACCACAAGTTTATATGTACCTACTTACTTAACAAAAAAAGAAAGTAGAACACCATCGGAGCAAGTGTTATAAACGTTTTACAGAAAGACCTTGATTTTATGCACAGTAACCTTGTTTTTTATCTAATTTATAATGTTTATTAGTTTAAGCACAATGGAGTAACTAATTAGGTCAACATTAAGTAAGATAACTTAAACGAAGATACTATATTTTAAGTTTTTAGGTTATAAAGGCCTTTTATCCTTTTATCAGGCCTTTTATCCTTTTATCTTTTTACCTTCAGTTTATTTGTTCCAACCAACGACTATTGCCTACAGATTTTCTTAAATAATTATTTTAGTTATAACAATATTTTTTACCAAATGTTATTAGATTAATATTTAAGAAATTCTAATGTTTAAAATTACCTATAATAAAATTTCTAAACAATTCTTGTTAAATCCATTCATGATACTTTAATTTGCATCCTATACGTAATAATTTAATAACTTCTATGCTTAAAGTTAATTCCTCTTATTTGACATATCTCTGCAATCTGTTTTATTATTATTATTATTATTATTATTATTATTATTATTTTTTTTTTTGCTGAAATCCAGTCGACCGGTTCCCTGGCTCCGATTCTCAGGATGAGCCGCTGGTGGTTATCAGTAGCTACTCCCCACGGCCGTGGGGTGAATAATTACTGAGTCCGGGAATCGTGTGCCCTCAGTAGGCGTAATGAGCTCAGAATGAGCGACTTCTACATTCTTCCGTTTAGAAGATCTGGAATGATCTTCAGTTCCGAAAGCAGTGTATCTCTTGCTCCACCGAGGGCTCCTATTATCAGTACCACAAGCTCCACAGTATGTTCTGGATCGAGTCTTCGGGTTCGAAGAGAAGGTCTCGATATTTCGTCCGTTTCTCCTCCTCTTTCAAGGCAATGTTGGTCTGGGCAGGAGCCAAGAACTCGATGACAAATCACTGGTGGTCGAGGAGGACTAAATCAGGCTTATTGGCTCGAATCTGCCTCAGAGTGGGAAATGAGTAGTTCCACTAAATTCGGCACGTCTCATTCCCCACAACGGACTCAATATCCCCCGGAGCGTATGGCAGCACTGGTGTTTCGTCTACCTCGTACGAGTGCCGTAGTAAGTAGTAAAACACTCGTAAAGCCGCATTATGTCTATGGATATCGGACGAGACTGCATATGTCGGACAAACGGAGAGCTGATGGATAATTGTCTCCGGCGCCTTATGGCAGGCCCTGCATTTGAGATCAGGGACCTCCAAACCCATGACACGGCTTCGATAGACGAGGGTGTTAAATACACCATCCTGGCGAACCATTATGAATCCCTCGAATTTTACAAATTCGACAATATTTTTTTAGCGAATTAGTTCCATACTATTTCTCACAGTGTATATCGTCCTTTTGAGAAAGCGTGTAAATACGTCCTCCAGCTAGCAGAACTAAATGATTTCAATCTCTCTTTCTGTAGCCAGCGGCAAGGCAGTATTGAGAATAAATTAAGAACGGTGAACTTACCTTCATTTTGAGGTTGCAATCTAGAGAATTTTATTTCATGAAGTGAATGAACTTTCTTCATACGGAAGAATTGCAATTAGGAGTAAGCAAATCAGTTTTAATATAATAATAATAATAATAATATAATAGCCCGAAAGTCTGAGACTTGTGTGGGAGAGGGGCGGCATATTATTATTTCGCGGGCCGCATTTGCGCCTCAGGAAAGACTTACCTTGATAGGCCCTAACCACTATTCAGTGCTGAATGAGGGAAAAGCTCATTAGTTAGGGGGCAGTCAAACATCAATTGAAGTTCACATTCTTCCCATCCTAGGCCATCGCCAGGATGGTTGCCAACCCATCCCTGCGAACAAGCCTTGACTTACGAGTAAACAATTTAATTAAAAATTGTTTGGTGGAATTCGAACCCAGGACCTCTAAGTTCATGATCGAAACACTAAACTTTGAGCCACCGGCTAGCCTGAAGATATACAAGAAGAAGAAGAATAATTACTCTGGAGCGGCTTTTTAAAATATCAGTTTTTTCCAAAAATTTCGAGCACTGATCGATATAACTAAGATTGGGCCTTAGATTGCGCAACTTTTTTCCTATTTAACCGAATTTGTATGTCTTAGGCCGACCGCCCACGGTGCCACTGTTTTGAGACAAAGGTTGCAAACTAGTTTTCTCTAGAACCAGTTTACAACCAAAATGAAACTCGGGCACGCACACGGATGCGAATCATTGTGAATCAGTTTCAATCAGTTGGTGTAGCAGAGCAGAAAATTTTTACCATGTCAAATTCTGAATATTCAGAATGAGGAAGAGATGAGGAAGACATCATTGATTATTATCAATATCGCAGACTGAACAGGACACGAAGGGACTACTGGGTTCATCCATACATAAGGGAGAATTTGAATTCTAGGCTCCTCGTAGCAGCAAAAGAACTGTCTCAGACAGATAGAAAGTTGTTGAGTGTTATAATTGTACAGTTCTTCGTGTTTCTCCACCTCTCCGACAAATTTTAAGTTCAGTTCTTGATCGCTCATTTTGAAATAAACAAATACACGTGGTAAGCACCGGGCAACTTTAAACTGCAACGCAACTGAGACTGCGGAAAATGGTCGCGTACAACCGATTTGGGACTGATTGCAAACTAGTTTCATTCGAATCGACTCGTGTGCGGCTCAACACTACTATACGCTGCCGCGGTTAGAAAACAGTTGCTAGCTCAACTGATTTGCAACCTTTGTCTCAAAACAGTCGCACCGTGGGTGGTGGGCCTTATAGTTTCCGACAACGACGTTTTGGTTGAAACATGCGCAGATTGGTCTGTTTGTTAACTGGTTTTTGTTTTGAATTTGATTTTAAGTAGACAACTTCTGATAACCTGCCAATATAGGTATTCTTAAAAAAAAATAAAGTTTATTATATTAATAAGACAAATAGATTTCGTGCGTAAACTATTTTATAATTTGCCAAGCGATTCAGACGATGAGGGGTTAGAAATTATTGAATTATTAGTGCAACGTACTGCAATAAGAATCTGGTTACGTTCAAATGTTCCGCCAACCAGAATTATACAATTTGCAGAGGTAAAACGGCACTTAATATCAGTAATGGACAAACTAGAAGACAAAGAGATAATAAACAAGGAACAAGGAAAACAACCTATATTTCGTTCAATTAGTGGGTGCAAAGGTGTTGTGTGACGTCATTTGCAACGTAATACTCTATCTGGGTGTACGCTCTGGAATTCCAAACGTTCCTACCCCCGTATTTTCTTTGTAAATAATTTCGTACCCAATATTTCCCTCACGAAATAGTATTTCCCACAGGGCGTATGTCTACGGGAAATAGTATTTCCCGCGAGATTTTTCGTGCAAGTAATACCCGTTTCCTGCTCAAGCGAGGAGTATAAACACTTAAAAAATAAATATACATTGTCACAACAACGCCATTATACTTAATAAAAGTCTTAATAAACAAATTTCTAAGTAATAATATAATAATAATAATAATAAAGTTTATTTTCCCAAGTAAGTACAAGTTTAATAGGAATGGTCAATATCTTACAAACTAGATGGACAACTATAGTCAATATTTACATTTTAGGCAAAGTATTCATCAATCTTATATAAACATTTTTCTACAAGAAATATCTTTAAGCGTTTTTTAAAAACAGTTATGGAATCACAGTATTTTATATGACTAGGTAATACATTATACATTTTCAATCCCAAGCAGCCAGGCGAGTTATAGGAAATATTAAGTCGACTAAATGGTATATGCAACTGATTTGCTTGTCTGGTATTAGCAGAATGAATTTCACTTCTGCTAACAAATTTATTTCTATTCATGTATACATATAGGCACATCTCGAATACGACCAGTGAGGGCAGTGTCAGAATATTATATTTTTTGAAAGCATCCCTGCATGATTCTCTAGGGGGCATCCCCAACAAACATCTTATGATTCTTTTTTGAACAATAAAAACGTCATCAGAATGGGAGGAAAGCCCCCAGAAACCAATACCATAGCGCAATCGTGAATCTACCTGCGCGTAGTATAGTTTTATTAACTGATCAGTATTCAGTATGGTTTTCAGATTTGTTATCTGATAGGATATTGAATTGAGTTTACAGATTATGTTGTTACATTGTTCCTGCCAATTTAGACATGCATCAATTGTTAATCCCAAAAATTTAACACTACTGTCACTAGTAACAATTACATTATCATTAATATTCATACCAATACTAGCGCATGCTTTCTGTCTATTGTGAAAGCGGATCGCGTTGGTTTTGTCAGTGTTCAGAAATAAAAAGTTTTGGCTAAACCACTCATTCATATCAGACAACATCTGATTACATTTCTTAGTTAAACATTCATCCGACTTTGCAGTGACAATTACTGATGTATCGTCAGCATAGAAGGTATATTCAGCCGGACCAGATAGATTATCGAGATCATTGATATAAAGAACAAAAAATACAGGCCCTAAAACTGAGCCCTGTGGTACTCCCAAGTTAACATTTTTTATCTTTGACGAAATATGGTCAATTGATACATACTGTTTTCTGTTCCTGACAAAACTGGTTATCCAGTTCAATGGAATACCTCGAATTCCGTATCTATTTAATTTTTCAAGAAAAATATTATGATTGAGACAGTCGAATGCCCTACTAAGATCACAGAAGATTCCCACTGGGCATTCGCCCATCTCAATAGACTTGATTACACGATCGTAAAAAGAATGAATGGCAGTATTGGTTGACCTCTTATCTAAGAACCCGTGTTGGTTCTCAGTTAATACATTATTTTGAATAAGAAATGGTAACAATCTATGTAAGAAAGAATATTCAAAAATTTTAGAGAATCCTGAGGGCACAGTGATAGGCCTGTAATTTTCTATTAGGGTAGCATCGTTTTTCTTAAAGATAGGATATATTTTCCCCATTTTCAGAGAGTTTGGAAAACATCCACTAATGAAAGACAAGTTTATCAAGTAAACAAACGGTTTGATCAAAATATGCAAAATCTTTTTTATGAGAAAGGCCGGAACCTCATCATATCCTGATGAATACTTACAATTTAGTTTAATGGACAATAGATTATAAAGCTCTTTTTCCCTGTATCCTTGTAAAAAGAACGATTTTTCGTATAAATGTATTTTGTCAGTATACAGTGTACCATGTTCTTGGGGTGGCTGTATTTGTTTAATGACGTTTTCAAAGTAATCGGAAAACAAAGAAGCCACATCCTGTGTATTGGTCAAAAGAGTGTTGTTATAATTTATAGAAATTTTATGAGATTTACATGGGTGCTTCTTTGACAATTCGGACACAATTCCCCATGCGGTTTTTGAAGGGTTCTTTGATCCCTGTATTTTATTTTGATAATATTGTTTTTTTGTTTCTGCAACTAATTTATTATGCTTTTCTTTATTGATTTTATAAATCTCACTCAATTCAGGGTACGCAATTTTTAACCTGTATAAATCCTTCAGCTGTAAACTGGATATTCGGACGTTATCGTTATCAACAAGTGACACACAGTCGCAAGTTGTTATTATCGGAACGGAAATTTTACAGTAAAGTACCAATAAATTCTATTATTATTATTATTAATTTTATTATCATTATTATTATTATTATTATATGAACAGGATAATATATTATTTCCTGTTTAAATTTTGTATGTCATTTATTTCTGGTTACACCGAAGTGAAACCATACCTTAAAACACAATTATATTACAAATTTGTAAGTGATGATGATTATCAGATTAGCAATACATTCAGTAAGATATCTGAAATTCAGGACATTGCGCGTCGTGCTAGAGATCTCGACAGGGCGTACGACAAAGAACCTCAAATGCAGGACGTCCTCTGAATTGCAGGACGGTCAGAAATAATAATTGTAACTGCTATCATAAAATAAGGCATATGTCAAAGAAGTGCATACAATTAAACTTTCAAAATACAAGATTCATTATATATTTTGTGATACAGTCGGGAGAGGTATTTCCCGAAATCGTGCAATTTATAAATTCATCGTGATTGGAAAACATCTGCCTTCTAATCGTGTAATAACATAATAATTAGGGACTAACTGAATAACAAACGAATTCAAATTTTTTACTCGCTGGTAGTTACACTGTGTTCGATTCTAAAATTAAAGTACTGTGAATTGTCTTTGTTGTAGCTAGGTCAATGATTCTTCTAGCTCCCTTGAATCTGTCTTCAAAGTAAGAATGATTATATGATTGCAGCTCAAAATGTTGTGTAAAACAATAATATTACAATTTTAAGGACAAGTCTAACTAATTTAAATAAAAAAACATAAAACTTACGTCTTTTGAATATATTATTAATAAAATTCTTGGAAATGCCTGGTCTCTGTAAAATCCCTAGGTACTAATTACATCCATCAAAAGATTTTTTTGATAACATGCAGCTCGTAAAATTTGCATATTTTCGCACAACTCTTTATTATAAAAGAAACATTTCATTGTAGGTATTTATAGATACATAATAAAACTTTGCATAACACTGAATATATTCTATTTATACCAATATTTACACGGAATAAAAATTAGCACTGATTTATTTTTATATAATTATAAAATATATCGCAATAAAATTAAATAAGTTATGTATACTGTTAACAATATCATAATTATGTCTCTCTTTTCTAGTCTAAGGTAGCTAATCAGAAAATAACTAGTTGAATAGAATAATGTACTAGTTTTTTCTACATCTTTTGCTGAAATTATATTTTGAATATAATTAAAATAAATATTTAACCTTACGTGCAAAATTTACGCATCGACATTACGTAGTAAATAGTTATTTATGCAACAAGTGCAAAAAGTAAGTGTTTATTGCACGCGACGTGAAATTGTCCAACGAGGCCGTCAGGCCGATTTGGACAACACGTCAAGTTTAATAAACACTTTTTGTACGAGTTGCATACAATATTTTTTCTACGTTCATACAAAAACCAAAAAATGTTTTATTTAGGGGGCACTAAGTGTCACGTCGATTTGACGTTTATGTTTGTCATGATCACAAAACGCTGTAGTAGAATGACAGATGAGTGCAATAAAATGTTTATTGCACTAGTGCAATAAAGAACCAGTTTTTTCACTAAGGTTGTGTTCCGATATTATCCGCGACCAACCAGGATTTCGGTTAAGCGAAATATTGGTAAACCTGAAAAATGTGTAATTAAGGAACTGGCTGGTTAATCAACATGGATGATGAATTGTTTTTATTGGGATTCATTCAACCTTAAATACCTTCATATTCCGTGCTTAACTATTACTCTAGTATTCAGTCAAAAAATAAATGAAACAGCAGATAATTTGGTATATTATAGTAAGATATAAGTAGTTTATAAGTAGATATAAGTGTAGCTTTCAGTCGACTTGGTCAAGTGGACTACAGAATACAATACAGAAAAAAAGAATTTATAAATATTTATTAGGTATAACTCTTAACGCAAGAACACCACCCCATCTGCCTTCACCATCTAAACAAAATATAATTAAAATCGTTGAGAGAATTGATATTTCTTCTCTCAACGCTAAAACCTAACCTGCTAACTCTTCGGTTGACCAATGTACCGCTCCCAGAGCACGGTCAATATTTTGACGTTTGGTTAACCTTTTTCAGGTGACCACAGTTCCAAAATTAAACAATTTTCAGGAATTTTTATTTAATGGAACGCTTAACCGGGATTTTGGTTAACCAAGTTTAATATCGGAACACAACCTAAATATAGTTCAATAAAGTTTTGTTTTTTGCATGAACGTAGAAAAACATATTTTTTTATTTTGGCTCTAAATGACTGAAATACTATAGAATGTATACAGAATATATCAACAAATATTCATTAATTTTTCAGCAAGAGGACATTTTTATATTTTTGTAAACTGTATTTCCAAATAAATGTTTGGACAAAAAAATTGGATTTTCTATAAAATTACGTCGTACTTTGACTTGTATGTTACTAAAATTACCTACTATTTTTTTGGAAATTTTAGGTAGATGTTTTGGATTTGTTGATATATGTTGAACATTTTCAAAAAATGTATGCTTTATTATGTTTATAAAGAGAAAATTATCGTTACAGCATATACAGGGTGATTGATTAAGGCCGGCCACCGGCTGTATATAGCAACCTATTAGTCCTACAGGTCCAGGAAAAAAATTTTCATAATAAAAGTGGCCATGAAAATTACATTAAAAATATTTTTATCTTCCGTAAATCTCCGCAAGAGGGCGCAACTGATCATAAAATTTTAAAAATTGACTTTTAATGAAAAAATGCCTTATTAACCTGGATATATTTTTTAGCAGTTTTAATATTAGTCCATTTTCTAAAACTTGTTTAGTGACATTTTTCATTTCCTCGATAAATAAAGGGGTGGGAGCAGTTTTTGTTTTTGATTTGAAAAAATGCTGTATTTTCGGATCGCTTAAACGGATTTTCTTGCAATTGGGTTTTTTTAAAAGAGAATACCTTATAGATTTAATAAATGTTTTAGTGATTGCAAAAACTTGGATAATAAAAGTACAAAATGGCGATATGTTGAAACCTAACCAATTTTTTAATTTTTCTTGGAAATTTTAAATGGAACGATATACTTTTTTCCACGTCATTATGACCAACATTTAGTTAAAATAACACTGGTCAAAACCGCATCTCGATATCTCAAACCATTTAGGAAATATTTAGATTTCCGTATTGTACCCAAAGAAGGAGAATACATTTTCATTTACCCCCGCATCATTTCGAAACAAAACGTATATTTATTTGCTGTTTTAGTAATTTGATAACATTTATTAAATCTGTAAGGTATTCTTTTTAAAAAAAACCCAATTGCAAGAAAATCCGTTAAAGCGATCCGAAAATACAGCTTTTTTTCAAATTAAAAACAAAAACTGCTCCCACCCCTTTATTTATCGAGGAAATGAAAAATGTCACTAAACAGGTTTTAGGAAATGGACTAACGATTAAAACTGATAAAAAATATATCCAGGTTAATAAGGCATTTTTTCATTTAAAGTCAATTTTTAAAATTTCATGATCAGTTGCGCCCTCTCGCAGAGATTTACGGAAGATGAAAATATTTTTAATGAAATTTTCATGGCCACTTTTATCATGGGAATTTTTTCCCGAACCTGTAGGACCAATAGTTTCCCATATACAGCCGGTGGCCGGCCTTAATTAATCACCCTGTACAGACAGTCCCAAAACGATGGAACAATATTCATATTTTTCTAGTTGTGACTCTGAAACAGGCCAATTAGTATAGAGAAATGGCCATTTTTCTGCAATATTTCCTATTTTTTTTTTAGCCATGTTTGACGGATCTATTACGGACATTTTTTCTAAATAAGTCTATATTAAATAAGCACTATATTTCATGGTATAAGTATACAGGGTGTCCATTATCAATCTCCTTACATGGCTAACTTTGTTCATAGTGGAGATAGAGAATTAGTTAGATTAGCAAAATTGAGCAGAATTACAAGAGGAATTCAGTGCCTTCTTTAGATTGAAGTTTAATTTTCAACTTTTCGAGATATTTTGAAAAAACTGAAAATCGCCAAAATTTTTAAACTCGAATATCTCGAAAACTATAAAAAATATAAATAATATAAAAATACTGTGTGATAGTGTTTTTTACTTGGAATGTGGTTTTACGTCCTATTAAAAAATGTCAAAATTCTATATGCTGATTGACCTGATTTAATCTCACAAAAAAAAATACGAATTTTGTTCCATAATTTTGGGACACACTGTATATCAGTTCCATATCTTTTTACTGATATGGCAAGACTACCTCTTGAAGGACCGTTTTAATAGATCAATTAATGGCTTTAATTACTTTTTACAGCACAGCTGCAGCTTGCAGAAAACTCGTTATCAATGATACATTGCATTATTCTTTTTATAATTTTGTAGAGGTCGCACAAGAAAAATATCATTCTAGTTATTTAATTAATTATCTTGACAGATTTATTTACCGCGTCTATTTACAGTGGGGATTAGCGATGAAGCGGCAAGGTGTATATTCAAGATAAAAATCTTGAAAATATTTGATTACCACTTAAATCCAGACTGTACAGAGTGAGTCAAATTTGATCCCGATCACAATGGCCTCGGATCACGGTAAAATAGTCGTGCCCTGAAGAGATACATTCAAAATATTTTATTGTCGAGATATACAGATAATACAAAGTAACAGTAAGGGTACATTCACATTAGAAGCACTTCGCTTGGAGTACGTACCTTACTTAATGTCAAGCGAACCTCCATGTGTTTTCTCCTCAATTTCTTCCTCTATATTAGATGCGCTTGATTTAGAGCTCCGTTGCTATCAAAGTGAACCTGCGTGTTTTTGTTTTTATCTACTATATCTTTAAAATATACGTACTATAGGTCCCTACTAATACGACATTAATTTTGCCCATGATATGGTACATACATTTATATTACTCACCCTCCTTTCTAACTACTTCTTTCCACATTTCTTCAACGTATGTACATTTTTATATAATGAATGTTTTCGATTCCAGATAGCCTCTCTTTTAAAAATTACAGTGATAATTTATTCTTCCATTGTTATGAATACAAAAATAACACCCGGGTAGTTTTTGGAGTTCTCCGACCACAGAAGCAAAACATACACATCGAGTTTCCCAGCCCCCCGCATAGCATATCACTAGGCACATAGCTTAATGCTACGCGCTCGGTCTGAACACAAACATTTAAACTTGTTCTCTCGCTCTTCTACGCGGCGCATGGTTCCAAACGAAACGCGTTTAATGTGAACGTACCCTAACGCTGGCCGGATCCTGGCCTTAACGGGAATGAAGCGAATGGTATCATTCGCTTCATCATTCCTACATGGATTGAAAAAATGTACATGAAGATGAAAATAAGAGATGATGATCCCCATCAAATTGATCAGATCAGTAATATTAAATTTTTTTGAATGGATATCCTCAGCGTCATGTGTGATATTTTAATTTTCGTGGTCTTATGAATACGTTCAAATAAAAGCGACCGAGAACATTCACTACGAAATTTATAATTTTTCCATAAAAACATTACTTGCAACTGACTTCCGGATCTGAAAAATGTTCAACGTTTCAGTCTGTTTTCAGTAATCTTTCAATTTTTCCGAATGGATTTTCTCAGCATTATGAGTGCTATTTGAAAGTACTTGATTAGGTTTTGAAATATTTGAAAAATCCTTCCTCACAAAAAAAGCACTTCCTCAAAGCAACTCTGTGACCTCTATTGTCCAGAATATTTAGATTTTAAATGTGACGTTTCGTTTTTCCAGAACCATCATCCACTTCATCTTTTTATGGGTTCTGTTCCCAATTGTACAATTTTTTATCTACATACCCACTTTATGCTCATTTATCGTATACAAATTCCAAATTCAATTAGGCCCTTACATTTTCTAATTGCCTTAAAAAAATGAAAACTATTCCTTCCAAATAAAACATTAGTTGGTTGTTTTTATTATAAAAAGTTTTTAATATTTTTAACGATAAATATTTTAAATTAATATTAATTTATAAAATTAAAAATTTACATTAAAGGCTCAAAAATTTCCATTTTGAGCAGGTATAAAAAATATATTCTTCTGCGAATACTCTGCAATGTCCTTTAATGTCCCTTCTTCTAATGAAATTAAAGACGCTTGCAGAATATTTACCCTCAGTTTCCCTACATTCTTGGGTAGGTTTTTGTATACCCTATTTTTTAGGGTTCCCACAAAAAAAAACAAGTATTGGGGATAAATTGAAGGCAATTGGAGGCTCTTGAAGGCCATTCGACTACCCCACCATTTTATATTCATTGATTTTTCAGGAAACTGTTGGTGGATTGGATTAGGTGAACATTCAGTCACATTTATGTATACCATAAATAAACAAAAAGTGAGTAGGTACGCAGATAAAAATTGTACATTCGAAATTGAAACATTGAATACATATTTTGTTCGAAACATCCGAATATGTTTTGTTCTGGGATAGCATGTTGTTAGGGGTAAAGGAGATTTGCAAATTATGATTTCAAAATTCCAGGGCCGTCTTTAAAGAAATGAAGTTGATGATGCTTCCGGAAAAACGAAACATCACATTGGAAATCTAAAAATCCTGCCAATAGCAGACTAAAAGTCGCTTCGAGAAAGTGCTCTTCATTTTTCAATATCTACTCAAATAAGGCTGCAAAAAATAAAAACGAATTTCCAAAATTTAGTTTTTTTCTGTCAAACCTAATCAAGTTAGCCTTGATTTCTTTGGAGCATTATGTTGGTCCCCTGGTTACGCAACTTTGTCTCCGCTTCTTCGTATCCGAGTTCCCAATGGAGAGAAGCGAATTTGTAACAACCTGTATATCTTCATATTCATATATTAGAACCTCTGTAGTATAAATTCACGTAATATTTTGTATGCTCATTTAAAGTTATGAGATTTGCGTTACTTCCACATAAAAATTAAAATCATAAATAAGCCTTCAGTTTGTCATGACTAAATAAACAATTTAAATTGGCCAGCTTATAATCTCGAGGAGTGTACGTGATATACATCAAGCCTACAGCTGGTGCCTTTCCTTTTATCTATCACTTCAATTAGTATATATTTTTTTCAGTCATGTGCATTTTATTTAAGCGTAAATATATTGTTTATTTCGTGAAAATATTTATATTAGTTCAAGGATATATAATTATATAACCGTATACCTTAATCTAAGTTGTATATACATCTTTTAACAAAATAGTGTTCCATTGTAAGATTTTTCGAGATTGTTTGTAGTTATACATTGTTCCGCACTTGCATATCATCAATTTTTTATGTAACAAATTGCGAGCACATATACAAATTGCGTGCATAGTATACACCAAGGGAGTAAAATGCATGATTTTTTCCCGAGGTCCGTTTGTAGCACGAGGGCTCTACAAAGCACTGAGGGGAAAAAGCTTGGCAAAATAAAATATTTAAATTTGTTCACGTTTTTATAACAAATTTCGCCGTAACTGGGAAACCTTTAAAGATAGGTACAGGGCATTCGCGTATATTTTAACCCCTACCTACAGGGGTTGTTAAGAAAGTTAGAAAAAAGGTTGAAGTACAAAAGTTGTTTGGTTTTTCACGTATTATCTTTTAGCCAGGTCGAAAAAAAATTTGCATGTCGTAAATTTGGGAAAACCAATTGAACAATAGTAGTTTATTGACAGCTATATATACAAAGGTACATGTTGTGTCACAATAATAAAATAAATACATGTTACAGAGAATGATCTAAAAAGTCTTGCAGACTGTAAAAGCAATGATCTAATAAGTAATGTTTTATAAAATTCTTAAATCTATAAATGTTCATGTTTTTTAAGTTATCACTAGAAAAACGAGCACAAATGGTGTTATATATCAGAACATTTAATTTATTATTCTTCGCCATGTTTATTCTTGAATATTCCACTATGAGATCCTCAGCATGTCTGGTGTTGTAATTATGATTGTCTGAATGGACAGTAAATTTGTTTATGTTTTTATGTATAGATAACAATGTTTCCAAAATAAAAAGACAAGGTAAGGGGAGAATTTGCAAATTTATAAATAAAGGTTGACAATGAGTCCCTGGAGGAACTTCAGAAATAATCCGTATTGCCATTTTCTGGAGTCTAAAAATTCTATCGGCTTTAGTAGAATTCCCCCATAGGGCTATTCCGTATGTTATATGACTATTAATTAATGAGTAGTATGCAGATTTAAGTACATTCTTTGAAACACAGTGTTTAAGTTGGCGCAATACGTATATTTGAGAAGAGATTTTAGAGCTTAACTTGTCGATATGGGACTTCCAGTCTAGATAGGTGTTTAAAGTTACACCGAGCAATTTCACTGGAGAAGATTTTGAATATAGAACATAATATTTTTAAATGGGACACCCTGTATAATTTCACACGCTTGGGGAAACATTCTTTCCTGATTTAAAAAATATATTTTTTGTTGACATTTGCACTGACAATTTTAGAAATATTTAATATTTAATGTTTGTAATAAAACATAAAAAAAATATTAAAAAATGAAAATATTAGAAGATGTTGAAATAACTAAGGAAGTTACATCGAAAATCGTTAAATATTTTATATTACTGTTGGTTTCTGCTGTTAAATATTTTTAGTTCTTTGTATTTTTTACATTTTCTTATGGTACTCGCTGTCGAATATTTCGAAAACTGTCAGTGCAAATGTCAAAAAAATATAGTTTTTTGAAATCAGGAAAAGAGTGTTTGCCCAAGCGTTTAAAATTATACAGGGTGTCCCATTTAAAAATTTTATGTTCAATTGATTTTCCCAATTTTACAACATGCAATTTTTTTTTCGACCTAGGAAAAAGATAATAAGAAAAACCAAACAACTTTTGTATTTAATTTTTTTTCTAACTTTCTTAATAACCCCTGTAGGTAGGGATCAAAATATACGCGAATACCCTGTACATACAAATTTATATCATTCGATTCAGAATTTAATTCTTTTTCGACCGTAGAATAATATACTGGGTGTTATATTTGAAGAAATCAAGTTATGTAACTTCTTAAATTAGTAAATTGGCTTATAAATTTTGAGGGCCTTGTATGTTCTTCAGACATTATGCAATCATTTTCAAATGTAGCGATGCCTAAACCATTACGGTTGCAAATATTGTAATTAAAGGTCTGCCACTGTTCAAGTTTCAACATTTTTAATATGGCGCTGTAACTGTCACTTTTTTCTTGAAACTGGAGATATCGCGAAAATAACTGAATTTAGGTATACACAACTTTACACAAAGTTGACTTAAAATTGAACGTAGAATCCAAAATTGCAAAAACATGCAGGGTGTTCCATTTAAAATAAGCAAGTTGGTGTCGACTTCCGGTTATACCGGGAGTGCCATAAACGCGAAAATATTTTAAAAAGGTGGCCCCACTAATCTTTGTAGATGACCACATTTTCAAAATCACCTTGTACGTACTTTTCCATATATCGATCGAGGCCCTTCCTGGTGGGACACCCTGTAATATAGTGTATTAAATTCGTTTTTATTTTATATGTGGCGCTAAGTAGAGGTTTATTTTTATATTTGTTTGAAATAACAGTGTTAAAAATTAATCTTACACCGACATGTCTATACGGATAGAAAATGTTCTTGGGTACATCCAATAAATAAAACTTATTGTGGTTGTATCCTATAAATTGTTATAAAATCTAATCCTCTCTAAATGATTTACACACTTGGTGGTATATTACTACAGTGTCATTGAAAATATAAAAAATATTTTGCTTTTATATAAATTTTATCGTTATCTATTTTATTTATTATCGTTATTTAAGCTAATTATTTTGTATTTTTTGAAAGGTATATTTATCAGACTGTAGTTAGCAATAAAATGTATCGCAATAATTCAATATCACATAATTTCACTGCCATAGTGAGAGATTCCTTATGCATATAGTGTAATTTTAATCGTCCATTAGATTTTTGCTTAACATGTATATGAAATTTTAGGTTAGTTTCAATATAAATACCAAGTACTTTTAATAAAGTGGATACTGGAAGCGGATGGTTCTTTATGAAACATCGTGAAAATAATTGTTTTGAAAAAACACAGTTCTCATTTAGATGTTTCAAGAAATATAGTAATAGACATTTACTCTATTGAGAAAGACCTAACAAGCCGAAATGCTAGTATATAGAGTGTTTTCTATATATTTCGTGAAACATCTAAATGAGAATTGTGTTTTTGTTTCATTTAAAACAAGTTTATGAATAGCACAATAATTTGATAGAGATTGCAAATCTACATTAATCTTACAAACAGCATCATTTAGTTCATTATATTGGAAATGAATAAAAAAAATGTATGTCATCCGCATACTGATGAATTTGACAACATAAAAGATGCGATAGACATCTGCAGTATACAAAGAAAATAATAAAGGACCTAACACACTTCGTTGAGCAACTTCTCTAGTAAGGTTTTTAAAATCAGAAATTTGACCACCACAGCAGTGTACTTACTCTCTGACGTCGGTTGGATAAACAATTTTTAAAAAATAAATAAGGAGTATTGGGAACTCCGAACTATTTCATTTTATTAAGTAGGATTGATGATCAAGCGAATCAAAAGCTTTGCTCTGATCCAGCTGAATTAAGCAAGTATTTTGATTTTTATCATTTGACCTAAAGATGTTATCAGTAACGTCTAAGAGTGCTGTCATTGTACTATATCTCGCTCTAAACCCTGATTGATGTGACGGAATTAGCTTTTTGGCAGTAAGATAAGGAGTAAATTGTTCACATCTTACTTTCTCCAAAACCTTACGTAAAGTTTGCAATATACTTGTACGTCCAAAGTCAGTCATTTCTAATGGATTTTGGTTCTTTGGTACTGGACAAATAATTGCATCTTTCCATACATTTGGGAACTTCCCCGTGGACAGACATTTATTTATTATAAATTTAAAGTATTCAGATATTTGAGGAAAAAATAAATCTAATATGTTTATGTTTAAACCATCCTGTAGCATCGGAACTTTAGAGTTCTTAGTATTTATTTTGTCACTATTAACTTCGGTGAACTCAAAATTTTCGTCAATATTAGTATGCAGCTGATGATATTGATCTAAAATACGCAACACTGCTGGGTGTAAGTTAGTTGGAAGGTTGGGAATAGAGTTTATAAAAAAATCATTGATTACATTAGGATTTTCGGATGGAAACACTGTTTTTTGTTTTTAAGATTTAAGTGTGAAAGTAAAGCCCAAAAATGATTTGAGTTTGTCCTAAGTTTATAGTGTAAATATGCCTTTTTTCTGCCTTTACACAACTGTTTACAAAATTACTAAAATTATTTAGAATTATAAGTCCTAGAAATGGGGAACTAAAATAACGCAATAAAATAAAACACAGTTTGAGATAATATGGTCATGGTGCAAAAAAAATGTTTATTGTACTTTAAATAGTATAATTTTATTGCTGTAATGCCTAATGCTCTCAGATTTATTTTTTTTTACTAAAGAAATACATTTTTATCACTGCTGTAGTTTTCCACATAACACCAAAACATTATACTGCACTCGACGTGCGTTCCGCCAACCAAGGTGGTATCATCTGGAAATGATTAAAACTCATCAGGTTAATCATCTCCAGAGGATGCCAACTTGGTCGGCGAAACGCGCATGCGAGTGCAGCATAGTGTTTTGGTGTTATGTGGAAAACTACATCAGTGATATCTTCACACCAAAGGTTCCAACCCCCCTCAATAATATATTTTTAGTAAATTATCTTTAAAAATTGAACAATGTTATCCTGCAATATATGCTTTGATATACATATTTATAAAATTTTAAATGAGGATCTGATATTCCTAGCTTCTGGGTTCCAGGTAATTCCTCAGTCTATACTACCCTCCCCCTGATAGCTTTACTTGCTATGTCCCTTCTTAACTGTCCACCTTACATATTGAGGGCCTTGTGCATATGCTCCATGGCTGTTCTGTTTAATTTACCCTAAGCTAGTATGACCAAGTTATCTTGATAATCGATTGAAAATAATATGAGCTTGTAATTATTGATATCCGTTAATATCCAGTAAATTTCGACGTCAGCAATAGTAACATTATCCACCACAAGGTTTACAGCAATAGAGACAGAATAACGTTTCGCTGCGGACACCCTTGTTTCACCGGATCCACTAATGTTTCCTCCAGTATGGATACCTATACGTATTAATTTTTCTTTGAGCATGTATCTAGTCTATCCACCTTGAGAGTTTTTATGTTAGATCTTAGTTATTAGATCTGCTAGTTGTTATCGAAGGTTCAAACGAATTGTACTATTACATACTATTTAAGCAATCAATTATCCATTAAAACATTAAATAATTACTTGTAATATGTCAAATACAGCTCTATATATTGTTTACTAATTTGTAATGGAAACCTGTGAAATATTATTCTGAATAATTTCTTTTTATCAATAGTCTCTGCTATTACAGCTACTATGGGCGCGCGAAACCACTATCTTTTAATGTTGTAGGTATGTAAATCTCCAAGACATACAAATTTGACAAAAGTTTCGTATCAATATAGTGGTACCGATGCTATTTCCTCCTCCCTTTAGGGGTAGTAGGGTGGAGATAGCTACTCCCTACTATCCTAACTCAATGCACGCTTACCTGCAATTTTTGTTGTAACTCATAAATGTCCGATGCAATTATTATCAGGAATTTTCAATACCTTAGTTTTAATAAAATCTTTAACATAGAAAGCAACACCTCTACTTCCCTATCATTGCGTATCAAATTATAATGGAATGTGAAGTCCATGATCAATCAGCTACGGCAGGATCAAGCCATGTTTCTGACAACCCGATTACACCAAATGAGTCCAAATTGTTCCTATTTTTGGATATCATGCAGCGTATTGTTAATGATAACTTAAATCATGGATTAAATTATATTAATCCATCAAATTTTAATTGTAAAATAAATTCTTTTGAATGAGTATCGGTTGGATTTGTTCAAGTATCCTAGGTTTATCTATATTTTCTGTCAGTTAAATATTTATGGATACAAATAAGTATTTTTTATGTTTATGTTGCAGCTATCAGCTTTTACAAGTAAAAAATAAATTTAAGAAGTCTTTATTTAGCTAATAACTACGAATAGTAAGGACATCATTAGGTCCTCCATCTGCAAAAGCTTTATTTAAATAAGGACTAAAACAAATCAAGCCAAAATAGCTTCTCCTGGTTATATGCCGCGCCGAGCGCTGAATTACAAAGCAAAATTTGCCGTATTTTGTCTAACACAGTTAGAATCAAAATACAAGGATTCGGATTGCAACGAAAACTACGAGGAAATATTTAGACCCCACATTGTAGGATGTCACTAGTTGCAGTCCGGTTTCGACCTATTTATGATCTCATCAGTGCAATATAAGTGAGCATACCTATGAATGTGAGGACCTGAGTATTTGGCACAATAGGTAAGTCTTTGTGTGGTCTTAGTATTTCCTCGTAGTTTTCGTTGCAATCCGAATCCTTGTATTCTGATTCTAACTGTGTTAGACAAAATACGGCAAATTTTGATTTGTAATTCAGCGCTCGGCGCGGCATATAGCAGGAGAATAGTAGCTTGATTTGTTTTAGTCCTTATATAAATAAGGCTTTTGCAGATGAAGGACCTAATGATGTCCTTACTATTCGTAGTTATTTGCTATGTACATGCCATCTGTCAAGTAGTAGAACTAGAGTCTTTATTTACATAATTATATAAAATTTTTATTTATTTATGCACCGAGATGTTGAGTTTTCTAAGTTAATGTATTTATCAAAATATAGGGCAGTCGGATATCTATGTATTTTCACGATTAGGTGAACATTGAATACCCATTTATCCGATTAGATTAACCACTGCATTTATCATTATACAACCGTTGCCGTTGAGCTAAACGATAAAACGGAATTTGTCGCACGTGTAATCCTGGAACGAGTTAGTAATAAAATTAATATTTATATGAAACACTTAATGTCAATATTTAACCAGGTAGCAAACCGTTCAGTTTCGCATTTTGTTATTAATGGAACATTACCGTGCTTTTGGTTTGATAAGGTAATTAAAATAAGCATAATAAATTATTGTAAGTAACATCCCAAGTTCTCCAGATTATTTAAATATGTTTAGATGACGAATTTTAATATGACGAGTCTAGATATTCAAGTTGTGTACCAACACTTATAGCTGAAAAATTGTGTTTGCACTATATTTTAAATTCCTCTGAGCGTTTTGAATATTAAGAATCTGTAGCAAAAATATTTCATTGTAGAAGATAGAGAATGTTATAAAAGTAGTATTTTAAACAAATAATTAATTAAGCATTAGTACATATTCATTATCAAGAAACTGCGAAGAAACTGAAAAAGCGTAGTCATTTTAAAGTTTTAACTCTTGCTTGTGTTTTCATATGCCCTCAATTTTCTAGTTGAATATTTATTTAGACATATTTTAAAATATGATAACATGTAATATTACAGAATTTTGTATAAGACTAAACACTCACTGATGAAATTTAGTTAATTTATCAAATATTATTTTATTGCATATTATACAGTGGTTTTTTGGGGCAAACTTTAAAAGTTTGCCTTGATAACTCCACTTTGAATATTTAATTCTGTATGCTTCTGGTTTCTTGCTTTTTGTTATTTTATAGGTGGTGTAATCCCAAAAGAAACTATGAATCATTTCAAAACATGTTCATGAAATATTATTACACGCCTATATTTTTCCGAGCTTTACTATTACGTGGTGAATGGGAACATACTGCAGTTCTTATATTTATTATGAAGCTGACTGATTGAAGCAATTCTTCTTAAGCATCCCACAATTTTGATCTAATATCCACGAATTTCTAGTCATTTTCCTTATCACAAGTCGTAAGAAAGCCTAGTCATTCCCATGATTGTTTTTAAAATAAAATGTGATTTTCAGAAGTAACCCGCGTGATCTTTTGATTAAATATAGAAAGTAAAAATTGAGTATAATAGAAATGTACAATTTATATGATTACATTACAGCGCAACATTCTACATCAGGTGTACTACTCGTAAAAGATATCCTTGAAATGCAAATATAACTAAAAAATAAATTAACTGTTACATAAAAGAGGTAGGAAAGGATAACTAAAATTAGAAAATAACAGTTATATGTATATGTACTAAATATATCAAAAAAAAAAAAATTTTAAAAAAATATGTGAGTCGACTTCGTGCATTGGTACATTAAAACTGCTGGATATAATAATAATATCTCTAATAATATTTTTACCCCTCATTCTAATCACAAGGATTAGCTCGAAAGTCTGAGAGTTGTGTGGGAGAGGGGCGGCATATTATTATTTCGCGGCCCGCATTTGCGCCTCAAGAACGACTTACGTTGGTAGGCCCTAACCACCATTCAGTGCTGGAATGAGGGAAACCTGGAAAACCTCATTAGTTAGGGGGACAATATATACTTAGTTATGCCTAAAAAGTATTTTTTTTTATTTTTTGCTTCGCCAGATATATTTTGAAAAATTGTTAAAATTACCATATATTTCAAATAACGCGCCATTGGCGTCATACTCCAGTTCGTTGTTGTCTGTTGGCTGCCCTGCATTTTGTGTTCTGTCATCAGAGTAATAAATAAAGGGGAGACCGCATTCCCTATTTCAAAGCATAATGTAAACATGTAACCTCAACCTACTGGATGTTGATAAACAAACAATACATAATGAACACACGATGGTCCCTGATCGTATCAGCGTAGTGGCGTATCAAGCTATATCACGGAAATGCTTACAATATACATAATTATATACAAAAGTTAAGTTCAAAAACACAGTTTAAGAACACATAAAACACTCGGCTTCACCAATTTTTGATTTCAAAATAATGGCGTTACTTGCTATATTAGGTTAATACCAGGCAATGTTGCCACTTCCCGCGCTTAATATCGCTAGAAATTTCAATAATGTATTGATGGATATGGAGAGCCTATAATTATAACACAAGTCACAAAAAAATAGTGGGTAGCCTTAAACATATTACAATGTAACTAATTTGTAAATTGATTGAGGTCAAGAATGTGGTAGATCTTTACATGTTAATCAATGAAAATGATGACGGCTGTACCTAGCTATAAAAATAAAAAAGTAACTTCGGCATCAATGTCAAGGACGTTGCAGGGACCGATGTTTGTAAATACATTTACCTCAAGGCTTCACTTTAGAATGTAAATAACGGTCTCCCCTTTATTTATTACTCTGATGTTCTGTCAAGTGAAATAAGCGTAACCTAGTGTTTTGATTAATTTGATTTAAAATTAATAAAATTGAAGAGGGATATCTTAAGACTGATTCAGACAACCTTCCAAGAGTTGATAGTGAAATGGTTAACAATTTCTACGTCACAAATATGAACTTTCTAAGTGCTGAAGTCCGCAATATTAAGACAAGAATGTTAGTTTTTATAACCTAAGTTATCAAATCATACCAAAAATACCTAAAAATTATTTTGCTCAAATGATAAATTGTAAAATAATCATGTTGATTATCTTTAGTAATAATTTATGGGGAATATTTCACCTAAAAATACATATTTTTATTTCAAAATTACCATTTCACCAAAAAATACATAATATTTTCATTTCAAAATTACCAGAATGTAAATTTAATCGTTGCCAAGAAAAAGGTAAAATTATATGTGGCAACGTTCTTTAACTTGTCTACATTTTATTGGCTACTGGAGTGTGATGTCAGCGAACCGCGCAGTTTGAAATGATTCATGAAGACCGGTCACTTTGTACTTTGATAACTTCGCTTAATTACAATTTTTTAATAAATTAGGTTGATTCTACCTTTACTTATGTACCAGTATAACGTTTGATATTAATAAAATAGTAAAATTGAATTTAATGGGAAAGGCCCATTCTGAAAGTACTTTAGTAACTGCTAACTTGAACTTCAAGTTAGCAGCCTTCAGCATATTTTTCGGAAATGGGTTAAGGTACAAAATTTATTTCAGTGTAACAAAACTAACACTCCAACGGTTTTTTGCAGTCAGCTAAATGTGGCTTGCCAACTTGATATACGTTTGGTACTTTTATACAATTATTTTTCAAAAATTTCAAAAGCAGCTGATGAGTCAATTACCTCAATTAAATAGATTAATAAACCGTCGTGTATAATTATTAATTATACACGACTTGCTGTGAAAGATAAAGTTGAACCTTCAGATGAAAGTATTATGTCTTCCTTAGTGTCATCATAACCTAATTCCTCATTATCATCATTAATAATTATATTAATATATTAAATGTCATACAATATATTCAGTGTATCATTTAAACACACTGTATATAAACTAATTAATATTATAATGCCATTATATCCTTTTAATGATGGATTACATAAAGCTTTACAGTTCTTTATCACCAGAAATAAAATCTTACATCCTTTGTTTTATTCGTTTGCACTATCATATATTACTTACTTTATTTACCTTCTATAAGAGATAAAATCCAGTTCAAAGTTTGTTGACAAATATTTTTCGCACAGGTATCATCCTCTCGGTTGATATTTATCAGCTCAAGTTTTACAGACTTGGCATACTTTAGGTGTTTCGGTTTATTGTGTTTGCTGTAAATATTTAATTAATAAATATTAATCAGGTACATACGCGTCAAACAAAGAATTTAACATATTTTAGGGCTTATGTAAGACGTTGAAAGAGCGAAATTGAACCGGGATTAGGCGATTTTACCACTTTTTTATTTTTTTCGTTCGTTCTCCCTGACGCAAATGGGATAATACTTATTTATTTTGTAATACCTTTCGGTGTACAGGGTGTGGCGCGAATACCTTTCGATAGATGTATCTGAGAAACTAAATATATTTGAATTATGAAAATTTGTATACAGGGATTAGTCGACATTAATAAAAACATTATCATTGATGTAGTACTTCCGGTTATACCGGAAGTAAACATCAACTTCCTTATTTTCAATGTAACATCCTATATATTATTTCATTACTGGATTCTCCGTTAAATTCTAAACACACTTCTTGTAGTATGTTTTATATCTTCTGTTTTTATCTTCATGTTTCATGTTTTTGAAATATTGACTTTTTGCAAATTTGGGACCTTGTAAAATCTAAACATTTTGAGGTTTACGAAAACCATTTACATTGTATCTTTTATTTTTATTTTATTTTATTTATTTTATTTATTTTATTTATTTTATTTATTTTATTTATTTTATTTATTTTATTTATTTTATTTATTTTATTTATTTTATTTATTTTATTTATTTTATTTATTTTATTTATTTTATTTATTTTATTTATTTTATTTATTTTATTTATTTTATTTTATTTATATATCTATCTTCAACTGTTTTTCAAATATTGACAGGTGAATATTGAGATTTTGCAAATTTGGGACCCTGTAAAATCTAAACATTTTGAGGTTTTTCAGATCGGTTTTCACCTTCTTATCTTAACTTTTCATAAGCTATCGTTTGACACTAATTTCAGATTTGGCCAAGAGACTAAATTTAATCAAACATTTGTAATTTCTGGCCAAATCTGAAATTAGTGTCAGACGATAGCTTATGAAACGTTAAGATAGGAATATGCAAACCGTTTTGCTTGATCTCAAACTGTTTAGATTTTACAGGATGTCAAAGTTGCAAAATGTCAATATTCACCTGTCGATATTTTAAAAACAGTTGAAGATAGGTATAGGACATCCTACATGAAATGTGTTTAGAATTTCACGTAGAATCCAGAAATGAAATAATATATAGGGTGTTACATTTAAAATAAGCAAGTTGATGTCTGCTTCCGGTATAACCGGAAGTACTACAACATCGATGTAAATATTTTCATTAAAGTGCAAATATCGACTAATCCCCGTATACAACTAATAATAATAATAATAATAATATCTCTACCCCTCATTCTAATCACAAGGATTAGCCCAAAAGTCTGAGACTTGTGTGTGAGAGAAGGCGGCATATTATTATTTCGCGGGCCGCATTTGCGCCTCAGGAACGACTTACGTTGGTGGGTCCTAACCACCATTCAGTGCTGGAATGAGGGAAACCTGGAAAACCTCATTAGTTAGGGGGACAAGTCAAACATCAACTGATTTTAATCTCTCACATTAACACCAAGTTGACATTCTTCCCATCCTAGGCCATCGCCAGGATAGTTGCCAAGCCATCCCTGCGAATAAGCCTTGATCTACGGGCAAACAATTTAATTAAAAATTGTTGGTGGAGTGGGAATTAGAACCCACGACCTCTGGGTTGAGCGGTCGAGACGCTAAGCCCTGAGCCACCGGCCCGATATGTTCATGTTCATGTTCATGTTCATGTCAATGTTCATAATTCAGATATATTTAGTTTTCCAGGATACGTCTAACGAAAAATCTTTGCGCCACACCCTGTACATGCATAAGGAAACGCTCTGCTCTTCTAAGAAATGGCGCACTTAATACAAGAATATGATTTCATGCGTTTAGGGCATGATAATGCCATGCATTTATTAGTTCTGTTTTAAGCTACCTACTAATACAATAAGCACATTTAAGTAAATACATATTATCTTCTTTTTTTTATAAATATATCTTGTGAAAGCTTATGGCCAAATTTATTTTAGATTACCTAAGTATTATTTTCTTATGTTTGTCCGAAATTTGATTCCAGGATAAAGCTAAATTACTTTAAATACAACACATATACGAGAAAAATAACTTTTTAGAGGAAAGTGTCATTACTTTAACTAGAAACTGAATACATACATTGTCAAAAGTCTTGGACAGTATATTAAAGATTTGGGCTGTGCCTATTTTGTTTTCGTTGTTAGGCAACAAAGTTGAGTTATTTAGTTGTCAAGCAAGATCAAAATTTGATAGATAAAATATTATTGATTAATTATACATTTTTCAAAAATGTATAATGTACAGTTTGCCTACCTGTAGAACATCCATCAAGGATTGAAATCAGAAAAACAAAAAAATGCTTGTCAGATATGAAAAATAAATGTTGAAAAATATATGTAGTAGAGAAATTTTCCAAGGGAAAATTTTCTATATGATTCCAAATTATAAAATGTTCTCGCCATGCAATTCCCGCCATTTTACTAGATATTTTTTTATTTTGCATAATCAACATTACCTTTAAACCCAAACCTAATTTACTTCTTGTAGTAACCAAAAATAAAAATCTGTTTACATTTTTTATGTATACATTTTTGTAGCCTTAATATAAAACAAGAGGCAGCTATGTGGCAGTTATTCATTAAAAAAAAGAAGAAAAGTGGACCACCAGCAGGATGGTTAGACCCACGGTTTGTGGATTAGACCCACATTAAATTATGTAAAGTACCCTACAATAGAAATTATTTAAGAAGGGTAAATATGCTGACACCTTATATTCATTGACGTAAACCCACATGGCATGAAGCAAGTCCAGAAAATTTTCCTTAATTCACCGTAAATTTTCTCAATTATATTTTTTCGGATAATTACCAACATGATTTATCATATAACTGAACATTAGAAGAGGTTGTGTTGATGACGTTGTTAAAACTTAATACGTAAAATATTACGATGGAAGGAAAATAAACCATTCCATGCCCCCCTTTTGATAAATAGTACTTTAATGAGATTAGAGTTGTATTTTTGTGCGCTTTTTTTAAGTTTGTCTTCAAAAAACAATTTCATATATAAAAATTCTGTGATTGTTAAACATTTGTAAATTTTTCTTAATTTTAGTGAGTTTTACTGATTTTGCGACCTCATTTGCAACCACTTGTACCCTTGCAAAGATACTATATTTAAAGGCAATATAACTGGCAAAACATTAATACATATTGAATATAAAATGGGGCCTAAGGCGGATCCCTGTGGATCTCCTCGAAGAACAGAGTTTATTCTCTATCTAAATAGCTATTTATCTATATGTGGCGCAAGTAGTCTATTGTCCAGAAAGAAGACATATTTCGATTCCAACATTCCAGATATTCATTATTATAAACAAGAAATTAGTAGATGCCCTATTGAATGGTTTCTGGTGTTCGGTAAAACTGTTTCAGGTTGAAAGGTACCGCCTAACACAAACGTTGTGGATTTGTTTCTTAATTAGTTTATTTGTTTGGTTCACTAGTCCCGTTCGTGATAGAACGTCGTCATGTCATCATATAATTTGAAGATGGACGAGAGAGTCAAACAATTCAAATTTCAATATTACATTTCCAACTACTGAACAATCTTCATAAGAATTCATAGCCAGTTTCATTTTCTATCACATAATATATTCTTTCAACCAGAATACTTCATTAATTATAGCGATCCACTTGCTGCAATTACAAATGTAATGTTATTTTTGAATGGTAACTACGTAATTTGGTAATTACGGTATTTTGAATGGTTTTGTTCAAGTGGATGTGACCTACATGTTATATTTTGGAAAAAATTACAGTGATAAGTGGTTTTGCTATTAAAAAGTATACATATTCATTAGGTATAGCAGGGCACTGTCAGTTTAGTTGTTGCATAACACATTGATTTGGGTATTTTGCAACAATTCTGAAGAATAAATTAAAATTAATACATAAAAATATTCAATCGTGAATTGGTTTTGTGGATCTATATCAGAAAATAAAACTACACTACATGACTGTTGGGAGGGTGTTTTTTTAGTTAGTAAGTTAATTTGATTCATCTTTTAGCAATATAGATATTTTAACCGAATCTTTGGGAAGATGACCTCTTCTTTTAACAGTTTTCTCTACAGTTTCATGTGTTTGATACTGATACATAATCGGTACATTTTCATCTTCCGAACCTGACTCATTTTCTTCAGCACTGCTTATGGAATGAAATTGGTTGTGTCTCGTATTTTCTCTGCGATGTTTGTTTGACGATGACATGTTTGATTTGATGCATGGGCTTGGCATGGGTATTAAAAATTATGATGAAAATTGGAATCACAGTAATTTCCTATAATAATTACTACTTATTAAGACTAATTTTCCAGCTGGTTGCCTTAGACAACACGCCAGATCAAACGCCGTACCACATAATTGCATTGTAGAGATTAACGTAAAAAAATATGCACAGCGAAATATTATCTTTGAAAGTGTGAAATTAATTTCCCACAATTAATAAATAAATTATATAGGGGAACATAGTAGCAAAGAGGCGATAAAATACACAACTAAAGGCAAATCCTAATTATTTTGAGTAAAAAATCTATTGAAATTTAAATTTTGTTCAAAATATGGCTTGTAATACTGCGTGTTCCATTACATTTGCCCCTATTTTAACATCTTGAGATAATAAAGTCCGGCCTTCACTAGACTATGTAAAATATTCATAAGTTTTTTCTTGTCCACTTACAATCCCGATGCCGCAAATCTTTCAAACAAAATGATGTTTTTAAATTATTTTTGTAAAGAGTTTTTTAATGGAACATCCTGTATGAAACATCACAGAACTCACAAGGAAAAATGGTGTTGAGTGACATAAAAATATTAATGGGACCGTATTAGGAAAAATATGGAGTTGATGATGATGGAACTATTTGCGCCAAAAAGTCGCTATGAGAAAGTGAAGTCTTTTTTATTTGAATAGCTCTTCTTTATTATGTAACTTTGCCCCAATTTAAGTAAATCTCTATCTCTAACGATATCCAAGATCAATTTGAAACGCACTGTATATTCCTTCTTTCCTCAAATCTCGAACCCTTAAAAGTATCATACCTAACTTGTTTTAATAGTGTGCACATTTTTTTTACAATGTATTGTCAGTTTATTACCAAAGCGTAGAGGGGCCACCCTTTTTAATTTTTTTTTTCAGGATAATTTCGAGTTTGAACTCAAAATTTCGAGTTCAAACTTGAAATTTCGACTTTAATCTCGAAATTTCGAGTTTAAACTTGAAAATTTTCACTTTCAACTCGAAATTCCTTGTGTCGAAAACCAACCAAAAAATAAAACTTGATAAGACTATTCATTCTACAAATCAATACTTATTACATACGCAAGTCACTGCGACACTTCGAAGTTCGAGGAACCTACACGTAAAATTTCGTTTAATGTTGAAATTTCGAGTTTAAAGTCGAAATTTCAAGTTCAAACTCGAAATTTCCACTTTAAACTCGAGATTTCGATATCAAACTCGAAATTTCGAGTTTGAACTTGAAATTTCGAATTTAAACTCAAAATTTCAAGTTCAAACTCGAAATTATTGTGAAAAAAAAAAGGTTGCCGCTCTACGCTTTCGTAGTTTATTATCACACACGCAGTATTTTAATGTTTTTTATTATGTTCGCATAAACTTGGTTATTTAACTGAGAGACTGGCGCTCAATTTAAACGTAGCGTAACGCGTAACCGAATCCAAAGTCACTGAAAATATTGAATTCAAGTTCACATTTCAGAGATACAGACGCCTGCGATTAATAAATATCTCTTTTAGCCTTTGGAAAGGTCATAATTATAGCGTGAGGTTAATAATCAGTTTACCTGGCAAGTGCTGTAAGGATAACTAGTTGGGAATTAATTATTTGGCGGAAATGTATTTAATAACTGAAATTTGGAGTGGTTTATGGTGTGTTTATGTAATTTTCATAAGGTATAAGAAGCATCTAACAGTAAAACACCTAATGTTACCGGTTAAAGTGAAATAGGGTAGTTTAGATGATGCCTTCATAGTGTGTAACAAATAATTATTTGTCAAATAGTATAACAAATATAGTGCTCAAGATAATTAGCACCGACGCGACATCCAGATACGAAAAAGTTGTATTTTAACTTACTTATTCCAAACTAGTTGACAATATTACTAAAAAACAGTGGCGTGCCTAGTGGTGGCTGGTGATATTTGGATATGGGGGGGCGTAGAAATATAAAAATGCGCCGCAGGCGAAAATTTTGCATATTTCAAGGTCAAACCCCTTAAAATTATAAATTAGAAATTCGCAGAGCAAAAATATTTGCTTGAAAAAATAACTTTCGTTAGACAAATATCCTCCTTTTTAATACGACTGACGGAAATCCCGATAAAAATTATTTAAAACAATATTTAAATAGGTAATTAATATTTAGAATAAAAAATTTACATATACGTTACCTTAAAAAAGCTGTAAACTAGAATTCAGGAAGCAGGAACATAACTATTTTTAGTTTTTAAATATCCGTTAATTAAAAACGATCTGGCACAATCACAAACTCAAAAGTATTTTAGTTATTCAATTCATAGTTATCAAACGACACATTAAATTATTACGTAGGTAAACAAACTTCATACAGTTATTTATACACGAGTACACTTACTTTCTAAAATTGAAATCAGCTCTACGGTCTTTCATAGAAATAAATTTTTCCATAACATTTTCATCGAAATTAGGTATGTATTGAGCAGGTAACACCCAACTCTTTTATTTGTATTTTATCTTCGAGTGGAAGATTTGCAAAATTAGCTCTAATCAAAGATTAAATATATATTCATAATTATACTATAACAGTATTCATGTTAAGTAAAATATAAAATTGTCTTTTCACAAAAATTAAATAAGTACTTTAATAATGTTAAAAATATGTAATGTGTTAAAAATACGTTATAATGTTTAATAATGTTCGCATAGGGCCGCGAAATAATTGCGGCCAAATCTGCATAATATAAGCATATGGAAAGTATCTAACGAGTGTGGTCGAAAAGGAGATCGGGTCGGTTGCCATAGTTATCTGGGCCGCGACTCAAAATGCGGCCACGAATCTGTGATCCTTTGCTCACTGGGCAGAGGCAGCGTGCTGTTGTGATCCAGTGATGCGGACTGTGGCGTTATGAGTACAATAGCTCAAGCGCTCGAGCCCTTTCTTATAATAGTTTTGTACCACAATAAACTTCTTTTAACTTTTAACATTTGCATTTAATTTATAATAATGATAATAATAAGGATTCCTTTGGTATTTTTGGAGGGGCGCGCGGCCATGCGGCCTTAAGGAGAAGCCGCCACTGGGCGTGCCACATTTTTTGGTATTGATATTAATTTGGTTGTTTCCTGGCTGCCAGAGGAATAAATAAGTACAATCTAAAAAAAGTCTCTCCGAGATTATTAAAAAACCAATTTTTGTAATAATATGAACTCATTTTCCGATTTTTGTGTAAGGAACTGCCACCTGAATTTGTTCGCAATATTAATGAATCACCCTGTATATCTATTGTTTAACATATTTAATTTTAAGAAATTTACTTGCAGTAAATCGTTGCATTGGCGCACCCAGCAAGGGCCCAAGGTACCATGGTCCCCTCTAAGATCTTTAAAAAACAATGATAAAACTGATTGCCAAGAACGACTTTGAAATGTCTCCAACAATAAACATTAAGTACTGATACTGAAATAATATTTAATTTAATTCATAAATTAATATCATAATAAATTCATTTCATTGATATATCATCTTTTTATAGTACTTACCTATATTTTCAATATTATTTATTGGCTTATTTAACTGTTTACATCTTTCTTTATATAGGAATTAAACCAAAAAGTTAACTCAGAGATAAATTATTAATGAAATTATCAAATATTACAGTTCAATAAAGTTTTGCATTTCCTTGTTACCTATTATCCTAGGTAAGCAAAGCAATAACTCTTATTATTTTTACCGACCAACATTCAATTACAGCGGCATATCTTCATATAAACTCAACTTAATATTTTCAATACAATTTTCTTTTTAAAAGTGTTATCTACATTTTTTAAATTAAAATAGGTAAGGTTATTCCTTTGCATGCCTATATAATAATAATAATAATAATAATAATAATAATAATAATAATAATAATAATAATAATAATAATAGTAAGTGTTTATTGACTCATATATATATATATATACACAGATGTACATTTTTTTGTCATAACTTAACTATGGGTAGAAAAAATTTACATAATTTTAATATTTAACTAGGTGGATAGTGGTTTTACTAACTAATAAAGGACACAAATTCACTAACTGAGAAAAAACAATGTAATAATAAAAAATCTCTAGTGTATAAGCTGAAGGCTTTATATGACATACGTTTAAAATTCTTATGCTTACTATAATTATCAAATTTATTGAAGAGGTCGATTGCCAATTTATTGTTCCTTGTTATATTTATCCTAGAAAATGGTTGAATGAGGTCCTCAGCATGCCTGGTATTATACTGGTGTCTATTCGAATGAGTTGGTAAAAAGGGTATATTTTTATGTATTAATAGTAAAGACTCCAGTACATATAAGCATGCCAGAGGTAGGATTTTATATTTTTTGAAAATGACTCTGGTATGAGCCCGGTTTGGTGCAGCATCATCAATAAGGCGAATAGCCGCTTTCTGCAGTATAAAAGCCCTGCCAGCTGTACTAGAGTTCCCCCATAACGCTACACCATAACGTAAGTGACTGTGTACCAATGAAAAATACACCACTCTCAAAGTTTCATTGTCAATAGAAGGTCGTAATTGCCTCATAACAAATATTTGACAAGATAGTTTAGCACAGAGACTGTCTAGATGAGATGACCAATTTAAACTGGGGTCTAATGTAATACCAAGTAATTTTACGCTATCTGATTTTGGAGCTAATTTATTTGAGGTGAAAGTGATGGTATGTGTTTTAGATATATTAAGTTTTAGTTTATTAGCCGAGAACCAAGTTTCCACAAAACTGAGATTATCTCTGCTCAAATCTACATTACCACGCGTGAGTACCGTCGTGTCATCTGCAAAGAGGACACACGCACCCTTTTTTATGTTAATAGGTAAGTCGTTGATATATAGTAGGAAAAGAATCGGTCCCAAAACTGACCCCTGAGGCACCCCTCCTACTACAGGCAATAAAGCCGATTCACACTCATTAACACTAACATATTGCTGCCTACCAGTTAAATAGGAGCGAAATAGCTGTAGTGCTTTTCCCCGAATACCATAGTATTCCAACTTTAAAAGAAGAATACTTACATTAACACAATCGAAAGCTTTCGTCAGATCACATAAGGTAGCATAGGTCGGGATGCCGAGATCAAGTCCCTCAACAACATCATCTATGACAGCCAACAGGGCTCTAATCGTGGAAAAATCCTTCCTAAATCCAAACTGCGAGGGCGATATAATAGATTGCTTCTCTAAATAAGACAGCAATTTTCCTTTTAACAGAATTTCAAATATTTTAGAGATTATTGGTACAATTGCAATGGGTCTGAAGTTATCTAATACCTGACTATCGCCTTTCTTGTGGATAGGAAGGACTTTAGCTATCTTAAGCGGGTCTGGCCAATTGCCCTCATCAATAAACTTGTTATACAGGACGGTTAAGGGTTCAATAATAATAATAATAATAATAATAATAATAATAATAATAATAATAATACATTTATTTTCGATAAATAAGTGAGTAATACACTTTACAAAAAGAAAAACAGTAATGGTTTGGTTTATGTTTGGTAGTTTGGTAATATGTTATAGTTTATTTATTGTTCCATTAACTGTTCGTTATTATTTTTTGATTTATCGTTGTTTTGTTATTTTTCTTTACTTTTGTTAATTTATTGTTGATGATTTGT
Organism: Pogonocherus hispidulus; assembly: GCA_963924545.1. Lineage (NCBI taxonomy): Eukaryota > Metazoa > Arthropoda > Insecta > Coleoptera > Cerambycidae > Pogonocherus > Pogonocherus hispidulus. The sequence continues at coordinate 8,779,257 of OZ004698.1, forward strand.
TACTTTTCCGTTAATCTTTTGTTAATAAATGCAGACAGGTTCAGATGAGTTTGATGATGGTTCTTCACGTTCAAAACGTAGCATATACCAAACTATAGCATGATACATCTCTGCACTCGCGAGAAAAAATGCTCCAGAGTAAGGTAAAAATATGAATGAAGTTGATGATGGTTCTGAAGAGAAGAAACATTACTTAAAAAAACTATCTACGCCATTCTATAGATCGTAAAATGTTGCTATGAGGAAGTGTCCTTTTTGTTCCAATAGCTCTTCAAACAAACCCGAAATTTTACAAAAAAGAATTTTTTTCGAATACCTCAAAGATTAATCATATTACCATTGATTTTTTTGTGGCACCAACTTTTAACTTTCCCCCAATTTAACCTATAATCTGTAGGTATCTCTAACGGTTTTCAAGATACCAATATTATTGTATCCTATTTGAAACACACTGTATATAGAACCGAATTGATTAAAAATAAAGAATGAAATTATTTCTCACAGCATCTATCCTAGTTTACAGTACCATCAATTGCCACTTTGCTGCTTAAATAATCTGTACTATTCTGTGATTATAGAAATAATATCCATTTTAAACATTACATATTAATATTTTATTACAGACAGGAAATACCGATTTAACTAATTTCTTGAAGGTAAAAATGTATTAACATGCAGTTGACCTACAATTTAAAAATAAATCATCAACAATCAGTTAGAAACATCCGTAAATAAAATTTGTTTTGTATTGTGTTTACAAAATATCAACATATAAACAGGTAGGTGTCTCGATCTGTTCGCATTATTTTTCATTTCCTTTCTTCATTTATCAGATTTGGTCCACGCGTTGTCCTGCTTCCGCAAATAAAAAAAAATAGTTCCGACTTGGGGATTCCATTCTGTTATTTTGGCGTCGATAAAAATCCGTGTGTTGACTATGTAGTACCTACTTCCGTAAATATATTTAAAACATTCATTGATTCATAGTATTTAGAGCAATATAAAACCTGGTATATTCGTCGATAGCAGGTGAATAAATTAGTGACGCCACAGAAAATTATTCTGGGAAGAAAATGCGACCTGTGAATATGGCCGTCGATTCCAAAATCTCTAGGGGTGGGACGAAATAACTGTTTGTTAGAATTAATATAGGAAAAATATTTTTCCTATATTAATAAAAGAAGGATACAATTCAATAAAAAATTGTAAAATCCATAGATATTAAAACGCGTCGATTCTGTCTCGCTCTAAATTCCGTCGTCGAATCGACAAAGTTTCAAAGCTATCTCCTCCGAGGGGCGATCTCGGAACGATCCCCGCGGACCACCGGAGGTCGCCCCCGGCCTTTCTCCAATGCGTAGGGGTATTTTCATCCCGTTTCCTACGCGTTTTCCCAATTTAAACGCCTTTTCAAAAAAACCTCTGCAAAATTTTTGTCAATCGCCGTTAGGCGAGAGAGATGCGGCTAGTACGGCGTTTGTCCTCCCGCCTAATGGTCCCGTCACGCCCGCCGAAATACCGACTTTTCGCGGGACTCCCTACACCCTTTTTCTAATTTTACGGCTTCGAGAACCGCTTCACGCGAAAGTTCCGTTCTTTCTCTAATTCTTTGAGATTTTTTTTCGAGACCGTACGTTGAGTCCGTCTACGTCTATTTCGTTTTCGAAAATCTCGAGTCGCGTCCGTCTCAACTTCCTTCTCATTTTATCTGCCGATGTGAGATTGCACTACTGTCAAATTAATTAAACTTCAGATAGGTTATTTTTATTATTTTCCTATGAGAAATATTGCTAATGGAATCGATAGTACCGACTGCCAAACACTTCTGATTACCAAAATACTGAGGCGAAATGCTTTTCCAATTAGAAAATCGGTAAAAATTAATTTTTCAGGTTGACACGTACAGTTTACATACTTAAACGTCTGAGGGTCAACTTTTGACAAGTTGTCGCGAATAGCGCAATGGGAAAGTCGTAAGATTCCAAACATCGTAATGCTGATTGCGAGTTCTAATCACACTGGAGGCAATTTATTTTTACTTTTTAATTCCAATTATTTATTAGTATTAGTGTTTAGTTATTCTGTTTCATTGTCCGTAGTTTTTATTCTTTCTGCAGGTAAAGTTTAGAATTAATTCGTTCATTTTGGCAGTCTGTAAAATTCATCATTTTAGCTTACAAAAGTAAATACTACAAATATTAATTTGCTGCGACATTTATAACAGCAACATATTTTTTTGTCTCATTGATAAAATTGATAAAAATATTTATTGAAAAATAAATTCTACTTTCAACACTTAAAAAATTATGATGTTTTACCATAAAGAATAGAGTAACCCTTACAATTCATCAAAATATTAAGAAAAATCATTTAGTATAATTACATCATCATTCCAGATACAAAATTTCTTTAATATGTGTTTTCTTAAAAGTAATATTATTCTAGATGCTTTTATCACCCGAAGGGTGATTAAATCTACCCCCGGTAGGGCTAGAAATGGGAACGAAAATCGCGACAGCGATTTTCTCCCATTTCTAGTCATATATCTTAAAAACGAAGCGTTTCCGGACACATGTTTACGGAAGCTTGTCTTTTATATATTTGTGCAAGGAATCTTCATTGAACTAAATTGAAAATAACATGCACCATTAAAGTAAAACATTGTTCTAAAGTGCTGACAGTTTCTGCAACGACCCTTTAATGGAAAGGTTTTAGTCGAACAGTGAATGCCTGCTTACGAGTATTTGCAATCAGTGACAAATAATAATGATAGCTAGGCATACCTATATACAAAATCACATTGGTAGTTACCTGTATTTTAATTTTGTGGTTAAATATTTAAAACTGCAACTTGCGAACGCAATTTACGTAAACTGGTAATTCTAGAATTATTAATGTCCTAGTAAATCCCTTTGGTTTAATAATTGTGTAAGAGAAATGATTGCAACGGCCATGGCATTACTGAAATGTTTTAACCGCAGCAGTGATGAAGCGAATGTAGTAATGCTTTAATAATAATTTCTTAGTATATCACACCAAGCACCTGTTCTTGTGGTTTTTTAACATTTTCAATTTCAGTAGTGGAAAAATCTCTATTAAGATGATTACTAAAAATGCAATTTACCTACGTAAGAATAATTAACAATTCATGCAAGCATAAAATTTTCAGTGGCTTGTAATTTGTATTATATAATATTTAATATTGTCTGAAATATGCTGCTACTTTTGTTTAATAAAAAGTTAAGACGGCAAAAACTTGCCTCAAAATATATTTGCAGAACAGCTAAAATGCTATCAGCTTCTGGTTTTCCTGCAATAAGATCTGTTAATAGGATGTTAGGAATCGACAGACAGCTAGCAGGTCAAGAAGAAATCATTAATAACGCTAGAAATTTAATGCAATAAAAATGTACGCCTTCGGCGAGAAAATAATTGCGACAATTACACATTACTTCACAACCATCCATGAAGTTGTAAGATAAGATTTGGATATTTCTGTATGTGGTTGCGCGGGGATGACGGGTCCTGCAATTTGGCTTCTGTTGAGGTATATAACCCAAAATCAGACAGCTGGACAATGCTGCCTAGCTGTATGGGTATCGGTCGAAGCTATGCGGGGGTGGCTATTATAGATAAACCTATTTGAAGGTTGTTTTTGGAAATAGGAGAAACACGAAACACAGTCTTATATAAGAAGCTGTTAAATACCAGAAATTCTAAATATTTATTGTAATATCTATTGTTCAAGCAAAAATTATAGAGTCGCAGTATTGTTGTTGTTGTTGGAAGGCGATGCGGTTACCCGCAGCACTTAGGTCTTTCGACCCATTGTGCCTGCTGCTACTCGAGAGCTATTGGAAGAGACCCGTGCTATGCGCATAGGCCAACACCCGTTCTAGGGGAAGGTCTCTAATGTCCTGGGGTAGAAGAAATGCTGCACCCAGATGTTTGTCTCTTGATCAGGAGGCAGGCACAGCGACAGAGGATGTGAATGGAGTCCTCGGCATCGTGTCCGCAAAACCTGCACCTTTTAGTGTCACTAAGGCCGATAGTGTTAAGGTGCTTGTTGAGATGTCCGTCACCTGTCAACAGTCCTGTGACAATCCTTATGCTGTTACGACTTGATGCAAGTATTGATCAAGTTGCGTTCGACCAAAGCCCTTCAATTAAGAGCCTGGCTTGTCGCAGCCCAGTTCCGTTCGACCATTCTTCCTCTGATCTTTTCTTGATCCTGACCTTGTTACATAACTAGGCGGAAGCCCGAGTACTGGTTCGGGCCCTGTGTACTTGAGCCTCTTTTAGCCAGTGCATCGGCCTCCTCATTTCCTGTTATGTTTGAGGACCCGGTACCCAGGTCAATTTTACTTGATTGTTCTGTCCCAATTGGGCCAAACCATTAATACACTGAATGACCGCCCTGACCGCTCTGACTGCCCTGGAGGTGATCCTATAGGAGATCAAGGCATGTAAAACCACCTGACTATCGGTGCATATCTGTATATGCTGATTAGAATATCTCTATATCTATACTATATGTATATACTTTAAGTTCAACTTCATAATATACTATTTAAATATGCTGTATAAATTGCATTATTTTTTCGTATACAAGCCTCGCGTTCCATAACTCCAATTAGTACTGTCAGTGTTCCGAAATTACTGTTTATTGCTGGAATACACTGATGTCACTTTCGCGCCATTTACATGGAGGACCCCCCTCTGTTTTGACGCTAAAAACTACCGACACTACTGCTACTGAGCACGGAAAAAGGTCATGCAGCATCAGTAAGCGTGAACTCAACCAAACTTTTTAGTGATTTGCTGATTTTAGTGTTCAGTGTTGTTGATCTTGATCGTCATCACAGAGTCTATCAGTAATATTTTCAAAAATTAATTCCATACATCAAAAATGAGTGATAAGTTGAACAGTTGTTCGAAAATTGTCAGTTACTGTTGATAACCGTACTGGTCTATTGCTGCTGACGTCACTGCTAATCAGTAGTGTTGGGAGTTTCGGAATTAGAGGAAAGTATTCAGATGTCTTTCAAAAACCACGCACTTTCTTATTTTAAAAAAGAAGAGTCTATTTCATTTGCTTTAACCAATTATACTAATTTCATATACATATGTGGTTTCTGGTATATAACCATGATCTAGTGTACATGGAAAAAAATAAATTTGACAATATATTACCTTACTTGGGAATTATTATCGAATTTCCTTTAATTATAAATGATACATTTTCTTCATGACTAAAATGAGTTATTACTTATAATTAATAACAAACTGGAAAATAACTTAAGTGCGTAAGTAGTTATTGACTAGTTATCTCCGAAGGAATCTTCAAAAGGAAAAGAAAATATTTTCCTAAACCTTTGACCAAAGCCATTTTTAGGAATTCTGTTAAAAATCTCTAAATTAACTTGGATTCACAATTGGCTAAAGTATTTTCATACACTATATCACTATATCACATCCTGTTTGTATAACTGAAACCATAGAAACGCTATTTTTCATACACGAATTTATAATATCGTTTGTTTGTGTTTGTGGTGTGTTTAATTAGAATTTATTCTAATTTATCTTTATATAATAATATAGGATGTTTATGTATGTATGTATGTTTTATCCTTTACTAAATACTTATCCATTTCTTGTCCACACGTACATATGCATAGAGTATAGATCTATTTTTAAATATGGATAATTCAAATCAAACTAAAAACATCCCATGACTTAGACAACCACCAAATCCAAAACAAAGGCTATCCGGAAGGAGGCCGCCAATATCCATTGACTGTGGTCATAACCTGGGATGGTTTGGGGCCGACCGGGATTATCGCTCTTTACCCTCCCTATCGCTGTGGGCCTGGACTACCTCGTAGAGGTGGACCCCATCCTTCACCAACCCCGTTCACAAAAAGGGATAGGTGTGGGCGATTCGTGGGGTCTCCTCTTGTGCTGGCTCTACCCTGCAGGCTGGGTAGGATGTTCTGGTGCCCTTCTGTCTTGTCTTCTTTCTTCGCCTGCATGTCTAACCCGTCGGGGTAGTCTGTCTCGAACGAGGGCGGCAAGTGGCTCTCTCGTCCTAGGTGGTGGTTTGGGGTAGGTCAGGAGTGGCTGTGTAGCCGGGGATGCATCTCTAAAGGAGCCAACTGGCCCCTTAGCTATATGCAAGGTAAGGGAAGGGTACTTGAAGTGAGCAGAGGTCGCGGCTTCGAGGGGAGGTCTGAGGGTCGTTTTTCTGGTTGCTTCGTAGCCCTCCACGCTTGTTCCGGGTGGAATCTGAAACATAAGAAGATCTTACTCTCATCCTGGGTCCGACAGTTGGAGTCTTGGCCGTTTGCGACCGGAAGGGGGCTGCACATTGAAAAAATGCAGATAGCCACCCCATACCCATCGATATTACCAGAGTTGGGTATAGAATAATAGACAGTGTGACCTATACGTGCTGCCACACTCAACTTTGCTACGTAAATAATAGAAAAAAAGAATGTATTGGAAATCGAGTAGAAAAATGAGTAATAATTGGCTTACTCATGCATTTATTTTAATTTATAAGATAAAAATTTACTCATCTGACAACTAAAGAGTTGCATCTCTAATCAAAGTTCAACACAATAAGGTAATATTAAAAAAATATTGGCATAATTATATCGGTTACAGATTATGCTAAAATCGTTTGTGCGCTGCAACAATTTTTTATTATCATCGTTTAAAAGTATTATTTTCGTTATATTAGGTCCCATATCTAGGCCAACTCAGTTTACCTACCTTAGGCAAACAAAGATCATCGACAAAACAACAACAACATAATTTTAAACTTGAAAATTATGAAAAATGGTTACGGGAAAAACCACGTAGACGCGGGTTATTTTCAATGACACAAATGTATATAGTGATGAAAGCAATATTATGAAATGTTAATTAGGGAACTCTTGATATCACTACAATGAATCTATCTGAATCTATAGTGAAGTGAACCAAATTAAATTTATAATTATTTTAGCAAACTAAATAATACGAGATTTCCCTCGGATTACGATAGTGATCCGATCCAGATCTTGAGTTATTTTGTGATTAGAACGACCTGTATATTGTTTTTATCAATCGACGTAAAACAATTGCTGTTTAAAATCTTTTAAGACATGGAACAGTGCAATAATTTATTTTAACATTACAATAATGAAGAATCTATTAAATTAAATCTCCAAAAAACCGTTTCCTACTTCAAGATATTTACAAGGCACTATTTATTGCTTCAAGAACACTTCTAACACCAATAGAAGTAATTACAAAATATATAGGTTTTTCCATTAAAAAATGTATTTAATAGAATTTTTTTAAAATAAACTCGAGAACCAAATTTTTTATTGTCTGAGATATATATTTTTCGCAACGTAATTATGGGAAAAATCCAACTGATTTCCTAATTTAAGTGATTTCGTAGTTTCAAGAATAATAGACTTAACGATGGAACTTAAGTTTGTTCGCCCTGTATATAACGCCGCAAATATGACGGAAAAAGAAAATATATAATCTAAATACAAGTCTGAGTATAAGAATTCGTTTGTATTACATGTCTTTGATAAATTACACAGAGCAACTTGAGTCTATCCAATACAGTGCAAGCAAATAGTGGGGGGTCGTGTATTCTCTCTCAAATTTCAATCTATCCCTCATTCTCAGCGTAATGATGAGCCTGGAAGTCGGATACTTGTGTGGGAGAGGGCGCGACATATTATTATTTTTCGGACCGCGAGTGCGCCATAGACGACAAACGATGTTATAACTTTAATTATCATTTAGTACGAGAATAAGGGAAACCTGGAAAACCTTATTAATTATTAAAGTGAACAGTAGGTTGCTAGTCATTTATACAGTGAGGTTGCAGTAACTAGTTGGATATTACGATCGCTCCTACCTTTATGCGCACAGATTTAAGATAGGGGCAATTAGAAAAAGTTGACCGGCGGCGAGATTCGAACCTTCTTCAAATATGTGGAAGGATTAAAAATCTGTTCAAAGAGCTCCTCAAAGCGCAAAAGCATCTTAAAAGAAATTAGGATGAATCATCGCCGCGGCGATAGCTCAGTCTGTTAGGTGCTGGGTGATGATAGCCTGTGACTAACAGAATAGGTATTTTGGGGCGCGAGTTCGAATCTCGCCAGGGGAGAAATGGCACCTCCCCCAGGGAATGGTTGTGTGTCTGCGTTTTTTTCATGTGTACCCTCCCTCTACACAAGCCTTAGACTTTTAGTAGGGAGGTTGTCCATTTCTGTGGTGTGTTTTATGTGTTTTTTATCATACATCTGCTCCATAAATTCTTGGATGGGTGACCATGCAGGGAAGACCGTCGGCGCTTGCCCACATCTTCTAGTGGCCTGTACGTCGGTGAATTCACAGAAGTTATACAAATTTAGGCGAGGTTTGTGAAGAAGACGTACCATCCCTTGGATAGGATGTAAAGGAGGAGGTCCTTTGTCTATGAGATGCTACAAAAGTGGGGGTTCGGCAAAATTTCCAGATTGGGGGGATATCACTGACGTAGTTTGCCACACAACACTAAAACACTATACTGCACTCGACGCGCGTTTCGCCCACCACAATTATTAGTTGGCGAAACGCGCGTCGAGTGCAATATAGTGTTTTGGAACTACGTCAGTGATATCTTCACACGAAAGGTTTCAACCCCCTTCAAGGTTGGGGGATTGCTCGTCTCCTAGCGTCGTGGGTTGGCCTCCCTTAGTCGCGCAAATTGGCCGACGCTAAGTAACCGAAATAAAAGAGAAAACATATATTTTCAGTATATTTTTGGTTTCTTCACTTTTATATTTTTCAAAATATTACATAGACAGATTATTCAATACTGGATATAAATCGTAATCCCATATCGGCTCCAAAATCATGTTATAAAAATCTAACTTTAAAAGTTTGCATTCATACCTTTCTTTCAATGATTACTTTGAATATTTTGTCTGTTTTTTATTGTCTTAAAAAGGGCGTATTTCCAAAATATTTATAGTTATAATATAATATCTCTACCCCTCATTCTAATCACAAGGATTAGCCCGAAAGTCTGAGACTTGTGTGAGAGAGGAGGCGGCATATTATTATTTCGCGGCCGGCATTTACGCCTCAGGAACGACTTATGTTGGTAGGCCCTAATCACCATTCATTGCTGGAATGAGGGAAACCTGGAAAACCTCATTAGTTAGGGGGACAAGTCAAACATCAACTGATTTTAATCTCTCACATTAACACCAAGTTGACATTCTTTCCATCCTAGGCCATCGCCAGGATAGTTGCCAAGCCATCCCTGCGAATAAGTCTTTATAATAAGTATAAGTTTGTAATAATATAATAAGTTATAAGTTTAACATTATACGTTACATTATACCTAAGTTGTTTTATTTATTTCTGACGTCATAGACAAACTTATATTTCCAGATTTGATGGTCGTCATAATAGACATACGCAACACAATCCTAGGTATTTATGGCAACTTCTGTGTTTCTAGTTTAAATGCATATATTTACTCTTATGCAACAAGTATTTAATTTCTTCGTGCATAATCGATTTGTAATTTAACTCTGTAGCATGAAGTTCCTTATAGATTCATGAAGATTAACGCAAAAAATCAAAATATATGCATTGAACAGTACGTACTTTCCAACCGCACGTAAAGGTACCTACTAGTGCCATCGGATAAAAATTCCCATTTCAAATTGCATTGTGTTCTGTGAAAATATAAATGAGATAGGCATATAAGATAAAATTTTCAACAGGTTCTCTTAACGTCTTCTACTTCTAAGGTAAAACCCATCCCGTAGAAATTTAAAAAGGCTTTGTTTGACATCACATTTACTCAAAGAAAAAGAGCATGCGTAATGCATAATATAAATAAATAAAAAATAACGATAACTCTAAACAATCATGTTCAATAAATTCTGACGGTATGAGAGATTTACATGTGCTGCACATACAATACAAAATGGTAAAAGATTAGTAGTAGGCAAAGTATTTTCATGACATGATATAACATGAAAGATAACATGATAAAAAACAAAAAGAGGAAATTAATTCATCGGGAGTTTTACAATATTCGGGAAAAAGAAGCCACCTATAGTTATATTAATCACGTCCCAGGTTATAGTGAAAAAATAGCTCGCAGAATAGAACGAAACGGATGTAAAACGATTAGTGTCAACAAGCGTACTATTGGGAGGATTTTGATAAACAACAAAGAAAGGATTAATAAATTAAAACAATCGGGGGTATACCAAATTAACTGCGCGGATTGTAATGCCGTGTATGTGGGTCAAACCGGTAGAAGTATTGAAATTAGAGTAAAAGAACATAAAAAATCCATATTAAATAACGCAAAAAATTCAGGATTTTCGACGCATTGTATATAAAACAATCATTTTATAGATCAGAAAAATATAAAGGTACTGCATCGTGAAAAGAAAGGAAAGCACTTAGATCTGTTAGAGCAATTAGAAATTAAAAAGTCTTTAATTATAAATCCTTGTACTACGAATGATCAGATAGTGCTTTCGCCCTGCTTAGAAAAGGTACTAAAAACTCGGGCTTTACCAGATGGTAGGATCAATCGGGGTAGGTGCTAAAACAAATAAATAAAGAAAAGGCGCTTGGAAACATTTAGTAATAGACATTTACTCTCTTGAAAAAGGCCTAATAAGCCGAAATACTAGTATATAGAGTGTTTTCTATATATTTCTTGGAACATCTAAATGATATCAATGTTTTTTTCAAAACAATTATTTTCTCGAAGTTTCATAAAGAACCATCCGCTTCGAGTATTCACTTTATTAAAAGTATTTTCAGCTTTTCAGAAAATGTATGTATTTTTCTCTTTCTCTCCTTTCTTTCTTTCATCTCTGCATCTCAGCATTACTTCATCTCTTCATCCTCTCATCTACCGGTTCCTCATCGATCGTAGTTTATTTTTGCAGAAGTGTGGCGGAGCACACAACAAAGGGAAGAACACCAAGTCACTATGTCAACCTCTAATCACCTCTAATCGAAAACACTCAGTAGATATAAGATGGAATATAATCGCTCATGCTTTCCGTTTTATATTTTTTGTGACTCTTAGTTAACACTATAAAAGGTAAAATGTTTTTTAGTGAAGCAACAGTTGTTACAATTTAAATCAGCCAAAAATAAATTAAACCATTTGATATCTAACCTTGGAGAAAATTAAATGACATATTAAATGATTGTGTAACTGCGGTTTTATGATGGTTTTTTTATTTTACATTAACGAAAATGTAGCAATTCTTATTATAATGCGTACAATCTGGTTTCTTCACATCTTCTACAATACAAAAGATAAATTACACTACTAATCTTCTTCGTTTTTAGTCAGAAATTCTTGTGTCGCAAAATCAATCTCAGGAACATGTAAGTAGTTGGAGTTGACTTATAACAAAACCACTCCCTATAAATGTTTTTTTTTAACTGTTGTTAGGTATGTCGAATTTCGTTAATTTTGAATATCGGAAACAGTCGATCTAATATTTTTTTAACAAAATACGGGGTGTCCCATCGAAAAGTATCACATTTCTCCGCCTTATATCTCGAAAACTAAAAGAGATATTGGGACGCAGTTTGGACAGAACGACTTTAGATTTGTGTAAGTTTTTTTTGGCACTGCTGCCAAATTTCCAAATATATTGGCAAATTTTTCATTGAATACGCTCCTCTTTGGAGTAAAATTACTTGCTTATATTAAGTGGAACACCCTGTATATTTTGTCATAATCGGAAAGCCTAATCACTTTACTTTTCAAAAAGGTATACATAGTTTACATTATCTTGAGAATTGGAGCCACTAAATTCAATTTAATGGGAGCACCTCTTACTTGAACAGTTTGTGAAGCTGGTCTTCGTTTTCACAGTAGCCATGAAAAACAAAAGTACAATAATAAACTGTATTGTCAGTTGTGTCAAATATTTGAAGTATAGATATAAAAATGTTCACATTAGAAGGATCACACACTTTTGATCATTTACTACTCAGGATGCACAAATGTATATTGAAGTAAATGGTAGGCAGTTAAAACCAATTGTTTTAACTTATTCAAATAGTTTTTATTTACAGTTATTTTGATTATTTTATCTGTTATTTTTATTACTGTCATTGTGCTTTGTTGTTATTGTTAACAAAACTCGTTCCTACCGATTATTAAAGAATTATTCTTTTCTCCCTATCTTTTTTCATTTAAAAAGCAAATGCAGTCAATTTCCACATCAAGTTTGATCAGAGATTTTAAAATTTTAAAATATATAGGGTATTTTATTTAAAATAAGTGTACAAAAACTTTAAAATAACTTTACAAAGAATAAGGTATTTTTTTCATTCGTAAGAACTCAAATAAGAGTACCTACTTGTAACAAATTTAATTTTGTGGCTCCAATTCTCAAGATAATGTAAACAATGCATACCTTTTTGAAAAGTAGAGTGATTAGGCTTTCTGATTATGGCAAAATACACAGGGTGTTCCATTTAATATAAGCAAGTAATTTTACTCCAAAGAGGAGCGTATTCCATAAAAAAATTACTAATATATTTGGAGATTTGGCAACAGTGCCAAAAAAAACTTACAAAAATGCTAAATCGTTCTGTCCAAACCGCATCCCGATATCTCTTTTAGTTTTCGAGATATAAGGCGACGAAATGTGATACTTTTCGATGGGACACCCAGTATAATAACCTAAATATTACCCTTGATAATACACTATAACTTAAAAGAAGTATTGATGGTACTTAATATATTGAACATTTTGTCTTAATAAGCTTAACACGCATTTGTAACTGTAATTATAAACTATTATAATGTTATTGAACCACATTTTTTCAAAATTAATGTTAGGGATTTAGAAGTTAGCTTATAGGTGTTCCACATAGATCAGTATTAAGACTTAGGTATTAGGTAGTATTAGGTGTTATTTTAACTATATATAAATAACCTATAAATAGATAGTATGACGTAGGATGTACAAAACATCATTTTTGCAGAGGACACATCAATCATTGCCTCTAATCAATCAGCTCATAACCTTATGCTGATGTCAATGCTTCAGAAAAATTCAATATACTTAAAAATAGAAAATAAGATTACTGTTTGGGTTACATAATGGATTGATATCAGCCATGTTCGATTTTTGGGGTTGCATTTTAAAAATATTTAAATGGAAAGTTCATGGTTAGTTAATCCGTTGATCTGATTCCAAAATTTGGTCGATTATTTCTTAAAATAATAGTTAATACAAAAGTTGTAGTTTTTTAAAATTTATTAACGTGCAAAAAAGAGAATTACATATATCACTCAAAAAGTCATGGAAAGAAGGGTACTTTTTAATAAAACATCCTGTATATTTTTAAATTTTTTTTATTAGGGCGTTCACATATACACTGATATAAGGACTAGTAGGTCTATCTCTAATAATAAGGGAGATATCACTGAAAGTGTGTGCCATAAGAGTAATGTACGGGTTTTCCAACGAAATGACACCCCATATATCTTTTTTATTTTTGGTGCTAAAGAAAAAAGTTTTATACAAAAGTTTTATAATTTTACACGAGCTTTCCAGATATGTAGTTGAACAGCCAAAATGAGTGCAGCTTAAAGAAATATGAACCTAGGTTACATTTTTTTAAATGGAATACCCTGTATATTTTTTGTTTATTGCATTCTACGGGTTTTTCTGATTTCAAAAATATATATATATATATATGTGCTATAATCGCTGCAACAGTTGTCATTTTATGAAGTTTTTTTTATAACACATAAGCTGCGGCTGCTTTAGACATTGTTCATTTATCAAATTAGCCTTGGATAGAAACAAGGCCTCAAATAGGAGTAATTGCTTGCAAAACGTGTTATAGAAAAGCTCCATAAAATGACAACCGTTGCAGCGATTATAGCACATATATATATTTTTGAAATCAGAAAGAGCCGTAGAATGCAATAATCAAAAAACATACAGGGTATTCCATTTAAAAAAATTGAACCTAGGCTCATATTTCTTTAAGCTGCACTCATTTTGGCTGTTCAATTACATATCTGGAAAGCTTGTAAAAAATTATAAAATTTTTATATTAAACTTTTTTTCTTAGCACCAAAAATAAAAAAGATATAGGGGGTGAGTCATTTCGTTGGAAAACCCGGTACCTACTGGACAAACACTTGCAACATCTGCATACAGGGTGTCCCAGTGTGAGCGTACAAAAATTTACCAGGGGGTAGAGCAGACCAAAATAAGAATAAAATTCTTATAAAAAAAATTTTCTCCGATGCACGCCTAGCGAGTTACAGGGTGTTATTTTGTAAAAAAAAACATTTTCCGCGATAACTTAAAAACTCGTTTCGTAGATTTAGGTAATTTTTGGGTGACGTGTACATCTATTAAAGGTCATTAAAACTACATGGTGTTTGTTTAACCCTAAACTTTAAAATCTTTGCATGAATTTTTCTGCACAAAGGAATGCAGTCGGTACTTTAACTCAATTTATGTACTCCAAAATTGTGGATTTTAGAGCTGTGTAACAAGAGCACCTTTTTTGTTCAGAATTGATAGCCGATTAAGGAAAACTTAGTTAATTCACGAAAAAGTAGTATATGCAAGAGTTATGAAGACAAAATCATAAGGAAGAGTAGGCCTAGGCCACCACAGGTGTCAGAGTTAAACAAACACCATGTAGTTTTAATGACCTTCAATAGACGTACACGTCACCCAAAAATTACCTAAATCTACGAAACGATTTTTAATTACGGAAAATTGTTGTTTTTTTTACAAAATAACACCCTGTAACTTATTAGGCGTGCATCAGAGAAATTTTTTTTATAAGAATTTTATTCTTATTTTGGTCTGGCCTACCCACTGGTAAATTTTTGTACGCTCACACTGGGACACCCTGTATATACTATATAAATATAGAGGATGTTCCGTTAAGGAAAACAACTTTATTTTTCCATAACATTTTAAGTGATCTTGAATACTTTATTTTTATTGTATTATTTTTATTGTATACTTATATATTGAAATATATACTTTTTGTATACTTATATATTGTATATTGAAATATAATGAAATATATAAGGAAAACCTTAAAACTTTTTTGCTTAACATTTTTCGCTAGTTACCTTAATTTAGGAAATAATCAACCGTTTCCATACTTACATATCAATCGAATCATTTAACTATCTGCCTACCAATTTGAAAAATACCACTACCTTTCTGTTATTCAAAAAACATTAAACGAAATTTTAATTGAAAATCAGTTTTATTGTGTTTTTAAGTAAAAAATGTGAATTTTAAATGCCCTGTTTCATATTTTTCTCTATTGGTTTATAAGGATTGAACTTCATTGTATACAATTTTGTATTATCAAAAAAAGAAAATAAAGATACCTATTATAAACCTATCCTTTTTTATTAAATATTATTGATAAAGACCTTGAAGCCACATCAGTGCATCGGAAATTAAATATTAATAAAACGTTTTATAGTCAATTTAAACAAAGTCTAAAGGAGCCCAAAGCGTAACTCGTAACTAAAGAATTGGTTCAATTCTTTATAAAACCTTAATTGAAGCTAGTAAACAAATAGCGATTGCTAATTATCTATGAATCACAGAACCCCTGACAATTCAAAACTTGTTTTCTAGGCATCATAATATTATTACGGCAGACCCTGATAAGTAATTTAAAATTAATACTATTATTTACATGGTAAGACCCAGTCAACTTTGCGTAAG
The DNA here is from genome assembly GCA_963924545.1 of Pogonocherus hispidulus. Classification (NCBI taxonomy): domain Eukaryota; kingdom Metazoa; phylum Arthropoda; class Insecta; order Coleoptera; family Cerambycidae; genus Pogonocherus; species Pogonocherus hispidulus. The sequence continues at coordinate 8,795,045 of OZ004698.1, forward strand.
CTGTTTGTGTCAAGAAAACTATTTGTGACGTATCGTCCAGTATTCCCCTTTCTGGAATGTTTCTATCGGCAAAAAGTAGTTTCAAGTAAGTCGAAAAACTTTTCAGTGGTAACTAAAAATGAACAAACGAAAGGACAGAAATTATGTGACTGCAAAATTGGTTTAGCAAAAATTGGAAGTAGGAAGTTGAAAATTGTAGTTTATATTTAATTAACGAAACATATTTTTACGCTGAAAATGTAACTTGAAAGTAAAACACAATAAACTGCAACTGCAATAAACTGTTCTTTTTGCAACTGCTGTGTTTACATAATTATTTCAGAAAATTATTTTCTTATTATAAGTATATTGTGACACAAATAATTTATGGTACCTATACCCCTTTGCCCCATATTTTTTTAGAAAAAAATTTCAAATTTGGTACGGTGGAAGTACTCATTAAAGGTCACTTTTTGACAAAAAAATTACCTTTTTGCAACTTCTGGTTTTACCGCAACTAATACCAACTCTCGGTTTTTATATACATTGTGTCCCACTTAAGGTCTTACCACCCCCGTAAAATTTTTATTTATGAACCGATTTCCATGAACTTTTTTTTGTTGTGTAAGTCCCAAAGAAGTACATAGCGGCCATGCTTCATTTGTTTGATAAGTCGGCGTCATGGCCAACTACGACCTATTTTTTTATGCAAAAAAACGTGATGTACTATTAGCGAATTTTTCACAAAAATTTTTATGCCACATTCTTAACCTGGAGCACCTAAAACCCAACTGGCACCTAGGAGCACCTAAATACCAAATTTCATGGCGAGAGCTGTACAGGGTGTTTTAGAGAATAAGAGATATTTTTTAAATGATGCATTATTTTTTCAATTTTAAAATATTCAAATTTTTAGGAAAATAACTTTTTTGAATAAGGTTTTATTAAAATTTGATACAGGGCGGTCTCGGAAAGACATTATTTAATGTGTGATGAACTATTTTATTGGGTTATTCTCAAAACAACGAGCTGGAAGGACGTTTCAAAGTCTAAATAACTTCTAAATAAGTCATGATCAGTACTGCTAGTATATTAAACTTAATTTTATTAATGATAGCAATTGGATATAAGAATTTTAATTATATTTATTGGGGTACAACAATTAAATAATTTTATTAAAACTCTTCCTATAATACTGACATAAAATAAACATACTGGAACTTTATTAACTACATACATATATAAAACATACTGTTTTATTAACTTTTTGTATTTAAGCAAATTATAACATACCTATTAAAGTACATAAATTAAAAATTACTTATATGTGAAACTAGTTCCATTTCAATTTAACTGAAAATTTATTGATGGTTTGAGAAAACTAATATTTTGAAAAGTGGGTTTTTGAAAGTGCATAAAATGACTAATATTTAATTTAATTAAATTTATGTATTTATGTGATGATTCGTTTAAATACAAATAAGTTTATAAATTAAAAATACTGAGAGGAGTTTTCATAAAACAATTTAATTGTTGTGGCGTAATTTGTACCACTAAAATTGATACACCCAGTTGATAACATGAATAAGGTTCGATTTTTTTTATTTACTAGTAGTACTGATCCCGGCTATAGTTATTTTGAAACTGCATGAAATTTTCTTCTAACTCGTTCTGAGATCTAACCAATAAAAAAGGTAAGCACACATGGCACTATTGTACAGGGTGCTCATAAAATAAGAGATTTTTTCTCATTTCAATAACCTTTTTCAAAAAAGTTGTTTTCCTAAAATATTAGATTATTTTAAAACTGAAAAAATAATGTGTTATTTAAAAAAAATCTCTTATTTTATGAGCACCCTGTACAATAGCGCCATGAAATTTGGTACAGTTGGGTTTTAGGTGCTCCTGATTAAGAATCTGGCATTAAAATTTTTGTGAAAAATTCGCCAATAAGTAGGTACATCTCGTTTCTTTGCACCAAAAAATAGGTCGTAGTTGGCCGTGACACCGACTTACCACACAAATGGAGCATGTCCGCTATGTACTTTTTTGGGACTTACCCAACAAAAAAAAGTTCATTGAAATCGGTTCATAAATAAAGATTTTACGAGGGTGGCTAGACCATAACTGGGACACACGAACACCCTGTACAGTAGCGCCATGAAATTTGGTACAGTTGGGTTTTAGGTGCTCCTGATTAATAATCTGGCATTAAAATTTTTGTGAAAAATTCGCTAATAGTACATCTCGTTTTTTTGCATTAAAAAATAGGTCGTAGTTGGCCGTGACACCGACTTATCAAACAAATGGAGCATGCCCGCTATGTACTTTTTTGGGACTTACCCAACAAAAAAAAGTTCATGGAAATCGGTTCATAAATAAAAATTTTACGGGGGTGGTAAGACCTTAAGTGGGACACAGTGTAGAACACCTTTATATTTTTGGAATCAAGAGTTCGTAACGTGTTTAGCGCACTAGCTACGAACTCTTTACTCTCGACATACAGAGTGTTTCAGAGCGGAGGAGCTAACCAAACTTATATATTTTCAAAATAAACATCTTGTATATTATTTAATTTTTTAATAGGACGTTCTCGCATGCATACGTTGATACGGGTTTATGGGCCTATCTTTAATAATAAAAAATATGTGCTCAAAGTGTACCCCATAAAAGTAATGAGTTGCACAAACATGCACTTTATAGCTACTGTAGTTTATAAACAAAATTACTCATTGCTTTCTAAGAACTCTGTAATTTACCAGTGCGGAAATCATTATAATAGGTCCTTTTTTCTTTCGTATCAAAACGATTGGACGTTAGCCTTAATTTAGAGATCTGAAGATTTTGTATATAACCTATTATATTGCATTAACCTATGATGTCAAAACGTTAAGGGGTTTCGTTCTTGGAGAAGGTACATTTCCTCGAAAGACTCTTCCTTATACCTCCGACTTCCTTTTCATGAAACACTGAGTCTGTCATTTATTGTGAACTAGTTGGTTTTTATAGATTTACTTTTTTAAATACATCTTCTACGTCAGGAAGCGGCTTGTTAGACCTATCCTATGCTTCTTATAACACCCTGTATGTTTCCACTCATCTACCTCCATTCCATTAGAAATTGGTCTAAAAAAATGCTTTCACTTTGTTCGAGCAAATAGTACATGTAGTACCTACGATTATCTCGTCAACGGCTGAGATTCTACGTGATTCGTATGAAAACATCAAACAAAACAACGCATCGCATCGGTGAAAGGCAGGGGCGAAGTTCAGCTTTCCACCAAGCCGCTGCTACAACTGAAACTGTTCAGTCTAGTTGCCAGAAGATACGATTGTGTCCTCACGTGTCGGTCGCGTTTCTCTATCGTCGACTTCTGGAGCTCCTCGGGATTCCGTGGTGTACGTAACCGGAGACCACGTGACCGCGACTACAAAATGCCGGTGCGGATTTGCACAAAGTTCAGTCCAGCTCTTTTACCGGTATTGGTAACTTGCCGCAATTTTATTCTTCTTTTATCAACAAACCAGTGACAGTATTTACTAGTTCCAAACTGCCAACTTTTGCAACTGTATCGACTTGATTTTTTGTGTTTTTGAACTGTGAAGTAAGACTTAAAAACCGATTTTTATTACTTGGTTGAAATTGGATATCATCCCTTTGAGAAGCATGGGTTCCAGCAAGGACGATCACAGGATTTCTGTGTAAGTTTTACAAATGAACTTTTTTACTGATGATTTGAAATGCTTGAGTAGGTATAGTTTTAATTTTTTTTTTCGGAAAATTATAACTTTTTCAGTAGTAATAAATTAAATAACAAAATTATTGACTTATTTCAATTTGAAATCTGATTGTTTTGCTACATTTTTATATACAGCTTCGTTAGTTAGTTCTTGGAACATCTAAATGAGATCAATGTTTTTTTCAAAACAATTATTATTGTTAGTATTAACTCTAAATAGTTGTAAATTTAAATTAACATACTATAATTTCTTTCAATACCTATTGGTAACATGAACGAAACGTCAAATATCCTATTATCCAAAATGTTCATCCAAAATCCAAATTAATTATTATTAAAATTATTCTTGATTATCAAAAAAAAATTACAGGAATCCGCCCCCGATAAAACAATAAAAACAGTGTCCAAAACAAATATTGTACGTGTAGTATTATGGGAGAACGCCCCAAAGACTACCACTGAACAAAAATATAATGAATGTAATTATGTAAAATATAAATTACTGTTTAAATATTTTTTGATTTTAGCATTAGTTCTATTTAATAAAATTTACCTGATCGACTATAATTAAGGAAACAAATGTCTCAAATGACAAAGATCTGGCTTTTATCACCACTTCCATGACTATAAAATTATTTTTTTATAGTCATTTCTGTCATATAGTCCGGATAAAAAGACTTGAACATAATTGTTATTTCGGAATTCGCAAATCTTTTGGGAAATTCCCTGGACAGGTCGATTTTTAATTTTAATTGCGCATCTTTTGACTTTGCTTATTTAGCAATGACGTAATCGCTAAGCTATGACGTCATCTACTATTTCTTAAATGGAACACCCCATATACTTTTTCATGTTTGGTTAGGACGTTATCTCACACATTAATATGGGATTTGATGGATCCATCTATAATAATAAGAAAATTATGACTAAAAGAGTGTCTTAATAGTGTTCTTATTATTATAGATAAATCCATCAAATCCTATATTAATGGATTAGTGAGATAACGCCCTAACCAAATATGAAAAAATATATAGGGTGTTCTATTTAAAAAAAACAGTAGATGACGTCAGAACTCAAGCAGCGAAGAGGTCATTGCTAAAAAACAAAGTCAAAAGATGCGCAATTAAAATTATTTCCCAAAATATTTGCCAATTCCGAAATAACAATTATGTTTCATACTTTTTATCCCGACATGTAGGTATAAGTACTATTTTTCTTAGTTAATTAATATTTGACTTAAAATATTTGTTATACGACTCTTCTTATAATAATCTAGGAAAAGATTCTTCTCCTTCTATGGAAAGAATAATAAACCCTTTATTTATAGTCGAGGTAAGGGTGATTCAGAATCTTTTTCTATACTGTGTGCTTACACAGTAAAAAAATCCGACTGATTTTAACACTGAATCCACACTCATCAGTGTGTATATAGTCCACACTTGACAGTGTTAGACATATCGGTGTATTATTACATTACATAAAAGTAATTTAACACAGTAAATTTTACAAGATAATGTGTAATAGTTAATTATTCACCGTGTAATTATTCCGTATTTATGGGGGATTGATTCATTTTTAACACAGGGTTTTGTAAATTTTACCACAATTTATGAGTACTTCTACAAACTTGGCGGGTATATCGTTCGTGTAATATGAGTTCTAAAGGTTTAGTTATTATACTACCCAGTCCGTGTTAAAAATAACACTGCAGCAAATTACGATTACCATTTAGTAATTTTACCATTTGTCTTTTTTTACTGTGTAGTAACTGGATCTGGCATTTTTTTTAGAATTCCGAATTGTAATAATTAAGAATTACAGACTTACCTAACTATCAAAGTTGATGAAGGCAAGATGACGATTGCAAAATTTTTGACATCAAATTTTAAATCGTTACATTACATCGTTGATGAGATTGGAATTTTTATTATAATTTAATTTGAAATCATCTCTTGCCTGACGGAATATGAATTAGCGAATATGGACATGAATGATTGAATGACATATTTATTTAGCTTAATATAAATCAAAATGTATGCGGCATTAAGATTTCATGCCATTTTATTAACTATGTCAATTTAATAAGCACTCACAATTTTATTGATTGCTTTCATTTCCTATTGTTGAATTGAGAATTTATCGTGTCTGAAATGTTAATAACAAAAAATGCCAAAAGGTGTTTTCAATATACATTTCAAAGTTGCACACGCACACAAGGTATCTTCCTATAATTAAGTTAAGAGAAAGTCCCTACAAACAGTCCTTACTTATTTAATACCGAAGATACAGAACTATTTTTGATCATAACCGTTTTTTTATGTATCAGTATATGTGCATCACATATCACCGTCAACATTGTCAATTATTCAAAAATATCAAATCTAAGTAATAAGTAAGTAAGTAAGTAATTCTCTTAAAACAGTAGAAAGTCGTAGAAAAAACATACGTCTCTTAAACCATATAATATATAATATAATACTATACAGGGTGCCCATTATCTATCTCCTTACATGGCTAACTTTGTTAATAGTGGAGATAGAGAATTGGTTAAATTAGCAAAATTGGGCAGAATTACAAGGGGAATTCAGTTCCTCCTTCAGATTAACTTTTAACTTTCAACATTTCCAGAAATTTTGAAAAAACTGAAAATCGCCAAAATTTTTAAACTCGAATATCTCGAAAACTATAAAAAATACAGAATAATATAAAAATACTGTGTGATAGTGTTTTTAAGTGGAATTAAGCGGTGATATTGAAAATTTCACGGGCATCTTAGTTTTTGAGAAAAAAAATAAAGTCAATGATATGACTATGATATCAATAAAAAGCTTATTTTTTCTGATTTCAAAACTATAATATTTAATAATTTGTTTTTTTTTTTGTTCAAAAGAAAAGAGAAAGGTATACTAAATATTATATTTTTGAAATCAGAAAAAATAAACTTTTTATTGATATCATAGCCAACTATGATTGCCATTTAAAAAAACATAACTTTTTTTTTCTCAAACCCTAAGATGCCTGTGAAATTTTCAATATCACCATTGTATTCCACGTAAAAAACACTATCACAGAGTATTTTTATATTATTTGTATCTTTTATAGTTTTCGAGATATTCGAGTTTAAAATTTTTGGCGATTTTCAGTTTTTTCAAAATTTCTCGAAAAGTTGAAAATTAAAATTAAATCTAAAGGAGGCACCGAATTCCTCTTGTAATTCTGCCCAATTTTACTAATTTAACCAATTCTCTATCTCCACTATTAACAAAGTTAGCCATGTCAGGAGATAGATAATGGGCACCCTATATATATCCAGAGACGTATAGAATCTACAAAGACGTTTCACCTTTATGGGCGACATGAAGCCGAAAAGTTACTGGCCATTCGTAGATGGCTCTGCTGGAATTTTACCAGCAGCGCTTGCAGAAGTGTCCATTGGAACTAAATTGGACATTCTCCACAATTGTTTCCACCGTTTAATACCAGATGTCGCTAAATAAGGTTGACTGCACATGTATAGGTGCTGTCGCTGTTGCCGGATTTATTATATTCATAACTGGTGTGAAATATTATTTGTGAATATGTTTTCTTAACAGTTGTCTACCAAATACTTCGCATTTGATATGCTTACATTATAAAAATCAAATTACAATAATACCAATTTAAAACATTCTGTAAATGAAAGTTTTGCAAATGTAGTCTACAAAAGTCTAATTTTTATACGTGTCATTAGTAACACATTTGATTATTTCATGGCGTGTCACCCGGCCGTCCGAGGTTCGATCCGTAGCCGATAACGATTTTTTTCTTAAGAATTCGTGCCATATGGACGTGATGCATACACATTGTCTAAAAATTATGTACTCAATATCTCCACAATCTGCAAGTTTGGGACTTTTGTTGCTGTTTGTGGTGTTCGTATAACGAAGATATAAGGTTATAGGTATACATACTACTGTGCCTACTAAAAAAGTAGGTATTTAAATTACATTACATTACATTAATATTGCATAAAGTATATGGAAATATCTCGAACTATATAAATTAGTAATTTGTGTAAACACAATGAAGGGTTGATGTGTTTATACTAAAACACTGATTACACTGGGTTCGTTGCATAGGTATAATAGTTTTAAAGAATGTGTAAAAAATTACACCGTTAAAGATCGTAGAATGTTTGAACTGTTGGTGTTTTATTTAGGCTTCTGTATCTTAACAATCTCGTTTATTTTTTATAGCTTTTTTAAGTAATAACCAAAGTGTAGGTATATATGCTTTGTAACTAACTAACTAAAATGTCACTATTTTATAGAGGATAATTTTAGTCGCTGAAATAGAATTTTAGAACGTTGTTATGGAGTCCAATTTTACAAAATTCTTGTTTTTCGAATAAGTTCCCTTGATGCAGCGAGGTAGGTACTTTATATACTTAGATCTACATCTGTAGGTAGGTATTCGTCGCCGCTAATACCTAATTTTTATATCGGTAGATATTCCAAAGTTTACAGAATATAACTATATCAGTTGCTTGCTCCTCTCCGTCGGAACTTTTATTTTTCGAGATCATAATCGTGTCGCCGCCATCGGCCATCTACGTTCGACAGTAAAATCTCCTCGTTACGAGGGACATTAGAAAGATAGTTTGGTTTCGCGCCGAGAATATTTTGATTACTGACTGGGGTTTTCCAAAAGTGCAGCATTAAATTATATAAATTGAAATTATCCAATGGGTAGGAAGGACTATGTTCAAAAATACATCATACTAATTATTTATGTTTAAATTGTGCCTAAGTAAAAAATGAAACACTTTTGGAAACTGGTGTCTATACCGAGCGGCTAAAAGTTTCTAAGTATCCTATTAGATTATTTCAGAGACCGAAACCACTTGGATTTAAATTTTGAAATTGGTAATAATATAATGACGTCCCTGTAGCTCTTCCGGTTACACCGAAAGTTGGCGTCAACTTTGTTATTTACAATGGAACATCGCAGTTTATTATCGCATTTTTGGATTTTAGTGTTACTTTTATCAAGTTTCCCTATTCCTAGTTAACCATTTTCGATATATATTTTTTTTTTTTATATATTTTATAGTTTAAAACCCCGTGTTTTTTATATTAAGAAAGATAGAGCGGTCATAATCACAGGGGAGTCAGTTAAATTCATAAGCTTTCTAATCACATCTTCAGGGTTGGTGGTTGCTTACAGGGTGGTAAAAATTTAATACCATATTAGGTCAACTGCAAGCCATAAAAACTTGAATTTTTACATAGGACACCCTGTATATTATTGCATTTTTGGATTCTACACTTTCGGTCACTTTCGGTCGGTATTACGCTCACTTTAATCAAGTTTACCTGTTTTCGAAAAATCGAAAATCCTAACTTAAAACCCTGTGTCGTTTATATCAAGAACGATATAGAACGACAATATTCACAAGTGAGAGAGTTAAATCCATAAGCTGCATAAGCTTGCTAATCATACCATCAAGGTTATTGATGGATGCATGGATTGATGGATTGATTAATATACAGGGTGTTCCACTTAAAATAACAAAGTTGACGTCAACTTCCGGTATATCCGGAAGAGCTGCAGGGACGCTATTATTTCATTTAAAGAGAGCATCCCCAAAAAACCTCAGAATACCCAATTTTAAAAATTAAATCGAAGTGGCCTCTGAAATAATCTGAATATCATTCATCTATACTATTATTTTCAAAAATTACAAATGTTGTAATTTTGAATGGTTTGTATTAACTTTGCTGGATGCTGTCCCGGTTTTTATATTTTGCTTAACAAATTTTAATGTAAAATAAATAGAGGTTCTGATTATATTTACGAAATGATTTTTTAGTGTTTTTCCAATATTTTCGTGGCAAACTAATTCCTCAAATTTACTAACACAAATGTCTTCTCATACTACGACCAATTATCCACGATGTTTCTAAATGGTACAATTAATACCCCTGATTTTGTGCTACTATAGGATAAGATTACAGAACGTGGCTTCTCTATTTGCTAAAATTGCTACAAATTTCACAGGAATGTTGTAACACATTTTCTTAAAAAGTATTCGGTTACAAATATTGCGAGGGACAGCTACCCTCCCTATAATCTACCACAGGCATTTTTACAAAAAATAAAATAAAATAAAACATAAATATATAATCACTTGTTCTTCTCATTCTATATCAATCGCACCCAACACTTTACAGGTCGAGCGTGAGCTCCTGTGTAAGTCAACGTTTGAGTGCCGAACGGTACCCGAGTGGGGTAACTTATTTAATTCTTATATAACTAATATAACACTTTGTTTAATCTTCAGTCACTACCTATATACACTATACTAACGTGCATTTTTTATATGATTATTAAAAAAAACTATACATTTTTATAGTTTTTATTTGAGCCGTGACTATTTATTGCTATTTATTTATAGCCGCAGTTGAATATTTATTCTATGAGGGCCACTATATTAGAACAAATAATTAATAAAATTCGAAAATATCTATGTATTTGATCTTATTATAGTTATTCGTACATAATAAGAAAAGCTTATCTTTATATCCAAGAAATTTTAATAATTTCATTTTAATGGGCGGCTCATCAAAGTAAATTTTTTCAATAAACATGTACCTATAACTGTCCTCAGATAGGGTCACCGCATGTAACTAACTGTAACTAACCTTCCGCACACGCAAAAAAGACTCGCGGCAAGGCAAAGACAATCATTCATCTATATTTGGTACAGGTTTGGTAAACCGGAACTTTTAGTCCTCCCTCACATTTTTTAATATAACCTTTTGTATAGGATGCCGTAGAAAAATGAAGCATTCGTTTTGAGGTTTTAGGTTATATAGATACTTTTTTCGTAGGTACCAGTTTTGCAATACACATTTATTTAATCCCAATATTATTTGTTAACTGTACATATGGAGATATTGTAACTGTGTCCAATTTTATAATTTTTTTTGGATTTTTCTAATATTAAGAGTAGGTACCTACTACCTACTATGATGGTTTTAATAATAGCAGCGAGGTATAAATAGTGTAGTAAGTACCTAATAAGGTCTACTTTTATTTATTATATTATTGAATTCATTTATGTACACGGCATGCATAAGATACATACAAATTTCTTTTTTATAATGTAGTAAATATTTTACCCGAAATAGTAAGTTTAAAACAACGTAGGGAGGTAGCTCAGTTGTAAGAGCATTACGTGTTATGCCGAAGGTCCCGAGTTCGATCCTCGGATGCCGTTTAAAGCCAAAGCATTTTTTATTCTACCAGAATATTAAATAAATACAATAATAAAATTATTAACGTAGGAGAATTTATACTTCCGTGTAAAATTATTAAAATGATGTTTATGTTAAATCCATAGCGTTCGTTAGGTTACGTCTGACAACACTGCACTATTCTCTTAAACGTGTGCGCTTGAAAAATTAAATTCCTGTATGGCAATGCGAAGCGATAGTAGAATCCTACACATGTAATCTACTGGTACTGTGGGGGCGCAACTTGCCGGGTTGAAATTACTCGATTTTGATTGGCTAATTGTCATCTCGTATATATGGTTGCATAAAATCAGGAAAAAGTCTATACTTCAAAAAAATACATTAGGTGAACGGTCTTTGTAGATGTATAAGTCTCTGATATATCTTAAACTAATAGACAATAAAACATGTCAACTAACCCGAGTACAGTATTTTAACTTATAGCTAGTTCAGAATTACATATACCAAACCTAGGTACTCAGAATTCAGTCTCATTTTCGATGTCTTTATTGGTTATTACTAGATATAGAGAAATCTGTTCTCGTATTCCATTGTGGGTTTTTTGAGAAAAATAAGATGGTGTAATCCAAATCTCGCTATCTTTTTGTTGCTAATTTATGGTCATAAACTGAGTCTCGGCTGTTTCGGAGTCATCTCGTAACTTATTTAACTAGGAAATATAAGTGTACTCCAATTATGATAACGAAATTAGAACACTGTACATCCCTTCTTTGAAAGGATTCGTAATATTTTTATTACGTACTCCTTTCTTTGGGATTTTTGTATGTTTTGTTGTAGTACATGTATCAATAACTAGGGCGACTATAGCATTGATTGATGCAAAAAGAAATACCCATTTAAATCGAATACAATTACCATAGGTATTCTCACAAGTCATTCTTATAATGATTCATGTTTATATTTCTATAATCTTCTTATTACTTTATTAGTGTGCTAGAAATATGCTTGCATACGATAATAAAATATCAAGATATCTTTAAAGTCTGAATAGCTTAAACCACTTGTTTAATGTAGAAAGTTGTATGCATATGTTTGTAATAAATTTGCATGATTACCACCTACTGATAAAATATATCTCATTGAATCTTTGTTTAAAATCGAAGTTGATATTATAGTAGATTCTCGTCTTTTGAATGTTCTTGAAATTTGACGTGGTTAAATATTTTTTAATTAATTCAAAACAAGCCTTTTTTAACGTCAATCTCTCTGTTGTCTCTTTTTTATTCATTCAGTCAGATGGCATTTGTTTTTGTTATTTTTGTGTTACTTTGCATACATGCATATTACATGTATTTTTTGTATCTTCTAATCAATCAAACATATTTACATAGATATTATACGGAGATATAACATAATTTTACTATTAAAAATTATGAATATACAGGGTGATTCAGGTAACCTGTTCATTAACAGTTTAAAGACTTCTCATTGGAACATTTCTATTGGAAGTTGAAAGTTGAGAACCATTTTTAAATTAATAGAACTTTCTCGAAACCCCCCGTATCCAAATTTTCAAAAAATATTCAACGGGAAGTCAAAGTTTTAATGAACGGGTTAGCTGAACCACCCTGTACATATAATAAATTATATGATACTATATTATATTAAATTGTATTTTAATTTGAATAAATATATTCCTTCATGCTCCAAGTATTTGACTTGTATGTAAGGGGGAACTGCACATTATTACTATGCGGGCCGTGAGTGCGTCGAGGAAGGTCTTACGATGTTATAACTTTAGCTGTCATTTAGTAGGTGAATAAGGGAAACCTAGAAAACCTTATTAACTAAAGTGAACAGTAGATTCTCAGCCATTTATACAGTGAAGTTGCAGTACTAGTTGCTTATTAAGAACGCTACTAGTTTTATGCGCTTAGATTTAATATAAGAGCTTAGAAAAAGTTGACTGGCGGCGAAATCCGAACCGTCGCCAAATATGGGGAACGATTCAAGACTCGCATCTTTAACTGTGTTAACCACGTAATACTGCCACAGTTGAATTATATTTTAATATTAGTCGTAAGTATCCTCGTCAAAAGTAATATTTTACCAGCAAATAAACATTGAATATTATAGGTACCTATGTTACAGGGTGGCCAAATATTAATCGTTAACTACAAGAGATAGAAGAAAACCCCCTGTCAAATCTTTAAACTTGGTCAACTATCTTTCTCAAATATCATAATTCAATAATTCATAACTTATAATTTAATGAATCGGCAAAAAAATTGAGCACGCCACTGGATTCTACTCAAAAAGATTTCTGAATAACCGATAATGTACTGAAAAATCGAAATTTTCTTTTATTATTCGAAAACCATCCATCAAGTTGATAGTTTTCACCATTTACTTTTTTCTATCTCTTATAGTTATATATATAACGAGATAGTCTATAAAAATATCTAAATTTGCTCACCCTGTACAAATCTGATGATCTAAAGGTACCTATATGAACCTGTCATTTTACTGAAATAAAAAAATTGCATTTTTACATTTCATAAATATAAGTATATGATAATTGGAAGGAGATGCTGAAAACAACTACTCCACGGGCAATATGCCCCGACTGGCGTTGCATTACATCAACATCTCCATGGATGTCGCCACATCCTTCATCAAGACCAAATACCAGACAATGACCGGTTTCGATCTGGTTATGATCTCATCAGATTGCCATAGGTATCGGAATCGATGAATGATCTGGCGACATTGATTGCCTAAGGGGCATAAGTGGATGTTTGTAGTGGCGAGATACAGTGAAATACACTGCAATGCCCTCTTTGGGTCTTTGCTACTACCTGTCTGACAATTATTGTCTAATTGACAGACAGATAACGATCTGTTATCTGTTAATCCTCGTCGACATTCATTTCGATACCAACGGTCGATTTTTCGTAACTATTTCGATAGTGAAATTTTCGGGAGTACCAATTATTCGATATAATATCGATATCGATCGGTTGGCATCGAATCGACATTTCGGGAGTCCCTATCATAGATTAGGTTAGGGATAGATAGGAATCTGCAATGTTAATAAATACTGACGCGGAAAACGACATCTGTAGAGATGTAGTGGAACTTTTTTAAAAATTTTGTACAGAATCCCCCTACCTTTGTAACATATTTAATTTTTTTAATGAACATAGAAACAAATAAAACTACAATAAGTATATTTTTGCATATTTTGTATTACAATATTTACAATATATTCGCAAATTAATGATTGAAGACCATAATATTATATTTGCCCAATTTTGTTGTTTCAATTAAACAATAATCTCTATACTACATTTGATATCTATTCGATTTTCTCTTCCTGTTTTATTCAGACATCTAGAAAAATTATTTGTTTTCGCACAATACAGTCTCCATACTTTTGAAAGTGTATATTATCCTACGAAATTCGAAATTAATAAAACACATCACATTAACTAATTTTTCTTTTACCTTCTTTAACCATGAGAACAATTATTTATCTTCATACAATCTGCACACTTAACTGCATTTTACTGTTAATGTTTCCTTTGAATTCCGAAGAAATGTCACTAAATATACTTTGAGACACAATTCACTACAATACAAGCTAATACACATAATTGAAGATAAATAAAAAATAAAAATTCAGATAACGCGTCCACTTCATAATTTTAAAACATAAACTGACAGTTGTCTTTGACAACTACGTATATGATTATTAGCATACTTTATTTTCTTATGATTGGCAGATGCTCAAATTTTTTGTGAAACGCTCTCTGGTGAGATGTAGTGAAACTAATCAATTTGTCTACAAAACTCCCATAAGAGATCCCAGGCCCTGGTCCCTAAGCTGGCGACATTGATTACCTAAGGGGCATAAGTGAATGTTTGTAGTGGTGAGATACAGTGAAATACACTGCAGTGCCCTCTTTGGGCACTGCAGTGTATTTCACTGTATCTCGCCACTACAAACATAGGTATATGATATTGTAGTGAAGATCTCAATCCGCTCTTTCAGGGTATTGCGAAATCGTGCAATATTCTGAGGTTTTACATTAGTTTAATTTTGATTTCAAAGGATCAAAACTTTATGGCCATCATATCAGTTTCTAAAAGAATCGCAGTTACTTAATAAACATATCAAATATTTGCTTTAATAATAAAGATGCCATAAGACCGTGCAATTACTGGTATGAAACGTTTCGACACAAATATTCTGCCGCGTCATACACTTGCCGGTCTCATTTTTCATTTATTGCATGAAAAGCATTAAAATACAATAATCGACTGTCAGTCATGATTTTGGAAACAATCTCTAATATAATATACACAGGGCGTTTTCTAAATAAACTGAGGTACTGTATGAGACGCATCCTCAAGTAATTTCGTAAAGAAAGTATCATAAAGTTGTTTCGTAAGTGCCTTAGTTTCTAATATACGGGGCATTAATATTTTCTTTTTTTTATTTTTTTTTTTTTAAACCTTTGCCATTTGACCACTAATTTTACGATAAAGCGTGTCAAAAGATTTACTAATATTAAAAAGAAAAATATATTAAAAAACAAGATATATCGTTGCAATTTAATAGTGGGCGGATTCATGTAGCACGCCCAATACCTGTTTACGATGTATATTTTAGATAATAAAGTTATTCGTTTACATACCTAAATTTTATTCGTTCAAAATATTTGTATAATTACATTAATACTATATCTCTTGATTTTTTATGTTATTTTTTAGTTTGTTAGTCCAGTTTATTATTTGCATGTACTTAATATTGCATGAATTAATATTAAAAACCTAATGCCACTAATTTCAGTATATAACACATTAACCGTATGATCTGTTCTTTTCTAACAGCGGATGTTACTTACAATTAACCATGTACTTTGTTAAAAGTGTGTGAAAACATTCAACAGCCCAACTATATGTAAAGAGTTACCCATAGTATTAATTTGCAGTTTTTTAAGGTACAAAAAGAATACTTACTTAAAAACGTAATAATTATGTATTAAGTTAGTCGACTTGGTGAATAAGTTGATTCCTCAACCGTTACAAGGTTCTAATACTTCCCTTACTGGCATGATTTATTAATTGCCTTGTAAATGATTTAAGTGATCTCTCATTAGAGAGATCACTAAATATTAATTAGAGATAGACCCATTTACCTATGTATCAATGGACTCATGAGAGGGCTAGTACCTATGGTTATTTTCTTACGCCATTATCATGGTGATTAAAGAAAAGTAAAAACACCTCAGTGTGAGGCTAAACTGCTTACAGCTCTCTAGATCCGTGTTAGGGTGGGATCAATCCCCCTCAATTAATTTATATTTTATTCTAAATGAATTAATTTATATTTTTTACTATATTTTTCCATAGCTTCCTATACTTCGTCTTTTACTTTCAATTATCAACTCCTGCTTTACGCAGATCCTGTTCTATCTCCTGCATCCACTTTAGCCAGGTCTTCTTTTCCCTCCTGGAGCCCACTGTAACATTGAATAAGTTACGCTTATTATTATTTTCAGCTCCTGCTCTCTATATATGTCCTAACCATCTAACTCTTTGTTGCTTTATTTTTGTTACCATATCACCTCTTAGCTGATGTCTTATCTTCTAATTCTGTATTCGTTTTCTGTTAGTTTAATCGGTCCGAGTAGTGCTCTCATAATTTTTCATTATGTCTATTATCTTTAAGTTTTTCTACTTCTTTTTTTTCATAGTCATTGTTTCTGCCGCATACATTAATATTGGCCGTATCCTTCTACTGTAAAAATTCATTTTTGTTTTCTTTGAAAGAATTTTACTTTTTAGTATATTTTTGTTGGCATCTATATTTTTCGCTATTAGCTTTTCTTTTTTTTTTCTGATTTTCTTTTTCCACTGCTCGATATCTTTACCCCTAAGTACTTAAATTTTTCTACAACCTCATAATCTTGTCCTCATATTTCGGCTTTTCCAGTTGTTACTTTTCTTCCAAATCGTATTATTTTTGTTTTCTCTTGGTTTATTCTCAATCCCATATTTTTTCCTTCATCTATGATCTCCTTCAACATTTTTATCATTATTTTTCTTGTCTTCGTAATTATTAGGTACTATGTCATCAGTGTACGCAATGATTTGACCTCCACCTGTTTTAAGATACCCTTTATTTATTTTTCTCATCACATGTTCCAAAGCTAGGTTGAATAGAGTTGCCGATAATAAGTCTCCTTGTCTTACCCCTTTATTAATAACAAAGTCGACTGTTTCTCCTTTCTGTGTTCTAATGCACCATTGTTCTCTTCATTATAATTGCTTTTAGTCTTCTTAATTTTACAGGTGTTAGTAATTCATTCAGCGTTAGCATAAGGAGGACTCTTTTTATAGAGTCGAATGCCTGTTGAAAGTCAACAAACATCATATCTATTTCTATTTTATGTTCATGTGTTTTTTCCATTATTTGTTTTATTGTGTGCATCTATTATTGATCGGCCTTGTAAATCCACATTGATGTTGTCCTATTATATCTTTCGTGTGTCTTGCCAATCTTCTTTGGATTCTTGTAGATAGAATATTTTGTAGGCTACATAAACAGTGTGATCCCCCTATAATTTTAACATACTGGTTGTTCTCCTTTTTCATGTATGTATATAGATGAGGGAATATAATCGTTCTTTTAGTTCTATCTCCATCTTTACCAGGTGCCTTCCCATTTCGACTTTTTTCTATAATTTCTTGGAAGAATATATGGGTTCAATCCAAATATGTAAAAATACACAGGGTGTTATATTTGCGAAAATTGACGATAATGTCATAGTTCTGTCAAATATGACAGACAAAAATTTAAATATTCAATAGGACAATTTTTGTATAATAATGGACCTGTTACTAGATAGATCTAGACTTTTAAATATGCCCGAATTAAGATTTGAAAAAACTGTCGCAAAACTCAAATATAAATGAATTAAAAACTTATTTTTATTAACGAATTCTCTATTCGAGTCGTCTATTGCCCTCCGAACCTTTCAACTCCAAATAACGGTTCCAAGGACCAACAAATTTTCCACAAACTGTAAACACCCGACCGGGTTTCCTGTAGATACGTCCTAAACAGATAACCAAAATGGGAATTACTCAGTTAACTAATTATTATCTACATATAACGCACGTTAAGCAAAAACTGGAATACATTAATAAATTATTACACTTCAGCTAACATTTTCCCTTGAATCGATTAGTACAGGAGCTATTAGCATTTTAATAAACGGAAATGTGGTTCCCTTCTCCCGTTCTCGCATTTTACTGACAACTGTGAGTCAAGTACGATGGTTGCTACTTTTTTTCTTACAAAATTAATAAGAGTTTTTTATTACCACATCTTGATTTGTTGTTATTTCGGGCAAGGTTAGCAATGTATCAAGTTAGAGGTGAATGTATTTGCAGCAATAACTGGATTTTTTAAAACACATACAGTTTTTATACAGGTTGTGCATTAAATCTGTGAAACTTTACCTGAGGGTTTTGCTTTACAAATTAACAAAAAATGTGATATAAGCATAAGTTCAGAAACGCTTTCAAACAATCAAATAATTTTATATCTTCCAAACCAATAAGACATTTGAATCAAAAGTTGCTGATTTTGAACAAAATCTTTAGTTATTCCTATTAGAACATTATTTTCTTTATTAAACTGTTGAATTTGACTGCTTTTTATTCATTTATATCCTTACTCACAGAAATGCATATAACCAGAGAACGTAATAGTGATTTGACAAAATGAAAAAATGATTTTACAGCGCCTGTAGCGCCACCTTTCATTTTGGTAAAATTAATTTATCGTAAAAAAATAATACAGTTTACATGATTCACCCTGTATTTTATCAGGAGTCCCTAACCCAATTAGTTCAAAAGTTATCAGGGTGGGGTAGACTTTCGACGGACACTGTATATGAAGCACCCGAGGCTCCAAACCTCCAGAGAATTTAGTTTCAACTCCTGATCATTGAGGTTTTGTATTTAAACGTCGAATAGCTTGTGGAAGTTAAACTTTGCAATCATTCTGTCACATATCATCTCTAGGATAGGCTAGAAGGTTCCAAGTATGTTTTATCTTGGAACATCCCCTTCCTTGGCAACTACCTGTCCAATCATTATTATTCCTGATTCGGTAAGCTGCTACTCTTGCTTGTCTTTCCAACATTACATGAAGTGGTGGTGGTGATTGAAGCTGAAGCCATGACTTTAGATGTACCTATACAGAGCAACCTCTGAATCTTGCTCAGATTTTCTATTACAGTGATCTGGGTGACCTTATGCCACCATACCAGATCACCGTAAGTATTCTGAGTCTCACTATTAGGTGTAAACACATCCAGTGTAACATCTTCCGTTTAAATACCAAATTTTGAAGTTATAAATAGGTTTTTTATTAATCAGCACACACGAGTCACTTAAAATATATGCTCATGACATTATTTCCAAAGATATAATAATAATAATAATAATAATAATAGTGCCTTTATTACTAACAAAATAACAGTTTAGTACAAAAATAACACAGGATGGCGAAGTTCGACAAGGTCGCTCTTCCACTTAACCACCCAAAAAAGTAATTGCAAAGCAACAGTATACACGCAAACAAAGAGAAAAAAAGAGGAAAGTAAGCAAGTAATTTTTGTTTAACGAATTCTAGAATTTAGTATATATGTTTTGACTTGTTTTTTAAAAACGTTTAGACTACTAGAAGCTTTAGCCGCCGGAGGGAGTTGATTATATATCTTAGCTGAGTTATAAGAGAACGAGTTTTTAAACAGTGAGGTATTGTGTCTTGGAACATTGTAACAATGACTATAACGAGTTGCTCGATCGTGAATTGAAGAACCCTTTATTAATTTATCAAGCAAATACTTTGGAGATTTTATTAACTCTATTTTAAATACAAGACAAGCCATATGAACTCTGAAACGTTCGTCAAGGTTAAGCCACTTGGATCTTGTAAACATATCAGAAATATGGTCAAATTTTCTTAAATTAAAGCAATATCTAAGACAGCTGTTTTGCAGTATTTGCAGGCTTGCTTTATCTCTCTGTAATAGAGCTGGCCAATACACTATATCACAATAGGCAAGCTGGCTAAGAATTAATGAGTCACAGAGCTTGAGCTTGATATCAGTACCAAGGCTATCTTTGTGCAAATATAGTATTCTTAATTTCCCATACGACTTACTAATCAAATGTTTGACATGATTTTGAAATCTAAAGTTTTCATCAAAATACACACCCAGGTTCTTACACTCCCCGGTAGGATTCAAAACTACACCATTCAACTCAATTACAAAATTGAGACCAATGAATTGTTCTTTATGTTTACTAAATATTAAGAGTTGAGTTTTAGAATCATTCAAAATAAGACCATGAGCTCTAGATACGAGAGAGATAGCGGCTAAATCTTCATTAATTTTACGTTCTGCAAGACCTGTGTTCAATAGGGTAAAGTTAAAAAATAACTGAAAGTCAACAGCATATTGATGTGAACTACAATATTGTAAAAATTTGGAAAAATCAGATGAGTATATGCAAAACAACAGAGGCCCCAACACACTTCCTTGCGGTACACCTTTTTTCACTTTAATAGAGTCAGACTTTTCACCATTAATTATCACCCTCTGTGTTCTATCATTTAAGTAGTTAGCAAAGAACTGAACAGCTATATCGTTAAAGCATAGATATTTTAATTTAGTGACTAGAACGGAGTGATCAAGAGTATCGAATGCTTTACTGTAATCTAATAACACCAAACAAGAATTAAGATTATTATCCCTAGCCCTATATATATCGTCAGTAACTTGTAATAGAGCAGTAGCGGTGCTGTGATTTGAACGAAAACCCGACTGGGTAACTGGCAAAATGTTGTTTTTTCCTAGATATTCTGACACCTGCTCATATACAACCTTTTCAAGTATTTTTGATATAGTTGGAAGAATGCTAATTGGGCGAAAGTCTGAAATACTAGATGGATTGTTATTTTTAGGGACAGGGGTAACAAAAAAAAGCCTCTTTCCCTAATATCATTACTTTTCCTAATTATCGTTAACTTCCTAAGAAACTAAAAAACGAATAGATTCTAATTTGCACAGTTTAGGATAAAAATTTTTTGTTAATCAACGATTTTGTTTTTCTATTCAATATACAGTGTGTTAATAGGACAAGAAAAACTTCAAATTTCTCTTTGCAAAATAACTTGCGTAAAAAACACTTGGCCAGGCCAATTATATATTGATTAGACTTATTTAATATATCTATTTAAATGAACGAAATTTGATTCTCCTTATACAATTTATATGATAATTAAAATATAAATATTCCGCTTTGAATGTCTGCAAAACTCGTGTTACGTCTTGGCAAATAAAACACGTGTCAATTATTATCTTGTTGCATTTACTACGACATGACTTTACTTATCTACTACATCTCGTTTTATGTGCCAACTTGTTCACGAACAAAAGCGAGGTCGAGAATCAGCAATAATCGCAAAATATCAGTCGAAACGAGTAAGAATGAAAAGTTAACTATCAATAAAAATATAAAAGGTTTCTAATCGATGATAATTCACAAATTATCATATCAATTTAGCCATGATATTAAAATATACAGTTTTACCCTCATTAGATATGGGTCAGTAGACCCATATCTAATGAGGTAATTGTTATTACCTCATAAAGGTAAGAGAGGTCAATTTTTATTTAATTTGATAAATAATATATTAGGAAACTGTGAAAAGGCCGTCATAGAATTTTCTAGTTTTGTAAAAGCAGTTTTTCAACTCTTCTATTACTCCAATTACTATTCTTGCTCAGTAAAATTTAAATGTCAGTTATCTTCTAAAGCAAAAGCTATACGTTATTTTGCAAGTGCCAAACGGTGACCGAACAGACTTTTGATGATTTGTAAATTATTTTCAACTTGGCAAAAATCATGAAACATACTTGAAATGTTGTAACCATTGTTTTCATTCGCTTTTGACAATAATTGGAATACAAATTATAGGTTTCGTTTTCTCAAAGAACTTGATTATTTTGATGCAAACTTGATTAAATCATAGACTGAGTCTACTAACGTATTAACATTAGTATTAACGTTATTGAGTTACACTACTGCGGTCCTCAATATTTTGACTCATAGAACTCATGGTTAGCCGCTGGTACATATATTTAAGACAGACTATGTATAAACTCCAAAAAAAAATTGTGAAATTGGAAACTATTTGATTACGAAACCTTTTAAAATCTTTCTGAATTTAAAACAAATGGAATTCCTACTTACCTTTGAAACAAATAAATGTTATGCTGTTTGTATATACATAAAGCTATTCTCGGGGTCACTGATCTTTGTCATCATCTATGGTAATATCTTAGCATCGATACTTTTATTTTGTGACATAAAACGCTTATATAATAATAACATTTAACATTGTAAATGCCAGTATACAGAGTGTCTTAATTTTATTTTATCAGACAGAGGAACTGAAAATCAATAGCCCTTTTTCAAGGGATTAATTTTTCAAGGGATTAATATAGAAATCGCTTCTAGGAAACTTGACAAAATTAGGTAACAAATTTTTCTAAATTTCAGAAAAAGTGTTTTGATATGTACCGGGTGGCCAAATTTACTTGCTATTATAGGACGACTCATAAACTAAGAAAGATACAAAAAATTAACCCCCTTTCGCGATCTTTTTCTGAGACAAACTTAATGCTGAAATGCAAATTGGCCCATCTTCTTTTGTTATTGAGTTATTGAGTTTAGGTATTGGTATTGAGTATAATATTGAGTTGAGTTATTGAGAAAAATTCGATTTTTCAAATTTTCGGTGCATGCGCACATCTCTGTTATTTTAAATATTAAAAAAATAACTCATAAGTTTTCTCAGACACTTTTCAAGTAGAATGAATGCAGTGGCCAGTAGCTAAATTTTTAATCAGTTGATAACATTTCTAGTTATGACATAAACTTGTATCGTTTTAAATGAAATTCATAGTCGGCTATGATTTAGTTAGAAAGATAATTTTAAAACAAAAAGAATTTTATTATTTATTAGAGTATTTAAAAGAATTACAAATTACAATTAAACATAAGTATATGCATATATGCATATATCCTTAGAATAGTCCAAGGAATAACCTCTTGAATTTTTGCCGTTGTTTAACTAACACCCTGTATAAACGGGTTTAGTGTTGAGTTATATATAACAATATATCTACCGCTTACTCTAATCACGAGGATAGCCGGAAACGCCGAAAGTTATATGAGAGAAGTAGCGGTATATCATTACTCTGTAGCCCGTATTAGTGCCTAGGGAAGAAGTAGTTTTATCAAATATACAACTATTTTAATCGCTGAAAATGAATAAGCAAAATACTTTATTTTCAGCAGCCAAATACCTAATTAATTATTATGCCAAATTCAATTCAAAATGTATATAAGGCCCCTTTTAAACAAATATATTATTGCGGTATCGATTGCTAGCTTGTTAAATGCCACGTGTCTGAAGATTTTTTCGAAGGATTTCAGGAAGTAGTTATTTAAGAAACTAAAAAGTGGCGCCGACTTAGGCGATGCCTCGAAAGGTCACCAACATTAAATTCTTATTCAATATGAATTTTGCGCTATTCTCTTGAGAAATTGGGGTCAAATTTTTGGCAGGAATGTGGCGTTCGTATTGTAAAAATATTATATAATTATTTGAGTCTACTTATTTTCTGGTTTTTATTTATTACACACTGGGAGGCCATGACCAAGTGACTGTCCGCAAAGTTTTGATAATAGGTTAAATAACTGGTATTGCTACTAGGAGATGAGGTTATACAATCCTCGTAACTTACATTGTATTTTATATAAGTATATTAATAATAATAATAATATGTCTTTATTAACCAACAATGGAATAACAAAAATAGAAGTACTCATACAATTTTCCAACTTCAAAATATAATTTGTCGGTTAAAAGGCGTCTGATCAGCATAGCTGTTCTACCTCAGGAGCCCAAACTTAATCTTAAATTCATTATATATCAAACCACCCTTCCCCCTAATATAAAATAGAAATATTGTGGTCAAATTATGAAATGTATAGTAAAAACCAGAATTAAGCAAAGTGGAATGACCTCGCCGATCTGGTAAAATGCTGTGATGCATGGACGTGCGTATTCTGTTTCACCATTGGGCACATTTCAGTTAATATATACTCGTATACTATTCTATAAAATACTTCTAGTATTTGCACTTCCACTTTTTTAACTAACACAAATAAGTATAAAAACTGACACAAAGAATAAATACACTGATAATTTTACCACAAATTTTTACCGTTAACAAACGCGCGCGAAATAACCCAACATCACGCCACTGTGGCCCTACTACCTCGAGCGCAGTAGCTTGTTGGTTCCTGATTCGACCAATCAACGTCGTTGAAGCTCAGAGAAAAGAAAGCGTAAATGCAAGAATATGTATGTTAAATAAGGATGAACAGCTTGTCGTCAACTTTACGACTTTCGCAGTTGCCAGATATTTGGAAATTCGTTGATACTATTAAGTAAAACACAAATTAAACATTGTGTTTGCTTTAATAAAGTATAATAGGGATAAGGGACGTTAAAGACAAGTAAAAAAATGGGTAAATAAGGTAATTAATACGTTTCCTGTTTTAAATAAGAATACTTTAGAAATAAATGTGACAACTCTTTTTCCGGTCATTGCACTTTGCTTAATTCTGGCTTTGACTTTAGGTAGGTACGAATTTTTAACCAATAATGACTTAATTTTTCAGATAGTAGTAAAATATGGTAGGCGAAGAACTGCCTAATATTGGAAAATACAGTGTGGTACAGATAAAAATTACGTTTTTGCCACTTCCGGTTTTATTGGAAGTAATACCAACTCTCGATTTTTATATGGAACACCCTGTATATTATTCTATTTTTTGAATCTACGTAATTTTCTGACTCCAACGATATAACAAAGGTGACATTTAAACTGTCAAATTACTTTCTGAACTCTAACTTACTCTTGAATTTAGAATTTATAGTGTCTTGACCATCCCCAATTGTTTCTAATGGATCATAACAACCATAAAGAAATAGAGTTGGCGTCAAAAACATTCAATATCTTTAGTTACAGGGCGTTAAAATTCTTCAAAGTGGTTATAGAGCTAATACTAATTTTTTTAAGTAGGATCATAATGGTACCAAGGTACCATTATAAAGTACAATTAATAAAGCAATCTACCCATATGCTTATTTTATCTGTGGGACCAGATGCAGAACAGAAATTACAGTTGAGAGAAGATGAGAATTCTAAATTCAAAAGTAAAATCAAAGAGTCCAAAAAGTAATTTGACAACTGAAATGTCACTTATATTTAATCATTGGATGCAGAAAATGACAAATTCCAAAAATATAATCATATACAGGGTGTCCCATATGAAAATCGAGAGTTGGTATTACTTCTGGTAAATCCGGAAGCGGCAAAAGGGTAATTTTGATGTCAAAAAGTGACCTTTAATAAATACTTGCGCCATACCAAATTTGAAAATCCAAATCTGTGTCACACTGAGCAAGCAAAAAGCAAATTTTATTCCATTTCACGTTTATAGTTAGCGTTTCGATATACTATTGAGAGTTGCCCTAAAAAATCTATCTATTTACTAATACCTTACTATAAAAAATCAATTGCAGAATTTGCGTAACGAAAATTATTTACGACGTCAGTCAGCGACGTCGAAGAAACTGATAAATAATTTAACTATGTTAAATATATTAAAATAAACTAAAAAGTGAAAGGTGCATTTAGCGCATAGGCATATCTGCATTATTAAAATGTCTTTTATAGAGGTATACTTCAAACATAGTTTGTCCGTGAATAGTGTAACATATTTTGTATAGAAACGTACCACATCTAGAAATGTAATACCTATTGGTATATTTAATATTTTTTAAGTATGTGCATTATAGGTACCAGCTGTTGTATGATTGAGCACTATTTAACAATTTTGCTTTATGAATCGTTAGAATGCGCACTAAAACATGCCCTAATCTATTGTTTTCTATCTGTAGTTTCGTCCACATTATCCACATTTTTCCCCACTTGAATCCAATTGTATATTACTCTCAGTTTCATCTTTTATGCGATTTATATGACGATACAATCGATGCCAGTGAAATAATTTTAGTGTTTGTCAAATGTTTTCGTGGCAATCTTTTCGTTGCAATGTTTTCGTCCTCAAATTTGCTAATAAAAATATATTCTAATACTACGACAAATTCTACGATATTTCTAAAGGCTACAACTAATGCTCCTGATGTTTTGCTATACTAAAAGATTTAAGATCACAGAATACGATTTGTCTATTTGTTAAAATTGCTACAAATTTCTCAGAAATGTTTGTTGTAAAAGACATTTTCTTAAAATATACTTGGTTACTTATATTGCGAGGGACCACTAGCCACAATACAATATACCACAGGCATTTTGACAAAAAGTGAAATAAAAATAAAACATTATTAAATAATCACTTGTTTTTCTCATGCTATATCAATCTCACACAACACGTTACACGTCGAGCGTGAGCCACTGTGTAAATGTCTGGGTACCGAACGGTACCTGAGACGGGTGAGGAGAACATTATGTATAATTCTGTAAACTTTGATATTATCCACACTGAACATAAAAATTAAGTCATATAAAAATACCCAGTACTCGGTACGGCAGCTGTCGCCGTTGATTTCTTTAATGGATTTGACTTTCAATGTATACTCGTGGAAATTGGAAACGACTCACCTAAAACTATAGTCATTTTTGTACGGTTATATTTTTTAAACGCTTCTATCAATTTGACCAATTTTTTTTTATTTCATTAAGGCAGTATTGGGCTGTAATATAGGGTAGGTCAGTTGTCATATAACACGGTTATAGAATATGTAGAGGATGGTGTGTAGAAACGTGTTTTTTTTACTAAAATGTAAGCAAGTATCTGGGATGCACGCAATGTGGGGAAATAATTTTTATTGTGTCAAAAGATAGTTTTATTCGTGCTAAAAAAATGTTTCTTGAAAATCCTTTCTACCTAGATTGGTTTCCAAATTATAAAATTCGTTATAATTTGTATGTAAACCATTGCATTTGTGATTTGATCACAGGTGCCGATTTTTTTAAATAAAATAAGTTGGCTTTGAAATGAAAATCGATCCTGACACATGTCACCTAGCAATAATCTAATTAAGTATAATTAAAAAATCATATACAAAATTTAAGTTCTTATTTATTAATAAAATGAAAAAACATGAACTAAAAATGTTACAAAAAAAAATATAGGACTAATATCTGGTGGGGCCTCCACGAACTCTTATAATTTCATAACATCATCCTGACAGGTGACAGGATCGATTTTCATTTCAAAGCCAACTTGTATTTTAAAATATCGGCACCTGTGATCAATCGCAAATGCAATGGTTTACAAAAACCGTTATAATTTGGAAACCAATCTAGGTAGAAAGGATTTTCAAAAAACATTTTTTTTAGCATAAATAAAACTATCTTTTGACACAATAAAAATTATCTCCCCACTTTGCGTGCATCCCAGATATATGCTTCCATTTTGGTAAAAAAACACGGTCCTACACATCACCCTGTAGATATTCTTTAAGCGTGTTATATGACAACTGACCTACCCTACATTACAGTCCAATAATGGCTTAATGAAATAAAAAAAAAATTGGTCAAATTGATAGAAACGTTTAGAAAATATAACCGTACAAAAATGACTATAGTTTTAGGTGAGTCGGTTCCAATTTCCACGAGTGTATTTTACTTTGAAAGAAACTACAGCCCGACCAAGTCGTCTCACAAACACGACATTTTAGTACTGCTAAATCACAGGGTAAGTCAGAAAAACGTTTAACAAATTAATTAATCTGATAGACATGTCTGGGACAACGTAACATTTGTTGATGTGTAGCCGTATTTGGTTTGACCGGAACGATACGGGCTTCTCACCACTACGCCTCTTATAATACCCATCCATATGTCAAACTCTATAATGATAATAGCGCATACTCTTTTATCTATGTAATTAGTCATAGTTATATTTACTCCAATATATTCAGCTAAAAAATGAATAGATGTACATATATGAACTTTAATTGAACCAGACACGGTATTGGTCATTCACGCCGAACATGAGTGTGTTGCTGGATGTAACATTCTTGCAAAATAACGTCTATTTTATTATCATTTCTACACTCGGTTATGTAGTCAGTGACCTCACCTATGGACAGTTATTTTTAAATTCCATTTCACTGCAAGCTTAAACACTATTGTCCTGGATATAGAGCCACAGCCTTCTCTAGTACTAGCCATGAACTGAGAAAATTGCAACACTGCATCCCGTCCTAATTTCAGACCGAGCGATACTGTTTTGGTAAATGGTGCGTCTACGTGTGGTATTAAATCATCCTATATATTTGTGTTAAATAGCGTTTAATTATAAGAGATAATTATTTCAGACCGTTGTATATTAAAGTATAATCAATGTAGATAGTGCCGTGTATTACCAATTTGATATGTAATATCATTTTCCCGAGTTTTTACATGTTCTATTTATCAGTTGGGGTGAAGTGAAATTAACCTTGAATAGTGAAAATGCCGGCACGGTTCTGTGTACCAGGGTGTAAATCTAATTACGATTCCTCTGTAACAAGTGAAGGGGTAAAAAGTGTTTTTGGATTCCCTAAGGACGACACAATTAAACAAAAATGGCTCAAACGTATCCCTAAGAAAGAATGGTCACCTACAAAATATTCCGTTGTTTGTGAGTTACATTTTGATCCTAATGATGTCGTTAAACTTGACAGACATCTTTTACCAGACGGTACATTACAATGATTGCTTACAAAGCAAAATTAAAAGCGGATGCTATCCCATCTATTTTCCCAAATTTGCCTAAATATATGTCAAAGAAAAAGTCGATTGTTCGAAAAGATCCTGAATGTAGGCGCCAACAGCAAGTTCAGCAACATGAAATTTTGATACAAAATTTTGAAAAGTCTGATCTTATTGCAAATTACAATGATTTTATAAATAATTTTTCGAGAAAAAAGTTAATCTTGGTGAAAGTTGGAATAAAAAAGTCTTGATATCTAAAATAATTTTTTATACAATAAATTTCGATGGTGAAATAGTTAAAATTGAAAATCAGATATCAATAAATAACGACCTAACAGTTAAAATATTTGTAAATCGCAGTGAATTGTATTTTAATGAATTAAAGTGGATTTTAGATTTTGATATGAAAATTAAGAGATGGTCTCAACTTTAAAATTTATTAGATAGATTTAAATATACGCTGTTAGCGCTGAGAAAAAAAATAGACTAAAACATATTTTAAAAAAAACTGGAGCTAGTTCACATCAAATGTCGTTTAATGAAATAAAATCAAATTTTGAGATTGCAGAAAATTCTGAGGTTGGTTTTCATTGTTTAGAAAAAGTAAACAAACAGACGATGCAACAGAATTTAGATAAATTCTCCAAAATATTTTCTTCTAACTATTTATTTCTAATAAATTATTTATTTATCTGATTGTGATGTTGATGATGCAGTAAGAATATGTATTTCTGGATGTGCATCTCATGTATTAACCAAAAGAATTTCCTGTAATATTTGCCTTTCACATGTCGTTGAAAATAAGGGAAACTTGATCGGAAATCAATATTTTGATTGTTTGCAACGAGGTGGTCTATCGATACCGACAACTAACGTAACAATTTTGTTTTTTCATATGTATGCCATATTAGAATACATTATAAACAACGACTCTTTAGAAATTGACTACTTTAAAACTGAAAACCAAAAAGATTTGCTTGCAAGTTTAACTTTAGAAAGTATAGCTTCAGATAACTTTTACTTAAACTTCTTAGACACCTGTGTCTGTGGAAATAATGTAAATTATATTTTAGGAATAATTTGTTCAATATTTGCAAACGTTCTCTTAAATAACTATGTCAAAACACAAAATAATAAAATTCTGGAAGAAACCCGGATAAAATCCCAGTTAAAAACAAATAAAAAACGATGTGAAATAGCACCAGAAGATAAAATAAAGAAACGGAAATTAGATACTTTCAAAAAAGCAATATAAATAATTTGTCAGTCATTCGTCAATAATTTGGTCAATTTGTCAATAATTCGTTTGAGCCATTTCATTAAAACTCATGTATAATAGATATTAAATAAGTACCAACCAACATTGATTATTATTATTATTATTATTATTATTATTATTAATCTAGTCTAGGTATTTCTTTGCTCTTTCACTTTGTTAATTCTTTCCTGTTAATTTTATTTTGGTTAATTTTATTTTTTGTCATTTGTTTTTTGTACATAGATATATTTGTTATATTATGTGCCTATCATCTTCCCTTTATTCCTATCCTAATATGAATCATTTCCTATATCCTATCCTTCATCTGTTTTTCTTTCCCTTTTTTTTCGACTCCCGGCAAAAATACGCATGCTAGTTGAATAATCTGAGAAATATATTATTATTTATTATTGTAGTACTACCTGTTAAAACACATACTGTGAGAAATAATATTATTTTTTTGAATTATTTTAAAAGCTTGTGTAACTCTGCACCTTCATGTTGGTTTTGCTGAACAATCAAATATCACATGTTTTCATGTAAAGTAAGGTATATATTGTTTTACATAAAATATTGTAATATTTAATTGACCAAGCAGAGAACGGATACATATTATTTAATAATTACTTAAGTAGCTTATTACAAACAAAATTGGAAATGCACGTCAAATACGATCGGCCACAGCCTTCTCTGCTAGAGAGGCTGTGGGTCGGCAGTCGGACTAGAAGATCGGCGTGGAGCGGTGTTGCCAATTTCATTTCATGGCTAGTACTAGAGAAGGCTGTGATAGAGCTCTCCGATCAAACGCTTTTGTTCCATTACCCTGTTTCAGTGCTTCACCACCCTTTGGCGTCACTTTAGGGTAGTTTAGCCAATTGTTTGTATATTAGATAAATTGACTACTTTTCTGAAAGAGGAACAAATTTGAAGTTGTAATTATTAACGACAAAATTTAGTCAGTGACCTCACCTATGGACAGTTATTTTCGTGTCAATTTCACTGTAAGCTTAAGCACTTCTATTGCCCTGCATATAGAGCTCTCCAACCAAACGCTTTTGTTACCGTTTCAATGCTTCACCACCCTTCTTCGTCACTTTAGGGTAATTTAGGCAATTGTTTGTTTACTAGGTAAATTGACTACTTTTCTAAAAGAGGCACAAATTTGAAGTTGTAATTATTAACGACAAAATATGGTGGCGCCACTTTCGAAAGCCTGGCAGCAACGACAATCAATTACAAAACTCTGTGGAGTAAATTCACTCTATTGGACAGACTACAGCCGGACTGTTGTGGTATAGTCATTTAAAACCATAAAATCTACCATAAATTCCAATCTTAATAATAGGTCTTCTACACTAATCGAAATGGGTCTAGCAGAGACAAGTTTATTTAGATTATTTTGAAAATAAGAAAAACTACTGTAAAGACCAGAGGCAGCTAAGTTTTATGGTATATTCATAGATATAACAGATTGATTTAATGATTGAAGATAAATTTACCTGCCTCGAATGGCTACCAGGTTATAACGCAAGCAGGGGATCTAGTTAGATCCGCACTGAAGTGTATTTGAAGAATGTTTATATTTTAGCTAACTACTCAGAGGATGTTGTGACAAGAAATTATACTAAAACAATGTATACTGATGTAGTAAAAGTTTATTCGTTTAATTCAATTTTACTATACTTGTATCGTTGAGTGAATCAGTCAAAGCTTGGACATTGTAAATATTTATATTGGTATATAGGGACCAATTTAGGAGTTTTCGTTCAAGGTCAAAAGACAGCGGTGTCGCGATCGAGTGACCCAATACGCATAGTGGAGCCAATGGAGCCTATACCAACTTGTAAAACATATTTTGTGGCATATGATAAACCTTTTTTTGGTAGTACACCTATATATTACCAAAAAATTACGGAAAGTTCTAAAATTATACATGACAAACTTCGATATGCGGTTAGCTATGTGAAATATTTAAAATTTGTATATATAGGCAGCTAATGAAATGTAGCCTGGATATTGAAAAAGTTTAAAAAAAAACGTTTGGGTTGATATCTGTAACCGGTTTCGAATTATCCAATTTTTAAAAAGCGCTCGCGTTTATCAGAGTGAAGTATTAAGACGCGCTCAGTCTTATACTGCGAATACTAGTGCCTCTATAGATGTCTACCCCTAGAAAGAAGCGAGTTACACTAACGATTTTACTCCACTTTTACTCCACTAATATAGATAGCCCAGCGCTCGACAGGCGATCGGCGTGAAGAGTCGTGGGGAGTGTTCAGTTATAATACCGTACTCGGTTAATGGAGTACCGCTTCATTTGATATGACGATCGGCGCGCTTATCATTATGTTTCATATATGGTATTATCGTTTCTAATGTCTTCGATGGTTGCAAAGATTGCAAAATCTGCGAATTTTTTTTATTATTATAAAACTATTGATTCTATTAGTAGGTAGGTACTAAAAAAATTGTCTATTTTCCGACAATTATTTTTGTTGACACTCTACGAGTCGCTTTATTAAAATCGACAACAAATATAAATAAATTAGATGCATTTGTCCATTTATTAAAAGAAATCGTGTCAAGCAAATAATGAATTACATAAAAAAATAAATATTTTATAATAATTGCTCTTTAGTGCAAAGTTCTATAGCAAAGGAATGTTGAATCAATTTCCATAATTGACGCAATACTAGAGCAGGCAAATAAGTGGAGGTCATAGTTTGTTAGTAAACAAATCAAATGAAAAATATTTTTATAAAATCTTTCCCTAACTATAAGTACAAGGTATTTCTGTATAAGCACATATTACTGTAAAATAGAGATAATGCATTTCCTTGCGAATAAGAAACGGAGGAAATACATACAATTTTATTTCGTAACAGTTTTAAACATTATATTTGAATTAAGTAATTTTTAAAGTAATCATATTCTTTTACTAAAATATGTATAGTATTAATTAGGTATATTGTTTCAGAGGAGTTCACCAAGTCACAGAGAGGGACCTTCAGGGAGCCGGGGGTGGTGGTTCCCCTATGACGGGGTACGACAACCCTGCTCTGAACATATCAACCAATAGCATTAATGTAGAAAATAGACCTACGTCATCGTTTGTAGGAAGCAATGACTTTATGGGTAAGTATTTTAATTATCTTATTGCAATTTAAATTGTTAACGTCGACATTTGTTAAGTTCTGAGTTTCTCAAACAAATATGCAAGATAATAAAATGATGACCTTTCAGTGTTGGGTGCATACTTAAGATTTAATTTTTCAACTGGTTTGCATAAATGTTTCATATTAGTCTTCCTTTCCACTGTCTTGCAAAAGCGTAAAAAATTTTGTATCCAAAAATATCGGTTTTTGCACTTTGTTTTGCCTAAGAAAAGCCTCCAACTCAAAAGCAGATAAATATTACTAAATACTAAACACATTTCATTCTCTAATAAGTTCGGGTTTTGTTCTGTCGAAACCTCTCTTTATACCATCAAGTAAATATGATTTTTTCAGTGATAGACCACACCAAAAAGAACAACACCGCCGTGGAAGCCATCAAATCCGCCTTACCCTGGATACGCCACAAAGCCCAGAGCGCGTGTTCCAAAAAGATGCTCTACCGACGGTTTCCCATCCTCTCCTGGCTACCCTGCTATGATTCCTCGATGGCTATAGGTGACCTTGTGGCCGGCATCACAGTGGGGCTCACAGTCATCCCCCAGGCGCTGGCCTACGCGAATATTGCCGGCTTACCTGCAGAATACGGCCTCTATAGCTCGTTCCTTGGCTGCATCGTATATATTTTCCTGGGGAGTTGCAAAGATGTCCCTATGGGACCGTCAGCCATCTCAGCATTGCTGACTTTTCAAGTGATTAATGGTCATGGGCCGGAGTATGCCGTTTTGCTGTCCTGCTTGAGTGGGATTGTGCAGCTGCTTATGGGACTCTTTGGATTAGGTGAGTTATTAGATTTAGGCTAGCGAAATGTTGATAACGTGTCTGCAAAACCTTCCTATACGCGATTCATTTTAAGATCGAATAGCCAAAACGGCAGTAACCTATACTAACCTACGTTCCCTGACACTGACATTTCCAATTGTATTCATAAAAGATTTGTTGTCGAGCACTTTAAACCAGGTAAAAAGCTTGTAAAACTATTTTGAAAAGGGTAAGTAGTAATATAAAATTAAAATATATTTCAATATTTTTCCAGAGTTCAATCTGAAAATGAAACTTAACCTCAAAATATGTCAAATTCTTTATTGGACATACGGCATACATACCTTTATGTAAATAGTGATTCTTGGAGAAAGGTAAAGAGCACACACTCTACTTTGCGTTCTTTAGCTTCTTTATCCATACTTGTCTCGTGTAACCTTAAATACCCAACTTATAGTTTCCACGTTAGCTTCAGATCTGCCCGCTTTTGGAAAAGTATGAAACTGATCTCGGGGTTTTTCTTTGTCCAAGAGGAACAATGACGCTCACAACAATAATGATTCATATCTAATCAAAGCAATTAACTAATATAACAACGGATATTACAAAATTCACAATGGACGCAAAACTGAACCAAAGTCACATGCGTTAGTTGTGCGTGGCGCCAGTAGGTAGCGTATTGCTTAGCAAGAATCGCTTATCGAGCATTTGGGCATAAGTGGCGTTCGGTAATTACCTCAGATTGATCTTTTTAGTCCGTATCGTTCATTAATTACATCTAGAGGTAGGGGAGGTAAATCTTGATCGTTCAGAAATTAAATCAGATCGATCAGAGCAAGATCTGTTTGCTCGAAGCATTTTGGCCGAGGAGAAAAATTAATCTGAATTTGTGAGGTTATGGTGGCCATGGTTGTCATTTGTCATTGACTTTTTGAAGTTGTAGCTGGTAATTTTGTAATGTAATTTTCCTAAGAAGTCTTCAAATGTTTCCGCAGACATTCTAAAATGTTCTTTAAACTGCCTGGCAGAAAAAATTGACACAATTTCTTCAGCGAAGTTTTAATTTTTTCCAAACAATTTGTACATTCTTCATCTTCAAAAATGATTTCATATCGTTGGATTGCAATGGTTGATTTTACAATATTCATTATTTAAATAATTAGAAATAGAATATAAACAAACCGTCAACAAAGTCAAAACAGAAAAGGTGAGGTTATGTTATGGCTTATGCGATCGATTTCGTTCATTTATTTTCTATTTGTCAGTCTTATCTGGAATCACGTGATTGTAATCTCGTCGCATCCGTGAGCATATTACCGAACGCAACTATAATTTGGAATATAACAGAACTTACATATGTTTGCCATTTTCTAGAGTCATATAATGTGAGGGCCAACAATACACCCCTTAATCAAAGGGATTATCGTAACAAAAGTTATAGAGGGGTTATAAAAGATATAAAATACTGAGATGTTAAAATAAAATTTGTTCTATTTTAAAAATCTTTAATTTAAGCTTCTTTGAACCATTATGCTCTTTCTTATATTCAACTTGCTTGTATAGATGAATTAATTTTGTAATACAATTTTTTATATCAATTAAAACAAAGTAAATTGCTTTGAACTCACCAGTTCGCTAGCTTTAAATAATTAGTACGGCTAGATGGGTCAGTTTTTATTAAATAAATGGACTTAGAAACAATGTTCTACTAAATTAGATATTACGACATGTATCCTCAACCAGAAAAATTAGTAATAACGCTCAAATCAAAGATTGATTTGGATAATGTCAGTTTTATGAATGCCTAATAGTAGAGTAAAATCGGTAGAAAAATGTTTCAAAAAATTTTTTAAAGGTATAACCACATGAAATCTATACAGGATCATTGGTTGGGTCCTTGTGCATGTGAAATGACTAATTACGACATCTTTAGGGGGGTCAGACATTTTTTATCCCCAAAAATGTCAATAATTTGTCAAAATGTTATATTTATGTTTTTTTAGACATACCACGCGATAACTTCGAAACTAATTAACTTATAAACATGAGGTTTTTTTTAATCGATTGAAGATATATAGGCGCTCATAACTGTACTAATTTAAGTCCCCTGGTTAGCATATTTTTTCTTGGAGAATGGAGTAAACTCGAAATTTTACTTTTATTGCTGCATGATTTTCGGTAAGCGACAAAATTTTTATTTCAAGGAATTTTGCCATAGTATCTGCGTATGAATTAAAGAAAAAAAGTTTTTAGAAGAAGAACCAACCTTCTGTGACAAACAGTTTTCGAGTTATCGCCATTTAAATTTAATAACACAGGGGCGCGCTGCGCCGCGCAACGTGCTTTTCGAAGACTATCAAATTATCGCACCGTACCGCGCTCTCGATGTGTTTCGAAGGCCCGCTTGGGTGATCTCCTGACCAATATAAAAAATATCCAAAAAGAATTTTGTATTAAAAAAATAATTTAATGTTCTAGTATAATATATATTTTCTAATTTCATATGATTCGATAAATATTTTCTATCAGGAACACAAATTTGCATTGTATTTACATTCATATTTTTAATATAAAGTTAAAACACGAATTACAAAAAAAAAAGGACAGAAATTTAAAAAAATTAGAATTTTCTAGACTCCGAATCTG
Organism: Pogonocherus hispidulus; assembly: GCA_963924545.1. Taxonomy (NCBI): domain Eukaryota; kingdom Metazoa; phylum Arthropoda; class Insecta; order Coleoptera; family Cerambycidae; genus Pogonocherus; species Pogonocherus hispidulus. The sequence continues at coordinate 8,831,798 of OZ004698.1, forward strand.
ACGAACTGAGATCTTCGTTTTGTGGTCTGTTACTATATAATGGGTGGTATGAATAAAAACGAAGTACCTGCTACTACTACAAGTATTAGTATATTTTACATGGTATTTACTTTAAAACGAAGTAGATACTACATTTCAAAGTACTCGCTTCTATTTTTCCGGAAATGCTAAAAATAATAACATTCCTCTAAACATTATAATTACTTTAATACTTTTTACTGGTAAATACTTCCATTTTAACAACTGAAATATTTTCTCCGTCATTAACGAAGTTGATATCATGCGTGCTACAAAGTGATTACTTTAAAAATGGTTCAAATACATAGAAATAAAATTTATACTGCAAGAAGACACTACGACGCTGATACCATATACCGTCAAATATTTAGGTAAACAATTAAGTACCATCAATTTAAAATGGTTTATGTTTATATTTTTCATCTAGGTTTAGTAGGGAAAACGTTACTTTCTCGTCACTCGATACTCTTCTATCACACTTCCTTCATCTGAAGACATCTTAAAGGACTGCTGATGTTATAAATACATACAAAACTGAAACTGTCTCTCAAAAACTTTTAAACATGTATATCTCGTTAGCCGGGACCTGGCGCACGGCGTATGTGTGACGGAAGTAAGTACCTATTATACATTTCAAAGGATGTACTACACTTGTTAAGTAGATACTTCATAATATGGAGTATATTATACTTTGTGGTGAAGCATGTTCTATGTCAAGTAAAGTAGATACTACCGGAAATTAGTAAATCCTTCGTTGTAAAGTAGATATTACGTAGAATATACTAATACTTGTAGTAGTAGTAGCAAGTACTTCGTTTTTATCCATACCACAAATTGCATATTTACATTCGTCGCAACATCTTAATCTTTGTGCTAAATGCGTGCACTTATTATTGTTGCAATTTCTGTCGGAACATCGGATTGACAAAAATTGCAACCATAATAGGTGCACGTGTTTAGCCCAAGGATTAAAATGTTGCGACGAATGTAAATATGTAATTTGTGGTATGGATAAAAACGAAGTACTTGCTACTACTACTACAAGTATTAGTATATTCTACGTAATATCTACTTTAAAATATATTCTTTGAAATGTGTACTTGTACTTACTTCCGTCACACATACGCCGTGCGCCAGGCCCCGGCTAACGAGATATACATGTTTAAAAGTTTTTGGGAGACAGTTTCAGTTTTGTATGTATTTATAACATCAGCAGTCCTTTAAGATGTCTTCGGATGAAAGAAGTGTGATAGAAGAGTAACGAGTAACGAGAAAGTAACGTTTTCCCTACTAAACCTAGATGAAAAATATAAACATAAACCATTTTAAATTGATGGTACTTAATTGTTTACCTAAATATTTGACGGTATATGGTATCAGCGTCGTAGTGTCTTCTTGCAGTATAAATTTTATTTCTATGTATTTGAACCATTTTTAAAGTAATCACTTTATAGCACGCACGATAAGGCTGCCATGATATCAACTTCGTTAATGACGGAGAAAATATTTCAGTTGTTAAAATGGAAGTATTTACCAGTAAAAAGTATTAAAGTAATTATAATGTTTAGAAGAATGTTATTATTTTTAGCATTTCCGGAAAAATAGAAGGGAGTACTTTGAAATGTAGTATCTACTTCGTTTTAAAGTAAATACTATGTAGAACATACTAATACTTGTAGTAGTAGCAGGTACTTCGTTTTTATTCATACCACCCATTATATAGTAACAGACCACAAAACGAAGACCTCAGTTCGTCAGATTCGGAGTCTAGAAAATTCTAATTTTTTTAAATTTCTGTCTTTTTTTTTGTAATTCGTGTTTTAACTTTATATTAAAAATATGAATGTAAATACAATGCAAATTTGTGTTCCTGATAGAAAATATTTATCGAATCATATGAAATTAGAAAATATATATATTATACTAGAATACTAGAACATTAAATAATTTTTTTAATACAAAATTCTTTTTGGATATTTTATATTAGTCAGGAGATCACACAAGCGGGCCTTCAAAACACATAGAGAGCGCGGTACGGTGCGATAATTTGATAGCGTCTTCGAAAAGCACGTCGCGCGGCGCAGCGCGCCCCTGTGTTATTAATTTTAAACGGCGATAACTCAAAAACTGTTTGTCACAGAAGGTTGGTTCTTGTTCTAAAAACTTTTTCAATATTTTTTCTTTAATTCATACGCAGATACTATGGCAAAATTTCTTGAAATAAAAAAGTTTCTCGCTTACCGAAAATCATGCAGCAATAAAAGTAAAATTTCGAGTTTACTCCATTCTCCAAGAAAAAATACGCTAACCAGGGGACTGAAATTAGTATAGTTATGACCGCCTATATGTCCTCAATCGATTAAAAAAAACTTCATGTTTATAAGTTAATTAGTTTCGAAGTTATCGCGTGGTATGTCTTAAAAAACATAAATATAACATTTTGACAAATTATTGACATTTTTGGGGATAAAAAATGTCTGACCCCCCTAAGGATGTCGTAATTAGTCATTTCACATGCACAAGGACCCAACCAATGATCCTGTAAAGGTTTCATGTGGTTATACCTTAAAAAATTTTTTTTCGAGAAGGAAGCGACTTTTTCCCTTGTTTTTACTCCACTATAAGAGAGAGAGAGAGAGAGAGAGAGAGAGAGAGAGAATAGGGAGACCGAGATACATTTTCTATAACCACTTTGAACTCTTTGATTTGATAATGAATACATTTCAGATGTTTCGTTTCAGGGTTCCTGATAGACTTCGTATCAGGTCCGGTTTCTTCAGGATTCACGTCGGCCGTGGCGCTGATAATCGTGACGTCACAAGTTAAGGACTTGTTGGGTATCAAGGCGTCGGGCACCACGTTCGTCGACACGTGGAGGAGCATCTTCCGCGACATCCATAACACCCAAGCCTGGGACACGGTTCTTGGGATAGTTTGTATTGCCGTTCTCCTTATATTAAGGGTAAGTTGCATTTTTATTCCTACCATTCTAATGAGTATAGTATGGTAAATAAATTACACCGACGTTCATCTTTGGAGGTATTCGAACAGACTAAAAAAAATGTATTAATTATAGAAACTCAAAAATAGAAAAGGTTAAAAACTAGTTTTCATTTGTCCTTTGAAATATCAAGTCAACTTGTTTTTTTTTTAAGAAGAAGAAGAAACATAGGTTGATTTATAAATACATAACTTATATACACTATAACCTAAAGATGTTGTTTTTAGTCACTGAGTGCAACGATTATACCTGTTTTTTATGTCAGTATAATGTGCCTTCTCTTCCAGATTATTGGTTCTTTGAAAATTAAACCCAAATATGATGAAATAAAGCCAAGCATTTGCAAGAAATTAATCAACAATACCATGTGGCTTATTGGTACAGCTCGCAACGCCATCTTGGTAATAGTGTGCGGATTCATAGGTTACACTTTCTGCATGAACGGTCCTGCGCCCTTCAAGGTCATTGGCACTGTCCCCCAGGGGATGCCCTCCGTCCAACTGCCGCCCTTTGGTTATACAGAGGACAGAAATGGGACAGAAGTGACACATACTCTTCTACAGATGATCAGCAATATGGGAAGCGGTATCATTGTGGTGCCTCTGCTGACTCTCTTGGAGAATATCGCTGTTTGCAAGGCATTTGGTAAGTGCAAATTGTTAAGGAGATTGTAATTTTTTTATGTATTGGATTCTGGATAGTTTATAAATTGGAACAGTTTATTGCTTTTGTTAATAGTTAATTTCTTTTATTACGCGGATTAGGATGCGCACGCTTATGTCCGCCCTCGCATTTCCGCCTATAAATTACCAATGAATTTTCCGTTAATAATTTATCAAACCATGTTTTAGTGGATTAACTATAGTCAAAAGTATAAAGAAAATGATGTCATAGTGTAAAATAAGTGAATTTTCACGTCGCTATTAAATTATGCATTTGTTTTTATTTTTGTTAAAATTATTTAATAAATTCATTAAAAATAAAAAAACAAAAAATAAATAGGAAATTGAGAAAACAAAAAGGCGATAATGAAAAATTGAATAAAATATACAATAAACATTTCCTTCTAGCAAACGGCAAAGTGGTGGACGCCACTCAAGAATTCATCGCCATCGGCATCTGCAACGTGGCCAACTCCTTCGTGCAGGCCTTCCCCAGCACGGGCTCCCTCTCGCGGAGCGCAGTGAACAACTCCAGTGGCGTGCGCACCCCCCTGGGCGGACTCTACACGGGCATCATCGTGATCGCCGCGCTGCTTTTCTTCACTCCGTACTTTTATTTCATACCCAAGGCGACGCTGGCCGCGGTGATCATCGCCGCCGTTATCTTCATGGTGGAGGTCAAGGTAGTCAAGCCCATGTGGAGGTCGAAAAGTAAGTTTTTTTAATTCATCACTGTTATCAGTTCTCCCTTAACAATTAATAAACAGTCTGAGTTATAATATTAGAAATTAATAAATACAAATTAACAATTTAATAATTATCGATTTATCAATCTTTAAATAATAATAATAATAATAATAATAATAATATTTAACATATTTTTTTTATTCCAGAAAGCGACTTGATACTAGGTTTTGCGACATTTATAGCCTGTCTGGTATTGGCCCTAGAAATTGGAATACTCGTTGGAATAGGTATCAACTTGCTCTTCATATTGTATCATGCTGCTAGACCCAAAATCAGCGTTGAAAAATTACGAGTAAGTCAAATATCTTGTTTTCCCTTTTTAATAATTTTAGTAAATATAAGACAAGGAACCTGATTCTAATTTATATATTTATGTCTCCTTTATATGATCTACTACTGACCAAATCTCACACTAAAAAGTAGATTAACAATATAGAACATTAAACACATCACTTAACGTTTACGTTTCGAAAACTTATCCGTTTTCGTTATCAAAACTTTTAAGTTTGACTGTTGTGGTTTTTAGTTCCGAAACTCCCTATAGTATAGTATAGTAATAATAGACCAGTAGGGTTATCAACACTAACTGGCAATTTCAGAACAACTTGTCACTAATTTTTAATGTATGGAATTTATTTTGGGAAATATTGATTATAGATAACTTAATAATAATTGTTGTTGAGATGATTATCAAGATCAGCAACATTGAACATTTAAATCAGCAAAGCATACAAAAGTTTGGTTGTGTTTACGGATGTTGCATGACCTTTTTTGGCCTAGTAGTGTCGGTAGCTTTTTACCCTGAAAACAGGGTCCTCCATATAAATGGCGCGAAAAATTACAGCAGTATGTTGTAGCACTAAACAGTAATTTCGGAACAACGTTTGATGCTACTGATAGTACTGATTGAAAATTACGGATCTCGAGGTAAATTATTTCTATACGCAATAATTTTACTGGGTAAATATGATTTTATGCGGTGAATAGTAGTAATAACGCTCTGATATGACGCTTATATGATATGATGACGTTGCTATGATCTGACGCTTATGAGTCACTCTCTATAATTTTGGTCCAAAACTGTAGATAATTTTTATTCTAGTCATTTAACCCTAGTACCAAAAATAACAGATCATCTACCAAATGCACATTTTTATGAGCAATGTGATCTTATGATTTTGAATAATGCCCAGGTTTTTGTACAAGTTAAACATTTACGTCCTTTCATAAAATTTTTGAAGTTGGTAAATACCGAGTGAAATTATTTACAACGGCACATTTATCTACACTTTTGTTGCGATAATGAAAAATTTAATTTGAAAAGGTGATTCAGTTGCAAGAAAAACCTTTAGTCTCTGAAATATGAACTGTTTAGCTCTGTTTGGAGGTAAACATTACTAAGATAATAATACTATACTAAGTATATATAGAAATAACCAAAACCAATTTTAACTGTGAAAATTCTTGCTTCATACCTATTTTTTTGTTTTTTATTTTATTAACCAGTGAATAGTCCAAAAAGTTTGAGAGTATTTAGTTAAATGATGTAAATTTAGTTAAATTTCCAGTTCAAACTGTAAAATTTGTTAAATTCCAGGTTTAAACCGTAATCTTTGTTAAATTTCCAGTTCGAACTGTAAAATTTGTTAAATCCCCCGTTCAAACTGTAAAATTTGTTAAATTCTACCTTTAAACCGTAAACTTTGTGAAATTCCCAGTTCAAACTATAAAATTTGTTAAATTCCCCGTTTAAACTGTAACTTTAGTTGAATCTCCAATTTGAACTGTAGTTTTTTTTTTAATTTTCAGTTTAAAGTATAAATTTTATTAAATTTATTAAATCTCAGTTTAAACTTGTAGTGTAATTAAAGTGTAAATTTTGTAAATTTCCAGTTGGAACTGTAAACTTTGTTAAATTCCTAGTTTAAACTGGGATTACGAGTATAAGATTAATTTAACAAATTTTACAAGTGAAACTGTGAACTTAACAAATTTTACAGTTTAAATGAGAAATTTAACAAAATTTACACTTTCAACTGGGAATTAAGTAAATTTACAGTTTAATCTGGGAATTTAACAAAGTTTACAGTTCCAGTGAAAATTTACAAAATTTACACTTTAAACTAAGAATTTAGCAAAGTTTGCCATTTAAACTAGAAATTTAAGAAAATTTACATTTTAAACTGGAAATTTAAAACTAAATTTACAATTTAAACTGGAAAATATACAAGTAACGTGCTACATGTCCGCTCTAGGCTTTCATAGAGGGGAAGCGGAATTTCTTCTCGCCGTAAAATGCTTCAGTGTCACAACTGAAAATCTTACTAAACGAAAATTATCTTTTGCAGTCCGCCGGCGGCACCGAATACCTCATGCTCACCCCCGACCGCTGCCTGATATTCCCCTCCGTGGACTACGTACGTAACCTGGTGACCAAGCAAAGCATCCGTCAGGGCATCCCGGTCGTCATAGATTGCTCCCACATCTACGGCGCCGATTACACGGCTGCCACCGTGGTGGAAAGTTTGACTCAAGACTTCGCCGCCAGGGATCAGCCGCTCTTCTTCTACAACCTCAAGCCATCAGTTAGTTCTGTGTTTGAAGGGCTGTCGCCCAAGGACTTCGTGGTGTTTTACAACGAAGATGAGGTCGACGAACTGTTGAGGAATAGGTCCTGCATCAAGAAGCAGATCGAGCTCAGTGGTTCTATGGATGTGTGATCTCTCACAGTGTCTTTAGAATTAAGTTGGCCGTGATTTTATTCATGTAAAGGTGTCTTACGGCGACATTCTTTCGCACGGGATTGGAACGAGGCAACTTAGTTGCGTAAAATGTACCTTTACTTTAAAAGTTTTTATTTTTGAAAATAGAACTCTTGTGAATTCCGGCAAAAATGATTGTACATATTGGATTGTACATATTTACGTCAAGGCCAACTTAATTCAAAGATATTATTGTTAACGCTAAGTTATTTTTATCAAAAATCACTTAGATGTTTTAGTTTTCTTCACCGGTGCCACTATTTCATTACTACGTCAGTATTTTATATTTATTGCAAAAATGCGAGTTTCTTACTAAACGTAATTTGTTATTGTTGATTTTGCCAAAGTATTTATATTGGTTGTATTAAATATTTAGAATAGTAAAAGACTCATAAAGCATAAGTTTTGTATTTTTGTAGTGTTTGTACGTATTTTATTTATTTTATTTTATTCTAGTACTTATGATGCCTAAAGGCAAACTGTGCATTGCTAATTTGTATATATTATGTATGCAGTTGTACATAATAACTCTGTGATATTAAAATTTAAATTTGAAACACTGAATTTTATTTTTTCTTTTCCTGCAAATATTTTTTTATCAGCGAAATAATCTTTAATTTCAAACCATGTATGTCCATTTTAAAAATGGACATACAAGAAATAACTAGATTTGTGGCTGTTCTCAAAAAATGGTTTGTTTTAAATGAAAAACCTATTCTTAAAACCTACTATGCAGCACACCCAGTAAAAATGATCCCGAGCCGCCACTGATGCTACTAATAAAATTGTTAATTAATCGTTTATCTTAGATAGGAAACTCTAAGGAACATAAGACTAGATCAAGAAAACTATGTATATAAATCTAAACATCTATTTTTAAATCACCAATTTATATTAGACAAAAGTAATTTACTACGGTCGTCACTGGTCCTTATTTTTGAGGTAGACTACTAGTAGAAAAATACCTACTAATTTTGACAAGTTTACAACATATACATGGCCTTCATTGTAGATGAACGGTGTTCCTCACGTTTGTAGTACTCATCAATAAAATCTAAGAGAGAATAAATAATCAGATGCAAACAAAGACACTAATATAGAATAGAAGAGAATAGAATACATATAGATTAGAATAGAACAGAGGGATTAATAAAGATTGCTTTTATCCTTGAGAAGCGGCGCGGTTACCCGCAGCACTCAGGCCGTTCGATTCATTGTGCCTGCCACAAGTCGAGAGTTATTGAAAGAGACTCGTGCTATGCGCATAGGTCAACACCAGTTCTACTGGAAACTGTCTAATGTTCTGGGATAGGAGAAACGCTACCCCCAGATGTGTGTGTCTCTTGACAATGAAACAGGCACAGCGACAGAGGATATGTATGGAGTCCTCGCCATCGTGCCCGCAAAACCTGCACCTTCTAGTGTCACTAAGGCCAATAGTAAGGAATAGGTGCTTGTTGAGATGTCCATGACATATTAAGATACTGTGTCGATCCTTATGCTGTTACGACTTAGCGCGTAAGTATTCATCGAGTTGCGTTAGACCAAGGCCCTTCAATTAAGAGCCTGGCTTGTCGCAGCCCAGTCCCATTCGACCATTCTTCCTCTGATCTTTTATTGATCCAGTTTTCAATGGACCTCGCTACATAACTGGGCGGAAGCCCGAGCATTGCTCTGGTTCGGGCCCCGTAAACTGAATACATTAGCCTCTTCTAGCCAGTGCATCGGCTTCCTCATTTCCTGTTATGTTGTAATAACCCGGTACACAGGTCAATTTTACTTAATTGTTCTTGCTCAATCGGTGCAGACCATTAATACACTCTAGTATCGCCCTGGAGGTGATTCTGGAGGAAATCAAGGCATATAAAGCTGCCATACTATCAGTGCATATCTGGATATGCTGATTAGAATATCTCCTTTTGAGATTTTCCTGAACACAAGCAGAGATAGCAAACACTTCCTCCTGAAAGACCAAAGACCGTGGCACAGCCTACCAAAAAATTGGTAAGCTGTGACCGTGGCATTATTTGCCAAAGCGAAAATAATTTCGCCCTTGAGCGCACGCCACGAACTCCCACCCCGAGCGCTGGTCTGTCTTGGATTCATCTATGAACCAGACGAACCCATTCGAGACCTAAGCATCAGGATTTTCGATTTCTTTTCTTACTGAAGACAACTAAGTCGACCTTAGAGGGATTAACTCTTAGCCCTTATCCCCTGTACTAAAGATTGTACACAAACCTATTTGTTGCTTAGAAAATAGGTAATCCCCTAAATTCTATCTTTCACCGCAATATGAAATAAAACGTTTATAATTTCAATAAAACAACAAACATATTAAAACAATAATATTTATTGCAGTTTAGTCAAAACATGTTTACTTGTCTATTAATTGCATGTCTGTATTAGATAAATGATTATATACTAACCAATAATTAATTATGACGGTCGCTTTCAGACATCGTTCTGTTTGTAATATTTATAAAACAAGGATAAAAAATCTCAAAGCTGTAACTTCTGAAAAGTTAACGGTACTCTTTTTGGTGACAGCTGATCAAGAGTAACAATTCTTGCTTAGCAAACATCTCATCTTACTTATTTTAAATGGAATACCAGGTACATTTATATTTTATTAAATATATCTCTCACAAGGACATCATCACTGTGAATCGTTTAAAAATTCGTGTATAAAATAATAATAATAATAATAATAATAATATAATATCTCTATCCCTCATTCTCATCTTAATGATGAGCCCGGAAGTTAGAGACTTGTATGGGAGAGGGAGCGGCATATTATTATTTTGCGGGTCGCGAGTGCGCCCAAGAAGGACTTACGATGTTATAACTTTAACTATCATTATTTAATACGACAATAAGGGAAACCTGCAAAACCTTATTAATTAAAGTGTACGTTAGGTTGTTATTTATAAAATATTATGCAATATCACTATATTGCAGTACTAGCTGCATATTAAGAACGATACCAGTCTTATGCACACAGATTTAATATTGGAGCAATTAGAAAAAGTAGACCACGGTGAGAATCGGACAGTCGTCAACTGAGGAGACTGATTAAAAACCTGACGTCTTTAGCCACTCGGCCACGAAGCTCTTATAGAAAAGGGGGAATGAAAATAAAGCTTGATGATGTAGCATGAAGGTAAACCTATACGTACGGATTCATCAACGGGGCCTAACGTTAGTCCGACTAGCGAAGGTTACGCGAAAATTTTGCGCCGTTGTTGTGCATGTTAAAATAAAAGGTGTAGTTGGCGGCGCCAAGTTGGTTAGTCCAACTAACGCCTTACGCCCCTTTCATGAATCCGGGTGATAAGGTTTTGTCAAACTACCAGAACTGTCGAGAAAATATGTACAATTCAATATTATCCTGTTTTTTTCGAAAACTAAGAAAGGTATCAAATACTAGGTGTCATCAATACAAATGTGTCAAATACTAGTTAATATACAACATAGTTTGTATAAAATAATTCAGGTCCCAGCTTTTGCCCAATCTGAATGTTTCTAAGATAGAAGAGGAAAAGCTACTAGCACTGGTGGCTTCAAATGCACCTTGGGAAACCAGGGAAAGTTTGTTTAAAAACATCACCGTACGAGTTACTGAGATATTAGATTGGACAGAAACATAAGCGCAAAAATCAGACATTAACACCACAAAACATTTCACTAGAGCCACTGCCGTACCAAACCTGTCCAAAAATGGAGTGTCAAAACAAAACTTAATAAAAATCACAGGATACTCCAGTGAGACAATATTCAGCGATTTTCAAAGGACGAAGACCACCTTAAAAATAATTGGTTGTATTCTTGTAATAGTACTAGAAGTTGAATATTAAACTATTTGGTTGGCTTCATGATAAAATCAGTTAACCAGGTGGGATATCACTACTGTGTGCTTTCTGAGCTCCATCTAGGTGCAGTTCTTGAAAGATTGGACATCGTGCCTCATCTCAGAACACTCCCGTAATAGTATCTTAATTGCAACTACCACAACTGAGAGCACGTTGTAGGTCCAGCATTTTTAGTCATATTTTTGTTGGTTGCAAGTACAACAGTGTGTTAGGCAAGCTGTTGTCAAGCATTTTAGTGCCTTTCCTTTCACAAGTGCTGTAGTTTTAGGACGCACTATTAGCCTGTGTATTAAGTCTTCTATCTATTTTTTGTATTTCCTTTCACAAGTGCTGTAGTTTTAGGACGCACTACTAGGCATGTGTATTAAGTCCTCTATCTATTTTTGTATCTCCTTTCACAAGTACTGCAGTTTTAGGACGCACTACTAGCCTGTGTATTAAGTCCTCTATCTATTTTTTTTGTATTTCCTTTCACAAGTGCTGGAGTTTTAGGACGCACTACTAGCCATGTGTATTAAGTCCTCTATCTAATTTTTGGGGATATTTCCTCTCACAAGTGCTGTAGTTTTTGAACGCACTACTAGCCATGTATATTAACTCTTCTATCTATTTTCTGTATTTCCTTTCACAAGTGCTGTAGTTTTAGGACGCACTACTAGCCATGTGTATTAAGTCCTCTATCTAATTTTTGGGGATATTTCCTCTCACAAGTGCTGTAGTTTTTGAACGCACTACTAGCCATGTATATTAACTCTTTTATCTATTTTCTGTATTTCCTCTCACAAGTGCTGTAGTTTTTGAACGCACTACTAGCCATGTATATTAACTCTTCTATCTATTTTCTGTATTTCCTTTCACAAGTGCTGTAGTTTTAGGACGCACTACTAGCCATGTGTATTAAGTCCTCTATCTAATTTTTGGGGATATTTCCTCTCACAAGTGCTGTAGTTTTTGAACGCACTACTAGCCATGTATATTAACTCTTTTATCTATTTTCTGTATTTCCTTTCACAAGTGCTGTAGTTTTAGGACGCACTACTAGCCTGTGTATTAAGTCCTCTATCTATTTTTTTTGTATTTCCTTTCACAAGTGCTGGAGTTTTAGGACGCACTACTAGGCATGTGTATTAAGTCCTCTATCTATTTTTGTATCTCCTTTCACAAGTACTGCAGTTTTAGGACGCACTACTAGCCTGTGTACTAAGTCCTCTATCTATTTTTTTTGTATTTCCTCTCACAAGTGCTGTAGTTTTAGGACGCACTACTAGCCATGTGTATTAAGTCCTCTATCTAATTTTTGGGGATATTTCCTCTCACAAGTGCTGTAGTTTTTGAACGCACTACTAGCCATGTATATTAACTCTTCTATCTATTTTCTGTATTTCCTTTCACAAGTGCTGTAGTTTTAGGACGCACTACTAGCCTGTGTATTAAGTCCTCTATCTATTTTTTTTGTATTTCCTTTCACAAGTGCTGGAGTTTTAGGACGCACTACTAGGCATGTGTATTAAGTCCTCTATCTATTTTTGTATCTCTTTTCACAAGTACTGCAGTTTTAGGACGCACTACTAGCCTGTGTATTAAGTCCTCTATCTATTTTTTTTTTGTATTTCCTCTCACAAGTGCTGTAGTTTTAGGACGCACTACTAGCCATGTGTATTAAGTCCTCTATCTAATTTTTGGGGATATTTCCTCTCACAAGTGCTGTAGTTTTTGAACGCATTACTAGCCATGTGTATTAAGTCTTCTATCTATTTTCTGTATTTCCTTTCACAAGTGCTGTAGTTTTAGGACGCACTGCTAGCCATGTGTATTAAGTCCTCTATCTACTTTTTTGGAGATTTAATACCACAACTAACAGGTGGTATTAAATAACATAATTATAGAACTATGCCATTTAATACCACCGTGTAGTATACTCAGACCTATCCCACTTAAGCAAGTGTCGTCTAAATGTTTTCGCTGCTATTGAAATATTCTTTATTATTATTTACATATTTTCTACTTATTTACATATTATCCTCTGTCTGATGATGAGCTCGTGAGGTGCTCGTGCCGTTATAAGCTGATAAACATTTCTTGTTACATTTTTATTTAAATGCCGATTATGTATCCAGATTTTTCACATACCGTGAATACTTTAATCGTGCGTTAAACTGGTTTATTGTATTTGACGTAAATATTTAAATAATCAATGCTTTAACAATGTCAGTAAACGACAATAAGGCTGACTTGGTGTCTTAGATCCGCATAATAAAGCACACTGGAAGATTTACTGATTTCTTTTAACAACTATCACTGTAAATTAAATAAATATATTCTGTCCTGGTTTATTCTGACAATTAGGTACTGTATTTATTTATTTGGAGATGCCGAAAACAACTACTCCACGGCCAATATGCCCCGACTCGCGTTGCATTACATCAACATCTCCATGGATTATTAATTAGGTACTGTATTAATAATTTTTGGATTTACAGTGTAAATCCAAAAAGATTCAGTATAAGATACAGTGTAAGAGTTTTCATTGACCAGGAGACTTGGCCGATATACTGGGTGATTGATTGAAACCGTTCGTTATCCGGGAGTTCCGTTCATAATTTGTTTTAAAAATTTCAGAGTAAACACAATAAACTATAGTAAAGTGGATACTGGAAGCGGACGGTTCTCTGAAACATCGTGAAAGTAATTGTTTTGAAAAAACACAGTTCTCATTTAGATGTTTCACGAAACATATAGAAAACATTCTTTATTTTGGCTTGTTAGGCCTTTCTCAATAGAGTAAATATCTATTACTGATATGAATAATCGACATTCAGTAATAAAGTGGATACTCGATGCGGATGGCTCTTTATGAAACAGCGTGAAAATAATTGTTTTGAAAAAAACATTGATCTTATTTAGATGTTCCAAGAAATATATTCGCCACCTATAGTTATATTAATCACGTCCCAGGTTATAGTGAAAAAATAGCTCGCAGAATAGAACGAAACGGGTGTAAAACGATTAGTGTCAACAAACGTACTATTGGGAGGATTTTGAAAACAACAAAGAAAGGGTTAATAAATTAAAACAATCAAGGGTATACCAAATTAACTGCGCGGATTGTAATGCCGTGTATGTGGGTCAAACCGGTAGAAGTATTGAAACTAGAGTAAAAGAACATAAAAAACCATATTAAATAACGCAAAAAATTCAGGATTTTCGACGCATTGTATAGAAAACAATCATTTTATAGATCAGAAAAATGTACAGGTACTGCATCGTGAAAAGAAAGGAAAGCGCTTAGATCTGTTAGAGCAATTAGAAATTAAAAAGTCTTTAATTACAAATCCTTGTACTACGAATGATCAGATAGATTTTACAATTTCGCCCTTCTTAGAAAAGGTACTAAAAACTCGAGCTTTACCAGATGGTGGGATCAATCGGGGTAGGTAGGTGCTCGTAAACAAATAAATAACGAAAACGCGCTTGGAAACATTTAGTAATAGACATTACTCTATTGAAAAAGGCCTAATAAGCCTAAATACTAGTATATAGTGTTTTCTATATATTTTTTGGAACATCTAAATGAGATCAATGTTTTTTTCAAAACAATTATGACATTCAGTAAGTTTGTCGCTCTGTAAATCGCGAACCGTTAGTGTAAACTGCCCATAATGATATATTTTTGAAGTTAGCTCAACCCTTCGAGCTTTGCAACATAGGAATACTTTACCAATATTCGAAAGACCCCTGTCTTTCGAATATTGGTAAAGTATTCCTATGTTGCCATTTAAAAATCCAAGATGGCATCATATCTGTCAAAAATGACATCTGGGGAAACTTTTGAAGCCATATTTGGGATCATCGATAAATTTCAGTTTGGAAACAGTTTTTGATTTTTCAAAATAGCAAATAGAAAAGTTGTGCAATTAGTTACCCAGTTAAAAAAATTTCACTGTACATATTATGTCACTTGTGAATAATTCAGTGTGGATGGCTGGCTTGCTTAATTTTGTTCATTAGAATTTGTTAAACCATTCTACAGGTAAATTTATTTAGTTGGGTATTTTATATAAAAAAAAAACAAATATCGGGTTTGCAATCTACGTCACAAATGAAAAGTTTACCACATATCAATGATGTGTGCATACATACATAAATATAAATATATATGTACATTTAGTGAAATAAGAGTGACTATGAATAACGACTTCCTCAAACAAAAAAATGCAAGGACTTGGGAATGCCACAGAAAATGTATTTAATAATAACAAAGAAATGAATTCACCTTACCAGCGAATAAAAATGTTTATTAGGTCAATATAAACAATGAGCAATAAATCAATATAAAAAAACTCTGTTATCTCTTATAACCTTAATGCACTTGCTATTCTTCTGCAATATTTGCAAACGTGCGACAATTTGTATAGAAATGTATAATAATATTAAAAAAAACTAATAACAAAATAAATAAATAAAACTGTTCCTTTTTATTTACACCGTCGCCTTTGTTTTTCTGAAGTCATGAGAACTATTCACTTTATCAGTTGCAAAGTACTGAAACTTATTTGGTACTTTGTGAACCAGAAGTTTCAGAATAACCATTTTAATTTTTATGCATTTCCGCTTTTAAAAATAGATTTATTTACAAATATTGACGAAAATGTATTTTTTTCATCATTGAACAAATTAATATATTCATAAATATTAAGATATACTTGTTGTTGTTGGAAGGCGGCGCGGTTACCCCCAGCACTCAGGTATTTCGACTCTTTGTGCCTGCCGCTAGTCGAGGGCTATTGGAAGGGACCCGTGCTATGCGCATAGGAGATACGTTCTAGAGGAAGCTCTCTAATGTCCTGGGGCAGGAGAAATGCTGCGCCCAGACGTTTGTGTGCCTTGACCATGAGACAGGCACAGCGACAGAGGATGGGAATGGAGTCCTCGTCATCGTGTCCGCAAAACCTGCATCTTCTGGTGTCACTAAGGCCAATAGTGTTAAGGTGCTTGTTGAGATGTCCGTGACCTGTCAGCAGTCCTGTGACAATCCTTATGCTGTTACGACTTAGCGCAAGTATTGATCGAGTTGCGTTCGACCAAGGCCCTTCAGTTAAGAGCCTGGCTTGTCGCAGCCCAGTCCCGTTCGACCATTCTTCCTCTGATATTTCCTTGATCCAGTTTCCAATAGACCTTGTTACCATGATATAATAAGTACAAGGTATGACATTCGTGAGTACGAAAATGCGTCTGCTGTGCGCATTACGTCACCGAGAGCGCAGAATGATCGCTAAATACAAATGTTATATACGATTTCAATGGAAACATTATCAAAACTTTCATATAATTGGCACAAAACAGTGTCCCGAATAGGAAAATATTGGGAAATTTAACATGTGTTCTTTAATAATCATAAGCACAGATTAGATATATTCCATATGGTAGGTACCTATCATATACAAAATGCTCTGGTAATCCCTGGTGGTTTAAAATTGGCTCTTTTAATTTCTTACCTACTTCAATAATAATAACTGTTATCGTTGATTATTGCAATTTTTATTATAAGTAATTAGTTATTATGATTCGTGTGTAAAATGATTAGTACTTAAATATTAGGATAAACGCTTCATAAACATATAGGATGTGGGCAACAAGTTAACTTTAATACTATTTCGCCGTTCGCCTTACACCTACGACTAAAAGTGAAAATTGTTCCTTAAGCTCGGTTAAGATTCTAAATTGACTGTATTATTAAATGTATTCATTTTTTTTTAATTATTCGAAAATTTTAAATGTTTCTCAATTTTTTTTTATTTAATGACCACATTAAGGTTATCATATACAGGTTATATCATTTATTACAGGCTTTAAATTTATCTCATAATCATCATCGGTGAAGTGTTTGGAACATATTCTGGCAGTATGTATATTAAACTTTTCTGCTCGACAGCAAGCTACCACCCACAGTTTCTTTATTACTTCATCCCGTGGAAACGTGAAAAACCTTGTAACATAATAGATAGTGCAATGTTTACATTGTCTAAATATCATAGCAATATAATTACCTAATATTATTTAAATTATTGGGCTCTTGGTTGCGATTATCACCATTATACAAGCACACAGCACAACGCATTTTTATTGCACTTTTAATTTAGGTACGTGTTAATATAAAATTAACTTTAACTATACTCACATATGATTATAATTAGTATACACTAGAATTATACAAATACTCTGCCAAAAAAAATGAATTTAGAGGACAAAATGTAGTAAAAACCACGAAACTTTCACACCTTTACATATGTAAACACTGTAAAATGTCAAATTTGCGCTCTCGGTGACGACACGGATGTGGGAGGGATATGCGCAATATCATACCTTCCTTTATTGTATCATGCCTTGTTACATCATGATACAATAAAGGAAGGTATGATATTGCGCAAATCCCTCCCACATCCGTGTCGTCACCGAGAGCGCAAATTTGACACTTTACAGTGTTTACATATGTAAAGGTGTGAAAATTTCTTGGTTTTTACTACATTTTGTCCTCTAAATTCATTTTTTTTTTTGGCAGAGTATTTGTATAATTCTAGTGTATACTAATTATAATCATATGTGAGTATAGTTAAAGTTAATTTTATATTAACACGTATCTAAACTAAAAGTGCAATAAAAATGCGTTGTGCTGTGTGCTTGTATAATAGTGATAATCGCAACCAAGAGCCCAATAATTTAAATAATATTAGGTAATTATATTGCTATGATATTTAGACAATGTAAACATTGCACTATCTATTATGTTACAAGGTTTTTCACGTTTCCACGGGATGAAGTAATAAAGAAACTGTGGGTGGTAGCTTGCTGTCGAGCAGAAAAGTTTAATGTATATACTGCCAGAATATGTTCCAAACACTTCACCGATGATGATTATGAGATAAATTTAAAGCCTGTAATAAATTTTATAACCTGTAATAGATATGGTTCTGTAATGTGGTCATTAAATAAAAAAAAAATGAGAAACATTTAAAATTTTCGAATAATTAAAAAAAAATGAATACATTTTTCACTTTTAGTCGTAGGTGTAAGGCGAACGGCGAAATATATGTATTAAAGTTAACTTGTTGCCCACATCCTATGTTTATGAAGCGTTTATCCTATATTTAAGTACTAATAATTTTACACACGAATCAGAATAACTAATTACTTATAATAAAAATTGCAATAATCACCGATAACAGTTACTATTATTGAAGTAGGTAAGAAATTAAAAGAGCCAATTTTAAACCACCAGGGATTACCAGGGCATTTTGTATATGATAGGTACCTACCATATGGAGTATATCTAATCTGTGCTTATGATTATTAAAGAACACATTTAAGGACACTGGTTAAATTTCCCAATATTTTCCTATTCGGGACACTGTTTTGTGCCAATTATATGAAAGTTTTGATAATGTTTCCATTGAAATCGTATATAACATTTGTATTTAGCGATCATTCTGCGCTCTCGGTGTCGTAATGCGCACAGCGGACGCATTTTCGTACTCACGAATGTCATACCTTGTACTTATTATATCATGTTGTTACATAACTAGGCGGAAGCACCAGTACTGATTCGGGCCCCGTAAAGTGTACCTATACTTGAGCCTCTTTTAGCCAGTGGATCGGCCTCCTCATTTCATGTTATGTTGTGATGACCCGGTACCCATGTCAGTTTTACTTGGTTATTCTGTCCCAATTGGGCCAGACCATTAATACACTCTAGGACCGCCCTGGAGGTGATCCTGTAGGAGATCAAGGCATGTAAAACCGCCTGACTGTCGGTGCATATCTGGATATGCTGGTTAGAATATCTCCTTTTGAGATTTTCCTGAACAAATGCAGAGATAGCAAACACTTCCGCCTGAAAGACCGTGGCATACTTACCCAAGGAGAAGGATAGTCTCGCCCTTGGGCGCACGCCTCGGACTCCCGCCCCTGAGCCCTGGTCTGTCTTGGACCCATCCGGTCCAGATATACTTACTATAATATCGAAATTATTACTAAATATCTACATAAATATACTGGGTGTCCCACATTCAATGATATATCAAATATCTCCGTTATTTTAGAACCTACTAAAATTATTTTTATATAAAAAGTGACCAGACATGTAAAATGTATGTTTTATGCGAACATGCTATATTTTATACAGGGCGATCACAAAAATCGGGTAACCTTAAAAAGTTGTTTTAACTGGAACATCATAGACATTCTTCGATATCCTGTTAGTTTAGTACAGTTAATTCTAAACAAGTTTCAAGTAATATGTGTTATACTTAAAAATTTACGGTTTTGAAGATATTAGCGTTTACTCGAACCTTTTAATTTTTTATTTAATAAACTCTCAGAGTCATTTACTCGTAGTGTTACTCGTATCTTGAAGTAGATACTTTTTGCTAAAAAATATTTGTCTCCGAAAAGTCTGTAACCCAGTTAGTCAACCATTACTCCACTAGAAAAAACGAATCATCAAACTTATCAATCAATCATTTTCAGAACATCTCAAAAAGGGTATTCTCGACAGATTCGGAATCAGCAAAAACTTTCTCCATGGTAAGTCCTTATGGGGATCATAGAATTTAGGCACAATGTACTTATTGTATAGTCCACAAGAAATAAAGATAACATTTTAACTGCAATAAGTTTCACATCTTTTAAAAAATCAGTACTATTGGAGTTTACAATCACATAATATTAAAAATATGGAGATGCTTCATTACTTTCATGAAGGATACTGAAAAATATTTGTCTGACAATCCCCAAAAATTTTGGAATTTTATCCAGAAGAAAAAGGGCACGTCACGTATCCCATCTGTTATGACTTTTCAAAACACTGAGTTTTCCAACCCTACGGATATAGTAAATGCATTTGGCGAATACTTTAACAGTGTCTTTATACAATCTCAACCAACGGATCCCGCTAGATATGATGATAAAACTAGTCTTGGTGTACCCGTAATTTTTCCAACTATCGAACATGATGATATACTAGCAAAACTACGATGCTCTAAGGATTCCTTCACTATGGGTGCGGATGGTATTCCAAGCTTTATTTTAAGAGATTGTGCATATGTACTCGTTGAACCTTTATATGTCTTGTTTAACTGTATTCTAAAGCATTCTCAATTTCCCTCACTTTGGAAAAAGGCCTACGTTTGCCCCATATTGAAGAAGGGCAGTAAAAATGATATCACGAATTATAGAGCTATTTCACTATTGTGTAACTTCTCGAAAATCTTTGAATCTTCGTTGTATAATGAAATTTACCGTTCCACAAAGCAGTTGATATCCATACATCAACATGGGTTTATGCAGGGAAGATCTACCATATCAAATCTTGCTGTATTTTCGCAATATATTTCCGAAACATTAGACAGTGGAGGGCAAGTCGATGTAATCTTTACCGATTTCCAAAAAGCATTCGATCAGATAAATCATTCTATTTTACTAGCGAAGTTGCCTCGATTTGGTTTTTCCGATTCATTGATAAGGCTTCTTGAATCATACTTAACGGACAGACAATTTGTGGTTAGGTACCAAAACTTTATTTCTCGCTCGTTTATCCCTACTTCAGGTGTGCCGCAAGGCTCTAATTTAGGGCCACTGTTATTTTTACTGTTTATTAACGACCTTCCTAACACTGTTGCTTGTCATAAATTGGTGTTCGCAGACGATTTTAAATTATATTCTGCAATTGATTCTTTGTCTGATTGCTATGAGCTTCAGCTCTGTGTTAATCGTATGTCGGCATGGTGTGAAATCAATCATTTATCACTCAATATTTCCAAGTGTAAAACGCTGTCTTTTACCAGAAAAACTAATCCCATAATTTACGATTATTCTATTAATGATAGTAACATTGGTCGTGTTGAATCTTGTAAGGATCTAGGAATTACTTTCGATAAGAATTTTAGCTTTATTGAGCACATTAATAATGTAGTATCGAGTGCACTCCAGACGTATGGCTTTATATACCGTAATTGCAGAGAATTCAGGGATGTACATACTTTTAAAACCCTATTCTGTTCACTAGTTAGATCCAAGCTAGAATACGGGTCTATTATATGGTACCCGATATACGACGTACATTGTCAAAGGTTGGAGTCAGTCCAACGAAAATTCCTTAAATTTTTAGCATTTTCACAAGATGGATTCTATCCACCTATTGGTTTTAATCACATGGAGTTATTAAACCGTTTTAACCTAGAGGCACTGGAAGTACGGCGTAATATTGCTCTAATACGGTATTTATACAACCTTTTGAACAATAAGATAGACTGCTCTACACTTCTAAACAACATTTTCTTTCGGGTTTCAAGAGATAACTCTAGGCAACAAGGATTATTTTATTATAGTGCTCCTAGAACAAATTTGTTAATCAAGTCTCCAATTTTTCTAATGTGCAATTTATATAACAGAATTGCTACAAACTGTGATATCTTTAATGATAGCTTAAAATTGATTTGTTATTGTGTGTCTCAGTTAGGTTAGTTATGTTAAAATTGTAGATAATTATGTTAATTTATACGTAATTTTTAAGTGTCTATTTCTAATTTATGTACTTTCTAACTTTTTATTGTTATTGCTTATTCCTGTAATTGGGACATTGTCCTGTTGGAATAATAAACATTATTATTATTATTATTACTGGGGGTCCGAATTTGTAACTGACGGAACGCGTTTGGAATGTATTTCCCTTGGAAAATTGAGATATTAACACCATTCCCATCATAAGTGTATTATGATCTGTGACGAAATTTAGGATAAAATATTGATTATAAAATTTTAACCGTTTTAATATCATTCTCCTATCCATCTATCATAAAATTCTAATATTGAAAACATGTTGAAAATTACTACTTGCTATTATCGTAATATTTTAAACTCTGTTATGCAATATCTAATAATCAAATGCAATTCTACAAATTGTGGTCTATTACGGCATTCAATGCATATAATAGAATAATAACAGAATATTACTGCAGCAAGTATTTTACTCTAAAATGTGCATTTTCAAAATCGTGACTAATTTGCATGTGATATAAATATCTACCTACCTTCAAAAGTCCATCATGAATTTAATAAAAGATATCATAAACTTTTTTAAGTACTTATAATATACGTACGCAGAATTTAATAAAAGATATCATAAACTTTTTTAATTACTTATAATGTACGTACGCAATAACGTATAACGAATTTTGTTTATACTGATGTTCTGAAAACTCAGTTAAGTACTAAGAACCAAATAGACCCACCTTAGACGTCTACTAGATCTCCCTAAGAAAAATAATACTGAATCAGTTTAGAAAAAAATCTCACCTGTGTAAATTTTAGACAATTCAAAGCTAATTAATATAATAATAATATTTATACCCGTTATTCTAATCACAAGGATTATCCCGGAAGTTGAGAACTTGTGTGTGGGAGGGGGCGGTATATTCCCAGTGATTCAGCGTGAAAGTCTCCGCATTGTATGTACTTTAACATCATCATCAGGGTCATGATGATCATCAGTAGTGACGTTCACCACGAGAGGGAGTATGGTTTTATAGGAGCACTGGTTTTGTGACAATTATATTATAATATGTTTCTAAATTCTTCCTGGCGATGGAGATCCGATCTATAAAACTTTTGGAAAAGGAAATATTTCATGTAAAAATCACAATTAAATATATTAGTACTGCTTTAAGTACAGCAGTACAGCAGTTTCGTTTATGTAATTGATATAAAATATTGTCTTCATAAAAATATAAAACCATGATTGAATTGTATTGTTTGAAAGGAACTTCACTTCATTCTTGAATCCTTGGCTATACATTTATTATTATGTAGTTCTGAAGGGTGGGAGTTTAGTTCTGTCACCCCGCACCTACACCACTGGTGTTCAAACGTATCACCATGTCGACTTTATAAATATTTTCAGTATTTCCCCTAGTCCATTAACTAATCTATTATTTATTTTTTTAATAAAGGAATGTATGAAATTTAAAACCAGTTTTTCGCATCTTAACCCAGACTGAAACGTCACTATCATAAATAATGTGGTTCCTGAACCTTAAACTGTTAAAGATATATTTTTACATAAATACTAGTTACCACATTTTTTTTACTTGATTTTCAAGTTCTCATGACGATCAAGAACGAAATGAAGAGTATTTCTGTATCACTTAACGTCCGGCATTCAGTGGTTGTTGGTGCTGAAATTAGAATTGGTTAGAATGCACAAGAAATCGAGTAATTATTATACGCAGTATTGGTAAGTGAAAATGCTATGTCATTTATTTTATTGGATTTCATATATTTTAGAAGCGGTTTGAGTTTTTCTTTTTATTATCTCTTGTTTGCAAACACAAACATAAAAAAATTAAATTCAATTTTGATTTTGTCCAAAATTTTCGTTATTTTTGGAATATAACCTTTTTATTTCTTATGTGTGTTTATAAAACAGGCTAATTAATGATGAGGAAAAACATAAGAGTTCTGTTTCAATGGTTAATGTCTTGGGATTTACAAAAAATTATTGACTTTAGATTTTTATTTAAATATCTATAGGGTTTTAACGTTTTGCTGGGAATTTCATACTACATCCATCGTTGGATTACCATTTTTTTTTTATTTGAAAACCGTATTTTCATAAAAAAAAGACAATCTCAAATTGTTTATTTAGGGTAGAAATCGATCGAGGTATCATTTACACAAAATATTGTAGAATGTTTACCAGAAAAGATGTATTGGTAAATGATAATTGATAATATAGTAAAATATTGTATTCCAGTTAGACACTTGATACAGTTTAAGCTAAAAAAAAATACGTAAAGGATATAGGTATTATTAATGAAATTATCCAAAAATTGTTTCAATTAAGTTTAAATTTTTCTTGTTACTAAATTAGAAGTTCTTATGGCGAATGTTGGCATTACGTCAAGTTATATAGGTACGTCATCAACCTATGTACGTCATATCGGCAAGGTGCGTCTTAGTTATGTTGAAAACAAAATAAACATTTTGTATTCTTTTCTATTTTTTTACATTATCGGTAATATAAAAACTAAAGCCAAGTTTTTTAAGAACTATAAAAGGTCAAAAAATGTTTACTTTCTTCGGGAGTTTAAGCGCCTACGTACATTAATTAAAGAGCAAATAAGTATTTCGTGTTCTAACTATGTACAAAATATTCAATCGTCAATTACTAAAAATCCTGGGCAGTTTTGGTCTTTTATACAATCTAGGATGGGGACCTCAAGGATACCAGGGGAAGTTTCATATAATAGTAGCCTTTATAATGATGGTCCGGAGAGCATTGTAAATGCTTTTGCCGAGTTTTTTGGTAGTTATAGTGCAATAAAGAAATTAAAAAATAAAATGACCTCTGGGCCGAATGATGTTCCGTCTTTCATAGTGGAACATCATTAGTCTTTCAAGGATTGTGCTGCGGTTCTGGCTGTTCCTTTGTGTAGAATATTTAATCTTGCTATAAAAACAAAAACCTTTCCCAGTTGCTGGAAAATAGCTAGAGTTTGTCCTGTTTATAAGAGTGGTGATAAATCTAAGGTGGAAAATTACAGACCTATAAGTATCTTTAATTTCAATTTTTTCTAAAGTCTTTGAGATAGTTTTGTATGACCGTATCTACCTGTCCCTACGCAATGGAATCTCTCCTTATCAGCATGGATTTGTGAGTGGTAGATCAACTGTTACAAATTTAGCTGTGCTGACAGAATACATTGCGAATGTTTTGGATAGCAGAGGGCAGGTGGATGTGGTTTATACGGACTTCTCAAAGGCGTTTGATAGAATAAGTCATGAGGTTTTACTTGGAAAACTGTCGAATTTTGGCTTCTGCACTAACTTTATTGATTTGATTGGATCCTATCTATGCAGGAGACTTCAATATGTCAGTTATAACGGTTTCGATTCTGCTAATTATGTAGCCACTTCGGGAGTGCCTCAGAGTTCTACCCTAGGCTCTCTTCTTTTTATATAATTTGTTGACGATATAAATGACGTGATTGACTGTTGTAAGCTCTTGTATGCAGATGACCTAAAAATTTACTCAGATATAACTTGTATGGGTGATTGTATGAGCTTGCAGTTTGAACTTGACCACATTCAATCTTGGTGTTTCCAAAACAAATTGTATCTTAATCCTTCTAAATGCAAGGTCCTTAGCTTCACTAGGAAACAAACACTCTGTAGATTTGACTATACTATTGATAATAATATTTTAGAGCGGTATAATTCTTATAAAGATCTTGGTGTGTTTTTTGACTCAAAATTTACGTTTAATGAACATATTTCACTTAAAACCAATGAGGTTCTAAAATTTTATGGTTTAATAGTAAGAAACCGTAAAGAGTTTACTGATATAAGGGCTATAAAGGCTTTATATTTTGCATACGTTCGCTCGAGACTAGAATATGCAGCTTTGATCTTGTATCCTTATTATAAGAGTCAAAAATTGCTGATTGAACGGGTTTAAAGGAAATTCTTAAAATATTTAGTATTTAAAGAGGATGGCCATTATCCTGAACGAGGAATAAGTTATAATCTCTTAACTGATCGGCATGAAATTGTTAGCCTAGAAGCTAGGAGAATTGGTATATCACTGACATTTTTGTATAAGTTATTGCATAATTCAATTGACTGTGCAGATTTGTTGTCATCTATTAACTTTTATGTACCTAGGTTGAATTCAAGGACTAATGTAACTTTCGTGTGTAGCGCGCCTAAAACTAATGTCTTGTTGAGGTCACCGGTATACGTTATGTGTAAAAACTTTAATTGTTTGCGACAGCCGCATGATATTTTCTTTTGTTCATTAGAAGCAATTAAAAAACTAGCTATTGAGCAGTTTGCTGACTGAGTTGCTACTTTTACTTTTATTATTGTTTATTATTTTCTATTCTTGTATATCTTAAGATTATACTTACCATTTGTGTACTTTATTTTATCTAGTTGCTTACTTATACATTGTACTTTCTTTTCTATTGCCCTATAAATGGTTTTCTGTTGGGCAATAAAGCTATTATTATTATTATTATTATTATTATTATTATTATTTCATTCTGAGTATTACAAGCACTTACATAGTAATTTGCATATTTTTGATAAGTGCATATACGGATGACGTATGCCAACCTCCGTGGTAAGAACTTTAACTTATATAACTTGTTATAGTGTATATAATGTAAATTGACACTGTAAAAAAAATCCGACAAAAGAAACAACTGCACTTCGACGGCGGCCTCTTTGTTTACGCGCGTGTGTCGTTTGTCGGAAGTTTTTATACAGTTTCAAATTAAATTATAAAGACTATAGCTTATAAACAAAGGTGTGACTATACTATATACCTGCATTATGTCTGAAGTATTTTATGATTTGTATCGCCCTACATAAATATAATGTTTAAACAAATAAATTAAATTGTTTGCTAACATTGAACTTTGCTTTTTCAAAAATATTTTATCGTTTCCAGTGTTCAATATTTATTGAAAAAAAATGATAATTTTGAGTTTAAATTTGATACATCTATATTATACCTATATTAAATCCAGGACTTTTTTAATAAATTGATAACAGAACCATAACATCATAAAGCTCATCAAAAACATTTTTGTAAGCTAATAAAAAAATCCACAGATTTCTTAAGAGTCCATTCACTAGTCCAAAATATGCCCAAAATCGGCGTTCGTCTCGTGTCTAATTATAAAAAAAACTATAAAAGATAGCGACTTTTAGTAAAAAAGTATTGAGAGACAAGACTTTAATCTAAATCCCTATAGTAGTAATTTGTGGTAATTCTTTTTATTTTTAAAATTCCAGGCAAACAATCTTGTACTAAAATAGCGTATTTTAGCGTAAAATTTTCCTACTATAGGGATCTAGTTTATGTTTTAATCTTTCCGGTGATATATAATTTATAACATTAAAAAGAAATTTTGTGGCAATTATAAGACAAATCCGGTATCGTTGAAATGAGGGCTAACTTTACTTCCATGTGCCTCTTTCCTTCGGCTTTACGTGCACCTCCGAAATCTAAATAATTCGGTAGTGGGAATATGTAAGTCTCCACCCATCGACTACCCAACCTCTCAATACGACCCCGCATTCATACCTGTCAAATCTACAGTGAATGAACCCTTAATTCTTACAACCATCGGAGACATTGGAAATGATAAAACCATATATGAAACATAATTATAACCGTCCTATTATATTCAATCGTTCATATCATATCCATATAATCATATTAAAGCGTCCTATCAAATGAGATGCCACTCCATTAAGGGAGTACGGTATTATAACTGAACACTTCCCACTACTCTTCACGTCGCTGGCAGGTCGAGCGCTGCGCTATCTATATTAGTAGAGTAAAATCGCCGGTCTAATTCGCTTTAGAGTAAATATTATCACAACTTTTTTGGGCTTTGACTTTTTCAACTTTTGATTAAGAAATATGAAATTTCAATATTTTTTACTAAAAAAAACGTACACTTGGTTCAAAATAACTTTGTTGGATTTGATTGTAATTTAGTAATGAAGTTAGAATTGAGGATTTGATGCGACTTTGTCTCAAATAATTCCATTTGCGGAGGAAACGAAGCGTCTAGATATTGTACTGATATAGGGAAGTCACTTAATTGGAACTTATATCTGGACAAAATTATTGACAAGGCAAGACTGTCCTTATGTGACATCGAGATATGACGTCATCGACAATTTTTTTAAATAGCAACCCCCAATTTTGACCACGCCATTTGAAAGAGCGTATCATTTCTACATGCGCATCATGAAAAATTATGGTGTTACATAACAAAAATTTCGAGAAAATAATGTTTGAAGATCTTAAAATTTAATTTTCACAATACTGACAATGATAATGATTATGTAAAAAATCGACTAAATTAAATGTTCAAATTGTGCACCGTTGGCTGCCTGACAGTATCCAAGACGATTAATAAATTCTTTTTGGACATTATCTATAACTTCAGGAGGTATACGATGTATCTCGTGACGAATTCTTGCTTTTAAATCTTCTAAATTAACCAGTCTAGTAACGTATACTTTGCTTTTTAAGTATCCCCACAAGAAATAATCTAGGGGTGTCAAATCAGGCGATCTGGCTGGCCACTCAATCGGCCCCGTTCTCCCTATCCAACGATTCGGGAACAGCTCATCTAAATATACACGGACAGGTGCTGCATAATGGGGAGGTGCACCATCTTGTTGAAAGAACATGTCATTTCTTGGAAGATCACGTCCCTCTATATCTGGATATAAAGTTATTAGTGCAGGAATGAGGTCGTCTCGAAGAAAATCCAAATATCTTGCACCAGTTAGGTTGACGTCAAAGAAATAGGGACCCAGAATTCTCAGGCAGCCAACGGTGCACAATTTGAACATTTAATTTAGTCGATTTTTTACATAATCATTATCATTGTCAATATTGTGAAAATTAAATTTTAAGTTCTTCAAACATTATTTTCTTGAAATTTTTGTTACGTAACACCATAATTTTTCATAATGCGTATGTAGAATGATGCGCTCTTTCAAATGGCGTGGTAAAAATTGGGGGTTGCTATTTAAAAAAATTGTCGATGACGTCATATCTCGAACAACGATGACGTCACAGATATGGGTCGTATGTCAAAAAGTGCCTTTTTTAAAAACAAAATCGACGTGTCAGGGGACTTTTTCGAAAACTTCTCCATTTCTAAAATAATGAATTTATTCGTTACTTTTCGAAAACACTCTACTATATTTGGAGAACGATCAGATGGGTAACATAGAGAACTAAAGTAGACAGATATTACTATGCCTGAATGGCCATTGGATGACACATAGAAGTCGGCCGTGAAATCAGGCCCATAAGACATCCTGAAGCTGATTTCAGACATTACGCATACAACAATCGCAGCCATAACTGCCCTTTAATATCCTTTTCCCAGGAAGTGATAGTTGTTGGTTTACAGATGACTCAAAACACGGATTGGAAAATATTCTCAGATATCGAAACATCTCCTCAATCTCTTGGTTGCTGCCGTCGTAACTATAGATAAAAACGATATGGATTACCAGAAGGGCTCAGTTGGAGAACAAAAACAGAGTAACTTTGGTTTAATTTCCGGTCTATTCCAACCATGAAGGGAATGAAGTCGTCAACTCTTTAGGCAGGGAGAGTGCTGCTTTTTAATACATCAGACTTAATTACATAAAAAACTTATTGCTGAGGGAAAAATGCTCCACATACTTATGTATTTAAGAGGGAAAAAGCGTAAAAAAATAAAAATTATAAAGTTAGGTTAGAATTACTTCAACTTATCACATCAACAAAATGTATGTATGTACTATAAAATGCATATAAACTTCATTAGTAAGAATTATTATAAATTCCAACAACGTTTTTTTGATACTGCTTTCCAATAAACAGAAATATTAGAAAAAATATTGTATATAGTTTAATTCCTCACTGAAACTAAACATCCAGAATATTACTATAAAGACAGTATTTGAAATCGACGGTCAGAAATGTTGTCCCTTATAGAAATACAAGGCTCATGAGATGGTATCCCTATACCATCTCTTGAGCCTTGAGACATATTTATGAGCCCTGAAAGAAAGAAAACATTGAGACATATTTTAAGACAGTTCATCAAAATATTTTTTCTTACTTTGGGACTTTGGAGCGAGCTTTTAGAAAGATCCCGAACTAGTTTTCTACCTAATACAATTTAAAAAAAAATCACCCTATTGCATCAATTGTCTATGAAAACTTCCACTTTCGAATGCCTTGGATAGTTACCTTTAAACACCTCGGATTGAGACAATTCTATCCAGGTATTAAAAAGCAACTTTAACTAAAGTTTCTTTGAATTTTGTTATAAAACCGGCATTTCACTATTTGATTTTATTTTTTTGTTGTATGTAGCTTTACACATTAATATTGAATGATTTAAAATGATAGATCTTAATTTAGTATAGGTATATTTCGAGAGTAATTTGATTGAAATATAGAGTTATATGAGTATTAAGTACCTATATGATATGAATATAAGTTATATGAGTATTCCAGTGTTACCTAAGTGAAGTGAGACACTCTGTATAAAGGTGGCGCTTAAAATATGGTTTTTATAAATATTCTTAGGTAAAGAGTCACATCCTCTTTACCATTGACGCAATAGAAAAATTTGCATACCGCCTATATGTAGATTACTCCAAGATGTCATTTAAATGCCTTTAAAGTATATATTTTATTAGTTGAAGACGTAAAAATATAATCATTGATTTTACATATTCTTATAATATTTATGTTAACAAACGTTTTGCTTCTAATATATTTAAACAGCTGACGAACAAGTTCACTTATTTCTCTCTTTCTCTCTCTCTATCTATCTCTCCCTTTAGATGTTTTATTAATGCTAAATAGTGCCTTCTTTTAATTGTTATAAGACTTGATACAGACATACAGATTCAATGAATCCAGTTCATCCTATAATGAAATTAGTTGATCTCCACCCGGAGTTATGCAAGCACCCCTATTTTTCTTTTATAAAAGGAAATGTCAAGTGTTTGTAGTGGCGAGATACAGTGAAATATACTGCAGTGCCCTCTTTGGGTCTTTGTTACTACCTGTCTGACAATTATTGTCTAATTGACAGACACATAACGATCTGCAGAAAGCAGATGCCATTACAGCGACCTCTATTGTCTTTGAGGAAGACAATCCTACTTAATTATTGGAAGGAGATGCCGAAAACAACTACTCCACGGCCAATATGCCCCTACTGGCGTTACATTACATCAACATCTCCATGGATGTCGCCACATCCTTCATCAAGACCAAATACCAGACAATATACTAATAGACAATAAGTTAGGGTTATGTCAAGATAGGCCGCTGTAATTCAATGTTGCGCGGTGCATACTGCAAGCAAAGTAGTTCTTTTCGACATATCTTAAAAATAATAAGGTTATTCCTTTGCATACCTAAGGTTATAGGTAACGGGGAAATATAAAACTTTATTGAACCATAATATTTGATTATTTCATTAACAATTTATCTCTTAGTTAACTTTTTGGCTTAATTCCTATATAAAGATATAAACAGTTAAATACGCCAATAAAAAATATTAAAATATACTATAAAAGTTTTTGTAATTACCGCTATCATAAAATACGGGCTGGCTATTTTACATCTTTCTGTTAGAAATAATCTTGTAATTATTATCTCAAAGATACTAAATGTCCGAGAATCTACAAGAATAATTTTTATATATTTTGCAATTTTAAAGTTTTTAAAAGTAGCTGTACATAAAGCGACAATAAATCAGTGAAAAGTCGTTCCATTTTTGTAAAACTATTCTTAGTTCGGGGAAAAACCCAAAACCATTAAAAAAATAACTTATTACGGAGCTGACTGATTCCGATTGCATTATGTTATGAAAAAAATAATATTAGCGGGCAAGAATTTCTATTTATAAACTGTAATTTATGGTGTTACTTAATTCAATCCTATTTTTGTTTTAAAACCATTTCAGCGTTTAGTTAATAATGATCTCTAGACGAATGGCACTTTTATCCATAATAACAGTTAAAAATAGATCCTGATAATTTATTTTGCTGTATATTTATTTTTGATGCATTATATTAATATTTAATATACTTATCATTCATCTTTTAGGCCATTTTCATTCTTTTGCGCACCTTTCCAACCAAGACCAATCAGTTTTAAAATATAAAAAGGGGTTATAAAAGAATGTCCTTGTATTCATAACTTCAATAAATGGTAAAACTATATACTATATTTGGAATTGGAAACCAAAAACAATAACTTTTTATTTTCACTTTATCAAAAATATTTTATTGTCACGCCACTGGTAACTTTTAAATTTCGTTAATTTTGAGAGACTCATTATTAATCAGTATTGCAAGGCAATCATAGGGTGCATTGCTTGACAAAAAAAGTTAATAAACAAAGTGTATTAAATAAATAATAACAAATTAGGGTATTCTCAACTAACCATTGATTTTGAGGTTATGTTTTACGAATAAATGCTACACGAGTAGGTATTTGGTCAATATTTATATTATAATTGTAACATGCATTAAACATTGACTTAAATCCAATTAATATTGACCTAAACTAAAACTGAATACTGAACTGAAAATAACTGATGAAACAGAATGCAAACCATTTATGTTGGTCAAACTGGTCGCACATTTAATCGTCGATATCTAGAGCACTACTCCGTTCCTTCATAATTAGAAAAACCGATTCTAGCTTTTCTAACCATATTTTAGAGTCTTGCGACCTTTTTCCTGATCCTGGTCCTGTGTGGCCGAACCTTTCAAGGTGGGTGGTACAGCTTTCTTGACGAGCGCAAATCGTAATGATTCTTAATCATCGTTCTTCATCGATATTTGATCTTATATTTAATATTCTTTAATTTTGATGTAATAAAAACAAACTATTTACTAAATCAACTGCAAATCTTGCAAAAACAAAGTTCTACTAGGGGTAGAAAGTAGGAGGCGGCTGGGGCGCGTACAAGCAGTGCAATATCTCTTGTTTTTTCTTTAAATTTAAATAATATAATATTAAATAACTTGAAATATTTATTCGCAAAGAATTTTTAGGATGCGTTAGGGGCTGGCGGGGCTTGGGCTCCCTCTAATTCCCCCTGGGCACGCCACTGGTATGCGCAGCACCAAAGTTTTTAATTAAATATGCTAGAATCTCTAGAAACTATTCAATTCAGCTATATACCTCAGAATGATCTTAACAACCAAGTGGACATTTTCGATACGAATCTCTTTACTGTAAGTAGGTATTTTTAAACTAATCAGAATGTTTTGTTTGTTGTTTCTCGTAATAGCAAATCGTTGTTGATGTATTTTAAGTTAGATAATCCCCTGAGCATTTAAATTTATTTATAAATAAGTAACTCTGCCTTGGTATATTTATTCACTATGAATGGTTTGAATTGATGGTTGATATTATGTAATTTCAATATTCAACTCTCCAATATGTAATTTAGTGTCATGTATGTATGACTATGAGCAATATACAATCAAGTTGATTCTGTTTGCATCTTGCTAAGGGTCTTGTTATCTAAACCATATTGTTATAAGCGGTAACAAGATCTTATTCAAAATCGGTATTCCGTTTGGAGAGTTATAAAATACAGTAAGTATTGTTAAAGATTACAAAAACAACAATATTGTTATAAGTTTGTGCGTGTCGGGGTCAAATTCATTGGATATTTCTAGAAGAAGAAGACGACAGTGGGTTGCAACCTAAAATTTCGTGTTTTGAGTTTGAAGTCTAACCGTTTCATCACGAATCACGATATACTCTTTGGTTTCACCTTCACGTTTACGAAAGAGTTACCTATGTGATTTGTGAAGAGGAATTAGTTTATCACATAGAGAAAACGTTTATCATCCTCTTTGCCATTAGCATGTCACGAAGCAAGAAAACAAATAAACCTCAAATGGAACTAATTGTAAATTATCTCGAATAAGCTTGCAAAAACCTATAAAAGTAGTTTTTATGTGAATTGATAATTTTAATTAAATTATCCCTGTGTATCACCTGTAAATGAAATGGTATTTTAGCTTCATCGACAAACATTTCCAGTTCCTGAATCAATTTCAGTACCACTATTTTACTTAAACGAAATAACTAAATAAATTTTTCATTTGGAACCTCAAATAGGTTGCTTGCATCTCTAATAGGTACTTTTGAATTCAAGTCTTAATTGTTTTCTAAAATTTTTAAAATTCAATTTTAATTTAGGTCTTACACATTTCTGATCAAAATATACAAATAAAAATAATTGTACTTAAGTATAAGTAGATACTTACTGATTTTAAGTCTCCATGAAAATTCAATTGAAAATGTATAAATAATGGATTTATGGCCATTTTAAACACTAAATATAGCTAGCCACTATAGTTATTTGTATACCAAGGCCGCAAAACGCAGCTTTGCGCGTCCGAGAGAAGAGTTGTCAGCCGAGGTCGCTTGCGGCCGAGGCTGACAATCTCGAGGACGCCAAAGCGGTTTGCGGCCGAGTTATACACAAAACTTTTTGTGCAACCCTAATAAAATTATATAAATATTGTTTAATATTATTAATATTTTGAAACAATAGTGGCGTTCGGTAATTACCTCAGATTGATCTTTTTAATCCGTATCGTTCATTATTTACATCTAGAGGTAGGGGAGGTAAATCTTGATCGTTCAGAAATTAAATCAGATCGATCAGAGCAAGATCTGTTTGCTCGAAGCATTTTGGTCGAGGAGAAAGATTAATCTGAATTTGTGAGGTCGTGGTGGTCATGGTTGTCAATTGTCATTGACTTTTTGAAGTTGTAGTTGGTTGTAATTGAGTAGAGTTATAATTTTTTGGAAATGGAGAAGTAGATTTACAATTATTTGATTTACAAAATACAATTATACATTAAATTTACAATTTACAGAAATTTGGTACTGTTTCATAAGCGAAGTTCCCTTTTTTTTTTCAAACAATTTGTACATTCTTCATCTTCATCTTCAAAAATTATTTCATATCCTTGGACTGCATTTAAAATGGTTGATTTTGCAATATTAATTATTTAAATAATTCGAAATAGAATATAAACAAACCGTCAACAAAGTCAAAACAGAAAAGTGAGGTTATATTATGCCTTATGCCATTGAATTTAAAACTACAGGAAGGAGCCTTTATTACATGAATATGCGTCCAGAATGGCTGTTGCAAATGGCGGAAGGCTGTATCCGGTATGGCAGTGGCGTACCGTTTTGAAAGATTACTCAGTGGAATAAATATATTCAGTGGAGGAATTAACACTTTTTTCACAACAATACTATTTGCGTAACAAATATAACAAAGTTTCGGTGAATTTGAACAAAAAATATACATTTTTGTTTACTTGGAAACATTTTACACTAAAAATACCTACCCAAACCTCATGTACCCATGTTACGCTACTGATCTGCCTCGCTTGCTGTTTTGACAATGATTTTGACATTTAATGATGTTTACAATCAAATCTTTTGAAATGCATCAATATATAAATATAAGTAAATTAAACGAAAGAATATAACACACCTATGAAATGTAACTCCCAAAATTTTTATTTTTCGTGGTTTTAGAACAACCACAAGCTGCACAACTAACCATAACCGTTCGTTTTAGGCACTTTTACAAACACAACCACTATCAATAGTCAACAATAAATGAGTCACACTTGGCCGTTCAAGATGGCCGCTTCCGTCCCGTTTTCTACTGTGGCCGATAGAGCGTACCCTCCTTCCTGTCGTTTTTAATTCAATGCCTTATGCAATCCATTTCGTTCATTTATTTTCTGTTGTCTGTCTCATCTGGAATCACGTGTCTGTAATCTCATAGCATCCGTGAGCATATTACCGAACGCAACTAGTATTATCTTTGAATAGAAAAGTAATCTAGTGGTTTTACTGTGACGGTGTTTCTATGGAAACGAAATATTTTGACTGTATACAAAACAATTTGACAGTTTTTAAATTGAGTCTATAATGTCCGACGCTGAGAGCGATATTTCAATTTCTTGCACTCCTCCACAGCTGAGAAACATCGTAAACTCGGCAATTTCAGATCTAATACCCGAAAAATCTAAGAAGAAATATGAAAAATATTATGGCAATTTCAAAAAATGGTGTGACGAGCAAAATGTAAAAACTGTCTCTGAAATTCTATTTTTGGTACTGAAGCATCTAATTCAAATGTAACTAACTGCATTAGTTTGGTAGTGCCAAGTGTTTCTAATAATTATTCGAAAACATTAGAATTAGGTGCTTCAGTTAGTTCAGGTGTAAATATTACTAACAATACAAATTGTCAAATTACTGTTAATATTCATCCTCAATAAATACTTGTTAATATGGAATTATTTATTTAATAAAAAAAAGGACTCCTGTTGCCTTATTGCAGAAATGTCAAGTTTTGATTGAAATTTTGACATTTGAGTGACATTTAGTTTGCCGGCCGTTGTTAAGGGTAACGGCCGCAAAATTGAATTTTGCGGACTGTGTTGCGAATGCAAAATAGTCGCTTTGAGGAGGGTTGCACAAAAACTATATTGCAATGTTCATAGCAAGCACTAAAATGATGTTGCTAAGATTACCAGAAATAATAGCAAAATATGTTTAAAATGACAAATCATCTTGTTAAAATTTATCAAACCGAATAGGTATCTGACATATCTGGTTAAGAAATAACCATATCTTTTTTTAAAATCGCCAAAAACAATATTGTTATGTTCAAACAGAATCGACCTGAATATACTGCAAAATCTAGGCGGATCCCCCGCAACGGACCGGACCTTGCAAGGGCGCAACAATACACGGTTCACCAAGCTCAGTTGCCAATGTATATCAACAATGAATGTAGCGATATCAGAGATAATACGCTTAAGTTTATCTTGCATGTTCTATAATTTCCTGGAGATTCCAATATAAATGCGGCGTTCAGGTACAACAACCACGTGATAAAAACTATATACAAAACGCTGGCTAGGTTTGACAGAAAAGTTAGTATTTTTGCGCGGCTGTCACCCGAAGCTACATGCTGATTTTTTTACACAGCGCCAGCAGTTTGATTATATTGTGAGCCTACTTGGTGTTTTACTTCTTGTTTCATTTCCATTCTCTAATATGAGTTCTAACAAGGATATAAGGAGGAGAGCATCTGTGTGAGTAGCAGATTTTTAATTTTAAAAATTTTTATTCAATAGGTCTTATATTTTGTGATCTATGCAAAAATTATACAAATAGATTCACCCCTGATGCAAAATTCATCCTTTCATATTAATATTTTTTAATATACACTTTTCCCCATTGATGGGTTTGATTGATTTTTACTGCATGACAAAATTTTGATATGCTTAAAAAAACAAATAATATTTATAGTTTTCAGAATATAAATATAATAATGTGTTGTATTTTTTATTCTTAATATTCATCTTAATTCACGTGAATTTTTTTGGTTAAAAGTTAATGTTTAAAAAAAGACTGTATTTGTTTAATATTTTATTTTATAAATTAAATGGTTTGTAAATAATATATTGAAGGGTATGTTAACTTATTTGTAGAAATTTTTCATTATCCAGCATAAAAATCCTGTGGTAAAATAAGAAAATAGAAAGCACCTATTAAAAATGAAGTGTACAAACTTTTAAATTGTTTACATATTTACATAGGTATTTTTTAATAAAACAAATAAACTATTATTATTGAAATATATTAATATTAAAAGCTCTGTTAGGTATCTGTAATTTTTTTTAAATACCAACGTTATATGTCATCGTTGTTATGAGTAACACTAGAACAGAAACTTGTTTAGATCCTAATATTTAAATAATTTAAATAATAATAATTTAAACAAATTTATTTTGACACAAAAATCTGTTGTGAATTTTTATTATTTGAAAATAAGAATTCTCTAAGTTGAATACCCTTCTTTTCTTATTCAGAAAAATATTTCTTGATGAGTGTCTGTATCCTTTCCTTACTTTTATTAAAATAAATCAACTGTGCAATACATATATTTGAAAAAACGAACATATTACAAATTTATTAATTAAATTAAAAATAATTAATTAAAAAGAAAATTCTGCAGATAAATATGACTGCGAGAGTTTTTTATTATTCTTATATGAGTTAGCAGTTTAATCAAAAACGAAATCAAAGTTTCGTTTATTTTATCCAAAGGTTTAATTTTACAACTGTCAAATAAATATTTGAAACAGTTTAAAGAAACCGAATTACTATTGAAAAGAAAATTACTTTACGCCGAGGAAAATATTCTTTCATTAATAAATGATAGTCAAAGAAACGAGTTTAGTATATCCAAATGAACTGTTATCTCTGTGTAGTATAGTTTTTTGTCCAAATAGTTACATAAATATATAAACAGTTACAAAAGCTAATAAATTATATAAAAAATGGACCGCAAATATATAAATAATTTAGATATATTGCTAAAAAACTTTTTAACTATTAAAAGAGTTATTATACAATACAAACGGTACTATTATTTAATCATCATCAACTTAAATTAATCAGTGGTATTCTAATTTGAATATTTCGTTTGTAATTAGGAAACCACTAGTAAATTTTAGTTCTATTGTTAAGGATTTACTTTGACACTGCACTATTAATTTTGTTTTAAATATTTTACATGTGCCGTTTGCTCTAAAGAACTTTCGATGAATATCTTGAAGGATATATACAAATATAATTTTTTATGCATTTGAAACTTTAAATTAAAACGTTTACATGGTCGTAAATTTCAATTTAAAATAAAAATGTGCAAAAACCACACGCAATGTAGTTTACATAATTATACAACATTGAATATACATTAAAGTGCACATAAGTATTACCTAATGAATTTCCAGTTGTTATTTTCAATAATTTCAATCGTAAATTAAAAAACTTGTATGGATTTAAAGAAACTATTAAAAGCCATTGAAGTGAAGTAATCAACTTTGTTGAAAATAAGAGGATAATGCAATATTGTCATTATTCAGTATTTAAAAAATATATTTAAAAAAATAACAGCTAAAATATAATTCAGTTATTTGATCAAATTTTCTAATTGAACTATTTTTTAATAAACTTGCAAAGTTATATTTATTTATATTTATTTTTAGATATTCTGGTAGTTATATTTCTAAAAAAAGTGCCAGAAATCTTAATCTCACACTGAGAAAACAAATAAATATACTCTATAAAAAACCTGCTGACGCTAAATCCATTAATAAAATTATGTTTTTAATAATAAAGGTTTTCGGTATAAAACCATATAAAGGTTAACCGGATTTGATTTTTGAATCTCCAATTTTTTTAGAAAGTTTTTCTAAAAAATTACACCAAATTACGTAAAATTAATTTATCTTCTAGTAAAGACATTATGGAAGGTAAAATTACATTTCGAGAAATCTTCTTTTATTTTCAAAAATACAGGGTGTTTCAAAATATATACGCAGGACTTCAGGATGTTATAGCTCGTCCAAAAATATGAAAAAAAGTTTCTGTTAACTTACCCTCTAAAATGCACCATTTCAGAGACACAGGGTGTTGAAAGTGAAAAAAAAAATCGTTTTTTGCGAATATCTCCAGAACCGTTTATCGTACAGAAAACAGCTTTTGTAAGCATTTTCTACTTATAATAAACTATGTTTTGTGCGAATTTTTTTTTTTTAAAGTCATAATTGATGAAGGTTTTGAAGGGATTGTGGGTGTTTTTCTCCCCAACCTCTACGCTACTGGAAAAATTGCGATTTTGAGACGCCCATTTGAACCGCCAATGTTTTCTACACAAAAAAGGTACTCTTGGTCATAAGCTCTAAAGTCGATCGTTTTCGAGAAAAATCAACTTTTATGTTGAAAACCATGGTCAATTTTTTTAAATAAAATTGACCATTTTGAAAAAAACAACTTTTGTATAATTTTTTCATTTTTTTTTAATTTTGCAATTATGAAGTTAACGTTTGGTTTTGTTACTTGTTCTAACGTTTAAATAAATTTTGTTTAATTAGTATTAAAAAAAAATTATTTAAAAAAATTGACCATGTTTTTCAACATAAAAGTTGATTTTTCTCGAAAACGATCGACTTTAGAGCTTATAACCAAGGGTACCTTTTTTGTGTAGAAAACATTGGCGGTTCAAGTGGGCTTCTCAAAATCGTACTTTTTCCAGTAGGGTAGAAGTTGGGGAGAAAAACACCCACTACCCCTTCAAAACCTTCACCAATTATGACTTAAAAAAAAAATTCCGCACAAAACATAGTTTATTATGAGTAGAAAATGCTTACAAAAGATGTTTTCTGTACGATAAACGGTTCCCGAGATTATCGCAAAAAACGATTTCTTTTTTTCAATTTCAACACCCTGTATCTCTGAAATGGTGCATTTTAGAAGGTAAGTTAATAGGAACTTTTTTTCATATTTTTGGACGAGCTATAACATCCTGAAGTTCTGCGCATATATTATGAAACACCCTGTATATGGTAAAAGTAAATATGTAAAATTAGCAAAGAATAAACATTACCAACATCTAAGATCTATTAATTTTTTTTGCATTACAAATAAAACGCGATGCTGTCTGTGTTCAATATAAGCCACAGTAGACCACATGGTAGCAGTGGAGGGTCTGGTTTTCGACCCACTCACTTTTGAACTTATCTGTGTTCAATACGTTTCCACAATACTTCTACTGTTTCAATTGGATCCCTATAAACAAGATCCTAAGATGCTCCCACAAAAAAAACCAACTGGGTAATTGATAATACGTCCAGGGTAGTTACTGTTAAGATATATTCTCGCTATCAAGCTGAAATAAGCCAGAGCTCCATTATGTATGACAACGAATTATTGTCTAATCGCTAATGGGACATATTTTAAAAGCGCTGGTAATTCTACTTCCAAAAAATATGGATATGTTGGTCCATTAAGAATGGGTTGTAGAAATAAAGGATCTATTCAGGCCGGTCGTACATATACGCGAAATGTCTGCAACATTTTTGATAAGACATGTAGTGGACACATCTCATCAGACAAATGTCCTAAAGAAATTACAGACCTTGTCCATTTGAGTGAATCATGTCGTCGAATGAGGATGTATTACTGCTAGTGGCATTAGTACGAATAAGAAAAAGAAATAAAAGTAAGCGAAGATTTTGGATACATCCATATTCAGCTCAGCATATAGATCGCAGTATATTCAAAGCTAGTCAATCAAAAGAAATGATGGAGGATCCGGCAAAATTTTTATCATTTTATAGAATAACACAGACGAGTTTTAAGGTACCTCTTGATAGAGTTGGATCAAAAATCAAGAAAGAAGATTCAAAATTTCGTGAAGGTATTTCACCAGAGGAGAAATTGTCGATTTGAATAATTTTCTTGGTTGTAATCATATAACACTTCATATTTTGCCACTATATTAACGAATTTAATATTAAAAGCCGGATCGTCCTTCATATTTGCTAGGAAGTACTGCATGCTCCGCAAGATAAACGACAAATGACGCTTGAAATTAGAACATGCACGGTCATATGAAAATTGTCGTCGACAAGATAGAGCTTGCTCACGACAAGTCTGTCAGATTGTACGAATCTCGGTTAATAATCAAGTGTTTTAAAATGAAACGACATGTCGCAGACGTGTTGCAAACAAATGTCGCATATATGTACGACCGGCCTAAGTTATCACCAATGATACGAGCTTCACATTACAAGAAAATTGTTGATGTCGCGGTTTTCGTCTGCCCAAAGATGATAGTTGTGAAAGTTCATTAATGCATTCTTTGTAAATACTACTTCATCAATAAAAAGTACTTTCAATTACAATTAGGGATAAATATTGCATTGTTGAAGAAACCATTGACAAAACAAACGCCGTGGTACAAAGGCAGCTTCTAAAAGCGCCTGAATCCTTTGCATTTGATATGGGTGTAATAAATTTTCTCGTAGTAATTTTCATAGTTTTATTAGAAACATGATGATCTGCATCGAATCACATCTCGACTGCATCAAGCGTCGACTCTTACAATTTCCAAAATGTGTTCTAACTGAGGAGTACAAGGTGTTCTAGCAGCCACCAAGACAGTAGAAAAAGATTCTGTTTCTCGTAACCGACTATGGATAGAGGAAAATGTCTTCAGGGATAAGTTTCTACATATAAACGCTGAACTTTTCTACTATTCCTATTAGATTTTCTATAAATGAATTGTCATTTAACCAGTAGTATAAGGTAAAACAACACGATTAATTGTACTTCATTTAAATAGAAAAGTTAGTACTAGTTGTCAATAACCGTACTATTAACAAATTAATACTATTCACAATTAATAATACAAATTAACAGTTTGCAAATAAATAATAACCAGATTTCACAATGTGACAGATCAAAACTCTGATGATAAGCAGTTATTTTATTAATTGTCGACAGCCTATACTAAACGTTTTACATTTTATGAAATAATGCAGATTCTGCAAGGACCGTGTGAATTATGGTAACATATTTTATCTTTTTATTGAACATTTGATGGTTTTATGAAAAAAATTTAAAGACACAAAAAAATCGTAATTGAAACTCTGGTTAAAACATGTAGACTTTGGTTAAAGTTAAGAAAAATGTTTTTGTGGCACTCGATATACGAACACCCGATACGATATGAATAAGTGACAAACGCTCACAAATAAATAACAAACATTTTTAAGATGATTGTCTCCAATCACTGCAGAATATCGCGATTACCTGAAAAAGTTGTAACTTTAACCCCTATAGAATGATTAAACTAGGAGAGAAGGGAATTTACTTTTATGCGTGGTCTCATGGAATGTATAAAATAGAACACTGCTACCGTTGGTTCTTAAAATCGTGAGATATATACAACCCTTAAATACAAAAGAAGAGTTTCCACTATAGGTACACAGCGCTTAATTACCAGCAAACTGTCAGGAGTCTGCGCAGAACATATTTACCCGTTCCAACACAACTATAATAGTTGTGTTGTCAAATTAGTGGTGATATTTTACCGTTCCAACTTCCAACAAAAACGTAACTAGATTTCAAACGGTCACTCAACGCTGAAGATTATTTAGAAACGACTAGTCAGACGCATGCATATAGAAGATAGTGGATAAAATCATAGAATATGAAACTGGCAGATCTTAACTAAACTAACCCAAATTTTTACAGAGAGTCGATCAATATTGTTTGAAGTATTATAATTTTATTTTTATTATGACTGATATTACAAATGAAAGTGAAAGGGTCATCTCAATATCTTCCGAAACACCTAAATTGC
Source organism: Pogonocherus hispidulus (assembly GCA_963924545.1). Taxonomy (NCBI): domain Eukaryota; kingdom Metazoa; phylum Arthropoda; class Insecta; order Coleoptera; family Cerambycidae; genus Pogonocherus; species Pogonocherus hispidulus. The sequence continues at coordinate 8,874,752 of OZ004698.1, forward strand.
CATATTTTTTCATATTTTGAATTTGCAGAGTTCCAACTTTATTCTGGCATTTCTTATATAAATCTATCAATAAAAGTGTGACATTATGTGACCACTGTGCCTCATTTGTCTCCGCACAAGGGGTGTCATCCTGTGAGTCCGACGCAGCATTTGATGTAGTTCCAACACTGGTGGTACGAAGTGGGGAACTGAGAATTAAACATTCTCGTAAATCTATAAAATCTAAAGAAAAAATACGTTTATTCAGCTTATTTCACATTTTATTATCTATTACCTGGCATTTTTGAAATTCAACTCGTCGAAAATCGAAATCAACAAAATAAAACAACGCTGCTAGCGCTTTAACTTGAAAAAACTGCTGTGTAGGAACAAACCTAAAGCTGTATCGAAGTTAAAACTCGAGAATACCCGCTATAATAATGTCATTACGTAAAATTAATTACAAATCTTATTGTATCAACAATTTATATTTTCATACGTCATTTCACGCAGTCTTCTAAAGGATATTGTTCTTCACGCGTAATCGACAAAGCTACTAATTATTTATTATTTTAGTCTTAACAAAGCTATTAGAAAATTCTTGGAATAGTAATAATTACATGAAATTAAAAATAAAATCAACATTAGCAATCTTGATTTCTAATAAGTAACAGTTATGTGTACAATATGTTATGTGTCATAATGTAATGTTGTGATCTTTTATACTAAGTAGTTATACCAGGAAGATCCCTACTATTTTCTCAAATGCACATCTTCTAATTTTGATAATCAATAATTCTCGTTTTCCCTTTATCGACCTCTCAATTCATATTTATGTACTTCAAACTTTATATACTTTGCTTCAAAGCAAAGTGTTAGACAAGGAATTCCTCGGGGAAGTATAATGAGCCCTTTGTTGCTTAATATTTATATTAATGATTTGGGTTCCAATGTTGATGACAAGCCTCATAATATTATAAGTTATTCTGATGATACAACTCTGATAATAACCACCAAAACGTTACCCGAGTTAGAGTACCTACCTATGAGTCCACAAAATATTTTAAAATTGTTCATAATTGGCTAATTGGCATCATAAAGTAAGGGACTTTAAAGTATATAATTGTAAGAAATCAAGCTAGTAGCAAAAAGTAAATGGAATCTAGTTGCTTCAATTTAGGATTTTACTGTATCTATGGAAAACAAAAGAGAAAATTTGATGTTTAGAACAGGACCGTTGAGTGACGAAAAACTTTGTCACTCAACGACAGGACCAACAACGTTGGAATAATTAAAAGACTCTATTAGGGAGCAAATTGCAGCAATTCAACCAGAAATGCTGAATAAGGCGGTGTACAATTTGGAGGAACAGTTGGTGCTTGTACAGCAGCAAAATGGACGACTTATCGAACATTTGCGTTAATCACTGTTGGACATAAGAAATCCCATTGTTTAAGCAATCGAATTTCTTTTACATTCTGTTATTGTGTAACTTAATTTGTTAAAAATACATAATAAGCTGGAAATATCTCTTACTTTATGATAACCTGTTATATGTAAAATAAAGACAAAAATAAAAGAGAAGCGAAAGGGTTCGAACGATTTAAAAAAAACTTGGGTATTTATTTTTAAAATAACGAATGTATCCACTACTTTACGAAAAAACTGTATATGCCAACTGATCTTAACAAGTATTATTATATATATTCTAGAATATGTTACACTTCAAATAGTTGCAAAATATACTTCTGAATATAATCTATCTAATAATTTACAATAAAATACTGCCTTCTCAAATACCCACAGAATTCCAGACAATATCGATATCTACTCTTAGACCTAATTTATGTTATAAGTACTTATTTAATTAAGAAATCATAAAGTAATAAAGAAATATCGACATCTATTGGCACGTAATAAATTATAATAATTAAAGTATAATATCTATTTAATTCCTATTATAGAGATTAGTGTGCAATACCGCAATTTTATTGTCGCTACTTAAAACCCATTGACTTATCTTACAAATTGGGATTATGTGGTATCAATGTAAGTACCTACTTAATACCTTACTACTCGCTTCCTATTTCTTCTTAAATTTATTTTAACATAGGTCGAAGGATTTGGACAATATCAATAAGGCACAATAGGTGCTATATAATAGTTTACCTAATATAATACTCTTATTGTATAGGGTATTCGCGTATATTTTGACCCCTACCTATAGGGGTTATTAAGAAAGTTAGAAAAAAACTTTAAATAGAAAAGTTGTTTGGTTTTTCAAGTATTATCTTTTGGCTAGGTCGAAAAGAAAATTACATGTCGTAAATTTGAGAAAACCAGTTGAACATAATATTTTGAAATGGGACACCCTGTATAATTTTAGACGCTTGGGAAAAAATGTTTTTCTGATTTCCAAAATATATATTTTGTTGACATTTGCACTGACAGTTTTCGAAATATTTAATATTTAATGTTTACAATAAATTATAAAAAAAATATTAAAAAATTAAAATATTAGGAAATGTTTAAATAACTAAGGAGATTACATCAAAATCTCTAAATATTTTTTATTACTATTGGTTTCTAGTGTTAAAAATTTTTAATTCTTTGTATTTTTTCTATTTTGGTACGCGCTGTCGCATATTTTGAAAACTGTCAGTGTAAATGTCAACAAAATATATATTTTTGAAATCAGGAAAAATTTTTTACCTAAGCGTGTAAAATTATACAGGGTGTCCCATTTAAAAATATTATGTTCAACTGGTTTCCTCAAATTTACGACATGCAATTTTTTTTCTACCTAGCCAAAAGATAATACGTGAAAAACCAAACAACTTTTGTATTTAAACTTTTTTTCTAACTTTCTTAATAACCTCTGTAGGTAGAGGTCAAAATATACGCGAATACCCTGTACACTCTTTGCATGAAAAGAAAAGTGGGCTGTTTGTTCCATTTAAATAAATATAAGTTTACTTCACCACTATGACTATCGCATGGCAGCGAAAATATTTTTAAAATGTACCCCATTTTGATATACGCCGCTGATCAAAATTTTATTATAACATCTTTTTTATTGTAGAAGCTACTCCCTCGCTTTAATGGTGGGTCCTGTATACCTATAGTCTTTTTAACAACAAAGATTTTTGTAAAAAGTTTTTCTGCAACTTACTAAATGTATTTCAACTTGCTGTTCTACAATATAAAAGAAAATATAAAACAAATATTATAAACTTGGATCCGTAAATGTCTACACTAAGAAAAGTATCAATAATATTTATCGTCATAACTTTATTTTATGATTACAATATTTGTCAATTGCGGAAATAAATCTAAATATACAGAAATTAATAGGACTTTATTTGAAACTCAAAATTTGTGTCAAATAGATTTTCGTCAATGTATTAAATTCTACTTAATTTCTCACAAACTTAGAATTGTTATTAAAATCTGATTCATCATCTTTCTCGTCATCATTTTATTTCGATATTTTTCTGCTACTTGTGTTCAGAAATCATTTATAATCATTTATATGTCTATGCATGTCTTAAGGTCAGACGCATTTTTCTTAATATCCATAAAAAAACACTCATAGGCTCCTTGGATGAACATCTTGTACATCGTACAGATAAATATGAATTTGAGTCTAATTCATAAGCATTGTACTCTATATTGCTAAAGAGAATAAAATAAGTAATAAGAGTTTTCACTTAATGTAATTTCGTATCTCCCAAGTTTCGTTTTTTTTTTTTTTTTTCTCGATGATTTCTGATGCACCCGGCGTACGCGTAGATCTACTCTACACAATTCATTCATTAAAACGAACATTAGACAATTTTGAAATTGCCTTTCGGATAGGACGGGAACACAGGACCGGCTGCGCCATGTGTGGCATTGATACACTATTTTTATAACACAAGATAACAAACACCGGGACACTCGAAGATTCAAAATGATTCAATCAAACAGATAACAACAAGAACGAAATGGAAATAACGAAGTAACACGAAAAACTAATCCCTGACCTGGCAGCGATATGGGCAACTAGTGTAGATGTTCTCGTTTTCCATTTCACTTATTTGCGTGTCACTGATAAAGATAACTAGATGTGGGATATGACGATGATTACACCAGTCTCATAATTTACTATAACATGCGCCGAGTGCATTATTTTTCACTCAAATTCTATGTACCTGGCGCATAGTGATAAAGATAGAAATTTGGTCGACGGCATGAATGAATGCGAAAACTCTTATTAGTTCATTCTCTTTGATATTGGCTACTTTCTATAAACTATACTTTCTTATTTATCCTTATCGAATAAATTATTATTAGCTATTATTATTATATCAATAATAAAACATGTTATTGTCCGTAAATTATACATAGAGATCAAATGCCTTAAAGAAAAACTTACCTTCACTAATGGAGAAAATTAACAAAAAAAATTACTTTTATGTATGAAATGGTTAATTTTAAATACTTTTGTTAACCACATAATTATGACTATTTTACAATATAAATACTAGCAGTGCCTAAGTGGAAGGTTCTACTTTCTAATGGTGTGCCATTGTTTATTGTAATTTTAACACTATTTAAAAATTCTAGCTTTGAAATTACGTCTCCATTTCGACCAGTACCTCCTAGATAATCTTCCTTATAAAGTCAATCTAGGAGGTGTTGATTTCGACATTTTAAGTTACGAATTCGGCTACCAGAGTTTGTATCGGGATGAAAACTATTCACGTAGAAAATCGTTTACAAATTTTCATTTAAAAGCAATTCGTCACTCTAGAAGTATTTTGATATATCAGCTAACAAATTTTGCATTCATTCAACTCTACCTTTAAAAATATTAAGTACAATATATCGGTTTTAACGAAACAAATTGGCTCCGAAATGTATATAAGTACAGAATGTCCCAAGATAATGTGACACATTTTAAAGGCTTATAACTTCAAGGCAAAATGAGATAGCGACGAGCGGTTTTCACTGGTGCTCTTAATTTTACAAAAAGTTTTCTTTTGTCATCGGTACTAGTTTGTTTTACTTCTACAGGTGCTTGAAAAAAAATTGCCACTTTTTAATTCAAAATTGTGATTATTTTTTAAATGGGACACCCTGTATATTATGTTACCATTCCATAGAGACACTTTTCTTCTTTTCAAAAATGTATAGTTTGATAGAGTTGTACCAAAAAATAAAGGAGTTATTTCAATTTACACACCAGCCCTTTTCAATAGACCATAATTTTTTTGGAAGGTCGCATTTTATTTTTTTTACATTGTCAGTAGATACAGAATAACGGAATGCATCAAAGGATAGATAGGTAGAGCCGAACCAAAAGAATGGCCTGCACATTTCCCCGAACTAACGGTACCTGATTTTATCATATGGGGTTACGTCAAAGGTCGTTGTTATAGTCCTGTTGTACAAAATATAAAACAACTAAAACATAACATAACTAATGTTTTTCAGACCATAACACCGGAAGTGTTAGAACTTGCCTTCGACAATATGTAGTTTAGATTGCAAAATTGTATTGAAGAAAATGGTGGGCACGGCACATTCAGCAATTTAACCTCAAACATTAAAGATGTACAATACATATGTGTGTGTGTATAATAAAACTGAATTCTTCTTAATTGGTGTTTTTGTTTCAATAACTTGGTAATTTATGCTGTAATGTAATTTGTATAAATTTGTACCTATTAAATTAGTTCTTTTCTTAATAATAGCTTTAGTTGATGCATACCGTTATTCTGTATTGACAATGTAAAAAAAATAAAATGCGATCTTCCAAAACAAATTATGGTCTATTGAAAAGGGCTGGTGCGTGTAAATTGAAATAACTCCTTTATTTTTTGGTACAACTCTGTCAAACTATACATTTTTGAAATAACGAAAAGTGTCTCTATCGAATGGTAAAATAATCTATAGGGTGTTCCATTTAAAAAATGATTACAGTTTTGAATTAAAAAGTGGCAATTTTTTTTCAAGCAGCTGTAGAAGTAAAACAAACTAGTACCAATGACAAAAGAAAACTTTTTGTAAAATTAAGAGTACCAGTGAAAACCGCTCGCTGCCAGCTCATTTTGCCTTGAAGTTATAAGTTATATTGAAGTTATTATCTTGGGACACCCTGTATATAGATACATGCATTAAACATTATTCCAGTTTACTCGATTTGTTTTACAATAATTGTGCATACTACCTAGAATTTCACCATTCCGTTCATTATTTTAGTTAATCTGTATTCAGCGCGTGCCTTGCTCCATTTTAAATTATACCAGTTTTTCTACATTCAAGGCTAGGTACATTTTCTTGATATACTTACTAACTTTGATTTATGATGGTACATCTTGCCAACAACATTTGATAAAAAAGTATATGAACGATTGTTATCGTTTTAAAAAATCGTCTTCTTTATTTTCGTAATCGAAAATGTCCCTAAATTTTGCAAATGTTTCCGATGAACTTGAGAATTCAGAATAAAAATCTAAACAAAAACGAATTGAAGTTATTGAAATAAAAACAAATCATCTGACAAATTTAGGGAGTGTAACGATCAGTTGACAAGAGACTTAACTCAAACAAATTCAGATACGTCATTGAAATCTTGGTTTCAACTTTACAAAGACACGTTCTACCAATTGAAAATAATGAAACCCACAAGTGAAGAACGTACACTCTCTTATTCTCCACAGAATACCTAGATGATAAAGATTTTGAACGGGTGTATCTCTAATAATAAGGGTTAATATAGCGTAACAATAAACATATGTTCTACCACTTTACACTTATGGTACATTCTTGTGGGCATGTCTCCAGTACTATTAGACCACAAACAAAGCAAAAACAGACATACATGTATTAATGCGGTACCAACCGAGCCACTACTAAAATATCACACTTTTGAAACTATGATAAAAACTATAGAGCGAAAGAGCTTACGTAGTAAACCGTTGAATTGGTCCAATATTCTACTTTGGTACAATAGGTACTTTGTGTAGACGAGGGTTGGTCGTACCGAGGTGGCTCTAATGCACATAATATAATCCGTAAGCTCGGATTTTATAATAAAATACAGGGTGATTCTTAAGCTAAACGCATAAACTTGGGAAATTATGGCAGAGGACAAATCATGACTAATAATGAGAAAAAAAATATAGTAAAACGTTTTTAATTCCCTACTACATTTTCCCCTGGATGTAAGAATTTATCCTAATGAAGCTTTCTCAAATCTGTCGCTTGATCGGCCATCATACTCCCCTGATTTAACTCCACTAGATTATTTTTTGTTATGTTATCTGAAAACGTTATCTAAAATGTTTGTAAATATACTAGACAATATCAAAGTAATATAAGATCGTATCAGACCCGAAGTTCGGAACATAACACCAGATATTATTCAAAATTGACGATATTGAACACCGAATTAGACATTGTGCAATGGTTAATGGGGGTAATTATTTTGACCATTTGCTGAAATATATAAAATAAAAAGTAATACTAGTACAAAAATTATTGTTTCCATTTAATCCTAACTTACACAATTTTTTATTTATTTCTTCAATGAAAAACAAAAAAGACGACTTTCAGCCGGATATATGGACAAATATTCTACGTTCCGTCCGAGTTTTGGGACTTTTTCAAGGTTACCCAATAGCTAAAAATAATGCTTTTATATAAGTATTAGTAGTAGTAGTAGTAGTAGTAGTAGTAGTAGTAGTGGGGCAGCCAAGACCTGGCAAGTAGGCCGCAAGCGGGCCCTTTTTACCTACCCTTGTCGTCCCTACCTAGCTTCATCACCTCTTCCCTCATCGAACCTACCCGACCTTCTAATGTAGGTCAGAATGTCGGTCCATTCAAGGGAACTAACTTCTTCCCCTTGCAACTCCCCAGCCTCCCCAGACGTCGTGTCTCAGTCTGCCGAAAGCCGTGCAGTCTGCCAAGAAGTGGGAAGGCGTTTCATCGCCCTCCCCACACTTTGGGCAGATAGGGTCTCCCTCAACACCCATCAATGATAGATGTCTTCTAAGCCTGCAATGACCCGTTAAAACTCCCACCAACTGGTTTAGAGCCTTCCGGCTACGACTTAACAGCCAGGCCGTCTTGGTCTTGCTTGGCTCCACTATAAAGTTGCGAGCCTGTCTACAGCTCCCACTCCTTCTGCAGTGTTTACTTGAGTGTCTCATGAGTCCAATCATTAAGAGCTATGTTGACCTGCCTTCGTGTAATGCCTAAAATCGGTTCTGGTCCCTGGCTGGGTCCCTGAGATCCGAGTCGAGCCGGTTCATCGGCCCTCTCGTTCCCCGGGATTCCACTATGACCTGGTAGCCATACCAATTTGACCTCTTTTCCTCTGACCAGCTCCTCCAGGCTATCTCCGCACTCTTGGACAAGGGCTAAAGCCTTTAAGGCCGCTTGACTATCGGAGCAGAAGTAAATATTTTGCTCCGGACATTTCCTTACTTCCTCCTTGTTTGCTGCCATTAGGATAGCAAAGACTTCAGCCTGGAAGACTGTGGCATACGAACCCAGTGCAAAGCTTTGCTGCACGCCCCTGTCCTCCATATAAATTCCTGCCCACGAGAACCATCTGTGTAGCAGACCAGAGAATCAGGGGAGAATTTAAACTGATTCTGCTTCCATTCTGCTTATATAAGTATTAAATTAGATTAGTGATAGAATAAATATCCAAAAAAGCGTTTTCTGACCTGGTATCAATTTCCTATTTTAATTTTATTGTATGGGTTGTTTTTATTTTGTTTTTCATCTTTTTTATTGTTTGAGAATGGAATGTACGTGTAGCTTGAATCAATAATTATCAGGTTTTGGTGTCCCCGTTGATGAGTTTCTTTTCGAAATCGAGGATTTGGTTCGCCAATACGTTTTCCGATAGATGATAAAATAAACCCAGTTTTGACTGAGGCGCTCTCAAGCGCCGTCCGGTTTCTGGGAAATCCGGTTTCCCAAAACGTGTTTTGATATAGGGGTAACTCATAGCTTTCGATCTTCTTCTGGATCTCATCAGTAGGACGAACTAATCCTATAGCTAATTTGATTATTACAATTTTTATATATTCTAACGGCTATGACAAAAATAAGTCTAACCTTATATCGCTGAATTCGTTTTTAGAAGAGATATGTTTATACTATGAAATGTAGAGCCTATTTAAAACAAATGTCGATAATGTTACAGCAACATTTGCAGAAAAGTGGCAATTTCTATATACTATTTGACCTTTGTAGTGGCGAGATACAGTGAAATACACTGTAGTGCCCTCTTTGGGTCTTTGCTACTACCTGTCTGACAATTATTATCTAATTGACAGATAGATAACGATCTGCAGAAAAGCAGATGCCATTACAGCGACCTTTATTGTTGATGGAGGATCAATATAGATCCATGGAGATGTTGATGAAATGCAACGCCAGTCGGGGCATATTGGCCGTGGAGTAGTTGTTTTCGGTATCTTCTTCCAATAACTATTTGACTTGTTTAAACGTTTATTTTTTAATATCAACTAGAAAAAACGTTTTGTTTTATCATTTTGGAACACACTGTATACACAATATTGTATTTATTCATCGGTGCATTTTCTTTTTCAGGATCAACAACCAAAAACCAGGAAAAGATTCACCGGAAAGTAATGGCCAAACACTCAGCCCAACGTTAGCCTATGAAAATCCGGCTCTCAGTGTTTCATCTAGTAGCATTAATCATTGTCACAGAAGAGATTCTGAGCTCCTAGGAAGCAACAATTTCTTAGGTAAGCGTGGTGGGATTATCAGTCACTGTCCTCATTTGCAAATATCATGGTTTAACAGCAATGGTTTACGAATGTACTTCAATCTACCAATGATAAGAATTAACCCTTATTATACAGGGTGTCTCAGTTTTATGGTGAAATGGTTTTTTCGGGATCATGTAGATCCTGAAAAAACAATGGGAGTTTGCTATATAAACATATATCCAAATCTGTACTGTTTCTGAGATACAGGGTATTAAAGTTGAATTTTTTTTTATTTATATCTCTGACAGTAATAAACCAATTGTTTTCAAATTTCATTTGGTATCACATCGGATATACATTGTTTTCCAGTCGTTGACCAAAACAGATCCTCCGCCAAAGAAAAACTGAAGGCAACAGGACAGTGGACAAAAAAGAAGTGTCAAAACATCTTCACGAAAAAAACTTTGTACAAAAGACTGCCTATACTGACATGGCTACCAACTTACAACCTATCTTTCGCTGTAGGCGACTTAGTAGCAGGAATAACGGTAGGATTGACCTTGATTCCTCAAGCCTTGGCCTATTCCAACATAGCAGGGTTGCCAACCCAATACGGACTCTACGGTTCATTTCTGGGCAGCTTCATTTACATAATATTCGGGAGTTGCAAGGACGTGCCTTTTGGCCCAACGGCCATTGCTTCGCTGTTGACTTTTCAGGCCACCAATGGGTTAGGAGCGGAACATGCGATTCTGCTTTGCTTCTTCACGGGTCTGGTGCAGCTTGTAATGGGACTTTTTGGATTAGGTAAGAACAATTCAGTATCATTAATTGTAAAGCTAAGGTTGCATGATTTGCAAGTGCCTGTTAGTTTTGAAAGCAAACTGACGGTATGTCCTTTTAGACATAATAAATCACGTATCTATACTATTCGGTTTCTAAAGTCTAGACCAGAATTAAGCAAAGTGCAATGACCGGAAAAAGAATAGATCGGTGTTGTCACATTTATTTCTAAAGTATCCTTATTTAAAACAGGAAACGTATTAATTACCTTATTTACCAATTTTTTTACTTGTCTTTAACGTCCCTTATCCCTACTGTACTTTATTAGAGCAAACACAATGTTTAATTTGTCTTTTACTTAATAATATCAAGGAATTTCCGAATATGTGGCAACTGCGAAAGACGTAAAGTTGACGACAAGCTGTTCATCCTTATTTAACATACATATTCTTGCATTTACGCTTTCTTTTCTCTGAGCTTCAACGACGTTGATTGGTCGAATCAGGAACCAACAAGCGACTGCGCTCGAGGTAGCAGGGAAACAGTGGCGTGATGGTGGGTTATTTCGCGCGCGTTTCTTAACTGTAAAAATTTGTGGTAAAATTATCAGTGTATTTATTCTTTGTGTCAGTGTTTATACTTATTTGTGTTAGTTAAAAAAGTGGAAGTGCATTAAGTGTGTATTACTTTATTTGTTATTATGGTTTATTGTGATATATCGTGTTTTCATAGTTATATTGAATAATGGAAAATATACCGGGACCAGCAATAGTTAAAAGAATATCGCCTTTATCCGTTGGAGAAACGAAAATTATAGCCCAAGTTTTTAAGTGCCTTGCAAGGGATCGTCCGTGCTCAAAATAAGAATTAGTCCAAATATGTGCGGAGTATACAGGTACTACAAAATATGCTGTTTATAAAGTTTTGAGGGAAGAAAAATATATGGAGAGGTGCAAAAGCCTAAACTACATGAACGAGGTAGATGAAAAGTGGAGATTGATGGAGATGCAATGAATGTTATACAACGCGGTGTTCATAGCTTTTTCTTTAAAAATGAATTGCCAACATTGGATAAAATAATCCACGACAACGAAATAATTCCTAAACTGAGCAAGACTTCATTAAGGAGAGTTTTACATAAGATGAATTTTAGATATGGAAAGGTTGGCAGCAAGAGCATTATTATTCAAAGAAATAATATACATAGTAATATGGAGAAACGAATATCTTATGAAAATTAACGAATTTCGACAGCAAGGAAGAAAAATTTACTGGTACATGGATGAAACATGGGTCAACGAGGGACATACAGTGAAGAAGGTATGGAAAGATGGAAATGTGAAAAATGCACGTCAAGCAGTTTTACAGTTTTCCACTGAAATTTTTCGGTAATTATTTACTTTAGCGTAAAACTATCAAAATTTTCTGAAATTTTGTCTACCACCATTTTCGTAAATACTGCTATTTTTCCTCAAAAACTACATTCATCCACAAAAAATAACTTTAGGTTTGTATTCAGCATACCCGAAAATAGGGGGATAGGCAAAATTTCAGGACAATTTGAGAGTTTTACGCTAAAGCAAATAATTTTTCACCTAATGACAAATCTAAAAATGTCTATATTAACTAGACATTTTTAGATTTGTATTTTTTTACCACTGGGCATATTTCAGTTAATATATACTAGAAGTATTCTATGGAATAGTATACGAGTATATATTAACTGAAATGTGCCCAATGGTAAAACAGAATACGCATGCCCATGCATCACCGCATTTTACCAGATTGGCGAGGTCATTCCACTTTGCTTAATTCTGGTCTTGACTTTAGTTCCAATCCATAGTAATGCTTTCTGACAAGTTTGTCGCCTGTTTGAACGGTGTAAATACTTTTCCTTTTATTGATATTTCTTTATCTGTTGATACAGTATCCTAAAGAAACACTATTAAAAGATGAGAAGACACAACTGAAAACATTAAAACCATTAGGTTGAATTGTATACAGTGTGGTTGATTTTACATATTTAGTCGTCTATTTCGGTTATTAGGACAGATATAAAAATGTTTAAAGGAAAGGCTTAACGCACACTGATAACTCATTAATATGGTGTATTAAAACAAAGCATTGAAATAAAAACAAATGGTGATGCTTTCTCAAAAACATTCTGTAACTTTACTTTTTAAACAACTTGCATTCAATTTGGTACCAATGTAAAGTATAATCAAGTACCTAGTACAATTAAGTAGAAAGTAAGAAGTGGGTAAAATAATGTTCTTCTTCTGTAGTTTCGAAAAACTTTATTTTCTCTGGCGTCATTTGTAAACATCGAAATGGACAAATGAAAATTTTCTTTCGACTGTAATCCAGTCCTGGTATATACTTAGTCCTGTATCTAGTCCTCTATATTTTTGATAGGTTTGACATTGTAGCTAAGACTGTTAATACAATTTCAAAGTTGAAAATTATCTCTTAATAAAAAAACTTTTATTGAATGAGATCCTAAAAATAATATTATGTTTATTTTACACTGTGTATAGTTTAAGATAAACTGTATAGGCATCTCGGAAACCATTAAAGTTGGTTAAATTTGGAAAAAGATTGGCAATTTCTTCTTAAGACGAATCGCAGGGTTACATTTCTAAAAATTCCTTCCCTTTAGTAAATACAGGGTGAAAACCAGAAATGTGCATTTTCTGAAAAAGTCCATAGCTCGTTTATTGTAAAGGATACATTAATACAAATTTTCAGGAGAGGGATAGCAGTCAGCAAGGAATTCAAAATTGGTATCTAAAAAATTTAGGTCTACTAAATTTTGCGCTAGTATACTCAACTTTTGTTTGTATAATATGCATATAATCAAAAACATGAAAAATATGAAACATATCTTTGGAGTATTCCAATTACTGCGTCTTTAATTGCTCGACGTAATTCCTCTCCAGTTTCATAAGATCTTGCATACACTTTGTTTTTTAGAATAATCCCACACAAAAAAAATCCAGTAGAGTGAAAAATTTTTTAGAAACGAATTTTGAAATCCTTGCTGACTGCTACCTGAAAATTTGATATAAATGTACCTTTTGTTTTCACCCTGTATCTACTTAAAGGAAGGAATTCTTGGAAAATGCCCAACGTTTTTTCAATTTAACCAACTTTGTCTCCAACTTATACCCATACAGGCTGGACACAGTGTATATGTTGAACTTTAAATGTAATTTAATAAATTGTTCTAGAGATAAATAAACAAGTTTTAGCTATTCAAAAACTCGTCAAATTGATATATTATACTGTCGTGCTCAGTTATTTCTGGCTTATTTATATACGGATGAAAATAGTTCTGGGTAAACGCAAAAAACTTGATTGATTTACTATAGATAAATTTATAATGTACTAGAAACTTTATCTTTCTTATTGATTTATATATTTAGGCTAAACCTTTATTTTTGCTTGTAATATGTATAATTTAGATATCGTGTCTTCATATGTGATTACGTTGAATTGAAAGATACCAAGTTTTTAACATAAAATTAAATTTATAGATTATTTAATTACCTAACCGTACGAGACTTAGATACAGTTACAAACAGATACTAGTTGAAACTATACACTGTGACATAGATTCATGGTATGGGTATACCTCTAATAATACCTCCCCTTTTATTTTTTTTAATATAATTTTCAAATTTGGCATGGTAGAAGTACTTATTAAAGGTCAATTTTTGACATAAAAATTCACATCTCTCGACTTTTATATCGAACACCCTGTATATTATAACATTTTTGGGATTTACGTCATTTTCTGTATCCAACGATATAACATAAGTGACATTTCACCTGTCAAATTACTTTTTGGACTCTATTTTACTTTTAAATTTAGAGTGTTTTAGAATTGGTAGTCAATTTGGTATACTCCCGATTGTTTCAGTTTATTAACCCTTTCTTTGTTGTTTATCAAAATCCTCCAATATTACGTTTATTGATACTAATCGTTACGTAATGCCGTGTATGTGGGTCAAACCGGTAGGCGTATTGAAAATAGAGTAAAAGAACATAAAAAATCCATACTAAATAACGTAAAAAATTCAGGATTATCGACGCATTGTATAGATAATAATCATTGTATAGATCTGGGAAATCTAAAGGTACTGCATCGGGAAAAGAAAGGAAAGCGCTTAGATCTTTTAGAGCAATTAGAAATTTAAAAATCTTTAATTAGAAATCTTTGTACTACGAATGATCACATAGATTTTACACTTTCGCCCTTCTTAGAAAAGGTACTAAAAACTCGGGCTTTTCCACATGGGAAGGATCAACCGGAGTAGGTAAAAAGATAAATAACTAAAATGCCCTTGGAAATATTTAGTAATAGGTATTTACTCTATTGAGAAAGGCCTAACCAGCTGAAATACTAGTATATAGAGTGTTTCTAATTTAACAACTGCACCAAAAAATTAATGAAACACAAATATATTATCAAAAAAATACAAAAACACAATGGATGTTCAAACCAGAAATGTCACTTAACTTTTAAGCTTAGACAATCTAAGGCTTAACTTTAGGCCGATTTACCGGTGATTTAAACTTACTTTTGTTTGTTCATAGCACTAACAATAATTAAGCGGGTTTTAGTACTAAGCTGGTTTAAGTGTTAACGGTGCATTCGGCCCTCAATGTTATGAAATAAATTAGTTCTAATTCATTTGTTATCACATGGATACAGGATAAGAAGCTTAAAATCATAATGAACAACTCGATTCGAAATTTTTGGTCATAGAATCATTATTATCCATTATTTTTTCATCAAATTTGGTTCAGACCGATTTTATCGGACGCCGAATCCAGTAGCGTGCACAGATTTTTTCTAAAAAAATCGCTAATATGGTTTCTAGAATTTTCATCCACTAAAAGTGATCTAGTAGGCTATGGTTTTTAAAAAACTGGGATGGTACTTCCAAAGTACACTTTTCCCCACTCCATACTTTAAAAAAGTTAGGTCAAAATGGCTTTATAAATAAAAAAGTTATGAGGGAGGCCCGATTTTAAATGGGTCATTCTGTGTATATAAATTTTGAATGTTTCACATAGTTAACCGCATATCGAAGTTTGTCATACATAATTTTAGAAGGTTTAACTTTACATGTCATTTTTTTGGTAACATATGGATGTACTACCATAAAAAGGTTTTTACCATTCGTAGTGGTTTTGTGCATAAGTGGTGAGTCTAGCCGACTTTTTTTAATGGCGATATATGTACTCAGAAATACATGTTTTCGAATTGTGCAGATAACGCACTTTAAGACCCTTTAAAAAACAATTGGCCTACTAAAAAAAGTTGTAGATTACACCACATATGCCCCAAAATATGCTCTACAAGTTGGCATAGGTTTCATCTGTTCCACTATATGTATTGCCTCACTCGATTGCGACACCGCTGTCTTTTGGCCTTGAACGAAAACTCATAACTTGGTCCCCATATTCGAACATAAACATTTTCAATGAAAAAATATCAAGTTGACAAAAAAAATCCAAAATAGTATTTCCTTATAATCCTATCAGATACAAGAAAAATATTGTTATGATACACCTATTAGCTAATATCAAAAATAGCGACTAAATTTTGGATATATAAAAATAAATTTTGATGTACGAACGGCACTGAAAAACGTTTCTCCATATTTTATTTAAAATTATGACGGAGGTGCCAATGTTACTAGAAATAAATATATTTTCTAAATTATGGCGGATGCGCCAGTATTGCCGGTTTCTGATTTTATGCGTCATCATAATATGATTCGGGACTAATATAAGGAACTGATTTTGTGTAATAAGTATAACAATTTATAGAGATTATTGCATACAAATACAATTTACTACTTTTTATTGTAACTATAGATCTGTAGGGGGTTTATGGTCATTTTTCAAGAACGAACCTATTCTGTACCAATAAGGTTTAGACGATTTAAAAAAAATATGTTACTTTTTCTTAATGTAATATGTATACAGTGTTACAAATAAATGGCAAATTTTATTTTTCCGGAATATATTAAACTTGATCACATATTTTGAATCGGAATAAAATTGAATAATAATAATAATAACCTTTTCCTAATTTGGGCCATGTTGTATCTTTTACCGTTTCCGAGATAGATACCAATGCTGAACATTAAAATTTTTCCCACCCTGTATATCATGTCAATATTTAAAGAGTGTTTAAGTTTACTTGAATACCTATCTATAAAGATATACCTACCAATTTGTAATCAGGAAAAGCTGATGATAACAATAAATGTTCCTACATAGTCTGACACGTATTTTCAAAAAATATTTGCAATTTGATCTGCATATCTGCATATCTGCATTGATCTGGAATATATGCCAAGTCTATCGATAAGCCATATTTCTTTGGTTTTTAATGACTAAATTATTTTTTCGTATGTGTGATACTTTATTGAAAGGGTAAAAAAATGCGCTTTTTAATGAGTTAAAAATCCAATACGGCCTCCATAAGAAAAATAAAGTTGATGATTTTCCTAGAAAACTGAAACGTTGTAACTGAAATCCCACTAGTCAAACTAGAAATTCAAACATGTTAATTTTTTAAAAATATCTCAAACACCTGAACAGCTAACCACTCGTAAGTACCATAAAAGTACCAACAGAATTCTCTAAAACTTTCCCAATTTACCCGTTTTTCTATCTCTTATAGTTTCAGAGATCTCGATACATTCAATACCAATTTGGGACACACTGTACATATAATTAAAATTTGGCATAGCATATCATTGGCACCTTGTATAAAAATTCTATAAAAACTATTTTTACAGGATTTCTGATAGACTTTGTGTCTGGTCCTGTGTCCTCGGGATTCACCTCTGCCTGTGCACTTATCATAGTCACATCACAAATAAGAGACGTCCTGGGTATTACAGCTTCCGGTACCACATTCATAAGGACTTGGAAGAGCATCTTCGGTGACATCCATAATACGCAACCATGGGATGCAGTCATGGGAATATCCTGTATCATCGTGCTACTGACAATGCGGGTAATATATTTTCTATAATATGTAAAATAAGGAAATATCTGTTCAAAATTTGTGCATGTTCAATTAATCACAAGAAAATCACAGAAAAGGTGCTTAGAGTACAGAAAAGCGCAGATGTATTTGCTCTAAATATGTTCAACGATGGTCAATCAAAGGAATATAATAACATTTTTACAGAAAAATGAGAAGGTATTATTTGATCATCGATGTACGTACATATTCCTGAATGTTAATTAATAAAGTAGAATATGTGTAAAGAGTATACGATTAATCTATTAGGATTAGTTTAAGGGGTGAGAAGATAGGTACCTATATAAGCTTATATGCACATGGTACTCTACTAAAAAGTCTATAACTGCTTTAAATATATTAGGAGTAGTAAACAAATATTTATTTCTGAAATAATTGATTGTTATAGAATTTGGAAAACATCATGTATCTATCTCGGGTCTCTAAACATACACACAAAACGTATCAGTATTATAGTTTAGGAGGAAAGAAAAGCAACTACTCCTTTATTATTTATGTTTACTTCTATATAAAAGACTATTCTCTTTGTTAGGAGCACAGAAAAGTGAGTAGGTGTTTGTCCTAAATGTATGCTTGATAGTTCATTAAAAATTAATCTGTATAATCCTACCTGCTTCATATGTAAGAATATTTCTTCATTGTTTATTATTTCCAACATCTGTTCGCATAATGGTAGTCGTTTTTCAAAGTAATTTGGACATAGAGCTTGATGTAACTTAATCTTGTAGGGATGAAATTTGTTATCCTTTAAACACTTACTAACTTGTGTTTGACTAATGTCTAGGCTCATAATTTATGTTTACTTTAACCAAAGAGTAAAATATTTTAAATTTCAAAATAACTCGAAAACTATTATCTTTGGGTATATAACATACTACTATGGATCGATAGAGTTTTCAATTCTGAATCTGATCCATTAAAAATATACAGGGTGTTCCATTTAAAATAAACGAGATATTGGCTCTTACAGTTTTCCAATTTTGCTACGAGATTATTAACACCCCCTATAATTTATAAAACATTTATATACAACAAAATATTCGTCATGGCTTATACTAAACGAATACTAATATTTATTATCGAAATGTAAAAACTAAGGAAGATACTGTTATTTTCACCAAAGTCTGCCATTTGTCATTTTTTACAAAAAATATTAAATATCTTCGAAACTATAAAGTTTAGCTATAACATATGTTATATGGACTGAAAGCACTTGCGATGAGGAATCCAATGAGCTAATAATATACAGGGTGTTCCATTTAAAATAAGAAAATTTTTATAGGTTTGGAAGGATGCGAACACCCTGTAAATCTGTAACTAATTTTAAATTGTAGCCCTTATTATTTCTGAAAACTTTTGTATTAGATATTTTTTTCTAAAGTTGATAATAGTGGAGAAATAAAGGAATCCCAGACGAATGGGTCACCCTGTATATGTACATATTAATCATTAATCATAAAAGAATCTGTAAAATCCACCATTGCAATAGCAATAGGTAGTCGTCGAGATCGTGTAGTTTTTTCTATAATTATTTTTTGAATTACTAATAAGTTCTTATTTTAGAATAATTTTTATTATTACTAAGTACCTATGTACAATAAGAGCAGAGGTGAACCTATTATGACTAGATAAATACAAGGTGTCCCAAGATAATGTGATACATTTTAAAGGCTTATAACTTCAAGGCAAAACGAGATAGCGACGACCGGTTTTCACTGATCCTCTTAATTTTACAAAAAGTTTTTTTCGTCATTGGTACTAGTTTGTTTTACATCTACAGGTGCTTGAAAAAAATTGCCATTTTTTTATGCAAAATTGTAATCATTTTTTAAATGGAACACCCTGTAAATTATATTACTTTTCGATAGAGATACTTTTCCTCTTTTCAAAAATATATAGTTTGATAGAGTTATACCAAAAAATAGAGGAGTTATTTCAATTTACACACCTGCTCTTTTCAATAGACCATTATTTTTTTTGGAAGGTTGCATTTTAGTTTTTTTACATTGTCAGTACAGAATAACGGACTAAGTGCCGTTTCACATGGGACCGATGATCGGCGCTGACGATCGGGAGGGTTCATTGTTTCAAACGTAGCTATCACATGAGTGCGTATCATCGGTCGACCGATTAAAAACGCTCGAGCCATCGGTTAGTCCGTGACTGGTCCGATCGTCGGTTTGTGATCAGGGCTATTCAACAAAGGGAGCTGTTGATCATCGGTTACATTTGAAATAACTGTGTTGTTAAATTTGTGATTTTGCAAGCACATTAATGATATAAATGGCAATGAGCAAGGAAAATTATCGTTATGATACTGAAATGCTAATAAGTGTAGTCTAATAAAAACCAGAAATCTGGGATATATCGTCGGAAAATTACAAAAATCGTGATTTGAGACTTAAAGCTTGGGAAGTTGGGACGCTCAATAATATTCGAGAAAATTGAGATTGCATGGAAAATTGAGATTCTGTTTTTCACCCCCTGGGACCCATTTCAAGTTAATGATTTTTATACCGAGTAGTCTATATGAGATGGGTATTACGTGTACCAAAGGGGAAGTTGGGACGCTCAATAATTTTCTAGAAAATTGAAATTGCATGTTTGGATGCTATCTGTTTTTCACCCCCTGGAACCCATTTCAAGTTAATGATTTTTATACTGAGTAGACTATATGAGATGGTATTACGTGTACCAAAGGGGAAGTTATCCTCCTCCAGTTTGTGATGTATCTCATCAAATGAAGTAATCGACATTCGAAAATACATAAAGAATTTACGAGGATGTTCTCGCAAATCTGAATAGAGGGTAACAAAAGCACCTTTTGTTGGCCTTTCAAGGCATGCATCCAAAGTCTTCCAAGATTTCTATTTTTTTTTTCGCGGAAAGCGGCAACAATGCGATGCCTGCACTTTCTAGATTCATGTTGATGACTGACCATACGACCTCATGTGAAACTACTTGTATAGAACTGATGATCAGTTGCGACCGATTGTCAGCACCGATCATCGGTCCCATGTGAAACGGCACTAAAGATTAATAAACTTTTGTAAAATTAAGACAGCACCAGTGAAAACCGCTCGTCGCTATCTCATTTTGCCCTGAAGTTATAAGCCTTTAAAGTATGTCACATTATCTTGGGACACCCTGTATATACGGTGAGACCATAAAGTCCCGCATATAAATTCATTATTTTGAAAATGGTAAAGTTTTTGAAAAATCGCCTCCCCGTCGATAACTCGTCGATTTTCTTTTCTTTTTATACTTGTTTTACATATATTAAATTTTATACAGCGCGCGACTCAATGAAGTTACGTCGATATAAACTTTAATATTTTAAATGGAACACTCAGTACTGTTTTACACATTTGGGAAGAACTCTTTTGTACGAATACGGTACCATTTTCAAAATAATGAATTTATGCGGGACTTTATGGACTCACTGTATAATGAAAATACATTATTCTGGCAAGTATGTAAAATAAAAAACTAGTAACATTTATAATGATTAATAACTATAATTATAAAATCAATTTAATAAGTAATTAATTCCAAATGTACAAATAAATACAACTACCTAACTTAACAGTTTATTTATAGAATGTAATCGCAATCACTTCTATTTTCAGTTTATTGGTTCTATAAGGATAGGGCCTAAAGGAAGAGACGCTCAACTAACCACTTGTCAGAAAGTAGTCAACAAACTTATCTGGTTCGTGGGCACTGCAAGAAACGCTATTCTGGTTATAGTTTGTGGTTTCATAAGTTACGGGTTTTCCCAAAGTGGTGACATTCCATTCGAAGTTATAGGACATGTGCCTCCTGGCTTACCTTCTATCAGGGTGCCCCCTTTCGGTTTTGAAAGAGAGATAAATGGAACTATGGTGTCCTATAGCTTTTGGGATATGATGGGGAACTTGGAAAGTGGTATTATTGTCATGCCACTTATTGGGTTATTGGAAACTGTTGCTATCTGTAAAGCTTTTGGTAAGTTTTGATAAATAATGTTACACGCAAAATATAGGAGTTCGCAAGTGTTTAAATAAAATAAATAAAGTTTATTTTCCCAAGTAAGTACAAATTTAATAGCAATGGTCAATATCTTACAAACTAGATGGACAGCTACAGTCAATATTTACATTTTAGGCAAAGTATTCATCAATCCTATATAAAAAAATTTCTACAAGAAATATTTTTAAGCGTTTTTAAAAACAGCTATGGAATCACAGAATCACAGTATTTTATATGACTAGGTAATACATTATACATTTTCAATCCCAAGCAGTTAGGCGAGTTATAGGAAATATTAAGTCGACTAAATGGTATATGCAACTGATTTGCTTGTCTGGTATTAACAGAATGAATTTCACTTCTGCAAATAAAGTTATTCCTATTCGTGTATATATTAGGTACATCTCAAATACAACCAGTGAGGGCAGTGTCAAAATACTACATCTTTTGAAAGCATCCTTGCATGTTTCTCTAGAGGGCATCCCCAACAAACCCCTTATAATCCTTTTTTAGCGATAAATACGTCATCAGAATGGGAAGAAAGCCCCCAGAAACAAATCCCATAGAGCAAAATCGTGAATCTACTTATTGCGCGTAGTATAATTTTATTAGCTGATCAAGATTCAGTATGGTTTTCAAATTTGTTATTTGATAGGATATTGAAATTAACTTTAACATATAAAATTGTATAGGTAACCTAATGTTTCAGTAAACAGCATACTTTTACAGTTTTCAAATCAAGGTATTATTTGTAAATTTACCAATTCCATGTTAAATAATTCTTAAAAGTTGTCTTTTAAAAAATTATTTATGATTTAGGTAGTACTTAGGTAAAGTTAAATACAATAAGATATTGGAAAAATTGTTGGCTGTTAAAGTAGAATTTATTTCTTCAATAAAAAACAAAAAAAGACTTTCAGCCAGATACTTCAGATAGTTAATATCAATTTCCTATTTTAATTTTATTGTATGGGTTGTTTTATTTTGTTTTTCATCTTTTTTATTGTTTAACAATGCAATGTACGTGTAGGATATTTGTCCATGTATCCGGCTCAAAGTCCTCTTTATTTGTTTTTTATGGAAGTTAGATACAATACTTACCTACCTTATGAATTTCTATTATTTTCACAATAGTATAAACGTTGAATTTCAATTTTGGCAGACATTATTTTTGTAACATTTTCTATATCTATAGCTGTGTTACATGACGATATATATTTTCAAATTAGTGCTGAAGTTATTATTTCGTATCTCTATTGATTAATAACAATATTTAAAATAACAAAATTGACCGAACCATACTTTATTGTTATGTAAATGTTTTTGTAGCTGATGGAAAATCTGTCGACGCAACCCAGGAACTCTATGCTATAGGGCTCTGCAATTTCGCTAATTCCTTTGTTCAGGGATTTCCAGGTGCTGGGGCACTGGCCAGGAGTGCCGTTAACAACTCAAGTGGTGTAAGGACTACCTTGGGAGGACTTTACACTGGTATTCTAGTCATTGCGTCTCTCCTCGTGTTCACTCCTTATTTCTACTATATTCCGAAAGCGTCTCTGGGTGGTATCATTATAGCAGCTGTTGTCTTTATGGTGGAAGTTAAGGTTATTAGGCCGATGTGGAGATCAAAAAGTGAGTTCTTATTATAACTTATAATAGTTCAAGGGCTTTCAATTATAGTATCATATGAGTTATGTATATATTTAAATTGTTCTGGTTGTGGTTGTTGCTTCTTAACCACAGGGCGTTATCAATATCTACATAATTCAATTTCATTTTAAGATGAGTTGTTCAATGTAAAAGTTAACATGGAAAATGTATTCAAACTATGGAAAATTAAATTCACTGGGATTGACTATATTATAGATCATAAATGTTTTATTGGGATAAAGAAAATTGGGTTTTTATCAGTGATTATAATTAAACAAGGCAAATTGTCAGATAAAATGATGAGCCTACAGGATTAGCCATTTTATAGAAGTATTTTATTTTATATTGTTAATAAATTATAACTTAATATAATCAAATTTTATATAAGCACTTTTTTCACAGCATTACAGAATCAGATAACTAAGCTGTATCAATTAACTATCCTTGTTTTAAAATAATTTAATGATTTAATAACACACGCAACCAGTGGAGTCGAGATTTCTGTATGTAATTTTGAAAAAACAGACTTTTGCCCAGTTTGGAAGGGGATATTTTTTTACATCTTCTGGTTTCAAAAATGTGGCAAAATACATAGCTACATTTTAAAGGAACACCGAGCATCAATATTTTAAAAAGGTAGGCCAAACTGACCTTTGTAAATAACCAAATTTTCAAAATCACCCTGAACGTACTGTTCCATATATCGATCGCGGCCTTCCCGGTGAGACACCCTGTATAAGTGAACCATCTAACCATAGGGTGTCAGACGGTCTTTCATGTCGTCATCATTTGCTATATGATTCAGCCAGTTGAATCTTATAGTAGTAAAAGTAATTTCATTATATCATTTTAATTTTGTTTTATGTATATATTTTCCAGAAAGTTGTCTTATGGTGTGCTTCATAACCTTTATAGCCTGCTTAGCCTTACCTTTAGAAATTGGTATACTGGTAGGAATTGGAGTAAACCTGCTCTTTATTCTGTATCATGCTGCAAGACCCAAAATCAGCGTTGAAAAACTTCAGGTAAGCCAAATCCCGTTACTCTATCTTCCCTCACTTTTAGTCTTTGTAATATAAACTATTTAGCCACTAGTGAAAGAATATATATCGATGGCTGAGTGAAGCCAACCAATTAAACTATGTTCAACAATTAGGAAAATACTGTTTCAGTTTGATGTAAATTATTTAAAAATAACATTCACTTAAGTGTATATTTTTCAATATAATTCGTTCATTCTCCTATGATGGAAAACTGTTGATTATTGATTATCGATGATTGGTTATTGATTTTATCGATTTATTGATTTTATTAATTATCGATTATTGTTTATTGATTTTAGTGATTTTTTTATTATTGATTTTTGATTATCGATGATTGGTTATTGATTTTATCGATTTATTGATTTTATTAATTATCGATTATTGATGATTGATTTTAGTGATTTTTTGATTATTGATTTTATTGACCTGTTTATATAAGACAGTATGAAACGTAGTTATATATTTTATTTTGTCATAACTAATTTATTTAAAAAATCACAGGTATAATTAAAGTTGTATGGGTTTTAAAAGTCTCAGAATTTGATATTAGAGCATCATATATTACATAAATATACTTTTGGCAGGTTCTGTATTACTTTATCTTTTGAGAATAATTACTTTAATATGGTTATTGATTTTAACATTATTACATTTTAAACTACCCCAATTTCAGACGAACATGGGTACAGAATATCTTCTACTTACTCCCGATCGTTGCCTCATCTTCCCTTCAGTAGACTACGTACGCAACTTAGTAACGAAACAGAGTCTCCAGCAGGGTATCGCCGTCGTTATAGACTGCACACACATTTACGGAGCAGACTATACAGCAGCCACAGTAATCGATATTTTAACTAAGGACTTTTCCGCTAGGGATCAACCGCTACTCTTCTATAACCTTAAACCTTCTGTTTGCTCAGTATTCGAGGGACTCTCTCCCAAGGATTTTATTGTCTTTTATAATGAAGACCAGATAGATGATTTATTGACTGAAAGGAATTCCGATAAAAAGGAAAGTGGCATATTGGGTGTGTAACTTTGGAATTAAAACTATTTGAATGGCAATAAGGTTCTAAATATCAGGTTTAAATGAGAATATAAAGGAAAGAATATAAAATAAGATCTGAAATGTTAAAATCGATACCTACATAGGCAGGTATCGAGTACCTACCTTCCCCATTTGATATTGTTAAGAAGCACTCATTACTGAATCATCACATTATTAGCAAACAGTTCTTAAGAATAAAGAATTAAAACATCAGGAAAACAGAAATCCTGAATATATGTATAATTTGTTTATATTTGTTATATATTTTTAATTATTGTCATATTATGATCAGTATTTCCTAATTGTAACCGTAATTTTTACTCATTAATTAATAATTATTTTGCAAGTTTCCATTTGTTGGTTTATTTTAGATTTGTTCTATATGCAACACATTTATTAGTTTCCGATAAGAACAAAACTATTTATAGTTACAATTTAGTATATAATTAAGGATATTTATACATTTCATAATATAGTAGTTTAGACTTAGAAAATAAGCTGTGATATTGAATTTAAATAAACAATATTTTATTAATGCAACTCTTTTCTATATTTATTATTTAAAATACTTCGCAAGGTTATTCTTAAATAATTTGAAAAAATAAAGCGCAGAATGTTGTAGTTAAATGAAAATAAGCTGTACAAAGTAATTATCAAAAAAAAGTGACAAGTTTCATTTATCAATAAACAAAATTGTTTGAAAAATGTTTTTCTCAAAGTTTCAACGCTTAATCATGTACAAAAAATGTGTGCATTAATTTTTAGCATATCCTTATATATGGAAGTTTTATAGATTTCTTTGTAATTAAGAAAAATTTATCAGTTGTTATTAACGAGATATACAGGCTCGCAAATAAAAATATGTTCAATTTGGAAACAAAGGCAGAATATATTAGTATATGATAGTTAAATGAAGATAAATAACATACTAGAAAAATACTTCTAATTCGATATTTAGTGGAGGCACGCAGCTGAGTCACACGAACAAACTACCCCTGTGGCCACACCTCTAACTTCTGTCACCCTTGTCTCATCATCGTTCCACGATAGATATTGATAATGCACTATTCTTTTTCTGTTTAATACACATTTTACTTACATCCTTGTCTCTAAATTGAACATATTTTTATTTGAGAATCCATACATAATGAATTATTTATAGTAATATAACACAAAAAATGATTTGAACAATTCCTGAATGGAAAAAAGATTTAGAATAAATATACAACCAATTTAACTGTCATCACTTACCTGACAAACCCGAGACATCAGCTCAATTTTTATATATTATGTCTCCTTTTCTTGAATCTCTGAATATGTTTTAAATAGAAGACAACAATATAATTTTTGGAAATTTTATTATAAACATTGGAATTATTTAATTTAACACTAGTAATAATAAATACATTTATAATATAGTAGAATATATATGGCAAAAATTTGGCTTCAATTTATATTACATAAAAATTGAGCACAAATGAAAAATGAACACAGAAATTTTACATCTATAGTGGAATATGATATTTGGAATATTAATATTATCATTAATATTACATCAAGATATTTATTACACATTTTGTGCCCAAATAAATCTGAAGAAGTGTATGAAAAGGTATTTTGAACATTTCATACATCGAATAAAAAATCTTTACCTACTTTTATAAAAAATTTAAACATTATAACATTTATTATATGAAAATATTTATATACACAAAAATACCAGAAGATTCTCATATAAAGAAAATAATCGGTACATTAATTTGGTAAATATGTAATTGCATTGATTTAATATTATCGAACTAGAACTACTACTATTGTATAGGGTAAAGACTTCAAGTTTTCTATATTATTTTAGAAAAATAACTACATATTTGTTCCTGAAATTGAGCACAATATTTCAAATGAAAAAAAAAAAATCATATCCTGCCTCTTCAAATATGTTCCGATTCAAAAAATTTAAAAATATTTCTGTAAATTTTTTTACAAAATGTCCGTTCAGGCAATAAAACTTTCTCACTTTAACAAAAAATAAAAACATCATACATAACAATACTAATCAAGTGTTTAGTTGAGACATTTTGTACTGAGAAAAATTCAAAAACAAAATTACATCTCAAAATCGAATAAACTAACACACATAAAAAATATCACAACTATTTTAAAAATAACTATCAAAGGTTGATTGTTCCGCTTACATTTCGAAATTTTTGCAACTATTTGAGCAAAAAGAGAAATGCTATTGATGGTTCTATACACCAGTTGTTTTGTTTACTAAGAGGATGAGCTTTTGATATAATGCATATCATCATCAGGATCATATAAACTAGGTTTTTAACATTAGATGATGTAATAGAGCCATGCACACCATAGTCAGTCTACTTTTTTTCATTCCTTGTAACCTCATTTCAGTCTATCACCATGAATTTATTGATCTCTAAAAAAATTATACTTTTATAATCGATTGTAATGTGTCAAAATTATGGCATTCTCGATTTTCATTTGTAATGTATTTATTTATTATTTCATTTGATTGTTTTTAAAGGTGAAATCCTGCTATTTTGACTGATGTAGTCCATATTATAGTAAATTAATAATACTTAGGGCCGGTCTTTCCATCTCCTTATAAACATCATTTTAAATTTATCTTCCTTGTAACTACAAAATGGTTCAGTGTGTTTTAAATTAAATCCTGTCTTTAAAGTTCTTTATTTGCTCTTTGACTTATCGGTCACTTTTACTGGCCTATAAGTGGTTACAAAGAGATTTCTAACCTCAGAAATTTTACAATTTGATTAATAAAACGTCAAAAAATATATTTTTATAATGGATTATTGATTTTGAAGAAGAAATATTATTAGATCATGAAATTATAAACATGCTAAATATTGCATATCGCGAACGAAAAATATATACTTTAAGACCTCATATAGGTCTTAAAATCACCTAAAGTCATAGACAATTCAAACATCTGAGATGAATAATTTATGAGGAGATTTCGTGTATCAAAAATAACGGTGTTAAATATTCTAGAAGAAATCGAGCAACATTTACGGCATCATAGTAACAACATAATAATAAAAAAGAAATGATATCTACGTATTTGTTAGATTTTATGATATGTTTTATTGAATCATATTTTGAACGGAGGACTGAATTGATACGATTTGTACTAGTAAGAGCCTCAAATTCTTGGGCAATTTGGTTCCAAGTTTTTTACTGTATCATCCTGAGAAGACATTCTTACACTTCTGAATATTAAATAAACTAGAGATCCTAGAAACGACTAGAACTTAAAAAAAGTTATACCTAGTTGGTTATATCCACAGTATGTTATAGCTAGGTAATGTTGTCATGATTGACATATTTTGTTGATTATGGTTGACGCATTTCATCTGTCTCACTTTATTATATAGACTTTCTTATTTAATCAGTATTGCCAATATCATTAAACAGTCTTTTTACAAAAGAGCAGTTAAATAGGGTGTTCTCACATATTTTTTTAAATACCAAAAAATTGAGTTTTCCTTCCCTATTATACATATGTCTAGTTAAAAAAAATTACAAACACTTGCATATCCGAAAAAAAGTGAGTTGAAATTTAAATTTGGCATTTCGCGAGCAAACGCGTCTACTATGGCAGACGTATTTGTGACGTCATCAGGCATATAAACAAACAGTGTGACAGGAAGCTATCAACAAGATCAGCGTGTATGGTAACAAGTTTTTTAAAGTTATTTTATGAACTACTAGTTATATTGTATGTTTTAAATATATATAAAAAGTTCCAGTTCAAAATATATAATAAACAAACACTAAACGGCGGCCATTTATATGCTTAATGACTTCACTTGTGTTTTGGTTCCAGTTTAAAATAAATCCTTTTTTTAAATTTTCTAACTTCGATTTTATTCTGAAAAATGCAAAATTTGCATTTTTAACTCATTACAACTTCTTTGTGGATGTATTACTAAGCATGTATAGGTTTATAACTTGATTCGTCACATACGGAAAACACCCTATTGTGTTGAAAAGACAATTTTTTAACTGCCAGATAAATTCACCTGTTAACTCTAAGTTTCTTTTAGTTAAAAGCAACTTTATAGAGATGGAAAGACCGGCGCTTAATGCGATAAAATAAAAGTGATGGTGTGACTGATAAATGCAGCTCTAACCAGACCAACACAGAAACAAGAATCAAAAAATGCCTGTACACCATTTGCCAAGTAAAATTTATTATGCTGTTGTTTTGTTAATTGAAGTAGATTTGATATTTGCTTAATCACAATATCAAAAAAATGAAATAATAAATAAACCTGTAGGTTACGAAACATCAACGTCAACTTACCCAGTGCCGGGGTAGTAGTAGGGGGGTGGCCTCTCGTATTCAGTCGGTGCTCTCTGATACTGTGGAGGCCCTCCATTAGGAAATTCCTCCCAGTGCCTAAGCAAAAATTAACACAAACACTTGAGCAAAGCAATAGAGTTGCTTACAACAGTATTCAAAGAAAAAAGTAGAGTAGAACCTCATTCACTGGACACAGATGGAACCGAGCAGCCGATAACATTTAAATAAATCACAGTTTCTTGTATTTTAAACCAAATCACATCACATATCACAATCAGGGAATTTGTTCCAAGTGTCTGTTGCATTGAGGTTATACTTCTTTTAGAAGAAGTTGAATATAGGCAAGTGAAAAAAGAAATAGAGAGAATAAGGCACAAGCTGACAAGAACAGGACAAATAAACACAGAAATAGTATGAGGTATAGATATCTATAAAGATAATCTAAACAGACAAATAACCTCACATTGTACATTCTTTATACTTGAAAATAGATTAAAATAACCTATTCATAACTAAAATTAAAATCATAATTTATTACAATCAATTTACCATATTATTATGTAGTAGAGATTTTGGTCATCCGACTGATACCAATCTACAACAAACCAAATTTAAAAAATATTTTAAGATAGGCAATCTTAGTTTTTCCAGCTTGGAAAGCAACAGGTTTATAAAATGTATATTTATTCATAATATAAGTTGTTTAGAAGAAGCATAAAATCAAATATGAAAAACAAGTAAGTAGATATACTTCACACAAAATAAATTAATATTCTATATCATATGTATCAAAAGATTATTATTAATGTACAAGCTGATTAATATAGACATGGACAAGTAAAACAAGACATTCAAGCACATATCTTTTTAGATGTATAATGTCTGATTATGCTTGGATGTATCAAACCTGCAATGTTAAAAATGAACGATAAAATAGAAGTAAGAATTGAAATTAAAAAATAAATAAAGGCGCCAAAATCACAAATAAAATTTGAAATAAACAAATTTCTGGAATAAAAAATACTAATGACAGTATATATTTTGCCCGTGACTCCTTCCACATAATTTTACTTAATTCATTATGAAACTAATCAAATTAGTAATGATGCGAGTGACCCATTTTTTTCGGTAAAATAGTAAATGTCATATTCAGTTGTTCTTTGTTCCTTAATTAGCTTTTATTCTTTAGAAGACTGATGGTTTTTTTGTTGACTAATATATTAAATATGTATTAGACAAAAGTGTACCCATCATCACCACATGAATGTCAGGCACTCTTTACACCAAAAGGCAGACAGATGTTTCGATCTATTAGATCTGCTCAGTACCGTACAGGTTTCAAAGTGAAGACAACTTATTGTGGCTGGAAGATGGTGTATAGTTTGTTAATGTCATTTATTCTTTCTTCAAAAAGTTCTTGAAAAATTAAAAGGTTAAAATATATCTTTTGTTTTCAAATTTAAAACCAAGTAAAATATATATAAATAATTATAACATTATACAAAGAAATCTACTGTAAATAGTAGATTTCAACAACAACGACTAAATATACTATTTTAAGAATCAAAAATTGTAGTTATTAGTATGTATAATGTAACATATACGGAGCTATACGATTTTGTAATTATAAAATTAAAGAACATTTAACGTTTTCAACATTTACTATATAGTATTTTATCTAATTAACTTCAAACATTTTGTTCTTACCCATCTCTGAAAAGAGTAACAAAACTTGTGAAAAATAATAAAAAATTATTTGTAAAACATTACATTCAAGACTTTATATGCATAAATTTGTAATTTGGATTGTGTGTTTTGTTAACTTGGGATACATATTTAGGAAGTTTTTTAATTAAAAACTAATGAAAATGGAAGGCAAAGATTTGAGGAACGTTAATGGATCTCGAATAAATGACTTACTTACTTTGGAGCCATATCAGCGTATCGTGCATCCGGCGGATGGGATCCTGTCGCATGCTCTCTGACCACTACCTCGCCCCCCATATTCTGCGGGCGATCTTCATAGTATTTAGACTTTTTTCCCTTCTTTTTTCCACGTTTGCCTCCTCTACTACAAAAAAATTTAATACTATAATGTCATGTTTTTTTTTTTTTTTTAAATAAATTTAGTTCTAATAGATTCAAATATCTACACTAAGCAGGGAATAAATAAACACAATTTACAGGTTAGAAACTATTTATATGTTCACCATTTAAATAGCTGTTTATTTTCTTGCCGAATAAAGTGAGAGCAATCGGTAAGTAAAAACAGTAAAAATTGTTCTGCAAGAAAGAAAAAAGTTAAGAAAAATGTAAAACATAAAATTCGTAAAATTAGGTAGAACTTGAATAATTTATTTGTTGATAACAATCTGCAAAACTATTCTAAAATGTCTCAGCTAGGAAGCCAAGAATTCTTTTACAATTATAATAGCTATTTTAGCATCATCAGTTTATTATTAATTGTATTGTTGACTTTGATAAATGAACAGTTAATGTCACACTATACATCTATTAGAATTAAATAAAAATTGGAAAGTGGAAAAACAGAAAAATCTATTTTTTAAATATTAATTAATAATATAATATCACATATTAAGAGACTTATATTTTAATTATTATGCAGCAGACCAACTGAATATAAATTATAGTGTTTTTAATATTATTTGTCCCTTGTTTTACTCATCCACCCAACCCTTATAAACAGTCAACATCCGACATCTATTGTTAGAAACACCAATTTAGGAGTATTAATGGTGTGTGTGTTTCTGAGAACATTGAGCTCTCTTCAAACAGTATGCATCGTTCTGCAGTGTACAATCCTTTTCAAATACACCACAAAGAAGTTGTGGCCTATGAAATATGTATATTATCAGAGACATATACATCTACAATATGTCTCTGATATTATATAACATGGGTGAGCATAAAAAAAATGAAAATGGAATATTTAGTTATGAAATATGTATTTTACGTATGCTGTTACATTGAATGCAAAGAAAGTTGTAGTATTTGTTTACAATTTTACGTCGGATATGGTTTTAAATATATTGTTTGTGAACACTTAAATAGTTCCATCTCTAATGTAGCAACAAGGTAAAATGAAAGTGTTTTTTGCGCAAAATTAGTTTAGCGGCAATCTCCCAGGAAAATGCAACCACCAAATAAAAGCATGCAAAGCAAAAGGAACTTCTAAATAAATACTTAACAGTATACTAAGAAATTCTACTAAACTAAAAACTTCAAATGCAAGCGACTGGAATTTTATCAAATAGTATTTCTAGTAGTAGTAATTCTTCCAGTTCTAAAAATAATATTCAATACAAATTTTTATTATAGTAGTTTATCAGTGGTAGGAGCATTCGACTACAAATTTCTAAATCTCTAGTTCAATCACGGTGTCTGGCAAGTTTATCAAAAAGGTTTTGAATAAGGGTCCTCCAGACCCAGTGCTTCAAGACTCAATCATGAAGTTTCTAACAAAAATGGAAAATGAAAATGGTTTGATTGTAGTTTTATTGTCGTCAAAATTAATTATTCGCTCATTTGAATTTATTATTCCGAGTCAAGAATCGAGCCCCTGGTTACACAGTCACAGTGCTAGGAAAAATGAGATGGCTAAGATCTTGCACTAATCATGCTACCCTTTCCGTGTGCCATACCGGTTTTAAAATAAGCTCTACCCAATAATCAGAAAGGACTAAGAATAAAGATACATCTAATGAAACAAAAAATTGTAAGCCCAGTAACTAAATTGCACTTACTTTTGTTTTATTAAGGAGGGATACATGTAACTTCGAAAAATTCTTTTCAGTTGATATTATTATAAAAGTATAAACTAAAAAACATTGCAAAGCCAAAGAGCACACTAAGAAAGCAGTTTTAGTACAATTTCACCTAAATTCAAAATTAATAAGAAAATAACCCAAAATCGTGTAACCTTTAAATTAAGAAAAACCTATTGTCGATTAATTAAATTTATTACTAGAACTACGATCAAAATAAATTGAAAACATTTTGAAACATACATAATAAAGGGTGTCCTTGAAATGTATGTACAAGGAGGTAACCGCGAGTAAAATATAACAATTGAAGCCATCTTATCCTATACAAAAATGCAGTTTTAAGAAGTTAAAGTGTGTTTCACAGTTTCAGGAAAAAAAATTGTGAATCTTGTGAATCTTCTATAACACGCCAACATCTCAATCAATTTAAATTAAATGACCAGAGTAGTGACACTTTTATGGGTTATATATATTTCTATCTAATTACAAGCAGTATCAACATTTTCAAGAAGAATTTGCAGAATTTGTGCAAATGACATTTTAAACTCGCTATATAAGAAAAGTTAAAGTTCGTAGGCATAAGCTGTTTAACTCTTTAACTTTAATTAGTTTTAATCTAAGTTTTTTAATTCTTGTTTTTCAAGGGTTCATTAAAAACACTTTCGAATGAGTGAATTTTGGTAGTTTCTGTATTTGAGGTTTTTCCTCTCAGTCCAAGTTAATGCAGCAGCTTTACTCAATGATGTACCAAGCAGCAGTTGTGGGAATTCATAAGAGGCACTCTCCCTGGATAAAGAGTTGACCGCTTTCCCTTCAAGGGGAACTCAAAAATTCATAAATAAGCTTGGCAGAAATACGAGGGCAGACATAGGCGTGCGCATCATAATACGCGTAATAAAAGAAATTAACTATTAACAAAAGCAATAAACTGTTATAATTT
This sequence comes from Pogonocherus hispidulus, assembly GCA_963924545.1. Lineage (NCBI taxonomy): Eukaryota > Metazoa > Arthropoda > Insecta > Coleoptera > Cerambycidae > Pogonocherus > Pogonocherus hispidulus. The sequence continues at coordinate 8,909,148 of OZ004698.1, forward strand.
ATAAACTATCCACAATACAACATACAGTACAACGGAGAAAAATATATTTTACACACAAATACCACCACAGGGTGAGGTGTTTACCACGCACACCGCTGGTCTTCCTCGGGACTCGTCAAGCCTATTCATAAACCATATTCCATTTAAGTCAATTGATGTGTTCACATATTATAAAAGATTAATAGCTTTGTGACCGTCTAGTACCTTAATGATGCAGTTTTGCCAATTTGGAATATGGTATCAATCAATAATATTATAACCTCAAGAATATATAGCTCCCTGTTGATTCATACACTTCAAAAATACTGTGTATATGTATACACTGGACAAAGTTAAAACAATTCTTATTTATTACATTTCAGTTTATAAATATTAGTTCAATTAAAGGAATTAGAAGCTGTAATTACCTACGTTATTATGCTCTAACCGTATCTGAGAAGTACATATATCCTAGACATTAATCATCAATCCCCTGTCGAATATCTCCGTTATATGTGAAGATAAGTAGAATAGCATATTGTTCAGCAAGCATATATGATGGCTATTATTCACGAGAGTGATGTTTGACACGAGCCGTAGGTGAGTGTCATAAATCACCCGAGTGAATAATAGCCATTATAGACGAGTAGAATACTATACTTTGTCCACGACTATAAATAATATAAATTTTTTGTGCTATGAATAACAAAATTATGCTTTGATAAATTGCCATGATTTAGTAATAAAATATTCGTAGGCACGTCGGTAAATATTATGTGAATTTGCCCATTATTCACTACAGTGAATAATATTATTTACTGCAGTGAATAGTGGATAGTATTATTCTCGAGGGAACACATGCATAATGGATACATTATTAGCATGTATTCCAATAGCAGTGCACAAACAATTTTATATGTTCTTAAACTGAAGAAGATCCTCTATTGGATGATGAAAAACTTATTAGAATTTGTTTCATGTTATTATGGGAACTCTAATCAATTTCTTATTTTTTTCAAATGACATATGTCGATTTGTCATTAGTTCAATAAACAATTTTAACTCACATACATTATATTTCTGAACAAGAAAAAAAATTGTAAATTGGAATAATGAAAAATCAACATACTATGTAATTAATTAATTTAAACAAAAAATTAAATGGTGTTCCCATGACAACTTGGGAACAAATTCTAATCAATTATTCATCATCTCATAGAGGATCTTCTTCGGTTTACGAAAATATAATGTTGCTTATCTACAAAAATGACTAAGTCTGGGACATATCGTACACAAATAACTTCTCTGTAAATATTGTGATTGTTGTTCAGGTGTTAATAATAGGAAATCTCTACTCCTTATTTTAATCACAAAGATGAGCCTCAAAATCCAAAATTTGTGCGAGAGATGGATCGGCATTTTATTATTATGTAGGGTGTATGCAAAAGCAGCAAAATCAGACCCAAAAAATCTAAATTCTATTAACACAGTTTATCCCATTTGGTTAAAAATAAAAACTAGACTAAATTACGGAGCTAGGCATGCACATCTACAGCCAACTTACCCATTCAAGGGAATATTATCACCGCGATCAGCATACGCATCATACAAATATTCACTGCAAAATGACACACAAACGTTACATAACAAAATTTGCAAACTACATCGTGCGATGTAGGTAAGACAAATAAAAAATAAATAGTAACATAACTAATGAAAAATGCAGTTAAAATCACAATATTAATAATCACAGATAAATTTTTTGGAGATGAATTGAAGCATTTATTGCAAAAACAGATTGAAGTAGAAATGCTTGTTTCTTTTTCGTAAAAAGTTGCATGCCTGAATCTGGTTTATAAGAAAGGGTTTTAGAACTAAATAACATTTAATTGCTGAACATAGGGAAAAAACAATTAATACCTCTTAATCTACGACCGTAGAAGATTTTTTACCTACTTAGAAGTTAATGTTTTAGATACATAACCTTATTTTTCTGTTACACATTTTTCTAAGCCTTGCATGAAATTATCCACACTTTTGTCAATGCATTTTGGAATTCCTATATAAAAATAATTTTTTTTATTTTTATTACTGACATACAGTGAATATGCTTTTTATATAAAAACATAAAAGATGATGACATTCAACAGGCTGCTCTTCCAAACTAATACATCTGATTTGTAGTATACAAAAGTTAAAATCTTCATAGCCCTATATAGTGTGATGGAAAATGCTCATGCATTTATTTTTGGAGAACGCAAATTGAGCACAAACCAGAATAAACGAGAAAATACGAGCATAAACTAGAAATTCCCGAGAATTTATTATGAGCATAGCCGAATTAGGCTATTTAACGTTTTTTGTCAATGTTTCTAATTTTTCTCTTTTATTCTCAATATTCTTGTAAATATTCTGATTTTTCTCAATAATCTCAAGAATATTCCCAATCTTCTCAATGTTCTCGAGAAGATTACCAGTTTTTTTAATATTTTCACCTTTATTATTAAAAAAAAACTATTTTATATTAAATGGTTATAAAAAAGAGTAAATACAAAAAATAAAGCTTGATACAAGAGGTAAAGTTTGTAATCGGTAGGGACAAAGTAAGTACCTTCACGGTAATATATCGGCAATCGTCGTCTTTGTTTACTCTACATTTCAGAAAGAGATAAATTCTATACTGCAGCGGCGGCCCGACGGCCACCTGTGATTCTCGGGAAATAGGTCACAAGTCGCAATATTGCCACTTTTACCTCTTAGCGGCAATTTGAACAATGTGTCTCGATTGTGCTTGGAGAACATACGCGAAGTTTCAAATAAATTTGCGCGCATTTTCCCGGCTGAGCATTTTGCCGGCACATATTGAGCATTTTGCCGAGAATTTTCGAGCATATTCAAGGGAAAGTTCTCAATATGTGCTCCAAAATGCTCGGCCGGGAAAGTGCGCGCAAATTCATTTGAAGCTTCGCGAATGTTCTCCAAGCACAATCGAGAACGTTCCCTCATTTACAAGACTAGCCATACATATTTAAATTTATATAAATCCGAAATCTATACATCGTAATATTAGAAAAACCGATAAAAGATAAAACAATACATTTGCTTTAAAAACATAGCTCTACCATCTTCAAAGCTGATGGAAGCTTTTTTCTTAAAATGTAGGTGAGGTTAAAAAACTTGCCGACATACTGGCAAAGTTAAAATAAAGGAACTTTCGAAGTCGAGTTATTATTTTGTAAAAATTTTTGGATGAAAATTGGTGCTGTTTTTACAATAAATGCTTCAATTTAAAAATGTCACTTGTAAATTAAATATTTTCAAAGGATTTCCACAATTTTTTCCTAATTAAACAATTACTAAAGCTTCACGCTATTTTTCAGTGTTGGTATTGCACATATTTTAAACTGAATAGTTAACTCGTGAAATATGAAATATAATAAACGTAAATAGAAATATATATGGTAAACATGCTATGGTTGATAATAGTGGCTTCCTATGAAAGTCAAAGTGGTAAAAAGTTGTACTTGAAACCACATTTAACAAATTAAATTTTACTGCATTTATCAAATGAATACTACTTACGTCTCGATATATTGTCCACCAAACTGCTTGTATTTCTGGTACAGCGAAGCTAATTTCACACATACAATAATGGTCGGAATGAATAAAACCAAAGAAAACAACAAGCTAAGCCAAAATCCATTCTAAAAAGAAAAAAATTGTAATATTATCGCTATCAAACTGTCACATTTTTTATGTGGCACTGCCCAAAAATCTACACTATTTTGTATCGATTATAAAATGGATAATATTACATAATAATTTATGCATTGCTCATTTCGGATAATACAACTAAGATTCAAGATTAATGTAGGTTTATAATGGTAAAAATTTCAAAATAAATTTACATTATAATTAATTATTCCATAACAATAGTTTTCTAATAATCAGTATGACACTCAATCAGTTAAAAGTTGAAAATGTGAGGTAAATATATACTTAAAATATTAATATAAATATTAATCCGAAATGGTAATATTTCCAAGTTTCTTGACTTTATATCAAATAATTTGGAAATACAGCTTAAATTCATAACCTAAAACTGTAGTTTTCTAACAAAATTATGTTTATAACCAATGAATTATGTTAGTGTATCTATTATTTATTTAAATACAAAATCTTAGTATTTACCTCATAATCATTTATTTATAGTTATCGAGATATCATATAATACTTTCAGGAACACAAAATTCCAGGAGTTTTGGATGAAATTCTATAGAAAAATTAAAATTCTGCGAGTTCGAAAAAGGTAATATTTCCACAAACTAACAACTCCAGAAGAAAACCCATTTCTATTCATTATTCAATAAATAACACAGTAAAGGATTCATTAACACAAACTCAGATGAACTGAACGTCTAATTCCACGTCTAAATGGAAAAGCCTTGCACAGGTTTTGTGATATTTTGAAGACCGGAAATGAAAGATTAAGTCCGGAACGGATTCTGCGCAGTTCACGTTTGATAAGGGAAGTCTGCATTTTTCTTGGGACTTCGGACGACAAACCATGAAGTGACACGACATTTATGAGAGATCAATAGTATACCGAGTTTCTTCATACACTCTTTAACTTTTACTTCAAGAAAAGAAAAACAGACAATGCAGTTCATATGTAACTTGCTTGCAGTTTATATGTAAGTTATTTGGAATTTATACGTAAGTAGCTGACTTTATTATATGTAACTTGTATACCATTTGCTCAATCCGCAAACTCCTCACCGTACCGAGAAACAACGTATGTTGTAGTAGAGAAAGTATATTACCTTTCATAAGATTAATGGTATGAAAGGTAATATACTTTCTCCATTCTATAGCCTTTATTTCTGAGGTTTAAGCACAATTTGCCTCTAAAAAATTGGTTAAAAAATGTTTATAGTTGTTTATTCCAAATCTTTACATAATGACTACGTTTATTTCGCCAATTTCAAGCGCGATTGATAGTAAAACTGCTTGAAACCTAATCTCAATCCCCTGCGTTCAATCCCTACTCAATCCATATTACCATGCTTGCGGTTTGCGTGCATTATATGATTAAATCCAATCTTGTTTATGTCACAATCTAAAGCAGCCAATCTTATAATATTTTAGGATTGACTTGAACATTTTAAGCTGCTTGGAATCTCAATTCCAAGCATTTAACTTATCATTTTCAGTCTTTTTTCTTCAAGCCAGCTTGAAAGTGTTGAAATAAACGTAGTCAATGAAATTTAAAACAATTTTCAATACTACAAAATTAGTCGTATTAACAACACTTTATAATATATATCCTATTCTCAATGAATAGTAGAAAAAAATGATATAATTAATGTAATTTTTTTAAAATTTCTAACTGATTTTGTAAATAATAATATCCACTGAACATTCCAAATTCTTATTCAAATTTACCATACTCGAGATTTCACGTATATTACAAAATTAAGAGCAGTGACGCATATTTTGGAAACACTTTACTCACCCATGGTAATATGATTTTGTCGCAAGCGGCTACAAGGGTGGAGTTTATTGCCACATTCATAGGCCCACATTGCCCAAATTCTTCCTTAACAATGTCAGTTACACGGTCTAAGTAACTATTAACTTGGTTAAGCACCAAGTCTCCAAACTGTGTTGCTACCTGAAAAAATTATATACACATATATAATTTATAATGGCATAAACTCAGTGATAATAAGTTCTTCCGATATTATCGAATTATATGTCGATACTTTTTGTACAATATACAATAACTAAAGAGTGGCAATTAGACAGCTTATATAATTTACCGTTCTAAACTTGATTCTACTGTCAAACTTATATAACTTCGTGATTATATTACAAGTTTCAGACATCACCCAAAAATTCGAAAAAGTGCAAATTGTTTTCGGTTTCATAATTTTTTTGATAAACTTGATTAATAAATAATAAAAACCCAAATATTCATTAATTTACAACGGCATTTGTACAACAGTTTCTACAGGTTATATAATATGTCAGAAACTATTTAGAATTAAAGAGTGAAAATTTGGACACGGGTTTTTGAGCATGCTCTCCTCAAATGAAATAATGGCGTCCTCGAAACATTTCTGGTTATACCGGAAGTTGCGTTAACTTTCTTATTTTAAATGGAACACCCCATATATTATTGCATTTTTTCAGTCTATACATTGTTTTAGGAGGACTTCCCTTCCCTATATGAATTTTCAGCCGGTTTTTCTTTAAACCTAATTCTTTAAAAATATTTGTAAAATTCCCTACCTAACTTAAAATTTATTATTTCTCTAAAAAATATATATCTAACAAAGATATTCATTCATATGGGAAGTTGTTGAATATCCAAGCTTTCTAGCTATACCTAACAGTTGTTTAAATGTATACAGGATGCTGAAAATTTAGTATCAAGTTTCATTAACTTCAAGCCAAGAAAAGTGGATTTTTTTTTTAATAGAACACCCTGTATATTATAGCATATTATGATGTAGAATTTTATTCTCTGCCAATCTGTAGTACACTTCCCTATACCTATCTCCATTCGCTTTTAAGTTATTAAGACTTTTAATTACAATAACAAAAATATTTTAATTTCCTGCAATGATGGCTATGAAATTGTAAGCAGAACAAAATCATAATGTACCAAAATAAACTACTTATCTGTCATCAGTTAATTGTTTGTTGTTACTAAACACTGCTGTCACTTTATTTACAATCATCTATGCAAACAATTTCAAGATTTTTGTTATTGGAATTAAGAATCTTAATAACATAAAAACAAAAAGAGCTACGTATAGGGAATTTTTAGCATCCTGTATATATTTAAACAACTGTTAAGGTATAGCTAGACAGCTTAGATATTCAACAACTTCCCATATGAAATGAATATCTTTGTTAGATAGTAATTTTGTAGAGAAGTATTTAATTTTCAGTTAGGTAGGCAAAAAATTTGACTTTTTCAAAAACTGCTGAGAATTCATATAGAGAAGTTTTATGAAAGTCCTCCTAAAATAACGCATAGAATCCAAAAATGCAATAGTATATGGGGTGTTTCATTTAAAATACCGGATGTAAATCGATTTCAATGTAAAAATAAATATACCTATATGATTTTAGCGTGGGTGCCTCAACCAAAATATACTTTAAACTTTAAGGCGGCGGAGATTTAAATTGACTAAAATCGCATTATGTAATTTTTGGGTTTTTGAAAGAGAATTTTAACGTTAAGTTGAAATGATTTTTGGAAGTAAAACTGCAATTTTACTATTAAAAATTATATAGTTTAGGCAACTTTCATGTATAATTTTTTAATTTTTATATAGCAAACTGGCAATTTTATTTCTAAAAATCATTTCAACAAATACTATAACCTTACGTTGATGTGCCGATTATAAGTTAACGTTCAAATTCCCTTTCAAAAAGCCAAAAATTACATAATCCGGAGACATGTTTTCAACGAATTTAAGGCGAGTTTAGTCAATCAGGGCCTTAATCCTTGCCCCTTATCAAACAGTCTTTTGCTATTACTATTTGATTTTAACATAGTTTGTAAAAATGGAAATAAAAATGTATCTACTAATTTAGTTTATTCAACCCAAATTTAGTAATATATTATCGAACTACCTTTTTTAACATATCTGTTCCCTGGTCTTGCAGTGTTGTCTGTGCTTCTTTAATTTCCGTCAGCAATTTATCTATCGCTTCTGAAAAACTAGTGGAATTCATTTTTAAATCTGCATCCAACTGCGTGGCAATATCCTACAAAAAAAGGCATTTTTATTTAAATATATCATAAACAAAATGAAAAGTCAAAATACTAACGATAACCCTGTTTGCCATTTCCTTCATGGGAAGTAATAGTTTTTCATCATACGTGTTTATGTGTAAAATACTCAGCTGCACTTCCGTTTTCACGTCATCTAACTCGGGTCTATCTTGAATAGTAGCGACGAGTTCCTCAAGTTTCTTAGAAATTTCATTTAGGCTCAGATTAGTGAAGTTCTGCTTTAACTAGAAAAAACATTAATGATATATATATTACGTAAGGATCAAAATATGTTAAAAATTTAATTTCTACAGCACTCACCTCATCCAGAAACTGGTCAAAATTAATGCTTGGATCAAAGCCTCTCAAATCTTCCAGAATTTTTTCACTGTCGGGACTTAGAATGATAAAATCTTGATCAAATATCCCTCCCAATAGGGATTTCATGCTATCCAAGAAACTGGATATGTTAAACTGCTGATGAATAGCATCTACGTCGAACTGCGTCTTCAAATTTAGCACATTATAAATGCTCTCGTTTTGATAGCAGCTGGTTAAACTATTCTTGATGGAAAAATCTTTATTTTCCAACACCTGGTGCAAATAGTCATCCAACAGATTGATGACCTTCGAATTTTCAGGATTCCTAATAGGATAGCAAACTACTCTGTCTGAAGATATGCCAGCCACAAACATTACTAGAGTCACCACCGCCACTACCAAGCCAAAAATGAACATCAACATCACAGCGCTAAAAATGAAACAGAAGATGAATTGGGAGTTCAAAAACTGGAAAGAAATATAATTTCCAAAAATAAAACTCAGATAGTTTAGTTTAAAGTCACGTTATTACCCCAAATGCTTTAGTCCATTTTGTCACTTACAAAAAAGCATTTTTCTTAAATACAAAACGATGAAATTGCTCCTGGTCTCGACGTTCCTGCATATGCCGATAATTTTTCTTTGTCATAAGTTGTCAAATAATATTTTGCAAAAATAACATTCATGTTAAATGATACACGCACCACATTTTACACAATTTTACGAAATTCAACGATAATTTACACAAAAACTATGTCCTTCAAAGCAAATTTTTTAAATTAGATGAACTAAGGGATGAATTAGATGAACTAAAAAAATGTGTTTTATGTAGGAATGTTAGTAAGAAAATTTGGAAAATTTTCCTTAATTTAAATTTGACGCTGTTTTATCCAATTCCCATATTTTTACTAGTTATTTTTGTATTCGACATAATCCACATAAGCTTAAATCTGTGAAAAATAGATTTTTGTGGCCTCGACATGAAAAGTGAGTTCTAATTGTGAGTTTTTTACTAAAAAAATTAGTAAAAAGGAAAAGAAAAAACTGGTGCATGTATTTTTTGTGCAAAACCGTATGAGAATAATGCCATCCCGACGATTAGACACATATTAAATTGTGTGAAATGTCTCCCCAAAAGGAAGACAAAACTGAGACATTACTGACAAAAATCTGAGAAGATGAGCTCCCTGATTTGACAAATGAAATAGAAAAAACCATACTGGTAGTACCTGTAGGTGCAAAAATATTCAAAAAACAATAGGCACAAATTTTATTGCAGACAAATTTTTTATTTCTTGTTAAAAGTGGAAAAAATAATAAAATATTTATATTTGTTAATTTATTATTTACATTTTCTATTTTATATGTAGGTACTAATAAAAATAAATCACACTACTATTTTTTTAATAAATAAAAATCAAAACCCTTGTTTTAATTACATTTTCTTTTTGTAAATAAATACAGCATCCGAGCAAGAGTAATTCAGTACACATGACCCAATCATTGTTAAAAATATAAGACAAATCTGACTTTAAAATAGGGTCCTGGAAAATTTTCCCAACTTTTCCGAAAAATTAACAACACTAGTTTCAAGTGAATTATTCCTAAACAATACGAAAAAATCAATTAACAAAGAAAATTTCTTGCTTTGGATATAATTGCATAATAACAGTTAGTTACTGCTAGATGACACTGCCGTCAAAAAGTAACTAAATTATTTAGGGATATTTTGTATTTAGTGTGTTACTGTAAAGGACAGGACTTAACTATTTTAAGGACAGTAAAAACATATTGGAAACTGGCCTAATTATTCTTTAGCAATTACAAATTTAATAATGTGACACTTTGACTGTTTCATATAAGGCTACTAAAATTGCAACGTGCAACATAAAAATCCCTAAATTGCAGTCGACCAGAACGGTTTCTGATTAAAATGTTACAATTTGTTTCGCCGATTGTGTTTTCAATGCGACATCTATGTTTCGGTTGCTTAAGTTCACACTGAATACATTTATTTCACTTTTAACACTGCTTCATAGACAAGGGAGTGAAAACTTGCCCTTAAGAATATGTATTACCAGCAGAGATCACAAATTTTTGGCCATAATTTGTAGTATTAAGTAAATACATTCAGAGGTTCGAAAAATCATTAATTTATAAGACATGGAGAATATAATTGTTTTATTTTGAAGTTGTAACAGGGTATCCTGTTTATTTTTGCAAACTTTCATTTTTTAATACATTAGTAACTTACTCATTTTATAAAACTTATGCAAATAATGTCCACCTGAAATTTCTCCAAGAGAAAAAATATTGAAATACTCAGGAATATAATTTTACAATATTTAACATCACTTACGTACCAAATAAGAAACTGACTGCCGGCACCTTTGTTACAACAGTTATCATTGTATCTATCAGGTCTTTTCCCACAAATACCACATATAAGGCCAAGAGCAATACATATGGTCACCAACAACAAAATGCAACTGATCACCAATCCTCCATAATACCTGTATTGCCCGTAATTTTTTATGTAATAATTCAAATCACGAATTGCTGGGTCAGCAGTGCTGTTAATCTGTTTTTGAACGTCTGTAATGATGCTTGTTATATTATTTAAATTTTCTTTAATTGTAATCCCTAAAAAAAAATAGAAAATAGTTCTCCTTTTCTATAGTTTCTTTAAAAAGAGAAATTATAAAATATTCGAATAAAATACAATACAATATTACTACAAATACAGTGTTATTCAGAACTTATCCATAATAAAATTTGGGGATGTTCAACATACATGTAGAAATGTGGTAGTGCAAAAAAAAATTTTTTTGGGCGGGTTCTGAAAACTATTTAAAAATTTTTAATTGCACCCTGCTGGATACTGGTCCACTGTAATAGAGTGACCTTGGGACTGACAATGCAAATTGGCGGTGTCACATATAGCACGAAAAAAACTTCGGAAGTTCTGAGTATACCAACACCCGGTGCAAAAAAGATTTGCAGCGTTTTTACTTTAAAATAAACTGAAAGATAGATAGATGTGACCAAAGTCACATGTCTTTAAAATGAATAAAATTTTGTTATACTAATTTTGCAGAATTGCGCTACTAGATTACTAGGCATTGGAAACATGAAATTTATAAAAAATTTGCACATACCTTGTTACAAAAGCTGTTCGAAAAACAGTGTTGGAAGTGATTTCGTTGAATTGCGTTGAATTCGAGTGCCCAAACGTGCGTATTGTGAATGTTCTGTATTCCATTTCGAGTAAACAAAGCTTCATCTGTAACTAGTACATCAGCAGTAAATTGGGGATTTTCAGCATTTTGCTGCAACAACCACTCACAAAACCTAACTTGTAATTGATAATCCGCTGGTAACAGTGCTTGAACACGTTGGATATGATACGGATAAACTGAACTTCGTGTAGTAAGCACCACACCGTTGATTGGGACACCCCAGGCACCTGCCTAGCGATCTGACTTGTACTTTAGCCATTTTGAAAATTCTAAAGTTTAACACTCCTATACGATAAATAAAACACCGGCACTGAAAGAGCGAAACAGATAGACTGATGATTGATAGATAATAGAGATATTATCCCCACTCCAACTCTATTCGCTCGGTCTTAACCAGGTGTTCCAGGTACAAAAACTTGCTTTACTGTTTTTTGTAGGAATGTGGTATATCAGATGTCGTTGAAGTACAGTTGACCATCTACGTAGTCCTTTATTAAACATTGTTTACGGGAAATCCTAAGACTTTTATTATAAATTTTTTTGGTGACGTCGATTTCTTATTAAAGGATGCACATATACTCAAAGTTTTAGAGATAAGTTCTGAATAACCCTGTATATAATATTACATGCATAACCCGTACAAGAAACAATTACGATTATATCTATATCTTTAATTTTAAACGTTACCTGCTTCATTGACTTTATTTGTTGCACTTGTCAAAGTGTCATCCAATCTCTCCATAATGACATTTTTGACATTATCCAACGCTTGCTGTCCTTCTTTGGCAGCTTGCTCTAAGTTGACAAAATCAAATTCATCAATTTTATTTATTGTTGGCGACACATCAGGTAGCTAAAAAAAATTATAAATTATATGGATATTTTTTAAACATTTTTCATTTCTTGTTTAATTGTCAACAAAAATTTAAACTTTTGTTATAAAATATCGTCCAAGTACACTACGTAGCACAATCTACTTGCGCGAATACTATGACCAGTAAAAACGCTTCAAAACCAAAATATAACCGTTTCAAAATTAAAAATTTTCAAACTACTAAGACAACTAATATCACGCTCCACAACTTACCCTTGGAAAATATCTATCAACGTACTGCATGTAAGAAAAACAATATGTGAAAAATTACCGAACACATCAAAATTATGTTTATAAACAACACATTCTGTTTTTTAAGAATTTTAATATCTTACCTTATTGAAATCGATATTTGTTTGTAACTGACTGATGTTATTTTTAATAGTATCACATTCGTTAATATTGCATTTCTGCAATGTGTTTAATAGGTCCTTTTTCACTTTTCGCATTGCTGAAAAAAAGTGAATTTCATAAAATCATAGACATAAGTAAAATCAAAATATAATTGAAAACGATAAATTATAATATGCATTGTTTTCAATAGACCAAAAAAATAAACATTTAAAAAAGCCAAGACGTAGTTCGAGATACAAACCGCAGATGAGGGCGCTGAATATTGTAAACAAATATAGAGGAAAGACGAGTAAGTTTGTAAGTTTGAGCTAAAAGAGTGTTAGTCAAAAATGTAGATAAAAATTATTAGATTAGTTGAAAGATCTAGATAACACTATTAAAAAAGAAAAATGTATTAAAAACAATAAGTTGAGGTGATATGAAGATATGGCTTTGAAATTTAATGTTGGGGGGGTGCATATGGCACACAAAGTAGTTGTTTTCGACATATAAAGTGCTTTTAATATGTTAAAATGTAAATAACATGTCAAAAAGTTTAAACTTTGCAAGTTTAACACTTGCAAAATTTTAAATTCTCTTTTTTTTCTTTTACATAATTAACATGTCATAGCTGGGACCTTCATATACATATAATACACATTTAGATACATATTTGTTTCAAAAGAACCAAACTACCATATCGTCAAAATGTAATTCAAAAAAACATTGAAGGAATTCCGGTATTAATTCCGGTTTAATAGAAAGTTACCCCAACTTTCAAAATTTTAGTAGAACACTCTGTATATTGTCACATATCCGGTTAGACCTCTTCCTTAGGGACACATTGATGTATGGTTTGATGGGTCTATCTGTAATACTAAAGGAGATATGGCCCAAAAAAGCTGTGATAAGGTCCAATCAAAACTGACAAATAATATAAAACAAAATCTATAATAAATAATCCATTTGTTTCTTCTTAATAAATAAATAATGACCATAAATAAATATGTAAATATTTACCAAACTGAATTAAAGAAATTATCATTAACTCACCATCATTTAACTGAGAAGCAGAGGCCCGTAAACTGTTTGTATCACTTTTCAATGTTTCCAAGGATGTCTTGATGGAAGGCATATTCGCCACAAAAGCATACAAATCCATCATAGCTGTGGCATTACTCCAAATTTTTAGCTGTTCCATAACATACTCGCTGCTTTCTGTAAATATAACAATTTTATAAAACTAACGAAGAAAGAGAAATAAATAAATATAGAAAAAAACGAAAATAAAAAATCTAAAATACAATAAACATTATCACCCTTTTTACTATGTTTTTTTTTTAAACTATTATTTCACAATATATGTGGGTAGGTTTTAAATATTACCATTTGAAAACAAATAAGAATTTTCTAGCTATGTCAGTGTTTTTCCGACTATCACAGTATTGTTGATTTATGAGTGATATTTATGAGTGATATGAAATATGTGTGGGTAGGTTTTAAATATTAGCATTAGAAAACACACGAATTTTCTAGCTATCTCAGTGTTTTTCCGACTATCACAGTATTGTTCATTTATGAGTGATGTTCAATTAACATTGTACATTTTCGGATTTGAAATTCATCTTATTTATTATGTCTAGCTATATAGTATTAAGTTTGAAGCCATCGGATTACTAATCCGCAAAATCTACTGATTACTAAGATTAATCAAGCTGTCTGTTAATAAAAACATCAGACAGAAGATTTAAATAAGTAACTAGAAACTTACTGCTCATAGTTCTATTGAAGACTGTTGAAAATTCTTCGTAATTAGTGACCAATAAGTGGTGCGCCTGCTTCTTGGTACTTTCAAGGTATGTGTTAGCATCCCTTTTGCTATTTTGTAAGTTTCTGGGTAATTTGTCGATACCATCTTGAAGTTGCTGATTACTTGTAAATGCGCAAACCACACAAAACCTAAAACAAAAATTAAATTTACCTTAAGAAAGTAATTTAATAGATTTAATCATTCGGGATATAAGTACTAAAACCTACAGAAAGTGAAAATTTTTAAAACATTTTCCAAGGTGAAATAATGAGGAAAGCAAGCGAATCACCCCCTATATTCTAAATTTTCCTAAGTAATTTAGAGATATACTAAATTACAGGCGCTAAAGACTCTCCAGAGGCGCTAAACGGAATCGATAGTACTGATTGCCAAATACTGAAGCAAAATGCTTTTTTAATTAAAATATCAGTAAAAACTCGTTTCAGGTTTATAGATATGGTTTACATAGCTGCCTCAGGGCGCGCGATGTCAAAAGTTTTGTGTTTGGCAATCAGTACTATCGATTCCGTTAGCAATATTTGTCATAGTGTGCCTTAGGAATATAAAATTCAATGAAATGTAATAGTCCATGGTAATTGTCATTAGTCAGATGATATGGACACCCGGTATATTTCTACATATTTTCATCGTGCTTACCCTCAAGAATACATTGATGTAGACAATAGATACCTCTCTCTAATGGTAAAAAAAAATTATAACCAATATAATGTTCCACATAAGTGATACATCAGTCATAATTACAATATTACAGAGAAAATAATTAACTCTTCCTTTAGGCTTAATTTAAAAAAATAAAGTAAAGTAAATAAATTAGGTATATAATTTTTACAAGCTAAAGTGATGTTCTATCAAATCAGAAATGGCCAAGCCCTTTACGTATTTTTAAATATAATTTGAACGCCACGAGGTGCGTTGTTGCTAAAAAGAAAGACGTAGGAAAGGAAAACATCTAAACTTACAACAATGCCGTTCCCAAAATGATCAGGAACGCTCCCTGGAAGATCTTCTTGCAGAGATCGCGCTTCTTATCACAGGGTTGCGACCTGGCACCACAGTTACCACAGCAGCGGCAACAGCAGAAGAAGAACCCGCAGGTCGGTATGAAGACAGTCAGCAGCAACAGCAGGATTATGATAAATAGGATTCCCCAGTATGTCCTCAGGATTTCTGTGATCTCGGTTTGTGTGATGCTGATTGAACCGCCTGACACTGTGATCAAACCTGAAACAAAATGATATAAAATTTTCGACTGACATCTTTTCTTCTAAATAAAAAAAAAGATTTCTAATAAAAACTGCTTATAAAACGATAAACTGGCAACAAGATATAATAGAAGAGCTTTTAGAAACCTGATTTATTACCACGACATAGATAAAATATGATTTTTAATATGTACAATAAAGCAATAAAGCCTTATTTCATGTACCGGGTTTTCCAACGAAATGACTCACCCCTTATATCTTTTTTATTTTTGGTGCTAAGAAAAAAAGTTTTATACAAAAGTTTTATAATTTTTTTACAAGCTTTCCACATATGTAGTTGAACAGCCAAAATGAGTGCAGCTTAAAGAAATATGAGTCTAGGTTCAATTTCTTTAAATGGAATACCCTGTATATTTTTTGATTATTGCATTCTACGGGGTTTTCTGATTTCAAAAATATATATATGTGATATAATCGCTGCTACGGTTGTCATTTTATGGAGCTTTTTTTATAACACAGAAGCTGCAGCTGCCTTAGACATTGTTCATTTATCACATTAGCCTTGGATAGAAATAACACCTCAAATAGGAGTAATAGCTTGCAAAACGTTTTATAAAAAAGGTTAGAATGCAATAATCAAAAAATATACAGGGTATTCCATTTAAAAAAATTGATCCTAGGCTCATATTTCTTTAAGCTGCACTTATTTTGGCTGTTCAACTACATATCTGGAAAGCTCGTAAAAAATTATAAAACTTTTTTTCTTCGCACCAAAAATAAAAAAGATATAGGGGGTGAGTCATTCGTTGGAAAACCCGGTACCTGTCTCACAAATAGCTATTAGATTATATTTAACTTCATACAGCGTGATCTGAAGTTCCATAAAAAAGCCACCAACTTCAGGTAAAAGAGTGTATTTTACATATCAATCAATATTAGTAATAAATTGCACGATATCCCTGGCTACTCTTTGGGAATAATAATTATTATAACTAAGGATAATACACAAGATAACAATAATAAAATGCAATCATTATTATGATTGCTTTAGCCCAAATTTTATAATAATAAATAGAGGACATTTAGCTAAAGTTACCTTTATATGCATTGGATGTATTGATTGATGCATTGAGCACAACTGTATTCAAGGTATTAAAAAACAACTTCAACAAAAGTTCCTTCCTAATTTGATTAAGAAACTGGCCTTATCATAGTATTATTAATATTATAATTATATAGGTATATATAGAGAGCTTATGATGAGAGACCCGAGTTCATCAGCTGTTCTTCGTGCCGAGTTAAATAGAAATGCTCTGACCCCTGCATTTTCATAGTCTTGAACCTTCTTAGTGAATCCAGAATGAGCGCCTTCTGCATTCGTCCGGCTAGAAGATCTGCCGAATTTCGGCATGCCGGTATGATCTTCAGTTCCGAAAGCAGTATATCTCTTGCTCCACCGAGGGCTCCTATTATCAGTATCACAAGATTCACAGTATGTTCTGGATGGAGTCTGCGTAGTTCGAAGAGAAGGTCTCGATATTTCGTCCGTTTCTCCTCCTCATTCAAGACAGTGTTGGCCTCGGCGGGAGCCGGGAACTCGATGACAAACATTGTCTTGAGCTGGTGGTCGAGGAGGACTACATCAGGCTTATTGGCTCGAATCTGCCTGAGCGTGAGAAACGAATAGTTCCAATAAATTCGGCACCTCTCATTCCCCACAACGGACTCGATATCCCCTGGAGCGTATGGCAGCACTGGTGTTTCGTCTATCTTGTACAAGTGCCGCAGAAAGTAGTAAAGCACTCGTAAAGCCGCATTGTGTCTA
This sequence comes from Pogonocherus hispidulus, assembly GCA_963924545.1. Classification (NCBI taxonomy): domain Eukaryota; kingdom Metazoa; phylum Arthropoda; class Insecta; order Coleoptera; family Cerambycidae; genus Pogonocherus; species Pogonocherus hispidulus. Next base: position 8,926,544 of record OZ004698.1, read on the forward strand.
TGGATATCGGCCGAGACTGCATATGCCGGAAAAGCGGAGAGCAGATCCATAATTGTCTCCGGCGCCCTATGGCAGGCGCTTCAGTTGACATCAGGGAACTCCATTCCCATGACACGGCTTCGATAGACGAGGGTGTTAAATACACCATCCTGGAAAGCCATTATGAATCCCTCGGTCTCCGACTTATGCCCTGCCGACCTTAAAAAAGCAAAGGTCAGCCTTTTAAATAAGCCATGGTCTTCAAGGCTTTCTTATAAGTATACTTCGTTCAGCGCGGAGTCTAACAGAGTCGTACTCAGGTCACTGACCTTGCCAGCTGACTGACAGTCCGTAAATAACTTTTAGTTATTTACGGAACGTTGTAATAATCGGTCGGTGACGCATAAATAAATTTCTCTTTTACGTCTTTTACGTTCTAGCGTGCTCGTATTCGCCGTGTATACTATAAACGTTTACTAATATTATTATCAATAACTATTAATGAGAGAAGTAAATCAAGTAAGATGCCAAAGGAGAGAAGAAATGGTCGTGAAGTATTTCAAATGTGGTTTGACAGTGATCCTGAATATTACAAGGACATACGCATTAAAGAAAGTGACTTGTTTTGTACTGTGTGTGATCGCATTATAAATTCTTCTGACAAAACTAAAGTGAATAGACATTTGAAGAGCCATGCCTCGTCCAGCGCTGATAACTCGGAATTTTTCTATGAACTTACAGAAGCCTTTCTTGCAAGTAATATTCCGTTAAGCAAACTAGAGAACCCTAAATTACGTACGTTTTTAGAAAAATATACTGACCGAAAACTGCCACATGAAAGCACGTTAAGATTAAGATATGTCGATCGGGTTTACAACGATGTAGTGACATCAATTCGTGAAGACATTGCGGACAATTTTGTGTATTTTATTATAGACGAAGCAACTGATGCTTGTGGGCGTTCAGTCGCCAACTTTTTAATTGGTGCGTTAAAAAGTGACATTGCTAGTGATAGCCACCTATTGGCTTCTAAGGTGCTGGAGAAAACCAATCATGAGACCATTATAAGTTTTGTTATTGATTGTTTTGAATATATGTGGCCCGATCAAGATTCTGCAGATAAAGTCCTTGTCATGTTAAGTGACGCAGCCGCATACATGTTAAAAGCAGGACAGATTTTATCCCAAAAATATAAGAAAATGGTTCATTTTACATGTGCTGCTCATGCACTCAATCGGGTAGCAGAGAAAATAAGAGAAAGTTTCCCTTTAGTAAATACTTTCATATCAACCGTCAAAAAGGTTTTCATTAAGGCGCCTATACGAAGGGATGTTTTTAGGGAGGTTCTACCAGACATACCATACCTCTGCCTCCTGAACCAGTTATAACTAGATGGGGTACTTGGTTAGAAGCCGTAGGGTATTATGCCAAACATTTCGATGGTATGAAAGATGTTATTTGTAGATTTAATCCAAATGAAAGCAGCGCCATACACAGACTCCATGACATACTAAAGGACCAAAGTATTCGCGATGACATACACTACATTAATAAACACTATGGTTTCTTAGTTACTGCAATCACGAAATTGGAGACACATGGATTACAGTTTCGCATATTGGAAGATGTACAGAAAAATATATGCGATGCCAGTAATATACGTCCAGTCGGTAATGCAATAAAAGAAAAAATGCAAAACGTGTTAAAAAGGAATACAGGATATCCCATTTTGGAAAACATAAGCAAAGTGTTAGCTGGGACCTGTCAGGAGTTGCCAGCCAATATACTAATGTACAGTTCATGCCTCAACCATTTTCCGTACTGCCCGGTATCTTCAGTAGACGTTGAACGGTCTTTTTCCCTGCACAAATTAATACTGAGTGATAGACGTCGCCGTTTCACTCCAGAACACTTAGAGAAACACGTGATAATATGTTATAACAACCGCCAATTTGCCAGCGAAACCTTCTCTGAACACTAAGGATTGTCAGGTAAAAGTTGTCACTTTTACGTAGGTATTTTCTTAATTTATATAGATATTATATCCTTGACTTATTAGTGGCATTTGGTAATAATAATATGCACATTGCGTCATAATTTATTGATATTTCCATTTGTAACCTTAGTACGAGTCTGTTAAACTCCGCGCTCGCACGAAGTATACTTATAAGACACCGTGCCATGGCTTATCCTCATGCAGCTGCAGAAGATTACGGCCTTCTGCAGCTTTAACTTGGGCTTTCAACTGAACTTTCAATATTATTATTATTATCTTGCACAATTTATTAAACATAGCAGAAGCATCAGCTACGTAAGAAATAAAAAGCTATTATGGAAATCTATAATTATCTGTCTTATCTAAATAATAAAACCATTTATATTACTATGTGTATTCCGATTAGATTAAATTTCAAAATCTCCGCAACGCGGCACTGACATTCACATGCATATTGCAGAAATAACTCAATTTTTATGAGGAAGTGACGTTACGGTCAAAGAACACAACAATGCTGCTACTACTAAAAGCAAGTGGCGCAATTGAAGTGAAGGTTACCATGCATTGTCATGTCATGAGCTCTTCAATTCTATTGATATATAAACATAATTTTTTGGCGAGACTAATGAAATATTCTTTGAATAGGGTGTCGATTTTATGCGATATTACTCAATACATTTGCGACTGTTTAACATAGGATATATTTACTTAAATATTTTATATCTACAGAAAACTTACTGTACCAACTTATGAAAGCCCTGTTTCTAATAAGGCGATGGCCAGTTTTTCACGAGATGGTAAATGAAATGTTGACGAAAAAAGGTTCCTACAACTTTACAGACTTAACAAGACGTATCCATTTATATTTTTATAATTTTATATACAGGGTGTTTCATAATATATGCGCAGGACTTCAGGATTTTATAGCTCGTTCAAAAATATGAAAAAAAGTTCCTATTAACTTACCCTCTAATATGCACCATTTTAGAGATACAGGGTGTTGAAGTTGAAAAAAAAATTTCGTTTTTTGCGAATATCTCCAGAACCGTTTATAGCACAGAAAACAGATTTTGTAAGCATTTTATACTCATAATAAACTATGTTTTGTGCGGAATTTTTTTTTTAAAGTCATAATTGATGAAGGTTTTGAAGGGGTAGTAGGTGTTTTTTCTCCCCAACTTCTACGCTACTGGAAAAAGTACGATTTTGAGACGCCCATTTGAACCGCCAATGTTTTCTACACAAAAAAGGGACTTGGTCATAAGCTCTAAAGTCGATCGTTTTCGAGAAAAATCAACTTTTATGTTGAAAAACATGGTCAATTTTTTTAAATAAAATTTTTTTCTTACTAATTAAACAAAATTTATTTAAACGTTAGAACAAGTAACGAAACCAAACGTTAACTTCATAATTGCAAAATTAAAAAAAAATGAAAAAATGATACAAAAGTTGACTTTTAAAAATTCCCCAAACCGTAAAGGTAAAATTGACCATGTTTTCAAAAAATTTACCATGTTTTTCAACATAAAAGTTGATTTTTCTCGAAAACGATCGACTTTAGAGCTTATCACCAAGAGTACCTTTTTTGTGTGGAAAACATTGGCGGTTCAAAGCGTCTCAAAATCGTACTTTTTCCAGTAGCGTAGAAGTTGGGGAGAAAAAACACCTACTACCCCTTGAAAACCTTCACCAATTATGACTTTAAAAAAAAAATTTTCCGCACAAAACATAGTTTATTATGAGTATAAAATGCTTACAAAATCTGTTTTCTGTGCTATAAACGGTTCCGGAGATATTCGCAAAAAACGAAATTTTTTTTTCAACTTCAACACCCTGTATCTCTAAAATGGTGCATTTTAGAGGGTAAGTTAATAGGAACTTTTTTTCATATTTTTGGACGAGCTATAACATCCTGAAGTCCTGCGCATATATTATGAAACACCCTGTATAGAGATTGCTCTATCTTTATATGTTGTGTCCCTAATAAACTGATTTACTCATGAAGCCTCAGGAAGCCTCAAAACCAATCAATATAGGGGTAGAGTAAAACACAACACCTCCAAATATGTCCCGAGACTTTGACCAAAGGCACAAATGTTGTTAGGTTGAAATTTCTGAAATAACTGTAGCAGCAAATTTAGCAAAATTTAACTGCCCTGACCTCATTATATTATCAATATTAGTTATCAATAGTTACACGTTCTGGAGGAAAAGCGGTATTAAAAAACATACATTTTCTCAAATGCTAACAGTAGGTATATTTTTGTTAAAATCAATGTATTGTATTTTCTAGTTTTTAAGACAATTATCAGAATAGATTCATTGTTTTAGTCAAAGTGTAACATGCTTCAACATGTGTTACACCTGCTTTTGCATTTTGTATTCTAATATACTGACTTTAAGATGTTAATAAATTTTAAATATCTATTTCTCCGATGATAATTCTATAAAATGGTGAATGCGCTAGGAAAATGATATACAATATTATTTAATTATATAGGTATCGGTATGAACTATGAAAATAATACTTTCATAGCAGCTTCTTAGATTTTAACAAAATATATAAACAGGTTTATATTTACCTCGATATTTATATACCTACAGTCTAAAAATAAACCCAAAAAATATATAGACAAGTAACAAAATTACATGTAATTACAGGGTTGATTTTAGTTAGTTATTGATTTATAAAAAGTTTTTAATTAACTAGATATGCGTGTTACATTTTTAAAAAGATGACATGATGTTTCAGCGACCCAATTATTAATTAATAAATATAATCGCTTAGAGGCGTTGCTGAGTTCAATCATATATTTTGATACACTGTATTTAAAAAAAAGTTATTCTAAGATAACTCTTGTTATTTATGTGAGTTTGAAATAATAGATAATAGATAATATATAATAAACAATAAACAACACCCAATAAATAATAAACAATTAATAATAAATAATAAACCAAACAAGTAAAAAAAAGATAAGTATGAAGATAATTGTTTATGTATATTAGGTTTGTGGAACTTGTGCTTTTTTTACTCCTCATCAGCATCACACAAAAGATTTAGAAATAATTATTTGCCGTATACCCGCCGTAGACTCATAATAAATTACTATATCCCTCAGACACAATATGTTCCCATTCGAAACTAACAATAGTATCTCTGGTATATCTATCACAACTGTAAAGGATGTAAGTTTGTTTTTGTGACTGAATGATTTATTATTCCTCTTCCGCTAATGGATTTCTGACTATCAGCGAGGGAAGTGTGTATATTTTTTAAAGGAAAGAGGCTGACGAAAAAACCGCAAAGTGTGTCATTCTAATGGAACAAATCCAACATCCTCGGGCGTATGTATTATGTATCTACTACTTGTACTTGACACTGCCAGGTGAAAGAAAACGGAACTATCTGTGTAGATATCTCGCGTTGCCGTTCTCCACTCACTCTTATTACGACACGTTATGTCGGCCCGTAAAAATAAGAAGTACCTATATACTACTGCCAGTGACCTGGTATTACAATGATGTATAAAGTAAAAACGTCTATAATTGCAATAGAACTATTACAAATAATATCGAAACTAGATATTACGAAAAGCAAACGAGGTCATTAACAAACAAGTTTTATTATAAAGAAAAAAAATATTGAGAATAGGTACATTTTAACCATAGACTTAATAAGAGGAGACCTCACGGTTCATTCATAAATAACCTTTTGTTTTGTATCAATCATTGGCAATGTGTATGACAAAGAATACCGAGAGAAAGAACGGCAAAATTCCGACTCCGTGCAACGTTGCAAAAGTTTTGGGAGAACTTGCTTCCGACGCCAAAGGCGTACTGTTTTTGGAAGGGTTGGGTATGATAATAAAACATCAAAAAAGGAATTTTAAGAAAATCAGTACTATACATTGCAACAGCAAAAGCTTGTGAGATTAGAAATTAAATTAGTATCGGAGTTTTAATGTAGGGAATATGAATTGAAACTTGAACACTTAAAATTCTGAATTAAGTAAAGGTGGTACACCTACTACATTACAAAAACTTATATATACAGTAGTGTAAAAAAGTATTTTTCAGTTTTTCAAAGATACTCAAACTCTGTATACAGGGTTCAGTTACATTTAAAAGTGAAATATAATTTAAAATAAGAAAGATGTACATGGTGTTAGTTTTTAATTCAACTTTTTGTTTCAAGTTATTTGAGTTACTGTTTTCAAAATAACTCTTTAAAAGCCCGATAATGGTGATTTTCTCTTAGATTAGTATAAAGGATACGTTTAAAAATTACCTTGGTTACGCAACTGATTTTAATTTTTGTGTGCAAACGTTGCATGTTGGCTTCACACTTACCAAACATTATAGGTTTTTTAATTTGTTATGCAGCAAAGTGCTGAATGATGCCTTAGCTTCTTGCTTGGATTCTTGTTTTGATCGTATTTAAGTATGTGTGTAGGTAACTCCAAAAACTAACACATCAGCCATATTTTAAAAAATAACAAAAGCAATTCCATAATATAATATAGTATATATACTATATTCCGTAAAATGATAAGGAAGCCAGCCAGCACGCCCCTGAAAATCCGTAAATATGGCGTGACAAATATAGCGACCGAATAACCAAACAAAACTTGGCAAAATTTACCCGTGGAAAGACAGTTTTGAATATAAAGAATTCATTTTTCCATACACTTGACACTGACGCACCATTTTCTGAAGAATAGTAATAAAATCCTTACGAAAAACACTGAAAAATTCACAAAAGCAAAATTCCGACTGCCAGCAACACCGCACAAAAGAAATACTATAAAATACTACGATTCACGTGCATCAATGGACATGCGGATTGGAGTAGGGAGCAATGATGCCTGTTCATTCCATTTTTGCGTTATGAAGTTAGTTTTTATCGCAACGTTTTTAACAAAATATGATTTATCTACTTAACTAGGAAACGGGAAAATATTTTTATGTAATATTTTAACCTTAACCCATAATCATGGTAGTTTAAATGTGAAAATATAAATTACACAATTGACAGTTTGGCAACAGTTTTTCGTACAATCATAAAGTAGACCTTGCAGTTGACCAGATAAAGAGTAAACAAGGGGATCTCTGATTGCTTTAAAATGTAAATAATTACATCTCCCTTGTCTTATAAATCTATGATTTTAACCATAATTCTGTAATTATTAGATAGAACTATTTCTGTCTAATCCAACGAAATCATTAATTTTATTTAATTTTATATAAATAATAAATACAAAAAATTATTTAGCCTATGTTATTTACATTATAAATATACAGGGTGTTTCCTATAGAGAGGTCAAAGATCCAGCGCGTATTCTGTGACCTAAAAATAAGGTTTTATTATATAAACCAGCGGGGTCTTCCAGCTACAGGGTGGCAAAAATTAATCAGTTTTAAATTTTTAATTTCTACACCACTTGAGGTAATGAAAATAAGATAAGTAATTATATAAGATGACAGCTTCTTATTACTTTCGTTTTACATATGGCATCCATAAGATATTTTTGAGTATTTTTAAAATGTACTTGGTCAAATAAATCAATTTTGTCGCTAATCGGTTTGGAATACAAAAAAGTGTAGAGACCAAAAAATTAAGAAAATACAATAGTGCATTTATGACGACCTATTCTATTTGTAATATTATACAAGGTGATTTTTTTGATAAATAATAATCGATGATACCCACACCTCTGCCACTGATAATTTATACCACTGATAAGATGTACCAATCACATCGCAACTCATATAGACTTCAGGAAATTATTGGCGATTCAAATTACCGATGAGGGCGCTGCAAATTGTAAACAAATATGGAGGAAGACGAGTAAAAATTTTGCATTTCATATCACATCATCTAGCAATTTAGCATTCAACTGCCATAAATATAGTGACTTCATGTGCTAGTTAGGGTGGAATAAAGGATAAAAAGAGTGGTAAAAGCATTCAAACGTCCCATAAGTGCTTCATTGCTAATTATATGAATTTTTTGGGTTGAAACAGGTACCCTAGTTTTTGTTTACTTACATTTTGGACTAAAATAAGTTTGATAAACTGTATGGTGATACCATATTCGTGCTTGTTTTTTGTTAAATAATGTTTAAATTAAAATATATTTTGCTTTTATAAGACTAATAATAGAAAAGTATAGACATACCTACGTACTGCAAGAAAATGATTATGTTGTGTAAATAAACGTGTTTCCTGTTATTAAATTGTTACATACCTTTTGGAGAAATGAGTGAGGAACAGTTTCTTATACTATCGCCAAACTTCTACCTATCTTCAATCTTAAACACCTATACACCTATACACCTATACACCTATAAACACGGCAGTTTGTGTTTTTGGTGATTTCTTTTGAATGTCATTTTAAAATATAAAAATAAAGATGTACAAATACTAACCACGTCGTTTTTTAACTTTGTAATGCCAAAAAATCACAATCACCACTAAATTATTACGTTAAACAAACCCAAATACGTGTTATTATCATTATATAAACAATAAGCCTCTAAAAATTACCTTTTAAGTATTCATGCAGAGGGCGCATTCATTTTTGGAATCGCCAATAGTCAAGATCACTGTCCATAGGAAACAGCACATGAAATTTGTATATGCAAGGATTATATCGGATAAAGATTATTTTATACAGTGAATGGTAATAGGGATAGGGCTCTGATTCTATTTATGAGTAACTCTCTATAATTTTGCCCAAACACTTATAGTCACGTTAAAATAAATAAGAGTTTAGAAAAAAACTAATATTATTTTTTAATCCACAATGGTTTGGTGCGGCTCAATAATATTGTACGTAATTGCATGGTTCAGGACAAGGTCAAACCACAATTATCCTATGTTTCGTTATTACTTGTTTAATGTTTCTTTATAAAGAGGATAAGGCCAACCTGAGTTTATACACTAAATCTAAAAAGGAATTGGCCATTCGACCATCAATCAACGCCTAAAAATTTTTTTCAACCGTTCGGAAATGGTCTATTGTATGAATTAAATGTAGCAGACGTAGCAAACAGTAGCAGAAATATGACAGAGAATTAATTTGGTCTATTGCATCAATCATCAATTAAATGTAGCAGACCAGTTTGATTAAAAATATGACAGAATTAATTGCGCGACTATTAATTTTTCTAAAAACCCAGTTGCGTGGAGTATTCGAGGTTCCCAATGACAACACTCCCCTATTACTTCGCCACTGGTTGACACATTTATATGATCATAAAGAACTAGATTCCCTTTAATCACTCTACATCATTTCTCTAAGTTTCGTCAATCTATGCCATACAGCTTCAGAGATAATTGAAAAAATGTATTTTCAAAACTCTTTAATGCCCTCTATCGCGGAAACCAGTAACCATCCCCTTAATTTATCATATATGGACTTAAAATACACCCTGTATATCTAAAAAATACGTACAAATATGGGTGAGTACATAATTGATAAAAACAATACTTTAAAGTTTCTTATACGACAGGATTAAGTTAGTGCTACATTTCTTAGAAATTGATTTTATTAATCTACTTATTTGATAATTATTTTTAACTGTGTGCATACAGTAAAAATAAACGATAATAAATAAATAAGTTTATGATACGATTTCCCGTACTTTAACATTGGTATTTCACCGCAATAAAATCTATTGCACTACTTTGGCCATAAGGAAAAAACCTATTCAAAATGTAGGTCAAATTAATATAATTTCTTTGGCGGTTTCACAAGTTGAATTGGAAATACCTAAGGTATTTATACTATATAGCAAATCCTCGATAATTATTTAATAACAATATATCGCCATAGTTGAAAACAAATTTAATTTGCCTAAGTGAAAGCCATAAAAGGCCGAACCTTGATGTGAGGTAGAATGCTCAAATAAAAACTTAACTGGATTTGAAATTACCGGCACCTAAATTTAGTTCAATTTCTACAAAAAAAAGTTAACCATTAACCTATTTCTTAGAATGTATTCAATAAAACCAAACATAATATACAACGGTAAATATGCTTCAGTTCAATCTCAGAGATATTTGACGCTTTCTAAAAATTTTTAAGTGTATTTAAATCTACTATAAAAATGTAACTTAGAGTCCATTCACTAGTCCGAAATAAGCCCAAAATCGGCGTTCGTCTCGTGTCTAATTATAAAAAAACTATAAAAGATAGCGACTTTTAGTAAAAAAGTATTGAAAGATAAGACTTTAAAATCTAAATCCGTATAGTAGTAATTTTTGGTAATTCTTTTTATTTTTAAAATTCCAGGCAAACAATCTTGTACTAAAATAGCGTATTTTCAAAAATTATTTTCTCTAAAATACATGTATTAAACAAAAATTTGCTACTATAGGGATCTAGTTTATCTTTTGATCTTTCCGGTGATATATAATTTATAACATTAAAAAGATATTTTGTTGCAATTATAAGACAAATCCGGTACCCTTGCAATGAGGGCTAACTTCATTTCCATGTGCCTTTTTACTTCGGCTTTACGTGCACCTCCGAAATCTAAATAATTCGATAGTGGGAATATATAAGTCTTCACCCATCGGCTACCCAACCTCTCAACCCGACCCCGAATTCATGTTTGTCAAGTCTCGAGTGAATGGACCCTTGAAATCTCCTAAGTCAGCCAAGTATATGTAGAAAGTAAAATTTTCTACAAATTAATTCCCTTTTCTGGATCTTTTTGTAATAGGTATACAGTATAGCCTCTTTTTTTTCGTGTATTATGAATTTTCTAATATAAAAAATACTCAAATTGGAAATAAATAATTATTTTGAAAAAACAGTTTTTCTTTAGATGTTTCAAGAAATATATAGAAAACATATGGAAAACAAATATACTAGTATTTTGGCCTTTCTCACTAGAGTAAATGTCTGACATTTACTCTACTGAAAGGCCTAACAAAGCGAAATACTAGCATATACATAGAGTGTTTTCTATATATTTCTTGAAACATCTAAATGAGAACTGTGTTTTTTCAAAACAATTATTTTCACTATGTTTCATAAAGACCATCCGCTTCCAGTATCCACTTTATTGGAAATAAATTACAACAATCACCTTAAAACATTGAAATTAAGTCAATAAGCGACAGTCTATACACGCTGTTTTTCCATTATCTATAGATTACTTATTTGTGAGCCTTTGCGACACATTTCTATAATAAATAATTAATAATAACAATCAATTTAACAGCCATTTACGACGAGTCAGTTTTGAAAAGCATTAAAAACACTTGTATACATTGCCTCACTATAGTGGTAAAAAATTAATTCAAATGTTATGGCCGATTTTAATGCCAATAAAATCTAATCGTAAACTGCCTTTTACATTTCACAAGCCACTAAATTAATTTTCTGGCTCAAGATGTCAGTTGCCATATCAAACATTGGCGGTATATCGAACATAAATTTAGTGGCATCTGAAGTAGATAGAGTAACTTTGATAGTATTATTTTTCTAATGTAAAAAAATGCAAAAAAGTTTATTTGAATATATTAAAGTCCTTTCTTTCGCTGACATTTAGTTTATGGAAGAACGTTCTTCTTTGTGTAAAATATTCTTTTTTTATTTAAGTATCTACTCTTATTTAAATTTTTGATGAAATAGAAATAGTTCTTAGAAAAAATAAATAAATAATTTAAATAGAGTGAAAAAGTATTTACTTGAACCATGTATAAATCTAAATTATTGTTTATCCAAAAGTGTATTGAAATCAAACTCTCACTGTCACTTTCAATACCTTCAATTAGTTGGTACAAATAAATTAACCGGTTCAGGTCAAACAGTTACGTTCCCTTTTGACAATTTTTTTATATAATTTAGTACCATAATAAAAAGAGAAAATATTATCTCTTATAAGGAAAGTGCTTATTGTATATTGTGAGTGAAGCTAATTTAATGTTAAATTATTTTGTCTTGCACTGAAAATGTACTTTGCTGCATATTTATTTGTATTTAGATGACTGTCTCTCGTTCCAATTTTATATAATTTTTATTCTCATCCTATTTAATGTCTATATACTTTCCTTTTCAGGATCCTTCCTTCCGTTTTCTTCATATCTCTTGATAGCAATATACAAAATATACACATGGACACTACTAGGGTTATTCTAATAAATATAGGTATTTATATCAACCTTACTGTGATTTTATAAAATTTTCTCCAACAAATCTTTTTGTACTATAGCTAAGCCATAAGATTGCCCATTGAGGAATGGACGAGAAGCAAATCTCGGACATGGTGAAGGCGCCTAAATACAAACACAAAAAGATCTTAGGTGATAAGATCTATCACCTAAATTTATATACGACTTACTATACCAGAAGAGACAGGCCTTTAGAAAATAGTGGGTCTTCTACCAGTATATACGGGATACTTGATATGAGTATATAGTGGAAGAGGAACAAACTTTATATTGATCGTAACTTTTATTATTTTACAGATAATCTCAAGGGTAATGTATTCGCAAAAGTTAATGTCATCCCTATAATTTATAATTAAAGTGAAACCAACGTAGTTGGATATAAACAATAAACGTTTCAACTAAATATAGAGATTTGTTCCTCAGGAAGGCTTCGATATATCTATTTAATGCAGGTAATATCACTGATGAAGTATTTTTTCTGTATTTTTATATAAAATGAAAGCCACAATATGGATGTTTTTGGAAAGTTACGACTGAAAAACCAAATGGTAAAAGCAGTTCATTTTGGGTTTAATATTGAAACATGCGAAAGTAATTTTTACTTGGAAACAATCGATAGAACAGACTAAGTAAATAAAACTTATCAAAACGAGTACGACGATAGCAATTATATAGAAAAAATAATAAATATATTGATATGATAACAACAATTTATGTATTTATTTATCAAATCGACGATTTTCTACATTATTAATTAAAAAAATTATTATTATGGAAAGGGACTAAGGGATTAAATCCCTCAGCTAACATGTCATAATTTTGTATAAACACTGTGTCAATAAGTAAAGAACCCCTCAAATCCAGGGCCGGATTAAGACAATTTCCCGCCGTAGGCTAATAAAAAAAATGGCGCCTATAATGAAATAAATAATAATATACCGCATCGATACAACAATACTATATTTTAAACATAAAAAAGCTAATTAAACTTTATATAAAAATAATAAAGAACTAAGTAACGCTTAAATGTAGAAATTGATCTTTTTTAAATTTTATTTTTTTTTAAATATGAACCTATGACACTTAGGTATTGGTTGCTACAGTAAAGACCAGAATTAAACAAAGTGGAATGACCGGAAAAAGAGTAGATGTGTGTTTTATTTCTGTCACATTTATTTCTAAAGTGTTCTTATTTAAAACAGGAAACGTATTAATTACCTTACTTACCCATTTTTTTACTTGTCTTTAACGTCCCTTATCCCTATTGTACTTAACTAAAGCAAACACAATGTTTAATTTGTGTTTTACTTAATAATATCAAGGAATTACCGAATATGTGGCAACCGCGAAAGTCGTAAAGTTGACGACAAGCTGTTCATCCTTATTTAACATACATATTCTTGCATTTACGCTTTCTTTTCTCAGAGCTTCAACGACGTTGATTGGTCGAATCAGGAACCAACAAGCGACTGCGCTCGAGGTAGTAGGGAAACAGTGGCGTGATGTTGGGTTATTTCGCGCGCGTTTCTTAACGGTAAAAATTGTATATAAATTGATAATAGGTACCTATATTACATTTTTACATGTATACATTAGTTTTTTACAGCTTTCCACTGAAATTTTTCGGCAATTATTTACTTTAGCGTAAAACTATCAAAATTTTCTGAAATTTTTTCTACCATCGTTTTCGTAAATGCTGCTCTTTTTCCTCAAAAACTACATTCGTCCACAAAAAATAACTTTAGATTTGTATTCAGCACACCCGAAAATAGGGGGATAGGCAAAATTTCAGGACAATTTGAGAGTTTTACGCTAAAGCAAATAATTTTTCACCTAATGACAAATCTAAAAATGTCTATATTAACTAGACATTTTTAGATTTGTATTTTTTACCATTGCGGGCATATTTCAGTTAATATATACTAGAAGTATTCTATAGAATAGTATACGAGTATATATTAACTGAAACGTGCCCAATGGTAAAACAGAATACGCACGCCCATGCATCACCGCATTTTACCAGATCGGCGAGGTCATTCCACTTTGCTTAATTCTGGTCTTGACTTTAAGCAGCCTAGGATAGCTTAGTGGATAATACAACACTGCTTAAATTATTTAATAATAATAATAATAATAATAATAATAATAATAATAAAAATAACAATAATAATAATAATAATAATAATAACAATAATAATGATGATAATGATAATAAATGTTAGCCGTTGGGACAAACAATGGGAGTTTTGAAAACTAAACGTAATCTCAGTATTGTAATCGCCTAGGCCTAGGTCATACGTGACAAACGTATACTACCAGGTTTTCCTGAATCTTCACATATTCAATATTTCAACTCGAAAACACTCGGAAGCAGAAATAAGTGGGTTGCCGCTGGAATGGCCCGCCGTTAACTGTACAGTTTTCGTTGGCAGGGGGCCAGTGCATTTCCTAATCAGCTGTCTTCGATCAAATTGTTAGAGAGGATCGCGTTTCGGTTGACCGAAGCAACAATAATAATAAATAACAGGAGTGAAAATCATTAGGTCATTATAAGTATTTTGTAACTGGTGTTGAATAACAGTCTTGTATATATTAATATGTTATATGAATGCATGATGCGCGATGTCATTGTAATTCAGTGGATATCATCATTACGATGAGAAAGCGTAAGTTTTGCATATTATGAGTAGGTGAATTACAGCAGAGCTTAGTGTTGTTGACTCGCGAAGGGCAGGTTACTCACTGTATGCGATCAAATTTATTGACTGCGTGTATAAATGTAATAATTGATAACTGCAAAAAATGTAAGGCGTCAGTATTCGATTTATATTTTAGGAATAGGGAAAGCTATTGCAAAATTGTAGGGTCTGTAAAAGTGAATTTCATGGTTTAATAAAATACAGGGGTGTTCCATTTGAATTAGTAGAGATTTTGAAAATTTTCGTTTGTCATTTTTGACACAATTTTTTTTACACTCTGTATATTGCAGTTCAACTTTTGATACATCTTTCGAAAGAGCCATCCTCCCTCTACAGTATCCTAAAAAAAATTGTTTCTAGCTGCTCACAGAACCAAAATGTTTCATGTATAATAAGTGACTAATTTTAAGAAAAAAAAATCTCAAGTCAGCTATCTCGAAAACTATCAATATTTTGATAGGGGTGCATTAAACAAACTGTCCTTAATTTATCACGTAGAATTCGATAAAATAATAAAAAACATAGGTTGATATTTAAAATAACAAAGTAAGTGCCTGTACAGACTGAACTGAACATCCTGTACATCTGAATTTATTTTTATTTTGAGATTAAAATTATGTCAGATTTGTGACGGATACTTCCCGATTTGCAGGTAGGAAGCTCGGTAGGAAGTGTGACTGTGACGCCCGAGTGTCGGTTTCTCTTTTATTTTGCCTCGGGCGCCAGTTCCCGTTTATAGTATACCCAATCAAGTTTTTTCTACATTACTGTGAAATTTTACATGGGTTCATTATTGTATTATACACGCGCATTCCTTGTACATTTATGACAGCACCTCCTATAGATGGACTTAACGAGTGTCCCTACAGGCGGCGATAGAGATTCACAAAATATCCGAAAGATGGCGCGACCGCGACTATGAAGTTGGACAGATACCTGCCAAATAGAAGTAATGTAGTTTCCATGTAAATATACAGGTTGTCTGATGATACTACATCTACAAGTAAAAATAAAAGTTCCTATAAACATAATATGCCCTAAAATGGTTCATAAAGGGCAGTTACAGCTCTTTCAGAGACGGAATAAAAGAATGGTTTTTGTTTATTTTAAACAATTTTTGAGCACTGAAAGCATCAATACTTCCATGTAAATTCAATATTATGAAATGTTCACTTCAAACAATGAGATCAATTAATTCTGTTAATATTTTTATTTAATTAAATCTCTAACGGAGTCGGGAGAACTGCACTGAATATAGGGAGTTTTTAATTGATCATTACCAATAGGTGCAATGTTGGTTGCCTATACTTGCGGTCACGTGGCTTTTAGACATTTATGAAGGCTCTGTATATTCTATACGTTCAAATTTAGATAAAAATTTTTCGGTAAAATCACTGCACGTCAACCACAAAAAACTATAAAATTGTTGGACAGTGATAGTGAACATTTTCTATGGGAAAATGAAGCGGTTCATAATTATAGGAATTTTTAGGAGGAACAGTATTTCTCGGGGACGGCTTCATAAAAGGGAGGGTGAGGAGGAGCAAGTGTCACCCCCTATAGATAGATATAGAATTTTGATAGATAACACTAATAATAGTAATAATAAATGTTCTATTTCAATTTATCGATATCTAAATAGATTGAAAATAGAGTAGGTACCTAAGTATCATAATTCGTGTTAAAAATGTGTAACTTCTATACGAATAGAAAATAAATAAACACTCCTGATTTCGCTCCTGTAAAATTAAAGCAGTACAATATCTGCTAGAACATCCATTTTCGTGAATGTCGTATGCGGTAATAAAGTAGCGATCAAAATTTAAAAAGACCTCCAAGGTGTAACGGCCACTTTTCAATTGAAACCGATATAAAAAGTTATCATCAAATACATTACATATAATCTAAATAATAATCATTAATCTAAAGAATGTGTTATCATGCATATGCCTATTCCATTAGAACAATATTTTATTAATTGCATGTTGAAAATTGATAAAAATGATAACACTATTATTGACTATTATTATATATAGTTCTGTGAACCACGTATCAGATCAGAGGCGTTGAAAAAGAAAACAATGAAGTCATTACGGTTACAAAAAGTATATATACCTACCCACAACAATCAAACATTTGCTTGCAAATTACATTTAAATTATATGGGAATTATTATGGGAATAATAAAAATAAATGGCAAATAGATTGTGTAAAAATAATTAGCAATTGTTAATTTGTAAATCTACGATAAAACTTTTATAAGTACCTATACCTACTTAAAATACTTTTAGAAGGTAAATAGCTTTTATGATGTGCATAAAATATACAGTGTGCGCATATGTAAAGTATGGAACCAATTTATTATTTTGTAAATACCCAATTTTTTTTAAAATCGCTAGGACCCGGTTTTTTATTTTTGCCCTTATTTTACATATAGGTATACATATATATTTTTATTAGGTGATTCAATGAAGCTACGTCGATAAAAACTTTAATATTTAAAATGCGGGACACCCTGCATTTTTTACATATTTGGAAAGTATATACTCTTTTTTACAAATATGCCGGTAATATGAGATTTTATGGGTCTATCTCTAATAATAAGGGAGATAAGCCTAAGAAAGTGCCATGAGAGCAATGTGCTAGAAAAACTTTCGTTTTTCTCTAACACATCACTCTTTTTTTGATGTATCTCCCTTATTACTAAAAATATACCTACCTATATAAAACCTTGTACGACCGTATTCGCAAAAAGGAGTTCTTTCGAAATATGTAAAAAAATACAGGGAGTCCCATTTAAAATATCAAAGTTTATCTTATCTTATCTTTATCTTAGCTTCATTGAGTCACCCTGTAAAAAATTAAATATATGTAAAATAAGGCTAAAAATAAAAGAAAATTAACGGGTCCGAGCGATTTTAAAAAAATGGTGATTTACAAAATAATGTAAAAATAAATAATAATTTATTCTATACTTTATGGTGCATTGTATATTATTTTATAATACACAATACATATACGCCACTCTTCTCCCGAAGTCTCTCCCTTTAGGGATAATCATTGTGCATGATTAGATAGGGTGGTAGAGATATTATTATTACAACTAACTCAAAGTGTATCGATTATATCGTGTATCGTAAATGTTAAATTAACTAATGTGGCGAATGCGCCAGTTTCTTGCAATGCGTAGGTATAGCAGTTACACTCTAAGGCGAAACTCATTAATTACAAAAGAAAAACTACTTATACTAACTAAACTTTCCTACATATTTAACTGAGTTGTTGAAAATGATTAACGATCGATCTTATCTTTAAGTGATTCTATCAACTTTCAAACTAGATTTATGATTATCTGTAAACGTTCCTGGATCAATTTAATCGAGCACGCGAAAGGCGGTTAATGCTTAAGTGGAATTAAACACTTTTTTGTATTAAGTTCACATACCCACTATAAAAATTCCTTGCTCATAAAATGACAAACAGAATATTTTCGCTATCTAAAACAATTATTCATGTACGAGTCAATAAAAATCAAAGCATCTCAATTAATCTTGAAGGGAGTTGAAACCTTTGGTGTGAAGCTAACTAACACTGACGTAGTTTTCCACATAACACCAAAATACTGTACTGCACTCGACGTGCGTTTCGCCAACCAAGTTGGCATCATCTGGAGATGATTAAAACAGTCTTAATCATCTCTAGATGATCCCAACTTGGTTGGCGTAACGCACGTCGAGTGCAGTATAGTGTTTTGGTGTTATGTGGAAAACTACGTCAGTGTTATCTCAATTAACTCACTTATAAAAAACTTTATAGGCAAAATCAAGATTAATAGATAAAAATCTATATTTTCTACTAAAAATGTTCCTGTGAGTTGCAACAAATACGTTTGATTACGAATAAAAAATCAGGTATCAGTTTAATAAGCGAATTGTGAAACTGTACAGATAAAGATATATTTTGTTAAACAATGTCATTTTTACGATTAAAAGATTAGCTTAGGAATCTACAGTTGCTTCCAGGAAACCAAGATATACGTAAATATCCGGTGGTAAAATAGCTATCTATATTCACTCCATTTACGACTACAAGAACAGTAAAGTGGAAACTTGTGAAGTAAAAAAACCCTTTTATCAATAAGCGCCGATTAAAACCGGATATGGTATAGGTACCTAAATATGCGTTTTTTTAACAATTTCAAGAACTGTGTGCACTCTAGTTTATTTAATTGACACGCACATAAAAAAATACCGGGTGTCAACGGATCTATTAGACAAGCCATAACTTCTAGAGTATTGGATGTATCAAAATGAGATTTGGTATAGGTAAATGGTAGAGGAAGAAGAAAGTTTTTGCATATTTTTCACGTTTAGGTTACTTCCGGTTTCACTGAAAATGGCTTCAATTTTGAATTTTTAAATGGAACACCCTGTATATTTTTACATATTTGAATTTCTGAGACAATTTTGGACTAGAAAATGACATTTTAAAAAGTTTTTTCGCCTATTTGATTTTTTTAGAGCCATTTTTAATATTGCATCTAGGTGGCCATGATTGAGCGCAAACTAATCTGAAGGCCTTAGATGATGTCAGAAAAATGTAATCGCAAAGTTTTAGTGATTAGTATGATAGATAGGAATGAGACAAGTTGGCAAAATTACTTTTTTATATCTAACTATTATTTTTTCAATTGGCAACACTTTTTAGACAAGCACTTTTCAAAAAGGGATTTTTTTTGCGAATCCAACGATACTAAATTCATTGTGATTGGATTAAAAATAAGCTCATAAAATACATTTACTCCAGTGAAGTTTTTAATAAATTCGTATACGAGTATTATACTTTAAAAGTTTTAATGTCATTTTCTAGTCCAAAATTGTCTCAGAAATTCAAATATGTAAAAATATACAGGGTGTTCCATTTAAAAATTCAAAATTGAAGCCATTTCCGGTGAAACCGGAAGTAACCTAAACGTGAAAAATATGCAAAAACTTTCCTCTTCCTCTATATACCATTTACCTATACCAAATCTCAATTTGATACATCCAATACTCTAGAAGTTATGGCTTGTCTAATAGATCCGTTGACAGCCGGTATATTCATTTCAAATTGATGCATGGGAAATACCTTTTACTATGGAATTATTTGCATCTGATAATGTTACTACGCCCGTATTTTGTCACGTTACAAAAAATCGTAGGATTAAAACCAGCATTGTTCGCCAGATAAGCATACAGGAAAGCGAGATAGTCAGTGTTAGACAAGGCCAAAATACAGTAGATACAATCATGGAAAGAACGACGGCAATTGTGTATTGCAATAATTAAAAATAACACCATCCTAACTCTAAAATAATTTAAAAATAAAAATGCATGATAAAATAAAAAAGATCAGTAAAAAACTAGCTAGACAATTATAAGATATACAGGGTTATTCAGAACTTATCTCCAAAACTTTGAGGATATGTGCATCCTTAAATAAGAAATCGATATCAGCAAAAAAATTTATAATAAAAGGCTTAGGATTTCCCGTAAACAATGTTTAAAGTTATACCATTATAAAGGACTACGTAGCTGGGCAACTGTACTTCAACGACATCTGATATATCACATTCCTTCAAAAAACAGTAAACAACAGTTTTTGTACCTGGCGAACACCTGGCGAATACAGTTGGAGTGGGGATAATATCTCTTATTGTCTATGCAGTCATCAGTCTTTCTGTGTCGCTGTCTCTGTGCGGGTGTTTTATTTATCGAGTGTTAAACTGTACAATTTTCAAAATGGCTCATGTGTACAGTAATGCTGAGTTAATGGACATGATTCTTATTTATGGCGAACTTGGACAAAATTCATTGGCAGCTTCGCGCTTGTATGCGGAACGATTTCCCAATCGACACACCGACACATCGACAGTTAGGTTTTGTGAGTGATTGTTGCAGCAAAATGCTGAAAATCCCCAATTTACTTAATAATTTGCGTTTACAAGATCAGCAACCAGGAGGAACATTCGGTTTAGTGCGGCAAAATTGGAAGGCGTGCCCAAAATTGTGTACAAATCCAGGAATATTATTTCGAACAGCTTTTTTAATAAGGTATGTGCAAATTTTTTATAAATTTCATGTTTCTAATCGTTTCAAACTAGTAATCAAGTAGCGCAATTCTTCAAAATTAGTGTAACCAAATTTTATTAGTTTTAAAGACACGTCACTTTGGTCACATCTATCTATCTTTAAGTTTATTTTAAAGTAAAAACGCTGCAAATCTTTTTTGCGCCGGGTGCGCCAGTTTTTTTCGTTCTAGCCAGTTTGCATTGTCAGTATCCAGCGGCGTGCAATGAAAAATTTTTAAATAGTTTTCAGACCCCGCCAAAAAAATTTTTTTTTGCACTACCACATTTCTACATGTATGTTGAACATCCCCAAATTTTATTATGGATAAGTTCTGAATAACCCTGTAGATACCAAACTTTACAGATTATTCTGTAAACTTTGGATATACCTACTAGCTCTTTATGTTCGAGAAAGACTTCCTCTTTATTAAAGCTTTAAAATGCAAAATACAATACCTGATATTTAACATGTGAATGTACTGACTTGAACAGTATGAAATCCAACAGCAGACTGAGCTCCGCCCAATTGTTTCAAAATCTGCCAGTGTGTACTCAAGATCGAAGGTTCAGTTCATTCACGTTATTTTTAATTACTTCTTCTCAAATGAATTAGAACGAGATAGGTAACCTAATAATTAATATACTAAAGTTAATCAAACACCTAGTCAACGATCTTTAATTATTTTAGGAATAGGCCACCTATAAAATGAAAATAAATAAACAGAACAGAAAGTAGATGATATTCAATATCAAGGAAAACTTTTAAAACGTAATCAACTAATCGAATCAAATGTGAAATCTATTTTTATTTTTTTGACATGTTTATTGCGTAGGTATAATAAAGACATGTTATTATTGTTATTATTATTGTGTTCTGCACTTCTCATTTTATCAATTATTATCACTGGTTTATTTATCTTGTAGACGGTTTAATACAAAGTCTAACAAGAAATTTTGCATGTCCACTTTCTTCCGGGCTAAGGTGAGTAAAGTGCCTTATGAATGACTGTGAAGTGACACCCGTCACCGTTAATAATGAATGGAATCATATGAACTTGTTTGTTTCCATAATCCTTCTATCGCTAATTGTTGATATCTTTCTTTTCTGTATATTTTTTAACTATGTTTTGGTCAGATGGCATTGACACATCAAAGAGGTAGGTATAACCCTTTTAATTTTATCCAGAAGTATTATATCTAATCTATTATGGGCTACTGTTTAATCAGTTTGTATGGTTGGGTCCCAGTATAATTTATATTTATTATGATAAAGTGTTGGTGGTGAACACCACCAACCACTGGCACTGCACTATGTCTATTGGTATATTACACAACTGCTAGTAGTTTACATTCGGATGTTATATATGTTCTATTGTTTCAGGACTATCCTTTTGACTTGAATTTTTGCACTATCCCTTAAAACATATTTCTTATAGTTATTTGTTGATATATAACTTGGTGTTATATTGCAAGTATAAATTCCTCTGTTTCCGGGTATAATTGGTCTATTTGTAAGATCTTATATGAAAGTTCTTTGTTTATATGTTCTTGGTATACACTATTATATCTGCCGTGTAATGCTTTAGTTTAGACGATTATAAATTTTGCTTTTGTACAAAGGCATTATTTTGTAAACATACTGCTTCTTCCATTGATAAGTTTAAGGGTGTGAAACCCCCTTGCGTGAAATTTTACAGGGTGGGTCGATTTTTTTCAATTTTTTTAGTGTAGGGAGACTATAGATATACGTACGGAGCATTATGCATTACTCAGTTCTTAGCTGGTTGATATTTCTTGTAGACGGGTTAACTGCCAAGTTTAACAAAAAATTGTTTTTGGTTCACAAAAAGATCACAAAACTAACTACAGGGTGCTTCAAATTCGATGCAATACATGGGGATCTCGGAAACGCTAAGAGATACGAAGTCGGTTAAATGGAGGCAAAGTTGCGTATTCAGGGGGGGCAATATAATGGTGAAAAGAGATCAAGGCTAACTTGATTAGTCTGCCAAATATTTTGAAAAAACCGAAAATTTCGATTTTCGTTTTTATTTTTTTGCGGGCCTATTTGATGGGGTATTCAAAAATAAAGCACACTTTTCTATAAAAACTTTTTGCCCTTTTTCGAATGGTGTTAGCAAATTTTCCGCAAAACGTTTCGTTTCTCGGAAACCAACATCAACTTAATTTTTTTAAATACGGACCTGGATTTTTTTTCCAATTTTTTTGAATCATTTTTGTAATTTGATAGAATGCCACCATAAAAGGAACCAGATTTCAACGTTTTGTCTAAGAAAAATTCATCATTAGTATTTTTGTTTCGACTTTTGTTAATTCTAGATATTAAATAATATTTTTGAGGTTTCATTTTTATTTACGATAAATAAACAAAAGCTAATAATAAAACAACGAATTAACAACTATAAACTTTGATGTAATTGAATAAACAATGAATAAAACAACAAAATATGTTAAAACTATAAAAACCCTAATGCAGATGTTGAAATAATCCTCCGTCATTATTCATGCAGAGACGTATTCGTCTTTTTAAGTTTTGAATAGATCTTTCGATTTCCCTTGCAGGTATTGCATTCAGAACACGAATAGTGGCATTTCTCAAATCCTCAATGTTATTATATTGATTCTTATATAAAACATTTTTAGTTCGTCCCCATAAGAAATAATCTAATGGGGATCAGGAGCTCTTGCTGGCCATTCTATAGCACCATGATTTCCAATCCATCTGTTTGGAAATGTTTCATTTAAGTAGTTGCGCACGATTCCTGAATTTTGAGGAAATTTAAATAAAATTAAAAAATTCAAGATTGCTGAAAGCAATTTTTAAGTACCGATAGTGCTTGACACAACATTGAAATGTGTTTGTCATAGAAACGTTTGCCTAGATAATACTAAATCTAAGAAGACCACGGGAAATTATTAATGATGGATTTTTCTTAGACAAAACCTTTAAATCTGGTTCCATTTATGGTGGCATTCTATCAAGTTACAAAAATGCTTCCAAAAAATTGAAAAAAAATTCCAGGTCCGTATTTAAAAAAATTAAGTTGATGTTGGTTTCCGGGAAACGAAACGTTTTTCGGAAAATTCACTAACACTATTCGAAAAAGGGCAAAAAGTTGCTATAGAAAAATTCTCTTTATTTTTGAATACCTCATCAAATAGGCCCGCAAAAAAACAAAAACGAAAATCGAAATTTTCGGTTTTTTTCAAAATATTTGGAAAACTAATCAAGTTAGCCTTGATATCTTTTCACCATTATGTTGCCCCCCTAAATACGCAACTTTGCCTCCATTTAACCGACTTCGTATCTCTTACCGTTTCTGAGATCCCCGTGTATTGCATCGAATTTGAAGCACCCTGTATATTGTAAGACTAGAACTCACCTTCCATGAGAAAATCCTGCGGCAGCACCCAATCCATGAACTTCTTGGTGAGGTTATACAACCCCCCCATTCCCACGGGATTGAACGAGACCGAGCTGATGTACTCGCTATTTTCAGTGTAATTGGAATACTTGGGGATGTCATCCATGAGATCCTGCAGGGCATCGTCCAGGTTCTTCGTAATCCTGTCGATGCTGTTGGCGAAGCCGCCATCGGAGACGCTGGCCACCGCGAAGAGGACCGCGCACGTCGCCAGGAAGCAAACTACATTCGCGGAGTATCTGGTGCTCGGACCGGCGGACGTTCTCTCTAAGTTCGTCGCGCGACGTGCCATTGTGACTGCTGCGCGATGGCGTGAGTGGGACTAGCAACAGCTCATTTTCTCACTTATCGGTCTAGGCAGGAGATAGGCAGATAATATACATTATTAGACTTTAATGCGGTTTAATTATCTTATTTTATTTATTTTTTGACGGTATCAGATCGGTGACTAATGGCTGATTGATATATCTACGTCTCGTTTCTTTATAGATTGGCGTTTCCTTGTGGAGCAGTGTTTTTCTTGGATCTAGAAAATAAAAATCAAAATCAGTATTTTTTCATTGTTATCAGAGTATCGTGCTGTAAATTATAAACATGACAGGAGAATGCAGTCACATAAAAACTATTTTTCAGAATGAACTAAAATGAATTTGAACAAATACCAGAAATGGGAGTGACTTTCGCGTACCGTTTGCTAGGTGTTCTGTTACTTCTAATTCTATAAATCATCTAGGTTGAAGGATTTACAATCATTTATCATGGGTAACATAAAATCTAGTGTAAGTTTATTTGTTTTTAAACGAAATTAAAAAATGTTTTTAACCGAGGACTGTTTTTATACCTTGTCGGAGTTTTTATTGTAATTAGTTGTTTTGTTTAGTTTAAGCTTTCATTTGACTATTGCCATACATTGTTTTCTAATGTCTATCTGGTAAAATAAACGAATTGAATTGAATATTCACCATACGATAAGATTTCTATGATTAAAACCAATGTTTATAGAAAAAATAAAAATAAAAAATAATATAAACTGCTGAAATAAATGAAGATGTAGCGAACTCTCACGATCATATTGGCATAGGTGTCAATTGATCTCGCCCCAATAGCTTGGGAACCAAGAAGTTTCATCCTCCATTATCTGTCAGAGGATTAGTTTCCATGGAAAATTCAGAGACAGGTAGATTTTTATTTGAAGAGGGACATATTTTTATAGTATTGACATTTATACAGGGTGAGATGTCAAAAACAACTTTTATACGGGTTATGTGCCACAATTTACTCTCACAATTTACTGCATCTTTACTGTAGTGGTGAGAAATACACCGTAGTGCCCTCTTTTGGTCTTTGCTACTATCCGTCTAACAATTATTGTCTAATTGACAGACAGATGCGACCTGTTTTCCGCAAGTGCTATTATAGCAGTGGCCTCTATAGTCTTTGAGGAAGACAATCCTCCTTATTTATTTGAAGGAGATGCCGAAAACAACTACTCCACGGCCTATAAATAACTTGATGGTCTCTCAATTTTCCATCGAAACCAATCCTTTGACAAATAATAGAGGATGAAACTTTTCGTTGATCCATTATATACCAAAAAAATATTTTAAATATGTTGGAAACTATTGAAAATTCGAAAATTACACTTTTATTTTACTAATAAATTATATCTATATATTTTTTCTGCTACAAATAGTAAAAAGTGTACAAAATTAAAATACATGCCAATTATCATCAACAATTTATTATTTAGAGATGACAAGTATCACAGAAACTACATCGCTTTTATATCATATTTAAACAGGGTTATTCAGAACTTATCTCTAAAACTTTGAGGATATGTGCATCCTTAAATAACAAATCGATATCACCAAAAAAATTTATAATAAAAGGCTTAGGATTTCCCGTAAACAATGTTTAAAGTTATACCATTATAAAGGACTACGTAGCTGGGCAACTGTACTTCAACACATCTGATACTTTTCTACCACATTCCTAAGAATGTGATAAAAAAAAGTAAACACGTTTTTGTCTGGAACGCCTGGTTAAAACCGACCGAATAAAGTTGGTGTGGGGATAATATCTCTATTGTCTATGAGTCGTCAGTCTATGTGTGTCGCTCTCGCAGTGCGGGTGTTTTATTTATCTTAAGAGTGTTAAACTGTTAAATTTTCAAAATGGCTCATGTGTACAGTAATGCTGAGTTAATGGACTGTTACATATCACGTACGAGTTAGGTTTTGTGAGTGGTTGCTGCAGCAAAATGCTGAAAATCCCCAATTTACTTAATAATTTGCGTTTACAAGATCAGCAACCAGGAGGAACATTCGCTTTAGTGCGGCAAAATTGGATAGCTTTAGGGACAAAATTTCGAACAGCTTTTGTAACAAGGTATGTGCAAATTTTTTATAAATTTCATGTTTCTAATACCTAGTAATCAAGTAGCGCAATTCTTCAAAATTAGTGTAACAAAATTTTATTCATTTTAAAGACACGTCACTTTGGTCACATCTACCTATTTTTAAGTTTATTTTAAAGTAAAAACGCTGCAAATCTTTATTGTGCCGGGTGTCGGTATACTCTCAGAACTTCCGAAGTTTTTTTCGTGCTAGCCAGTTTGCATTGTCAGTCCCAAGGTCACTCCATTACAGTGGACCAGTATCCAGCGGCGTGCAATGAAAAATTTTTAAATAGTTTTCAGACCCCGCCAAAAAAATTTTTTTTTGCACTACCACATTTCTACATGTATGTTGAACATCCCCAAATTTTATTATGGATAAGTTCTGAATAACACTGTATACAATACAGTGTACAATATGTAAAGAGTTGCCTAAAAAATATTAAACAAATTTTGAGGAAAAAATTATATGACTGTTTGATCATTTATTTTGAAGCCAAGTGAGATGAAATTTAAAGTATTATAGATATTTCCATTAGGTATTTAGCAACAAAATTAAATTAGAACATATATTATTAATGAAAGTATCCAAATATTATTATTACAAATCGATGAAGATACTGCTGCTATAACTTATTTGTGGTACAGCTCTGATTCATTTAGAAAAAATTTGAGGATATCATGTTCACGTGAATAAATGAATCATTAAATTCTTGTAGCTAATTTATAAACAGTTTACGTTTACCACAATACCGAGTAAAAATTATCATTCTTTTCCTTCTCCGAACTTTTTGGGTATTGATGACTTTCCAAGTGTAACATAACCCTGATTTTCTTTGAATAATTGTGAATATTTCATACTATTGTTAAATAATTCTATACAGTTTGTTACTTTAACAATTAATGAAGCAAACAATTTTTATAGAAAAGAGCGACAAATTATTTATATTAATGGTCCTAAAGGTATTGGACGATATTGGCGGGGAGACTTTGCTTGGAGGTAACCTAAAGGCAAAGAATAATCAGTTTATTGTCTTTGCTATTGACGATTCAGATTACCGATGAGGGCGCTGCAAATTGTAAACAAATATGGAGGAAGACGAGTAAACATTTCGCATTTCATATCACATCATCTAGCAATTTAGCATTCAACTGCCATAAATATAGTGACTTTATGTGCTAGTTAGGGTGAAATAAAGGATAAGAAGAGTGGTAAAAGCAGTCAAACGTCCCATAAGTGCTTCATTGCTAATTATATGAATTTTTTGGGTTGAAACAGGTACCCTAGTTTTTGAATACTTACATTTTGGCCTAAAATAAGTGTAATAAACTGTATGGTGATACCATACTAGTGCTTGTTACTTGTTAAATAATGTTTAAATTAAAATATATTGTTTTTATAAGATTAATAATAGAAAAGTATAGACAAACTGCAACAAAGTGGTTATGTTCTGTAAATAAACGTGTTCCCTGTTAATAAATTGTTACATGCCTTTTGGAGAAATGAGTGAGAAACAATTTCTTATACTAGGGCCAAACTTCTACCTATCTTCTATCTAAACACTTCTATTGACACGTTTTGTGGAATGACACCCATAACCGGCAGTTTGTGTTGTGCTGATTTCTTTTGAATGCCATTTTAAAATGTAAAACCAAAGATGTACAAATATTAATCACGTCGTTTTTAACTTTATATTTATTTATTTATTTATTTATTTATTTAAAATTCGTGTTAATATACACCAGGGTGTTTACACTCGTCACAAAAACCAGAATACGGAGATTACTTACTTACTAGCTAGAGTACAAATAATCATATTAAAGTGCCTATTATAAAAAGATTAAGATCAATAAATAACAAGTAGAATTATAGATACATACATATTACAAACAATAAATTAAAAGAAAAAAATACTACGAACAAACAAATTTAAAATAGTCACTAGATCTCGCGAAAGTCGCTTGATAAAAATTGATTAAAATCATAAAACGCGTTCATCAGTAAATAATTCTTAATTTTTTTTTTAAATTTATTCAAGTGTAGAGTCTTTAAATAATCAGGTAGAACATTAAAAAATTTCACACCCAAATAACCAGTACCATTTCTTGTTCTTGTTAACCTTAGGTATTTATCTGAGGAATAATTTCTATTACAGGTGCTATATGAGTGACTTTCATGGTTGCAATGGAATGACTCTATATTTTTCTTAACATGAACAAGGCAATGGAATATATAAGTACAAGGAAACGTGAGTACATTCAACTTAACAAACTGATCTCTACAATCATCTCTGTATTTTAAACCCGCTATAACCCTTATAGCCTTTCTTTGCTGCGAAAATACTTGATTGCTAGAGGGTGCGTGACCCCAAACAAGTATCGCGTAGGATAAAACAGAGTGCATAAAACTATGATACACCATTAATAATGTATTCCTGGACACTACACGTGCTAGACTTCGAAGCAAGTGGATATACTTAGACATTTTAGAGCAAACGTAGTTGACATGCTGGTTCCATAATAATTTAGAATCCAGGTGTACCCCCAGAAATTTAACAGAATCAGGATTACTTATATGTTCTGAATTTCGTAACGTGAAAATCATAGTTTCGGTTTTTGTCGTGTTGAGACTTAAGTTATTAGATGAAAACCAGTTATTAACATGTGATAGTGTTTTATGCCTTTTTTCTGTCAGTAATGTGAAATTACTATTTCTAGTTATTATATTAGTATCATCAGCAAAAAGTACACTATTTATATTATCTTTATCTAACGAATTTGGGAAGTCGTTTATATATATCAAAAAAAGAAGAGGGCCTAATACTGAACCCTGAGGCACCCCATGTAAAGGTATTTTAATATTGGATTTGACTTGATTGTATTGAACATATTGAGCTCTATCACTTAAATAAGATTTCACCAAATTTGAACTATCACTTGAAAAGCCATAATAATATAATTTCTTTATCAGGATAGAGTGCGAAACACAATCGAATGCTTTTGTTAAATCCAAAAACTGGGAGTCTACGTACTCACCATTCTCAAAACCAATATTAATCATTGTTGTTAGATAGTCAATAGCCAATGTAGTTGATAGGTTATTACGGAAACCATATAATACCAAAAAATCACAAGCACCACTAAATTATTACGTTAAACAAACCCAAATACATGTTATTTATCATTTATCATTATATCAGCAATAAGCCTCCAAAAAATTACCTTTTAAGTAGGTTGAAATATTTTCATGCAGAGGGCGCATTCATTTTTTGAATCGCCAATAGGTTAAGAACTAGAAGGTGAAGTGGGTCGACATCTTCAACTCTTCTACCAATTTGGAGAATGAATTCTTCAAAAGAAATGAATTCGATTTCCCTATTTTTACCTTCTACGATATATATTTCAAACATTAACAATGTAATTAACTACAATTACTCGTTACTGCTTCCTGTTACATGAAATTGTTAGCGCTTTTATGCTGTTACTTCGTAATTAACTACCCACATTACTTTTTGTCTGTGCTTATACATAGAAAACGGCAAACCATTCACCGGTGCAGAAGAGTGAACTGGCACGTGCAGACATGCCTAAACTATTTTGCTAGTGAAAGCCCTCGAAAATTATGCCATCTGGTTCGCTGGCAAGTGTATTCCGCTAGTTTCTAATGTTAACCATACTTAAAACAGCTTTTAAAACTGTTTACACATTTATTTGGGTATTTCGTCAAAAAATTTAATCTAAAATACTTAATACCTAAAATTAACGATATTTATTTCAGTTTTATCTGGTGAATCTGGTTTTCTTTGTTATCTACTATCGTACTAATTCAGAGGAAATATAACCTTATGGTTGAAAAGGACGTCGGGTGCAAACCACAGCCCCTCGCCCAGCATTAAACTAGAACTAACTTATGAAGAGAAATAGAAACTTCATTAGATCATAATATTCTTGACTTAATACTTAAATATACAGTGTAGCCCACCGAAAAGAGTCCACCTTTTATAACTTGGTATAAAAGTTTTTTCAAACACATTCCAGAGACAGACCAATATTTATTTCAAGGTGGACATTTTCACATCATGTATTAACATTTATACAGAATGTCTCAAAAAAGAGTGATTAGCAAAATGTATAAAACACCCTGTGTATTTTAATAGATATAGATATAGACCGCCCTTTCACGAACACATTGATATAGGGATTGATAGCTCCAATAGTGGGGGAGGGGATAGATATGTCATTTGCTGATAAGACGGACTGTTAGGAATGACCATAGACTTAATAAGAGGAGACCTCACGGTTCATTCATAAATAACCTTTTGTTTTGTATCAATCATTGGCAATGTGTATGACAAAGAATACCGAGAGAAAGAACGGCAAAATTCCGACTCCGTGCAACGTTGCAAAAGTTTGGGAGAACTTGCTTCCGACGCCAAAGGCGTACTGTTTTTGGAAGGGTTGGGTATGATAATAAAACATCAAAAAAGGAATTTTAAGAAAATCAGTACTATACATTGCAACAGCAAAAGCTTGTGAGATTAGAAATTAAATTAGTATCGGAGTTTTAATGTAGGGAATATGAATTGAAACTTGAACACTTAAAATTCTGAATTAAGTAAAGGTGGTACACCTACTACATTACAAAAACTCATATATACAGTAGTGTAAAAAAGTATTTTTCAGTTTTTCAAAGATACCCAAACTCTGTATACAGGGTTCAATTACATTTAAAAGTGAAATATAATTTAAAATAAGAAAGATGTACATGGTGTTAGTTTTTAATTCAACTTTTTGTTTCAAGTTATTTGACTTACTGTTTTCAAAATAACTCTTTAAAAGCCTGATAATGGTGATTTTCTCTTAGATTAGTATAAAGGATACCTTTAAAAATTACCTTGGTTACGCAACTGATTTTAATTTTTGTGTGCAAACGTTGCATGTTGGCTTCACACTTACCAAACATTATAGGTTTTTTAATTTGTTATGCAGCAAAGTGCTGAATGATGCCTTAGCTTCTTGCTTGGATTCTTGTTTTGATCGTATTTAAGTATGTGTGTAGGTAACTCCAAAAACTAACACATTAGCCATATTTTAAAAAATAACAAAAGCAATTCCATAATATAATATAGTATATATATACTATATTCCGTAAAATGATAAGGAAGCCAGCCAGCACGCCCCTGAAAATCCGTAAATATGGCGTGACAAATATAGCCACCGAATAACCAAACAAAACTTGGCAAAATTTACCTGTGGAAAGACAGTTTTGAATATAAAGAATTAATTTTTCCATAAATTTGACACTGACGCACCATTTTCTGAAGAATAGTAATAAAATCCTTACGAAAAACACTGAAAAATTCACAAAAGCAAAATTCCGACTGCCAGCAACACCGCACAAAAGAAATACTATAAACACAGAATTAGTGTATAATTCTGTGCTATAAAATACTACGATTCACGTGCATCAATGGACATGCGGATTGGAGTAGGGAGCAATGATGCCTGTTCATTCCATTTTTGCGTTATGAAGTTAGTTTTTATCGCAACTTTTTTAACAAAATATGATTTATCTACTTAACTAGGAAACGGGAAAATATTTTTATGTAATATTTTAACCTTAACCCATAATCATGGTAGTTTAAATGTGAAAATATAAATTACACAATTGACAGTTTGGCAACAGTTTTTCGTACAATCATAAAGTAGACCTTGCAGTTGACCAGATAAAGAGTAAACAAGGGGATCTCTGATTGCTTTAAAATGTAAACAATTACATCTCCCTTGTCTTATAAATCTATGGAAATGACTAACACACTCATGGGATGATGGTGCATATACACTGTCTATATACTTACTACTACCAACTGTTATTTAAAATTTTATTAGGTTTACTTTTCAGGTTTATCTGAATATGTTATAGAATGGAATAGATATAGAATATAATAGATTCTATTAGTTTCTATTCATGTGGTTTCATATTCTATGGTTTAATTTATACCTATACCCTATTTGCAGTGAACAACTCTTCAACATGAAGGCATGACTTGTTAAACTATATGTTCGTTTCAAAACGGTGATTTTTTAATAAAAAAAATAATCATTTAAATTTACATAGTCCAAGAAACATGTTTTGAGGTCGTATCGATGTGAAATCTATTAATTAATTTCTTGGTGATAAAAGTCCTACTTCATAACAGCAAGTCATTATTTGATACTTATATTTTAACAAATATTATTGTTTTATGCATCGGAACATGTATAATGTAGATACTAACTTATCTCAAATTTAGGCAATACTTAACTGTAAGTAATTTTATTTTAAAATAAGGAGGTAGCGTTATTACGTAAACATTTTTTTGAATTTATTTATATTTCTTATATCATAATATGTAGAGATTCTGTCATCGTATATCTCAGGCAGACTTTTCAGAATAAAACAGGAAGATGAATATTCTGACCTGAAAGATATAAGAGCAGGAGTGCCCCAGGGTAGCATTCTTGGCCCTATCCTTTACCTGCTATATACTAGTGATATGCTAGTACCAGAAGAGACCACTGTAGCTACATTTGTTGACGACACTGTACTTCTTGCGGTCGGTAAAAATCAAGAAATATCCACTAGAAGATTGCAAGTAGCGAGCAACACAAGTGACACACTTGATTAGTCCAAACAATGGAAGATCAAGCTAAAGGAGCTCAAATCAATCCATGTTAACTTTACCATCAAAAGACTAGTTAACCCTCCGTTCTTGGATATTAATGGTACTATTGTGCTCAATGAGAATAACGCCAAATACCTAGGCATGACCCTGGATGCCAAGCTCCGGTGGAAAGAACATGTGAAGAAGAAAAGAACCGATCTTGGTTTGAAATATAGACAGGATTATTGGCTGCTTGAAGAAATTCCAAGTTGTTAATACATAATAAGATACTAATCTACAATCAATCTTAAAACCAGTTTGATTATACGGTATTCAACTTTGGGGTTGTGCTAGAAATAGTAATATTAAAACCATTCAGACTTTCCAGAACAAAGTGATGCGTAACATAATAGACGCTGCATGGTACATACGTAACTCCGACTTGCATCGAGACCTTAACCTCCCAATGGTTAAAGGTGAGATCAAAAGGTTTGTTAGCAGACATGAGGCCACTTCACCTCCCATCAATGCAGAAGCTCTTCAACTGCTGGACAAACAACATCTTGTTCGAAGACTGAAGGGACCCAAACCATTCGAGCTGGTGTAATGTGATGTGTGTAAAAGCAGGACATAGTGCGCCATAGTGAAATTGTTAGAAGAAAACAATCTAAAGGACATCGTTGGATGAACTTTAGTTAATAAATGTTTAGTTTGCAAGATTATTAGAAGAAAATTAATGGTTGGCCATCAGACTAGTTTTAATAGCAATAAGATTCTCCAACAAATTAAAAAAAAAAATAAATTCTTATATCACGGATATATGGAATTAAGATATAAGTATTAGAGAAACTGCCACCATAATGCAAGGACATCAGAAGACTGCACGATTTTTATTTTTAAACAGACTTCTAACACAAATATGTTATTTGCATACAGATAGAAAATATTTGTTTTAATGATTCTGCTATTTAAATTTATCTACCTACATATATAAAAAGCTAGAACATATAAAAGTTATTTTAATAAAATCTACACACTATAATTTACAAAAGTTGTGTGGTATGTATATCTGACTAGTTTAGCACTTAAGACTATCTTTACCAACAGGTTAATAAAATAAATGTGTAAATCCAATTCAATACCACTATATCATATCAGAAGGCAGTTAGTTGGGTCACGCGAGACGAAAATAAATTTCCTTTTGTGAAGTTGATATATCCGTTGTATTTTTATGATAACTTGGAAATTATAGATAAAAAATATAATATAACAGGTGAATTTATCAAAAAAAAGATACATTTGAAGATAACATTTTATCTAAAGCTTCAGCTGCGCTGTTAAAAAATTACACTTGATGTTTATTGGCTAAAAATTCACGTTTGAGATGATAAATTTGCCAGGTGTCGGATCGGACGAAAACCTGATGAGTTTCCGTTTCTTACTTTTTCGGTACAGATACCATTGACCAATAACAGCTTTTCGGAACATGTATAATGTAGGTACAAACTGAAAAGCGTTCAATTTGTACAAAGAAACCATCTTATTTCAATAAAATACCAGTGGCTTGAATATAACCTCGATTTCTAAGAGCTCCTTAAATTCCTTGGAAAACATAACGCATCTTTATTTTCCATTGGTACGCATAACCATCTTTCAAAGTAGAGTAGACAACTCAGTGCAAACATTTTACTATTACTACTGTAAAAAAAATGAAGTTTTAGTGACCATTTCATAATGATGAGAGATGTAAAGCCCGCTACACTATTCGTTACTTCGTCAATTCGTCGCAGTAATTCACGAAGTATTGCTTAGTGAGTATGACGCGCTGAGCTGATGCGATTCGTTGTGCGGCGCTTCGGCAGACTTCGCCCAGATGTCGGCATTTGGACGAATCATCAAAGGGAAAATTAACGATGCGACGAAGCGACGAAGTTGAACGCGTTCGGTCTCAGAACTCATTCGCGAATCATTCGTTGAAGAAACCAGTCGTCGTGTGTATTTAGTTTACTTCAAAATGGAATGGAATGACGATATTGTTTTTAAATTTATACAAAAAATACAATAACCACATAACAAGCTTGAGCCGCAGCGAGAAGAAGCAGGTCTTCTTCTTCACAATTCATTTTTACTAACGACAATAAAAAAAAACACAAAATGTTTGTTTTAAACAGTAGATAACCGTAGTAAACTTGACCAGTATATTTTTATTCTGACATTGAAGTTTTTTGGTCGCACTTCGCACAATGGACGAATTTTCATGCATCATCGAAGCGAAGTGAATCAACGCATAATGAGTAGGATGTAATGCGTCGGATGGTCGAAGCGCGAATTGACGAAATGAACCGACGAATCGCATTAACGAAACGAATCAACGAATAGTGAGTAGCCGGCTTAAAAGGTGACCCCCCCCCCCCCCTTATCGCCTTTATTTTCAACATCCAATTTCAAAACTTTGTTTACTTCAAAATATACGGGGGGCACCAAAAACAAACTTAGGAGATTATAGATACTCGAGATATTTGTACTTTGTTATTGCAATTTTGTTATTGAATTTATTTCTAATACAGTACCTATTTTGTTATTAGTATATTAATCTAAGGTGACAATAATATATATTATTATTAAAATAACCAAAATTTATTTCACAACTTCATATTATTGTCTAAGTTTATTTATTAGTCTAAGTTTAGGTTAAGAATTAATTTAAGAAAAGGGTTGTGTGAATGGCCATTAGGCTAGACCCATTGTATATTTCTTATAGAATTTGCAATAAAGACGTTTATTATTATTATTATTATTATTATTATTATTATTATTATTATTATTATTATATTTGTAAGAGTAACCGAAATAAATATAATTAACATCAATATCAACAACCTAATTAAACTTAAGATTAACAAGCGAAGATATTAACAAACAAACAAAAATAAGCATATTTTCTATTATAGCGTAATTTTTTGACACACAAATATTTTACTTTTTGATAATATTACGAGGTAGATGACGTATTTCTAAAAAAATCATAAATAAATCATAGGTAAATATTGTTTTCGAATCAACACACACACGTCACACGTTTACTATAATTAATTACAGATCCTTAAAATGAGATTTTGTGGCAAATCACTGTTTAACGTGTATCATTCATGTGTGTACTATCGAGTTAGCTCGGGAGTTAGCAAAGACTACTCCAGTTAAACCTCCTACAGCAAAAAGAAAGAAAAATCCTAATTTTTCATATAAAAATTGATCTATAAATGATTTTTGAACCATGAAGGGTTACTAGTCATCTAAATACGTTGATACCAGTAGAAACGGCCATAATTATTGCGGCTGACGTAAAGTACAAGCTCGGGAATCAACATCTATTCAAACTGTAAATATGTGGTGGGCTCACACAACAAATCCTACATTTGAAGCAGATGCCAAAAACAATTACTCCACGGGCAATGTGCCCCGACTGGCATTGCATTACTTTAGCATCTCTATAGGAGTCGCCACATCATTCATCGAACTAATCACACATTGACCGGTTTCGCGCTTATTATACACTCATCAGAGTGCCATAGGTAGTGGACTCGATGAATGATGCTGCGACGTGATTGCCTAATGGGCATCGCGAATGTTAGTAGTGGTGAGAAACACACTATAGTCCTCTTTGGGTCTTTGCTACTATCTGCCTGACAATTATTGTCAAATGCTCTCTTTGGGTCTTTGCTGCTATCTGCCTGACAAGACAATTATTGTCAATTTGACAATAATTGTCACAATAATAACCACTACTAACATGCCAATTGCTATTATACCGGGATATCAAAATTTATCTTGGTCAAGGGTGGTTGTGGAATGTAAAACGTGTGTCTTACTTTAAATTTGAAATAATTATGTCACTGTCACACTGACATCATCAATAACCTACAAATTTCATACCTATTTATTTCAGGTGTAAAACAATAATGAACTACAAATTAAGAAATAACGGTTTTAGTAACAAGAAAAACTAAATTACAGTAATTGTTGGAAATGTCCCCCGTTTTGTTCGATGCACAAGTTGACGCGCCTCCTCATGCTGTGAAAAGCGTTTTGCAGCATTTCTGGCGTTATGGTTGCACATTGCTGAACAATTCTTTGTTGCAGTTCTTGCAAATTATTTACCGGAGTTGCGAAAATCTTGTTTTTTAAGTAAGGAAATATAAAATAGTCCATAATTGTCAAACAAGGTGATCTCAGAGGAAACTCAACTTCTGTATGCAAACTTATCAGCCGGTCATCAAAAAACTCGCGGAGGAAAGCAACATTTTCTCGTGTAGTATGTGCTGTTGCACCGTCATGTTGGAAATAACCGTACCGAAGTTCATCATCGTTTAACTGTTGCACAAATTCAGCCAAAAAGTTGTGTCTGTACCTTTCTGCGTTGACGGTGAAATCGAAAAAAATTGGCCCAATTATTCTTCTGCGAGAAACTGCCATCCAAACACCAATTTTTTGAGCATGTAGTGGCGATTCAGGGAAAACATGAGGGTTATCATTGCTCCACATTCGCATATTTTGAGAATTGATGTATCCCGAAAGGTGGAACCACGCTTCGTCAGAAAAAGAAGTTAAGTCCAGAAGATCGTCATTCATTAAATTATTGACAAACCAATGGCAGTAAGCAAGGCGTCTGGGGTGGTCTGCGGGCAGAAGAGCTTGATGTGCTTGCATCTTATATGGATGTATGGTCAAGTCTTTCTTTAAAATCTTATGACATGTTCCATAAGAAAGTCCAATTTCCTGAGAAAGACGTTTCAAAGATTTTGCAGGCTCCTCTTCCATACGTTGACGAACGTCATTGACAACTTCTTCTGTACGAACTCTTGGTCTACCAGCACCTATTTTATGAGTCACACAACCAGTTTCGCGAAACACTTCAACACAATTTGTAAGGCACACATAAAAATTGTCCGGTAATATTGCCACGTTTGGGAAGTGCTCTCGAAAATTGTCCAAACACAAACGTTGACTGTATTGCCAATTTCCATTAACTAGCGCACCCTTTCGAAAATAGGCTTCAATCATGAAAATTTTGTGCTGTGTGGTAAGAGGCATGATTCAAAAACTGGATTAGAAAATTTCAGCACAATGACTTGACAGATTCTGACAACAAAACATATTCAAAAATTTAAAGTAAGACACATGTTTTACATTCCACAACCACCCTTGACCAAGATAATTTTTGATATCCCGGTAGCATAAGTTATTGCTAGGGTTCCAAAGGTTTCCTTTTTTCCTCTTTCATAGTTGGGGAACTCGTAGAATGCAGCTACATATTTACATTTACTTTACACAACTAAATGAACAAAAACAATAAATTTATAAATACCTAGATACAATGAGTAGTAATAAAGTAATTAATAACATAATTCCTAGACATTTTAAGATGCGCGATTAAGTGTTTTACTTATCACAAAGTAAACATTCAACAAAAACATTTGAGTCATTTCCCAAACCCTAGATTAAATGCTTAATCTATTTTTAATAACAAGTAAAGATTTATTTTTTACAGATATACACTTTTTTATACGTAAGTATACTTCAATACTGGTTTTCAGACAAGGTTTTTTTTATCTTCAAAGTAAGTATTACTTTATCTGAGAAAAGCACATCTTGGCACTTTCATTAATTATGGGATGAACTGATGTTAACCAACATACTGTGCACAACGTTAAGGGTCCATTCACCGTAGACTTGACAGAAATGAATTCGGGGTCGGGTTGAGAGGTTAAATAGCCGATGGGTGAAGACTTACAAATTCCCACTATCAAATTATTTAGATTTCGGAGGTGCACGTAAAGCCGAAGTAAAAAGGCACATGGAAATAAAGTTAGCCCTCATTGCAAGGGTACCGGATTTGTCTTATAATTGCAACAAAATTTCTTTTTAACGTTATAAATTATATATCACCGGAAAGACCAAAAGATAAACTAGATCCCTATAGTACCAAATTTTTGTTTAGAACATGTATTTTAGAGATAATAATTTTTGAAAACACGCTATTTTAGTGCAAGATTGTTTGCCTGGAATTTTAAAAATAAAAAGAATTACAAAAAATTACTACTAAGTATAGGGATTTAGATTAAATTCTTCTCTTTCAATACTTTTTTACTAAAAGTCGCTATCTTTTATAGTTTTTTTATAATTAGACAGGAGACGAACGCCGATTTTGGGCTTATTTCGGACGAGTGAATAGACTCTTAAATTAGTTCATATAAAAGGTCAGTGAATTATGAAAATATCTCGAACACA
This sequence comes from Pogonocherus hispidulus, assembly GCA_963924545.1. Classification (NCBI taxonomy): domain Eukaryota; kingdom Metazoa; phylum Arthropoda; class Insecta; order Coleoptera; family Cerambycidae; genus Pogonocherus; species Pogonocherus hispidulus. The sequence goes on from OZ004698.1 coordinate 8,966,288, forward strand.
ATACACTTAAAAACCAAGCTAGACTGTATATGCACTATTAAATTTAACCTTCACCTTTGCTAGAATTACATAGTTTCTATTGTTTTCTAGAATACTCGTTCACTGTCAGCTACGTAAAGTGTAGTTTTAATAAAACATGTCTTGTATCATATTTGTTGTCAAAAGACACAGTTTTCAGGCTTTCTGTCAATCAAACAAATATGATCCTCTCAGAACTTGAATTGACAGGTATTATTAATCCAGCAATCGATAAATTCTGTTACACACCTATCCCAAATGTGAATATGTATTTATAAAGTGAAATATATAAAGGGATTTTAGTACCCTCCGTAGTGCCCACACCGTAGTGCCCTCTTTGGGTCTTTGCTACTACCTGTCTGACAATTATTGTCAAATTGACAGACCGATAACGACCTGCTTTTTCGCAGGCGCCATTATAGCAGTGACCTCTATTGTCTTTAAGGAAGACAATCCTACTTATTTATTTGAAGGAGATGCCGAAAACAACTACTCCACGGGCAATGTGCGCCGACTGACATTGCATTACTCCAGCATCTCCATAGGAGTCGCCATACCGTTCATCGAGAGCAACTACCAGACACTGACCGGTTTCGCGCTTATTTTGCGCTCATCAGAGTGTCATAGGTAGTGGACTCGATGAACGATGAACATCGTTGACTTGACATTCGACTATGGATTACTTCAAGTTAAGACTAGGGATTGATTTCAAGTCAGGTCAAGTAGTTTGAATATCAAGTTAAGTCGTGAATCCCTACCCATAACCGTATAGACTTTCTTTTTTCCGTTTTCTTAAAATCGGCGCCACAACACAAACTATTTCATAGAAGTTCATCTTTCATGTGATGGTAACGTCAACGATTTTTCATCTCCTATGCGCGAAGGCAATAATTATTGTTGGGAGGTTTTTATTGGTGCAATTTTGTAATTGCCTGAAAGACAAAATCGCCCGTGCCCAACAGACCTTACTGTTAAAGACACAAATATCAATTTGGTCTTTCTCATTGGTCATTATTCTTGGTCATTGGTCTATTATACAATTCCAGTTAAAAAAACGAACCTTTTAAACGTTAAATCATTAAAAAAACGTTAATATCTAGTTATTTTTTTAGGAAAGCAACCCAGACTACAATATATACAAGATGATGTAGAACAAGACAATAACGCTTTACTTCTTTGCCGAGATAATTAAGAATAACTGAACTAACACAAATTAATTTGTCCTCGTACTATTTGACCACCATTTCTCGCTGCATGCTCAGCCGTGATGTCATCTTGGTTGACAAAATTTATTTAAATTGGATGGTGTGCAGTACAATTCATATAATTATTTCGTTGATATTCAGGGAATTTAGTTCATTGTACAGAAGATGGGCAAAGACACGAGCTTACGTCATGGTTTAAGAATGGACGAATAGAGACAATAATTATTGTTACGGATCTTTCTCCGGCTGTACCGAGTGTCGTACTAATTGTTTATAGTTTTTTCATGCTTTGAAGGCATCTTATGTGAATATTATTACTTTTAAATTATAAAATGGAGTATGTATATTAGAAAATTATATCTGATCTGTGAATTACAACAGGACGTAGCTAATTTATACTGAATTTGAAGAAGCATATACTTGAATGACGAGTTCCTAACAGTGTTTAAAAATAATAGGTAATGTTCCGTTCTTGAAAAAAAATCAAAGTATGCATTAAGATTGAATATTGAATTGATTGATTGAATATTGCGGTTGTTTTTCTTTTTTTAATAGAAGCAAGTGCGGTAATTTTCTAGAATTCGTAAAGTACTAATTTTACCTAATCACCTGTCATATAGAGAGAGCATATAGCATATAGCGTATAGAGCCTCAGCATATAGAGACTCATTAGTCGCTCTATAATTTTGGCGTTTAATTTATAGGCGCTGAGGTCAAGTGTTTTTATTGATTTTCTACATTAGTTTATAGTTTTTTCACGATTTCTTATCACAAGATATAATTTTTTATTGGCACTACGCTAATGTAAGATTTAAATTATTTTTTATAGATATTAAGAGAAATGGGTTAGACCTTGACAAGGCGCCCTAAAATATTAACCATTCAAGAATATATATTCACAAAAGACCTGCTTTAACCAGTTCGTAACAAGTCCTCTAATGGCACTGTATACCGTATGTATTGGGTATCCACTTGTTTGTACAGCAAAGAAAATATACGTATCGCTCATTTGCGCTCTATATCAAGTATATACTAAACTCAGCCGAATATTCACATGTGCCTGTTTGAAGAAAAATCCAGGCAAAACGACTGAACACCCCATATCGGATGCGGACTCGTTTGCAACAGCTGCACTTTACAACGCATACACTCGCATACGTTCTCCCACATATCTCTTGTGCAAGCAACCACATGTTTCACATCAGATAAACTGTGAATATTAACTGGCGCATAAAAAATATACAGGGTGTCCGCTACATATCTCGAGTTGTGGATTTTCTAGTCTTACTAACTAAATTGTGCAAGTTGTGAAACCTATGGAAAGTAGAAACAATTTCAACCAAACTTGTCAACCATAAGAATTCAAATTTATGGGTTCCGCTTATCCATCACTTATAGCGATTTAATGTGATGCTGTTTTATAAAATTTGCCATTTTAACTAAAACATCTTTAAATTTATCAATAAGAACAGCAGTGGTAAACTTTGTGGTAGTACATGCTAAGTTCGAGGTTAAGTCTGTACAGTGTGATTCACTTTCGAGTGTGTAACATGGGTATCTCGCTTATTATAAAAGATAGACTGTAGGTTTAAATTCGGCAAAGTTGCAGAATTTTGTGCTCATTAATTTGGCGCAAACAAAACTCCCATATCTGCTTTTGTTTTTGAGTAAGAGGCAAAAAAAAATTTTTCCGGTTTTCGTTTTCTGGCCATAACTTCTATATTTTTGAAAATATTGGCTTATCGTTTTCACATTTTTAGGATACTTTCTTGAGACAAATACGATGCCGTAAACCGTTTTTTAAAAAAATCTCACTTCTATTGTAAATCATCTTCAACTTTATTTTTTCTTATGGGCACCATATTAATTTTTCTCATATTTGAATAAGCCGATTTTTTCTGAATACAACAATATAATATATGTTAATATTTGCCTAAAAAATAAGGGCATTATGATGGAAAATAGGTATTTTTTTGAAAATGTCTAGTTAGCCATGGCCATGACAGTCAGTTCTTGACAAACCACAAATCTCAATTATAATTTTTATAAACTGCAGCTGTGGAGTACTTTTTACATTGACTAACGATGTATTCAACTGAAGAGAAACAAGATATTATAGATATTTATTACAGATGTAACAAAAATTTTAACAGAACAATTGAAGAATATTTAAACACATATTCTGAAAGACGACAACCATGCAAGACATATATTACTAAACTGCACTGTAATTTAAGAAATTATGGTGGATCCATACATATTTCTTGGTTTAGAAAAACTGCCATAATTTCTTAAATTACAGTGCAGTTTAGTAATATATGTCTTGCATGGTTGTCGTCTTTCAGGATATGTTTAAATATTCTTCAATTGTTCTGTTAAAATTTTTGTTACATCTGTAATAAATATCTATAATATCTTGTTTCTCTTCGGTGGAATAATCGTTAGTCAATGTAAAAAGTACTCCACAGATGCAGTTTATAAAAATTATAAGTGACATTTGTGGTTTGTCAAGATCTGACTATCATGGCTATGGCTAACTAGACATTTAAAAAAAAAATACCTATTTTCCTTCGTAATGCCCTTATTTTTTAGGCAAATATTAACATATATTAAGTATATTGTTGTATTCAGAAAAAATCGGTTTATTCAAATATGAGAAAAATTAATATGGCGCCCATAAGAAAAAATAAAGTTGACGATGATTTACAATAGAAGTGACACTTTTTTAAAAAACGGTTTACGGCATCGTATTTGTCTCAAAAAAGTGTCCTAATAATATGAAAACGATAAGCCAATATTTTTTAAAATATTGGAAGTTATGGCCAGAAAACGAAAACCGGAAAAAATTTTTTTTTGCGTCTTACTCAAAAACGAAAGCAGATATGGGGGTTTTGTTTGCGCCAACTTATTGAGCACAAAATTCCGCAACTTTGCCGAATTTAAACCTACAGTCTATCTTTTATAATAAGCGAGATACCCATGTTACACACTCGAAAGTGAATCACCCTGTACAACTAGCATCGGTGTGAAATTAGCAACGGTTTTCCAAAGGTTATAACCCACACCAACGGGTTATATTATGTCATCGGTGTACAACCTCACTAATTATATATCAAGTTTTCTTAATGATTGGTATTTGCATGCCAAATACTGATGTATCGCTCATGAATTAGTTCCTTAATTGGCACCAGCCGGCGCAGAAATCATCTTGAATCCCTATAATCAACATTCTGTACTCATGCACATACTGATGTACAGGGTGTCTTACCACTACGTCGATCGATATCTGGGAAAGTACCAATCAGAAATGTTTGAAAATTTGGCAACATGGTAAAGTCTCTAGGATGAACGCAACCAAAATATGTAGAATTCTCCAGGACTTCTGGTTATACCGGAAGTCGACATAAACTTCGTTATTTTAAATGGGACCCCCGGTATATTATTGCATTTTTGGATTTTACGCAAAATTTTAGGCTCAATTTATGTGATATTCCGTACAGCTAGGAGTTAGGCATTTTGATATTTTATTTAAAGAAAAAAATTAACGTGTGCTCTGGGGGATAAAATCGAGGGAAAAATTCACACGAAACTCAATTTTTTTTTTGTTAGTTTATGTAATTTAAACAATTTGCTCCGAAGGGACATGCCCTGAACTCCCTGAAGGTTCTTATGTAAATTTTCATTGAATTTCGTAAAATTGTATAAAATGTGGTCGTAGTGTTGAATAAACCGGTCGTAGCACGTCATTTTTGGAAAATATTGTTAGAGCACTTACATATAAAAATATTATTCAACAATCTTATAGTTTTTATTGTTATTGATTGATTGATTGATTATAAAACTTCTCCTATAATGAGGTTCTTGAAGACTGATTTACCTTTTTCCTGCGTGTTAAATTGTGGTTACGGCTTACCAATCTAAGAGCAGTCTACAGAATAATAATAACACACCGACCCTCTCCCACACAAGTCTGACTATCTTGTAAATGTAAATAATTGCGATTCTGATTAGAATGGGAGGTAGACATATTATTATTATTGGCTAGCTACTCTATGTATTGACGTTTTGTAGAAAGAATACACAAGAATTTTAAGAATGAGGATACTCAGTTGCTGCAAGGTTTCTGCAATGTAATAGAAGGTCCACCAAGCGGTAAATTGTATGCGACACGTTTTGTTTTTGCACAGGTGACTGTGCAACTATTTGTTTGCTTTAACAATAATAATTTATGTTGATATCCGTGGTGACAATTATTATCATTATTGCTTGTAAAAGATTTATATATCGTAGTTAATTATAAAGAGGTATTTCATTCTACCTGATAGATAATTGTTATAAAAATTATGTTAATTTAAAAACAACTGCTTATATGGATTAGGTTGAATATTTTTTTTATTTATAACTTCGGTATGCAAAGAAATAAACCTCATTAGGTATTTAAAATAATATACAGGGTGGTGACTTTAACTGGAATAAATTTGCTACCGGGGGGGAGCTGAATAATTTTTCGAAAAATTTCCGAGACACGTCAACGTTTGAATGTATTTACCTACCTTTTTCAAGCAATAGCCGAAATGCAGCCCTTCAGGAAGAGCGCAAATCACCCCCGATTTTGTTTTTCAAATGCAACACAATGGCGTGTGCCACCTCATTGAAAAGGTGACAGAAAGAAGAATCCAGCGTACTGATCATACTTAATATGTTTCAAGAAGTTGAGGGTTTGCATAACGTTAAAATGTAATTGTTAAGTTTAATTGTTACTTTTCAACGTAACAAAATTGCTCAAAATGTGCACCATTCACTTGTTGGCAACATCCTAATCTATGATAGGTTTCGTCCCTTTCCTTCAGCTCATCAAAGTTGTTTGGTTTTTGAATGTAAACTTTACTTTTGAGATCTCCCCACAAAAAGAAATCCAACTGCCGTAAGATCTGGAGACCTTGCTGGCCATTCAATGGTACCTCGTCTTCCAATCCACCTACCGTGGAAAATTATCTTTAGATATTGGCGACCAATAACAGCGTATAAGTAACTCAAAAGTAAGGTTGACATTCAAAAAACAAACAACATTGATGAGCTGAAGGAAAGAATAAGAGACGAAACCAGATTAGGATGTTGCCGACAAGTGAACGGTGCACATGTTGAGCTATTGTTACGTTGAAAAGTAATAATTAAACTTAACAATTACATTTTAATGTTATGCAACTCTCAACCTCTTGAAAAATATTAAATCTGATCAGTACGCTAGATTCGTCTTTCTGTCACCTTTCCAATGAGGAAACTGATTGAGGTGAGTTCGTGAAGATGAATATACTTAATTTGATCTTAATCAATTAAAAGTTATACCACCTTAAGTCCAATAGAGGAAAGACAATATATGTATAGAAAATTCACATCCCAACCTCAAATCAGTCATAAATTTGCAAATTTACTAAAGAAAGTCAATATCATTCCTGCATTCAAAAATACATTTACAATTAAAGCATTATTAGGGTCCACTTTCCAAAAAGAAGATCCGCTTCAGAAATCTGGGATACACAAAATAAACTGTAGTAATTGTAACAAATTATATATCGGCCAAACAAAAAGAAATGTAATAACTAGATTTAAAGAGCATATATATCACACAAAAAACTTTAATGTAGACAAGTCGGCCTTAGCCTTACTTACATAGTTACGAAACGGGGCACAAATTTAATATAAACAATTCCTCCCTCATAAAAGCCAGTACTTCTCAGAACCTAAATACATTAGAATCAATATATATATGAAGAAATATAAAAATAATCTACTGAATTTTGATTTAAGCCCATTATCTAATGACCTTTTAAATTTAATACCTTGTATACAAGAAAAATAAAATTAAAAATAGTCAACAATAGTAAATATCCAACCATAATTTAGAAAAAGAGCAGGCAGGCAGACATCTGCAGTTTACCTAAACAAATTTATTTTACAGCCTCATCCTCTATAAATTGGGTGACTTTATTGATAAACTTGTTAGTGTTTTAGCTACCGACGATGAGTACATAGTACTCGAAATGTATACATTTAGCATTGCTAATATACGAGTGTATGTGAAGAAAGGTTATTGTTTTATTTAATTTAATTTCCAATGAGGGTTCACACGTCATAGTGTTGGACTTGAAAAAACAAAGTTGGGGGTGGTTCCGCTCTCCTCGAAGGACTATATTTCGCATTTTGTTTGGAAAAAGTAGATAAATACATTCAAACGTTGACGTGTTTCGGGAATTTTTCGGAAAATGATTCAGCTTCCGGATAGCGAATTTATTCCAGTTAAAATATCCACCCTGTATAAGCCTTAATCCTTCCTATCAACCATATATTATGTAAATATAAACTTTATTTTACAATTTCTATTTTATGCAATGTGAAATTAAAATGATTAATTCAGAGGTAAAATTAGTATTAATGTTTGTATTTATTTGTCTTTACTATTAAATAACATTATATTGAACCTAGGTCGACATCAATATCTTTAAATATAAATTGTTTAAAAAAATAGTATCGGAAGGCAGCACTCATTGATGTTAAAGTAAATATTTATCAGATGGGCATAGTGGTTCCTGAATAAATAATCAAAAATCGGATAATATGTAGCAAAAATACCGTCATAGTGTTTAAATGTAAAATGATTTACTATGAGAGTCCCGGCGCGCGATTTAGAATAAAAATACACTATGTGTATGCGAAAAGAACTGTAGTAGTTTGATGTAAATATTGAACCGTTTCGAAATTATTTTCATAACATTTGTGTACATAATTATTTTAATTTCATATTAAACATGGACTAGTAGCGGCTGACAGTTCTATTTTCCTGCATATATTGTGTTTTTTCGTTCTAGTATTTAATTATTTCAATTTAACCCATTTTAATTAGAACGTGTAGTCATAAAACTTCGCGAACTGTATACAGGGTACTAATAAACGATTGTGTAATATTTTGAAAGTGTGTCCTTGATTTATTTGAAGACAAAAAGCTAGTAATTTTAAAGCTTGTTGTGATCATTATGGTTCCACATTTTGCCTGGAAAGATGGCATTTTTTTAATAAAACACCCAAGAGTTTTAATCGTTCTTAAAACGAACATAAAACACCCTGTATAAACACATATTTCAGTCTAATTTTTTTCATCAAGCAAAGGTCTGGTCTAGGATTTAAAAATAGAAAAACCTATATTGAGTTCATTATATCCGTCATATAAGCACTAAGAGATAAAATCGAGTCATTAACAAAAGTTTTAATGAGTCGGGACATGTGCATCTAGAATTTAGTAATTAAGCAAATTAGTGTTATTACAACTCGAGTGTTCACAGCTTATGTTGATTTCTTATACAGTGTGGAAAATAAGTATGGAATACAGTTCACAGTTCACTGCGCTATTTAATATTTTAAAGAAAATCCCTGGAACATGTAGGTATATTTTCTTTTTTCTTGCGCAATTTTTTACCTAATTAATTCACTAATATTCAGGGTGGCCCAGACTACAGGCTAAAGTTGTTTTTTTTTTGTTAAGAACACCCTATATTTAGGTGTATTGGGCTTAATTTCTGGTTAAGGCGTTATTTCATAAATACATTGATACAGGATCTGACGAGTGTACCTAAAATAATAAGGGGGTTATGACAAAAAGAGTGTGTCATAAGCATAGTATGTTGGAAAGTGAACACATTGGTAGCAGAAGTTAGTCTTTTTCCAACACACTGCGCTTATGGTGTATCAATGTATTTGTAAGATAACCATAGAAATTATAAAAAATATAGAATGCCAGTATCCATTATGACACATCCAAAAATAGCAACTCTATGCAGAACACAAGAAAACGTAACTTTAGGGATTTTCTGGGAATTGTTACACCACACCATGGGATACAACTCTGCAAGTGTTGGTAGTGCTTAATCCCAATTAAGTGTTAAGTTAGGAACCTTTGACGTTTGTCAGCTGTCAGCCTGTGTTAATTGTTCTTCTTGTTTATTTTATGGCCTTCACCTTATTTGTGTATTTGTTGTTGTTACCGTTTTGTTGATAAATATTACCATACTTTATATTTTATTGTGTTTCCTGAACAACTGTATTGTTTTGGTTTATAGTGAGATAAGTGGCCTTTGGGTAATAAATCGATTTTGTGCAAATTTCGGCTTTAAGAGTTCAATCTGTCCAAAATTTTGACAAGGATTATTCTACTACTAATAATAATGTAATGTAACCTGCCATTTAGTATTTATTTGGCATGTTACTAGCTAAAAATTGCGAATGGGTGAATATTATGACAATAGAGAGTTTTTGAACGCCTTAAAATTTACGTTATCGTTATGGTTATGGTTATTCTGAGCATGCGCAGTGCCGAAAATGATACTATTTTGGGCACTGCGCATGCACAGAATAACGATAACGATAACGACGTGCTAAATTTTAAGGGGTTCAAAAACTCTCTAAAATTTACGTTATTGTTATGGTTATTCTGAGCATGCGCAGTGCCGAAAATGATACTATTTTTGGCACTGCGCATGCGCAGAATAACGATAACGATAACGACGTGCTAGAATTTAAGGGGTTCAAAAACTCTCTAATGATTCCAAGTGGTTGCAAATTATCTAGGTCACATGTAAAATTACTTATTTTTTTAATTTCCCACCCGGCGGCTAATCCGAAGCTAGATGCTAGTGTGACCAGAGCTACCTACCTACACAGAAAACCAAAGTTGCTAAGGTTAAGTTTTCTCCATAGGATGGTCATTTTCAGTCTCCATAAAAGCATTCTATATTCTTTATAATTTTTATGGAAATAACACACTAACAAGAAATTAAGTTATATAAGGGTTTTTATGGTATATTTTTAATATTACTTATTGGTTTATTTCAATGTTTACATCTTTCTTTATATAGGAATTATGCCAAAAAGTTAACTAAGAGATAAATTACTAATGACATTATCAAATATTATGGTTTAATAAAGTTTTAATGTTCCTTGTTGCCTATAACCTAGGTACCCAAATTAATAACCATTATTATTTTTAAATATATGTCGAAAACAACTACTTTGCGTCCTATATGCACCTCTAATATTGAATTACAACGGCATTTCTTGGTATCTGTACTTACTGTCTTTAATACATTCTTCTTTTTAACAGTGTATAAATATAATTATGGTCACATTTTTTATGTATAAAAATTATATCCTAATTAATAATTTTATATTATACAGTTACACCCCCAAGTGCATAGAAGAGGAGAGCATTTATTAGATTAAGTTACGGAGGAAGTCGTATTATAGACTTGTGTAAAACAGTCACAAATAATTCAACCAAAGATTTTAATAATCAATTATACTGTTTTCTCAGTTCATGCGACTCTTAGATAGGTGTTAATAAATTTATTTTTAGTTATAAATTCGTAAGTATCCTCTCCAGATAAAAAAATATCTGGTGTCAAATCGAGAAACCTCTCTTATTTGATATAATTAATTAGAGTCAAGATGAAAGCGATTAACGTTCTAGTGAATGTTAATTATTAATTACTTCAAATCGAGTTGGGTTCCTTGTTTGCATTATAATCTCTTAAAAAATATATTTAATTCAAATCTTTCTCATTTTATACCTTTAGTTAGGTACCGTTAAATTGTATTTTATTCGGGTTTGCTACGCTATCAAAAGTAAGAGCTTTGCTTGGACTTTTTTTCTACATGCTATAAAGATATATAACAAGAAAGTGATAGATGGTGATAGGCAGTTTCTAAACAAATACGGTAGATTTTACCGGGTGGGGTAAAAACGTTGCTGAACCACCTAGATAGGATAATATTTTTTCAAGTAGGCGGACTGACAAATAAACGTCAAATTAACACACAACGAACCCTGTGCAGTATTTGTGGCATAATTTTGCATCTTTAAAACATAAGTAAATGCAGTTTTCTCGATTTCGAAAAAATATAATGTGCACCTAGACACTAAAGTTTCTTTGTATCCCTCTACCTCATGCGAAATCCACATTCGCGATAAAAAGTTCAACTTTAGTGCCTTGGTATACCAGTAACTATTTCTCCGACGGATTTAAAAGTGTTGGCTAACATCCTATTCATTTTTGTCCTAGTAATAAAAACGATAAAACTTTAATGATAGATAAGGGTATCAAAACAAACGTCTTGCAGCCATATGCTGCATATAACCCTTTGGGGTTATGTATTTGACTATCATCCAATGAGAATTTTCAACCGTCCAATAACGGAAATTTTGCTTATTGATAGTACCATTTAATCAAAATGTTGCCTCATAAGAAAATACAGTATTTCTAATTAATACAGAATAGATTTGTCCTTATGAAGAAGCCTCTAAACCGCATTTTTGACGAATGAAGATGTAAAGGGATTCCCACGACGGCATCTATTTATGTTTTCATCTAAAGCTGATTGACGCCCGGTCTTAGTTTTATCTCGTACATGTCAAAGATCGCGAAATTTGTTCTCAATTCAATTGCCTGCTGATTGTAATATTGGAGAACTGTTTTTTGAGAGTGAGTGGGTGAAACACACAATCCACCAAGTAACGTCAATAAATTGCATCTGACACTTAACACAAACACAAACACAACGAAACACAAACATTTGCGATTGTTTTTACCACTCACTGCTATAGCTTTATCAAAGCCTGCTCGAATATTAGCAATTTAATTTGATTTGAATACATTTCGGTAAATATTTGTTATTTATCATCTTATTTTGAAACTTTTTTTTCTTGTATTCAGCGTTAAAAATACTATTAAATGAGGTATCAGACGGGTACCTACTTTGCTATTTGAATTTTAAAAGTTGGGGTTGGTAACTCTTAGGGGTTGGGGGATGGTGTGTTACAAAAATTATATCAATGAAAATCTGAATAATATAAAAATTAATAATTTAAACATAAAAAGTCTCCCAGCATTTGTTTGAAATATTTTTGTCAATTTTATGAAATGTATCCCTTACTTTCAGGAAGCACCGTACATAAATATGTATTCCATTTAATTTTCCAATGTTATTGTAACTTCCTATCAATCCGGAAATTGATAGTCTTTGCTAATGTCTTTAGATGTAGTTTTGAACGCATAGAATCTTCTTAAACTCGGTTTTGCGATACAATGAAAAGTAAAAAAAATGTACAAGTAAAAAGTTATAACAGATAATAATATTTGGTAAAAATATGAATCAAGTTTAGACCCAAATAAATATAATTCATTTTTATTAATGTAAAAACAATATCTAAATGACTTTCCTTATACAAGGACCTATGTATTTACAATTATTCTCAAATTGTAAACAATTAATGGTTTATTTATTTTGATAATGGCAAAATACATGTGCGTCTGAACATGAAATCGTTGTGTCATTTCCTGTTGCATCTCTATTTGATGCTCCGTAATGAGTAAAACAAAATATTATTATCATGTTTCTAAGACTTGAATTAAATGAAAGGACGGGACGATGACCTTTATGTTCCAATGATAACAAATTCGATAAAACTACATCAAATTCTATGTATATCTACAATGAATTAATACATTAGTAGAAAGTACAAGCATTCAATTTCTGCTTTCAGGAAAATCTGAATTTCGTTTCAGATTCGGTTTTTTATACCCCCGATTTTCACAAAAACCCTTTAGTGATATTTTATTTAAAATAAAAAAACCAACGGCGCTAATCAGGACCCCTAAAAACCTCCATTTACCAAATTTGAAAAATAAATATAGAAGGTGTTCGGTTCTACACCGTATTAAAGTTATAGCAAAATGAGGACTTCAAAGGCAACTGGCGAGCAAGCGTGCCATGGAATTATTTCAAAACAGTTGAAGAATTAATAGGACCACCCAAAGTGTTGATGGACGAAATTGCAAGAAGAAATATACAGGTTGTTATCTCTATAGCGTCTCAAATTTTTGACTTTTTTTGATTTTTATGATGGTTAAGTTTGTCTTGCAAAATGTAAAATAAATAGGCATTGTGCAACGATTAATAGAACCATTTTAAACATTTACTGTAAAATGAAAAGTAGTACCTACTAGTTAGTACCAAACACTATTTTGATTAAATTCCTTCTTACACAACTTTTTAATTTTTTATGGACTATGACAAAAAAAAAGTAGGTATAAACTTATATCCCTGAATTCGTCTTCAGAAGGGCTATCTATTTATGCTATAAAATATAGAGCGCCCTATATATTTAATAAAAATGTCGGTAATGTTACAGCTCCGTCAAAAGCGTGGCTCAAAAAATAGGAAATATTGCAGAAAAGTGACAATTTCTATATACTAATTCACCTGTTTTACCGTTTTTTTTTTCTTAATCTCAACTAAAAAAAATAAATATGAATTTTGTTCCATCGCGTTGGGACACACTGTATACAGTGTGGCCCATTAGGAACCAGGACACCCTTCTAAAAAATAAGTGCGATTCCAATGAATCTTTTTTATATATATTAGCCTCCTAGACGTACTTGTTGAAGCTATTACGATGGTCCAGCTGCTAATCCTCAGCCTACTACGATTTTTTTTCAATCAATTTTTTCGAAAATTACTTTAGGTATTTTTTTATTAAAAATTTGACTTCGTGGCATTCTTCACCATCACTTAAAACCCCTGTGGCTTAAATTTCATCAATTTGTATCGCAGTATAATTTTTTTATAGAGCCTTAAATGTTTCAAGTTTATTGAATTTGTGTTTCGCTTAAAAGATAAAGCAGGATGGGAAACTCTAATAATTATGTTAATCCAGAATACTGTTCCTTTACTTACTTGACAGATTAATAATAGGTAACATTAAAACAATACTTTACAGTAGTCCCCTATATCCATAAATTGCTATAGCAATTTTAAAAAAAATTTATTGAAAAAAAATTTAGTAGGCTGAGGATTAGCATCTTGACCATCGTAATAGATTCAACAAGTACATCTAGGAGGCTAATATATAAAAAAAATTCATTGGAATCGCGCTTACCAAAAATTTTTTGGAAGGGTGTCCTGGTTCTTAATGGGCCACACTGTATGTCAAATCTCACTAAGAAGATATCTTTATACTTGTGGTTATAGTTTGCAATAATTAAATTTGCAACTTAATATTACTTAACTGAAAATGTATTTAATTAAAAAAAACTGTTGTTACAGACTTGATTCCGTTATATAAGCACTACATTTTTAAATTAACTTTTACTATCAGTTCTAAAATGTTTATTATGTAACTATAGTCCTACATTATTTAACGCAGTTGCTGTGTATACAATTTTTTTAGTAGGTGCAATAGATAAACATTATTTCCTATCATCACATTACTCACTACTAAACGTTTTCAATATCCGGTGTGTACCATTCGTTCGATGGTTTAGTAGAACGAAAATTGCAGGAATTTATTTTCCTTAATGACAATGACCAACCCTCTGGTTTATTCAAGGGCAATTAGGGACTGGATAAATAATTCCAAAACATACTATAATCGTAATCAGTTGAAAACACGATTTGACACCATTACAATTATTGCTTTTAAATATACAATTTATGGAGGTGGAGGGTGTAAGTCTCGTTCCAGAAGCTCTCTAATCAGAGTTCCCAAGAAAAACAATTTGCAGTTTCCATTAGAAAAAATTGACTTTTGGATGTTTTTGATCAATTTCATTTTTATTCTTCTTTTTTGAGCACCCTCTATTAATAATTATTAAAATATTATGCGGAGTCTGCTAAACTAGGTTTCTTTCTACATACAGACTGTCCAAAATTCGAGTCTCTACATAGGGATCTCAGTTATTATAAAAGATAGGAAAACGGTCAAATGGGGAAAGTTTTAGAGAATTTTATGCTGATTTCAAATCTGCATTGAAAGTTATCGTGAGTCAATTGTTTTTCGAGATATTTGAAAAAAACGAAAAACCGAAGAATTTCTTTTTGGCCAATAACTCGCTAGCGGTTAATCTGACACTTCTAAGAATTTTACATTATTAGTACACTTTTTAAAGACGAACATTTTGGCATAAACAGAAATTACAAGGCACTCTTTGTTTTTCTGTTATGAACCACAACTTTGCTATTTCTTATGGTCGCCATATTGGATTTTTATATCATATTTTAAAGCCAAAAATTCTCTTTCCAACGGTAATTCTTCGGTATCATAAGCCTATAAAAGAATTTTTAAACTTTTCTTCATTTGAGAAATTGTGAGCCCCATATTTTCATTTAACGCATAAGTCATTTTGTATGACACTTGTGACAGAACGGGAAATATTTACATTTCATGGCACAGCCAACTTCTAAAGTAAACTTGTAAAAAAATGATTTTTTCAAAATTTCACAAATTTTAAAAATTCTTTTATAGGCTTATGATACATCGTTGGAAAGAGAATTTTTGGCTTTAAATTATGATATAAAAATCCAATATGGCGACCATAAGAAATAGCAAAGTTGTGGTTCATAACAGAAAAACAAAGAGTGCCTTGTAATTTTTGTTTATGCCCAAATGTTCGTCTTTAAAAAGTGTACTAATAATGTAAAATTCTTAAAAGTGTCAGATTAACCATTAGCGAGTTATTGGCCAAAAACAAATTCTTCGGTTTTTCGTTTTTTTCAAATATCTCGAAAAACAATTGACTCACGATAACTTTCAATGCAGATTTGAAATCAGCATAAAATTCTCTAAAACTTTCCCCATTTGAGCGTTTTCCTATCTTTTATAATAACTGAGATCCCTATGTAGAGACTCGAATTTTGAACAGTCTGTAGAAACCAATCCAAATTAAATTATAAAAGCACCCGTACAGTCAAAATTGATTATTTTTCGGACTGCAAACATACAAACGTTATTTTTTACATAAAATTTTAAATATGTCAAAAACGATAAAACTTAAGGTATTAGGACTAGGTATTAATTTCTAATTACATTTTTTTTTAAACTACTCCCTTTTCCTTAGGGTGCTGACTCAAATTCGTTGACACAATACACCACAAACCAACTTAGCCAAAGACATACATCTTGGGTATTTAACAAAATTTGCTAAAACAAAGAAAAAGAGGGCAAACTCCTTTGTAACGCCTGTAACAAACACGCCATCAACGCCCCTATACGTATGCTCCGTTTTACCGTTCGCCCGCTTCCGTTATATTTATTTAGCACGAAAAGCGGAAGTGGTACGACTGTGCGGTCACGTATCTACAGGGTGGTCCAAATGAAAGAAACGCTTACTTTTAATCTGTCAGTTATCCCGAGCCAAAAATAAAATTCAATCAAATCAAAATCAACCGAAGAATGAGTACTAAAATAAAGTTTGAATTTCTTGGAAGAGTATACCTACTTTCTTTTTAGAGTATTGTTTTTACGAGAGCATTAAAAAATTGGAATGAGAGCTTAATTTGAACCACACTGTTAGTTGTCCCCTTGTTCTATTATTGTTATTATTAATGTAATTGCTATTTATTATCATTTAGCGGCTCAATTTCGCAATTGTTCCTTTTATCGGATCGCACAATGGCCAGATATCAATGTGTTATGTGGTGGTTGTTTATATCGTAGATTATATGTATTTGTAGTTTCAAATTAAGTGTGTTCATGTTGACACAATACAATATGCAGGTGTACAAAAATCAATATGCACACATTCACACAGGGGTTCACTCTAGATTTATATAGAATGATATATGATGTTATTATAAAAGATAAGAAATTATGTTAAATAGTTTATAACATGATGTTTTTACAAGCATGAAATATATTATTTTTAAGACGAACAATATTTATCACAAAAATGTTAAATATAAAAACTGATTCCACCGCTGTACGTAAACCAAGTATTGATGTTTAGTAATTGTTTCCTTATATAGGACACTTATTAATTGAGTATATTGTTACTCCTTTCTGCTTTCCGGGGTTCTAAAGATAAGTGAGACTTTTATATAATACAAATCTTTATTTAGCACTTCAGACACAATACAACACTTTTTGTACAATATCTAAATAATTATACACCGAAAACACTTAAAAAATCGCACTTATTTCACTTAAGTATTGCTTCTTCTCTTGATCACTGCCTGATTAAGAATGACCTCCTCGCCAGCACGCCGCGGGCTTTATATAGGTAAACTAGGCTTCTAGATCTTCGTAGAAATGTCCATCGAATACTCACGAATAATCCGCATACCAGGGCAGTTCAATAACTAATCGACAGCCAAGTTATACGAGGGATATTCGATGAGTACCGCTGGTGACATCCAAGAAATGTGGGCAAAAGGGCCTGTCTCCCTGATTTGAAGGTCTAGAGTAGAGGGTTGAGACTTCGCCCTTGGGGGTTGTCCCTGGCACACCCAGAGGCGTTGTTGCCACATTGTGCACAATTTCCCTAGAGCTGGGGAAAAAGTAAATTTGGCAACGGCGCACTCGGGCACTGTCGGCGATTTTGTAACAATATAGACAAACTTTAAGGATTTAATATTAGGTCGATTTTAAGACGAAAAGTTCATTCCGTAATTAATTTATAATCATGGGCGCACCAGCTATTTGCGCGGTGTTAATGTTGGTAATAAATTATTTTTAAAATATTTCCTGAATAGTATAGGAGCTATTTATTTGAAACTTTGTATACCCCGATCTATATTCAAAGACTAGATTTTACAAACATTAAATATTTTTTAACTCATCCATGGGCGTAGATTCTGCATTTCAACCGTGATTCTGGGTGGGCATTCTTCTTAAGATTTTCTGAAAAATGACTTGATTTTTTCTTAATTTAATAGCTTCAATAGTTAAAACAAGTAATAAACATGCAACAAAAGGCTCTTGATAATTTTTGATATAATGAACCCTTTTCAGGAAAATCATAAACATTTAACAATAAAACATTTTAGTTCTTCAAAATTATGCATTTCCATAAACTCGGTAAATACAATTAGATAGAAAAAACTCCACCAAAAAACAAATATATTTAATTTTGAATTTTTGTAGAGTTCTGAGCAATACCGATTTCTCACTTACATTTGTCCAGAAGGCGTGCAACAAAAATGAATTTATTGACTTCCTCGAAACAATGGTGCATTATCATTGCACATAGTACAAAAATTATCCTCTTTTGAGACCTTTGTGACGTTCTTTATTTTCTCCAACCGCTTAAACTATTAAAATGAGAAAACTCAGTGGCGTGCGAGAGTTTTTCCTTACACTGCGGTGCCATAATTATATTAATTTTTTGTCTTAAAATTAATCCAAGATGTATTCCTTAAAGTTTACCCACATTCTTAATTAACACCCTGTATATGTATCGGTCTTTAGTTTCCATAACGCTTTTAAATTCAAATGGAATAAAAACTCCCGTTTTATTAATTATCGAGTCTTTTCGAAAGGACTTCAAGTTGACGAAAAATTGATAAATTCCATAAATCAAAGAGGAATCTATTCTATTCCTCTTTGATTTATGGAATTCCCCGGTGGTCCCCCGAAAGTCCCGGTGGAAATAATAACTTTGGAAACTGCGTGACGAATTTAGTCAGCAATTTTCCAAAATCTGGAAGAGTTGGAAGGAAATAATACCCTGATAGACCAAAGAAGCAGATTGTTCCAGAGCAAATTGGCTCAGAAAACACCAATTATGCATTTATGCTGGCAAATTGATGATTTGTGTTAAAGTACATGACACCAAACTATTGAAACAAACGTTGCATTTGCATCCTCACCACTTTCTTTAGCATTATACTGTGTCCTCACCGTCAGGAACTCTTAGAATAAATCCAAAAATAATTCAGTTTTATTCTTGGTTAGATAATCTTAATGGTGACAAATAAAATTTTGCTTTTATAAGAGGCAATAACACTTATGTGAATTGGTAATAAAAAGTGTGTGTACGGGGTAAGGTTGATAATAATAATTACGAAGAAAAGAAGTCTCGTACGGCAATAAAACCTTTGTGATTGTATGATAAAAATGTGTAATATTAATACAGGCATAACAAAGTATACACGTCGTATATACAATACATTCAACAGACTGGCAAAGTGTGAAGCTCGGAAACCACAACAGCAACAACAAAACGACGAACCGCGACGGGGGGACAGAGACCGAGGTATCGCTGAAAGCGGACGTGACACGGTTACAAATACAAAGAACCAGGAGTCGCCGTATTATAATCTTGAATTCGATTATTAAATGGTCAAAGCACTGCACTTGCTCGCCTAGGTAAATAACCGTTACACCGAGAAACCGGGGTCCGTGACTCAGTGCACGGTTTTTAAGGCAAGAGACAGTTAATCGTAACTCAATATTTTATATACACTGTGTCCAGAAAGTATAACATATTCCTGTAGTTTTTTTTTGTAAAAACAGCATACAGGGTGGATCATATTCAAATGTGAGTACAGGGATCTCTGAAATAGTAAGATACAAAGTAACAGCCCATTTATAATGGAAAAAATAACTCAAACATTTTACAAAATCTTCATTGCCCCCATCTTCAAAATCTTGGAAAATATTCCTTGCGCCTCTATACAGTGTTATTCAGAACTTATCCATAATAAAATTTGGCGGGATTTTGATATGCGGGATGTTCAACATACAACTACAAATGTGGTAGTGCAAAAAAAATTTTTTTGGCGGCTTCTGAAAACTATTTAAAAATTTTTCATTACACGCCGCTGGATACTGGTCCACTGTAATGGAGTGACCTTGGGACTGACAATGAAAACTGGCTAACACGAAAAAACTTCGGAAGTTCTGAGAGTATACTGACACCTGGCGCAAAAAAGATTTGCAGCGTTTTTACTTTAAAATAAACTTAAAAGATAGATAGATGTGACCAAAGTGACGTGTCTGTAAAATGAATAAAACTTTGTTACTCTTATTTTGAAGAATTGCGCTACTTGATTACTAGGTATTAATAGAAAAATGAAATTTATAAAAAATTTGCACATACCTTGTTACAAAAGCTGTTCGAAATAATATTCCTTGACTTGTACTCACTTTTGGGCACGCCTTATCCAATTTTGCCGCACTAAGCCGAATGTTCCTCCTGGTTGCTGATCTTGTAAACGCAAATTATTAAGTAAATTGGGAATTTTCAGCATTTTGCTGCAACAACCACTCACAAAACCTAATTCGTCTCGTAATTGATAATCCACTGGTAACAGTGCTTGAACAAGCTGGATATGATACGGATAAAACTGAGCTTCGTGTAGTAAGCACCACACCGTTGATTGGGATACCCCAGGCACCTGCCTAACGATCTGACTTGTACTTATTCGCGTATTGTCACGGACCAGATTCATCACTTGTTCTTCAGCTGCTAAAATACGTTGTGGTCGTCCCGGGCCACCATCTCGTCCATTCCAACTTCACCATAAATAATAATCATGTTCATTAACTCAGTATTACTGTACACATGAGCCATTTTGAACATTTTACAGTTAAACACTCCTACGATAAATAAAACACCGGCACTGAGAGAGAACACAGATAGACTGATGACTGAATAGACAGACAATAGAGATATTATCCCCACTCCAACTCTATTCGCTCGGTCTTAACCAGGCGTTCCAGGTACAAAAACGTGTTTACTTTTTTTACCACATTCTTAGGAATGTGGTATATCAGATGTCGTTGAAGTACAGTTGCCCATCTACGTAGTCCTTTATAATGGTATAACTGGTTTAAACATTGTTTACGGGAAATCTTAAGACTTATTATAAATTTTGTTGGTGATATCGATTTCTTATTTAATGATGCACATATCCTCAAAGTTTTAGAGATAAGTTCTGAATAACCCGTATTTACTAATCTAAAACAAAATTTCAAAATACATTGTCATTGTCACACATTGTGACAAATAATTTTGTTCTGACGTTTCGTCTGTCCCAACCAATCAACTCACAATTTTTTTTTTTTTTTTTTTTAATACGGACGTGAACTATTTTTATTTACGAAATCTACTATATTTTCTGAAATACAGGACTGTACATTTTTACAGATTTGAATAGAGCGTCCTCATATACGAGTACTTATATTTTTGTGAGGGTTAGTGTCTATTCACTAGAAAAGGAAGAATGACATTTCGGAATGTATTTTAATACGAACGATGAATCCCAATAGAGATTTGTAAAGTAAAAGCATTTGCCAACTAGAAATTTATACAGGGTGTCCACCTAGTGCGCGTAAGTCCAATATCTGGGTTAATAAAAGAGATAACTTAATTTTTTTTTCTACAGGGTTGTCTAATACCCCGAGCTGCACAAAATGAAAATATATTTACATATTCAGGGTGTTCAGTTTTTCCTGGACAGGTACCAACTTCGTTTTTCTAAATGGAAATATATATTTTTTATTGCTTTTTCGAACTAAACCCTTGATTTTAGTAGGACTTTCATCAGCCTTCCCTATACCTAACTTAAACTGTTTTTGAAATATTGACGGGTGAATATTGACATTTTTGCAACTTTGACACCCTATAAAATCTAAACGGTTTGAGATCAAGCAAAACGGTTTGCACATTCCTATCTTAACTTTTTATAAGCTATCGTTTGATACTAATTTCAAATTTATCCAAGAATTAAAAATTTTCAAAATTTTCGGAAAATTTTTAATTCCTGGATACATTTGAAATTAGTATCAAACGATAGCTTATAAAAAGTTAAGATAGGAATGTGCAAACCGTTTTGCTTGATCTCAAACCGTTTAGATTTTATAGGGTGTCAAAGTTGCAAAAATGTCAATATTCACCCGTCAATATTTCAAAAACAGTTTAAGTTAGGTATAGGGAAGGCTGATGAAAGTCCTACTAAAATCAAGGGTTTAGTTCGAAAAAGCAATAAAAAATATATATTTCCATTTAGAAAAACGAAGTTGGTACCTGTCCAGGAAAAACTGAACACCCTGAATATGTAAATATATTTTCATTTTGTGCAGCTCGGGATATTAGACAACCCTGTAGAAAAAAGTTAAGTTATCTCTTTTATTAACCCAGATATTGGACTTACGCGCACTAGGTGGACACCCTGTATATGCGGATAATGGAACTATACAGGGTGCGACAGCAAGGTGTTCATCTTCGATAAAGGGTGTTTAAACTATAAGAGATACAAAAAAAAAATTAACTACAAAAGTTATTTGGTTCTATGAAACCTACTGTCTAAAATTTAGACATATTTAGACATCTACAGGTTGTTTATTTTCTTGGTTACAGAGAAAAAATATATTTTGGATCTAAATGGAACACCCTGTATGTGATATCATCTTTTTGTTAAACAAAAAACGTGCTATACGGTGATATTTTGTTTTTGAAATTAAATGCAGACTTGTCGAGTTATTGAATGGTGAATACTTCAAAGTACCTACCATGTATTGTTAATACTATTTTAATCATTTGTTATATAGGGTGTCTCTGACGGCGAACCAATTATGACCAAATTCAAATGGGATTAGGATAGGAAAATTTGCCTTCGGAAAAACCGATTGTGGTGCGAGTACATCGGAAGAAGCTAAAAGAAAATCCTTATAAAACGTGCGTCAATCCACTTGCGAGAATGCTGTTGATTCTCAAATGCGGTCTACCATTGGAAAACCCGCGAGAAACTGAGAACATCGCTGGAATTTCAAGCAGTTTCGTGTTGGGTCAGTTTTGCTGGCAGGAAAATTTTAGAACTGTCCATTTTCATTCATGTCCATTGTACGTGTTTTGTTTATGTAAGTAATTGTTACGTAGAAATCAAGCAGGATTTCTAAATTATAATGCCTCCATACATGTATGAAAATTAAGCCAACCTCAGATTCATTTCATTCTTCACGTACCCATGGCGCGACGGCAGCGTGGCCATAGAAGTTTTTTATGACAACGAACGGCGTGAGATAAGACGGTCATGACCTCTTCTAAAATTAAATGAACCAAATGAGTGGGTTGCGTATCTCACAATTAGGTAATAGAGTCGGCAATAGCAATAATTGGCATACATGCACAAGGCTAGCTAGCTACCCACACCACTATATTTGATAAAATTTATACTGTAACTAGTCCCATACATTTGGACAACCATATGACCAACAAATGCAACACTTTTTAATACAATTCCGTCAATATTTTTCTACATTGGACACATTTTCTTTTGAATATACCGATACGGATATTGATGGGATCTGTAACTCCGTTTATTGGCTTATCTATAATAGTAAAATATGAGTTTATGAAAAATAGTAGTAACTAAATAATATGAAAAGTATACTTGGTGTTTCTTACAAACTATTAGTTTTCCATGTTCTTTTATTTTTATCAGCAAAATATATTTCATACTACAATCAAAAATACTTTTTTGTAGAAATATGTAAAATGCCCCATTGACGACGAGATCTACCTCGCCCCATGTGGCGATACAAGAGCTGTACAAGGTACAATTTCTATTTTTTAAAATATTTTGTAGTAATTTATACCATCCACATGTTTTATTTAATCGTATTTATATTGCGTTTAATATGTGTCCATTTGATATAGTTATTATCGTGTAACTTTTCGGTATAATATAATATCTAATTATATTTCCAATAAAAATAAATATTGGTATATAAATACTTAAATACAAAATATGATATGAAGTTACAAATAATTTTAAGTATTAAATTATCTTCAAAATATGTTCTAAAAGCACAGGATCTTTCAACGCCACCTAGTTTTGTTTAGTTGTCTAATGCATTGAGTGATTAGAGAGAAGACAACGCTTTTGTAAGCAAAGGTAAGCCTTTGTAAGCAAAGGTAAGGATTTGTCCATTCGCAAATAATTTAGAAGTCCCTTTCTCTTTTTGTTGCAGTTCGTGTATCAAATTCATGTGATAAAGTCATTTTAAAAAACAGACTCTCCTTGCACTACAGCCCTTGTGTCGCCGCATGCGGCGAGGTAGGTCTCACAGACATATCATCTCAATGTGAATGGTGTTGTATCAGCTTGTATCAGCTAGTATCAGGTATCGCAGAGACGGTATCATTGAGTGATTAGAGAGGAAAAAACAAAGGTAAGCCTTTGTAAGCAAAGGTAAGCATTTGTCCATTCGCAAATAATTTAAGAAGTCCCTTTCTCATTTTGTTGCAGTTAACGTATCAAATTCATGCGCGAGTCCTTTTTAAAAAACAAAATTTGTACCTTGTACAGCCTTTATATCGTCGCATGCGGCGAGGTAGGTCTCATCGTGTATGGGGCGTTTAAACACATTTTCGATGTCTGTGAAATGTAGAGTTTAAATAACAGCGTATCTTTGTTATTACTAGAGATTTAGAGATAAATAAATATCCTAGGAAGCCATTAAAAATGAGACACCCTGTACAACTGTTGGCATGATTATTTGTACAGGGTCATCAATTGAAAATGTTAGACCAAACTGTAACCTTATTGATTAATTTTTGACAAGGAATTCGATTTCTTTATAAAAAAAAACAATAGAACAACATATTACAGAGATATAGATATCTATTTCGTTTTAAAATGACACAACCCTGTAAAATATCACATATTTAAAAAACCCATGCAAATGCTACAGATTCCGTCTCCAACACATCGCTCTATGGCACACATTTAAAACCCTATACTGTATTCGTGAAGAAACGAGTGTTCCATTTAAAAAACAAAGTAGATATCTATATCTCTATAAGGCGATACTTTATTGTTTTTCTGATAAAAAAAATTAGATTGCTTTTCAAAAATTAGTCAACTTTTACTTTTATAAAGAATTATTTTGTGTGTTGGTTCCAACATATACGAAAATTTTCGGAATACAGAATGAATTATATATTTTAATCAAAAGTTACATACAAAATGTATGTAAATAAAAATTTTTTGGCTGTAAATCAAGAAAATTAAATGTGGCATTATATTCTACTTTCAAAAATTTATTATAACGAAAATAAAAAATATACTATCCATTTCCTATTTTTTAAAATTACTCGGCAGAGTTATTTGATCGCTCTGTATAGTCAACATGTTTTTAGAAAAAAAATAACACGTATACCTCCTGCACTCTTCTATTTATAAAAAGTAAGTGACACCCATAAATTAACTCTGAAAAACATAATAACTGCAGATTAAAAATACAGAAGTTTGATAAAAATAACTTAACACAAAATGAACACATTTCATTATTTCGGCAACGCTAAGGTGTCAATGCACCGTGCCATTTATTTTGGAAGGATTTCAGTATTTTTGTCTCATATTTATTACTCAAGCTTGACAGCAATCTACGGGTTAATTAATTTGCACAACTCGATTAACTTTTTAATGGGCATAAAATGTGAGAAGTTTTCTCATTATACTACTCATTATGATGATAATATCTACTAGAGATTTCTATGAGGCGCCGTTTAGGACATATGTAAATTTTTAAAATATATTGATACTATTCACATATATATTTAATTTTGGTCAAATATATATTTATTTGTTAAATAATATATACAAATAAGCAAAAATATATATATATTTACTATTTAAATATATATATTCATTACAAGTGCAAATATTTATATAAATTTGATCTTTGGTCGTCGTCAGTTAGATGGCACCACAGGTACGACTAAGTCTCATAGGCAATAGTCAGGAAGCAATGGTGCAATTTAGTGATGACTGATTGAAATTTGGAAAGTTTGGTATAGTTTAGTTATTAATGTAAATAAAAGATTGAAATTTGGAAATATACAATATTGACACAAAGGTTTCGTTTCGTGAATCGTCACCCCCTCCCCGCACCCCTCAGGGGGTGATTCGGAGGTGTATTAGGTGACTTTCTTTTGGAATACATTTTTTAAGGACGCCGTTACTTTCTATGTGCCTCAACACGTACGGGCGGCTATTTTCTGATTTTTAGATACAAATAAATTTGCGGTTTCTGTAGATTAGTCGATTGAAAACTAACCATCACGAGGCAGTCCTCGTATCTCTGTTAACAAGAGAGAAAACATGATGAAACTAGAGCTATGTGGTATACAGCCGGAGTGTTTGTTATGGCCACCACCGCGACCACCCTACCCACCCCCTGGGGGTGGCTCGGGGTGGAAGGGGTGAGTTTCGAACGGAAAGCGATTTTCAAGGTCACCATCGTTTTCTGCGTGCCGAAATACGTAGGACTGGTTATTTTCGTGATTTTTTGAGAAAAGATAAATTCTTACTCATGTGGACATTGTCGATTTTTTTAAAACTAAGCATTAGGGGGCAGTCCACGTATCTCCGTTATTAATTGCCCAAAAATTATGAAACTCGAAGTACGTGGTATACAGCCGGAGTCCTTGTTATCACCACCACCGCGATTACCCTACCCACCCCCTGGAAGTGGCTTGGGGGTGGAAGAGATGAGTTTTGAACGACCAGAATTTATTTTTTTCAAAAAATCGCTTGAAAATCGCTTTCCGTCGAAACTCACCGCTTCTTCCCCCAAGCCACCCGCCACCCCCAGGAGGTGGGTACGGTAATCGCGGTGGTGACCATAACAAACACTCCGGCTGTATACCACATAGCTCGAGTTTCATCATTTTTGCTCTCTTGTTAACAGATATTCGAGGACTGCCCCGTGATGGTTAGTTTTCAATAAAAACCACTAGTCCACAAAAACCACAAATTTATTTTTATCTAAAAATCATCAAAATAGCTGCCCGTACGTGTTGAGGTACAAAGAAAGTGACGGCGTCCTTAAAATTGTGTTCCAAAAGAAAGTCACCCAATACATCCTCGAGTCACCCCCTGAGGGGCGCGGGGAGGGAGTGACGGTTCACGTAACAAAACGTTTGTGTCAATACTGTATACTTGCCAAATGTCAATCTTTTATTTACATTAATAACTAAACTACAGCAAACTTTCCAAATTTCAATGTTATCACTAAATTGCACCATTGCTCCCTGACTATTGCCAGATTTTATTCGTAATTGTTGCGCCATCTAGCGGACGACGACCAAAGATCGAATTTATATTTATATGTGGAATTTTAATGAATATATATATTTAAATAGTAAATATATATATATATTTTTGCTTATTTGTATATATTATTTTAAAAATTAATATATATTTGTCCAAAATTAAATATATATGTGAAGAGTACCAATATATTTTAAAAATTTACATATGTCCTAAACGGCGCCTCATAGATTTCCCTCTATTTGTGGAAAGATAAGAAGGAGTATTGTAGGCCAAAGATAATTACGGATATGAAGGGAAAAAACATATTTATACAATGCATTAATTATTAATAAAGTTAAAGGTATAATTCATATTTATTATTGTAATTAAAACAAGTATTAAAAAAGGAATCTGCAGCGAACAACACAGGTTTAGATGAGAAGAATCATTGTTTGTGGTATTCTGAGCTGAGGGATTGATAAAAAATAATAATTATAGGGGTTTCCCGACAGTTTTTCGTAAAACTTTATGCTATTTAATAAGAGATTTAACAATATTAATAATAATAATAATAATATTTCTATCCCTCATTCACATCCCAATACTCTGGGGACCTTTTATAGGAGAGGGAGCGGCATAATATTATTCCGCGGCCGCGAACGACCATAGTGCGCAGAGCAACGACTTATTATCATAGAAATTTTAAAAAATATAGAATGCTTTTATGGAGACTAAAAATGACCATCCTATGGAGAAAACGTAACTCTAGTAACTTTGATCACACTAGCGTCTAGTCATTCACGTTAAGTTTAAAGTAACGTCACCTTGTCAAAAAATACGCCGTTGACAGATGTAACTTTTTTGCGGGCAGAAGTTTGAAAAATGTCACAGAATCACAACGGTTTTAGTTCTGAGAAGAACTGTTTTTAGTGTAAATAAAGTGGATAACTAGAAAACGTAAATAGAAAATATACGAGCAAAATTTAAGCAGAACCAAATACCATATATATAATACTACTATATCGCGGGTAGAGGCCCAAAAATTCCGCAAACAACACGGCGCCGACATACAATCTCTATCCTTATCGAGAGTACCTTAGTCAAATATGCGCATGCGCACGAATTTCGCGACATCCAATAAGCATGCAGCATAAATACTGCATCTCTGTCTACCGACTTCTTTTAAAAAAAGTTGAATGTTGGGAAGTCTGTCAGCCTATAAACAGTGTGTCAGCTTCCGTAACCATGGAGATTGCGCATGCGCAAATCGAACAAAGGGTCTCTGGAACAGTATCGCACTATATCTTTTGTCCTTTAATGTTTTCGGAGAAACCGCTTATGGGCTAACATAGGAAATACGCGATATAGTAGTATTATATATATGCCAAATACCAAAAAACCAGCAAACAAAAGAGAGGCAATATAAATAAATAACAACTTGACAACGCAGAGAAGGGTTGCCAAATATAAAACTCTTTGTAAATAGCAAATGCTATGCTAATTTATTGGTCATTTGTTTATCGAATATTGGCAACAATTAATTACTGAAAATGACGTCACTTTAAACTTAACGTGAATGACCTTTAGTTTCGCATTAGCCTCCGGGTGGGAAATTCAAAAATTATGTAGTTTTACATGTGACCTAGATAATTTGCAACCACTTGGAATTATTGTCATAATATTCACCCATTCGCAATTTTTAGCTAGTAACATGCTAAATAAATACTAAATGGCCGGTTACATTACATTATTATTAATAGTAGAATAATCCTTGCCAAAATTTGGACAGATTGAACTCTTAAAGCCAAAATTTGCACAAAATCATTTAATTACCCAAAGACCATTTATCTCACTATAAACTAAAACAAAACAGTGCTAATATATAAAGTAAGGTAATATTTATAAAAAAAAAACCGATAAGAAAATAAGGTGAAGATCATAAAATAAACAAGAAAAACAATTAACACCGGCTGGAGTAGAGGCCCAAAAATTCCGAAAATATCACGGCGCCGACATACAATCTCTATCCTTATCGAAAGTACCTTAGTCAAATATGCGCATGCGCACGAATTTCGCGACATCCAATAAGCACGCAGCATAAATACTGCATCTCTGTCTACCGACTTCTTTTAAAAAATAATTGAAAGTTGGGAAGTCTGTCAGCCTATAAACAATGTGTCAGCTTCCCTAACCATGGATATAGACAAATTCTGCGCAAGGGCAAATCGACCAAAGGGTCTCTGAAACAGTATAGCACTATATCTTTTGTCCTTTAATGTTTTCGGAGAACCGCTTATGGGCAGGGCTAACATAGGAAATACGCGATATAGTAGTATTATATATATGGAGCAGAAGGTTCCTTAAGTTAGTAGCAGACGGTTCATCTAAAATTCTGTTAATAACGGAGCATTCTAAACGTTTCTTCTATGGCACAACCTATTAGGTTGTGGTATAAAGGTAGACAGACACAAATCTTATCGATAAATCCAGTGAGTGTGTCGGGGCGGAACGCACTGCCATCTATCCACATTCATCTTTCTTCGGAAGCCTGGAACAACGCGCTCGCTCATTGGTGACACCGATGTGATCGCGAGAACACGGCGGGCGGCAATCTTCTTTGTTCTCTCTCTCCCTTTCATCCATTACACCAATCAAGCGAGCGCATTGTTCAAGGCTTCTGAAGAAGAAGAATCGCGGGTAAATGGCAGTGCGTTCAGTCCCGACACACCCACTGACTAATTCGTCGGTAAGATCTGTGAGTGTCTATCTTATGCCAGGGTGGAAGATATATTTGATGCTAACTGCTGGTATGGTGTAGTGGTGAGATGTAGCGCTGCGACCGATGGAACCGTGCCGGTATTGCAGGTCGCTACTCCCCTTCCAGTGACAACGTTGAGCTGTGTGTGACGTGGGTTTGGAACGAAATGATTGAGGAAGAAGGCGCTGATCGTAGCCGAGAAGAATCGTGTATGAATCTCGTGGATAAGGATCTGAGAAATCAGCGCATGAAGATCGTAGTATCTGAAATTTGCAGTGTGAAACTCGTGGCTAAAAATCGGTGGTTGTTCGTGGGTGAGGGAGGGGGGGTGGAGAGAGAGAGAGAGAGAGAACACAGAGAATGAACGACGGTCAAAGGTTACTTAACACTTAATTGGAATTAAGGACTACCAATACTTACAGGGTTGTATCCCATGGTGTGGTGTAAAAATTCCCCAAAGTTACGTTTTTTCATGATCTGCATGGAGTGGCTATTTTTGGATGTGTCATATAATGGATATTGGCATTCTATATTTTTTATAATTTCTATGCTTATTATGTGATCTCTATTATTATTCTATGTAACTCCGATTACTATTTTGTACCAAAGTAAGGAAAACCCGGAAAACTTTACTAATCAAAGTGAACAGTAGGTCGTCAGCTATTTATATTGGCGATTCAAATTACCAATACATGGTGCAATGCGAATGCACCAAAAATTATGCATTTGATATGACATCATTTAGCAATTAGTATTCAATTGCCATAAATATACTGACTTCATGTGTTAGTTAGGGGAGAACTCCCAGTGGCAGGCCCTTCAAATTAAGGACTTAGGGACCTCGATCAAAAAGAAAAAAGGACCAAGTAGGGATCAAGAAAGATATCATTTGTATCGTTTTCCACGCTTTATTTAAAAAATGCAATACATACATTAATGCTTTAATGTAATAAACAAAAAATTAAATTCCATTTGTTATTAACACAAAATAAAATTTGCCTTAAGACTGACACGACTCGACTTTTGACTAGTCTCTTGATTAAAAACGAAACATTTTTAAAAAAATTAGATTTGTACTTAGATGTCTTGGACTTCTTGTTTAGAAGCCCAGAAATTAATTTCGACTTCCTTTTCTCTACTGACGACTGCAACTTGCCTAATTCCGTCCTCTTCTCGTTGACCTCTCTTCTAACTGATTCGGCTCCTTCAAGCATAGCTTGGGCTAGTACTACCTGCTTGTAATCCTTGGATGTTATTACTTTCTTCAAACGCTCGGTAGCCTCCCTTTAATCTGTGCCCTAGTCATGCTGTCTGTTGTCTCCCTTTTTTCTCGCTCTTCTTTTCTTAAGACTTGGAATTTCACCTCATTTTCGGAAAGGCACTTTCTATTCTTTTCCATCTTTTGTCGTACTAGTTCCTCAGCTTGACGCCTTTCCTCTCCCACTTTTTTCTTGCGGGCTTCATCTTTCTTCTTGTTTGTTTTTTTTCGGCCTCTATGTGCAATTTATAAGATATCTAAGCGCCACGGGCCAAAGTCAAGAGTTCCTTTGTTATTGGAACAAGGGATAGTTTATTGTTGAACAATTGAAGGCCCAATTTAACTGCATTCTTCTATCTTAAACACTTCTATTAACACATTTTGTGGAATGGCACCCATAAACACGACAGTTTGTGTCGTGCTGGTTGGTTTTGAATGCCATTTTAAAATTTTAAAATAAAGATGTACAAGTATACCTACTAACCACGTCGTTTTTAACTTTGCAATACCAAAAAGTCACAAGCACCACTAAATTATTACGTTGAATAAACCCAAATACGTTATATGCCTCCAAAAATTATCTTCTAAATAGGTTCAAATATTTTCATGCAGATAGAGCATTCATATATGGAATCGCCAATACCTAGTGCGGTTACAGTTGTACTGGGTGTATAACTGTATACGCGATTCTTGCTAAGCAATACGCTACCTACTGGCGGCACGCACAACTAACGCATAGGAGTTTGGTTCAGTTTTGCGTATGTATGTCTATTGTGAATTTTGAAATATCCGTTGTTATACATATTAGTTAATTGCTTTGATTAGATATGAATCATTATTGTTGAGAGCGTCATTGTTCCTCTTAGATAAAGAAAAACCCCAAGATCAGTTTCATACTTTTCCAAAAGCGGAAAAATCTGGAGGTATCGTGGAAACTATAAGTTGGGTATTAAAGAATTACAGGAGACAAGTATGGATAAAGAAGCTAAAGAACGCAAAGTAGAGTGTGTGCTGGTCAGTGTCAGGGGCCGTAGGTTAGTATAGGTTACTGCCGTTTTGGCGCTACGATCTTAAAATGAATCGCGTATATTAAAAATTTTATGGGCACTAATTTAGTATAGAAGCAATAATTGAAAAATTTGTTCGGCAGCGGATTCGAACCATCGACGTCTTCAAATGCCGAGCAACAGTTACCTCGTATATATTTAGCGAAGCTCCTAATAACATGAAATAGCCATCCTGCAGATGACTTGATTATGACTTTTAACCTTGCTTTTGGCAAACACTGTATATGACCTACACGACACTAAGAAGCATGGCAAGTTAGATGACCCCCCCCCCATTTAAATATTTCTCGGAAATCATCCTCTTCGCCATCGTTTAAAATAAAAACCCACATAAAATATATTAAAAAACGTATTTATGACTATCCTATTACCTCTTGCGAGGTATTACTTAACATTTTTTTGATTTAGGTGCAACCTGAGGGCACTATATTATACTCATTTATTTGCTTTCTCTTGTACCGTTAAATTTATTACATGGCTCTCAGACTTGGATTAAAGTTTAATATACCGGCTCTATAGGAAGAAAAATAAGACCTGGCCATTTGTTAGGCTTCTTGCTCGAGTAGCTGGGTATTTATTTCAAAACTCGCACGATAAAACAATAATAAAAAAATTCCAATATAAGAAAATATACATATTAGTGTATCCAAGCGAAAACTTTTATCCGGGATAATTTTTAAAGTAAAAGATTTATGAAAATTCGGAAAAACCCTTTTCGGTCGATTAACGGGGGACGTAGATTGACAATACTTACTACGGAACATGTTGCTCTCACTCTTTCAGCACTAACCATACTACCCCTAAAATTTTAAATGGCACTACACCCTTTGTGGCACCTCAAACTAAAGGTAATTTTGTTTAGTTACACTGATATTAACACTGACGTTGTTTTTTCCACACAACACCAACACAACACTACACTGCACTCGACGCGCGTTTCGCCAGCAACTTGGCATCATCTGGAGATCTCCAGATGAGGCCTACTTGGTTGGTCATACAAAAGGTTCCAACCTCTTTCAAGATTACACTGATATTGAAAAATTAAAATAAATTACAATGTCTACATTAACTGGTCGAAATGTCGAGCATTTACATTTCAATAATGTTCTACCTAAATAACTTACGAAGATATTGCAATCATTAAATGTTAGTAAGTATATAAGGTTTATTATACCTCTTAAACTTTTCAAATTAATACGGATATGTTAATGAATAGATAATAGTACAGAGAGTTCCTCAATGATTGTCCGGTCAATTTGAGAATTTTCATATTTGACAACATTTGACGTTTGACTCAGTGGCGTTTAGCATTTTTCGTGTTTAAATTGTTTTACTGAAGTATCATTTGCGTTTAAAAGAGTATTTTTCAATACTATAAAGTTTCAGAGAGTCCTAAATCAGGTTGGTAATTTTGTATTTCTTAATATTGAAATTAATATAACAACCATAAATTAATGTTTTTTAACGCTCCACAATTCACAGTTTGAATAGGCTATACTGGTGATACATAGGAATAGAAAAATACAAAATAATAACTATATTATTTTTAATAAATTGTCTTTATCTTATTTTTAACATAACCTATATTTACTGACGTACCATGGCATGAAACAAATCAAATCAAACCAGTAAATCCCCTTGCGTGCGCTCATGATTCTAGTGCAGATACTAAAAATAGAAAGGCGGCACATAAAAAATCATTATGAAGCGGCACGGACAATCATTCTGGAACTTTCTGTATAAAAATAAACAAAAAATACTATAAATCCTTTCATATATTTGAAATTGTGCCCTATACAGAGGACGTATACATCTTTGGAATCGCTAATACACTTCGAGAATTTTAATAAAACTATTTTTATTACTGTAAATTCAATTTTAAGTTTTATCGAGTTACATCCCTCCCAACCATCTTTATACAAACGCAGAATGGTGTATAGAAAACCGTTACTTGCCAATTTTCTGATATAATTTCATTATTAGAAATTTTCTAAATTGCCTGGTTCAAGCAGGTTATAATTGCCTCCCACTTAGCCCACTTAATTCCACCAAGCACCAAGCCCAAATCAATCATTATCAGCCGTCGCTAATACTTCATACCAACAACATGGAAAGGACATTATCAACTTTTACGTCATTAGGTTAGAGCCATATTGTGACCGTACAAGCCTAAAATATACTCAATTTTCTCCCAGAACCTTCGAAGGGTGGGCTTCCACCGTTAGTGTATAAATAATATATAGCAGTATATGTAGAGGGTGGACCGCTTTCGAGCGGCCTCAGTAGATTAAAAATTTAGTGAAATAATGGAATTATATACACACAAATATAAGTGGATTACCCAAAAATCACGTTTTCAAAATTTTAATACTCGCTATATATGTATACCTACGAATAAACCGTAAAAGATTCACCTAAGTGTGTAGACGAGTTCCTATGGTGGTTCTTTCAAAACATTTTTGGTTGATTTGAAACTTTCTTTGGAAGTTACAAGTTACCGATTTTCAATTTTTATTCCTTTTTTTACTAAATAATGAAAATTCAATATAAAAGTTTCATATTGCATTCGCAAATACCGTGGCTTTTGAGGAAGCTACAAAGCAACCCATTGCTCGTATTATGGCACACTTTTTGGGTATGGTATTTACTGACATAGGTGCAGGGGAAATTTTTTCCTTTTCAAATCTACAGTGTAATTTCCGGGGTGGCGACAAAAAGTACATATTTTTTTAACGGAATGCCCTGTACGTTTTTGGCTAAAATGAACGATCTTTTTTTCTGATTTAAAATATACCATACAATTTAAAATTGCATTGAATTTACATTATCTTGATATACGCTGCCATGATTAGGGGAGACCGGGGCTAGTTGGCTACAGGGGCAAGTTGGCACAATGCTTATATCTACGATTGGTGTGGATGTATAAACGCAAATACCATTAAAATATAAAATCGACAACTCTCGGCAACCATATAAAACGTTGCGCGCGCAAAGTCACGCGGTGAACACCTCTTAGTTGTGTTCGTTTGTTTTCAATACCAGTAAGTAAATTTTTGTCCCCTTATAGATTTATGGGTAATCTATTTAATATAACGTATTGACTTGATTTTTTCACCACAATTCGTTGCTAGATGGCTAGTTGACATACTATGCTACGCAAAGTTATCAAATTATTGTTTGTTTTTTGGAAAAAATATGTGTTGTTATAAAACCTGTGTTGGGGCAGGTTGGCACATTGGTCTCGGGGCACGTTGACAGTGTGCCAATAACTAACCCCGGATTTAAAAATAAAACTAACAAAATTAAAATTAATAAAAAAAAACAGTTTTAGACATGAGAACATGCAAAAAAAGACTGCAAGGGGTACAACACCCACTGATGTAATTGCAAGAGCTGTAGAAATGGTAAAGAATGAAGGCAGGTCAATACGAAGTGTTGCCAAAGACTTCGACGTAGCATTTAGAAATTCAGCATTCACCCAAATATTGCCAAAGAGCAAACCATTCGCCAATTCAAAAAGTTGGTTACACCAGACATAGATTCTCCAGAACCCAGTTTACCTCAAGGTAGAAATACTACACCACCACTTACACCGGAAGACATACGCCCATTCCCAGAAGCGCCACCAAGAAAAACTGGCCAATCGCGGCGAAAAAGAAGGTCCACAGCTATTCTTACGGATACCCCAATCAAAGATGCTTTGGAAGAAGAGCAGAATGCTTCTAAAAAGAAAAAGGAAGTTGCAACCGAAAAGGCAAAAAAGACAGTATTTGAACATAAAAATGAAAAATAAAGTTAAACAAGAAAATCAGGACCGTTAAACATGTTTGTGCAGATGAATCTTATTCTGATGAAGAGGAGGAAACTTTTTGCTTGGTCTGCATGGACAGTTTTACCAGCAGTGAACCAGGGGAAAAATGGGTTCAGTGTGTCATGCACTAACAAAGAGCCGCCATACATATGCTCAAATTGTGTCTCGGATGATTCTGACTAACTATTAACTTTTGGTGTTTACATAACTGTAAGCTTTATTCTACTTTCTGTTTTAGTTTTAGACGTTTTTCTAATCTATTTTATTTTGTATTCTCTTAGTAGGTAATAAATTTTAAAAACTATAAAAACATTTGTTTTTCTCTATATAACTTACATATGCCAACTAACCCCAGTTAGTGTGCCAACCTACCCCCAAGTTGGGGTATGTTGGCACACTTACACTGATGTTTTTAAAAAATTGTAACTATTTAACTTTTTTTTATAAAGACACTTTAAATATCCTAAAGTGTAGGGAAATATTGCAAATCTGTTCTACATATTTTGTAATTCAGTTCCATTGTCTGTAGTCCTAAATAAAAAATAAAGTATGAAATGTGTGCCAACTAGCCCCGGTCTCCCCTACTTCATCGAAATCAACAACTTCTTGAACAGTGGGCCATGAAACCAATAGTAACAAATATATTTCTGAATTGACATTGTCATTTAAATAACTTAGTGTGGAACTAAATCGATTCTTTCTAAAAATTTCTCTTTTTACAATGGTGTTTTCTGTGGCAGAAAATGTGGGAATAGGACCATCGGGATATTCAATATATGGTATATTTTAAATCAGAGAAAAAGATCTCTCATTTTAGCCAAAAATATTCAGGGCATTCCAATGTTCTATTTGAACGAGAAAATTATTTGACATCTAATCAACTTCTTTGGATCACAATATACAAACGCGAATATATTCAAAGAGAAAATTAAAAGAAAAACTCGAAATGTGCGACCTTTTTTTTGAAAAAATAATAATTTCTGAAATCATGTCATGATGATTTTATATTTATGCAACACTTGTCAATTACTATACAGTTTCACTGCCAATGTACAAAATTTTACAAACACTATTTAAAAATAATCCTATAGAAAGATTCAGATCAGGTTTTTTTTTACTTTTTATATTTTGCCGGATTCTGTGCACTACGCGGTAAAATACACAAAAAAAAAAAACATTTCAAAATTGACCTTTCGTCAATCATGTCCGATTTACGTAGACCACCCTGTACTTCCAAAATTATACTCTCGAGATACGCCATCATCGTTTTTCACGCGGAACGACACCTGATTCCGATCCTTTATCGCCTTTTTCAATTTGTTAACTTCCGCTCTAGTTGGGCGCCGATAGATATATTTTGGGGCACTAAGCTTGAAGAGGGAAATTCATGTTTTTTTTTATATATATAAGACCAATAGTCAGTTTCATTTATAAGCTTGGCTTTAAATTATAAGACAACAAAAACAGTTTTGTCTAAATCAAGTTGGAACAGGAAACAATTCATTCAACAGCGCGACAAAACCACGTTCGAAGAATGATAAATTTGATATGAATTGAAGAATTAAGCACATCAATCAATTTTATTTAGACATAAAATTTACGACTGTATGGAAAGTCCTGAGTGTAATTATTGCTTTTGGAATACTAGGTATTGGAATTTAGTTTTTATAGTACCTAGGTACTTAGGAAAAGATACTTTCATTTGGATAATAATTATGTTTAAGACCTAAACTTTCATTCAAATAAATAACTTCATCAATTTCGTAAATATGTTTAATAGCAGGTACAAAAAGCACCCAGTAAATGCCATAGTGTGTATTGTGGTTATATCAGCCGTACATTTCATAACGTATAGCCGATTTACATGTAATATGTTGTGAATATATTACTTTTCACTCCGAAGTACTCATATTTTCCAATTTCTTGAAATTGGAATACATTGAATAAATTCAATATTTATTTAATTAAAATTTATTTGTATTATTTATTTGTAAATTAATTTGACAGCTGAAATGTCACTTATGTTTGTAGTAGTGAGAAACACACCGTAATGCCTAATGCCCTCGTTGGGTCTTTGCTACTACCTGTTTGACAATTATTGTCAAATTGACAGACAGATAAAGACCTGCTTTTCCGCAGGTGCCATTACAGCAGTCACCTCAATTGTCTTTAAAGATTGTAGAAAATGACGTAGGTAGATTCCAAAAATTTAATGATACGTTATGATGAGTGTTTCATGAAACGAAAGTGTCCGCAGGAAAACGTTATTCTGTCTCTACTGCTGTAAGCCTTGTGGTGGATAATGTTACTTTTGCTGACGTCGAAGTTTAGTGGATATTAACTGATATCAATTAACAAGCCCATATCATTTTCAATCAATTATCAAGATAACTTGGTCATCATACTATACTGCGATTGAGAATTAAGCAAAGTGCAATGACCGGAAAAAGAGTAGATCTGTGTTGTCACATTTATTTCTAAAGTATTCTTATTTAAAACAGGAAACGTATTAATAACCTTATTTACCCATTTTTTTACTTGTCTTTAACGTCCCTTATCCCTATTGTACTTTATTAGAGCAAACACAATGTTTAATTTGTCTTTTACTTAATAATATCACCGAACATAAACAAAGACTTTGTTTATGTTCGTTGATAATATCAAGGAATTTCCGAGTATTTGGCAACTGCGAACGCCGTAAAGTTGACGACAAGCTGTTCATCCTTATTTAACATACATATTCTCGCATTTTCGCTTTCTTTTTTTCTGAGCTTCAACGACGTTGATTGGTCGAATGAGGAACCAATGGGAATCAATAAGTGACTGCGCTCGAGTTCTGGGGAAGCAGTGGCGTGATATTGGGTTATTTCGCGCGCGTTTCTTAACGGCAAAAATTTGTGGTAAAATTATCAGTGTATTTATTCTTTGTGTCAGTGTTTATACTTATTTGTGTTAGTTAAAAAAGTGGAAGTGCATATACTAGAAGTATTCTATAGAATAGTATACGAGTATATATTAACTGAAATGTGCCCAATGGTAAAACAGAATACGCACGCCCATGCTTCACCGCATTTTACCAGATCGGCGAGGTCATTCCACTTTGCTTAATTCTGAATCGCACTCTAGATGTATAATTTACTATTATGGATGATTGCATCAGCGTCAGTGATGATCTGATGATAAACTGGCTTGTGTAAAAGCCGGCTTAGTAAAAAATATCATACATATAATGGACTAGCTATTTGATGAACGATTATTGGATATAGTGGCCTAAATTTTAATTTATTCTGCTAAACTAGATGCTGCTTATGGATGTTAAAATGTAATCCTACTCAGAGAGTACCAAGATTATGTAACCCGAGAGATTCTATAGGTAGACCACCGACTCTGTTACAGGTTTCATAAACTACAAATAATATACCTATAAGGATTTTGTTTAAAGTTTCAAAAAATGCATGTATAAAATTTACACAAAATCATAATTTACCAAAATGAAATTATAGATTTAAAGATTAATTTTATTTTGAAACTTATACCTACTTGGTTGTACCTATGTCTAAAGATATATAGGTATTTTATTTATTTTTATAGACAAACATTTATTTGCTGATAATTATTTCGAATAAAAAAATGTAAAATAGCTGGTTTCCATATATTTTTTTTAATATATCGGCCATAGTGACTGATTATATAGGCCGATACCGATAATCGGCCAATATATATCGATGCAAATATCGGTATCGATCGATCACTATATAAAAAATGTACCCATGTGCTTGTATATAAAAATACAAGAATGTAACCTCCGTTGTAACTGAAAACACAAACACGATAGCTGTTAACAGCGCCTGTCTGTCTAACTCCACAGTTATATATGATTGTCCAGATGATTGTATAGCCCCTTATTCAGTCGTAAGTTCGTCGGGTCATGTTCATATCCTCCGTATGAGCTTTATCTTCGGCCTTATCATTATTTATACACAATTGATAGTAAAAATAAATATATGTAATTAATACACTCTATAGACCTATAATATTCCTAGAACTAGTTATTTACCATCCTTGAAAGGGGATGAGTTTCCCGCCTGAACCGTAAGTGCTCCGAGGCTGTGTCCACCTGATGGTGCTTGCCTCGGTTTATACTGTTAGTATACTGATACTGTATACTTTACCATCATCGCTGCGTTTTCAAATTAAAGTAAAAATAACCATAGCTAGTTTTTTTTTTCAGGGATATAAAACACCCTATATGTTATTTAGAATACAGCACCCTGTATATGTTTGCCCAACCAAAAATGTTTATTTTCTTATAAAATAATTTATAAATGTTTGTAATCTAATAAAATCAATAACTCTCCCACAAACTAGATTTGAATATATCTAGGTTTAGGGCAACTTGAATTTGTAAACTGTAAAAATTATTCCCGAGGCAAATGCTAAAGTGTGCTTTATACAAATTTCAAAACAACAGATCAAGCAGCATTTTAAGTGCAAGGGAAATCAAGTACCTAGGTAAAAGTTTAGCAGCAAGAGTAGATAAAATTAATTTTTTCTACGTTCATGCAAAAAACAAAACTTTATTGAACTATATTTAGTGAAAAAACTGGTTCTTTATTCCACTAGTGAAAAAAAATTTTATTGCACTCATCTGTCCTTCTACTACAGCGTTTTGTGATCATCATGACAAACATTCGACAAACGTCAAATCGACGTGGCACTTGGCACTTTTAAATAAAACATTTTTTGGTTTTTGAATGAAGACTGAAAAAATATTGTATGCAACTCGTACAAAAAGTGTTTATTGAACTCGACGTGTTGTCCACAATTTCACGTCACGTGCAATAAACACTTACTTTTTGCACTTGATGCATAAATAACTACATATTTTCTACGTTCATGCAAAAAACAAAACTTTATTGAACTATATTTAGTGAAAAAACTGGTTCTTTATTGCACTAGTGCAAAAAAAATTTTATTGCACTCATCTGTCATTCTACTACAGCGTTTTGCGATCATGACAAACATAAACGTCAAATCGACGTGGCACTTGGCACTTTTAAATAAAACATTTTTTGGTTTTTGAATGAAGGCTGAAAAAATATTGTATGCAACTCGTACAAAAAGTGTTTATTGAACTCGACGTGTTGTTCACAATTTCACGTCACGTGCAATAAACACTTACTTTTTGCACTTGATGCATAAATAACTATTTTCTACGTTCATGCAAAAAACAAAACTTTATTGAACTATATTTAGTGAAAAAACTGGTTCTTTATTGCACTAGTGCAAAAAAAATTTTATTGCACTCATCTGTCATTCTACTACAGCGTTTTGTGATCATGACAAACATAAACGGCAAATCGACGTGGCACTTGGTGACACCTAAATAATACATTTTTTGGTTTTTGAATGAACGCTGAAAAAATATTGTATGCAAATCGTACAAAAGGTGTTTATTGAACTCGACATGTTGTCCAAATCGGCCTGACGGTCTCGTTGGACAATTTCACGTCACATGCAATAAACACTTACTTTTTGCACTTGTTGCATAAATAACTATTTTTATTGTTATTTATTCTTATACTTACTCATAAACTCATAAGTTATTTTTAATTTTTCTTTATATATAATGTAGGTACCAGTTACATTTGGCCGAATTTTTCCCGAACACCTACTGCTTCAGCACATATTTGGTAGCTATACGCAAATCAACTGTACCTACAAATTTCTTTCTCTGCTTAAATGATTAAATTAAACCTACACTAACGTATTAGCAACGGTTGTTTCCTGTTCTTACAAAGGCCAATGTTGTAACATATTGCACACTGAGACACACTCAAGGCTAAGTGTAATGTCTTTAGTCTTAAGTAGGTATTTTTATTATATTAGTCACCGTAAAATTTTAATGATAAGAATGTTAGAACTTTGCATCAATATACATGATTATGAACAAATACCACTAATTATGCAGCATTTTAAAAGCGTTTCACTTTTTATAAACAAAAAGTTTTAGTACGGACACTTTGGTTTTTTAAATTTGCCAAAATTAGTTTTACTGATACAGATACTGAATGTTCTACACTCGGTTCTACCAATAGCACTGTTATTTTCAGGAATATGTATACATTCAAGTACCGCTAGATATGGAGGTTTTTGATCTGCTTTAGGTAATTATTATAAATAGTTACCTCTATAACTATAGGTTTGTTCCTGCAGGAGTCCAAAACTATCAGTAACTGTCAGAAGCATGCGCATTACAAATCTAAGCGTTCCAACAAGAGTCGAACGACAGTCTAGGATTTCTTGTCCTCTGTTCCAGCTTGAGTCGGGGCAGTTTGCTGATAGTTTGAAAAGTTCACTGATTCTTTGGAAACTCATAGTCCGGTGCATGCGCAATGCGCATTAACCAAAACCATTTACCAACTTTAACCTCAATTATTGTACGCTGTCTATTATTGATATTATAACTCAACAAACAATAATTATTTGTCAGAAACGGATGATATTCCTCCATAATTTAAAGGTTAAAAAATTATTTGCTTATTGTTTATTGTACTCTTCTTCTTCTGCTATTAAGTTCTCTAAAAATCAGGTGTTCCAGCAAAAATCAGAAACTAATCTAAGATCAGACATGCGCATTAAATCACAATCCCTGACTGTCAGGGATTTATCAGAGATTCTATGCAGGAACAAACCTTATATTTTCATAGGCTCGTTCTCGTTCGTCAGCATTGTCCATTGTCATTATTACTGAAGTTAAGTTAGGTACCTACATAACTTATTAATTTGCTAATATTCTCATTAAGTAATATACTTAATGCATAGGTAGTAAATGAGTCTAACAATGAATCTGATGAAGTGATGAACCATAATCCAAAAGTCAAAAACAATATGTAAGACGTTTATGTTGAAGATAAAATAGGTGTTTAGATTACTTCCAGCAGCATTATTACACAAACATTACAAATACCCGAGCAAATACCTAACTAAGTACCTTTGCATTACAAAGGAAATGCAAGTTTGATTCCTGTGTCAAATACTTTACACCGAACTGTATACATTATACTTATGTAATACCTACTATGAGATGATTACCAATGTCAAAAGTTTTAAAGTGTCTTTGTCTTCGTCTAGCTAGGTACCTACATACATCATACAACATACAACTTGGTTCAAAATGATTCTGGGTCTACCTATATAATGATTATTATTAGTAAAACCCCAGATAAGACCACAACAAAGATTTCAATAATGCATGAGAAAGCGATCTTTATAATTACAAGTCTAAACTTTAGAAATGAGTGACGTAAAGAAATTGCCACAGCACAGACCACTTTGTAGTTGCTTACCATCACCAACTTAACCTGAAGGTCAAAACAGGTCATCGATATTTTTCGATTAAATTATTACATTAGGTACCTACCTACAACAAAAAATGAATGTCATAATTACATCCTACATAAGATAACTGTTTATAAACGAGAAACGAAAAATAAATAACGATAATAATAATACATATTACAACCTGTAGTGTAATATAAAAGTTTACTACAATAAGATACCTAGGTACCTACCTACACCTATGTAAGTACCTACATAGTTATCTTATTTGCAACTCTAACATGCAGAACAATCTTGCACAACTAAGTATTTGGATTTGGAGGCATAGAAGAAACATGTACATAGGGATAATAAGTTGGTCCATTTATTTACAAAATTACCTACATACTTATAAACCTATGTGTTTTTGTTTTTATACACTTTTATGTTGCAGG
Source organism: Pogonocherus hispidulus (assembly GCA_963924545.1). NCBI lineage: Eukaryota > Metazoa > Arthropoda > Insecta > Coleoptera > Cerambycidae > Pogonocherus > Pogonocherus hispidulus. The sequence continues at coordinate 9,010,046 of OZ004698.1, forward strand.
TAATTGTAATTGCATATGTAAATAATAAGAATATTTATTCAATGTCCGACTAAGACTTTCCTACAATGAATTTATTTAATCCAAAAACTAATTGCACTTTATGAATTCGCTTAGCTGGTTCAACAAACCAGGCATATCATAAAAAGTAAAAGGTCTTCTTTACCTAATTAATTTAATTGCTTTTGTCGAGTTTTGTTTATACTTATACGCATATAAAAATCAATAATAAACCAAGTTGTTCAAGTTACACCATACACCTATGAATTCGCTTTTCAATACAGTTAGTCTTACATGTTCTTACACTTGCGATACATGAATGTATTAATGATTACCACAATAATGCTAAAATCTAACGCCTAATACCGCCAATTAATTAAAGAAATGTGACATTTACATGAGATTAATTATGAAATTGAATACAGCGAGATAAAAATCATCTGCCAACTTCTTTGTTGCAGCATTGTATTAAAGGATATCGTTTTACCCATATATTATGGTTTTACCTCACAAATTTGACTTAAGTTAGCATTAGTTTTTCATCTGAAGACTTCTTACTGACAGACTTCATCGGAAATGAATGAAAAACCAGACAGATTCTTACCTTTTTTTACTGCCAAGAATTCAAGGAAACGAAACTGCACTTAACTGTCACATAACTTTTGACACACGGCTTAGTTAGTTCATATCTACAAGAAATTACGTTAAATGAAAACAAACGGTTGCAGTATTCTAACACTTTGTGTTTTTGTAGATAAAAGCGGTTGTGTACAAGTATTGTTTATTCAAGGCAGACGCAGCGTACACCCACCACGTCTAGAAGTCACCCACAAACTGAAAAAAATTAATGAAATGGACAATTCGGCATTCGCGGATCATGCGCATTGTTTACTATCCAGAACAAGATGAAGTGAAGAAACTACATACAATTTATCGGCTACGTTGCCACAATTACCACAAGATTATGTTAAAAAATAATAATTACCTAGTAAAATCGTTGAATTAATTAATATGGCAGTTAGGTATATACATAAATGCATAATACACGATATTAACCTTCATCCTTATTTAAAAACTGAACCCTAATAACTTCCAAATTAATCGACTTACTTATTCCTTGTTTTTTTAGTCTCAAATCTCTACCTTTGATGGTTGCGGTTAACACGGTGAACCCAATGAACCCATAGATAAAATATATGGTGAACCCATAGATAAAATATATATGGTGAACCTTCTGTATGTTGATGAACCCTTAGAGAAGTATGAAAATAAAGGTAAACCTCGGTTAATCTATTTTCGTAAGTCGGTTTGAAAGTTTCTAGGTATGTTCTAAAGTCACAAACCAAAGCGTTGGAAATAAAAGATAACATTATATTATGTATAGGTCGCATTATCAAATATATATACAAAATATATAGGTAGGGTGCCATCAACAAATAAGTGTAAATGCATTCCTAAGTATATCTTCAATTTACTCTAATACCTGCTACTTCAAGTCTGTAGGTGATTTTACTTTTTATGGACTTCATATAGTAATCAGAGATTATAAATAGATACACTCTCTGATCGTATTATTAGGGAGATTTTGAACCCCTTAATTTTTACCTCACAGTAGGGAAATTTTGAACACCTTAAATTTTACCTTATCGTTATCGTAATCGTTATACTGAGCATGCGCAGTGCCAAAAAGGATACGCTTTTTGACAATGGGCATCCTCAGCATAACGATTACGATAACTATAATAAATAAGAAATTCAAAATATCCCTGATATCCCTATTATTATTTTGGAGGTAATATATACTTGGCAGTTGTGGGTTGCTCTGTTTTATGTATCGGATTCGCTCGAAATACACTCGCGTATCTAGTGTCAATTGAATTGAACTAAGTGGTTGTTTCGTGGTTGTAGTGTATGGTCCTGAACCAGTGTATACTATGATTATTATAATAATATGGTTGTTTTATAATAATCGTGATTTTAATATAAATAATAAGCTGTAATAGATATTTGAAATAAAATCCCACCAATTACGTTGGGATTATTTACATAACGTCATACCTATTGTATAAGAGCAGATAATTGATATTTTGGATTTTGGCAATGACAGATACTTACACTTTTAAAAGTCAAAGATGCGCACTAAAAATTAACTTGTATAATATTTGGTTGGATTTACCCATAGACTTAGTATCCATAGACGGCAGGCATGAATCAATTGTTGACCGAGCAAAGGTAAGAGATAGACATGTCTAAAGGTAATTCCATCGCAGTTTTTTGAGAGAACAGTGGGAGCTATTCCCCTTAACGTTTATCTTCCCCTTTTGGTCTCTATGGCAACGAGATATGACATTTTGAGGTTAATGCCATGTCAAAAAATAAAATATTTAACACGGTAATATAATTAGTTTTATGAAAACTGGGACCTTTTTACTAAATTAAAGTGGATGGATTGTAAATCAGGTAATTTATTTTTGAGTAAGTATTATATTGATATTAAATTATAAAATTAAACAAAAATGTTTATATACTCTTCCGTACTTTTTATTATACTTGTTTTGCAGGATTTTTAGTGACTATCTACCTACCAGTATGGTATTGCAATACAAAGCAGTTGCATATACTACGGGGGGATGCTAAAAGTTAAAATATATTCTCCTATATCGCATCAACTATGAACTAAATAAATTGTAAATTAACACCAATGAACCCAAAGTCCATATACCAAATTTCTGATTGCTTTACTATGGATACTAGAAATATCCTAAAGCCTCAAGATAGTCATGATCCACCTGAATAATCTTGTGAGCAAATCTAACAAAAACTTTTCCTCTAGGTACCCCAAGTATCAAAGACAATTACTAATTTTTGGTAGTACCTATATTCTATATGAATATAGGTGTATTAAAAAATTAATATTTGACCTCAGTCTTGTCAGGTAGGTTACCTTTCTAATTTAGTAATTTATAAAAGTTGCACATGGATCAACTTCAGACAATATAACTACATTTTTATTACCCCTATAATAGCACTAGTATGACAGTATAGAGCTAGTTGTTTATTATTTTATACTTTTTTTTATAGAAATAGTGATGTTAATAAGTATTTTCTATTACTGCAAAATTCCAATTCCAAATTCCTGCAAACTCAATAATTGCTTATGTAATATTATTTTTTTTTTATAAGCGATTCTCTGTTTTAACTCTGTATATCAGAAATTTTAAATAAGGAAGAAGCAAAAATGATTATAATTAAAATGACTTGCTCAGTTTAAAATCATAAAGAATAGGTAATTAAATATTATTTTGTTTCTTGTTTTAGTTTACCTATCTAGTGAATTGTTCGTAAATTAATTGGAGATCACAGAACAAGAACCACCAGAGAATCCTGTATTAAAGAAAGTGGAAAAGGGCACCTACAAAGTAACGAATAATTCCCTTTGATGATTGATAAGATTAGAAATTAAACAAAAACTTGTTATAGAAAAAAAAAAAAGAATAAACTGTTAGAAACCAATCTCTTATTAAATATTTATTTTATATTTTAATATTACTAAGCATTAACCATCAGTCAAAGAAAATGTTTGAAGCTGTGATAGATTGTGACACTCATTGCTACTGAAAACATAATGTTACAGTAGATATTTAAACATTTTTTATTAAAAATGTATGTCCATTAAGTTTTTTTTTTAGTAATTTGAGATTTAACAGTACACCCATCAACTGTTTATCTGCAAATTAATGTTATCACATATTACAAAGACTTAGATTTACCCACAAAGCTTATAGGATTTGTTTTCCGGTTTTTTATTATATTCCAAATTATTCTTAAATTTTGGCCAGTTCGGATTACAAGTAAAAGTTATGAGCAAATCAGATTTGCTTATAAAGTGCAATGCTAAAATTTATAGACAATCTTAAAAATTCCATAACTATAACTAAACATTCTTAGACAATTACATTTAAAATCTGACAATCTCAGTTACAAATTGAGTAGGTATAATATGACATATTATGTAATTATAGAACTCTCAGAATTCAGAGCATTATAGTTTGGGAATTTCTCGTTTGGACTGTATAGCCGAAAAAGTTTGTCGTCCATATAGTTTAATACTGTAATATTGCACTAGTGTAGTGAATAACTAACAAATATACGTAAACTTTGTTGTTACTAAAGCAGAGAATAAAAGAAATTTTATATTTGGCTCTTTTACCTACAGTATTATGTTGGGTAATTTTATAAATTAAAATGATAACACTAAATTGTTATTCACATAAAATTTTCTTATATAAGTAGGTGTAATATTCATCTTCTATTAACAGCGTTGAACGTTGTAAAAATTTGTATTTCAATTAATTGCTGCGGTGTTATTACAGTAAATTAATCACATTTACAGATTCTTTAAACCTTGAGACTGGTTTGGTAGATGGAGATCAACTAGGTACTATTTAAAAGTACTTGGCATTTTAAAAGCTTTAAATAAAATAATTAAGGGTTTTGTGCTTTAAGCGCTTGTGTATGGTACGTAAAAATAATTTATAAAAGTTTAATTCTTAATACATTTAAAAAATGTGGCAGCATAAAAATAGCCAAAAGCTAAAATGGTTCATTGTAGTATTTTTTTTTTTTTGGGATTACACCACCTGTAAAATAATAAAAAACAGGAAACTAGAAGTATTCAAATTAAATAAATATTCAAAGTGTAGTATCAAGGCTAAATTCTAAAGTTTGCCCAAAAAAAAATCACTGTAAAGGCCGTTTGTTACTATATGATATTTTTCCAATAATTCTTAAAATAATTACTAAAAAAATTTCATAATGAATATCCATCAATTGCAAACAGTAAATTTTACATAAATTTTTCAAGAAATTTTTTAAAAAATTATTTTCAACGTGTTCTATTTTCTCGCTGAAATCGACGCGGATATCTGCGCATTGCACAACTTTCGATTATAGTCAGCTGTTTGAGTTTGACTTGACGATTAACGATAACGAATAGGAAATAAACTCAAACTTCAACTTAAATTAACTTTATCTATGTGCGTGCATGTGTTTTATTTGTAATGTACCTTATTCTCATCTCAGGATCAAAAAATCTCAGGATCGTGACCTATATTCTTAAACTTATAAAAAATAACAACAGATGGTGCTGAAATAAGAAGCTTACTGCGATTGCGTATAAATGAAAAATGGAAAATAATTTAGTTAACATCAGAGAACATTGCAAACAGGTAATTTACAATTTTCAAAATAAAGTTTTTAAAAATGCACCAAGAAATTTTCTGTGAAATTATCTGATAAATATCGTGAAGTTACAAACGGCCTTAATATGCAATAAAATATATGTTTGAAAAATTAACTAAATGGCATCAGTGGTTTTTTGTTAAATATTTATTTTATTGCATATTATACAGTGTTTTTTTGGGGCAAACTTTAGAAGTTTGGTTTGCTACTGCACTTTGAATATTTAATTTGTATGATTCTGGTTTCCTGTTTTTTGTTATTTTACAGGTGGTGTAATCCCAAAAAAACCTAATATGATGTTTTGCTGAAACAGCCTTAATTAATGTAAGAAAATGAGATCTCATTACTTACTGTTATTAGTTTTCTTATTTAACTTAATAAGATTTATTAATACTTCCACTTGTTTGTTCAACAAATGTTTGAATGTCTGTATTGGTATTCAACTTTTATCACAAATGCATTTAGATATTATAAATCATGTTTTTGTTCATATCATAAATTATGCTTTAGAGGCATATTTTTACTTAAAAAGTGAAGTTACTTTTAGCATTTACATTGTATATTAGACATACAGGTTAGTACATATAGATTATTATATGCATACATAAGAGTATATAAAAATACATATATCTGAACAGTTTCGAATTAAGCCAAAAAGTTAACTAAGAGATAAATTATTAATGAAATTATCAAATATTATGTTACAATGTTTTATATTTCCTCGTTACCTAGTATCCTAGGTATGAAAAGGAATAACCTTATTATTTTTAAGATATGTCACAAACAATTACTTTGCATGCAACATGCACCAACCAACATTGAAGTACAACGGCATATCTTCGTATAACCTTTACAACTTTCACAAAAATCAATCAAATCAGTTTTCACTTAGGTACAGTGTCTATCCAGCTTTCATTCAAAGTAGTCTGATTTTTTACTGTTTTGCTCTAAAAGGACAATGGACACATCACAAGATAGTTTTTTTATTTGAGCTTATAATTGTTCTTAAATGTGGGGTTAAAATAACAGAATGATCACTATTAAAAAGCCTTAGATATTAAGTTGGACGTAAAATAAATTGTATGTGGTAATTAATCCCATTCATCATAATTTATTTGGTTTTTCCACAGATCAACACAATTTCATGCTTTGCACTATACTGTAGGCATCGAAAAGAATAACTTTGTACCCAAAGACTATACGTAAACAGTCATATTCTTTCTTTGCAACCTTCTTGAACTGATGCTGTTTCGTTTTGTCTTGACCACTAACATCCCTTCATTGATTGGCAACATCACATCACAGATTACAGAATGCAAATCAATATAAGTAACACATTTTTTATATACAAGCCTTATAACTCAAGAGATAATTCTGATAAGTAGATATATCCGAATTCCTAGTATTTTGCTAACAGGCAGATTTTGAAATTATAGGTGAACTGTTGAATAATCTAAAAATAATTCCATTTTTAATTGTACTATAATAATTTTGATGTTTATACACCATAATCAATAGGATCTACACAATTACATTTTGTCCAGTAAAGGTACAAAAACTATTTTAAGTATTTTAAATAATAATTATAGGTTGTGTTCCGATTATTGAATCATTGAAAATTATTCCAATGACAACAAACTGAACAAACGTCAATTTGAGACGGCGCCATATTGTCGAGAGAGAAGAGAATAAGTAAAAACAAAAACAGAAACACCCTTCTCCTTTTTATGTGAGAGAAAGAGGGAATTACCTTTAGATCGGGATTCTCTTTCTACTGCTCGGACCGATCGACATAATGGAGTTAATAGGATAAACGGGGTCTATAGTTACTAAGTCTATGGATTTACCACTAATACAATTTATCTGGCAACGTCGCTCGAGTTGAGGTTTAGGGGTAGGTAAACTTCTTTTACTTATTTTTTATTTGAGTTCGTTTCTGATTTTGTATTCCTATTATTAACATATTAATTCCTATAATTAAAGTGAATATTAATAATCGCAAAATTATCTACTTTTATCGATTACTAATTGCTAAAATAACGTATTGCAAATTTTACGAATTAGGTAGGTCGAGCAGCTTTCATGAAAGCTGTGTTTGAACTACCTACGCATAGGTAGTTCAAACACACTTTTTTGTCTGTGGTTCAAAGCACAAAATATCTACTAGTGTTCAAAGTGTAATTAATCCATTTTGTCCAAAAACTAAAACCATGTATGTATAAAAAAAACCTATTTAAATTAGTCTTATGTAAATCTACTCTAAAAGGCAGGAACTGAAATACTTTGAATTTCTACAAAAGGGTGTATCAAATTTTTTCTAATTTAATTATTCCAGCAATTAGTAGTGTGTAATTTAGTTATTCTGGATTAATTAACTAGTCTTTTGGTTCCTCTCCGACTTATGATACTATTATGAATGATTACTTCGAGTGCTAACTTGAAAGCTAATCATTAACTTGCAAGCTAAGTATTCTAATATATTTTTTAGGTTTGAAACCTAAAGGAAATAGCAAGTACAAATGAAAAAGTAACTGTCGCGAATTCATACGACAAAGAAAAACACAAGTCATTGTAAACTTAAACTTTATTTTATTTAAAAAATACTCAACATATTACAAACAATTTCCTGTTATAAAAGTATAACATATATTTTATTTACAATTTTTACAGTATTTATTTCCCAAAAGCAGTTTTTACCTATTATTAATCATTACAAAATAACAACAAACTTGAACGGCGTAGTCCCAGAGAAAGAAAAAATAAATTATACTTTCTATTATACTTTTCGTCACTTTGTAAAAAGAATAAATAAATATTACATTGAATCAGCAATGGTGTTTTAAATGATCTTACCACAGCCTGCATTATTAATTATTTATTTAGTAAAGATCTTAACTCTTATATCATTTACGATTTAATTGTATAAGATTAGCGTAAACATCTCCTTGTTATTTTTTCCAAACATTATTACTTTGATTAACAGTTCCAAGACTTGGAAAATGGTTATCCAATGAGTGATAATTGTAATGATCGCTTAATTCACTCTTAAATATTATCTGCTTACAATTTTCACAAACGACCAAGTTCTTCTTATTTTTTCCATCATACACATCGTAAAGTTCTCGCTGTTTATTAATATTGGGCAAAAGTGCCAATAATTCTGGGAAAATATCATCAAAACTACTGCCTAGAACCGCCTTGCAGTGATCATAATATTTGCTCGTCGGTAAAACCCCATTACGGAACAAATCCGAATAGTTTTTGAATTCTTTAATCGCCTCATTGTTGTTCAAGACTGACATAAATCTTTTTATTAAATTCTGATTTCTAGACTGAAAATTATTTGGAGGACGATATGTATTGGTGGGAGTTATAGCGTAACTCTGACCACTGCTAGAAGTAAAAGTTAAGTCGTTTGCTATGCCAAGACTGGGAAATGCAGCTGGAGTAAATCCAGGTGGCGGCTTAACGGTAAAACCTGGTGGTGGTTTTGTGTCACCCAGAGATGGAAAGTCTTTAGCAGACATGCTACTTGATTCGTTAGAGTTAGTTAAAGTACCTATCTTTAGTTCGGACCGCTTCTTTATAAGTCCGTTTTTGTGATTAGTCTCGTTGTTGTTAACCCTGTCGTTTGTGATATTACATTCAGAGGATTTCGCCTCATTTGTTTTGCTATTTTCTATAGACTTGGTAGATTTGGCTTCGCTTGTTTTATGATCAGTTTTGTTTGCTTTACCGTGTTTAGTCACCTCTATTTCCGCAGTGTTTTTATTTTTTTTCTTCTTATTCTTATTCTTTGAGTCGCCGTTTTCTGTAATTTTGAGATCTTGTATTCTATTCTCAATGTTGGGTGGTTTGTGCTTCATATTAGAGGGCTCCGAATCAACTCTTCTATTATTACTGTCTCCCGACCCTGACTTGGCACTCCTTGAACTAGTGCTATTGATGTTATTCAGGTTTACCCATGTATTGGAGACGGGTACAGTGACAGAGCTTTTCTTCTTAGCCAAAGAAGGAAACTGGTCTAGGGAGCTTGGCGGTAACTGAGGGGTTGGTGCAACTTTTGTATTTTTCGGTTCCTGTTTCTTTGATTTCGCTTGTACCCACATAGGTTGCACTAATTTGGTAGAATTCCCGAGGGCAGGGAACGCCTCCACCGGTCTCTGCTGAGTGGAAGACGAAGCATTGGTCGTTATGTGGGTAGTTACGCTGCCGTTTGGCCTGTGGTTTACATGAATTGACACTTTTGGTGCTTTCGAATCTTGAGAGTTACTATTAGGACAAAATATATACTCTTAACACATTATAGCAATAAATGTAATATTTGTGTAAGAAAAATATTTTTAAAGTCAAGACCAGAATTAAGCAAAGTGGAATAACTGGAAAAAGAGTAGATCTGTGTTGTCACATTTATTTCTAAAGTATTCTTATGTAAAATAAGAAACGTATTAATTACCTTATTTACCCATTTTTTTACTTGTCTTTAACGTCCCTTATCCCTATTGTATTTTAATAAAGCAAACACAATGTTTAATTTGTCTTTTACTTAATAATATCAAGGCATTTCCGAATATGTGACAACTGCGAAAGTCGTAAAGTTGACGACAAGCTGTTCATCCTTATTTAACATACATATTCTTGCATTTACGCTTTCTTTTCTCTGAGCTTCAACGACGTTGATTGGTCGAATCAGGAACCAACAAGCGTCTCCGCTCGAGGTAGTAGGGAAACAATGGCGTGATGTTGGGTTATTTCGCGCGCGTTACTTAACGGTAAAAATTTGTGGTAAAATTATCAGTGTATTTATTCTTTGTGTCAGTGTTTATACTTATTTGTGTTAGTTAAAAAAGTGGAAGTGCATATACTAGAAGTATTCTATAGAATAGTATAAGAGTATATATTAACTGAAATGTGCCCAATGGTAAAACAGAATACGCACGCCCATGCATCACCGTATTTTACCAGATCGGCGAGATCATTCCACATTGCTTAATTCTGGTCTTTACTGTAGTGTATTTATTCAACAAAAAAATAGACCTTTTCTGTAATATAGCTGAAGTACAGTATATTTTGAAATTACCAACAATACACACATTGCAAGTTATTACCAGCCAGAGATTTTTTTTTTAAACATCAATGCATTGTTACTTACTTGACGCTTAATCTAACTGTACTGCCACTGGAAGTTGAGCCGGATCCTAAGGCTGGGAAATTATCCACAGTTTTAGCTAAACCTTGCTGACCCCTTACAGTTCTAGTAATTGTTACTTCAGGAGCTCTATTTGACCCTGCAGCGGAAGAATTTGTAGTGATTGTTACGGCTGGAGGTGCTCTGCTTGAGGGAACTCCTGAGAAGTTTAAAAAATAATGTAGCTCTTCAAACAACCTTTTTACACCCCGATAATCCCAAAAATACAAAGAATTCCTCAATACGCTCAAGTAAGAAGAAACTAAAGGGAAAAATTTATTTATTTCATGTAATCTCCTTATTTACATTTTAAAAATTAAAAAGGAATATTGGTGAATTTTAATGATCTTATTTCTCGGAATTTAAAAGCTCTACTTAAAGTATGCTATGCTAAAGTACTAATGTAACTGAAATTAAAAGAAAATGCATTCAGTGAAGGAGCTGATACTATGCGGCTTATCCAGCAAAACATAAAAGAAGCACGAAATACGAAACATATAATACCTAGAGACGGAAAATCTGCTCCGCTGAATGTGGAGTTCAGCTTCGATGTGAAATTGACGGAAGTAGTGGGCCGTGATTGCAGCGTGATGCTGTTAGAAGAACTACCCAATGCTGGAAAATCTTGGGTAGTTAGAGGATTTACGAAAACTTGACTGGCACCTTCATTTCCACCACCGGGTCCTCCTGGTTCCATATTGTAACCTCCCTGGAAGTTTTCATCTTCATACCTGTAAAAAATATATGCTTTGAAAATTAAATATAAGTAAAATTTCTTCAATAACACCAACAATCGTTTTATTGTCACTCCGGTTTTATGAATGATATTTTTCTGGCAAAGTCGATTTACAAATATGTTACTTAAAGCATTTATCTAGAATTATGCATTAAATACTTCTAAGATTTATTATCAATCTTGAAGCAAAAGTAGTCTTCAAACAAGAGTTAATGAAATTGGGACAATAAGATTTGAGTTTATATTAATGTGAAATATAAACAAAGGTTGTAGAAATGAATAAATATTTCAGAAAACTTTCAATCTATGACACATTTGCCTGATACCAGATTTTCAAAATTATGTTTTGTGAGAAGTTTAAACACTCTTATTGCATAGGTTGCATAAATAGCCCTGTATTTATGAATATTCAGGAAACTGTGAAATCCTTACCTGTCCCTTCGATCATTATATCTCTTATTTCTCAAATTATCAGTTCTTGGTCTTGGTGCTAAAGTAAATTCTAGTTCTAAGGTTCTAGCCTGTTTTGTAGCAGATTTACTCATATATCTGCTATGCTCTGTAGTTATATGAGCTAAAAAATAAGACCCTAATCAGTGTATATCTCCCTCTATTTAAATAAGTTAATAAAATTAATGTATTTACAGGAACTAAAATCAAAGTATAAAAGTCTTTACCTTTTAAGTCTATATCAGTCCTGAAAACAGCAGTCAGTGGTGAAGTCTTGCACTCCCCTTCCTCACACAAGTAATGCTCATCTCGAAAGTGCCTCTTCAAGTCATCCATGTCAAAATAATATTGGTGCTTGCCATCGGCATCACAAAAGTGGCAGAACAAATGGTTCCTGCGTAAATGACGAAACAGTTCATCGCTGTCCATGTAGCGAGTATCACAAAATTCACACAATGGATGTCCTCTGAAACAAACACCATAATTGGAAAAAGGGTATACAGATTGATGATATCACGTTTCATCATAAAGAAACATGATTTACTTTCAAAAATAGTATTTTATGAGGAAAAGCTTATTGATTTTTATAGGTTTGGCTCCATATTATAGGAGTTTTGACTTTATTGTATCTATAAATTGGTAGGAAATTTTAGCCTCCTCCCTCAAAAATGGCACGAGCCGCTACTGATATTAACACTAATGATGGAAAGAAAAGATGCTAGGTACAAATCTAGCCGACATATATCTGAAAATTTCTATGACTCACCTATGCGAAGTATTACCAGGATCCCCTTTTCTCCTATGATGTCCCAACTCCTGACGGGTATAGCAACGCCTTTCGAACGTAAATATCCTCAAGTTGTCCACGCAAATGTCACAGTAGAACAATTCGTGCTCTCTCCTCATATGGTCCTTAAGTTGCTGAAATGTTTTAAACGGCCATTTTCGCTCCCCTTCCTCACAGATATGGCAACGATGTTCCAGGATTTTATAATAAGCCTTTTGTATATCCGAAGTACAGAAGTAAAGACCAAACCTGCGATCTTGAAGGTTGGATCGCTCAAACTTTGGGAACAGGGTAGAAAAAAGTTCGACTGTTCTGGTAAAAATAACCTGGAAGTAAATAACAATTTGTAAGTTTCGTATCGAACATGATTTCAAGCAACAGATTGACTTATCTCGGACTTTATGTACATGAATAAAGGTGTTCGCACACATGTTGCTCATGTCTAACTACGATGTCAACTGTAACGTTCCGGCGATTGACAATAACATTGCCAGTCACTTTTGAACCAGAATTTGTGAGAATTTTACTTTGTCGGACTTGCAGGTCGACATCTATTTATCACGCTTCATTATAGATGATAGTAATTCTGACAAAGAAATAAGTAGTGTCAAAATTACTAGAAGCAAAAACTAAAAGCAAATGGAACATGATCGTTTACGCTATTAATAAAAAGTGATTAAGACTTGCAAAATTCCATCATATGTTCGATGACTTAAACACAATGAAAAATATTTTCTTGTATCTATTTTTATTGGATTCAGCATCAATTAAAACGTTAGTAAATACGGGAAAACATTTTTTGATGCTGCACAACACTTTCTTGTGAAGATCAGGTTCCAGAGGAGAATGAGTTGATGTATATACATAATACATATTACTGTCATGGGTTGGTCCATTCACTAGAACCAGTATATGAAGGAAAAGTGGGCAAGTTTTATTTAATCCAAGCATTATGAGCCAAAAAAAATTTTACTAGCAATGTTTCCGTGTTTAGCATCTCTCTCGATATTGAATTGCTTTTTGTTGAATATTTTGTTTTAAGACAATACTATAAAAGTGGTGACAAACGCGAATTTTCGTAAAATACTTTATCGGAAATACCGCCGCACAGTTTAAATCGTATAATAATTTATCTAAATATTTTTATTTAAAATCATTTGTTCGAGGTTTTGGACACTACAAAGTATACCTACTAGTTGTGATTTTCCACATATTATGTAGGTAATGTAAATTATTGTTGAATGTTATTGAACATTAACCAAGTATATATTACAATGCTTAATTTCTAATTAACAAAAAAGATACAGGAAGGAACTCTAGGTATGTATCTATTTACTTTATTTAAAGTGACATTATAATATAGAAACTTACCACCAGAATCATGTGTTGAATTTTATCTCGAATTTCTAAAGGATTCTCTATTCCGTAACGAAACATTGTATTTGAAGGAGATGCCGTAAACAACTTCTCCACGGGCAATGTGCCCCAACTGTAATGGAGATGCCGTTATAATGCCCAGTCGGGGCACATTGCCCGTGGAGTAGTTGTTTTCGGCATCTCCTTCAAATTAATAAGTAGAATTGTCTTCCTTAAAGACAATAGATGTCACTGCTGTAATGGCACCTGCGGAAAGCAGGTCGTTATCTGTCTGCCAATTTGACAATAATTGTCAGATAGGTAGTAGCAAAGACCTAAAGAGGGCACTATGGTGTGTTCTCACCACTAGAAACATTGTATATTATAATCACAATTTAAACGTGAACACACGACAAGTTTTTTTGAAAGTTAGACCTATATCCGTCAAACGGTCAAAATCAGATAAATAAATTGTGACGTTAACCTGCTTCGAGTATTAGCTTCACTTTTTCACGACAAAGAAAAAATGACAATTTTTTCTCGGTGTACAATTTTCTTATTGAATATCCCAAAAATGTTTTTGGGGTGGCGAATATTTTTAGAAAATTATCCCTCATCGTTGACTCGGGATAACTTTCAAAATATTCGCCAACTCAAAAAAATGTCCAACAATAATTTTGCACTAGGGATATTATAAGTGAAAATTTCACTTATTATAGATTGGTTAAATATTGAATTTAATGATGGTTAAAATTCAGCTGAAAAGATTGCCAAAGAAGAAACATGATATGGCTTCTTGAACTACTTTTCTATTTTGATATTATCCGCCAAAAACATGTGCTGTTGTGCATATTTCTTTACTAATTTTTATTTATTAATACACAAAAGGTAAAAACAGTCAATTTTGGCCCAGAAGACTGTAACTCAACCAATGTAGCAGCTGATATACTACACTTGGAACCATGGAATTTTATGGGACATCAATGTAGTAAATAAGTATGGCTTTAGGGAATATTAGTATCACATATTGTTTATTTTCTATCACGTAACACATTATGCACATAATTTTATTCATTAGAAGTTGAAAATTCAAGAGATGTCGCAAAAACTGAGGAAGCATCAAGTCTTTCAAGGTTCGAGGAAGAAACATCCGAAAATTAAATACACATTATGTATGTAATAATAAGAATGCTGAATGGACACCAGTCTTTGTTATACTGGCAAAACTGAATAAAAACTGAGATCTATAATAGATTGATCTAGATATTTATCTGCATGTGTAGTGTACGTAACATAAAATCAGAAGATGAAAGGGCTAACATACCCCTTCGAATGGTGAAGTATTTTTTTAGAACTATCGATATACCGCAACTTCAAAATATTAAATATTTATTTTGCCCAATACCTACCACTCGAATAATCTTACAGTTCATAATCATTATAATATATAGTGTCATCATAATATGATTCACAGTATACAATCATATCTACAATTTCTATCTATCTAATATTCCGGTGGATACATCTATACCTACCGCAATCTTAAAACTACCGATATGAGACACTTATATTTTAGCAAAACAAAAGACCTACATATTTCAGTAACAGATAATTAAATTATTTAATAAATTATATGATTGGTACTAGTAGGCATGAAACATTGTCTACATGTAAGGAAAATAATGTAAAACTTAATCTTATCACCCATGCTTCAGACATACTTAAATCGTTGAGTGATATTATCACTCAATGCTTAAATAACAAATAATTTATGTATATAACTGCTGTACTGCATAAATACAATCTGTTATCTTTTTGTTGGCCAAATTTTTCAAAATTTTAAATTTACAGTACTTTCAAAATAAAAAATGTACAAAAAATCTAAACAAGCACAGGTGTTTTCTACTTATATAAGACATGACTACGAAACATTTATCTAAAAATAGCACGTTTCTGTCTGTTTATTGCAGAAAATTGGGAAATCTATAATAACTACATTATAAGCAATATACCTTGGGCATGTCCTGTCTACAAATTGGGCACTCATTTTGTCGACACAAAACTCTCATTCTGGTGGAACATTCGAAGCAGACAGGATGGTCACATATTCCGACTGAATATATTTCCACGTTCTTAAAACAAATCACACAGAGATTTTCATTATCACTGAAATTTGTAGCTTCGGTACCAGACATAATGCTTTCTATTGTATCTAAATATTTTAAATAAATAAATCGCTCGATTAGCAAAACTTCAAAAAACACAACCTATATCGCAATTATACCAAAAAATATGACAGCTTGACAGCCAGCCAGGAAGCAAGGACGGCTTTTACTCTTTTGTCAGAACCTAGGTGGCGGTAACTGGTTCCACGTGTTACATGTTGTTACAAATATTTTAATTATTTTATCAGGGTCGTAAGGGAAAGCATTTTGCTGGGGGCACATTTAAATTATGTAATGATTTGTAGTTTTAATTTTACAAATAATACTAGTATGATGCAAAATTGAAAACGGTGAAATAATTAACGCACTATTTCCTGCTTCCGCACTTCCACTAACAAATATACCTACACCTAAGTATTTTTATATTAACAGGATGCAAGGTTATCGTTATTATTGCGATTCATTAAAAAAATATAAACAATAATAATAGATTGGTGCCTTTAAGTATTTACGTATATTTATTTTGTAATGGTTAAATAAGATGTACAGTACGAACGCACGCACACCTTGTGCGCAGAAAGAATTTAAAATATATACCCGATATTAATAAATTAGAAAGAGTAGATATACAAATATGCTTTGTGCGATTTTTGTCGTCTGCTGGGTAAGATTATAATTATACATAAGAAATAACCAGAAAAAAGTTGGCATAATATAGAATATGAATATAGTCGCAAAAACTAAAAACATTTCAAATTCTTTTCGCGCCTATATCCACAAAACTTTAATGTACTGGGTGATTTTATAATTGAAGAGCAGGATTGATATATAATTATTGGGTCGATCTTATTCTGGCATTGGTAAATTAATCAAATAAAACTTATAGATATTTACCCAGCTGTGTACGTTAGGTGCGGTGAATATATATCTAAATAAACAGGTTCCTTATCACTTGTTCAGAACTAAAACCAATATATATTTTGGTATTAGCGTTAGCAAATTGACCAGACTTTTGGAATTGATGTTCTATGCTATAAATATATACCTTATGCCTATATAATTTTATAACAACCCAGTCAGCACAGGTTCATCCTCAGGATGTACTTAGTACACATTCTTTGGACATATGGGATATCCTAAGGAAGTCCTCCAAAAACTCCAGGATATCCTTAGGACACCCAAATGGGACAGCCCAGATCTTACTGATAATGTCCTAATGACATCCTAATTAATATCCTCAGGACATCTGGAGTATTGGATAAGGACAAATGTGGAGATGTCCTGAGGAGGAATGGTTACTGCCTTTGTTAGGTTATTCAATCTAAAAGTCCAAATAGACGGCATGTGGAGTGACGCATCACACGCCAGGTATGCTGCTAAATATACCAATCCACAGGAACTCACGCCTATCTGTTCTATAAGGACACGTTGGTGTGTCACTCTTCAGGCTGTCTATTGGGATTTTAATGCACCTTTTAGCTTGATTATTTTTGAACTTGTCGTGCCCTGAGAATCTAAATCATTTATTTTCTGATTTATACATATGTATAAATATGAGACAATTTTTTAAATAGAATCACTTTGAAAATGCACTTCTATCTATGCATTCAGTTTTTGCAAGAAGGAACTGGAAAATAAAACAATTTATTAGTGAAAATAATATATTCTAAAATATTGCGGGTAATTCATTTATTCCTGTGTAATCCTCTCCAAAAGGCAGCTTTGCTCTCGGTTGTGGTGGTCTACAGAGTATTTTATTATTTAGTGGGACGTCCACAATCACTTTCATCATCACTGTCTAATAATCTCAAAGGTCTAACCCTTTTCTTATCCTATTATTATTATCAAAATTTTCAGAGTCCGTATCTAAGTTAGAAGTATTTTCTGCTTCTTTCCATTTTGTCCGTGCTTTTTCAAAATTATCTGTAATAGGTAAAAAGGTACATAATTTAAGAAAGTAATTAATAACCTACATTTCTGCAAAATTTTACGGAAGTCAATTTTAAAACTAAACTGTCAAGATAAATTTCCAAATACAGCACACAAGTTTGAACATATTAGATAAAAAGGTTACACCCACCTGTTGCATCCATGCATCTTGTGACATTATGAAGATTCCATGTTTCTTCAAAGGATTCACCCTTTTTAAGTGCTCTATAAAATCTATTCTGATCTTTAAAAGGTGGCCAAAATACTTTATTTTTCATAGGGGTTAGCCACTTTTCGTGTACTATAGATACGCCACCACTTGACCACTCTACAATTACAAAGGCCATGATTGCTATCCTAAAAACATATTTTATTTTTATTAACAAAATAATAAATAATAACATCAATCCCACAAGAACCATACATACCAGTGCCACAGATATCCACACAAGACCATAAATCAGTAATCAATTCGTAGATAAATTAATTAAATTAATCATAGTAATGAATATAACAGAGACTATTATATTTTATCTATGACTGTCACATCCATCACAATCATCATATCACACATACACAAATTACTGAAACTCAGTAATTTGCAAAGAATTTGTGCACACGTATCCCATCAACATGACGCTGCGCCGCAAGATGGCTACTTTACTACTACTTTCACTTTCGTTCCGTGACTTCCGTGTCCGTGTTCCGTTAAGACGCGATCACGTGAACAGAATTAAACCGAGACGGATGAACAGCTTCCTCACGGTATGATTGGATGAAAAGAAATTACGTGCCTCTTTAACCAATCAAAACTAGTGATGGGCATAATCGAATGATTCTGACAATCGAAAAATCGTCACTCGAGTGAAATTAATAATCGAATGATCGCTCGAGTGATTTTCTTCCGAGTGATGACGTCACATTCCTGGTTTGAAAACAACGCTGTTGTCTGTGGCTGGCACTCCTCATTCGAGCGATCGCCGTTCGTTACATGTTACATTGAGATTGACGTTGACGATTGATGATTTGGCCGGCATTCGGCATTGGGGTATAATGTAGTATAAAATCTCAATCTCAGTAACATACACAAATACAACGAAACAGCCTATCGCTCGCACGGAAAAATCGTTCGAAGGATTTCGTAACCACTCGAAATATCTCGATGATTTCAATAATCGAATGATCGATTATTTTTCACTCGAGCGATCCCATCACTAATCAAAACAGGAAGAAGCTGTTCCTTTCCACATCATGGTGGAAAAGCTCCCTCGACTTTATCATCATATTATAACATAAACTAAGCTTATTGATTACTAACTTGTTTCAGTAATTAATTTGTGCTCATTGATATTATTTTATTACCTAGGCATTGTTTATTTCAATATTAATTTCAAAAAAGCTATGGCATAATTATTTTTATTACCCTTTTCGTAGCGTAGCACTTAGCTATTATGAGAGAAATATAATAATTTGTTTTAGTTACATGCCACCTTAATTTCCTACTGATGTAGGTAGGTAGGTCAAGGATTGTTAACTGTTTACAGGATTGCTCAATCCCTATACTACAATGTAATCCATAATTGTGACGTCATCAAAGATCCAAAGATCTCGAACTTGTAGAAATAGGTACACTTTATACTGTTATTACAAACTTTAATAAATAATAATATTAACAATCATTCAAATACGAAAATTCTCTTGCAAATGTGAAATATAACAAACACAAAATAGGTGATATAGGTACCTTATTTTAGCATTTGTTTAATTTGTTTAGATTTATCTCCCAATAAATTATAACTATTTTTCAAAATATGCCCAAAAATGGCCTTACCAAATATTTATGGGATATCCAGACTTGATGAATATAGGACTTTCCATTGCGGATGTTACCGGGATCATAATAGCCTCAAGAGATATTTACAGGATATTCATTCAGGACTTGCCTAGGATATCCTCTTATGGGACATTTTGAGGATGAAGTTGGCTTATAAATTTGTCCTGAAAACATCCCCAGGATAATAATCCCAGGCAGGGATATCAGGACTTGATTAGGATATCCTATGGAGAGTGTGTGCTGTGTGGGAAAGTGGTGGAACTTAATTATATACAGTCAGCAAAAGTTGGCCGCCACTATACTAGTAGGAAGGATGACACATGCATATGGGATAGGTAATATAGGATCACAAATAAGGATATTACTGTGTTTTACCCATTACCTCCTAGATAATCTTCCTTGTAGGAGTCTCGGATTTCTTTTATTTTAAGAAATCCATGATGCGAGTCTATCTATACATATAAGGAGGTACTGATTAAATTCATTTATTTAAATGTAATTTTTCTTAATCAGTAAAGAAATTATTCGTGTTTTAATATTAAATTCAGTCCCAGGTAAATAAAATTTTGTGGATATACATATACAGGGTGATTCAGGTTTAATCTTGATAACATATCAGGAATCGATAGAACAAGTTAAATTAGTTCATTCGTGATATAAATGGAGACAAATAAGTAAATCGTTGTCTGTGATATAAACTTATTTCCTAAATCGAATTCCTTCGGAGATAGAGGGCGTTGAATTTGGAATTTTTTCCCCCTATGCAGTGCCCCAGTTGCGTAAATATCATTTCATAACGCCCAAGTTTATATATATTCTTTGGCCCAACGTTATAATTAGTTTATTAATGGTCTTTGGTTATAGCAAACCATGTATAAAACAAAACTCACAGTGATTTCTGCATGATTTCTGTAAACGTGTCAATCAACGTTCACTTCATTCGGATGAGTGGATAAGGAAAAAGTGGGGAAAAAATTCCTACTTCAACGCCCTCGATCAACCCCCTAATCCGATAAGCCGTAGACCACGAGCCCGATATGTGGCTGCTGGGCACGGGCACATAAGCGGCCAAGACTCCAACTGCTGCACCCAGGATGAGAGCAAGATCTTATGTTTCAGATTCTACCCGGAACAAGCGTAGAGAAACAATTAATTGTGCCTTAATAACTATGTACAGACTACCCGTAAATAGGTATAATATTGAAAAATGTTAGTGAATTTTCTGACATCAAATTAAGTTTGAAAGGTAATAATAATGTATGACCTATTATTGCTCTAAGGAGTCATATTTTTGGATGCAGGATGTGCATGAGTCATTAAAAAAATAGGCACGACTTCATTGAAATATTTCAAATATGCCAGGTTATGAAGTGTTTCAAGTCATAGTTATTACTATACCTACTTGCACACTTATTTTGAGGAAATTATAGTCTCCCTTTTAAAGACAGAATATATTACTCGTGAAAATTTATACACTAAAAAATTTCTTCAAATAAATAATTCTTGCATGTTTTTTGGAAATTTTACATTAAAATATATAGGTACTCTCTTAAGGACACATGGATACAGTGCAGGTAATTTACTAAATTTTGGTTTCGCATTTTTTTGTTTCGCGGAAGTTAATGTAAACCTTTTTGTTATGGTAAGCTGTGCTTTTACTTTATGTTGGCAGTAACGCAGTAACCACGGCAGCAACTTACTTCTTTTAACTTTAAACTTTTAACCGTATTTTAACCAAATTTTAACTTTTATGTGAACTTGAACCTACTGTATGTTAATATTTAATTTTCTATGGATTATAGCCCTGTTCCTGCAGGAATCACAAACTAGTCAGATCCCCAATCAAATCATTCCAAACCAGTCAGCAAATTGTTTCCAACCTATCACAATCCTTCTGACTAGTTGCTGATTGCTGCAGGAACAGGCCTTTTATACGTAAAATATTGGGTACTTTATGTTATGATATCAGAGTAATAACACAAGTATAAAGATATATACAGTAGTTTCACTCTTTAAATTTTTTGTACAAAAGTTTTTAATGCACATGTCTGCTCTTGGGTAGTATGCGCGTTGGTACAGATGTAGAAGGGGAGGAATGGGCCGGCGTATGCTATTTTATGGGCGCACATTTGCTTTTTGCTTTACAGGTAATCAGCATACGTTTGTGTGTCTAGGCGTTTGTGTTTGTGATTTTGATAAGTGTTTTGTATTGTGTGTAACATGGCTACAAAATATTGTTTCATTTGTAAACGAAATTCTGTTAGGCCACCTTTTTTACTCCAAAAAATAATAGTCCGGGCCTGTGCGTGTCTCCCAAAAACGGTCACTAATGCGCATGATTGTGCTTGGGTAGTATGCGCAGTGGTCTTTTTGGGGGGTTAAAAAAACAAAACTTAAGGACACCAACATCAAAGAGATTTTGCCGAGTGAAATTACTGTATATATCTTTATACTTGTGGTAATAAATAAAGGGGAGACCGCATTCCCTATTTCAAAGCATAATGTAAACATGTAACCTCAACCTACTGGATGTTGATAAACAAACAATACATAATGAACACACGATGGTCCCTGATCGTATCAGCGTAGTGGCGTATCAAGCTATATCACGGAAATGCTTGCAATATACATAATTATATACAAAAGTTAAGTTCAAAAACACAGTTTAAGAACACATAAAACACTCGGCTTCACCAATTTTTGATTTCAAAATAATGGCGTTACTTGCTATTAGCACAAGTATAAAGATATATACAGTAATTTCACTCGGCAAAATTTCTTTGATGTTGGTGTCCTTAAGTTTTGTTTTTTTAACCCCCCAAAAAGACAACTGCGCATACTACCCAGGCACAATCATGCGCATTAGTGACCGTTTTTGGGAGACACGCACAGGTCCGGATTATTATTTTTTGAAGAGTCAAAGGGTGGCCTATAACAAAAAGTTATGTTATGTCAGAATTTCGTTTACAAATGAAACAATATTTTGTAGCCATGTTACGCACGATACAAAACACTTATCAAAATCACAAACACAAACGCCTAGACACACAAACGTATGCTGATTACCTGTAAAGCAAATGTACGCCCATAAAATAGCGTACACCGGCCCATTCTTCCCCTTCTACATATCTACCAACGCGCATACTACCCAAGAGCAGACATGCGCATTAAAAACTTTTGTACAAAAAATTTGAAGAGTGAAATTACTGTATATATCTTTGTACTTGTGCTATTAGTGTTGGGCGATACATATCGATACTTCTGAGTATCGATATTTTAAGTTACGATACTCGATATTTTGTATCGATATTTCTCCTTTCGATATATCAGTGGATCGATCCAATGAATGTAGGTATCGAATAACCTGTATCGAATATTAAATTGAGACGATAATAGTTAATTTTCTTATGTGCCAAACTCAAGAATGTTCACTTTGCTTTTATCTCTCAAAGGCAATAAATTATTCACATATTCTACTTTGTTGTTGTTCTTTATTTACACCACCTGGTAAATAGTATTATGCGAAATACTATTCTAATTCTCTAATTAGATGTTTTTGAGAATAATAATTAACTACTAATTTGTTATTTAAATCAACGTAAAATGTTGAATTTTCGAGCAGAAATTTCAACTCTAAAAAGTCGGATCGGTATTCGATACGATATTACAAATATCGATTCTTCAGATTCGATACGATACAAGAATCGATATTTTTCAATACGATACAAATCGATACGCAGTATCGATACATTTCAGAGTATCGCCCAACACTACTTGCTATATTAGGTTAATACCAGGCAATGTTGCCACTTCCCGCGCTTAATATCGCTAGAAATTTCAATAATGTATTGATGGATATGGAGAGCCTATAATTATAACACAAGTCACAAAATAGTGGGTAGCCTTAAACATATTACAATGTAACTAATTTGTAAATTGATTGAGGTCAAGAATGTGGTAGATCTTTACATGTTAATCAATGAAAATGATGACGGCTGTACCTAGCTATAAAAATAAAAAAGTAACTTCGGCATCAATGTCAAGGACGTTGCAGGGACCGATGTTTGTAAATACATTTACCTCAAGGCTTCACTTTAGAATGTAAATAACGGTCTCCCCTTTATTTATTACTCTGATGTTATGATATATAAGAATTTTTCTCGTGGAAATACTCAGAGTTCTGTGGATATAGTGTATTATTAAAGGGACAAATGAAAAGTCCCTAGTTTTGTTACCAAACAACATCTTTTCATATATGGTCACGTTCCTTGATCGGCAAATAGTTAATTCATAATATTTGAAACACTTTTAAGGTAATTATGCAAAACATTTTAAATAGTTACTGCTAAGTATTTATTGAATTTTGATTATTATTTAAATTTATCATTTTTACACTTTCTTTTTAATATAACTTGATATCTTCTATGCCCATAATGGCACATAATTAGTTTTTATAAATAAAAAAATATCTTTTTTTATTAAAAAAAATCTTGTACTGGTACGTGGGCTTTATAGGTTTTTTTTTATACCAGGCAGGTGTTGGAAACATGGCTGGCCGAAAGAAGAGACCAGGACTAAAACTCCAAGTATCAGATGATGTGGTTCCTCCTGTGTAAGTAATATTTGCATTATTATTTACATACCAATACAAGCCAGTCATAAATTAACTCCAATCCTGTATCAGTTTTTAAAATTATTATTATAGGTATAGTTAATCTTCACCTCACTCAAGGAAACTTTTTTTTGATTTTTTTTTAGTGTACCTCCTGCTAATTTGGATACAAGAACAACTATCACTATAGGAGATAAAACTTTCGATGTTGAGGCAGATGATCTTGAAAAGATATGTGATTTGGGTAGAGGAGCGTATGGCATAGTTGAAAAAATGAAACACATACCCAGTGGTACCATAATGGCTGTTAAAAGAATAACCGCAACTGTAAATACACAAGAGCAAAAGCGATTGCTGATGGACCTCGATATTTCTATGAGAAGCAGTGACTGCCCCTATACTGTACAATTTTATGGTGCGCTCTTTAGGGAAGGCGATGTGTGGATATGTATGGAAGTTATGGATACTAGCTTAGATAAGTTTTATGTGAAGGTTTATAAGCACGTCCGTAAAATACCTGAAGATATGTTAGGTGAGGGAGACATTTTTGGTATACGTATTTTCAGAACAATTCTCTGAGTAAAATATTGTATCTATGCATTTGAATTTACTGCATTCCTGGTTATTACTTCAATAAATTAACTACCGATTTGTTAACACATCATGACAGGTTCAATCAGTCGGCATATTTAACTTATTATGAAATGTGGAATATTATTGAAAACAGTCCGGTCTACATGTCCACAGTCCAATTAAGTCACATGATTTGCATCCGTATGCATTGTTTTATTTGCAGATTTCATTTTTTATGCTATTTCGTCAAATAAAATTATCAAAAAATGTATTTTCTTCATACTTATTTTCGCAAAAAAAGATACAAACACCTTGACAGATATATATCATAGACACCATAACATATAATGTATTATGCTGCAAATTAAATTTTTGGTCGTGAAATTTGGTCAAATCATTTTCATGAATGATTTTTATTTGGATTGATGGATGGATTGGAATTGCAAAACTTGTCATGGAGTATACATTTTTGTTAGTTGATTAACTTATACTTACTATAACTATATAACTACATACATATATTGCGGTAGTATTTTTGAAAACTCGAAAGTATTTGCGGAAGTAATGATATTCTGAATAAAGAGTTGTTATATGTTTAGTTGCACATTTTACTATCAACTTCAGAAGCAAAACTTTCAGAGATTGCTTATACTTATCAACTGGTTGTAGATCTCCCAAAAGAATTAAATAAAGTAAAAAATAATTTGAGCAAATCTATGCACTCTACCTCTAATTTATTTTAGGTGTTAAATATTGAAATTTTTAGGTTAGAATTAAATTTTATTACAAAAGAGAGTGATGGGTTTTTGACCCAAGGATTTTTGACTTATATAGGATTGCTCGATCCCTATTCCTCAATATTGTCCGATTTTAGTGACGTCACTGCGAGACCCGATACTCTTTCTCTCTCTGCATTGTACGATTCCTTATCTATGATGCGTTGACAAGTCACTGTCACTATCTAACTCATATATTTTGTATATCAATCCAATGACGTAGCCGCAAGACCCAATCACGTGATAATGGCTAATAAATTCTATGGATCGAGCAATCCTATATAAGTTAAAAATCCTTGTTTTTGACCAGCTATGTAATGTCTCATAAATAATGTTAGTTGTTAGTGGCATTTCAATTACTATGTTTTATATAGGTGTACAACCAAATTTATATCACACACTATAAGTTAATAATTTAATATTAAATAAATAAGTTGTAAACTCAAAAACGATACAATAACTTTTAAGTCGATGTTCAAATAAGATTTGCCGATTTAGTACGGACCAAAAATAGTGTTACCACTTAATTAGAAATAAACATATTGTTCATATCCAAATTCAAGATAGTTACAAAACTGCAAAATGTAAAACTCATCATCTTAATGAAGTTATTAAGCCCACTTGTAGGAATGTAAATAGATTTTTTAATTTGGATATTTTTGAGCTTTTAAATTTAAATTCTTAAAAACAGACACACTAGTTTTACACGGACAGTAATCAGCCAGCTCTCCCAATTAACCTCTTACTATTTTGGCTTAAAAATGATTGTCATCAAAGCCACTTATCATTTATTATTACCATGTATGTATATATATTTACTCTTATTAAATATTTTAGGCAAAATAGCATTGGCAGTTGTTAGTGCCTTGCATTATCTTTACTCACAGTTACGAGTGATCCACAGGGATGTAAAGCCATCAAACATTTTAATAAACAGGCAAGGAGAAGTCAAAATGTGTGATTTCGGTATTAGTGGTTATCTAGTCGATTCTGTAGCAAAGACAATAGATGCAGGATGCAAACCGTACATGGCGGTAAGTACTTTCTTTTTTTAACCATAATACATCTCATTTTGTTACACAATTATTTGTCCAAACTAAGGAAATATTAAAAACTATATATTTTTTTGGAAGTACCATGTTTTTAATTGTTTCATTATTTAATGAAACAATTAAAAACGTTGTGCTTTATCACGGTGCTTTACCTCAGAATATCTACAGTTATTTAGCTGTAGACAGTATGTTTCTTGTGGATATTCTGTGTACTGGAGCTCCTTGGTCGAACAGTTAAAAACGGGCAGCCTTATTAATAATAAAACTTAGAATGTTCTAAGACTTGACTAGAATGTAATTAGTGAAAACTGCATTAATAATACCATTAAATGCATGTTAACGCTAGAATGATGCTAAATCACTAGTTATCAGTTTGGGTATGTTTTACAATAAATTAAAGTTAACCTAAAAGTTTGACAAAAATGGCAGCAGTTTTTCTTTTCCTTCCCAATTTACAGATCAAGAACGTTTTTCTGAAATATTAAATAATTTAATGCGAAATTTTCTGTATTTATATGTCAGTAACCTCAATAATTATTTAAAATTTTATTATGGCATGGTTACTTATCGAATTCATTAGGGAGTTTTTGAACCCTTTAAATTTTAGCACGTCGTTACCTTTATTCTGAGCATGTGCAGTTCCAAAGAGAGTATCATTTTTAGCACTGCGCGTCCTCAGTATAACGATTGTGATAACGATAAGGTAAAAATTTAAGGTGTTCTAAATCTCCTTATTGTAAAAGGCAAAGTTAATGCTTATCAAGTGCGGATTTACCATGAATTCAAATTTTACATTAGCAAAAAGCAAAAACGTAATTAGTTAAAAAAAATATAAACGTACTTCACTTAAGGGTCCATTCTCTGTAGATTTGACAGGCATGAATGTTGGGTCGGATTGAGAGGATGGGTGGCCGATAGGTGGAGACTTATATATTCCAACTATCGAATTATTAAGATTTCGGAGGTGCACGTAAAGCCGAAGTAAAAAGGCACATGGAAATAAAGTTAGCCCTCATTGCAAGGGTACCGGATTTGTCTTATAATTGCAACAAAATTTCTTTTTAATGTTATAAATTGTGTATCACCTGAAAGATCAAAAGATAAACTAGGTCCCTATAGTAGCAAATTTTTGTTTAATACATGTATTTTAGAGAAAATAATTTTTGAAAATACGCTATTTTAGTACAAGATTGTTTGCCTGGAATTTTAAAAATAAAAAGAAATACCAAAAATTACTACTATAGAGACTTAGATTAAAGTCTTACCTTTCAATACTTTTTTACTAAAAGTCGCTATCTTTTATAATTTTTTTATAATTAGACACGAGCCGAACGCCGATTTAGGGCTTATTTCGACCTAGTGAATGGACTCTTAAGGATATTTTATTAAACACTTCTATTTGCTATTTCATATTTGTCCAAAGAAAAACGTACCTATCTAAATGCACAGATAATTTCTAATTTCACAACATTTTTTAAAAATGTAGTTCTTTGAGATACTCCCCATGTTGAAAAGCTAAATCCGCCCTTGATTGCTTATTAACACAAAACAGTCTTGACACAAGACACTTGTAAGTCTTGTCACTTTGCGTAAATGTTTGTAAATGCAGGTTAGATTTATTGCAGTGAAATTAGCTCTATGTATAGAATGAGATGTCACATTAACTTCTTATTTAGCATGGTGTTAGTTATTTGTCTATAAATATTTAATTATTAATATGAACTACTTAGATTGATTTAAGAATGTGGTTAGTGGTCAACTCAAGTAAACTTGATGTTATTGTGATTATTATTAATATGGGTGGGGAGGTTTTTAATCATGACACGCATTTGACGACAATCCGGAACTCACCACCAGTCGACTTTTTCTAATTGCTCCTATACTAAATCTGTGCACATAAACTAGTAGCATTTTAATATGTAACTAGTACTGCAACCTCACTGTATAAATGGCTACTATTCACTTTAATTAATAAGGTTTTACAGGTCTGCCTTATTGTTGTACTGAATGGTAGTTAAAGTTTAACATCTTAAGTCGTCTATGAGCCCATTTGCGACCTGCAAAATAATAATATGCTGCTCCCTCGCCCATACAAGTCTCCAACTTTTGGGCGGCTCTTCTTCATCATTGGGGTGAGAACGAGGGATACAGATATTATAATTATTCTTGTATTATAGAAATTTTGATGAAAAACAATGCGTTCAACAAAATATAAAAAAGTATTTTTACTTTAAAACAATTACATACTTACTTTCATTAGCATTATCCTTAAAAACACGTATAATATAATGTTAAGGGTACACAAGGGTGCACACACTTTGCGATCTTTTAACACTGGTCTACCCGATTGGTTAAAACAGTTCGAGTAAGAGGTGGCAAAACCAAAGTATGTGACTGAAACCGCCCATCTTGCTAAAGGGCAAAACGGTGGAAAATACTCTGGTAAAGCCTAAATAACTTGACCGTTTTCGTACGTGTTCAAGTTACCAGTGTGTGAAGAAAAGATACTTAAAAAAGGTACATTTTTAGCACTTATTATAATTTTTAGCGAATTCAAAAATGACAGTTCTTTTAATAAATTTACATGTGAGAATTCCATCCCTTCACTCATTTGCTGTTTATTTTTCATTTTAAATTTGACAGCTAATGCCGCCACTACTGCATATAAGTTTGAATTATTTATTTTACTTAAACGCGTGATGTCCTACCTTCAGATATCGGTAAAGACTGCTCACAAAATTGTAGTGTGTGTGCGATTTACCTTTGAAACAGTATTAAAAGATTGCAATGTGTGGGACCTTTTATACTTTACCAGGGCAAGGCCCCCTTTTAGACTTTACCACAGCAGTACGTTTGGTTTAAACAAATTAAGCCCCTAGATTTGAAAGTATATAATAATGCTGTACAAATAATAAGAGTACATCTTTTAGTAGGTGTAATGTAATTTAGCATAATTGAATAGATTTTCAATTCTCTGATAGTTAATAATATATAAAATTGCTAAATCGCTTATAATATAAAAAAAAAACAACTTTATAAATTTGGTGCTTTCTTAAAAATTGAGTACATAAAAATTTCATTTCTTTTTGTTTCAAAGGAATAAGGTTTGACCTTTGCAATATCTAATATAGATATTAATTAGAGAGTAGGCTCTAAGTGAGATAGATTAAATCTCCAAGTGGAGGATTGATCGGTAACTTTGTTAATTTATAACTTCTAAAGGTTGCCTGATTTACGGGCTCAACTAGCCTGTGCGGGACAAGCCAACACACACTTAAACATTATAGAGCTACATTATATTATTGGAAACTTAATATATTATAGCTTTTTATTACCAACTGTTGAATGCTTATAAGTACATATTCTGGACTGTCCAAGCAAACTGAATAGGCTCTGAGCATGTGTGGCGAGCTTTAGAAGTGATGGCAGCTTGGCGTTACTAATACCACAAGTATAGAGATAAATACAGTAATTTCACTCTTTAAATTTTTTTGTGCAAAAGTTTTTAATGCGCATGTCTGCTCCTGGGTAGTATGCGTGTTGGTAGAGATGTGAAAGGGGAAGAATGGGCCAGCATAAGCTATTCTGTGGGTGCACGTTTTCCTTTACAGGTATTTTATCTATGTTTACAGGTAATCCACATACGTTTGTGTCGGTTTAATTTGTCTAGGCGTTTGTGTTTATGATTTTGATAAGTGTTTTGAATTGTGTGTAACATGTGACTCCAAAATATTGTTTTATTTGTAAACGAAATACTGAGAAAAATCCATCTCTCAGTTTCTTCAGGTTTCCTAAGGAGGAAGAAAGGTAACTTGCTTCCATCTTGTTATTAGAAATGTTTTAAGACTTTACTTTATATTTGTTTAAAGCAGTTCAATAAGCTGCCAACATAACTTTTGTTATAGGCAACCCTTTTGACTCTTCAAAAAATAATAATCCGGACCTGTGCATATCTACCAAGGTTGTATTTAAAACTTAAGAGTCCATTCACTAGGTCGAAATAAGCTCTAAATCGGCGTTCGTCTCGTGTCTAATTATAAAAAAACTATAAAAGATAGCGACTTTTAGTAAAAAAGTATTGAAAGATAAGACTTTAATCTAAGTCCCTATAGTAGTAATTTTTGGTATTTCTTTTTATTTTTAAAATTCCAGGCAAACAATCTTGTACTAAAATAACGTATTTTCAGAAATTATTTTCTCTAAAATACATGTATTAAACAAAAATTTGCAACTATAGGGATCTAGTTTATCTTTTGATCTTTCCGGTGATATATAATTTATAACACTAAAAAGAAATTTTGTTGCAATTATAAGACAAATCCGGTACCCTTGCAATGAGGGCTAACTTTATTTCCATGTGCCTTTTTACTTCGGCTTTACGTGCACCTCCGAAATCTTAATAATTCAATAGTTGGAATCTATAAGTCTCCACCCATCGACCACCCATGCTCTCAATTCGACCCAACATTCATGCCTGTCAAATCTACAGAGAATGGACCCTTAAACTATTCAAAAAGGTCACTAATGCGCATGACTGTGGAGTATGTGGAGTCATCTTTTTGGAGGGTTAAAAAAACAAAACTTAAAGACACCAACATCAAAGATATTTTGCCGACTGAAATTACTGTATATGTCTTTATACTTGTACTGATACCCACTAATTTTTTTAGCCTGAGAGGATAGACCCTCAAGGAAACCCTTCCCAGTATGACATCCGTTCTGATGTGTGGAGTTTAGGAATATCTCTTATAGAATTAGCGACTGGGGAGTTTCCCTACCCAAAATGGGGCACTCCGTTCGAACAACTGAAGCAAGTAGTTGCTGATGATCCACCAAGACTGCCATCTGGACAATTTTCGCCAGAGTTTGAGGATTTCATAGTGAAGTGCCTTCAGAAGAAGTATACAGATAGGTTAAATTACAGTCAGCTTCTCGAACACGAGTTTCTGATAAAACACAAAGAGATGAACACAGATATATCTGCTTTCATATCGGAAATACTAGACCTTCCCGATAACCCTTGAGATTCGTGTTGCGTTTCTTAGTTTTTATGTTTAAAAAATTTTAATTTTTCATTTTATGAATTCAAATTATCTGTTTAATTTTAACTGCTTTTAGGAGCTCTCTCGCAAAAAGTTAGAGACATTTTGTATTTTATTTAAATAATTTTAATTTCAGTTGTCACATTTTAAATTATTTTAATTTTGAATTTTTAATTTGTTAAAAAATATATCCTATTAGAACAGAGTTTACAAAGTACAAAATATAGGGGTTCTAAAGAACAAATTAGTGTAGAAAATATTTCACGGTCTTAAAATAGTCAATATTGTATATATAGAAGAACGTTGTATATTAGAAAAGTATACTGTACCTTAAATGACTGCCACTCTTCCATGTAGTGATAATTTAGCCCAGTATAAAAGTGTATTTTATATCTTTTAATTTTAAAGATGAAAAATTTGTATTTTATTTCACATTGGAATTGTAATATTGGGATTTATTTACACCAACAGTTTCTCCTACATTTTATTATTGTACTTTTAATTTAACATCACAGTATTGAAGTCTAGGATAATTATTTTTATTAAAAAGTATGCTCCTTTTACTTTTTGCTCAAAAATGAATCGTAAGGTTTATGCCTTGTATTATCAGAATATATTTTAATAATTTATTTTACTATCATCATTAGTATTGTACTCACTTTTTAAATAAGTTTTAATTAGTTTTAGAACTAAAAAGATTTTATTTTAATTGTTATGCAAAATCGTGTGATACCTATGAATAATTAAATAAAAAGTAAGTGATTTGAGAACTTTTCTTTATTTCATTTTTAAAAACTACTCTATTTCTAAAAACAGTCCAGTCTTATTTATATAAAATAAATACGTTCATAAATAGTCATTTACGATAAAAAATACAAAAATATGTGTATCAGCTCATAGATGAATAATTTTAAAATGGAGAGTTCATTCCAAGTTTCGTGCCAAAATCCAGCCTGGCCCTTTTTAAAAACCTCTTGTTCACCCTAAAAACGAATTGTAATTTTAGTTGAAAAAATGTGCTGTGAATAAAATTAGATCATAATAAAATTGTATATTTGAAACTAAAGGCCGGTCTTTCCATCTCCTTATTAACATCTTTTTAAATGTATCTTCCTTGTAACTACAAAATGGGTCTCTTCACTGTGTTTTAAATTAAATCCTGTCTTTGAAGTTCTCTATCTGCTCTTTAACTTATCGGTCACTCTTACTGCTATAAGTAGTTACAAAGAGATTTCTAACCTCAGAAATTTTACAAATTTGAGTGTTAGTAACAGTAAACAATTTGATTAATAAAACGTCAAAAAATATATTTTTATAATGGAAAACATTATTGATTTTGAAGAATAAATATATAAATATTATTAGATCATGAAATTATAAACATGGTAAATGTTGCAAATCGCGAACGAAAAATATATACTCTAAGGCCTCATATAGACAATTTAAACATCTGGGATGATGAAGAATTTATGAGGAGATTTGGTGTATCAAAAATAACGGTGTTAAATGTTCTAGAAAAAATAGAACAACATTTTACGGCATCACACTAACAGGTTAATAAAAAAGAAATGATATCTACGTATTTGTTAGATTTTATGACATGTTTTATTTAATCATTAATATTTTGAAATGAGATGAACTACTAAGATTTGTACTAGTGACGGCCTCAAATTCTTGGGCAATTTTTGGTTCCAAGTCTATCATCAGTACTGTATCATCCTGGAAAGACATTTTTACACCTCTGAATATTAAATTTAAACTAGAGATCCTAGAAACGACTAGAACTTAAAAAAAGTTATACTTAGTTGGTTATAGCATATTTTATTTATGGTTATAGCCCCAGTATGTTATATTTAGCTAGGTAACGTATTTAGCTATGATTGACGCGTTTCATCTGTCTCTCTTTATTATATAGATTTTCTCATTTAATCAGTATTGCTAATATCATTAAACAGTCTTTTTACAAAAGAGCAGTTAAATTGTGCTGGAAAGACACAATTTTTTAACTACCAGATAAATTCACTTGTTAACTTCAAGTTTCTTTTAGTTAAAAGCAACTTTATAAAGAGATGGAAAGACCGGCCCTTAATGTAATAAATGTTCGCTTTGTACAAAAATAAAGATGTACAAATACTAATCACTTCATTTTTAACTTTGCAATACCAAAAAGTCACATGCAATACTAAATTCTTACATTGAACAAACCCAAATACATGTTATTTATCATTATATCAGCAATCGGACTCAAAAAATTATTTTTTTAATAGGTGCAAATGTGTGACGTGTTAATTTTTGGAATCACCAATACTTACATGATTTCTTGACTCTTTACTATTTCATTGACTACTAAAACTCCCAGAGGTGATAGAGCTGCAAAAATGATAACCCATAATGGTATCTTGAATTTCATATCTTCTCCAGGTGTTTCTCTGATTATCGTAAATGTTGCAATGGTATAAATTGCTTGTATAATGATCCTGCAATGAAAAAATTCCTAATAATTTAAATCACATTGTCTCTTTTGCATTAAGCTGAAGCCAAGATTACTTTCACCATACAAGAAACGTTTAGAATGCTCAATTAAATAGGGATAGTTATTAAAATTTTAGATCAACCTTTGCTCGAGATAGTGCTAATAGAGCACCGTCTCGAAGTGCGCCCTCGTATTGACTGATATACAGGGTGTCCACCTAGTGCGCGTAAGTCCAATATCTGGGTTAATAAAAGAGATAACTTAATTTTTTTTTCAACAGGGTTGTCTAATATCCCGAGCTGCACAAAATGAAAATATATTTACATATTCAGGGTGTTCAGTTTTTCCTGGACAGGTACCAACTTCATTTTTTTAAATGGAAACCTATATTTTTTATGGCATTATCGAATTCTACGTAAAAAATTAGTGGGACTTTGTGCTTAACACTGCTATTGAAATATTGATAGTTTTCGAGATATTTGACTTTTAATTTTTTTTTTCTTATGTTTCGTCACTTCTAATAGTTGACATAATTATGGTTGTATGACAGCTAGAAATTATTTTTTTTCAGAAACTGTAGAGTGAAGATGGCTCTTTCGAAAAACGTATCAAAAGTTGACCTGCGATATACAGGGGGCAACAGAAATCGTGCCAAACCTGATGGTTTAAAATTTAAAAAATCTCGACTTTTTCAAATGGAACACCCTGTGTTTTATGATTTCATTAGATGCCTTTCTGTAGACTCTACAATTTTATAATAGCTTTCCCTATACCTAAGTTGCGTAGTTTTTGCAAAAAACCCACTTTTATGAAAAGTACCCGATTTGCGCACTCCTTTGACGGAAAAAATATTGTAAGGCTATTTATTTTTATAAAATGTATTAGTTTACACTTCTTAAAGTAAAAATAACTGAAAAATTTAGATAATTCCAGTTTAATAAACAAGTCTTTATGGAAAGTTACCATTTATTTGTAAATAAAAGTAAAAAATCATAAAAGCTCTACATGTAATTAAGAATTAGCAAAACTGGCGTATGCTTTAGAAGAAGTTCATGGGAATTATTTGCTAGCAGCACGTATTTATAGAGATTCCCACGTGCTGACTGTTTTGAAAATGTGAAAGAAAGATTTGAAAGAACAGCAAATGGGAATTATGAGAAAACTACCAGGAGACATGGGAGTAACAACGATAATATTTAGTTTAATGTTGTGGTTTCTGCTGTTGAAAATCCAAAAATATTAGTATCAGAAAATCAGTAGAAATCTTGGAGTTTTCAAAAGCTCGACAAATAAGATATTGAAGAAGAAGTTTCATACGTATCATATTGAAAACCAAACGGTGTTACCGTAGTTAGAAAAATTATTAGTGAAATGGATGAATATACATAGAGTATTAAAAAAAGAATACGCAATACTCATACAAGCAAGCTAACCTAAAGTAAATGCTCAAAATGTCCACCGTTGTTTTCAACACAAAGCATTAATCTACGACGAAAATGAATGTGAACATTTCTTAACATTTCGGGCGTTATGGTTAGAAACTCATTTTGGATCTTTTCTTTCAAGTCTTGCATATCCGTTGGTGGTACTTCGTATACTCGCTCCTTGATATAACCCCACAAGAAAACGTCCAGAATATTTAAATCAGGCGAACGTGCAGGCCAAGGAACTGGACCACCACGACCTAACCACTTATTTGGATATACGTGGTTTAGGTGTTCTCTAATCTGAAATATGAATAGATAATAGGAAAAGTACTACAACAATAAAATAATCACAGTACCGCCAAAGTGGAATGTGGAGGGGCACCATCATGCTGAAACCATTGTTGAACCAAATAATCAGCGGGCATATTCTGTAGCTGTAGAAGGGGAAGTTCGTTTTGCAAAAAATGCAAATACACATTGGCATTTAAATTGCCTTCAAAAAAGTACGGTCCAACAATATGTTCTCCACAAATTCCAGCCCACACGTTCACTTTGAAACGATGCTGATTATCTAGTACCCTCAATAATCTTGGATTATTGTCAGCGTAGTGATGAAAGTTGCGACGATTGGGTAAGCATGTGTTTGAAAATGTTGATTCGTCAGTAAACAAGACATTCATAAAAAAGTTTGGACTTTCCTGAATTTTATCCAATGCCCAGTGGCAAAATTGCAGGCGGTTTAGGTGATCTTGAGGTAACAGTGCTTGATGGTTTTCAATATGATACGGATGAAAATTATTCTTCTTCAGTATCTTGTTTGTCAAGCTTTTGGAAACTCCAAGATTATTACTGATTTTCCTGACACTAATATTTGGATTTTCAACAGCAGACGCCACAACATTAAACTGAATATCGTCATTGTTACCGTCATGTCTCCTGGTAGTTTTCTCATAATTCGCATTTGCTGTTCTTTCAAATCTTTCTTTCACATTTTCAAAACAGTCAGCACGTGGAAATCTCTGTAAATCTGGATTATTTGCTTTGTAAATACGTGCTGCTAGCAAACAATTTCCATGAGCTTCTCCTAAGGCATAAACCATTTTGACTAATTCTTCTTTTGAATAGTTCATTGTATGCACGCTTAGTACTTACTCTAAACTCGTACGTGAATATTCAGTAAAAGAAGAAATGACATGTAAACTGATTGTCACAAATTTTATTGCGTGACAGACGCTCACTGCGTTTTTCCCGAGAAAGGAACGTGCGCAAATCGGGTATTTTTCATAAAAGTGGGTTTTTTGCAAAAACTACGCAACTTAGGTATAGGGAAAGCTATTATAAAATTGTAGAGTCTACAGAAAGGCATCTAATGAAATCATAAAACACAGGGTGTTCCATTTGAAAAAGTCGAGATTTTTTAAATTTTAAACCATCAGGTTTGGCACGATTTCTGTTGCCCCCTGTATATCGCAGGTCAACTTTTGATACGTTTTTCGAAAGAGCCATCTTCACTCTACAGTTTCTGAAAAAAAATAATTTCTAGCTGTCATACAACCATAATTATGTCAACTATTAGAAGTGACGAAACATAAGAAAAAAAAATTAAAAGTCAAATATCTCGAAAACTATCAATATTTCAATAGCAGTGTTAAGCACAAAGTCCCACTAATTTTTTACGTAGAATTCGATAATGCCATAAAAAATATAGGTTTCCATTTAAAAAAATGAAGTTGGTACCTGTTCAGGAAAAACTGAACATCCTGAATATGTAAATATATTTTCATTTTGTGCAGCTCGGGATATTAGACAACCCTGTTGAAAAAAAAATTAAGTTATCTCTTTTATTAACCCAGATATTGGACTTACGCGCACTAGGTGGACACCCTGTATACTAAATGGTTCTTTGAGTTTGACGGGGTTTTAGATTGTTCATAAATTTTAACACATGATCGAACAGTCTTAACAGTTAGTTTATGCTTTTACTCCTATAATGCATTGCTAGTTAAATTGTTGGAACTAGGGTAACAATCTTAGTAACCATCGATCTTATAGTACTAGATACAGCTTTGGGGCGATTGCTTTGTTCAATGGGGGGGTATCTAGGTCCTCTATTTTTGATACTTTTGATTGGCTTTTATCCGAGCATACTACGGGATTGGCTCTTTGCAGAGTACCTTACTCCCCGCTCATACCGCAGAGCTCCAAGTCCGTGACTTTACGTTAACAAAACAATCTCAATGCTGTTAAATACCCTATGCCATATCTAGTACTATAAGATCGATGTTAGAAACAATAAATTCATAAATAATCTCTGATAAAACTTACAGTATAAAAATTGTTGCCAACCAATATAAGTTAGCGAGGGGTGATTTCTTGAAAATCAGACTTTCCCTATGCACAAATCCCGCGGAGATGATCACTAAAAAAGAGGATACCGATAAACATAACAATATAAGTGTATATTTGAATAAACAGACACGAAAAAGTTTAAAACTATAATTCTCCAAGTTATAGAAACTTTACCAGCTTAAGAAATTAAATTTTTTACCCAGTTATGTTCAATTCTATATGACAGTTGGCAGGTCAATTATTTAGGCATATTTATACAATTATTATTATTTTTTTTGTTAATATATTTATTCCTCACAATGTCCACAATTTATCCATTCAAAGACGGAAAATCCACCAATAAACAAGAAATATAGATCTCACACCATTGTTTAAGGTTAGGAACATAATGATGACACTGATACAAAATTAGTCAAAAATAATATATACTAAAATTACTTGAATTTAAACATTAGTAGAAAAGAAACTATATTAAAATGGCAGGTACTATTTAAATAAGATATGCTCCTTCGTGTAGTTTTTTATAAAAGGTATGAATTAAAGAAAATTCTAATTTGTGTGGTTAGCCCAACTTACCAAAATGCAGCAAAATTATGAAACTTATAATTAGTCTGGAGGATAAGAGAGTCCACTCGTTTTCATCCCATCCTCCCATCGATGCGGAATCAGTCAGTATAACGGGATTGTAGAAAAAGGCACAAGTGCAGTTCTCCAGCACTGCACATATCTGATCGCAATGACTAGTAAGAATTCCAATATAGGATGCTAAAGCTACCATTATTGTGGGAAGAAATTTGGTTCCGTAACACCATAATATAAATAGGGTTCCCTGCAAAACAAACATGGTACATGGCATAAATGCTACAATGTTATAAATATGTACTTTAGAAAAGAGAAAACTTGGTTTGATTCTTTAATTGAGGATTATTGTTTTCTAAAAACAGGTCGATGTTCAGAATAGGTTGACGTTAAATTTCAAATGACACTTTTAAATAAATGATTATGGCAGGATGAGGTTTTTGCTTCGCATTTTTAAAAATTGTTCACTTTTCAGATTGTGACCAAAGTCATATTGAATTTTTTTATTTCAGTCACAAAACATGATAGCGCTTCTTTGTGTGGAAGAAAACGATTAGAGAACCTTGCACAAAAATTTGCTTGACACAACAGAGTAGATTGGCCGAAATCTAGATTTAAACATTGTGACAAAAAGTGACATTATCAAATTAAATAAAAAACCAGGACTTTCGGCAGAGCAATAAATTTATCTGACCTTAATTCTAGCCATGTTATCTAACATTAATCAACTTTCACGATGTTAAAACAATAAAAATATAATGCAATATTTATATAACATTTTCTCAGTATTTAATGGTGATTTGAATATTGAATTGGTATTGAATGGTGGTTGATTTGGATACTGAATGGTGATTCAATGGTGAATGAATTTATAAAGGATTTTTGGCAAAAACTTACATCCCAATTCACTATCGCCTGAATTTTTCCTTGAGGTCTCTTCATCACCTCCTGATCCACCGGTTTGGCCATCAAAGAAATGCTTATCATAGGTACCGCAATACAGGAGAACCACAACACCTGGCCAGTGGTTAAAATTCCGGGTAACATACACAATATCGCTAAAACTTGCACGAAGCTAAGGCAGACGCAGCAGCACAGCCAAAACTGAACTAAACAAAAAGTGAATGAGTATTACAGTAAATAAGTGTCGGAGAGTATACAATTATTTGATAGAAGAAATAATTAATAATGCAAATAAGTGTTTTTTAAAATATTTTTATAATACGACGCTTTTATTGCCTTTTAAATTGAGCAACTCGAGGAAATTTTTCAGAGTTCTATTGCTTCACATTTCCAATGTTATATTATGTAGACACCCATTATTCTCCACTGGGCCAAAAAAAAAAAAAATACTTTTTTCTTCAAGCGTATAATAATACATTATATTATGTAATACGTACTATAGAAAACGCCTATTGTTTTAATAGTAATAAATATTCACATTTTTGTAAGTACTCGTACAATAAAGTAAAAGTGTAACTATGGCAACGGATAAAACAGTCATGTAGTCATGATTTCTCAGAACTGTCAGTGTGAAGTTAGACGTTGCGTCAGATCACTTTTTATACAAGCATAAATGTTTGAAGAAATATAGTTTCAATGTTGCCGCTTGAAGAAAAAATAATATATGTCACTCGGAGTATAAAACTTTGTATGTGTTAAGTACACAGTTTATCTGATCAGTATTTATAAATCTTTATTATAAACCAAACTTGAGCCACAATAGACTACATAGTCACGGTGGAGGGTCTGTTTTTGACCCACCCACTTTTAGACCTAACCTAACCTGTAATTAAACTTTCGAATATTACCTGAGCTCCACAAGGTAGCAACAAAATGCCTCGATTCCATAATTAAATGGCAAAATGAAACGGGATCTTCTCGCCTAACAGACAAAGAACAAGCTACGGAATTCAGTTCTCTTGAAATATCGATAGGGCTAAGGCAATTGTCAGGCTCCTTAAAAATGCCCCTTTTTTGACAAATTTGAGGGTAAAGAGGCTCCACTGATACACTGCAAAATATATGTAAATATTTTCGTTTTTGACATTTATGTAATGTAAGGAATAAGATAATTACATTAAAATAGATACGTTTATAGAAACAACAACCTATATAATACTTGCTTTTTGAATACCTTGCGTCTGCTTGCATAAAAATTCCAGCATTATCACAGTTTTCTGACGATCCCAGTATACAAACTATTTCCATATAATCCTGCATAATTTGCAACATTTCTCTAGTTGCAGTCGGAGTACAGTCAGTAAAAAGAGACACTAATAGCGGTACGTTATCTATAAGTTCAATGTGGGGCCTGATTTTGTCTATACCTCTTGGCAATTTTGCCTAAAACATGATTAATTAAGTAAAACGAAATAACAAAAACTTCTTTTATATAGTCTACTAAATAGTATAATTTAATATTTTATTAGATTAGGTAAGTGTAAAATTCATTTTGCTCGCAAATTTATCTGATTACAGTATAATTAAAAAATGATACAATCAGGTGCACTTATAATGAGTGTGCAGGACCTAAGAAAGATACTCACTAGATGTGAATGACCAATGTAAATGGTTTTAAACACATACGGTTATCACGAGGATAGTCATTGTACTAGATTTAGTGTATATTTTCTGTCAGTTTTTACACTCATTGCACATTATAAATAAAGATAACCATCTGGAGAATGACCCAGTTATTGTTGTAATAGGTACTTAATATACCTTTTGCTATCTTGATTTTCATTTAGTGTAAAAAAGGAGCCTTCCATTTATATAAATACCCCTTAAATGATTGTTAAAACAAACGAATCCTACAAGGTGTACTCGTTATAAGTGAGCCCGACTATTTTAGATAAATATTCATACCCTATTACTCATATCGAAGTTGATAGGAGCACTTTGTTCCGTACTTTCTGTTAGATTACTGAGAGACTGCCAGTCGTGGGTCGTGCTATCAGCATGCATCGTAACACTATCGTGGCTAGTAGAATCGTTCACTCCGCTCTGTTCACTCGACCTTTTAATGATGTTGAACTTTTCAACCTCAGTGTCGAATTTTACTACGGAGTGTTCCATGTTTATGGCACTGGGAGCGGAAAAGCTCATGGTTCGCGACGACTCTAGATTACTGAAGGAAAGTAAAATGTGGAAAAATGAGTAAAATAATCAAATAGTTTAACGATAGGAGAAAATTGTGTAACTGTTTATATTAATAAAATACATTTTAATTATGTGCCTCAATAGATTACTACAGTTACATAATTTTATAATTCAACATATATCAAGAAAAAATATAAAGTATCTGTGACAGTTATCTAAAGCCCCAAAATGTTATATGCAAGTAATGACTGACACAGATAATCAAGAAATTTTAAACAACAAATAGATGGTTTACTTGTGTACACTTAGGATAGAACTTTTTGCAATTACTTCTTTTATTAAAGTGGATACTCGAAGCGGATGATCCTTTATGAAACATCGTGAACAT
This sequence comes from Pogonocherus hispidulus, assembly GCA_963924545.1. Lineage (NCBI taxonomy): Eukaryota > Metazoa > Arthropoda > Insecta > Coleoptera > Cerambycidae > Pogonocherus > Pogonocherus hispidulus. The sequence goes on from OZ004698.1 coordinate 9,052,102, forward strand.
AATTGTTTTGAAAAAAACATTGATTTCATTTAAATGTTCCAAAAAATTGTATTTGGACTGATACTGAAAGAAATTTGAGCGGATTTCTCAATTTTTTAAATTCACTTAACGATAATATTCAATTTACAATGGAAAAGGAGGAAAACAATCAATTAAACTATTTGGATATAACAATAAGACAGGTAGAAAATAAATTAAAATTCTCAGTTTATAGAAAACCAACTTCCGACGCAATTATACCAGCAAGTTCGCGGCAGTCCTGGCAAATAAAAAAGTCGGTTTTCCATAGTTTAATACATAGGCATTTAATGTTTCCGCTAGAAAAAGCAGATTTTGAAAAAGAATTAAGTACAATCAAACAAATTGCAAGAAACAACGGATATAAAGAAAAACTAATAGATAACATGATAAAAAACAAAAGGAGGAAATTAATTCGTCGGGAGTTTTACAATATTCGGGAAAAAGAAGCCACTTATAGTTATATTAATCACGTCCCAAGTTATAGTGAAAAAATAGCTCGCAGAATAGAATGAAACTGTTGTGTAAAATGATTAGTGTCAACAAGCATACTGTTGGGAGGATTTTGATAAACAACAAAGAAAGGGTTAATAAATTAAAACAATCGGGAGTATACCATATTAACTGCGTGGATTGTAATGCCGCCTATGTGGGTCAAACCAGTAGAAGTATTGACTCTAGCGTAAAAGAACATAAAAAAATCCATATTAAATAACGCAAAAAATTCAGGATTTTCGACGTATTGTATAGAAAACAATAATTTTATAGATCAGAAAAACGTAAAGGTACTGCATCGTGAAAAGAAAGGAAAGCGCTCAGATCTGTTAGAGCAATTAGAAATTAAAAAATCTTGAATTATAAATCCTTGTACTACGAATGATCAGATAGATTTTACACTTTCGCCCTTCTTAGAAAAGGTACTAAAAACTCGAGCTTTACCAGATGATAGGATCAATCGGGGGTAGGTGCTCGTAAACAAATAAATAACGAAAACGCGCTTGGAAACATTTAGTAATAGACATTTACTCTACTGAAAAAGGCCGAAATACTAGTATATAGAGTGTTTTCTATATATTTCTTGGAACATCTAAATGAGATCAATGTTTTTTCAAAACAATTACTTCTTTTATTGTGTCTGAGAAAATAATAACTTATGATTCTTACTTCCTAAATCATTATTAAACTTGACAACAACTTGTCTTTTTTAATTACTAACTGTTGTTAAGAAATAACAAGCGCTATGATATTTTATATTTTCAAACCTAAAACTTGGAAAGTATATTTATAGTGGAGATATCAAACTAGCACACCATCAAGTCAGTTTTTCCACAAATGTTTGAGAATTTTTGTGAACAATATTTGGGTTAGATTGTTTGATGTATCCCCACGCACAAAGTATCATATTAAAAGCTCGTACAAAGCCTTGTATGAAGCTCTTTAATCGATATAATTGAATATAAATATTTTTCACATATTTTTTTAAAAACAGTTCGTAGAATAAATGTCAAAACAGAAAAGTATTACTCAGTAAAAAACAGTAGCCAAATATTTCCTATATATGTATCTATTTTGTTACATACATTCATTTAACTATATCAGCAAGTAGTACACAAGTAACAGAGTTTGAAATATCCACGTAACAACTAACATATCCCAAAGTGAATGGAGTGTATTGTGCATATTTCCAATACCTATCGAGCAAGCAAGATTTGTCGTCGAATGCCGGAGAGTTCGGTATCTTCCTCGCACTCTGAGATAGACGCCTTTGCCTTTGAACTGGGGGGCTAGTATTACAGTCCATTTGTCCGCTATCCCTTCTGACGTTTCCCCATTGTTAAAAGTAACATTCAGAAACACATAAAACATTTAAGTAACAGAGAAGGTTAGTAAAGATTACATGAAATGGATGGATTCATAATGCTTTGATGTAGGGAGTGAGGATGATAATGGGTATGAATTATGTGAATATGGCTTATTTAATTCTTTGTTCATTAAACTGCTTTTGTTAGTGACATTGTGCATCTAACTTGTCAGGTGGAATGTGAAGCAGACGTAGTACTATTTACTTAAAAATACCTGTTCACGTTTTTGTAGACATGTGAGATATATTTGAGAATATAGAATAGAAGTGAGATATATTTATATATCTCTATTTTTAATGAACATATTAAAAAACCAATAATCTAGTAATTTTAAATAAAACACTTAATTTGAATTACCTAATGTTGCCACTGTTGCTAGTATATATGAGGTGTGGATAATAAATAATAAAATTGGACAGTTGTTGTAGAAATCTTGAACTTAAAATGGAGATAAATTATAATAAACCAATTCTTATATCACATTTATTTATACATACTATTATTGCACTGTCATCTTAGGAGTCTGAAAACTTTACTCTAATCATTTAATAATCATACCTCTTACTCTTTTTAATTAGGTATCTTCACATATAGTTTAGACACTAATTCAAAAGTAACATGAATAAGCCAAAAATATGATTCAGACATTCAATAAACATATTTCAGAATATCTGTTTCAAAATATATAAGTAATAAATATTTTAGGAAACATACGATTGAATAGACATTCACTTCATTTGTTTTGAATCTAAAGATGTTATAAGATTTTTCTATACATATACATTTCTAATAAGTATATAAATGCATGTTATTTTCATTCCTCATTTTTAAATATACCAGATATCACAGTTTATTCAGTTCCAAGTTAGAGCATGCATAAACAAATACATGAATGTTGTTGTTGTTGATAAGCGGCGCGGTTACCCGCAGGACATGAGGTGTTTGTGTCTCTTGACCATGAGGCAGGCACAGCGACAGAGGATGTGAATGGAGTCCTCGTCATCGTGTCCGCAAAACCTGCACCTTCTAGTGTCACTAAGACCGATAGTGTTAAGGTGCTTGTTAAGATGTCCGTGACCTGTCAACAGTCCTGTGACAATCCTTATGCTGTTACGACTTAGCGCAAGTATTGATCGAGTTGCGTTCGACCAAGGCCCTTCAATTAAGAGCCTGGCTTGTCGCAGCCCAGTCACGTTTGACCATTCTTCCTTTGATCTTACCTTGATCCAGTTTCCAATAGACCTTGCTACATAACTAGGCGGAAGCCCCAGCACTGGTTCGGGCCCTGTAAACTGTATGCTTGAGCCTCTCTTAGCCAGTGCATCGGCCTCCTCATTTCCTGTTATATTATGATGACCCGGTACCCAGGTCAATTTTACCTGGTTGTTCTGTCCCAATTGGGTCAGACCATTAACACACTCTAGGACCGCCCTGGAGGTGATCCTGTAGGAGATCAAGGCACGTAAAGCCGCCTGACTGTCGGTGCATATCTGGATATGCTGATTAGAATATCTCCTTTTGAGATTTTCCTGAACACATGCAGAGATAGCAAACACTTCCGCCTGAAAGACCGTGGCATACTTTCCCAAGGAGAAGGATAGTCTCGCCCTGAATACATGAATAGTTCTATAATTCTTTGGGGAACAGAGGGACTGTATATGAACATACAAAGCCTGATACCTCATACCAATAAATTGCAATTATTGAGCTGATGTGATCATAGTTTTCATATGCTCTATCTTGGAAAAGAAAAAGCCATAATACAATTTTTTTATAAATGAAAGATATATTCTAAAAAAAAAACAATAAATTGCAATGAAGCATTTATTTTATAAATTAACAATCGTTTTGAAAAGTGAAAAATCTGAATTTGAGTAAATATCCAATTAAATCAGAGTATTTTATGTCTACTATACTGCCCCCCTTAACAAGAAAGTCGTAAGTGCAATTTTTGGCAAAATGAGGTTTTTGGTTTTTTAATAAGCCTGGGGTGTCTAATATCGAATAAAATAGGAATTTGATCGAAATTCGTCTTTTAAATATAAAAAAAATATTTTTAAAAAATTGTCGTATTGTACATTCTAAGAGTAATTATGCATAATACATAACATAATCAACGCATGTGCACTGTTTTATCGTATGTACAACATTTTGATATAAAAAACATAATATAAACAACGTAAGTATGCACTTGCGTTGTTCTTGTCTAGCAATTTGGCATTATTTATCTCGACGAGACGAGAGCACCCCGTAACTATAAAATACGCTTATAATACTTAAAAGCGATTAAAAACATGTTTCTTTAAGTATGATTTTATTTCCGGTATTCTAGTTTTATTTTGAATACAGTGTGTTCAGATGGAAACTAGTAATGTATAAAAAATAAGGTATTTAGTTTAAAAATACAAAATTTTATAGCCATACTTACGTTTTTTATTCCTAGTATAATACAAGAATTACTTAATCAAAATAACGTAAGTGCACCTGTTTTATTAGAAAACAATTTTATTTACAAAGTAAACTACGTTTAACCTACGGTATAATATCGCAGTTAAAGTTCTAGAAAAATATTATCCCGTTTTGTGTAAAAGAAATAAAGTTATTGTAATTCTTTTATGTCCAGTTCTTTAAACGCCATTTTCTCATAACTAAGCTAAATGCACTTACGACTTTCTTGTTAAGGACGGCAGTATACTGGCGTAGAAAGAATTTACGTAAAAAAATAATACAGTATGATGTATTAAAACAATGTCTAATGCAGTGGGGGCAATATACTACTCAGTTCATAAAAACATTAAAAAAAATATATACCATGCAAATAAATACAGGGCTAGCTTGCTACATATAAATATATGAAGTTGTAGATAGGTTTATGTTTATACAATATGCTAGATCATAGTCCAGTTGGCAATGTTGTACTTGTCTGTCAGATCGAGCAAATTTGTGTACAAGGGTTTGTTACCTCTGTGCGTAATGCTACCATGTAATGACATTAGAAGCTTCAAAATACTTATGCTTTCCTTTTATCCATAAGAACCGTTTTGAACAGTCCAAGTACAAATTGCATATTGAATTATTTTATTATATGACAGAACTGTTCCAGAACCGTTCTGTGTCGATATATCCCGTGCATCTTACACATAAAAGGAAAACGCCTAAATTCAATTTTTAGATGTCACAATTGTCAGTTATCTATTTGTCATAGTGGAAAAAAATTAGTTTGTTTGAAGTTAATTTGTATGCATAGAAGACTAAGTGCATTTTGTCTTATTTTGACTTTTTCTAGTAAATTTTGTAAGCAGCTCCTTTAATATTGTGTTTTCTTTAAAGTATCATATGAAAAATAGTTACAAAACTACAATAACTTACAAAAGTAATAAAGAGCAACACTAATGAACTAATTATAAAAACAAAAACAATAATAAAACTCAAGGAGTTACAGATAAATCAGTTAAGAACAGACTAAAACACGCAAATCCTTCGACAGAACGTTAACCGGAAACATTTGCCAGTTGTCACTCTTGTCACACAATAGGAAAGTGCTGCCAATGCCGATTATTGCTGTGAAGCACTGACAGGCAATGGGACAGGTAAGAACTTTCGTGAGTAGCATGATTTAATCAGTAATGGTTTATAACATTATTTTTATGTCTATATCGAAAAAAAGAAAAAATATTTGTGAAAAATTATAGTTGGAAATAAAAAATTAAAAAGAATTTTCCAACTGAAAATAAAAATGAACAATATCACAAGTTGTCATATATTACACTTTGTCAAAGTAAATTAAAGTTAAAAAAATAATAATAAAAATAGGTAGGTATTTATAAATTTTATAAAATTGGCATTGTAAGATTAAGAGGATAAAAGTTTTTAAATAATATCTCACCTCTTTTTACATACAAGTTTCAGTGATACTTCAAAAAGTGCTTGCAAAAAAGGAGACAAAAATCACACAGGATTTAATAGTACCAAGGTTACTGATTAGTTGGAATTGGAAATAAAGAACAGATGTAGCATGCACATGCTAGAAGGCAATCAGCCATCTGAGATTGTTCAATAAATAAAGGGGCTAGCCTTCTTCAAAGTTTTCTAACACAGTACAGTTTTTGTATATAACCAAAGCTAATCAAAAATATATAAAATGTAATATTTCAACATATATCATTTTTCCACATAAACTCTGAATTTGGAAAAATTTTGACCCTAACTATAACGCAAGAAACTATACTATAAAGCAAAAAAAAAATGAATAGCCAAAATTAAAGAGTGACTCATTGCCAGTATACGGAGCCGCCCGACAGGTGAACTGGCAAGGGATTACAATACCCATAGATTAGGTTAGGGCAATACCATGGCACGTCTGATAAGATAGGGCAGAATTTAAAAAAATAACTAAAGTTTTTGTTCAAAATAGATTAAATTAAGTCTTTTAGAACCACTAGAAAGTCCAATAGTTTCTGCACTTGCAAGAACACTGTAAAAACAATGTAGTAAATTACCTCGCAATGAATCGTCAAACAGGAGATGACTACAAAAAACACGCCAGTTTACTTGAAAACTTCGATATTGTCGACATATAAGGGAATAGCACATAATTATTTTATCAGTTAAAGATTATTTTATGTGGTAGTTAGTAAAAACGCTCTGATATTATTTACAATTCGCTCTATAATTTTGTCCAAAATGCATAGTTAGCGGATCGACAAATATTAGTGTATTTGGATCCTAAATGATTTATGTTTTATTTGCATAACACATGTTTTTAATAATAATTATTAACTTTTTTCATAGTTTTTCATAAAATTTATAATAAAAATAAACTAACAGTCTAGAAAAGTCAACTTATATTTTCTACAAAATTTTTAATTGCTAAAGCAGTGCAAGTTCCTTACAAACATTAACGCTAAAAATCAAAATGCAGGTTTCATGCAAAGCTCTAAAAGAAGTTGCATGCAATATCAAAAATAATTCTTATTGCCTAACCTGTTCCTCTCACTTAAAAGCGATATGTGGCAGTTCCAACCACTTTCAAGTCCCATTTTCTCACTGAATACTCTGGACCTCAATTCGTTTTCTTTACTGAAATGCACGAACCTTATACAGGCCCTTTCCAACTGCTCTATGAGCTGAACCTGAAAAATTACAAGAACAACTTGAGACTTCCCTATTGATTGAAATGCAAACAATTAATTTTGTATTATTTACAACAGATGAAAGCTGAATGAAAGCCTACTAGACACGAACGCTATTGTTTTGGAAGAAGACATCTTGTTAACTCACCATATCTGTCATTGCTTGGTATTGCATGGTCACCATTCCAATGAAAATTTGATTACACTGCATCTGAAAGCAGCTTTCGGCATCTGATACATTCCCAACAATGGGATAATCATTACAGAGAAGAGAATCTACAAGAAAGTGTGTCCAAATGTTACAAAATAATTATCGATATTTTAATCTTCACATCAAAAATGTCAAAAGTTAATGTAATTATTAAATATTATTCTAATACTATTATTATAGAACTCACAATATTTCCTTGGTTTAAAAATTAAAATACCACATAAATTGGACAACAGAAAAAAAATGGTATAAATATAAACAAAACATTAGCATTTTTACTATATGTATATGAAAATTAGGATTAGAATCACATTTACAAAATTTTATTCCAATTCAGTGCTCCTGTCATAGTCTCCTCTGCGTAAATGGCAATAAATTAAGTTGAAGTAACATTTCAGCCGTTAAGACATTAATTACTTCATTTTGATAAACCTCTAAAACAAAATACATATAAAGACAGTACTGTTGTAAAGAATTACAGCTTTATGTCCATAGATGCCACTAAGTCTACTTTGCTACTTTTAAAGGTGCACATAGGTGCATTATTTTTCAGCCAATCCTCGATAAAAATATTTGCAGTTTGTTGCAATTAAAACATGTTATGTAAACACTTTAGAAACAAGGATAGTACTAAGAAAATATGTGACAATTTTCCTATTCCTACAAATTTTTACAAATAAATTGTACACGGAACTTACCAGTACTGTAAAACTGAGCTGCACATTTTATTTTTGGTTCTAACACACTTTTACAATCCCACTGAGCTGGCGTAGGACTCCTGTGATTCATGTATAAATGTCTCGAATCGCTAGGAAGCTCTAAATAGAGTTGACTCAATTTGCTACTAACAAACTTGGACAACGGCCTAAAATATAATTTACATCAGAAACTTATGCCTGATTCACATCTACTGGATAATTATACAGTGCTTTCGAAAAGTAACGAATAAATTCATTATTTTAGAAATGGAGAAGTTTTCGAAAAAATCCCCTGACACGTCGATTTTGTTTTTAAAAAAGGCACTTTTTGACATACGACCCATATTTGTGACTTCATCGTTGTTCGAGATATGACGTCATCGACAATTTTTTTAAATAGCAACCCCCAATTTTGACCACGCCATTTGAAAGAGCGTATCATTCTACATACGCATCATAAAAAATCATGGTTGCCTGACAGTAGCCTTAGCGACCGAGAATGTTTTTTATTGCTGTCAGATAAAAATTTGTAAAAAATACCGTAACTTTGGACATGTTCGTGATCTTCCTAAATCTGGTCGACCGTCAAAATCAATAGATAATGAGGTTAATGTTTTGTTGGCAATACAAGAAAATCATCACTTAACACTTAACCAATTGGCTTCTAATTTCAATATGGCAGCGCCCACAGTTCACAAAATTATGAAAAAAGCAAAGTATCATCCTTATAAGGTATGCCTTGTTCATGAGCTATCTGAAGACGACTTTGATCGGCGAAATCAATTCTGCGAGCAAATGCAAGAGCTATCCAATAATGATAATAATTTCGTAAAAAACGTAATTTTTTCTGACGAGGCTACACTTGTTTTGAACGGCCATGTCAATAGGCAAAACTGCCGTTATTGGGCTACCGAGAATCCCCGATGGATGATGGAGTATCACACTCAAAGTCCCCAGAAAGTAAATGTGTGGTGCGGCATAGTCAACGGAAGAATTCTGGGTCCCTATTTCTTTAACGTCAACTGGTGCAAGATATTTGGATTTTCTTCGAGACGACCTCATTCCTGCACTAATAATTTTATATCCCGATGTAGAGGGACGTGATCCTCCAAGAAATGACATGTTCTTTCAACAATATGGTGAACCTCCCCATTATGCAGCACCTGTCCGTGTTTATTTAGATGAGCTGTTCCCGAATCGTTGGATAGGGAGAAGGGGGCCGATTGAGTGGCCAGCCAGATCGCCTGATTTGACACCCCTAGATTATTTCTTATGGGGATACTTAAAAGGCAAAGTATACGTTACTTGACCGGTTAATTTAGAAGATTTAAAAGCAAGAATTTGTCACGAGATACATCGTATACCTCCTGACGTTATAGATAATGTCCAAAAAGAATTTATTAATTCGTCTTGGCAACTGTCAGGCAGCCAACGATGCACAATTTGAACATTTAATTTAGTCGATTTTTTACATAATCATTATCATTGTCAGTATTGTGAAAATTAAATTTTAAGATCTTCAAACATTATTTTCTTGAAATTTTTGTTATGTAACACCATAATTTTTCATGATGCGTATGTAGAATGATACGCTCTTTCAAATGGCGTGGTCAAAATTGGGGGTTGCTATTTAAAAAAATTGTCGATGACGTAATATCTTGAACAACGATGACGTCACAAATATGGGTCGTATGTCAAAAAGTGCTTTTCTAAAAACAAAATCGACATGTCAGGGGATTTTTTCAAAAACTTCTCCATTTCTAAAATATTGAATTTATTCGTTACTTTTCGAAAGCACTGTATGTAATATTTGTTAAACAACCTGTAGGCAAATGCTGTGCAGTATGCCGTTAAGCTGCTTCTTTGGTAGAAATCTTGTATTTTCTTTCTGTCAGAATGTGCTAGTGGCATCAAGTCGTGCCCATCCCAATAATCCACACATGAATCCAGAATAATATCGGCAGTTCCTTCCGATAAAAGCTGCATGTTTCCCGAAGACAGTTCTTTAACGATAACAGCGAACATGTGCGGGAACGGAAACTTTAGTTTAGTAGACAGTTGCAGTGAACGGGCATATTTATTGTCTCTTCGGACCATTTCTGGTTGCTAAAATATAAATAACAATGGCATATTGTTCAATTTCAAACTCAGTTTTAGACAATTTGTCAATATGCTTTATCGAGTGTTTATAAAGTAAATAATATGTCAATTGAAAAATTTAAAAGCAAAATTTATGCGGCCTTTCAAATTTGTCCAACCAAATAAAATTAATACAATACATACCAAATGCCTGAATGTAGACAATTGCTCTTCCAAAGAAAAAATCTTTTGCGCTTGGTCCATGAACCCTATCTCTTTGGCCAGTTCACAGAGACACCTCCTGTTCGTAACAGGTATTAAGTTCTCATTATATATAGCCTCACAAGTGATATGGGAACAAAATGCAGTATACCGCTCCTTTAAAAACAAAACTTTTAAAATTTGCCAATGCGGTGGTGTGGTGAAAAACTAAAACAATTATTTAATGTTATCACTGACCTGAGTGTCATAGTTACAAGTGTTCAGTAAGATAGCCAGGCCCAGCGGTTTCAAGGAAGGCATAAATTTGTGCCAATCGTGATCATCGAAATGCAATTCAAAGGGATCATTATGATTGTGTGTAAGATCTAAAACTTCAGCCGTGGCACTAATTGGACTGTCCGGATGGAAGCCGTAGTTTGGCAGTGCAGAATTGTCTGCATCGTTTGACAGATCATTTACATTTCCCAAACTAAAACAATATGTCGCTAGAAGGATCGTAAAATAGTTAAATTGTTTAGTACAAAATTACTCTTTAGCCTTTACTTCTCAAAAATGTTATTAGTACAACTAGTTTCGTGACCTTTACACACTCTCACCTTCAAACTGCAAAAACTACAATTGCTGTGTAAATTTTGGTGGCACTAAGATAATAACAAATATAAAATTACATGATTTGCAGACAATGTCTAAAATAGTACAATAGTACAATGTCGAAAGCCCATAATACATGCACTTAAAGCTATATAAATAATACGTTTATCCAACCAATTATAATAGAAAACTTTTTATATTGCGATAAGTTTGTTCCCATGGCAGTCAAAAACAGTCGCCTATAGTCGCCTATAGAATTCTGCATAGAACGGTGAGCGTTCCAACAATTACCCAAACCTAACGAATTTTGTCTATGATTTCAATTTCTAACTAGGAGTAAGTATTCCTACAAAAGTATCTGATAGTTTCATGACAATCAAAACAGTTTCCAGATTATCGTCCAACAAATTGCAGGAGCATGCGAGATGGATATAAAATTTCATTGTGTTTAGTCCGATAGTAACGCAAAATATACTATTTCAGTTTAATTATTATACCCGAAGTCCGAAGGTAAAATAAAATCAATAAACATATGTAGATCAGATTAGTTATGGAGTCAAAAGTTAGGATATTTATTTCAGACCTTTGGAAGTAATGTAACTCAACAGTTGCAGTAACAGATTATACAGCTACTTAGGTACACAAACAAAAATTACAAATTAGTGACGGACAAGTTATAAAACTGATGATTGATCGTTTGAAAACGATTAAAACATGCTTCTGATGAAAAACTTAAAATGAATTGAGAAAAAACCTAAAAGTTTTAAGAGTTAAATACCAACAATTAACTGAAATAGTATTAGTAGGTAGTATAAGTTACGTTACTATTAAATTGTAGTTTTTCATTTATTATTTTACACTGAAATCGGAAGGAATATTTGGAACAAATATATAAAGTGTAGATTTTCCTTTTGTAATTTTATATTCTGGCTAAATTAAATTTATCTTAACAACCAGAACCAACTTTATAAAAGTAATAAGAATATTAGGCACACTAGAACAGCTATCCAACCTTAATTAGATAATGTAAATAAATAATTCCTTTATTAGAAAAAATATAACCAAAAACAAATAATTATTGCATTGTGTGTTTTTATTTAATTCATATAGGCATCAATGAAGTTTCATTAAGGGCAAGCACTAATAAAATGTAGCACTTTTTTATTATATGGATATATTTTGATTACTTTGGTACTGCTGTAAATATTCTCTGTAATTAGTATTAATCCGTTCAAAATAAATTTATATTATTATCACTATATTCTGCAAATGTAATTAAATATAATTTTTTTATTGCATAATAAAAAAATGTTCAGGCTTTTATTTTAACACCGATTTATAGAAAAATATAATTATATACTTTTTGAATCATTATTTTAGTATGTGGATTATTATAATAAAATTTGGATTCAGTTATATTATCTTTTGATCTAACATTGTTTTGGTAGATTTTCAAATAGATACTGATCAAACCATTCACAAAAAAAAATATCTCTATTAATACAGTACTTAAGATAAAAAATTTTGAAGTCAACTTAACAAAATTCAAAGAAGGAATTTAGATAAAGTTGGCCTATATAAAGGGCACATGCTAAGTTAATAAGCATGTGCCCTTTAAGCTTGGCTTGCGCCCAAATAAGAAATTAATATTGAGTATCTATATTTTCATCTGATCTGATTATATCTGATCTGAGAAACTCTTATCCTTTAGGTATATAAAAACATTATGTTGTGGATTTTATTGTAAATTAATATAATTTTTTTATACATGCTATTAACTAGCTCATGAGTAATTTTATTATTTTAATCACACTATAATGATCCACTGATTATTGTGATAACCAGTGGCGGCTTCTCCTTAAGGCCGCAGGGCCGCGCACCCCTCCTCCAAAAATACCAAAGGAATCCTTATTATTATCATTATAAATTAAATGCAAATGTTAAAAGTTAAAACATGTTTATTGTGGTACAAAACTATTATAAGGAAGGGCTCGAGCGCTTGAGCTATTGTACTCATAACGCCACAGTCCGCATCACTGGATCACAGCACGCCGCCACTGCACAGTAGCAAAGGACCACAGATTCGTGGCCGCATTTTGAGTTGCGGCCCAGGTAACTATGGAAACCGACCCGGTCTCCTTTTGGACTTCACTCGATACTTTCCAAATGCTTATAATATGCAGATTTGGCCGCAATTATTTCGCGGCCCTATGCGAACATTATTAAACATTATAACGTATTTTTAACACATTACATATTTTTAACATTATTAAAGTACTTATTTAATTTTTGTGAAAAGACAATTTTATATTTTACTTAACATGAATACTGTTATAGTATAATTATGAATATATATTTAATCTTTGATTAGAGCTAATTTTGCAATCTTCCACTGGAAGATAAAATAGAAATAAAAGAGTTGGGCGTTGCCTGCTCAATAAATACCTAATTTCGATGAAAAAGTTTTGGAAAAATTTATTTCTATGAAAGACCGTAGAGCTGATTTCAATTTTAGAAAGTAAGTGTACTTGTGTGTAAATAACTGTATGAAGTTTGTTTACCTACGTAATAATTTAATGTGTCGTTTGATAACTATGAATTGAATAACTAAAATACTTTTGAGTTTGTGATTGTGCCATATCCTTTTTTAATTAACGTATATCTAAAAACTAAAAATAGTTATGTTCCTGCTTCCTGAATTCTAGTTTACAGCTTTTTTAAGGTAACGTATATGTAAATTTTTGATTCTAAATACTAATTACCTATTTAAATATTGTTTTAAATAATTTTTGTCGAGATTTCCGTCAATCGTATTAAAAAGGAGGATATTTGTCTAACGAAAGTTATTTTTTCAAGCAAATATTTTTGGTCTGCGAATTTCTAATTTATAATTTTAAGGGGTTTGACCTTAAAATAAGCAAAATTTTCCCCTGCGGAGCATTTTTTTTATTTCTGCGCCCCCCCATATCCAAATGTCACCAGCGCCGCCACTGGTGATAACGTAAGTAAACAATTACTTACAGAAAACTATAAACTAGAGGATAAATTAACTATTTAATTATTAGTCATAAGTAGGTAATAAAACATGAGAAATAAAGAATAAGCAATCTATTAGTTACCACATATTTTATATGTGGTTCATAAGACAGATGTTCAAAGTTATCTTCTCATTTACTAAGTTATCATCATATTATAAACTTATTCTTAGTTTTTAAAATACTGTAAAATATCAGCACCAATGCTTAGTTCTGCAATAGCATGCAATAGGCACCTATTTTTTTGCATCACACTACACAAAAAAGTACAAGGGAAAAATATAATGTAAACATAACGCTTAAACTAATTACCTATTGCACTATTACTAACATATAACATTTATATTATTAACAAGTAACATGTTAACAAAGAGAAAATGCCACTTAAATATATTTAAATGGTTAAAATTGCTTAAATTCCTTACCTTGAAGATGGAGAGTTGTCCATATTATTATGTAAAAAGAATACTTTTTCTGCTGTAGGATTTGGCCACGAGAGAATACCTTTTTTATCTACACACCCTAAAGCCTAAAATTAATAGAAATATAGGTGTCACAAAGTTAGGTTGTAGTTTAAGTACATATTACAGTCCCAAAAAAAAAAAAAATATGTTAAATTTGGAGACAAGGACGGGTCGATAGAAAGTAAAGTAAGTATTAAAGAGGAAAAAAAGAACGTGCATGGGTGGGCCGTGGTATTAATATCTATAGATGGAAAAAGTGCCACGAGTGACACAGGTCACACGTGTAGCCTCAGAGGTAGTCTATGGGTGTGGTTTTCAGCTGCTTTCCCCCACTAAATAACGAATTAGAAGAATATTTCCACAATCCTGTTATTATCTTTATTTTACTATCATGTACTAATACTAATATATCGTGTTTTTTTTTCGAAATTGAACATATTTTTATTTGAGGACCTGATAAAAAAAAATGGCGTTTTCAAAGTAATGATTTTATATTCTTCTTAAGACTTAGAATTAGAAGAATTAAAAATATATATGTTTACTCACAGTAAACACAATATGTTTTGTATATGTATTTATTGATTAAATTGATAAAAGTTCATTATACACACCGTAACGGATCCAAGCACATGTAGAATGTTAGAAGACCTAGTTAAAATTTCAGGCTTTCCTTTAATAATGTCCTTAAAATTAGCACATAATTCCTTCTTATTAACTAGAATATCTCTATGATCAACTAAATTGTTATCTATATCTTCTTCAAGAGGAATAGATTTTGTCTCGAATTTCACAGTGGCATCAAAAATTGTCTTAAATCTGAAAAATGGATAGTGTTACAGTTAAAATGAGTAGGGAGTGGGTTTAAACATAAATCTACTTTAGTTCAAAATTGCAACACGATCAATATAATCCATGTTGAACACTTTATTTAATTGTTAGTTCATAAGCTTTCATTTTACTGCCTGTAAAAACAAAATTAACATCAATCATTTAATAAATTTTGTCCAGTAAGAAGTGTCTTTGATAAAGACGACTTTATCTACAACGTGATACAAAAAACAAACCAGATAAATGATTTAAATTTATATTTAGGTTAGGTTAGAGTAGACTAGTCTAGTCTAGTGAAAACTAGACAATCCACAATGACCATGTGGACTATTGTATCTAATTATATTTCACCCAACACGTCCAGCCCGTTTATGAAATATGAAATCGATTTCCTTATTGGGTGGGAGCTTCAGATCCTCTGACAGAAGTTGCTTTTTGCGAAATATTAAGTATCTGCAGACTTTTCCAGCGGGGCAAGTATATAAAATAAAATGTTTTCTACCGGTTCATCATCCTCTAAGAAAAGTAGCGCTCAGCATCTTCCGCTAGGCCGAATATGTGCAGGTGTTAATTTCAACAACAATGCCCAGTATGTAGGTCAATTAGAGTTCACATGTTTATCCTGTTTAACTCAAATTGTATTTGTTATGATTTCTGAGATCCCCATACAGAGGAAATTATTATCTTTCTTCTTTTAAAAATCATTAAAGAGAAAAATTTTCACTAGCACATGTATTAGTAAATAAATATGGGTTAGTTGACACGATTCATTCGATAAATAGAGTGTAATGCTTTCCCAGGTATGAATAACAGCCCAACTGTATCTGTTAAATAAATGTCAAGCATGTTATTCTCCTATTATACAAATATACTAAATAAAAATACTAAATTATGGAAAACTGATAAAACATCAATTGCCTATTACTTTTATTTTTGGAGGATTTCTTTTGATTTTTTTATTAAAGAAATAAATTCAACTATAACAGCCAACAACTTGTCTAGTATCATCAATTATTACATTACCTTGCCATCCCTATGTAGTTTGTAATATTCCAAGCCAAAGGAAAAACCAGAGGCAACAGGGGCAAAATCACATTGCTGGGAACAATAAATAAAGTATTTGAAACCAAATATCTTCCAAGGTACTTGTGAAAATAAAAATACCTAAATAAATTGACTAGCAATACCAAAACAAAAGTAATTGGAAGAAGTACTCTTTCTATAATTCTTATCATAACCAGATGCCTTTGCTGGTTTAGTTGAGTTATAGGCTTATCTAAGGCTTGTTCTAAAAATATTTTCAAATTATTCAAGTAAGGTGTTTCTAAGAGACGATATTTCTTAGGTTCTAGTGGTTTACGGGACTTAGGAGCACTAAAAATCTCATTTGCATGTTGGATTGATGGAGCATAAATTTCTTTGGCATGTAACAACGGGCATTCGGAGTGTTTGTCAATGGACTCACAATACCCAGGACTAGTTTGACCTAAAAACAACCAAAGTAGGTAATCCAGGTTGAAACACACCAGTTATATAACAATATAGTATTCTGGCACTGTTCTTTAGAGGACTAATAACAAAAAAAACATGACCATAGAATTATATATGCACACTGCAAAAGGAAAGATAAAAATCTGGATGATTCTTAAGGTCGGGTATTCTCTAGTTAAGAATACTTAATAAAGAATACACTGCACCTGATAATTTGAGAAAATTGTAATGTAGACTAACAGAGCTCATTCTTTATTTAACAAACACCATGTACCGGTGTGGATTGTGCCACAAGTCTCTAAGGCTAGTGCCTTTTGCAACTTATGGCACCCAGTTCTTGATAAGTTGAGACAAATTAATATCTATAATAAATAGAAAAGAACAAGTTCTTAAAGTAATGCTATGGAGATGTATAAATTTTTATCCTTTTATACTGACATGGACTCTCTCGATACTGTATTATTACAGAACTGGTAAGTTTATTTAGTTTAAATAATAGTTTAGAATAAACACATTTTTTTACCTGGCTTCATTAAAATAATATCGTCCTTAACTAACAAAGCCCATGGCAAATTGACTAACTTGTGATCCCTGAATGTCCATTGTAAAGTGATGCAAGGCGATAGTGGTGAACATAAATTGGGGTAATGGTCAGCCGTCCAACAAATACAATTAATTTCCTTCTTTAATTTGTTTAACACTGATCGAACTCGGTTAGGAACTTCATTGTGTCTTAACTTGTTGTCATACAATTCTAAAGTAACATTAATCACTATTAGTGTTAAAATTGGTAGTGCTTCATAGCCTGCTACATTGTCGCCCTCCAACATATATCCGACTAGAAGTGATATTGCTGCCCAAACTCCAAAACAAACTGATACGATGTTAATAGTTGTATGCTGACTTCTGTAAGATAATGCATCGTTCACCCAAGACTTTGATTTTCTAGAACAAATATAGCCCCTAATGAAAAGTAAATACAGTCACTTTCATGTCTAACTTGCATCATTGGTATGGGAGAAGTTAAAAAATTGTCATTTACAGACACAAATAACAAAAATTGAGAAATACAAGGCCATATAATGCTATCCACACCTATATGGTTTGTGGTTCACTGATGTTTAACGATTCCTTATTTAAAATTAAAGTAAATAATATACTATTTATATATAAATTTAATTAGATGTTAGGTAATTGAAAAACTTACCTTGATTTCTGAGAACATTTGTACTGTTCCAAAACGCTGTCAATTTCAATATATAGTTTATTTAAGGCATCGC
This sequence comes from Pogonocherus hispidulus, assembly GCA_963924545.1. Taxonomy (NCBI): domain Eukaryota; kingdom Metazoa; phylum Arthropoda; class Insecta; order Coleoptera; family Cerambycidae; genus Pogonocherus; species Pogonocherus hispidulus. The sequence goes on from OZ004698.1 coordinate 9,070,013, forward strand.
GAGTCTTTAAACCAGCGTCTTCATTTAATATTTCCATATTTCCATGTTTTGAATATGTTTTTTGGAAAAATGTTAGAGTTTGGAGGTTAGGTTATGATGACAGATCACTGATTGATCATAGAAAAAAGATATAAATATCCTTTTTCTATGCTGATTGATGTTGATGACATAAAATATTTAACTTGATGACTTGTGACCATTGATAATTAAAAATAGTGTTGGGATCCAAGAACCCTAAACAAAGAAGGACTGATCAATTCATCCATAAAAATTTGAAGGTCATTTTCAACAGTTTTCTCGTAACACGTCAGTGGATCCCCTATTGCCAAATTGGCCTCTAATTGCAGTTTCACAAATTTTCAGTCAAAATATCCAACCCAATATTATTTCAGAGACTATATTAATGCAATCAAATGTGATTTTAAAGTACTTATATATGTGTTTTACGATATATATCTTACGATTTTAAGTGTGTGATAACTTGTGTTTTGTTAATCAATGCACAGATTACTATGATATGATACAGAAATACTTTGATATGATGACATGACTGATGACAGTGATGACATTCCAAAGACAACCGAGACATTCTACATGACAATGTGACATATATAGGTTATGTTAAAAGGTTAAAGCTGTCAAATTAAAACAGAGGATATTTAAATTTCAAATCTCCCGCTAAAGGGAATCCACTGACGTCACATAAGTGATAAACAAATGTGTTTGGCTGTTACTGATTGATCAGTCCTTCTTAGTTTAGGGTTCTTGGTTGGGATCACTCAAGAACCCTAAACAAAGAAGGACTGATCAATCAGTAACAGCCAATCACATTTGTTTATCACTTATGTGACGTCAGTGGATTCCCTTTGGCGGGAGATTTGAAATTTAAATATCCTCTTTGTTTTAATTTGACAGATTTAACCTTTTAACATAACCTATATATGTCACATTGTCATGTAGAATGTCTCGGTTGTCATTGGAATGTCACTACTCTCATCAGTCATGTCATCATATCAAAGTATTTCTGTATCATATCATAGTAATCTGTGCACTGATTAACAAAACACAAGTTATCACAGTTGTCAAATCGACAACGATTTTTGCACAACGCACTTCAAATCGTAAGATATATATCGTAAAACACATATATAAGTACTTTAAAATCACATTTGATTGCATTAATACAGTCTCTGAAATAATATTGGGTTGGATATTTTGACTGAAAATTTTTGAAATTGGAATTAGAGGCAAATTTGGCAATAGGGGATCCACTGACGTGTTACGAGAAATCTGTTGAAAATGACCTTCAAATTTTTATGAATGAATTGATCAGTCCTTTGTTTAGGGTTCTTGGGGATCACTTGAGTGAAAAATAACCGACTATTCGGTTATAAATTACAATTCAAGTAATGAATTGAAAATATGGATTACTTCAAGTTTATTTTAAGAAATCCGTGGGTGAGAATAAAGGGATCTTGGAAAATAATCGGTTTTTATTTTTGCATATAGCTGAACAATTTCGATTTCGACTGACTATTGGATGAACACAGCCTAAGCGCAATAAAAGAGAAAATAAATATTATATATAATCATAATACAGTGATGGGTTTTTAGCCGCTAATTATATATTTAGCCAATGCTAATTATATAATTTTTATAATATTTTATTTTGTATTTATTTTGTTACAATTGCTTAATCAGAACCAGAAGACAAAAACTATAAATTTTGACAGGAAAACTAAAATAAACTGCCCGAGCGGTTGGGCAAAATTTGTACTAAATTAATTTGTTCTTTTGTCCTCATATTTAAACCATTTTAAATATACAAAGTTCGGACTCCTTGTGTTTATTCTTCATGGTCCTCATATGAACTATTTTAAATATACAGAGTTCGGGCTCCTTCTCTTTATTCTTCGTGATACAGATCCTATATCTCTGGTCTGTACTCGGTACTCGGTCTATATTCGATTACTCGATTCGATGATATTTTTTGACATAACACCACAGAACAGAACATATCTACACAATACTACACATGAACATAAACACATGAACGTGAGTTATGTGACAAGTAAATGCTACAATTGTATTTTTTAAATGTTATATATTTAAAAAAGTTTTTCATCTGACAATAATTAGCATAGTATTTATTTAAACTATGCTAATAAGGAGTGTGTGTACCACCTATCATCCTATATCTACATAAATGGCATGGGTGGATGGTCTACTTTAGCCTTAGCCGTTCATTTTGTTTAATTTTTAATTCCTACTTTTCAGATTATATATTAAATAAGTGCATAAAAAATTAACTTTAAGTAAAGTAAGCATCCCTCTCTTTCACAGATTCAAAATATGTATTTAGTCATTTGCAGGTTTTATTACTTGTTTACCAAGTTTCAAGGGCAAATTACTGTTATCACCACTTTCATTAGTGACATTATAGTGATTGGTCTTGTCTCGACTGTTGTTATCAAATAGAAATTTATTTGGTAATGAAAATGTGATTAAGTCAAATTTATTTGCAATATTTGAGCAACCATGTCTATAATTATTTGATTGAAATAAAGATAAGACTTAAAATTTTAAAAATAGATGCAAGTATCTGTTCTCAAACTTTATCTTCATTATTGTATTGTGCAATTGTTTATTATTATTCTCATTATGTTTATTTTTTGTAGATTAAGGATACAAGATGGAAACTGACTATAACGAAAAAATTGTAAAAGTTTTGAAAAAGTTACTACAGCCAGATTTTAAGATAAAAAATGATGTCTATCTCAACTCACTTCTTACACACTTAACAAGTACTCCAGGTAATTAATTGAAATTCTTGATATACTTAAAGCTTTATTAACATTATTATGTTATAGCAAATGTTTGCAATGAGAACTGGAGAACAATCACAAAGCAACATCTTCCTTCTTGGATACAGGAAGCGGTTTCTCAGTGGGAGAAGCAAAGAACATATCCATCTGCAACAGTTTTGTCATTCACATTGAATTTAGCTAGTTTCGTATGCAAAGATGAACAAACATTTGTAATGCTAAATAGTCGTAATATTTATGAACGTTTAATTACATTGATAGATATAAATAAACCAAGCACAGCTCCTACGATAAAACTTGGATATATTAAACTAGTATCCTCATTTTTGGAACATAAATCAGGTTTGCAATGGATTATTTCAACAAATTACTGGTCGGATATAATGTACCTAGCCTTAAAAAATCAAACTTTATATATTACAAAAGAAGGTTATAAGTTTATTGCAATGTTACTAGTAAAATCTGTAAAAATAAATGAAGGATTTTGTTCGAATGTTATGCAACTCACTATGGCTCCATTAAGTAAAAACGCACCGTGCATACCTCAGAACACAGTAACGAATGTGATGGAAGTGAGAGATCAAGCAATATATCAGTCGCTATGTTCAAGCTTGACACTCCTAACTGAAGTTTTGCAAGTACTGTTAGAGAATATTACTTCAGAAAATAATTTAAAAGTATTTACCATGTTCAACGAAAAGTTTAACTTGGAGAAGCAGATACGTAGTTTACTACTTATCGCTCAAAATGAAGAATTTCTCTTTGATTTATACAGGATACTATTCATTATCTTCTTTTTTGACTTTTACATCCAGTTTGCTGGAAAATCTCCATTTGTTGTCGATTGCAGTGGGATATCAATAAAGTCATCAAAATTCTTCAGTATATTCGCAGAAAATGTCAGTAAAGGATTAGTGATTAACATTATGAAATTGACTTATATAGGACATATGTACTGGAAGAATATTGGTAAATTAATGCCTGTCTGTGTAAAGAATGCCGACAATCCAACACCCATACTGTTTGAAAATCAGTTGTTGATGTTACAGTTGTACCCAATTATAGCAGTTAGTTTTAAAATGTTAGGCGAGAAAGAGGCCGAACAAAAACTTTTTGAAGATGAAGTACGTGACCATTACGTAGACAAGATTTTACAAGGGGCCACTGTTCCTACCATGAGGATATTTTTTCAGTGGAGAGGTTGCTTGATGGGCAGCCCCCACACATTTGATCATGCCACATTGGCACTGAATTATTTGACAAAGTCCAAAGCTATGTTCACCCGGGATCTAGGAGTTACAACTTTTCAAACATTGGTATACTGCCTGCAAGATATTGTTAATGTGCTGAAAGAACAAAATGAACAAATCTTCGTGTTGGCTAAGGAATATCACTATTTGGCCGGTCTGTTTGAAGTGATTGGAATATTTATCAATGAGTTCAATTTTACTTGGAGAGATAGTTTGGAATCCATTTGCGTTTTGAATCTGACATTTGATTTTCTGAGCATAACGACATGGCCAACTAAGGTTAGTGTCATCCTAAAATTTAAGTTTGTTGATTTCACCCTGTTCTACTTTTAAGTAATGTTAAATCATTACTGTAAATATACTCCAGTTTAATCAGCTTTTTCAGTTATGCATTTTTATTAAATATTTCTCTTGGTCTATTGACTAGATCAGATCATGGATGGTTATATTAAAGCTATTTTATTTGTTATGTGTTTAGTATTTACCAAAATGTTAACTAATCAACAGATATAATTATTATTTAACAAAACTATTGGTCTTCCATGACACTTAATATAGCACAAGATGATGGTAAAATATACCACTACGAGAAAATGTTGGTACAGACTTCAATTTGCTATTATAGATAGATAGATAAATAGATTTATTCGTGATAATATACATAGTACTTACATATGTCATGTATAATCTAAATTTACTTAAAGAGTTACAGTAGACTCAATATAGTGAACTAATTAATGCACACCCAGTTCACTATATCGATTTGTTCACTATATCATATATTTTTTAAAATTTATTAAAACAAAGTTTTTCTTTAATAAGCTAATGTTATTAATATGTAATACAGACGAAACATTACATACATAATTATAGTAAAATCAAAAAATGTACTCTAATCTTATTTTTCAAAAAATGAAGTAATTTTTGTTTCTCCAATCCAGTTTGCCAATCCTTACCCTTCTGTTTTGAATTGCGCATATAGTGGATTTAGAACACCATATTCTTTAGATAAAACGGTCACCCCGACACCTTTCCTTAAGTCTTCCAATATTTTAGCTTTATCACTTAGGGTTAAATGTTTCCTATTTTTCGCCATACCTAAAATCGTTTTCCTGTTTTAACATGTTTGTTTACTAAAGAAGCTATTGAGTTCACTATTTCGGGAGTCAATTTGTTCACTCTACAGAATACATTAAGAAAAATATATGTGTTCACTATTTAGAGTAGTTCACAATACAGTATGTTCACTATAACGCGAGTCTACTGTATTTAGGTATGTCATGCCGGGATACAATTTTGTCGGAAGTCTGGGAGTTCCCGTATCAAATACGGATTGCAATTTATTTTTTAACTTTCTTCACTGTATGCTTAAGGTTAGCACCTGGTTAAGTTTTTTTTTTAATATTGTAATTTTTCTATTTTTATACTATCTTTTTGTATTTTGCTACTTTTCAATATTTTATAAAATATTTCAAATTTAGTCTCCTTTCATTCTGTAGTACATTGGAAACTTTTTCATTTCATAGAGTGGTATTTTTTACCGGACCCTAGTATATCAATTCAACTGTATTCAATATTTGTAATCCTAAAATTATAACTTCAGTTCCTATCAAGCAAAATAAAGATACAACATAGTGTAAGTGGTCTTTATTTTATCAAATCTTACAATCATATCTAAGTATTTATCGTATTATTCTGTAGTTCAGTATGGTTCACATAAAACTGATACTCGTCCTTATTGTCTTAATTCTAGGAATATATTTTTGTTACAAAAGCCAGACCCATATGATTTTCCTGTAAAATTTAATTCCGATTTAAAAATAGTAATTAGGTACTTAAAAAATATACAGGGTATACCAAAAACTAACTTTTTGTTAATCCAGTAATATACCAAACTCTTTGCGATTATCTTCAATAGTTCGTAAACGAATGCAGATAAGAATGTTTTCTAAGCGGCATCATTTTAAGCATAAAATCCGCAATTTTCTCGAATTTAAACACACCCTCTATCTCTAATAAGCAAGATCCCCATAGAAACACACTGTACATGTAGTGTATTTCACCAAATATTAACAAATTGTATAAAATATATCGACTATTAATAAAAAAATTATTAGGTGTCTAATCTTATGTATTATCTAATAAAAAAAAGTTAATATAATTAGTTAATATTGACTATATATCGTTAAAATTTGTATCTAACTCTCATCTGACCTTTAATCCAGGTCAATTAAAAAAATGTAAACTATTTTGATGCTATGTTTATAGAATTATTGTGGTTGTACCACTCATCACTCATCTCATCAGAATAGCACAGACCAAGATAATAGCGTCTGAAACTCTGACATTTTTATTTACCTATTTAAATTTTTAAGAGATACTTTGCCATTTAGAATTTAATCATATTTTCCTTGTTACCGCTAAGATTGTTTTTGTGTTTAAAAATAACATCTGTCATATCAATTGTAACAACAACAACAACAAAATAAACATAGATATGTAAATGAAATAATGGTATGGGAATATTTATAAATATTCTTATGTATATATACTTTAATAACACTGACGTAGTTTTCGACATAACACCAAAATACTATACTGCACTCGACATGCGCCCCGCCAACCAAGTTGGCGTCATCTGGAGATGATCAAAACAAAACAGATGTGTAAAATCAGATAATAATAATAATGATAATGAAGTTATATTTTACTTAAGTACCTAAAATATTTTGAATTGAACAATATATAGGTATCTCAAGTATCTTAGTGGTATATTTTTCATATTAATAATCGACTTCTTACATATTTATTTAGGTATATGTATATTAATCCAAATCAAAATTAAGCTGGAAGATTCAATATTATAAACTATTGTAGTTTCTGATTAAATATGCAAAAGAAATAATCTCATTTAAAAGAATATGTCGAACTAAGTACTGTTTTAAATTAAATTAAGTAAAGCAACTGGCACACAGACATTCAAAAATGCAAAAGTATGCAATTTATTGAGTGTGTACTCTACGAGTATATATACATGGTGATTTTTAACCTATAAGCATAAACTTGGAAAATTATAACCGAGAACAAATAATGAGTAGTAATGAAAAAAAAAATGTAGTAAAGCATTTTTTAATTTCGGAAATAATTTGAAAGCAATGTTTACAAAAATTTATCAGGTGAAATTTTTTTTGTCAGGATGATATGTTTGGTATATATTTCTAGCAGTACTTTGTTATAGTTGTGGCTGTATTTGAGTTTATTTTCACGCTATTAGAATAAAAATATGGCGCTTAATTTTTCAATCGAAAAACTTATGAACATGATCCTGGCATATGGGGCATATGGGCATTTTATGAAATCCACGTTCTTTTATTTTTATTTGAAATAAATTGGTATTTCCGAAACCAAATATGTTATTTAAAATTATTGTCATAATGCTGTAAAAAAATACAAGGTATTTAAAAATGCAATAACTTGAGATTGTCTCAGGATATTATGTTTTTTTCAATTTTCAGAGCTGTTCTATATTCTGTACAGTAAAAGGTAGTATGTATTCTTAAAAATTATGTAATGCATTGCATTGGTTTGTTGCAAATTAAATTATATGTCAAGTTAGACCTTGTCATTGTATCTTTTTAATATCAGCCTACTGTGAGGAAATTTTTGTTTGTTCTTTAAATTATATGTTTTGCACTGTTGCTTGATTTCTGTTATTAAGAAAAAATTAAAGAGACTACCTGTTTATTAATTTTTATAATACTTACTGAGAGGATTGGCATGCATGTAAATAATATAGAAAACGTAATTTTATGTTGAAAACTAAATGTTAAAATTTATTAATAATGCGTGGCATTTATATTACTGGCCTAAGCCTTTTTTATACATTTAGTTGTATAGATATCATAAATTCATTCTAAAATATCATTCTAATTGAAATGAGCCATTTTTATTAACCCACTTGGAATTTTTTATTGGACTTGTTCAGGGACTTTAGATAAGCTCTGCAACGAGAAGCATTTAAAAATATAACAGAATATTCCTGTTTTAATTTTGAAGTAAATTAACAAAACAGTTAAGTTAGTTAAGAAATAGTGAGTAGTTGAGTAGTAATTTTCCTTTTTTATTTTGAAAGTAATTATTTGTGTATCCACTGCTCCAAACCAGCGACAAATATACATTATATTTCGCTGTCCAAACTTAATTTTTAGAAATAAAATTAGTTTATTGAACCCCCAAAACTAATACACCATTAAAACATCATTAGTTTATCTGAGTAATCAACGGCAGTTGTACTGTAATTATAAAAAATATAACCTTAACATATTTGTAATATGTAGTTAGTTGGTATAGCTGAAGTAATCTACTGATTTAATAGACTTCATAGATTTAATAAGACGGTTTTCGAGAGGTTGTTTTCAACTGTAATTTTTATTTACAAAGTCTATACCCGAAAAAAAGTATGATTATATAGTATTAATAATCCTTATATAGTTGAAATTTCTATAGATAATAGATCCATTTAGACAGTTGTGTTTTTCTGGTTATTAATAAAATACAGATAGCACTATAATATAATTTTATGAAAAAAGTCATTTTTTAAAATTATTTTTTTTCTAATTGTCAGTTAAGTAAGCGATACCTGCCAGACCAGCTTTTCTCTTCTGTTATAAAATATAATAATTGTGCAAAGATTATTCTGACTAAAAATTGAATTAGCAAGTATTCAATTTTTTGACTTCCAAGGATAATTTGTCTCTTAAAACTCTCTACATCTATTTGTAACATAAAATATGTTTTTATACTCTAAAAATATATTATCTATCTACTAACTAATGACTAAATTACTTTCAGTTACTGAGTACATTTTAATAAAATTGTTTGCGCTGAAAGTTGTCACTTACAATATCCCAAGCGCAAAAGTTCCGGCAATTAATTTGTGCACTTGGGATATTCAGTAAGAAAATTTCACACCGAGGAAAAATTTGTTTAGATTATTTATAACAATAATATGACATTTCAATGGCATATTATTTTTTTGTCATGAAAATATGAGACTAACACTACAAATGAGGCTAAGGTTATAATTTATTTATCGGATTTTGAGAGTTTGACGCAGACATGTCAAAATTCAAAAAAGTTTGTGGTGTTTTCACGTTTAAATTGTGATTATAATTTACAATGTTTTGTTACGCTATAGAGATCCTAAATTTGACAGCTGATTGGATAAAAAGTGGAGGTGTGAAATTTTCAAGTTTATGTGTTGTCAATACATACCTATTCTGATGCATTTAAAATTAATAGTATGATATGCATATATTAATTTCACATAAAACTGTAAATGATGATTAAATGAAACATTTTCGTTGACACTAATAAACATGGAATTCTGTTACAATTTTTCAATTACTAAGCAGACTTCCGTGATATTTTTCCGTTTTGTGGAAATTTATTTCTTTACAAAAATCTCCTTCCTTTGTACTAAACTTATTTTGAAATCCCTAATTTATCCCTTTGAAAGATATTTAAAAAATTGTAATTTTTGTTTCTTCTGAAATGCTTATTTAATTTCATCACTCTCTTGTATACGTCAAACAAAATTACTGAATAGGATTGAAAATAGTTATACAAGGATTTAGTAGTAGGTACTTATAAACAATTAAATACTAAATGCATAAACCTTCCATTTCTTGTATTCGCAGGAATACACTTGTACTTTTAACACTTTTACATTTTTAAGTCCTTTTTACTTTTTAACGAATTGCCCAGGCAAGGGTCGTTAAAAAAACGTATCAGGTATTTATGTAGAATTTATTTCATTTTCAGTTAGTCGTCAAAGGCTTGAAACTGGTAGAAATAGCTATCTCAAAGTATTTAACACCTAACATGGCGCTACTAATAGACAATGTAACTGATTCTACGATGGCAGCTGTTGGACCCATGCTGTATGCCAAGTTACACGACACCAGTTGGGAGGTTAGAGATACTGCTATTGAAGTAATTTGTACAATTTCACACAATGCCGATACAAGTAAGTTACTCAAAAGACTCAATTAGAATAATAAGTGCAATATAGACACTAATAAGTCATCTATTTTTTCTCATTCTAGAGTTTCCTTCTTTCCGGGATGTTGTGCTCTGTGCTGACCTACCTTCCTTAATTTTAAAAATGGCTTTGAACGATGGTGAGACCTTTGTTAGGGCTACAGCAGTGAAATGCCTACAGCAAATGGTTAAAGTGCAACCATTTTGGAGTAATTTATTGCAAACTGGCGATGTACATGTAAGTATTCTTTATTTTACCTTACGGTATAGTTATTTATGTAAGTATAGCAAGTATAACACCCTAAGAACTTTAGTTCCATTAACATAGCATAATATATTTTATGATATATAAACATGGAAATTTGTTTAATTTAAATTTAATATTTATTAGAATCGAATCGTTAACTGAGCGATATTTTTGTTGTTACTTATTAAAATGAATCATTATTATTGAAGACAAAAAATTAATTGAAATTGGTATTTGGAATTCTAGGAAAAAATAATCCAGATTCTTCAAAACGAGACGGAAGGCATAGTGCGAAGCGAAGCTGCCACTCTAGTAGTTGACATCTACGAACATCGAGAAGTCTCCGCAGAGGTACTCAGCAAATACTATGACACTATGACTCACGCAGCTACTGCCGACCTCCACTGGGAAGTGAAAGTGAACGCTTTAAAATTTTGGGAAAAGGTCATCAGCCGTCACTTAACGCATCAAGGTATGATAGATGGTACCTTTCCGAAGGTGACGTTTTCCAAGGAAAATCGGAAAATCGTCACACTGAACGAGCCAGAGGTTAAGAAACGACTTATTAAAATACTGAACCAATTGAGCGAGACTGGGTGTTTATCAGTCCTCATAACCGCACTGCAAGACGACTGTGATTTGGAAGTGTCAAAGACCGCGACAAATATTACACAGGACTTTGTTAAGTTGTTGAAAAACTACAACATTCATTCTTCTGACGCAAATCTAAGCACTCCTCCGAGTCCTATAACTCCCTTTAATGCCATACCTTCTCCTCCTTATTCTAACGCTATGCCCAGCAGTTCGACTGGTTCGTATCAGAGCATGTCTCCATTGTCTCAAATCAGCGAGAATAGTCAATATAATAGTTGTGTAGGCCATTTCGATAACATGACTGATTCGATACTTGATGACATTATAAATTCTCAGGATTTAAATCTGCTACAGGATGTATATAATCCTGATAATCAAATGTCTATAAATTCTTTGCAGCTGAGGTTCAGGAGGACGCTAACTCCTAGCGACTTCTTGAAGTTCGTTGACACTGACTTCGAAGCACACGCCAACGATAAAGAGAAGTGGCTGAGGGGAATAGACTCGTTTGGATCTTTGTTGGATGACATATTGAAGGAATATGATAGCAGTGATGTGAATAATATGGATTGCTATTAATTTCGAGTTTTTATATAGTTTAAGACAATCTTGGGCGACTAATGCTATATAGTTTATTTAATAAAACATTCGTTGTTCTAATTATCTAATTATAAATAAAAGACATACGGTTTTTTTATCTTCAGGATCATCTAATCAGTTTGACGTACAGAGTTGGTTGATTTTAAAAAAGTTTTGGGTTAGGTTAGATATTTTTTCATGGAACTATTTACAATGTGAAATATTAGCTATAAAAGGACGAGCGCTAAACGAGTTTTTTTCCAAATGTTTACAAAGCATATGTTCTAGAGCAAAGGGTCTGCCAGAGGATCTGAATAACTTCTCACCCAATAAGGTGATCAGCTTCATTAAGAGGGTGGACCTGTTGGGTGAAATATAAGTAGGTGTGAGCCACAATAGACCACATAGTCGCGGTGAAGGGTCTGGTTTTTGGCCCACTCACTTTTTAACCTAACCTAACTGAACCTAACCTAACCTAGAGCAAAGGGAAGTGTCTTAATTATGCTGAAGACTGGAGGTATTGTAATCGATTTGAAAATAAGAAAATTTTTTCTAAAGTCCTTAAGATTATGATTCTGTGTTTCAAAATCACAGTAAGATTAAAAACGTTATATTAAATGTGCCTGTCTAATCCAAATAATTTTTTGGAAATGTTAATAAAGATCGTATATTAAAGAACATATTTATTAGTGAATAGAACTTCATCAAAATACGCTTCTTACTGCGGTTCACTTTTTATTTTTAAGTTTTGGTAAGCAATTATAAAATGTAAAGCAAAGAATTCTGAATTAAAACTTGCCTAGGTGAATACGTACAAGGTGTTTCAAAAAACGTGCCATAGCTTATGGAGAGATACCTCACCTAAAAGCAAGACAAAAAGTTCCTATCAACATGCGTCCACTTTTGCTTCGTTTCTTAAATACAGGGTGTTACAGTTTTTTTAATTTGTTTACTTTTTTTGTAATTTGAATAAAATTTGGGTTTTGTAAATTACTTTAATTAGTACATATTTTAGCATCAAATAATGGTGATCAACTTCACCAGGGCCGTGCGTATGGGCTAGCACTGAAATAATTTTGAAAATATATATATATTATACTGAATTTTTTACCTTTTGCTAGCACATTTGTGTAGACGAACAAATGCCTTATAAAAGTCTACTCATTATAATTTTTTAGTTTTCGGCTTCTTTCAAGAGATAAATGCAATTTTTTGAGTAGGGTACTTTACAACACATTTTTTAAAAGTTAAGATGACTTCAGTTTGTATATTATTTGAGTATTATTCAAATACACCTGAACATGATCACAGAACCGAAATTTTATTCACTACTAAAGCCGATTCATTATATTTAGATTTAGTAAAAAGTAAACAGATAAAAACAACAAACTGTATCTAAGACACGAAGCAAAAGTGGAGTCGTGTTGATAGGAACTGTTTGTCTTGTTTTTAGGTGAAGAATCTCCTCACAAGCTATGGCACATGTTTTTTAAACAATCTGTATACTACATAAATAAAAATAAAATCTACAAACCTTTGTTTTTTGGGAAATAAAAATATAAATTTGTTGAGTTACAGAAACTATTTAGAAAAATTAATTTTCTTTTTTTTTATAAACTAAAATAAAATTAATATAAAGGGTGTTCTTTAATGTCATGTCTATACTGTATGAGCTAATTCTTTGTCCAATTTTATGACTAAGAGTCCAAATAAACATATCCTAAAGATATGTTTATCGAGATACAGGGTGTCAAGGTTTGTAGTCATTTGTAGTTATTATTTAGATTTGTATCTTATATTTTTTCTAGTGTTTGTAGATATTAAATACCTGCTATTAAAAAGGGGACATGCCAGTTTTTTTTACTTTTAACATAATAAACATTTAGACATGCACTGTAATAGTTTTAAATTTTTTTTCTCCAAAACGAAGCAAGGCACAAAAAAATGCAAGAAACAAAAGAGATGTATTTGAAATTGTTTCAGCTAAAATAATCCAAAACTTGTAAAAAACCAGTGGCGTTCATGTTTTTTCCCATAAATTACCCTCCTGGTCTATCTTTTCACGTTAAAATAAGCCCCTTACTACTTCAAACCAACGTTCTAAGTTTCATCCAAATCGGCGAAAGAGAGAAGAGAGAGAGAGAAAGAGTTTTCAAGATAATAATAAAAAAACCCAATTTTTTATAAAGATCTTGGCATGCTACATCTCGAAAATGAGGCGATTTAAGGCACTTGTTTATTTTGACTCTTAGTCATAAAATTGGACAAGCAATTAGCTTCCACTGTATGCACATGACATTAAAGAAGACCCTGTATATACATATACGGGGTATTTCCTATTGACATGCAGAAAATCCAGGTTCATGTTCTATGAAAAAAAAAATTGAAGTGTTTTATTTCTAAACTGTGTGAGATATTTTTAATAAATTTGGTATACATTTTTAATATTTTAGCTATAAAATAAAAAAATGTCAGCTTTCGTAAATAACCAGTTGCGAGGTTATGGGTATTATCATGTATTTTTTACGAACAAAATGTCTCTTCATTCCATTCCCTTCAATTTTTATTCCTACACAATTTTTCGCATCCATCACCATTTAGCAAGAAAACTGATTTTCTTAACAAGCATATTTTTTATGATGGGTATATGTATACATGTTTAATGATATTACCTGCTTAGTACATTTATTTACTTTTATATACCAAAGGGGGCACTACGGTGTGTTTCTCACCACTATTACCTTGATATGTTATGAATAACGAATTGATACCAAATTTGTTAAAAATATCCGGAACGGTTTATAAATAAAAAAAAATTTTACCAACATTTATATATTTCAGTATCAATTTTTTTCCTATTTCCCATAACACAAATGGGCCCAGTTACAACTTCAACCAAATCTTCAGGTACTATTTAAAAAATAATTAATATTTCAAAAATTAAACGTGCAAATTGCTCTGTGCTTATCTTTGTATATCGTATACCGCTTTCGACTTGCATCTTTGTTTCTCTCATTGCAAAATCGGTATATCCCATCCCTTTCCTGAATTTCATTAGTAATAACAATAACAGAAAATGGAGATATCTGTTGTTATTATTAGGCTGTTAGTACACAAATATTTTTTTCGGATATTTTGAGTTTACTTACCGACCACTGATTACTAGAATCTGGAGAATTACATTTCACATAACCCAAAAAAACCTCAAAACTGAAATTATCACTAAAAAAATACTTTATAAGTACATAGATACACTGGGAAATAATTATTTGCACATTTTTTTTATTTCAACCCAATATGTTCTTCTTCTTACTGGAGAATAATTTTCAACGCAATGTTTTCATATTATTAAGTAATAAATAAATAAACTACTATAACATAATGTAATACACTATATATTTGCTAACAACTTAATAAAATATAATAAGCCATTAAAAATATCCAATAAGCTAGAAACCTATAATAGGTTTTCGGAAGTAATGTTATTGTTTTTTTCTCTGTCTCCATATAACTAAAATACTTAAAAAGTTCCCAAATATTGTTAGTAAGGATAACCTTACAATAAATATTTAACTTTTCACACAATTTCTCTTTTTTCACGTTTTGAATAAGATAACATTTTTTCCAGTTCAAAGAAACACAGTTCGCATTTTTTTAAAAAACGAAAAACCTACATAAATGATTATCGGATAAAGAATAATTAAGTTTTCTCTGTAAAATACTAGCTTCCAGTAGTGAAACAATAAATTAATTACTGTTTCACTAAATATATTTCATGGTTTTCTATATCTATTATACAGGGTGATTTAGTCATTAGCGCATTCATTTTAAAAGAAGATATGGAAAAATGAGTATAATACGAATACACGATTTAAAAAATGTTTAGGGGTATATTTACGTTGACAATTTAATTTATATATAAAAATCGCATATATGTTACCTGCAACTTTTACAGCGACAATTGCACTAGTGGTATTTTCACTTATTCATTTTTTAATCAATTATCGCGGTGTCCGTTGCCAAAATAAATAGTTTGACATTTCTGTCAACAAGTTATTGATTTATTAAACACTAACAATGAATCTATTCCGTGATGCTCAAATAAAAATGTGTTTATTTTTATTGTTTCATACATAAAGTTTGCATTATATGTTTCTAAATTTCTTATTCATGAAATTGTCCTGCCGAATTACACTCGAGGTTTGTATTGATACCGGATAAATTTGTGTTTAAATTCTAAACTGTTTTCTTTAGCAATTTGACTTGAAAAACTGTCAATCTAAAAACGCTCCACCTTCGGTGTCGCGTTTTTAATAGTTGACAGTTTTTCTCGTCTAATTGCTTGGCAACAGTTTCTCATTAAACAATCCAAATTTATCCGGTAAAATACAAACCTCTTGTGCAATTATAAGTGAAAATAATATTTTCAATTAATTATTTAAGCCCTTTGTTTAGACTGTCATTGACCGCTGATGACCTCGACTGATACACAGCTGAGCGAACTTGGTAGCAGCTTTAGGCGCAAAGTTGCCAAATTTAAATATTTTCCCAGAACATTACCAGTAAAACAAGTAGAATTTTACCGTATCGGGTGTCATAACACAAATGATTTTTAAATACATAAGTCTACATACATTTTTTAAATATTTTCTAAGTATTCGATTATACTAATTATTCTATGCTTATTGTTATAATACAATTAAGTGTAGGTACTTATAATTTTGTAGATACGGAATATTGTTCAGATGTCAGTCATGGCAACGCTGTTGGATTGGAGCGATAGGCTATGCGTGTTGTGCTTCATGTTTAATTTGTTGCTCTTTAGGGGCACCGTATTATCAAGAATTATAGTTTAATTTGTTTTATTTTTAAAAGGTCGAAAAACAATTTTTTTTTGATTTTCTGTCTTTATTAGAACTTCCGAATACCTGGTCAAAATTAATGTACGAATGACTGAATCACCCTGTAATTAATCTGAGATTTTTGTTTTCTTTAATTCATAAAATGGTTCATTCCTTTAAACGATTTACATTTATTTTAAATTTAGAAAAACTAGTAAATTAGAGAATTAAAAAAATACACAAAACTTTCATAATGTTTTTACTGTTTTAGATGATACATATAATCACATATTTTTTGCCATTTTTGTACAATTTACAATTTGACAAATACAGATAGATTTATAAGAGCTTGTCGTTTGTGCAAGTTGCTTATTTTGTGGATTAAATTCCTTGCTTTTCTTTATACCAACTTTATGTCATATGCCTTCTTGACATTCAAACCAATTTTTCATGAATTTTCCTGGATTATCTTTCCTAAAATATGATAATCCTTTAATATTTATTTTATAACAAGTGTATGTAAACCTTGTGTAGGTTTTACATTGATAATATCTACGTAAGCCATTTTTCCTAGATACATATTCATATTTGTATGAGTATGTGCAAGGCTAGATTTGTAGTACCTAGTACCTATGTTTTTATAATTTGTGTATTCTGTGATCTATAAAAGTTACATTCATGTGTGTATATTTTTGCTGGACAACAGTCGAATGTGTGTCATATTCATTTAATATATCACAAAATTTAGTCCTGTAACCACAACCCCTTTTTTAATCATCCCCATACAGTGGTTAATTCTACAACCAAAGCATTTTTTTAGACAATATGATCACTTTTAAATTGTAGAGAGGCTGCAAAAATGCTTTGCAATGGTCATTCATTAGTTCTTATTATTTGTAATGAATGCCGTATGATTTATTTGTTAAGTTTTTTTACATAGAAATTTATATAAATTTGAGATATACTTATGTAATGTTTTTTGTTATGAAATAATAAAGATATTTTTAAATATATAATTGTATACTTAATGTGTAGCACACCACACCCTAATATTTTCGTCAAAGGTATTAATGTTAAAACTTTCACTGATCTTTTAGTATTAACATTCCTTGCAGAAAATTGTTTTTCACTATTATTCCAGAAGAGTTAAAAGACTAGGAGGACAATTTCAATTTGACAATTTTTTATCAAACCACTGTTTGTTGTGGTAGTTTACAGTTTTGCAGTTTTGAAACCTATTATTTGCTCCAATAATTAGTTAATTATCCCTTCAAAGATAATGATAGTGTTATTTGAGTCGTTATATTAGACTTTGAGTTGAGTTGAGAAATAAGTTCTTTTCTGGTTAATTATTGAATTATTAGTCAACTTTTTTAGTAATATGAACTAGCGCATGTATGAAATTTTGTGGAGGGATAATTATCCCCTATGCTGATGCTTCAATGCTTAATCTGGTATTGGTACGATATGATATACCCATCGAAGTAGAACTTCACAACATTTAGAAAAAAGATTACAGGCACACAAATACTACAAAATTAATAAAACAGCTCTCACAAAACATACCCAACTTACAAAACCACCAATTTAACTTTGACCAAACAAACATTTTAGTAACAGAAAACCAAAATAAAAAACGAGAAATTCTAGAAATGATAGAAATAAAAAAAGAACCCAATAATATAAATGTAAACACAAAAAAACAGACACACAAAAACTCAGTAAAATATACAATAGCATCCTTTAATATATAAAAAATAAAAAAAAACTTCAGTACACACCACTGGTCGTATAGGTATACCTACTTATTTTATAGCCACTGACAAAATGCCCAAGAAGTCCCAATAAAATAAACGCATGTTTCATAATAATGGTGTTTCCAAAAAACATTTAGTTTTATTTAGTGTTGGCAGACACTTATATAAATGTCCTTAAATGTCCGGACATGTGTCTAAAAGTGTCTGGACAGAATGAAAATCTCTAGACATTTATCGTATCTGTCCAGCTTCCTTTAGATTTATAATTACCGCCATTTTCAGCTAACTGAGCTAACCTAAAAATCCAATTAAAAATTGTCACAATCTCTTGAAATTGTTTTCTATAGTCTTTTTGTGGTTTTTACTTCAATTATTTGGTCTTAAAGATACTTAGAAACTCTGATTTGGAGATACTATAATAAAGTCAATAAATGGCAAGAAACTACATAGAAAATTATAGACCTAACATCTAATTATAAACCTTAATTACATTCAAAACCCTAAGTATTATACATCGCCGAATTCCTTGATTTTTCTCTATCTAACCACGTCAAATTCTAATATGGCGTCCATAAGAAAAACAAAAGATGATATTCATATATCAGAATCTAGTAGGCAAAAAAAAATTCTGGTTGCATTAAAACAAAAATAATTATGCATGTATGTATGAAATAAATTTTTATTTGAAAATTTCTATAAATAGCGGAGCTAGAGCTTATTTAAGTTTTTTGAAAATTTATTGTTTTGCTAAATATTTTGAGAACCGCTGGTTTTTTCAACAATTTTCCGGGACTACTATTTAGTGCTAATAATTGCTCAGCTTTTCTCTAATTTAACCAACTTCGTATCTTTTCAAATAACAAAAATACCAAAATATATAGGAGAACTCGTGATTCACCCTGTATAATTTAATATTTTAAATGTTACAGAATTTGGAAAGCTTATTTTTTGAATATTTACTGGGTGCCATATGCCATATATATGTTATATGTTGTACTTGTAACTCCAAATAAAAATAATTTTTTTTTTTTAGTTTTCTTTTTTCTATAATTTATTTATTTCATTTCATTTCACACGTACACAGTAGAAACTTAAACTTCTTCAAGTTAATTTCGTAATTTCGTAATTAACACTTAATTTTTTACTATGTTAACCATAAGCTGGTAAAAGGTAGATGAAAATTGAAAAGTGTTACGAAAATATTGATTTTTCACCTAATGCTTGTATTTTCGAGAATATATTCTACGAATATATAAGTATTTGGTATCATCTTGAAGCTTACGACATGTGCTGTACCGTAAATCTGTTATATTTCATTTTCTAAAATGTCCATATAAGTGTCTAAAATGTCCGGACATTTGTCCAATTTTGAAATGTCCGGACATTTGCCAACACTAGTTTTAATACAAATGTTTGAACCCGAGAGCCAAAACATGATTTACGAAAAGAAAAAAATAATACAAGTTTAGATAAATTTAAGTGAGTTAATGAAAAAGCGTAAAAAACGCTGATGATTAGTAATTAGAAGTCTCTTCATGTTCTTCAAACGCACGATCCTCCTATTACCTGTCGTATTTGTTACTGATAATAGGCTAATATACGTTTGAATTATTTCTTATATGATTATTAAGGGAAATAAAGTGTTTGACTTTAACACAACTTGGATGGCTGACCATGCAGGGAAGACCGGCGGTGCTTGCCCGCATCTTCTAGTGGCTTGTACGTCGGTGAATTCACAGAAGCTATGCAAACTTAGGCGAGGTTTGGTAGAAGACGTACCATCCCTTGGATAGGATGTAAAGCCGGAGTTCCCTTGTCTATGAAATGATAGGCAAGTAAAAGATCCAGACCCTGCTGTAGAAAGTGGGGGTTCCGCAAAATTTCCAGGTTGGGGGTTGCTCGTCTCCTGGCGTCGGTGATTGGTCTTAGTCGCGGAAATAGGCCGACGTTAAATACACGAAAAAAAAAAGAAACTTTAACACAACACCTTTAAGAATATATTTGTTTTATACTGAGGTTTAAATTTTCTTACGGATTATTGTTTTCTTTGTACTGCATGTTTATGTGATAATTTTTTAGAATTTTGGTTTTAAAGCTAACCGTAGGCGGAAAAATAATACTGCCATTCAAAAGTTTGAAAATAACTACTTAGGTAGGTACCATTATTACTACGAAATTACCTCAGACATCCGGCCCTTCATGACTTTATCTTATCAAAATAAGTATCAAAAATTATCCTTTAATAGGTTGAGAGAAAAACAATAATGCATTGGATAATTCCACTCGTAATTTCCAATATCATGCTCCGACTAACTTTATTCAATTGATAGATGAGGTCTCATATCTAATTCCATTATATCATTAGAAGTATCTACCTTTAAAAATAGTTACCGAATGGTAATATTATCAATAATTGATACCCATTGCAAAAGAAGAAACGAATGGCAGCGGCCGATCTGTGGTCCGTGACCAGACACATGCTGGGGAGTGCGCCTACAGCTAGCACTTCCTCCGACTGCTGCATGCATGAGTGCCCTCGCCATGGGGGCCGTCGATATGGTTATGTAACTCGCGCTATCTGCATACACCTGGTGCCGTGCAGTGCACCTGGCAAGGTGCCGCCGGAGCCGGTGTTATCTCTCTCTGCCAAGGATAGCGGCCATGGGGGCGGTTTGCTGTTATGTCAATTATTGTGAGATTGTTTACGTGTTTGGTGCTTCGGTTATACCTATCACAGGGTATTGAACTACCTACCTACTACAATTTGTGCCGCTGAAAAATCATTTTTGAGACGTCCGAAAGAATATCGACTATATTTCTGGAAATTTAGACGTTATTTTCATTAGCAAAGCGTTCGAAATGTTTCATCAGTTCAATAAGACTATTTCTAAACCTATTCGTTTTTCGATCACTGTTTTATCTAATATAGTTATCAACATATGAGCATTTTTAGACGCGTAAATAAGTAATGTACCAAAAATGTCAGGACTTTTTAGCTAAATATTCTGAAATTTGGCTTGTTTCAAGCGGATTTTTGAAGCCTCTGAAGAAACCTCTTGTATTTTTCAAAGTATAGGTAAAACTATAAAAACATACAGACAGATACAATCAGATCTTTAATTAATTAGAAAAATCTACAATGTACTATGTGTCTCACTTTTCGTATACACATCTTCGTATTCCCGAATTAAGTTCAGTCAAATAATTTGTCAATTGTGCAATAAAAAAAAATGATTATTGTTCTTTATACTAATTGAATAGAGTATTTGTAAAAATGAATCAATGTTAGTTTAACTACCTATACTTACCTATACTTGATATAAGATGAAATATTAAAAAAATTATATTTTTCCTAGAAAATTTGTATAGGTATAAAGCCTAAGTCTGTAATCTGAACATATTTTGAACAAGGCCTTTTCTCGATAAAATAAAGCCTACTATGGTTATTTAAATTTTCAGTTTTTCTACTCGGCCTTAGTAGGCCGTGGTCGAAAGAAAATTATTAATTTTTGTTGAGTGCAGTACTGACAAAAATGTTAAATCAATGCAAAACTATATGAGGAAGATACAATGGTGTGTAGGCGAGAGGTGAGACACCCTGTATATAAAATAAGATTTATAAGATAAGATCTTATCTATGATCTCTTAAAACCATATTTTATAGATAGTAATGACTCTTCCTCTGTGAACTCCTCATATAAAAGTATGTCTACTTCTGTAAAGTATATCAGACATATTTTATTTGTAATATCAAAGATCTTGTAATTGATGTACGAAAGCAATACATTTGTGGAATAATTTTCAAATAATAAATAGTTTAACTTATCTCAACTTCTTAGCTGTTTAACTTAGTAGGCAGGAGTAGGTACAAGTATAATCTGTTATACAGGGTGTCTTCAAGAAGTGATTCACTTTGTGTCACCTTTAAATTCTGCCCTAGTTTGATATAATATGTCACGCCCCCAATATGATATAAGGTAGGTAAGTTAGAAATTTTTATTATCAATTTCTGTAAGAATAATCTATATATTTGATTATATTGAAATATTTCTGTACTTGAATAATTTTTATTACTTGTGTACTGGATTAAATGCCCCATAATACTTATTGTACAATTATTTGTAGTTAATTATAAGTATAATATCAACCATTAAGCCCATCAAGCGTAATTATCAAGCATTTCTCATCATTACTTGTAACTTTAAATAAATAAATAAATAAATAAATAAATAAATAAATAAATTACATATACAGGGTTATTCAGAACCTATCCATAATAAAATTTGGGGATGTTCAACCTACATGTAGAAATGTGGTAGTGCAAAAAAAATTTTTTTGGCGGGGTCTGAAAACTATTTAAATATTTATCATTGCACGCCGCTGGATACTGGTCCACTGTAATGGAGTGACCTTGGGACTGACAATGCAAACTAGCTAGCTCGAAAAAAACCGGCGCACCCGGCGCAAAAAAGATTTGCAGCGTTTTTACTTTAAAATAAACTTAAAGATAGATAGGCGTTCCAGGTACAAAAAACTTGTTTACTGTTTTTTGTCGGAATGTGGTATATCCGATGTCGTTGAAGTACAGTTGCCCATCTACGTAGTCCTTTATAATGGTACAACTTTAAACATTGTTTACGGGAAATCCTAATTACTTTTATTAAAATTTTTTTGGTGATATCGATTTCTTATTTAAGGATGCACATATCCTCAAAGTTTTAGAGATGAGTTCTGAATAACCCGATATATTCCAATAATTTTTTTGTCAGAGTATCTCAAATCATTCAATATTTCAAATACGCATGAACAGGCGTCATCCATATTCATTCCAGATATGTTCGATTATATTTATATAGGGACTTTTAGCTAGCTATAGAAAACAGTTTCAACTTCTTCTAAAAGTTTTCTTCCTCGAATTACCATTACTTGATATCGATATATTAAACAACAAAGAAAATACTTAAGATTATCTTCCATTTCGTCTGTTTATCATTACTTTACGTAATGTATATTTAATATTGTCTATATTCATCTGTTAGTTTTATTTTATAGTTTTTTGTGAAACTATTGAAATTTGTGAAATTATTTTTCTCTGTTGGGTATAGTTTTACTTTAATAAATAAATAATATGGGGATAAATAAATATTTAAGCATGTGATTCTTAGATTCTTAAGCGATTTTAGAAAGAAAAAATAAACATACCTAATTTCTGAAATATAATGCCCTTAAAATTTTTCGTTTCATTTTTTGAAATATGTCAAACACTTACGCGTTGAATTTTTTCCTCATTTTTTATCAACGAAGCACTTCATCAGAAGGAATTTAATCACGTTACTAGGGTTAGGTTAGGTTCAAAAGTGAGTGGGCCGAAAACCAGACCCTCCACTGCGACCATGTGGTCTGTTGTGGCTCACACCTACTTATATTTCAACAGGTCCAGCCTCTTAATGAATCTGACGACCTTATTGGATGAGAACTTATTCAGATCCTCTGGCAGAAGTTGTCCTTTGCCAAATAATAAGTATCTGATCCTTTCTCCAGCGGAGTAGGTGTATAATGTGTTCTGCCGTTTCATCATCTTCTAAGCACAAGCGGCACTCAGCATCTTCTGCTGGGCCGAATTTGTACAGATGATATTTTAAACGGCAATGACCAGTATATAGGCCAATTGAAGTTCGTAGATGCAACCTGCTTAACTCTAAAAGTTTTTTAGTTCTTGTTTTTGAACCGGTGTGAAACTGGCGACTAAAGTTGGCGACTAATTTTTCCGAAGATAGCCGAATAAGCATGGGCGTGCGGAACTTCGTGGGTATTAATAAATATAAATAAAATCGTTGTAAAAGGTCACAAATAAACGAAAAAAATTGCAATCATATACTTATAAGGTTTCAAAAACTCGCGGACAAAGAGAGTGGTTGGAATAACCCCCATAAATTTACAACAAATCAAACAACCCTAATATTTTAAAATTTCATAGTTCGACTCCCAGACGGACGATTTTCTTTATATTTTATACAAAAATCAGAAGAGCCATGGTAATTAATACCTTACTATTTTCACGGACTCGCATGATTGTTTAGGGTGGTTAAAACCAACCCCAATATTTAAAAAATTCATAGCTCGACTCACAGACGGACGATTTTCTTTATATTTTATACAAAAATCAGAAGAGCCATGGTAATTAATACCTTACCATTTTCACGGACTCGCATGATCGTTTAGGGCGGTTAAAAACATCCCCAATACTTAAAAAATTCATAGCTCGACTCACAGACGGACGATTTTCTTTATATTTTATGCAAAAATCAGAAGTGCCATAGTAATTAATACCTTACTATTTTCACGGACTCGCATGATCGTTTAGGGCGGTTAAAAACAACCCCAATACTTAAAAAATTCATAGCTCGACTCACAGACGAACGATTTTCTTTATATTTTATACAAAAATCAGAATAGCCATGGTAATTAATACCTTACCATTTTCACGGACTCGCATGATCGTTTACGGCGGTTAAAAACATCCCCAATACTTAAAAAATTCATAGCTCGACTCATAGACGGACGATTTTCTTTATATTTTATACAAAAATCAGATCAGCCATGCTCATTAATACCCTACCATTTTCACGGACTCGCATGATCGTTTAGGGCGGTTAAAAACAACCCCAATACTTAAAAAATTCATAGCTCGACTCACAGACGGACGATTTTCTTTATATTTTATACAAAAATCAGAAGAGCCATGGTTATTAATACCTTACCATTTTCACGGACTCGCATGATCGTTTAGGGCGGTTAAAAACATCCCCAATACTTAAAAAATTCATAGCTCGACTCACAGACGGACGATTTTCTTTATATTTTATGCAAAAATCAGATCAGCCATGCTCATTAATACCCTACCATTTTCACGGACTCGCATGATCGTTTAGGGCGGTTAAAAACAACCCCAATACTTAAAAAATTCATAGCTCGACTCACAGACGGACGATTTTCTTTATATTTTATACAAAAATCAGAAGAGCCATGGTAATTAATACCCTACCATTTTCACGGACTCGCATGATTGTTTAGGGTGGTTAATACCAACCCCAATACTTAAAAAATTCATAGCTCGACTCACAGACGGACGATTTTCTTTATATTTTATACAAAAATCAGAAGTGCCATATTAATTAATACCCTACCATTTTCACGGACTCGCATGATTGTTTAGGGTGGTTAAAACCAACCCCAATACTTAAAAAATTCATAGCGCGACTCACAGACGGACGATTTTCTTTATATTTTATACAAAAATCAGATTGGCCATGTTCATTAATACCCTACCATTTTCACGGACTCGCATGATTGTTTAGGGTGGTTAAAACCAACCCCAATACTTAAAAAATTCATAGCGCGACTCACAGACGGACGATTTTCTTTATATTTTATACAAAAATCAGATTGGCCATGTTCATTAATACCCTACCATTTTCACGGACTCGCATGATCGTTTAGGGCGGTTAAAAACAACCCCAATACTTAAAAAATTCATAGCTCGACTCACAGACGGACGATTTTCTTTATATTTTATACAAAAATCAGAAGAGCCATGGTAATTAATACCTTACTATTTTCACGGACTCGCATGATCGTTTAGGGCGGTTAAAAACAACCCCAATACTTAAAAAATTCATAGCTCGACTCACAGACGAACGATTTTCTTTATATTTTATACAAAAATCAGAATAGCCATGGTAATTAATACCTTACCATTTTCACGGACTCGCATGATCGTTTACGGCGGTTAAAAACATCCCCAATACTTAAAAAATTCATAGCTCGACTCACAGACGGACGATTTTCTTTATATTTTATACAAAAATCAGAAGAGCCATGGTAATTAATACCTTACTATTTTCACGGACTCGCATGATCGTTTAGGGTGGTTAAAAACATCCCCAATAATTAAAAAATTCATAGCTCGACTCACAGACGGACGATTTTCTTTATATTTTATACAAAAATCAGAAGAGCCATGGTAATTAATACCTTACTATTTTCACGGACTCGCATGATCGTTTAGGGCGGTTAAAAACATCCCCAATAATTAAAAAATTCATAGCTCAACTCACAGACGGACGATTTTCTTTATATTTTATACAAAAATCAGAAGAGCCATGGTAATTAATACCTTACTATTTTCACGGACTCGCATGATTGCTAAGGGTGGTTAAAACCAACCCCAATACTTAAAAAATTCATAGCTCGACTCACAGACGGACGATTTTCTTTATATTTTATACAAAAATCAGATTAGCCATGGTCATTAATACCCTACCATTTTCACGGACTCGCATGATCGTTTAGGGCGGTTAAAAACAACCCCAATACTTAAAAAATTCATAGCTCGACTCACAGACGGAGGATTTTCTTTATATTTTATACAAAAGTCAGATCAGCCATGCTCATTAATACCCTACCATTTTCACGGACTCGCATGATCGTTTAGGGCGGTAAAAACCAACCCCAATACTTAAAAAATTCATAGCTCGACTCACAGACGGACGATTTTCTTTATATTTTATACAAAAATCAGAAGAGCCATGGTAATTAATACCCTACCATTTTCACGGACTCGCATGATTGTTTAGGGTGGTTAAAACCAACCCCAATACTTAAAAAATTCATAGCGCGACTCACAGACGGACGATTTTCTTTATATTTTATACAAAAATCAGATTGGCCATGTTCATTAATACCCTACCATTTTCACGGACTCGCATGATCGTTTAGGGTGGTTAAAAACATCCCCAATACTTAAAAAATTCATAGCTCGACTCACAGACGGACGATTTTCTTTATATTTTATACAAAAATCAGAAGTGCCATATTAATTAATACCCTACCATTTTCACGGACTCGCATGATTGTTTAGGGTGGTTAAAACCAACCCCAATACTTAAAAAATTCATAGCTCGACTCACAGACGGACGATTTTCTTTATATTTTATACAAAAATCAGATTGGCCATGTTCATTAATACCCTACCATTTTCACGGACTCGCATGATTGTTTAGGGTGGTTAAAACCAACCCCAATACTTAAAAAATTCATAGCGCGACTCACAGACGGACGATTTTCTTTATATTTTATACAAAAATCAGAAGAGCCATGGTAATTAATACCTTACTATTTTCACGGACTCGCATGATCGTTTAGGGCGGTTAAAAACAACCCCAATACTTAAAAAATTCATAGCTCGACTCACAGACGAACGATTTTCTTTATATTTTATACAAAAATCAGAATAGCCATGGTAATTAATACCTTACCATTTTCACGGACTCGCATGATCGTTTACGGCGGTTAAAAACATCCCCAATACTTAAAAAATTCATAGCTCGACTCATAGACGGACGATTTTCTTTATATTTTATACAAAAATCAGATCAGCCATGCTCATTAATACCCTACCATTTTCACGGACTCGCATGATCGTTTAGGGCGGTTAAAAACATCCCCAATACTTAAAAAATTCATAGCTCGACTCACAGACGGAGGATTTTCTTTATATTTTATACAAAAGTCAGATCAGCCATGCTCATTAATACCCTACCATTTTCACGGACTCGCATGATCGTTTAGGGCGGTAAAAACCAACCCCAATACTTAAAAAATTCATAGCTCGACTCACAGACGGACGATTTTCTTTATATTTTATACAAAAATCAGAAGAGCCATGGTAATTAATACCCTACCATTTTCACGGACTCGCATGATTGTTTAGGGTGGTTAAAACCAACCCCAATACTTAAAAAATTCATAGCGCGACTCACAGACGGACGATTTTCTTTATATTTTATACAAAAATCAGAAGAGCCATGGTAATTAATACCTTACCATTTTCACGGACTCGCATGATCGTTTACGGCGGTTAAAAACATCCCCAATACTTAAAAAATTCATAGCTCGACTCATAGACGGACGATTTTCTTTATATTTTATACAAAAATCAGATCAGCCATGCTCATTAATACCCTACCATTTTCACGGACTCGCATGATCGTTTAGGGCGGTTAAAAACAACCCCAATACTTAAAAAATTCATAGCTCGACTCACAGACGGACGATTTTCTTTATATTTTATACAAAAATCAGAAGAGCCATGGTAATTAATACCTTACCATTTTCACGGACTCGCATGATCGTTTAGGGCGGTTAAAAACATCCCCAATACTTAAAAAATTCATAGCTCGACTCACAGACGGACGATTTTCTTTATATTTTATGCAAAAATCAGATCAGCCATGCTCATTAATACCCTACCATTTTCACGGACTCGCATGATCGTTTAGGGCGGTTAAAAACAACCCCAATACTTAAAAAATTCATAGCTCGACTCACAGACGGACGATTTTCTTTATATTTTATACAAAAATCAGAAGAGCCATGGTAATTAATACCTTACCATTTTCACGGACTCGCATGATCGTTTAGGGCGGTTAAAAACATCCCCAATACTTAAAAAATTCATAGCTCGACTCACAGACGGACGATTTTCTTTATATTTTATGCAAAAATCAGATCAGCCATGCTCATTAATACCCTACCATTTTCACGGACTCGCATGATCGTTTAGGGCGGTTAAAAACAACCCCAATACTTAAAAAATTCATAGCTCGACTCACAGACGGACGATTTTCTTTATATTTTATACAAAAATCAGAAGAGCCATGGTAATTAATACCCTACCATTTTCACGGACTCGCATGATTGTTTAGGGTGGTTAATACCAACCCCAATACTTAAAAAATTCATAGCTCGACTCACAGACGGACGATTTTCTTTATATTTTATACAAAAATCAGAAGAGCCATGGTAATTAATACCTTACCATTTTCACGGACTCGCATGATCGTTTAGGGCGGTTAAAAACATCCCCAATACTTAAAAAATTCATAGCTCGACTCACAGACGGACGATTTTCTTTATATTTTATACAAAAATCAGAAGAGCCATGGTAATTAATACCTTACTATTTTCACGGACTCGCATGATTGTTTAGGGTGGTTAAAAACATCCCCAATATTTAAAAAATTCATAACTCTACTCATAGACGGACGATTTTCTTTAAATTTTATACAAAAATCAGAATAGCCATGGTAGTTCATACCCTAGTATTTTCACGGACTCGCATGATACTTTAGGGTGGTTAGAAACAAACCCAATATTTAAAAAAATCGCATCGGACTGTTCTGTCGCGGATTCGAATCCCGCTGTAATCATGGATGTTTGTGTATGTTAAGGGAGGGGCGGGGAGCTCAATAAGCCTAAGAGGCTGCAAGTGCGGTGGTGTAAGAAGCGCCTCCCTCGGAAACAGAAAAAAAATAATATGGGAGGTACACTTGCATAATTTTAAAGGTACACAAACTGAAATAGATTTTTAGAAAAAGTTTTTTACGGCGAAGGCGCGTATTGTTGACAATATGGTATAAAATTGTACCAGTGAACTTCATTCCTTTCCTGCTTACTTATTTAAGGCACACTGCTAATCGCAGTTTGGAATATCCTTTTCAATGTTCGATTTGGTAAAACGTTTCAAAACGTTTTTACGAATAAGTGACTTGTACTAATTAAAAACTGGTATATGTTCGACATAATTCACACATATTGCCACGTATTATAAAGCCTCGCATATTTAAACATTGTTGGTGAAAACCTCTTTGGCAATATTTACAACCAATAACGTCGTTAGGATCTTTTTGTTTAACATTTATCCCGCATAGTAAGCATAGTAAATACATATTACGTGATTTAGATAGTATCATTTTTTTGATATACTCCCTGTAATTGTTCATGTCACGAATGTCTGTTAGATGCTGGTAGAAAATCGTCCGTCTGTGAGTCGAGCTATGAATTTTTTAAGTATTGGGGATGTTTTTAACCACCCTAAACGATCATGCGAGTCCGTGAAAATGGTAGGGTATTAATGAACATGGCCAATCTGATTTTTGTATAAAATATAAAGAAAATCGTCCGTCTATGAGTCGAGCTATGAATTTTTTAAGTATTGGGGTTGGTTTTAACCACCCTAAACAATCATGCGAGTCCGTGAAAATGGTAGGGTATTAATTACCATGGCTCTTCTGATTTTTGTATAAAATATAAAGAAAATCGTCCGTCTGTGAGTCGAGCTATGAATTTTTTAAGTATTGGGGTTGGTTTTTACCGCCCTAAACAATCATGCGAGTCCGTGAAAATGGTAGGGTATTAATTACCATGGCTCTTCTGATTTTTGTATAAAATATAAAGAAAATCGTCCGTCTGTGAGTCGAGCTATGAATTTTTTAAGTATTGGGGTTGGTTTTTACCGCCCTAAACGATCATGCGAGTCCGTGAAAATGGTAGGGTATTAATGAGCATGGCTGATCTGACTTTTGTATAAAATATAATAAAAATCCTCCGTCTGTGAGTCGAGCTATGAATTTTTTAAGTATTGGGGATGTTTTTAACCGCCCTAAACGATCATGCGAGTCCGTGAAAATGGTAAGGTATTAATTACCATGGCTCTTCTGATTTTTGTATAAAATATAAAGAAAATCGTCCGTCTGTGAGTCGAGCTATGAATTTTTTAAGTATTGGGGTTGTTTTTAACCGCCCTAAACGATCATGCGAGTCCGTGAAAATGGTAGGGTATTAATGAGCATGGCTGATCTGATTTTTGTATAAAATATAAAGAAAATCGTCCGTCTATGAGTCGAGCTATGAATTTTTTAAGTATTGGGGATGTTTTTAACCGCCGTAAACGATCATGCGAGTCCGTGAAAATGGTAAGGTATTAATTACCATGGCTCTTCTGATTTTTGTATAAAATATAAAGAAAATCGTCCGTCTGTGAGTCGCGCTATGAATTTTTTAAGTATTGGGGTTGGTTTTAAC
This sequence comes from Pogonocherus hispidulus, assembly GCA_963924545.1. Taxonomy (NCBI): domain Eukaryota; kingdom Metazoa; phylum Arthropoda; class Insecta; order Coleoptera; family Cerambycidae; genus Pogonocherus; species Pogonocherus hispidulus. Next base: position 9,101,072 of record OZ004698.1, read on the forward strand.
CACCCTAAACAATCATGCGAGTCCGTGAAAATGGTAGGGTATTAATTACCATGGCTCTTCTGATTTTTGTATAAAATATAAAGAAAATCGTCCGTCTGTGAGTCGAGCTATGAATTTTTTAAGTATTGGGGTTGGTTTTTACCGCCCTAAACGATCATGCGAGTCCGTGAAAATGGTAGGGTATTAATGAGCATGGCTAATCTGACTTTTGTATAAAATATAAAGAAAATCCTCCGTCTGTGAGTCGAGCTATGAATTTTTTAAGTATTGGGGTTGTTTTTAACCGCCCTAAACGATCATGCGAGTCCGTGAAAATGGTAGGGTATTAATGACCATGGCTAATCTGATTTTTGTATAAAATATAAAGAAAATCGTCCGTCTGTGAGTCGAGCTATGAATTTTTTAAGTATTGGGGTTGGTTTTAACCACCCTAAACAATCATGCGAGTCCGTGAAAATAGTAAGGTATTAATTACCATGGCTCTTCTGATTTTTGTATAAAATATAAAGAAAATCGTCCGTCTGTGAGTCGAGCTATGAATTTTTTAAGTATTGGGGATGTTTTTAACCGCCCTAAACGATCATGCGAGTCCGTGAAAATAGTAAGGTATTAATTACCATGGCTCTTCTGATTTTTGTATAAAATATAAAGAAAATCGTCCGTCTGTGAGTCGAGCTATGAATTTTTTAAGTATTGGGGTTGTTTTTAACCGCCCTAAACGATCATGCGAGTCCGTGAAAATGGTAGGGTATTAATGAGCATGGCTGATCTGATTTTTGTATAAAATATAAAGAAAATCGTCCGTCTATGAGTCGAGCTATGAATTTTTTAAGTATTGGGGATGTTTTTAACCGCCCTAAACGACCATGCGAGTCCGTGAAAATGGTAGGGTATTAATGAACATGGCCAATCTGATTTTTGAATAAAATATAAAGAAAATCGTCCGTCTGTGAGTCGCGCTATGAATTTTTTAAGTATTGGGGATGTTTTTAACCACCCTAAACGACCATGCGAGTCCGTGAAAATGGTAGGGTATTAATGAGCATGGCTGATCTGATTTTTGTATAAAATATAAAGAAAATCGTCCGTCTGTGAGTCGAGCTATGAATTTTTTAAGTATTGGGGATGTTTTTAACCACCCTAAACGACCATGCGAGTCCGTGAAAATGGTAGGGTATTAATGAACATGGCCAATCTGATTTTTGAATAAAATATAAAGAAAATCGTCCGTCTGTGAGTCGCGCTATGAATTTTTTAAGTATTGGGGTTGGTTTTAACCACCCTAAACAATCATGCGAGTCCGTGAAAATGGTAGGGTATTAATTACCATGGCTCTTCTGATTTTTGTATAAAATATAAAGAAAATCGTCCGTCTGTGAGTCGAGCTATGAATTTTTTAAGTATTGGGGATGTTTTTAACCACCCTAAACGATCATGCGAGTCCGTGAAAATGGTAGGGTATTAATGGACATGGCCAATCTGATTTTTGTATAAAATATAAAGAAAATCGTCCGTCTGTGAGTCGCGCTATGAATTTTTTAAGTATTGGGGTTGGTTTTAACCACCCTAAACAATCATGCGAGTCCGTGAAAATGGTAGGGTATTAATTAATATGGCACTTCTGATTTTTGTATAAAATATAAAGAAAATCGTCCGTCTGTGAGTCGAGCTATGAATTTTTTAAGTATTGGGGATGTTTTTAACCACCCTAAACGATCATGCGAGTCCGTGAAAATGGTAGGGTATTAATGAACATGGCCAATCTGATTTTTGTATAAAATATAAAGAAAATCGTCCGTCTGTGAGTCGCGCTATGAATTTTTTAAGTATTGGGGTTGGTTTTAACCACCCTAAACAATCATGCGAGTCCGTGAAAATGGTAGGGTATTAATTACCATGGCTCTTCTGATTTTTGTATAAAATATAAAGAAAATCGTCCGTCTGTGAGTCGAGCTATGAATTTTTTAAGTATTGGGGTTGTTTTTAACCGCCCTAAACGATCATGCGAGTCCGTGAAAATGGTAGGGTATTAATGAGCATGGCTGATCTGATTTTTGTATAAAATATAAAGAAAATCGTCCGTCTATGAGTCGAGCTATGAATTTTTTAAGTATTGGGGATGTTTTTAACCGCCCTAAACGATCATGCGAGTCCGTGAAAATAGTAAGGTATTAATTACCATGGCTATTCTGATTTTTGTATAAAATATAAAGAAAATCGTCCGTCTGTGAGTCGAACTATGAATTTTTTAAGTATTGGGGTTGTTTTTAACCGCCCTAAACGATCATGCGAGTCCGTGAAAATGGTAGGGTATTAATGAACATGGCCAATCTGATTTTTGTATAAAATATAAAGAAAATCGTCCGTCTGTGAGTCGCGCTATGAATTTTTTAAGTATTGGGGTTGGTTTTAACCACCCTAAACAATCATGCGAGTCCGTGAAAATGGTAGGGTATTAATGAACATGGCCAATCTGATTTTTGTATAAAATATAAAGAAAATCGTCCGTCTGTGAGTCGCGCTATGAATTTTTTAAGTATTGGGGTTGGTTTTAACCACCCTAAACAATCATGCGAGTCCGTGAAAATGGTAGGGTATTAATTAATATGGCACTTCTGATTTTTGTATAAAATATAAAGAAAATCGTCCGTCTGTGAGTCGAGCTATGAATTTTTTAAGTATTGGGGATGTTTTTAACCACCCTAAACGATCATGCGAGTCCGTGAAAATGGTAGGGTATTAATGAACATGGCCAATCTGATTTTTGTATAAAATATAAAGAAAATCGTCCGTCTGTGAGTCGCGCTATGAATTTTTTAAGTATTGGGGTTGGTTTTAACCACCCTAAACAATCATGCGAGTCCGTGAAAATGGTAGGGTATTAATTACCATGGCTCTTCTGATTTTTGTATAAAATATAAAGAAAATCGTCCGTCTGTGAGTCGAGCTATGAATTTTTTAAGTATTGGGGTTGGTTTTTACCGCCCTAAACGATCATGCGAGTCCGTGAAAATGGTAGGGTATTAATGAGCATGGCTGATCTGACTTTTGTATAAAATATAAAGAAAATCCTCCGTCTGTGAGTCGAGCTATGAATTTTTTAAGTATTGGGGTTGTTTTTAACCGCCCTAAACGATCATGCGAGTCCGTGAAAATGGTAGGGTATTAATGACCATGGCTAATCTGATTTTTGTATAAAATATAAAGAAAATCGTCCGTCTGTGAGTCGAGCTATGAATTTTTTAAGTATTGGGGTTGGTTTTAACCACCCTTAGCAATCATGCGAGTCCGTGAAAATAGTAAGGTATTAATTACCATGGCTCTTCTGATTTTTGTATAAAATATAAAGAAAATCGTCCGTCTGTGAGTTGAGCTATGAATTTTTTAATTATTGGGGATGTTTTTAACCGCCCTAAACGATCATGCGAGTCCGTGAAAATAGTAAGGTATTAATTACCATGGCTCTTCTGATTTTTGTATAAAATATAAAGAAAATCGTCCGTCTGTGAGTCGAGCTATGAATTTTTTAAGTATTGGGGTTGGTTTTAACCACCCTTAGCAATCATGCGAGTCCGTGAAAATAGTAAGGTATTAATTACCATGGCTCTTCTGATTTTTGTATAAAATATAAAGAAAATCGTCCGTCTGTGAGTTGAGCTATGAATTTTTTAATTATTGGGGATGTTTTTAACCGCCCTAAACGATCATGCGAGTCCGTGAAAATAGTAAGGTATTAATTACCATGGCTCTTCTGATTTTTGTATAAAATATAAAGAAAATCGTCCGTCTGTGAGTCGAGCTATGAATTTTTTAAGTATTGGGGTTGTTTTTAACCGCCCTAAACGATCATGCGAGTCCGTGAAAATGGTAGGGTATTAATGAGCATGGCTGATCTGATTTTTGTATAAAATATAAAGAAAATCGTCCGTCTATGAGTCGACCTATGAATTTTTTAAGTATTGGGGATGTTTTTAACCGCCCTAAACGATCATGCGAGTCCGTGAAAATAGTAAGGTATTAATTACCATGGCTATTCTGATTTTTGTATAAAATATAAAGAAAATCGTCCGTCTGTGAGTCGAGCTATGAATTTTTTAAGTATTGGGGTTGTTTTTAACCGCCCTAAACGATCATGCGGGTCCGTGAAAATGGTAGGGTATTAATGAACATGGCCAATCTGATTTTTGTATAAAATATAAAGAAAATCGTCCGTCTGTGAGTCGCGCTATGAATTTTTTAAGTATTGGGGATGTTTTTAATCGCCCTAAACGATCATGCGAGTCCGTGAAAATGGTAAGGTATTAATTACCATGGCTATTCTGATTTTTGTATAAAATATAAAGAAAATCGTCCGTCTGTGAGTCGAGCTATGAATTTTTTAAGTATTGGGGTTGTTTTTAACCGCCCTAAACGATCATGCGAGTCCGTGAAAATGGTAGGGTATTAATGAGCATGGCTGATCTGATTTTTGTATAAAATATAAAGAAAATCGTCCGTCTGTGAGTCGAGCTATGAATTTTTTAAGTATTGGGGATGTTTTTAACCGCCCTAAACGATCATGCGAGTCCGTGAAAATGGTAAGGTATTAATTACCATGGCTCTTCTGATTTTTGTATAAAATATAAAGAAAATCGTCCGTCTGTGAGTCGAGCTATGAATTTTTTAAGTATTGGGGTTGGTTTTAACCACCCTAAACAATCATGCGAGTCCGTGAAAATAGTAAGGTATTAATTACCATGGCTCTTCTGATTTTTGTATAAAATATAAAGAAAATCGTCCGTCTGGGAGTCGAACTATGAAATTTTAAAATATTAGGGTTGTTTGATTTGTTGTAAATTTATGGGGGTTATTCCAACCACTCTCTTTGTCCGCGAGTTTTTGAAACCTTATAAGTATATGATTGCAATTTTTTTCGTTTATTTGTGACCTTTTACAACGATTTTATTTATATTTATTAATACCCACGAAGTTCCGCACGCCCATGATTATTCGGCTATCTTCGGAAAAATTAGTCGCCAACTTTAGTCGCCAGTTTCACACCGGTTGTTTTTGAAGGGTTTATTATGAACGCCTTCGAATTAACTAATCTTGGTAGTTCTTGCCAGTAGTGGAGGATTTGCCCCTCAGCCCAGGTCAAGAGCGTTGCTTTGGCAGTACTCGGGGATATGCCAAGCACCGATTCTGGTCCGACAAATTCAGAAGCAGCACCCTTGGCTAGAGAGTCGGCTGCTTCACTCCCTTCATGGCCAGAATGGTCTATGGAATGGTCTGGGACCCATACCAGACGTCACTAGGAACATGAGTCTGAGAAGTGGTATATATTATGTTATTTATATTATTTTGAGAAAAATATGTTCTTCTCATTAGCATTTTTTTTGGAAACTTAAATTAATACGAGGTAGAAACAAAAATTTGCATACTTGTAAGGTCACATTCAAATGATGGTAACTGCAGAATTAATTCATAGTGTTTGAAAATTGAGCCATTATTCAGTACAAAAAAAAATAAAGCCACCAATGGTGTCATATAAACCACCTTGTAATTTGAAAAGTGGATAGCTTGTCCAGTGCCATGTTTATACATTAGTTCAATTCATTTTACATCATAAAGTAGTAAGTCGATCCCACCACTTGACATAGTTTTTTTGTTAATGTCTTTGGTTCAAGAGTTCAAGGGGGAGGGGACTATATTTATGTTCGTAATATATATTTGAATTTCTTTACGTCATAGGTACATTTGGTGGTTTATAAAAAAGACTCAAATTATTCAATTTTACGGTTACGTTATATAAAATGTCAGAATACAGTTAAATATTTTGTTTTACTGAAGGTATAACGTAAAAGTAGATACTGCATGTTCCTTCTTTTTTTCTGCAGAATATAAGATGGAAACAGGTTCGGTAACGGCAATTACATTGGCACCAAATACTCCGCTACTGCGATTAGAGCTAGAATTGTCGACAGACAACAAGATGGCATACAAGCAAAAATTAGTTGAATGGGATCTTGGATATTTTTGGTATTAATAAAATACCAAATTTTTTTGGTTTGGTTAGTTCACAGAACGTTAGTTTATGTAGGTAAATAAAAAATATCAAATTTCCAGAGAAGTTACTATTAGCATTATCCGTGAACAAATACCCATGAAGTATTGTGCAATTATTCGTAATAAATAATAAACCTGGATCGATTCCCGATTACAGCACATTATTCCTTATTCTTATAGGTATATTCCGTACACCTAAATTTCCGAAAGTCATCTTCGCATATTAAATCGAACGATTAGGAATGCCTCCTTTCTGGGCGTCCGGCTGAAAATATTAAATTGGTTACTGACACCGGTGTCGCAGTTTGTTGAACAACGCGCTCAGGGGGTTGCGTTGCGGCCTTTCAGGCCTTTCAGTTCGGTTCAGAGTTCACGCAGTACGGTCTAGTCTAGTCTAGTCAATGCCTAGTGCCTTAAGAAGGACTATGTATTTATAGAAATTCCATATTTTTTATCTGTGTTAATATATCCAAATTTTATTTATGTGTACTGATTAGTGTATCAACAATCTGTTTGTTGTGGCTGAAATTTTATGTAAAGGAGACAGTTCTACCATAAATACTTTTAGGTAAGTAACATGGAAAGAGTTTTTACGTTTATATACATTGCCTAAATCATGGCTCATATGAGATATGACCAGTGACCATCATAGAGCAAGATTTTTATCTTTGGATATTTGAGTAAACATTTAGTTTATGTTTCTTTATTTGTTTTTATTTTCTTATGTGGCTATTAGTTATCCAGTCACCAAATTAGAAAAATAATCATGTTTGTTTTGGTAACTATAGGCAGTTGCCACTTGGTGTAAAGAAAAATATCTACTTTCACTACTATTTTTCCGTAAATAATAGTCATCGAGCTAAATTTACTGTTTTAGTTACTAGATATTCAATGTTTTCATCTTTATTTAGTTATATTTATATTTTAATGTTTGAAAATAAGTATTGTATTTTTAAATTATCACGACTGTGTACAAGTACGTATTAGGTTTAGTTTTATCATTCCCAATGCCTTAAGAAGGACCAAAGATTGAGTATTTAAATATAGAAATTTTATTATTTGTTTTTTAATTAATGGTGTAGATACCTATAATAAAAAATTTCTTGGTTGAAGATGATCATGAAATCAAAAAGCATCAATAACGTACAATTGTATTATTAAGTTTAGAGATCCAATAGTAATGAAAATGAACTATAAATTTGAAAATTAAAAGGACTGTATAAGTCCTTCATGTGGACGTTTGTATTAACAAAAGGAAAGCCAAATTGCGCATATACATGGTGTTAGCTAAATATGCGGCAAAAATTCAGGAGGTTATTCCTTGGACTATTCTAAGGATATTTTATCCTTTGATGATTTATAAAAAAGCGCTTTGTTGCGAAGATATAGGTCGAAAAAAATTTTCAACAAATCCAATTTTGCTATTTTTCACATGATTAATGTAGATGAAATAAAAGTATGGCGTACTACACTGGACGTATCAAGTAAAAGACATGTAAGAAAAAGGAGTTGTTTTTTCTTACCAACATCCCGTGATACTTCGGAGTGATTATTTTGTATGTTGTGTTTTTGTAGTTTGTATGTGTCGCATTTGTTAAGATTGATTGACGTTTGGCTAGTTGACGTGTAAACGGTTGTTAGTGAAGTCCTCTATCATGGCTCGCTATACGAATGCCGAGATGGCTGACATGCATTTTATTTATGGACTTGCTGATGGCAATGCATTAGAAGCTAGGCGACTGTACATTGAACGATTTCCTAACCACATAGCTGCCGATAGAAAAATCTTCATCGGTATTCATCAACGTCTTCGAGAAACGGGAACATTGAAGCGAAGTGGAGGACCAGGAAGGCCAAGGACTGTAAGAACGGTAGACGTAGAAGAGAATGTGCTGGACATGATAGAAGAAGATCCAGGTACTTCTACGCGAAGAATTGCAAATACTTTGAATGTAAGTAATTGGACTGTTTGGAACTTACACCCCCTGGATTATTTCCTATGGAGCCATCTAAAATCATTAGTTTATACATACTAGGCCAGTGGAAGATGTGGACGATTTAAAAGATCGGATAATTGCTGGGCGTAACTCAATAAGAAACGACCCTGCTGTTTTTGAAAGAGTCGGGAGTCTATGAGGAGAAGATTGGATGGTTGCATCCGAGCTGGAGGTAGCCATTTTGAACAATTCTTGTAGGTTCAGAAATGTTACATGTAATTTTTAGTAATAAATTGTTATTTGTTGAACATTTTTTTCGCCCTATATCTTCGTAACAAAGCGCTTTCTCAAAAATCATCAAAGGATAAAATATCCTTAGAATAGTCCAAGGAATAACCTCTTGAATTTTTGCCGCATGTTTAGCTATCACCCTGTATATGCGCGTCCTCATGCTATCAAAAGCAGTTTGTAGCATTTCTGTAGTTAGGTTGCACCTTGTTGAACCAGAAGATTCATTGTTCCAAATCTTGCAAATTATTTACAAGAGTTCCGAAAACCCTATTGAGAAAACAAAACACAAAATAGTCCACGATGGTCTAACAAAGTGACCTCAGGGAAAACTCCTCCTCTGTATGCAAAATTATCAACCAGTCATCAAAAAACTAAAATGCCATAAGAACTGTAAATAGCAACATTGAAGTTCTTCATAGCGTAGTTGAATAAAGTTAGTAAAAACATTGTTTCTAAACCTCTCTGCTTTGACGGTGGAACTGAAAAGATTAATGCACCCCGAAAGATGAAACCGTGCTTAAACCACCGGCGGTAGGTCCTCAAGACGTTTGGGATATGATCTGCCAGCAAAAGGGCATTCCGTCTTATATGGATGTGTGTGCCAGTTCTTCATAACAATCGTCCACCATGTTCCATAATAAAAACTATGCAGTTTCTTGAGAATCTCGTTTGAAGCATGTTGAAGGCTCTTAATTGTTTCACGTCATTAACAATTTCTTCTATACGAACGGTTGGCCTACCAGCACTCTTTTTATGAGTCACCTAGCTAGTTTCGTGAAACACACCGGCACAATTTGTAAGGAACTCGTAAAAATACTGCTTAGTGCCATTGAAAGTTGCCTAAACCACAGTTAAATGAATATATGTAATTCATTGTGCTTAAACATAAACGCCGACTGTATTTCTAAATTCAATTAGTTAGCTGGCTAGGACGAAAATAGGTTTCATTTTGACTCAATCATGTATTCATTTTGTGTCCCCAAAATTAACTCTTTCATTAATCTCGAGTTAAGTCTCCTCAATGTTGTTCAAATTATATTTTTTATTTTTATGCACGTTTTTAATAGGTAATAGGTGAATGCAGTTCTGTTTGATATTGGAAGAAAGTTATGTACTTACAAAAAAAAGTTTATACATATAAATTATTATTTATTCGAATTTGAAGAAAAGAAACAAAATACAAATTTTAAAAAATATATCACTATAAACATGGAAACTCCCACAACACTGTTTGTGCTATTCATCCATTTTCTTCATAGCAGCCACTCCAATATCCTGGAGGGTCCTTACAAACCCCACCACTATCTGCGTGTTATCCTTTTTTGAGCGCTATTCCATATCCACTAAAGCTCCACGATCTCATATATGTTCACACAGAATGTGATAGGCTGTCTCTTTTGCTCTAGGGCATTGTCTATTTTACCTTAGTTGCTAGGTATATCTCTTCATCTATTGTTAGGTTAGGTTGTGTCTTCTCTCTTCTCGACACAATGTTCTGTTAGGAGTTAGGAGAACAATAATAATATGCAATAATATGCACAGTTGGTTTGTGCTTATAGTGAAAACAGTTCTCCAGTTTTATTTTGAGAAGGTTATTCCTTGATAATTGTTTTTTAATAAGAATAGATGGCTATTTTATATTCTCTTAGGTATAGTTTTTCTTTCTATATTATCTAGTTCATGTTGTGGTTTAACATACACAAGTTCTTATGGTTCTGGTTCAATATGTGGAGCTGATGATTCCTCTCTTGCTACCTCATCTCTTGTTTTGTTATCTTCCATTTTTTATTGCCCTGACCTGGTATCCACAATATTCATCATCCACAATACTTCATTGTGGCCTACAAATATTTCTACTTTCATTGTCTATGAACATTGTCCCCTTAATTAGCAAAATTATGAAATAACTCATTATGGACTAAAAATGTACTCAATAATATTCAACTCAGTAAATTGTAACCAATCTATTGTTTATTACAGAGTTTTAATTTAGACAATCCGTATACATTTACAAATAAAGAACAGTAACGTTGGCCATAATTATAAATCAATTAACTCCCTTCTCACTAATGATGAAAAGGTGTACCTACGATCATTAGAGACCCATCACCTACCAACCTGTCCCATCTATAGGACAGTCACATTCGATTTCGTGATGTAAAATGTTTGCCCCGTGGGAACAATTTCCTCCCACATTAACTAGGCGTAATTAAACGACCCCAACTAGTTTATGATATGCTGGGTTTCTTGCGTCGCGTCGGTTTCAATCACATAGGCCACCTTTAGAAATGCGCCAAGGAATTTTAAAATATGAGCCGCAACACTTTATTTGAATGGTAATCCTGAAAAAGCGCTTACAATGTTGTCGAATTTAATTAGTATTGATTAATATATGCAGTACTATAATGAATAAGTCTATATTTACCTAATTATTTGCAGTTACTAATAAATATACAGGGTCGTCCAACCAAAACTTGACCCCCCTGATCTTGGGAAGTAAGAATTTCCCGGAAAATTCCCAAAATACGTCAAATAGGCTTTTGATAAAGCCAAGGCTATCCTGGGGGCAAATTACTTCGCGAATGAAAAAACATATTCCAATGTTTCGGTTGTTTTCTTAGAGAAACCATATGTGTCATCCTCGGCTTACCTACATGATATCTCAGTAGGCACTGTAGTATGAAATAGCCTGTTGCTATTATTTACTGAGCTCGAGTAGTTCTTTGGCTTTTTTTAACGAATAGGTACTTAATCACCGTTTCGATTGCATACATTCTTTGTTAGCAACAACATCAATATTAACACCACTAGGAAAAGCAGAAACAGTAGTAAAAGCAACAGAAGTACAACAAAGAGCAATAGCGACAGAATTAACGTCAAAAACAACAGAAGTTCTAGGAGAAAAATCAAGAGTAGAATTTCAATTCTTCAGAAAGCAGAAGGTTTCAGTGCTGGCTAACTGTTTGATAGGATTTAGATCCTTTTATATTCCTTGCAACGTATTCTGGAGCACAAAGATCCATGAAATATAATAGTGACGCGCCTTAGGACTTTTGATATTCTACATTTAGGTCGTAACTGTCTATACACCTACCCTTTTCTCTGTATTCAGTCCATCGCTGTGTACCAGACGAGTGATCCTCTTTCCATGTGTTGTCCTCCAGACGTTGAGATAGGCTCCAACTTTGCTGTGTTATTTGACGCAGCTTCAACTATCTTTAATAACAAGGGACATATGATAAAAACTACCATTTGTATAGTGATTTAGGGAAAATTACTCATTTTCTATATGTACCTAGTTTTTGCACCACTGCACCATTTGCATAGTGAGTTGGGGAAAATTACGCATTCTCTATATATGTATGTACCTTCCTGTGACATTTCTCATGCAGATTAATATGCCGATAAGAGAGATTATAAATGAAATCAAGTCCTAAAAATTACAAATTGCGAACAAGTCATTCCATATAAATGAAGTCTCATTGAAATTCATGAATTTTAAATCGTCGGGTCAGCAGTTCTGCATTGATTAGCGTGTGTAGAAAGTAAAATTAAACATGCCACTTCTTTTTTTTGTGAAAAATGTTTTTTTCTCCAGGGTCGACGACCAACATCTTTTGTAAGGAGATTGATTGGTTAAATCTAGACCCAAAATCTTGTAATTTCGATTTCGTGCAGGGTCACCCAACGATAGGGGCGGAAAATTACAGCCAAGTTAAACAAATTTTTGCATATCTTACCAGGTGTAGTCAAGGTCTATGAGAGATAAATTTTAAAATTATTCTGGATTATACAAAGTAGATTTAAAAAATTTCCAATTTAACTGGTACATTTAATTTTACACTTCATTTAATTTTAATAGATCGGTGTTTTGAGGAGAGTGAGTTGGTTTCTGTCTGTTAATACTAGGAAAATTGTATCTATTACAATCATACACAACTACACCATTAAACCAAACAGATTTAGATCGGCTACAAAAATTACAAAATAAAGCACTCCCTTAATAGTGAATTGGTCTATATATAGGATGCTCCACATAAAAGTCCTCAGCCTCGTATTTCGGCAACGGAAAGATGGCGCTGAAGTCGAAAGAAATTTTTCGTTGGCAGGAGCTTTGTAATAAGGTTTATCCGATACTTTGTTCAAATCTAAACAATGTTTTCCAAATAACTATTTTTCAAAAACTTAATAGTTTCAGAGATATCGGGCTCTTCATTTGGTGAGGCCAAACTCAAGCCTGTTTTAGAGTTTCGAATTATTACCTTATACAATGAAACAATAATTATCCAAGTCAATTTATAACTCTTTTTAAGGAATAGTGAAATAATATTTAATTTTGTTTCCTTCTAATCAAAGTCTACTGTGATGAAGTTTCGTTATACATTCAGGATTTATTTTAGGACAAGCGTACAAATAATTATGAATTATTATACAAAATGAATTAGGTATTTAAAAAACTCTTGCCATATTTTACAGATATACATATTATTTCACTATTTCTTAAAAAGAGCTAATAAATTGACGTGGATAATTTCATTGTATAAGGTAATAATTCGAAACTATAAAATATGCTTGAGTGAAGAGCCCGTTATCATCTCTGAAACTATTAAGCTTTTGAAAAATAGTCATTTGACAAAAATTGTTTAGAATTGAATAAGGTATCGGATAAACCTTGTTACAAAGCACCTGCCAACGAAAAATTTATTTCGACTTTAGCGCCATCTCCAATTTGCTCTGAAAAAAAATCAAGTTCAACTCCTTGTAGAAGGCATAGATGAACTTTATCATTTGTTTTTTTCAAAATCAAAATATATCTTTCCGTTCCCGAGATACAAAGGTTGAGGACTTTTGTGTGGAACACCCGGTATACACGTGAGTTTATCCTCTTCTTTCTTATTTTATCCAGATCTTGTCTATGGTACCAGACCACTGAACTCTTTTTTATTGTAGATATATACTAGAATTATTGTTATGTTAGACACTCTTAACTGGATAAATGTTTGTGAATATCTGGAATTTAGCGCAATCTTAGATTAACCATGTAAAAGATAAGTAACAGCAATACCCAAAGCATTAATATGCCTGTCCATATAATAAACAACAATTTACGAAAGGGGGGAGTGTTTATTTAACTGTTTGTAAACAGCTACCAGTGGCGGCCAGTATTTCTCAAAATAAGAGGGTTTATTAATGTTTTTAAAAGTGTTTCTAACAACGTAAAGTACCTATTGTCTGACGATTAAAAAAAAAACACCTAACATCTACAAAAACTAATATGTAGGTATATAACAATACGCAATACATACTTTACTTTATTTAGCTATTTTCCTACAATTCAGAAAAAAACTAATAAAAAAGTAAGAAAATAAACCTCTGCACCGAAGAGTCTGTTTTTTTAAAAAATATTATAGAACTATAAAACACAATACATTCTTCTGACAGTGAAGTCTCCGAAATGTTAGTGCTATTTTAACTTAAAGTGTGTACTATGTTTTATGATATTTATACATTTTTCAGTATGAGAACTGATTAGTCAAATTAAAAAAAGACTGTAACGGATCTTTTAGCGAGGAGTACGTACTGTTTACTCAAAATTTTATTATTTTGTTCAGAACTGTGGCCAAATACCGAAGCGATATAATATAAAGATATTCATAATACTTTATACCTACTAAAAACCTGAAAGTGAGAGTAAGAAATTGGGTAAAATAAGAAAATACATTTTTTTCGGTTCGGAAATCACTTCCCATTCTAAATCAAAACTACATCTAATACTCTTATCTGTATTTTAAATTATTCGGGTTTTTTTTTCAAAGAGGGGTAAACATTTGAAATTTTCCTTATTTCATTATTAACCTTCACCAGACATAAAATTATCGGAACGAAAAACGATAAAAATTTCATCGTCTCCAAATAATTTTATGAGGATCAGAAACTATTATCCATAGAAAATATACAATATAAAACTACAATATTATCTATATTACTTATATTACCCATGAATATTATACGTGAGTTGAATTCCTAACGAATGATACGTTTATGGTCAGCATTGTTTACATACCGGTGGAACAATCTCCCATCACTTTTTTTCCCCGATTTATGGAAAACTATGCATTTAATAGTCATTTCACTGTCCACAAAGGTTTTCCACAAACTAAAAATCTATAACACAGTCTAGATTATTTACTGATGACCACTTATATCATATAAAATACTTAAAAAAATTTACGTTCACAAAATTTCAAAACAAATATGAAGTCACGAGTCGTTGTGTCGTGTATTTTCGGCATATCTCGGCCCGTCAAAAAATGTAACGAACCAATGGCATGCAGTGGGATTTGTTTATTTTATTATATTTCATTTCGTGGACGTTTTTTTCTCGCTGTTATTTATCTTTTATATGGTTAATCTGAGAGCGCAATAGTTTTCTTGCATAAAATTAATGTAGGTATAATGTTCTTGAATATCTAAATGAAATATTAGTATAATTTAAAGAAATACATGATTATCATAAGATAGAAAAATATAATTATACAGGGTGACTCAATAATATACCGACAAACTTTAAGGAGTGGTATTATTCATTTATAAAAAATGTTCAGGAGGACATTAATAAAACACTTTTTGTTCATGTTGGACTTTGTTTCATTGATAAATAAATTATGGTTTACGATAAGTGTTCAAAATGTTGACTATTTGCTTCAATACAAAGATTGCACCGTCGGTTCATTGACTCGCGAACCCTATGGAATATTCCGGGAATAGCTTCTCCATGTGTACATCTGGCCATTATTTTATTCTTGCTAAGAGATCTTCCTCATTACGAATAGGCGTTTCACAGAGCAAGTATTTCGCAGGGATTGAGATCGGAAGAACGCGCGAGCCAGGCAACGGGACCTCCTCTTCCAATCCATCATCCATCGGCCGGGAAACTGCTGGTCCAGACACTTGCGCACGTTCAAACTAAAATGTGGAGATCCCCCCCCCCCCCGTCTTGTTGAACCACATGTTATTTCTAATGTCTAAAGGGCATATATATAATACTACTATATGGAGCCTATGTAATCTTTACCATGTTTCTCAAGTGAAGCCAAATTAGAGTAGTCCAGAATCATATCTATTGTCTCTTTCACGGAGAAAATACCAAATACTCATGCGCAGCAAACCGCGGGAATTTTGCTCCATATAGGTACTGTAGAATACAATAAATTAACTTTATTTTATATTGTATTTTATCTACATATAACGGTTTTTCAATCTTGTTATTGGGATGTTCCCGTATTTATCAAGTTTACCAAAAGAGTGGATGCAGTTTGTATTTGAAAAGAAAATTTTAAAAATACATACTTCAGGTACCTATGCGACTTCATATGGAATATTTCCTTCGCACAAAAAACAAAACCTCGACTGAGTTTTTTGTTTCGGCATTTTGCGATATCTGTGGAATGAAATTAATGAAAATGAGGTACAGTATAATTCATATACCTAGTTCACTACATATTTAAATTTACAAAATGTTCTTATATACCTAAACTTGCAGTTGCGACTGTAAAAATACCGTCGAAATAATTTGATGAGCAAATGTCTCTAATCACTAATAAGTCTAATAGGTATATGAACAAAACTAAAACTACAAGTTACACATAAATAAAACACTTCTAAAACTGCCGGCTCTACGAAAAACACAAATTTATTTTCTGTGAAACACAAACATACCTGAAATATAAAAGATAAACTGTGACATAACCACACCACAAAACGCATATATGACAAAACACATACAGGGTGTCCCAGTGTGAGCGAACAAAAATTTACCAGTGTGTAGGCCAGACCAAAATAAGAATAAAATTCTTATAAAAAAAAAAATTCTTCGCTGCACGCCTAACGAGTTCCAGGGTGTTATTTTGTAAAAAAAACAATTTTCCGAGATAACTTAAAAACTCGTTTCGTAGATTTAGGTAATATTTGGATGAAGTGTACATCTATTAAAGGTCATTAAAACTATATGGTGTTTGTTTAACTCTAAACTTTAAAATCATTGCATATATTTTTCTGCATAAAGGAATACAGTCGGTACTTTACACTCAATTTACTCGAAAATGGTTGATTTTAGAGCTGTGTAACAAGAGCACCTTTTTTGTTCAGAATTGATAGCCGATTAAGGAAAACTTAGTTAATTCACGAAAAAGTAGGATATACAAGAGTTATGAAGACAAAACCATAAGGAAGAGTAGAGCTAGGCCACCACAAGTGTCAAAGTTAAACAAACACCATATAGTTATAATGACCTTTAATAGATGTACACGTTACCCAAAAATTACCTAAATCTACGAAACGGTTTTTAAGTTGTTAAAGTTATTTAAGTTAAGTTATTACGGAAAATTGTTGTTTTTTTACAAAATAACACCCTGTAACTCGTTAGGCGAGCATCAGAGAAATTTTTTATAAGAATTTTATTCTTATTTTGGTCTGGCCTACCCACTGGTAAATTTTTGTACGCTCATACTGGGACACCCTGTATATGACAAAACAAAAGCCCGGTCTTTCTTTACTTTCGCGCCACATTGAAATTCTTGGATTGGATTGGACAACACTTGGGCATGTGCACAGGAACATTTGTCCGTGAAAGAGAACGAAATATATAACTCCATCTCATAAACCGGCTTCAAGAAAAGCTCGAATAGCTCAATATAGTAGTATTATATATATGCTAAAGGGACATTTTCTAATAATAGAGGCAAAACATTTGCAAAAATTAGAGATAAATATCTGCGTTGAAACGAGCAGGCAGCAAGTGAACTAACTCCCCAACAATACCAGTCCAGACATGTTTACAGAAAATTGTTGCTGGTGTCTTCTAGAAACTACAGCGTGAGCATTTTCATCATGCCAAATGTGAACCATCGTGCGTGAAACATGCCTCATCGGAAAGCTATACTATTCTCCCGAAGTGAGGTTCTATTAAGTTGTGACCCAAAAACCATTGGCAAAAAGCTAATCGATGTGGATAATCTTCAGAATTTAAAGCCTGTACGCATTGTAAATGGTAGGTATATAGGGGTAGAGGAGTTGTTCGTGCACTTGGAGGATCTCATTTGGTGTGCAATTACGCGAACACTGGTGGATTGATTTTTCTCCACACGTCAATATGATGTCAATATTCGTCATCAAACGCAGTTGTATAAAATGCGACTCGCCCCGACGCGACCCGGCCCGTGTCCAATGGACGCGTACCTTAACAATTATTTTGCAGCCGTATTTCTGACTAGAGTTAAGCTTGGTTCACATGCAATTAACGCAATAGAAATTAACGTATCCAGAAATTCAGGTAGGATAGAAAACTTCGTATGCGTTCACAATCACGTACCTATATGTGATGTTGTAATAATAGGTATATGCATAATAATATTGCTCAAGCCTAGGCAGATCCACAGTTAAATGAATTACATATCAGTTGCCGCAGTGGCTGTCGGGCCGTTGACATTTCCAGATTAAAAGCGTGCCGCGGCTACCTGCACTCGAAGGTAAATCGGCGTCTTTACGAGGGGTTACCAAGCATAGTTTAGTTTCGCCCCGCGAATATTAGTGTACGAGGGGTTTCGTAAAAGTAATATATAAAGAGAGTTATTATATTACTAAAAAATATTTACTCTGTAGTTTTAGAAATTCACCCAAATAAGAACCTTGTTTAGGTATAATAAAATAAACTTGTTTACATAATATAATAAAATAATCAATTTAATAGTGGCAGTTCCCAACAACGTTAATCTGGTTTACGTTTCTGTTATTTATTTTATATCGAATTTTTTTGTTTGTTTTAAGATGGAGAAGGAAATAAAACAAATTTAAAAAAACAATATTTATTGAAAAATGAAACATTTATATTTTTTATTACATAATGTTTACAAGTTTTTTAATATTGTTAATTTTGTGAGACTTTTATCTTTATCCTTATTTAATTTTCTCGTTTTAATGTCAATATTTATGAATTTTAAGGTATAATAAATACGAACTCGTGTGTATAAACTAAAAAAATAATCGAGGCGAAGTTTTTACAAGGATGAATGTACGAATAAATAACTTTACAGAATTAATTTTTGAATTTTGTGCCAATTTCTTCCCCAAATGCCAAAATATTAAAAGTGTTAACAAAAATTTTTTCTAATTCTAAAACGAAATCGACAATATCTTGGGATGGCATTTTCAGACCACCAAATGGAGATTTCTCAGTGTCATACGCCTTTAATTTACAAAATAAAATTTCTTCATTCATAAGGTCGGTATTGTTTAAATAATTAACACAAACTTCACATGAGTGTTGTAATAAAGATTTTTTTAAAAGGCAGCCGATTACATAAACCACCGCATTTCCTTCCGGACTTTTGATGTTTGTAGTGTCATCGTTGGTAAAAACTTTTAACGGAGTATATGTAGGTGTAACCACAGTAATAACGTCACTGCAACACTTATTGAATTCGGGAGTCAAATTCAGTAAAACTTCATTCATCATCAATACAATTATCGGCAGTATCAAAATACCTCAGTGCAAATCATTTTTTAAATGTTCTGCTAAATTGTACAGGAGTAGGATTCCGAGCATTACCACAACAATTTCTGATCTGTCCAAAAAAGTTCTCAATGCAGTCTTGATTAACAAATTTTATTAGCGCCCATTTTATTACAAAATTAATAAATTACTAATTGGTACGAGGTGGTTTCTGCTTCTTCGTGAGAAGCAGAAACCTGAGAGCAAATTTCTAACGCAAATTAGAAATCCACAAAGTTGAAAGTTGAAGTTCCGTTAACTTTAAGTAATATTATACCTTACGTACACCTAACACTCTTATGTTCGAATAGGTATATGTTTCAACTTTTGTTAAATGTGTTCTTACGTTAATTTCTGCCACGTTAGTTGGATGTGAATGATACTTAACTTCCGAAAATTTTGCCAATCGCATAGGGACACATTACAGAGTGATCCAAATTAAAATGTAGTGTATACTTTACCTAGTAGAGTCATCAATTCAAAGAGTTAAATTACCCAAAAAAGCTACGTCAAAAACTATTTGCCTAATATAAATTCATTCTAATTGATTAGCTCTCGATGTACGTCCGTTAGGTGGTGCTGGGAAGACAAACAGGTGAAAATCCATCAAGGGTGAAATGGGGTTGTGACAATTACAAATACCCACTATAATGCGTCCCCTGGTCTTTATCCCTATTGTTGCACTAATTATAAAGCAGGTTGGAGCTGGGTTGGCTTCAAATTTGTTTAATGTGCTGGTTTATATAAAAAAAGAAATGCATTACAAATTAAAAAAATGTTTACCTTCGATAAAATGGTCACATGTTTATACATAGTGGGCCAATAGTGTGACAAAGTATGATATATTTGTTATTGGAAATACAGACAATATTAAATACAGGTCTTACAGGATCGAAGTGGAACGATATAACATAATATAAAGGATGTCCCATTAGTTTCAAATAGTTTGATTACGTCTAAAGGGTTGGAGGTAGACGAAAAATTAAAATATCATGTTCCCATAATTTTTTGAGCTGCATCTCGTAAAACAATTTTCAGGTGACATAGTGACCCATAAAACTGCTATCGACATCAATTTTGTTTTTCAAATATCACCACCCCAACTTTCTTTTCATTTTAGAATTTTGCAAGTTTTATGTCAAAAATGTCACTTGCAAGGGGTATTTTAAAAATGAATTACTCAGAAATGGTAAGAGATAGCAAGTTACGGTTTTCTTAGACTTGTAGAAGAAGGATCTATTTTCAGAAAGAATGATCAGAAGGAAGGTTTTATTTTTGGTGGTCCAAAGTTTCATTATCTGCTCAGATGTATTTTCTGCGAATTTTCAAATTTGAAATATTTCACTCGATCAAAACTCATTTTTTTTTTCAAATAACAACCCAGATTCCTTTTAACTGGTTGTCTTTGGTATCCTTTTTTACGTCTTTTAATACCCACATGTCGTATATCCATATGGAATAGTTTAGGAAATAACGACCAATTTATTCAAATTCACTCACCACTTGTTGCTCATTGCAGTGTGCCATGAAAAACAAAATTAGTAAACCTTTTCACTTGCATACTGTTCAAGCTTCATTTTTTTCTAATTCATCATACGGTTTAAAACATCTAACGGTTTAAAATATATTCATGTATTATATAGGTAGGTACTTATTTCAGTACTATACAAGGCGAATCACGAGTCCTGCTATGTACTGATATCTTTATTATTTTGAAGAAATTACTAGCACTAAATAGTGATCTCGGAAAGTTGTTGAAAAAACCAGCAGTTCTCAAAATATCTAGGAAAATAATCAATTTCCAAAAACCTTAAATTTGCTCTAGCTTCGTTATTTACAAAAATTTTCAAAAAAAAAAGTTTCGCAAATACATGCATAATCATCTTCGTTTTTATCCATCCAGAATTTTTTTCGCGTACTAAATTCTGATATATGAATATCGTCTTTCGTTTTTCTTATGGACGCCATATTAGAATTTGACATGGTTAGGTAGAGAAAAAAATCAAGAAATCTGGTGATGTGTCACACTTAGTGTTTTGAATGTAAGTGAGGTCTATAATTAGCTGTTCAATTTTTATTAATCATAACATTGATCAACAATAAACAAAATAACATAAATGCATGAAACAATTGAATACAGTGTAACAAACTAACAAATAACTTTAAATTAATTGAAATATTCAAATTGTACACCATTATTTTGAAGAAAGCTGTTGTAGCGGCTGGAAACACCATTAAAGCCCTCATAATTTGCCCCAGTGGCAATGCTGTAATTTCATAACGAACTGCATCTTCCAATTCCTCTATTGTGTCGTAAACTGTGTTATAGATTTTTCTTTTAGATACCCCGTAGAAAAAAAATCGAAAGATGTGAGGACGGGCGATTTTGCTATCCCGCGATAAAAAAAATTCTTTGGGAAAACACTCCAAATTAGAACAAAGTTTAAATTTAAAATTGAGAAATTGAAAATGTTGTTCATGTTTTTTATTTAATATTTATTTTTTATTCATTAAAAAAAATATTTTTTTATTTTTGTTTTTGTTTTATTTTTTGTCGTTTAATCGTGAAATTTTCAATAGGCACAATGACGTACTATGGCGTCATCCAGGAGTATCCATCCATCTTCCATCTTCTTCAAGAAATCCGACCTCAAATAGAATTCGGTTTTAATGTGTAGTGCAGTCAAATTGACAATCAATTTATGAATCCAATTATTTGTAACCATAATTTGAACGTACAGAGATATTGACACCTCCATCAAAGGTGGAGGTAGTTACCTCTAGCACAACTGAAAAATATATGATGGTGTTCCCACCCACAACACTTACGTTGTAAAAGAACATCTAAACGGAGATAATTATGCATGTATGTACGTTATTATTTTTGAAAATCCCTATAAATAACGGAGCTAGGGCGAAATTTTTTTATAAATTTACTGTTTCTCTAAATATTTTGAGAACCGCTGATTTTTTCAACATTGTTCCGGGGCCACTATTTAGTGCTAGCAATTGCTCGACTTTTCTCTAATTAAACCAACTTTATATCTCTTCAAATAACAAAGATACCAATACATAGCAGGACTCGGGATTCACCCTGTATACGTAGCGTATTAATTTGGTTATATCTATCTTCCTTATTTCTCACACAAATCAAATCACTTTCCGCGTTCCCTTCCGCGTTTCGTGTCCAGCGCCCCAATAAAAAAGTAATACCCACCTGTCCAGGGAACGGGCACTTACACATCAAACATCTCCCCCTGTTATTTCTGTCCTTCACTACCCTTCACATGTGGCGGACACTTACATGGACGATGAATATTTAATGTAGAGTGAACTTCCTGCCGGTGAGTGTCCCACTTATAAGTCCAGTGTTCTATGGACGTCGAGGCCTGTGCTAATATTTCAAACAGGTAAATCGGCAATCGAGGGGTGCTTGAAAGAAGCATATGTACATACATATAAGTATGGAGACTGTTTGTCGAGGCACTTAAAAAATATAGATGGAATTACGTTGGTTGTACACCGAGAAAACATGTCCTTTAATTTTATACAGGGTGTTAGTTAAACATGCGGCAAAGATTCAAGAGGTTATTCCTTGGACTATTCTAAGGATATTTTATCCTTTGATGATTTTTGAAAAAGAGCTTTGTTGCGAAGATATAGGGCGAAAAAAATTTTCTACAAATAACAATTTATTACTAAAAATTACATGTAACATTTCTGAACCTACAAGAA
This sequence comes from Pogonocherus hispidulus, assembly GCA_963924545.1. Taxonomy (NCBI): domain Eukaryota; kingdom Metazoa; phylum Arthropoda; class Insecta; order Coleoptera; family Cerambycidae; genus Pogonocherus; species Pogonocherus hispidulus. The sequence continues at coordinate 9,123,629 of OZ004698.1, forward strand.
TTGTTCAAAATGGCTACCTCCAGCTCGGATGCAACCATCAAATCCTCTCCTCATAGACCCCCGAACTCTTTAAAAAACATCATGGTCGTTTCTTATTGAGTTACACCCAGCAATTATCCGATCTCTTAAATCGTCCACATCTCTCAGAATTTTCCAAACAGTCCAATTACTTACATTCAAAGTATTTGCAATTCTTCGCGTAGAAGTACCTGGATCTTCTTCTATCATGTCCAGCACATTCTCTTCTACGTCTACCGTTCTTACAGTCCTTGGCCTTCCTGGTCCTCCACTTCGCTTCAATGTTCCCGTTTCTCGAAGACGTTGATGAATACTTTGAAAGATTTTTCTATCGGGAGCAATGTGGTTAGGAAATCGTTCAATGTACAGTCGCCTAGCTTCTAATGCATTGCCATCAGCAAGCCCATAAATAAAATGCATGTCAGCCATCTCGGCATTCGTATAGCGAGCCATGATAGAGGACTTCACTAACAACCGTTTACACGTCAACTAGCCAAACGTCAATCAATCTTAACAAATGTGACACATACAAACTACAAAAACACAACATTCAAAAACATACAAAATAATTACTCCGAAGTATGACGGGATGTTGGTAAGACAAAACAACACCTTTTTCTTACATGTCTTTTACTTGATACGTCCAGTGTAGTACGCCATACTTTTATTTCACCTACATTAATAATGTGAAAAATACCAACATTGGATTTGTTGAAAATGTTTTTCGCAACATCTTCGTACATCTTCGCAACAAAGCGCTTTTTCAAAAATCATCAAAGGATAAAATATCCTTTGAATAATCCATGGAATAACCTGTTGAATTTTTGTTGCATGTTTAACTAACACCCTGTATATTAAAATGAGTTTATTTGCGATTATTTTGCCATGAAAAGTGTTTTCTCTTTGCTAAAAATTATGTATTCTTAATTATTACAAATATATTGCGGAAAACTTAATTCAACGAATTATGTATAATTTAATTATCAAGTAAAGTGGATACTGGAAGCGGATGGTTGTTTATGAAACATCGTGAAAATAATTGTTTTGAAAAAACACGGTTCTCATTTAGATGTTCCAAGAAATAGTTATAAAACACTTTATATATATATACTAGTATTTCGGCTTGTTAGGTCTTTCTCAATAGAGTAAAAATCTATTACTAAATATTTCCAAGCGCGTTTTAATTATTTATCTGTTTACCAGTACCTACCCCGATTGAACCTTCCTATCTGGTAAAGTAAAAGGGACTAAAAACTCGGGCTTTACCAGTTACCAGTACCAGCAAGTGACATTACCCTCTAAATAATGGTCGACTATGGAGTATCAGACGATTCTAAATTTTATGTAAAACAATAAAATGAAGACAAAGTTGGAGGTGCTATTTAAAAAACAAAGTTGATGTCGATAGCACTTTTATGGGACACCCTGTATACTAGAAAATATTTTTGTATAGATTTTAGATACAGCTCAAAAAATTAAGGCAACAATCGTATTTTCGTTTTTGTCTACCTATAACCGTTTAAAAGTAATCAAACTATATATCATAATAATGGGACACCCTGCATTTAAACACTTTAGCAAATATTTCATATAGTGATGACCGTTCTTGTTCTTCTTCTTCATGTGGATCGGACGCAGCTAGATCTACTATGCATCCCACTGATTTCATATTGAGCGAGCATCTTCGTTTTTTGCATAATGTCCAAAAATCTACTCGCTGAAATAACTCTCAGTCCAGAAATATATCAACTGTGTCATACTTGGAACCTTGTGAGGTTCCAAGAATGGTTGAAGTTATCTTAAACCAGGTATATGAGAAACATCTCTGTATCATGAGAGATTTATGAGAGGTTTTAATTATTACTAATCAATCTTTACTAATCAAAGTGTTGCAGGTATCAAAATATCGACTTTGATGTCTTTACTACTGACTGATTGAAATATTAATAGGAACATGAATTAAATTAAATATAGACCCTGTCATCTTTGGTCTAACATTTATAAGACTATTTGATTTCTGAACATATTATTACGTACCTAGTATTAATAGTAATATTAATATTAAAAACCGTATTAATAGTAATTAATAGTAATATTAATATTAATACTAGTACCTAGTATTAATATTTTTTTATATTTTGGCGAATGCGCCGCGTGAAATTATAGGGCAGTGTTGATACAATTATTGGTCCGTTGAATCATTACGAGTACACACGCGTTATCATGCATATTTGTATGAATTAATATTAAAAACCGAGTTCAAATCAGCAACTACATTCATTACTTTCAAGTACTTTTTTTATTAAAACCACTTAAAGGGGGACAAAGTCGTATACAAATGGATATTTGATGTTTTCAGTATCAGTAATGTTGCTCCAAAGACTGGAAGTTGACAAAATTGCTCCACTTTCGATCTTGCGATTTTTTATGTCATACCTTTTCCTCATAAAATCAGTGATTGGCAAGATTATTTCGTTAGGTAAAATAATAAATTTATCCGATAAAAAGAAAATATCTTAATATAATATGAATATAGAAATGAAAACTTAAACTATCAAATATATTGGCGATATATAATCATACCGAATAACTCTCATATTAAAAATTTTAAAGTATTTTCTCTAAAAAATTTTACTCTATAGAAATCTCACAACAAAGTAAATTTTGTTACATAGAAAATTTACTCGACTATTAGTAAAATACTTTGACAATAAACTTTCAGACTTTTTTATCAGCAATTTTTATGCACTTTGAATCGCTAACCTAATCTATATCTGGGATATTACTGTTGATAATAATTTTAATCCTTTACGTCCTTTAATCCTTTACAATTAGAGTACCTGCCATTGCGATAATGATTTTATACCGCGTATGCATGACGTGTGTAAAGTAGAACTGTATTAGTCAGTGTTCCGAGAAATGATGTCATTATATTTTTAACCTTACTGAAATACGTATAATGAAAAAGGATTTATAATTCATGAAGCGTTAATTAATTTTTTTTGAGTTAGGTACTTGGGCATTGAAGAAAATAAATAATTCAATGTATTTGTAGGTTTATATTGGTATATATAATATTGGGATATATAGGGTTATATAATTCAGGGATGGGCAAAGTTATTTAAATACTTCATTCATTTAAAAATCATGTATAGAAATAATAATATGATAATAATACTATAATAATAACCATAATACACGAATTAAAAGAACACTACTATAGGAATAAAAAATAAGAAAACACAGTAAGATATCAAAAGAAAACAATATTTTGTTTTCCCAAAGTTGCATTAATAGTGGATTTAAGAAAATAATTACGGTAGTACCATCCGCATATTCCCGTTTGTCTATCTTTACTTTATTATGATATTTCTTGAGAGTAAAATTTTTTGAGAAGATACGTTATAATTTTGAAAACGAGGAGTATTCGGCATGATTATATTTCCCGAATAAATTAGGTATTTGATAGTTTAAGTTTTCATTTCTATTCATATTATATTATACAGGGTTATTCAGAACTTATCCATAATAAAATTTGGAGATGTTCAACATACATGTACAAATGTGGTAGTGCAAAAAAAAATTTTTTGGCGCGTTCTGAAAACTATTTTAAAATTTTTAATTGCACGCCGCTGGATACTGGTCCACTGTAATGGAGTGACCTTGGGACTGACAATGCAAACTGGCGATGTCACATATAGCACGAAAAAAACTTCGGAAGTTCTGAGAGTATACCGACACCCGGCGCAAAAAAGATTTGGAGCGTTTTTACTTTAAAATAAACTGAAAGATAGATAGATGTGACCAAAGTGACGTGTCTTTAAAATGAATAAAATTTTGTTACACTAATTTTGAAGAATTGCGCTACTTGATTACTAGGTATTAGAAACATGAAATTTATAAAGAATTTGCACATACCTTGTTACAAAAGCTGTTCGAAATTTTGTCCCTCGACTTGTACACACTTTTGGGCACGCCTTATCCAATTTTACCGCATTAAAGCGATACCCCAGGCACCTGCCTAGCGATCTGACTTGTACTTATTCGCGGATTTTCACGGCCCAGATTCAACACTTGTTCTTCAGCTGCTAAAATACGTTGTGGTCGTCCCGGGCCACCATCTCGTCCACGATTTGCGCGTAAGTTACCAGTATCACGGCCACGTTGTACCACTGCCGTAAAAGTTGCATAATTTGGCGTATGTCGATTGGGAAATAGATCCGCATACAAGCGCGAAGCTGCCACTGCATTTTGTCCAACTTCACCATAAATAAGAATCATGTCCGTTAACTCAGCATTACTGTACACATGAGCCATTTTGAAAATTTTAGAATTTAACACTCCTATGATAAATAAAACAACAAACTACAGCACTGACTTCTTGTTTCTAATGTACCCAGTACCTAGGCTGGGGTAACCTCTTTTACCGTTTACCACCGGCACTGAGAGAGCGACACAGATAGACAATAGAGATATTATCCCCACTCTAACTCTATTCGCTCGGTCTTGACCAGGCGTTCCAGGTACAAAAACTTGTTTACTTTTTTTGTAGGAATGTGGTATATCAGATGTCGTTGAAGTACAGTTGCCCATCTACGTAGTCCTTTATAATGGTATAACTTTTAACATTGTTTACGGGAAATCCAAAGACTTTTATTATACATTTTTTTGGTGATATCGATTTCTTATTTAAGGATGCACATATCCTCAAAGTTTTAGAGTTAAGTTCTGAATAACCCTGTATAGAACAATTCATAAAAGAATTACAAGTCTGAAGTATATATACGTAAAACTTTATCATACATTAAAAATTAAATTATCATCAATCAATAATATCACAAGATCTTTTCTTTTTATCGGAAAATTTATTATTTTACCTAACGAAATAATCTTGCCAGACACTGATTTTATGAGGAAAAGTGTGACATGAAAAATCGCAAGACCGAAAATGGAGCAATTTTGTCAACTTCCAGTCTTTGGAGCAACATTACTGATACTGAAAACATCAAATATCTATTTATATACAACTTTGTCCTCCTTTAAGTAGTTTTAATAAAAAAGTACTTGAAAGTAATGAATGTAGTTGCTGATTTGAACTCGGTTTTTAATATTAATTCATACAAATATGCACGATGACGTGTGTGAAATGATTTAACGGACCAATTGGATCAACATTTCCCTATAATTTCACGCGGCGCATTCGCCAAAATACAAGAAATTCTTTTACGAGGCAATATGTTCAAAAATCAAATAATTTTATAAATGTTGGACCAAAGATGACAGGGTCTATATTTAATTCAGACGTAATTAACTGTCTCCTTTCTTGTTTGAGAACATTTGAATCAGTCAGTAAAGACATCAAAGTCGATATTTTCATACCTGCAACACTATGAGGGAAAGATTAATAATTAGTAATAATTAAAACCATTCGGTTGGACATAATTTCCCAACAGAATAACGTAGGTATAGATAATAAACCTATATTTAAATTTTAATTTAGTTATTATAAATCAAACGCTTTATAACGTTCTAAACTTTCATTAAAAGAAACGAAAATAAATTGAAGGATAATAAACCTTTGATAAAATTTGAATTGAAAGATAATAAATAAATACTCCAATGTATTTGTAGGTTTATGTTGGTATATATAATATAGGAATATATAGGGTTTTAACACAACAGTAAGTTTCTTTAGCTTACTGTTGTATCAAAACCCTATATATTCCTATATTATATATACCAATATAAACCTACAAATACATTGGAGTATTTATTTATTATCTTTCAATTCAAATATATATAGGGTTATATACAAGGATGGACAAAGTTATTTAAATACTCCATTCATTTAAAAATCATGTATAGAAATAATAATACGATAATAATAATAAGAATAACCATAATACACGAATTACAAAAATGCTATTACAAGAATAAAAAATAAGAAAACACAGAAAGATTTCAAAAGAAAACAATATTTTGTTTTTCCAAAGTTACATTAATGGCGGATCTAAGAAAATAATTAAGGTAGTACCATCGGCATATTCCCGTTTTGTGGATTGCCCATTTCGTCGACTGGACATTCTTCCTGTTTTAGTACCCTTTTGTTGACTGAGGTCTAAATCACTTTTAACTCTTCCCGTTTTGTCAACTGACCCAATTAAAGTTCCGAATTAAAGCTTCAGCACCAGGTTAGGTTAAGTAAATTCACAATATTTTCATTTGACAGTCCTAAGTCTGTATAAAGTGTGATTGAAAGACTTTTGCTGTTGTGAAGTGACTAATATCTAGTGATTTATGGAAAGAATAAATTTTAAGCATTAGATTTCCATTTCAGATAAAAAGGTTTAGTGATCGACGAAAGGGGAATTATTAATGACATCGATGTATACGTTAAAAGGGCAGTAGACGAAACGGGGCATTTTCTAACAGTCGACAAAAGGGGAGTCGACGAAAGGGGAATTATTAATGACACCGATGTATAGATTAAAAAGCCAGTAGACAAAACGGGACATTTTCTAACCGTCGACAAAAGGGGAATTGACAAAAGGGGAATCGACAAAAGGGGAATCGACAAAAGGGGAATCGACGAAAGGGGAATTATTAATGACACCGATGTATAGGTTGAAAGGCCAGTAGACGAAACGGGAAATTTTCTTACAGTCGACAAAAGGGGAATCGACGAAACTGAATCGTATCATCCTAGATCAATGAGGAACAATTATGAGATACATGCCCCATTTTGAAATAAATGGGTAGAATGATTTGAAATTTGATGAGTAGAACACAGAGACGTATTCTGTGAACCCCCCTCCCCGCCGTTATTTAAACAATACATTTATAATTCTGAAGAATTCAGGTCTCTTTTTTCGATTGAAAAGAGACTTCTTGCTACATTCTATTACTATTACTACATATTACTTCTTGTACAACCCTGTGTAATATTTCAGACGGTAAAAAAATTATGTGGTGGAAATTTTGGTCCTCACTGCATATGCTTTATTAAGTATTTATTGAAATTACAATGGAAATTAATTGCTTTCTTTGACAGTGGACTTCGTTCCATTAAACACGGTTATTACTACATCTAATTCGAGTGAAAGACTGATTTTTCTTAAGTTATTTGGTGGTCGATTTGATTTGGAAGTAAAGTAAGTAATAGAAGGATTTTAAGGTAGTTCGAATATTTCATGCAAAATCTAATTTCCCATTTCTTACCATGTTTAGTGAATATTATGTTATAATTTTGTATGTCCAGCTTCTCTTTCTTTCTTCTTTAGTAACCTATAACTAACCACCTTTCTGAGTATTGAAGGATCTTCCTTGAAGTATTTTTTGACAAAAAATGACGACAATTTTATCTGACAACGTTATTCAAAATAGATGTCTTTCATTTTCCTGATTTAACTTTTAATTTACACAACTGTTAAGACTGACTTTTCTTGAGTATTTAGATTTTCTTCTAGACCTTCCTCTGGTAAGTAAAGTAGGTAGTAGAAGATGGAACTATAAGATGGCAGGAATCATCATGATTTTATTTGGAGATGTCCATCGAGTTTTTATCGGGAAACTTCAGAGGATATCGTCTTATCGATAATGTCTTGTTATATTTTTCAGTAACCTTTAGTCGAAAGAATTTCTGTGTATCATACTTTTAGGTTATTATTAAAATAGGCAAATTGACTCGTCCGACCACTTCACATCAAAGTTACCTCAATATCTGAAATAGACCGATAAGATAAGCAATTGAGATAAAGTGTTTATGTCCGGGTGTTCATTAGGCGGGGGATGACACGGGCCGCCTTCTGGGAAAACTATTGATCGCGGACAGCTCTGGTCATTGAGTGACGTCACGGCGGTCGAAATCGACCGATTTTCCCACAGCCAACTACCCCTCTCGCAGATCGAAATCTGAGTTGGTCTTCGCTGCCGATATTTTTGTTGTTTTTGGTGTCCCTGGGGAATATGTGCATGAGTGTTTCTTATTTTGTGTCCCTACGTGAGATGTGTGGTCACAAACGGCTCAAGGTAAGAATTACAGAAGCATCTTTCACCCTTCAACTGTATAGGGCAATAATTTTGAACAGGGTGTAAATAAATTGAAGACCAGCTAGATGAATAAGCAGAAATACCCATAAAAATATATATGCGCGCAATACGTTTCCGAAATAACATATATTGAAATAGGAAATAGTTGCTTATAGTTGAAATGCAATAATCCTAAGTTCACATTTTTTAAAATTACTCTATATCTCCTATTTTATACAATATGAACATAAATTGTCCATCCCCTGTACCAACTTATGAATCATTCAAGATAAAGATCAAACAAAATATAAATAATTTTCCTTGTAATAGGCTGAATTTCTCTTTCAAAAAATGAAAACAAAAGCCAAGGTAGGGCTTGTTAATGATCATGCTTCATCATATTCAGAAATCTGCCTTCAGGTAAAAGATTATTAAAGAATTTTAGAGAGTCACTCATCAAAGCGAATACATAAATACTGGAAAACTGAAGAAAATAACAACTAAAATTTTCGTAAAAGAAATACCCTATGAATGTCTACATACTGTGGAATTTGATGATTATATCTCTAATTGGAAGGGAATAACCTGACTTTAAAAAAGGCCGCATGCTACAACGTACTGCATACGGTTGCATAATTTATGGCGTGACCTAATTTATACCTAGGCAGTGCATTCATAATGTGCATAACGTGGAACTGCACAGATTTTGTGGAGAAATTGTTATTCTATGTTTTTCTTGTTTGCAATTTTAAGATATTCCGGAACTTAAGATAGAAATGAATTATTCACAACTACCTACCAAAGATTTTTTTGATATTAAAAGGTTCTGAAAACTGCTGAATTTACCGCCACTATTAGCTATTAGAAGAGATCATCATTAAAGGTGTGGTGTCTAGAGGCTGTTAGAGGTGCAACAGGTCATCGACTATATTGATCCGCAGGATATCTAAGAGGAAGAAGGAAGAAGAACAGAACTCGTCGACCAATGGCTAGAATCAGAAGGCTAGATGAGAAATTCAGTTGGAATATTAATGTCAAAGATCATCGGCAAAGCACCAGTATCTTTACGGATGTGCTGCAGACTTTTTGATATGACCTGGGATTACCACCATCTATCAGTCCTATACAATCCTCATTTATATTCTTAAATTGTAGGTGTATTCAATGGTCAAAAATAAAAAGAAAACTGTACACAAGTCTCTTTACAGAAAATACAATGCTTCAGAATAACATAACTTGCGTAGGTATACGTACTCTCTGCTGGGCATGCAAGAATATCTAAGGGATCATTAACAGCGTAACAATTAACATATGTATGTCCAATTAACAAACGCTATGTTTACCTGGTACAACCTTAAGAAACCATTTGAGGTGATCATGATGTCGGTAACTCTGCGAGCTTGGAAATTCAGAAATAGTAAGGTAACTGGCCTTGCCTGAAAACAACGCACAAGAGAAAACTATCCAGGAAAGGCGCAACAACATCCTTCATTAATCCATAGCCGTTTTATGTGACATCGAAATCTGAAATGGGTAATGAACACAATATGTAGGGTGTTTCACATAAAAGTCCTCAGCCTCATATCTCGGCAATGGAAAGATATATTTTGATTTTGAAAAAAACAGTTGATAGAGCTCAGCTATGGCTTCGTCACGGAGTTCAACTTGATTTTTTCAGAGCAAATTGGAGATGGCGCTGAGGTCGAAAAAAATTTTTCGTTAGCAGGAACTTTGCAACAAGGTTTATCCGATACTTTGTTCAATTCTAAACAATTTTTGTTAAATGTCTATTTTTCAAAAACTTAATAGTTTCAGAGATATCGGGCTCTTCATTTGGTGAGGCCCAAACTCAAACGTATTTTAAAGTTTCGAATGATTACCGTATACAATGAAACAATAAGTATTAAGTTTTTTTAAAAATAGTCATTTGACAAAAATCGTTTAGAATTGACCAAAGTATCGGATAAACCTTGTTGCAAAGTTCCTGCCAACGATAAATTTCTTTCGACTTCAGCGCCATCTCCAATTTACTCTGAAAAAAATCAAGTTGAGCTCCATCATCTGTTTTTTCAAAATCAAAATATATCTTTCCGTTGCCGAGATACGAGGTTGAAGACTTTTATATGGAACATCCGGTATAATAGGACGGAAACACACAAAGGGCCAAAGAGTGCTGACATTTGAAGTAACTCGAGATTAGATCTTCTCAACTGATCTTTCAGATATCCTCACAAGGAAATATGCAAATCTGAAAATGATTGATGTTAGTTGTACCTAATCGGAAGAACAAGAACAATATTATGAAATGTGAATAAATAAAGAAATTGGTCGCTAGAGGCTGAAGTATCTGAATAAGCTTTCTTAAACCATAAGGAAGTTAAAAACAGCTTCAAGCAGAGACTAGTGCTAGACCTCTCCAAATCTGTAGAAGCTAAAGCTTCTACACTGGAGTGGAAGAAGAAGGCAAAAGGGAAATCTGAAAAGATCCCATGATCGGGAAGAAAGCATTGAGAGAATGTACGGCCCATTTGTATCTAATCTATATATGACTAGAGATTGTTGAGCAAGTCGGCAATATCAGTACATAGTAGGGTTCCTAATAGTTATAGATAAATAATCGATAATTCAGAGCTTGCAGATATACGACCTAGTTGCTCAAAAGGTACAACAACTCATAAATTACAGCTAATCTGACCTACTTTAACAAAATAATAATTAATTTAGTAATGACTTATTTTAACACAATAAATATTGTACTAGCTCGAACAAATTTGATTTTTTGAAGATACCTACCTATAATAATTATTAAATTTACAGTTTCTATATAAGAAAAAAAGCTATAACTTTATGTAACAATAGAAATTACAAACTTCATTGTAATGTACTATTATATAATTTGCACTAAGTACAAATTACTGTAATAGAATAGGTAATTTTGTATATTATTTGTAGCAGTTATTGGCAATATCGAAAACGGTAGGTATAGTACCTACTCAACGTCAGTATAGCAAAACGTTTTTTTCAGCTTTTATTTACTTACACATAATTATGTGTAATTTTATTTATTACTGTTGTAAAATGAGAATTTAATGACAAAGTACTTTATCATATAAAAGCATTGGATAAAATTAGCCACTGACATTCATATGATACTAATCTATAGGGGAATATTGCTATAGATACTTAATAGTTATTTAGGTAACTATTCCAGAAAGTAGCTTAAGCTGCAGCTTTATTGTGGGGTCAAGTGGGCAAGCCTCCGAGTCAAGTAATAGTATTTTACATTACAAGTCCAGTAGGTGAGGTATGACAGTACGAGTTTTTTTTACAGAAAGTGTAAACGAGTACTGAAAAGACCTGGGCGTATATGGTATGATATTTTATTTCATACTACTATCGTCGTTTTAAATTAAAATTGAATTATTGTAAATTTTAAACCAATCATTAAAATAAAATCTCACAATATTCCAATTGCATCACAACAGCGCAACAACCTTGACATGCGAAGTGACATTAACATGACATTAACCTTTTTTTGAAGTACATAATTTTCTTTTTTTGTATAATAATGGAGGAAATTTTAAATAAATCGATGGGACATGTAGGTAAATAAATGATATGTATATACATATACATAAAAATGTCAAGAATTGATTTAAACTCAAAAACATAGTTCCCTAAAAACAATCAGGTAAAATGTTGCTACGCAACAACATTACACTATCAGGTACAATTTTCACATGAATGTCATTGGCATACATTACCGCACTAGTTCGGTAAAATGTCACGTTACCGAACTGTGCTGAGAGCTGAAAGTGTACTCTTGTATAGTCTTTATAATCTCAATTGAAACTGCATAAAAAATTCCGACAAACGACACACGTGCGTAAACAAAGAGGCCGCCGTCGAGGTGCAGGTATTTCTTTTGTCGTAATTTTTTTTACAGTTTCAATTGACATATTATAGACTATACTCTTGCGCATGAAGATTGCTGCTTGAGGCACAGCCGAAATACTTTCAGAAACTACTAGTTTTATCTATCGTCTTACAAGTTATAAACTTTTTATATTATGAGAAGTATTGTTAGTAGATATAGGTAGTACTTATATAACACTACTAGCATGGTAAAAGGGTTTTTACTGGCGGACAAAAGGATATGACTGGCGAGTCGTAGACGAGCCTGTCACCTTCGGAAGCCAGGAAAAACAGTTAGATATAGTCTTTATAGTGTAAATTTAAATTGTAAAAAAAATTCCGACTAATACACCTACACTTCGAGGGCGGCCTCATTGTTTAGGCACGTGTGGCGTTTGTCGGAATTTTTTATGCAGTTTCAAATTAGGTTATTGTTAGTAGTGATGAGAAACACACCTTAGTTTGGGTCGTTGCTATTATCTGTCTGACAATTATTGTCAAATTGACAGACAGATAACGACCTGCTTAACCGCAGGCGCTATTATAGCAGTGACCTCTACTGTCTTTGAGGAAGACAATCCTACTTATTTATTTGAAAGAGATGCCGAAAGCAACTACTTCACCGATCGAGATCAATCACAGACAGTGACCGGTTTCGCGCTTATTATGCGCTCGTCAGAGTTCCATAGGTAGTGGACTTAGCAGTCTCTGCATCAGCAGATGGTTCGGTTTCAACTGTTTCATCGTCCAAATTTTGTATTACCGGAAATAACAGTTGTACCATGATCTTTAATATATATGATACAAATAAAACACGATTGTCTAATGTATATAATGCTACCAAAGAGACTAACTTGTAAAACTGACAGTTAACTTGTAAAAATAAACTTTCTTAATTAATATGGTGTTTTGATATATTGACGTTTATAAATGAGTAACAAATAAAAACATTTTTCGATATTCATATCGGAATTTCCATTACGATACTTGATGAGTTATCAAATATCCCATCCCGTCTCTTAATATGAAAGTTTACGATACTGATATCGTAAATAACTATTACAGGCAGCGAATCAGTGAATGTTAAGTAGATTTACTCCACAATATGAAATAAAAATACTTTTCAGGCAAGTTACGTACACTACTTTTCCTGAAACTATCAACTAAGTATTGCAAAAGAAATAAAAAATCTGTAATAGTTTTGCTTTCCACATTGATTTATTAATAGGTATTGATATTTAACTTGCAATTACTGCATTTAATGGAAATACTTTATTTGAATACACTTGGAATATTTATTGTAGTGTCGTCGGTCATTGCAGTAGGTGTAATATTTGCATTCTTCTAATCGTTGTTTGAATATCTAAAGTGTCAGTAGTAGCAGTCGATACTATTTGGACCTTGCAGTTCTCAGTCTAGGGATATATTTTAACCTTTCATTTTGAATTGTGTGAGTTATATTTATTTTACTGTTGTTGTGTTGTTGCCAGCCGCTGTGTTTTATAAGATGGTTTATGTTGCCACCATCCACGACAGATGAAGTTGCTGAAGGTCGACATAATGCCCAGTATTTGCTTTAAAACTTGGTTATTTTAAAAACTCTATCATTAGCTAAATCTTTCACGATGGCTACGCTTAAACTTAGGTGGTCTCTTAGTATCTATTTATAAAAAACAAAATAATGTTGGTAATTATATAGGTACAAATATTTTTATTGATTTTCTCCTTTAGGTTAAAGTTCATTCCCTTACGAGTATATTAATATGGGAGGTTAATGGATATGTCTCTAATATTTCGGCATAAAGAGACAGGCATACACTATGCTTATGAATAACTAGAAACACTTTTTACAGTATGGTCTTTGGAATATGGTCTTATGTACTAGAAACTGACTAATATGAACCCCTATAATAACTTAAAGGGTATCCAAATTTAACCTTCTGATAATAAAACACACAAAACACTTTAAATATTATTATTTTAATATTTTATTTTTAAGTACAAATGTTGCGGTTAATGATGAAAAATGATATCAGACAAGTACCCCCCCTCTCCTTCCTTGCCATGCTAACATTCTTTTCCTAAAATTTTCGATAACATTTTCGCAGACATTCCGTCCAATTTCTCCAATTGCTTAAGTAGTGTTAACTCGAAGTTGTTCGGTTGTTTGAGGATTGTTAGCGAAAATTCTTTCTTTCAAAAAGCCCCACAGGAAATAATCCAGTGGCGTTAGGTCGTACGACCTAGGCGGTCAATCCGTACAGGACACTGTAGGCTAAATAGACACATGAATCTTATGGGACTCTCAGAAGAAGCAACTTTCAGATTCTGTCAAGAAGAAGAGGAAACCTAAGTACATTTACTGTGCCAGTGCGAGGGCCTGACAAGACTGAGATTTCAAATGCTTGGGGAAGGTAGACCAAGAACCAACAGCTACATGGAAGAGTGTCTATCAAGGCTGTGGAGTCTAATGCAAAGGACAAAGCTGGGCAGAGTGCTCTAAACAGGTTGGGAGTGCCACAATAGATCTTCTAGGTCGCGGTGGATCAGGCCAGGGGGCCGACTCCTATATAAATCTAATCTAATCTAGGCGGCCAATAATTAGCGTTAGTGCTTCGAGAAATTATTTGATAGGCAAATATCTCCCTTAAAATATTTTCAGTGTTTCATCCGCTATATGAAAAGTGGCACCGTCCTGTTGAAACCACATGTTCTGGACGTTCATACCTTCCAATTGATTCTACAAATAATCTGTTATCATTGTCCTGTATCGAGTTCCATTTACAGTAACCGCATCACCAGCTTCCTTCTGGAAGAAAAAATGACCAATCACGCCTCTCGCTCAAAACCCACACCACACAGTGACTTTTTTTGGATACAGTCGTGTCTCCAGTATTGTTTTTGGATTTTACCTTCTTTCTAAGGTCCATTTAACAAATGTACGACGTAACACGTGATCATTTGGTTTTAATTCTTGAGTAAACAGTATCTTACAAGTTAGTAGTGGTAAGAAACACATCGTAGTACCCTCTTTGGGTCTTTGCTACTACCTGTCTGACAATTATGGTCTAATTGACAGACAGATAACGATCTGCTTTTATGCAGATGCCATTACAGCAGTGACCTCTATTGTCTTTAAGGAAGACAATCCTACTTATTTATTTATTTGAAGAAGATGGCGAAAACATCTACTCCACGGCCAATATGCCCCGACTGGCCATTACATAACGAAATACGGAAAAGCAGGTCGTTATTTGTCTGTCAATTTGACAATAATTGTCAGACAGATAGTGCAAGACCCAAAGAAGGCACTACGGTGTGTTTCTCACCACTACTAACATTCACGATGCCCATTAGGCAATCACGTCGTAGCATCGTTCATCGAGTCCACTATAATACCTATGGCCATCTGATGAGCGCAAAATAAGCGCGAAACCGGTCAGTGTCTGGTAGAAGGTCTCAATGAACGATGTGGCAACTCCTATGGAGATGCCAATGTAATGCAATGCCAGTCGGGGCATATTGCTATGTATACAACTACTCCGTGGAGTAGTTGTTTTCGGCATCTCCTTCAAATAAATGGATCTTTTATCGAGCCGGTGGCTCAGGGCTTAGCGTCTCGATCGCTCAACCCAGAGGTCAAGGGTTCTAATTCCCATTCCACCAACAATTTTTCATTAAATTGTTTACTCGTAGATCAAGGCTTATTCGCAGGGATGGCTTGGCAACCATCCTGGCGATGGCCTAGGATGGGAAGAATGTCAACTTGGTGTTAATGTAAAAGATTAAAATCAGTTGATGTTTGACTTGTCCCCCTAACTAATGAGGTTTTCCAGGTTTCCCTCATTCCAGCACTGAATGGTGGTTAGGGCCTACCAACGTAAGTCGTTCCTGAGGCGCAAATGCGGCCCGCGAAATAATAATATGCCGCCCCCTCTCCCACACAAGTCTTCGACTTTCGGGCTAATTCTTGTGATTAGAATGAGGGGTAGAGATATTATTATTATTATTATTATTATTTTAATGTTTGAGAATTTACATTTTCGGGTTTTCACTATACTAGACCTTACCGTGTGATTGTTTGCTTCTGACCGGGCACCACGATTGTAAACATGTTCTCTGTTAGATTTTACTGACCCAGAATGTTCAAATTTCTTCATAAAATTCTCAATAACTTTAACAGATGGTGCCAAATTCCTTCTAAAATACGTTCGGCATCTTCTTGCAGTTTCGGCAAAACTTCAAGACTTTCTGGTAACGAGTTTTCACAATAAATATGCGTTCTTCAATGGACAATCGCTTCATCATTACCAAGCCACAATTAATGGCAGAGTTTTTACCTGACTTCTGTGACTATAGGAAAACTGTCAATTAAGATTGGTATAAACAGTGGCCCATTAAAAGCGGAAGGGAAAATTTGGACACCCTGTACTTCCAAGTAATTTTCTCTAAATTCCTAAAGGTGCATTTAAATTAGAGCGAACAGAAGCGAGCGAACGAATTCGTTCGCTCTAATATATGCAGAAACACGTACCAGTTCGTTCGCTCCCATTTTGTTCTTCATTGTGTACTAAATTACGCAAGCTTAAGCAAACGAATTCGTTCGTTCGCTTCTGTTCGCTTTGATTTAAATGTACCTTTAGAATACATTGTGTATCTAATCATGATGGCGAAAAATTCCGATATTTGAATTAAAGTAAATAAAGTAGAAGTTTAATAGACGAAAACAGATGTTATACCAATATTCTGTCTATAGCTCATTTGTGGCTTAAACTTCTATGATTTATCAAACTGATATATACTCAATTTCAATACTTCCTGTTTTATTCATTTTAATTTAGGCAAATGGTATATTTTCAGTAAAAATCACAAATAACAAAAAAACAGGAAACCAGAAGCATACAAATTAATTTTTCCACGGTCGGGAGTAGAAATCAGTTTCTATGACATCAAAATTGAAACAGAAGTAGTCGATTATTCCCAAGGGAGTATAATGCTCCCAAGGGAGTTTACATTATGGAGAACGTTTTTCATGCAAAAAAAGAGAGACATTGAAATTATTTATTGACATTTAAATTAAATGTAACATTTGTACAATTTTCAAAATTAATATTAGAAGGAATATTACTTTCGCTTACATTTAAAGTTTTTGTGATTGCGCTAGTGGTGGTACCTACTAAAACGTGATTAGCAATTTTGGTCTTATTTTCAATGGAGTTCTCGACATAACCCTCAGCGACTGTCGTTGATTTCCAACCAGCATGACGCTTTATTGTCGTGATATCCACACCAGCATCTGCCAGTCATGTCGCTGAAGATCTTCGTAAGCAGTGACCAGTATAACATGCAACATCAGGTAATTTTAAATACGAAGCTACTACACTAGGAATTTTTCCGATGGTATTCTTGCCAACTGGCTGCGAACTACATTTTCCTGCTTTGTAGTACAAAAAAGGCGCTTATGCTTGACGTGGGGAGAACGAAGGGACAGGTATTTTCGATACAATTCAAGCATATTTCCCACATCGGTAACCACAAAGGTTCGTGGAATCTTTGTCTTAGTGTTTGGAATTTTTACAATCAAGGATGAGCCTACATCCTCAATATCATCTACAGTTAAATTGACTAGTTCATCAGTTCGACAAGCTCCGGCAATCCCCAGAATTAATACAACTATAAAAAATCAAAATACTAAATAATTGAAATACCTAACAACAAAAGTAATCTTACCTTAATCATTAAGAATTCTTTGTCATCTGCAGTTGATAGAAAACGGTCGATTTCACCCTTTGTCAATATTTTCGATTTTTTCGCCTGATATCCGTCACCGGTTCTTTTCAAAAATGCGATCAGTTTGGGGAATTTGCTTATATCTATGTTGTCGTAAATTATCAAGCATGACTTAACCATAGAATATTGCGCCCATAATGTGGAAGACTTGTAATTCTTTGCATTTTCACTGAAGTATGCCAACAAAACATTCTCGCTGTATACTTGAATATTTTTCTCAGCGCACCACGTTTTGAACCGATTGTAAGCTATATCGTATAAAGATCTTGACTTCGTAGGTAACAAATTGCTTATTGCAATATTTGCAGCCTCCACAATCTCTTCCTACTCACAATTATTCATTGTGCACTAAACAAACTGTAAACTAAACCAAACTAACATCTTAATTTGACAATTCTTTTTGTTTGTTTATTTTGTAGGTATGACAATAACTCAACGACTACTAAATAAATGCTCAAATCCGAATACAATAATTCTGGTGCTACTTACTTCATAATAACAAAATATGTGTTTTTAAGTTAATGAGACCGTGGAAAAAATAGTATATACCATTCGGGAGAAATGCTATTTTGTCCTCGGTGCATTGTACCGGTTCAAATTGCACCTCTGCCAAAATAACGCATTTCTGTCCCTTATAGTATAATATACTATTAAATAGCTCTAAAAAATAAATGACCTGAGATATTACAAATGAAAATTTATCTACTACATTTTGACCTACATAAAATATTGCCTCGACTTTTATGGTCGCACGTAGGCTGATTTTGGAACTAAATAATGTCAACTACGCTTTTAATAGTTTTAATACAAGCACATTTCATAATAACTACAGCATTTTGCATTACAATCTAGTAGACTTACGTCTAACTTCGAACTGATCTAACTGTCAGATAAAAATTACAAATAACAATAATTATTATCTTTTGTTGCAGGTTGAAAACGATGGCCTTTTTCCATCACGAGAATGGAATTGAATTGAAAATTATGTGATAACGAGTCCGTCCAAGAAAGAATTAGCAACACATTGCTCACATTCGATGCTCAATATGACTTTGGAAATATGCAACAATATGGATAACCTACAGAATTGTGATATTGATTTTAATTTTTCCCCCATGGATCCTGACACGGAGACAGAAATTGCTACGAAACACTTGCAACACCTAAATAAGGAACTGTTCTTCGACTCTAACTCAAATACTTTGGAAGCAACATCACCTGACAACAATATAACTTTGCTGCAAAACCTGGAAAGTCAACCAGGTGTGGAATACTTGCCAAGTGAAGTACAAAACTGTATTGAAGTCGAATCGACGAATGTTATAAGCATACCAGAGAGCCAAATAGTAAAAATACAATTCCAGAGTGAGAATGGTATAATAAATACTGAGTATATAGTTAATGAGGAAATGCTTCAAACGCAGCTAGCCAACCAAAACATTAATACAAACTTCCTTGACTTAAAAGAAGATTATTACGAGGAAATCATCCCCTATCAAATCTACGAGGAGACTATAAAGAATACTACGGAAAATTTCGAGATTGTCCAACAGATGGAAGAGAAGGAAATGGAGGAAAGGTCTACTTCGGAAAACTTGCAGCAGAATTCAATGAATATCGCGATGCTAAGTCCTCAAAGTGAACACGAGGAGCAAAATGAAACTGATCTAACTAGTCTGAACTGGTTGCACAACATAACCAACATAATGTCTGTCCCCAACCTCCCCACCCCTCCCGTGTCTCCCTCTCCTAAACCTAAAAGGAAGACTAATAACACTAGTCAGCAGGAGGATTTGACGATAAACATCAACTACTATAAGAAGAATGGGGACAAGAAACCGCCGTTTTCCTACGCCACCTTGATTTGTATGGCTATGGGGAAAAACGGGAATAAAATGACGCTGTCGGCTATTTACCATTGGATAAGGGAAAATTTCTTATATTACAGAAAAGCCCATCCCAGTTGGCAGGTAATATTTTATTATTAACCATATATGTATATCTTATGTAAAAAGTCCAGTGTGGTCCATCGGATGAGGTCAAATCATTTCGCTTGCAACCCATTAAAGTTTATATCTCTGAATACGATTGACTGAATCTCATTGCAAAAGCGTGTTAAAAAGTGTTAAACAATGAAATTAACATAAATATAACTATATCTGATAAGAATTCCCCTTAATTGTTTACATCAGTTTGCATGATCAAATAAAATTATTCTTGATTTATCGCGAATCGCACAGAAAATAGTTGCTTAATAGAATCTACTTTTAACACCTCAAAATGTTACAGCAATTGTGATTATAAGGAAAAGTGGTTGTAGGAAAGGGATAGCAGAAATAGGACCCTTGGAGTAACCATTTCGAGGGTGAATTTTTTATACTCCCTCTCCTGCAGTCAGTGATTTTGATAATCACTGCAGATCACTATGGACAAGTAATCACAGATGAATCTACTATGCATTTGTGGATATCCAGAAATGTATTTTAATAATAGCTAATGTTTCTAGAATTCAATTCGGCACAATCTGTCTTTAAACAAATGTTTCGTGAAACATCCGAGGTCTAAAGACGAGCCGGGAAAAGGAGGGTTTTGGAAATTGGACCTAGAGAGGTTAGAGGAATCGAGGAGGTCTAAGAGGAGGTCTAGTTTGACGGTTAGGGCACCTAGGAATCGGCATCCAGAGGGGAAGGTTCCTAAACCTCCTAGGAAACCAAAAAGGTAAGATATGGAAGATTGGATATGGTTTGTATATATCTTTTAGGCTCGCAGTAAACTCTGCCATGAAATGCAGATCGATTATTATTTTACAGGGGATGTAATCTCAAAATACAAATCAAACAGTACCAGTACAAATCAGTACCTAAAAATTATCCGCAGCCTTGATAGAGGCTCCTCCATGTAGCTGTTGGCTCTTGGTTTTCTTTCCCCAAGTATTTGAAATCTCAGTCTTGTCTAGGCCCTCGCACTGGCACAGTACGTGTACTGAGGTTTCCTCTTCTTCTTAGCAGAATTTGCAAGTTCCTTCCTCTGACAGTCCCGCAAGATTCATGTTCCTGTTTAGCCTACAGTGTCCTGTCAGTAGACCCACTATTATTCTGATGGCCTTTTTATTCTGGCCTAACAGATCTGCTGTGAATTTAGGAGTCTGAAGATGAGGTAACGGCTTATCTATAAAAACATTATTTTTTCAGGTACCGTCCCTCCCAGAACACAGGCGAAAGGAAGCACAACATCCTCTCCAACATATCCATATGTGGCGAGACCGACATCGAGAACTTCGAGCAAACCAAGAAGAAAGACGTCGCTACCGCAAAGCCAGTAGAGAAAGAGAAAGACGTCGAGGAAGCGAAAGAGGACTTCGTCCCCGCTTCGATGCCAAATCAGTCGGTTATAACGGAACCTGTAAATCAGATGTTGGGAGAGGACGAACTCACGGGTTTGCTGCTTGCGACCAACGGGTGGGATGAGTGCCAGCTGGAGTTGTTGGATTCGCTGTTAGATTCGTTGTAATATAGGATAGGATGGTCATATGGTTCTGATTTGTGAGGCATGGCCTTTTACAATGGTTTTATAATCGATATGCAATGTGCAGTTATTGTAACCAGCAAATAAGTGTCAATAATTTTTTGTAGAGTGTACAGATGTGGGGAATGGATTACTTGGATTTATTAACTCATATAGGGAAATTTCGAAGATTGATTTTCACTGTTTCTATCGTAGATTCGGAATCTGATGAAATAAATCAGATTAAGTCGAGACCTGAGATAGTTGATCAAAAGTGTTTTAGCGCGCAAGTTTGAGTGCTGTTCATGTTTTTGAAATTTGTCTTTGCTGTGGCAGCTCATTTTTTGTTTTTCACTTTGGTTTAATTTTTACATTAAGGTTTTGGTTCCACTTAATATCGTACCTATCTATAGTTTAGTTACCAAAAATTAAGACCTTATCTAATAAATTGCGCTTTTTATGTTTAGGAATAAACAATGGGGAACTTAAAAAAATAATTTGGGAATTAATCATAGTAGAAATTTCTAACGTTTATATTTTTATTAACTCACCATTTCTGAAATACCCATTTAAACCTAATGGCTCAAGATAACTTACATCCTTGCTTATATACAAGGCTTAGACCTATTTTAATGTAAAAAGCTCAAGAAACTTAAATTTCTATGGAGATTAATCACAATGCGCATAACGTCAACTGTTCATATCATTTAAAATCCTGAACTGCATTTAAAGTCACTTACCTTAAAAAGAAATTCTGAAAAATGAAATGAGTACCTCTATTTTTTTATATTAAGATGATGCCTTTTCGCGTGAACTATATTGATATGGAGCTTATATTATGTTTGTACCTGATTTATAACTTTTTTAAATTTATTGCGGAGTAAATACTAACTGACACGTGAAGAAACCTACACTGGATTTCAGATAAGCACGTGGTAGAAAAAATGTACTGAATTTAGGAGAAACATAAGTTGTATATTGATATATTTCTGTAGAGCTGCACTGTAACTCAGGTTATTTTTGAAAATTGCACACCTACACTATATATCAAATAATCTCTTGTGGTTGTTTCTTCTGCTAAGGACATGGTCTCCAGAAAAATTAAGCGCAATGGTAATAATTGTTTCAGATGCAGTTTAGTTGGACTACTATTATGTAACCTCATTAACTAGATTAAGTTTATTTCTGTTTGATAGATATACAGGGTGTCCACCTAGTGCGCGTAAGTCCAATATCTGGGTTAATAAAAGAGATAACTTAATTTTTTTTTCTACAGGGTTGTCTAATATCCCGAGCTGCACAAAATGAAAATATATTTACATATTCAGGGTGTTCAGTTTTTCCTGGACAGGTACCAACTTCGTTTTTCTAAATGGGAATATATATTTTTTATTGCTTTTTCGAACTAAACCCTTGATTTTAGTAGGACTTTCATCAGCTTTCCCTATACCTAACTTAAACTGTTTTTGAAATATTGACTGGTGAATATTGACATTTTTGCAACTTTGACACCCTGTAAAATCTAAACGATTTGAGATCAAGCAAAACGGTTTGCACATTCCTATCTTAACTTTTTATAAGCTATCGTTTGATACTAATTTCAAATTTATCCAAGAATTAAAAATTTTCGGAGAATTTTTAATTCCTGGATACATTTGAAATTAGTATCAAACGATAGCTTATAAAAAGTTAAGATAGGAATGTGCAAACCGTTTTGCTTGATCTCAAACCGTTTAGATTTTATAGGGTGTCAAAGTTGCAAAAATGTCAATATTCTCCCGTCAATATTTCAAAAACAGTTTAAGTTAGGTATAGGGAAGGCTGATGAAAGTCCTACTAAAATCAAGGGTTTAGTTCGAAAAAGCAATAAAAAATATATATTTCCATTTAGAAAAACGAAGTTGGTACCTGTCCAGGAAAAACTGAACACCCTGAATATGTAAATATATTTTCATTTTGTGCAGCTCGGGATATTAGACAACCCTGTAGAAAAAAAAATTAAGTTATCTCTTTTATTAACCCAGATATTGGACTTACGCGCACTAGGTGGACACCTTGTATACTTGTCATTCTTAAAAATTTTCCAAAAATACTAGGATTTAGTTTCAAAGTAATGTTTATTAACACTTATTGAATATTTCAATAATAATTTGTTGCTCAATTTCTAGCTCAAAAAATACTTTCGCTTGAAGTAATTACAAAAATATATGTTATAAATTGCTATTTAACCTCAATGGGTATTATACTATTTTAAAAAATATGTGAAATGAACTAGCACAGTTTGTACATGTCGAAAAATGTGTAAATGTAATAAATTTTTACATACACGAGTGTTTTGTGCCTTTTTCAAACACGTGTGACCAGTTTGTGGGTTTGATTAAACTTTATTGTAAATATAGATAAGAAAAATCGCTTATAAAGTGTGGTAAAGTATATTTATAAATGGTAGGTACAGAAAAACATTGCATGCTAGACGAAAAGTAAAAGCAACATACCTAATTTAATGTTTTTCTGTACTAAATACAGTGTTTGTATACCAAAATGAGCTCTAACCTCTTCCGTCCAAAAAATTAGATGTAGAAATATATTTTATTCATTTTTACTTACGCTCGAAAAGCTCTGACATTTTTATTAATAAAATTTATAAAATATCTATTGGAGTAAATTACTATTTATTAAATCATATTTTTAATAAGATATCGTTTGTAATATGTTTCATCATCACTTCTTTAGATATAGGGAAAATATTAATATTTTCATCATATTTACGAGTTTCCCACACACGTTAGCTCTCATTTGCTATCTTGTGTGGGCAGCTTTATTTGTAATTGTATAGACTTGTTTTCTCTGTAGTTAGTTTTGAAATGTAAAAAATAGTTTTAGTGTTTTTGAGGTGTCATACGTTAATTATTATATATTTTTTCTATTTTGTTATGGGTATAACAGTCTTGAACAAACTGTAAAAAAGTGTATTCTAGTCTTTTGCAATATTTGTATCCATACACAGTTTGCTCAATAAGTATTACAAATTAGCAATATTATTTATTACTGTAAAGGCAACCTCATATTTTATCAATAGAAGTGAAATAAACTTTGAAATATTAAACCTTTCGTTTCCAATTCTTCCAGTTACTTATCTATTTTACACGGCAATAATAATT
Organism: Pogonocherus hispidulus; assembly: GCA_963924545.1. Classification (NCBI taxonomy): domain Eukaryota; kingdom Metazoa; phylum Arthropoda; class Insecta; order Coleoptera; family Cerambycidae; genus Pogonocherus; species Pogonocherus hispidulus. The sequence continues at coordinate 9,148,045 of OZ004698.1, forward strand.
ACCTACTGCTTTATTTAAATACACAATTTAAAGGACTTTGAACTATCTGAATTTGATTAACAAAATTGTTAGCAATTTGATTATTTGAAAATAAACCAAAAATTGCAGAAAAAACAAGAAGATAAAAATATCAAGTATAATCAAAATAATTTATTGTAAATTCTTTAAGTTAAATTATATATAATATAATTAATAATAATATTGATATAATGGCTTGATCCTATTCTAAATCATAAATCGATATTCTTCTTTCACTTCTCATAGACGATTTTCTACTTTCCCTCAGTAATGGTATGTCGTGCTCACTCTTGTAAGAATCCAAAGACCTATCGGTCATGTCACCACTACTGTTACATAACTCTAAATAACTGGTATCCGTCACCGTCTTAAGAGTTTTTAGTATATCAGGGGAGACATTGATCAGACACAGAGTGATTTCTTTCTCGTTGTAGGTGTTTAGAAGACTTTCTAACATCTGTAAAAAAATATGCATGTTTTGTATATCATATTAGTAGATAGGCTATGGGCATTCTGCGCCTCAAACGCGTGTATTTTTTAAAGGACCTAAATTTTGCAAAAAATGACAATTTTTTGCAAAATTCAGGTGATATCTCAGGGATATAATTCGAGGGCCCTTATTACTCACTCTGTTTATAAATGACAGTAAAACAGCCACAAATATTTCTTTGTAGCTCATGACTTATAAAACAACCTGTTGCTAGGGAAAATACGTCGAGTAAATTATAAAGGTCAGTGATTACAGCCATGATGTGTACATTGCAATAGTTGATTGAAAATCTTCCACGTCTAAATATATTGTAATTTACAGAATAAGTTGTTTCTTAACTAATTGCAACAGTTCTTTTAAAAAATAAATCGTGTGTGTCATTAACCCTTATATCTTATTGTCAATACCTAGTTAGTTAGACATACTGAACTGCCTAACTAGTGGCTTTGATATAAGGGTAGCGTGTTAGGCTTTCAAAATTGATGTTACTAGCATGAAATGAATGATAAAACCTATGCTTACCTTAGCTGCAGAATAATCAAGTTTTATTAGGTTGGCACAATCCAGGGCAACGGAGAGTTTTGGAGACTGATTATGCGCTTTTTTCACTACTTCTGACACATAATCAGCCGCAGGATAGTACAGGCCTAGTTCAGGTCTGATGTAGATAAATTGTTTATTATTTTCCTTATTCTGAAGAAAAAAAAATCAAGAGATATAATGAATCGCCTTATGGTATGGTTACCCTTAAAGTTGTGAGAGATCTAGTTATCTATTGATCATGAATTAAGAAATAAACAAAAATGTTAGGTTATAAATTATATTTTTTGCTAAATGCCATAGAGAAAATAGCAGTAAATGGGAGATTCATGAATTTAATTGCAAAGTATGGCATCAAAAGTAGGAGTATATGGGACGAACAAGGAGAGTGTTTCTAAAAGTTTTGATAGTTCATTGCCCGCAAACATCAACAAACTACGCGCAGCATTGTTTTCATACTCAATTTTCAAATTTCTTCATCTAATTCGACAATACTATATAAATGTTACTTATATTTACGACTATCATTAAAGAACATTATAGGGGGTCGAAAGGCCTGAGTGCTGTGGGTAACCGCGCCGCCTTCCAACCACAACAACCACAAAGAACATTATAATTTCATAATATGAACCAGAAAGCTTTCAAACATACCACTCACATCCAAAATTCATATTGTATGTATTATTACTGTAGGTATAAAAAAAATAGTAACACGTAAAAAAACCTCACTAAACATTAAAAGTCCAAAACTTTTGTTCAGTATATTTCTGAAACCAACAGCAGTAACTCGCAGCAATTACTTTCGTTCTATATCCCGAGATTCACTGGCTTACACTCAATCCAAATTACCCTGAATACTTTGAGAAAACCTTTGTCATTTCTTTGGACACAACAGTTATATATTTATTTATTTATTTATTTATTTATTTTTAAATATTTTTTTATTACCGAGCGTATTTCAACAAGAACATTCGGTCTAGACCAGGCCTTCAATAGAATCAGTGCATTAAAAACACTACCAATAACAATAGCAGTCTCCACTCCCTTTACCACTCCAATGATAAACGTCATCAGTGTCAACAGAAAGTCGATTTCTGAAAATAAAAATAAAAATCACGATGATTAATATTTAAAATATTTAAACTGCTACTGTAAAGATCCTGAACTACAACACTTTGTTAACACTACAGTAACACTCAACAACAGGGTTTCCAAAGTGAAACTTATTTAATTTTAATTCTATACTCGGTATGTGAATCGCCCTTATCAGTACAATATTAAGCAGCGGTAGTCTCATCTCATTTATTGACATATATAAGGTGTTCCTAAATATCATGTCCACACTGTAGGAGCTAATTCCTTGTCCAATTTTATGACCAAGAGTTCAAATAAACGTGTCCGAAATTGCCTAATTTTCGAGGTACAGTATGTCAAGGTTTGTAGTCATTTGTAGTTATTATTTAGGTTTGTATCTTGCATTTCTTCTAGTGTTTGTAGATATTAAATTCCTGCTATAAAAATGGGGACATCCCAGTTTTTTTTTACTTTTAACATAATAAACATTTAGATATGCACTGTAATAGTTTTTATTTCTTTTCTGGAAAACGAAGCAAGGTACGAAAAAATGCAAGAAGCAAAAATGTTGTATTTGAAATTGTTTCAGCTAAAAAAAATTCAAAACGTATAAAAAAACCAGTGGCGTCCAATGTTTTTTCCATTAGTTTCAAATAGGTTACCCTCCTGGACGCCACTGGAGCCTACAATTTTAATCTTTTCACGTAAAATAAGCCCATCACTACTTCAAACCAACGTACCAAGTTTCATCCAAATTGGCGAAAGAGTTTTCAAGATATTAATTAAAAAAACGATTTTTTATAAAAACCTTGACACCCTGTATCTCTAAAACGATGCAATTTAGGAAACACATTTATTTGGACTCTTAGTCATAAAATTGGATAAGGAATTAGCTCCTACAGTATGGACATGACATTAAGGAACACACTGCATAAATGGAACGGGATGAAAACCTTATTGTAGCGGTTACTGCATAACTTGATTTTATGGTACTTACTATTGCATTTCCACAATACGGGAAATATTTCGTAGTCGATCAAGGAACTTCCTGCAGTTATGAGTACAGCGGCTAGAGTAGCTTTTGGGATGAAATAGAAATACGGCGCCAGGACGCTTAGGGCCAAAACGATCACACTTCCTAAAAAATGTTGGGCAAATAATGAGTTAATTGCTGAAAATGAACCACCAATAATTTTTAACATTGGAAATGTTTATGTTTGGATATGGGGACCAAATTAGGAGTTTTCGTTCAAGGTCAAAAGACAGCGGTGTCGCCATCGAGTGTCGCAATTGGCGATTCAAATTACCGATGAGGGCGCTGCAAATTGTAAACAAATATGGAGGAAGACGATTAAAAATTTTGCATTTCATATCACATCATCTAGCAATTTAGCATTCAACTACTATAAATATAGTGACTTCATGTGCTAGTTCGGGTGAAATAAAGGATAAAAAGAGTGGTAAAAGCGGGAATACGTCCCATAAGTGCTTCTTTGCTAATTATATGAAGTTTTGGGTTGAAACAGGTGCCCTAGTTTTTGTTTACTTACATTTTGGACTAAAGTAAGTGTGATAAACTGTATGGTGTATACCATATTAGTGCTTGTTTTTTGTTAAATAATATTTAAATTAAAATATATTCTGCTTTTATAAGACTAATAATAGAAAAGTATAGACAAACTGCAACAAAGGGGTTATGTTGTGTAAATATAAACGTGTTCCCTGTTATTAAATTGTTACATGACTTTTGGAGAAATGAATGAGAAACAGTTTCTTATGCTAGGGCCAAACTTCCACCTATCTTCAATCTTAAACACTTCTATTGACACATTTTGTGGAATGACAACTATAAACACAGCAGTTTGTGTTGCGCTGATTTCTTTTGAACGCCATTTTAAAATGTAAATATAAAGATGTACAAATACTAACCGCGTCGTTTTTAACTTTGTAATACCAAAAAATCACAAGCACCACTAAATTATTACGTTAAACAAACCCAAATACGTGTTATTTATCATTATATCAGCAATAAGTCTCCAAAAATTACCTTTTAAGTAGGTTCAAATATTTTCATTCAGAGAGCGCATTCATTTTAAGAATCGCCAATACATATAGTGGATCAGATGAAACATATACTATCTTGACTCTACAAGAGAACCTGCTCTTGCTCTACATGCTCTACAATGTAGAGCATGTTTTCAGGCATATGTGGTGTGATCTACAACTTTTTTACTCGATGTTTGGATCGTTAACAAACTGTGTACACTATACATTGCAATACATTTGCAGAATAATGTAAATATAATTGACAATAATATAAAATATAATTGAAACATTCAGTTTCTCTCAGAAAAACTTCTAAATATATTTTTTCTAGAAAAATGCAGCCGGTATAAAAACTATTTTTTGAATGACCGTACTTAATGAAGATTATGCTATTCTTATCTATTATTTACTTATTACATACACAGGTATTTTTTGCAGATTTGCAAACAGTAAATTGTTTAAATATAACATAAACAGTTTCATTATCAAGGATAACAACCTTATCAAAGTATAATAAAAATAATAATATTTAAGTTTATTATAAACATAGAGAAAGCAGTAGTATTAATTATATTATAATTAAGTAATTAATAATATATACTTAATGATATAATTATGTTATATAATTAATAATTTTTTACTTTTGTCATACCATTTTTATTATTATTTTTTATTTTTAGCTTCAACTTCACTAATTCTTTTTGTATTTCTTAAAATCAGAAAGAAATATTAATGTACTATTTTAGCTTATATATCACATGTACATAGGTACATTATGTATCTACAGGTATTGAGTGGGGAAAGGATCAGATCTCAGAGGAATATGTTTACTTATTCCTCTGAGGATCAGATACTCATTATTTGGCAAAGGACAACTTCTGCTAGAGGATCTGAATAAGTTCTCACCCAATAAGGTGATCAGCTTCATTAAGAGGCTGGACCTGTTGGGTGAAATATAAGTAGGTGTGAGCCACAATAGACCACATGGTCGCGGTGGAGGATCTGACTGCGAAATAAACCGAAGATTAGTCTCATTCTATTGTACACTCTCATATAATTGCTTCTCTACTATTACAACAATAATTTTACTATTTCCTTGCAGATTGTTTTTACAGGCTAAACATTTTAATAGTTTAATGTAGTTACCCCATATTTAACATCTTACTAACCTATGTAATTCTAGTGATATAATAGGCAAGAATTTATGACTTATTTTTAAAATTATAAATGGAACGATAGTTGAAAATGATGTTGCTTGTCAACATGTTTTATGAGCGGTAGCCATTTTTGCAAGCGTAAAATATTAACGCTTAATTTTCTCAACATGTTGAAAGCATAGAAAAAATGATAAAAAGGTTATGTTTACAGATTTTGTAGACGGTTATGAGCTGTTGTAAAACGAAAATAATATGGAGAAAGAATATTTTGAAGCCAAATATATCCATATAATTGTGTATTTCAAACCACCACATTCGAATTTCAAACCAACGGAAAATAAAATAAGATCGTTCAGCAGACTGTAACCGCTAAATAAACGTTTTGCGTTTAAAGCGTAAACATGTTACAAACCGTTTGCTGTCTGCTGAACGCGGCCATTGTGTGTCAATAAGGTCGTGGGTTAGTGCTCCAACGTTTTTGTATACACTGAGACTTGTTATTTTCACCTATCTTCAATATATGTAGGTATTATACTTTATATAGGAGTTTCTTTGTTCTCTACTTTTTTTATTCTCCTAGATAATAAATAAAAAATGAGTAGCTGGCGCCCACATTCCTTTTAATGTCTTAACTATTTAGTAATGCTAGATACTCTGTCCCTCTGTCCTGAAATCAAATAAAGAATTCACACCCGACCTTTCTCCGAGAGCGATAAATTTTATTATTGACTAACGTATTTAGCAAGTCCGGTAGAACCTACATTAAGGGTCCCCCAAACCAACGCGGATAATCGCAGCATCTGCGGAAGTTCTCACCGCTTGCGATTCGCATCATATTGTTTCCATTGCGTTAAATATGTACGTTCACACCAACACGATTTTTTTCGTTTAGACTGCGAATTGTCTGCGTTTATTTCGTACGGAGTTTTTATTCGCAATCGGCTGCGTTTTTTCTCGGATCCGTAGTAGTTTCGCAGTCTCTTAACTAAGAAAGTAATTAATAAAATGGAAAAAATCATTGAATTAGTGCGAAAGTATCCTATATTAGACGACTTTTCTCATGACGATTACAAAAATATTCGAAAAAAGTAACAAAAATATAACATAGATTCTCGTCTTTTCGTAATTGCGGCATTAATGTATGAAATTCCCTATATTGTCATCTTTTTTTATTAATATGGTGAACTCATTTTCTTTTCTTAAGGTTAGATACATAATATGATCAACACATTTATTTTTAAAGAATAATAATAATTTTACCTTAAATTGTCTTCTTCCAATGCAAGCAACACAAATAAATGCTTCTTCTTCATCCGATGATGTATACCTACATATTTTTGTATGATAGGTAAGTATGTAAGTACAAGTACAAATTGTTTATTTTTCGTTTTCAGCAATAGCAATCAACCTTTTCGATACTGAAAATATGACGCATATGATGCGATTATATTCGCTTTGGTGTGGGGACTGTGGGGTTCTCTGCGGATTCCGCCACGAATTTCGCTGCGAACTTTCCGCCACGAATCCGTTGCGAATAATTCGCGTTGGTTTGGGGGAGCCTTTATTAAACAGTTTCAGAGAAATAATTATCACTGATTGATTGATTGATTGATCAAAAGAAACGACTAAATAACTGCACCCAAAATACTGGACTGGAATATATGTGATTTTACTTAACTTTGCTCATCTTTCTGTAATTTGGACATTTTATTATTGTACAGTTGCTCATTATTAGTACCCAGCCATATTTTTTTTAAAGAGGGCACTACGGTGTGTTTCTCACCATTAATTACATACTATGTTGTAATTATATATTTTAATTGCTCTTTCACTTTACCTGAGTATATTCCTTGAAGCGGTGTCCTCACGTCGCTGCTACTTGCTACAGCTGATCTCGTAAAAGCTCCACAACTGGGCATTGCCCTTACAAAAGATCCGAAAATATTACAAAGCCCTAATGTTATCATCTCTTGGGAGGCATCGACCACAACATCAGCACCTAAATTGAAAATGAGTCTAAATAAATAATTCCTCTTAGATTAAACAGGTAATCAAGTAAACAAACAAAGCTGATTGATACCAAGCATAGAGGTATGAATTTGAGCATATACACCTTCAATATGAGGTAAATAGTCTCAACTCATTTCTCCTTCTCCTTGGAATGTTGAATGTTGACACTGCTGGTCATGGATGATGGTCTAAGATGGGGAACTGATCCACCAAAATCTTTATATTCTTGATTTGTACTTACTGTAAGATTTAGCAATGGCAACATTGGCCAAAACTGCCACTACAGGAATGACTATAATTCCGGAGCCCAAAGACCGAACCATCTCTGTGTATCCCACAGTCTCATTCCCTACTTTGGCTGACAAAGGAGGGAAACTGACCTCTGGCATTCCTTTGGGTACGGGTCCCGTCAATTTGAAGGGAGCTCCGCCGTTGTAGTGCAGATAAGCTCCGATGAGAGTAGTGATTAGGACGATCAAGGCATTTTTGGATATCGCTAGAAACCACAGCAATTTCTTCACCGAGGGGTTTCTAACGTTAATTTTCGTCAGTTGCTGAAAAGTCATAAATATACAAAGTGATTCATTAAACAGTGTTGCTGTTTAGATGTTCGAAAAGTTGAATCAGCAATATACAAGGTGTTCCTGAAATACTAAAGGGGTGATGCCATTGAGTTAGGATGGTAGGGAGCAGATTGTGGAGGTCTTGGAGATTTATATACCTACAAAATTAAAAGATAATGGTTCGTATGCCCATCGTAGCTGTAATAATAGAGATAAAAATATAGATAAAGATAAAGATATAAATAAAGGAATTATACAGCATAATATTTGGTATGCATTACAAATTAGTAAACAGTATGTAGAGCTATATTTGGGATATTACAAGTAATTATTTAATGTATTCATTTATCTAACAGTACAGTTCATTCGAACATTCGATATAATATAATAATATTAACATCTCTAGGTGGATAGACTAGATACATGCTTAGTGAAAGATTGATAAGTATATCTCCATACTAATAAAAAGGCCATCAGAATAATAGTAGGTCTCCTAACAGGACACGGTAGGCTAAATAGACACATGAATCTTATGGGATTGTCAAAAGATGCAACTTGCAGATTCTGTCAAGAAGAAGAGGAAACCTCAGTACACGTACTGTGCGAGGGCCTGACAAGACTGAGATTTCAAATACTTGGGGAAGGAAGACCAAGAGCCAATAGCTACATGGAAGAGCCTCTATCAAGGCTGTGGAGTCTAATGCAAAGGACAAAGCTGGACAGAGTGCTCTAAATAGGTTGGGAGTGCCACAATAGATCTCTAGGTCGCGGTGGAGCAGGCCAGGGGGCAGACTCCTATATAAATCAAATCTAATCTAATCTAATATCTCCATACTGAAGGAAACATGAAACATAGTGGCTCGGGTGAAATAAGGGTGTTCGCATCAAGACGTTATTCTGTCTCAACTGCTGTGAGCCTTATGGTGGCCGATGTTACTTTTACTAACGACGAAGTTTACTGGATATTGAACATTAACGGATATCAGTTATCAAGCCCTAGTCTATGTAGTATATTTGGTCATACTATCTTAGAGTAAGTTAAAAAACACAGCGATGGAGCATATGCACAAGGCCCTGAAGGAATATGTAAGATCGACAAATAAGAGGGGGACAGCGAGCAAAAAAGCTATCGGGAGGAAGGTAGTACACATTGAAGAATTACCTGAAACCAGGAACTTGGAATATCAGAGCAAACCATTAAGTATCACAGTAATAAAATTGTATAACAGTAGGGACAATTGTATAACATTTAAGGGACAATAAACATTTTTTTTTTGATCTGTATGACATCTTTTTATTTCAAACTTTGTTTTATCTTATTGCGTTATCTTGGTCTCGCATTTCTCACTCATAATTCTAAATAATCCGGGACTGGCTAAGCAGCCATAATCTTACTACATTTAGCCACGCCCAGTGAATCCGTTTTTTGTATGATGAAAGGATGCTTATAGCGTCTACCTACCATACTACTTCAATTGGTGATACTTAACGATTTCATGAATTTTGTTCATGAAATCGTATAAGGCTTATATAAAGCTATTTCGGAAGTGGTATATAGTTTCTGATATATAGCTAAGGCATTACATTCTTTTTCAATTTTTTTGAAGAATTTCTGGACTAGATTAAAATCTTCTTCTTAAATTACGATAATTTACACATCTTGGTAGAAAGCTATTACCAAGTTTGTCACTTCAATAGTTCTGTGAGAACTCTTCTGAATTTTTAATTTAATATATCACTTGAGGAAGCACATTCTTCAGTATTTTGTATTACTTTTAGGAAACACCCTATATTAAATTAATGGAACTCACCTTAAAGCAGAACAGGAAGATTATGCAGGAAACTCCTAGCAAGGTATCTTGCCACTTAATATGAGTGACGTTACTGGACAACTCTATGATAACAGAGAAAGTATCGTGGCTGTGAAGTTTTACCCCAAACAAATGCTTTAATTGGGCCACAATAATTATGACTGCACTGGCTGACGTAAAGCCTGAAGTCAAACAAGGAGAAATGAAGTCCACGAGAAATCCTGGAAAAGAGAAAAATAATGTAAATGTTTTTGTAATGTAATGTTAAATGTATTTCAGTTGGAAAATATGGTGGCTCTTGAAATGCTAATATGGTAGTTTAGGCAGGATCCTCCGGAGGGAACCAAACGTCACAGATTTAGAAATCACTTTAAAATATAAGACTATTAAAAAATAAAAAGATATTGGATTATTACTGCGGATGTGTCCATAAATAGCTATTTACCTAACAAGTGCGGAAAATAAAATTTTCCGCACGAGTCTGCCGTTCACCGAACGACGCGTAGCGGAGTTCGGTGAAGCAGACGAGTGCAGAGAAATACATTTTCCGCAAATGTTAGGTACAATAGTTTTTCTACAGACGTGCGGAAATAAGTATATATAATTCGTAATAATTTAATAACTTTTAATAACTATGGCAAACATTAACAATACATAGTAAACAACAAAGAATAAAATTATTCTTTGTTATAATTAACATGGTAGGTAACCGAAAACTGGCAATTATAAGCATTATTAATTAAACTGGGAGCATTTTGATGGTGAGCTTCGTTAGCAATAATGTTGACACTTTTTCTTCTCAACTTGTCATGCTGGTGCTGTTTCACTAGTTCATTGTTGTCAGCAATAGCATCAATTTCACACGCGAAACTTGTAGAAGGTAAGGGCGAAGGCGGAGGTACACTTTCCTCGAAATTTTCTCCTTTAGAATATAGAATTTGGTTGGCTATTCGTTTTTTGTTCCCCATGGATTCGTCCACATATGATTCTGCAACTTTCGTCGATTGCCATCCACCGAGACGTTTCAAATTAGTAATATCCACTCCAGCGTCAGCCAACATGGTAGCCGAAGAGCGTCTATAACAATGTCCAGTAAAGCTCTCTGGATTTGGAAGTTTCAAAAAAGCAGCCACATCGGATGGCATCTTACCAAACTTATTAATGCCAACAGTTTGAATAGTACATGTACCTTTTTGGAAATTAACAAAAAACCTTTGATGCGGTGTACTTTTGGGACGCAGAGACATGTACTTCTTGATTAAATTAAGATTTTTTTCTCCAGTTATTACAAAGCTTCTACTCTGGTGAGTCTTGCTATCCGGTATTTTCACCAAAAATAAATCTCCTTGTTCGACTACGTTTTCACACAACAGATAAGTCAATTCTTCGCGCCTACAGGCTCCAGCGATTCCAATGATAGTTGCGACTTTGATTAGTAAATAAGTATCGTCAGGCGCAACGCTTAAAAATTTTTCAATATGTTCCTGATTTAACACTTTTAGACTTTTTTGGTCTAAAACCTATCATTTTCTTTTTTAAAAAAGCAATCAATTTAAAATGCCTGCTAATATCAACGTTTTTCTTAATTTTTAGTATAGATTTCACCATTGAGTACTTGGACCACATTGTAGAAGGTTGAAAATTCTTTGAAATTTCTTGAAAGTAAACTAAAAGTACCTCTTCTTTACTGATGTTCGTTATTTTCTTGTTGATGCACCATTTGACGAACTTTTCGTATTCTTGAATGTACCTGACTTTGGATTTTTCTGGAAGCAAATTCATATCTACTTCTTTTGCTGCGCTCAAAATATATTCTGGAACCCCGTCTTCCATGGCCAGATTGTCAAATTCACCTTCAATCATTCTAATAATGCAGAATTACGAAAAATACACACTTTTAAAAAGCAATTAATCACAAATAAATAATAATAATATCGAAATGTCAGTTTGTTGATTTCTAATGATTGTTTAAGCGTCCTTAGTAACTTGGAAACCTGGTAGCTAAGCAAGACGAAATGCATTAAGCCTGTTACACACTCTGAGATACATATCAGAGACGGTCAATTAATGAATTAATAAATAATAAATAATTATTGTTGCTGCAGTCCATGTTGGTACAAAATATTGTTATAATTTCCTGTTATCTCCATTCACGTTGAGATATGCATTGATATGTGTATCGCGACAAACAACGATGCGTGTATAGTAATTTTCAATATTACGTGCGGAAAAATATTTCTGCACTAGTGCGAAAATTTTTTCCGAACTAGTGCGGGAAAATCAATTTTCCGCACGAAAATCAGTGCGGAAAATCGGATTTTCCGCACGGCTATAGAAAAAAATTTTTACATGTTCATATATTTTTATTTCTGTCTACACTGAGAAATAAGGTTCGACAAAAAATATCATTTGCCTTGAAATTGATTAATAAATGTCGAATATATACCTAATAAAACATAAGTGAACATTTTATACCTACCCAGTTTCAGAACACCCATAAGAAACTCTACACATCCAGCAATAAATGTTAATAAAATCACATACTCTACAGGGTGCGGAAAAACAAATGAAAACGTTAACAAGGCCATCAGACTTGTCGGACCAATTGATACCTTAAAACAGAAAGAATTTTTTTTAAATCAGAAAAAGATGCATACTTTCCTGTGATGCACTCTGCATATACACACCTCTTTTATTGTACCGAAGAAAACATATGTGAAAGAACCAATGAATGCAGTATACAACCCATACTCTGGGGAAACTCCAGCTAGACCTGCATAGGCGATCGACTGAGGCATCATCGTTAAGCCCACCGTGAGTCCGGCTATGAAATCGGCCAAAATGTCATCTTTTGTGTAGTGCGGCAGCCATTGTAGAATGTGTAGCCGTTTCTGAAGAAGCTTCTTTAACTTTGAGGTTGGCACAAATTGTGACGCTTTTTCATTCTGGCCCACTGAAAATATATTAAGTATAAGAAAGAAAAAAAATGGTATATCTTCCAATAAACAAAACTTTATTATTATGATATAAACATAATGTATGTAGACATGTAAAGTTTTTTTGGTATACATCACCTATCTCTCTCATTTAGAGTAAATTATTAAACCCTATACCGGGTGTATCACGAGAAGAGCCCAGAATTATTATCTCAAAAAGTAGTCAGAATTGAAATCTGAAAATTTGTATACAGGGATTTATCAAAAAGATCTATTCAATGAAAATAGTGTCAACTGTTTTTGAAATATTGACAGGTGAATATTGACATTTTGCAGCTTTGACATCTTGTAAAATCTAAACGGTTTGAGATCAAGCAAAACGGTTTACACATTCCTATCTTAACCTTTCATAAGCTATCGTTTGACAATAATTTCAGATTTAATCAAGAGATTAAATTTAAAAGTTAAGAGAGGAATGTGCAAACCGTTTTGCTTGATCTCAAACCGGTTAGATTTTCAGGGGAAATTTTCAGATTTCAATTCTGACTACTTTTTCAGATAATCCTACTGGGCCGTCTTCGTGATACACCCTGTATAGATATATCGACAATCTCCTGCATTTCAGCGTTAAGTGACAAAATCCAATTTTCAACTTTATAAACCAGTTCTGGTGAAGTTTTCTTACTCTTGTAATCTTCAGTACTTTTTAAAATATAGTTTTTTCCTGTGGTTTTTCCCACAGAGCACAAAATTTACATGATTACAGTTACTTTAATTTGGCTTTTTTAATAAAAACCTTCTTAGTCGTTTTAATTTTAAAACTTCTAGTTCATTACAATTTTATCTCTAAAATTAATAACACATTTGCAAGTAAATATGTAAGTAAGTAAAGTATTGCAAGTAAACTGTAAAATAGTAATGTCTGAATACATTAATCTTCCATTAATCTATTTGATCGGAGACATTCATAAATTCGTGAGAGTTCGACTCTATCCGAATCTATAAAAATATACAGCATGTTCTATTTAAAAAAAACGGACTCCAAATGATTCTTAAAACAAATTGGAATTCTGCAGGAAACTAGAAAAAGAGACTGTATTTTTCTAATAACTTAAAAAACAACTAAGTTATTTGAAAATATGCATTTTACGTGAAAACCCTAAAGTATGGTTTCATTTCTTTTCTATTATAGGAACACAGGTTTTAAAGTTGTATGACTATATATCAACGCGGTTCTTAGAATATGTAAGTTTAATTTAATAAATAAAAGTCGAATAGGTAATCTACATAGAAAAAATATTTTACAGCAATATATTCATCACAATTGTTATAAACATTTAAAATTTATAATAAAAATTTCGCTTTATTACTTTGTTTGCTGATTCTTAAATAAATTTACTCTATGTCTTCTCTGCGATGTCTAGTAAAAAAAATAATAGGTGCCACATTGTGCCACAGGTTATGGCAGTGTATTATCACTAACGTAGTTTTCCACATAACACCAAAACACTACACTGCACTGAGTATGCACTTTGAGTGCAGTATAGTATTTTGGTGTTATGTGGGAAACTACGTCAGTGTTATCTTCACACCAAAGGTTCCAACCCCCTTCAAGATATAGTGTATACTATAAAATATTCTATAAATATAGGAGACATAAACCTAGGAAGGTAACTAAATTAAAAAACATGAGTTTGAAGATTCCTCGGTATGTATCCTAATACAAATAGCGCTATCTCCAGCCTAGATGGCGTTACTTATATCCCACGCTTATACAGGGTGTCCCATCGAAAAGTATCACATTTCGTCGCCTTATATCTCGAAAACTAAAAGAGATATAAGGATACGGTTTGGACAGAACGACTTAGAGTTTTTGTAAGTTTTTTTTGGCATTGTTGCCAAATCTCCAAATATATTAGTAAATTTTTTTATGGAATACGCTCCTCTTTGGAGTAAAATTACTTGCTTATATTAAATGGAACACCCTGTGTATTTTGCCATAATCAGAAAGCCTAATCACTCTACTTTTCAAAAAGGTATGCATTGTTTACATTATCTTGAGAATTGGAGCCACAAAATTAGATTCGTTAGAAGTACTCTTATTTGGGTTTTTACGAATGAAAAAAATACCTCCTTCTTTGTAAAGTTATTTTTAAATTTTTGTACAATTATTTTAAATAAAATAGGTACCCTATATATTTTATCATTTTAAAATCTCTGATCAAACTTGATGCAAATGCAGTCAAGTTCCAACTTGACTGCATTTGCTTTTTAAATGAAAAAAGATAGGGAGAAAAGAATAATTCTTTAATAATCGGTAGGAACGAGTTTCGTAACAATAACAACAAAGCACAATGACTGTAATAAAAATAACAGATAAAATAATCAAAATAACTGTATAAATAAAAACTACTTGAATAAGTTAGAAAACAATTTGTTTTAACTGCCCACCATTTACTTCAATATACATTTGTGCATCCTTAGTACTAAATGATCAAAAGTGTGTGATCCTTCTAATGTGAACATTTTTATATCTATACTTCAAATATTTGACACAACTGACAATACTGTTTATTATTGTACTTTTGTTTTTCATGGCTACTGCGAAAACGAAGACCAGCTTCACAAACTGTTCAATTAACAGGTGCCCCCATTAAACTGAATTTTGTGGCTCCAATTCTCAAGATAATGTAAACAGTGTATACCTTTTTGAAAATTAAAGTGTTAGGATTATGGGTAGAATTTAAATTAAAGTCTGTGAATATGTTTAAATTACTACTTTATTCAATGCACTTGGAAGACGCATCTAGTACTTAACGCTAACTCGGGCACACTACTCTATACATATCTACTCTTAACAACTTATACCTATAAACCCTTCTGACTAATATATTTCTTATTTCATCCTAGAGTATTTGTTTATACAAAGTCGCAGTTGCCCGCCAGTGAGTCGCCATAGAATATACACTTAGTTGGGGTATGTTGGTTTGTATTCATAATAAATAAACATAAGCAAAGATTAATTTTGACTCTGTTCTAATAAACCAACATAAAGTGATTAGGCTTTCTGATTATGGCAAAATATACAGGGTGTTCCACTTAATATAAGCAAGTAATTTTACTCCAAAGAGGAGCGTATTCAATAAAAAATTTACCAATATATTTGGAGATTTGGCAACAGTGCCAAAAAAAAAAAACTTACAAAAATCTTAAGTCGTTCTGTCCAAACCGCATCCCGATATCTCTTTTAGTTTTCGAGATATAAGGCGACGAAATGTGATACTTTTCGATGGGACACCCCGTATAATAGTGCAAAATTTTAATGAATGCCGATGTAAACCAATGTTAACCTGCGTACACAGATATGGAACAGAATCATTGCGTAACAATTTTTTGTTACGCATGAAAGATACGATGTGTCAAGGATTTATGCGTATCAATACATCGTTGGGTATCCTACGCGTAGAACATTGTCGTTCCATCTCATAAGAATTAATATTGCCTTTCTTGGAGAAGTATATTTTATAATAATCTTTTGGATTTTTTGTATCCTACAAAATTTCTTTATTGCGATAACTGTTTATAAAATCAAATCAATGGTAGATTTTTCTTTCCACTCTTTAGCAAACAAGATATGATGTGCGGCGGTGTCGTGTTACGGTGTTCTGTTGCATATCTGTACGCACCTTACCTTGTCTTCACTCTCCGAGGGACCTGTGTACCAATAAGGTTCATAAACTATTACGAACCGTGCCTGTGTACAAACAGCACTGAGGAATTTGTTCAACATTGGTACCATATACCATGGCACTTCGTGTACGAGAACATTACTTATAAACGAGTTCCCTTTTTATATTTCTATATTTATACCATGTTAAGTAGTGATTTTATTTTATATAGAGATGGTACATCACCTAGGTATATTATAGATATAAAGACGTTGAGTGAGTGACCAACGATAAAGACTAATGTCCAGAAACAATCTTATAACTTGCTATAACCTAGAAAAACATGTTTTTGAAATACTAAATCATCTACTTAACAACTTTGATTAATCAGAAATGTCGAGGATAAACAATAATAAAATTATCAGTCAAGTTCAAGTGAAATTTACATCCAGAATGTCCCGGTATTTATGTCTTGTTTATGGCTATGTGAAAATATTTACTTACCGTACCGAAATTTACTAGAAAATATTTAATATCTGAAATAACACAAACATTGTACAGGGTTAGTTTTATTAATGTGAACCCCATCTTAATATTTTAATTATTGACAGATAGAAAAAACTTGTAAACTGGTCTTATACAAATTTTTATGTAGATTCCAGTCATTCTAACACTTTTGCGGTGGCAAATTATGTATACAGGGTACACAAAAAAGTATGTTTTTTTTATATGGAACACTCTGTATATTTTAATATTTTTGGATTCGGTACGTCATTCTGATAACAAATATATATACAATTTTTATAATGGGTTTCATATTCTTTGTTTCATTTTCCAAAAACTGTGGAAACTTTAAGGTAACAGAAATATATTATTATAGATTACAAAATATATTCGTACTAAAATAAATCACATAACATTTTCAACATATCCACCATTAACCTCAATGCATTTTAAACAACGTTTCATAAAGTTCACGCGAATATTTTGAAAAAGTGCTATATTCAAATTCAGGATATTTATGTTTTCCTCAATTTTATTTTGTTGTATATATATATATTATGTATATATATATATATATATATATATATATATATTTGTTATCAGAATGACGTACCGACTCTAAAAATATTAAAATATACAGGGCGTTCCATATAAAAAAAAACATACTTTTTTGTGTACCCTGTATACATAATTTGCCACCGCAAAAGTGTTAGAATGACTGGAATCTACATAAAAAGTTGTATAAGACCAGTTTACAAGTTTTTTCTATCTGTCAATAATTGAAATATTAAGATGGGGTTCACATTAATAAAACTAACCCTGTACATATTTGGAGAACCCTTCTCAGTTTAATAATAATATATTTACTAAATATTATTCGTCGTTTCATCAAAAGCCTATGACACTTTTAGCATTATTCTAGGTGGTGGTGATTATTTTCATCGCTTACTTTTTTAAGGTATCCCAGATGTATCCCAAATATGGGTTTTCACAGCTACAGCTGGCATTTCCTGAATTTTAACTAGACTAGACTAGAATTTTAACTATTATATTTTTGAATAATAACCATTTTTAAGAATTTGGAAAACTTGTCCTGTTTAAAGCAAATCCACGGTACCTAATACAGACAGATACTTAAATGTCTGAGTCTAAGAAAAATCGTGCAAACAAACTAGTTGTTATTACAAGGGAAATGTATGGGAATCTGAAGTAATCGACCTACTTAGATACAGTATAAACAAAGAGACAATCTCTACTCTTTGGTATAGATATAAAGTTTTATCTTTCAAATATGTAGCTACATACCATTTTACTCTACATTTACACACACACATAGCTACATACATTTTGACATACACTGCGATAATATGACAGTTTTTTATAAATATCATAGCGAAATATAAATTTTTATATTTCTCTATGATAAATAATATGTAAACCAAAAAATGTCATATTCTGTTTAAAAGTTGATCTATACGTTGGCATAGGTAGCGGACCCAGTGAAATTTATTCCAAATATCATTATGTGTACTATAACGATTTCGTATGAATTCCGAAGGCATTTTTTGCTTTTTCCTATTTTTGTTTATTATTTTAATAGTTAATTTATTAATAGTTTAATAGTCATCGTTTAATAGTCAATTCTTTAATAGTTTATTAGTTAATTTTTTCTCGCACTCCCCTCACTGAAATAATTTTAAAAATTCATCACTACCACAACCAATTTTTGTCTGTGGTCATTGTCATCGTAAATTCGTTGAAATCTTCCAAGAAGCCTATATGGTTTCCTGAAATTCTACATTAATCAATAGGTTTCCGAAACCTGAGATTTAAAATTACAACCTAAAAAATTAAATAACTCGCTTACTATTCAGAATTTCGAAAAATTGCTTATATGATGAATGAAGTCAGTTATTCTTAGGGTTCAATCAAACTAATTCAGGAATAATAAGAAATAAATACGAGACTATTTATTTCTTTTGAAGCAATTGAAAATTAATTATAAAATTGTAAAGTCGAAGTTCCTTGTGAAAAAATAGAAAGAGACCAGCTATAATCAGCTGGTCTCGTAATTTATATTAAGCTGATTATATTAAGATATTTAATAATAAAATAAACACCTTGTATAAGTTACTTACTGATTGGCTACTAGCTGCATTACAAGACACGTACAACTATAACACACTGCAGTCAAATGCACTACTAGATGTTATTCTATTGCGAAAATTGTACTAGTTCGAAATTTCAGTTTAATCTGATACTAACTTAATTCTCAAGAAATATAATGTAAATAATAAGACAATATAATTTATTATTTAATGTTTTTCGACAAGGTTTGTTTGTTATATAGCGGATCAGAGCGGTTTAATGTGTTTTACGTAGTATCTGCAGATACATTTATTTAAATTAAGTAGTTTACCCAAATACTGCAACAGGCTGAGTAACTAATACTGTATCTTCACCTTTTGGGCAGTTTAGGCATCTGAAATCAGAGGGATGTAACTTGCTACTACGTACAGATTGGGACACTTTTTTGGAATCGCAGGGTATATCAGCTCCTGTCGACTTTTGCATGTTCGGTTTAACAACGTTATAGTATACTATATTAATATTAAGTATACAGAGTATTTCAATAAAAACGAGCCACCCTAAATAACTCCATTACTGTTTTGATTCCAGAGAAATCCGAGGCAACTCGATTTTTGCTTGCAGGGGGACATATTTTGCTACAAAATTTGGCGTGGCAACGTGTACCCCCCTTTGGTCAACTTTGGTCTTTGGTCATTCATCCGAGATGAATGACCAAGTCTCTTAACTAATGTAAGAACGAAAACAAAAGGTAACCGCATAATGTTCCCACCTTTAATTGTATGAACGGTGTTAGGTAATAAATTATATATCAAAAAGGTAGCAACTCTATTGTCGCCATTGTCTTATTGTATAAAGACATAGTAGTCCTATGTATAAAGGTCCTATGCATAGCATGTGTGGTCCTGATAATAAGTGTAAGTTTTACAAATTAAACCAAGGGATGGCGCGGTATCCTGCCTTCCTATTCAAGACAATGGATTTTAATATCTAGTCGCCAGTCTAAAGTATTATAAAGCTTATGGTTAAACCTCTAAATCTTGGGCATATTTAAATACTAAAAATCTGTTATTTCAATAATTACCAAAAAAAACTATGTAAGTAAGTGATTTCTAACAATTATAATACACTTATAAACTTACAATATAAAATACGACTCACAAATAAATAGTACATGTAATCTAGAAATTAAATTTATAATATATAATATGAAAATATAACATTTGAACTTAGTCTAGAAATATTAAACAATATAATAATTACCAATACATTGATATATTTTCCTCAACACTTTATAATGGCACTTAGGAGGTTGTCTTATCCACTGTCCATTACCCCATTGGTTTTCTTTAAATGGACCACATTCCTTCTGTAAGTTTAACCAGTCTCGTCATTACTCACCTGTACGTTTCCTTCTTGTTTACTAGTAATGGTATGCCTGGTTGGGTCAAATGTATGGGTAAATTTATCTTCTTTTATAATGTTTTTTACTTTAACTTTTACTCCACATTCTAGTTCACTAGTTTGAACTCTTCTTTTCCGATTCCCAATTGCTTTCCTCTCTCTTTTGAACAGTGATCATTATTTCTGACCTCTTCCTCTATTATATTTTCTGGTGGCAAGTTTGGAAGACTTGGCAGTTTGCCTCAAAAATGACCTCAAAAAAATCATCCTTCCCGTTGTTGCATGTGAAGTGCTGTTGTTCATTAAGTAATCATACAAATCGTTTTTCCATTCTCCCTTATTTACTAGACTATTGTTTTTAATAGGTCTCGATTTTGCCGTTCTACTTCTCCGTTTTGTAGTGGCTAATGTGATATCTATGGTAGAGTCTTATATTGTTTCTGCTAAAATTTTTTAATTCTTGGCTGCAGAATTGCTACCGTTATCAGCTGTTTTTGATTTTGGAAGGCTTAGTCTGGAAAATACTTCTAACATTTTTATGGTATTCTTGGAGTCGATAACTTTTATACATTTTACTTCTTTATATATAGTATATTAAGAAAAAGTAGTTTGTACGAGAATGCTTAAATTTTGTAATAAACATAACATATTATGCAATGAACAACATGGTTTTCGAGTAGGTAAATCAACGCAGTCCGCTATTCTTTCTTTTCTTAATAAGTTGTATGATAACTTAGATTGTAATAATAAATGCCTTGGCATCGTTATGGACTTGAGCAAAGCATTTGACTTAGTCGACCACGAAATCCTTCTAGGGAAACTTAATAAATATGGTTTTAGGGGAAAACTAGGCCAGTGGCTTCATTCGTATTTGGAAAATCATTCGCAATTAGTTCAAATCGACTCTATACAATCTAACAAATTAGCCATATCACGAGGAGTACCCCAGGGTTCTATATTGGGGCCGCTACTATTTTTACTCTACATAAATGATTTACCGTATATAACTTCATGTCTCCTAGTAATGTTTGCAGATGATAATACTGTCCTAAACGTAAATGACAATATGTCACTATTATTAGCCGATACCCAAAATAAAATTAATGCTTTTGTTTCCTGGTTCGAGAACGAAAAATTATTATTGAATCGAGATAAGACTGTATTTATTCATTTTACACCGGCCACGAAGAATTATAAAGAAAGTTATTTGCTTAAAGTTCATGGAAAATCGATCGAGCAAGTTGCATGTACTAAATTCCTAGGTATGCATATAGACGCTGCTCTAAGTTGGGAAAACCATATCATTGAATTATGTAAAAAACTGTCTTCTGTGTGTTATGCTCTTTATATTCTATTCTATTCTATAGACTTAAAAATGTCACAAACCGAAATGTCTTACTATCATATTATTATGGGCAGTTCTACTCTAGGATTTCTTATGGTATCTTATTTTGGGGTTCCTCTAATTTTTCTGAAAGGATTTTTAAGTTGCAGAAGAAAGCTATACGGAATATTATGGGAATAAGTTCTGTTACTTCATGTAGGCCGTACTTCAAAAATTTACAAACGCTACCTTTAACTTGTGTATATATTATGGAAATACTCGTGTTTGCAAAATCTAATGAAAGCATATTTTTAAAGAACAACTATAATCATGATTATAATACCCGCCGGCAAAATGAACTACTTTTACCAAATCATAATTTAGTTCTATATGAGAGGAGTCCTAACTATGCAGGGATAAAATTATATAATAAACTACCGCAAAAATATAAACTGACTAAAAATATTAGGATGTTTAAACTGGAAATTAAAAAATTGCTATTAAATCACTGCTTTTATACTGTTGATGAATTTCTGCAATATCCTTTTTAATCGTAGCTATTTATTTTTACGCGCATTTGTTGTTTTTTGCTTTTTTTTGCACTTATTTTATTTGTATTTCTTTTGTAATTTTTTTGGAAAAAAAACATGAAACAAAAACAAAAATTGTTTATTAGTTGTTAAGTATTGTAATTGTTACTTTTATCTGATTTTGATCATCTACTGTTTGTACTTGTTGACGACTCCCATACTTGTATTGGTCTTAGGATAATAAATAATAATAATAATAATTATTATTATTATTAATTCATGGTAGGTACTCTTGTTCTAAATAAAACACACAAATTTGAATACTTCCTTTATTGATGCGTCTCACGCGCTAGCCTCATGTACACTGAAATCCCTTATTCTATAGACAGTACCGCTGGCCAATACTCTGGTACTTATGTAACTAACTGTGATAGGTTAATTATAGACATAGATACATAGTGATATACATTATAACAGTTAACTATTATATAAGTAATTGTAATATTGTAAGAATACAGAAGAATAATAATAATAATAATAATGTTTATTTGGCTAATTATATTATTTATATAGTATATAAAAAATATAAGACTTACATAAAAGAAGAGATAATGCATAAACCTATAAACATCAAAATACTCACAAAATATAACAGGAATACTGTGGGTAAGAAAAGAAATAGATAATTTTTGGTGTGTGATTGCACCCAAGGATAAAACATACGTAAAATAAAACAATCAAAACTATATAATATATTTACATTGAACTCAGATATATATTTACAGACTTATATATAATATACTGTCTGAATTTTATTACACAAACGACAAAATATACAAATAAATCACAAATAACATACAAAACAAAGAATAACGAGACAATTTTATTTGGTAGGAAACTAAACATTCTAGGTCCCAAAAAACTAAAGCTTCTAGCAGAAATTTTGTAAGAGTTTGGTTTATTTCTTTTATTATATTTATGTTCTGATAGTCGTAATATTTCCCTATTCTTATATAAATAGCACACTTACACAGTTACAGTTACTTACAAACATGATAAAAATACATCTGTGCGATTGATATTAATATTAAACATTTTTATTTTATCAAGTAGGTAATTGGTCCGAGGAGTATAACATATTTTTGTTTAAAATTATCTTAAATAATCGCTTTTGAAGTGTTTCTAAAGACTCTGTGTGGGTATCTTGCGGTTCAACCAGACCAAAATGTTTTCATGTCGTCCATTTTTACAATTTTTTATTTTATGGAATAGACATGTTATAGATATGGGTTTTTTTGTTATATAATCTGCATGTAGATCCCATTTTAAATGGGCATCTATATAAATTCCCAGATACTCCATTTAGATGCACATACTGTTTGTTCTACACAACACAACAATTCTAGATTAAACTCCTTGAATGCCCAGATCTTCTACAGAGTCATATAAAAACTGACTGTATCAATTGCCTTCGCTAGACCTAGACTGATTTTGAAAAATAATTGTACTTCTTTAAGTATGGTGAGTATTTTTTATAACTTTTTCGAATATTTTTGTTAAATTAGTAATTAAATTAGTGAAATAAGCCTGTAATTGATCATCCAATTTATTTACCTTTTCATAAATAGGCTTTACTATTGACATTTTAAAGGTTAATGGAAAATTTCCGTTGTCGATGATAGTGTTAGGCCCGGTTTTTCAATGCTCGGTTAACGTAATTTAACCTAGAGTTAACTAACTACAAGTTTAGAATGTGAATATTCATAAAATGTTCGAGGTAAATCACATAACTCACAACTTATAGCTAGCTTAACTATTGGTTAAACCGTGTTAACCAAGCATTGAAAAACCGACCCTTCAATCAAATATGCTAATGGTCTATAAATATGTTGGGCGATATGTTTCAGATCGTATACTGTCAATACCGGGTGACCTTTTATTTTTTAAACTTTTTATAATGTCCATGATCTCTAGAAAAAGATTCTATACTCAGAAATTCAGACAAAATATAACATTTTCCATTTTCTTAAGTTCTTGATTCTTTATATAAACGAATTATTGGAAATGGTAATAAAACTTCAATTATCATTATTTTTATTTTATTTACTATTTTATACAACAAATATATCAAACAATTTAATTCTCTGCAAAAACAATAACACATCAAGTAAATATCTCAAAATAATGAAAACGGAGCAAAAGTTATACATTGACTGTCTAATTATAACCCTGCTAAAATTACTTAAAAAAATATAAACCCTACATACATATAAGTTGATACTCTCACTCTTTATTTGCGAGACATAAAATAATTAATTGTAAAAATATAGCCCGTGAAAAAATTTAAAAAGTGATTCACAATTACATAGCTTTCAAATTTTAGAGAATAAAGAAATAAGGAATAAGCAACTAAATTCGATCAGCCCGTATATTCTCAAAAGATATACGATTTATCTGAAAATCCAACCTAACTAAAACAAAACATTTTTAGAGATCCACCTCGAATACATAACAAATAATTCCCTTTATTCGAAAGGCAACACGAGTTTATATAAATCTAATGCCTTACGTCGAAATTTACATTCACTAGGTACATGAGAAATAGTTGAGCTACGGCGTATTTGGTGTTGCCCTTAGGTAATGAAGCATCACAAACTAAACTTTTCCTACTGCATTCATCCGGTATCTCCCGGTGTTACCAACTTTCCTTACCCATGAGTTTGATTATCTCCTCGTAACTCAGCCAAAATGTCAGCGCCCAAGGCGCCAACCTCACCCACAAGGGGATGAAACCCTTATATAAAGCGCCCAACCCCTCCATTTTAACTGTTTTTTGCAAGCAATCTATGGAGGAAGTGTATAGTAGACCCCTAGAACAATTAAATATAATAATAGTTACTAATTTCATATGGCTAGTTTTCAGGGACTTCATAAAATGACAATAATCGATTGTTACCACATACCTGCCCTTTTCGTCTAAAGGTTGATTCATCACTCTAGTTTTAATGACGTCAGCCGGAGTGCCCATGGTCGCTGCAGCAAATCCCGCGCAAATGCTCGACGTCACATGCAGCAGATGACTGTCCGGCAGGTTAGTGTGCCTCATGATGAACCTCTTGGCAACATCATAAACTGTCACATCACCTAGAGTCACCAGGGCTGCCCTCTGGACGTTGGGCACGGAACCTAAAGAAATGTAATGTGTGACATACCAAATTGGTTGCGAGACATTTTATCTACCTTTCCACAGCCCCTTGATTCCACCAGTGGACCACACCTTCTGAAAGGCGTCGTACATGCCGTGGACCCGAGGGGGAAGGCCCAAAAGTTTTCTTTTACCCTCCATTTGAAGATGGACTTTAAGTAAGTCCACAGGACTAGAAATATATTGCGCAAATGCTCCTGCAGTAACACCACCTGGAATTACATGACGAAGATGAAAGAGTGAATAGTTGTGTTGACGACGGGCATGGAGACATTTCCTAACACGTTGACTGCCGTAATATTAAAAAAAAATCCGTCCCACAGGCCAATTTTTTTTTTTCGTAAAAGGTTTCCTTTGATGTCCTAGAACACTCGTGGGTATTTTGTTTTTCTAAATAAAATGTTTATTATCAATTTTTTGATAATTTTTAATGAGACCCACCTTATGGTCACGCGGCCTGAACACATAAAATTTGACTCAATGGCCGCGTGCACCAAATGGTGAGTCTCACTTTTACACGTCTGAGCCTGCGTGTAGCCAGTTAAGTCTTGTCCAATTGAGTCGAAGAAAGCATACATATTGGGCAATCTTTTTCCTCTGAATGTTTTCTCTTTCTGTTTTGTGCGAGGATCTGAGAACTGTTTACGTCTTACCGGATTTTTTTTATTCTGTCTGGATACTTTTAGTTGTGAAGCCTATAAAATTCGCGCCGTTTGAGTAATCACAAGAAATGTCGTCTTATGAAGAAGAGCAAAAGCGGTTGCGGCTATTGTGGCAGGTAAATATTCTTTTTATTGAAATAATTACGTAGTTACTAGTCACAATAATAATAAATATATATAGCAATATATAGCAATATTTTACACCAAGAAGTAGCCATATAGACAGAATATAGCTGTGGAAGAAGGCCAACATTCTTTGGAAGATGTTGGTAACAACAACAGACGTCGATGCGTTCTCTGTTATGAACAACTTCAAAAAGAATCTAGACGTGCCCAAGCCCAAAAAAAAAACTCCTAGGACAAGATTGGAGTGCACGTCTTGTGAAAAATATTACTGTCTTGGGTCTTTTTTTCAGGTGCATAAATGCACTAAATAATTTTTAAGTATTTGTTATGAATTGTTATGTATTTTGTTTTATTTTTCGAGAATCATTTACTTTTATGTTGTATTTTACACCAATAAATAGTTCCTTTTCAATATATTTTGATTCTATATATTACGTATATTTCAGGCCATGAGAACCCACTTGTGAGTCTCAGATTCAAAAACCAAAAACACCTGCCGGCACTTAGAGCCATGCTCTTTTACGCCCATATAATTTATACAGGACTGAGACGCTGTTCACGGCTCACGCGGCTATAATGCAGAATTGCGTCTGAGACAACAGTAACAGTCACGCGGCTATTACTGAAAATAACCTGAGACACCACATTTATGTCTCACGGCAGTCAACGTGCTAAAGGTCAAACTTGTTTTGGAAAATGTTTAAGGTAGTTTCCTTTAAATTGCCAACCTCATGTTTGCCACTAGAACAGTAATGTGGTTAGGGGAAAATTGAATTTGTCAGGTCAAATATTATCAATCCCGTAACATTTTCCCTAGACACATTAGGGAGTTATTGGACGCCTCCTAAGCTGTATCACAAAGTAATTCACCTTTGTCAATGGCAGTACTTAGACTTCCCTTATTTTGACATCTAAGCATGCGCATGCATGCTTTTTTAATAAAGAAACCCCTTGTTAAGATTACTACTTCACCTGGTTACTGGTCTTCCTTATTTGATGTTTTGGGCGTACCCTTGATCAATTATTATTTGATTTATATTATTTGTTTTTCGCTTTTCCAAATTCTAATATTCACTTTAATTTAGACAAATTTTAGGTTAGAAGGAAAGTGTAACGTCAGAACAAGGGTGGCTGTTTAGTCCATTTGAATAATTACCATTTTGAACAAAATAAAGTCGACCAACTATTCAAATAAAGTCGTCGTTAATACTGCGCGACAGTATTATCGGAATAACTTCATTATTGCTCACTTGTTGGTACAGCAGGAGAAATTGTCAATAGTCATGTTAAGAATGGCGATGATACAATACAGTCAATTATGGTTTTACCATTCATTACAAAAAATATACTAGGGTGTTGTGCCTTATTATGTTACAACTACGAATAGGAATAAGGACTGTTCAATGACTCCTCTATCTGAAAACACATTTTTCTTATTTTTGTAAGGATTACAATAATCCAAAAATGTTATTATCCTAGCTAGATGTCATAATGAGTGCTGAATTATTAGATAAAATTTACTGTATTTTTCTAACATAGTTAGTATAAGCATAAGCAAGAAAGACCCACGTATAATAGGATATTGCTAAACTGCATACTTGTTTCAATCTAATTTGATCTGATCATAGTGATCAATTACTATGGATCTAGATGGTTTTGCACCGGCTATGAATAACTACCGGGCCACCTCCATGTAGTCAATGATGACGATAGCCATAATCACTTATCCCGCGCTGATGAGATCAGACAAGACCGAAACAAGTCTTTACTTCAGTAGATAGGCTATGGGGATACGACACCAAAAACGCGTGTATTTTTAAAGGGGCCTAAATTCTAGTCATTTTTGATCATTTTACCTCCTGCACTCCTAGGCAACGTCACGATATCGTCACGGCAACGTCATAATAACGTCACAATAACGTCACGGCAACGTGACGGCATCGTGACATGCCGTGACGTCGCCTGTTTGATGTAAAATGGTCGAAAATGACTAGAATTTAGGCCCCTTTAAAAATACACGCGTTTTTGGCGTCGTAGCCTCATAGCTTATCTACTCACTTCGTTGACATTCTCATGCTTTCTGTGTAATATTTGTATTTTAAAGCGATATTGCCTCATTCATATCAGGTTTGTTCCCACAAGAAATCAGAAACATGTTTCTGACAGTAGAACTTATATCTATGATTGGTTCGTCATTTTTGTTGCCAAAACAAATAATGTACGTAAGTAGTAGTTGCACAACCTATATGTGTTGAGTTTCTATATCTGTTTGAGCGTTTGGGCATTACCTCTAATAATCTGTCATTTATAACCTAGCTGTTCATTTCTTAATATATTTTATGTAAGAATGTTAACTCATTTTGTTTTAACTTCGAACTTCGGGACAATAATAATGAAAATTAAATAGGTTAGTATTTTAAAAATACTAACAGCAAAATTGAATGTGTACATTCAGATCTTATGGAATGTCTTTATCTGATACGCAGTGTGTATAAATTTAATAAATACACATAAATATTAGTACCTAAGATAAGAATTCACCACCACAACGAGCAGCAACAAGGAACTGAAATGTTATACCATGTTGCATACTCCCACAATATATTAACCAGCAAGCTGTTTCGACAGTCATTAAAGTATCGGATAACTCTATTGGAACAGCTTACTTCTAGTTATCAAATTGTTGAAACGCTCAATAACGTACAGCGCAGAATCCTGACTGTCGATGGCTGTTTCCATAGACTTTATAAGACTGTTTCTGACTGCTGTGAGAACGAACGTGATAGTAAACAAACACATTATGTACCATTTGCCTGACAGATTTGTTGATTTTCTGACAGTTCTGAGCAACCTCATATTTACAGTTTTTTTTGTAAACATCTAAAATTAAGAAGGCATCCATGCCTTCATAATTTTAGATTTGGCGGGAGTGTGGGTATTTGGTCTACAGCACCACGGTTACTAAACAATACGCTTGCTGCATCTGGTACAAATTTAGAGAGAGGAACATGCTTACTGACGTCACAAAATACCGTACTAAACCCGTTTATTTTCAAAAACCTTGCAAAAACTTAAAACTTTTATTATTTTCTGTTGCGCATTAATGGTAGTTATGTTTATCAATGAAAAAGGACACTATTTCTTAACGTAATAAGATGATTTTAATTTAGTGTAAGTAGGTAATACACTATACAATAGTAAACGTAGGTTATGTTTAGAAACAAGATTTTATTTAGTATTCCAACGGTCAGCTAACAAATCCCATTCAAATTAATATTTATTTTGTGAGAATAAACTGCAAGAAATAACTGTCAATAA
The DNA here is from genome assembly GCA_963924545.1 of Pogonocherus hispidulus. Classification (NCBI taxonomy): domain Eukaryota; kingdom Metazoa; phylum Arthropoda; class Insecta; order Coleoptera; family Cerambycidae; genus Pogonocherus; species Pogonocherus hispidulus. The sequence goes on from OZ004698.1 coordinate 9,177,519, forward strand.
GAAGTATTTTTAATCACAGCTGGAGATATTTAAATAGTTTATTCAAACTACTATTATAGTGTTTATTACATATCTAGTTGTTTCTATAGTTCCTAACTGTTGTAGTTTTCATTAAATTATACAGATCTTATAAAAACGCCTGTACAATACGCTAGTACACACACCTGGGACAAAAACAGGACGATTTAACCAACCTTACCCCTATCCAATAATGCTTTGATATTCTCAAGAAAGTTAAATTTATTAATCTAATAAATACCTAGTAATAAAACAGGTAAATACCTAATGAATCACATACTTACCTACTTACTAACGCGATGCTCTGTAAAGTGTAACTTGAGTATATTACCATATATAAGTATATCTACATAAGTTCAACAAGGACCTATAATTATAAACAAAAATTAATGTAGGTACAATACTTATTATCTCATTAAATAAATTTCAGGATCATTTATTTGTATTATATAATACATTATTTATTACCAGTCAGTATATAAATGAAAACGATCGAAAAGTGCAGGTATGTAAAATTTATACATAAAGCTCCCCGTGACTAAAACATTGTGATTCAATGTCTTTAAAATTAAATTTTGTTTACATTCTTTAAAAATACTTCCAAAACAACAATATTGAAAATTATTTTAGCGAGTTTATTTCGTAAAATTTTACAAACATGTACGCGTAACAGAAGTAGATAGGCTGTAGGCGTTCTACGCCAAAAACGCGTGTATTTTTCAAGGGGGCTAAATTTTGCAAAAAATGAATAATTTTACCCCCCCACGTCACGTAAACATCACTCACCAAGGTACGTGACGTGGAGGGGGTAAAATTACTTGTTTTGCAAAATTTAGCCCCCTTTAAAAATACACGCGTTTTTGGCGTAGAACGCCTACATCCTATCTACTAACATACATATATTTAAAAATCGTTAAGCTCTATTGTGTTCTTACATGAACGGCAGTGAGGCAGAGCGAGACCGAGGACGGGGTATTTTGTGACGTATGCTACAACTGTATTGTTTAGTAACAATATAAAGTAACCATGTTCGGGCAAATCCAAACGCTAATCCTTGACTTACAGAAGGCCGATTGCCACAAGGGAAAATAATTTTCCTTCGGATCGGGCTTGAACATCTTCTCCTTCAGCGCCTTGTAAGTGACTAACCTGGTCCCCGAGTACACCAGGTGCCTGGCGAAGGCAGAGTGCAACCCCTGCCATAGTCTGGTTGGCCCCTCTTCCGTCACTATGCCGATCGCCGTTTTCAGCATGCCCCTATACGGCGCCTGAAATTCAAGTTCAGTTGTTCACCCTTTTTCAAATTAGGTTAACCGGCACAAGCGTTAGTCATACAAGTTCATTAAATTAGTATATATTGTTTTTTTTTGTCTTGGTTTAATATAGTTTACTACCTCACTGGCTATTTAGGCTTTTTATAACCGCTTGAAAGGATATAGAGGAATGAAATAGAAAAATAGTCAATGGCGTTCTCAAAAGTTTAGCTAATTTGAAAGAATTAAAGTTGACCTGGTATTTCGAAAACCGTGTTTGGGTATAAATTTTGTATTTAATTCCTAATATGTGCAATGAAATGTTTTGTAGGAATTTTAAAATATATTTATGAATAATCTAATGTAATGTATAAAATGTAATTTATACCTATACAGTATTAATATGACAGGTAGCAAGAGGTATTTCCAGAAATTATTTTATAAGTAATGTAATAAAAAATTAGAAGAACTGTAATAAAATATTAAAGCCTGATAAAGTAAATAGTAAATACGTCAAATTAAAATATTAAATTGCAGTGACTTACCATGCCTATGTTTCCATTATTACTTCTCTTTGCCAGTTCACCCTGTATCTGAAGTCTCGTTTTTACTAAATCTAGGGGATACGTGACTGGAATAAAAAGTTAAAATTATAGGAATAGACTAAGCCAACTGCCTATAATAAATTACTAAAGAATTATTTTTATGTTATAAAAGATCACGCATTTATTTATATATATAAATATATTTTAAAGAAGCAAATAGATAAATCTTAAATATAAAATATGTATATACAGGGTGTTTCCTAACCTATACGCATAAACTTATACCAGGGAAATTATAGCTGAGGACAAATAATGACCTATAATGAAAAAAAGGTAGTAAAACGTTGTTAGTTTCGATATCGTGTCTTACTGCATCAATCTTTTGTAGTTATTGCTCTGTTACAGATCTTTTGCTGTTCGTACAATATCGGCAACTTATTTTAATTTTCTTTGTGGAATTAATCTGGGTTAGCCAGTGTAAGGACAATTAAAATCTATCTTTATCTTAATCTTTACGTTTTATTTAAATTTAAAGTCACATTTTATTAAAATCATTATACAGTGGTTTAACGTAACTACAATTTTTTTTTTCAAATTTAACTTTAAACAAACTAGAGATTACATTATTTATTTCTTTCAGTACCTTAAGTAGGTACTTTCAGTAAATTTTGGTTCCTTTAGTCATCAATTATTCAGGAGTTTTGTATCTTCCTCATTTTTGTTTTAATAGAACCATTTCATAACTTGGTTTCAACGAGGAATTTTTATTCATATAAAGTTATTTTCACTAGTCATTTAACTTGTAATTTTTTGATTTCAATGACTGGCCTTTTTGTTACCCTTTGGTATGTATGAACTCCTGGAAAACCCGCAGCGACTATTCAATCTACTACCCTTGGAGCTACAACACTTAGTGGTCCAAACAAAACTACACTGAAGTCTCGCTACGAGTTCTTGAGACCCAGAGTTGCCGTACAGTACTCCATACCTCTAGCTAGAGGCTCATAATAACTGAACTATCCTTCCTGGAGGAATATTCTAAGGACCTCTGGACTCCACGTAACAGTATTCGGAGCCAGTAAAAAGTAGCCACTAAACGAGTAGGGTTCAATATTTGGTCTAAGAATATTGTACAAAGGTCCAGTCTTGTGATTTTAAATCAGGTTGTTTCTTAATTATTCATGCACAGTTAATTTTGAATATTATATTTTTTCTGTAATACAAATTCTCCGACCTCACCTGTATTTAGAAGAAGTAGATAAAATAGTTTTGATTTTTTTTCTATAAAAAAATCTCTGGCGCCATCAATAGGGTAATAGTAAACACAATGCCCTCTCCGAACTTACCCTGACGACTGAGGTATCGGGTATCGGAGCTAATTTGTAATCAATTTTTGTTTGACTATAGCCAAGAATCAATCGAAATTGGATTATACAGTGTTATTCAGAACTTATCCATACTAAAATTTGGGGATCTTCAACATACATGTAGAAATGTGGTAGGTAGTGCAAAAAAAAATTTTTTGGCGGCTTCTGGAAACTATTTAAAAATTTTTCATTGCTCGCCGCTGGATACTGGTCCACTGTAATGGAGTGACCTTGGGACTGACAATGCAAACTGGCTAGCACGAAAAAAACTTCGGAAGTTCTGAGAGTATACCGACACCCGGCTCAAAAAATATTTGCAGCATTTTTACTTTAAAATAAATTTAAAGATAGATAGATGTGACCAAAGTGACGTATATTTAAAATGAATACAATTTTCTTACACTAATTTTGAAGAATTGCGCTACTTGATTACTAGGTATTAATAGAAAAATGAAATTTATAAAAAATTTGCACATACCTTATTACAAAAGCTGTTCGAAATAATATTCCTTGACTTGTACTCACTTTTGGGCACGCCCTTATCCAATTTTGCCGTACTAAACCGAATGTTCCTCCTGGTTGCTGATCTTGTAAACGCAAATTATTAAGTAAATTGGGGATTTTCAGCATTTTGCTGCAACACCCACTCACAAAACCTAACTCGTAATTAATAATCCACTGGTAGCAGTCCATTAACTCAGCATTACTGTACACATGAGCCATTTTGAAAATTTTACAGTTTAACACTCCTGCGATAAATAAAACACCGGCACACAGAGAGTACACACATAGACTGATGACTGAATAGACAATAGAGATATTATCCCCGCTCCAGTTCTATTCGCTCGGTCGTCGTTCGAGGTACAAAAACGTGTTTACTTTTTTTACCACATTCTTAGGAATGTGGTAGGTATATCAGATGTTGAACTACAGTTGCCCATCTACGTAGTCCTTTATAATGGTATAACTTTAAACATTGTTTACGCGAAATCCTAAGACTTTTATTATAAATTTTTTTGGCGATATCGATTTCTTATTTAAGGATGCACATATCCTCAAAGTTTTAGAGATAAGTTCTGAATAACCCTGTATAAAATATTCCACTTCATTTAAATTTCTGGACAAATCGTGTACCTTTCTTTATCACATATCACACATCAAAGACAATATAATTGACCATTCTAACGGAATGCTCTTACCAATTTCCGCATTCCAAGCAGCCAGTACGGAAGCTACGTACATACACAATAATGAATCCATAAATTTTGGGCCTTCAACTTCTTCAGGTGGGTCAGGCAGCATTGTCGCTAAATCTCCTGCAACAAAATTATGCATTATTGTTTTGTTTTGAATACCACTTTCAACGGGCTGTATTTTATCAACAATTTTCAAACTGTCAAGTTGTGGGCAAGCCGGGGTAGCAACTTGGCGTTCATATTAACGATATGAGCGGCAAGCTAGGTAGGTTGCGGTTAATACTTGGATGGGTGACCATGCAGGGAAGACCGTCGGCGCTTGCCCGCATCTTCTAGTGGCCTGTACGTCGGTGAATTCACAGAAGCTATGCAAATTTAGGCGAGATTTGCGTAGAAGACGTACCATCCCTTGGATAGGCTGTAAAGCCGGAGATCCCTTGTCTATGAAATTATAGGCAAGTAAAAGATCCCTACCCTGCTATAAAAAGTGGGGGTTCGGCAAAATTTCCAGGTTGGGGGTTGCTTGTCTCTTGGCGTCGGTGATTGGCCTTAGTCGCAGAAATAGGCCGATGTTAAATAAAAGAAAAAAAAAACTGTCAAATCCCAAAATTTTTGACAAAACTTGTTGTTTTAAAGAAACAACCTGTATATCGATTCAATTTTGGAAATAGTAGTTGAATTTTAATCACGGATACATAGATAGAGTTTGATGGGTCTCTTGCTCAATACTGCATTTTCCCTTGTGCCATAAAAGCTATGAGTTTGAGAAGTGTTAGGTATATTTTTCATGTGATACATTAGTTACTCTTACTGTACATTAAATTACCCAAAAATAAAACAATATAAAAAAGGGGTTAAACATTAAAAAACCAAATTAAATAAATAATTTTGATTAAGATTTGGCATCTTGAAAAATATACAAAATAAATAGCCCAAAACTAAATAAACGAAATAACATAAAAGTTGATATACGAAAATCCTTAAAGCAAACTCTAGCAAACATGCATAATTGATACATTATTTAATAGCTGTGGACCAAATAACATGATACGCCTGCTTTGTATACACACCTTACTCAAACTCGTTTAATTTTTTATTCCTATTTCAGAGGAATGCAGAAGGGTTTGTTTCATAGATAGATGATAGAGATTTATTTGACTACTTTACATTACATATTATATGTTTGTAACAAGTCGATAACTACACAAAAAAATAACAACTTGTACAGTACACTAACAAAACATCAAGTACTTACAACTCAATAAAACTTGCAACTGAAATAAAAAAAAGTGTTCCATCTTGTGTCCCATTAGTTGATTTTTTAATTGTTAAAAACTTTTCTACATTATTTTCAAATTAGGTACCAACTGCAAATGAAGCATTAAAAATATAATGCCTTGCTTTGTATTTTTCTGGAAAGAATATTTCAATTTATACCACCCATCCGATACCATTTAGCATAGTATGGAAATGTATACTTATTCAATGTTGTCGTTTCATATAGGTATATGATTCCTTTGTCTAACTATACTGAAATTAGTATTAGATAAACATTAATTACCTACATACTAATCTACTGTTTCGCGGAAAACACGAGGGCAACGTTTTTAGATTTTTATATTTAGTTAAAAGTTTAGTTTATATCTACTTGTTTACATATTAAAATAAGTCGACAATACAGCCTCTAAATTTTATTCAGACTTTGCTTTCACTGATCGTACAAAGTTCAAACAAATCTGGTTTCAAGACGTTATTCGTCGTGGAAATTCTGAATTTAGTCATTTTATCGACGTCACCCAACTAACTTTTATCGATTTACACTGAAAAAAGGGATCTGCTGTTAATATTTTATACATAAATGTTCACAAAAGTTATGAATTCAAAAATAATAATACTATATAGTAAAATATTGTAATTTCCATATTATTTTCAAGTTGATTTCAAGAAATCATTTTGCATGCGTTTCATTTTTTAATTAGTAACCTTCCACATCTCAACCAAAGTTTACCTACCTACACACTGTTCATCTGTTTTATGAACATATCCGCTCTAATTTTTTAATAAACAAAATCTAAACATCTTGTGGCAGGAGAAATGCTTTACTTTCCCGAAAAACTAAAAAATTTAAATCAATAAAATAGGAATGTTAGTACTAAATTTTCCATGTGACTTTTTCAATACTTATAGAATTTTCATCATTTAAATTTGGTGCTATTTTATGCAATTCATTAGTGATTTTTGCATTTAATATCAAAATGATCTTAAATCCAAATGTAATGTAGTATGCAATAATAAAAATCTGTTTATATAAATCCTTAAAAATGCATTATTATGGTCCAAATATGATATGTGTGTTAGATATTTTGCAGTTTTTTAGTATCTTTCCAAAATAAAGGCAAAAAATTGAGAAATTATGAGGTATTGAGGGTAAATATGTTGACAACACTTTACTTACATTCATATACGCAAACAAAACCACTGCCTTGGGCAATAAACAGGAGTAGAAAAAATGTTTCAGAAGTTTTCCACATTTATCGGAAAATTTTCCCAATTATATATTTCAGGAAAATTAACAGCACTACAATTCATTTTTTAAGTACATGAGATAAATAGCAAAAATAAATTTTCTATTATGGAGAATTTAATTCTATCCATGATAGAATATAATTCTATCATGGATAGAATTTATTAATTTTATAATAATTCTAGTTTATAATCTCAGAATGTATAAAAAGATTGTGTGTATACGTATTTGAAAAACTGAAATGCTAATATTAATAAATTACCAATTTTCGAGGTGGGAATTATAACTTGAACACACTGTACAGGAAATATTCTAAATACCTGTCTCCATGAATGCACCTGACCACACAATGGTTCTGAAAGCTCCAAATGGATACTTCTCAGTATAAGACGCACATGCAACATGCAACTCATACAGCTTTTATGGCACAGCGATTCTTCAGCATACGATATCGAGGCCGAAGGTAATTATTTACAAAATCGAGGTACTTGTAATAGGTAAATAAAGATCAATCTACACTGCAAACAATGCATATTCATTGAGATATTAATTTCATATGTGCAAACCGTACACCAGGAATAGCAATAGATAAAAATTTGGATAAATCTTATTAAAAATATATGACAGATGTACCTATACAGGCTGATCCAAATTCGGGCCTATGCGTGAGGGTCTCGTAAGTGTAAAATGATAAGAGATACGTGTTGATTAAATGGGGGCAAAATTGCGCAATCAGGGGACCAAAATAATGGTTGAAAATGTCAAGGCTAACTTTCTTGGTTTTTGAAATATTTGAAAAAAATTGTAATTTTGGTAATTCGTTTTTATTTTATTCCACCTTTATTTGAGAATATATTGAAAAAAAGAACAACATTTAATCTCAACAACTTTTTGTGTTCTATCGAAAGGCATAAACATGTTTTTTATAAGACGTCTTTCCAGGGCCATCATCAATTCAATCCTTTTAAATACGGCCCTGAAAGTTTATTACATTTTTGTGTTCTCTGTGTTCCTGACACTATCCTGCCATCGCCCAAAGCAAATTCAGATTGTTCCGAAGGATCCACCTTCAATATTTCCATTTCGTTACTTCAATTTTTTATTCAGTCTCTCGTTTTTCGGGGCTTTTGTTCAATGTATCGTATTGGCCAAAAAAGTTAAAAGCATTATCAAAAAACTCATTTTCATTTTTATAGTCAATTAAAAGTGCATTTTAAATTCAATAAAATCTAATTTACGATACATTTATATATTTATTGTCGATACATTTATTAATTATTTCATTAATGTTATTAATAGTGTTCTCAAGGTCCGCCTGTCTAATCGGAGCTAAAGTATTGCTTGGGTATTGCCTCATAATTCAAGGGACGTATCTGAACACTTAAATAAGGAATTTTCGAGGCGATAGATCGGGAATAAAGTTCCTGTAAGATAACCGCCAAGGTCTCCTGATCTTACAGTACGAGATTATTTCTTATGGGATGTCATAAAAAATTATGGATATAGAGAAGCTTCGGTGCTTCGGTTAGGGGCCTTGAGCGCTCCATTAATAATCTTTGATAGTACTGTAAGATCAGGAGACCTTGGTGGTTATCTTACAGTACCTTTAATTCCGATCCATCGCCTCGGAAATTCCGCATTTAAGCATTCAGATACCTCACTTGAATACTTGAATTATGAGGGGGTGCTCCATCGGGTTGGAACCATATTCTATTATGCTCCACGAAGGGTATATTGTCCAAGTATTTATACTTGGACAAATATATATATTTCAGAGTATTTCTCAAAAACCGAAACAATGCATTTTCTCAATGCTTTAGCTCCAATTAGGCAGAGGGACCTTGAGCACTCTATTAATAATATTAATAAAATAATTAACAATTGGGCGGAATTAACAACAAGGGGAGGAATTGGGGCAAACAATGTATACGAAAGGTAATAATAACATAGGTAATCAATTTTAACTAAATATATAGGTAAGTAAAAAACCATGTAGCTATGTGAAACAAATTTAAATAATACTTATATTTCTTTGGTATTAACCACGAACATATTTTACAAGTGTTTATTACTATACTACCCCAAACCAACCCCCCCCCCCCTTATAACCGTAATTCTCAGCAGCATACTTTTTTACTTCAAAAAGCTATATGGAATAGCACATTATTTTCCATATAGACATGATTTTCTAATAAAATTTACAAGATTCTGATTTCTAAATTTGAATTAGGTACTCACAAAATATACTTACGAGATGCACCAAAACCTAACTGTTTTTTAATCGAATTGTTTCTTTTTAGTCATTATCTTCAATATTTCTCGAGATAGAACAACAGCAAAACCTGATTTTGGCCAATAATCACCTCAACAACGATGAAATTGTTTTTGAAATAGTAATACAAATTCGAAAGGTAAAATAGAGTCAAAAAATTAATTTGACAGCTGAAATGTCACTTATGCGTGTAGTAATGAGAAACACACCGTAATGCCTAATGCCCTCGTTGGGTCTTTGCTACTATCTGTCTGACAATTATTGTCAAATTGACAAACAGATAAGGACCTGCTTTTCCGCAGGTGCTATTACAGCAGTCACCTCTATTGTCTTTAAAGATTGTAGAAAATGACGTAGGTAGATTCCAAAAATTTAATGATACGTTATGATGAGTGTTTCATGAAACGAAAGTGTCCGCAGGAAAACGTTATTCTGTCTCTAATGCTGTAAGCCTTGTGGTGGGATAATGTTACTTTTGCTGACGTCGAAGTTTAGTGGATATTAACTGATATCAATTAACAAGCCCATATCATTTTCAATCAATTATCAAGATAACTTGGTCATCATACTATACTGCGATTGAGAATTAAGCAAAGTGCAATGGCCGGAAAAAGAGTAGTTCTATGTTGTCACATTTATTTCTAAAGTATTCTTATTTAAAACAGGAAACGTATTAATAACCTTATTTAGCCATTTTTTTTACTTGTCTTTAACGTCCCTTATCCCTATTGTACTTTATTAGAGCAAACACAATGTTTAATTTGTCTTTTACTTAATAATATCACCGAACATAAACAAAGACTTTGTTTATGTTCGTTGATAATAGGTTTGTTCCTGCATAGAATCTCTGATAAATCCCTGACAGTCAGGGATTGTGATTTTATGCGCATGTCTGTCCTTAGATTAGTTTCTGATTTTTGCTGGAACGCCAGATTTTTAGAGAACTTAATAGCAGAAGAATAAACAATAACCAAATAATTTTTTAACCTATAAATTATGGAGGAATATTATCCGTTTCTGACAAATAATTATTGTTTGTTGAGTTATAATATTAATAATAGACAGGGTACAATAATTGAGGTTAAAGTTGGTAAATGGTTTTGGTTAATGCGCATTGCGCATGCGCCGGACTATGAGTTTTCGAAGAATCAGTGAACTTTTCAAACTATCAACAAACTGCCCTGACTCAAGCTGGAACAGAGGACAAGAAATCCTGGACTGTCGTTCGACTCTTGTTGGAACGCTTAGATTTGTAATGCGCATGCCTCTGACAGTTACTGACAGTTTTGGACTCCTGCAGGAACAAACCTATAATCAAGGAATTTCCCAGTATTTGGCAACTGCGAACGCCGTAAAGTTGACGACAAGCTATTCATCCTTATTTAACATACATATTGTTGCATTTTCGCTTTCTTTTTTTCTGAGCTTCAACGACGTAGATTGGTCGAATGAGGAACCAATGGGAATCAATAAGCGACTGCGCTCGAGTTCTGGGGAAGCAGTGGCGTGATATTGGGTTATTTCGCGCGCGTTTCTTAACAGTAAAAATTTGTGGTAAAATTATCATGTATTTATTGTTTGTGTCAGTGTTTATATGTACTTATTTGTGTTAGTTAAAAAAGTGGAAATGCATATACTAGAAGTATTCTATAGAATAGTATACGAGTATATATTAACTGAAATGTGCCCAATGGTAAAACAGAATACGCACGCCCATGCTTCACTGCATTTTACCAGATCGGCGAGGTCATTCCACTTTGCTTAATTCTGAATTTGAGTATAGCTTAGGATAAATTAAACAGCTCAGCAATGGAGCATATGCACAGGGCCCTGAAAATGTACAAGGTGGACAGAGAAGGGGGGGAGAGCGAGAAAAGTTATCGGGGGAGAAGGTAGCACAGACTGAAGAATTACCTGGAACCCAGGAGCTAGATCAGATCCTCAGTTATAATTTTCTAAATATATCATAGCTTAATATTGCAGGATACATTGTTCAATTTTTAAAGCTAATTTACTAAAAATGTACTATACCTAAATCTGTAACTTATTTGTGGTGCGTTTTCATGATTCATAGATTCTTTTGGGATTACACCACCTGTAAAATAACAAAAAGCAGGAAACCAGAAGCATACAAATTAAATATTCAAAGTGTAGTATTAAGCTAAACTTTAGAAGTGCAGTATCAAGCCAAACTTTAGAAGTTTGTCTTGATACTGCACCTTGAATACATATTTACAACATATTTTTGTTTAAAATTATCTTAAAAAATCGCTTTTGAAGTGTTTCTAAAGACTGTGTAGGTATTTAAGACATGTTTTCATGTCGTCTACTTTTACAATATTTTTTTATGGAATAGACATAATATAGATCTGGGTTCTCTTGTTATATAATTTGCATATAGATCTCATTTTAAATGGACATCTATATAAATTCCCAAATACTTTATGCTGTAAGTTGAATTTACATGGATTCTCTGACCACTATCATTAACGATAATATTATGCAGTGGCAAGTTATTTTTGTATGATGAAAATGGTAGAAAGAAAGTTTTACCAAAGTTTATAGGAAGTAGCTTAAACCACTTTTTAACAAATGAAAAATCTGCTTCAACTATTTTTTAATTTAGTCCAGTCTAAATCCGTATAATAAATCACAGTATCGTCTGCGAATGAAATTATTTGTCCTTGGCCTTTAAGAAGAAATAAAATTATTCATGTATATAGTGAATTATAAGGGTCCTACAACAGTTTCTTGCGGAACCCCATATTTGATTGTCTTTAGGTCACTATACTCCCTTTAGATGCACATACCGAATTATTTCCCGTAAATAATAGCATTACTAAACAATTCTAGATTAACTCCTCGAATGCCCAAATGTTCTACAGTCATATAAAAACTGACTATCAAATGCCTTCTCGCTAGATCTAGAAATATTGCTAGTGAAGGCTTCTGTTTATCTAATGAATTGTATATATTTCTGTCAGACAAATAATTGCATCCTACGTAGATAACCCTTCCCGAAATCCATACTAATTTTGAAAAATAATTGTACTTCTTCAAGTATGAGGTGAGTCTGTTTTTTATAATTTTTTCGAATATTTTTGTTAAATTAGTAATTAGTGAAATAGACTTGTAAATGCTGGCATCCAATTTATTGCGCTTTTTATAAATAGGCTTTACTATTGATATTTTAAAGGCTGAGTGCCGTTTCACATGGGACGGATGATCGGCGCAGACGATCGGGAGGGTTCATTGTTTCAAACGTAGCTACCACATGAGTGCGTATCATCAGTCGACCGATAAAAAACGCTCGAGCCATCGGTTAGCCCGTGGCTTGTCCGATCGTCGATTTGTGATCAGGGCTATTCAACAAAGGGAGCTGTTCACATGCATGCAGATCATCGGTTACCTACGTTTGAAATAACTGTGTTGTCAAATTTCCCATTTTGCAAGCATATTAATGATATAAAATGGCAATGAGCAAGGAAAATGATCGTTTTGATACTGAAATGCTAATAAGTGTAGTCGAACAAAAACCAGAAATTTGGGAAACATCGTCGGAAAATTACAAAAATCATGATTTGAAACTTAAAGCTTGGGAAGTTGGGACGCTCAATAATTTTCGAGAAAATTGAGATTGCATGGAAAATTGAGATTGCATGTTTTGGGTGCTATCTGTTTTTCACCCTCTGGGACCCGTTTCAAGTTAATGATTTTTATACTGAGTAGAATATATGAGATGGGTATTACATGTACCAAAAGGGAAGTTGGGACGCTCAATAATTTTCGAGAAAATTGAGATTGCATGGAAAATTGAGATTGCATGTTTCGGGTGCTATCTGTCTTTCACCCCCTGGGACCCATTTCAAGTTAATGATTTTTATACTGAGTAGACTATATGAGATGGGTATTACGTGTAGAAAAGAAGAAGTTGGGACGCTCAATAATTTTCGAGAAAAATGAGATTCCATGGAAAATCCCCCCTTTCAGTTTCAGAGTTTTTTCACCCCCTGGGATCCATTTCAAGGGGGTCCCAGGTGGGGTGGTATTACATGTACCAAAGGGGAAGTTGTCCTCCTCCATTTTGTGATGTAGCTCATCGAATGAAATAATCGACATTCAAAAATACATAAAGAATTTGCGGGGATGTTCTCGCAAATCCGAATAGAGGGTGGCAAAAGCACCTTTTATTGGTCTTTCAAGGCATAGGGGATGCATCCAAACTCTTCCAAGATCGCCTTTTCGCCTCTCTATCAACATTTTTACGCACAAAACGACAACAATGCGATGCTCTGCACTTTCCAGATACATGTTGATGAATGATGACTGACCATACGACCTCATGTGAAACCACTTGTATAGAACTGAAGATCAGTTGCGACCGATTGTCAGCACCGATCATCGGTCCCATGTGAAACGGCACTGATGGAACAATTCCGGTGTCGATGATACAGTTAATCAAATATGCTAATGGTCTACAAATATGTCGCACGATAAATATGTTCCAGTGTTTCTGATCGTATATTGTCAATATACCGCGTGACTTTTTATTTTTTAAACATGTCCATGATCCCTAGAAGATTCTAAAATTGAGACAAAATATAACATTTTCCTTTTCTTTAAGTTCTTAATTGTTCATATAAACGATATAAACGAATTATTGGAAATGGTAATAAAACTTCAATGATCATTATTTTTATTTTATTTACTATTTTGTACAACAAAAATGTCTAACAATTTAATTCTCTGCAAAAACAATAACAAATCAAGTAAATATCCCAAAATAATGAGAACGAAATAAAAGTTATACATTGACTGTCTAATAACCCTGCTAAAATTGCTTTAATAAAAAAGTATAAACCCTATATACATATAAGTTTATACACAATCTCTTTATTTGTGAGATATAGGTACAGTTATAATTGTAAAAATATAATCATCTGGTTGTATAAATTGTGGCACTAAAATCAAGTCTACAATACATCAGTGCATCGTTTAGTTTCTAAGTATATACTTACATGTGCAAACTCAAGTAGTGAAAATAAAAAAAAAAAAAATAGAATTTCCAAAATACATTTTGCAAATAAAACAACTCAACAGCAAGCAAAATCCAATAATGGTAAATTATTGTCTTTAATTGTCTTCTTTTTCATATACTTACCTAATGGATGCATCACAAATAGGTTTTATTTATTATTGTTCATTTTGTTTAATTTCTTTCTGTTGAGTGTTGAATATTATACAAAAAATCGAATGGTGCATATTTTCACCACTTGATAAAACACGTACATTTAATATGTAAGAAATATTTATCCTAAAAACTGATATTAATTACAAGACAGAAAAAAATTAATAATATCATAATATCAAATCATAAAATAAATCAATTATCGGTGCTTTGAAAATTCACATTGATAATAATTACATTGAATATTAGTATTTTAACCCTGAATATGTAGTTTATAACAACTGTGTCATTTATGAATTCTAGATAAAATAATCTTCAAGGTAAATATACCATAGATTGACACACACCGAATGATTGACAGTAATATAAATATATAAACATAGAAAATATTAGTACTATATTTTCTATGATATATAAATTTTACATAATTATTAGACGTGAAGGCCTTTAACACCGCGGCAACCTGCATTAACTAATATAATCTAAGTAGGTATCCATGAAACACTATTTTTGTATCATGGATATGATATATCCATACCATTATGAGTTTCATTATTATTTAAAACAATTTTCATATAGAAAGAAAAAAATTGAAAACGTTAGGTGGTTATTAAAAATTTATGTCGAATCCGTCAGTTGTTATAAACTGTAATATTTTAAACCTTACTTCAAAATAATCCCTTAGACATTTTTATGCATTTTTGTGTGTTACCTTTAAACCCTTGACACAAAAATCTATATTGTATGGCAGTCTTATTTTCTAGAGTCTATATATTATAGTATCTACTGTTTTAGGCAAACAATAGCTATTTGTCATCATCATCAGGCGTAGGTTTTTTATCGAGGCGCTAGCCGAGATAAAAAAATACGCCATATGCGGAAAAGATACTTTTCCTACGAGTTGCACACATGATTTTTTTAATAGTGTTCTGAAAATAATAGCTTAAATAACTACATTTATCATAATTTTTTATTGAAAATTGTGAATTTCGAAAATGTGAATCAAGACTTCTGAGGGTATGTTGATATAGAAACGAGTTAGGTTTTCGTTTCGTTAATATTATTGTGTCAGCGATTTATGAAAAATGTCCGAATCTTCTTCAAACGATAACATGGAAGATGCTATAGAAGAATCAACAAAAGTCGCGATTCAATCATTATTGCCCACAAAATCCAAAGATAAATATGAAAAAGCATATCGCTTATTAGAAGATTGGAGTCATCAAAAGGGAGTAACTATTATCACTGAGGCAGTTCCACTAGTCTATTTTGAATAAAAATCTAGAGTATACTAGTTTCAAGCTGCGGAGTCTTTACTCAATGATCAGAACAACACTGGCAGTGAAAAAGATTATTAACATAAGAAATTTACAAGTTTAATTGCTTCCCTTAAACGTAAATCGGTAGGACATAGATCCAGGAAGTCTAGTGTTTTAAGAAAATCATAAGTTGAGAAATTGATGATATGATATGATCAGCGGATGATAAAACCTACTTGATTATGAAGGTAAAGTGTAATTTTCACATTTCTCTCCAAATATTGGAACTGTTTGACTGTTTCTTATTTTAGATAGTGTTGATTGTTGGTATCAGCGGAGCATGCCGTCGAGAAGAACTAACATTTCTTCAACTTGAACATATAAAAGACATGGGAGAATATGTATTGATAGAGATTCCCAACACAAAGATGAACATGAGAAGAGAATTTACTATTTCTAGGAGTCAATCTTGTCGAAATGTTTCGAAAGTATTCCTCTCTTCGTCCGTCACTAACTGAGCATTCAAGATTCTTCCTAAGATATAGAAATGGAAAATGTACAAGACAATCCGTTGATATAAATTTTATAGGGGGTTTCCCTAAAAAAATTGCAGAATTTTTGGGACTGTCGAATGGTGGGAATTACATTGGCTACTGTTTCCGGAGAACCTCTGCTACGATACTGGTTGATGCAGGAGCTGACATCACCACCCTGAAAGGGCATGGTGGATGGAAAGCAACGAACGTGGCAACAGGAATAGAGGATTCCGTTCAACAAAAGCGCTCTACTTAATCAAATACATGCGCAGGGCTTTCCATAACCAATTGTAAAAAAGTTATAGTTAAAATTTATAATAATGATAAGAAATTATTTAAATTGACAATAAATGAATAGTTAATTCAAGAATGAGGATGTATTTTTGCGTGCCTGAAAATTTTTCCCGCACCAGTTAGGAAAAATCGAACTTTTCCTAACTCAAATTAGTTACTAAATGAACAACTTTTCAAAACACTATTAAAAAAAATAAAAGACACTCTAATGTGGTATGTAATGTAACACAAAGTGGTACGTTACAGTAGTATTAAGTACTACGATCAAACAAAGCTATATTACCTTTACAAAATAAAAAAAAAAACAAAATAATGTTAAAAAATCGCAGATTCAAATCAAACCGTCCATATCTACAATTCCTGTGACGAGTGACATTTTTGAAATGTGAGATGAGAAAATATTTTTTTATTATGACTTAACATATCTGCGATCAATTTGTACACGGTAAGAAGAAACGTTCAAAAGCACTTGTACAACAATTAAAATGTATTGTCTATTTTACTTAACAATCACTTCACTTTTAGCCACATTTTAAAACCACAGTAAATTCAGTGCTTTGTTTTATTTGTCCAAAACACTTTGTATCAGATATGGATGTTTACATTAAAGCTCCATATATACTTTTTTGTACGTACTTATAAATCATTTGTGTACGTCTGCTACAAAATGAGTTAACCATCTAAAATAATTATCAGATAAATAAGATGTGTTGTAAATATCTCCAACATTAAAATGGCTTCTGTAGTGATATCCTTCATAAAGAGGAGTCCGAACCACAATTCACATACAAATGAACCATTTTAAATATACAGAGTTCGGCCTCCTTCTCTTTCATAGATTTATAAGACAAGGGAGATGTAATTGTTTACATTTTAAAGCAATCAGAGAACCCCTTGTTTACTCTTTATCTGGTCAACTGCAAGGTCTACTTTATGATTGTACGAAAAACTGTTGCCAAACTGTCAATTGTGTAATTTATATTTTCACATTTAAACTACCATGATTATGGGTTAAGGTTAAAATATTACATAAAAATATTTTTCCGTTTCCTAGTTAAGTAGATAAATCATATTTTGTTAAAAACGTTGCGATAAAAACTAACTTCATAACGCAAAAATGGAATGAACAGGCATCATTGCTCCCTACTCCAATCCGCATGTTCATTGATGCCGGTAACAATCACGTGAATCGTAGTATTTTATAGTATTTCTTTTGTGCGATGTTGCTGGCAGTCGGAATTTTGCTTTTGTGAATTTTTCAGTGTTTTTCGTAAGGATTTTATTACTATTCTTCAGAAAATGGTGCATCAGTGTCAAGTGTATGGAAAAATGAATTCTTTATATTCAAAACTGTCTTTCCACAGGTAAATTTCGCCAAGTTTTGTTTGGTTATTCGGTCGCTATATTTGTCACACCATATTTACGGATTTTCAGGGGCGTGCTGGCTGGCTTCCTTATCATTTTACGGAATATAGTATATATATACTATATTATATTATGGAATTGCTTTTGTTATTTTTTAAAATATGGCTGATGTGTTAGTTTTTGGAGTTACCTACACACATACTTAAATATGGTCAAAACAAGAATCCAAGCAAGAATCATCATCATTCAGCACTTTGCTGCATAACAAATTAAAAAACCTATAATGTTTGGTAAGTGTGAAGCCAAGATGCAACGTTTGCACACAAAAATTAAGATCAGTTGCGTAACCAAGGTAATTTTTAAAGGTACCCTTTATACTAATCTAAGAGAAAATCACCATTATCAGGCTTTTAAAGAGTTATTTTGAAAACAGTAAGTCAAATAACTTGAAACAAAAAGTTGAATTAAAAACTAACACCATGTACATCTTTCTTATTTTAAATTATATTTCACTTTTAAATGTAATTGAACCCTGTATACAGAGTTTGGGTATCTTTGAAAAACTGAAAAATACTTTTTTACACTACTGTATATATAATTTTTTGTAATGTAGTAGGTGTACCACCTTTACTTAATTCAGAATTTTAAGTGTTCAAGTTTCAATTCATATTCCCTATATTAAAACTCCGATACTAATTTAATTTCTAATCTCACAAGCTTTTGCTGTTGCAATGTATAGTACTGATTTTCTTAAAATTCCTTTTTTGATGTTTTATTATTATACCCAACCCTTCCAAAAACAGTACGCCTTTTGGCGTCGGAAGCAAGTTCTCCCAAAACTTTTGCAACGTTGCACGGAGTCGGAATTTTGCCGTTCTTTCTCTCGGTATTCTTTGTCATACACATTGCCAATGATTGATACAAAACAAAAGGTTATTTATGAATGAACCGTGAGGTCTCCTCTTATTAAGTCTATGTTCTCTTTATTGTTCATGGCTCGGACGACGACATTTTTATATTTGTTTATGTGCAACAGCCTATTAACGTGGAGAAGCGACAAGGGTTCTCCAACCTACGAGTATATAATATTATGTACTATATCGCGTATCCCCTATGTTAGTCCATAAGCGGTTTCTCCGAAAACACTGAAGGATAAAATATAATTTAGTGCTATACTTTTCTAGAAAACTTGGTTCGATTTGCATGTGCGCAGTGTCCATCACCATGGTTACGGAGCTAACAGGACTTAATTTGACATTTAAACTAATTCCAACCTTCAATTTTTGTTTATAAAGAAGATGAAATGTCAGACAGAGATGTAATGATTATGCTACAAGCCTATTGGATTTTGCGATAATGGTGCGTATGCGTATATTTGACCAAGTTGTCTGGAGTAGGATAGAGATAGTATGTCGGCGCCGTGGTGTTTTCGGAATTTTTTGGCCTCTACCCGCGATATAGGCGCTATAGTAGTATAGCCCCCCTTCGAGACCCCACATCTAATCTATGGTCCCCACCATTACGCCCTATTTACGCATCCAGACGCGGAACTCTAATCATGATATGTAAGTAACATTCTATCTCTTTTCCATTGTTTAATATTTCTTATTGTTCAAAAGAATTTAAATTCATGGAATTTTGAAACATGGGGTTCTTTGTCTTTGTAAATGTTTAGATAATTTAGTCGTCAACTATAGATACAAAAGTAAAAATATAGTTATCTAATAAATCCTATATAATAGAAACTTGGTATCTACCGCTCATTATCTAGTACCCCTTTAAAAATATAACCTAATATGTTTTTTAAATATTTTTTAAGCCCCGTGAACACATTCAAAAAATAATACACGATTCCATAGCTCTCAAATTTTCGTATTCAAAAAAAGCTGAAGAAATAAAGAATAAGCATTTAAATTAAATCGGTCTGCATTCTACAAAGACATCCGATTTATCTGATAATCCAACCTAACTAAAGCAAAACATTTTTAGAGATCCATCTCGTTCTTAATTAATTTATTTTCAGTAACATTGCCTACCACGATACTTGATTATCGCCTCCCGCCCAATTATAATAAATAATTCCCTTTACTCGAAAGACAACACGAGTTTATCTAAATCTAATGCCTTACGTCGAAGTTTACATTCACTAGATACATGAGAAATAGTTGAGCTACGGCGTATTTGGTGTTGCCCGTCGATAATGAAGCTTATCACAAACTACTTTTCCTACTACATTCGCCCGGTATCTCCCGGTGTTACCAACTTTCCGCACCCATGAATTTGACCACCTCCTCGTAGGTCAGCCAAAATGTTAGTGACCAAGGCGCCATCCTCATCCAGATGGGGATGAAACCCTTATATAATGCACCCAACCCCTCCATTTTAACTGTTTTTTTCAAGCAATCTATGGAGGAAGTGTACAATAGCCCCCTAGAACAATTAAACATAATAATAGTTACTAATTTCATGTGGATAGTTTTCAGAGACTTCATAAAATGATAATAATGGATTATTAGCACATACCTGCCCTTTTCGTCTAAAGGTTGATTCATTACTCTAGTCTTAATTACGTCAGCAGGAGTGCCCATGGACGCTGCAACCAATCCCGCGCAACTGCTCGCCATCATATGCAGCAGATGGTTGTCCGGCAGGTTGGTGTGCCTCATGATGAACCTCTTGGCAACATCATAAGTAGTCAGATCACCTAGATTCACCAGCGCTGCCCTCTGGACGTTGGGCACGGAACCTAAAGAAATGTAATTTGTGACATACCTAATTGGTTGCGAGACATTTTATCTACCTTTCCACAGCCCCCTGATTCCACCAGTGGACCACACCTTCTGAAAGGCGTCGTACATGCCGTGGACCCGAGGAGGAAGGCCCAGAAGTCTTCTTTTACCCTCCATTTGAAGTTGGACTTTAAGTAAGTCCGCAGGACTAGCAATAAATTGCGAAAATGCTCCTGCAGTAACACCACCTAGAATTACATGACGAAGATGAAAGAGTAAATGGTTGTGTTGACGACGGGCATGGAGACATTTCCTAAAGGCTAAACTTGCTTCGGAAAATGTTTTTAAGGTAGATTTCTTTAAATTACCAACCTCTTATTTTTGCCACTAGAACAGTAATGTGTTTAGGGGAAAATTGAATTCGTCGAGTAAAATATTTTCCCTAGACACATTAGAGAGTTATTGCACGACTCATAAGTTTAAGCAGTAGTCCTGTTCCTGCAGGAATCACAAACTAGTCAGATTCAATCAAATAATTCCAAACGAGTCAGCAAATTGTTTTCATTTCGGTTCAAGGTCTCATATTGACCTTGAACCAAAATCGCCCCTTGTTGAGTGGTTGGGAACATTTATTCGCGACTGCCAGTCCGCTAAAACGCTCATTTGGCGATCAAGCATTCATTATCAAACTGTTGAAACGCTCAATAACGTAAAGCGCAGAATCCTGACTGTCGATGGCTGTTTCTGACTGTTGTGAGAACGAACGTGATAGTAAACAAACACATTATGTACCATTTGCCTTATAGATTCGTATTTCCAGTTTTTTTTTTGTAAAAAAATCTAAAATTAAGAAGGCATTCATGCCTTCTTAATTTTAGATGGAGGGATTTGATTAATTATTATTAGACTTAATTTTAGATTTGGCGGGAGTGTGGGTATTTGACCTACAGCACCACGGTTACTAAACAATACGCTTGCTGCATCTGGTACAAATTTAGATAGGGGACCATGCTTAGTGACGTCACAAAATTCCGCAATATAGCCGTTTATTATTAAAAACCTTGCAAAAATATTTTCTGTTGCATGTTAATGGTAGCTACGTGTATTAGTGAAAAAGGACACTATTTCTTAACGTAATAAGATGATTTTAATTGAATGTAAGTAGGTAATGATGTTTATAAACAAGATTTTATTGATTTTTCAAAACGGTCAGCTAAATTCCTTTCAAATTAATATTTATTTTGTGAGAATAAATTGCAAGAAATAACTGTCAGTAAAAAGTATTTTCAATCAGAGCTGGGGATATTTAAATAGTTTATTCGATCTACTATTATAATGTTTGATATATATATATATATATATATATATATATATATATATATATAGTTGTTTCTATAGTTTCTAACTGTTGTAGATTTCATTAAATTATACAGATCTTTAAAAGGTCTGTGTAATACGCTAATACACACTCCTGATAAAAATAGGAAGATATAACAAAGCCCACCTCTATCCAAAAATGCTTTGATTTTCTCAAGAGAGTTAAATTTATTAATCAGTAATAAATACCCAGTAATAAAACAGGTTAATGCCTAATTAGTAATTAATCACATACTTCCCGATTTACTAACGCGATGCTCTGTAAAGTGTAACTTGAGTATATTAATATATAAAAGTATATCTATATAAGTTCAACAAGCACCTATAATTATAAACAAAAAGTAATTTAGGTACAATACTTATTATCTCATTAAATAAATTTCAGGATCATCTATTTGTATTATATAATACATTATTTATTACGATAGTCAACATATAAATGAAAACGATCAAAAAGTACAGGTATTGATCATTTATAAGCGCCCCATGGCTAAAAAAAACATTGTAATTCAATGTCCTTAAAATTAAATTTTGTTTGCATTCTATGTATCTACACATTATATACATACATTTAAAAATCCCGCTTCAGCTCTATTGTGTTTTCACAGGAGTGAAAGTGAGATAGAGCGGGTATTTTGTGACGTAATGCGACAACCGTATTGTTTAGTAACAAATATTGCGAATTGCTACCAGCACCACATAAAGCACCCATGTTTGGGCAAACCTTGACTTACATAAGGCCGACTGCCAAACCGGAAAATAATTTTCCTTCGGATTGGGCTTGAACACCTTCTCTTTCAGCGCCTTGTAAGTGATTATCCTGGTCCCCGAGTACACCAGGTGCCTGGAGAAGGCGGCGTGCACCCCCTGCCACAGTCTGCTTACCCCCTCTTCACTCGTTATGCCGATCGCCGTTTTCAGCATGCCCCTATAGGGCGCCTGAAATTCAAGCTCAGCTGTTGACTCTTTTTCAAATTAGGTTAGTCAGCACAAGTGTTAGTCATACAAGTTCATTAAATTATTATACATTGTTTTTTTTTTGTGTTGGTTTAATATAGTTTACTACCTTACTGGCTATTTTGGCTTTTTATAACCGCTTGAACGGATATAGAGGAATGAAATATAAAAATAGTCAATAACGTTGTCAAAAGTTTAGCTAATTTGAAAGAATTAAAGTTCATCTGGTATTTCGAAAACCGTGTTTGGGTATACATTTTGTATTTATTTCCTAATATGCGCAATTAAATGTTCTGTAGGAATTTATATAATGTAAAAAATGTAATTTATATACAGGGTGAGTCAACCATAGAGTAAAGTTCATTATCTCATTTGTTTAGAGAATTACGAAAAAACGTTAAATACAAAAGTTTTATAGAATATTAAGGTGCACAGTTTAAAATTATTTTTGAGTATACAGGGTGATTCAAAAAAGCGTGGCGAATATAACATAAGTTTTTTTAAATGGAACACCCTATTTTTTAATTTATTTTTAGATTTTACATGAAATTCTATAACTTTTTTGTTAATAATGTCATATACCTAAACCCAGTAGTTTTTATAATATTTTAATTTTTTTAGAAAAATATTAGTTTTTACTCTTATAAGAAACTGACAGTACCGCCATTGTTTCTAAAGGTGGAATACTCAAATTTGGTACAAACGTTCTATAAGGATGACAAAAAAGGTATATGTAAATAAATTTTAGTTAAATGCTACAGGACCTTCAAAATAAATTTACACATTTCGACTATTTTAACTTCAAAAATTTCAATTTTTTTAAATGGCACACCCTGTATATTATTATTTTTTCTGATAGATTTTACAAAAGCCTTCAACTTTTATTGACTATGTCATATACCTAGTTTTCATAATTTGCGAGTTATTTTGATTTTATTCTTTTTTACACTTACCTACGCTATTGTGGAAACATAAACTAATATAAATAATAATAATTTCCCTACTAACTACCTTACTTTTAATTATTATGGAGTAATCAATGATCAAAAATATGCCCGTCTACTTAGATACACATGTTTAGTCTTGTTACTATATTTTCTTGCATGTTCCATAGCATAAAGGATGTTTATTGTCCTCCAGGTATCTCGTATCCTATTTTCGATATCTTCTGGCGTTGTAGGGGAATTCACATAAACACGATCTTTAAAGTGGTCTAACAAAAAGAAATCTGAAGGTGTTAAGTCACATGATCGAGGGGGCCACCCAATGAATCCGTTAGTGTAATAAAAACAAGTGTAAAAATGAATAAAATCAAAATAACTCGCAAATTATGAAAACTAGGTATATGACATACTCAATAAAAGTTGAAGGCTTTTGTAAAATCTATCAGAAAAAATAATAATATACAGGGTGTGCCATTTAAAAAAATTGAAATTTTTGAAGTTAAAATAGTCGAAATATATAAATTTATTTTGAAGGCCCTGTAGCATTTAACTCAAATTTATTTACATATACCTTTTTTGTCATCCTTATAGAACGTTTGTACCAAATTTGAGTATTCCACCTTCAGAAACAATGGCGGTACTGTCAGTTTCTTATAAGAGTAAAAACTAATATTTTTCTAAAAAAATTAAAATATTAGAAAAACTATTGGGTTTAGGTATATGACATTATTAACAAAAAAGTTATAGAATTTCATGTAAAATCTAAAAATAAATTAAAAAATAAGGTGTTCCATTTAAAAAAACTTATGTTATATTCGCCACGCTTTTTTGAACCACCCTGTATACTCAAAAATAATTTTAAACTGTGCACCTTAATATTCTATAAAACTTTTGTATTTAACGTTTTTTCGTAATTCTCGAAACAAATGAGATAATGAACTTTACTCTATGGTTGACTCACCCTGTACAATATTAATATGACAGCAAACCATTAAGGGTCCATTCTCTGTACATTTGACAGGCATGAATGTTGGGTCGGATTGAGAGGATGGGTGGCCGATGGGTGGAGACTTATATATTCCAACTATCGAATTATTAAGATTATTTAGGAGGTGCACGTAAAGCCGAAGTAAAAAGGCACATGGAAATAAAGTTAGCCCTCAATGCAAGGGTACCGGATTTGTCTTATAATTGCAACAAAATTTCTTTTTAGTGTTATAAATTATATATCACCGGAAAGATCAAAAGATAAACTAGATCCCTATAGTAGCAAATTTTTGTTTAATATATGCATTTTAGAGAAAATAATTTTTGAAAATACGCTATTTTAGTACAAGATTGTTTGCCTGGAATTTTAAAAATAAAAAGAAATACCAAAAATTACTACTATAGGGACTTAGATTAAAGTCTTATTTTTCAATACTTCAATACTCAATCTTTTATAGTTTTTTTATAATTTGGCACGAGACGAACGCCGATTTAGGGCTTATTTCGTCCTAGTGAATGGACTCTTAAGGTAGAAAGAGGTATTTCCAGAAATTATTTTATAAGTAATGTAATAAAAAATCAGAAGAACTGTAATAAAATATTAACGCCTGATAAAGTAAATATGCCATATTAAAATATACAGTTGCAGGGACTTACCTTGCCTATTTTTCCATTATTATTTCTGTTTGCCAGCTCACCCTGTATCTGAAGTCTAGTTTTTATTAAATCTAGGGGGTACGTGACTGAAATAAAAAGCTAAAATTATAGAAATAAACTAAGTCAACTGCCTATAATAAATTACTAAAAGAACTATTTTTATGTTATAAAAAAATCACGCACTTATTTGTGAGTATCTTTTAAAGAAGCAAATATATAAAACTTCAATATAAAAGACGAAAATGCAGGGTGTTTCTTAACCTATACGCATAAACTTGGGAAATTATAGCTGAGGACAAAAATAATGACTAATGATGAAAAAAAATAGTAAAATATTTTTTAGTTTCGGAAATTCCGATTTATTTCAAATAAAAATAAAAGAATGTGAATTGAGCTGTAGCCACTGAATTTTGATGTGATTCCCCCTATGCCAGTACCATGTCCATAAGTTCTTGGTTTGAGAAATTATTCGCCATACTTTTATTTC
Organism: Pogonocherus hispidulus; assembly: GCA_963924545.1. NCBI lineage: Eukaryota > Metazoa > Arthropoda > Insecta > Coleoptera > Cerambycidae > Pogonocherus > Pogonocherus hispidulus. The sequence continues at coordinate 9,203,474 of OZ004698.1, forward strand.
AATCCCGTGAAAATAACCTCGAATACGACAACTGATAACAAAGTAAGTACTGCTAGAAATAGCAAACATATCGTCCTGACTTGTTTACTTCTTAGTTTTTAACAAAAAATTTCACCTGTTAAATTTTTGTAAACATTTCTTTCAAATTATTTCCGAAACTAAAAATGTTTTACTACGTCTGTTTTTATTATTAGTCATTATTTGCCCTCAGCTATAATTTCCCAAGTTTATGCGGCGTATAGACTAGTCATCACCCTGTATATATACTTTTGTAAATTAAAATTGATACATTTAGGTACATTAAATTCAAGGGCTTCGATTTATCTAGTTAACACTTTATTTAACACAAATTTATTGCAACAATTAATAATAAGTATCATCAATAAAATTCATTTATAACTAATAGAAATACGTCACTAATAGTGACGTTGTACTAGAGAAACAGAATAGAACCGAAATTTGTAATAGAACTGACAAAAATCATCCAAAACAATCTTTGTAGGTACTACCCATAATATACAGGGTGGTCCCACAAAATGTTTCCACTTTGAACAACTGGAATGTCAGTGTTCTAACAAATTGAAGGGAGAGTGTCCCAAAAAAGGGAGGTTTACCATCCGACCAAATATTATATAGACAAATTATAACAACACAGTTTTGTGACCAACAATATTTAAAACAAAATCTTTTTGTTTACATTAGTGCCCAAGCATTTGGTCCAATCAAAAAATCCATTTGAAACCATTTGAATTTACCGCCTAAATTGTTGGAGATTTTGTGACTTTCAAATGGGCGTGGTTTACACAGGTAAGTAGCCATGCATAAACGTCGAATCGGCGATCGCGAGAGGGATCATCAATGATTTTACAATTGTTTTTTAATAGTAAATATTAAATACTATTATAGTGTAGTAAATATTATACACATATGTGTATAAATTGTTGTTCTTGAATATGTAGATGTTAAACTTTGTATTTACTAAAATAAAATATTATAATTTGTACTTTTAGTTTTATAATTATTATTTTCACCCCTTAAAACATAGCCGCCCATGCCGTTGGGCACTGTGACAGGAAATTTCTTCAAATTGAGGTTGTGTTTTTTGTTATTCTTGGAAACGATTATTTTATATACTGACAAATACGCAAATTACTTATCTATACATATTTGATCGGGGGGTTTACCTATTTTATTAGATTTATACAGATTTATTCAGATTTTAACAGATTTAATATTCCCTTTCAACACAATTCATGCATCATACTTTCGTGCTTTCAGGTATATCTCCCTCACTATTAGAACTAGATAAGTAGATCCATCAACCCCTCATATCAATGTATTCATGAGAAGACATTCTATCCAAATCAATAATAAATTGGTCAATAAAAAATAACCTGCCTCTGGAAATTGTTTAAAAAAACTTATTCAAAGTGCAAACTTTGGAAGCACCACTCATTCTACATATTGAAGTAGTTATTTTAGTTAGGCAAGAGAAGATACTATATTACACTTCTGGAACTTTTTTCCATGTTTTTCCATCCATGTCAACATTATTGAGAAATGTTTAATTACCTTTTATAAATCCATTTAAATAAATGATTATAGCTATATATTTATAAATATCACACCTTATATAAATATCTGGAAAAATCGTCTACCTTTTTTTATCACATATCACACATCAAAGACAATATAATTGACCACTTTAACGGAATGCTCTTACCGAATTCCGCATTCCAAGCGGCCAGTACGGAAACTACGTAAACGCACCATAATGAATCCACAAATTTTGGGAATTCAGCCTTTTGAGGTGGGACTGGCGGCATTGTCGCTAGATCTCCTACAACAAAATTATGCATTATTGTTTTGTTTTGAATACCACTTTCAACTGGCTGTATTTTAACAATTCAAACTGTCAAATCCCAAAATAATTGACAAAACTTGTTGTTTTAAAGAAACAACCTGTATATAGAATCAATTTTGGAAATAGTAGTGAAATTTTAATCACGGATACATAGATAGAGCTAGATGGGTCTATCTTGCTCAACACTACAGTGTTATATTTTTCATGTGATACATGAAGTACTCTTATGGTACATAAAATGACCCAAAAATGAAACAATATAAAAAAGGGGTTAAACACAATTAAAAAACCAAGTTAAATAAATGATTTAGATTAATATTTGACAGCTTGAAAAATATCCAAAATAAATAGCACAAAACTAAATAGGTAAACGAAATAACATAAAAGTCGGTCTACGAAAATCCCTAAAATTTGTTTTTAGGGATGAGTAATAGCCATTATTCACTACAGTGAATAATGAAATAATTATTCACTGCAGTGCATAAAGGATAGTATTATGGTATTATTCTCCAGGGAATCACGTGCATAACGGATAAATTATTTAATAGCCAGAGGAAAAACTAACATTATACGCCTCCTTTGTATACATGCATTTCTCAAACTTAGCGTATGGTATGTACTGGCAAAGTCTACATATATTCTAATTATAGTACTGGTACTGGACTTTGGTACTGGTAGGTACACTGACACATATTTTTTATACCTATTTCAGAGAAATACAGAGGGGTTTGTTTCATAGATAGATGATAGAGATTTATTTGATGACTTTACATTACATATTACATGTTTGTAGCAAGTTGATAGTTACACAAAAAAATAAAAACTTGTACATTACATTCACATAATATCCAAGTACTTACTCAAAAACTCAATAAAACTGAGACATATTACACACAACATTACATCATATAAACAACAGGTACAATTTAATCTATTTATAAGGGTTACACAACTGTGAGCATGTTCAACAAAGGTAAGAGGCCACCGTTCATAGAGGCCATAAGTATACTTTAAATTTATATTTCTGCACCTTGCAAAGAACGTAAATCAAATTTTTGTATATAATTAAATAATATAAACTTTGTAGAAATACGTATATTTGACATTTTATAAAAATTAAAATAGATATAGGCATGGCATTTTATGGGTTTTTTTCGTATAGGAGATCCTCAATTCTGCAACTAAAATAAATAAAAAAGTGTTCCATTTTCCGTCCCATTAGAATCATTTTTTTGATTCATAAGAACTTTTCAACATTATTTTCAAACTATAACAACTTCAAAAGAAGCATTAAAATATGATGCGTTGCCTTGTACTTACCTGGAAAATATGTTTCAATATATACCACCCATCTGATACCATTTAGCATAGTATGGAATGGTATACTTCTTCAAAGTTGTTGTTTCATATATATGATTCCTTTGTCTAACTATACTGAAATTAGTATTAGATAAAAATTAATTACCTACATTCTAATCTACTGTTTCGCGGAAAACACGAGGGGAACGTTTTTAGATTTTTATATTTAGTTAAAAGGTAGTATATCTACTTGTTTACACATTAAAATAAGCAGACAATATTCAAACTTTGCTTTCACTGATCGTACAAAGTTCGAACAAATTTGGTTTCATGACGTTATTCGGCGTGAAAATTCTGAATTTAGTCATTTTATCGACGTCACTCAACCAATTTTTATCGATTTACACTGAAAAAAGGACGTGCTATTAATATTTTATACACATATGTTCACAAAAGTTATGAATAAAAAAATAATAATACTAGTATAATATTGTAATTTCCATGTTATTTTCAAGTTGATTTGAATCATTTTTCATTCGGATTATTTTTTAATTAGTAACCTCCCAAATCTCAACCACAGTTTACAGAATAGGGTGTTCTCACATATAATACCAAAAAATTGAGTTTTCCTTCCCTGTTATACATATGTCTAATTAAAAAAATTACAAACACTTGCATATCCGAAAAAAAGTGAGTTGAAATTTAAATTCGGCATTTGGCGCGCAAACGCGTCTACTACGGCAGACATATTTGTGACGTCATCAGGCATATAAACAAACAGTTTGACAGGAAGCTCTCAACATCAGTCATTATGTGTGTGAAATGTGTTTGTACGTTTTTATTAATAAAAGTAAGTTCGACTACAGATATCAAATACATTCGATTAATACTCGGCAAACTAATCAATTTAATGTACCCTTCGGCCGATGTAAGATATCTTTTAATACACCCAACTGTTTAGGCTTAAGAATGTTCAATAGGTTACCTAATGAAATTAAAATGTGTTCCTCTATCTACAGTTTTAAGGAGACTGAAAAAGTATCTAACTGATGCATGTTTTTATATTAAAGCTGTAATTAAACTTTTTTCCTTAAAGATTTTGAAAATTTTAAATACCGTAACACCATGCAAATCTGAAAATTTATCAAAAAAATTATCTCAAAAACGGTACCGGAAGTTATAACCGGAAGTGACAGGAACACAAACATATTTTTGAAAAATTTGCCATCATGCAAATTTTTGAAAAATAAAAAATAACAAATGACATTCACCATAATTTCTTCTGGGACTATACACCACCTAATAATAAAATAAAATTGTAAAATCAGGAAACCAAACGTATTCAAAGTAAAGATTCAGTGTGTAGAATGTATATATATTACTGTATTTCTTATATTTTTATACTATTTTAGGCAAAAGCACTAACCAAATTTAGTTGACAAACCTCAAAAAATAAAAAAATAAGTCAAGTGAGTCATCTTCCTTGTTCCACCCAGTATACTTTCCTTAAATTATTTGATTATATTATAAAATACAAAACATTAAGTCTAGTGAACATCATGCGAAATATAACGGACAGACCCCTGTCTCAAAATGTTTCAAATATTATAATATTACAAGCTTCCTTAATATAATTTTTTACTATTTTCTATTCTGACTTGAAACGCTTAGCATATCTAGCTTTGCATTTATCTCATTAGTCAAATTCAATGAAATATTTTCCTTTGGTGCACCTTATATAAAATATATAAATAGAAATTTAATAATTTGACATATCTAATGTTTACACATCCTAATTTAAATATAAATAAACATATGATATAAGGAAAGATAAAAAAATATTTTCATGTATTATTATATTCAAGTATTATTTTTGAATATGGTTAATGGGAGCTCATTTTATTATCTAATAAAAACACTGACTTTTTCATATCTAATCTATATGCAATAATAATATTACTAATTACTACGAGCCGAACCTTTAATCATTATAATTATTAACAATAATAGGAGAGAACTTCCAAAGGCAAGGGCACGGAAAACGACCAAATGGAAATCACCAACCAAAAACAAGCAACGGCAGGCAACACTGAGCGCAAGTGATAGGCACTGAACCAACTGCTTCATGTCTCATGTGTGAATGCTATTACCTACCACGCTACCACCAAATAAACCGCTGCGTATCTGTATACAAGGTGTGCATTAAATAAACTAAAATACTTATATAATTTAATGAGATATCTTATATGTTATAAAAAATGTTTTCGAAATATTTTTTGTAATGATTTATACTTAGTTGTCTTTATTACCATTTCTTTATTACCATTGCTGATAAGTTAATTGAAACATTACCAAAAAGTAAATCAAAGAACGACTTTACAAATTGTATAAAAGGTTTACCTACTCCGTGCTTTTCGTTTTTTATTAAGCCCTTTTCTGAGAATGAAGTTTTAGAGGCGGTGAGGAAACTAAAAAACACAAGTTGTATGGACATATATAACTTAAATACTAAAATTATAAAAGAAACGATTGATATTATTATTTCCCCTTTGACCTATTTGTTTAATACTTGTATACGTGAGGGTAATTTTCCTGATATATTCAAAGTCACAAAAGTCATACCAATTTTTAAAACTGGAAATGTCTCTGGGTTGGAAAATTATCGACCAATATCCATTATTCCCATGTTTTCCAAAATATTGGAAATTTTACTTAAATCACGCCTTATGGATTATATTGCAGCTAATAATATATTAAATTGTTGCCAATTTGGCTTTAGAAGTAAATGCAGTACTACACAAGCAGTGTTTAAAATCGTCACTGAGATAGTAAATTCTCTGGAAAAAGGTGATAGTGTATCCGTTACACTATGTGACCTTTCGAGGGCGTTTGATTGTGTCTCTCATGAGATTTTACTTAGTAAACTTGAATATTATGGTGTTAGGGGATTAGCACATGTCTTCTTCAGTTCATATTTATCAAATAGAAAACAAATAGTATGTGTCAATAACTGTTTTTCTGACAAGGGTTTGGTTAAACACGGAGTGCCTCAAGGATCCGTCCTGGGGCCTCTTCTATTTATCATATATGTCAATGATATATTTCAAAATTTATTCCCAAATACTTGTGTTGCCTTTGCAGATGACACCACTTTATTAAATGCAAATAGTGACATAAACGACCTTGTAGCGAAAAATATGGAACTAGTCTCTGAAGCTAAAGAATGGTTTACATCGAACAAGTTAAGACTTAATGAAACTAAAACTCAGAATATTTTGTTTACCTTAAAATCTCAAAATATTTGTAGGGGGAATTCGGCAAAGATTCTTGGCATCATTGTCGATGATAGGTTAAACAGGTACGCTCATGTTGAACAACTAAGTCGTAAACTTTCATATTCAATTTTTGTACTACGCACACTAATTAGTTCGCTATCTACAGAGACTCTGAGAACAAGCTATTTTGCATTATTCCATTCATTAATAAGCTACGGAATATTACTGTGGGGTGGTTCTTGTCATGCGCAAAAAATTTTTTGCCTGCAGAAGCGAGCGGTAAGGATTGTAGCTGGTATGGGTTTTAGAGACCACTGTAAACCGATTTTTAAAAACCTTAATATAATGACTTTGCCGTCTCTGTATATATACACTCACTTATTGGAAATAAATAAGAATAAAGGTAATTATTTGACTAGTAGTCAGATTCATGAGTACCCTACAAGAAATGTCAGTGATCTTCGAGCTCCGAGGTTTAGAGTGTCTATATCAAAGAGAAATTCCTTGGATGTGAGATTGTATAATCACCTACCAAATTATCTAAAATGTTCTGAAGACCCACAATCATTTAAGTTAAAAATAAGAAAGCATATGATTATGCACGGCTTCTATTCGGTTCATGATTTTATGCAGACTTCATTTGATGCCAATTAACTTAACTTTTATTGTTTTGAACATTGATGAATGCTCACCTCTTTAAAAATGTTGGCTGAATGTTTTTTTTTTTTTGTATTTCTGTGTTTTATATTGACTGTTGTTTAAGTTTTGTTTAGTATACGTACTTTGTGTCTGAATCTATGATGTTATGTTTAATGTACTTTAATGTTATATTATTGGATGTTTTACATATATTTTTACGTGACTTGCCAAAAATTTGTATTCAAATGTACTTGGTTAAATAAACTCTATCTATCTATCTATCTATCTATTACTGAAATATTTTAAACCAAATTTGGTAGGTACACGATTTCTTAATTAATTAAGCTTGCATGACATTAAATTCCCATTAAAAGATCTTGAGGGTGAAGGAAATTTTAAGTATAATCACATTTGCTATAAATATAGAGAGGTAAGTTTACTACGTAACATTTTTTGAGTCACCCTGTATAAAATTGGTCGAATCCAGCTAAAATTTTCACAATATATTTTACGGCTTAGGTGTATAATGTGTCCCTTATTTCCTTTCATATTTTCAAAAACTGAACATTTCTAATGTGTAATGTGTATGATTATGGTCCAACTGGCTGTGGAATTTTCGCGGGTAGTGCGTGATTGAGTCGATAATAATCAGAAATTGAGGTAGTACCTCAATGTAATCAAACCAAGTGACTCCCAAGTGTCAGACAGGCCACCGGCGGAACGGGTTAGTTTTTAGAAATAGCTAGGTAATTACTTATAACAAAGTCCAATTATTTTCACCTGTTCTAGGTGGAACATTCCATAAATTTGCTGATGATATGAATCCTAAGTATAACAACAATGTTAAAAAATATTTTAAAACAGGGCCCGTCTTGTTACGCCGCGCCGCATGCATAATGGAACCGTTACGTCGTATACTAGGTATACATTATTATCGAACGCTTCGAAAATAGAAAAAATCGTGCAAGGATGATCGATTAGGGAAAATCTGTGACTACACATTATCTGATTGTGACGAAACCTTACCTCCACTACTGTCTCAAGTGTATGGTATATTTTTTGATTGAATGTTTTTATAGTTCAAAATAGATTAATCATTGCATTGCATATTAGAAAAATAAACTTTCTAAAAACTTTACAAAACAGCAAAATACATAAATTCAATGTATAATATGATTTGAGTTGTGGTTAAAACTTTTCATTTGTTTTATGAACATACCAGCTCAAATTTTTTTGTAAACAAAATCTAAATATCTCACGGCAGGGGAAATGCTTGACTTTGCCGAATAATCAAAATGAAAATCAATAAACTAGGAATGTTAGTACTAAATTTGCCATTTGATATTTTCCCAATATACAATTTATCGCCATTTAAATTTGGCGCTATTTTATGCAATTCAATTCATTAGTCATTTTTGCATTTAATATCAACATCACCTTAAATCCAAATCTAATGTAGTAAGCAAAAATAAAAATATGTTTATGTAAATCCTTAAAAATGCATTTTTGTGGTCCAAATATGATACGTGTCAGATATTTTCCAGTTTTTTAGTATCTTCCAAAATTAAAGACAAAAAATTGAGAAATTATGAGGAAATTGAGGGTAAATATATTGACAACACCTTACCTACATTTATTAACGCAAATAAAACCACTGCCTTGGGCAATAAACAGGCGTAGAAAAAATATTTCAAAAATTTTCCATATTTATCGGAAAACTTTCCCATTATACATTTCCGGAAAATTAACAGCACTACAATTAATTTTTTAAATAAATGAGAAAAATAGCAAAAATAATTTTTCTATTAAATTCTTTTCTTATTAAATTACTAAATCTAAATAATAAATCTATACTAACTAATTTCTTACTAAATCTTCTCTTATTAAATCCATAGAGTATTTATTAATTTTATAATAATAATTCTAGTTTATAATCATAGAATGTATAAAAAAATTGTATAGTGTGGGTGAGTTTGCATTCCACACTCAGTAACTTCGTAAATGTCAAGATATTAATTTTTTCAAAAAGTACTTCAACGTGATTTTCAGTGCTCTTTTCAACCCTCTGATTAAAAACGCTCTCATTAAAAAAACAAAAGAGCAGCGACATGTACAGTAATTTTTTTAAATGGAACACCCTGTATTTTATTTCATGATTTGAAATCCTATCAAATTCTTAATATGACACCGTTTTTATTTTTTCTTAACATTTGATAATATGTAAGTTAGGAACAATACAAGAAATTAGGTCTAGGCCATGAATTGCACAATTATTGAAAACAAAATACTAGTGAAGACAAAAGTTATGCAAATAACTGATAACTTTGTTAATGATATTATTTTCATTTATTTCAATAAATATTTTGTTTCAATTATACAATCCATGGGCTAGTACCAAAGTTTACAGAATAAAGATTCTGCAAACTTTGCTAGTACTGATAATTTTTTGTATTGTTCCTAACTTACATATTATTCACTTCTAAGAAAAATAAAAATGGTGTCAGAATTTGATCGGATTCAAATTATGAAATAAAATGCAACACAGGGTGTTCAATTTAAAAAAATCACTGGTCGTCTCGTTGCTCTTTTGTTTTTTTAATGAGAGCGTTTTTAATCAGAGGGTTGAATAGAGCACAAAAAATCATTTAGAAGTACTTTTTGAAAAATTTTAATATCTTGACATTTACGAAGCTACTGAGTGTGTAATGCAAACTCACCCACACTGTAAATACGTATTGGAAAAACTGAAATGCTAATATTAGTAAATTACCAATGGGGTGTTTTCCTATTTTTTTTTTACATCGGCAATGAAAAGTAGTTGGAAAAAGAAGAGATACGTATTTCTGGAATTATTTTTTTATTGTGCGCGATATCTATGTGACGTCACTAAGCGAAAATTTGCGCCATTTTTTAGTGATTTCTAGGATATTTTCATTTGTATGGTTGGTGTCACTGGATGGATGGATGGATGAGACATTGTTTTTAGTTTATATTTTTACCTGTGAATTGTTGTCTCTGCCTGTGACTGATTACAAGTGTATTTATTAGTAATAGAAAAACATCGTAATTTGTAAAGGTAATTTTTGAATATATTTAATCGACTTTGCGGTAATACTGTTAAGTTAAATACTAACCTTACATTTTTCATCCCTTTTATTTCTGAAAGGATCTATAGGATCTTTATTATAAAAGGATCTATAACTGGTAAATTGTCGGACTTGGCCTCTACAAAACCTTGCTCCATGTTTAATAAAAGTTTACTTCACAGGAAAACAACAATACAACACGTCAAGTTGTCAAGCCAAACACAAACAGGAAATTTCAAAAGTCAATTATCGAAATGTCGATTGTCATTTGTCGTCGTTACAAACTGAACTAGCCACATATTATCAGTGTGGCCTCTTTATAGATACACATTCCCTAGTTTTCGCTTAGTGACGTCACGAATATAGAATAACATTTCAAAATTGAATTAAAAATTTTCTACCGATTCAATCTTAATAATTTTTATCCTAATAAATATAAAAAAATATATATTTTATAAAAATACAGGTTTCCACTTTCATTTCGATTGAAGGAAAATACCCCATTTTCAAGGTGGGGATTATAACTTGAACACACTGTACAGGAAATATTCTAAGTACCTGTCTCCATGAATGCACCTGACCACACAATGGTTCCAAAAGCTCCAAACGGATACTTCCCAGTATAACAACCACATGCAACTCGTGCAGGGACTTTTATAGCACAGCGATTCTCCAGCATACGATATCGAGGCCGAAGGTAATTATTTACAAAATCGAGGTACTTGTAATAGGTAATTAATAAAGATCAATCTACACTGCAAACAATACATATTCATCGAGATATAATTACATATGTGCAAACCGTACACCAGGAATAGCAAAAGATAAAAATTTCGATAAATATTATTAAAAATATACTGGCGGATGTATAAAAGCTGATTCAAATTCAGGCCTATGCATGAAGATCCCGAAAATGGTAAGAAATACGTGTCAGTTAAATAGAGGCAAAGTTCCGCAATCGGGACCATAATAATGGCGGAAAATATCGAGGCTAACTTGATTGGTTATTGAAATATTTGAAAAAAATTGAAATTTTGGTAATTTGTTTTTATTTTATTCCAGCTTTATTTGAGTATATATTGAAAAAGAACATTTACTACCAGCAACTTTTAGTGTTTTATCGAAAGGCATAAACATATTTTTCATAAAACGTCTTTCCAGGGCCATCATCAATTCAATTCTGTTAAATACGGCCCTGGAAGTTATTTGCATTTTTTAAAATCTCTGTATTCCTAAAACTATGCTGCCATCGCCTAATTCAGAGCAAATTCAGACGTTTTGTCCTGAAGGATCCACCTTCAATATTTCCATTTCGATTTCTACAATTTTTTCATTCAGTCTCTCGTTTTTCGGGGTTTTCTTTTGTTCAATGTGTCGTATGCCCAAAAAAGTTAAAAACATTATCAAAAAACTCATTTTCACGCTACATTTTTATAGTCAATTAAAAATGATAAATTAAGAAATTCAATAAAAAATTTATTTAAGTGAATAACAATAAAAACATAACAAAAAAATTGTAATAGATGTACAAATTGGTGCCCCCTTGTTCGGTACATTTATTAATTATTTAATTAATGTTATTAATAGAATGCTCAAGGTCCCTCTACCTAACCAGAGTTAAAACATTGCTTAGGTTTTTGGAAAAATACTTGGGCGATATGTGATATACCCTTGGTAGAGCCAGAGACGTATAGAATCTACAAAGACGTTTCACCTTTATGGGCGACATGAAGCCGAAAAGTTACTGGCCATTCGTAGATGGCTCTGCTGGAATTTTACCAGCAGCGCTTGCAGGAGTGTCCATTGGAACTAAATTGGACATTCTCCACAATTGTTTCCACCGTTTAATACCAGATGTCGCTAAATAAGGTTGACTGCACATGTATAGGTGCTGTCGCTGTTGCCGGATTTATTATATTCATAACTGGTGTGAAATATTATTTGTGAATATGTTTTCTTATAGTTGTCTACCAAATACTTCGCATTTGATTATAAAAATCAAATTACAATAATACCAATTTAAAACATTCATTAAATGAAAGTTTTGCAAATGTAGTCTACAAAAATCTAATTTTTATGCGTGTCATTAGTAACACATTTGATTATTTCATGGCGTGTCACCCGAGCGTCCCAGGTTCGATCCGTAGTCGATAACGATTTTTTTTCTTAAGAATTCGTGCCATATGGACGTGATGCATACACATTGTCTAAAAATTATGTACTCAATATCTCCACAATCTGCAAGTTTGGGACTTTTGTTGCTGTTTGTGGTGTTCGTATAACGAAGATATAAGGTTATAGGTATACATACTACTGTGCCTACTAAAAAAGTAGGTATTTAAATTACATTACATTACATTAATATTGCATAAAGTATATGGAAATATCTCGAACTATATAAATTTGTAATTTGTGTAAACACAATGAAGGGTTGATGTGTTTATACTAAAACACTGATTACACTGGGTTAGTTGCATAGGTATAATAGTTTTAAAGAATGTGTAAAAAATTACACCGTTAAAGATCGTAGAATGTTTGAACTGTTGGTGTTTTATTTAGGCTTCTGTATCTTAACAATCTCGTTTATTTTTTATAGCTTTTTTTTAGGTAATAACCAAAGTGTAGGTATATATGCTTTGTAACTAACTAACTAAAATGTCACTATTTTATAGAGGATAATTTTAGTCGCTGAAATAGAATTTTAGAACGTTGTTATGGAGTCCAATTTTACAAAATTCTTGTTTTTCGAATAAGTTCCCTTGGTGCAGCGAGGTAGGTACTTTATATACCTACTTAGATCTACATCTGTAGGTAGGTATTCGTCGCTGTTAATAGCTAATTTTTATATCGGTTGATATTCCAAAGTTTGCTTGCTTGCTCCTCTCCGTGGGAACTTTTATTTTTCGAGATCATAATCGTGCCGCCGCGATCGGCCATCTACGTGCGACAGTAAAATCTCCTCGTTACGAGGGACATTACAAAGATAGTTTGGTTTCGCGCCGAGAATATTTGATTACTGACTGGGGTTTTCCAAAAGTGCAGCATTAAATTATATAAATTGAAATTATTCAATGGGTAGGAAGGACTATGTTCAAAAATACATCATACTAATTATTTATGTTTAAATTGTGCCTAAGTAAAAGATGAAACACTTTTGGAAACTGGTGTCTATACCGCGCGGCTAAAAGTTTCTAAGTATCCTATTAGATTATTTCAGAGACCGAGACCACTTGGAATTAAATTTTGAAATTGGTAATAATATAATGACGTCCCTGTAGCTCTTCCGGTTACACCGAAAGTTGGCGTCAACTTTGTTATTTACAATGGAACATCGCAGTTTATTAACTTGAGTGAAGTTACCCATAAAAGTTAGCCATAGAAATTACTATCTGTAGCGGTGAAATAAAAATAATTCTAGTGCCGTTCCCGGTCCCGGACAAGTCATTCTGACTATATAGGACGACAAAGGGCACTTCCCTTGACCACCTAGCATAATTTTTTTTTTCAAAATTTCAGAATGACGTCCGGGACCGGGGGCGGCAGTAGAATTTTTTTTATTGTTCCGATCGAGATATCAATTTCTATGGCTAAGTCTATAAACAATTAATTATGGGAAATTTTGAAAAAGAAATCATGCTGGGTGGTCAAGGGAAGAGCCCTTTGTCGTCCTATATTTTCAGAACGACTTGTCCGGGACCGGGGGCGGCACTAGAATTATTTTTATTTTACTGATCAATATAGTAATTTCTATGGCTAAGTCTGTGAACAATTATTTATGGGAAATTTTGAAAAAAAATATATGCTGGGTGGTCAAGGGAAGTGCCCTTTATCGTCCTATATAGTTGGAACGACTTGTCAGGGACCGGGAGCGGCACTACAATTTTTTTTATTTTATCGACCGATATAGTAATTTCTATGGCTAAGTCTGTGGACAATTATTTATGGGAAATTTTTGAAAAAAAATTATGCTGGGCGGTCAAGGGAAGTGCCCTTTGTCGTCCTATATAGTCAGAACGACTTGTCCGGGACCGGGAGCGGCACTAGAATTTTTTTTATTGTACCGATCAAGATATCAATTTCTATGGCCAAGTCTGTAAACAATTAATTATGGGAAATTTTGAAAAAAAAATATGCTGGGTGGTCAAGGGAAGTGCCCTTTGTCGTCCTATATAGTCAGAATGACTTGTCCGGGACCGGGAACGGCACTAGAATTATTTTTATTTCACCGCTATAGATAGTAATTTCTATGGCTAACTTTTATGGGTAACTTCACTCAAGTAGTTTATTATCGCACTTTTGGATTTTAGTGTTACTTTTATCAAGTTTCCCTATTCCTAAAGTTAACCATTTTCGATATATTTTATTTTTTTTATATGTATATATTTTATAGTTTAAAACCCCGTGTTTTTTATATTAAGCAAGATAGAGCGGTCATAATCACAGAGGAGTTAGTTAAATTCATAAGCTTTCTAATCACATCTTCAGGGTTGGTGGTTGCTTACAGGGTGGTAAAAATTTAATACCATATTAGCTCAACTGCAAGCCATAAAAACTTGAATTTTTACATGGGACACCCTGTATATTATGGCATTTTTGGATTCTACACTTTCGGTCACTTTCGGTCGGTATTACGCTCACTTTCATCAAGTTTACCTGTTTTCGAAAAATCGAAAATCCTAACTTAAAACCCTGTGTTGTTTATATCAAGAACGATATAGAACGACAATATTCACAAGTGAGAGAGTTAAATCCATAAGCTGCATAAGCTTTCTAATCATACGATCAAGGTTATTGATGGATGCATGGATTGATGGATTGAATAATATACAGGGTGTTCCACTTAAAATTACAAAATTGACGTCAACTTCCGGTATAACCGGAAGAGCTGCAGGGACGCTATTATTTCATTTAAAGAGAGCATCCCCAAAAAACCTCAGAATACCAAATTTTAAAAATTAAATCCAAGTGGCCTCTGAAATAATCTGAATACCATTCATCTATACTATTATTAAGAAAAATTACAAATGTTGTAATTTTGAATGGTTTGTATTAACTTTGCTGGATGCTGTCCCGGTTTTTATATTTTGCTTAACAAATTTTAATGTAAAATAAATAGAGGTTCTGATATAAAAATTAATAAAATAGCCCAAAGGAAAGTTTTTACCTTGAGGTATTACTAAAAGTTATATTTAAGAAATGATTTTTTAGTGTTTTTCCAATATTTTCGTGGCAAACTAATTCCTCAAATTTACTAACACAAATGTCTTCTCATACTACGACCAATTATCCACGATGTTTCTAAATGGTACAATTAATACCCCTGATTTTGTGCTACTATAGGATAAGATTACAGAACGTGGCTTCTCTATTTGCTAAAATTGCTACAAATTTCACAGGAATGTTGTAACACATTTTCTTAAAAAGTATTCGGTTACCAATATTGCGAGGGACAGCAACCCTCACTATAATCTACCACAGGCATTTTTACAAAAAATAAAATAAAATAAAACATAAATATATAATCACTTGTTTTTCTCATTCTATATCAATCGCACCCAACACTTTACAGGTCGAGCGTGAGCTCCTGTGTAAGTAAACGTTTGAGTGCCGAACGGTACCCGAGTGGGGTAACTTATTTTATTCTTATACAGGGTGTCCACCTAGTGCGCGTAAGTCCAATATCTGGGTTAATAAAAGAGATAACTTAATTTTTTTTCTACAGGGTTGTCTAATATCCCGAGCTGCACAAAATGAAAATATATTTACATATTCAGGGTGTTCAGTTTTTCCTGGACAGGTACCAACTTTGTTTTTCTAAATGGAAATATATATTTTTTATTGCTTTTTCGAACTAAACCCTTGATTTTAGTAGGACTTTCATTAGCCTTCCCTATACCTAACTTAAACTGTTTTTGAAATATTGACGGGTGAATATTGACATTTTTGCAACTTTGACACCCTGTAAAATCTAAACGGTTTGAGATCAAGCAAAACGGTTTGCACATTCCTATCTTAACTTTTCATAAGCTATCGTTTGGTACTAATTTCAAATTTATCCAGGAATTAAAAATTTTCAAAATTTTCAGAAAATTTTAAATTTTTGGATAATTCTGAAATTAGTACCAAATGATAGCTTATGAAAAGTTAAGATAGGAATGTGCAAACCGTTTTGCTTGATCTCAAACCGTTTTGCTTGATCTCAAACCGTTTAGATTTTACAGGGTGTCAAAGTTGCAAAAATGTCAATATTCACCCGTCAATATTTCAAAAACAGTTTAAGTTAGGTATAGGGAAGGCTGATGAAAGTCCTACTAAAATCAAGGGTTTAGTTCGAAAAAGCAATAAAAAATATATATTTCCATTTAGAAAAACGAAGTTGGTACCTGTCCAGGAAAAACTGAACACCCTGAATATGTAAATATATTTTCATTTTGTGCAGCTCGGGATATTAGACAACCATGTAGAAAAAAAAATTAAGTTATCTCTTTTATTAACCCAGATATTGGACTTACGCGCACTAGGTGGACACCCTGTATAACTAATATAACACTTTTTTTAATCTTCAGTCACTACCTATATACACTATACTAACGTGCATTTTTTATATGATTATTAAAAAAACTATACATTTTTATAGTTTTTATTTGAGCCGTGACTATTTATTGCTATTTATTTATAGCCGCAGTTGAATATTTATTCTATGAGGGCCACTATATTAGAACAAATAATTAGTAAAATTCGAGAATATTTATGTATTTGATCTTATTATAGTTATTCGTACATAATAAGAAAAGCTTATCTTTATATCCAAGAAATTTTAATAATTTCATTTTAATGGGCGGCTCATCAAAGTAAATTTTTTCAATAAACATGTAGGTACCTATAACTGTCCTCAGATAGGGTCACCCATAGATTTATAAGTTATAAGACATGGGGTCACCGCATGTAACTAACTGTACTAACCTTCCGCACACGCAAAAAAGACTCGCGGCAAGGCAAAGACAATCATTCATCTATATTTGGTACAGGTTTGGTAAACCGGAACTTTTAGTCCTCCCTCACATTTTTTAATATAACCTTTTGTATAGGATGCCGTAGAAAAATGAAGCATTAGTTTTGAGGTTTTAGGTTATATAGATACTTTTTTCTTAGGTACCAGTTTTGCAATACACATTTATTTAATCCCAATATTATTTGTTAACTGTACATATGGAGATATTGTAACTGTGTCCAATTTTATAAATTTTTTTGGATTTTTCTAATATTACGAGTAGGTACCTACTACCTACTATGATGGTTTTAATAATAGCAGCGAGGTATAAATAGTGTAGTAAGTAGGTACCTAATAAGGTCTACTTTTATTTATTACATTATTGAATTCATTTATGTACACGGCATGCATAAGATACATACAAATTTCTTTTTTATAATGTAGTAAATATTTTACCCGAAATAGTAAGTTTAAAACAGCGTAGGGAGGTAGCTCAGTTGTAAGAGCATTACCTGTTATGCGGAAGGTCCCGAGTTCGATCCTCGGATGCCGTTTAACGCCAAAGCACTTTTTATTCTACCAGAATATTAAATAAATACAATAATAAAATTATTAACGTAGGAGAATTTATACTTCCGTGTAAAATTATTAAAATGATGTTTATGTTAAATCCATAGCGTTCGTTAGGTTACGTCTGACAACACTGCACTATTCTCTTAAACGTGTACGCTTGAAAAATTAAATTCCTGTATGGCAATGCGAAGCGATAGTAGAATCCTACACATGTAATCTACTGGTACTGTGGGGGCGCAACGGCGCAACTTGCCGGGTTGAAATTACTCGATTTTGATTGGCTAATTGTCATCTCGTATATATGGTTGCATAAAATCAGGAAAAAGTCTATACTTCAAAAAAATACATTAGGTGAACGGTCTTTGTAGATGTATAAGTCTCTGGTAGAGCATAATAATTAGAATATGGCTCCAACATGACGGATAGTACCCCCTCGTAATTCAAGGGACGTATCTCAATACTTAAATACGGAATTTTCCAGGCAATGGATCGGAAATAAAGTTCCTGTAAGATGGCAACCAAGTTCTCCTGATCTTACGGTACGATACTATTTCTTATGGGGTGTCATAAAAAATTATAGATGGAGAAGCTTCAGTTAGACAGAGGGACCTTGAGCGCTCTATTAATAATATTTGAAAGTACTGTAAAATCAGGAGGCCTTGGTGGTCATCTTAAAGTACCTTTAATTCCGATCCATCGCCTCGGCAATTCCGCATTTAAGTATTCAGATACCTCACTTGAATTATGGGGGGGTGCTCCGGCATATTAGAGATTGGAGCCATTATTCTATTATGCTCCGCGAAGAGTATATTGTCCAAGTATTTATTATTCCAGAGTCCAGAGTATTTCTGTATACCCTCCGATTTTCACCTGCGGTGAAATTTCAGGAATTTTAAGGTTAGAAACAGTTAAAATCATTTAAAATCTAAAATATGACCATGGATTCTGAAAGTAGGTACTGTTAAAGTAACAAATTCTGATACCATTTTCATTGGCGTACATGAATTAGGAGCCGTATCGGGGAGTCTGCCAAGTTGAGATTCAAGTTAGCAGACTGTAGATTTTTCGGAAATGGGGTACAAAATTTTTTTCAGTGTAACAAATAGCAACAAAAAAGTAACAAAATCTCCAATAGTTTTTTTTGCAGTCTGCTAAAAGTGGTTTGCTAACTTGATATACGTTCCAGTAGTGATGGAAGCGGTTGTAGGAGGAGACAGAAGAACTACAGGACGGTGGACTTTAGTGGGTCTGTTCCGGCTAGCCCTAAAAGCTTTTGTAAGTGCAGGAACGCTTAGTTTATTGTCGGTGTGAAAAAAATTCATTGCGAATTTTTCGGATCATAGAGAGACTCTGAGGTCACAGCGTGTGTGCAACTGCCATAAGCGAGGTCGGAGACAGTTACGGGCTTGCAAGCAGAGCTAGTCGGCAAGAACCGGTACGAGGAGAAGAGAGTAAAATGTAATTTTACTAATCTTCTTAAGATCGACCGAGTTCGAGAAGAAAGGACAATAGTGGGTATTCGGGACGTGGACAGTCTTTAACCAAGTTAGTAACATTCTCTGAATAACCGGGGGAGTTGGATTTTGCTTCTAACCGAATCTGGCCCTCGGATTCAGAAGTGAAGTAAAATTTAAAAATCGACTTTTTTGCGAAAAACAGCAAAGCTGATTGTGAGCCAGTCTAGTGATTTCCTGCAAGTCGCCGGCGCGTTGGTTAAATAGGAAACTTTTTCTAGAGCCGCGTGAAGACCCCGGACGAAGGATTCCCAAAATACAAATGCCCGAACTATGAATCGACGACAGCACAAATATGTAAGTAAAACTAAAATCTATAAACTGTTCAGAGGGTCAATCACCGATCCAAGTGAGATGCCAATCAAGTCATGACACCGCTCCATCTCAACTAATCTTTCTCGGTTTACGAAGTCCGACCCTGTCACAAGGAATTTATATTTTCAGCTAAATCGCGCTACCCGCGAAAGTTCCAGCCAACTGAATTGTGACTGTGATTTGTAATCTTTATCTTTATAGCAGATAATTGATATTGATGACACATTAATTATTGTTTTTAATAGTTTTCGTTTGTTTTCAAATGTAAAAATAAGCATTATACTTAAGTACTCTGTTTTTCCCTATTGTTATTTTATTGTATGTATCAAGAAACTAGATTATATTATGATGCTCACCACCTGAGGAAAATTTTTGGTAAATTTTCAGTAAAATAATAAACATATCCACTTAACTAATCGAACACAACTATTATAGGTACCTACCTGCTAAAAACGCCAGATAATAATTTTTATCATAATTCCTCCTGGATATGGACGATTTACGAACTTTAGCTGTTTGAAGAAACAAATCAAGGTAGATATATGTAGGTATGTATCTATATAGGTATCACTAAATTTATATCAACTTAAGTTTAACTACTTAGATATTTTACTTTATTTTATTTGCATTACAAAACCTTCATGCACATTATTCAACCTTGCATTCTATTCTATACCTACCTTCCACTACTGAACTTTTTAAAAATAAATCATTAAAATAACCTAGGTAGAACTAATGCTCACATAAAAACAAATTAAAATGTCTACCTACAATATGACATATTAAATCATACTTAAGTAACCAATGTAAAAGATACCTAGGTATATTAAATAAATGAATAGGAGCCTTAGTGTGATTTCATGCAAAAGTAGGGTAAATCGACCTATACCTACGTACCTATAAGTAAGTAGGTAGGTACTTGCAGAATAAATATAGGTATTTATTCTGTAAACTTTGGCTGTACCTACCTACTTAATTTACAGTTTATTTTACAACTTCTAACTGTAGACTTTAACATACAAATGTGAAGAGAGCATAATTTTTGATTACATAAACAATGTGCCTACCTTTGGGCCTCAGGTATCATTTTACCATGGCATACCTACTTAAGTATAGAAAAATACAATTGTGAATTATTGTGATTTGTGAGTGAAAATGCAATGCGGTCACTGTCCATGTCCATGTGCTTTATTAAATAATGTAAAATGTAATGTAACCTACGTTTATCAGGACCTTATCCATTCAAAAATAAATAGAAAATGTCCTATTTAAAAATTATTATTAGCATGTTATTTTGTCAACATGACAACACTGCGTGAATTAACCTGAAAATAATTTCCTAACAAAAACAAATAGTACATAAACTCCTGAGGAGAGCGTTTAAGGTTAGATTGTTAAAAATTAAAAGGGGTTAGTACATGCCGATGTACACACTCACCATTTAACTAGTTAATCACTGTTAAGCTTTAAGTTTTTCTTATTGCAATGCAATCTATTTTGCAATAAACTATAAACTAGTAATCACAAAACAGAAAAAGACTAGTAATCACTCCGCGAACTTGGCTCACGTTAGGTTATTTCAATTGGCGCAGAAACCCACTGGTTACATTTAACCATAATACTAACCACAAAACAGTGATACTAACCGTGCACGACGTAATTCTGCAAGCAAAAAATATATAATCAGACGAGCAAACCTTACAAGAGCAAGAAGCAGGAATTAATACCTAGTCACTGTACAACACAACCTAAGTAGGATAAAATATATAGTTTGACACAAGAATGAGAATATCTTAACATATATGATTATTGTATTGAGGACATTCTTGTTTGTGAGTGCGCTTTCGCTTCCATACAGACTCGAAATTGGTTATTTAATTGTTGACGTTGACTCGTATTTCATATAATTCGTATTCGTTGAATAAATAATATTTTCTAAGAGTAATGGGTTATTAGCAGTAGTTAGCAACCACCCCCGCCTATAAATGAGGATGGAAATATCAGTTTGGCAAATCTTGTCCCTTGTCCTGTATAGTGTATGTAGGATACCTATTCCATAATCATAATGCATTCATTAGGTATTTGAGAACAGAATTTGAAAAAAGTACCTAGGTATTAGCCTTGTTTATAGAGATTTATAGTTATTCAACCTCATTAGTACGAGTGGATGGCGTACAGATGTCATGGTGGATAATGTGTGCACCTAACCAATAAAATTCGTGCATTTATAGAAATAGCCAATCAAATTCAACAACCTTGATAGTATTAAATTTTGCCACAAGGTGTCACTACTGCGGTTGATTAACTATATTTTACATAAACAAGGGTATTAGGTATTTATTTAGAAAGTACCTAGGTCAGAGGCTAGGTAAGGTTTTATTAATAGTTGAGTATGAACATAATATAAGCATTAAATAGGTAAGGTACGACGTAATTTATACTAGGCACAAAAATAAACTAATAAACGTTTATCTTTATTGTTAATAATGCTGTTCCCCCGTTCAGTCACAGGTCACAGGTGACAGAATAGCTTTCAGTGATACTAGACGATGCGGGCACTGGCGGCACCACAGAACAGTTGAAAACTAGACGTAACTGAACACAACCTCAGTTTACCATTCTTGAACTGAACATACTGCGTATTTATTACTGGTTGTATAACTTATAGGTTTATATTACTAATAATTACCTAAGCTAGGTTTACACCAAGGATTTTTAACTGTTTTAACAACAATCCTTGGGTTGACACCACGAGGATTTGTAACCTGCTGCTTTTTGGAGCTTTTGGTTTGCAGTTGTAAATTTGGCGACTTGGTAAGAAATAAACAATGGTGGATGAGAAACAGTTAACAATCCTTGATCCAAAATGTAAAATGTAACAAATCCAACAACCTCCCAACTTTCACAATTGTGCATCACATCAAACACAATAAGTATGGAATTGCAAGGGGAAAACAAAAATTGTACTCTATTTTTATGTGGGTTTCTAAGCAAGGAATTGTGAAGTGAAGTACAAGATGTAGATAGAAGTGCAACCCCCTTCCGAACAGCGAACAGCCTTTGGCTTTGGATGTGGAGAAATACCTACTTTATAACTGGTTCTACTCGTATTTTTGTGTCATCTAAATCAAATCAAATACTAGGTAGGTATCCCCCAAGGATTGTTAACTGTTTACAGGATTGCTCGATCCCTATACTACAATGTAATCCATAATTATGACGTCATCAAAGATCCAAAGATCTCGAACTTGTAGAAATAGGTACACTTTATACTGTTATTACAAACTTTAATAAATAATAATATTAATAATCATTCAAATACGAAAATTCTTTTGCAAATGTGAAATATAACAAACAGAAAATAGGTATATTTCGACAATTCGATTACATAGATCTTCGATGACGTCAGAAAGGCGGATGACAAAATTGAGCGATCGAGCAATCCTGTAAACAGTTAACAATCCTTGGGTATCCCCGTCATTCCTTGTGTATTTGACATCATAGCATATTGTTCACCTTCACTTGTTGTGTGAGACAAACGATAAGATTGTCAACAACAAAGAACACCCTCTACTCAAGGAATTTATATACAAAATTCCTTGCCTCTACTACGACCGTCCTCTAAGGACTCTAAGGGTCCTCAAATGGCCATTTCCACCGTTTGTTTTAAGCTACGCTTACGTGTTAAGGAACCTTAAAAATACAATTTGGCTTCCACCGTTTGCTAAACCCGACTTAAAATGTCTTAAGGCTTCAAGTCTTTAAGGTTTAAGGACTGTGACTGTGAACTGTGAACATGACCATAGTATAATGGTAAAGAAACATTATACTGTGCTGTGGCTGTGACCATAGACACTAGTCTATATTCTTTTCCATATTTATATTTATTTATTAGTCACAGGTCACAGTACATTATTTGGTTGTTCTATGCTTTTAGTTTTATCAAAAAAGTTTTTCACTCTTTTTTAAAGGAATTCCCTAGTTATGCAGCTAGCTAGTTCATTTTATAATTTTATGTTTGTGAGTTTGTGTTGTTGTGGCGCTTTTCACTTTTTCACCTACATATTTTGTAGTGGCGCTACTGTTCTATTATTTTATTAGTGATAGTGATCGAAAACGAAAAGTAGTACCGAATATTTCTGGTAATAATAAAAATTTCATGTCTGTTTATAATTTAGTTGCTTATTCCAGATAAACTAATGAGGTGCTTAAAAGAGGATTTAATCACATAGTCTGAATTGAGACAATTATTTATAGTCAGATGACTTGGATAAGAAAAACCATAAATCCTCCGCCATTATATTTTCAATTTCTCGGAGTGTAGAATTTCATTTGTGACAGGGGAGTGTTCATCACACATTTTAGAACTTGTAGAAAAAATTAATAACACCAAATAAAGACATTCCATAATAGTAAACTTTAGGTTTGAGTAATATGAAGTGTGTGTATTTAAAGAATAATTACATTCGTGAAACAAGTGACGTGAAGATTCTTTTGTTTTGTTAATATATTTGTGATAAAACAATTTGTTAACTCTGATCTGTGTGTAAATTTTTGTGATAAACTTAGATTTTATTAATAATTATGGAGGCTATAGCTAAACACGAATTCAATGCTACTGCTGATGATGAACTTAGTTTTAGGAAAGGACAAGTTTTAAAAGTAAGTCATATTAGGTTTATAAAAGTAAAACTACCTACTTCTATATTATCTTAATATATTTTAGATATTGAACATGGAAGATGACATGAACTGGTACAGAGCCGAACTAGATGGAAGAGAAGGCCTTATTCCTAGTAATTACATTGAAATGAAACCCCATGAGTATGCCACACATGTTAATTACATCTACATAATAATTAAATAACATTGTTTTAGGTGGTACTATGGGAGGATTACTAGAGCCGATGCCGAAAAATTATTATTAAACAAACATGAAGGGGCCTTCTTAATACGTATTAGTGAATCCAGTCCAGGGGACTTTTCATTATCAGTCAAGTAAGTTGTCAATTAGGATCTTCACAGTAATTGAACATTACCTTGTACTGGCATGCGTAAAATTGAATCGAATTATATCTAATCAAGGCTAACATGATCTTAGTCATTGTATTTGTTTTTAATTCACTTTTTCTTGTTGTTAAAGATGTTCAGATGGCGTGCAACATTTTAAAGTGCTTCGTGATGCACAGGGAAAATTCTTTTTGTGGGTGGTGAAGTTTAACTCACTTAACGAACTTGTAGAATATCATAGGACTTCTTCAGTTTCTCGATCACAAGATGTCAAGTTACGTGATATGGTTGCAGAAGAGGTAAGTCATTTTAAAACTAAAATTTATGAAAAACCAACAAATTTTTCTGCCTTTCCCAAATCTTTCCATGGATTACTTGGTATAATCAAAATCGGCTTGATACATTGTAGTAGGCTTTGTAAACTTAGTCTGTTCAAATGAATTTGCGTACTTAACACGGATTTGTGATTGTTTACATGATTACTTTCTGATTCTTTTGGTATTACCATGTTTTGTCCTTAGGAAAGGTAACTGAAAGTCACCAACGGATTTTAACCAACGTGGACGAAAAACATTGTAGTCATTTATTCCGAGGTTTATTGATAATGAATTATTATAAATGGATAAAATTTCATAGATAAATGTAGGTATCTATCTAGTTACCTAGGTTAGGTTAGGTTAGGTTCAAAAGTGAGTGGGCCGAAAACCAGACCCTCCACCGCGACCATGTGGTCTATTGTGGCTCACACCTACTTATATTTCACCCAACAGGTCCAGCTTCTTAATGTAGCTAATCACCTTATTGGGTGAAAACTTGTTCAGATCCTCTGGTAGAAGTTGTCCTTTGCCAAATAATGAGTATCTAATCCTTTACTCAGCGGGGCAGGTGCAGAGTATAGTTATAGTTACCTATATTCTATCATATTTAAGTTGCCTGTAAATATGGATATTCAGTACGTACGTATTTATGTTCCAATAATATTCCGAAACATCCCAACGTAATTTACCTATTTTAGAATTGATTATGCAAGAACATGTTTTATAAAATATAAATCGTTAGAAATTATTAAAAGGTAATTATTAACTACCATTCTTTTTAATAGAAACAAACCGTATGAGGGACCGTATAGTCTATATTTTCGACTATATTTTACGTTTTAATTCAGTTGAAACTACTTTCTACATGAATTGCATGTTAAATGTTAATTTTTTATGTGAAATTGATTATTCGTATTTTCAAAGGTGATTTTTACAGTTGGTATGGGCGGTTACCGAATGTTCTAAGCACAATAATTTAAAAATGATTTTTAACAAAATTGCCCCTAGGAATTTAATGGGACTTCAGTAGGTATAAGCGGTAGTTCTCCGTCCCCTTAATACATAAATCTGACTTCTGGGAATAAAATAATAAATCAGGGTAATGAATAGTTTATGGAAATTCTTATTGATACTATGAAGACAATTAAATTTCAGAGTTTATCTGATTATAAATGATATTATACTTAATGAATTAAATTAGTAAAATTGTATATAACATAATATAATAGATATATATGATGTAATTTAATTGCAGTTTTCTGTTTTGTTTTTGTTTTTTTGTAATCTAATTTGTGTGAAATATGAATTTAATGTTTAGTTATATAGGTATCAGTAAAAACATCAATAACTCTATAACCTTATTAGTTTCCCAATACTTTTAAAAAACGTAGACACTTTTTTAAATTTGCCAAGAACAGAATCATAATTGCAACTGAAGACAAAAATTCTTAAAGTAAATAAAAAATTATGCTATAGGTACTGTAAACTGAAAATTAATATATTTTACAGAAATTTTAGGCCGTGCCATAGCACTGATAATAATCATGATCCTAACATCGGAGATTTTAAATTGAAGTTGTGAAGATATGAGCAAATTTTCCACAAAATTCGCATTACTTCTTTGGACATATTTGCAACTTATATGGGCTGATTTACAGCATCTGTATACTTAAAAAGGAAAACACTATAGTGAAATACAGAATAAAAAGTGCAAGCTGCAATCTTCAATATAAATTCATACGTTAACCGATGAAATGATTAATGTCTTTTATTCTATTATTTTTAAATTAGTATGTATGCTCTTGCAGTTAACTTCCCAGTGTATACCGGGTGTCAACGGATCTATTAGACAAGCCATAACTTCTAGGGTATTGGATGTATCAAAATGAGATTTGGTATAGGTAAGTGGTAGAGGAAGAGGAAAGTTTTTGCATATTTTTCACGTTTAGGTTACTTCCGGTTTCACCGGAAATGGCTTCAATTTTGAATTTTTAAATGGAACAGCCTGTATATTTTTACATATTTAAATTTCTGAGACAATTTTGGACTAGAAAATGACATTAAAACTTTTAAAGTATAATACTCGTATACGAATTTATTAAAAACTTCACTGAAGTAAATGTATTTTATGAGCTTATTTTTATTCCAATCACAATGAATTTAGTATCGTTGGATTCGCAAAAAAAAATCCCTTTTTGAAAAGTGCTTGTCTAAAAAGTTTTGCCATTTGAAAAAAAATAGTTAGATATAAAAAAGTAATTTTGCCAACTTGTCTCATTCCTATCTATCATACTAATCACTAAAACTTTGCGATTACATTTTTCTGACATCATCTAAGGCCTTCAGATTAGTTTGCGCTCAATCATGGCCACCTAGATGCAATATTAAAAATGGCTCTAAAAAAATCAAGTAGGCGAAAAAACTTTTTAAAATGTCATTTTCTAGTCCAAAATTGTCTCAGAAATTCAAATATGTAAAAATATACAGGTTGTTCCATTTAAAAATTCAAAATTGAAGCCATTTCCGGTGAAACCGGAAGTAACCTAAACGTGAAAAATATGCAAAAACTTTCCTCTTCCTCTACCATTTACCTATACCAAATCTCATTTTGATACATCCAATACTCTAGAAGTTATGGCTTGTCTAATAGATCCGTTGACACCCGGTATAGTATGTGGTATTAGTGTAGGTACACATAAAATATTAACGTTTTGTGGTAAGACCAAGACCTTGATATTTATTATCTCAGATTAGAATCACATTTACAATCAGATGACATAAGTTCACTACATTTAGTTGAGTATCATTTGAAATTATTTTTAAAAATTACTGTGCTGGTTCTCTTGAAAAATAAAATATGTGCTATATAATATCGATGAATTTAAATGATATAAAACAGTAATTACATTTCAAATTGAATGTCGATATTTTGTTTGTAACCAAATGTATACTCTTGTCATAATTCGATATTCTAACAGATCGTCGACACAGTTCTTGAAATACCAGGTGAACGCAATTGACAATCGTCTGTGTGTGATTAAACCTTTTTAATGTCTATTAATGTTTGACAGTAATAGACATTAAATATTAAATGCCTATCTAATGCTCTGTAATTCCTAACAATGCCTGGATTTTGTACATTCAGTCGTTTCCCCCTCAACTTAAACATATTTGCAGTACGTTTATGGTTCAAAGCATGAGGCAGGTTTTTTATTTGATCTAATAAGCCTTTAATTACACTAAATTTTATTGACAATAAATTTTTCGATTTGTTCGGATTTACATGTATAGTCCTGATATGGCTTATGAACTGATGACTTACCTGACTGGACTGATAATATTTAAAGAATAGAAAATGTTAGGTTCGCTGAATTGCCTTAAAGGTGGTGCTGATGCACCTAGGGGTCTGTACTAAGGCCACTTATGTTACTGCTGTTCATCAGTGATTTATCCAACAG
The DNA here is from genome assembly GCA_963924545.1 of Pogonocherus hispidulus. NCBI lineage: Eukaryota > Metazoa > Arthropoda > Insecta > Coleoptera > Cerambycidae > Pogonocherus > Pogonocherus hispidulus. Next base: position 9,231,815 of record OZ004698.1, read on the forward strand.
TAAAATTGATTGGTAATGTATTTTTCGTGGATGACAGCTCATAGTCTAAGTGTAGAAACCTGTATCGATGTAATAGCCTGTAGAAACCTGTATCGATGTAATAGCCTGTAGAAACCTTATCTCATCCTTTTAAAAATATGCAAAAATTGTTTTGTAAAATAGAGTACCTACCTAAAGTAGATGGTTTGCTAGTTAATGTAGATGCATGAGGGTGCATACATAGCTGAATACTTAGATAATTTCTAACACAGATCATATAGATACTTTTAAGTAAATAACTTATAAATTATATATTATTTCCTATACGAATACATATATTTCCAATATATAACAATTACGAATTATATGCACTTGTAGACATAAGCACTAAGCACTTGTCAATTTGTACTCTAACCTCATGCATAGCCACCTGAGTTAATATAATATTTATTGAAAATGTAAGTCGAAAAATTTATGTTCAACAAAGAAAGTCATATAGGTCCTTTAGTAGTTTTTGTTAATCACAAGCTTTTGTCTTATACATTTTATAAGTACATATAGTTTATATTTTCCAACATTTACTATATGTAAAAAACAAATCAAATATTTAATCATTGCAATAAAATGTGTATTTAACTTGTTTTTTAAAGGATCAATTGTTAATCAGATCCTAACCTAAATCCTAGATGTCGTAAACAAATATACTTACCTATTTAAAAAGATAAAACGAGCAAACATGACATGAAGGTATTTCAATCAATTTTTAAATAAGTAGTGCAACAATTCCAGATTTTCAAATGTGATTAATATAAATATAGGAACTGGGAGGCTAGTCACTTCCTATTTAATAAAATACAGTAATTCAGTACTTATTTATTTATTTATTTATTTATGGAAAATGGGACAAAACAGGCTATAAGCCCAAACAAAGTCCACTACATCTTAAAAGTAACAACTAAACTAAACTAAACCAAACAAACAAACTAAAGAAAGCGATAAAATTATTGAGTACATCGATATGAATGTAATAAAATATAACTTACAGATTAAACAGTTGTTTGTCTTAAAGCTATTTTATAACTAGCAAGTGAAACGCAAAAAATATCAATATGAGAAAAAAAAGAGTTATAAGTTCTAAGCATTCTGCTCAAAGGAGAGTTTTGTCCAGAATTGGTGTAGGACAATAACTCATGAAATAAAGTGTTATCCCTGAGATTGCGAGGAGGTACACGAAAATTTATAAGAGCTACTAAATTAGGCGAGTCCATCATATTGTTCAACAATTTGTACAAAAATATTACATCGCCACACTTTCTCCTCTTTTGTAATGATTCAATATGAAAATTTTGTCTCAGTAAAGCAGAGTTCTCAAATGTGTAAACACCACTCACTTTAAAATTTAAGTATCTCAAGAATCTATTTTGAACAGCCTCTAAGCGGGAATTATGAAACATATACTGAGGATTCCATACAACAGATGCAAAGTTTAACCTACTATGGACGTATGCATAGTATAATGATTTTAAAGAGCTTATTTTTTTAAAATCCCTACATGTTCTAATAACAAAACCCAACATTCTATTACTCTTTACCACAACTTGATCAATATGCGTAGAAAAAGTTAGTTTTCTATCGAAGATAACACCCAAGTCTTTTATTTCCTGAACTTGATTTAAAACCACATTATTAAAGTTGTAGTTGTACCTAAATGTATTTTTGTTACGTGTAAAGCATATATAATGGCATTTATCGAGGTTTAAAATAAGTTTATTGGCTAAGCAATATTTGAAAAACGAATCGAGGTCACTTTGAAACAAAAAACAGTCAGCTAGGTTATTAATGTGGGAGAATATTTTGATATCATCAGCATACATTAAGAATTTACAAAATTTAAAACATTTTTGAATATCATTCATATAGATTAAAAATAACAGTGGGCCCAAATGTGAACCTTGGGGTACCCCAGAAGTTGCTACATAAGGCAAAGAACAATAACCCCTAACAGTTACAAGTTGTGATCTGTTATAAATATATGATGTAAGCCATCTCAGGAAGCTACCATGCACACCGATTTCAGCCAATTTCGCTATAAGTATATTGTGATTAATTTTATCAAAAGCTTTGCTGAAATCGGTGTACACAGAGTCCACCTGAATCTGACAATCCATGCAGTTGTTGATATAATTAGTGTAATGTACCAAATTAGATTCTATAGATCTTTTTGGGTAAAAACCATGTTGTTCAAAAATTATAGAAGATTTAACGGCATTAAATAAGTGATTATAACCTACCCTCTCCAGAACTTTGCTAAATATATTTAGCTTACTTATAAAGGCAATTGACCCAAATTTCCAACTATGACTGTTTTTTTCATTTTTGCTTCAGTTTTTAGTTTCAATTTGCAGTTACTGTTTTTCTCAGTAATTGTAGTTAGAGTACCTTTTCCAAAAAGGATTGCAAAAAGCTTTTACTCAAAAAATTTAGTGCAATAATGTGTTATATGTTAAATTAAGTAGTAGGTAGTTGTTTTTTTTTTTCAAGTTTTTTTTGTTTTTGGAAGAGGTCAACCACAACTTGTGTTTTTTTCTATTCAAAGAAATTGCTCTGATTTCCCCTCTATCCTAAACGGAATTTCCTCTTCACCACACTTCCTCATAGTCACATTTCGGGTTTTTCCAAATTTTTATGAAACCATATCATATACAAATATGAAGGATAAATATTCTTACTTATTGCTTTTAAATAGTAGGTAGCTATGGGCATGCTGCAAAGATTTCAGTTCAGTTTGGGCCACTTTCTCTTTTGGTACACTTTTATATACAGGGTGCTTCGTCTAAAACAAAGTCTCTCTTCACCATTCACATTTTACATATTCGCATATTTTAGTGGTATCTTTGGCACTGCATACAAGGTGCAATAAACTCTTATTTTTCTTAAATGGAACACCTGATAAAAGCGTACGTACCTATTTAGATAAAATTATAATCAAATATATAAATATAATATACAAACACCAGAATGAAATTCAGTTACATATTTTTAACTGTTTAGCCAAGTGAAATATTTATAATTTATTAAAAAAATATTTTAATTTATAACCCATTGAAGGTACTATGTTTTCTTTGTTCCTTTTATTATTTTAACATTGTCTTTAATTTTAGTTCATAATGTCCTAATAGAAAAAAAATATTAGCTCGTGACAAAATATAAACCATCTGAAGATCAGAAAAACTGAATAACCTGTATACAAGAAAGTAATCTTTTAAAGTACTTAAGTAACTTTGGTATTTAATTCTCTTTATATATAGGTAGCTCTTATATTTTCTTATATAAGAGGATAAAATATCTTATTTCAAACACCCTGTACAAATACTGTACCTATATTATATATCTATAATGTTTTTAAATCCCTGAACCACCCCCAATATCATATTTCTACATTTAAAGACAATGATTTGCGATAATTTTTATTGTGTTACAAAAATTCGAGAAACTCAAATACGCTGTCGCGCGCAAGCAGGAGCGCGAATATACCTGATTACTGGCAAGATATAAAAGAATCGAGATAAGAATGTACATACATAACTACATTTAAAGATAATTATTTCTGATCGGGAAGATTTACTGTTAGAAATATGGAACTGAGGATTTAATTCTTCAGCCAACGATACAAGTTAAAACTTTAGGTACAATGACATTGCTTAAAAATAAATCAATGTATATAATCGAACGTGAAGGTCCACATTTGCTGTTGTTTGTAAAAGAATTTTTGGCACATATTTCTGGAATTGCCTAATCACTGAAACTATGTTGTCAATATTATTTCAACTATTATTTTTAGGATATATCGAGGATATAGGTATACAGTGTGCCCACAATTGGTGATGCATGTATTGGGATCTCGGAAACTATAAGAGATAGAAAAACGGTCAAAGGGGGAAAGTTTTAGACAATTTTGTTTGTAATCGAATGCAGTTTTTTATGCGATTTTATCTCTTTTGGTTTTTGAGATATTTTGAAAAAACTAAAATGATGCATTTTCGAAAATACCCTGTAATTTCTTTATTTAAAACAATTTTGAGATTCTGTAAAAACTTTCTTAGGGCAACTTTTTACGTAGAAAACGCCTGTGTAGTCCGATTTTATTTGCAACGTTTCGGTTTTTTGGAACCATCATAACTTTGTTTTTTCATATGGGCGCCATATTGGATTTTTACGGTTTTGGAAAGCCTCTTTTCTTAGCTTTCTAATGATGTATCACAATTAGTAAAAAAAAGTTAGGTTATGGTTAAAAAATCAAAAATTAATATTTTGTTATAAATTTGGCAACGTCGCACAGTAAAACAGTGTATTTATTTACAGTGTCATGTATTTATCCAAACTTACGGCTTTTGTAAATTTATTTTTTGTTACATGGTAAGAACTTTCATCAAATATTTTAACGTTTTATTGTGATAAAGATTAAATTTAATATGACCTAGAATTTCAGTGTTTTACTGTGCGACGTTGCCAAATTTATAACAAAATATTAATTTTTGATTTTCTAACCATAACCTAACTTTTTTTTGCTAATTGTGATACATCATTAGAAAGCTAAGAAAAGAGGCTTTCCAAAACCGTAAAAATACAATATGGCGCCCATATGAAAAAACAAAGTTGATGATGGTTCCAAAAAACCGAAACGTTGCAAATAAAAGCGGACTACACAGGCGTTTTCTACGTAAAAAGTTGCCCTAAGAAAGTTTTTACAGAATCTAAAAATTGTTTTAAATAAAGAAATTACAGGGTATTTTCGAAAATGCATCATTTTAGTTTTTTCAAAATATCTCAAAAACCAAAAGAGATAAAATTGCATAAAAACGGCATTCGATTACAAACAAAATTGTCTAAAACTTTCCCCCTTTGACCGTTTTTCTATCTCTTATAGTTTCCGAGATCCCAATACATGCACACCAATTGTGGGCACACTGTATATAAAAAAAACACTAAGTTTGTATGAATTTTGGATTTAGTATTATAATGAAAGAATTTACATTACCTAACGAATTTTATTTAAATAAATCGTTATCTGTTTTTATTATCGAGTTATTTTTAATCCCCTTTTTGGATAGGTGTTAAAGAAAACACCACATAAATTAGATGACTCTCAAATCCAAACCCAGAGGCTGTCCGAAAGGTTGATTACAAGAGGAATATTTTGTCACACTTATAAAAAAATAAAGATGGGAGATGGGGAATGATAAGTTTCTATATTGGAAAGTTTTCAAAATGGGAACTTTCCGGGAAGGGAAGAATCCTGTTCAGGGAGATTTCAGGAAGTTTCCGGCAAATATTTCCGTATTATTTTGAATTTCCCGCCAAATTATAACTACATAAACATAACTTTAGGATTTAATCTGTGCCTTAGGATTAGGAATTAAATTAATGCAATTATGTTGTATTGAGGTTATCTGTTAAAGGCATTTTCGATTTTTGTGCATCATTGGTATCTTTTCACTGCTTTTCTTGTTATTTGTAAATTTTTTTAAGAATCTGTGGTTGGTAAGTTAAAGTTACAAAAAAAATAATAAGTACAAATAATTGCTGTAAATACATGTTCAAACAATATCCAGATATCAAGTCAAGTACCTAATATGCAATGCCAAAAAAATAAGTCAATACACATGTTCAAAAAACAAAAGGAATCTATAAGTGGCGAGAAATATTTCTGGGCAACTTCCCTTGGAAATATTTTCCTGGAAAGTTTCCAAGGACATATTCCCAGGGATTATTCACGGGAAACATTTGGCAACATTCCCGAAATATATTTTGGGAATTTTCCAAAAAAATATCTTCCCAGGAACTTCCCATCTATTAAAAAATAGAAAATAGGGGTTAAAAGTTTATTTTCTTATTTTTCTTAATGATTTCTGAAGTGTTTCAGAATACCCCAAAAAAGAAAGCGTACCTAGGACAGTATGCATTTAAATAGTTGCTGAAATTTGTTTACGTTTTTCAACAAATTTTCTTGTTTTTTACATGTTATATTTTTTCCATGGTCTGCAAAGGTCTTTTCAAATGATTTATTAGATTAGATAGATATTAAAATTAAGACATTAAGATATGGAGTATGTCCCCAGTTAGGTACTTTTTTAGATAATTGTGTATTATATTTTCCTTAACCGGAGGAAATCCTCGTATCGTATGATAAAAATTTACTGAATAGGTTTCATGTTGTCATGGGAATGACAATGGGATTGTTCAGCTTTTTAGCAATTTAAATTAATAAATAATATGTTATACAGTGTGATACAGATTCATGGTAGGTAGGTATAGCTTTCCCCCTTATTTTTTAGATAAAATTTCCAAATTTGGCATGCCTGAAGTAATATCAACTTTCGATTTTTATGTGGAACACCCTCTCTATTATTATATTTTTGGGATCTACGTCGTTTTCTGAATCCAATGATATAACGTAAGTGACATTTTACCTGACTAATTACTTTTTGTATTCTACTTTACTTTTGAATTTAGAGTGCTTTCAAAACTTTAATTTCAGTTCTGTTGGGTCCTCAGGTAAAATAAGCGTATGGGTAGCTTACATAGCTTATTAATTGTGTTTTCTAATTTTACTTTAGTACCGTTATGGTACTATTTAAAAAAAATTGTTTCAGCTCTTGAAGAATTTAACGCCCTGCAAGTAGAGGTCCAAAAAGTAATTTGACAGCTGAAATGTCACTTCTGTTATATAGTTGGATACAGAGACTTTGAATCTTGTTTCCATGACAACATGAAACAAATTTGAACCATTTTTCATCTTCTGAAAGAACATTTTCCGGTTTGAAAAATATAAATGTTTTATACTTCTTTTCAAAAACAACGTAGATATTTAACTGGAGAATGATGTATGGGACACACTGTATTATATATACATGATAATTAATTGAAACATTAATTAGAGCTACTTATATATTATTACATTATTTTATTTATATTTAATAAAATACAGGATACCTAGTCATTTTTTTTACTATACAGGGTGTCCACCTAGTGCGCGTAAGTCCAATATCTGGGTTAATAAAAGAGATAACTTAATTTTTTTTTCTACAGGGTTGTCTAATATCCCGAGCTGCACAAAATGAAAATATATTTACATATTCAGGGTGTTCAGTTTTTCCTGGACAGGTACCAACTTCGTTTTTCTAAATGGAAATATATATTTTTTATTGCTTTTTCGAACTAAACCCTTGATTTTAGTAGGACTTTCATCAGCCTTCCCTATACCTAACTTAAACTGTTTTTGAAATATTGACGGGTGAATATTGACATTTTTGCAACTTTGACACCCTGTAAAATCTAAACGGTTTGAGATCAAGCAAAACGGTTTGCACATTCCTATCTTAACTTTTCATAAGCTATCGTTTGATACTAATTTCAAATTTATACAGGAATAAAAAATTTTCTAAATTTTCAGAAAATTTTAAATTTTTGGATAATTCTGAAATTAGTACCAAACGATAGCTTATGAAAAGTTAAGATAGGAATGTGCAAACCGTTTTGCTTGATCTCAAACCGTTTAGATTTTACAGGGTGTCAAAGTTGCAAAAATGTCAATATTCACCCGTCAATATTTCAAAAACAGTTTAAGTTAGGTATAGGGAAGGCTGATGAAAGTCCTACTAAAATCAAGGGTTTAGTTCGAAAAAGCAATAAAAAATATATATTTCCATTTAGAAAAACGAAGTTGGTACCTGTCCAGGAAAAACTGAACACCCTGAATATGTAAATATATTTTCATTTTGTGCAGCTCGGGATATTAGACAACCCTGTAGAAAAAAAAATTAAGTTATCTCTTTTATTCACCCAGATATTGGACTTACGCGCACTAGGTGGACACCCTGTATGTGTTGAACCTACCTAAAAGCAAAGTGGATGAAATTAAGTACCTTCTAATTTTTAAATATAATAATTACTACTTGGATCTAAATTTAATTTTGTTATTAGAAGTTAGCCTGTTGACATATTTAAATTTAAATAGGATTGTAAATAATGGTTGTCTATGATTAATAAATTCAAATCTTTTAGGTTATATATTTACTTAATCTTTTTGAACAGTTATGGGTAGATGTAGCTCTGCTAACTAATAGATTAAAAAAATAAATTACTGCTAAATTTGACCTCAAATTTAAGAAATCATTATTATTCATTATAATTACCCAATAAAATAACTGAAAAAATTCTAAAGATTTAGTAGAGTATGATTCATTTTATTGTTTATATAATTTTATGTGCAACAATGCTTGGTGCTGTTAAACCTACACTTGTTTACTTAAGTTTTATTTGGTTCGATGTTATTGTTATTCTTATTATTTATTACAGACTTGTATCCAGATTTTTACCAAAGTTTAAAATGTGTAAGATTTTATTACTAATTAAAATATATAGCTTATTTATAATAGTTTTCACTTGTGGGTAATATACAGTATTATATTTGCCATATCTGCAATGTTGTGTGCATTATCTAAATGACATTTCAATGAATAATCTTCTTATCTTAGATTAAATATCCATTTATCTTTCATTTAAACCACGAATTTAGATAATAGATGATTTTACTGCATAACTGATTAACCTTCTGCAGACATATCACGAATATCGGAAAGGGGTTTATTTTTAAAATATTTAATTGATGTTGCCTGTTGCCCGTATTAATATTAATTATTATACAATACATCTGTGGTCTGTGGTTTTACAGGAATATGCATTATCTAGAAAAATTAAAATTCAATAGGCAAGCCAAATCAAAGTTAACTTGCAGCCCCATTGTAATAAAATACATTTTAGTATAATTTAAGGAATTTTTATTAAAAAAATTTGTCAATAAAATTAAAATATACCTAGGTCACTTTAGCAATGGCAGTTAGGGACCGTATAATTTTAATGTAGTATAGAACATATGCCAAGTTAAAATTGTCAAAAAACAAATTTTGACTGAAGAGGTCAGATAGAATTTGTTGCCATTGAATTATGAAAATACAGACTACTACTTGGAACAAGTTACAAATTAATTCAATTTTTTTATCTGAAATTAATCTAGATAATTTTAGATTATCTGTTATCTCAATCTAGAGAATTTAATATATAATTATCTTTAATCTTTATCTAGATACTATTTTTAGGTTTCATCTGATCTCATAACCTGAAAATTACAAAAAATATATTAATGATAGTAAACTAAAGGACAAGCTTAGTAATATAGTATGGGATGATATATTCAAGAACTGTAATAACACTGAGTCAATAGCAAATGATTTCATAAATACAATATTAGACACAATAAAATTGTGTACCATAAATATTAAGACTAATCATGCCAAAAGGAAAAGAAAGAACTGGATTACGAATGCGATACTGGTTTCAATAAATAATAAAAATAATTTATATAAACGAGTGAAACAAAATCCGCAGGATCCGCAATTAAAAATTACATATACTAATTATAAAAATAATTTAACACTGTTAATTAGAGAAACAAAAAATAATTTTTATAAGAAACAGATATACGAAAACGCCGGTAATGCCAGTAAGTTATGGAAAACAATAAATAATATAACTAGTACCAATGCCAAAAGAGAGTCATATCATCTAAAAGATAAGAACAGCAAAATAATCTGTGACATACAACAAATAACGAATATATTTAATAAAAATTTTGTCACTGTAGGTAAAAATCTGGCATCAAAGATAAGCACTGACAGTAATTATAATCCTGTAAGTAAGCAATGTTCAAATTTTTTTAATATAACAGCTACGAATGAAAACGAAGTTCTTTGTGTTATAAAAGAATTAAAAAATAAAAAGGCTCCAGGTATAGATGGCTTGAGGGCGGAGACAGTTAAAATTATAGCGAAAGATATTGTAAAGCCTCTCACATTTGTACTAAATAAAATAATTGAGACTGGCCACTGTCCCACCGGTTTTAAGACATCTATTATTACACCAATATACAAAGCCGGAGATCAAACAGAAGCATTAAATTATCGACCAATTTCACTAATAACAACGTTTTCAAAAATTTTTGAAAAAATTATCAAAAACAGACTGGACACGTATATTAAGGAAAATGAACTAATTTCCAGCAGGCAATTTGGATTTCAATCGGGGAAATCTACTCAAGATGCTATTGAGCATCTTACATCTAAAATATATACAGCTCTGGATGAGAGCTACCCATCCTTATGCATATTCGTGGACTTAACTAAGGCCTTTGATACTGTTAGCCATACTCTCCTCCTTAAAATACTAAGTGACATCGGCATAAAAAATTCAGCTCTCGATTTGTTTAAAACTTATTTATCTGAAAGGAAACAATATGTTAAAATTAAAGATGTAATCAGTAATCCGGAATATATTGAATACGGAGTACCACAAGGAACTGTGTTAGGTCCAGTTTTGTTCACGCTCTATTTGAATGGGGTATTCTCTGTACCATCAAGTGCTGAAATAGTTAGTTTCGCAGACGACACAGCCTTATTTTATAAATCTAATACTTGGAGTAATTTGAAGAATATTGTAGAAAGGGATCTTATTCTTTTTAAAAAATGGTTTGATAATATGCTTCTTACGATTAATTTAGAAAAAACTTGGTTCTTACCGTTTGCTTGCGAGAAAAAATCATTGCCCTCGTTTTCTACTATTCTCTTAGGTACTGATAAGCAAACCCATGAAATAAAATCTACTAATAAAATTAAATATTTAGGCATAATTATAGATACATTTTTGAAATGGGATGAACATATAAAGCACGTAACAAACAAATTAAGGTCCATAATGTATAGAATAAAACACTTAAAAAATATACTTACTTATAGCGACTTAAAAGTTGTTTATCACGCCTTGGTTGAAAGTCATATAACTTATGGCATCATCGGATGGGGAGGAGCATGTGACGTACATATTCAGAACTTAGAAATAACACAAAAAAATATTCTAAAAATTCTGTTAGGCAAGCCAATATTATACTCATCTGACTTAACCTTCCAGGAAGCTAAAGTATTTGATGTAAGGCAATTGTACTATAAAATATCAAACATGCGACATTACAATAAAAGGCATTTATTAGCAACACTTAATCATGGATATAATACTAGACTTGCTACTTACTATTTACCGCCTAAAATGAATAAAGCTATTGGTCACAGATCAAATCTTTATCTTGGACCGAAATTACTAAATAGTCTACCAAACAATATATTAAATGCCAATACAGTTAATTCATTCAAAATACAACTCAAAAATTACTTGCTGAACACACCACGAAATATAATAAGTAACCTAATTAACAATCGTTCCTATTAAATTAAAAATTAAATATAGATTATATAACATCGGTTGGAAACGGACTATGTACTTCACATAATATGTATGTTTCAATGTTTACCTATATTAAGATTGTATTTATCAACTCGTATAATAATAATTGTATACTATGATGTAAATATTTAATGATTGTTAAATTGTCTCTTACAATTCTTATATTAATTTTGTATTTTATTTGTTTTCTTTTTTATATATATCCACCCCAGACAAGTTTACTTAAGGGGATTATGTATGTTTATTTACTGTTCTTAATTAAGCTATTTTTGTACTTTACTATTTTTTACTTTTAATTTGAACGGAAATAAATTATTATTATTATTATTATTATTATTATTATCTGTTATCTTATCTAGATGAAATTATTATCTTTGCACAACACTGCATACTTATCTGTAAAAATGCATAATGTTATTGGAAATGCGCCAACATTCTTAATACGCATACTTTAACATACAGTGTGCCCCAAAATGATGGAACAAGATTCATTTTTTTGAGCGATGTTTGTGGCAGCTATAACATTGCCGATTTTTTTTTAAATAAGACGTTCTACATTTCATGGTAGAAATAGATATCCTACCTACTTTTTTTTTTTTGAGAGGCGTTAAAACCCTCGGTGTGACGATACAATACATAACCTCAAAACACTATATTGCACTTGAAGCGCGTTTCGCCAACCAAGTTGGAATCATCTGGAGATTATTAAAACTAACTGAATTAAAACGTTTTGATCATTTACAGTTGAAGTGTTTTGGTGTTATGTGGAAAACTACCTCAGTGCTACTTTTTTTTTGTCATATCCGTTAAAAAATGTGTAAGAAGAAAAACAATACATTTTGTACTAGTACTACTTTTTATTTTTTACCTTACCCCCATTAACCTTTGTACAATGCCTAATTCGGTGTTCAAATTCATCAATTAAACAATTATTACATTTTGAATAATATCTGGTATTATGTTTCAAACTTGTTCTCTGATATGACCTCCCAATCCTTCGATAGTATCTAGTCTGTTTACATACACTTTGATTTTTATAACCCCACAAAAAAATGTACTGGAGTTAAGTCAGGGAAGCGTGGTGGCCATTCAAGGGGCCCTCTTCACACCGAATTGGTCATTATACAATGGTTAATGGAGGCCATTTTGAACATTTGCTGTAATAAAATAAAAAGTAGTACTAGTACAAAAACTATTGTTTTCCTTTAGTTCCTTCTTACACAATTTTTTACATTATATCGCTGAATTCGTCTTTACAGGGGAAAAGTGACAATTTCTATATACTAATTGACTTGTTTCAGTGTTTTTTTGAATCTCAGTAGAAAAAAATATGAATTTTGTTCCATCATGGAACCGTGAATCTATTTGTCTTTTTACCAATATACATAGATTAATTTAAAATATTTACAGACTTTAAACACACTCCGTAAAATTGTACTTTATATCCAGAATAGTTGCGATTGCTAACTCCAAGCATCATCAGTGCTAATCTCAAGACATTTGAATATGAAAATTCAACGTCTTTTTTATCCTACAGACATTATTTGAGAGGAGCATGTTTGGTTGTTCATAAAGCGGGATCCAATATGTTACTTTTAGCGATGCCTATCTTATAATTTATGACATTGTGACCATTGAAATCCTGTAAGAAAATTAGTTTTTATTCGTTAGGTAGATTAGCTTTATATGGCGGGCTGGAATCTATTATTGAGTTATACCTGGTTTTACTTATTAGAAAAATGTGCAGGTACCATTCAGAATACTTGTATATTCGTACACTAATGTTATAATGTGGTTGTTATTTTAATATATTATATTATTTGAGATAACGAAAAGTACTTTATATCTGAAAAACAGAACTTAATTTCCTATACAATCTTGTAAAAATGTTGTTTAAATACAAACACATTTTAAATTTTCTTAGAAGGTTGCCGAAACCACATGTTGATTTATAAAAATATTTATAAATCAATTTTCATCACATATCATACATAAATAATACACCAACATATTTTTTATTTATTAAAAAATATGTTGGTGTATGTTTATTGTAAAAAATATGTTGCTTGTCGATTACTTATTTTATAAGATAGTAGCCTTAGCTAAAGATAAAGGAAACGAACCAATTAAAACATGTTTAATTTTTTTTTTTTTTGATAAGTAAATATTGTGATTTTCAAAAATAATAACTAGGTACTGACAATAAACTATATTTATTCGAATAAGTAAACACTAATAATTTGTAATTAATGAAAAAGTAAAAAAAAAAAGTTGTCTCTGGCGGGATTTGAACCTGCAAAATTTTGCGGTTTGGTTTGAAACACTGCCACTCAACCAACTAGTCCACCGGATGATGTTTAATAATGTCTCTAAAACGGTTATGTAAACTACACCTATTAACTTAAAACGAATTTTTATTGGTTTTTTAATTAAAAAAGCATTTCGCTTTAGTATTTTGGTAATCAGAAGTGTTTGACAGTCAGTACTATCGATTCCGTTAGCAATATTTCTCATAGTGTGCCCTGGGAATATAAAATTCAATGAAATGTAATAGCCCATGTTAATTGCCATTAGTCAAATGAAATGGGAAACCCGGTATAGCTTGTCATTCTATGTATATACATCTAGACTGCAGATATGTCATCACTTGGCTGATTTAGATATGGGGGATCACTTATTAATAATTTAATTGGTGTTATTTACATAACAATAATCACCTTACGTTGTTTACTGTATTAATATTTATATTCCTTATAGATTGGCTCGATAAATTATTGTTCATAATAATTATCAGCTAATGTACAGAAATGTGAATGTAACGCTTTATAACTCGGTAAATTAATTATAAATGTATCATGATTTCAGATTTTATCCATATTTAGTACTTATTTATGTCGAATGTGTTATCGGACGTGTTATCTATTGTGGTTAACATTATCACACTATTGGTATGAAATGAAAAAACTGAAACTTCACCAGTGTTCCTACGACAAAAGCGGGTTCTTGATATTAATATTTGTTGATAACTGCTTCGTTTTCCAGATAAAGAATATTGACGTTGAAAAAATAAATATTAGTTTTAGCTGTATCTCGGAAATTAATCAAGCAATTGTTTAAAAATTTTACATTGTCTGTACCGCTATCACCACTTAATAATTTCAGTTTAATGATAATTTAATATTAATAAGTTCACAGATATTTTTTAAAAAGTTTATTAACTTTTAAACAGAAACTATCCTTGCGACGTTGAAGCAAACTGTAATTTGAAAAATACCAAATTTTAAACTTAATATCCATCCATTTGAAATTTCAGCATATTTGGTTGGGGTGGGGTATTAGTAAGGATACAATAAGTACCTGTTTGCCATTACATATAAATTGTAATTTCTAATATTCTGATACTATTATACAGAATAATATACTATTCTGAATGTGTTTAATATTTCTGTGTATTTGTTGGTTGATATATTTGCATTTTTAACTCTGTTATCATTTAAAATCCATTTCGAGGCGAAATGATTCGGATTCGAGAATAAACTGTGTTGATCCCTCTCAACCTTCGTAAGTTTTTGACTTCTGCATTCTGCGATTTGTTATATAGTTAACTTTGAAAAGCCGAAAGTAATAATGTAATAAACAATTAAAAGATTATTTCCACTGTTTCTTAATAGGTATTTAAATGGTTTTAAGTGTATGTTGTTGACTTATTCTAATTCAGCAATATATATTTAATGACAAATTATGATAATTAGTTGTGAATAGAGATAATAAAGATTTCTATTATTAGAAAATCTGGCAGGTTATAGAGCCCGGTTTTCAAGAGGGTTCTTATCGGAAGACGAAATGAGACATTTTTACTGTTTTGAAGAAAAGAGAAATTGAGAAATTTTACAAAAAAATTATATAGGTTTGCTCTTCAGTACGGTAAAGTGCAATATTGGTTCTATTGTAGGGTTTTCTCGAAAATCGCTTTTGTGGAACTTAAAAAACCACACATTTAATAAATATTTTTAAACAAATCACCCTATGTATTTTTAGATATTTGATCCCAGCTTGAAATTTTTAATTAGAATGCAACGCCACGTTGAATAATAAAAAATTGGGTGTTGTCTAATAGAGAATTTCAAGCTGAATGCAAATATCCAAAAATATACAGGGTGATCTGTCTAAAAATTAACCGTGAAGGTGTTCCAGTGTAATAGGCCAACCTGTATCACATTTTCACTGATATCACTTCCACAAAAGCATTTTTTTGTAAAAATTTTGAAATTTGGCAATATATGACCTTCCCGCACTAATGAGTATACATGAGTGTGTACACCAAAGTACTTAAGTATATTTACAAACCTATAAAGGACTGATAGAAAACTCCGAAATCTTCCGATACTTTAAAAAATAACTGGTAATAACTGTTTGCTAATATTTTTATGCAATAATATTTATTTTTATTTTCAGTATTTAGTACAAGCATTATACGATTTCACACCCCAGGAAGTTGGGGAATTAGAGTTCAAACGTGGGGACGTCATCACCGTTACGGATCGTACAGACCAGCACTGGTGGCACGGAGAAATTGGACACCGCAAGGGACTCTTTCCAGCCACTTATGTTACGCCTTATCACACATAAATCCATTCACATAACACCAATACATTTTTACTCTCTTTATTTTAGAGGCATTAAGTTTGATCAGTACTTTTTGGACAAGTTACCTAGAAAAATAAAGTAAAAAAGACGTGTGATTTGTATTAAACACTTGATTCCTTGGTGCAAAGTAAAAAACCGGGCAGTGCTAAAAATAACAAAATTGGACAGTATTCTTAGCATTGTTCATTAAGTTTAAGATTCACTCCTCATAGTTTTGTTTCTTTTTTTTGTGCAAAATATATGTAAAAATGAAAGGGATGTGTTTTTTCGAAGGGATTTTGTGAAAATTGAAGACATATATTTTTTGAACCTCTTGGCTTTTATGTAAGAAGCAGAATACATCCTCGAATACATTTACTTTCTGTTTCAGTTAAATAATTAAATATGACGTTTCGTAGATTCCTATAAATTAGGTTGCTCATAATATTTTTTGTTTCGAAACAAGTAATAAAAACATAGCTAGGGACATATTCTTGTACACAATAATTATTTTGTTGAATGCTGAGATTGATTAATATGGTAACATTTAAAAGTTTTATTATTTATCTCTTGTATGTGATGTTTTTTTTTATTAATTTCTTATTTTAATTACTTTTATCTATTAAAATAATAGTATCGCTCATATTTAATAATCACATTGTATAATTGTGGCCACTAATAGTGATTTTGTTAATTTAGTGGTTACTGTGTTATACATCTAAATTTAATTTTTAATTCGTAAGATACCTAAATATTTTTTTCATGTGCATATACATAAGCAACACATTTAATTTTTAATCGAATCAAAGGTTAAATGTGTTTAGTGTTGCATATTATATATAGTTATTTTTTAGTAACATGCTTTTCATCCATGTTTCCGTTTAAATATAAGATCAACGAAAATGTTTATATTTTATGAAATGCAACAGGCTTATGCTCACTCAAAAAAAAATACTTATTACAATACATTAAAAATAAGATTTTATTTTATAGAAGTTACAGTGACATCCTATGATCGAGTCTCCATATATTTAATAAAAAAGATGCCATTATAGTTTTCTTTATAATATTGTTTGTTGGTAGTTTTTATCTGCTTATGTTTAATTAAACTGGATTATATTTTCTTTGTATATATTATGTCGAAAAAAAGATATTGCCAAAATTCGATATATTTGCATTTTTAATTTTGCATTTAATTAGTATAAATTATTTTTTGGCATTATCTGGCTTTATTTTTTAGATTTTATGTAAATACTAACTTAGTTTAATCTGACTATGACCTAAGTGCAACATATTTAGTAAAGTATATGTTATATATACAAAATCTGGTTTTATTACATGTTTTTTATTCTTTACTTAAATAACTTTTATTATTTAAAACCAACCAAATGTTTTATATGATATATAAGATTTTATAAGACATATTTGCCATTTTATAAAGATTTTATAAGGATTCAATCAGCTTTCATAAAGCAATAAAAAATGAGTACTGCTCATGATGACTCTTGAATATTTGATCCTATTTGCACGAAAAGTAATTCTTCCTAATGAATTATTTTCCACTCTGAAAATATTGTAAATTGATTACTAGAAGAATTATAAATATAATCCCTAAAAGAAATAATGAATAAAATGTAGTTTGTTTTTGCAGTGGCGTAACTACGCTGGGACGGCAGTGTGCAGTGTCCGAGTGCGAAATAAAGAAGTTAACTATTGCAACTCTGTAGGATGTTGGCGAATCCCGAGTTCGCGTTGCATCGATTGCGTAAGTCTATTTCCACTGTAAACATTGTGTCAGTGGTGTCAGCTTCTGTAACCATGGAGACTAACGATATCTGCGCATGCGCAAATCGAACAAACTGTCTGGAACAGTATAGCACGCACTATAACTTTTGTCCTTTAGCAGTGGCGGCTTCTCCTTAAGGCCGCGCACCCATCCAGAAATACCAAAGAAATCCTTATTATTATCATTATTGTAAATTAAATGCAAATGTGAAAACATGTTTATTGTGGTACAAAATTATTATTAGAAAGGGCCCGAGCGCTTGAGCTATCATATTATGCGGATTTGGCCGCAATTATTTCATGGCACTACGCGAACATTATTAAACATTATAATATAATTTTAACATTATTAAAATACTTATTTAATTTTTGTGAAAAGACAATTTTATATATTACTTAACATGAATACTGTTAGTAGTATAATTAAATTTTGCAAATCTTCTACTGGAAGGTAAACTACAAATAAAAGAATTCGGCGTTGCCTGCCCAACAAATAATTTTGATGAAAAAGTTATATGGAAATATTTATTTCTATGAAAGACTGTAGAGCTGATTTCAATTTTACAACAGTGAGTGTACCCGTGTATAAATAACTATGAAGTTTGTTTATCTATGTAATAATTGAATGTGTCGTTTGATAACTATGAATTGAATAACTAAAATATTTTTGAGTTTGTGATTATGGCATATCGTTTTTAATTAACGGATATCTAAAAGCTAAAAATAGTTATGTTCCTGCTTCCTGAATTCTCGTTTACAGCTTTTTGAAGGTAACGTATATGTAAATTTTTGATATCTAAATATTAATTAGGTACCTATTTAAATATTGTTTTAAATAATTTTTGTCGAGATTTCCGTCAATCGTATTAAAAACGAGGATATTTGTGTAACGAAAGTTATTTTTTGAAGCAAATATTTTTACTCTGCGAATTTCTAATTTATAATTTTAAGGGGTTTGACCTTGAAATATGCAAAATTTTAGCCTGCGGTGCATTTTTTATTTCTGCGCCCTCCCCATATTCAAGTCTCACCAGCCGCCACTGTTCTTTATGGTTTATATGCGATTCATTTTAAGATCGAAGCGCCAAAACGGCAGCAACCTATACTAACCTACGTTCCCTGACACTGACGTTCGAAATTGTATTCACCAAGGATTTGTTGTCGAGAACTTTAAACCAGGTAAAAAGCTTGTAAAACTATTTTGAAAGGGATAAATAGTGATATAAAGTTAAAATTATATTTCAATATTTTTCGAGCGTTCAATCTGAAAATTAAACTCAACCTTAAAATATGTCAAATTCTTTATTGGACTTACGGCATACATACCTTTATGGAAATAGTCATTCTTAGAGAAAAGTAAAGAGCACACTCTCTACTCTGCGTTCTTTAGCTTCTTTATCCATACTTATCTCCTGTAACTCTTTAATACCCAACTTATAGTTTGCACGATAGCTCCAGATTGTCCCGCTTTTGGAAAAGTACGGTACTGATCTCGGGGTTTTTCTTTGTACAAGAGGAACAATGACGCTCACAACAATAATGATTCATATCTAATCAAAGCAATTAACTAATCAGAGATAAGCTATATTATTAACTTTCTCTATGTAACTAATATAACAACGGTTATTTCAAAATTCACAATAGACATACATACGCACAGAGACAATAAAAAGACCAGTCAATCCCTGTTATACGGTTGGCAATAAGAAGCTCTGTGGCGCCCTCCAAGTCAGAACCCCGAAATATTAAAAACCGCGGGAGTTTTGAGATTTATTTACTTTTATTTAATGATTCGTATTGCGTCGCATTAGAATAACAAAGTTCTATCTGAACATTCAACCATATTGAGAAATCAAAGGCTAAAGTTTGAATAACTTATAATCTATTATAAAATTAATGATATTCAATTGAGATAAATATTACCCCAATATTACATAATATTGCATAATATTTATCCCAATTGAATATCATTAATTTTATAATAGATTATAAGTTATTCAAACTTTAGCCTTTGATTTCTCAATATGGTTGAATGTTCAGAGAGAACTTTGTTATTCTAATGCGACGTCAGGTTGGTCGGTTGGTTGATTCGATAACCATTGGATCGATTTCAGAAAATATGTATTCAATGAGACCTATTATCCTGCATATAGATTACATGAAACATTCCTTAAATAAAAATATAATAGTAGCAAAACCATATTACACAATTAAAAAACGAATTAAAATCAAGGGTATATTCCCTCGATTTAAATGGAACGTTTAAAAATCAACTGAAATATACAATACTTATTAGCACACTTATTAGGTTATACTTATATTCTATATTATTTACTTTTTAAAAATGTAAATAAATAATTGAGTGAATGCAGCACTTGCAGAAAAGTAGGTCGTATCGAATAGTGATTATAAACAGGACCATAAAAAATAAAACTACAAATACACGTATCATGGCACATGGCACGGCACCACAATACCACAGAATACACTCAAAATCCGGTATCTTTATATAGGACTGCACGGTATCCATGCTTCCAGCGCCCTCCAAGTTGGAACCTGAGAAATTTCCATTCTGCCTATATCATTGAAGAGTCTTTTTATTGTCTCTGCATACGCAAAACTGAACCAAATTCCCACGCGTTAGTTGTGCGTACCGCCAGTAGGTAGCGTATTCCTTAGCAAGAATCGCGTATTATATATGGATGGATATTTTCTATTATTTCCATGTCTATGGTGAGACCCATAGACCAGAAACCAAAACACTTAACTTATTTAAAAGACCATAGAAAATCTCAAAACAGATATTCTGTGTTCTGTGCTCAAAACTATTTTACTACATTTAACATATAACCATAAAAAAAATTATTAATTATTTTAATTTATGGATACATTTTGTACATCGTAACAAAGGTTTGAAGTTGTAAATAGTCATTTGTCATAAGTATTATTATTATTTTTTTAATTTTATTACGATTATAAATTTTATTTTTTAGGTTATGTTTTGCCAACTCATTCTGAATCTTTCAAAATAAAATTTAATATGGTATCGTGTTCAAGTGAAATTAAACAAAAAGTCATTCAGGAGTTGAATGAGAAACAGGGTAAAGATTTGTTGGACTTGCAAAAGTCTAGAGAACTACTTGATAGTCTTTTAGCACAAAAAGCAGCAATAAAGAAAGAGGTACTTTATGGTATAATGTAATTATTAGTTTTTCTAAAACTGATAAATTGTAGTTGGATGTTACAAATGAGGAAGCTTCTATTGGTAAAAATTTGAAAGATGCTGACGCTTTTGTGAAAAAGGCAGAGATTGTAATAGTAAGATGTAAAGAAGTTATCGAAGACATTAAAAATGATTTAAATGATATAGATGAAGTGAGAAGTGAAGTTAAGGCACATTTTGATAAATTAAATACATTACAATGCACGTTGCAATACATGAGAGTTATACAACATATAGAGTATTTAAGGTAGGTACAGTTTCTGTGTTTTAATTCACATTAGTTTTGATGGTATTTACTGTACTTTAATATTCTAGCACGGAACTGCAAAGGGAGGTTGGAAAAAGAGATGATGAGAAATGTGCTACCCTTTTTGCTAATTTAACAGAAATCAGCAGAAATTTAGCTGATTTTTGTGGAGTACATTTACGAAATTATTTAAAGGATAAAATCCATCACTGGCATAATATATTAAAGGACAAATTCGCCAAGTATGAATCGGTAAAAAGTGAAATTAGCAATGGAATTTTAGCCTTGTTTCAATTTTAGGGATTTCGATGAGGTTTTAAAAGCAATCAAGTGGCCTTTTGTTAGTACAAACTTTTCTTTAGTGGTTCCATTACCCACACATATACATAAATTGCAAATCATTTCAGAGTATTTACTTCAGATCGAGCTGCCTACTGAAACTAGCATTCCTGTGATAACTTCAGCGTTGTTGTCAGATTTTCCTCCATTGTGTTTACCCATACATTTTCTAGTCCAGCCACTACGAAAAAGGTTTATCTATCATTTTTATGGCACAAGGCAAACAAATAGACCTGATAAACCAGAATGGTAAGGCAGCACATATACCTGATTTTAAGCAAAATAATTATTAGTTATAGTCGGATATATTTATGAAGGTGAACTTAGCAATAAATCAACAGTGATCTGACCAGGCTATATCTTTTTACCTGCTCGCACCTAAAAGTGAGATTTAGTATCCATTGGTGTAACTAGTTTTGTGACCTTTTAATATCTTCTTTTGTGGCCACATCTTCAGGTTACAAAAAAGTTGACTTATAAATATAATATGGTGTGGGGCGGCTATATTAACAGGTTGGGAAACTAATTGCACCAATAATGTTTTTGAAAATTAATAGGCTCTATTCATTTTCTTTGTTAAAATGAACTCTCATGGGCCTAGTATTCCTTTAAATGTATTGTGTGTCACTTGTTTTATTGTTGAGTTCCCCCTTCATCGACCCAACTATAATTAGGTATTCCAACCATACAGTGAGTATCAAAAGTCATTCCTTCCTTGCCAACTTTTGAATAGAATTAAATTTGTAAATAGATAGAGTACTAACAGATTTTACAATAAACCGGACAAGAAAATTTGAAGTAATTGAAAGTTTTACCAAAATTCAGTGTGAACTATGTAGAATGAAATTTCTACATGGTTCTAATAAATTCAAATATAGCAAGGGGTAATTCCCATAGAAATTATAAAAAATATAGAATACCAATATCCATTATATGACACATCCAAAAATAGCCACTCTATGCAGAACCCAAGAAAACGTAACTTTGGGGAATTTTTTTGAAATTTTTACACCACACCATGGGATACAACCCTGTGAATATTGGTAATGCTTAATGTTAATTAAGTGTAAAGTTAGGAGTCATTGACGTTTGTCAGCTGTCAGCGTGTGTTAATTATTGTTCTTGTTTATTTTATGACCTCCTCCTTATTTGTGTATTTGTTGTTCTTACCGTTTTTTTGATAAATATTACCATACTTTATATTTTATTGTGTTCTCTGAACAACTGTTTTGTTTTAGTTTATAGCGAGATATATTAGATTAGATTAGATTTATGTAGGAGTCGGCCCCCTGGCCTGGTCCACCGCGACCTAGAAGATCTATTGTGGCACTCCCAACCTATTTAGAGCACTCTGTCCAGCTTTGTCCTTTGCATAGACTCCACAGCCTTGATAGAGGCTCTTCCATGTAGCTATTGGCTCTTGGTCTTCCTTCCCCAAGTATTTGAAATCTCAGTCTTGTCAGGCCCTCGCACTGGCACAGTACGTGTACTGAGGTTTCCTCTTCTTCTTGACAGAATCTGCAAGTTGCATCTTCTGACAGTCCCATAAGATTCATGTGCCTATTTAGCCTACAGTGTCCTGTTAGGAGACCTACTATTATTCTGATGGCCTTTTTATTCTGGCCTAACAGATCTGCTGTGAATTTAGGCATCCGTCCTTTAATGAATAGCTTTGCCTGTCTCAGTTGTGGCAGATTCCTCCACCATTCTAGAGATTTATAGCGAGATAAATGGGCTTTAGGTAATAAAATGATTTTGTGCAAATTTTGGCTTTAAGAGATCAATTTGTCAAAAATTTTAGTAAGGATTATTCTACTATTAATAATAATGTAATGTAACTGGTCATTTAGTATTTATTTCGCATGTCACCAGCTAAAAATTGGTTGCAAATAATCTAGGTCACATGTAAAATTACTTAATTTTTTAATTTCCCACCCGGTGGCTAATGTGAAGCTAGATGCTAGTGTGATCAGATCTACCTATACAGAAAACCAAAGTTGCTAAAGTTACGTTTTCTCCATAGGATTTTTTATAATTTCTATGGTAATTCCAATTTAATGACATGCGGAATTTTGCTTTTCACACTCTTTTAAATCAAATGTCACAATATACAGTATGCACTTTTCAGGTATTTTACTCAAATTTTAACATGGATAAGGGATCACAGAGATTTTGTAGGAAAATATATTCAACCTGTTATCGATAAGCTAGGTTTACATCATATAGATGCAAAGGTAACTTTATTGTATTAGATATCTCGTCCTATAAATAAGTATTAAATTTTTGACACTTGTAAATATGCCTAAAGGTAGTTTTACATTTTTTCTCAATTTCTTCAACAATAATACGATACGATAATTTACTAAAATTTATTGGAAATTGGTTGTATTTGAGGTGTACCAGTCATTTTCACCTTTCAGCCAATGCAGAAATATTTATAATCTTTATTGTCGTCGACTATAGACATCATCGAATGAATGTAATGTAACTTTATTTATATTGATGCGGCAAGTACATGGGCATGCGAATTTTTTTAACAAAATAGATGAAGAAATGTAAAACGGCCATAACAACCAACCAACTATTTTTATGCGATATGATATGATTAGTTATTTGACCATTACAAGCTTGACTCCTAACGCGTAAATAGAGGTGACTACAATAAGCACCAACAATACCTAATTTGTAATTGAATTTTTAGCTAGAATTGGCAAGAGGTTTAGTGCAACTGGCTGTTGAAAAATTGTATTCAGAACTGCCCACGTTGCAATATGATGATTTTACTTTTTCACATTCTATAGACGAAGCTCTGGGTTTCGATAAAGAATTACGAGAAATCTACGACTATCCCCCACATCAGCCAAGTATCCTAGCAGTACTAACACAGGCACAGGTATTTGTAAAGTGGTTGGCAATGGAAAAGAAATGTAAGTATTATGTAACACTTCATTTTGCAACTACATTATAAATCTCCTTTATCACCCATTGCATCAGTAGAAGATGCTCTAGAAAACAACCCTAGGGTATCTGATTTTATCGGAAATTGAATAGATACTTTATATGACATTTATCATATTACTTATTTATATACTCTCCATTTGTTTTAAATGTTATTTAAAATAACAAAGTATTTTTGAAAGATTGAGTGTGGTATATTCTTAAAATATTCAGTCTATTTACTAAGCAACAACGCGTAAATCTAACAAGCAAAACTCTAAAATATATTGTAGACGCAATTGAAAAAATGGATGCAATGCTACCACCTAATTCATTGGAAGCCTTTGAACCACTCGCCTCTGATGTGGAAGATTTAAAAATAACCACTTGTGCAGATGCCTTTATAACATTGCAGCAGACCATAACGGAACGTTACGAGTCTCTTCCACAGCCTGGACATAGGCTACAATTTTTAGAGTTGCAGTTAGAACTGCTAGATGATTTTAGAGTTAGATTATTACAGATAGTAAATGCCGTTGAAGGGGATATTATTGAATCTAACATTCCTGCAATTGTGAACAGTATTTATTATATCGAGAATGTACTAGTAGACTGGGGAGCGATGCTGGTAAGATTTTTTTTAATAATTAAGAAGGCTACATAGTCAAAGAATTGAACTGTGAAAATTTGAAGCATAATTTGAAGATGAAGTTCAAACGTTTGTAGTTATATTTTATAAAATACTTTTTTTAATAGTTATATATTATTTTTTATTTCCTCAATTGGTATTTTTTACAGTATAATTATTTGTTATGGAATTTATATCAATCAGATACACTTAAAAAGTTAGTGAAGTAACAGTACTCAATGATACCACTTATCGCCTCAATTCTGAATATTTTTCCATTTTTCACGCTGCTTGCTTTTATATTTCAGCATTATTTGAATCTTTTTTACTATAAAAGCCAGTTAGACATGGCGGAGCAGCCAGTTAGCCCTACCTCAGATTTCAATGATGGTTCATTGTTTGAAATAGAAACAGATACAGTTTTTGCGGAAACCTTGTCTCTTTACAGGCATATGGGGAAAGATGTCTTAAATACTTTGGCAGAAACTGTAATTATTGAGATCAAACGTAAAAGCAGAGATTACCGCAGAGAAAGGTAAATTAGTGGTGGCTTTATATATTTCATTAGGTTTTTTTATTAGATTTGGCGTGGAGTCGTGAAACTAATTACAATTGGTGTTATTCAATTTGTTTTATATTTATATTTATACAATATAAAACCTGCTTTAAATGAAGTCAAAAATCTTAAACAGTAAGGATCTTGTCTGAAATAGGATTGGTTTATATCTGATATTGTAATATTAAGAACTATGGCAATCAGACAGATTTTTAATGAAAGTAAATCTTGAAGTTCTAAATTAAGATATATTCATTATTTTTCCTGTACGTAGGACCAATAGGATGTTATGTAGTTTTAGAGACCAAAGTTATTTAATTTTAAGAACTGCCTGTGCTGTATATACTCAGCTTATTATATTTAGCATTACTTTACATAAAGAAGTTAACGTAGTGCTCGTATATGTAGTTACAATTATCATTAAAAACTATTTTTTTGTCGAATACAACTCCAAGATCCTTATTAAAGTCGGGTTTAGCAATTCCACTATTATTAAGCACATATCCAGAAGAAATATTCCACTTTCCATATTTACATAAGACCATGTTACTCTTATGTTCATGTAATATTAATTTACTTGTTTAATTTATTCATTTTACACCATTCGTTGACTGAGTTGAACGTTATTTTCAGAGCATAGTTAAATGTAACGCTATAGTGTTTGCCCAAAATTAAAACGAGTGACTCATAGTGGAATCAGTGCACTATTCTATTACTATTCACTGTATAAAATAATCTTTACTCAATAAAATGATTGTGTATATAAATTGAACGTACTGTTTCCTACAGATAGTCTTAACTGTTTAATTTGATGGATCTCTATATGAGGTGCAATGTGATTGGTGTATTTTAAAAAATAAGCAACATGATTGGCTAATATCGAAGCCTCAAAGTTGAAAACTGGAGCATGCTCACTTACATGTCGACATAACATTCCAGTTTTCCTGGAAGTGAAGTGGAAAGTGTGTTCTTCGTAAGCAAATTATCTTTGACAAATAATTGGGAGGTCAATAAATTTATTACATTATTTATTATTTTAATGGTTGTTTTTGCAAATGCGGAAACTATTGGACTTTGTAATAATTCATAATAGACCTCATTTAACTTATTTAAAAAAATGTTTTAGTTATTTTTTAAAATTCTGCTCTATCTTACCAGACTGGACTGGAATTGCACCCCTTGCTACTTCACCCGTCGAAAACTCCATATGCTGCGAGTCATTTCTATAATTTTGGCCAAACACGATAGTTTACGATTTATCAGTATCACAATATGAAATTCATTTTTTGAAAGCATTATTTTTCTTATTACTTTATAGTTCTCAAAGTAATAATCCACTTGGTTCAAGTATTTATAAAAATGATGACTAATTTCATAATGAAAAGTTTGATTTTGTTTTGCCAAAACTTGAATCAGTATAGAAATGTGAAAAGTATTTCATCATGACTGCTAAGAAATAGTGATCATAAAGTGATTTCGTTGGCATCTAGTATACCTATTTTAAAGCCATATTTTGTAATTTCCATTATTTTAAATAATGAAATTTCATCAGAATAAAAACTAGGTGGTGTGTGGACAAGCGTTTTGCCATCTAGAAATAAATCCAGTGATGCCAGTGTCTCAAGTGGCCTTGTTTAAACCGAACTAGTACAATAATTAATATATTAATTTATTATTTTCAACATTTAGATGGACATTTATGAAGGTTGGTAAAGAATTTCGCAGCTTGTCTCTTACACCTTCAGCTTGCCCAATGTTTGAAATCCTCTCAAAACGGTTACATCAGCTCCAGAAAGGCTTACAAAGTAAACTGTTTACTTATGTTTGGCGATCGATTGCACAACAGTTAGATACATATTTATTTGAGAATTTGGTTCTCGACACCAGGTTTAGTGAAGGAGGAGCCCTGCAATTGAAATTTGATATAACTAGGAATCTTATTCCTTTATTTTCGCAGTTCAGTGAACGGCCAAATAATTATTTTACACAGTAAGTTAAAATTATTTTTTTTATAATATATTTCACAAAGTATTGTGAAACTTCCTTCAGAATTCACTTAATGGTACAAAAACAGTTGCAAACAGGCGCTTAATTATTTGTCTTAAATTAAAAGAGAGTGCCTACTAGTACCCATATTTAAAATTAAAACTATTTTCATAATTTTTCTACTAATTAAATGCATAATTTTATGATGTGTAAATCATGCTTGAAGCCGATTTATTGATCTTCAGACCATATCTCAGAATAAAAACCCTTTGTTCTTGATCTAAATTGAATGTTTTAATTGATAAACTCGGATGCATTGGCAATATAGTAATCCCAAACAGTTTTATAGGCTATGCGATTAAAATATAACCATTTTTCAGGTTGATAGAATCGAGCATTTTGTTGAATATAAGTAAAGGTAGCGCTCTACTGCTACGGGACACCATTTTGGCTCTAGAGGGGGCTACAGGTGTAGAGGACACAAGGGGAAAAGCCCTCAAGGAAATTGGTGTGAGCAATTTCACCCCTAAAATGGCTGTGAAAGTATTAAATCAAAGAGCGGATATTACCATAAATAGGTTATCAGTAGACTGATAGGACTAAATTGGTTTTTTTTTGATATATTGATTTTATATGTAAGGAAATTGTTAATTATGTAAAAATGCTTTTATAGTTATACCTATTTATTTAATTGGAAGTATAACTATTTATAGTAAATGTTTTTATTTATTAAAGCTATTTCTTAAAATTCAATTTCATTTAATCCCACCTTTCACTTAATTTATTTATTTATTTATTTATTTAGTGCGTACGAACAGACAAAATCCAATTATACATACGCACTACCTATTCCTATTGCAATACAATACAGAAACACAAAAATTCAATAAAACATAAAAACATGGTTAATGCAATAAAATACAGATTAAAAAAGAAATAATCAAATGTATAAAACACACACACATACTATACACACAAATATCAGTGAACATCACAGGCAAGAAAGTAGCCTATTTTTACTTATATTAAAAATGTCAACATCATGATTTCCGAGAAGATTATTAACAGCCGACAAACAGCTTTCGATGGGAGAATCTATATTAGTTATCTTAAAAATATTATTTCTAATTCTCAATCTAATATCGGGTACATTAATATTTATTAGCCAACAGTATGTCAGGTACCACCATTCGATTATGCAATATATTAAAAATAAATAAAATTTGAGCATTTTCACGACGCTTGCTTAAAGGACATATATTAAAATCAGTTCTTTGGTACTCATATGATATTAAAAATGGATAAGTCCCATGTCGCTTTAAGTACAAAGATCTTAGAAATCTTTTCTGGATTTTTTCCAACATTTCAGTGTATATCAGAGTTCTAGGGTTCCATATAACACAACAGTATTCGAGTTTAGAACGTACATATGAATTAAATAGAGTTACAGTTATGTCAGGTCTAAAATCATGACTGGCTCTTAAAACAAAACTTAAGTGGTAAGTATACAAGACTATTTTTCAAAGTCGCAGTACAGAGCTTTGCAACTTATTCTTCCAATATACGTTTATTGCTTTTATTAATGTATAGTTTGAGATAAACTTTTTAGCTGTCCAAGTGTGGATGGCTCCCTCAATAAAAAAAAAAAAAAAATCAAATACTTTTATTCCAAGAGATAATATAAATTACATAGGAAACGTCAAATATACATGCACAAGTATATTAAAATAAACATGTTATACATAAACATAAACACAAACATATTAAAATAAACATGTCACATCACACAAGCTTCACAACTAATGTATTAAGTATTATCATAGAATTCTTGAATTGAATATGGACACATCCTTAATAGAAAAAGTTTTATTTGTTTTTTGAATTCCAGCAATGCATTGATATTTTTGAGATTTTGAGGGAGTCTGTTGAAGAGCTTTTTACCAATTACATCAGGAGACCTCCCAGATACTTCCAGACGACGGTACGGTATAGAGAAATTTGATTTGCATCTTGTATCGTATGAGTGACAATCACTATTACATATAAATTTACTTTTGTTTCTAAAAACTAACATGAGTAAATACATAATATAGAGACCACAAGCTGTTAATAACTTTAATTCATTAAACAAATTTCGACAGGAGGAATTTTGAGGAGCACTCTTAATACACCTTATAATTCTTTTTTGTGACAAAAAAACTTCCTTTAAATACGGAGAACCACCCCAAACAGTTATTCCATAAACAATTCTGGACTGTATCTCACTACAGTAAAATAGACGAAGTTGCTGTGCTTTAAGAGTTTTTTTCAAATTTCTTATCTGGTGACATTTAGAATTTAGTAATCTGCATAAATTGAAACAATGAGTCCTGAACGTCAAATCAGAGTCAAAAGTTACTCCAAGGAACTTTACATGATCCATGCTTTGAATATTTGAGTCATTAATGAATATATCAAAATGAGGTAGGTTAGTTTTTTGTCGAGTGTGAAATAAGACGGAGTTTGTTTTATTTGTATTAAATAGTAGAGACTGATGACTGGACCAGGCAGAGAATTTTAAAAGTGCGTTAGAAATCATATCCTGCACAATATTTGGATTTTGGTCACTAAATAATAATGTAGAGTCATCAGCATAAAGGGAAGTGAACGCTTCAGGTAAAATAAGGGGAAGTTCATTTATATATAATAAAAACAATAATGGCCCCAATATTGATCCCTGTGGCACTCCACTTCCATTAACATCCGATCTAGACATAGCTGTATTTCCTTTATTTGTGATTTTCACGCATTGTAATCTGTTATTTAAATATGAGGTAAACCAGTCATGTGCTCTACCCCTCACACCGTATTTATATAGTTTATCTCTCAAAATTCTGTGCTGAACGCAATCGAATGCCTTACTCAGGTCGCAGAATATTCCAACCGGACTGTCGCCTCGCTCAATTAAATCCAAAACCTCATTGTAAAAAGATTCCAGAGCTGTAGAAGTCGAACAATTCGATCTGAAACCATGTTGGTTTTTTGATAATACATTATTTTTTTCAATAAATTTTATTAATTGATTTAGCATTGCATATTCAAATATTTTTGACAAAACCGATGGCAAGGAAATAGGTCGATAGTTTGACATCATTTCGGAGTTACCCTGCTTCAGAATTGGAGTAACCACCAAGGATTTTAATATGGAAGGAAAAACTCCTTCTTTAAAAGAGGCATTAATAATGTGTGTAAGAGGCTCCACAATGAAAACAGAAATCTTCTTCACTAGAGTACCAGATATACCATCAAAACCATTTTATGACTTATTTTTTAATTTGTGAGTGATAATATCTAACACTTCATTAGCTGTTACGTTTAACAGAAAAAGACTATTTGTCACAAAATTATTAGTAGGATATTTTATATTCAAACTAGGTTTAGGTATTTTATTTACTATATCTATAGGAATTTGTATGAAGTATTCATTAAATTTGTTTGCTATTACCTGTGGATCATCAATTTTGGAGTCGTCCACTTTCAAGGAAATATTTTTAATAAATTTTTGCTTACCATTAAGTTCATTTATAACTTCCCACGTTGTCTTATTTTTATTAGTTGAATTGTTTATTCTGTTATAATAGAAATTACTTTTTGTGGTTTCAGTAAGAATTTTATGTTCTGTTTTTGCATTTTTATACTTTTTATCGAGCTCCGGAAACACTGACCTCAAATTATATAGATTTTTCAGGTTCTTAGATGATTGTATTATTTCATCAGTAACCCATCTTTTATCCCTACTATAACGTACCTTTTTCCTTTTTACTGGACAACTTATATTGAAGTAATAAATAAGTGTATCATGGAAATATTTAAACTTAGAATCCTTATCATACCCAGAGATGTATTTATATATTTATTCTCTTTTTTAAGCATTAATCTACAAATCTATCATGTTAAGTTAGTGAAAAAATTTTATATGATAAAACCAGTATGGCTTGCTTAGTTATTTTTTAACAAATATATATACATTCCGTTAAAACATTTTAAAAATCGGATGTTATCAGGAAAAACTTTGAATATTTATAACATAATATTTCTTTTTCCATTTTTTAACTTTGCATTAAGAAAAAAAAATTAATATTACAAACCATCCAAATTTAGCAAAGTGAGAAATATTTTAACTAAGTACAAAATAAAGAATTTCTACAATCACTTGCTATTCTTTTCTAATTTATTTGTAAAGTACTTAATGAATTTTTTATTGTGTTAAAAAACAAAACCACAACAAATGTTTTTGTGTAGTTTTTTCCCTAGATCAAGAGGTGCAAGCCCAATCCGTATCAAACAAAGTTAAATAGGAAATGAATTGTGATATTCCTAGGTAAGTAAATTTAATAAAACAATGAAAAATCAAAATTTACATGTATTTTTCTAGCATGCCATTGTCCCTACTGAAATGTTATGATAGCCAAAATGTAGAAGAAAAGGTGTTGAGAACATGTCGAGGTGTCAAACAATACTATATATTTACAAGAACTGAAATAAGTCTATTTGAAGCGTATGTGAATGATGTAGTAATGAAAGGAGAAAACGGATATTTAAAGAAATACACAGTAGATCGGGCACCTCTAAGAAACAAGTAAGTACATAGATATCTATGGTATTTTCAGTTAGAAAATGGAGTAGTGAATAAACTTGCTATTTTTGGAATAGTATTTTAAAGCTGAGCATATATTTAAATCATCAGTTTGCAGTAACAGAAGATTTACCCTTTAACTTGCAATTTGCTCCTTTGTGTAAAATTTTCTTGTAGTATACAGAGAGTTCAGTTTTGAATAAACTTTCGTGCATTACTCTAGTTAACGTGGGCTACGCTATGCACATTACTCCCATTACGTAATATGTACAGGGTATTCGCGTATATCTTGACCCCTACCTACAGGGGTTATTAAGAAAGCTAGAAAAAAAATTTAAATATACAAGTTGTTTGGTTTTTCACGTATTACTTTTTAGCCAGGTCGAAAAAAAAAATTGCATGTCGTAAACTTGGGAAAACCAATTGAACATAATATTTTTAAATGGGACACCCTGTATAATTTTACACGCTTGGGGAAACATTTTTTCCTGATTTCAAAAATATATATTTTGTTCACATTCGCACTGACAGTTTTCGAAATATTCGACAGCGAGTAAAATAAAAAAATACAAAAAATACAAAGAACTATAAATATTTAACACTAGAAACCAACAGTAATAAAAAAAAATTTAACGATTTTCGATGTAACCTACTTCGTTATTTAAACGTTTTCTAATATTTTCATTTTTTAATATTTTTTTTATAATTTATTGTAAATAGGTATTAAATATTAAATATTTCGAAAACTGTCAGTGCAAATGTAAACAAAATATATATTTTTGAAATCAGAGAAAAATTTTTGTCCCAAGTGTCTAAAATTATACAGGGTGTCCCATTTAAAAATATTATGTTCAATTGGTTTCCTCAAATTTACGACATGCAATTTTTTTTTCGACATAGCCAAAAGATAATATGTGAAAAACCAAACAACTTTTGAACTTTTTTTCTAACTTTCTTAATAACCCCTGTAGGTAGAGGTCAAAATATACGCGAATACCCTGTACATTATTTTCAATTATCATGACGGTAACCAAAATATCGACTGTACATGGTGTATTTTTAAGTGAGGGTAATATTTAGAGGGGCAATAGTAGGTACTAGTTGCTAAGAACATTAATCTGATATACTTTTTTTTTAATACTGAAAGTATTGTAATAAAACAAGGAATGGAGAAATGTCAAAACCAGAATAAAAGTTCAAGTATTACTTTTAGTACTTTTCCTTCAAATTCCACAATGTACGCATTCCTAAATAATATTATTGTATGGGTTGTTATTTATGGAAGTAAACTATCATTGTGTTACAACAAAATTACACAAATTTAAATATTTGTAAAGAAAATATAAAACGTTTAGAATGTTTTGCGTTTTTGCCAAATCTGAGTTCAAATTTCTATTGCACGAGGTCGCGTGCTACATTTGAGAAATTATAAATTGGCCTGGTATTCATTCTCCTATGATTGATAACCTTTTAACCTCTTTATCGTACATACATACATATACAAAAAAATACTTTATCTACATTTGAAAAAATATAGTGTTCCTACACCTTGTGCCTAGGTCAGTTGGAGAAATAAAAAACGTAGCTTAATTGATTATTTTTTAGCAGTTATAGTTTTGTTGTTATATGTATATCTTTTTGTAAGTCTTTTTCGTATCTTTTGTAAGGCTTTTTGTATACAATGTGATACAGATCATGGTATACTCCTCTTTCCCCCCTAACTTTTTTAAATACAATTTTCAAATTTGTATGGCAGAGGTAATGTCAAAAAGGCCACTTTTGACATTAAAATTACCTTTTTACCACTTCTTGTTGTACCTGAAGTAATACCAACTCTTGATTTTTATACAGGGTTATTCAGAACTTATCCATAATAAAATTTGGGGATGTTCAACATACATGTACAAATGTGGTAGTGCAAAAAAAAAATTTTTTGGCGGGGTCTTAAAACTATTTAAAAATGTTTCATTGCACGTCGCTGGATACTGGTCCACTGTAATGGAGTGACCTTGGGACTGACAATGCAAACTGGCTAGCACGAAAAAAACTTCGGAAGATCTGAGAGTATGCCGACACCCGGCGCAAAAAAGATTTGCAGCGTTTTTACTTTAAAATAAACTTAAAGATAGATAGATCTGACCAAAGTGACGTGTCTTTAAAATGAATAAAATTTTGTTACACTAATTTTCAAGAATTGCGCTACTTGATTACTAAGTATTAGAAACATGAAATTTAGGTATAAAAAATTTGCACATACCTTGTTACAAAAGCTTTTCGAAATAATATTCCTCGACTTGTACACAATTTTGGGCACACCTTATCCAATTTTGCCGCACTAAACCGAATGTTCCTCCTGGTTGTTGATCTTGTAAACGCAAATTATTAAGTAAATTGGGGATTTTCAGCATTTTGCTGCAACAACCACTCACAAAACCTAACTTTTAATTGATAATCCACTGGTAACAGTCCATTAACTCAGCATTACTGTACACATGAGCCATTTTGAAAATTTAACAGTTTAACACTCCTAAGATATATAAAACACCCGCGAAAGCGACACACATAGACTGACGACTCATAGACAATAGAGATATTATCCCCACTCCAACTTTATTCGGTCGCTTTTAACCAGGCGTTCCAGACAAAAACGTGTTTACTTTTTTTATCACATTCTTAGGAATGTGGTAGAAAAGTATCAGATGTGTTAAAGTACAGTTGCCCAGCTACGTAGTCCTTTATAATGGTATAACTTTAAACATTGTTTACGGAAAATCCTAAGCCTTTTATTATACATTTTTTTGGTGATATGGATTTCTTATCTAAGGATGCACATATCCTCAAAGTTTTAGAGATAAGTTCTGAATAAGGCTGTATAGAATACCCTGTATATTATCATATTTTTGGAATCTACGTCATTTTCTGAATCCAACGATATACATAACATTTCAGTGACATTTCACCTGTCAAATTACGTTTTGGACTCTTATTTTACTTTTGAATTTGGAGTGCCTTTTCTCAACTAACTGTAATTTCAGTTCTGTTGGTCCCACAGATAAAATAAGGGTACCTATGGGTAAATTGCTTATTAATTGTACTTTCTAATGGTACCTTAGTACCATTATGGTACTATTTAAAAAAAACGAGTTACAGCTCTAAAACCACAGAATTTTAATGCTCTGTAAGTAGAGAAGTTAAATGTTTTTGATGCCAACTCTATTTTTTATGGTTTTTACAGTTCATTAGAATTAATCGGGGATAGTCAAGGCACTTTGAATTTAAAACTAAAATAGTGCCCAAAAAGTAATTTGACAGCTAAAATGTCACTTATGTTATATCGTTGGATTCAGAACATGACGTAGATTCCAAAAATATAAAATGGGTGTATGTAAATATATACAGGGTGTTCCATGTAAAAATCGAGAGTTGGTATTACTTCCGGCAAAACCGGAAGTGACAAAAGTTTACATTTTGTCAAAAAGTGACCTTTAATGAGTACTTCCACCATGCCAAATTTGAAAATTGAATCTAAAAAATAAGAGGGGGAAAGAGGGGTATATGTACCGTGAATCTGTACCATACTTGAATTAGGAAAAACAAAAAATCATCTTCACCATATCATGATTAATAAGGTAAGCTTTAAATGCTAACTTAAAATAACTGTTTTAGATATTTTTTCGGCGAAGGCTACACATATGGTTCTCAAATGCATAAAAGGGGTCCTGGAATGGAAACGCTATATCCAAAGGGTTCTGTTGATCCTATTCCCTCATGGATAAACGAAATTTTAATAAAACCTCTGATAGAAGCTAAAATAATACCAAAAGATTTTGTGAACAGCGTTGCTATAAATGATTATCAACCAGGCGGATGTATAGTCTCACATATAGATCCTCCACATATTTTCGACAGACCAATTGTGTCTTTAAACTTATTTAGTGATAGTGCCCTTTGTTTTGGTTGTAAGTTTGATTTTAAACCTATTCGTTGTTCCAAACCGATTATAAAACTTGATTTACCAAGAGGAATTGTTACTACATTAAGGTAATATTCTTAAAGCAATAGTGTGGATTCGGTACCGTATTAACTACAAGGCTAATCTTTGACTCCGAGTTTCAAATTTCATATATTTCATGTAGGCCTATGGAAAATATGACGGAATACTTAATATACGGGATATTTTAAGGAAGACAATCCTACTTATTTATTTGAAGGAGATGCCAAAAACAATTACTCCACGGGCAATGTGCCCCGATTGACATTGCATTATATCGGCATCTCCATAGGAGTCGCCACATCGTTCATCGAGTCCACTACCTATGGCATTGTGATGAGCGCAAAATAAGCGCGAAACCGGTCAGTGTCTGATAGATGGTCTCGATAAACGATATGGGGACTCCTATGGAGATCCCGATGTAATGCAATGCCAGTCGGGGCACATTGCCCGTGGAGTAGATGTTTTCAGCATCTCCTTCAAATATATACTAAACAGTTTTCTTTTAAACTGATTAAGAAAATACTATATAACATCTTATATTATATTAAAAATGAAAGAATTTTTGTTTAGTTTTTTTTTAAGGAAAATAGTGGTTATATTTATCATTTTTAAACAGCCTGGGTGCAAAAATGAAATATTCTGTATCGACAGTTTCCTATAATTTTAGGTATTTCATTTATAATAATAGGGAATTGTATACAAATTAAAACAGTGTTTATTAAAATTATTAAAATATTATATAATAGTATATTATGAAATTAGTTTATAATGCAGCAGATTATGGCATGAGTGAATTTTGGCGCATGAGCGAAGCGAATGCGCTAACACTTCACGAATGCCATAATCGAGCATTATAAACGAATTTCATACGCTATTTTATAGTCGAACTGTGGTTTTAACAGACAATTTAAGTTTTAAAAACTTAAATTTGTGCAATCGTAGAATGTTCGCATATGGTTACTATAGCATTGTGCCATAAAGTGGATTTTATGGCACGATTCTTTCACATTACAGCACGGGTGCTAGAAAGTGTCAGATTATTAACGATTTTGACTTTCATAATGACAGCATTATGATGACAGTCGACTATAATAGTATATTATGAAATTAGTTTATAATGCAGCAGATTATGGCATGAGTGAATTTTGGCGCATGAGCGAAGCGAATGCGCTAACACTTCACGAATGCCATAATCGAGCATTATAAACGAATTTCATACGCTATTTTATAGTCGAACTGCGGTTTTAACGTACAATTATTTAAGTTTTGAAAATATTAAATTTGTTCAAACTATGAAATTATTATTCGAGCAATCGTTGAATGTTGGCATGTTGTGGTTGCTATGGTGTTGTGTATACAAGCAAATATTTTTTTAAAAATATGTGTTCACGTGAA
Organism: Pogonocherus hispidulus; assembly: GCA_963924545.1. Taxonomy (NCBI): domain Eukaryota; kingdom Metazoa; phylum Arthropoda; class Insecta; order Coleoptera; family Cerambycidae; genus Pogonocherus; species Pogonocherus hispidulus. Next base: position 9,269,477 of record OZ004698.1, read on the forward strand.
GATATTCTAAAAAAAGCCGAAGAAGCTGAATCAAGCCTTATTCCAAAAAATCAGAAGATCTTTATAAAAAAGAATGGGAGAGGTTTTGTAAATGGATGCGAGTTAGTAATATGGAAATTGGAGAAATGGATACTGATAAATAAAATAAATAGTATTTCAAGTTTAATAAAAACCTACTATTTATTATCGTGCCGTAAGAGAAAATTATGGCACGGTTATGTCACATTACGGCATGGGTGCTAGAAAGTGGCAGATTATTGACGATTTTGACGTTCATAATGATAGCATTATGATGGCAGTCGACTATAAATATATTTTAAAATATATCCATAGCAGTGGCAGCTACAAAAAGCAAGGACACTACAATAGCAAACTAGCTACATGTGACTTTTTTTGTTGAATTATTTATATTCTTAATTTTTTAATAACCGATACATACATCCTTACTCTGCATATGATCTAATACATGACTAATCAGACAACGGAATCAGTTTGAATTTGACTCAAACTTTCATCAGAACTAGGGCTGCTATTTGGTGGAGATTGGTAGTGGTCAGTGGTAGTAGATTGGTATTCCAGCAAATTTCGTGCACTACACTAATCTAGTTTTTATGGAGAAGTAAAAATTGTAAAATATAACGCCATAACAGCGTTCACACTACCATTGTATAATCCCATGACCCACCACTGCTATGTAGCAAGATTCAGGATTTTTGTTACTAGGTTTATTTTTTTAGTATCTATATTGTCTGGGATATTGTTAATTGAGAGTTTCATTATCATTGGTTATTTATCTACAGTAAAAAAAATGTATTTAGCAGTTTTGAACTAAAAAATTATAAAACATATGTGCGTTATGCTGTCCTTCCTGTTTTTATATTCTCTGTAACTAATTTATAGAATTATCAAGATATTCTTTCTTTAATTGAATTCACTTGGGAAGCTATAAACATATCTATAAATTAAATAATATTTATACATTATAGAATGTCTATTTCTAAAACATGATCATAAAGTGATGTTTTTTTGTATTAAATAATTATTTGCTATTCAATAAAAAGAAAGTATATCCATCGTCTATTATGCATTTTTTAAAATTTGTTTAATTTTTAAATGATTGTTTCAGTGACTTTGCAGCAAATGAAATTACACATTGTGTTAGACCACAGGATGTTCAATCAAGAAGAGCGGTTATTGTTTTGCGCAGAGTACATCCCTTTGCACCTAGATTGTCATTCGATTTAACTACCTGTTTAGTTAATAATATGTATAATTACAATGACAGAAAGTGTTCATTAAGAGTACCTTATCAGTTGCCAGTGCAATTATTCATGAAGTTCTATAAGAATTTCTCTAAAATCTGTAAACGAAAAAGTACATGTGGTGGTATTTCAAAACCATATTACTTTAAAAAAAATATATTGAATAATTATAAACGTTATAGTAATCAACCATATGAATTATGATGTTATTTATTATATTCTTGTTTAAAAATAAACATTTAAAATGGTTTTCTAAATGAGACAAACCTTTTATCTCCTGGACTAATAGAAAAATCTCAATCAATTTGTTATTTGTATTTGTTGGCTTTTGGACTACAGTACTTTTTCCGCTTTCTTCCTAGTTATATATTTTTTGCCCTCATCTGGCCCGTAAGAAATTTTATTGTGTTGTGGTGAAAGAAGTTATATTGCCAACATTTTAACACATTCACTGCTGATGTCATGTTAGTTGGGACCCTCCCGAGGCTAAGGTTTGATTTTTTCTCGGATGTTTTTAGAGTTACCACATACCACCAAGAAGTGCTTTTTGTCAAAAAATTTGAAAAATATAGAAAAACCGTCATGACGCGATAACGCGTTATCACCATTACCTACTTTTATTTTTTATACTTCATGATATATATCCTTTATTCCCTATGTTAGCCCCATTAGTCCATAAACGATTTCTCCGAAAACACTGAAAGACAAAAATATAGTGCTCTACTCTTCCAGAGATCCTTTATTCGATTTGCATATGTGCAGATATCATGTTTCTTTTGGCGAGAAAACCACAAACGTGGTTAACTGCGGTTTGTTACAGTTTGTTTTTTGGCGAAAAATAAAGTTAACCCGGTTTAGCTGAGTTTGTCTAACTGGCAAACCGTGCTTGAGAGGTGTGTTAAGACTTTGGTTAATATTTGTGCCTCTGCTTTCTAATATTCCTCTTTGTCTCACCAGTAAATTTAAATTTATATGTGGATGATTGTTGTCGTTGTTCGTCAATTTGTCAATTATTATTTATTATAAATAGGTAGGTACAATGAAATGTGATACTAGAAAAATAGCTTTTAAAATTAATAATAGAAAAGCGAATATTAATCTGTTACGTTATGGTAGGTATGCATTTTATACAATTCAATTATTTTTCATCAATTTTCAACCCCTTTTAGATGATGCACTCACTTTGCAATATATAAAAACAGCAAACGGTACAGTGTATATAAGGACAATTTGAACTGGCCAGTGTTAAGGCACAGGACCGTGCGCACTTGTCTTCATATTTCGTCCTATGTATTTAGCGATGATATCGCGATTCGATTAGTAACTAAAACTGTACATGTGAGTCCTACACTGGACATCTAATCAGCCTGATGAACCATCTACAACTGCGCGCTGGTGTAAAGAGAATAAACAGACTGGTCTGCTGGATGTAAATCATTTCTTTGTTTCCCGTGCCGAGTGCTGAAATATCATCAATAGTTTTTCAGTGCAGCGTTCTTTAGTTTTGTTAAATAAACAATAAAAATAACAATAATAAACATAAACAATACTTAACAGTAATAAAATATGTTATTGGTTACATTGGCTACAAATAATAGGTACTAATAAACACAAAATAATACGATCTCTATAGCATTTTCTTAATAGCAAACATTTCTACCTCCGCCCATGTACAATAAAGAGATGCCGACTGTTAGTTTTTATACGGTTTCAATCTATATTCTTTGGTTTCAATTGTGCTTATATACCTACACTATAACAATCATCTATGATAACGATAACAATAAAGAATAAAGATGAATTTTCAGAGGTTAGGCCAGGCCAGCGCGACAGACATAAACAAACCGAAGAATTTTTTGCGAGGAACTCAGACGCATAACCCAGTCACAGAGGAATCTGTGATCTGTGACCCAGTCTAACCGGGTTAAGGTGCGGTTAAGATCGCGAAAAAATGCTAATTGTTATTCCAACTCTCTTATGTAAACAGATGTAACATAACCTTAAAATAGAATATCTATAATAAGGCTTAAAACATATTATTTTTTGACTTAAAATAGACATGTATTCCAATGATATCGATAAAAAACAATTTCCAGAGTTTTTTACTTGTAAAGGACCCATTCAGACCAATGTAGTGCCCCTTAAAATAAGAAACGGTATGTATTGGATGTCTATGATAGCAAACGAGGATGACATCAATATCTATCAAGAAACTCGTCTAAAATCCTATGATGACAACGAAGAAGGTTTACTGGATTGTGGTGAAATTGAAGAAAGCTATGATATAAATTTAACAAAATCCGGGAAATTTATGACTTCATTTTATGTACCGTCGTCTTTGTTGTCTTATGTAATTGGTGCAAAAGGAGTTAGGTTGAAAAGTTTGCAGAGGAGTACAAATACATTAATAAAAGTACCTAAACTAAATGAGAAAGGTGACGTTAAAATCACTGGAGACACTGAAAGGAATGTGGCATCAGCTCGAACTCAGTTGTCGATGATTGTGATGAAGCAGAAGAACAAACTACCAATTAGCCATTTTGCATCGATATCAATGATCTCGGATAACATAAAAGAAAAATTAAACCATTTTCAAGAACAAATACTTAAACAACCCCCTAGAGGAGTAACACCTTCCATTTTTCAGAAGTCTGAAAAATTGCATTTGACTATATGTACTCTAACTTTGGTTGATGATAAAGAACTTAACGTTGCCAAGGAAGTGTTGCAAAAATGCTATGATGAAGTAATTTCCAGGTACTTTAATCGAACTGAAAAGCTCGAAATTGTTATGCAAGGCGTTGAAATTATGAATGATGATCCTTCAGAAGTTAACGTGCTTTATGGTAAGGTACATATAGCTGATAGAGGACAAACACATAAGTTACAGGAAATAGCAGATAAGATATCAGAGTACTATTATAAGTCTGGCTTAGCACAGAGACAATATGATAGAGTTAAATTACATGTAACATTGATGAATACCAGATACAGGAATGCAGATGAAAAACCTGAAAATTTCGATGCCACTGAAATTTTAGAACAGTATCTGAATTATTATTTTGGATCTGTCGAATTAAATAACATTCATTTATCTGTTAGATTTACTTCTGGGGAGGATAAATATTATGAATCTGTTTTAATTATAAAGTTGTAAATAAAATGCATATTTTTTTAACCTAGGTTAAAGCTGCACAAGACGCTTATTTAATATAGGTATATACAGGGTGGTCCAGTAAAAAGTTTCAACATATTCCCTTTTGAACTTTTTCAAACAAATTCCACACACATTGATTTATATTTAAAAGTGAATTGTCGTATAGAAATTTATATAGGGTGTTCCAAAAGAGATAGGTTTGCCACAACTTGTATTTTTTAAATGGTACCTATAAATAAATGTCAATAAATATGAAAATGGGTCCCTCTTCAAATAAAAATGGTCCTGTTTCTAGTCTTGGTCTGAAAACACTTGCTAAAACACTAACTATAGCAAGTTATTCAAGGTCCAATTTTTTTTATTGCTTTTCCTGTACCTATATTTTATAATTACATTACGTTATTTTTAAGTACCTAAGTAGATATGATTTGTTGTAGTAGAGTGGGTAAGCTCTGGTTATCACCGACGCCAGGAGACGAGCAACCCCCATCCTGGAAATTTTGCCAAACCCCTACTTTTTATAGCAGGGTAGGAATCTTCTACTTGCCTATCATTTCATAGACAAGGGATCTCCGGTTTTACATCCTATCTAAGGGATGGTACATCTTCTACGCAAATCTCGCCTAAATTTGCATAGCTTCTGTGAATTCACCGACGTACAGGCCACTAGAACAGGGGTCGGCAACCTGCGGCTCGCGAGCCACTTGCGGCTCTTTGGATGTGAAGCTGCGGCTCTTTAGTTACATACGGATATATTATTTATTTTATCAAAAAAAAAAAAAACATTAAAAATCGTTCTGAATCGATTAACGAGGATTAGGCACCGATTCTTGATTCTATCTCTCAGCTACTTGTACACACCTTGTACACTTGTACTCGCTTTTCACCGCACTCTTCCCCCGTGACACGCGCCGTCCTCGTCACTGTCGTCAGTCCGTAGCTTCCATTCCCTTACCGCTTTTCGCAAAAAATGTGATGGTAACTGAACCGCTGTTGCTGTTACCATTTTCAACCTGCTATTTCGCTAAAAATTACTTTCTGTTTTCTGTAATCTATAATCTATGGTTAGATATGGTTCAAGGATTTTTAACTTTAACGATTTTAACATATATATAATACTACTATATCGCGTATTTCCTATGTTAACCCATAAGCGGTTTCTCCGAAAACATTACAGGACAAAAGATATAGTGCTATACTGTTCCAGAGACCCTTTGTTCGATTTGCGCATGCGCAATCTCCATGGTTACGGAAGCTGACACACTGTTTATAGGCTGACAGACTTCCCAACTTTCAACTTTTTTTTAAAGAAGTCGGTAGACAGAGATGCAGTATTTATGCTGCATGCTTATTGGATGTCGCGAAATTCGTGCGCATGCGCTTATTTGACTAAGGTACTCTCGATAAGGATAGAGATTGTATGTCGGCGCCGTGTTGTATTCGGAATTTTTGGGCCTCTACCCGCGATATAGTAGTATTATATATATGGATTTTAAATCCTTGGATATGGTTATGTTTATATATTTTTTGGTTAATAACTATTTATCTATGGTTATGTTGTAGTTGTAGTATTATATGGTTATGTTTTAGAACAAATGTCTTAAAATTTTTTACTTCTAGTTTTTAATTTAAAGTAGGTAAGTTTATCAATAATACCTTTGGATTTTCTGTACTATTTGAAAGGAAATATTTTTCAGCTATGGATTTAGATTCTACCACCAATGCACAGTTAAAAATGAAGCTCTATCAAAATACTAAGAATGTGAAAATTTTAAAACAAAAATTAATAAGTGGCGAATTAAAATGTTGCATGATAAAACCTTCTCTTATATATGATCCATTTCAAATAGTTGTAGCTGCAAATAAGGCTCTTACTGCTGAAAAACTAACAACAAAATCAATTTTTACGGAAATTTTATTTAATCTATCGATTTCGAAACATATTACTAAAAGTTTACAGACTTTTGGTATTGATGATAATGATGAAACTTTGTTGGTAGTGACAGTTGATAACAATGTTGAAGACAATAGTGAAAGTGTCTATAATGAAATTGTTGGTGAGGAAATTGATCTATCAGAATTAAAAAACCTGAGTAATGTGAATAATATAAAGAATGTGTATAAAATTAGTGAAAATGAAAGTATTAGTGTTCCTTTTGTAGATTCTATTGTTAGTAGAATAGCTACTAAAGATTTTTTATCTCATTAATAAACCTTTATTAATCATGTAGGTTGTCGTCATATTGTCATGTAAACATGCCAATCTCTCCTGCTCTGCCAATATGATGGCAGTGTGTATATAAGTATAAAAAAAAATAATAGTATATATTTACTAGGAGTAGAAGGCGAACATTATTTGTTGAGCCCAACATTATATAGCCGAGGTGGTAGCCAACGCTGTGTAAACTGGGCAAAACACATAAAGAGCCATAATATACTCCGAGTGACGTATACTGTTTTTTCAACAATCGTCAAAATTAAAACTATTTCTTCAGCCATTTATGCTTGTATAAAAAGCGATCTGACGTGACGTTTAATTCCATACTAACAGGTCTGAGAAATCAGGCTACATGACCCTCCGCTTTAATCCATTGTTATGGTTACACTTTTACTTTTTTATACTAGTAAAAAAATGAAAGTATTTCTTTACTAGTAAAACAATAGGCCTTTTTTATAATACGTCCTACATAATAATGTAAGTATTATTATACACTTCATGAAAAATATACAGTGAGTCCATAAAGTCCTGCATAAATTCATTATTTTGAAAAATCAATCAATTTTCTTTTTTTACTTGCTTTACAGGGCGACTCGATGAAGCTACGTCGATATAAACTTTAATATTTTAAATGGAACACCCAGTATTGTTTTACATATTTGGAAAGAACTCGTTTTTTACAAACGTCATTTAAGGTTTTATGGGTCTATCTCTAATAATAAGGGAGATATGCCCAAAAAAGTGTCATAAGAGCGATGTGTTGGAGAAAGACTGCTACCAACGAATCGATATTCTCTTTCTAGCACATTGCTCTTGTGTATTTTGACAAGTAAAGTGATTGAAAATTGTGTGTAAATTTTTACTTTAGTATTATATATATTATTATATATTGTATATTATTTATTAATGTTGGTAGGTTACACGTAATAACATTTATTGGACCATGTAAAACTAAATTGCAATTGGGCTATGGTAACATTTTTTAAAACTTCTCGAACTAGTAAACTATTTACTAAGCCAGCCGCGTCTTCTTCACAGCCACTATCTTCATCATAGATATGATCTTCATGCCCCAAATATTCTGGGAGTGCCTCCTTCTCCTTCATTTCATCTTCCTTACATTCACATTCTTCGAAATTTGGATTTAACACAACCATAGATAAAGCTATAGATTAATTACACGATAAAGCCAGGGAACACAACTTTCCCAACTAAACACAAATCTTGTCTGTGCAAATAATTAACTCTATCTATTTTTAATTAAATAAAACAATACACCTTTCTTCACATATATGTTAGCATTGCTAAATGTATACATTTCGAGTACTATGTACTCATCGTCGGTAGCTTAAACACTAACAAGTTTATCAATAAAGTCACCCAATTTATAGAGGAGATGAGGCTGTAAAATAAATTTATTTAGGTAAACTGCAGATGTCTGCCTGCCTGCTCTTTTTCTAAATTATGGTTGGATATTTACTATTGTTGACTATTTTTAATTTTATTTTTCTTGTATACAGGGTATTAAATTTAAAAGGTCATTAGATAATGGGCTTAAATCGAAATTCAGTAGATGATTTTTATATTTCTTCATATACCTATACCTATTGATTCTAATGTATTTAGGTTCTGAGAAGTACTGGCTTTTATGAGGGAGGTATTGTTTATATTAAATTTGTGCCCCGTTTCGTAACTATGGCTGCATTCACCAGGTCCAAACAGTTAACAACAAGTTTGCGTTTTATTTGTAAACGGTTTATGAGTGTTGAATGTTCTGGTGAATTGACGCATTCTCACTTACCTTCCAGCCTCCGATGTACATCATCTGTTTCTGTACTTAATTTTATATGTAAATCATGATACAACTAGTGTAGTTGTATCATGTATGCATGATACAACTACACCAGTGTAGTTGTATCATGTCATGTATGTAAATCCATTATAAAAATAGTTTCTTTCGTCCTTTGACGTTCCCGCCATTTTCATAGGGTATCAGGGTATGTTCTATGGTCATAAACAAATGTTGATAAACGCAAACATTAAAATTTTATGTTTGCAAAAATGGCGACCGTTTACTGAACAGGTTTTAAATCAACGTAAGTGTTCACCGGAACAAACATAAATAGTTTGCATAGTTGGGAACATATATATAATACCAGAGACAATAATATTGTCTCCTCCATGTAAATGGCGCGAAAATTATACCAGTATGGTTTAGTCTGAAACTGAACAGTAGTTTCGGAACAATGCTGATTCCAACCACAGTATAATGCTAAAGATTCCAACTCTCTTTGTACTACTAGATTAGGAAATACGAAACGCGAGAATAGATCTATATTTCCATCCGACCAAATATAATAGCTCTGTTCCTGCAGGAATCACCGACTAGTCAGATCCAATGAAATCATTCCAAATAAGTCAGCAAATTGTTTTCAACCAATCACAATCCTGCTGACTAGTTGGTGATTGCTGCAGGAACAGGCCTTATAATATTTCCAATCGCCGTACCACAGAACATTTCGATAACAGTATAAATAAAAAGCAGCCATTCTCTTTCTCTTCCATTCTCTTATTTACTTTATGATCTGCATACGGGTAAGGTAAGTCGTAAACGCATACGTTACCAAAAATTGACAATTTAATTAGAAATTACAAAATGACAGATTATTGTCACTCGAGTGCCATGCTTTTACAATTAGGTGATTTTATTGCGTTTTACACAAAATCGAAAATAAACACGTTAAATGTAATATAATTTGACTTCTTGGCAGCAATTAGCTGATTAAAGGCTTCATAATATTTTTAAATATGGCAGAGGTTACTGCTAATGGTGATAAGGTGGAGGTGGTTGAAAAAGAAACAATTACAGATAAGGATTTACCTCTGAGTTTTACTGAAGATAGGCACTTGGAGCCTATTCAGGGTATGGAGTGTATTAAACAAACATGGAGAATGAAAGAACGGGTAAAATTTGCCTAGCTAAGGGAATGCCGCATTTTTATATTTTATCTAATTTTCAGATGAAAACGGTCAGTGTTGCATTAGTTCTATGCTTAAATGTAGGAGTTGACCCTCCGGATGTAGTCAAAACACAACCTTGTGCAAGATTGGAATGTTGGATAGGTAAATTAACTATGTGGTGGTAGTAGACAGTGGTTTTTATATAAAGACAATTTTTAACAATTTATTTCTTCAATAAAAAAAAACCTTTTTTCCTCTTCATGGTTTTTATTTTTAGAGGACTTTCAACCAGATACATGGACAAATATCCTATGTTTTGTCAGAGTTTTTCGACTCTACTTAACTCTTTAAACTACACGTACATTGCGTTCTTAAACAATAAAAAAGATTAAAAACAAAAAACCCACCCATACAATGAAATTAGTAAGGAAATTTATATTAGCTATTAGGTAAATTTGGAAAAGTCGGAGGAAACGTAGGATATTTGGTGGAACGTAGGAAAAAAAATTGTTTTGTTTTTTTTATTGAAGAAATAAATTCTACTTTAACAGCAAACAACTTTTCCAATAGGTATCATAATTTTTAAGTTTAGTTTAAAGTTTAATTAAATATGTTTATTTTTCTTTATCACGTTCACGAGAGTAGAAATTACATACTATTTCATTACATTTATTTCAAGACAAAAACTGTTTCATTATAGAACAAATTAAATGTAGGTATTTAATGTTTTTTGATAATGTATAATATTTACCATATTTACTTTGCTGTTATTTTTGTAGTGGTATTTTATGATTAACTGTCTCTTGTTTTCTATCAGTTTTCCACTTAATTTTTTTATAAAATAAGAATGGTCTTATCAATCTTCATTAAAATTGGGTATTTTTCAAGATTAGCAAATAGCATAACCAACTTTTAGCATATTACCATTTTCGTTGTATATCTAGTTTTAATCAATAGTAGGTAAACAACATATAGTTAGTTATTGTATTTACTTAATTTTAGATCCAATGCAGATGTCTTCTACAAAAGCTTTAGAAAAAATAGGCCAGACGCTTCAGACACAGTATGAAAGATGGCAGCCTAGAGCCAGGTATAAACAATCATTGGATCCCACTTCTGAAGAAGTGAAAAAGCTTTGCACTTCCTTACGCAGAAATGCGAAAGAAGAAAGGGTTTTATTTCATTATAATGGTCATGGAGTTCCCAAACCTACTACTAATGGGGAGATATGGGTATTTAACCGGGTGAGTGAAAGTGTGATACGTAAATAAGGAAGGGCAGAGGAACCTTTCCCCCCTTTTCTAACGATTTCTATGAACGGAAAGTTACTTGGAAGGAATTTTTAGGTCAAAGGAAACTTGCCTTTAGCCTGTCGGGGAATTCTCACAGATACAAAAGTAGTGTATACAGAGGGACACCCCTATGTACTATACATATTGTACTGTACGAAAACTTGAATATTGGTGACATATCAGTGCGCATGTTCTATTTTTGACCTTGTTGTTCCGAAATTAGCCAATCATGTTTCTTTTTTTTTTTAATACACCTGTCACATTGCACCTCATTAAATTATAGTTTAGACTAGATAAATTACTATACATGATCATTAAAGTTTGCAGAAATGTGCCACGGGACATAAGCGTATGTATCATGATAAGCGCAATAAAAGAAATTAAGTAGTAACAAAAGCAGTAAACTGTCAAAATCGGCTGTGGTGGTTTGGGAATACCGGAACATTTGCTGTGAAATGTGCGAAGACATTTAGGATATTTAATAAGCACTTTTTTGTATTTGCTATTATAGAGTTTTTGAACCCCTTAAAATTTACGTTATCGTTATGATTATCGTTATTCTGCGCATGTGCAGTGCCGAAAATAGTATCATTTTCGGCACTGCGCATGCTCAGAATAACCATAATCATAACGATAACGTAAATTTTAAGGGGTTCAAAAACTCCCTAATAGCAAATACAAAAAAGGTGCACAAGATGTAAAGCATGTTTTTTACATATGCACCAACCTATAATAGCCATGTTCTTGAATAGAACGGCCTACCAAACACATTGTCGCGCCACCATCTGTCACATACAATAACACTTGACTTATTGAGATTATCAAATTTAAGTCTCCATCACCCTTGTAATTGTTTTGGCAGTATACTCAGTTTTTTTTTTTTTTTTGGTAGCTAGTAACAGTAGAAATGTTGGTTTAAGAGGGTCCAGTACAAGGATTTTATACTCGAAGAGGATTGCTCATAGCCTGTGCTGCAATGTTGGACAGAAACGCTGAATGACATAACTGTGGTTCAAAAGCACGGTCAAGCCATATTTATAATAGTATTATATTATGGATTAAACAATATAGATAATTGGCATAGTTAAATTCCGTTTAATTTTACAAGGTTGAAAAATATGCCATTCAATGCAGAAAAATACGTAGAATACAATAATTATAAAAAATTATGTCTCTAAATTGCAGGCTACTGTGCAAAAAAAAATTAAAACCATAAGTAAAATTGAACGTCAGCATGTGTCACTCGAAACGCTCCTCTCAGTCGCACCACTGAGCTGTGGTCCGACTTGCCAAGCCTAATGATGATAATTTTCTTCATTAAATATTATTTTATACGGTGAATAGTAAATGCTCTCTGATACTATTTATTATTCATTCTATGCAATTTGCGTAAAGGTTACCAGAAAAAACAGATCTTCTGTGAAAAAAGGCGCCAAATTTATTTACATCTGTTCATTTTTGTTTGTTTAACAATATATGTAATGTATATAAATAAATAGTAAGCATTATTATGAATATAGGACATTGTCGGGAGTTGCAATCGGATTAATCTGTTGGGATTATTTATTCAATTGTTCGTAAAGTGATATAAAGTTGGTAAAATTTATTCCAAAACTAATTGAGTCAAATTAATTTGTATCATGTGATGTGATCTCTTTAACCCTGGTGGTGTTCTCTTCAAAGTGAATAAATAAATCAGTTAATAATTTTTTGTGGTTATGTATATGATGGGTGTTATCATTTTTGTAATCATTGTTTAAGGTCACGTTATCACCACCAATGCCACATTTTATTTTGTCTCTTACAAAAGAGTTATTAGTTATTAAAACAGAACGATGAAATTGTTATAAGTCTCGGCGTTCCTAATAACACGTGTCTGAATATGCCGATAATTTTTCTTTGTCATAAGTTGAATAATATTTCCCAAAAATGACGTGCTACAATCATTTCATTCAACACGCACCACATTTTATGCAATTTTACGAAATTCAATGAAAATTTATATAAGAACTATGTCCCTTCAGAGCAAATTGTTTAAATTACGTAAACTAAAAAAAAAAATGAGTTTCATGTGAATTTATCCTAAACAGTGTGAAAAGGTGAATTAACAACAAAGAAGATTTCTTGCTTTGGACATAATTGAGTAGTAGTTTGAATAAGTTACTATTAGGTGACACTGCTGTCAAAAAGTAACTAAATCGTTTAGGGATATTTTGTATTTAGTGCGTTACTGTAGATGACTGGGCTTAACTATTTTAAGGACAGTAAAAACATATTGGAAACTGTCTTAATTATTCTTTAGAAATTATACATTTAATAATGCAACACATGGATGGTTCAAAACAGGCTGATATATTTGTGACATGCAGCATAAAAATTTTAAATTGCAGCCGACCAGTACATGTTAAAATAGAAGAAATTTAACCAAGTCAGGTAGATCAAATATCTATGAGGGTAGATCAAATATATTAAAGTATGGATAAGATCATGATACAACTACACTGATATGCCTATGCGCATGGGGGCGTGGTCTATCGATGAGCGTCAGTCTTGATACAAAATTAAATAAAATACTTGTAAACAAAGATAACAATATAAAAGAAACGTCGATTATGGAATTATAATACACGATTCATACAGGGAAACTAAAATAATAGTTGATTAATATCAATCTTTCTTATTTTAATTCAAACCGCATTCTGTGTACCGATCTACCTACCGAATATAATTCTAACCTAAATTTTATAATTTGAAGAGATAATAAGAAGCACTACTGTAAATAAACACCACCCTATAATATAAAAATGACAACTTGATAACCCTCGGACCTCACAATTATAATAATACGGGAATACAATTGACAAACACGAAAATAATTATATCACTGACAGTCACGTTGACAGTAACGCATTTGAATTTTCGCCATTTTAGCATCAAGAATGACGTCGTGCGCAGAACAAACGAAATTTGGTCAAGTTATGAGTATATCAGTGTAGTTGTATCATGGATAAGATGATCTAGTAGGTATTTGCCATAAAATAATAGTAATTGGTTGTCATGATACAACTACACTGATATGCTCATAACTTGACCAAATTTCGTTTGTTCTGTGCATGACGTTATTCGTGAGGGAAAAATGGCGAAAATTCAAGTACCTTACTGTCAGCATGACTGTCAGTGATATAATTATTTTCGTGTTTATCAATTGTATTCCCGTATTATTATAATTGTGAAGCCAAGTTGTTACTTTTATATTATAGGGTGGTATTTATTTACAGTAGTGCTTCTTATTATCTCTTCAAATTGTAAAATTTAGGTTAGACTTATATTCAGTAGGTAGGTAGGTACACAGAATGCGGTTTGAATTAAAATAAGACAGATTGATATTTAATCAACTATTATTTTAGTTTTCCTGTATGAATCGTGTATTATAATTCCATAATCAACGTTTATTTTATTTTGTTGTCTTTGTTTGCAAGTATTTTATTTAATTTTTCCTCATAACTGACGTCACGCTCAATCGATAGACCACGCCCCCATGCGCATTGGCATATCAGTGTAGTTGTATCATGATTGGTTGTGTATATTGAAAATAAGTAATAAGCAAGTAAATAATAATAAAAATCATAAACGAGATGTCACAGATGGAATCGAATGAATAAAAAATAGAAAGAATATATAATTAATTTTTTGGAACAACATAAATATTTACTTATATAATAAATTAAAGTATAATTATACTTTATAATTTGTATTATGATTTGCTGGTGGTGAGATAATTCTTATTAAAGTTCCATCTATTATTCCTACAGCTACGAAAACCACCCAGAGTCCATAGAATGAAAACCTCTTTTTACAGCTAGTCTTACTTCTGCAGGTACTGAAAATTTAATCAATTCTTTTAATGTTATTTGTAATAGCATCAATTAGTTCAGCCTTGATAAGTAGTATCTATGTCCAATGCCGGTTTGGTAATTGCCTTACCATAAAGGCAAAGGCATAAAGTGCAAGGTGGTCGGTACCTTTAAATGAACGGGTACTCTTGTAGGTAATTCTCTGTGGCGCAGCTAAATGAGGGGTTAAAGTATTTATTAGCTGCAGATGTAAATTAGTGATTTATTGAGTTTTAATAAACATTATATCAGGCAATGAAAAAGGACCACTTGCATGCTTTAGGTGTCCTTGGAATATTCTAGTTCGTCTCCGACAAAAGTACTTTTGATGAAAATTAGGGATTTATTTAAGTTTTATTTGAATTTTAATATAAAATGATTTTAATTGTCCTTGCATCTGTCTTCTATTATTATCGTTTATACCAACCATTAAATGAATTAATCCATCAAATATCATTCTAACGTCTCATTCTATCAACATTTAACCTTACTAGTTAAAAATTTAACATTAATATCCTTTACAGAATACTATTTGATGGATAATTAGAAGTAATGCTAAATTTAACATAATATCAAACTATTAGTCTATTAATGGGCCTTAATTTTTTAAAGTGCTTAAAATTTAACATATTCTTTGTAGAATTACCACATAAGTATGTTAACATACAAGTTTTTGTTTCAGACATACACTCAGTACATTCCACTGTCGATATTCGATTTACAAACATGGATGGGGGCTCCTTCTATTTATGTATACGATTGTTCCAATGCAGGAATTATAGTAGAATCTTTTAAACAGATTGCAGCACAACATGAAGCTGAGTATAAAGTGAGTAGGTTTGTTTATAAACAAACTTTGCTTGTCAAAGTCCAAAAGGAATTTTATTCCCACACCATATTTTATAGTCATAAAGTGCTTTATGTTTGAGATTTTTGTTTTATCGATCATTTTTTTTTAGCAAAGTATATCACAACAGAAAATGGTTCCTCCTCACCCTCCGCCGTCATACAGTAACTGCATCCAGTTGGCATCTTGCGGTGCAAAGCAAGTGTTGCCTATGAATCCCGATTTGCCCGCAGACATTTTTACTGCTTGCCTAACGACACCAATCAAAGTTGCCTTAAGGTGGTTTGTCTTACAACCCACCTCGAAACTTATGCCAAAAATTACATTGGATCTTGTAGATAAGTAAGATTTTTGTTTAATTAATAGGTCAGAAGTTTAATTTTTATGGTTAGGTTCTCAGGTCATATAAAAGATAAATAACAACGAGAGAAAAACGTCCACAAAATAGAATAATCATATATCACCACAGGCTATTCTTTATTACTTCTAATTTTATTTACCTTGTACAGTTCTAAATGCATACCTTTATAGTTTATATTTACTTTGACCGTAGAAAACAGTGAACGTTGTTGTTTGTTTAAACTCCTGTATTAAAGAAAAAGTAAGATTAAGTAGTAAAAGTAAAGTGTATACATAAATAAACACTCTCCCAGAACAGATTAGTCAAGTTCTGATTAATATTTTATTTGGTATTATTAACTTTATTGACAAATAGATATTAATTTTGATTATTTTATTTTAGAATTCCTGGACAAATAACAGACAGGAGAACCATGTTAGGTGAACTAAATTGGATATTTACTGCCATTACAGATACAATAGCTTGGAACACCTTACCTAGAGGTAAGTAAGATATAACATTCAAGCCAACTCGTCAAAATTGAGCAGTGAATTTTATACGTACACAGTTTTGTTTCAACACGATATGGTTTTAAATCTAAATATAATACTTTGGTGTTATATGAGAAGTGAATATTTTGGTAAATTTAAACCGAAACACTGAAATTTTCTGGGAATATTTCTAAAAATTTATAGTATGTCCACAACTTGGCAACTGCTCAGCATGGAGAAATGTAAGAGTAGTTTTTACAATCTTATTCGAATAAAACAATACATCGTTTACAGCAGATTACTTTTACCAATATACAGGGTTATTCAGAAGTAGAACCTATCCATAATAAAATTTGGGGATGTTCAACATACATGTACAAATGTGGTAGTGCAAAAAAAAATTTTTTGGTGGGGTCTTAAAACTATTTAAAAATTTTTCATTGCACCCCGCTGGATACTGGTCCACTGTAATGGAGTGACCTTGGGACTGACAAGGCAAACATGCTAGCACAAAAAAATACTGACACCCGGCGCAAAAAAGATTTGCAGCGTTTTTACTTTAAAAATAAACTTAAAGATAGATAGATCTGACCAAAGTGACGTGTCTTTAAAATGAATAAAATTTTGTTACACTAATTTTGAAGAATTGCGCTACTTGATTACTAGGTATTAGAAACGTGAAATTTAGGTATTAAAAATTTGCACATACCTTGTTACAAAAGCTTTTTGAAATAATATTCCTCGACTTGTACGCAATTTTGGGCACGCCTTATCCAATTTTGCCGCACTAAACCGAATGTTCCTCCTGGTTGCTGATCTTGTAAACGCAAATTATTAAGTAAATTGGGGATTTTCAGCATTTTGCTGCAACAACCACTCACAAAACCTAACTTTTAAGTGATAATCCACTGGTAACAGTCCATTAACTCAGCATTACTGTACACATGAGCCATTTTGAAAATTTTACAGTTTTAACACTCCTAAGATAAATAAAACACGTGATAGCGAAACACAGACACAGACTGACGACTCATCATAGACAATACAGATGTTATCTCCACTCCAACATTATTCGGTCGGTTTTAACTAGGCATTCCAGACAAAAACGTGTTTACTTTTTTATCACATTCTTAGGAATGTGGTAGAAAAGTATCAAATGTGTTGAAGTACAGTTGCCCAGCTACGTAGTCCTTTATAATGGTATAACTTTAAACATGGTTTACGGGAAATCCTAATACTAATGTTAAAATTTTTTTGGTGATATCGATTTCTTATTTAAGGATGCACATATCCTCAAAGTTTTACAGATGAGTTCTGAATAACCCTGTATAGTCTGTGGCCAAAATGATACAGAATGACTCATGAATAGTATCAGACCTCTTACTATTCATTGTATAAAATAGTCTTTAATCAATACTACAATGATTGTGTACAGAAATTTAATGTGCCGCTAGCAACTTAGTGATCTACACCCATATTAATAATAATCACAATAACATCGTGTTTACTAATGACAACTAACCGCATTCTTAAATCAATCTAAGTAGTTCATATTAATAATTAAATATTTATAGACAAATAACTAACAGCTTGCTAAATAAGAAGTTAATGTGACAACATCTCATTTTATAGATAGAGCTAATTTCACTGCAATAAATCTAACCTGCATTTACAAATATTTACCCAAAGTGACAAGACTGACGAGTGTCTTGTGTCAAAATTATTTTGTGCTAATAATTAATCAAGGGCGGATTTAGCTTTTCAACATGGGGAAGTATCTCAAAGAACCTTATTTTTAAAAAATGTGAAATTAAAAATTATCTGTGCATTTAGATAGGTACGTTTTTCTTTGGACAAACATGAAATAGCAAATAGAAGTGTTTAATAAAATATCCTAGTGAAGTACGTTTATATTTTTTTTAACTATAATTACGATTTTGCTTTTTGCTAATGTAAAATTTGAATTCATGGTAAATCCGCCCTTGATAAGCATTAACTTTGCTTTTTATAATAGGGAGATTATTTTTACCTTATCGTTATCGCAAACGTTATACTGAGCACGCGTAGTACCAAAAATGATACTCTTTTTGGAACTGCACATGCTCAGAATAACGATAACGACGCGACGTTCAAAAACCCCCTAATGAATTGGATAAGTAACCATGCCATAATAAAATTTTATATAATTATTGAGGTTACTGACATATAAATACGGAAAATTTCGCATTGAATTATTTAATATTTCAGAAAAACGTTCTTGATCTGTTAATTGGGAGGGAAACGAAAAACTGCTGACATTTCTGTCAAACTTTTAGGTTAACTTTAACTTATTGTAAAACATACCCAAACTGATAACTAGTGATTTAACATCATTCTAGCATTAACACGCATTTAAATGGTATTATTAATACAGTTTTCACTAACCACGTTCTAGTCAGGTCTTAGAACATTCTAAGTTTTATTATTAATAAGGCTGCTAGACTATAATTTTGTAGACTCTCGATTAGGCCTTCTCTTACTGGACACCCCTACACATTAGGGGCATAGCTGATTTAGCGATTCCACTCTTCAATTATTTGTAGCTGTAGTGCGTGTCCTAAAGTATTAATACTTTTCTTTAATGCTGAGATGCTATATTTCAGAATTATTTCAAAGATTGTTCCGCCAAGACCTACTGGTGGCCAGTCTCTTCCGCAACTTCCTCCTAGCCGAGAGGATCTTGAGGTCGTGCGATTGTACGCCTGTCAGTCATCCCTCCCTACCCCCAACCTACCAGCATCCCATGTGGGATGCGTGGGATCTTGCCTTAGATTTAAGTTTGGGACAGTTACCAAGGATGCTGAAGAGCAATGAGCCCTTCCAACATTTGCCTTTCTTCGAAGAGCAATTGACAGCGTTTCAAGTATGGCTAGAGTTAGGTGAGTTGAAACAAGTTTTTTTTTGTTGTTTTGATGTTTCGTAATACCAAAATCTTAGTAAGCTAAAACGAACAATGAAATTAAAATAATAAAATAAATAATTTAATTATTAGAAATATAATATATTAAATAGACTCATTTGCTTATCCGAAATGTTTCTATCTACTGCATGTTTGCAAATCTGTTTAAATTGTGTACAAGTTCTCTCCCAAAGTGTAAATGTTAATTATTAAAGAAAAAGCAAAACTCGGTTTAAAAACATTTTTTCTTGTTTTTTTTATTATATTGTTTTATAATAATTCACAATATATTTATAATACAAAAAATCACAAGCACCACTAAATTATTACATTAAACAAACCCAGCTTCAAAATAGCTATCTTATTAAAATTCAATATATTCAGTATATATTCAGGGCAAAAGACATCACAAAGAAAAAGTTGTAAATACAATTTCGTTTTGTTATGTCAAACCCAAAGGTTTGGGTGGTATTCCAAATCAAAATTTAAAATTTTGTTTTCCATTTTTTTTTTTCATCTTTTGAGCTCCGGTATAGGGCAAAAGACATCACACAATGAAAAAACTGTAAATAAGAATTAATACTGTCTACTGTGTGTCTAATAGCAACTGTTCTATAACAGTAAATTATTGCAATTATGCAGATTATCGTGTAGCTCTAGATGTTTTGGTAAGATAAAAGGAAAAGGTATTTTTTGTATTAATGTTAAAAAAAACTATTTACTTATTATTTATGTTTCTGCTTTGGTTCCTCTTATTTTAGAGGTATCAAAGCTTTCAATTGTGCTTATGTACTCCATAAAGATACATTTTTGGCTGTAACCAAATTTTCATATATTTCTTCTCGGGAAGAGGTACCCAGTAATTTATATTTATAATATCCCAACCAAATGACAACAATTGTTTTTAAATATCACTAGTCTAACGTCGCGAAGGAGTTCGTCGCTCTGCAAGTGGTTGGAAAATACATACATACAGCAAATATACAGTGTTATTCAGAACTTATCCATAATAAAATTTGGCGGGTTCTGAAAACTATTTAAAAATTTTTAATTGCACGCCGCTGGATACTGGTCCACTGTAATGGAGTGACCTTTGGACTGACAATGCAAACTGGCTTGCACGAAAACAACTTCGGAAGTTCTGAGAGTATACCGACACCCGGCGCAAAAAAGATTTGCAGCGTTTTTACTTTAAAATAAACATAAAGCTAGGTAGATGTGACCAAAGTGACGTGTCTTTAAAATGAATAAAATTTTGTTACACTAATTTTGAAGAATTGCGCTACTTGATTACTAGGTATTAGAAACATGAAATTTATAAAAAATTTGCACATACCTTGTTACAAAAGCTGTTCGAAATAATATTCCTCGACTTTTACACTCTTTTGGGCACGCCTTATCCAATTTTGCCGCACTAAACCGTATGTTCCTCCTGGTTGCTGATCTTGTAAACGCAAATTATTAAGTAAATTGGGGATTTTCAGCATTTTGCTGCAACAACCACTCACAAAACCTAACTCGTAATTGATAATCCACTGGTAACAGTCCATTAACTCAGCATTACTGTACATGAGCCATTTAGAAAGTTTTACAGTTTCACACTCCTACGATAAATAAAACACCGGCACTGAGAAAGGACACAGATAGACTGATGACTGAATAGACAATAGAGATATTATCCCCACTCCAACTCTATTCGCTCGGTCTTAACCAGACGTTCCAGGTACAAAAACGTGTTTACTTTTTTTTACCACATTCTTAGGAATGTGGTATATAAAATGTCGTTGCAGTACAGTTGCCCATCTACGTAGTCCTTTATAATGGTATAACTTTAAACATTGTTTACGGGAAATCCTAAGACTTTTATTATAAATTTTTTTGGTGATATCGATTTCTTATTTAAGGATGCACATATCCTCAAAGTTTTAGAGATAAGTTCTGAATAACCCTGTATAAATATACGTATAATCACGTTGAGATTTTGTTGAAATTCGACTATTTGCACTATTAATTATCATTTATAATTAATTTTACTTAAAAATTGCACATCTCAAATTGTGTATCATTCCCACGATATCATTTCTCATTTTTAAAACTCTAAACCTTTGGCTTACTAGTCATTCTTTCAGGTTCTGAAGAGCGCAATCCGCCCGAGCAGCTCCCGATAGTGCTGCAGGTGCTGCTGAGCCAAATCCACAGGATGAGGGCCCTTGAACTGCTCGGGAGGTTCCTCGACTTGGGGCCGTGGGCGGTGAATCTGGCGCTCTCCGTCGGAATCTTCCCGTACGTACTTAAGTTACTACAAAGCTGCGCAAGGGAGTTAAGGCCGCTGCTGGTGTTCATTTGGGCGAAGATTTTTGCCGTTAACGATGTAAGTATTTTTATATAAATTGTGCCTTAGATGTAAAATTTGTTGGAAAAGCGTGTCGATCAAAAGTAAGGATTTATTTATTATTCTTTATGAAGTTGAGGTTTATTAGATTTCCAAATTTGTGTTTATATATTTTATAATTTCCATAACTCACTTTCAACAGTACTTCAAATATAGAAGGTGATTGAGCTTTAATTTATATATAAAGAATCGCATATGCCACAGTGCATTGTCACTTTGACAGCGACAAAAGTTACCTGTAATTTTTACAGCGGCAAATGCACTAGTGGTTTTTTCATTTGCTCATTTTTTAATGAATTATCGCGGTGTCCGTTGACAAAATAAATAGTTTGACATTTCTGTCAACAAGTTATTGACACTAACCATGAATCGATTCGGTGATGCTCAAATAAAAATGTGTTTATTTTTAGTGTTTCATAACTAAAGTTTGCATTCATATGTTTCCAAATTTCTTATTCATTAAGTTATCCTGCCGAATTACACTCGATTTTGGTATTGATACCGGATAAATTTGTATTGTTTAAATTCTAAACTGTTTCCTTTAGCAATTTGACTCGAAAAACTGTCAACCTAAAAACACTCCACCTTCGGTGTCGCGTTTTTAATAGTTGACAGTTTTTCTCGTCTAATTGCTAGGCAACAGTTTCTCATTAAACCATCCAGATTTATCCGGTAAAATACAAACCTCTTGTGCAATTATAAGTGATAATTCATGATATAAACTTATTTCTTAAATATTGTTTCATAGATGGCAAGCCATAGAGAACAAGCCAACTTTGGCTTTAACCTAGTCTCTATTTCTAACAGTTTCCAAGATACCAGTTTTATCGCATCCAATTTGAAACACTCTGTATACATAATATCCATATCGTCCTAAGTTATTTTAGTTTTAACATTTTTTGATGGTTCAAATCCCAAAATTACCCAGTACCTAAATGTTTTTATGGTAATTATATTACCATGCATCTATAGTTTGTTTTTTAATTAGGATTGTTAAAAAAAATCGGGTTGAAAAGTACAAAAAAATTGATGACAGCTTACTGGTTATGCGGTTATGGATGTCAAAAATTTACCTATTGGAAAATGATTTCAGTATTCCTAATTAAAAAACAAACTAATAAATTTGTAATTTGTTTATTTATTTAATATAGGAAAACAGTTTAGTAACACAATTTAATTTGGATTGTTTAAGACATATTGGTTTCAGACCTGTCAAACAGATCTGGTTAAAGATAATGGTCACAAATACTTTTTGGCAGTAGTTCAGGACACATCAGTATCGGTAAGTTGAAATGTAACACCTATTTTTTTCCCCATATATTTTATTTACAATTTTTATTATATTACTTACTATTTACTTACAAATTTGTTTTCTGTCAAAGTGCAGTCTTAAACATGAACATAACTCTAACTTTGGCCTTTTCTACGAACTTGAGCACACGAACACATTTTTTAAATCTTAAAATATTTATTATAGATTAAGGGCCAGTTTTTCCACCTCTCATTAAGTTCCAAATATCTATTTGACAGATTAGACTGTGAAAACTGAAATACTGAAACGTCACATTCTAATCTGCCAAATAGTTATCTGGAACTTAATGGGAGGTGAACAGACTGGGGCTAAATATTAAATAGTTAATAGGTTAAAAGTAAGATTAAGATTAATACTATGGGGAAATGCCCCAAATAAATACCAACAACCCATTCTGAAGCCTTGCTGATGAAGACTAAAAGCTGAAACTCTCCAAGTAAAGTTTCGTTTCTTTAAAATTCAAATATACGAATCTCATTGGTTAGTAAAGTATGTTCCTCCCCTTTGTGTAGTACCGAGAACCATGACATGTTTCTGTCATGCTGTCCAATGAAAATAGTACTTATTAACTAATAACCTAAAACCCTTAGCTGTAACCCCCTCCCAGAGTGGTGGTGGAGGGGAAATTACATCTTACTCTACATCTGATATTATTCCTGGAAAAACTTCCAAAAAAAACCAGGTTTTGCAATATTTATGAAGAAACAACATATCTCTGAGAAACTTCTAAGTGCCACATAATTCATTATAATCTACTTGACTATGGCCGTGCACATTTGTACTTTTGTTTAAACACTACTGTCCCTAAAGCTTTTACGAGTGGCGCCGATATTTTTAAACATTACAATAAATCTATTAAACCAGAACAATTCCCAATAGTATTTATGACCCAAAATGACATCTTTGCTAAAGAACTGAAAATGGTTCTACGAACTTGGCCTCCAGGTAAAACTTTACTTTCTAAAGATATTTAATTTCCACACACAAGTGCAAATGGATGTTCACCCCAGGGGCTTTTGTTACACCATTTATGGTCATATCTCCCTGTAAAACTTGCGCATAATAATTATTTTGCTGTTTGGTTTGTGAAAATTATATTGCCACAATTGCAGAAAAAAAAATTTTTCCCATTATTTTTAACTGTTTCTTCAAGTTAAATTCAATAACATATACTCAAACTCCAATAGGCTTTATTGTTGCTTTAAATTAAATAAGATTTAAAAAGCAGTTTTTTTTTTCAATTTTTCCTTTAGTAACGCTGACTATTACTGTTATGCATTACAAAATTCTTCTTCATGTGAGTTGGTTTCTCTAAGCGAGTCCCGAGGCGAGTCCAAAACACTGCGGCCAAAGCTAGGTCTATTGTGCATCCCACAGATTTTCTATTTAGTGAGTACCTTTGTTCTTTGCATAAAGTCCAAAAGTCTACTCGCTGAAATTTCCCTCAGGTCACAAGGTTCCAAAAATGGTTTACCCAAGAGCATTAACCTCATACGAACATGTCCCTTACATTCACCCAGAGTGTACAGTGCAGTTTCATCTGCATCATCAACACTAATACAGTGAGTATTGGTGTTTTCCAGCACCCCAAATAAGCCTTGAACTAATTTTGTTTGAGTTTAAAGCCTTTATAGCGGCTTGACAATCTGAGAATATGTAGATGAGTTTACGCGTGTACACCCTCATCAGATTCTCCGCCGCGACATTACAAAATTACTTTGAGACAATAACAATGAACAGTTTTCACATCCTTAACATAATCTTTACAGATATTTCCAATCACTTACAAATAACATTGTGAATGTTTCCATTTGCCATTTTTTTGCTATTCTTGCTATGATAACTTCAGCTATCTGTGGAAAGATTGCGGATCTCCAGGTTTTAAATGTGATTCAGATTCATAGTATTTCACCACTCTTGATTCAATCAAACATAAACTCAATATCTGTTTTGAACTAATATTAACACTGAAATTAACGATACACCATACACCTGACGTCATCAGCGAAATTGACATCTGCATACAAAACCGAAGCATATATTTCAGGGATCGGGATCGTTTCTAACGATACAGTAGTTCCATGTTGGAACAAACCGATTATGTTATAAATAGAGTCATCTAAAAGCAATGGGCTTTTTCCACTAAATTGAATTTTACTATTTTATTAATATCAAACGTTATACTGGTACATAAGTAAAGGTAGAATCAACCCAATTTATTAAAGAATTGTAATTAAGCGAAGTTATCCAAGTACAAAGTGACCGGTCTTCATGAATCATTTCAAACTGTGCGGTTCGCTGACATCACACTCCAGTAGCCAATAAAATGTAGATAAGTTTAAGAACAGCTCCACGTTGCCACATATAATTTTACTTTTTTCTTGGCAACGATTAAATTTGCATTCTGGCAATTTTGAAATGAAAATATTATGTATTTTTAGTTTAAATATATCCATAAATTATTACTAAAGCAAACCAACATGATTATTTTACAATTTATCCCTTGAGCAAAATAATTTTAGGTACTTTTTGCTAAAGGTGACAACACTGCACAATCTATGGTAGAATCAACTAAATGATGATTTGATAACTTAGGTTATGTTATAACCTAACCTTCTTGTCTTAACATTGCGCACTTCAGCACTTAAGCAAGTTCATATTTTGACATAGAAATCGTTAACCATTTCACTGTCGACTCTTGGAAGGTTGTCTGAATCAGCCTTAAGATATCCCTCTTCAATTTTATTCATTTTAAATCAAATTAATCGAAACACAGAACGAAAGTTAGGTTAAGTACACTTCACTTGACAGAACACAAAATGCAGTGCAGCCAACAGACAACAACGAACTGGAGTATGACGTCAATGGCGCGTTATTTGAAATATATGGTAATTTTAACAATTTTTTCAAGAAAAAAATTTTAAAAAATACTTTTTAGGCATAACCAAGTATATATTTTATAATAAGCGAATAAAAAAAAAGATGTGGAAAAGGCCCATTTCAGTTAATACCTGTATAGTCTATATTAATTTAAGAATACATCATGTTTTTGATTATTATTTTTAATATTATTATA
This sequence comes from Pogonocherus hispidulus, assembly GCA_963924545.1. NCBI lineage: Eukaryota > Metazoa > Arthropoda > Insecta > Coleoptera > Cerambycidae > Pogonocherus > Pogonocherus hispidulus. Next base: position 9,295,656 of record OZ004698.1, read on the forward strand.
GCCCGAACACCGAACGCAAGCCACCTTCATCTTGGCCTGCATAGTGACCAACTACCAGGAAGGCCAGACGGCCGCCTTGCAGAGCTCCCTGCTCAGCATTTGCCTGGAGCAACTCAGTGACCCCTATCCGCATCTACGACAGTGGGTGGCCATTTGTTTGGGACGACTGTGGGACCATTACGAGAATGCCAGGTGGATAGGGGTGCGGGATACTGCTCACGAGAAACTGTATACACTTCTAAAAGACCCGAGTCCAGAGGTGAGTTTAATACATTTTCCCACCAGAGTTCTACCATTAGCGCATTTTCGCAATTCATCGCGGCTTCCATCAGTACTTGGGGTATCTAAAAATCTGAACTGATACTTCAATTATATCTCGTTGACTTTGCACAGCCGTATTGTATAACGTTAAAACAAATAAGTAAGTAAAAGTTATAGGAAATAGATGAAATTTGTTATAAACAATTTTGAAATTAAATACAGGGGTGCTAGTTCTAACTACAAACAGCGGCAATGTTTACTTATTCAAAGGCGGTTGTCTTTTGTCTCTCGCCGTCCAATACACACAAATGGGGTATTTTCCTTCAATCGAAATGAAAGTGGAAACCTGTATTTTAATAAAATATTTTTTTTTTTTATATTTATTAGGATAAAAATTATTAAGATTAAATCGGTAAAAAATTTTTAATTCTATTTTGAAATTTTATTCTATATTTGTGACGTCACTAAGTGAAAACTAGGGAATATGTATCTATAAAGATACCACACTGATAATATGTGGCTAGTTTCAGTTTGTAACGACGATAAACGACAGTCGACATTTCGATAATTGACATTTGAAATTTCCTGTTTGTGTTTGGCTTGACAACTTGACGTGTTGTATTGTTGTTTTCTTGTGAAGTAAACTTTTATTAAACATGGAGCAAGGTTTTGTAGAGGCTAAGTCCGGGAATTTACCGGTTATAGATCCTTTTATGATAAAGATCCTATAGATCTTTTCAGAAATAAAAGGGATGAAAAATGTAAGGTTAGTATTTAACTTAACAGTATTACTGCAAAGTCGATTAAATATATTCAAAAATTACCTTTACAAATTACGATGTTTTTCTATTACTAATAAATACACTTGCAATTTGTCACAGGCAGAGACAACAATTCGCAGGTAAAAGTATAAACTAAAAACAATGTGTTATGTTTACCATGATGTTTACCCTAACCAAACAATTCAAATATAAACAAAAGTAAAGTTGTCACGCAGTGACACCAACCACACAAATGAAAATATCCAGAAACCACTAAAAAATGGTGCAAATTTTGAATTTTTGCTTTGTGACGTCACATAGATATCGCGCACAATAAAAAAATAATCTATGGACTTACATGAACCCAATATTAAAATTCCAGAAATACGTATCTCTTCTTTTTCCGACTACTCGTACTTTCCATTGCCGATGTAAAAAAAAAATTGGAAAACGCCCCATTGCCAATGCCGAGAAAAAAAATATTGGTAAGAAGTACTTTATATTTGCTCTTTTTGAACCCGGCAGTTTCGTACTTTTTGTGAAGTACAAAAAGTACCAAAGTACAAAGTACGTTATAAAAATTATTTTTCTATTGAGTGTTCATAATAGCAGCCGGGACTTTTTATTTGGTTCGTTATAACTGTGGGCTCGTAATAACCATGTACTTATAAGTGAGTTTTACTGTATTTTGAAAATGTTCTGATCAATCAACTTTTAAAAACATTTGGAAGAAATTGGAAAAATTTCAGGAAGCGACTTGTGCTTTATTTTATAATTTTGTACATCTTTAGGTAAGGGCAGCTGCTATATATGCCTTGGGAACTTTCATAAATTCCGTAACGGAGCGATCTGAGCATGCGAACAACATCGACCACTCGATAGTAATGACCCTAGTCAACACTGTTAGTGGCGATATGAGTCCCTTGGTACGGAAAGAACTCATAAATGCACTGCAGTGGGTTGTCTTGGCTTTCGAACCTGTTTTCGTCAGTTTGGCTGTGAAAGAACACAACATATCTCCTGTTCAGGACTCTCCTCAAGCAGGGTTGCGCCGGATAGCTAGCAAGTAAGAGAAAAATACATTCTATTACATACTTTATAAAAATTATTAAAATCTTGGTATTGTGTCTTAATGTCTTAAAACATACTTGATTAGACTTTCACTATAATAAGTGAAATAAATATATATCTATATATATTGAAAATTAAACATAACAAAATAAACAAATTTAAATGAAAACAAATAATGCGTGTGCTGTGTGTTAGAGTTGGGATTTGAGATCAGAAGCCCAGCCAGGCCAGGCACGGCCTGAAATCAGGCCTGGCCGGGCTGGGAAAATGTGGATATTTTACTGGCTGGGCTGCAATTGAATTGACCAGGCCCGACTGGCCGAGCCGGACCTTCGCGTCTCGCTTAGCCGGTTCGGGCCTGGCCTGGCCTGGCCTGACTGGTTTGGGCCGGTTCGAACCGGTTCAGACCTGACTGAGCTAACCGGTTTGCCGTATAACTTAACAAATTTAAAATACTAATATTCGTATGAGTTGTTCTCCATATGATAATTTGATTTCATAATAACGTGAGCTGTTTCACTCTTTTATCTGACCACTGACAGTCAATTTCAATGTTTATTAATGTAGGTGGGATAGGCCATTAGATATGTATATTTTCCTATATAAGCATAAATATTTACTATTGAAAAATTAAGCCGCAAATTGTTCATACAATTAACATAATTTATTTTAACTTAAGTACCAAAAATGATTATTGGTAATGTTTACAAAAGTGCAGTATCGCCTTACGAAATATTTTATTATGAATATTATAAAAGTCACTAGTGGCAATAATATGACATGATTTTTCATTTCCGTGCGTTATCCTGGACCCGCCTCCCCTATTTTGTTATCTACTACTCAAATCCCATCTCTAATGAAAAACGATCTGTGATCTAATAAAATGTTTTTGTAATTTTCCCGATGTTGTTCCCGATTTCAATCTGGTTTGGTTGGTTCTGGCCTAGTCTGGCCTGGCCTGGCCTGGCTTGTTTTGGCCGGGCTTGGCCTGTTCTGGCCGGGCCTGGCCTGTTCGGGCCGGGCCTGGCCTGTTTTGGCCGGGCCGGGCCATGTCTGGCCTGTTTTGGCCGGGCTGGGCCGGGTCTGGCCTGCTCTGGCCGGTCCTGGCCTGGCCGGGCCATTACCGTCAAGAGGTGTGGCTTTAATTGTGCCAAATGTTCGGTGAGTTTATCTGGTCTGGCCTGGCCTGAATTTTTTTAAAAAGTCACAACTCTACTGTGTGTCCCATGTTCATTGTCATTGTTAAGTAATTTTCATCTTTAACTTTTAAAACTGAGAACGCCACTGGGTCCTTCAGCAAAAGATTTATGTTCAGTTCAATCTCATAAACGATTTTAAACATTTTCTTGTTAAAAGAGGCCACAAGAATCTCTCCGAAACAGCTGAAACTCAGTTTTTGACAATAGCTCAGAAACAAAAGAATGTAGTGAATTTTGATTACACCATCTTATTTTTTCTCAAAAAAATTACAGGTTGTGAAAGCGGCGTCTTTTTATCTGTGGTATAACGGGGATATCCTATCGAAACATTGAAAATTGGACACACTGTACAATAGGTTGGGACATATATCTATTAAACTTAATCTGTGTTAAATATCAACTCAGTAATTATATTCTCATTTTTACTATTATCATTATTATTAATATTACATTAGTATTATTTATCTATGTTTTTCCCAGTGTCATATTCTTTAGTTTTTATAAAACAATATTATAATTTCTATAAATATATATTTTTTGAGTTGTTATTTACTTTTTGATCAATTAATTACTATAAATGACATAATACTTTTATTATAAGTATGCCATTTTGGCATAATCTAAACCAAATCCTGGCTGTTTCACAGGGACGTAATAAGAATAACCGACTACGATTCCAAAGATACTCTAAGGAAATCAATGACTTATGACACTAAGGAAAATCTGAGGAAAACCTCATCCAGTTCTTACTTAAATTACATGGGAAACCCGACTATGTCACAGAGTCATAGCGGCAGCCTCGGAACTCTGCCCGGTTTGGGGTACGGATCGGTGTATATGAAGATATGGGTCTCGTTGTGTTCTTTAGAAACGGATCCTTATCCCGAAGCGGCAGAAATGTGCTGCACAGTAACAGGATATATTAGAGGCTTAGCTAAGGTAAGGAAAATAATTTTGTCTAGTGGATTTTGTATGTTTCGTACGGGATGTGGAAATAAGAAAGAAGAATAACAATTGTGGTATATGAAATTGTCCCATGATTTGAAGCTTGAAGTTATAAGCCTTGTATATAAATTTGACGTTGTGGGTTTAAGTTTAAAGTGATGCAGTCAGGTTATTTTAGTTCTTATTTCAGGAACAGTATGCTGACAATCGTAGCGTAAGCCTACCGCCTAGTCCTAAACAGAATGCTTGCTTTCCTGGGGAGAGCCCTCCTACGTTACATCCTACGGCAGAACGACAAAAAATATCCAGGTGAATTATGCTGTTTGGTATATTTTAGTATTTCATATGTATTACCTACTAAAGGGCATTCACGTAAGTTTAAAATGACGTCACCTTGTCAAAATACACTGTTGACATGTGAACTTTTTTGCGGGTAGGAGTTTGAAAAATGTCACAGAATCACAACGGTTTTAGTTCTAAGAAGAACTGGTTTTAGTGTAAATAAAGTGAATAACTATAAAACGTAAATAGAAAAAACCAGCAAACAATAGAGGGGCAAAACAAATAAATAACAACTTGGCAACGCAGAGAAGGGTTGCCAAATATAAGACTCTTTGTAAATGGCAAATGCTACGCTAATTTATTGGTGATTTGTTTATCGAATATTGACAACAATTAATTACCGAAAATGACGTCACTTTAAACTTAACGTGAATGACCTTTAGTAACTTTACATGAAAAACATTTTTATTCAATGAGTCCAGTTGCTTCTCTATATTAGTTGGCGAAGAAGTTCTACTATCAACGATACTATCAATTATCTTGCATGCTAAATGGAGTGTTTTCCTATTCTTTTTTTACATCAGCAATGGAAAGTAGTTGGAAAAAGAAGAGATACGTATTTCTGGAATTTTAATATTGGGTTCATTTAAGTCCATAAATTATTTTTTTATTGTGCGCGATATCTATGTGACGTCCCTAAGCGAAAATTCGAAATTTGCGCCATTTTTTAGTGATTTCTAGGATATTTTCAATTGTGTGGTTGGCGTCACTGCGTGACAACTTTACTTTTATTTATGTTTAAATTGTTTGGTTAGGGTAAACATGAGACATTGTTTTTAGTTTATATTTTTACCTGTGAATTGTTGTCTGCCTGTGACTGATTACAAGTGTATTTATTAGTTGGACTTAGCTTCTACAAAACCTTGCTCCATGTTTAATAAAAGTTTCCTCACAAGAAAACAACAATACAACACGTCAAGTTGTCAAGTCAAACACAAACAGGAAATTTCAAATGTCAATTGTCAAAATGTTGACTGTCATTTGTCATCGTTACAAACTAATCTAGCCACATATTATCAGTGTTGCCTCTTTATAGGTACATATTCCCTAGTTTTCGCTTAGTAACGTCACGAATATAGAATAAAATTTCAAAATTGAATTAAAAATTTCCTACCCATTCAATCTTAATAATTTTTATCCTAATAAGTAAATATATTTTATAAAAATATAGGTTTCCACTTTCATTTCGATTGAAGGAAAATACCCCATTTTATTCGTGGAGCATTATCATCTTTAATTTTTTTAAGTTTAGACTTAATTTCTTTAAATAAAGTTTGACTTTAGTACCATTTTGTGAAATAGATCGACATCGTGAATGTAAAGATAAATCATACTCTGTTTTTCAATGTATATTGCATGAAATAATATTTCATTTGTTTCAAAATACAGTTTCATTTGTGTTTTTCATTTCATTTGTCATCTTTATAAATGGTACCAGATATAAATTCAATGAATTTTCCAAAATCTAATTTTTTTCAGAACTCTTGGAACAAATGAAAATGTTTTTATTTTCTCCACGGAAAATTATAGAGTACCTGAAACCGCTTTTGCTTTAATTTGACCAATTCTGTGTTAAGGTGTTCAAAATCTTGCAGAGAATTAAATTGAGACACCCTCAACTCTTACCGTTTATTTTTTGTAGACCGTCCGTGTCGAGCAGATCTAGGAGGAGCCACAGGAACACCCTAAATAACGAGGACAATGATGACAATGTACAGTTTTGTCGAAAGCCTTTAGTTCTTACGAAATTCGTTGAATGGTCTTCCAAGCGATTTGCTCAGTCAAATAAAAAACCGAAAGTGATAAATGATCCCGAATCCTCTCTATTTTATGAGAGGGACTGGAGATATACTAGGTGAGTAATTTTACTACAATTTTTATTATTCAATAATTGTGAAAGTATGGTAATTGTACTTTTTGAAATAGACTATAGCGAATCTTCTATTGGTTTTATATAGAGATGGGTCACTGATAAGTTTCCATATTGGAAAGTTTCCAAAATGGGAACTTTCCGGTAAGGGAAGAATCCTGTTCAGGGAATATTTCCAGGAAATGTTTTCGGGAAGTTTCCGGGAAGTATTTCCGTATTATTTTGAATTTCCCGCCAAATTATAACTACATAAACATAACCTTAGGATTAGGAATTATGTTGTATTGAGGTTATGTGTTAAAGGTAGAGATGGGCCACTGATAAGTTTCCAAAATGGGAACTTTCCGGCAAGGGAAGAATCCTGTTCAGGGAACATTTCCAGGAAATGTTTTCGGGAAGTTTCCGGGAAGTATTTCCGTATTATTTTAAATTTCCCGCCAAATTATAACTACATAAACATAACCTTAGGATTAGGAATTATGTTATATTGAGGTTATGTGTTAAAGATAGAGATGGGCCACTGATAAGTTTCCATATTGGAAAGTTTCCAAAAAGGGAATTTTCCGGGATGGGAAGAATCCTGTTGAGGGATTCAGGGAAGATTTCAGGAAGGTTCCGGGAAATATTTCCGTATTATTTTGAATTTCCCGCCAAATTATAACTACATAAATTGAATTGAAATTGAAATTGAACTTTATTTATACTGCAAGTTATACAGAAGTACATCCAAATTTAACACACAGTGCAGAAAAACTTAAACCTAAACCAAACTAGTAGGTAGCAGCAAATATATATAAACATACTAAAATCAGTTAAAGAAAACACAAAAAAGAAACATACATAAATCGAGAGATACAGTATTACAATGTGCACATATTATCAACAACAATAAAACATTTTTAAAAACTGGTTTCTATTATAATTGAAAACATCAAAGCTAGGATTATCTTTTACAAATCTATTGACTAGTTCCAAACACCTATTAAGAGGAGAAGGATAGCGTGATACCTTAAAAACACTATCTTTTCTTCTTAGCCTAGGATAAACATAACCTTAAGATTAGGAATTATGTTGTATTGAGGTTATGTGTTAAAGGTAGAGATGGGCCACTGATAAGTTTCCATATTGGAAGGTTTCCAAAAAGGGAACTTTCCGGGATGGGAAGGATCCTGTTGAGGGTTTCAGGAAAGATTTCAGGAAGTTTCCGGGAAATATTTCCGTATTATTTTGAATTTCCCGCCAAATTACAACTACATAAACATAACCTTAGGATTAGGAGTTAATGGAATTCTGTTGTATTGATGTCATCTGTTTAAAAACATTTTTGATTTTTGTTCATCCTTGGTGTGGGTCCTTGCACTGCTTTTCTTGTTATTTGTACATTTTTTTATGAATCTGTAGTTATATAAGTACAAATAATTGCTGTAAATATATGCTGAAACAATTTCCTGATATCAAGTCAAGTACCTATCTGCAATGCCAAAAAATTTGTCAATACACATGTTCAAAAAACTAAAACAGTCTGCAAGTGGTAGGAAATATTTCTAGGCAACTTCCCTTGGAAATATTTCCCTGGATTGTTTTCAACGAAATATTCCCTGGGATTATTTACGGGAAACATTTGGCAACATTCCTGAAATATATATTGGGAATATTTCCAAAAAAATATCCTGGGAATTTCCCATCTCTAAATATAACACATTTAATATAATGCATTTTTTTTCTTGGTAGAACAAGTTTAAGATTAACATAGTTGTTTATTAACAGGAAGAAACATGATATGTTTCCCCTTGATAATTGACATTGTACGTCAGTCGAAAAGTTCTAGTAGTATAATATACACTACCACTACTTTACTATATTATTTATTTATTTATAATTTCAGGAATAGTAGTATTAGAATAGAAGCTACCGAAGAACAACGTAGAGCATTATCCTCTAGGATAGATAATCAAGTGTTTCATACAAGAACGGCGGTGCCTCCATCTTTACTCCAACTTCATCCGTTCGATCAACAAATAGCAGTAGCGGGAAATGATAGCTTTGCGTAAGACATTGCTTTAAAGTAACTTTTCAGTATTCATGGATTAAATAAATTTTAGCATCTGGGACTGGGGTACTGGGGCCAAAACGACGGCCTGCCAGAACAAATCTTCGAAATTGGCCAGTAGCAAGGTAACGGCCCTCGAATGGATAAATGGACATGATATAGTAATGTTGATGGTGGCTGCGAGCGATGGTAGTATTAGGCTGTGGCGACCCAATGTCGGAATGAGTCGGGGACCTTCCCTAATAGCAGCTTGGCAGGCTTTCAGCGACCTTAAGCCAACTGAGGGAAAAAGTACAGGTAAAGTTTTTACTCTCCTAAATTATATGAGAAGTATTTTGAATTTACTTACTTAATCTTTCTTATTTTTTTAGGAGTTGTGATGACTTGGGAACAATGGACGCAAACACTTATAACAAGTGGTGACACCCGGGTTATTAGGTTTTGGGATGCAGAAAAAGAATTAAAGGCCTTCGATATACCTACAGGTATTCTTTTTAATTAGAAATTATTATGGGAAAATTAATAACACGAAGGGAGAGATATAAAATAATTGCTCTGACTTTGCTTTGTTATAACGTACACGCTTTTTATGAACTCACGGTTATAACGTACCAAATAAAAAGTCCCGGTTGTTATTATAAACATTCCATAGAAAAATAATTTTTATAACGTACTTTGTTATTACCTAATTCTGATAAAAGTACCAAATTGCCGAGTCTAAAAAGAGCAAATATAAAGTACTTCTTATCAATAATCTTTTTTTTATCTTGCCATCGGCAATTTGTGTGTATTGCACGGTGCGACGGTAATAGATAAAAGACGGCCGTTTGTGAATCCATAAACATTGCCGCTGTTTTTAGTTGGGAGTAGCAACCCCATATTTGATTTAAAAATTCTTTATAATAAATTCCGTCTTATTTCTGATAATTTTATTTTTATAATTGTTGATTTAGTTTTCTTGTTGTTGGAGGCGTGTAGTAACGTTCGAGCTGCAGTGAGACGATTTTTTTAATCAACCCAAGTTATTATATGATACACAAAATAATTCATATGTATATTTTAAGAGTTTTGTTTTGCTTTAAAAACGAAACATTTTGTTATTTTGTTGTTGCTTTCCTTACATTTATTTGTCTTTTTCTAAAGAATTAATAAAAACAAAGAAAATGTAAGGATATGTATTTAATTTTTTTTAACGAACTTGTGATATAATATACATATTTTTAAGTTCTCCTCTGGTACGTTGTAACCAAGCATTACTGTAATATGCAAAAGATAATAAGAAAGAATTTAATAAATAAGATATTTTTACATGTGTAAAATTAATTTTCATTTATACTTGCATGTTGTTTTATTTTTCATGTTTTAATATCTGAATCAGGAGTAAACCTAAAACATTTGTAAAATAGTTACAGGGATTTTAAAATTTTATATATGTATAGCTCTTAACGAGTTTTTTTAGTTTTAATTTTTAAACCTTTTGAAAGGTCTTCTGAAAGGAACACTTCTCTGCTTATTTTTAGGCACTGACAGTTCAGTTACATGCATCGACGCCACCTTCTCCAGCATATGCCACGAGAACCATAAGAGATACTACAACAAATACGGCCTGGATGACGATGGCTTAATTATAGACAACGGAGATGGCTTGACGTCTTACCACGGCCCCCGACTGGGAATGTGCGTGGTCGGCTGTGGGGACGGATCCGTGAGACTGTTTGATCGGAGATGCAATCCATCGGAGGCCAGAGTGAGGGTATGGATGGAGCACTCCGCTTTGGTTTTGGGGGTCCAATTGAAGGACAATTTGATAGTTAGCGGCAGGTAAGATATAACGTATTTGAACTTGTAGAATATAAATTTCAACAAAGTTTATAAACTTTTAAATTATAGAATATTATAAAATTTACCAAAAGTGATTGTTAGAACTTTCAAGATTGATATTAATAAAACCTTTTCTATAATTTTATCAAAAAACTCCTATAGGAAACCTCCTATTTTAACGGAACTGAGTGCTAAAGGTTTCTAAAAATTTTAAATTTAAATATTAACTTTTATAATTCCATAATCAGTGTAAAATATCTCTTCATCACTTTCATATCCAAAAGTATATTTTATATTTACTTGTTTAAAATATAGAAAGATCCATCAACCTAATAAACTGCCTGTGTTGGGTAGAGTGATGGTTAGATTGTCTAAATGTTTCGTCTAGTCGATAATAATCTACAAGAAATATCAGATAAATTTGAAGTTTTCAATGAATATAATACATTTATTGTAGATTATAAGCAATTTATATGAGAGTTCATCACATTCTAATGATTTTTTTGAACGTTAAGTTATGATCAGTACATCAACATAATGTTAGTACATGTTGAAAATTACTTTTAGAAGTAAAACTGCCATTTTACTACATAAAATTATACATTAAAGTTGCCCAAAATATACACATATTTAATAGGCATCCAGCATTACATATAATGTCATCAGCCGCCATTTTAGCTCGAAAGTACTGGACCATAATCGGCTAAATCACGTCGCTTGCTCCTATGTCTGATCTGTTGATTCGGCCCACTCTGAGTTCAGGGGTCTGCAATTCATTTCGTGGTTGCCATGGAGATTCGGTAGCTGGCGCCACCACATTGTCCCACTGATAACTACAAAGTGTCAGTGTGGCATACTCGCAGAACTAAAGACTATAGAATGAAGAAGGTATATTACCTTTCATACGATTTATGTGACTACAACATGGTTTCCCTGTCCGGTGAGAAGTTTGGGCATTGAGTAAACGGTATATAAGTTACATATAAAATGCATTGTCTGTTTTTCTTCTCTTGAAGTAAGAGTTAAAGCATGTATGAAGAAACTCTGTGTACTATTAAGCTCTCATAAATATCGTGTCACTTCATGGTGTGTCATCCAAAGTACCAAGAAAAATGCCGGCTTCTGTCATCGAGTGTGAACTGCGCAGAATCCGTACAGGACCGAATCCTTCATTTCCGGCCGTCAAAATATCACAAAACCTGTATCAGACTTTTTCCACTTTATAGTCTTTATTTCTGTGGGCATACTCTATCTATCAAAAGTGGACAGTAACACTAGTAACAGCTGTTGCACTTTATGTGCTAGTCTAGTCTGACTATTTGATATTTTTGATTTCAGTCGTGCTGGAGATGTGAAAATTTATGATATCCGAAAGAACGATTCTATACATACCACACAAGCTGTTCAAAATAGTGGAATGTCTTGCATTTCAATACATCGTAACGCCAATACCTTTGCTTGGTAAGTAATACAGTTTAACTAAAATATCTCGCTTTATGCATACAGTGCAGTTAAAATCATATTGAAAATTCTTTAATACTTTCCTGAATATTTTCCAAAATTGAGTCCAAAGATTTTGTGTGATTTAAATCATTTGAAATAATTGAAATAAACAATATTTGAAAAATATTAGGGAATTTGTTAAAACATTATCAAAAATCGGGGAATTTTAATCAGTTAGGGAACTTTTTTTTAGTTATTATAAAATTAAAATTTCATATTCATATTTCATTTGTATCTATAAAATAAGTTAAAATTGCGAACGTACATGATTTTCATATGTTTTGTTGAGTGCTGTTTAATAATTTTTTTCTCTACTTCTTGTGTACACATATCTGTAGTGGTTTGAGGATTGAAAATGGCATTTTAGAGTACAATGTTACTTCTAGGGCCGGTACTTTCATTCCCGATTAAAGTGTTAATCGGCTGTCGAATATAATCCATATTTAGACATGTTAACTATCTTATCTTTTATATTTTTACCCAAAACAATGAATATCTATATAAAAAAATGTTTTGTGAAGGAAAGTCAATACCTATATTAAGAAAAATGAAAAATGTATTCCCATTAATATTTTCAATTGCGATTAATGTAATGTAAATGATAAAAATGTTTTTTTTTATTTTTGATTTTTGTTCATCAACCATGTGAAATGAACATGTTCAATGTTATGAACTTGGTTTGTTTTTGTAACTTGTTAATTTTAAATTTATAAAAAAATGTGCTCTTTACTTTCTAGTAACATTTTTTATTTGCCTTTGAAATATTAAATATTTTACAATATGTTGTGTGTGTGTGTAACTTATTACACACGATTTATCGATTTATTTTCCTTATTAGCTTTAGACTTTAACTTTATAAACTGTTTTCTAATATTCCCCGGAGAGCTAATATACTTATTTAAATGTTTCTCCATCCTATTGCACTTCTTAAAAATTGTTTTTGAGCAAAAGTTACATTTATACTCATTCATGCTCAAGGCAGAAAAATATAGCCAAATTTTTGATTTTGGCGTCATAATTGTTCATTTATAAAGTATTTGTCTATTAAATTAACTGATTATTTTATTAACTTTGCCAAAAATTTGGACATATACATATAAATAATTAGGCATTCCAGAACACGTGTCAAAAAAATGGCTTCCGAGGATCGAAGTAAATTTTTGTGGTTTTTACTCCGAATACCTCTTATTCAGAAATTCTAAAACCACATTTTATCTTCAAATAACATTAAGGAAATTGAATATTTTACTAGAACTCGGAAATATTGATGGGAATTAGTTTTATGGTAAATTTTTGTCTGTCAACAAAAAAAGAGAAATTAACAAAATATATAGGTAACAAACACTTTCATGTATTTATAAGATGTATCCTACCTTTCGCAATTTAAATATGTTGTAAATAAACTTCATCACACAGATTTATGGGTTCTGTTTGATATAACTCCCATTTTTGATAGGTCATTGAAATTGAAATGCCTAATTTCAAGAGTTTATATTTTTAAAATTTCTTCTTCTTCTTCTTGCTTTTTTCTTTGCCTTTGTCCATTGAACATATAGCCAGCTTCACTCTTATTTTACTTTTTCTTTAGGTCAAAGAATGCATGATACAACTGCACTGATATCAGTGTTGCCAGGTCACCAAATGATTTTGTACCACAAATTGTGGGAAAATGTACCACAATCAAATTGTACCACATAAAGAAACAATTTTAAAATCTGCAAAGCCAAAAAAAAAGACGTGAATATAAGACATATTATTTATTAACTTAAATAAAAAAAGATACAAAAGGAAACGAAAGCAGAACAGACCAACAGACTCAATACCTACTGCTAAAAAAATAAACAAATAAACATAAATAAAGTTTAAACCTTTCTATTTACCTATATGAAGGTTTTCTATTTAAAAGGCTACTTGAAGGTTGCTAAGTGTAGCACGTTTCATTACCTAGCATATCTGCAGAAAGTAAGATTGAATTGCAGCAGGTTTCAATTTGTAACCTATTCCTAAGATAATTTTTAATCATATTTAATTTTGAAAAACTGCACAGTAAAAGTAAACGATAGACGGAAGATGGCAGCGCGGCAAGCGACAACAGTTTTGAGGAATTTCAATTTTCGAGATTCGAGATTTACTTAACTTTTAACCACGGACTTTTAACTTAACTCATAACGATAGATGGCAGCACGATAAGCGATAACGCGGGACGTTTTACAGGCAGTTTCAATTTTCGGTATTTACTTAACCGTATAACCGTATTAATCCATTTCGTCTGAATTGTCATACATTTTATACCACATTTCGAGCTTTTTAGAAATGTAGTATCACTGTATTTTTCGTTATAAGAATGTGCCACATGTGGTATAATTATACCACTCTGGCAACACTGACTGATATGCTCATAACTTTCGTTTGTTCTGCGCATGACGTGTTTCGGGATGCAAAAATGGCGATGCGATGCGAAAATTCAAATACCTTAAGGGCAATATAATTATTTTCGTGTTTATCAATTGTTTTTGCTCATAACTGACGTCACGATCAATCGATAGACCACACCCCCATGCGCATTGGCATATCTGTGTAGTTGTATCATGAAAGAATGCACAATTAATTAAGTGTATCTGGGACTTATCATATTCTCTTGCCTTTTACATTATTTAACATGTATACATGCCTCTGTATATATATACATATACACATAATATTTTGAACCGTCTACACTTATGCACATACATTACTTTGTTTCAGTTTAACAATTATCAACAAAATTACAAGAAAATAACTAACATATCTTTAATTATGTACCAATCTTAAAAATTAACAAAGACTTTTTTGCTGGAATTTATCAATGTAACAAATAATTCCGCACACGCGCACACAACTTTTCTATCTTGAAAAGGGTCCTCAGGACATGTCTACTTTTCACAATACGTCCAATGGACATGTCCGAGGCACATCTCTAAATTTGAATATCCGCAACATGATATGTGGTGTGAGTCAACTATTTTGTAGTTTTTTACATTCATTAACAAATGCGGCCTTGAAACAGGATCGGGGAAATTTTCCATAATTTACCAGAAAATTTTCCCAGTAATATTTTTCTGGAAAGTTAACACTACTGCGAACAAACAATTACGTTTTGTAATTAATAACTTCTAAAATTCGTTGAATCTGAACAAATGATTATATTAATATAATAAAACATCTCATTTTTAGCGGATCCCTGAACCAGTCCGTAAGCATCTATACGTTAAAGGGAACCTTGATAAACACCATCCGCTTCTACGAGGGCTTCATGGGTCACAAGATCGGCCCGGTGACATGTTTGAGCTATCACCCTCACAAAGTTGCCTTGGCAACCGGCACCTTGGACTCCTGCGTGAACGTGTACAGCTTAGAGGGACGCAGGTGACGAGATTCCCAGCCCTAGGCCCTATTATGGGGCCTGCTGGGCTATTATTAGCACCATATATCCGAGTCAGTTTGATTCGAATTAATGCAATCACGAGGTGAGAGGAGTCGGAATAGATTTTTATGACGGCGGCGCTGTGTACGTTTAGAGACTAGGTTATTTTTATTTAAAGTCTGAAATTTGTGTTCTCGACGAGTTTCGAAGGGTACTTAAAACCAAATTAATACAGGGGTAGAAAATAATTTTCGAACTGAGTTAGCTATGTGTGATAAAAATTAGACAAACAGTTTCTGATACAGGGTGTCCCTGAATTGCACGTACCAGTAAGCAACCATGACTTGTTGAAATTCAAATATGGCAGTGGAACCCGTCATAATTATACACGAAATGCGCTATTTAGGCATTAAGTGACACTAAAAATGCAAATATGCTATACAGTTTAAATTAAATAAGGTTTGTTCATATCGCATGGATGTTAGTAAGTGACATTTTTTCATGAAATTAATATCGGCATCTAAAAGTTGCCTAAATTAGTACGCCAGTTAAAAAACATTCATATTATTTTTGTTGATCTGATTAACATGATTTTTTTTCTGTTTGAATATATTAACACTTTAAATTTCCAAAGAAATGAGGTAAAAATCATCCATGTATGTAATATTTCTAATATCTGTCGAATCGAGCAAATTTGCTTAGTGGGCTGTAATTTTTTACCTCATTTTCTTGGAAGATTTCTTGCTAAGTGGTGTCATGTGTTCTGACATTGCAAACTAGAAAGTCAAATTTCAAATATGAAAATTGTCTACTTATCTATTTGTCAAAAGTGGACAAATAAACTGAATGCATTGAACTTGTAGTTTGTGACACCAATTAATTTTATATTATTGTAGTCTCATCTTTCATAATAAAATTCATTACACAAATATTCCAAAATAATGGAAATTGTAGATCAATTTATTTCCGTAGAAAAGTTGATACATGTTTTCAGATTGTGCTTTATAGTTTTTGAAGTAAATTTTATAATTAAATTATTAAATACATTATTAAACATATTATATATTTTGACAAGGACACCCATTTTAAAATACATGTATAACTATAATACAAACAAGCTAAACAAGAAACAGAAAAAAAACTCAGAACTAACAAAGCACAGAATACAAAAACTATTAAAAACTTATAATAAAAACTAACAAATAAATCTCAGAGAAAATAGTTAAAGCTAAGAAATTTGCTATTGATCAATTTATTTAGAAAACTCACCTTGTATAGAAAGTTTTTAACTGAGATGATCAATTTAAGTTATTTTTGGACACCGATAATTGAATTTAAATTAATTAAATTACATAAAGAAATGTCAGATACTGTATTCACGAAGTATATTTTTTCCAGAAACTTTCAACATCAGCACGTTAATTAACACTGCAGTTTTTAATATAAGATGGCTTAAGGTAAGATTTGTCATATTTAACCTCGAAGAACTGATAGTTGTCCACTGGTACATGCATTTAGGGACAACTCGTATATATCTTAATGATGAGAATGAAATTGTTATATAGGAAATTGTATGATATATCTGTATATCAATTATGTATTAAATTATCCTAATCTTTTCATTTCTTCTCAATTCGCATATTATGTTATTCTAATTGAATACACATCATTGTAGTAAATTTGTTGGATAGCACTCCCAATCAAATTTACAGTTAATGTCTTGAAACTTTATAGTCGATATTGGTATATTTTTTTGAGTCTGAAGAGTTTCCGTGATCCACTATTTGGCTCTAGTGAAAAAAGTCTGTGTTTTTATGCACCTCATTGTCATTGTATTTATTCGATTGTTGACGTTGATATAAATTTATAATTTTTTTGCCCTTTAGTCTTTGTTTCGATTAGAATTTGGTTTTGTGTCCCTTCCAAATCATATTTTTATATACAAATTACAAAGTGATTGCATTTAAAGTTACTAATTACTTAATATGTTCTTTACTTATTTAAAAATTTGATGTGAAGCAAATGATTATATTATAGCAAAACGCTGTATTGTATTGAGATATTGAGAACACATCGTTGTGCTCTTAGTTGAATTTCCAAATCTCGTGTTCACCAAAAATACGCTTGATGTTTTTTTATCCTAGAAAGTATGTAAGTTACGAGGCCTGGCTTGAATGCCAGCATCTTCTTTTGTAAATATTTCCGCGGGTCGCCATGTGTAAATATATATTTTTTCCATTATAGCGGCCCTGTATGTGTAAAAAGTTTTCATATATTCAATGCAATTAGCGATTTAGTTAATTTAACTAATAATTTAATATTGTTGTCACAACAGACGTGTGTATATTTTAGCTGCTAGTATTTTTGTGATCATACGGTTAATGCAGGAATTTATTTTTGAGACTGAACACATTTTCTGTTTTAATTACTTCTAAGGTATAATTATTATTCTTTTATTTTATATTGTAATATGATGTATAATATATCATTATGTTTGGTATATTAGGTGGGGTGCTGCTAAACAAAAATGGGCTGGTTATTTAGTTGCAATGTTTATAAACGTGAATGCTAGCAGGTTTGTATGATTTTAAAATAATATATGCAGAAGGCTTACTATAGTTGTGACTGGCTTCAAAATATTTAAAAATTGTTTAATAAAGTAATAGGAACTGGTCGTTTCCAATAAACATGTTGCAAATCCACTTAGTGCATTAAAATGAAGAAAATCATACCATCTTGAATAAATATAGCTATGTGATTTAATTTTATACATTCTTTGCAACGATTTATTTGCGTTATCTACATATTCTTTTTCATATCCTACGTCAGTTGTTGACTTTTGACATATTATTAGTTTGCCTGTTTGAAAATCAGCCTTATGAAGGGGGTTGGAACCTTTGGTGTGAAGATAACACTGACGTAGTTTTCCACATAGCACCAAAAAACTATAAGCACTCGACAGGCGTTTCGCCAATCAAGTTTGCACAATCTATAAATGATGCCAACTTGGTTGTCGAAATTCACGTCAAGTGCAGTATAGTATTTTGGTGTTATGTGGAAAACTACGTCAGTTTTATGAAACTTAACTGTTCTTGTTACATGCTGCTTACATACTGTTACAGGGATACATCATAGACCCGAAAATCCCCATTCTTGTTATAAAAATGTGAAAGCGGCATGTGATATAGAAATTATTTCAAATTTGTCAAATGTGGCAGTTACTATTTTTAGTTTATCCAGCGTACATGTTATCATGTATGAACAAGTATCTGGTTGCACTTTGATGTTGAAAGTTTGCCGCCGATGACCTTCAATGATTCTGACGTCTTGATAGACGACGGTCGTTCATAAAAATCCAACTAATCAAATGAGAAATGAATAATTAAAAGTCAATCACAGCCTTGTACACTGGTGGCGGCTGCGGGTATATGGTTGCATTTTTTGAAGGGACACTATGTTTAAACGTTTCAAAATACTCGTCTACTTAGACAGACTTTCACAAAATAGGCAAGTGTCTATACTTGTTAAGTATGTACACTGGTTTATCTGTTTCCATAGAACAGCGTCGTTTCTGAATACTGCCAAAGCTTTTAAATTGAAAATCATTGTAACATTTTGACAAACATATACTAGAATAATTTCTGTATTTCGCATCTGTTTTCTAAAAAATATAACATCATCAGACAGTTCTGTTGATTGCGACCATAATATACATATATTAAAGGTTGTTCAGACATTTGTTATATGTTTTTCCTCATAATAAGGCAGGATCATTATCCACTTTACATTATCCATTATGCACACATTAGTCACAGGACTGGAGCCTGTGAGTTTCGTTTTGAAGAGAAATATGGAACCTATAAAATCATAATTATTGTATTTGTTATACATTACATACATTTGAAAATCAGTCCTATGAAGGGGGTTGGAACTTTGGTGTGAAGATAACACTGACGTAGTTTTCCACATAGCACCAAAACACTATACTGCACTCGACAGGCGTTTCGCCAATCAAGTTTGCACAATCTATAAATGATGCCAACTTGGTTGGCGAAATTCACGTCGAGTGCAGTATAGTGTTTTGGCATTATGTGAAAAACTTGAATACATGTAGAATAGCAACTTATGATAATCTACCATCCTATGATGTGAAATAATTTTATACATATCCTTTTTGATGGTACCTCACATTCCTAATAACGTTGAGGGAGAATTCAGAGTGAAATGGATAAAGGATGCAGGCTCATGTCTTCTGTAAGGGGCCACCTGACGAATTTAAAACGATTGGTTGTTGCACCACAGTCGAAGGATTTTTGACCAACTCTCAAGAATCCTGAGCAAATTAAGTCTCTTATATAGGTCTGACATTTATTAGAATGTCAGGCAGATTTGAGGAGGCTCATGCAATGAAGAGTAGGATAAGGGTCTGCAAAAAATGCCAACTAATGTCGACTTCACAGGCTTCAGCCGTCCCACTACTGCTACTACCTCTACACTTCCTTAAAAGAAAAAAAGAGGTTTTTTTGTATGTATAATGCAAGCTTGATGTTTTATGTCTTGAAAGTTGAGATCTACATACATAATCTACAGAAAGGCAAATAAGTTTGTTTATATATAAAAAACTTACTTAGTTGATTGAATCAACCTTTACTTGTTGAAAATCCATGTTTAACTCTTGAATTAAAAGATTAAATCACATTAAGTATTATAATACTTATATATTATATGATAATTAAGTACTATAATATATTAAACATAATATATTAAATCATAAAACTGTACTTGTTTTAACTCAAGAGTTAAAAATTTACTTCTAATTTGGTTTGATAGTGAATTTGTTTAAACGTATCATACAAATGATTTTTACTTAGTACTACTTATATTGCAGATATATTGATTAACAGAGAAATTAATAAATTTAAATTTTGTAGGTGAAGATAATAGAGCATAACATGATGAATATAAAAATAAGAAATAATATTAGAAATGCCTATTTAACTAACAAACATAATGCAACATGCATTGGCAGCACCTTTTACCGCTTTTTACAAGTAGGAGCAATGTTCCACCCATGGTACATATAAGTGGAAGCTATTTTACTATTCAAACTCATAAGAAAACTATAATTTTAGCTTATAATTCAGTGGTATGATTTTTTTCTTTACTAAATACATACACTTCACCAGTGACAACACATCTACCTGCTCGACTAAAAATTGCCTTCCAGTTTATAGAACTAGAATCCTTATAGATGACCGAGTAAACCATTTTAAACTATTATTTGTTTTTTATATAATTTTAGGTTATTTCTAGATGTAATGAATGGAACTCAGGATTTGATTGTTTATTTTTCTGATCATTATTTTCATCCATATTGTATCTGTCTTGATTTATTTTGTATTCTATTTTAGGGAGATTGATAAGTGCAATTTGTATTTTTTTTTCCAAGAATTTTAAGTGGAATGTGGAAAATAAGTGGCAATTTGCTATTTAAGTTTCAATTTTTCAGTAAAATTTTATTTCTGCTACTTAATTTCCACAGAGTGGTAAAATATTTAAAAATTTTAACATTGTACATGCAGTGAATGTCTAAACTGTCCCTCTTGCTGAATTTTAAGTTAATTTGTTAGAAAATTTCCTATTATTAATTTTTTTGTGAAATTGTTTTTTTTTTCGTTTTAAGACACTGTACTCATTTGAAAGATATTTCAATTCTCCACATATTCATTTTAGAATCAAGTGGTCCACTTTCAACTCGACTCTCAAGTTATAAGTGGTTCTATAAATGAACTCATAATTAAATAGAAGAACACTGATAATTTCAGTAATAATGAGTTAGAATCTTGTGGATAGGACTTTGTATTTCAACAACATTGCATATCCGATATTCTTCAACTACGACATTTTTCACGTTTTAATAATTTTAAGTTGAAAATACTTGAGATGTCTTTGATTAAAGTAGAAACAAATTTATCATCAATTGTTTATTCAAAATAATTCACTTTATGTTTGGGAATCTTTTAACAGTTATTTCAAATGTTAGCAGGATGGAAGAGTTGACACATGTTGTATATTCTCTATATGTAAATTATTTTATATGTTAAGATTGTTTTTTATTTTTGTTGC
This sequence comes from Pogonocherus hispidulus, assembly GCA_963924545.1. Classification (NCBI taxonomy): domain Eukaryota; kingdom Metazoa; phylum Arthropoda; class Insecta; order Coleoptera; family Cerambycidae; genus Pogonocherus; species Pogonocherus hispidulus. The sequence continues at coordinate 9,317,008 of OZ004698.1, forward strand.
CAATAAAAAAATTCGACAGTTACTGGTGTTTAAATGAATAGATATTTATCCTTAAATCTACAAACCTACAAAAACTTCATTCATCTGTTAAAAAATTGCTTTTATCCTGTTACTAGTGTAGTTATGAAAAGCTGTACCATTTAAAAATGTTTATTAGGGGCACAAAATATTAAATATATTATTATAAATTAACATTTGAACAGGGTATCTAAACATCAAAGCTGCATTAAGTATCTGAGATATTATTAGGAGAACAGAATGTATTAAGAGGTATTCTGCGAAATTCAAGTGTGCTGCTAACAGTTTCAAAATATGCAATTTATCCTATAAAAGTTACATACATTGAAGTGTTATTAGGAGCACAGAAAGTATAAAGAGGTGTCCTATGACACTTTGCTCCTGTTATATACCTCCTTTACTTGCTAGTATCCTGTTACCAGTGTAGTTTCCAATAAAAGCTTTTCAACCAAATTTACATTTTAACATCTGAAAAATTATTAGGAGCACAGAAAGTATGAAGAGATGTTCTGTGTTCTGCTCCTGGTTATTATACCTCCTTTACTTGCTAGTATCCTGTTACCAAAATGTAGTTTCAATAAGTTTTTCAACCAAATTAACAATTGGACAGGTATCTAATATCAAAGCTGCATTATTTGAAATATTATTAGGAGCACAGAACGTACGAAGAGGTGTTTCTTGTGCTCCTGGTTATTATATACCTCCTTTACTTGCTAGTATCCTGTTACCAGCGTAATTTGCAATAAAAGCTTTTCAACCAGATATACATTTTAACAGGTATCTAAATATCAAAACTGCATTATCTGAAATATTATTAGGAGCACAGAAAGTATGAAGAGGTGTTCTGTGAAGTTCTGCTCCTGGTTATTATACCTCCTTTACTTGCTAGTATCCTGTTACCAGAATGTAGTTTCAATAAGGTTTTCAACCAAATTAACAATTGGACAGGTATCTAATATCAAAGCTGCATTATTTGAAATATTATTAGGAGCACAGAAAGTACGAAGAGGTGTTTCTTGTGCTCCTGATTATTATATACCTCCTTTACTTGCTAGTATCCTGTTACCAGCGTAATTTGCAATAAAAGCTTTTCAACCAGATATACATTTTAACAGGTATCTAAATATCAAAACTGCATTATCTGAAATATTATTAGGAGCACAGAAAGTATGAAGAGGTGTTGTTCTGTGAAGTTCCCCTGATAATATAGGTACCTCCTTTACTTGCTAGTATCCTGTTACCAGTGTAGTTTTCAACCAAATTACCTTTTGAACGAGGTAGGTACTTAAATATCAGGGCTGCATTATTTGAAATATTATTAAAAGCACAGAAAGCATGAAGAGGTGTTTCTTGCGCTTCTGGTTATTATATACCTCTTTTACTTGCTAGTATCCTGTTACCAGCGTAATTTGCAATAAAAACTTCAACCAAATATACATTTTAACAGGCAGCTAAATATCTGAAATATTAGGAGCACAGAAAGTATGAAGAGGTGTTTTGCTCCTGGTTATTATATATCTCCTTTAATTGCTAGCCTCCTGATACCAGTGAAGTTTTCAATGAAAGCTTTAGAGCCAAATTAACTTTTGGACATAACTGGGCTAATTAAATTGTTTACTTGTAAACAACTTTATAAAGAGTGTCGGTTATTTCAAAAATATTTAATGTGAAATTTAGCTGTTCTAATACCTCATTATCTTGGTAAAGAAATTACCTCTAACTACCGTTTAGACAAAATATCTCAGTAAGTGGTATTAGGAGCATAAGGAACAAAAATGTGAGGATACATGATAAAACAAAACTAAAATAAACGTCAAACTATTTTTATTAATAGAAATTCATGTATTTCATGTCATTAATAAAAACTTAGTGCCAATCAGTAGATCCTCCCCAGTTAGGTGCGGCTGGTTGAGGTTGGGTATTGGTAGCAGACCACTGCTCTTGTGCAACCTCGGTTGCCCAGTCATCAGTAGGAGCCACAGTATAAGCCGGAGTACCTGCAACTGGTGGAACTACAGCGGCAGGCTCTGCAGTCCACTCTGTGGTTTCAGTGGTGGTCCAATCAATTTCCTGAGTATCGATGGGTGCAGGAATTTCAGGTGGCTTGACAACAGCGGCCACAGCTTCCTTGGCAGCCTGCTCTTCTTTTTCAGCTTCTTCTGGTTCACGGTAGAAGAACAAGTCAACGACAACATCCCATTTGGTATCACGGGGGATAGTTCCACGGAGACGAAGAACCTTGAATTAAAAATGAAGTTTAGTTTAGGTATTGCAAAGTGAAGAAGTGCTAATTTACTTGATTAGTATCAGGTGGAAAAATTATGTAATATCATGGTTATTCAGATATATGGGAACTTGATTTGTCATCATGTAAATATTTATAAAAACAAAGTTTTGAAATTAAATGTACGCGACGGAAGGTGGAAGCAAATTATTTCCACGGTTAATAGTAAGTTAAAGTATTAAAGTCTGAACAAAAATTGTAAATCACACCTACCTCACGAGTCAAAAGCCACCATAGAAGACCGATGCTGTGTGGAGCCTTGTTGTTACCAGGAATAGCAATATCGACGAACCTCAATGGAGAGTCAGTATTGCAGAGGGCAATAACTGGAATGTTGACGTAAGAAGCTTCAGTGATTGGTTGGTGGTCAAAAGCGGGATCAGTAACAATTAAGAGACGGGGCTCTCTGAAGGCTGCTTGAATTTGATTGGTGAAGGCACCTAGAAGAAAAGTTAATGTAGATATTGTTTATACAATAAAATTATACAATTTAATAATCAATGATTTAAGTTTCAGTAATTACATAATATAATCACCTACAATCATAGGTTCCTTAGTAGTAATCATCATTAAATTTTAAATTATTATCGAAAGACTTCCATTCCCAAGAGAAAAGTAATCAGAGTTTCATTAAAAATACCGTGTGTAAAAAAAAAACCTTACGGCATACCAAACAGTTTAAATATGTAAACTCTAATTGGCTGTTTATAATACTGGGGACTGCTGTATAAAAAGGATCGGAATTTAAAATTTTGGCAAATAGGCAAGAGGATCTGGGAAAGTTCTCACCCGATAAGGTAATCGGCTTCATTAAGACATTAAATATCTGTTTAATAAACTAAAATGGATCTGCATATGAAAAATTATGAAAGTCCAAGCAATTGTAACAAAGTAAAAAACATTTGAGGAACAAAAACAAATTCTTTTGAGACAAAAACAACCATGTCAATTTTAGTCAAGAACCCTAAACAAAGAAGGACTGATCAATTCATTCATAAAAATTTGAAGGTCATTTTCAACAGATTTCTCGTAAAACGTCAGTGGATCCCCTATTGCCAAATTTGCCTCTAATTGCAATTTCAAAAATTTTCAGTCAAAATATCCAACCCAATATTATTTCAGAGACTGTATTAATGCAATTAAATGTGATTTTAAAGTACTTATATATGTGTTTTACGATATATATCTTACGATTTGAAGTGCGTTGTGCAAAAATCGTTGTCGATTTGACAACTGTGATAACTTGTGTTTTGTTAATCAGTGCACAGATTACTATGATATGATACAGAAATACTTTGATATGATGACATGACTGATGACAGTGATGACATTCCAAAGACAACCGAGACATTCTACATGACAATGTGACATATATAGGTTATGTTAAAAGGTTAAAGCTGTCAAATTAAAACAAAGAGGATATTTAAATTTCAAATCTCCCGCTAAAGGGAATCCACTGACGTCACATAAGTGATAAACAAATGTGATTGGCTATTACTGATTGATCAGTCCTTCTTTGTTTAGGGTTCTTGAATTTTAGTACACTAACGTGGTGCCCAGGCATTTGTTTTCTTTATAATTTGTGATCAACTAGAAAATATATTTTGTAAAGATAAATCTTTAGGGGTTTTCATCACTATTATATGGCATTTTTTATGAATAGTCGCTTCCAATTATTTTTTATTACAAGTCCACATTAGGGATGGACAAACTATCGATAGTTTTTTTATTTTCGATATTATCAATACCTGTACCAATTATCGAAAAACTAAAAATAGTTTTAAAGTGTGTGAACCTTCAAAATTTATTATGAAGAAATGTGTAAATAAAGCGAAGTATTCGGCCACTGATTACAGAATTTTGTGGCATATTTGCAACTTGCGTAATTTTACGATTACAAAATGAACTTATCAATACTTATGAATACAATATCATAACAGTTAATGTAGCTACTTACATTATTACGATACACTTGAACCTAAATAATTGTGAAAATTGAGATATCAAGTAAAAATTGCAGTAATCTATTCAGCTATTGGCAGTAGCTAAATCAAAGCTAATCTATGAAATATGAATAAAAAGTATTAATACGCTGATATTAGTGGTAGGTAGAATCGAATAAAAGTATCAGTTTATTCGATACGAAAATATATCGAATACATTTATCGAATACTTTTTTTTAATAAATATAAAAATGTATCGATAATAAATACTGATGTTTTCATATTAAAAAATATTTTCAGGACAGGTTAATTTTATTATGAGTAGCTTAAGTACTCATATGTAATAAAAAGGTACATTTTGTTATTTAGTATACAGTTCTTGGCATTTCAAATATATCATACTTAATAAAGTATCCTTATTTGTTTATAAAGAAGAGAAGTAATAATTTAATAATGATCCCACCTAAAATATACAAATATATAAATAATAACAGAGCAGAGGGTACCCAGCACCCAACCGCTTTGATTGTTTATCTTAAATAGTGCGTTAATAAATCACTCATTTTAAAGACTTAAAATATTTCTCCTATTCGGTAATCGGTATTTTACGAGAATAAAAATAAGACATGGTGTTGGCGAAAAAATAGTGAATACTAAATTGTTATTTACCAGGGGTAAATCTTCCAGCAATGGGAGTTGCTCCAGTGTGGGCCGCAAACTTCAATACAGCACGTTGTCCATATGGACGAGATGAAATTACGAAAACTTCAGCTGGCTGTTCAATAGCTACAATGGCACGTGCTGCTAGGAGGAGTTTTTCCCAGGTTTTGCGCAAGTTGATGATATGCACACCATCGGCACGACGTTTGTACGCATACTGTTCCATTTGGAAATCTACATTCGTTGTTCCAAGATGAGTACTAGCGGCCAACATCTTGGTAACATCATCCTCTCTAAGGCTTAGAACCTCTAGACCTCCCGACATCTTTACGTTGTATTAAGTTACGAAAAACCTAAAACAACATTTTAATAGGTTAAGTTTGAAACGCTTCTAATATTAGTTAAAAAGTTCTACTATTCAATGCTCTTTTTAATACAAAATTATTTGCTTTAAACTAAATTGTTTCATATAGGTACTAATAATGATTTACGATAATATACAATTTTTATTGTACTCATGTAACAAATTCAAAGTTTGGTTTCTTTAATTTTCAAAATTGAAAATAAATTAAACCTACTATATACAGAGAATTATTTATTTACTTTTGAAACTACAAAATTAAAAGAAATTAGACAAGAATACTAAAAGATCATTTGTATAATTTAAGAAAATTAGAAAATAACTTACGTGAAAAGATGCCACAGGGAGAATTTCTGTTTGAAAGAAATATTTCTTCTTCCTCTTCTAGAATTTCAATTCAAAATTCAACCACAACCACTAAATTATATTTATTATAGTTCAGTGGTTGCGCTACCATAATATAGTTCAGTGACCACAACATACGGCTACACTAGCGCTGGTTGTGGTTGACGTGGACTGTTTACCTGGAAATAACCACTGATCACGGTGCTTAATGTAAGTTCAGAATAGGTTCAGTTAAGCGGTCATAAGGGATTTCTTTTGGGCTACCCTACTTAGTTTCATCAGTTTCATTCTTCTTTCACTTCTTTCTTTATAATAAACAAGGGTAATACATACTTGCGGCGTGTTTTGAGAATTTACCACCAAGCAGATATAATTATGCATTTTATTTTAGTATTATTCTTATTTATCATTTATGCGAATGATTTCAATATTCGGATTTAATGAATATTTTAATACGTAATTTTAACATGAATGAATCCATGAAATGTCATCAGTGAAATTACTTCTTGTATTAATTGGTAGTCCTTGTATATAATTTGTGGTTGTAGTTCCATTCTGTGGTAGTTCCTTTGTGAGTAGAAATATTCTGTGGTGGGTAGTTTATTCGTGTTTGTGTGTGTAGTTTTTTTGACTTTGAAAAAATTATCTAATATGTATTACTTATAGATATTTTCCGTTTTATTTAAACAATTCTTTTTATTTATGGTTTCCAGGTATCATAGATTAGGAAAGGTAGTACATAAGTTGCAACCATATATTTTATGTTGCAACCCCCTAAGGTAGTATCACGTACTCATATATTTTATGAGCACATACTTCTATCACAGCTTAAACTTATCTATTCTACATACCTATGTAGGTAGTATACACGAAAATGTTTGATTATCGATTAAATTAAAATATGATCCAATTCCTATATTCTTTGAAATGTAGCTTAATTAAATTAAATAAAAGATGTTTATAAGTTCACGCTTTTTTATAATTTTTGTTTATTTTATTTCAATTCAATTATTTGTTTTGTTTATAAAGTACCTAGATTATCTGGATACATTTTTGTGTTTTAATTGCACAGAAAACGATATATTAAACATCCAGTTTGACTATATTATAGGTAAGTACGTAGATAATTCTTGGAAAAGTTATTAAATTCGAATATAAAATTCATGTTTACTAGTGGGTTGTGGTTCTGCTGGTGCTGTAATAGCACGAAGGTTAGCTCAGATTAAAAATGCAAACATTCTTATTTTGGAAGCTGGAAAGCAGAGTAACAGTTTATTAGATATACCATCAATTGGTCTATTACTACAAAAGACTCCTTTCGATTGGCAATATGTTACAGTCCCACAGTCATCGTCTTGTTTTGCACTGGATAATAATGTAAGTAGAATGTAAGTAGAATTCTAAATGCAAACAAGGTACTAATACAAAATTGTACAGGCAAGCCACTGGCCTATGGGCAAAATTGTTGGGGGCACCAGTATGTTAAATAATATGATATACGTTAGAGGACACCCGGATGACTTTAAGCATTGGTTTAGTAATGATACAAATTACGATTTCACTACAGACATTTTGCCATATTTTGAAAAATCGGAAAGCTACATCTCTGACGGTAAGTCTCCAGCAATGTAATATAATGTCTCTTTTAAATAATATTTCAGATGATGCAGGAGGTTCAGTGTATCTTAGTGATCAGTTTTATAAGTCCATATTGCCAGACTTTATATTAAATGCCGCAAAAGCTTTAAATTTTGGAGTGTCAGAAGATGTAACAAACTGCAGGCAAGGTATGATGAGATATTCTTTGTTTGTTATTTGAAGAAGGTGAAAGAATTTCTTTAAAATTCTGTCATTAAAATAATTTAATTTTAACATAAGACATTGCCATTATTCTTGCAGTGTATTTTAAGGATTGAGTTTTGTTATGAATAGAGTGAACTTCCTGTGAAATATACCATTTGGAGCCCTATGCCTCATGTTAAAAAGTATAACTTGAACACATTCCAGTATGATAACTTTACAAGTAAATTAAATATAAATCTATACATTTCATTGGATTTAATTTTTTCAGGATTTGGATTGCCTAAAGTTAACATAAAAGGTGGAAAACGATGGACATCATCACATCGTTTATTGAAACTAAGTAAACCAAACGTATTCTTAAGGACAAATAGAATTGTGGAAAAAGTGTTATTTCATAAAAATTTTGAAGCATATGGAGTAAAATATTCATATATGGGGAAATCGTATAGCATAAAAGCTTCTAAAGGTGTGATATTATCTGCAGGTGTAATAGGCACTCCGAAAATACTTTTACAATCTGGAATAGGCCCGAAATCTCATTTAGATCAACTAAATATTACTACCAAAGTTGATTTACCTGTGGGGGAAAATTTGCAAGATCATATAACCACAGCATTCGATTTGATATTATTAAATCAAACTTTAAACATTGGAATTGAACAAATGCTTTCGCCTTACTCAGTTTTTCAGTACTTTTGGAATGGTACTGGCCCATGGACTACACCAGGCTGTGAAGTTTTAGCATTTATTAATACAAACGATAATAATCCAAATGCACAGCCTGACTTGCAGTTCATGGTGATGCCTATAGGGATAAACGAAGATGACGGTGTCCATATAAGACGTTTAATGGGTATAAGCGATTATACTTGGAATAATTACTTTGCATATTTGAACCAAACAAAAGCAATTGCTGTTTTGCCCATATTACTACATCCTAAAAGTAGGGGCACAGTCCAGTTAAAAGATGCAAATTTCAGAAGTGCACCTGTTATTGATCCAAAATATTTAACGGAACAAGAAGATGTTGTTGTCCTTTTAAAAGGCATAAGTATAATTAAAACATTAATAAAATCTGAACATATGCAAAAGCTTGGGGCCAAATTTAATACCAATATATTTCCCGGTTGTGAAAATTTCAAGTTTGATAGTAAAGCCTACTGGGAATGTTATGTAAGGCATTTAACAATAACTTCTTATCATCCAGTAGGTACTTGTAAAATGGGCCACGAACAAGATCCTAGTTCTGTGATAAATTACGATTTCCAAGTTAAGGGTACAAACAATTTGTATGTAGTTGATTCTTCTGCTATACCAACCATAACTAGTGGAAATATAAATGCAGCCGTGTTAATGTTGGCAGAAGTGGCTAGCGATGTCATAAAGTTTAAAGATTTTGCGAGTAGGAAAAAATGTAGTGTTGCAGACATTTTTATACACAGAAATATTTGTTAATGTTTTAATAATAATTGTTACCATTTATTTACCAACAAAACACGGAATTATTAATAACTGCAAAATTTATTAACTTGAAATTATATATTTAACTTATAACTATTTATGTAGTTTATGTTATTTGTCAGTTTCTGAAGGATACATACTATGCACCCTGAAACGATAGACACAGGTAAACTCGCGTCTTCCATAATTGTTTAAAATGTATAACTCCACATATTCAAATGGAATACTAGTATGATTTGGATTTAACACAAAGGTTTGATATGGTCGTCCTTCTAAATTATAAGAGAATCTTCCGAGGTATATTCCACCTACATCTAAAGGATCGTAAAGTCCCTAAAAGGTTTTATAAAAAAATATTGTGAACAAATGTAGGTTGTACAAATTTATGAATGAAACCTTTAATATCTAATACGCAGAAAATTTTTAACACAGCTACTCCTAGCAAAAGCCCTGATCTGTATTAAATTACTTTAGCACATTCTAGAATGTAACCCATCATTCACCAGCACTTCAGACTGGTTAGTTCATATCAGTATATCATTGGTGGAAGAACCAATGAATGATCGGAATAACCATGACAGCTTTATATGGCTTTGGGTTTAATGCTAATGGTGTTAATGATACTATTATTGTGACTAAGGTATTAAAAGACAAAGGATTTAAGGCTTGATTATGAAACTGCCCATTAATTTTGAAAATATATTTAGAGGCGAAAAAGTTGAGAGCGAATAACTGTGAACCTTTATAATTGAACATATATTTTTAAATTCGTTTCTATTTTCTCTACTTACAAAAACTTCAAAATCCTTTGGTGCGCTGCTCGCATCCTCAATCAATTTAATATGATCCATCGTGACGGATTTTATAGTTATTTTCTTGCCTAATTTTATACGTATTCGACCATTGGACCCATAGAAGGCAAAACAATTTCCTGGGAAATTAGCAGGTTGTAGCATTGCTTCAGGATTAGATAGCAGATCCACGTTAAGTAAGTTGAAGAAAGTTATTGTTTTGTTGGCTGGATAAGGAAATGTATCTGGTGTGGAAACTACACTGCCACAAGCATATATTGCAGCATAATCTGGAAAGATCCTCAAATAATAAGCTATTTATTATAATTATAATAGCCACTGACAACAGTCCAAGCGGTAACTGCGTATAAATCTGTACCCTTCGGACACGAGAGAAAATTGTATATAGATGAAATATATTATGTTGTAATAAATGAGACAAAGAATTCTCAAAGAACAAAGAACATGCGGGTCATCATAGGTAGACCAAATAATTATATTAATACTTACTCAAAAAATATCAAATTATGGTGTAAATATAAATCTTGTACTTACAGCAAAAGTTGTTAAACAACCACAAATCTACGTAGGACCTCCGGAAGTGACTGCTTTATTAAAATATTGGCCAATAGAATTTTAGCAGATCAGGTGATTTTGATGTGAATGTGAAATTTCATCTAAATACGCTTTTCTCTTGTGCTTGATGGGTGGACACATTTGCCGTCACATGCCAGCTATTAATCCTCACTGTGTCCAAAAACCACCAGATTTGACAATTTTCTTTTAAACAACACTTTTTTAAGGTATTTTTAAGTATCTTAATTCTCAATTTTAACCAATTTCCGAAAATACATTCTACAGCTACATAATTTAATCAAATACTTAGTTATGTGGTTTCATTAGATTAAATGGTTTAAATTTTGAACGCATCACGTTCCATACTATAATAAACATTTTGTTGGAAAGCTTTATGAATAAATTTGATGGTATTTTATCGATATGTCAAGTGTTTTTAAAACAATACATATAATTTTTGGTGAAAATCAAAAAAACGCTAGTTGTATGGTGTTTTTTCTTAACAAATATATTTTACCAAATAGACCTATCTTGTCAGAATCATACACGTCCAGTGCTTTATTAATTTTCTCATTAATAACTGCATCTTGTTGCACATAAATTTTTGTAAATAGATCAGTCAGCTGCTTCCTAAAATAAAAAAAATCTATACCAAAAAATTACTTCAAATTCAAAATATTTGCCTCCAATTATTAGTATCTTCTAAACATTCTTTGATTTTTAACATTTCCAATTTAATTTCATCAATGTTAATGTTAGTAATACTATGCCCACTATGTCCGCTTAAAATACTCTGACTGTCCTGAAAATCTTCAAATTCAAATTTCTTGTAATTTTCATAATCTATAACAAATGAATTATAAATGGATAGATGTGAAACCAATACACGGTTTGTGCTCTATTAATTCTTACAATAAAAAGCACCGCCACATATGCCGATAGCAAAGAACACTGCCAGAAAATGAGTGCACACATCTAAAAAGAGACATTACCATTTTTATTTATTTTAATGAAAAGTATTTATATACTAAAAATTAACTTGTCAAGGTGTTACGTTGTTGTCGACAACAATAATATGGATCATAGCCTGGAAAGAAATCAATGGGATCCAAATTCATTTTGCCTTGTGCTTATATAATCAAGCCTAAAAAAAATTGCCAATAGGTATATAGATAACTCAATTAATAAAATAATTTTTACTTACGTAGGTATCTGCTTTTGAATTATGCAGGAAAATTAATCCACTATGTGGTGTGGTACAAGATAAAGCACCTTATAAATACCTTAAAAATAAATTAAGTGACGGCTAGGTATTTCCATAGACAATCATTTATAACAAACAATAATTGTTAATTTGTTTTTGATTGTTCAAAGCCTTCTAGACTAATGTAAGAGCAGTATTAGTTTTTATGACACCAAATTAGTTTCTTTGGTAATTATATGTATTGACATACAGACAACCAGAACCTTACTCCTCATTTATTGTTGTGCGGTCAATAATAATAATTGTTATTGTTCATTGTTCTGATAAAAACTAAAATTATGTACTATCCATAAATTTTTGAAACAAATTTGCTGGTGCCCGGTGCCTCTCATAAGTCTATGGTGCCTCTGAATTAGTTGGTACCACTGATAAGTTAGCAAAGACCAAGATCCAAAAGAACATTACCTCACGGATTATTATACTTAAGATGCGTTGGCACGTTAGCATAAGAGAGTTTCTATTCCAACTCTCTTGTTAGCACAGACCCAGGATTTTTAAGTTAAAAATCCTTGAAGACAGACCACATACCTAAAAATGTATGTGGCACAGACGTAGTAATTAGGTTAAAACATGTAACCGGTTACTTTATGGATAAAAACTTGTATACACTACAATAATAGAAATATTTTTCGATCATGAAACACTTTTTTAGATATGATTGTCTATATTGCAGTGATGGGTTTTTAGCCGCTAATTATTGTATATTTAGCCAATGCTAATTATATAATTAGCATTTAGCCGGCTAAAAATATTATAATTAGCCGTTATCAGAATAACGACTATACAGGGTTATTCAGAACTTATCCATAATAAAATTTGGGGATGTTCAACATACATGTAGAAATGTGGTAGTGCAAAAAAAATTTTTTTTTGCGGGGTCTTAAAACTATATAAAAATTTTTCATTGCACGCCGCTGGATACTGGTCCACTGTAATGGAGTGACCTTTGGGACTGATAATGCAAACTGGCTAGCACAAAAAAAACTTCGGAAGTTCTTTATTCGGTCGGTTTTAATCAGGCGTTCCAGACAAAAACGTGTTTACTTTTTTTATCACATTCTTGTTGTAACTTATAATTCAGTGATTAATTCTAGTTCTAAGGTTAGTATTATGTTCTCTGTTGTATGTTGTACTGTGGTATGTTGTATGTAGCAGATTCTTTTTGTAAAGTTAAGATAATAAAGTTAAATAATAAAAGTAATCAAAGTGAGTAGTAATTAAAGTAATATATAACAACAGGTTATGGGCCCAGGAAGGCTCTAAAGTAAAGAAACAAGTCGACGACCCCGCCAAAAATTCTAACCTAGCGGCCACGTGTATGAAAAGTGAAATTAGACCGCAGTAAAGACAAAATAACAAGTTAGAAAGACTATGGATTCTGAAAACATGAAATTTGCCTTTGCAAAGCTGAATAACAATAACTACCAAAACTGGAAGTTCAGGATTAAAATGATTTTAAAACGTGAAGAAAATTGTTCTGTAATTGATGAAGGAGTTCCCGCGCAACCCAGTGATCAGTGGAAACGTAAAGATGAAAAAGCTCAAACTACCATATCGTTGAGTGTAGAAGACAATCAAATTGTGCATATTTGTAAAAGTAAAAATGCAAAAGAAATGTGGGACAACCTGCAACAGGTACACGAGAGAAGTAATTTAAGTAATAAATTATATTTATTAAGGAAGCTGTACCAGTCAAAGTTAGGTGAAAAGTCCATGTCAGAATATATTAAAGATGTCTTGGAATTAGTTGAAAAGTTAAGAGGTATAGGCGAAACGATACAAGATGTTCATGTAGCTGCTTTACTACTTGGAGGATTGCCAGACAACTATTCCACGTTAGTCACAGCTTTAGATACTAGGCCTGATAATGAATTGACACTGGAGTATGTAAAAGGTAAATTAATGGATGAATTTAATAGAAGGGGAGGAAGTTCAAACAGTGATGAAACAGCCCTCAGCACGAATAGACTTAAAAGTTCAGGTAAAAGTATGGAAAAAAGTAAACAAGAAACCCGTGAATGTCATTATTGCCACAGAAAAGGTCACCTAATAAAAGACTGTTATTTTCACAAGAAAGATAAGAAAAAAGAAAGAAATCAGCAAGCAAAGAGAGCGTCAGAGATAGGTGAGTCTGAATTTTGTTTTAATACTGTAACGAATGGAATGATCAACAAGTCAGTGTGGTACATCGATTCTGGAGCTACGAGTCATATGTCCAATGATTCAAGTTGTTTTATAAATTTAAAGCCCGTAGAGCGTAGTAAAATAACAGTGGCAAATGGACAGCATATGTGTATTAAAGGTAAAGGCGATGTAATTTTAAAGATTGATATAGCTGGAAATATTATAAATTTAAAGCTTAAAGATGTATTGTATGTGCCTGAGTTAGAAAATAATCTGTTATCTGTATCTAAAATTACAAGAGCCGGTTACAAAATAAATTTCAGCGAAACTGCATGTTACATTAAAAAGAATGATTCTGTTGTAATAACTGCGAAATATATAAATGGTCTTTATGAAGTTGAAGTATTTGTAGAAAAAGTAAATATTATAAAAACTTCCTGTGAAAAAATTAACAATTGCATTCATGTATGGCATAGGCGTCTTGGACATAGAAATCCGGAAACAATTAATACATTAATAACTAAAAATTTAGCGACAGGCATTGAAATAAAGAAATGTAATAATACGAAGCAGTGTGTTTCATGCATTGAAGGCAAACTAGCAAAAAAATCTTTCCCTCTTGTATCAGAAACAAAAACCCATCAAGTTCTTGACCTAATACATAGTGATTTATGTGGACCAATGAAAACAAGTACTGTAGGAGGCAAAAAATATTTTCTAACGTTTACAGATGATTTTTCGAGATATACGATACTTTATTTGCTTAGTAGTAAAAATGAGGTCTTCGGTAAAGTAAAAGAATTTCTTGCTGAAATGAAGAATAATTTTGGAAGATATCCAAAGTTGTTTAGGTCAGACAACGGAGGTGAATATACAGGGGAAGCGGTACAAAATCTGTTTAAACAATTAGGCATAAAATTCCAATCCACAATACCGTATTGTCCGGAACAAAATGGAGTATCAGAACGTAAAAACAGAACTCTCGTCGAATCCGCAAGATGTATGTTATCAGATGCTAAATTACCATATAAATATTGGGGTGAAGCAGTCATAACTGCAAACTATATTTCAAATAGGTTACCAACAAGATCTAGAAAGGAAACTCCGTATGAGTTGTGGTTAGGCGAAAAACCTGATTTAGCGCATATAGTTGTTTTTGGATGTCAAACTTTTGTGTATGTTCCTAAAGAAAAAAGATCAAAATTAGAAAATAAAGCAAAAGAAGGTATAATGGTAGGTTATAGTGAAAGCAGTAAAGGATATAGAATATTAGACCCAGCAACAGATAAAATAACTATAAGTCGTACAGTAAAATTTAATGAATTCTTAAATCAGCCTTTTCAAGACATAAATAGTTGTAAATCTGAGAAGGTTAGTACAAATGAAGTTAATCCACAAATAATGACTTTTGACTTAAACAATGAAAGTAACCCAGAAGAAAATATACCAGAGAGAAATGAAGATAAAACGCAGACAGATTCAGATAATACAAGTGTGGAAGAAGAAACAAGTACAGGTGAAGCAGAGTATCTGGATGACACATCCTTTGAAGAAAATAATGAGACAGATGTTATAACTAGATCGGGCCGTATATCTAAGAAAAGAAATTTAGAAGATTATATTATGTACAATGTTTTTGAGACCAACAATTCTGAAATGAATTTGGGTGATAGTGAAGTACACAATCCGAAAACACTGAGTGAAGCCTTATCAAGATCTGACCAAAAAGAGTGGAAAGAAGCTATGAAAAAGGAATACAAATCTTTGATGGAAAATAAAACTTGGATATTGGTTGATCGTCCAGCAGATAAAGTGATAGTGCAAAATAAATGGGTATTTACTCTAAAGAAAAGTGTTAGTGGTGAAGTGTGTTACAAGGCACGCTTGGTTGCAAAAGGGTTTTCGCAACAACATGGTATTGACTATTCGGAAACTTTTTCTCCTGTTGTTCGAAATTCTACAATAAGATTATTGTTTGCATTGTCAGTAGATTTAAGTCTCAATATTGAACATTTAGATGTTGAAACCGCATTCCTTAATGGAGATATCGATCATGAAATTTATATGTGTCAACCAGAAGGTTTTATTTGTAAAAATAGTGAAGAAAAAGTATGTCTGTTAAAAAAGGCAGTGTATGGTTTAAAGCAGTCATCCAGAATATGGAACAAAAAAGTCACAGATGTATTGCAACAATTAAAGTTCACACAGTCTGCTTATGAACCATGCATTTTCTTTAAGAAATATGAAAAAACTATTGTAATCATTGCATTGTATGTTGATGATTTTTTAATATGTTCAAATTGTCCTAATATTAGTAGTAACCTTAAACAGGAACTAGGAAAACAGTTTAAGCTTAA
Organism: Pogonocherus hispidulus; assembly: GCA_963924545.1. NCBI lineage: Eukaryota > Metazoa > Arthropoda > Insecta > Coleoptera > Cerambycidae > Pogonocherus > Pogonocherus hispidulus. The sequence continues at coordinate 9,332,995 of OZ004698.1, forward strand.
GGATTTAGGTCCAGTAAAACATTTTTTAAGTTTAAATATAGATCACGATAAAGAAAATAATGTAATTAAAATTAATCAGAGGGATTATATTTTAGAATTATTAACCAAATTTAAGTTAACTGATGCAAAAACTGTTTTAACACCTATTGAAAGTGGTTTAAAATTGAAAAAATACACTGGTAGGGTACCAAACTTACCTTATCAGAATTTGATTGGTTCTTTAATGTATCTAGCTGTACACACAAGACCAGATATTGCATATAGTATAAGTTACTTAAGCCAGTTTAATAGTACTTTCGATTATGAACATTGGAAACATGCAAAAAGAGTGTTAAAGTATTTGAAAGGCAGTATTGATAAAAACTTGGTTTTTAGTAAGTCTAACAAAGAAATATTTGGTTTTGTGGATGCAGATTTTTCAAATGATATAACCGATAGAAAGTCATATTCTGGTTATGTTTTTAAAATGAGCAATGCTGCAGTGTCTTGGGAATCTAAAAAACAATCTTGTGTTGCACTTTCAAGCACTGAAGCTGAATATATAGCAATGGCAGAAGCCAGCAAAGAAGCAGTATTTATTACTGGTTTTCTTAATGAAATTAAAAAATTAGATGAACCATTATTGTTATTTAATGATAGCCAAAGTGCACAAAAAATTGTAAAGAATCCTGTTTATCATAATAGAACTAAACATATTGATACAAAGTATCATTTTATCAGAGAAATGATAGAAAAACAAATAATTAAAATTGAGTATATGCCAACTGATAAAATGATCGCCGATGTATTAACTAAGGGATTAAGTAGTCCTAAGCATGTATTTTTTACAAAAAATTTAGGAATCAATTAATCACGGAATTAAGGGGAAGTGTTGTAACTTATAATTCAGTGATTAATTCTAGTTCTAAGGTTAGTATTATGTTCTCTGTTGTATGTTGTACTGTGGTATGTTGTATGTAGCAGATTCTTTTTGTAAAGTTAAGATAATAAAGTTAAATAATAAAAGTAATCAAAGTGAGTAGTAATTAAAGTAATATATAACAACAATTCTTAGGAATATGGTAAATTATATGTATTAAAAGTATCAGATGTGTTGAAGTACAGTTGCCCAGCTACGTAGTCCTTTATAATGGTATAACTTTAAATCCTAAGCCTTTTATTATAAATTTTTTTGGTGATATATCGATTTCTTATTTAAGGATGCACATATATCCTCAAAGTTTTAGAGATAAGTTCTGAATAAGGCTGTATATGAATAATAACAATAATGTCCTGTCCCAACTGGACTGGCAATGTAACAATAATAATGCAGTGATGGGTTAATTCCGTCCAGATCGCAGATAAGCTAATTTTTTTAAAATTTGTTCCTAAAAAATGCGTGGATCGGAAAAATGTGCAACGGTTCAGTCAGTGTTCAGGAATCTTAAAATTTTTAAAATAATATTTGAAATAGCCGAATGCAAAAATAAATGTTTGGTTCTAAAAGACAAATAAAAAGATGATGTCATTTGAAATTTCAAAGTTGTCTGCCATATCAACGAAATGAAAACACCTAAAAATAATAATTGAAGGTCTCCAGAAAATGGAAAAAAAGAATTTTTATTCCAAACATTTTTTATAAAAATAATATTTAAAAAGTTTATAGATACTGTTCCACACATATGCCACACCCTGTATATGTAGTAATAATTAATTGTATTTGCATTTCGCATTTCAATGGCTACGACATTACTTGTGCTATGTGCTTATGACGAAAGTGGTTTCATCACTTTCGTCAAGGAAAACCATTACCTTCCTGTCTAAATTCAGTGAGGAAAATTCCATTTTCGTATGTAATGTTGGGAAAATGTGGCACAAATATCTACATTTCTGTTTATACGACTTATTTGATTGCCAATACCAAATTTTCGGTTAAATTCTGTCCGATAAAATAAAACGCGTACAGTCACGTTTAATATTTATATTAAAAACACCGATGTACAAAAATCACATATAAAAAATAAGCATATTATCGGAGAAGCATATTTCAAACAAAACTACTTCTATCCCTACCATCATCCAAATAACTTCTAGAGTAAACTAGAGGTCTGTAACTTCCTCCATAGCTATAATTATTATTGTTATTACTGTACCCATTACTGCGGTACTCGTAATCGTAGTTCGAATATCGTCCGCCGTATTTATCGTTATTCCCAGCATAATAGCCGCTGGGATCAACTGCTGTAGGGTAATTTTGATTAATACCATTATATTCCACCTCCGGTTGCAACCACCATATTAAAAACACCACAGCCCCCGCAACTATTAAAAGTATCAGAGCAGGCAGTAAGAAATTCTTAAAAAATGTATTCTTTTTTAAAATTTTTACAAACGTTGTGAAGCCATCGATTATCTTCAGGATAATCAAGGGACCATACCCGAAAAAACCCAAGCTCTTGAATAGGTTTTGTATGTCATTTTGACCCTTATAACCCACATTATAGTTATCACCGTATGTGGAATAATCTCCAAAATTACTTAATTCCGTGATACCAGATCCAAACAGTTTTTCAAGTACAGCTGGAGTGGCTGCTATTACTTTATCTAAAATTTTTGTAACTATTGACGTGAAAAGATCGTTTTTATTCGATTTAAATAGTTCTAAGCCGTTTATTTTAGGCGGAGTGTATGCAAAATGGTTATGTTGATGATACGGTGGTTGGTAAGTGTATGATGGAAGAATCGGACTAAAATGGCGTTGATTTGAATGGTGCGTTTTAGTTTCTGAAAAAGGAAAACATTTTAAACGAGCATTGTATAATATTTAGGCTCACCTAACTGATATTTTAAATCGTTTATTCTTTTCTGGATGTCGTCGTAGCTACTCCGTAGTACTTCGGGTCTGTTCTGATTTGGGCTCTGGTTCTCAAAAATTAGCCGTTTTAGTCCAGAAACGACTTGATCGTATAATTCTGGATCTCCATTGAATCCTAGTCCGTTGTTTTCTATGGATCTTCTTTTTGTTGATTTGCTGGGGTAATTTAGTTGGTGTTCGGAAGAAAATCTATTTGGTTCAATATTGGATGGATTGCCTGTTACATAATTTGAAGAGTTTATGTCCGGAGTCATACTGTTGATGACACCTAAAAATAAACATCTTAAAATAGCATTTGCTGTTTAACCAATAAATATATACAATTTGAATATATACAGGGTCATTCACGGTGAGGGCTTGTTAGACGTATCTCCAAAACTAATGCAGATATAAATTTGAAATTTTGACAAATGCTATTTTGGCAGAAGATCCATTTTTTAAAAATATTTTCGGTTGTTTTCTACTTCCGGTCATACCGGAAGTCTATGTCAACTTGCTTATTTTAAATGAAACACCCCTATACAGGGTGTCCCATTTACCAGGGAGAAAAATTTACCAGGGGGTGGACCAGATCAAAATAAAAATAAAATTCTTATAAAAAAATTTCTCTGATGCACGCCTAACGAGTTACAGGGTGTTATTTTATAGAAAAAATACAACAATTTTCCGCAATAACTTAAAACCGTTTCGTAGATTTAGGTAATTTTTGGGTGACGTGTACATCTATTAACGGTCATTAAAACTACATGGTGTTTGTTTAACTCTGACATCTGTGGTGGCCTAGGCCTACTCTTCCTTATGATTTTGTCTTCATAATTCTTGCATATTCTACATTTTCGTGAACTGACTACTTTTTCCTCTGCGTATCTCTGGAAATCTGCGTAGATATTCTTGTGAGGCAGCCAATGAATTTCCATCACAGAAACCGTAGATATATATTAGCATATTCAGCATATATCAGCATATTATTCATTATTGGAAAATTCCATAGTAAATAATAACTTACCTAGTTACCTAGTTACCTAGTTTACATTCAATTTACTCGAAAATGGTTGATTTTAGAGCTGTGTAACAAGAGCACCTTTTTTGTTCAGAATTGATAGCTGATTAAGGAAAACTTAGTCAATTCACGAAAAAGTAGGATATGCAAGAGTTATGAAGACAAAATCATAAGGAAGAGTAGGTCTAGACCACCACAGGTGTCAGAGTTAAACAAACACCATGTAGTTTTAATGACCTTTAATAGATGTACACGTCACCCAAAAATGACCTAAATCTACGAAACGGTTTTTCCAATTGCGGAAAATTGTTGTTTTTTTTTCCAAAATAACACCCTGTAACTCGTTAAGCGTCCATCAGAGAATTTTTTTTATTAGAATTTTATTCTTATTTTGGTCTTGTCCACCCCTGGTAAATTTTTGTACGCTCACACTGGGACACCCTGTATATTTTTGCATTTCCAAAAATAGCATAAAATTCTGAGTAAAAAATGTGTTACCTATACACAAAGCTTATAGCTAAACCCAGTCGTTTCGGAGATATTTGACATTTTATAAAAAATTTGACAGGTGCAAGGGTTCGCAAGAACCTTTATAACATTTTTCGTCTAGCACTGGTTTATTCGGTTCTTGGCTAAAAGGAAAGAGCCTAAGTTGTGGTACACTTTGGAGGGAAGACAAATTCAATAGTGCTATACCAAATGTTCTATATCTCCCGTTACATTTTGAGAAATTCAAGCAGCAAAAACTTTTAAAGTCAGTTGGAACACCCTGTATTTGTTTACATCATGTTATTTAGAATTAAATTATCTCTCTTCTACAACTAGTTAAAACTACAACTTTTTGAGATATCTCTATTTTCTTCAACTTTATAAAATTGTTCATAGAAATTGATACCTACTAAATTAACCAAGATTATAATATAACTTCAGCAAAGAACATAAGTAAACTATGATGCAACTAAAAACAACAAGACTATAATATAAACAAACATTATGAATAAAAAACAAAATTGAAAATAAAAACCAACTTACCAAAAATATTAAAATAATAACTAATAAATTGTTGAATAGTTGAATATGATAATAATTAAATAATTATAATAATTATATAATAATCATTATAATAATATAATGATAGTTGAATAACTATCAAAACTATTATTTTTATGCAACCCCATACATAAAAATCAAGTGATGTTAAAGTCCATTGATCGTCGTGGCCACAGTCATGATCGAGTCCATCGATCTTCAATTTAATGATATTTTTTTATTTAGTTATGTTGTTTTCATCTGAAGTTACTGGATAGATGGACAGATTTCCTTGACAGATTTTATTTTTCCAAAATTAAAAAAATTGATTCTTCTAAAGTTTTTTCCGCCATGGGCAGCAGCAGAGAAAAACGCTGGGTGAAAGTTCTACAGATTATTCTAATTATTTTATGATATTTTCCATCAATGTAAAATAATTTTAATATGTCTTCATTTGAATATTCCATTGCAACACACTTCACACAGATGGAAGATAACGTTAAAGAATGTAAGCAAAATGTTTATGCAAAATAAAAATGTTAATAAAAGGATTCATTTGTTCCGACCTGCCAGTTTAAATCAAGACCCTCTTTAGAAAAAATTGATAGATAAATCAAATGTAAATAGAGATATCTCAAAAAGTTGGAGTTTTAACCACTAGAATATACATATTGGAAGAAAGAGTATTTAATTTTAAATAACATGATGTAAAAAAATACAGGATGTCCCCTTTGAGTTAAAAAAGTTTTCGCTACTTGTTTTTCCAAAATTTAACGGGTGACATAGAACATTTGGTTAGCACTATATTAATTGGTTTTAACTCTAAGGGGTAGGCATAACTTCGACTTTCTCGTTCTGCAAAAAATGGAATAAACCCGTGCTAAACGAAAAAAGTTATAAAAGTTCTTGCGAAATCTTGCACCTATAATTTTTTTTTAAATGTTAAATACCTTAGAAACGGCTGGGATTAGCTATAGGGTATGTGACATATTTTTGAATTTTATGTTATTTTCGGAAAAGCGAAAATATATATAAGGTGTTTCGTTTAAAATAAGCAAGTTGGCATCTATCTGTACTTCTTTTCTACTTCCGGTTAGTAGAAAACAACCAAAAATATTTCAAAAAATAGATCTTCTGCCAAAATGGCATCTGTCAAAATTTCAAATTTGTATCTCTATTAGATTTGGAGATACGTCTAACAGGCGGTCACCGTAAATGACCCTGCCATTTACGGTGACCGCCGTAATGACATTCAAACTGTAAGGTAAAGTTTTAATGTTTGTTGGTCAAAAAAATTTTGAGTTCAAAGCTATCACTAATATCATATTATAAGCAATTTTCTGTAGTATATACAATGTAGCAACAAACATTCAGAAATCTTTTTTTTTAATTAAAACGTAAATTTTGTCAAACACACGTTATTATCGGTCATTTTATGCTAGTTTTTAATCTGTGATATAATAGTATATTATGTCCAGCTTTTGTTTGGTTAATCAATGTTAGTTGTCTTTGCATACAGAGAGGGAGAGTAACCAGAGAATAAATATTGATTAATAGCATAGACTTATACATCTACTGTATAAGTCTGTTAATAGCTAGTCAACGACGAAATATACCGAGTCAACGAAAAGTTTAATCCTCGATTATCTGTCACAAAGATTGGTTTCCATGCAAAATGCTTGGACAGGCCGATTTTTATTTGAAGGGTAAATTTTTATATTATGGACATTTATACAGAGTGCCCCAAAAAAGAGAGGTTTACAACTTGTATTTTTTAAATGGAACATCCTGTGAATTTTTACAGATTTGGATACAACATGCTCTTACAAATATATACATTAATATTGAGTTTGATGGATATAAGCTCTTTCTAACCCATGTTATGTTTATGGAATACTCTTTTATGTATATCTCCCTCCACTTTAGAGCTAGATATATCCATCAAATCCTAGGTATTTCAATGTATTCGTATATTATGTACCTAAGTAGATATACCTTCTATCCAAATATGTAAAAATGCACAGGTGTTTCATTTACAACATATACAACTTGTGGTGAGCCTCTCTTTTTTGAGACAATACTATAAATGTGCCCCCCCTCCAAATAAAAATCGACCTTCCTCTAAATAAAAATCGAAATCTTTTGACAGGTAATCGACGATGAAACTTTTCGTTGACTCATTCTGTATATCTATATGGAAACTTATAATAATATACAGTGTGGCCCATTAAGAACCAGGACACCCTTCTAAAAAATTTTTGGTAAACGCGATTCCAATGATTTTTTTTGTATATATTAGCTTCCTAGATTTACTTGTTGAACCTATTACGATGGTCCAGCTGCTAATCCTCAGCCTACTACGATTTTTTTTAATCAATTTTTTTTAAATTATTACTTTAGGGATTTAGGGAAATAGGGGACTACTGTAAGGTATTGTTTTAGTGTTATTATTAATTTGTGAAGTAAGTAAAGGAACAGTATTCTAGATTAACTATAATTATTAGAGTTTCCAATGCCTGCTAGATCTTTTAAGCGAAACACAAATTCAATAAACTTGAAACATTTAAGGCTCTATAAAAAAATTATTCTTCGATACAAATTGATGAAATTTGTGCCACAGGGGTTTTAAGTGATACTGAAAAATGCCACAATATCAAATGTTTAATAAAAAAATCCCTAAAGTAATTTTAGAAAAAATTGATTGAAAAAAAATCGTAGAAGACCGAGGATTAGCAGCTGGACCATCGTAATAGGTTTAACAAGTACATCTAGGAGGATAATATATATACCATATAAAAATTCATTGGAATCATACTTACCAAAAATTTTTTAGAAGGGTGTCCTGATTCTTAATGGGCCACACTGTATAAAAAGGACGATTTTGCATGAAATTGGAACAAATTTGGAGAAAAAAATTATGTTTCACACTGCAGAAAAGCAGATTAAATGCCTTCCACCACCCGCGACATTAAACCTTGTATTTTTCTGCTTAGTAAAACAAATAACTATTTTAATTTTGAGCAATAAACGCCTCGTGTTAAAAATCGGTGGAAAACCAGAAAAACTCTTACCCTTCAACTCACTTATCTGCCTCTCCAAACCGAACACAGTCTCTCTATCTTCCGGCGTCTGCGTATAATTCGGTTTATTTAAGCCATCAATGACACTCTGCAAATTATAAATCTGCGCTCTCAAATCCTCAACTTTTTGATAGATGTAATCTACACTACTTGCAGCTTTCGGTGGATAAGCTCCTGATTGGCCTGCACTGTTTCCAGGAGCACCTTGTGGAGGATAAGGAGGCTCTGGAACAGATTTCGTATACTCACTCTGCTGCGCCGACGGAAAAAACTGGTTCCTCTCGTCTGGTTGCATAAAATTCTGGTTACTCGTAGCCATTTGAGTGTATGGTATGGAGGGTTTCACAACACTACTTGCTGCTGAGTCTACATGATATGGTACCGCTCCGAAATTATGTTGTGTGGGTGGCAGAAGTGTTTGGTATGCTTTTTGGGGAGGTTGTAAGGAACTGGCATCTGGATTTGTTTCAAAATTATATCTGAAAGGCGGTGAAGGAACTCCGAATGGTTTTGGGTAATCTGGTGGATATTGGTAGGAGTTTTGGTCAACTGAGGGGCCTATGCTAAAAGGTTCTGGCCTTGTTGGTCTCTCCAATGAATACTGGTGATAATTAACTTCTAAGTTACGCTGATCTGGTAATTCATACGGTCCATTTTGATGCAAATTTCCCTCATATGGTTTTTCATAGGGTCCTGGCATTGACTTGAAATAGGAGTACGTGCGATCAAAATTGTGATTATGTAGGTTTGATGGGATATAGTCAGAAGGTGGTAAATAACTTGTAAAGCGTGCGTCACTTGGTGCTATAGGCATTCTATTGTTTAAATTTTGATTCAAGTTTTGATATCTAGGGTTTGTGTATGGTGGGTAGTTGGCTGCAAAGTTCCCATATCCTCCAGCAGGATGTTCTACTTGATAAGGCCATTTTCCATGAACAACTGAAAAAAAATATATCAGTTTAATAATTGTAATTAAAATTTTTGTTAATGATTCTAGAAAAAGGACAACATTTTATTCATGAAACACATATAGTACAGAGTATTCACGTATATTGTGACCCCTCCCTACAGGGGTTATTAAGAAAGTTAGAAATGAAGTTTAAATACAAAAGTTGTTTGGTTTTTTACGTATTATCTTTTGGCTACGTCGAAAAAAAAATTGTATGTCGTAAATTTGAGGAAACCAATTGGACATAATATTTTTAAATGGGACACCCTGTATAATTTTACACGCTTGGGTAAAATTTTTTTTTCTGATTTCAAAAATATATATTTTGTTGACATTTGCACTGACAGTTTTCCAAATATTCGACAGCGAGTACCATAAAAAAATACAAAAAATACAAAGAACTAAAAATATTTATCAGTAGAAACCAACAGTAATAAAAAATATTTAACGATTTTCGATGTAACTTCTTAATTATTTAAATATTTTCTAATATTTTCATTTTTTAATATTTTTTTATCTTATTGTACACATTAAATATTAAATATTTCGGAAACTGTCAGTGCAAATGTCAACAAAATATATATTTTTGAAATCAGGAAAAAAATGTTTCTCCAAGCGTATAAATTTATACAGGGTGTCCCATTTAAAAATATTATGTTCAATTGGTTTCCTCAAATTTACGACATTCAATTTTTTTTTGACCTAGCCAAAAGATAATACGTGAAAAACCAAACAACTTTTGTATTTAAACTTTTTTCCTAACTTTCTTAATAACCCCTGTAGGTAGGGGTCAAAATTAGAGAAAAAAAAAGAATAACCAGATACAACTAGTTATACTAATTCCAGAAGACAGGTGGATTTTTATATGAAGAGATTATTTTTATTATTGCCATTTATAATATAGGATCTTCCAAAAAAGGGAGGTTTACCACAATTTATATATATTTTTTAAAAGAACACAAGGAACAAACACTTTTTCAACAAAAGATAATAACAACTCAAGAGAAGATTTCAACATAATAAGTCAGAATAATAAATAGCTGTTATAATAGTTTACAACATATATTGCAGCAAAATTTCTAGCGGACACTGTATAATAATAATTAGTTGATTTAGAAGGTTTTAGTGAACATTTATTTTAAGAAATAGTTTACAATTCTAACTAGTTTCGGATAAAATGGTTTCAGGTTTCAAATCGACATGATCTGAGAAACTTATTAATATGAAAAGTAGCCGAAAATGTTAATGATTGTAACATGAAAGACTTGGCAAATTATTTTTATTAGTCCTTTCCGATTTTAATGGTTGACATTGGAATCTGAATATCTTCTCACTTTACTACCATTATTTCAGCATGATTTTCCATATTAATATGTTCTTCTGATGTTGGCTTATGGCATTATGGCCAAACCTTATTAGAATTGTAAAATTTTGTACAAAAAATTGATTTTGTTATTGGTTTTTAAGTTCAAAAATTACAAACTGCATAATTTTACAGGAAATATATTCTATATAAATACGTATTTTTGAAAATAATTACCCGCAGCGTCAGGATCGTAGTTATAACCACCATCAGCAGAGTAGAAGTTACCAGCAGTAACCTTTGGCTTCCCAACAGATGCAAGTTGTTTCCTCAATTCAATTATTTCTTTGAGCAACACATTTTGCCCCTTAACACCTGGATCACTGATTCCATCATTTTTACCCTGATTAGCCATTTGATTCAGCATTATTTGAAATTGTTTTGAAGGGTCATCTTCTTTTTTTGCTTCTTGGTTAACCATTTTATTCAACATCATTTGAAAGCGTTTGACTTGCTCCTGTTCCTTTGTAGCTGGTTGACCGAAGGCTTGGTTGAACATCGTTTGGAATTGCTTAAAGTCACTTCTTGTTTGGTCACTGGTAGGCGCATTATTATTCAAATCTAAGGGATCTTTTGGTCTAAGATCATCTATTTCCTGTTGTAGTTTTTGGAGTTCTAGTTCAATGTCATCGTCTAGAGCTCTGTTTTTACCTCCATCCATTTTCAAAGCGTTCTGCAATCTCTTTATCATTTCTGATTCAGAACTTGGTAACGTGTTGATACTTTGGTGTTCTTTTTTTTGTTCCAGGTACTTCTGTAGGAATTTTAGTTGCTTTATTACGTCTACATCTGGTTCTTGTTTATTCTTGTCCATCTCTCTTTGTAATTCAAACATTCTCGAGTCAGTTTTCTTTGGTTGGTTTAGCCTGTGCAGTAGTCGTTCCAAATCGTCCAGTTCACTTGCTCTACCTTCATGCCTACTCTCTAACTTCGACTTTTCATTAATTAGCTCTACAGTTTCCCTAGTTCGTTCATTTGATTTATTCACATTTCCTTTTTCACCTAAAACTTTAGCCGCATTATGATGTGGTAATTCTTTTGGTAAATGCTGAACTGTTCCTAAGATATCATCTCCAAAATTTTCTTTATTAAAGTCCATGTTATGATAAAGTCTTTTCACAATCATTTTTAAAAAATTAATGTCTAATTTCTGGTCACTCAACGCCTTTTCAATCAACAGTTCTTTCCTCTTTTCTGTTGCCAAAACATTTGTAGTTTTATTTAGAGTTTCAATTACCTCCTTCAGCTGTTCTTTTATCTTTGCTAGTTCTTCATGAGTAGTTGTTTTGCCTCCATCTTCATCGCGTTTCTTATTAAATGTGGAATATGTATCCTTTTGGTCATTTATGTCCCTGTTGTTTACATAATCGAGTAATTTTAGTAAGTTTTTAGTATCAAATCTTGAGGATAGGTCTACATCGAAGTTACTTGTGTTTTTGTCCAAAAGAGATATCACTCTTTGTTGGTCCCTGAGTAATATGACGAGATCGTGTAATTTATTTATTTCTTCTTTTAAATCTTCGATTTGCAGTTGTTCCAAAGCGTGTTCTTCTATAGACTTTGAAGGATACAAATGATCATTATTACTATTTGGTGAATCACTTACAAGTTGTTTGTGCTCTGGAAGAGATGAAGCGTTTTTTTCATCGACTGACCTTTTAAGTCTATTTTGTAATAGTTTATTGCTGAATTTTCTTAATAAGGTTGGTGTGGCTATATCAGCTTTTTCTGTGGCATATGTCTCAGTAGTGTTTTCTAAGTTATCTTCCAGTATTTTTTTAGTGATTGAATGTTCTGTCGTTGTTTTTTCTCTTGAGGTATCTTCCTCGCTAGTATAATAATCCCCATCTACCTGATAGGCACTTACATCGTCGACTACTTTTTTCACTATGTCAAAAACTAAAGTTTCAAAGTCTCTTCCCACTTTGTCTATATCTGATTTAAACTTAAACAGTATGTTTTTATCACTTTTACTAGTAGTTACGACTACAAAACACAACAATATTGCATTCAGAAAGTACATTTTTAAAAAGCAGTGCGATTATCTGAAATGCATTTAATTAATGATGTATAAAAATAAACTAGTTCATCTATGCGACACACATATTAAAGTTCAACGATATTACTGACTTAGTAAAATTTATAATTCACGAGAATTTGTTACGAAAATGCTGCAGGGAAGTTATCGGAAATGTGCAAGACAAGTATATATTGACCAGTGAAGTACTTGATGCATGTTTATTGCATAATAATTGTAAGTTATATTAGGAATACCGGGTGGCTAAAAGTAGATAGATGCCTATTAGATTAATTCAGAGACCACTTCGATTTAAAGTTTGAAATTTGGCACTATGGCGTTTTTGGGTTATGTTCTCTTCAAATAAAATAAAGATGTAGCTGTGGCTCTTCCGGTTATACCGGAACTTGACGTCAACTTGGTTATTTTGAGTGGAACACCCTGTATATTATAGCATTTTTGTTTTTTGATTTTCGGACACTTTCATCAAATTTTTCGAGTTAACTGTTTTCGAGATATTTATTTAAAAAAAAATCATAAAATTTAATACCAAGTTAGGTCGACTACAAGCCATGAAAACTTGACTCTCTTAAATGGGATATCCCGTATATTTTTTCAAACTTAGATGCGGAATTGTCTTCTATTTCGATATACAGGGTGTCCCAGTGTGAGCGTAAAAGGGGCTGGAACAGACCAAAATAAGAATAAAATTCTTATAAGAAAGATTTCTCTAATGCACCTCTAACAAGTTACAGGGTGTTATTTTGGAGAAAAACAACGATTTTCCGCAATAACTTAAAAACCGTTTTGTAGATTTAGGTAATTTTTGGGTGACGTGTACATCTATTAAAGGTCATTCTACATGGTATTTGTTTAACTCTGACAGCTGTGGTGGCCTAGGCCTACTCTTACTTATGATTTTATCTTCATACCTCTTGCATATCCTACTTTTTCGTGAATTGACTAAGTTTTCCTTAATCGGCCATCAATTCTGAACAAAAAAGGTGCTCTTGTTACATAGCTCTAAAATCAACCATTTTCGAGTAAATTGAGTGTAAAGTACCGACTACATTCCTTTATGCAGAAAAATACATGCAAAGGAAGTCATAAGGAAGAGTAGGCCTAGGCCACCAAAGGTGTCAGAGTTAAGCAAACCCATGTAGTTTTAATGACCTCTAATAGATGTACACGTCACCCAAAAATTACCTAACGGTTTTTAAGTTATTGCGGAAAATAGATTTTTTTCAAATAACACCCTGTAACTCGGTAGGCGTGCTTCAGAGAAATTTTTTTTATAAGAATTTTATTCTTATTTTGGTCTGGTCCAATCATTGGTAATTTTTTGTACGCTCATACTGGGACACCCTGTATAGTACGGTTCCCTATGCCTATCTCTTTTACTTTTAGAGTTAACAATAAAAAACTGAGTCCTTAACTACGATCTTATTTTTGTTCTGTTGTTCTAGTTCAATTCAGTCCACACTCACATGCAAAAAACGCAACAACTTAATATTTGGTAAATAAAGTCTCATAATTTTTTTATTTTTATGTCAATTTTCATAATTTTTTAGCAAACTGTAATAAATTTACGAGAAACCTACATTTTCTACACTCGCAGTATGTATCATACAGTCAGGGAGTCAGATTAGTGAGGCATATTTGTTTAGAAGTGTTTTTTATAGTTTTGCCTTGACAAAAACATTAAACAAAAGTAATGCGAATCTTTATATCTGTAAATCCTGTAGAGTTTGTTATTATAAAACTCCTGTATTAAGATTAAACAATATTATTTAAGAGGGTTATAATGAAATGTCCCTTACTTCCTTCACAAATCTTCACCCAGTTATGCTCATTTAAAAAATTATAAAGTTTATTTGAAAAATTACAGTGTGTTGTTTTCTTGAAGGGAGAACCTTTGGCGTGAAGATATCACTGACGTAGTTTTGCACATAACACGAAAACACTATACTGCACTCGACGCCCGTTTCACCAACCAAGTTGGCATCATCTGCAGATGATTAAAACTAGTTTTAATCATCACAGTACAGTACATCATCACAGTATAGTGTTTTGGTGTTATGTGGAAAACTATGTCAGTGATAGTGTGTTGTTTGTAGAAATATATAGACTTGACACCTTTTTTTTACTCAAATACGATATAAGCTTTAATAAAGCTATTGGCCGAAAAGACAATATCAAATGAAATTTTTCTGTCATAGATCTTTACCAAAATTTGAGCAAACTGTTTTCAATAAATCAGATTGAAATGCGCAGAAATAAAGACAAGGAACAGAACTGGTTAAAAAGTATTATTTTGGCTGCCATTAATTTTCATGTTTAGTGAAGATGTGTACCAAAGAGATTTGGTAGTAGAAATGTGGATTATAAAATGAATAGCGCCAGTGCCGCATTTTCAAATTTAGAATTCTATCAGTTTTATAGAAAGCTGCACCATTTGTAATGTTGGATTTGTACGGGGTGAGCCAATGTCATTTGTTGGAAGAAAGGAAAATACTAGCGTTGCATTTTAAATATTATATTAATACACCCAATCACTTGATCATTGGCTCACCGGTGTTATATTTTACGGGAAATGTTTGCGCCAGCTACTGATGGAAAGTTAATAGACAGTTCTGTTATTAAATAATGTAGATTTGTTTGCCAAAAACCCACTCTCAAATTTGACTACGAAATAAAGGACATTGTGCTGCCTCTAAGAAGTGTTATGATTACAGCTCTTACAGCCTTCTTAAATACGTGATAAATCCTACTGCTCATCGAAAGAAACAACCAAGATAATTCATATATTTATAACGATATAAGCAAAGTGTTATTTGCAAAGTCAATTTTGTAATTAAAACCAGTCTGTAACTATAGTAATTTTTTAAACGTATTGAAAAATGTTAAACTCATTTGCGTAAAGTAAATAATGAACATCCAGGTTTCAACAATGTCATTTATATATAATAGAAAAAGAAGAGGGCCATGTACTGATCCCTGAGGAATGACCGATGCTGCATCTATTTCAAATTATTTAAAACCTGGATGTTAACGTACTGAAATCTTTCAGTGAGACATGATAGTTCAAGAAGAGTTGATATTGTATACTACTATAGCAGATTTCTAAGATATATGTTATCCCGTCTACGTTAGGGCATTGCTAGTTTTAACATAATACTAAAGAGGTTATATTCAAGACTGTTTTTATTTCGTTTAATGTTATCGTATAACAAAAGTTACACAATCATATTAAATTACAAAAGACTAGCTGCTAATGTCACAAAAAGGTATTGATAGCTAAAAATAATACTATCCGTGTATTAGATACATTAAAATCATACAAATCTGTGTGTAATTCTGGAAATTCGTGCTCTTTATGAAAAAATGGGATCGGTGATACAGAAAATTAATATTGAGTTATTGGAAACTCGAACCCTATGTTGAACTAATTTGAGAATGCATTCAAATCAGTTACAATGTAATGCATTTGAGTTTATTTTAAATTCCCATTCCATTTTATAGAAAATTTATACGTTTTAAATTACATATTCGTGACTAGTTGGATTTTATTGCTTGCATTTGCTGGTAGTTTCTTCTTATTTTAAGACGTCTTTATCTGGTAGGAAACACATAAAAAATACCGGCAAAATAATAGTCCGAAGCCGTGATATCGTCGGAGGTTGTTTTAATAAAACCTTTTAGTGGAAACATAAATTATGCTTTTAGTCTCATTATATGCAACAATATATGCACGGAAATTTATTTTAAGCAAACTGATGGCTAGATAATATGACAATGAAGTACAGTTGGTATTTCGCCTTATTTCCATCTCGTAGACGGTACTAGCAAATACCGGGATATCAAAAATTATCTTGGTCAAGGGTGGTTGTGGAATGTAAAACGTGTGTCTTTAAATTTTTGAATATGTTTTGTTGTGTCAGAATCTGTCAAGTCATTGTGCTGAAATTTTCTAATCCAGTTTTTGAATCATGCCTCTTACCGCACAGCACAAAATTTTCATGATTGAAGCCTATTTTCGAACGGGTGCGCTAGTTAATGGAAATTGGCAATACAGTCAACGTTTGTGTTTGGACAATTTTCGAGAGCACTTCCCAAACGTGGCAAAATTACCGGACAATTTTTATGCGTGTCTTACAAATTGTGTTGAAGTGTTTCGCGAAACTGGTTTGTGACTCATAAAAAAGGTGCTGGTAGACTAAGAGTTCGTACAGAAAAAGTTGTCAATGACGTTCGTCAACGTATGGAAGAGGAGCCTGCAAAACCTTTGAAACGTCTTTCTCAGGAAATTGGACTTTCTTATGGAACATGTCATAAGATTTTAAAGAAAGACTTGAACATGCATCCATATAAGATGCAAGCACATCAAGCTCTTCTGCCCGCAGACCACCCCAGACGCCTTGCTTACTGCCATTGGTTTGTCAATAATTTAATGAATGACGATTTTTTGGACTTAACTTTTTTTTTTGACGAAGCGTGGTTCCACCTTTCGGGATACATCAATTCTCAAAATATGCGAATGTGGAGCAATGATAACCCTCATGTTTTTACTGAATCGCCACTACATGCTCAAAAAATTGGTGTTTGGATGGCAGTTTCTCGCAGAAGAATAATTGGGCCAATTTTTTTCGATTTCACCGTCAACGCAGAAAGGTACAGACACAACTTTTTGGCTGAATTTGTGCAACAGTTAAACGATGATGAACTTCGGTACGGTTATTTCCAGCATGACGGTGCAACAGCACATACTACACGAGAAAATATTGCTTTCCTCCGCGAGTTTTTTGATGACCGGCTGATAAGTTTGCATACAGAAGTTGAGTTTCCTCCGAGATCACCTTGTTTGACAATTATGGACTATTTTATATTTCCTTTGCAAGAACTGCAACAAAGAATTGTTCAGCAATGTGCAACCATAACGCCAGAAATGCTGCAAAACGCTTTTCACAGCATGACAAGGCGCGTCAACTTGTGCATCGAACAAAACGAGGGACATTTCCAACAATTACTGTAATTTAGTTTTTCTTGTTACTAAAACCGTTATTTCATAATTTGTAGTTCATTATTGTTCATTATTACAACTGAAATAAATAGGTATGAAATTTGTAGGTTATTGATGATGTCGGTGTGACAGTGACATAATTATTTCAAATTTAAAGTAAGACACACGTTTTACATTCCACAACCACCCTTGACCAAGATAATTTTTGATATCCCGGTATATGTAGACTTTGATAGTATTAGCGTTGTTTATATTCAGTCAACGGTATTAGTAAAGAATATAGATTAGTATATAGGCTTTGGTATTAGTCTTGTTTATAGAGATACCTATATCTCTTTAGTACGAGTGGATGTCGTATAGATGTCATGGTGGATAATGCGTGCACCTGAGCAATGAAATTCGTGCATTTATAGAAATAACCAATCAGATTCAACGACCTTGGTAGTATTAGATTTTTCCACATGGTGTCACCGATGCGGGTGATTAACTATATTTTATATAAACAAGCGTATTATTTAAAATACATATTGCCGAGAATACATTACGGGCTCCGTGTTTATTAGGACTTATTATGTTATTCTTTATATATTTTTTGCCCTAGAAGTCAAACGAGTGTTTTAATTACACTCTACAGTAGCATTCGTCTATATGATTTTTATTGATTGTCAATGTATTGTATAATTAAAAAATATCTAAGAACTTATTTCCAAAAAAAGCTGGCAATAATAAGAATTTTATTAATTTTGTTCGTCTGAAACATTAGCAAGTTCTGCATTAAAATTAAACTATCAGCAAAGTTTTAAATATTTCTGGGGGTTCTTAGAATTATGCAGATTAACGACAGACACTAAATGAACTCCTGATGAATTATTAACTACTTGCCGACTTATCCTTGCGTTTTTCTTCTTTTTGTCGTCATAAAATTTATAGAACTTCATTTTAGAGTAGCACTTATAAAGTGAACTAATTTTTTACTTTTCTTATTTCGATATCGAGTGAATTTAAAAAGTTTTCCATAGTAAGAAACATGTCATTGATCTTAAAATCAATAAAACTTGTTTGGTAAGTTAACATAACAGTAAACTTATAAAAATATATGTTATGAAAAATATATTTTGACGAATGTTGAAGCAAATCTCTTTCAACATGTCATCGCTTTAGTCGTATCATTCTGCGATCAAAGCTTCCCTTGACATTAATAAAAACAAATATTTTGGAAGATATAAACAAAATTTCAGGCGGAAAGAGGAAAGATACTGTCCAAAAGGATCTAAAACTTTTCTTAGTGAAAAAATTAAAAATTTTCTAGTCCAGAGGTCCAGATTATTTGAACGTTCAGAATACTTAGCTATTTAGGTTTGCAGGAATTATAGAATTATTCGGTGCATGTTGCAGGAAGGAATTTTACCGTTTGACAATAGATTATATACCTAGAAGTTGTAGGCAGGCGAATGGTTTCTTAAAGAAACCCGATCAAGTTAAAACGGAATGGCCATTGAAGCTCAGTCGAAGAAGTCGTAATCAACCGGTGGAAATCCTTATTGGGCATTATAGACTTAGAAAGAGAAACCTGTCCGTGATAGGAATAGATGAAGAGCCAAGTTGTTCAGAATGTAGGAAACTGAAAAAAACGCCCTTTCACCTTATGGAACCATGTGAGGTCCTGGGGAGAGTAAAGGCACATCTTTGGTACCTGGGAGCTGCAGAGGGAGGAGGGGAAGTCGAGTTTCCTATACAGAGTGAGTTTTATGTATGGAACGCCTCAATTATCTCGGAAACGGCTTTCCCGATTTTTATGAATTTTGGTTTATAAGGGTTTTGTAATATAGCCGATATTATTGTGGCATTTACATTGTTGTCAGATCTTTCGTTTTTCCGGAAATATACTGAAATTTGTTATTTCAAATGGCTCACCCTATATATTTTTTTGTTTTTGAAATCTCTAAGAAATTTAGAATATTTTTCATGTAATGTTCCCTATACCTAATTGCCATAATTAGGTTACAGCTACATTTGCAATATCTCCGCCGAAGTTAAAATATTACATAAGGGCGGCTATGTCTGCGACAAAAACAATTTTGACGTTTTAATAAACTATTATTGTTGGTGTTTATTGAAAGTTACAATGGACCGTTTATCTGAGAAAGAACGAATTGAGATTTTAATGATATTAGGATATGGTGATGTGCGTAGAAGTCAACAGGAAACGTGTAATATCTTTAATAATTTATATCCTAATAGAAATCCCATAACAAGATCTACTGTGAGTAAGTTGTTAAAAAAGTTTAACCAAACTGGAGCCATAAAAGATTTACCGAAATCAGGGCGTATAAAAACTGCAACAACTGAAGACAAATCTTTAGATGTTTGTGTTATGTTAGAAGAAGATCCACACTTGAGTACTAGACAAATATCCAGGGAAGTTGATATTTCTCAAACATCCATAATGAAAATTTTACATGCCAATAAATTCCATCCTTACAAAGTAAGATTGGTTCAAGAGTTGCCAGATGATGATTTCGATAGACGTGAAGAGTTTGCCGACACAATGAAAAATGTTACGATCAAAATAATCCAAATTTTTTAAATAATGTTATGTTTTCCGATGAGGCCACTTTTTGTATTGATGGAAACGTAAATCGGCATAATTGCAGATACTGGTCACGTAACAATCCTCGTTGGATGAGAGAATCCCACACCCAATTTCCACAAAAGATTAATGTATGGGCTGGAATAATAGGCGACAAAATAATTGGTCCTTTTTTCATTGAAGGAAACTTAAATGGTCCGGCGTATTTAAATTTATTACAGAATAATATTATACCTGAGTTGGCTCGGTTATTTCCAAATCTAAGTAAGTATTCTCAATTGCCTGTTAATTTAGAAATTTTATTATTTGAAACTTTCAGACAATAACAATGTCCCAAATAACAATATTTGGGTGCAACAAGATGGAGCTCCACCTCACTATGCGCGTGACGTGAGGCAATACCTAAACGATGTGTTTCCCAGAAGATGGATTGGAAGGCGTGGTTTTATCGAATGGCCCCCGCGATTTCCCGACATGAATCCTTTAGACTATTTCCTGTGGGGTCACTTAAAAAATATTGTTTATAAAACCAAACCTGCCAATATTCAGGAATTAAAAGATAGGATTACCACAGAGATAAGAAGAATTGAGCAGTCAGGAATGTTACAAAATGTACTGCAAAGTTTTAAACATCGCATGGCTTCTTGTATGGAAGTAAACGGACAACATTTTGAGCATCAGCTGTAACCGCCTTTACTTTATGTTTTCAAAAGATCCTATGGGATTTCTATTAGGATATAAATTATTAAAGATATTACACGTTTCCTGTTGACTTCTACGCACATCACCATATCCTAATATCATTAAAATCTCAATTTGTTCTTTCTCAGATAAACGGTCCATTGTAACTTTCAATAAACACCAACAATAATAGTTTATTAAAACGTCAAAATTGTTTTTGTCGCAGACATAGCCGCCCTGATGTAATATTTTAACTTCGGCGGAGATATTGCAAATGTAGCTGTAACTCCGAAATTATGGCAATTAGGTATAGGGAACATTACATGAAAAATATTCTAAATTTCTTAGAGATTTCAAAAACAAAAAAATATATAGGGTGATCCATTTGAAATAACAAATTTCAGTATATTTCCGGAAAAACGAAAGATCTGACAACAATGTAAATGCCACAATAATATCGGCTATATTACAAAACCCTTATAAACCAAAATTCATAAAAATCGGGAAAGCCGTTTCCGAGATAATTGAGGCGTTCCATACATAAAACTCACTCTGTATATTCATTAGATTGACTCCCTCGAACTTACGTTCGAAGAGATCAAGGAATGAAGAAAATTGGAGTAGGGTGTGGGTAAAAGGAGCCCACTGATGACTTACTTAAGGGTTCAGCAAATGTATTACTGGTTGAAGTTCCAGATATAAAAACTATAACTGCAACTCACGTTTAAAATGGTGGAATATACATAAATTATTATCGAAAATATACTTCGTTGAGTTGTTCTGATGTCAATAGGAGTAGTTTTTCTCAAATATTCGAAAAATAAATTCACCATGCATCAGTAGGTATCAATACCAATGAATTTTGGTAAATTTAGAATAAATTGATAGAATTTAACCTCTGCTGGACGCATAAAGGAAATACCTTTTAAACGGCGATCTCCTCGCCATTTAAAATTCGATCCATCGTCCGATTTCTATATATGCAATGGTATGAGAAGTAAGTGAATAGTAATTAATTCTACAGGAATCCAAAATGGGCGAATGATGTTTAATTTACTAAAGTTTCCAACTATATAAGGTTTGTTCCCACATCAGTTAGATACAGTCGCTGATAGAAGGTATTTTGCGTAGAACGTTATTGAGCATTCCAACAGAGTTTACTGATCTTTTTTAATTTTGATCTTTGTTTCTGGACTAGGAGTAAGCTGTTCCTACAAAATTATCTCATAGTGTATTGATAGTGTAATCATGTCAAAACAGTTTTCTGATTACCTTCCCACCAATAAGTGTCGTAGCAATGGATATAAATTTTAATTGATTGATGCTCATTGCTGCGATGTTTAGAAAGCTAATGCAACTGGGTATGTTCACTTGTGTTTATTTTTAAATAAAATCAATCGTAAAAGATAGTTAATAATGTAAAAAGTTAAATTTAAATAAAACCGCAATATGATTTATGCTAGATTTATGTATTTCCTCATTAAAATTGAAATAATGTCCCGACTTCCGACCCCTAGCGGCCAAGAGTGACAAGAGACGAATTCATTATTTAAAATATGTAGATAACACCTCAGATTAACCATGTAAAAGATAAGTAACAGCAATACCCAAAGCATTAATATGCCTGTCCATCTAATAAACAACAATTTACGAAAGGGGGGAGTGTTTATTTAATTGTTTGTAAATAGCTACAAGTGGCGGCCAGTATTTCTCAAAATAAGAGGGTTTATTAATGTTTTTAAAGGTGTTTCTAACAACGTAAAGTACCTATTGCCTCACGATTTAAAAAAAAAACACCTAACATCTACAAAAACTAATGTATAGGTAGCTATATAACATAATACGCAATACATACTTTACTTTATTTAGCTATTTTCCTAAAATTCAGAAAAAAACTAATAAAAAAGTAAGAAAATAAACCTCTGCACCGTAGAGTTTTTTCTTAAATATAGATACATAAATATCATAGAAGACAATACATTCTTCTGACAGTGAAGTTTCCGAAATGTTAGTGCTATTTTAACTTAAAGTGTGTACTATGTTTTATGATATTTATACATTTTTCAGTATGAGAACTGATTAGTCAAATTAAAAAAAAACTTTAATGGGTCTTTTAGCGAGGAGCACGTATTGTTTACTCAAAATTTTATTAATTTGTTCAGAATTGTGGCCAAATACCCAAATAAAGTGGCGATATAATATAAAGATATTCATCATAATACTTTATACCTACTAAAAACCTAAAAGTGAAATAAGAAAATACATTTTTTTCGGTTCGGAATTCACTTCCCATTCTAAATCAAAACTACATCTAATACTCTTATCTATATTTTAAATTATTCGAGTTTTTTTTTCAAAGAGGGGTAAACATTTGAAATTTTCCTTATTTCATTATTAACCTTCACCAGACATAAAATTATCGGAAAGAAAAACGATAAAAATTTCATTGTCTCCAAATAATTTTATGAGGATCAGAAACTATTATCCATAGAAAATATACAATATAAAACTACAATATTATCTATATTACTTATATTACCCATGAACATTATACGTAAGTTGAAGTCCTAACGAATGATACGTCTATGGGCAGCATTGTTTACTTACCGGTGGAACGATCTCCCATCACCTTTTTTGCCCGATTTATGGAAAACTATGCATTTAATAGTCATTTCACTGTCCACAAAGATTTTCCACAAACTAAAAATCTATAACACAGCCTAGATTATTGACTGATGACCACTTATTATATCACATAAAATACTTAAATAAATTTACGTTCACAAAACTTCAAAAGAAATATGAAGTCACGAGTCGTTGTGTCGTGTATTTTCGGCATATCTCGGTCCGTCAAAAACTGTAATGAACCAATGACATGCAGTGGGATTTGTTTATTTAATTATATTTCATTTCGTGGACATTTTTCTCTCGCTGTTATTTATCTTGTATATGGTTAATCTGAGGATAACACTATTAAAAAGAAAAATGTATTAAAGACAATAAGTTGAGGTGATATGAAGATATGCCGTTATAATTCAATGTTGGGGTGGTGCATATTGCACGCAAAGTAGTTGTTTTCCACATATCTGAAAAATAATAAGGTTATTCCTTTGCGTACCTAGGATTATAGGTAACGAGCCAAATTAAAAACTTTATTGAACCATAATATTTGAAAATTTCATTAATAATAATTTATCTCTTTGTTAACTTTTTGGTTTAATTCCTATATTAAGTAGAATGTTGTCATATTATGAATATGAATTACTTGGTGGCATAACAATATTACTTTTGATACCTCTTCCCTAAGATGAAGTGTATGAAGAGGATTTTGTTAAAGTTCAGAATGATAATTTGCCAAATGTTGAAGCATTTATGTTTTTGGGGTATAAAAGCACAAATTAACTCTTTAACTCCGATCCTTTAATACCCCCTCGTCTTATCTTATCAAGACTAGCCCATAGATAATCCACAGACAGTTGCAAGGATTTTCTTGCGATATACATTTCAGCATTATCTTTCTGAATAAGACTATTATGCTATTATTATAGTTTACCACCCCACTGAAGACTTTCGAACAAAATTAGTTACATAGTACAAACATAGTTAGTTAAAACATCGTTTAAAATCAAATGTCATCACTTTCTTTTTCCATCATTTTGGAACACACTGTATATAGTCAGTTATATATTTGATTTTTAGGGCTGGTCTTTCCATTTCCTTATAAAGCCTTCCTCGTCTTTAAAGTTCTCTATCTGCTCTTTAACTTATCGGTCACTTTAACTGGCAAAGAGATTTCTAACCTCAGAAATTTTATAAATTTGAGTGTTAGTAAACAATTTGATTAATAAAACGTCAAAAAATATATTTTTATAATGCAAAACGTTATTGATTTTGAAGAAAAAATATTATTAGATCATGAAATTATAAACATGGTAAATATTGCAAATCGCGAACGAAAAATATATACTGTAAGGCCTGATATAAACAATTTAAACATCTGGGATGATGAAGAATTTATGAGGAGATTTGGTGTATCAAAAATAACGGTGTTAAATATTTTAGAAAAAATCGAGCAATATTTACGGCATCACACTAACAGGTTAATAATAGAAAAGAAATTATATCTACGTATTTCTTAGGTTCTATGACATGTTTTATTGAATCAAATTTTGAAATGAGGATTGAACTGCTACGATTTGTACTAGTGAGGGCCTCAAATTCTTGGGCAATTTGGTTCCAAGTCTTTTTACTGTATCATCCTGGGAAGACATTTTTACACTTCTGAATATTAAACTTAAACTAGAGATCCCAGAAACGACTAGAACTTAAAAAAAGTTATACTTAGTTGGTTATAGCCACAGTATGTTATATTTAGCCAAGAACACTAAACAGTCTGTGTACCGTCCTTGATATTTAGCTAGGTAATGTTGTCATAATTGACATATTTTGTTGATTATGATTGACGCATTTCATCTGTCTCACGTTATTATATAGACTTTCTTATTTAATCAGTATTGCTAATATCATTAAACAGTCTTTTTACAAAAGAGCAGTTACATTGTGTTGGAAAGACGCAAATTTTTAACTGCCAGATAAATTCACTTGTTAACTTTAAGTTTTTTTTAGTTAAAAGCAACTTTATAAAGAGATTTATAATTTATAAATTAGGAACTGATGATTTTTTAATGCTATATGGAGAAGTATAGAACGTAGTGTGAAATCTGTATGAAGTATCTTTGTGCTTCATGGGAACTAACCTATAGACACCCTAAAGACTCATATTTCGCTATCGTTGCTAATTTTGATTTGCTTTACAAACAACGCGAACCCAGCACTTCAGCACACGTGTTCGCCTATATTTGTATGTGAATTTGACTAATTAAGGTGGATGCAAACATTCGTCGCATATCGCTGCGTTTATACCAGCGCAATTAATCCATTTTATTTCGCAACTTACCCCAATATGATTCTTAATTAACTTCTCCACGTTAGCAGACTCAAACAGCTAGACCTGGAGGCGCGAATTTCTCGACAAATATTTGAGTAGAGTGCAAATACCGACATTTGGTGACGCGACGTCATGGATTTAATATTTCGTGTATAGGATGAAAATGTCGATCATCACTGACATTTCGGATACACAATGTGAACATTTCGGGCCGGTGGCTCAGGGCTTAGCGTCTCGATCGCTCAACCCAGAGGTCGTGGGTTCTAATTCCCACTCCGCCAACAATTTTTAATTAAATCGTTTGCCCGTAGATCAAGGCTTATTCGCAGGGATGGCTTGGCAACTATCCTGGCGATAGCCTAGGATGGGAAGAATGTCAACTTGGTGTTAATGTGAGAGATTAAAATCAGTTGATGTTTGACTTGTCCCCCTAACTAATGAGGTTTTCCAGGTTTCCCTCATTACAGCACTGAATGGTGGTTAGGGCCTACCAACGTAAGTCGTTCCTGAGGCGCAAATGAGGCCCGCGAAATAATAATATACCGCCCCTCTCCCACACAAGTCTCAGACTTTCGGGCTAATCCTTGTGATTAGAATGAGGGGGTAGAGATATTATTATTATTATTATTATTATTTATTTGCTAACTTTTGAACCAGTCAATATGAAGACATCACATAGGTACTTATAATTGTTAAGCTTATAAGCTTATAATTTAAATTTAGATACTAGGTAGGTGCATCGACCATTTGCAGCATTTGCGCAAGAAACAGAAAACTAATGACTCATTTTAAATGCCGACATTTTGTGAACAAGGTCGTGCGTTAGAAAGATAGCGAGAGCTTAGTATATGTAACAGTCTATGTAAAGAACGGACGCCTAAATTCACAGCAGATCTGTTAGGCCAAAATAAAAAGGCCATCAGAATAATAGTAGGTCTCCTAACAGGGCACTGTAGGCTAAATAGGCACATGAATCTTATGGGACTGTCAGAAGAAGCAACTTGCAGATTCTGTCAAGAAGAAGAGGAAACCTCAGTACATGTACTGTGCCAGTGCGAGGGCCTGACAAGACTGAGATATCAAATACTTGGGGAAGGAAGACCAAGGGCCAACAGCTACATGGAAGAGCCTCTATCAAGGCTGTGGAGTCTAATGCAAAGGTCAAAGCTGGACAGAGTGCTCTAAATAGGTTGGGAGTGCTACAATAGATCTTCTAGGTCGCGGTGGATTAGGCCAGGGGGCCGACTCCTATATAAATCTAATCTAATATGTAGGTGGCTTAGAAGTTTGAAAGAATAGTGGCACTGAATTTACTTCTTTTTGTAAAATCTGAAACTGAGTGTGAATAACTTTCGAATCTTAAATACATTTCTATCGAATAAGTTTTCGAGATTCTTCAACATCCACATAAGCTTAATAGGGATAAAAAAGTGATAAATAAACCGTACATGAGAAGCTTTTCCAGAAATTAGCCATATATGTCGGCAACCATTCAGATGTTTTTAATGACACGAGAAGTATCAGTGCAAATACCATCTGTTGATAATGGCGAAATGTCTACGATTAAGTATGGACTACGGCGCACAGTTCAGAAGATCTACGTAAATCAGCTATTGATTTATAGAGTGAAATATGAAGTTACCTAATTTTTGTTGAACTTATGAAAATTTTTAGCAGAATGAAGTTGTGAAGAAGTTGTTTTATCCTTGTATTTTCGTTCATTGAATGTTACTGATACCAGAGATTATAAAGTGTATTTATAATTTCTACTGATACTATCACTGCCCAAATTTTTTATTTTTCACTTTCGTTGACTTAAAGGTGATGATTGTCAGAATGTGATAAGTAAACTTGATTCAGTATTTATGTGACGTCTCTTTCTTCATTGGTTTAGAAGTTATAGTTGAGAGGGGACTATTTACTTCAATTCTGAAATGGGTTACCAGAAAACGACTGCTTGTGATAATATTTTGCAAGACATATTCAACATACAGCAGCTCAAACTACATATAGACATACCAAGCTTCCAGGACACTACACTTTTTTTCGTACCAACTCCGGAATTACTTTTTGGACTCTATTTTACTTTTGAATTTACAGTATTTTCTCTCAACTGTAATTTCAGTTCTCTTGGTCCCATAGACAAAACAAGCGTATGGATAGATTGTTTATTAATTGTACTTTCTAATGATACCTTAGTACCATTATGGTACTATTTACAAAAAACTAGTTTCGGCTCTATAACCACTTTGAGGAATTTTAACGGTCTGTAAGTAGAGAAATTGAATGTTTTAGTCCAAAAATTAATTTGACTGTTGAAATGTCACTTATGTTATATCGTTGGATTCAAAAAATGAAGTAGATTAAAAAATATAATAATATACAGGGTATTCCATATAAAAACCGAGAGTCGGTATTACCGAGAAGCGGAAATAACGTATTTTTTATGTCAAAAACTAGCCTTTAATAGGTACTTTCGCCATCGCAGGGAGGAATGAGCTGCCACAGTGGAAAGATGGCAGCAGGAGTGGCGCTCGAGGGTGAACGGAGCGTGGACTAGGGCCCTGATCCCGGACCTAAGACTGTGGATTGGCAGGAAGCATGGACAGACGGGTTACCATCTAACCCAGGTACTTATTGGTCACGATTCCTTTAGGATATATACCTATGGTATTGGAGAAGTAGGAGACCCCGACTGTATATACTAAGGGGCAGAAGACACGGCTGAACATACTATGTTCTGGTGCCTTAGATGGGACAGGGCAAGGCAGGCAGGGGAGGCCAAAGTAGGGTAGCCTATCCGGGCTGAAACCATGATGATTCAAAGCCCAGGCGGTTGGAAGGCAATAGAGGAGGCGGTGGGAAAGATTATGACCAAGAAGTAGCAGGACGAGAGGGACGAGAGAGGTTAAAGTCATTGGGCTAGTCACTGAAGTATGTTCGCAAGAACGGTTCTAGTGACTTGGATCCAGGGAAAAAGGGAGGGGTTTTAGTCGGAGTAGCGCCCCACACTACCAGGAACCGGTAGACATCAAGATCCTGGTGCCAAGCGGTTTCCCCTCTCACAAAAAGGTACTTCCGCCATATCAAATTTGAAAATTCTATCTAAAAAAAAATAAGGGGCAAAGTGGGGTACCACTTTGTTTGATCAATTAAAGATACACGATTAGGATCGGTTAGACTCAGATTCTGGTGAAAATAAAATTCAAATACTCTTTGACAGTGTTTGTACCTCAGTTTCAGTGTTAAATAAAATTCCTAGATTAAATTAAAATTGATCTGACAACCAACTCTACCACAATATAACATTACACGTTATACTGTGAACCCTACGTAGCTTTTCTGAGTTGGTGAAGGCGGCGAAGTTTCCATCCTGTACATATTCATAAATCGTTTCCTGGAAATACTCTCCGGGCAATTAAATAGGTAATTCCTGTTGTGTGTTTTGCGCGGGACCCCGGCTTGTCGTTGACATAACTGAGATTTATCTCGCCAATCATGTAATTTAAAACGGGCCTCATTAGGTATGCTGCCGTTCCATCAACTACCACTACTGGCGGCGCCGTAAATATGCATCCGAACTCGTCGGCGGAAAATAATTTATAGGAAGGACTTCCTGCTTTTCACTGAAATCCAAACAATCAAACAATCATCACCGGATGCGCGGGAATGCAGCGAACAGAGTTCTGGATGGGCTAATGTATTTTCCGCCGATTATTTGCCGATTGACGGAACATTTAACATTTTTTCTGACAAGATTTAATAATAATAGTAATAGTAATACTAATAATGATAATGATAATAACAATAAATCGACTTTATTTATCCAATTTATCCGATGCAGCCTTGCTTGCAACTTGGTGAAGTCTAAGTAGCTATTCTACTCAACCAAGACGCAACAAATAGAATATCGTATAAAAATACTAATAATAATCGGTAATAAATACATGGAGACGGTTTCGGCTAAAAGATATTAATAAATTATTAACTAAAGAACGGTTATAACATTTACAAATAAAGATAATTAAAAATTATTAGGGGAACAACATTTGAAATGGTTGAAATATTAAAAATGTTTTTTTAAAGTGTTTTTAAAATAGTACGATGACATTTGTAGGAGGTCGTTTGAGAGATAATGGCATGGTTAACTTAGAGACATTACTCAAATTGACATTTTGAACCAGTAATCTAAAAGTGAAAATATCCCTAATAGCAGTACTCTGTTTTGAATCTCTAACGATTTTGTAGAAAAACTGCGAGATGAAGCTGCCTCTGATCTTCCAACATGGCGTTTAAAAATCACAATAATCAAAATCAAAGAGAGAACAAGCAACTCACAAAGGTTTTTTATGCTTAAAATTTAAATAGTGACGATTTGCATATATCAATTTCAAACATAAAAATGATTTTTGTATCAACTTTTTTACATGTTGTCTAAAACGAAGATTTTATCAATAATTAAACCTACGTTTTTACTGACAGCACATGCTAATGAACTGAGTCTCCTTACTTTTTTCCCAAAAAACATTATACACGATTTTGAAGAATTCAGTTTTAAGTTAAGTTCATCAGATTATTTATCCAATTGTGCGTTTATGACATTAGATGCTAAATGATATTCAGAATGATGAAAGTGATGATACATTTGCATATCATCCGCATATGCTTGCTCAGAGAATTTTTTTTTGATAGATTTTAAAATATCAGCGGTATAAATAATAAAAGAAGAGGTCCGAGTACGGACCCTTGTGGTAATCCACAAGTTAAATCTAGAGGAGCTGAGAAAGTATTGTTATATAGTATCCTCTGTGACCTGCCATAGCCAAATAAAAGGCGATCAATCGAAAAAATGTTACATTACATCCATAATATTTCTTATAGAAAAACTCAGTATCTCACTTTACTCACTCTTCCCCAATATATCTCGACATTATTAAAATCGGCTAAGGCATGTCCGAGATGCAGTCTCTTAAAAATGATGAAAAAATTAGTTGTCCCGACTAATTCCATGAGCAGTTTATGCTGAATACAAGTAGAGTTACTATTTGAACTAGAAAATAGCATCAGACACAGGTACAACATGAGAGAAATGAAGACGAACTCGTTAGAAAGGCATGAAAGGAAAATCGAAGGAAAAGTAAAAATGGGAAAATCTAAATGAGTAGAGAATCATGAGGAGAAATTAGAATAATTTGATATTTCTCGAAATTTTCCTCTAGATTTAATTCCACAAAAATAGTATACTGCCACATGTAAAAAAAGGACAACCCCATAAAGAGTTTGATATATTAAGAGTACCTACATGGTAGGTAAAAATTATACAAGAAACTCTCTTTAGGGAGATTACATTTTTATTTGGTGTGTGTTTGAAGTATAATATATTCTATTTAGATCAGTTTTTACCTGAAAGACAAAGTTAAAACAAATTAACACCGATCAGTTTTTTATATAAACTGAATTGCACGTGCATGTAGCACGTACAATGTAGACATTCCGTGTCTCATTTACAGTTCAATTTACCGTAAATTGGAGTACCTACTGTAGGCATTGACACACCGATAAGTTACCGAACAATTTGATGCATGCAAATTTCCTTTGAACTGGAAATTATCTGCTTTTAATGATTGTTTTACAAAACGGTTATTAATGCCGAGTGATTGTGAATACTTTGGAAATTATCGCGGTTGGTTGACGAGTTACAATCGGTTTACCAGTGAAGCAATTGGTAATCGGATCAGTAATCACATAATTTACAATTTGTAAAATTATAGAGAAGTAATATAGCAACTATTTTTTTAATGAAAACAATCGTACTATTAATGATAATAATAATAATAAAGTGTAAAGTGTAGAAAGTGGCGTGAGCGTTTTCAGATAATACTCTGAATAACGAAAAATTACAACAAATACACGAATATGACTAATATAAATACTTAGGATTTTATCAAAATAAAAAATATACCATTAAAAAATTAAGCCAGACCTACAGGAATTATACAAGAAGCGATTGAAACTGCTGCTTAATCCAAACCACTCTAGAAACATCTTTAAAGCCAAACATTTGCAGTTCCCATACTAACATTAATTTGGTGTGATAAAATGGTCAGCAGTGGATACAGAAAACATAAACAAGAATACCAACCGCGAAACCGGTTCCTGCCGAGACCACCATTATCTTGAAAGAGGAGGAGAAACGGACGAAATATCGAGATCTTCTCTTCGAACTCCGCAGACTCCATGCAGAACATACTGTGAAACTTGAGAATAGAATAGAATAGAATAGAATAGAATAGAATAGAATAGAATAGAATAGAATAGAATAGAATAGAATAGAATAGAATAGAATAGAATAGAATAGAATAGAATAGAATAGCATTTATTGGCCATATTATGTATATTGATACATTTATAGCAAGTCACAAGGTCACAGCAAAATACTATACATGGAATACAATCATGTAAGTTACTTTGTCAAAAATAAAATCTATACATAAACAGTAATGGTATACAGCGTTTATATAAGGAAACGTACACAAACACACGCACACACAAATAAAATGCACCTTTTGACAAATGTATGAAATTTAAACATCATAGGTATATGATAATTAGCCCAACCAAACAGCACTCAGTCCGGCAAAAAATCATTAAAAGTAGATGAATGTGCCTTTGTTTATTCAGCAACGGAGTAAAAACAAAAACATTGCAGATATGTTTTAACAGTTTTCTTGAATCCCAGATCACTCAATTCTTTTATTTTGCCGGGCAGCTTATTGTATAAATGTATCTGTAATGAATTTCTTTTATTTTTACTAAGCGATACCTTGGCGCTATTAGCAAACTACCATTTCTGGTAGGATAATGGTGAATATTAGCATTGGTCTGGAAACTATTTTTATGTACCTCAGTTAGGTTATGTAAAATGTACAAACAAGGCAATGGCAGTATTTTAAGTTTTATAGAGTGTTTCCTGCATGGATCGCGGAAAGGTGCACCCATGAGTAAGCGAACAGCACTTTTTTGAAGTCTGAAAACTCTAATAGATTTGGACGACGCTCCCCACATGAATACACCGTAGTTAATATGCGATTGAAATAACGCATGATAGGCTGTCAAAAGAACATTGGCGTTCAACATAGATCTTAGTCTGCGCAGCAGAAATATTTGACCAGATAGTTTATTACACAAAGAACTGATATGAGGTGCCCATGTCAGATCCTTATCTATCTCAAACCCCAATAACTTAAGTATTTTACCCGACAGTTTAGTATTATTTTGGTGTGATGTTATAATAGTAGAGTCATCAGGAAAGCATACGCACTTAACTGGACTTAGGTAATAGAAAAGATCATTAATATAAACAATAAATAGGAATGGTCCTAGCACTGATCCTTGCGGCACACCGTGACGCACGGTAAGTGTTTCTGACCTTATTTCGTCCAAGAATATCATGTTTTCTATTAACCAAATAACTCTTGAAGAATGAGAAAGGTATGCCCCTTATCCCGTAGAATTCTAGTTTACTCAAGAGCAGGTCGTGAGAGACACAGTCAAATGCCTTACTGAGATCACACAGTGAAATAGTAGTATCCCCACCTCTCCAAACAATCCACTATCTCTGCCACCACTTTACTAACAGCTATAACAGCCATAACAGAGATACTGATAATAGGAGTCCTCGGTGGAGAAGATCATACCGGCATGCCGAAATTCGGCAGATCTTCTAGCCGGAAGAATACAGAAGGCAGTCATTCTGGGCTTATTACGTCTACTCAGGACACACGATTTCAGGACTCAGTAGTTATTCACTCCATGGACGTGGGGAGTAGCTACTGATAACCACCAGCAGCTGCCCCTCAGAATCAAAGCCAGGGAACCGGTCGACTGGATTTCAATTAAAAAAAACAATAATAATAATAATAATAATAATGTCAATTACAGAACTATCTCAGAATGTACAATAACAAAAAAAAAATAAGAAATAAATAGGTATATACACTAATAGATACACAAAAACAAAGCAACCACAATAAAAAATATTAATCACCTAAATATGTCATTCAATGAACTGCTGATGTCAATTGTTACAAATAAAAAATTCGAAGCATCGGTTTAATGAACGTATAACTTCTTAAAAAAATTAAAAAAATCCTTTATATTTAAAGGTACTAGTAATCTTTTATAGAAGACGACTAAATTTCACAGAAGAATAATCTGACACAGAAGACTAAATTCAAATATGGTTCATTGTTAAAGAGAAAATTCGACCACTTTTGGTATCACTGCCAATCATTCTAATCACAAGGTTTATCCCGTCAGAGATTTGTGTGTAAGAGGGGATGGTATATTATTCCTTGAAAACCTTGGATACCTAGAAAATCTGATTAGCATAAGGGAGACAATCTGTCTCTCACATTAACATGTAGCCCAGCCCATCTCTATATAAGCTTTAGATACGAGACTTACTTAACTAAAAATTGTTGGATCCTCGTGGAAATGAGGTTAAAATAATAAGTTTGTGATGGTCTTGCACTTATATTTTTTTTACAGTGTTTGTAGCGCGTCCAAAAATGTAGAGATATCTTGAAGTAACTGAGAAGACACGTCACTAAAGATAGATTTACAAGGAACACGAAAAGCAATTACTTTATTCACGAGTTCATTCCGAGATTTATTTCTGTTGGGTTCAACAAATTTAATTTCGTTCATATAATGCCTTCCTGACTTTATTAATATATTAAGACAATGTTTCTGCCCGTTTTAAGAGATAATAATTTTTTCTCATATACCTAATACTCTCATAAACACCCACGTTTAGAACTGAAAATAACATCTTACATGAAATTGCTTTCATCATTTAAATTTAATAAGATAGCCAGTTTAATGAACACAATAAAAAATAAAGTATAAATAATTTTCATTGTATCAGTCAAATTAATACAGGGTGCTCAAAGGAAGATGAATAAAAGAAGACGAACTTTCTACAAACTTTAGTATGGTATGTATGTAGCTACGTTGCAATTATTTTGGATTGTACAGTGTGACCCAAAAAGAGTAAAAAAGTTTATTAATATAAGATTAGAGATAAGATAAGAGTAAAAAAACTAACTGAGTAAGAAACAATAGGCTGCGAACATACCGGGATATCAAAAATTATCTTCGTCAAGGGTGGTTGTGGAATGTAAAACGTGTGTCTTACTTTAAATTTTTGAATATGTTTTGTTGTGTCAGAATCTGTCAAGTCATTGTGCTGAAATTTTCTAATCCAGTTTTTGAATCATGCCTCTTACCACACAGCACAAAGTTTTCATGATTGAAGCCTATTTTCGAAAGGGTGCGCTAGTTAATGGAAATTGGCAATACAGTCAACGTTTGTGTTTGGACAATTTTCGAGAGCACTTCCCAAACGTGGCAATATTGCCGGTTGTGTGACTCATAAAAAAGGTGCTGGTAGACCAAGAGTTCGTACAGAAGAAGTTGTCAATGACGTTCGTCAACGTATGGAAGAAGAGCCTGCAAAACCTTTGAAACGTCTTTCTCAGGAAATTGGACTTTCTTATGGAACATGTCATAAGATTTTAAAGAAAGACTTGAACATGCATCCATATAAGATGCAAGCACATCAAGCTCTTCTGCACGCAGACCACCCCAGACGCCTTGCTTACTGCCATAGGGGTGGTCAATAATTTAATGAATGACGATCTTCTGGACTAAACTTTTTTTTCTGACGAAGCGTGGTTCCACCTTTCGGGATACATCAATTCTCAAAATATGCGAATGTGGATCAATGATAACCCTCATGTTTTTACTGAATCGCCACTACATGCTCAAAAAGTTGGTGTTTGGATGGCAGTTTCTCGCAGAAGAATAATTGGGCCAATTTTTTTCGATTTCACCGTCAACGCAGAAAGGTACAGACACAACTTTTTGGCTGAATTTGTGCAACAGTTAAACGATGATGAACTTCGGTACGGTTATTTCCAGCATGACGGTGTAACAGCACATACTACACGAGAAACTATTGCTTTCCTCCACGAGTTTTTTGATGACCGGCTGATAAGTTTGCATACAGAAGTTGAGTTTCCTCCGAGATCACCTTGTTTGACAATTATGGACTATTTTATATTTCCTTACTTAAAAAACAAGATTTTCGCAACTCTGGTAAATAATTTGCAAGAACTGCAACAAAGAATTGTTCAGCAACGTGCAACCATAACGCCAGAAATGCTGCAAAACGCTTTTCACAGCATGAGGAGGCGCGTCAACTTGTGCATCGACCAAAACGGGGGACATTTCCAACAATTACTGTAATTTAGTTTTTCTTGTTACTAAAACCGTTATTTCATAATTTGTAGTTCATTATTGTTTTACAACTGAAATAAATAGGTATGAAATTTGTAGGTTATTGATGATGTCAGTGTGACAGTGACATAATTATTTTAAATTTAAAGTAAGACACACGTTTTACATTCCACAACCACACTTGACCAAGATAATTTTTGATATCCCGGTACTACGAGTAGCACTTGAGACACTAGAGTAGTGGCTATTTCAGGATAGAATCTCCCCTTATTTAGAATGCTAGAAGGAATAAAGCGCGTAATAGGGAGATTGCTTCTGATTATTTATTTTTGTGATCTAGGTCTCAGCCCAAATACTGCAAACTGCAGCTCCTGTTTCACTGCCTGTTTTGAAGCCATTTGTGCATCACGCGAGCCTCCAAGCCTCAAGAGAATGTTTGCGATTGTTGAACTTTACATTCATTTTGTCTAATATTATCTCTAGGATAGGCTCTAACATCATGTATATCTTATCCAGGAACGGCCCCTTCGTGAAAACTACCTGTCCTATATATAAACCTATAATAATTCATATTTAATATTAACAACAACCATAAATAAATCATACTTTACTCGTTCACCAGCAATAACAAATTACAATTACTGATATCTTTTGTCGAATCAGTTTAAATTTCTATCTAGTTGGCATACATATTATAAGAAAAATATTCTACCCACCCAAACATTCGATCATTCGAATTGACTTTCCCCGTGACATTCCTCCGCTACATTTAACATACAATATAAAAAATCTCTTCCACCCATGTAGCCGGTGTCCTACTTTCACCCCAATGTGAAAACTATAGCCCTTAGAATGTACTAAACAATAACAAAACCTTGTGTCGGCGACTGTACCACTTTAAAAATCAGAATTGCGCAAGCCCAATACATATTGACTATATAAAACGTCTTGCCATTGTGGAGGCTTGAAGGGAATTCCGATAGAGCGCGCCGCTGGAGCGTCGGCGCTGGCATCGCGACGCTGAGAGACGCCGTTTTCGGATGTTCTGGACACTACTGTTTGGTGGTAGAATGGACGGGCGTACTAGAAAAGGGATGGAGGTATTTTGTAGTGGTGTGCGTGTTGAATAGATATGTACTATATAGACTTAAGCGGCGGTAAAATTTTTGCCTATACAGGGTTAGTCACTATAATCTGACAACTTATTGTGATTTTATTATTGAAATTACAAAAATGTTTTTAATACAAAAGTTTCAGCTTTTTTTATGAATTTTTATAATACTGTATTAGAAAAAACAAGTGAATAACGGAAATTACTAAATTAAAGAAAAACATTTTTTTTTAATGGAACACCCTACATAGTAGTGCATACTTAGCTTCGTTAAATTTTTATCTTTTCAAAAATATATAATATGTTACTATTTGATTCAAGATTTTTCCACATATGTCAGTTTAAAACTATTTTTGAAAAAACAAGAGTGAAATTTATGTCTGACAGATCGCAGTGGCTATGGACGAGGCACACGAAACAAACAAATGATTTTGACAGAAGTTTATTTGTCATCATTAATTTATTATAATTTACTATAAATTAAACATAAATTTCCCTCCTGTTTTTTCAAAAATAGTTTTAAACTGACATATTATGTGGAAAGGTCCTGAATCAAACAGTAACATATTAGATATATATTTTTGAAAAGAAAAAAATTTAACGAAGCTAAAGGTGCACTAATATATAGGGTGTTCCATTAAAAAAATGTTTTTCTTTAATTTAGTGATTTCCGTTATTCAATTGTTTTTTCTAATACAGAATTATAACAATTCATAAAAAAGCTAAAACTTTTGTATTAAACACTTTTTTGTAGTTTCAATAATAAAATCACAATAAGTTGTCAGATTATAGTGACTAACCCTGTACAGGGTGAGTCAGCTAAAACGCCCCGGTCCATTACTCAGTTACTATAAAATGTACATTTTTTTCCTTTTAGGGCATTTTAAAATTATTTTACAGGTTGATCCATTGTAGAGGGGCGAACCAAACGTATATTTTTTTAATGGAATCCGTTGTATTTCTTGTCTCTATTGAAAAGCACAGATAAATATCGTCAATTTTTTGAGAAAATTGGAGGAATATTCAGAATCAGTATAATATATATCTACAGAGAGATTTCGCAAAGTTACCTATGACCAAGAAAATGTTTCACTGACGTACATATTAACAAAAGTATTGTCATTGTGTCAAGTTGCTGCAAGTTCAGATATGAGTCAAGAGCATTATATTTTACCGTAATTTCAGTATTCCCTTGACTTTCTCAAAAACTGTTAAGTTTAGACGTACCATTCAAAGGAAACAAATTGAAGATATTTTTCTGCCCTTTTCAATGGAGACAAGAAATACATGGTGTTCCATTTAAAAAA
This sequence comes from Pogonocherus hispidulus, assembly GCA_963924545.1. Lineage (NCBI taxonomy): Eukaryota > Metazoa > Arthropoda > Insecta > Coleoptera > Cerambycidae > Pogonocherus > Pogonocherus hispidulus. Next base: position 9,371,246 of record OZ004698.1, read on the forward strand.
ATTGAATTTCAGCCGTTTGAAAATTGATAAATTGCTACTTCTGTGAAAAACATTCTGTATAAAAAATGCAAATTTCAGGACTGTAGCGATGAAGAATGAATATAGTACTATGTCTCTGGAAAATATCTTTCCTTAACCGCTGAAGATAACTTCTCGCTGACTTTTTTACCGCGCCCCTGCAAAATGCCTTTTCTGAAAATAACTTGGCAACGCCGCACAGTGGGTTATAGTAGGAAAAAATGTACATTTTTCTTTTTTATTATATAAGCTAACTCTTTTTCTTTTTCTATTCTTAGATAACTATTTTAATTAGTTTCAGCTCCTATGTCCGAATTTAATGCCAGATAACATAGAAATATATTTTTTAAATCAAATAATATCGAACTTAAAAAAAATCATAGAAAATAGGAATAAATTCAACCTATCAGTTTTTGTTATAAGAAATAACTTGCTTGGTTCCAACTCTTTTACTAAACAAGGAGGGACCTTAATTCTTATAAACATTAGTTTCTTTGAATTTTATGTCACACTTTTAAACCTTAAATCGAGAAAGTATTAACATGAAATAATTTTTTGTAAGTTTTCATAAACTTTAAGTAATTTAACTACTAGCTACATGTACCTACATCTTCTTATCAGTTTATTTTTTTAGTCTGTACTTTGGCCAAAGTAATAAAGCAAAAATCATCTGCGGATATCTGCGGATAAAACATAGTTGGCGGTGATCCTTTTGATGTGACTAAATAATTAATAAATAATGATTTAAACTTAATAAGACTAAAAATATTAATAATACGTTTAAAATATTTCAAATCTACAAAGATACAGATTGTAGGTGTTTTATTATCTAATGACTTGTAAAGAGACATGGTTAATTGTAATATTGCATCCTGTGTAGATCTGTGTTCCGTAAATCCATATTGTTGGTCTGAAATTATATTATATCGATTTAGATAATGTACTATCCTTTTTTTCAGGATTTTCTCAAAAATTTTTGATATGCTTGATAGTATTGAAATTGGTCTGTAATTTGACACGTCCAGCCTATCACCAGCCTTATACAGGGGTTTGATTAGAGCTGTTTTCAGAACACTTGGAAATATGCCTTTTTCGAATGACCGATTTATTAAATGGGTAAGTGGTTTCGAGATTTCTAATGCTACTAATTTTAGAGTTTCTGCTTTTATTCTATCTATTCCGGGTGATTTTTTGTTTTTTAGTGTATTAATTACTCCAATAACCTCCATTAACTAAACTATTGCTTCATATATTTTATCTCTCACATTACTGTGTAAAAGCTTTACTTATGTTTCCATAGCATTTATTTTTATTCCTTATTTGGCGAAGTCTATTTCTTATTTCCCATTTCATCACGCCTATTCTTGTAAAACGAGATATTTCAATCACGCTGCTTTTTTATTACATTTCACGATTTTTTTCAATTTCCCTCCAGCAGGGCTTACAACTGGAAGAATCAAACACATAAATATTAAGAGATGTTTATACAAAACGGCGAACAGACTTTTCTGACACGCCATAGTCGTTACCTATATCTATTTATTTACAAAAAAATGTTTTGTGTGAAAGGTAAATACACGACGCTTTTAATTTCATACCCGCCTCTACATATAAGAAAAAGAAAGAGGTCGTAGTGTGACATTTCATCCAATGCCTATGCAATGTACGGATTGTTCTTAAATAAACTTTCAAATGCCACTAAATTCCATTGATAACTATTTAATGCAATCAAGATGGCGGTGTCTGTCAATCATCAACTGTCAAAAAATTTGCAATTTACACACTGATGAAACTATAATAATTTTACATAATTATTACCCAGACATTACTGAGCTCTTTACGTTTTTATTACTTTTAAAATGTTATCTACCACATTTTTTGGATAACCAATAACCATTAATTGAAATACATTTTTCAGTCTTCAATTATTTATTCAATGCAATCGTTTATTGTTCAGTTTATAAAATATAAAGTAGGTACTCGTTATATAAATATAGAATTAGATTTTGCACACCTAATACTTTGTGTAAAATTTCCACCACACATATGGTTAATGCAACTATATTATGTTAATAAATACTTAACATATTATGTAATTACAATTAAATATTTTATGTATTATTACGTACTTTACATTATGTAATTATTTTACATGATATTTTTTGTGGTATCCTTTATAATATGTCTTTTATAAGCAATTTAGGTACCGGGTTCTTTGTTATAAATGCACCCCCTCAAATAACTTGAGGGGGATATTGAATTCCCCGTGAATTTTCATAGGATATAAAAGAATGTCAAAAGTTTCTTGAAATCCCAAATTTTTATTTCATGAAATTTTCAAAATATAGTCAGGAATTAAAATCAAATTTGAGTTTTTAAGTGTACCCCAATTGCTACTTTTTTATTTTTGAATTCTCCTGTAAATTCTACACATATTTCATGTAATATATCCTATACCTCAATTCAACTGTTTTCGAAATATTGGTAGTTGACAGTCGTCAATTGTTTAATTTGAAAACCGATATAACTCTGAAACGGTTTAATATAAAAAAACCGGCTTTTTTTTATTATAAAATTTCTTTTCTATTTTACAAGGACCTACGTTTTAGAATAAGCCAATTTTTTATGTTTAGAATTCAAACATGTAAAATAATTGGGGTGTTGCATTTAAAAACCCAAATTTGAATTTGATACTGGAAAAATGTAACACCCTATACAGGGTTATTCAGAACTTATATCTAAAACTTTGAGGATATGTGCATCCTTAAATAAGAAATCGATATCACCAAAAAAATTTATAATAAAAGTCTTAGGATTTCCCGTAAACAATGTTTAAAGGTATACCATTATAAAGGACTACGTAGATGGGCAACTGTACTTCAACATCTGATATACCTATCACATTCCTAAGAATGTGGTAAAAAAAGTAAACACGTTTTTGTACCTCGAACGACGACCGAACGAATAGAACTGGAGCGGGGATAATATCTCTATTGTCTATTCAATCATCAGTCTATGTGTGTACTCTCTGTGTGCCGGTGTTTTATTTATCGTAAGAGTGTTAAACTGTAAAATTTTCAAAATGGCTCATGTGTACAGTAATGCTGAGTTAATGGACTGTTACTAGTGGATTATCAATTACGAGTTAGGTTTTGTGAGTGGTTGTTGCAGCAAAATGCTGAAAATCCCCAATTTACTTAATAATTTGCGTTTACAAGATCAGCAACCAGGAGGAACATTCGGTTTAGTGCGGTTTAGTGCAAAATTGGATAAGGCGTGCCCAAAAGTGTGTACAAGTCCAGGAATATTATTTCAAACAGCTTTTGTAACAAGGTATGTGCAAATTTTTTATAAATTTCATGTTTCTAATACCTAGTAATCAAGTAGCGCAATTCTTCAAAATTAGTGTAACAAAATTTTATTCATTTTAAAGACACGTCACTTTGGTCACATCTATATCTATCTATCTTTAAGTTTATTTTAAAGTAAAAACGCTGCAAATCTTTTTTGCGCCGGGTGTCGGTATACTCTCAGAACTTCCGAAGTTTTTTTCGTGCTAGCTAGTTTGCATTGTCAGTCCCAAGGTCACTCCATTACAGTGGACCAACTTCCAGCGGCGTGCAATGAAAAATTTTTAAATAGTTTTCAGAAACCGCCAAAAAAATTTTTTTGCACTACCACATTTCTACATGTATGTTGAACATCCCCAAATTTTATTATGGATAAGTTCTGAATAACACTGTATATCTGAAACCTACTTGAAATACAAATTTTATCGGTTTCAAGAAATATTTGTGTTTGACATTTTTTCATATCCATGAAAATTCAAAAGTGCATTTATAACCAAAAACCCTGTACTCCACAAAAATTGGCTTTTGAATGCCAAACAGCTGTGACGTAAAGTGACTTGGTGCAACACATTTTACGCACGCTCTACCTATATAATATTGAAATAGACGAAACTAATGTGATATTAATGACCTAATTTCAGAGGTAGTATCTACCCTAATTATAAAACAGTGCCGTGTTTTGCTTTACATTTACTTGATGCCGTGGCGTTCCGTCAAGGGAATATTCAAATTTTATTAACCATTAAGTTGTCTGGCACCATTTGCATGTCTGCATAGGTATGGAGAGTATGGAGATACGCCGTTTGAAGGTTGTCTAGTGCAAATGAGGGAAAATCTAAGGCGGCATTTGTTTAATATTAACCTAGTGGATTTGTTGGTTATATGTAAATGGCAATTTTGCAATTTGAAATAAAACAAAGTCAAGGTAGACGTTGGTTATAATAATATGAAAGCGTAGAACTGTTTCTGGCCTGAACTTCCCAGTTTAAACTGTAAATTTAGTTAAATTCTCAGTTCAAAGTCTAAATTTCCAGTTAAAAGTATAAATTTTCCGAAATTCCCAATTTAAACCGTAAACTTTGTTACATTTCCAGTTTAAAGTATAAATTTTGTTAAATAGTAATACTATCTTCACCCCTCATTCTAATCACAAGGATTGGCCCGAAAGCCCGAGACTTGTGTGGGGGAGGGCTGGCATATTATTATTTCGCTGGACGCATTTGCGCCTCAGGAACGACTTACGTTGGTAGGCCCTAACACAGGTGAATTAGTAGATATAGTATAGAAATTTCCACTTTTCTGCAATATTTCCTATTTTTTGAGCCAAGTTTGATGGAGCTATAACATTATCGACATTTTTTTTTAAATAGACGCTCCATATTTGGCAGTGAAAATAGATGGCCTTAAAAATTCTATTAAATGTAAATATTTTTTATTTAATAAATTTATTTTATTAAATTTCTATTCATTTTTTTTTCCTGAAAAAAGAAAATCTAGGAAAAATAAACACCTCGATAAACACATAAAATTCACCAGAGTAGATACCTTCGGTATGACGTGAATCGTTTTAGTTCCAATTCCTTGGTTGTTAAAGTATTTTGAAAAATGGTGGCTCTAATTCCCCCATTCAGTGCTGAAATGAGGGAAACCTGGAAAACCTCATTAGTTAGGGGCACAGTCAAATATCAACCATTTTAATCTCTTACATCCCACACCCCAGCTGACATTCTTTCCATCCTAGGATATCATCAGGATGGTTGCTAACCCATCCCGTAATATACGAGTAGTCAATTTAATTAAACATTATCTACTCGTAGATTAAGGCTTGTTCGCAGGGATGGGCTTGCAACCATCTTGGGTGTGCGTGCCGAGATTGGGAAGAACGTCATCTTGGTATGAATGTGAGGCATAAACATTGGTTGATGTTTGATTGTCTTCCTAACTAATGAGATTTTCCTGGTTTTTTTCATTCCAGCACTGAATTGTGGTTAGGGCCTACCAACGTAAATCGTTCCTGAGGCGCAAATGCGGCCTGCGAAATAATAATATGCCGCCTCCCTCCCACACAAGTCTTAGAATTTCGGGTTAATCCTTGTGATTAGAATGAGGGGTAGAGATATTATTAGGTATTTAACTAAATTTGCACTTTGAATTAGGAATTTAACGAAATTTACAGTTGAAACTGGAAATTTAACAAAATTTACACATTGAACTGGAAATTTAACAAAGTTTACAGTTTAAACTGGGAATTTAAGAAAATTTACAGTTTAAACCGGGAGGTATACAAATAAAATGCTATATGTCCGTTCTACGCTTTTGTAAAATAAGTCTATATTACAAAATTCTTAAAGCATCAAAACATTTTTGAGTTGCTAATGAAAGTATCCATTTCAAATTTTATTTCAATATTCAGGCGAGAACATTGCCACAAACCATGCACGTGAAAATCTCCTTAAACGAAGTGATGGCTCTTTTTCTCTTTTTTTACCAGTTGAACCCTCTCCACTCCCTTCAGGAGAGTTCTGGGCTAAGTATGATATTGATCGTTATGGTCATCGAATATACCAAAAAAGCCTCTGGTAATTGTCGTCGGTGCTGAAGACTGCTTGCAGAAAGAAGATGGCGGTTTTTTGAAAAGAAATGGTGGATTAAGATTGATATTGATGATTTTGATATAGATACTGAAGACATCTTACATAGGAATAAACATGGCGGGTATGTTTCAAAGAAATTATGGTATATGAAGAAAAGTTAATGGATATGGTGAAATATCTGGTAGTTGCCGGTAGCGCTGAAGACGAAGTTGGTAGCTGATTTAAAAGAAATGGAGGTTTCTGGATCAAAGATGTTATTGATGGATTAAAACGTATGATAAATAAACATTTGTGGCAAATTATATTAATCCAAAAATGACAAAACTTATGGGGCTTATTCATAAATGTTCTTAGGGCTTAAGAGATTTTTCGCTGTTGCTTAACTGCCAGTGTTGTTAATTTTATGCCCTCAAATATTTTTTCGCAAGCAGATTTCAACAGCTTGAACTCCAGGTTGGAAGACAGCATATCTTTCTAATCCTTTTTCAATTCCTGTGGTACACTAGTGGATGATAATTCCGTAATAAAAGAACAGGAACAGGCAAAGATTATATTCTCCCCGTCTCTTAATCTCTAGTGTGCTACAGATGGTTTGATTGTGGCAAACTGATTTCTTGGGGCTAGAATATATCTAGCAGTCAAAGCCATATAAGAGAGCTGTGTAATTGGGCCTGTAGTGTAATTGGTAGACTGTAGTCGGAAGATTCTAACTATACTGGTAGAACTCCTAACTCGACACTGTATGCTCAGCAAACATCTGCCCTTCATAAGGGACAAAGACGGATCCTATTTTTTCCAAATGCGGAGAGGATAAAAAATCCAATTTCATTTTCTAGGGGAACGTACCTAGAGATGCACGTTGCCTATCCCTATGGAAGCTATGGTATCATGCCTTTGGTATCGAGGAGTTGTAGAGGAAAAGGGTGAATTCTCATGTATGAACTCTGACATCTTCACGGCGATTAGAAGGTCGGGCAAGAGGGTTGAATAAGGCACAAAAAAGTCAACTAGTAAGCTGCTTTCCAAGCTTGTAGTAAGATACTTTCCACTATTGCTTCTACCCACGTGCATACCAGTTAAGTATTATATCATTAGGCTTCAGTTTTTTTATTTTTTTTAATGTGTTTTAATATTAACGGCGCAAATCCACTGATCGTGTCAGGATGGACATTTAGTCCACATGTTTCGCCCACCTTTCCATTACGTTTGTGAAAATTGCGCCCGGCGGCGGCAATTTATTTTCTATAAAATTAAGCGTCGCAGATTAATCGTCGATAAAAATAAATTATCAGTTCCAATCGAATTAATGGCTCGCGATGAGTGAATCGGGACAAAAAGCTTCATGGAATTTACTGCATTAATGCATTTCAGGAGACTCCTCAGTTGTTCGATTTTTTTTGATTTTATGCAATCTGGATTGTATAGAATTACCGAAGAAAGCTGTATTGATCGGGTGTTTAATAAACGAAAAGTGCGCAATTATCAACAAAGCTTTTTAGACCTTTTGAATAAACAAAGAGATCTTCTGGACTTAATAAGTATGCTCTTGAGTAGAAGGCTAGGCCCCTCCTTTATCGGTATGCCATACTCATATTGTAACACCCATTATTATACGAAAAGCTTAAACATATGATGAAGTTGCCTCCGGTTATTGGAAAATACTTTATGTTTTTATTTTTACAAATATTTTATTTTTTTTTTACAAATTATAATATGTAAAACTAGGGAAATACACAGAAACAAACGATGAGAATAAGGTTAAAAAGTGCCTTTGGTTTTATAATCATGACGATCTATACCACCACATCCTGCGGCATAGTCATAGGTTATGTATAGTATCTTTTTTATATATCGCCATTTTAACTAAAACAATCAATGTTTATCTTCTTTATTCCTTAAACATATGGATTAGTATTCGGTGTGTTGAGCCTTTCTTATTTTTAATAAGACAACCTGTGTCCTATCAAAGTTTACAGAATTTATATTCTGTAAACTTTGCTACTACATACCATATAACGAAACTCAGCAGTTCCGGAGATATATACTTCACATTTTATAAAAAACTGGCAAGTAAACTATGGGTTTGCGTTTATTATAATAATTGAATCAGATGGTAAGACACTTGTTGTGAATTTGCTATTTGAAAACAGTTACAAAGGCGGTTATAGAAACTTGAATTTGACAATTTATTAATGCAATGTCAAAATATATTCACAACGGCTGGAGTTAGTTATACCTAAGATGTATTTATTAAAAGATTTGGGCTTTAAATTTTAAATCTTTACAAATCTCCAAACACAATACAAGATTATTTAATTCAAAATAAATAAGTTGTTCGCAGGGATGGGTTGGCAACCATCCTGACCATGGCCTAGGATGGGAAGAATGTCACCTTGGTGTTAAGGTGAGAGATTAAAATAAGTTGATGTTTGACTGTCCCCCTAACTAATGAGGTTTTCCAGGTTTCCCTCATTCCAGCACTGAATGGTGGTTAGGGCCTACCAACGTAAGTCGTTCCTGAGGCGCAAATGCGGCGCGCGAAATAATAATATGTCATCCCCTCTCCCACACAAGTCTCAGAGTTTCGGGTGTAATTCAATGTAATCAATATTGTACGCAAAGTAGTTGTAGGTTATTCCTTTGCGTTCTTTTTCAATGTTGGAGGGGGGGTGGATATTGCACGCAAAGTAGTTTTTTTCGACATATCTTAAAAATAATAAGATTATTCCTTTGCGTAGCTAGGATTATAGGTAACGAGGAAAATTAAAAACTTTATTGAACCATAATATTTTTTGGATTAATTTCTATATAATGAAAGATATAAACCTATTTAAGTTAGATCAGATAGTGTACCCATGTAAAACTATTTGTAATAATAAAAATAATGAATCATAAATAACCACCACATATCTGAATATATTCACTAGAAATAGAACGATATACTCCTACTAACTATAAACTAAACAAAAAAAAAATACCAACTGCTTGTTTACAATAAGGCTTTATATTATAGATAATGGTAAGTTATAGCAAAACTTACACTAAAACCTGGCTAAAGTGCTTTCATATTTGATTTGTCTGTTTATCAAAAGTTTACAATGCACAAGTTCTATTATGTTTGGAAACCAGAGAGAGAGAGAGAGAGAGAGAGAGAGAGAGGAATTCTTGTACGAAATTTCCTGGTATAATTAAATTCTTAAAAAAACCCTTTCCCTTTTGTTTAGTAATTCAACTATTTTAGCAAAATCTACTTTATCATTCCATACTTGTCAAGGAGTCAGTCTCTAACTTTTGATTGCAGGAATGAGAAACAATCGTAAGAAAATTCTCCTCAGGAGCGTGCATCCTGAAGAGTCCCATCCTGCTGGAGGTGGCCCCGCGTCCGCGTAAACACGGCAGATCTAGACAAGGAAGGTCAATAAACTCTCCAAGCTAGGATACTGTGCGACCCATATCTAGGGATGAATGGCACCTAGACGTCAGGTGTCTAGCTACGTCTCTGGGATAGCGGTAAACCCTAGACAGTAACTGTATTAACCAAGCAACTGGGAAACTTATAAAGCTTAGAATCCTACTACTATTGAAAAGCCCAACCTTATCGGATCAGAAAAGGAGGCTGTTATAGGCTCCAACACCTGAGATTGGAGGAGAAGAGAGATTCAGGGGATGAGCTATCTTCAGTTTTAGATAATCTTTCTTAAAAAGAAACGACTATAACGAACTACACTGAGGCGTCTAGCTCGTTTGCTTAAGACTTGCTTAAGAGAATATCTTACGAAACCGTTTTAAGAACAGTCTTGAACCAACGGAAACTTTATTGCTTCCAGGAGGAGTAACTACATCTCCTTTACGTCAGCGCGTGCGTTCAGCGGGATAGAGAGCGAAAAGCCAGGAGAAGGTCAAGATACCAAACATTCTTTCGACGATGTAATAGAAGCAATTAGGGTGGGAACTATTCATCCGAATTACCCGGAAACACTTTTGACAAACTACCTACTTGAAGTTCTGCGGAGGGCCATAATGTCGACTGTAGAAAAACTCCTAGCTAACGAGATTCTAGAGGAACACTCTCCGATCTGAATGACTTTTGTTCCCCTAGGCATATCAGCCGAGTGTCTCATAATTGGATACTGGAACAAAACATAACAAACCTTGGAAGATAGCGAGGATCTAAGCCACATATATACGTGGCTTATATACTGGATGAAACTGCACAGTCAGCTTATGTCCCACAACATCCAGGCAGACCTCAAAGCTCTTGGCGTATATTGTTAAAACTTAGGTTAAAAGATTGCTACCAAATACTCCAGCGGTCAATACCACGAACTACCAAGAATAGTTCATTATAATAAATCACAAGAATTAAAAACATTTAAAGTTAAATAGTTTTTATATTGGACAATGCAGTTTAAAACATCGCACTTGCACCAATTCGACACAGAGGGAGAGAGATGCCAGTTGTACTTAGAACACATTTTATTTACTTGGACAGCTGGGGAATGACCAGATACTTAATATTTTGCAAATGATAACCTCAGCTAGAGGATCGGGACAAGTTTTAACCGAATAAAACAAAGTGGTTTATTTAGAGGCTGTAGCTGTTGGATGAAGTATAATTAGGTTAGGTTATGTTCAAAAGTGAGTGAGCCAAAAACCAGACCTTCCACCGCGACCATGTGGTCTATTGTGGCTAACACCTACTTATATTTCACCCAACAGGTCCAGCTTCTTTATGTATCTGATCACCTTATTGGGTGAGAGTTTATTCAGATCCTCTGGCAGAAGTTGTCCTTCGCCAAATAATGAGTATCTGATCCTTTCCCCAGCGGGGCAGGTGCACAATATGTGTTCTGCCGTTTCATCATCTTCTAAGCACAAGCGGCACTCTTCTGCTAGACCGAATTTGCACAGATGATATTTTAAATGGCAGTGACCAGTATATAGGCCGATTAAAGTTCGTAGGTGGAACCTGCTTAACTCTAAAAGTTTTTTAGTTCTTATTTTTGAAGGGTTTATTATGAACGCCTTCGAATGAACTAATCTTGGTAGTTCTTGCTAGCACTGGAGGATTTGCCCCTCAGTCCAGGTCACCAGCGTTGTTTTGCCAGAACTCGAGGATATGCCAAGCACCGGTTTGGTCCGACAAATTCAGAAGCAGCTCCCTCCCTGGCTAGAGTGTCGGCCACCTCATTCCCTTCATGGCCAGAATGGCCTGGGACCCAGACCAGAGTTACTCTATTTTTCCTGCTCAAATGAGCGAGCGCCTTTTCTGACCCAAGAAAAACGAGATATAAGAATGGATTGGTTTTGCCTGTAGCTCGAAAAAGGTAAGAGATAGCGGGATGCGGTTTGGGCTATTATTATTTTTAGGAAAAAATAGCCCTGGAACCGTACGTCAATTCTCTTCTATCTCCCACAGGTTCCCTGGAACCCACAAAGACATACGAAAATGGGTCACTCTGTACATCTATAATATGACAGTCAATGTTGATTGAAGTGTTTCGTCACTTGAACGCCGTCTTCAACTTATTTAATTCAAATAAAGACTGTAGTTTTTATTGAATTCGTTCTGTCATTTTTTGACTCCAATATGCAATGTCATGATTTTAGTAATATTTTGAGCTCCAATATTTCTTTCTACCAATCTTGGTAGTTCCTGCCAGTACTGGAGGATTTGCCCCTCAGCCCAGGTCAAGAGCGTTGCTTTGGCAGTACTCGAGGATATACCAAGCACCGGTTTTGGTCCGACAAATTCAGAAGCAGCTCCCTCCCTGGCTGGAGATACGGCTGCCTCATTCCCTTCATGGCCAGAATGGCCTGGGACCCAGACCAGAGTTACTCTATTTTTTCTGCTGAAATGAGCCAGCGCCTGCTGACAACTCCATACCGTTTTTGAGATGCAACGGTAGGAACCAAGAGCTTTAAGAGCTGCTTGGCTGCCTGAGAAGATTTTTATCAATTTGCGTATAAGTCGCGTTTGTTCCAGCCTCTGTACACACAATTGTAAATTTCTAGAAATATAGTTGCACAACTGCCAAGGGATGAGGATATTTTTACCGTTGGGTTGCAACAATATACTCCGGCTCCAACACCCATGGAAGTATAATTAACTGTGAGCCACAATTTGGCTCGTACCCTTTTGCACCTAATCTAGCCTGTTCTGTTAATTCTAATTTACTGTATGACTCTATCCAGATGCCTTCCTAGCTCTTTCCTGTAGTCTTTCAAACAGAGCAGGAAATTTTTCAACTCAGACACGTATCGGTCTCAGGGGCGGCAGCCTCCCCTCCCATGTCGTTGAACTCCCCACCCCGAACCGCGGAGAGCGCACGTCGATAATAAGACTATAGGGGCTGTATATGTATGTCGCGGTACCCTAATACACAAGTCGGGGGTATTTATACCTTTTAGTTAACGTTCCGGGATAAAAACGGTGTTTTAACAACAACAGACAATCGCAAGAACGAAATACAGCCGGACGACAATGTGCACGCACCTAAAGACAGACCAATAACGTCAGAAACTCACAGCAACCCCGTTTTGTGTGGTGGAATGACAGCTAAATATTTTATCCGTGAGAGTGATTCGATTTTGTCCAAAGCTAAGCACGCTTTGCTGGAAAAATTCATACTAGATAGTGTTTTAACTATGTTTTAAGTGTTGGTATACGTCTCGAGGGTGATTTGATGTGTTTTAAGTTGTGTTTTGTGATCTGATTCGGTGCCAGCGCGAACGCCATTTTGCAATTCGGTTTAGGCGTATACATTTTATGTTGATATCGCTTTAAGGGCGCATTGCTTGGGAAATTGTCGAAATTTTATTGGGTTTTATTCGTTACAGACCGTTTATGAAGGTTTTTCGGTGTTTGTGGACTGAGGCGGTGGTGACTTGTGCAGGAGATAGTAGCAGATGTTTTTGACGTAAAAAAATTGTGTGGAGTAATTTTACAATAAAAAACCTTTATATTTTTGCAGCGTGTACATGGAAATACAGTAAATTATAGGACGGGGAGCTGAGTATAAGGTAAAGGATTTTAGTACTTTTCTAATTTATTTCTCTACTTGCTATCAGTAGGTAACGTAGTGTTAGCAGGTGTGACTATTGAATTTTTGGGGAAATTTACAAGTGAAAATCTTTATGAAATAAAAAATTTTATTTCAAAATACAGAGGTCATTAAGGCTTTCTTTTATGTCCAAGAAATAGTTTATGCAAATACAAATGAACCGACGTAAGATGCCAAACGGATGAAATAATCATAAAATCACAAATTTTGAAACTAAAGTTAATACAAATAAAAAAAATTAAAACTGAACTGAAACTGGAAAATCAAAATACCGTGTTTAATACTACGTTATGAAGCCCTGCTAACTTAAACCAGAAATCTTGAATGAGTACAAAATATTTTAGACAAAATATTTACGCTATTTTTATTAAGTCTTGAAAAATGATTTTGTATGCAAGTATGTATTAATGTGAGATCGTTTGGTTTAAATTGAATAAAATCTAGACAAGTTATATATCTTATTGGTATTAAAGCATAAAAAAGCATTAAATAAAAATAATATTTCATAAAATGTGGGACAATTAAAAGAGAAAATAGTATATTATACTATAAGGGACAGAAATGCGTTATTTTGGCAGAGGTGCAATTTGAAGCCCGAGGGCGAAGCCAGAGGGCTACAATGCACCGAGGACAAAATAGCATTTCTCCCGAATGGTATATACTATTTTTTCCACGGTCTCATTAACTTAAAAACACATATTTCGTTATTATGAAGTAAGTAGCACCAGAATTATTGTATTCGGATTTGAGCATTTATTTAGTAGTCGTTGAGTTATTGTCATAACTACAAAATAAACAAACAAAAAGAATTGTCAAATTAAGATGTTAGTTTGGTTTAGTTTACAGTTTGTTTAGTGCACAATGAATAATTGTGAGTCGGAAGAGATTGTGGAGGCTGCAAATATTGCAATAAGCAATTTGTTACCTACGAAGTCAAGATCTTTATACGATATAGCTTACAATCGGTTCAAAACGTGGTGCGCCGAGAAAAATATTCAAGTATACAGCGAGAATGTTTTGTTGGCATACTTCAGTGAAAAATGCAAAAAATTACAAGTCTTCCACATTATGGGCGCAATATTCTATGGTTAAGTCATGCTTGATAATTTACGACAACATAGATATAAGCAAATTCCCCAAACTGATCGCATTTTTGAAAAGAACCGGTGACGGATATCAAGCGAAAAAATCGAAAATATTGACAAAGAATTCTTAATGATTAAGGTAAGATTACTTTTGTTGTTAGGTATTTCAATTATTTAGTATTTTGATTTTTTATAGGTTGTATTAATTCTGGGGATTGCCGGAGCTTGTCGAACTGATGAACTAGTCAATTTAACTGTAGATGATATTGAGGATGTAGGCTCATCCTTGATTGTAAAAAATCCAAACACTAAGACAAAGATTCCACGAACCTTTGTGGTTACCGATGTGGGAAATATGCTTGAATTGTATCGAAAATACCTGTCCCTTCGTTCTCCCCACGTCAAGCATAAGCGCCTTTTTTTGTACTACAAAGCAGGAAAATGTAGTTCGCAGCCAGTTGGCAAGAATACCATCGGAAAAATTCCTAGTGTAGTAGCTTCGTATTTAAAATTACCTGATGCTGCATGTTATACTGGTCACTGCTTACGAAGATCTTCAGCGACATTACTGGCAGATGCTGGTGTGGATATCACGACAATAAAGCGTCATGCTGGTTGGAAATCAACGACAGTCGCTGAGGGTTATGTCGAGAACTCCATTGAAAATAAGACCAAAATTGCTAATCACGTTTTAGTAGGTACCTACCACCACTAGCGCAATCACAAAAACTTTAAATGTAAGCGAAAGTAATATTCCTTCTAATATTAATTTTGAAAATTGTACAAATGTTACATTTAATTTAAATGTCAATAAATAATTTCAATGTTACCTCTTTTTTTGCATGAAAAACGTTCTCCATAATGTAAACTCCCTTGGGAATAATCGACTACTTCTGTTTCAATTTTGATGCCATAGAAACTGATTTCTACTCCCGACCGTGGAAAAACTAAATTAACTAACATATCTAATACAATTCCTGAAACCTTCACTGAAAGTGATTGTATGTTGAGGATGAGCAGGTAAAAATAAGTATTTTATGTATGATTTTATTTGAAATAAAGATTATGCTATTAGTATATTTCAATATTTGGAGAAGACTTTCCATACTACCAATTTTTATTATTTATTTCTATCCAGAAGTTAGAAGTTGATAGCAGTTATAGTTTCTACAAATTGTTTTGTGTTCTAATTGCAATATTATTTTAATCCCATCTAGTTAGAGTCGCTTCATCCGCAGTTTTGTCTTAATAAATGTAAAAAAGTTAAATTAAATGATACTGATAATAAAAAGTATTAGAAAAAAAGCAGCAAAAGAAAAAAAGAGGTATTTCCTTTGCATAATGAAATGTATCGGATCATAATAGGTAATTTTATTGATATAAAAAATATATTTTAGTACAATTTTTTGGCTGCCTAAACTTAATATTGTATACTGTATTGTATTGGCTGATACTTACTTTTTGGATAAGTAAGTACTTAACTTTATACTCTTTGATATTAGTATTTTAAAGTTTGTATAGATATAGTCATTTCAAATTTATGCAGGAAACGTATTTTATCGTCCATGAATAGTGGCTCTCAAAGTATGGGGTCATCATAAAGTAAGGGGTTATACTTTACACTCTTATATAATTTTAAGAAATCAAGCTAGTAGCAAAAAGTAAATGGAATCTAGTTGATTCAATAATTGAATTTTACTATATCTATGGGAAACAAAAGAGTTGTCGTGTCAACTGGTGAAAAAAATTGTATCGTTTTTCAAAATCATGTTATAATTATTATTGCATTATTGCAATAAGAGATTCTATACAGCAAAAAGCAATTTGTATAATATTTATACAGCTTTCTACAGAACTGCATGGAAGCCAACTGTTACAGATTCTTTTTGTAAATAAAATCAGTTCATCCATGTCTTTGGTTTTACTTTGGTTTTTAACTTATTTCTGGTGGATTTTCGTGACTCAATGTATTCTTTTTTTGGGATTACACCACCTGTAAAATAATAAAAAACAGGAAACCAGTTGAATTTTGATTGATTGAATTGAATTGAGTTGATGGATTTAATTGGTTGAATTTGATTTTGAACCAGTTTGATTAAATAAATATTTTAATTAAATAGTACACTTTGAATATTTGATTTGAATGCTTCGGTTACCTGTTTTTTTATTATTTTACATGAGGTGTACTTAATCACAAAAAATACTACAATGAGTCATGAAAATACACCACAAACAAGTTACAGACATTTTCTAGTTTCTAAGTTTGTCCCAAAAAACCGCTGTAAAAAATAAATATATGACAAATTCACGAAATTTCATCAGTAGTTTTTTAGTATGATATAAAATTCTATAATATTAAAAATCATATTTCGAATTTTCTAATCTAAACAAATAAATTATAATAAAATTTAAAATAAATTAAACACTTAACTGGCTTTGTTTTAAATGTTTCCAGTCGTTCTTCGACTCGTCGTTAATAGAAGTTTATATGATAACAAATTGTCAGATATACATTTTTAATTCAAAAGTCATCACATGCACTGATCACTATATTATTAAAATGAAATAAAAGTCGATACAGCTTTCTTCACACTTATTTTTAGCGATGCTAAATGTAGATTTCGAGTATTTTGCACTCATCGTCGGTAGCTTAATACTAACAAGTTTTTAACAAAATGGCTTAATTTATATACAAGTATATAGGTAGGATTTATTTCGATGGTATTTATTTGGGTATTCTTTCTATGCAGGTAGTATAGAGTTATAATTTGGGACTACCTAGGGGATTTTTCATTTTGTAAGTATGTACTATTATATTTCCTTATTTTACTATTCAGGGTATTAAATCTAAAAGACTGTTAGAGACAACAAACTCAAATCAAAATTTAATAAAGAATTTTTGTACTTCTTCATCAGTATGGCTTCTAAAATATCTAGATTGCAGGAAGTGCTTGCTTTTACTAAAGAGGTGTTAGTTTTACTAAAGAGGTGTTAGAGGTGTGAATTTGTAGCCCGTTTCATAATTGTGTAAGCCTAATACAGATTTTTCTATGTTCTGGTTATTTATGGTAGGAGTGTCTTTGAATCTAATTCAAACATTTCTTTTTGCTTGGCCTATATTCACCTTGCTATACAGTTGCTGCAGTTTATTTTATATACACCCGAATTTTGTAGAGGACTATCTTTCTGAAAGGTGGTGCCTATAGTTGCGATTTTACTGTAACTTTATTTGTGAAGCCAAGATTTACATTAAATGTCTTAAACAAATAATTTATTGCCTAATTGTGGATGATTTGTGAATTTTCTATTAGTGTGTTGTTGTTCCTGTCTACATTCAGCATAGCTAAAAATAAATATGAAGAAAGGTGTATCGACACTAACTCATCCGTCAAATTGATGTTCACTGTTATTATTAGCTTTCCACTGCAGAAGAGGAAGCCACGTTTGATCCAAGAAAATGGTTTCTGACGGGGATGCAATTATCACCATTAAGTTTAATAAATAACAACATAATAATAATAACATTGCGATCAGTGCATTTTATGGCTAGTGACAAAATTGACAACCTAGTGAATTAAAAATGTCAATCTGACAATTTTTTATCATATAACCTTCTACTGACGAAGAGTCCAGGATCGAC
Source organism: Pogonocherus hispidulus (assembly GCA_963924545.1). Lineage (NCBI taxonomy): Eukaryota > Metazoa > Arthropoda > Insecta > Coleoptera > Cerambycidae > Pogonocherus > Pogonocherus hispidulus. The sequence continues at coordinate 9,388,997 of OZ004698.1, forward strand.
TGGAAACCTTAAGGACAAAACTAGTCAAATTTTTTTTTGTTTTTATTATACCTATACATTTCTTTATTTAAAAATAATATGATTGACTTTTAAACTGCTTGTTTGTCTAAAAATGAAAATAACAGTCATTGGGCCTCAATAAAACTGAATGTTTAGTCCGAAAAATGGAAGCATAAAGTAAAACTGTAGAAAATGGCGAAGGCGCAGGCTGTATTTTAATTATTTTTAGAGACCATGTCGCAGTAATCGCAAATTTTAATACTACAAAATATATATATTACAACTGCATGATATATATTTCTAGCAAATAAGTATATTTTAACATATCTACTATTGATTAATTTAAATCTAATGTTACGTATTTGAACTAATTAAATATATTTTTTTCAAGTTCGGGGCATCAACGAAAAAAAAGAGAAGACTTACTTTATTATTCATTGTAGTTCTTTGCGACATCTAAGTCATTACAAATAAGGGCCTCTGAACACAAAAATTATGTTAGAAATTACCAGATCGATAAGTCTACATTAGTAAAACATGTAGGTATGGGACAACAATTACCGGAATTACTGGACACAAGCTAAAATTATACAAAAAGAAGAAAAACCGTTTAAAAGAAAATTAAAAGAAAAAGTGCTTTTATTAAACTTAATGTTGTCATGTATTATTTTTATTGTATATCATACCGTGGTTTTTTGGGGCAAACTTTAGAAGTTTGCCTTGATACTGCACTTTGAATATTTATTTCGACAATTTAATTTATATATGAAAAATCGCATATGCCACAGTGCAATTGTCACTTTGACAGCGACAAAAGTTACCTGCAACTTTTACAGTGACAAATGCACTAGTGGTTTTTTCACTTATTCATTTTTTAATCAATTATCGCGGTGTCCGTTGCCAAAATAAATAGTTTGACATTTCTGTCAACAAGTTATTGAATTATTAAACACTAACAATGAATCGATTCGGTGATGCTCAAAAAAAAATGTGTTTATTTTTAGTGTTTCATAAATAAAGTTTGCATTCATATGTTTGTAAATTTCTTATTCATTAAATTGTCCTGCCGAATTACACTCGATGTTTGTATTGATACTGGATAAATTTGTATTGTTTAAATTCTAAACTGTTTTCTTTAGCAATTTGACTCGAAAAACTGTCAACCTAAAAACGCTCCACCTTCGGTGTCCTGTTTTTAATAGTTCACAGTTTTTCTCGTCCAATTGCTAGGCTACAGTTTCCCATTAAACAATCCAAATTTATCCTGTAAAATACAAACCTCTTGTGTAATTATAAGTGAATAAATATTCAATACCCGTTATTTATGCCACTGATTGAGATTCGTCTAAATTTTTCACATTGAAAACTAGCGTAAAGTTTCATAAAAGTTTCGTTTCAATATTTTTATTTGTTCACCAGATATTGAAATAAACAACTTAAATTTCAGAATATTTACGTCCTTGCATAACAATATTTACATTTTGAATTTGGTTAATTACCGATTAAACAATGTCGCTGGAGCAATGAAACAATAACTTTTAGACAGCTTTTTCTATTATCCTGTAGTGCAGTAACAAAAAAAATCAGAGATGACTTTTCCGTTGATTCTTCACTTATAATGAATTACTCACACTCGGGTAACCAATTGGCTGAAATCTGACGTTTTCCTTATAACAATAATTGAATCCTGTAACTTTATCGCTCCAGTCCACTCCACTCGGGCTGACGTATACGGCTGCGTTTTCTTATTAAAAACTTTTTAACCGAATTTATGATATCGGTATTGTTTCATGACATAATAATTGCGTTTTCGTCTGCGCCAGTATTTATGGCAAGCCGATATGCGGCGCAACTTTGGACCAAAGCCAGAATCTATTGCTTTTATAGCAGGGCTGGTCGCGGCAGCGAGAGAATCGCTGACTGGAGAGATTATTTTTTTATCGGACGTGTACACATATTGGCCTCCGAAATTGCCCAATTTTATGGACCTACTTACTACGTGCTGGCTGTTTCAAGGAAGCTTCGTTTCCAAATCGCCAATTATGCATCATCTTGAGGTAGAATTTAAAATTGTCCAAAATGTTCTCAAAAACTAGTCCACAGAACAGGATGGACTTTGTTGTGAATAAAATATATTATTAATAAAGTGGATACTCGAAGCGGATGGTTATTTAAGAAACATCGTGAAAATAATTAATTGTTTTGAAAAAAACATTGATCTCATTTAGATGTACCAAGAAATATATAGAAAACACTCTAAATGTCAGTAAATGTTTAGTAAATGTTTAGTAAATGTCTATTACTAAATGTTTCCAAGCGCGTTTTTGTTATTTATTTGTTTACGAGCACCTATCCCCGATTGATCCTACCATCTGGTAAAGCCCGAGTTTTTAGTACCTATAAGAAAGGCGAAAGCGTAAAATCTATCTGATCATTCGTAGTACAAGGATTTATAATTAAAGATTTTTTAATTTCCAATTGCTCCAACAGATCTAAGCGTTTTCTTTTCTTTCCACGATGTAGTACCTTTACATTTTCCCGATCTATAAAATTATGGTTTTATATACAATGCGTGGATAATCTTGGATTTTTTACGTTATTTAGTAAGCATTTTTTATGTTCTCTTACTCTAGATTCAATATTTCTACCGGTTTGACCCACATACACGGCATTACAATCCACGCAGTTAATTTGGTACACTCTCGATTGTTTTAATTTATTAACCCTTTCTTTGTTGTTTATCAAAATCCTCCCAATAGTACGCTTGTTGACACTAATCGTTTTACACCCGTTTCGTTCTAATCTGCGAGCTATATTTTCACTATAACCTGGGACGTGATTAATATAACTATAGGTGCCTTCTTTTTCCCGAATATTGTAAAACTCCCGACGAATTAATTTATAAAATTAATTCGTCCGTAATTAATTAATAATTAATATAAAATATATTAAAACAATAAAAGGCTGTCTGTCATAGTCCTCAAAAGAAACAACCATAATATAAATATAAATATAAAACATAATATAAATGTTTCGGAGTTTTTGCTCCTTTTCAGTGTAACGTAAACATTTTCATTGAGTTTTCTTCCAGATTTATACAATCCCAGGCTTTTTCATTTACCTATATTACACTAAGAGGAACAAAAGCTCGGATTTCTCACTCTCACTCTCACTCTATCAGTACTGGCATGTTTTGTAGTGTGTCTGTTACTGCTATCAAAGTACCCGTTGCTTAAGTTGAAGGTTCTTATTTCTCAAGGCATGTGTTGTTTATCTATTGTAATATTAACACTAGAATTTCTGACTTGAAAACTGCGCCTACATCTCAACATTTTTTAGGTAATGAATGCTGTTATCTTAAGGCTTATATTATGTGAATTTCATAAAGTTGGAGAGGATTATTCTATAAAGGTGTAGGTAGCGAATGCTGTTACCTTAAGATTTATATTATGTGAATTTCATAAAGTTGTAGTGGATTATTTATCCTTTTCAGCGATATTACCTTACTGTTTCAAATATTCAAAGCTTGGTATATATTATTGCACTGTCTGCCACAATGGCAAAAAAGCGTTATATTCTACAAAGAGTCTCATAAAGGTAAGATACCCAAATTTATTTGAAGTAGATGCCGAAAACAACTACTCTACGGGAAATATGCATTTTGTTTTCGGCATCTCCTTCAAATAAATAAGTAGGATTGTCTTCCTTAAAGACAATAGAGGTCACTGCTATAATGGCGCCTGCAAAAAAGCAGGTCGTTATCGGTCTGTCAATTTGACAATAATTAATTGTCAGACGGATAGTAGCATAGACGGAAGAGGGCACTACTGTGTTTCTCAGCACTACTACACAACATATATTAGTTATTTGAAGGAGATGCCGAAAACAACTACTCCACGAGTAATATGCTCCGACTGGCGTTGCACTACATCGGCATCTCCATTATCTGTCTGTCAATTTGACAATAATTGTCAGACAGATAGTAGCACAGACCCAAAGGTCTGCGGGTACTGCGGTGTGTTTCTCACCACTACTAACATACCTAAATTTCTTAGGTAAGTCATATACTGAAATTTCCTATTCTTATTTTACTCCATCGTTATACCGGGTGTCAACGGATCTATTAGACAAGCCATAACTTCTAGAGTATTGGATGTATCAAAATGAGATTTGGTATAGGTAAATGGTAGCGGAAGAGGAAAGTTTTTGCATATTTTTCACGTTTAGGTTACTTCCGGTTTCACCGGAAATGGTTTCAATTTTGAATTTTTAAATAGAACACCCTGTATATTTTTACATATTTGAATTTCTGAGACAATTTTGGACTAGAAAATGACATTAAAACTTTTAAAGTATAATACTCGTATACGAATTTATTAAAAACTTCACTGAAGTAAATGTATTTTATGAGCTTATTTTCAATCCAATCACAATGAATTTAGTATCGTTGGATTCGCAAAGAAAATCCCTTTTTGAAAAGTGCTTGTCTAAAAAGTGTTGCCATTTGAAAAAAAATAGTTAGATATAAAAAAGTAATTTTGCCAACTTGTCTCATTCCTATCTATCATACTAATCACTAAAACTTTGCGATTACATTTTTCTGACATCATCTAAGGCCTTCAGATTAGTTTGCGCTCAATCATGGCCACCTAGATGCAATATTAAAAATGGCTCTAAAAAAATCAAGTAGGCGAAAAAACTTTTTAAAATATCATTTTCTAGTCCAAAATTGTCTCAGAAATTCAAATATGTAAAAATATACAGGGTGTTCCATTTAAAAATTCAAAATTGAAGCCATTTCCGGTGAAACCGGAAGTAACCTAAACGTGAAAAATATGCAAAAACTTTCCTCTTCCTCTACCATTTACCTATACCAAATCTCAGTTTGATACATCCAATACTCTAGAAGTTATGGCTTGTCTAACAGATCCGTTGACACCCGGTATAATGGAAAAACTATAACGAGGAAAAGTTTGAAAATTTCGTAGCATACGAACGTTGATGGGGGAATATTTTCAAGATAGTGGCTCTTCTGGTTATACCGGAAGTGGATATAGAAGAAGATACCTGAAGACGACTTGCTTATTTTAAATAGGACATCCTACATATTATCTCATTTTTAAATTCTACGCATAATTCTAAACACATTTCATGTATAGGTAATGACCTTTGCAGGCCGAAAAATTATTATTATTCACGGGAGCCTTCATTATTTAATTTGGGTTGATTTCTATGTAGAAAGGGACCCACTTTAGCCGACTTCATATAATATTTTGTTAATTATATTCATACTCCCTGTTTTAGAACTTTATCTTATTTAGCATTAAAAATAAAGCTAACTTTGTAGTTTCCGAAATATTGGCAATTTAATAATAATTCCTTGTATGAATGTGAACATTTTTAGCCAGTAGGTGACAGATGACAGTAACATTTCTCCCCCTGATTGTTTTCTCACGCCGTCGTGATTAACTAAGAGTAATTGAATTTTCGAACATTTCTAAAACTACAAATTTTCGGAATAGACAATCCTACGAAAAGTTAGCCTTATTTATATTACTGAATAAGAAAAACTTATAAAAACAGGGAGTTTCCATTTGAAATAATTGTTTTTGGCAGTTTTTTCAATTTATTTTTTTTCTATTTTTTTGAGCACCCTGTGTTAATAATTATCAAAATATTATACGAAGTCTGCTAAGACTTTCTGTGTAGATCCCTGTGTAGACACCTTGCATATATTTTTTTAACTATATAATTATTAAATTTTTTCCAATCATTAACACCAAGTTGAATGAATCAATACTAATCAACAATTTCAAAAGTTCTTCTTTTTTATTATGTGTTATTATTTAATGTAACTTTAACACATAATTTAAACATATATTTTTGTGTTTACAAACAACAACATGTTTTAAAAACATCGATGATTTTATATTTCACTATACTACAAGTAGATTCCAACGATTAAAGTAAATTTAATTCATTTATTGTCTCGACAATATAAGAATTTTAAACAAGCAACTTAACAAACTGATGTATAACTGTACAAGGCATCCGAGTTTTCGAAAGCGACGTCTATATTATCCTTTACTGGTATTGCGTAATCCTGCAGACTGCGCCATATGCTAACTTAAGTTCAATTTCTCCATTGTAAACTCACAACCGGTCCTACACGTTTTGTATTGAACCAATAATTGAAATAAGTTTAATGAAATTTCCACAACACATGTTCAAAACTTTCGGGAGAGAATATGTAGCGGAAAATGTTTTCCGCGCCTGATTCTATCGTATGTAAATATATTCTTTATGCCCCTGTTCCATTTTGAAACAAACGTTAATAAAACGCCAATCAAAATGAAAACGTTATCAGAAGAGGGAAACAAATAGAAAGGAGAAAATGTTTTTTTATTGAGAAACTAATTCTGCGAGACACACTGAAAAATAACCCGGGTAAACATAGAGGAGGAAACATATAAAATGAAATGATAAATTTCCTTCCCCTGACGATATAAAATGAAACTATATTTGACAAAGACATAACGTAAATAATAAAATAGAAAATATAAAGGAGTACATTCTTATATATATTTATAGTATCTCGAGTAATAAAGATCAAAGAGAGGTGAGTTTTCGGAGAAATGCTGGTATTATGTGAATTTCAGTTGTGTGCTATAAGAATATTTTTAATTTGCTATAAAAAATTGAAACAAAACGACTTGCCACAGAACAATTATTAAAATAATATAAGGCCTGATAAATAATAGATCCAAGGTAGGTGCAGCAATTAAGGCCAGTTTTAAGCACAATTAATTAGTTTCTAAAAAGGCTTAGATAATCATCACTGGTGCCAAAGTATATCAAATACGTCTTTGATATACTGATAACATTATGTACATATTTTTAAAAATAAAATAATTGTGACTCTGCCTTATACAGTTCTAGTAATATTTTTATATGTTTTGTGTTTTTATAACTTCAACAGTGATGTTTTCTATAAGTTCAAATTTTACGAAGTTTCGCTACTAACCTCTTGAAAAAAGAAATAAATATTTCCGAAAACTTGACAACAATACAGAGTGTTCTTAATTTTTTGAGCCCTTTTGACTGCATTCCCAAAAAAACAACTAGGTCTTTTTCTTAACTTGTCACTCATTGCCGTTTATATTATATATATATTTTAAATTATTAGAGGAAATTATTTTGGATAAATCAGTAATTTCGTGAAATTTAAGAGCTCTTTGACAATAGAAGAGTTTTGCAGAAATAATCCAAACTTTAACGATAAAATTAAATGTAAATGTATGTGCATATCACAAAAGATCCTTTCCTAGATACCTTGAATATAAAAACTGATCCTCATAATTTAATATTAAATTTTGGGCACACTGTATAAACTCTTAGGTTAATTTCAAAACAGGGTTAAATTACTTCTGTGTTATTAGTTACTATTGTTGAAAATTACAAATTTGTAACAGATTGATGTAAAAATCAAAATGTTTTGGAATATATAACAAAATATCTAAATATAAGAGTAAAAAGTATATCAATCCAATTAAAATAATAATATCACTAATTTCCTTTTTAAGAGGAATTGTAGTACTGAAATTATTTTCAGAAAGAAATTGAATTGAAAGACGTTGCACTGAACCTACTTTTCAAAATGAAATAAGATCCGATCTCTGAAACAAGCAAATTGCGTGCTAGACCCTGTATAATTTATTTATACAAAACCCCAAAGTAACAGGCCCTCGATTCTTGAATATCGGAAAAGATTCGTATGCGAAAATGACGTCAATATGACGTAGTTTGACAGTTCTTTGCGCTTTGACGCCGTTTTGCAATAATGACGTCAATATGACGTAGTTTGACAGTTCTTTGCGTTTTGATGCCATATTGCGAAAAAGGCGTCAATATGACGTACTTTGACAGTTCTTTATAGCAAGAGAACTGTCAAACTACGTCTTATTGACGCCTTTTTCGCATACGAATCTTTTCCGATGTCTCAAGAATCGAGGGCCAGGTCAGCGAGGCAAAGTCCTGCGGACTAACAAAACAAACTGCAAAATAAACAACATAATATCTGAATACATCAGCCCTAAGCGTATGCCACTTCCTTCCTAGAATAGCATCTTCCGATGTAACCAAATATTTAGCTTGAAATCGAACTCAAGCGAAGCAGCCATTATAAGTACATTGTAATTAATCGCATTATAGAGAATATTACCGAGACCACGTAGTCATTGTAACGTCGTCCCAACAAATTTAAGACAAAATCAATACTCCCCTGTATGCTCACAAAAGGGGGTCTTAAATAATTACAATGTATATCAGAGTATTGATTCTGAGAAATTTGGATCGGAATTTGTGTTTTGTGTATCCTAGGATTATGTTACCAATTACAGCGACGTGTTTCGCCCCACGTATACGGTTTTATCCTGTGCCGATCCCTTGCCACGAGTATTTTTTAACGAACTTAGACGCTTTATATATTGTCTTTTGTGAGAGTTGATAAATACAAGACAATAATTTGTTGCTCAAATAGTATTGATGATAACCTATATCTGTGATTTGCTGCCCTAAAAGTTTATATAAGCAATGAAAGCACTTTTGTTAAGGGTCAATTACCGGTTTGTTCGAAAATATATCAAAATATAGTGATTAGGTAGTTAAAAAAAGCTGATTAGTTTTGATTAGTTCTAGTAATTCGGTTTAAACAAACTGCACAGAAATAGAAAAGTTCACGGTTTCCAGTAATATAAAACACAGATTGAGATAAGATCAGGTTTAACCAAAGTTTAGCAGTATGCCACGGTCTTTCAGGCGGAAGTGTTTGCTATCTCTGCATGTGTTCAGGAAAATCTCAAAAGGAGATATTCTAATCAGCATATCCAGATATACACCGACAGTCAGGCGGCTTTACGTGCCTTGATCTCCTACAGGATCACCTCCAAGACGGTCCTAGAGTGTGTTAATGGTCTGACCCAATTGGGACAGAACAACCAGGTAAAATTGACCTGGGTACCGGGTCATCATAATATAACAGGAAATGAGGAGGCCGATGCACTGGCTAAGAGAGGCTCAAGTATACAGTTTACAGGGCCCGAACCAGTGCTGGGGCTTCCGCCTAGTTATGTAGCAAGGTCCATTGGAAACTGGATCAAGGTAAGATCAAAGGAAGAATGGTCAAACGTGACTGGGCTGCGACAAGCCAGGCTCTTAATTGAAGGGCCTTGGTCGAACGCAACTCAATCAATACTTGCGCTAAGTCGTAACAGCATAAGGATTGTCACAGGACTGTTGACAGGTCACGGACATCTTAACAAGCACCTTAACACTATCGGTCTTAGTGACACTAGAAGGTGCAGGTTTTGCGGACACGATGACGAGGACTCCATTCACATCCTCTGTCGCTGTGCCTGCCTCATGGTCAAGAGACACAAACACCTGGGCGCAGCATTTCTTCTGCCTCAGGACATTAGGGAGCTTCCCCTACAACGGGTGTTGGCCTATGCGCACAGCACGGGTCTCTTCCAATAACTCCCAACTAGCGGCAGGCACAATGGGTCGAAAGACCTGAGTGCTGCGGGTAACCGCGCCGCCTATCAACAACAACAACAACAACAACCAAAGTTTAGATCGAGAAAAATACTGGATGACGCACGAAATGCTATATCAGTTTGTATATTCTGCTTTCCAATGAAAATGTCCAACAGAAATACAATATGACAACAAATATGATACCGAAGGTGCGATATGGTGCGGAGTTTCTGGGTACGGAATTTTGGATCCTTACTTCTTTAAAAATTAAGAAGGTCATAATGTAACAGTGAATCAAGAAAGTTATATAGACTACAGATTAGGTTATTTCTTAGATTAAAAACGCATCTGCAGGTCTAGAAATTTGCCTTATGGGAAACAGCGGTTCCAGCAAGAGGATGCAACAACTCACCGCTAATGTCACTTTTGCGATTTTAAGACAATATTTCGCCAATTCGCCAATGGAATAATGTCCAGAAAAACTGATTTCGTTTATCCACCTAAACAGTCCCGATCCTTCCCGACGCCTACGTCTGGAAATGTTGAAAACTATCATTTTCAGCGGAAATGTGTTCCACAATTTATATCTACCTCTATTTAGAAACGTAGTATCCAATCTTCAGCAACTCTTGGAATGATTATGCTTGCAAATAGCTGATGGTCATATGCCGCCAGTATCCGTTGACCGTAGGCATGACCTGGGATGGTTTGGGTCCGAGCGGTTTCTTTACCATCCCCATCGCTGTAGGCTTGCACTGCCTCGTAGAGATGCAACAAAAAGTGCTGGGTGTGGGCGATATGTGGGGTCTCTTCCTGTCCTGGCTCTATCCTGCAGGCTGGGTAGGATCTTCTGGCGCTCTTCTGTCTTGTCTTCTATCTTCACCTGCATATCTAACCCGCCGGGGGTAGTCTGTCTCAGGCGGGGGCGGCAAGTGCCGGTCTCGTCCTGGGTGATGGTTTGGGGTAGATCAGGAGTGGCTGTATAGCTGAGGATGCACCTCTAAAGAAGCCAACTGGCTCATTAGGAACATACCTGGCTTCATTACCCTGCCAGGCAGGGGAAGGGTACTCGAAGTGAGCACGCGATCGCTGTCGGCGGTCGCGGCTTCGTGGGGTGATCTGGGGTTCGTTTTTTAGTCGCTTTGTAGCTCTCTATACTTGTTCCTGGTGGAATCTGAAACATAAGAAGCGATATTTTCGACGGCCTGGATCTTCTTCATATACGTCTTTGCAGCAATCGTCCATTCTGCGAACGTATATGTCAACTGGGGTTGGATGACTACCTTGATCAGGATTCGCTTATATTCCTTAGACTGAGCTCGCTGGTGCGGCACAATATCGGGTATAGCTTGGCCCTGACCAGCTTCGCCTTCGCTACGCCTCTCTCGATGTGGTGTTTCCACCGCAGCCCCTTATCCAGATGTATCTTTAGAGACGGTCATGTGGGACCTATCATTCTGCATCAATGATCATTACCTTTGTATAGATATTTTAATATTAAATTAAGTTTTGAGTTATCGGTACTTTTATTTACTGCCATACTGTATTTATTTAATAAATATTTTATTAAAAAGTCGCATTTACTCATGGATTATTTGAGTGGGGCGGCTTTTTTAGTCACCCGTCTAAGTAAGCAAGGTAGGTACAAGGGCGCTACCGCAAGTAGGTACTTCAAATATGTGTAGAGGAAATTTACACAATTTATTATGTTAAATATACATTATATTATTATATACCCAAATTCTACATAAGAAACTGTGTACTCTATATTTTGTCAGATTGATTAATACACTGTAATATTATTTTCTAAATTTCGGAATCATAAATTACCTTGAAAACTTTCAGTAAGGTTATGCAATAAATATGGTCTACAACAACATAATGTAAAAATATAGTAATCGCTGGTTAATAATTATGTAAAATTTCCATTGTTTTTGCAAGTATATTTCTGATTTCTGTTCTTAAAACTTAAAAATGACATTTTCAACAATGAAATTACTATAATGAAATACAGAGGTAAATGAAGGTCGAACTTCTAAAAATCATCGGCAGTTTTTAATAAAATGAAATTATAAATTGTGATGATTTATACAAAGTAGATATAAATGGCGAATGCGAGGGTTCTAAAATTATAAGATTTTGTTTTGTATTAGTTACTGCATGAAGATGGGTGTGGTCTGACTTTACTGCATTTTCTTTCAAATTAAACAAATAAAAGTACGTTTAACCCAAGTAAACAGTTAACACTAAATAGTTATCTTTTAGATAAATGTTTTTATAATATAGCTGAATTTTATACTGTATAGTTTTGTATGTTTTTGTGTACATTATGCTTGTGATATTATATGAATATAAATATATTATATGCATTATAAATAAATACATATTTTTTCTGACCTAATTTTATACATGACCTTCTGAGCGAATCGGCTATTCTTCAGACTTTTTAAAGTAAAATCTTATAAAAGATTCACAATCGTTTTAAGCTGAAGATACTTTATTAACTCAATTTGCCAAGTTGTGAAACTGAATTTTCTGTCTTACGTTCTTAATTATCAGGCGGAAATTACTCGAATCAATTACATAAAAGGAGTTACTGAACCATATATTCAATTATTACCTTACATTTTTAATTTAAGGTCACTCTTTTTAATTTTCTTCCAAATTTCTTATAGCTAGGTATATTTAACGCATTATGGAAATTGTTATTTATATATTCTCTCGCTGGCAAATTGCCTATAAATTTATGTAAAGCGCATTTACTAAATTATATTTATTATTATTATTATTATTATTACTATTTTATTATCGATTATCGTGAGCATCAAGCATTTCTCAGTTTATCACTGGTTTATTGTTCTTGTGGATGGGTTAATACCAAGTTTAACAAGAAATTATTTTTGGTTTGGAAACGATCTTACTATATTGTATGTATGAAGTATGGCTGCTTTTTGTGACTGGGTATATACACTTTCTTTCAGGCTAAGGAACGATATGAACTTGTTTCTGTTTCCATATTCTTTCAAGTTCTACTGCCATTTGCTGATATTTTTCTATCTTTTCTGTAGATTTTTATGCTATGTTTTGGTCAGATGGTATTACCACATCGATAAGGTACCGGTGAAGCCTTTTCATTTTATCTTGAAGTGTTATATCTGGTATATTATGGGCTACCTACCGTTTTATCAGTATGATTAGGTTCCAGTATAATTTATATTTGTTTTTTACTGTAGTTGGTGGTGAATATTGGTAGTATGCTTGAGGCTCCGATTGCAGATTATAACGCAGGGTTATTGCCTGCTGAATAATTTTTGTTACTGCATTATGTCTCCTGGTATATTTCAGACCTGCTAGCAGTGTACATCTGGATGTTATATGTTCTATTGTTTCAGGAAATTATTGCCATTTTCTGCACCTATTCCTTTAACACATATTCTTTTACAGTAACTTTGCAGTAGTCGCTGTAACTTGCTCTTGTATTGCAAGTATAAATCCCTCTGTTTCTGGGTATAATTCGCTTGATTGTGTATGAACTTATATTATTATTATTATTATTATTATTATTATTATTTTTTTTTTGTGGTAGAAACTGGTCAGGGCTTGCAACGAGCCCCGACTCAACGCTGCAGCCGTGCCAGAAGTCCAGGTCGTGACTGCAACTACTCCTCCCCACCGGTCGGTAAGTAGTTGCAGGTTCCCAAATCGTGTGCCCTCAGTAGACGTAGTGACCCCAGGATGATTTCTGCATCCGACTTACTAGGATCTCGGCAGAGTCCCTGCAAGCCGGAATGGTCTTCAGTTCAGATAGCAGCGTTGTGCGAACTCCTCCTAAAACACCGATAATGAGGACTACCAGCATGACTTTGTGGCCAGGGTATAGCGTGCGAAGCTCGAACAGGAGATCTTGGTATTTGGTCCGCTTTTCCTCCTCCTTCAGGACTATGTTTGGTTCCGCCGGAGCGGAAAACTCGATGACGTACATAGTCCTGGTTTGTTTGTCGAGGAGGATAATGTCAGGCTTATTAGCGTGTATAAGCCTGATGGTCGGGAACTGGTAGTTCCAGAAAATCTGGCATATGTCGTTCCCGACGACGGACTCTACATCTCCTGGCAAGTAAGGCGGCACTGGCTGTTGGTCTATCTGATACGAGTGCCTAAGGTGGTAGTATAGCACTCGTAAAGCCGCATTGTGGCGATGGATGTACGCCGAAGTGGCTTTTGCCGGGCACGCTGACAACAAATGCATCAATGTCTCCGGCGCCCCACGGCAGACCCTGCAGTTGACATCAGGGACCTGTACACCCATCACGCGGCTACGATAGACCAATGTGTTTATAACGCCATCTTGACAGGCCGCAATAAATCCCTCAGTCTCCGAAGTGAGCCCGGCCGACCTTAGATAGTAGAAGGTCAGCCTTGTCGACAGACCGCGGTCCTCGATGTGTCGGTAGAAATACCGTGGACCCGCCTGTCGACGTGCCGCCGAAACAGTTTCTCCTGTTCGGCGATTTTAAGTTGGGCTCCTAGGCGGTGTGGCTGCAACTCAGTTAGCAACTCGGGGTTGCCACCTCGTCCGCCTCTCCGCCTAACCTCAAACTGGAGACCGAGTTCATCTGCGGCTCTTTGTGCCGCCTTAAGTAGAAATGCCCCCGCTCCTGTAATTTCGTGATCTCTCACGAGGCAAAGGAGGGGGTCCGAGCTTCTAAAGATCTTCAGTGCTACACCCAAAACCACTCTGTCATGCATACACTCATTATTATTATTATTATTATTATTATTATTATTATTATTACAGCATTAAAAGTAGAGGGCAAGCCCTATAAACTCTAATATTATAATTTTAATATAGTTATATTTATACGCAGTGCTTTCCAATTGTCCTATTCTGAAAATATTATCTATGTGAATACTGCTACATGCGAAAAATCTGTCATATAATGTGACATAAGTACGAAGAGAATAACAAATAAAACTTAAAATGTAGTGGAAGAAGAGTTGCAAACAAACGACGATTTATTGCAAGTATTTTTCCCAACCCTCATTCCTATTTTTTGTGAGGAAGAAAATGAAATAGTCGCCATATTGTTAAAAAAAAACAATTACTTTAGACTAACAAATTGCCGTCCATAATAAATAACTTTTTTCTTAGCTTGTAATTATAACCATACTATAAAATGGCCTGGAGTATAAAGGGTTTGCCTAATAGTCCTTGGACTATTTAATTAATTATTTTGGTTTGTTTGTATATACAGTGTGTCTAGTGTAAGATGATCTGTATGGGTATCTTGGAAACCGTTAGAGATACGAAGATGGTTAAATGGGAAAAAAGTTGCATAATTATATGCCCAAGTTGTAACAATTATTAGATTTCGAAAATTCCCTTCCATTCGTTAGATACAGGGCGAATACTGAAAATGTGCGTTTTCTATAAATCGCTATATCTCGTTTATTATGAGAGATACATCTAAGATATTTGCAGGTTAGGGGTAATAACTGGCGAGGATTTTAATAATGATATTGAAAAAAATCTAAGCCTACTAGATTTTGAGATAATGTACCTAACTTTCGATTTTTTTATGGACGCCATATTGTATTTTTGCATTTTTGAATTCCTCATAAAAAATGCTTTTCAGCCATATGTAATATGTTTATAATCGGTTAAGGGAAAAGTAGAAAATTACGTCTTTTAATTCGGAATGAAGTAGACCTTGATCGATCAGCCATATTATGTATTATTATTCTACTATCGCAGCAGAATAAGTAAGCGCTGATATCTTTGACATGTTTACAAAACAACTGCGTCATTGTTGCTACATTTGTGTAAACGTCAAACAGTTATTGTTAAAGGTTTCTGTGTTTCCATTTTCTATTAAAAGTTAGAAATGAATTCATTTTCCAATAGTGACAAATATAATATGTTGGAATGTTTTATTCTCTGCAGAAGAAATAGTGATAGAGCTGCCGGAATGTATTTTGATAATTATCCGGAAAGACGTCAGCCGGGAAGAAGCATATTTAGGCGTAGGTATACGTGCAAATTTAATAAACCATGGCAGTTTTAATAAAGTAAAGAGAAACCGAAATATTAATGAAAACAACGAAATGTTGTATTACAAGCCGTCGTTGAGAATCCCCGCATAGGTATCTTTACGTGAAATTGAAAACAATGTAGGCGTTTCTCGATCATCAGCTGGTGTAATTTTAAAACGTTATAAATACCATCCATACCATGAACGACCCAGCCAAGGGCTTCGAGAAGGCGACCATGCAAGGAGGATGGAATTTTGTCAATGGTTCATCGGACAATGTACTCTAAATGCAGACTTTACAAAAAAAATTTTGTGGTCTGATGAAAGCAAATTTACCAATTGGGGCATGTTCAATAGAAAAAATACCCACTACTAGTCGGACCAAAATCCGCATTTACACCTGGAAATCCGACAACAGGTGAGATGGGGATTTAATGTATGGATAGGTATTATTAATACCTCCATTATTGGTCCTTTTTTTACCATGAAAATTTGACCTCTGCTACTTATTTAAATCTTCTTGAAACTGAGGTAACAGAAAGGCTAATGGAGCTTCCTCTTGCTACTGTACGGGATATGATTTTCCAGCAAGATAGCGCTCCTGCACACAATGCACACATTATTTCCGATTTTTTAAATATGGAGTATCCCAATAGTTGGATAGGAAACCAGGGACCAATAAGATGGCCAGCCAGGGCTCCTGATCTGTCGCCTATTGATTTCTTCTTGTGGGGGTATGTAAAAAAAAGGGTGTATGCAAGGTCCTACAAAGTCTTGTGCTGCAGTTCTGACTCGATGCAGATGTTGTCTCCAGGAGAATGGAGGTTTATTCGAACATTTACTTTAATTGATTATTTGTAATGTCCGGTTTTCATTTTTTGTTGCTCGTTTTCTTTGTTACGTTTAATGTTATTAAACAATAATTTAAATTTCTAAGACATTATTTGATAATAAAGAAATTAGTTTTCCTTTAATTTAAATGCATAAGCCAAGGCCTACTTCATTCCGAATTAAAAGACGTAATTTTCTACTTGTCCCTTAACCGATTATAAACATATTACATATGGCTGAAAAGCATTTTTTATGAGAAATTCAAAAATGCAAAAATACAATATGGCGTCCATAAAAAAATCGAAAGTTAGGTACATTATCTCAAAATCTAGTAGGCTTAGATTTTTTTCAATATCATTATTAAAATCCTCGCCAGTTATTACCCCTAACCTGCAAATATCTTAGATGTATCTCTCATAATAAACGAGATATAGCGATTTATAGAAAACGCACATTTTCAGTATTCGCCCTGTATCTAACGAATGGAAGGGAATTTTCGAAATCTAATAATTGTTACAACTTGGGCATATAATTATGCAACTTTTTTCCCATTTAACCATCTTCGTATCTCTAACGGTTTCCAAGATACCCATACAGATCATCTTACACAGGACACACTGTATAAAAGAAGTGTTCATTTTATTACGTTATTACAAATTCTCCCTAGGTAATATATGGGTAGATAAATATTATGTTATATTATTGTATCAGAATTTTTTATTGATACAAAAATCTCAAAACCCCATTAAAAAAAAGAATAAAAATCGAATAATTATGTTTGTGCCGATGCCAGAGAAAAATGAAATTTAATTTTTTTATTAACAAAACAGATATTGATAAATTAAGTGATTTAATATATAGGTAACATTTTTACATAATTCTCTAGCACACTTGACTCATCTTCTGCCTTTCACTAATTCGGTACTTTGAGATCGTGTAGAAAGTAGCACCCTATATATTATTTATACAAATTTCGGCATATAAAGGTTTTGGGGTTCCTGATTTACGCTATCGTCAGTTTCTCAATAAAAAAATCACACCTGTCACCTATATATAAATAATTTTAAATGATAAACTTATTGTATATTATAAATTCTAGACTTTAGCCTTAAGTAAAAGATGTAACAGTTTGGGCTGCCATTTAAAAAATCAGAACCTAAATTACAACAATGCACACTTTTTGTTTATTGCTAAAAAGATGGAACTGATAATATTCGCATTGCAAGGGCTTTTATGTAGGCCAAACCGGTCGCATATTTAAAGCTCGATATTTGGAACAAAACGCTTCATTTAATTTCAAAAAAACTGATTCTACTTTTTTTAGTCATATTATAGCGTATGGTCCAAATTTAGTCAATATAAAACATATATGCATACACAAGCCGCAAATTTCTTTCAATAGGTGGCGTATGCCTAAAATAATTATTTGATGAATCATACCTACACTTTTAAATCACTTAAAAGTCCTTAGAACTTCCATATAGAACTTTTATGTAACGAGCGGAATGAAAGTTTTAACCTATTCTCATCGGATAACCGTCTCGTATTGTTCTATTGATCTATGTGTTTATAAATTTTCCTTTGCAGGCAATGGTCACACGCACAGAAAGATAATAAACTAGTTATTTACGTGAATGGTGAGCAACAAGGAAAAACGTGACACCTTTCAGTAAAGAAGACCATTTTATCACTGGCTGTCAGCCAGAAGGAAACAATATTGTCACGAAAACTGCGTGACCTAAATTCATGAGTTCAACCAGTAAAGTCACTGATGCCAGTGAAATACTTATTTTATTATTCAATACTTCTCTGTACAACTGTCAGTATTAGTAAATACACAACCCTAACTGCAATATTCAGGTCCAATAGTGCCACCATCTTGGAAAACTACAAATCAGATATCGATTGTCAAAGTTATCTATCTGTGGAAGTGTTAGGAAAGCTTTTAATTTTGGATATTAGGATATATCCACATTATGTTTAATTATAGATGTTTCAAGAAATATATAGAAAACACTTTATATACTAGTATTTCGGCTTATTAGGCCTTTTTCAATAGAGTAAAGGTCTATTACTAAATATTTCCAAGTGGATTTTAGTTATTTATCTATTTACCTACCCCGATTGACCCTTCCCATCTGGTCAAGCTCTAGTTTTTAGTACCTTTTCTAAGAAGGGCGAAACTCTAAAATCTAACTGGTCATTCGTAGTACAAGGATTTCTAATTAAAGATTTTTTAATTTCTAATTGCTCTAACAGATCTAAGCGCTTTCCTTTCTTTTCCCGATGCAGAACCTTTACATTTTCCAGATCTATAAAATGATTGTTTTTTATACAATGCGTCGATGATCCTGAATTTTTTACGCTATTTAGTATGGATTTTTTATGTTCTTTTACTCTAGTTTCGATACTTCTACCGGTTTGACCCACATACTCGGCATTACAATCCACGCAGTTAATTTGGTATACTCCCGATTGTTTCAATTTAATAACCCTTTTTTTGTTGTTTATCAAAATCCTCCCAATATTACGTTTGTTGAATCGGTTTACCCCCGTTTCGTTCTAAGCTGCGAGACATTTACTACATTGAGAAAGATCTTACAACCATTTAACCATTTAACCATGTTGTTAATTTTATATGTTACATAAAATAATTATGATTTTCCGAATTATGATGCTTTCAAAATTTCCTGTTCCCGGAGGACCATCTTGTATTTTTCATCAATCTGTCAAATTGACCATATTTGGGCGGTTTATTATTTTTACGCAAATCAGAAGTGAGATTACAAGCAAATGAGATAATTTAAATATTGTTGTATATCAGATAGTTGAAATAAATACATTAATATACTGTCAATTTTGACTGTAGTACGAAAAAAAGGATTTTAAAATGAAAAAATATCCCAGGTGAACCTGAAGAAAGAACGAAACCAATCATCAAAACCATCCCAGACTCGAAAATTGGCTTTGGGTCGGTTTACTCTAACATCTTCTCCAGGCATTTAGGGGACACTTTAATTAGGACGAAGATATTATTTCACCAACTTAGTTCAACTATCTTTACCGGCCCCCTTCCCGAGCCTGGGTGGGCTTAGAATTAGGACGCAGGATTACGAGGACATAAGCATCTCTTGAACAAACGCTTTGGGTAGTGGGGCGGAGGGAAGTACAAGAAGAGGAATTAGGTAGGTCGGAACGGAATAAAATCAATACGCGTGTATTGCTAAATAGACTATAGGTTGTTCGAGATCCTGAGGAGAAATTAGAGAATTTTATTTTTTAAGAATGCGATACACGACAGAATATTACGTCACTGTCTAGGTACCTACTCTTAAATTTTATTGAGAACAAGAAAATGAGAACATCTTTAATATATGTTGATATATTAAACATGCTGTGTGTAGAATTGCGAAGATCTCCTCCATTTTAGACTAAGCAACTGATGTCGGCGAATCAACGTACCTATTATGTACAGGGTTAGTTTTATTAATGTGAACCTCATCTTAATATTTTAATTATTGACAGATAGAAAAAACTTATAAACTGGTCTTATACAATTTTTTATGTAGATTCCAGTCATTCTAACAGTTTTGCGGTGGCAAATTATGTATACAGGGTACACAAAAAAGTATGTTTTTTTATATGGAACACCCTGTATATTTTAATATTTTTGGATTCGGTACGTCATTTTTATAACAAATATATATACATAATATATATACAACAAAATAAAATTGAGAAAAACATAAATATCCTAAATTTGAATATAGCACTTTTTCAAAATATTCGCGCGAACTTTATGAAACGTTGTTTAAAATGCATTGAGGTTAATGGTGGATATGTTGAAAATGTTATGTGATTTATTTTAATACGAATATATTTTGTAATCTATAATAATATATTTCTGTTACCTTAAAGTTTCCACAGTTTTTGGAGAATGAAACAAATAATATGAAACCAATTATACAAATTGTATATATATATATTTGTTATCAGAATGACGTACCGAATCCAAAAATATTAAAGTATACTGGGCGTTTCATATAAAAAAACATACTTTTTTGTGTACCCTGTAGGTATACATAATTTGCCACCGCAAAACTGTTAGAATGACTGGAATCTACATAAAAAATTGTATAAGACCAGTTCAAGTCTTTTCTATCTGTCAATAATTAAAATATTAAGATGGATGGGGTTCACATTAATAAAACTAACCCTGTACAGGGGTATCCCAAATATGATTCATCCTTATCTCGGAATTTACGAAAGATAGAGAAAAAGTGTAAATACGAAAGTTTACTAGTTTTTTATATATTTTTTTTAAATAACTAATCTCATATACACAGGATGTTTAGTTTTCAGATACAGATATCAACTTTAGTTTTTAAAATTAAATGCCCTTTATATTATGACATTTTTGGATTTTGCATACAATTCTAGATCATAAAGTGGATACTCGAAGCGGATGGTTCTTTATGAAACATCGTGAAAATAATTGTTTTGAAAAAAACATTGATCTCTTTTAGATTTTCCAAGAAATATATGTTCGTCGGGAGTTTTATAATATTCGGGAAAAAGAAGGCACCTATAGTTATATTAATCACGTCCCAGGGTATAGTGAAAAATTAGCTCGCAGATTAGAACGAAACGGGTGTAAAATGATTAGTGTCAACAAGCCTACTATTGGGAGGATTTTAATAAACAACAAAGAAAGGTTTATAAATTAGAAAGTTTTAATAAATTAAAACCATTGGGAGTATACCAAATTAACTGCGTGGATTGTAATGCCGTGTATGTGGGTCAAACCGGTAGAAGTATTGAAACTAGAGTAAAAGAACATAAAAAATCCATACTAAACAACGCAAAAAATTCAGGATTTTCAAGGCATTGTATAGAAAACAATCATTTTATAGATCAGAAAAATGTAAATAGGGAAAAGAAAGGAAGCGCTTAGATCTGTTGGAGCAATTGGAAATTAAAAAATTTTTAATTATAAATCCTTGTACTACGAATGATCAGATAGATTTTACATTTTCGCCCTTCTTAGAAAAGGTACTAAAAACTCGGGCTTTACCAGATGGTAGGATCAATCGGGGGTAGGTGCTCGTAAACAAATAAATAACGAAAACGCACTTGGAAACATTTAGTAATAGACATTTTCTCTATTGAAAAAGGCCTAATAAGCCGAAATACTAGTATATAGAGTGTTTTCTATATACAGGGTTATTCAGAACCTATCGAAAATAAAATTTGGGGATGTTCAATATACATGTAGAAATGTGGTAGTGCAAAAAGAAATTTTTTTGGCGGGGTCTGAAAACTATTTAAAAATTCTTCATTGCACACCGCTGGATACTGGTCCACTGTAATGGAGTGACCTTGGGGACTGACAATGCAAACTAGCTAGCTCGAAAGAAACCGGCGCGCCCGGCGCAAAAAAGATTTGCAGCGTTTTTACTTAAAATAAACTTAAAGATAGATAGACGTTCCAGGTACAAAAAACTTGTTTACTGTTTTTTGTCGGAATGTGGTATATCCGATCTCGTTGAAGTACAGTTGTCCAGCTACGTAGTCCTTTATAATGGTATAACTTTAAACATTGTTTACGGGAAATCCTAATTACTTTTATTACAATTTTTTTAATGATATCGATTTCTTATTTAAGGATGCACATATCCTCAAAGTTTTTTATATGGGTTCTGAATCATCCTGTATTTCTTGGAACATCTAAATGAGATCAATGTATTTTTCAAAACAATTATTAATTCTAGATCAGTTTTATATAAGATATTAACTGTCAAAAATTTATAGTTTTCGAGATATTTCCGATTTTTGTAAAAAATTGACAGATGTAGACATTTTTGAATCGGATTTATTATTTACACTTTTTCTCTATCTTTCATAAGCTACGAGATAGGGGGTGGTGAATCATATTTGGGATACCCTCTGTTCTGTACCGTCGACCGCAGCGCACGTGGCGCCATCTGCTATATTTTAACGCTCTGTTAATATAAATGTAATTTGTACCCGACACGTGACACGTCTGCCACTTTCAGTTTTAAATTAATCGAAATAATTAAATATGCAATTACCGGCTTATCACTGTTTAATCCCTGATTTCAAACGCAATTCTAGAATAATACCGATCGCGGGAATTGAAGAGGGTCCTTCTGGCAACGTTTCCAGTTGGTTTTAATTAACTCGATGAGTGATTTTCCATGGATTTATCCAGGATTAAATTGTAATTCGGCGTCGGAGGAGAGCAGCTGCGAGGGAAATGAAAGAATTTTTTGTTGTCGATGGTTGTGTTTGCGAAACAAATTTAATTTTTTAATTGAAAGGAAAAGTGCGTTGTCGGCTATTTTTTATATCATAAATTGTACTCAAAATGTTTTTCAGTTTGGCGGAATTAATAATTGGGTTTGACCTGACAAAAATCACTGAGGTACGTCGATTAAACTAGTATGCGCTGGAATAAATGAACTTTATCCGTCAATATCATTTTAAAATTAACAAAAGTACTACATGTACTTCCTACATTTCTGTAGGAAACCATTGTTTAACTGAAACTTCTTTCGTATATAAAATTGGGAAATATAATCATTATGAGGAAGTATCATAATGTTAATATAAAGTTATGAACTACCATTTTTTCTCTTACAGTGCCTGGATTTTGTATATCGAGCATTATAAAGTTTGTTTTTCCTGATTACGATGATGTATCACACTTGATATTTTGTTTTACATTTTTGCTTACATTTGTGCCAATATTCTGTTCTTTTTTAATTTTTGCAAGTGAGCTTTGAAACAAGACGAATATTTTATTTATCAACAATTTTTGATAGTTTAAATATAATTGTGACTGCTTCCGTTTGTGGTTTTGTAAATTTTGCCGACAAAATAGAATTTTTATACCAAACTGAACGAACATTTCACAATTATGTTTGAATTCTCATATAGGTAATGCTAGTAAACAACATGATCATTACATTTGCAAAGCACAATTTTAAAAAAATAACGGAATTTTAGCACAAATGTAGCAAAAATATCAATTAAAATTTTAAATCTGGTACATCGTCAAAATCAGAAAATTAAACTTCAATCAAATAAGTAAAAGTACATAAGAAAAAATACTTGACAATAGTTTTTTCCTTCATCTTGAATGTCGTTGACAAGTAAAATAATATCTGGATATTTTGTAAAAATGTTTTTGGTTAGAAAATGTCTTGTATAAACGGTTTCCAATTTATTCAATAAAAACAATAATACAAATCTTCAGTTTTTAAATTTTTTTACTATTTTAGCAACATACTTCTTTCAGTTTTTGAGACCCCAGGGCAAGACTCGAAAAACGGACACCCTGTATACAAAGACTTGAAAGCTTCAATGACATATTTGTTCCAACTAATCCACAAGATCTCGCTGTATTCCCTGAATTGAACGAGTTATTAATTTTGAGAGTTACAGGTAATAAAGCAGTAAAGGGAAAACCTAGGGTGAAACGGCGTATTAAAACAAATTGGAAAGTTGCGTGGAAAACGAAGGGTCAATGTCAAATGAATTATTATTGAACGGGTTTACAAAATTACTTCCGTTGTTAGCCTTATTTGTGTTCTAGCGATTACGCCACTTTATAAAAAGTAGGTATGTATGGTCAAGTAAGCTAAAATTATTGTGGACACATTTGTTAGTTCTCAGTATACATGGTTGTATTGATACTACACTAAGATAAAGATTTAATTGAGATAATTAAAATTTCTTACCACCAAATAAATTATTTATTTGACATTTAATTTGTTTCAATCATAATATTAAATATTTAAATATTCTCGCAAAATATTAGAAATTATAATTATATTCTGACTGAAATAAGGACAAGTGATTTTAGGTTCTTGTTTTTATAAATTATTTGAGAAAAGTAGTAATTAGTTCGGTAGGTAAAAATAAAGTTTGGCTATGTTCACATTAATTTATTGATGTACATATTTATATATTTTGATATAATTAACAGTTCCTGAAGAAACCACCTCCATTATTTTTTTAGAACGTCTGGAACAGATTTCCAACTTCCTTGCGATTATGAATAACCCATAATGCTGTTGGTATCACATACAATATACCGATTATTAGGTACATATATACAGTACAGTATTATGTTTCTACGAGTATATTAGAATTCACTGAATGGCTAATCACACTTAGGTACTTGCAAGAAACACACAACACAGGTACTTTTACTCGCATAGCAACGCTTACAAAAATGGTTGTCCGATTTCAATTAAATATTTAATTCTGGTAAATAAATGTATTTCTTAAAAATAAATATATGGTTCTAGAATTAATCGTTGGATTAAACCATTGTAGTAGAATTATTAATATAAAATATTTATTTTCAGCAATTAAATATATTTCTTGTCTAGTTTATACAGAGCACTGAGAGTATATTCACTACTAATCAATTTGTAATTCAAACAACTACAGCTTATTAGCGGTTTTAAGCGGGACATTTCTCTAAGTATATAATGAGTAATTAATATGAGTATTAATTATTGAGACGTTAATCTATATAGTGTAGTGCTTAGTAGTAGCCTGTGGGGCATTTGAGGCAGACAGTCCCAGACAACCCCCCACCCAGCATCCTGAAAAAAAAACGTCACATTATCCTGAAAAATGTCGCGATATCCTGAAAAAGGATAACGCGACGTTACGTAACGTTTTTCAGGATAACGTAACGTTTTTTTTTTTTCAGGATGCCGGGTGAGGCTGTCTGGAACTGTCTGCCTCAAGTGCCCCACAGGCTAGTGTGCTTTGTTGTTTTATAGAAAACTGCAAAAGCGTTACAAAAATATATTTTACTCTCAATAAAACATATTTATTCTTCAATCATGCAATTATTAATTACACATTTGGAAATGATTCGGGAATTTTGGTCATTTTTCTAATTTAAATATACTTAATTTTATGCAACCAAATTGCTTACGTTTTATATTATAAGGAAGAGCGATTTCACTAAGATGCTATACAAGAACTTGATGGCTTCAGCAGCTTGTTATATACTTAAAAACTGATAATATAAAATGCTGATTTTTCAAGCGCCAAGTATAGCCGCCTTAACGAACTGCAAAATAATTAATACTTTCCCCCGAGAAGAAAATTAATAGGTTTTCAATAATTCGCATCCCTGCAGCACGGGATCTAATGAATAAAATTCATCGCCGTCCTTCTTAATTTATGTAGATTCTAAGACATTTCCAGAAAATGCGAAATTAATTAATAGCCGGATGTCAAATTTTAATCAGAATCTAATAGCTGGTAATGCTGGCATTGATTAAAATGTCACAGGAAGCCTTTGCTGAGAAGATACATGAATGATAATGTCGGTGACAGTATTGCAGATAAGTAGAATTTTAAAGAAAGACCTGCGATTTATGAGGACAGTTTGGATGACCTTGAAAAATGCTTATAAATAATGAGTCATATAATTTACCCTTTTTTTATTTCATCAACTATTTTTGTTAAAACACAGGATGAGGTTATCTATAGATTAAGATCTGTCTATCCTGAGAGCAATGTATATTTATAGCAAATAACTACGAATAGTAAGGACGTCATTAAGATCATCCTCCATCTGCAAACGCCTTATTCAAAAAAGGACTAAAACAAATCAAGCCAAAACAGCTATTCTCCTGGCTATATTCCACGCCGAGCGCTGAATGACACAGCAAGATTTGCCGTATTTTGGTCTAAATGCAGTTAGAATCAAAAATACAAGGATTCAGATTGCAACGAAAACTACGAGGAAATACTCAGACCACACATCGTAGGATACCACTAATTGCAGACCGGTTTCGACCTTCTTATGATCTCATCAGTGCAATATAAGTGAGCTTACCTACGAATGTGAAGACCTGAGTATTTGGCACAATAGGTAAGTAAGCAGTAGTAAGGTATTATCCTTGTGTACGCAAGTCCTAATGGCGCCACCTCTGGGTAGTTTTCGCAACACAATCCAAATCAATCGTAAGGGGTGGAGTAAATCCAATACAATAACAGGTTGTAGAAACTAGTTCTACTACTTGTCAGATGGCATGCATATAGCACAAAACTACGAATAGTAAGGACGTCATTAAGCTCATCCTCCATCTGCAAACGCAAAATGTATATTTTATAAATTAACAATTTCAATGAATCTTCTTTCATTGTTCTATTGCCGTTAATTAAATCAGGTTCAATGACATTAGCTACGGCTGAGCTCAGGGTGGGGCCAGATTTGAGGCTTTATAATTAATATTAAATTTTACACCACCTTGTGGACGCCAGTATAATGTTGTATTTAACTTTATGTTTATGATAGTAGTTATAAAATAGTTATCAGTAATAGTGAATGATTAGTGAATTGAAACAAACAAATAAAAACAATTCTGTATTACTATTAAACATTTTTACAGGAAAAATATGTGGCATGATATTTAAATAATACAATAAATAACAGCTGTTCTAATCATTCAAAATCACCTTACAGGGTGTATCTGCTAAGAAAGAAATGCCCTGAGTTGCAAAAAAAATATTTTTCTGGCCTCGGAGAACCTCAATCAACCTCTCACTAATATATACTCTCCAGTAATGATGGTTTGAGGTCGGGTTTGAATGGACTTCTGACAAAGTGCAGCATATAATCGCATCTTCAGGAAACTGCGAACAAGATGGTGTAGCTAGCTAACTTCTTGTTGATCCTGATACTGTTAATCGGGATACAAGTGCCTTCTCCCTGTTATCGTCATTTAACGGTGGAAGTAGAAATTCCATTTTGTTCCTCCTCTTCCAGGTAGCCAAGATATTTTTACATGAAACGGGATGTATTTAGACCAGTACTAACGTGAGCAAGATAACAACAGATAGTTTTACAATGATAACAATTCCAATCTCAATAAATATTTAAACTAATGAACTCAAAATCGACAAAAATTGATATATAAAATGTACATGAAATGGGAATCGCCCAGTATATGAAATTGAAAGAAAATTATCCAAAATATGCAATTTAGAATGATAATTAGTACTTGAATACAAGTACTAATCAATAAAAAGTTTCTAGAAAATATGTTTTCTTTAAACGTATAAAAAAATGTGTGTGTCAACAAAAATAATGACCGTGTTGGTTAAATATTTTCTACACAATTAAGCTGTAAAAATGTAACGTTATACTATTATATACTGAATAATATTAATGATTATTAAATTGCAAAAGGGAATATCTTAAAAACAAATATATATAAAGCAAATTTAATAACTACAAATAATTATAAATGGCTCTGTGCAACCCGACAAGAAATAAATACTGCTAGCTGCTGACTAGCAATATAAATATATGTAACTGAAAATTTCTACCTCGTTGGTGAGAATTTAATCAGCACTAATACATACTTCAATTTATAAAATATGCTTTAACTGTCTTTGAACTCATTACACCTATACTGCGATTAAAACAAATACATAGGTTTGACATACTTTCCAACAAATTAATTAATTTCCAACAAAGGAAAAAATTGCACCTAAGTACTAACTGACTTACTGTACCGCAATACTACTGAAATTATAAATTGGAAAATTGCTAGTCTAAAGAACCCAAATTCAAAATGAGATAAAAGAGTGTATTGCAGTTAAATACAAAACCTAAATATAAAGGATGTCAACACGTGGCCTCACGATTCACCAAAAAAATCCAAATGCAGTTATAAACTGTGTTCTAGACTTCTTTTCCACACTGTCAAATAAAATACATCACACTGTCAACTATTATTAAATTTAGTAGAACAATGTTCACATTATAGGTACTGAAATGTAAAAATAGTAAAAAAGAAACTGGAGAGATAAGGTTTCACAGTGAAATAAATTTTCCATGTACTTATAATAAGATATTTAGTAACACGACTTGAAATGTTTTGTTTCATACACAAAATGCAAAAGTTATATGAATAATCATAATTTTCAAGTGATTTTTTTTCCTTTCCAGATCCTCAAGACCAGCATGTGGTAGGCGGGGCTGGGGGGGTTAGCCCCCCTGTAGACCTGGCGCCGCCATCACGGATCACCACGGCGACCGACACAGGTACGTCACCTTATACACAAATGGTTAATAATAATAACGTAAACGTGCTAGGACCAGAAGACCTAAACAACTTCTGAGTGAATTTAATTACCCAAAATGTCAAACTAAGGAACGAACTATTTATATAACCCTTGTTTATACAGGGTTATTCAGAACTTATCCATAATAAAATTTGGGGATGTTCAACATACATGTAGAAATGTGGTAGTGCAAAAAAAATTTTTTTTGTAGGGGTCTGAAAACTATTTAAAAATTTTTCATTGCATGCCGCTGGATACTGGTCCACTGTAATGGAGTGACCTTGGGACTGACAATGCAAACTGGCTAGAACGAAAAAAAACCGGCGCACCCGGCGCAAAAAAGATTTGCAGCGTTTTTACTTTAAAATAAACTTAAAGATAGATAGATGTGACCAAAGTGACGTGTCTTTAAAATGAATAAAATTTAGTTTCACTAATTTTGAAAAATTGCGCTACTTGATTACTAGATATTAGAAACATGAAATTTATAAAAAATTTGCACATACCTTGTTACAAAAGCTGTTCGAAATAATATTCCTGGACTTGTACACAATTTTGGGCACGCCTTATCCAATTTTGCCGCACTAAACCGAATGTTCCTCCTGGTTGCTGATCTTGTAAACGCAAATTATAGTAAATTGGGGATTTTCAGCATTTTGCTGCAACAACCACTCACAAAATTTAACTGTCGATGTGTCGGTGTGTCGATTGGGAAATCGTTCCGCATACAAGCGCGAAACTGCCAATGAATTTTGTCCAACTTCGCCATAAATAAGAATCATGTCCATTAACTCAACATTACTGTACACATGAGCCATTTTGAAAATTTTACAGTTTAACACTCGATAAATAAAACACCCGCACAGAGACAGCGACGCAGAAAGTATCCCCACTCCAACTGTTCGCCAGGTACAACAACTGTTGTTTACTGTTTTTTGAAGGAATGTGATATATCAGATGTGTTGAAGTACAGTTGCCCAGCTACGTAGTCCTTTATAACTTTAAACATTGTTTACGGGAAATCCTAAGCCTTTTATTATAAATTTTTTTGGTGATATCGATTTATTATTTAAGGATGCACATATCCTCAAAGTTTTAGAGATGAGTTCTGAATAACCCTGTATATACATGGGTATAACGGATTCGTATAACGGATTTGTCAGGACGAGTTGATCACATTAACAAACCCAAGGATATATTTTAGGTCTTGGCTTACCGAACATTGAATTTTTCAAAATTTGTATTATTGGATCACTTGCAAACGCTCATAGTCCAACTTTCATACTCGCTTTATAATGAATGCTTTTCCGGCCTTGTGGTACAATATACTGTTTATTTTTAGAAATATATTAGACACAAATACATTTTCTATGTTCTTTCGATGATGAAAATGTGTTACAATGACACCGTAAATAGTTTAAAATGTGTGACTGGTAGTTAAACAATGAACAATTCAGTGGTTAAATGAAATATAGTGTTTAAAATCCACTCTTGGTTATGTTTCTAGTAAAGGATGACTCTCTGGAGTGCAATTATGTCTTGCCTTCGCTAACTCATGTTTTAGTATCTCTGCTTGTTCTAGAGATACGTGATTTAGATAAGGTATCGTTATTTTAGAGTTGCCTTCTAGTCATTATCTGTACTTAACAAACGAATTATATCGTGAGCTCCTTACTACAAGAAGGTTTACCAAATTTATAAAAATTTCGATCATATATCTTATTTTTGTTCAGTTGCTAACAACATCATTACGAATTTTAATTTCGTCACGCTTTTAGGAAAGGCACGATATATTAACAATTATTGAAAATGTTTTATAATAAATATCATGAACTAAAGTAGGTATAATTTTCGATCACCATAAAAGTTACTTAAAATATTGGAGCTCAAAATACTACTAAAATCATGACATTGCATATTGGAGTCAAAAAATGACAGAACGAATTCAATAAAAACTACAGTCTTTATTTGAGTTAAATAAGTTGAAGACGGCGTTCAAGTGACGAAACACTTCAATCAACAATGACTGTCATATTATAGATGTACAGAGAGACCCATTTTCGTATGTTTTTGTGGGTTCCAGGGAACCTGTTTGAGATAGAAGAGAATTGACGTACGGTTCCAGGGCTCTTTTTTCCTAAAAATAATAATGGCCCAAACCGCATCCCGCTATCTCTTACCTTTTTCGAGCTACAGGCAAAACCAATCCATTCTTATATCTCGTTTTTCTTGGGTCAGAAAAGGCGCTCGCTCATTTGAGCAGGAAAAATATAGTAACTCTGGTGTGGGTCCCAGGCCATTCTAGCCATGAAGGGAATGAGGTGGCCGACACTCTAGCCAAGGAGGGTGCTGCTTCTGAATTTGTCAGACCAAACCGGTGCTTCGTATATCCTCGAGTTCTGGCAAAACAACGCTGGTGTCCTGGGCTGAGGGGCAAATCCTCCAGTACTAACAAGAACTACCAAGTTTAGTTCATTCGAAGGCGTTCATAATAAACCCTTCAAAAACAAGAGCTAAAAAACTTTTAGAGTTAAGCAGGTTCCATCTACGAATTTTAATTGGCCTATATACTGGTCACTGCCGTTTAAAATATCATCTGTGCAAATTCGGCCTAGCAGAAGATGCTGAGTGCCGCTAGTGCTTAGAAGATGCTGAAACGGCAGAACACATATTATGCACCTGCCCCGCTGGGGAAAGGACCAGATACTCATTATTTGGTAAAGGACAACTTCTGCCAGAGGATCTGAGAAAGCTCTTACCCAATAAGGTAATCAGCTTCATTAAGAAGCTGGACCTGTTGTGTGAAATATAAGTAGGTGCGAGCCACAATAGACCACATGGTCTCGGTGGAGGGTCTGGTTTTCGGTCCACTCCCTTTTGAACCTAACCTATCCTAGGTAAGAAAAACGAGATATAGGACTGGATTGGTTTTGCAAAAAATCGAGAAACGCCCTGTAGCTCGAAAACGGTAAGAGATAGCGGGAAGTGGTTTGCGCCATTGTTGCTTTTAGGAAAAAAAAGCCCTGGAACCGTACCTCAGTTTTTTCTATCACCCGCAGGTTCCTAGGAACTCACGAAAACATACGAAAATGGGTCACTCTGTACACGAGAGAGTAATCTTAGTATTTCTAATATAATTTTCTTGAACCTTTCTATATATAATTTTACTTGTTCTTGGAAGGGGTTGGAACCTTTGGTGAGAAGACAACACTGATGTAGTTTTCCTCATAACACCAAAACACTAAACTGCACTCGACAGGCGTTTCGCCAAACAAGTCGCATCGTCTGAAGATGATTAAAACTGCGGAACTAAAATTTTACTTGGCTATTTTTCGGATTATAGGTTCTTTAAACATTGTTGATTTTGCATAACCTTTATTATAAGGACGGTTCGCAGACGGTCGTCAGCTTTTTCAACTCTGAAATAATTTTATATATACAGTGTGGGTGAGTTTGGATTACATACTCAGTAACTTCGTAAATGTCAAGGTATTAAAATTTTTCAAAAAGTACTTTAAAATGATTTTTTGTGCTCTTTTCAACCCTGTGATTAAAAACGCTTTCATTAAAAAAACAAAATAGCAGCGACATGTACAGTGATTTTTTTAAATGGAACACCCTGTATTTTATTTCATAATTTAAAAAATTTAAATCAAATTCTGAATATGACACCGTTTTTATTTTTTCTGAAAAGTGATACTATAGAGAATATATAGATATAAGAAATTATCGGTACTAGGCCATGGATTGCACAATTATTGAAAACAAAACATGCTTATGAAGAAAAAAGTTATGCAAATAACTCATAACTTTATTAATGATATTATTTTCATTTATTTCAGTAAATATTTTGTTTCAATTATACAATTCATGGCCTAGTACTAAAGTTTACAGAATAATTATTCTGTAAACTTTGCTAGTACCTACCGATAATTTCTTACATTATTCCTAACTTACATATTATCACTTTTAAGAAAAAATAAAAGCGGTATCATAAATTCAGGGTGTTTTATTTAAAAAAATCGCTGTACATGTCGCTGCTCTTTTGTTTTTTAATGAGAGCGTTTTTAATCAGAAGGTTGAAAAGAGCACAAAAAATCGCTTAGAAGTACTTTTTGAAAAATTATAATATCTTGACATTTACGAAGTTACTGAGTGTGTAATGCAAACTCACCCACACTGTATAGGGTCATTCACGGTCACCGCCGATTAGACGTATCTCCAAAACTAATAGAGATATAAATTTGAAATTTTGACAGATGCCGTTTTGACAAAAGATCTGTTTCTTAAAATTATTTTCGGTTTTTTCTACTTCCGGTTATACCGGAAGTAGATCTAGTAGTCCATGTCAAGTTGCCTATTTTAAATGAAACACCCTATACATTTTTGCATTTCTATCATTTCCGCATTTCTAGCATTTCCGAGATAATGGTGGACCTAGAATTTTATACACAATGTATACTGTGACAGAAAACTTTGAGTTCAGTTTATAACAATAATTTTGAAACAGAATTTTTTGTTTCAATAAGATTAGATTTGATAATAAAGAACAACCAAATAATGCGTTCAAAATTAATATTATTTTTCACTTTCCAGGTTTTTCAGTAACTCAACACAATTTCCTCACATCCATCCTAGACGCGTTATATCCCATGCTTATACCGGTGAGATTGAGTGTATCCACCATAAGCCGCAATAACTTTTCTTCTGAGACCTGTACAACACTGAGGAGACCTAGTATATCAAAACAGCTGTATGTCGTTTGGTGTTAGGGATGAACACGCTCATGTGGAGATCGCGATTTATTCTATAAGTTTATGATATTACAGAACAAGAAGAACTTAAAATATTATCTCGATTCCTCAAAAATAGAAACGTTGGATTACCATAACTACCTACTCCGGCATATTTAGTAATATAAAGGGCGATAAATAACATTTCCATTTGGATTTTTTAAACCACAATTGAAAATTTCCACGAACGACCAGCCAAGAACATCTGAATAAAACATGAAATGGAAAAAAAACTATTATTGGTAGGGGATAATAAAGCATTTGCTGCAATCGATACTAGTTCCGAGAAAATTTCATTCGCAGCAGGCAGGGGTTAAATAAGAATTGCTACTGGAAGTTATGGAACTTGCCAGTGTACTTTTCCTTGCTCTTTTTCATTGTTCGGTTGCTTTGCAGTCTACGTGTTACGAATTATTCTGCTAAAGAAATGTATTTCGGAAGATTTAAGTGGTAGCGGAGTTAACAGACTACAAATAACCGTTTCTGAACGAGCGAACGTCGTTCTGAAATATTAAATTTTTTTCTCTGGCACATTAGGTAGCATTTGACAATAGTACTTTTTTTCATATATTAAATTCCTAAAATCCTAAAGTAATGCGTCAATTTCCCATGACGTTGACGTATCCATGACATTTATTATCTTCTTGAGGGCTGAATAGTCCCGAAGAAGATGTAACGTATGATATATTTTATCAAAAAACATTAAATTTTTAATAATGTAAAACTGTATCTACAGGGTGAATCAACGAGAAGTTTCATCTTCGATTATCTGTCAAAGGATTGGTTTCCATGGAAAATGGAAACCAATGGTCCCCAGGGGGACACATTTTTATATTATTGACATTTATACAGGGTGTCCCAAAAAGCAGACGTTTACCACAACTTGTATTTTTTATATATCCTGTGTATTTTTGCAGATTTGGATAGAATATTTTCTCACTAATACGTTGATATAGGGTGTGATGGATACTATAAACACTACAAAGTTTTTCTTCAACGAAGTGCCCTTATGGTAACCATTT
This sequence comes from Pogonocherus hispidulus, assembly GCA_963924545.1. Classification (NCBI taxonomy): domain Eukaryota; kingdom Metazoa; phylum Arthropoda; class Insecta; order Coleoptera; family Cerambycidae; genus Pogonocherus; species Pogonocherus hispidulus. The sequence continues at coordinate 9,423,335 of OZ004698.1, forward strand.
ATGGTCATATCTCCCTCACTATTAGAGCTATATCCATCATATCCTGTATCGTGACAGGACGTTCAATCCAAATCTGTAAAAATTCACAGTGTGTTCTATTTCAAAAATATAAGTTTTGCCAAACCTCTCTTTTTTGAGACACCCTGTATATATGTTAATACTACAAAAATGTCTCCACCTATTTATCTAAAATACCTAAACAGTTTTAGTTTTATGTATAGTAAGAAATGACATTTAGGGCCGGTTTCACAATGTACTTTGCAATAGTTTACTGACTATAAGTTTAGAATGTGAATTTCTTTAACATTTTATCTATAAGTATGCATATCTAAACTTATAGCTGGTTAACTATCAGTTAAGTAATGATAACCAGCGATTGTGAAAATGTATAATAATCTTTTAAAATTCTGTTCTGCTTTTTTATCATTTTGGCAATACAATAGAGGCTATCTTAAGCTATCTCTTATATGAAAGATATGTAAGACAATGCAATTTTTGTTCTTTGTGGAATGTTTATTTAATTTCATCGCTCTCTTTTTAAGTCAATCAAAATTACAGAATAGGCTTGAAAATAGTTATACAAGGATTTAGTAGTAGGTACTTATAAACAATTAAATACTAAATGCATAAACCTTCCATTCCTTGAATTCCTGTGCATGTCTCGTTTTTTTTGGGGCACCCTGTATAAATGTTACCCCTACTAATGGAAACCAATTCTTTGGCAGATAACTGAGGTTGAAACCTTTCGTTGACTCGCCATGAATTTGTTCTCTATTAAAATCTTTTTCCAAAGAGTAATTTCTATAGTCAGAGATATAACTTAGGTTAATGTGAAAATTAATAAGAATATAAACGTGTATAAAGAAATTATAATAGCAATATCACACTCATTTAATAAGGTTTGTTTCTTGTCAAATATATACAAGGTGTAACGTGAAGACCTTCAGTGTGATGTGTATAGTACTTGAATTCTGAAAATGTGTAGGTATATAGGAGTTTATCAAGATTATCTCTTCAATGAAAATATTGGCATCAGAATGGCACTTCCGATTGTGCGGGAAGTTTGTTATTTTGTTTTGAAAGTTTGTTTGCGTCAATATGAAATTTTAAAAGTATAATTCATGGAGATACCATATCTAAACTCAACCGTTTTCGACCATTCAAAAAAATAAATAAATAAATAAATAAATAAAGTACATATTATAGTTACGCAGTATCCACGCTGGGGGAATAACATAAAATACTAAAATATCGAGGAATAAGGGAGATATCCGTAAGTTCCTACAAATTATACAAGGCATTGGAAATTGAGCTACCAATTGTGATAAATTCAAAACTCAAACATAAGATCTTTCTTTTTAAGTGGCAGACCTTATATTTCATAATGAAATTTAATACTTTTGATATTTGATATTTTTATTATCTTTTAATCTGTATTAGTATTCCCTATAACTAAATCTAACTGATTACATTATACAGAGTGTCCATCTATAAAGTATCACATTATAACTCGAGAATGAAAAGAGCTATCGACAAGCAGTTTTCACTGAACTTCTTAGACTTCCTTAAAGTGCCTTCAGTGCTCAAAGTTTCCTGTCATTGTTGCAATCTGTTATTTCAATCCAAAATTATGAGCCTCCTTTAAAAGGAACAACACCAATCTGTTACACGGATCTGAAAGCCTGATTTTCTTCCTTTGAGAAAATTTATGCCAAATTTGAGAATGGCATATAATGCCATTCAGACAAGATTTAAAGGATATTCTACAGGGTGTTTAAAAAAGACACAGCAATATTTAAGGAGGTTATTGCCCGGGTCATTTTATAAAAAAAGTTCCTATAACATAGGTCGCAAACCGATCTACAAGATGTTGAAGTTTAATTTAAAAAAAAAGTAAAAATTAGATTTCTCAAAACCGTTTGAGATATTAAAATGAAATTTTAGGCGTATCAATGGCTATGGGAGACTCATACTTTGGAATACAAAACGATTTTTTAGTCATACCAATGGCGCGTCTATTGGTACGTCACTGGCTATTTTTAAAGGAAAAATTAGGACGTCGCTGGTTTTTCTAAAAATAAAAATTATTTTTGAATTCCTTGTTCGATTATGAAGAAAAAGGTTTTCTTCAGATTTTATCGTACGACGCACCGTTTTTTAGTAAAAAAATAAAAACCATTTTAGTGCGCACCTAAAACCAATCCTGTTTTAATTCAGAAATTCAAATTACTGTTTGTTGTTTGTAGAAATAATAAAGGACTGATTTAGTCCAATCTAAAATCAAATTATTAAGTCGGGGAGGGGAGGGGGACACTTTAACCAAATTTATTGATAAAAGAATGTACGCTACTGACTTATATTAAATTTCTAATTTTTTGGGTTTTGGGGAAATCTACTTTTTACTGTTTTTTAAATTAAACTTCAACATTCTGTAGATAGGTAACGAAGCATTTGCGGACCTATCTTTATAGGAACTATTTTATAAAATGACCTGGGCAAGCACTCCCTTAAATATTGCCGTGTCTTTTTTAAACACACTGTATATTAATTTTTTTACGACTTTCTAAAAAAAACACATTATAACGGCTATAACTTGAGAACCAAAAGAGTTATACGCACTCTCTTTTCACTAAACTCCTTAGATTATTATGGTTGGATTTTCTCCACCCCAAATCATACAATTATTTTTATTATAATAATTTTTTAGCTTCCTGTCTTGAAATAATCTCCCTCTAGATGCTTCCATTAGATATTATGAGAGAAAAAAGAATAACTGGAAACAATTCTCGTACTATTTAGTCTAATTTACAACAGATCCCTATCGGGGTATAGAAGCCTGCGAATTGTTTTTTATACAATTCGTTACAATAATCATTTTTCATCCCCTGAATCACACCTTGTATTGGTATATGGAATTGCACATATACCTATGGGAATATTGTATAGATGCTTTCTCAACGAAAGTTAGAAATTAGTCAATGGCCCTGCTACCTGCATTATTTCAATCTTGCCGTTATTGCGGAAGTTTTAAAAATAAGGTTTGGTGTGCTTTTACCTCGGAATTCGATGCCATTAAAACTAGTGTTGTGTTTTCGTTCACCGTGTTAAGTAATTTCTCATCGAGGCTCTTGTATTACCTATATTACGAGTTATTCTTCTCAATAACTATATTTTATATAACTATTTTTTACCATTTTAGTACAAGTGGATCAAATGTATTAAATGTTAAACTGTTTTTATAGACAAAGATGTTTTAAAATATTTTGTTTCTTGATTTGGATTATGGTAATGTTTTCAGTCACAACTATTTATTATTGTATTTAACAATAATTAGAACACACATGAAGGAGCAAGAGATAGCGGTTAAATAAAAAAATAGTTAATATGAAACAAATGCTCAACGTAGAGTATTGTAAATGTTCGTGACAGTTTAATTTCATTACATTTCATGGTTTTAGGTGTATGTTTAGGTAAGCGTGTTCAACCACAATAGACTGTTTCAAATGTAAATAAATGTTCATGGTTTTAAACAGTTCTGGTATTTATTTGTGACATTATATACAAAAGCAATACTTTTTTAATTACTCAATATATATTTCTCTTTATACAGAGCAAATACTTGACAGGCATCTTTTTAATGCGATCTTACCACATCTAGATAGAAATATAGTTGATATCCAGTCTAAGGAAACACGATATTTTGTTAGCTGATGAACCAATTAAATTTCTTTATAGTAGACAGCCCAAGAAAATAGTTCCCGAATTTAGAAAATAAAAATATGTAACGAAGAAAGTTTTAATAGAAAGTTTTAAGTCTTTTATGAAGGTGATTGCTTCAAAAACTACAAATTACACATAAAACTACAGGAGTCCTTTGCTCTAAAATAGCTTAGCTTCACAAAATACACTTTTCTACATTTTGTCTTTATAAATTTGGTAATGGATATATATATTTGTACGTACAAAAATATTGTAAACTGTAACGCAAAACTAATGTTAATTAATCATTCGCAAATCCACATAACGATTTATATGTTTGGTGTATTTAAATTGCTCAAAATATTATTTTAATACATATAAAAGTTGTATTTACTTGCCTTTTTGACTTGCCTTCATTCAGATTAAGGTATGTTCCTAAAATGTGGAAAGTGGCGGAAGTCATTATGACACCCAAACCAGGGAAAACCCCCATGAAGTTTCGTCTTATAGGCCGATATCCCTACTACCTGTAATATCAAAATTGTTCAAAAAAATTCTACTGAAAAGATTGAAACCAATCATGGACGAAGGTAATTTAATCCCAACTCAACAGTTTGGATTCAGGGAAAGCTACTCCACCCTAGATCAAGTAAACAGAATCACTGATGTAATAGAAAAGTCGCTAGAAAACAAAGAAGTCTGTTCAGCGATATTCCTTGATGTTGCGCAGGCTTTTGATAAAGTGTGGCATGATGGATTAAAATATAAACTAAATAAGCTACTCCCATATAAATACTCAGAATTATTGAAATCATATATCTCGGATAGACTCTTCAGAGTCAAACAAGATGAAGCATACACTGAATTAAAAGAAATCAGAGCAGGAGTACTACAAGGAAGCGTCTTAGACCCTATCTTGTACTTGATCTACATCAGTGACATACCACAGTCAGAGCAAAACACAATAGCCACGTTTGCAGATGATACTTCCATTCTTGCGACAGGCAAGGGCTATGAAGAAGCTGCAAACAAACTGCAAACATCAGTTTCTGCAACCCTTTATTGTACTGCAAACATCCGTTAACCAAATCAATAACTGGACCAGAAGATGGCGTATGAAGCCGAATGAAACCAAATCAGTGCAGATCAATTTCACAAATAAAAGAGAACAACAAATACCTATTAACATGAACAATGCCCAGATTCCATATGCAAACTCAGGAAAATATCTAGGCATTAGGTACATTAGACGCAAGACTCCGCTGAAAAGTCCATGTTAAAAAGAAAAGAGAAGAGCTAGACATCAGATATAAAAAAATGTACTGGCTACTTGCTAGACACTCCTGCTTATCAACTTACAACAAAATATTATTGTATAAACAAATCCTCAAGTCAGTGTGGACCTATGGAATACAGCTTTGGGGCTGTGCCAGTAAGAGTAACATATTAATCATCCAAAGATTCCAGAACAAAGTACTGCGGAACATCGTCAAAGCGCCTTGGTACATCAGAAACACCGACCTTCATCGAGATCTTCAGATGGACACTGTAGAGCAGACAATTACCAAATTTGCAAGGACTCACGAACAATGAATCCACCAACATGTGAACATGGAGGCCATTCAGCTCCTCGACAACACTAACATAGTAAGAAGGCTCAAGAGGGTTAAGCCCTTTGAGTTAGTGAATTGATTGTATCAGTATAAAAGCAGAGTATTGTGCGGTTAGTGTTGCACGTTAGTTTTAGTGTAATTAAGTTACCAGACCCTAAGGTACACTAGTGAGTAAGACCTTAGCTCTAAGATTTTCAGCTTTAGTTAAATTAGAGTAGAACCAAATTACTCATTGATCTCTCAAAATACCCTTCAAGAGGTATTTTCTATATACAAAAAAATAAAAAAGCTTGCTTTTTTTGTAATTTTCTACCTTCTACGATTAATTTTATCTAATTAATTATGCAAAATGTTATTTTTAATAGTTAACTATAAACTAGTATGTCAAATGTCTTTCAAAATAAGACTGTATAAAATTAATTGTGAAGTCATGTTTTGTTTACAATATTTAACATCTTAATGAAATAGCAGTTTAACTGGAAAAATAGTTTTTAATACCTACTTAGTACGTACCACATGGAAATTTTCAATAGTTCCTGAAAAAACAGATCAGATATATAAAAAAAAATAATAATAACAATAATAAATGAAACATTTAAAAAACTACAATAAATGTTCAAACTGCCTCACATTTAGCATTTATTTTATAGCAATATAAAAAAATACAGATCTCGTACGTTTTTGAAGAATTTATAGAAGAAGCTGACAATAAAGAAACCAAATATTTCTCTATGCAGCTGACTTTCTGTATGGAGCTGACTATTAAGGTATTAAAGGAATTTTGATATAATTGCTAGAAATCGCAGATTCCGTAACTAACTAGAACTTTGGCCATTAGACAAAACACTGTCCGTTGTATGTTGTATATCTCTACAATGAATTTCCAATTATTTAATAACCTGAAATATTCGGTTAAAGCAAACGTCGTCCAAAGTAGGTTAAAGTTGGGATGAATCACTGCAAAACATGACCTAAAACAACACTGTCCAGACTGGTGTGTACGTGAGCCTCTTAGGACAAATAGCCCCGCAAATCGGGTCTCACGTGAGACTATGACAAATAGCCGAGTAAAATATGACCGGCAGATAACCAGAGGTATACCCGAGTTTAATCGTTAGAGGTTTATCACGAGAGGCGGACATTATACGAATTGAAATAGTTGGAGATTTTGTTTAGTCGTTTTGCGGAGCTCAAACAACTAATAAACATGGAATGTTAGCTGCACTTGATAAAGTCCCTAGTTTGAAACATTTTAGCGTTGTGTAATGTAGATGTTAAGAGAGATGAATAAAAAAATGTAATCATTGCATGTATAAATAGCAGAATTTCGTATTACGCAAATAACTATAGGAGTTTTTAGCTTCACAGTTTCTAAAACCTCATTCCCACAGCGTTTGCAAAGGAGAATATAAAGTTCAGTTGGCGAAAGTCGATATAGTGGCAGTAAACAAACAAAATGCATTACCATCATGTGAACTGGTTATATACGGGGTGATAATCAGAGTGAACTACTTCTGTATAGAAATTCAGCCAATACGCCTACAGGTCGGCCTACAATGGCGGCCTATTTCCTCAAGTTAAGTCAATCACATTACCAAGAAATAAGCAACCCTCAATCTAGAAATTTTTCTGAACTCCGCTTCTGTAGCAGCGTTGCGATATTTACTTGCCTATCATCTTATAGACAAAGGATCTCCTGCTTTACGTCTTCTACAGAAACCTCGCCCAAGTTTCAAGCTCTTGAGCTCAAGCTCAAGCATTTCAGGCAGAAATCTATGCCATCGAATTGTGTGTACAGGGTGTCCAAAATAAGATCCTCTATCCCCTTATCTCAGAAAGTATAAAAGGTAGAGAAAAATGTTAAATTTGAAAGTTTTTTGTTTTTACCTGAATTTTTCATTTTTATAACTTTCTTGAATACAGGTTGTTCAGTTTCTCTGATCCAGGCATCAACTTTCTTTTTTTAAATGGGACACCCTATATTCAATTACGTTTTTGAACTTTCCTTAAAATTCTAGGTCGACATTGTTAAGAGTACCCTATACCTATCATTTACCGTTATGAAGATATTAGCATTTAAAGAAAAAAATCTGTAAAAAACACCTGCTCAAAAAATCTCGGCAAAACAAATAAGACATCTAAAAAAAAAGCTAAATAGGGTTTATGTCGTAGACAATTAGACTCAGAAATTACTTCTATGGATCGATATTACCTGATTAATATACAGGGTGTTTTTGACAGACGGCTCAAACATGCTCAAAACTCCAGAAAATCGAAAATCTCTTATGGAACACCCTGTGTATTATTATATTTTTGGATTCTCTATTAAATTTTAACCATACTCTATATAATTTTCCCCATTCTTATTTTGCTTAGTTTTCAAGATATTGGCGAAAATGTGGAAAAAATAAGCTATTAATCATTATTGGCTATTATTAAAAATATATCTACTATTATTTGGTATATTATAGTAACTGTGCCTTAATACTGATTAATAATATATTATTTTATTAAAAACTAATATTTGTTTAAAATTATTTCATTAATTAACTAATATAAACAAATCTGTTTGTAACTTGAACCACAAATAACTAACAATAATCAACAAATAACTAAAAATAATAAATTAAATCAGGTGTCCTATATGTCCTCAATTTTCATCTATGCATGTTGTGTATATAACAGCTAGTTTTATTACAGCGCAATCACTTTGAGCGCTTCAATTTCCATCCTGATTTTAATCTTTAAATCAACATTATTACTCTGAATTTGATAAACTCAGGCTTTCAATGAACCCATAAAAAGTTATCAAGTGGAGTTAAATCTGGGATCCTCGGTGGCCATGGGATATTCCCGTTTGGCCCATCTATTCCACAAAATAGTTCTTAATAAAATTCTTTACAACTGCAGTATTGGGGCATGGAACTCCATCCATCTGATAGATGATCTGATTGGCATCTTCTTCGGCATCCAATAAAGGTACAATGCAAGTTTGTAATGAATGCCATTTCCTGATATTTTACCTAAGGTACCTGGGACCATTTAAATATAGGCCAAGAAAGACAGGGCCTAAAATGTGTCTCTTATAAGTAGCGCACCAAACATTTTCGTCAATATCTTGAAAACTAAGCAAAATAAGAATAGGGAAAGTTATATAGAGTGTGGTTAAAATTTAATAGAGAATCCAAAAATATAATAATACACAGGGTGTTCCATAAGAGATTTTCGATTTTCTGGAGTTTTAACATATACATGTTTGAGCCATCTGTCAAAACCACCCTGTATATTAATCAGGTAATATCGACTCATTGAAGTAATTTCTGAGTCTAATTGTCTACGAAATAAACCCTATTTACCTTTTTTTTGGATGTCTTACTTGTTTTGCCGAGATTTTTTGAGCAGGTGTTTTTTAAAGATTTTTTTCTTTAAATCCTAATATCTTCGTAAAGGTACATGATAGGTATAGGGTACTCTTAACAATGTCTACCTAGAATTTTAAGGAGAGTTCAAAAACGTAATTGAATATAGGGTGTCCCATTTAAAAAAAGAAAGTTGATGCCTGGATCAGAGAAACTGAACAACCTGTATTCAAGAAAGTTATAAAAATGAAAAATTCAGGTAAAAACAAAAAACTTTTATATTTAACATTTTTCTCTACCTTTTATACTTTCTGAGATAAGGGGATAGAGGATCTTATTTTGGACACCCTGTACAGAGGCTGAAGCAAACGCAACTTACACGCAAATCGATCAAAATCTTGTCAGACAGTCAAGCAGCTCTTAAATCTCTTGGTTCCTACCGTTGTAACTCAAAAACGGTATGGAGTTGTCAGTAGATGCTCGCTCATTTGAGCAGATATAATAGAGTAACTCTGGTCTGGGCCCCAGGCCATTCTGGCTATGAAGGAAATGAAGCAGCCGACTCTCTAGCCAGGGAGGGTGCTGCTTCTGAATTTGTCAGACCAGAACCGGTGCTTGGCATATCCTGGAGTACTGCCAAGGCAACTTTCTTGACCTGGGCTGAGGGGCAAATCCTCCAGTACTTGCAAGAATGATCAAGATTAGTTCATTAGAAGGCGTTCATAATAAACAGGTTGCACCTACGAACTTTAATTGGCCTACACGGTCACTGCCGTTTAAAATATCATCTGTACAAATTCGGCCTAGCAGAAGATGCTGAGTGCCGCTTGTGTTTAGAAGATGATGAAACGGCAGAACACATATTATGCTCCTGCCCCGCTGGGGAAAGGATCAGATACTCATTATTTGGCAAAGGACAACTTCTGCCAGAGGATCTGAATAAGTTCTCACCCAATAAGGTGATCAGCTTCATTAAGAGGCTGGACCTGTTGGTTGAAATATAAGTAGGTGTGAGCCACAATAGACCACATGGTCGCGGTGGAGGGTCTGGTTTTGGGCCCACTCATTTTTGAACCTAACCTAGCATAACCTAAGTTTCAAGCTTCTATGAATTCACCGACATAGAGACTACAGGCCAGCAGGCAGGCGTCGCGAGTCTTCTCTGCATTACACCAACCGAAATATTAACCACATTGCTTGGCTTTCATATCGACAATATAAACATTAAAGTCGCTACCACGGCTTGCCGGTATACAGTAAATAATAGGAATAATTCCAAGAAATTACATATTATTATTTCATACCAATCAATCACTGTTGACCTAGCCTACACCTGCATCAATATTAAACATGCAACAGTATTTTCTGCTAAATATGTATCTATGCAGTTTAAGTTTATATATGGTGCTTTTAAAAACACAGCAAACAAAACTTATGTACATTTAAATTTAATTTTTGTATAAAGTATTGTCTCAAAGGTACATTGACATATGATTTATTGGGTCCATCTCTAATATTAAGGCAAATACAGGGTGTGTCATAAAGAGGGCCCATTAGGATTATCGCAAAAAGTAGTCAGAATTGAAAGCTGAAAATTTGTATACTGGGGTTTATCAAAAAGATCTATTCAATGAAAATAGTGTCAACTTCCTCACACTTCCGGTTATACCGGAAGTGCTTCCGGAAGTCATCATCAACTTGATTATTTTAAATATAACACCTTATATATTATTTGATTTTTGGATCCTACGTAACATTCTAAACACATTTCATGTAGGATGTTCTATACATATCCTCAACTGTTTTTGAAGTATTGACAGGTGAATATTGACATTTTGCAACTTTGACACCCTGTAAAATCTAAACGGTTTGAGATCAAGCAAAACGGTTTGGACATTCCTATCTTAACTTTTCATAAGCTATCGTTTGACACTAATTTCAGATTTAATCAAGAGATTAAATTTAATCGAAAATTTAGAAAAATTAGTTTCTGACTGTTTCTGACATTTTGGACTGCATTTTTCCTTGTGAGATCAATGATGTATATGTTATAGTTTGTTTATTGTTCTATAAACTGTTCATTATTATTTTTTAATTTATTGTTGTTTTGTTCAACGTTCTTCATTTTTGTTAATGAATTGTTATTTATTGTTACCGATTTGTTTCTTTTTCGTTACCTCTTGTTAATATAATATAATATATACAGACAGATGAGTTTGATCGATGGTTTTCCACGTTTAAAATGTGATCAAACTATAGCATATGATACAGAAGATTGAACTCAGAAGGAAAATGCTGTCGAGTGACGTAAGAGTATTAGAAAAAATAAAGTTGAGTATGGTTCTGAAGAGACGGAACGTTACTTAAAAAACTGTTTACGCCAATCGAGAGCGTAAAAGTTGCTATAAAAAGTGTCCTTTTTTTCAATACCTCTTCAAACAAGCCTGAACCATTTTCCAAAATTTCGTTTGTTTTCAAATATCTCGAAAACTATCATGTTAGCCTCGATTTTTTTGAGGCATATTATTGGTCACCAAATTACGTAACTTAGCTCCAATTTAACTTAGTCTCTATCTTTACCGGTTTCCAAGATACCAGTGTTACTGTATCCAATTTGTAACACTCTGTGTATAGAGTATTAAAATGTATTCTATTATCACTAATCTAAAAACCAGTTTGGTTTATGTACTGCAGAAAGTGTGTTACATAAGTTTCAGTATCACTATAAAAAATCATAAAGTTAGTCCCCACATGTTTTGTAATTTTTGTCTTTGTAATTTTGTCCTAAAACAATAAATTACTTTTTTACTAAATAGTGCATCCCTTTCCAGTCGTAATAATGCATTTGTTGACACGTATCGATTCTTTGTCGTTGAAGTCAATATTTATAGGTAAGATCACTTAGCAGGAACAATATTTGTCGCCATGCCGCTACTTCCAGCCGGTTTCCAAAGGTGAATCTAATTTCAGAAATTGTAACGTCAACGGCCAATGAAAATGTTACCCATTTCCATGCGCGGTAAAAACGATTTCGCGTTACGACATCTATATAAACTCTGTTTTATTTTTATTCCTCGCAAAACAATTATTAGTTCATGTCGGAGAACGGCAGCGGGTGAAATAAAAATAAGAAGAATTCGATCCGTATCCCTGCATTATGCACTTATAATTCCCTGAAATACCGGGCAATTTGCTGTATACCGGTTTCCCTTGAATTAATGTTTCTTTGTTGGAAAAATTACGCCATTTCCAACAACGAATTATTCGTAGAAACAGTAATAAGTAGTTACAAATTGATTTATAAAATAGGTTTTCCATTCCTTGTATTCTGTACAGGGTGTCCCAAATAAGACCATCTATCCCATATCTCAGAAAGTATAAGAGTTTTAGTTTTTACTTTATTTAATTTTTTATTTTTATTATTTTCTTGTCTGCAGGTTACCAATACTTTCTTATTTGAAATGGGATACCCTGAATCTAATTACGTTTTTTCTCTCCTATTAAAATTCTAGGTCGACATTGTAAAGAGTATAGTAGTGTACCATCTATGTTTTACTGTTATGAAGATACGAGGTCCTGACCCCGGGAACGTGAAATTTTGAAAACGTCGTAATTCAGAAAATAATTATAATTATTTTATGTAACATGTAAAATTAACAATATGGTTATATGCCAGTTTTATTTCTTAAAAATAATGCCTGGTAAATGACCTCCTCTTTGTATTCATTCTTGAATTCGATCAATGAAATTTTGCATAACGTGATGTAACATTTCTGAATGGAATACTTATTGGTAATTTCTTCTCGGATGTTTTCCTTTTAATCCCTGTATACTTCTTGGCTTGTCAGCAAAAACTTTGTGTTAAAACTTTGTGTTTTCTGATAATGTTATCACTTATCACGAAACAAGGCATTTATTAATCCTCTTATGGTATGTGAAGTAGCCCCATCCTGCTGGGACCATGTATCTTCATTTCCTGGAAACATGTTTAATTCAGGCGTCAGAAAATTGTTAATTAAATTGACAACGAGGATAATTATTGACTGTCACAGCAGTTTCAACATAGTCTTCAAAAAATAGGGACCGATAATTTCACTAAATTGAATTTGACTATTTTATTAATATCAAACGTTATACTGGTACATAAGTAAAGGTAGAATCAACCCAATTTATTAAAGAATTGTAATTAAGCGAAGTTATCCAGGTACAAAGTGATCTGTCTTCATGAATCATTTCAAACTGCGCGGTTCGCTGACATCACACTCCAGTAGCCAATAAAATGTAGACAAGTTAAAGAACGGCTCCACGTTGCCACATATAATTTTACTTTTTTCTTGGCAACGATTAAATTTACATTCTGGTAATTTTGAAAAGAAAATATTATGTATTTTAGGTGAAATGATAATTTTGAAATGAAAATATGTATTTTTCGGTGAAATATTCTCCATAAATTATTACTAAAGCCAATCAACATGATTTTTTCACAATTTATCCCTTGAGCAAAATAATTTTTAGGTATTTTTCGCTAAAGGTGACAACACTGCACAATCTATGGTAGAATCAACTAAATGATGATTTGATAACTTAGGTTATAAAACCTAACCTTCTTGTCTTAACATTGTGCACTTCAGCACTAAAGAAACCATTTCACTGTCGACTATTGGAAGATTGTCTGAATTAGCCTTAAGATCCTCTTCAGTTTTATTCATTTTAAATCAAATTAATCGAAACACAAAACGAAAGTTAGGTTAAGTACACTTCACTTGACAGAACACAAAATGCAGGGCAGCCAACAGACAACAATGAACTGGAGTATGACGTCAATGGCGCGTTATTTGAAATATATGGTAATTTTAACAATTTTTTCAACATATATCTGGCGAAGAAAAAAATTTTAAAAATACTTTTTAGGCATAACTAAGAATATAATTAGTTATTAGAATATATTAGTTATGTTATATAATTAGAATAGAATATAAAGATGTGGAAAAGGCCCATTCCTATTGAAGAAACTGCACATCAAACCGTTATCTTCGGACTATGTAATGGTTCTTGATGAAGTTCTTGTGGATTTTCGGGTGCCCAATATCTCCAATTTTGTTTATTGGTGTGACCTGATAAACGAAAATGCGCCTCCTCAGAAAACCATAAGTTGTGAATATCAATTCTACGTACTAACATGATTTCTGAAAAATGTAAACGTGCTGGATGATCTGTTGGTTTTAGAGCTCGAACTATCTGGATTTTATAAGGATGAAGATTCAGTCCTTGTGTAAAATTCGTAGCAAAGATGTTTTACATATGCCCAACGCCTGGCCTCGTTTTCGGACTGAACGTTTTGGACTGTGTTCTATAGATGCTCTGACGCGATCTATGCTTTCCATAGTTCTGACACTGTTATTGGGTCCTCTTTGTTTGGTTTTGTTGGCTGTACCTGTTTCTTCAAATTTATGAATCCATGAGATTATGGCATGAGCAGAACGAATTCTTTCATGACGAGGAATCGCAAAGTGAATCCGGAATTGCCACTGAGCAGCACCTATACACAGTCGTTATTTTATAATACGATTTTAATGCAAACGCACGCTGCCCATCTGACCACTGCTCCATAATTACCACATGGCATATAATAACAGATCATTTGACAATTGATTCCATGGCCAACCATGCACAGATAAAAAATGACAACATTTTCAAAATTTGTGAACCACCATGTACTATCATTTAAAGAAAAAAAAAACCTTACCAAACCCAACCCGAAACCCAAAAAACGTATAATTAAATTAAGATTAGATCAAGACCGAATTAGATTAAGAAAAAACTCCATTTTATCGATGCACAGGGTGTTTTTGAGAGATAGAACAAAGAAGTATATGTTTAAACTCCGGAAAATTGAAAGTTTCTTATGGAACATCCTGTGTATTATTAAATTTAATTATTCCTATTTACTATTTAAGTCTAAAAGCACTGCAAACACTATATTATTGATTTGTACGTTCCAAATTAAAGTATTTAACTAATTTGCTACCCATTTAGGAAAATAAGTCCATGGTTCTGGAATCGGTTCAAGAAATCGAATTTATTGTAATGTATTGTTTTACTAGTATTACTATTAATCTTGTGTTACTTTTTACATTATTGTGTTTACCTACTGTTATCCTATAAATGGTTATTTTTCTGTTGGGTAAAACAGAGACAGAATAAAAAATAAATATGATAACAAAAATAAAAGTACTTAGAACTTTAGCGTAATTTAAAATTGAATTCGAAATTGCCTCTGTCAGCATATAATCTTCTTTTAAGTAATTATTTTAGAACTTTAACTCACTTTACGAGAGGTTAATTTGAATCTAAGTTTGATATTCTGTCCAAACGATGTCCTGAAAGCTCGACATCATCAGGTTATTTCAAACCCTGTTGCAGACTCGTTAAAAGTTTCACAGACCTTTAGAAATCCTAGAAATCCAAGAATTTGACTTGCTAGCGTGTAGCGCGCAATTAGGCTTGTTACAACGGGTTTTCCGTACAGGGCCGGCTCCACCAAAAGCGTATGTTATTAATATTAAGATATTAAATTCTAAAATAGCTACCGGTACAGATGGTATTCCGCGGTACATATTGAAAGGTTGTAGTGAATGGTTAGAAGTACCCCTCACATATATTTTTAATAGAATTGTTAATTCAGACCAACAAAAAACAGCCGTTACTACACCAATTTATAAATCTGGCGGGAAAATAAATATGGAAAATAATTAGCCTATTAGGTGAAGTCGGAATTATATTTTTTGTTAGGCGTTTGATTGGGTAAACCATATCTACTGTGTGTTTTGTTGGGAAAGTTGGCACGGTTTGGGCTAACAGAACACTTCAATGAATTAGCAAAAAGTTACTTAGAAAATAGAAAATTTATAGCTCGGCATAATGGAAATTTATCTGGAAAGTTTCATGCAAATTCGGGTGTCCTACAAGGATCCAATTTAGGTCCTCTCTTATTTGTTCTTTTCATAAACGATCTCCCTTCTGCCCTTATAGGTACTCTGAGTGTCTATTATTTGCAGATGACCTTAAGATGTATAAAATAATACAGGCAATACGGGACTGTGTTAAGCTACAGAAAGACATGAATAATATATATGAATGGAGTAGAATAAATAAACTGCATTTTAATATAACTAAATGAAAACAGTAAGATGAGATTTATCTCCTCTTGCGAGTATTCACGACGACGCAACACATCTATCCAGTTGTCGGCCAGAAGAACACAAATAGAAATCCCTTGGCCCTCACGGGAAGAGCCGGTCGGCAGTATTGTTGATTCCGACAATGATCCACCAATCGTGCTTTGGGGCAGTAGGATTGTCTTCCACAAAGACAATAAAGGTCACAGCTTAATGGCACTTGCGGAAAAGCAGGACGGTATCTGTCTGTCAATTAGACAATAGATATTAGACATCTTGTATTGTCAGATGGATGATAGCAAAAGTCCACTACTGTGTGTTTCTCACTATTACCAACGTATTGAATCGTAATCTCACATTTTGTCCAGAAGAACGTTATTCTTGTATAGATTATATAATAATATACAAAATGCTGGTACGGCGTCATAGGGACACATTAGAACGCCAAATACAAAACGTATTTGTATATATTATATTTTCAAATGAGCAATATATGATCGTACTTCGTTATATAGAAAAAAATCACAAGGGGCCAAATCGGAACCTGACACGCGTTCCTCCGATAATTGAAGTCCCGTGTAGAAAGTTCCTGCACAATCGCCATCTTGTAAGGATGGAAATGAAGATCATAATGAAGAATTCTCCTCACAGAACGATCGGAAAGTCCAAGGGCAGACGCATGTTTGCGCGCAGAACGCCGTGGTGATCGCAACATTGAAACTCTCACTGCCTCAATGTTTTCAGGTGATCTAATGGAGCGAGGGACTTCAGTTCTTCGTCTTGTCGCACTTGCAGTTTGTCTAAACGTAGTGACCCACGTAACAATTGATTTCCGGTCCGGGCAGGAGCCAACGGGGCTAAATTAAAGCGATTCCGAAAGGCGCGCTGGGTTGCGATCACAGAACATCCGCTTGAAAAATAGGCCTCAACGATAAAAGCACGCTCCTCCCTGTTCCAACGCATGATGGCGACTCTGAACTCTGTCGGGACAAAACTTTATAGTCCCGCCTCTCGAACGAGACCACTAGCGCTCCGCTACGACATCAACCGACTGAATGGCGCGCATTTTAAAAAAGGAAGTTATGCTGCCGCACCCTGTATAAGGTTGGGGTGTCAGTTTTATGTGGATCAAACTGTACACTATCTATAAATTTCCTATGCCAGAAGAGGCATTTAATCTAACTTATACTGACTTATACTGACTTTATAATGATGTAAATTAATGCAAAGAATTAACGAAATCTTTGAGGATTACACTACATTTATTTTTTCTTTAAGTTTCTTCACCATTTGACTCCTAATGGAGTACAATTTACTTTCCAGGTTCAGTATGAGGAATCGTGAGCAATGGAAAACCAATGATTATTGCGAGTATTTGAATCACATGATTTCATATAATCCAATAACGAAATCATTCTAGTATTTACATTACTCGAATCAACATGACCGCTACTAACTGGTTTGGCTTATTTAACTTAATTTAACACTTGTCAACCAGTTGTCTATCTTCTTTTCTCCTTTTCTCAACCATTTTATCAGCTATAGTAATCTTTCATTAATGCTCTATGAGTTTATTTTACAATATGATGGTAAATATAGAACTACTAATTAAAGAAGTAAACGAAGGTATTACTTCTTTAATATTTATCGGGGATGAGTCAACCATTTTCCCATATCTATTAGAAGCATCAAATGTTCCTATATTGAAATATCAAATATCAAATACAAATATTCAAATTTATTCAGTCTGTTCAAGACTTTGGACGTAGAATGGAGGACAAAATCGTTAGCGAAAATTCTAGTTCCGGGTCTGTTTCCGCTCGTATATATCCGGGTCGAGGAGAACACTCCCAGAAACATTCTAGGACATCAAATTACCGCATGTTCCCCGTCTCGAGAGCATTAAAGTTACTTAAAATATATATCACCGGCCGAGCGACAGGATGAGCCTCATTCCCCTTTTTATCTCCGAAAATGGCGGATATAGTTGAGAAGTTTAAGGGAATAAAAGTTTAATTTTCCGACATATCAGAATGGAATTATGTGACACTTCGAGTTCCACTAAGCGATAAGTTATGTCTAAATGGCGCGGTCTATCATGTCACAAAACTCCTGGAGCGAAGATGTAAGAGATAGAGTATAATGTAGCCGGTCCATCACCATGAATTTAGGACTACATATGGACGATTCTATGAACAACTCAGGCTGGCTGATTATCTACAGACAGGTTAAAAGTTTTCGATGATAGGAAACGATGTCATAATACCAACTTTTATACAAAATACTGGATTCTTGGTACATATTTTAAAAAGGTCCACTTAATTTATGTAAATTAAGTGGCAAACTGTTCCACATAATTTTTTTCAAATGTTGGTGAAACTTCCTTGGTATTGATTTGGCATTTTTTATTACCTTTTGAATAAACCTTTACTGTTTTTGTTATTTAAAGTAAATGTATAAGTGCTACTACACTTAGTATATTGAAAATTTGACCGGTATTCGTATTCTCGATAATTTATAAAATCAAGCAACCCATAAAGAATTACTTTAAAAAAAAAGTTTTTAGAATAACTCTTGTATTATCAGTATTATCACGTACCTACCTATGTCATGAAAAGCAATTAAAGAAAAACATAATAAATGTATAGTAGAAGTAATTATTTTTTACTTTACTTATATAAAAAATATATTGTAAATTTACTGAAAAATGCTGTAGAGTTTATCTAAATAAATTAAAAACAACCAGTTCTGCCACGGTCGCTTCTACAAAGTACCGAAGTACCGAACGATGTTCGTATGTATACAGGGTGCTCTCAAAGTTAAAGCATTTATTTTAACATGATTCGTAAATATAAGCGAGTTTAGCAAAAATCATCTATATAAAAGTTATAAAATGACGATAGATAGTCAGAAGGATGAAAAGTATGGCGATCTCGGAAACTATAAGAGATACAGTTAATTAGTTACCTGAAGAGATAGACGAAAACCGAAAATACTTTTTCATTGTCACTTTTTATGGTCTACCGCGTGATAATCACAAATATAAAGTACGATGTTTCTGTTAATAATAATAATAATAATATTTCTATCCTTCATTCTCATCTTAATGATGAACCCGGAAGTCAGAGACTTGTATGGGAGAGGGAGCGGCACATTATTATTTTGCGGGCCGCTAGTGCGCCCAGGAACAACTTAGGATGTTATAACTTTAACTATGAATTAGTACGAGAATAAGGGAAACCTGGAAAACGTATTAATTAAAGTGTACAGTAAGTTGTTAGCCATTTATACAGTGATATTGCAGTACTAGTTGCATATTAAGAACGCTACCAGCCTTATACACACAGAATTAATATTGCAGCTATTAGAAAAAAATATTTATGATGTCTTTAACCGCTCGGCCACGGTACTCTTTTTCTTGCAACCATCATCAAGTTAATTTTTTTAAATATGCGCGCAGTAAGCCATGACTACCATTGCAAAGGCGTTTCGATTTCGAACACAATGGTGTATCATACTTAATATTTTATGCAAGCGGTAGGTAATTGGACTTTAATTGAGAAACTTTTTTCTCATTTAACCGAGTTTGCATCTCTAAAATTTCGGAGATCCCCATACTTCTCATCCTTATCTCGGACACATTGTATACAGTGTTATTCAGAACTTATCTATAATAAAATTTGAGGATGTTCAACATACATGTACAAATGTGGTTGTGCAAAAAAAATTTTTTGGCGGGTTCTGAGAACTATTTAAAAATTTTTAATTGCACGCCACTGGATACTGGTCTACTGTAATGGAGTGACCTTGGAACTGACAATGCAAATTGGGGATGCCACATATAGCACGAAAAAAACTTCTGAAGTTCTGAGTATACCGACATCCGGCGCAAAAAAGATTTGCAGCGTTTTTACTTTAAAATAAACTGAAAGATAGATAGATAGATGTGACCAAAGTGACGTGTCTTTACAATGAATAAAATTTTTTTACACTAATTTTGAAGAATTGCGCTACTTGATTACTAGGTATTAGAAATATGAAATTTATAAAAAATTTGCACATACTTTGTTGCAACAGCTGTTCGAAAAACGGTGTTGGAAGTGATTTCGTTGAATTGCGTGCGGATTTTCGAGTGCCCAAACGTGTATTGTGAATGTTCTGTATTCCATTTCGAGTAAACAAACCTACATCTGTAACTAGTACATCAGCAGTAAATTGGGGATTTTCAGCATTTTGCTGCAACAACCACTCACAAAACCTAACTCGTAATTGATAATCCGCTGATAACAGTGCTTGAACACGCTGGATATGATACGGATAAAACTGAGCTTCGTGTAGTAAGCGCCACACCGTTGATTGGGATACCCCAGGCACCTGCCTAGCGATCTGATTTGTACTTATTCGCGGATTTTCACGGACCAGATTCAACACTTGTTCTTCAGCTGCTAAAATACGTTGTGGTCGTCCTGGGCCACCATATCGTCCATGATTTGCACGTAAATTACCAGTATCACTGCCACGTTGTACCACTGCCGTAAAAGTTGCATAATTTGGCGTGTGTCGATTGGGAAATCGTTCCGAATACAAGCGCGAAGCTGCCAATGAATTTTGTCCAACTTCGCCATAAATAAGAATCATGTCCATAAACTCAGCATTACTGTACACACGAGCCATTTTGAAAATTTTACAGTTTAACACTCCTACGATAAATAAAACACCGGCACTGAGAGAGCGACACAGATAGACTGATGACTGATAGACAATAGAGATATTATCCCCACTCCAACTCTATTCGCTCGGTCTTAACCAGGCGTTCCAGGTACAAAAACTTGCTTTACTGTTTTTTGTAGGAATGTGGTATATCAGATGTCGTTGAAGTACAGTTGCCCATCTACGTAGTCCTTTATAATGGTATAACTTTAAACATTGTTTACGGGAAATCCTAAGACTTTTATTATAAATTTTTTTGGTGATATCGATTTCTTATTTAAGGATGCACATATCCTCAAAGTTTTAGAGATAAGTTCTGAATAACCCTGTATATAACCCCTAGATGGTGCAGTCACAGGCGCAAACTTTGATGTTCAAACATTTCCTTGACAGGCGTTTTTATAACAATTCAACTGAGATTATGATTATAAAGATGTTAATATTTAGTAGTACCCATAGTAGTAGTACCACATATAATAAATAATTCTTATTAGATCCGAAATATCGGGAAATATCTCTTGTATTTTTCCGAATAAATATTGCAAGAAAAGCAAGTTGGAACGCATCATTGATTAAAACAAATTAGAAAATTGAGAAAATGTTAATTTATCAACGAACCCTTTGTATATTTGATACTATCTCTATAATATAAGTGCGCGGATGATGCGTGCGTGTTCCCTAGTTGTGTAATAAAAAATAATTGTTTTTACCTATCTCACGCACTTACCTTTCTTTGTCTGCGTCTAAGTACATGGAGTATGCTGTAATTAAGGCGGCAATGGGGTGTGATTACGCTGATAATAGACCCGTTTCTGAGTCTTAAGACATTATTTGTAAGGTGGACTTATGCAACAAAGGAGTGGTAGGTATATTATTATAAAGACTATATACCTTTGTAGCTCGAGATTAAAGACGATATAAAAATATTATAATAAATATAAAAATATATAAAAAACGATATTAAATATATATACCGGGTGTTCCACATAAAAGTCCTCAGCCTCGTATCTCGGCAACGAGATTTCGTTGGCAGGTCTTCGGAAATTTTTCGTTGGCAGGAACTTTGTAACAAGGTTTATCCGATACTTTATTCAATTCTAAACAATTTTTGTCAAATGACTATTTTTCAAAAACTTAACAGTTTCAGAGATATCGAGCTCTTCATTTGGTGAGGCCCAAACTCAAGCGTATTTTAGAGTCTCGAATTATTACCTTATATACAAAGAAACAATAATTATCCAAGTCAATTTTATAGCTCTTTTTAAGGAATAGTGAAAAAATATGTATTTCTGTAAAATATGGCAACAGTTTTTTAAATACCTAATTCATTTTGCATAATAATTTATAATTATTTGTACGCTTGTCCTAAAATAAATCCTGAATGTATGTATGTACAAAATGAATTAGACATTTAAAAAACTTTTGCCATATTTTACAGACATATCTATTATTTCAGTATTCCTTAAAAAGAGCTATTAAATTGACTTGAATAATATTGTTTCATTGTGTAAGATAATAATTCGAGACTCTAAAATACGCTTGAGTTTGGGCCTCACCAAATGAAGAGCTCGATATCTCTGAAACTGTTAAGTTTTTGAAAAATAGTCATTTGACAAAAATTGTTTAGAATTGAACAAAGTATAAACCTTGCTAGATAAACCTTGTTACAAAGTTCCTGCCAACGAAAAATTTCTTTCGACTTCAGCGCCATCTCCAATTTGCTCTGAAAAAAATCAAGTTGAACTCCGTGAATAAGTCATAGATGAGCTCTATCCGTTGTTTTTTTCAAAATCAAAATATGTCTTTCAGTTCCCGAGATACGAAGCTGAGAATTTTTATGTGGAACACCCGGTATACATACATACATGCATACTTACCTATATACAGGGTGAGTCACCGGTTTGGAATCATATTTCCAAAAACCGTAAACAAACAAATATGTTACTATTTCATTATTTAATTAGTAGTCAATTTACTATTGACTACATATTTAAAAACACATTGTTGATGCATAATATTTTTGAAAAAAAGTCGAGATATGACCACCTAGTGGTTTCGCAATATCAAATTTTGTTGGGAAGTTGGAGTACCTAGGTATTGTCAGATAAATTCAGGTGACTATAATTTTGAGTCCACTCAGTCGTGCATCTTATTAAATTTAGTCAATAACTGGTTAAATAAATTCTATAATACTCCTAAAGCTAACAGGGAACACTACTATAAGTAGAAAAAGCATTTTTATATTTTTTTTGTATAAATATTTTATTTCAAATGACTTGTCAAACAAAAGTTTATATACACTTCTCTGTATCACAATGCATAACGATTATTTCCTGACACGGCCTCTTATTGGCGCATTCGCCATTTTCTTGAAAATATATACCAATATTTTTCAAGGCTTTTATTAAAAGTGATAATTAACTGGTGTTGAAAATTAAATAATCACTACTTGTGCTGATTTTTTCATGAAGAAAAATAATTATTCTAATTATATTGTGTTGAATGAGGGATTTAACGAGGGCGATCGTATATTTCTGCTTGAAACTCCTTTAACTTGAAGTTAAATCTCTGAATATTTTACTGAAATCGTTCATGTTCTTGCTGTAGTCGATATAAGGGTTGCAATATAATTTACGGTGGAGTTGGCAGTACATAATATGTACTGCCAACTGTGGTCTCTACGACCATATTATGGTCGTAGAGACCACGACTAGAGGTATTACTCACCTGGTACGATGGAGGATAGATAGATAAAGTTTTTATTCTTATCGTCCTAAGCCTCTAGAAATATGCTAGTTCACTAGTAGTACTAGTAGAGTATAGTTGGGATTTAAAATTATTTGTCGTGTTATTGAGTGATAATTATTGGGTTTCAGTTCCATTTATTATAGGTACATGTCTTCTAAGTAGATGCTATGAAATGAAAGATTTGGGCGTTTGATTTGATTGCAAACTAAGTTTTGTTTCACATGTGGAGCATGTAGTGTTTAGTTCTTTCTGACAGAATGTTAGGTTTTATTATTAGAAGCTGCAACCATTTCAATAACATCTCAAGCCTGAAAATATACACTTCCCATTTGTAAAATCTAAACTGGATTATGGATGCCTCATATATTATCCTATTTACTTGAAATTTGATTTATAATGAGGATGGTGTATATCCTGAGCAAGGTATTGATAACTCTATTATATTAAATCGTTATAATATTCCGTCTCTGCAAACTAGGCGTACGATAATATCTATAAAATTCGTTTACAACTTAATTCATAATAAAATTGATTCACCAGCTTTGCTTGGTAAATTAAACTTTTACATCTCGAGGATAGACTAGATCATTTAAGGTTTTTTATCCTGATTTACCCGCACTAATGTACTACTTAAATCGTCAATACATAATATGAGCATTAATGTTAATAAAATAGCTGATATTTATGTGGACACTATTAAAGGCATTATTCATAATTGCATCAATGTAGTTATTTAGACACAATGTCTGGTTAAACTGTTTTAATAATTTATTTAGTTGATACATCCATTACTGTATTAGTATGTCTTTTTATGTAATGTTGTATATTCAAAAAAAGATTTGTATATTACTGATTTGTATACTACACTATTATTATCGTACAACGAAATAAACTCGTGTTAAATGAAAATAAAACAAAATACGTGCTATTTACTTCAAATAGATCAAATCATAGAGTTTCAACCCTATATATAAACGAGACACATATATATCTCAATTCAGTCACAAAATTTTTGGGCATTTTTGTTGATTCAACACTGAACTGGATAGATCATATAGATCTAGAAAAATATAATTTTAGGAACAACAATTATATGTTTCCACACCATAAGTTAAGTAATACTGAAAGGGGCCCTTCTTACGCGGCTTTAACATTTTTTAACGTCTTGCCTGAGAGTATTAAGAAAATTGTTTACTTTAAAGTTTTTAAACGTGAGATTTTTAAATTGATAGTAGATATAGAACCTTATACAGTTGCCGAATTTTTAGATGCATTTTAGTATTGTCATGGTTTTATATTGTTTCGATTATTTACAACACTTACCTACTAGTTTTATGTACGATTGTATTTTATTTGAATGTCTTTGATTTTATGATGTATTTGTATTTTTGGTTATACCGATTTTCCCCTGACTTTGTTTCAACCCACTTTTGTATTACACTGTGTGGCAGTTTGAAATAAATATTATTATTATTATTATTATTATTATTATTATTATTATTATTATATTATTATTATTATTATTATTATTATTATTATTATTATTATTATTATTATTATTATTATTATTATTATTATTATTATTATTATTATTATTATTATTATAAGCTTTGTGGGTTGTTACTGTTAGATACCTACTAATTTTACTGATCTCATTTATCATTACGATTGTACATTACTTTGTTTCCTGTAATTGGGTTATTAAGCCTGTTGGAATACTACTATACGTAAATAAATAAATGAAACACCATAAAACACACACACACACACACACATCATGATCTGTTTATTGATTTTGGTCATCATTGTGATTATTACGAATCGACGAGAATATAATAAGTTCGAAAATAGCGCACCGTCAGTGGATGGCAAAATTACCATCACATCATGGCTTGTTCCGTCTAGGAATGGAGTAGAAATTGAAAATACTCTCGAGGTTGTAATACGATAGCAAGGCTGATACGATGCAGGATAGACAGAGGAAAGATCTGCTCAACTTATTTGAAATTGAATTTTAAAATTAATATTTGAAAGAATCATTTTAGTTAACGTCTGCTGTTTGCTGTCAAATATGTGCATAATAAATTCGATACACATGAACAACTCAACTTTCCTTAATAAAAAAGGAGGACACCATCTCCAGTATCTGCTCCTCGTTCGACCAAATAATGCTTTGTCACGCAACACCAAAAATAGATTCCTTGTTTCTTGTGAATACTTCCTGATATAGTATTTTTCCATTTGCTAAAAGCTCTCTCTTCATAGAATACCTATATTTCAAAGGTGAATGAAAGCAGGCCGCCTTATTATCTAATTTGCTTAAAAGGATAAAAAGGATAAGTACAGGTATTGGTCTATACTATACTATATACAGGGTGACCCATTAAGAATGGAAACACTCGCATCCAAAATTTGTTTATGGACCGATTTGAACCGGATTTTTTTCAAAAGATAGATGTCCAAAAGCTTATGTTAATGCAACATTTGAAGACGAAATTTTTATTTTCAAGGCCTACTACGAATTTTGTTTTATGTGAAAAATAGCAAAATTTTTTTAGCGACTTTTTTTATAAAAAATCTGACTACACCACTGGATTTAGGAGCCACTCGAATGCATTTGTACCAATTTTTGCAAAAGAAAGTTTGTTCCTAAAAAAGTTATGACAGTATCGGCATCACCAGTGTTTGCCTTTGTCGGTGAACCTATTCCTTTATAAAAATCGAATAGAACCCAAAGAGAAACAGAATTAAATAACTTAAACACTGGTGTAATTAATTATTAATAAGAAAATAACTACATTATAATTTTTTATTCAAAAAGTGTGAATCAATTTGACAGACTCCTTTTTCATTTTCAAAAATGTAATTTTCTAATCATTACTTTTTCTATCCAGTGTTGTTTATATTAGAGTAATTGTTGGTTATTTTGTGTATATTTACTGGTTTTTATGGTTCTTATTAATAATTACACCAGTGTTTAAGTTGTTTAATTTTGTTTTTCTTTGGGTTCTATACGATTTTTATAAAGGAATAGGTTCACCGACAAAGGCAAACACTGGTGATGCCGATACTGTCATAACTTTTTTAGGAACAAACTTTTTTTCGCAAAAATCGCTAACAAAATTTTGCTATTTTTCACATAAAAAAAATTCGTAGTAGGCTTTGAAAATCAAAATTTCGTCTTCGAATGCTGCATCAATATAGAGCTTTTGGAGATTTATCTTTTGAAAAAAATCCGCTTCAAATCGGTCCATAAACAAATTTTGTACGCGATTGTTTCCATTCTTAATGGGTCACCCTGTATATAAAATAAAGTTAAACTTATCATAAAGTAAGGAATATATTTCAGCTTGTGCGACTGTTTCCATTCTTAATGGGTCTCCCTGTATATAAAATAAAGTTAAACTTATTATAAAGTAAGGGATATATTTCAGCTTATTCGTATTTTTAACAAATTAAGTTAATAACATCGAAAAATATAATTTTTGACGTGTCTAAACTAACAAAAAAAAAACCCACAATTATGAAACTTTAACAGAATATAATAAATTCATGAATTTGTCAAATTTTCAATATTTTTCAAGTGTAACAGACTTTATTAGATGAAAATATGGAAATCAGTGCGTAGGGTAATCTTACAAATTAATAGCTATTCATGGGCCCTTCAATGTAGGTACAAATTTACTCATCGAGTGAACATCTTTATACAAATAATGGTAGGTGTAGTAGGTAGCAACAATAATTGATTTTTTGCTTCTTCCTCGAACCTTTTCCGCCAAGTATTTTTCCATTTGCTTAAAAGCTCGTAGCACTCAATAGTTGCAGTTTTATGAGCCATACGTATCGATAAAATTTCTCTCCATGGCTCGCCTACAGACAATAGTCGTAATGCTAGTAACACTGGAGCTTACAATATATGTCTGCATTTTGTTTGAGTTAGGGAAGAACCAGATTTGTGCAAATACACAAAGGTATAAAATAGGGATAACTTTAGAAAATAACCTTTTAGCAATGAAATGCAGTTTTATACAGCTTTTGCAAATTGAGTCAGTAACATAAATAAATTGAATCAGTTTATATGTGTCTTAGATATAAAATATAAAATAAAGTACTACTTAATGAGATTTATAAAATACCAATTTATTAAACATCAACATACTTACATCAAATGGCGATTATATAAAGGTATAGAAAAGTCAGCATCCTCCCTCTCCCGTTCTTTTAAAGGAGGCGGAAAGTTTAAGTAAAACTGAACAAGAAAAGGATCATTAACGTCATCACGTACGGTCCAGAAAAGAAACGACTGTGATGTATTCTGGAGACGGCTAAGAAATCACAGTAAATGGCCCGTGTTAAATTAAAAGCTACATAGTTACTAGAGTGACTATCACTTTTGGTCTAACGAAACCGCAAAGTAATTTCTGAGTCAGTATGAATGTCACTAAAGACTTGTGGACATCGGTAACATGAACAATATTTCTGTATGTTCGGTTAAAGTACCTACACAAACAGTGGCAATAAGGGAGTTGAAAGACTGGCGCAATATACGGTTTAAAAATTTTTAAACCAGTCCCTTCTAGCGACAACCATTAATATAGGAACAAGTCGTTGGAACGCCCTTTTGGAATTAAAAAGTAAAATAAATAAAGTTGCATCCAGCGGGATTCGAACTTGCGAAATTCTGCACTTCGATATTTGAAATCCTGCGATTACCATTACGCCACCGCGTCACCCGTTATCGTTTGACGCTGGGACAACTATGTAAACTGTACGTGTTAACCTAAAATAAATTTTTACCGATATTCTAATTGGAAAAGCATTTCGCTTCAGTATTTTGGTAATCAGAAGTGTTTGGCAGTCAATACTATCGATTCCGTTAGCAATATTTCTCATAGGAAGATAATAACCTCTCTGAAGTTTAATTAATTTGACAGTTTTCGTAGGAGGTGCTTGTCGTTAGTGCAATCTCACATCGGCAGATAAAATGAGGAAGAAGTTGAAACGGACGCGACTCGAGATTTTCGAAAACGAAATAGACGTAGAAGGACTCGACGTACGGTTTCGAAAAAGAAATCTCAAAGGATTAGAGAAAAGACGGAATTTTCGTGTGAAGCGGTTTTCGAAGCTGTGAAAATTAAAAAAAGGGTCGAGGGGGTTCCGCGAAAAGTCAGAATTTCGGTAGGCGGGACGGGGCCATTAGGTGCGAGAACAAACGCCGGTGCTACTAGCAGCATGTCTCTCGCCGAACGGCGATCGACGAAAATTTTGCGGAAGTTTTTTGAAAAGGCGTTTAAGTTGGGAAAACGCTTTGGACATAATTTCGCAATAGTTTCAGTAAGTTTACTGCTACATGACACAGCTGTCAAAAAGTAACTAAATTATTTAGGGATATTTTGTGTTTAGTGCTTTACTGTAGAGTACCTAGTATCGACCAGTACGATTTTTGATTAAAATGTTACAATTTCTTTGGCCGATTGTATTTTCAGTACGACATCTATGTTTCGGTTGCCCAAGTTCACACTGATTGACTATACTTCATCGACAAGGAAGTGTAAACACGCCCTTAAATATCTGTCAGCAGCAACTATTAATTGCTAGAAAATGTATTCCTAAGATAACGGCCTAACCAAAAATGAAGAAATGTGCAGGATTATTTATTAAAAAAAAATGTTACTTTACTCTGTTTGTTCTTTTTTGGACCACCCGGTATATTAGAGAATAGGGTCAAAACTTGCGAAAGAAAATAGAAAATCGACGTGTCCCACCAATTATCTTAAAAATATTTAAGAACGCATTTATGAATTTTGTTCCGAACTTTTTCATGAGACGGTATAGTTTTAGAAAACCTGTTTGATTTAATTTTTCTAACGTTTGGCAGCTCAGTCGACTTAACACTTCTGAATTTAATAAAGTACTGAGTGCACTTCCCTGTAATCGCCAGCTTTCGACTTGTAAACGATTTTATATCCACACGCGAGTTTCAGTTTCCTTGGATTACTGATGAACCAAACACCGGCGATGACTGTCTGCTATATTATATGAATGGAAATAATAAAATTTTTGGTATCTGAGGGGAGTGAGTGTTTAATATAAAGAGTTTGATTTTAATCAGTTCTAACGCTTGTGACATGGCGGCGCAATTTGATTTGACTAAAAACGTTTTTGATTAATTTCATTATATATAATATATATCACGAAAAATCTGCAGAACAAAGCAAAATTAATGTGTGCGGTTTCAATAAAATTAATTCATACCTATCTAAATATTACTGATATCGATTGTGTGGTATTGATGACATATAGAAATATTTAATATACTTAAAACACTAATCGCCATTTTCATATTCATCATATTCAGAATCCTAAATTAATTCCTAATTAGTGTGCAAAATTATAGAGTGACTCATTGACAGCAAATAGAGGCGTTTGACGGGTGAAATGGCAGGGAACTAAATAATTATAATTTTTAATAATATAAAAAATAAATAAAGTTTCTGTTTAAACAGGTCAAATTAGATATATTACGAATTACCACCGTTAAAATAAAGCAATAAATGACCTCGCAAGTAATCATCAAACATAAGTTGCTTTCTACTCCATTTCCATGAAAACTAGGATGTTGTCGACATGTAAGTGCGCATGTTCCAGTTTTCGTCCTTGATTTTTCGATATTACCCAATAATCACGTTGCTTAATTTTTAAAATACACCAATCACATTTTACCTCATATAGAGAGTAGGTATACAGTGTGATACAGATTCATGGTATACCCCTCTTTCTTTTTGTAGATACAATTTTCAAATTTACGACGGAAGTACTTACCTCACCTTTACCTGAAAAAATTACCTTCTTTCCACTTACAGTTTCACCGAAAGTAAACTAATTTTCGATTTTTATATGGAACACCATGCATATTATTATGTTATTGGAAACTATGTCATTTTCTGAATCCAACGATATAACATAAGTGGTATTTCAGTTGTCAAATTACTTTTTGGACTCTATTTTATTTTTGAATTTAGAGTGCCTTCATTTTACTTTACTACCTTTACTGGTTCTACATGTTCCCAAATTTTTTCAGCATAAAACTTGGAGACGTTGTAGAGGGAATGTTTTTTTTTTGTTTATTATTAATATATTTAATTAAATTCTAAATAATCATACATTATTATACGATCTCAAACGAAAAATCGGAAGATTTTTGCCAATAGATGCGAAACAAAATAAACAAGTCAAACTCTCCTGGATGGAAAGTAGTTATGCAAAAACTATATCCTACAAGAGCTTTGTTTTTCTTGTCGATAAGAGAGCTCACTTATCCTCCACTGATGAGATCGAATCAGATCGAAATTTATGACATCCTTCAATGATAGGCTTTAAAATTTTCTCGTAGTTTCCGTGCAATCGGAATTCTTTTTATTTATAATTTAGCTGTATTGGGTCTTATAATTGTCAGCTCTCAACGTATCTATGGTCTATACAGGGCGCCCTATTTCTTGACCCGTTGAATGGGTAACTTTTTTATTAGTAGAGATACAAAAACGCTTAAATGAGCAAATTAGTGCAGTTTCGTATTAGTAATTCTACGGTAAGGCGAAAAATTATATACGGGGGAAGATTGAAAAGTTATTGACAAAAAACGAAAAATCCAACTTTTCTATTATCCCTCGTAGCTCGTTCATTTGAAGAGTTAGAGAAAAATGCTTCACACGTTTTTTGCAGTATTTTTCATGTAAAATGACATGCACTTGCTACTTTTTATATATCTCTTAAAATGGTTGAGAATCACAGTAAAATATATTTTTTTTAAATGTAATGGATAGGTGGCTGTGACATTAACCGAAAGTCCCCTTTTTTCTCTTTCAGATGATATAACATAGTCCATATTTAGCCTTACAAAAGTAATAATAATCGTTGTTTTTAAAGAAAGTTTATTGTCACATCAAGAATGCTATGGAAATAAAACAAAAAATAAGATTCCTGATATTTTTAAAAACGTCTAGTTGGCATTTAATTATTGACAGATCATAAGTGACATTTTTAGTTTTTGTTAAGTAGTTTATTGTTTATTATTAATACTGCATACAAAATAATAGTGTTGCAAATATGTACACCAACGAAGAGAAAAATGATATGCTATTTTGTTATTATAACCAAAATCGAGATGCACAAGCTGCAGCGAATCATTATTTTGAAACTTACATGGAACGAAGACAACCCCATCATAGAATATTTAGACAGCTGGAAAATAATATACGATTATACGGTTCTTTTTCAAAGCCTAAGGATGAAAGAAACTTCAATGAAGACACTGAAATAAATGTTTTGGCTTATGTAAATTTTAAACCTGATTCTTCAACTGCAGAAATTGCACATCACTGCAACACTTCCAAGGAAACTGTAAGAGCTATTTTAAAAGGTAACAATTTAAAGCCTTATCATTATTCCATATGCAATACTTTATATCCAGCTGATAATCAAAGAAGGATAACATTTTGTCGATGGTACATTTCAAAATGCGAAGAGGATCTAGACTTCTGGAAAAAGATTTTATTCAGTGATGAAAGTAGATTTACCAACAATGGTATTTTTAACCGCCATAATAACATAATGTGGTGCCGAGAAAATCCACATCTTGTTTCTGAAAGAAGAAATCAACGTCAATTTGGGATAAATGTGTGGTGTGGAATTTTTTGTGGCAAAATTATTGGCCCATATTTTTACGAAGATAATTTGAATGCGAATAATTACCTTCATTTTCTAAGGAATACTCTAACAGAGGAATATTTAAATGAATTACCACTTCATATTTTTAGAAATCTTAAATACTTCCAACACGATGGAGCACCTGCGCATAATTCCCGCGAGGTAAAACAATATTTACATGAACAGTTTGATAATGTTATAGGAAATAGAATGGATATCGACTGGCCAGCGTGAACACCTGATTTGACAGATAATGGCAGATGGGGGTTATTGAAAGATAAAGTTTATGTGACAGCTCCTCTAGATATAGAGGATCTAAAAGTCAGGATTCAAGATGCAATTAGAAGCATACATGGACATACAATAAATAATGTTTTAAGAAGTATCCAGAAACGTTGCTTACTATGTATCCAACAGGATGGTGGTCATTTCGAACATTTACTTCAATATAATTAATTAATTAATAATTTCTGTTCTCAAAACATTCTTTTGTTCCATAATCCATAGCATTCTTGATGTGACAATAAACTTTCTTTAAAAACAACGATTATTATTACTTTTGTAAAGATAAAATATGGACTATGTTATATCATCTGAAAGAGAAAAAATGGGACTTTCGGTTAATGTCACAGCCACCTATCTATTACATTTAAAAAAAATATATCTTACTGTGATTCTCAACCATTTTAAGAGATATATAAAAAGTAGCAAGTGCATGTCATTTTACATGAAAAATACTGCAAAAAACATGTGAAGCATTTTTCTCTAACTCTTCAAATGAACGAGCTACGAGGGATAATAGAAAAGTTGGATTTTTCGTTTTTTGTCAATAACTTTTCAACCTTCCCCCGTATATAATTTTTAGCCTTACCGTAGAATTACTAATACGAAACTGCACTAATTTGCTCATTCAAGCGTTTTTGTATCTCTACTAATAAAAAAGTTACCCATGCAACGGGTCAAGAAATAGGGCGGCCTGTATATAGAAATAGCTTGTAGGTGGTACAATATTACCTAAAAGGGCACCACTTACATTAGTTTATTTTCTTATTCTTAATTTTATGTGACGAATAGATATTTATATAATTCTTATAAATATTACGGATATCTAAATGCTCTAATGTTCCTTTGGGCTTGTACAGAAATTAAGAACTGAAGTTATAAATAACTCCCCAAAGTTTGCCCGGTGTGACTAACTCAACTTTAATTTATATCAATATTTTATGAACTTCGGCGTCTACATTTAACTGGAGTATTAGGTACTCAATTTCTGAATATTACCTCTGACGATAAATTATTTATCAACATTAATTATTATTCGTGCCATGTTGTAAAAGTTGTTTCATTTCATAGAGAATAAAGAGATAGAGAGAGTCCATAAATTCTTATGACTTTTTTACTGGATAATAAAAGGAGTTGCATTAATACTAACGATATAAGGAAAAACGAAATAAGGTTACGCTTTCAATTGTAAACAACGGGTAGAATAGCGAAGAAACAAAGCCAGAAAGTGCCGCAATTAAATTTTGATAAAATCTCTTTTAATATATGTACAGAGTGGTACACATAAAACTGATCTCCTCACTTATTGTCAAAATTCTGAATATTTTTTTGTTTCTAAAACCAAGCCCAGATAATATGATGTTTATTATAAGATTTAATTATGACTTAAAACTTTAACTACATACCGAGTGCCCCATTACCTATATTTTGACCCTTTTTAAACCTACAGGGTGTGTCATTAGTGGGTAATTGTTCGATCACTCACAAACGGTACATTATATCAAAAAACTTTTTATATGAAAATTTTTTGGCACTAAAAGTGCATATTGTAAAAATATTTTCAATTACACAGGGTGTTCCAAAAAGTCGGGACAAGGTGCAAGTTGGTTATTTCAAATGCGACACCCTATACATTATTATATTTTTAAAATCTATATCACTAGGAACATATTTGTATTAAGGTTCCCTATCTCTTTTCGTTTACAAACAATTTATTTTGTTGTGGAAATTATTTACCTGTCAAATAAATATTCGATTTTGTGTAATCTGTACATTTTATATACAAGATGCACTATTCCAAAATCCTCTAAAAAGCACCACGAATTTTATTCATCATGTTTTCTCGTATGGTTGATGGTGTACGGTAAACTAAATCTTTTGTGTATCCCCATAAAAAAATCTAATTTTGTAAGGTCCGGGTACCGAGGAGACCATGAGATAGGTCCACCCTTCTTATCCACCTATTAGTGTAGGTACTCCCTATTTAAAAATCTCCTTACTGAACCGCTGTAATATGCAGGGCAACCGTCATGCTGCAACCGCATCCCTGCTATGTTCAGAGGAATATCTTCAAGATAATTTAAAAGTTGATTTTCCAAAAAATGCAAATAAATTTCTCCATTGACAATATTTAGGACGGTAGACATGCAGCATAGGTTGAGATTAAATGTATGGGGTGGATTCTGAGCGACTAGGTGATTGGACCATATTTTGTTGAAGCGACTGTCACTGGAGAAATTTATTTGCATTTTTTGGAAAATTAACTTTTAAATTATCTTGAAGATATTTGACAGTGGTCCTTTTCGTATAGGACATCCTAATACCATTTGAAAGGTAATTAAATTCTACATCTAATGCCATAAAAAAATTCAGGGTGGTCCATTTAAAAAAATTGAGATTTAGGCAATTTAACATTGTGAAATATAAATCACGATAAAAATCACCCTGTATAAAATGGCCAAATAATTTCAAGTGCAATATTTATGGCATCCCTTGTGCTAACTGACAGTACATTTTTTTCCTTTTCACATTGTGTCATAGAGGAAATTTTATTTATTTTCCAATGCAGTGTTACGAGGTTTTTTTCCATTAACTCTTAAATATCTCGAAAACGAAAAGAGATAGCTATAGGGAACCTTAATACAAATATGTTCCTAGTGATCCCTAGATTTCAAAAATGTAATAATATATAGGGTGTCGCATTTGAAATAACCAACTTGCACCTTGTCCCGACTTTTTGGAACACCCTGTGTAATTGAAAATAATTTTACAACATGCACTTTTAGTGCCAAAAAACTTTCATATAAAAAGTTTTTTGATATAATGTACCATTTGTGAGTAATCGAACAATTACCCACTAATGACACACCCTGTATATAACTTGTGAACTAGTTGAGATAATGAAATGCGGCTTTCGCCAGTCTTCTTCTAATTTTGATACGTTTTTTCCTGAGTATCTGTCTTTTTGCCTCCCTTCCGGTTTAACCGGAAGTGGCATGGAGTATTTCCGAGGATAGGGATAGGTCTTTGTTATTTCAAACGGAACACCCTGTATATTTTTTCGCAATTGGAAAACCTGAAATTTTGAAGCCAAATCTAAAATTAGTGTCAAACAATAACTTATGTACGGTTAAAATAGGAATGTGCAAATTGTTTTGCTTGATCTCCAACCGTTTCGATTTTACAGGGTGTCAAAGTTGCAAAATGTCAATATTCACTAGTCAATATTTCAAAAACAGAAGAAGAATTCAGAAATGAAATAATGGGGTGTTCCATTTAAAATAACGAGGGTGAAGTCAATTTCCGGTATAACCGTATGTGCTACGTGGGTGCCATTATTTTATTTGAGGAGGACGTGCCCAAAAACCCAATATCCCAAATTTTCAAAATTCAAATCGAAGTAGTCTATGAAATGTTCTAATCAGTGCTCACCGTGGGGCAACCTGTATATAGGTATTTCATTATGTACCTAGATAAATTGCAAGTTATGTGCCTAGTTAAAGAGTAATAATAAAAATTTCGAGGACATTTCAATCCTTCGACCACAATAATATATGATCGAAGTTTCGAGTACTCTCCAAACATATGTGAAATTAAACAATACTTTTAATAAATTGCAAATGGTCTCTGTTAATATAAATACTAGAAAATACGTGGCTCTACAAATACAGTATTATATACTTTCAAGAACAAACGACTTACCTGTAGGAAGTTCGTTCTGAATTATATGAGTATACTCGTCCAAATGGATATTACACATGTAGTTTCACTATTATAACTTCGTTGAGCACGTTTTTTAAAGAATGACGGATAAGTTTTTGCCATTCTACCTACCGTCTTATCGTACCCTGCTGATTCATTACATTATTTGCGAGAAAAATAGAATTTTCTGGGGAGGGTTCTGCATGAAAGCATGGGTTGGGACCTATCCATTTGGACGAGTATACTCATATAATTCAGAACGAACTTCCTACAGGTAAGTCGTTTGTTCTTGAAATTATATTTCGTACACTCGTCCAAATGGATATTACACATGTAGATGTTGAAAGAATACAAATTCTATTTTTCTCTATTCCACTTAATAATTCACGAATAATCTTTACTCAAAATGCTTTCTAATTTAATTTATTTTTCTAAATGATGAGAAAAAAAAATAATTAAGTAATTTTTACATTTGTATTATAATATTTGTAATATTTGTAATAAGTAGGAACTTAAAACTATATAACTTAACCTATAACGATAATAGTATTAATAATTGTTTCTTTCGACTACTTCTATAAAGTTCAATTTTTTCTTTTCTAGTGGCCGATTATAAAACTTTTGAAAAATTTGGGAGTTTTGCGTCCACCCTATTGTATTTTTTATGTGATCTATATTAAACCCTCGTCTATAAGCCGCCGATGAAGTCGCATGTCTAGTGCTGTGACTGTGGAAAACACTCGTATCGATTCCACTCTCGTGTAATACCTGCTTTACCCAACGGCTTATAGACTGAGAGGTAGCCGTGTGGTGAGGTTTTTTATAGGTAAGGATGAGGTATCCTTTAGTATCAGTTCTTAACACACTCGTTTTTTCCAAATACGCTTTTAAGGTATTAACTACACACAACTCTGGGCACTGTATAAAAGTGTCGAATTCTAGAACGGGTTGCTCACGATTGTAGCTTGACGTTTTTAAAATTTGTGTAATGTAAATTCTAATTTTTGTAGAATCTAAACCGTGAATGTTTTTAAGCTCGATTTTAGAAATAGTTTGTATTCTATGCCCTGTTGCCAAAACTAGCAGGGACACCAACTTTTTCGTAAGCATTTCCATTGACAGTGTATCTAATGGGTACAATGTTTTTAGATAATCTAAAACCGGCAAGGGGTCCCATGTTGTATTATATTTTGGAAAACTGGGTTTAGTTCTGTAAACACCTTTAAGAAATCTTTTGATTAGAATTTCATCCCCCTTACTATAATTTACGATCAACGATAGAGCAGATCTGTATGTATTTAACGTAGTATATGAGGCGTTTTGCAAAAACGAGTCATTAAGAAAGGAAATAACATTTCCAACGTCTGCTATATAAATGTCTAACTGATTTCGTTTGCAGAAAAACCACCATTTTTTGTAAGTCCCGGCATATTGTTTAAGGGTGGCTTCACTTATAGATCTAATCATAATTGGTATGGCTGCGTCTGGAACACCTCGCCTTAAAAATGCTCCCCTGATAATTTCCCCGCTACTAGGGATAGTTGTTGCCATAGCGGGTGTGGGGTCCTAAAAGGAGATAAAAGCATTGTTCTATTAGGTGTTAAAATTAAAGGCTCATCAATACAAAGTTTTAGAAATAAGGGATACCAATGTTGGGTGGGCCACAGGGGAACAACTAAAATTCCCTTGGCTTTGTCCCTTACTATTTTACTTAAAACTCTTCCAACAATAGAAAATGGAGGAAAGGCATAGAAATAACCATATTTGTTCCAATCTAACGTAAACGCGTCAGAAGCTGTGGCGCCTGGGCTTCTGCGCCATGAAACATAATTTATGCATTTGTTATTAATATTGCTTGCAAACAAATCAACTGAAGGTTTTCCAAACCGAATTACTATTTTCCTAAACAATTTTTTACTTAAACTATATTCGGTCTCGACTGATACCGACCTAGATTCTAAATCCGCTATTACATTGTCTTTGGATGGAATGTAGGTTGCATATATAAGGATTTTTCGCTTCTCGCACCATGCCCAAATTTTTCGACTTAATTTGTTTAATTGCGGAATTCGAATGCCACCCATCTTATTTATATATGCAATCGCCGTTTTGTTATCCACGCGTAATACAATGTTACAATAACTTTTATTTAGAGCAAAACACTTTAAAGCGTAAAAAATTGCTAAGAGTTCCAAGTAATTAATATGTCTATGTCTTTCCTTTTCTCCCCAAAAACCATGTGTTGTTTCATTTCCGCAAACAGCTCCCCACCCTGTTTTTGAAGCGTCGGTATATATTTCACAATCAAAGTTTGTTATATTCACTTTATTACTAGAATTTAAAATGTTATCTTCCCACCATTGTAAATCTCTTTTTACTGCTCGAGAAACTAACATTTTTGCATTATATGTCTTAAGCCTAGCTAATGCTAAATATTTTGAACGTTCTAAGCTTTTAATATACAGCCATCCATACTTAACAGCTGGGCAAGCCGCAACAAGTGTGCCAACAACTTTAGAGAAGTCTCGAATTGTAACAAATGTTTTGTTACGTAACTTAATAATTTTTGATACTATTTTCATCTTTTTTTCGATAGGTAATTGTAGAGTAAGTGTTTTACTGTTGTATATAAACCCTAAATATTTACATTCATTTGACGGTGATAATTTACATTTCTTATAATTTATGATAAATCCTAAATTTTTAAGCAGGCCTGTAACCATTTTAACACTGTCAAGTGTTTCCTGCTTAGTCTTACCCACTATAAAAATGTCGTCCAGATAAATTATACATAAAATTCCATTCGCCCTAACCTTATTAAAAATAGGTTTTAACAATTTAGTAAATACATATGGTGCGGTTGATAAACCCATTGGCATAACATTATACTGAAAAAGATTGCCGTTAAAAACAAATCTTAAAACTTTTGTATATCTTGGATCAATAGGTATCATGTAATAGGCATCTTTCAAATCTACTGTAGCCATAAAACAATCTTTAAATATAAGATCTTTTACAGATTTATAATTTTCTAGTTTGAAATGAGGTGGTTTCGTAATAAATTTGTTAAGGTGTTTCAAATTTAAAATAAACCGATATGTACCGTCTGATTTCGGAACCAAGAAAAAAGAAGACAAGTACTCATTTTTTATATGCTTACACTGACTGATGATACCCTTTTTTACCATATTTTTTATAGCTAGGTTTAGATTCCTTTCCTCTGATATATTTAATTTCCTTGTTTGTGGTTTATAAATTTGAACAGGGTTGGTATGAAACGGTATTTTATAACCGTTAAGCCATGAGAGAAGATGCGTATTATTGGTTAAAATTTTCCAGTTTTCCCTGTAAAACTTTAACCTTCCTGCATATACCCTTACCTCCTCTACTTGTAATATCCCCTTTTCTGACGAAAGGTGGATTTCACTTGATGACTTTGAGCTGCCTTTTTCATTTTGGTGTTGTACTGCTGTCTTCGGTAGTTTAAAGAACCGCTAGTTGTGGGTTGATTTTTAGAACCAGTACTGGTACCTTGATGAGATCCTCCTGAATAAGTATTGGGCCAGCGCCCCTGCACATTAGAATTATATTTGACAATTTTCAATTCTTTCCCAGTTCGTTGATGATTTTTTGCGTCCTTAAACTTCTCAGAAAAATTTTCTCCACAAAGATACTTGTCAGGTTTGCTTTCACGAACAATTTTCTTAACTGTCTGAGTTAGATTAGTTTCAATATGAAACTTTCTGCTTTTAGATAGCATATGAAAGGCATCGGCAATCACCTTACCCGCATCTATAAGGCAGGGCATGATTTCCGATTTAATATCTCCGACAGTCTGATCCACTATAAGTTTGCTTAAGCCATTGGCCAAGGCGGTTAATCCATTCCCAATCTGACTCTGGACAATATTTATATATTTGTCATGATTCTTTTGAGTATCAGTAATTGATGCCACTATTTCCGGATTTAATTCTGGTCCCTGCAAAAACGTAATGTTTTTTGGTATGGGATATTTCTTTTGTAATTCCTCTTTTTCTCTTTTATCGATACCAAGCACAAGATATTTATTCCAACGATCTGCTATAATGGGTTGTACCTCCTTCCCCCATAGATGTTCGTTCCCCAGGGGCTCTTCGCCAAACATACTCAAAACCTCCTCAGGTATAACTGAGGTAGCGTCTTCACCTGATTTCTCGTTTTCCTTATGCACCTGCGCTTCCTGAATCTCTTGCATGTCGTCCAGGATTACGTCACCTTAAAACGTCCAAGTATTTGTTATACATCATAAAGCAATATTCTAAGATATAAACAAAAAAGGGGAAAAATTATCCCCGTAAACAACTCGGTAGTCGGGTGTTTACGTAGGTAGTCTCCGTTTTACGATCGAGACAAACAGAAAAAAACAACGCGCAAATCGGTTCTCTTTAGATGTGTCTTTCTATAACATATATAGGTACCATAACCTGTTTTCATTAAGCTAAACAAATAAAAGGGAAACGCAAGCAGCTCGGCAGTCGGATGCTTACGTTAACATGTTTGGGAAAAAAAATATATTTAAACCAAAAAACAACTCGGCAATCGGTTGCTTAGGTGAACTTTTTGTAATGTGCCATTTAAAACAAACCCTGTTACTCACAATTGTTCTTTTTCCTGTTTATGCGATGTAATTTTCGCATTAATCGTCTTCTTTTCCTTGCCAATTCACTATCTGCACTATCACTATCACTTGTCTCACTTGTACTTGTACTTGTAGACCGTTTTCTCTGTCTTTTAGGCATTTTCTTTGATAATTATTAACGTCTATACTCCACGAAGCACAATAATGTAATGAATCAGCAGGGTACGATAAGACGGTAGGTAGAATGGCAAAAACTTATCCGTCATTCTTTAAAAAACGTGCTCAACGAAGTTATAATAGTGAAACTACATGTGTAATATCCATTTGGACGAGTGTACGAAATATAATTCATAATTAAAACATCAATATCAACACAGTGATACCTACATTTTAATGAAATTCTTTCTCTTAATGAATTAAATCACTCATTTTCATGACCCGTTATTCATCTTATTTCGTAAGAATATTACCTGTGGGGTATCGGATAACGTACAGTGGTTTTACAAACAATATAGGTAGGTATAATAATTAAAGTTAATGGAATGAACTAAACAGTGTGCCTTGTTCAAATCTGTTCAAATTCAAATGAATATCGGAATTTAGAAAAGAGGAAAGCAAATAAGATTGTAATTTTAAGACTACTTATAAAAATGTGTAAATTTTTATACTTACGCCTTAGCTTGAGTTATTAGTATACCTAAATTTTATTTTTATCTGCACGACATATTATTGTTTAATACTTCTGTGTATTTATCCTTGCTTTCTATATAAAAATACATAAATACTATAAATAATACTATTCTAAATTTATTGGAAGGCGATGCCGAAAACAAGTACTCCACGGACGATGTGCCTAGACTGGCATTGCATTACTTTGCCATCTCCATAGGAGTCGCCACATCTTTCATCGAGACCAACCACCAGACAGTGACCGGTTTCGTGTTTGTTATGCGGTCCTCAGAGTGCCATAGGTAGTGGAATCGATTTTTTATTTGATCTAGAATATTCTATCTAGTACTTATCTATCTAGAATCTATCTAGAATTCTATCTAGAATTTTATCTAGAATAAAGAACAAGTATCTAGGAATTTCATGAATAAGCTTTTCAAAGGATCAAGCACAAACCTATGAAATGCGAAAAATTTTGTTCTCGACCTTCTTATTGGGTAGCAATTCCCTGGTATTTGGATTCAAAATGGACTATATTTTAAAAAGGACTCGAACGATTCGGTTGTGTTCCAGAGAAATTTTGTTCAAAAGATTAAAAACGGTAACCATATCCCAAAAGAATTTGGGTGGTGTTTAGAAAACAATTTTGACATATATTGATGACAGATAATGGCAAATTTTATTTTTATGTAATATTATACATCCTGTACATTTAACATGAACTCGTTGAACCACTATTAAAAGACAATAACTAACACTCAACATTCGTTGCTGTGTTCATAATTTTACAAACGATTAACAATTAGTGTAATTATTGTTCAATTAAACCAGAACCTATTTACTTCACTATTTTTGGCCAATTCTAGAATAAATAATTAATTAATGTTTGCAAAACAAATAATTCAGAAATCGATAAAGATTGCTTGTATGAAATCTCTGATGCAAAGAACGATTGAAATATAATATTTAGTTTATTGTAGCGAACGGGATAATTATAAATGTGAACAAGTTTTAAACAGCCTCTAGCTTAATTCACTAGTGTTAATTTTTCTATAGTTAGTTTCCTTCACACATATACAGGGTTATTGAGAACTTATCTCTAAAACTTTGAGGATATGTGCATCCTTAAATAAGAAATCGATATCACCAAAAAAATTTATAATAAAAGTCTTTGGATTTCCCGTAAACAATGTTAAAAGTTATACCATTATAAAGGACTACGTAGATGGGCAACTGTACTTCAACGACATCTGATATACCAAATTCCTACAAAAAAAGTAAACAAGTTTTTGTACCTGGAACGCCTGGTCAAGACCGAGCGAATAGAGTTGGAGTGGGGATAATATCTCTATTGTCTAAGTGTGTCTCTCTCTCTCTCTCAGTGCCGGTGGTAAACAAAACGAGGTCAGCCCAGCCTAGGTACTGGGTATATTAGAAACAAGAAGTCAGTACTGTTTGTTGTTTTATTTATCGCAGGAGTGTTAAACTTTAAAATTTTCAAAATGGCTCATTAATGCTGAATTAATGGACATGATTCTTATTTATGGTGAAGTTGGACAAAATGCAGTGGCAGCTTCGCGCTTGTATGCGGATCTAGTTCCCAATCCACACGCCAAATTATGCAACTTTTACGGCAGTGGTACAATGTGGCCGTGATACTGGTAATTTACGTGCAAATCGTGGACGAGATGGTGGCCCGGGACAATCACAACGTATTTTAGCAGCTGAAGAACAAATGTTGAATCTGGTCCGTGAAAATCCGCGAATAAGTACAAGTCACCAGGAGGAACGTTCGCTTTAGTGCGGCAAAATTGGATAAAGCGTGCCCAAAAGTGTGTACAAGTCGAGGGACAAAATTTCGAACACCTTTTGGAACAAGGTATGTGCAAATTTTTTATAAATTTCATGTTTCTAATACCTAGTAATCAAGTAGCGCAATTCTTCAAAATTAGTGTAACAAAATTTTATTCATTTTAAAGACACGTCACTTTGGTCACATCTAATCTTTCAGTTTATTTTAAAGTAAAAACGCTGCAAATCTTTTTTGCGCCGGGTGTCGGTATACTCTCAGAACTTCCGAAGTTTTTTTCGTGCTAGCCAGTTTTCATTGTCAGTCCCAAGGTCACTCCATTACAGTGGACCAGTATCCAGCGGCATGCAATTAAAAATTTTAAAATAGTTTTGAGGACGCGCCAAAAAAAATTTGTTTGCACTACCACATTTAT
The DNA here is from genome assembly GCA_963924545.1 of Pogonocherus hispidulus. Lineage (NCBI taxonomy): Eukaryota > Metazoa > Arthropoda > Insecta > Coleoptera > Cerambycidae > Pogonocherus > Pogonocherus hispidulus. The sequence continues at coordinate 9,466,844 of OZ004698.1, forward strand.
ACATGTATGTTGAACATCCCCAAATTATATTATGCATAAGTTATGAATAACCCTGTATATTACTACGCATGCATTTTAAATGTAAACTTTTTATAAATTCACCATGAAAGCATAGCGTGACCAGCATAAAACTATAATTTCAGGCTAACGTAACATAACATATTCTAATACCTTTCAGATACATAATTTACTATGGATCCCCGGTTTCAGTAGCCGCTGGCCATACTAGTGAGGATTACCATCGCCTGAAATTCTGGAAAGTTTCAGCCGGACATAATAGTCTGGCAAAAAGTTTAATAATGGTCCGAGAATAGTTTGGTTGTGTTAAAATTGCCTTGCAAAAAGCGAAACACTGTACTGAGGATTTAGTAACTGAAACTTAATACACCGTAGTCGTATTAATTTACAGGAAACTCTATTCAGAAGAAACTATTGTTGCCATTTAGGTCGGGATTGTTGGGAGAAAAGAACTGTAATATTGCAGAGAACAATGCATTCGCTGATAAGGTGGACTCATTAAATTTAATGGTAGAGAACCGTCAAACGCTGTGAATACTATAGATAAGAAAGGAGCTTGTTTTAGAAATAGCTTTAAGGCGTTTTATAATTGAATAAAAATAAAGGACCCTTAAAAATCACTGTAATAAACTTTGAGCGGTGATAAATCAATATGTAAAACACTAGGGAAAATTTTTAGTATCTTGGATATATAAAATTCAGAAATAAAACTAAATGTTTATGTTCGTATATTGGAACCAAGTTAGGAGTTTCCGTTCAAGGCCAAAAGATGGCCAAGGTGTCGCGATCGAGTGACGCAATACATATAGTGGAGCAGATGAAACCTATATCATATTATAAAGCATGCCTTGGGACATATGTGGTGTGATCTACAACTTTCTTAGTAGGGCAATTTTTTTAAATGGCCTTACAGTGCGTTATCTGGACAATTCAAAAATATGTGTTTAGTATACAAGGTGTCCACCTAGTGCGCGTAAGTCCAATATCTGGGTTAATAAAAGAGATAACTTAATTTTTTTTTCTACAGGGTTGTCTAATATCCCGAGCTGCACAAAATGAAAATATATACATATTCAGGGTGTTCAGTTTTTCCTGGACAGGTACCAACTTCGTTTTTCTAAATGGAAATATATATTTTTTATTGCTTTTTTGAACTAAACCCTTGATTTTAGTAGGACTTTCATCAGCCTTCCCTATACCTAACTTAAACTGTTTTTGAAATATTGACGGGTGAATATTGACATTTTTGCAACTTTGACACCCTATAAAATCTAAACGGTTTGAGATCAAGCAAAACGGTTTGTACATTCCTATCTTAACTTTTTATAAGCTATCGTTTGATACTAATTTCAAATGTATCCAGGAATTAAAAATTTTCCGAAAATTTTGAAAATTTTTAATTCTTGGATAAATTTGAAATTAGTATCAAACGATAGCTTATAAAAAGTTAAGATAGGAATGTGCAAACCGTTTTGCTTGATCTCAAACCGTTTAGATTTTACAGGGTGTCAAAGTTGCAAAAATGTCAATATTCACCAGTCAATATTTCAAAAACAGTTTAAGTTAGGTATAGGGAAGGCTGATGAAAGTCCTACTAAAATCAAGGGTTTAGTTCGAAAAAGCAATAAAAAATATATATTTCCATTTAGAAAAACGAAGTTGGTACCTGTCCAGGAAAAACTGAACACCCTGAATATGTAAATATATTTTCATTTTGTGCAGCTCGGGATATTAGACAACCCTGTAGAAAAAAAAATTAAGTTATCTCTTTTATTAACCCAGATATTGGACTTACGCGCACTAGGTGGACACCCTGTATACATCGCCATTAAAAAAACCGGCTAGCCTTACCGTCCTGAAATTTTAACCACTAGCTATATGAAATATTAAAAATTTGTCAATACATGCAGCGAACGAAATGTCGCCTAGATATTGAGAAAGTTTTTTAAAAAATTTTTGGGTTGATATCTGTAACCGTTTTCGAAATATCGAATTTTTAAAAGGCGCTCGCGTTTATCAAAGTGAAGTATTACGGCATGCTCAGGCTTATAGCGCGAATACTGGTGCCTTATTCACTTGGAGATGCCGAAAACAACTACTCCACGGTCAATATGCCCCGACTGGCGTTGCATTACATCAACATCTCCATGGATGTCGCCGCATCCTTCATCAAGACCAAATACCAGACAATGACCGGTTTCGATCTGTTATGATCTCATCAGATTGCCATAGGTATCGGAATCGATACCTATGGCGATGATCTAGCGACATGATTACCTAAGGAGCATAGTGAATGTTTGTAGTGTTGATGGAGATGTTGATGTAATGCAACGCCAGTCGGGGCATATTGCCCGTGGAGTAGTTGTTTTCGGCATCTCCAAATAAATAAATAAGTAGGATTGTCTTCCTCAAAGACAATAGAGGTCGCTGTAATGGCATCTGCAGAAAAGCAGATCGTTATCTGTCTGTCAATTAGGCAATAATTGTCAGACAGATAGTAGCAAAGACCGAAAGAGGGCACTACGGTGTATTTCACTGTATCTCGCCACTATAAACACTGGTCTTTATATAAGCGAGTTAGACCGGCGCGGCGATTTACTCCACTAATATAGATGGCGCAACGCTGGACTAGTAGGAAGTGTACAGTTCTAATACCGTACTCCTTTAATGGAGTAGCAGTAGATATACTATAGGCGTTCTGGCTGAAAAACTCCATGTAAAAGCCCATAAGCCAAAAACGTGGTCAAAATTTGTTCCCCACCCATGGGATTTGTTCCTTTGATTGAGTCACCCACGACCGCCCAAGGCGACTGAAGGTCACCCATGACCGCCCAAGGCGACTGAAATCTGATTGCCTGGGGGCGTGGAGACATGAGCAGTTAACTCAAAGCGTCTGCGCATTCATCCGGGAACAAATTTTGACCACGTTTTTGGCTTATGGGCTTTTACATGGAGTTTTTGAGCCAGAACGCCTATAGTATATCTACTAGCAGCGTCTCATTTGATAGGACGATATATTATTATTTCCAATGTCCGCGATGGTTGCAAGTATTGCGAAATTTGTGAATTTTTGAGAATTTGACTACGCCTTTACATCTTTGGAATTCAGAGACTGCTGAAGCACGTCCAGAGTAAAAATTAAACCTAATTACCACTTTCAGTAAAACCGTAAAGATCGCTCTAACCGCTATTTCTAGCAGATAAGCCAACTTCGATCTAGAAAATTTGCTTAACACAGTGTGTCTACTTTTATTTGTATACAAATCCATAAAATCAGGTTTATTATAAATTACGCTTTAATGGATTTGTTCACAAATAAAACTAGATACCCTGTAGGCACCTACTTCCGGTTTGCATCCTATCCAAGAAATTAAAAGTCTTCTGTACAAACCTCGCTTAAATTTGTATAACTTCTGCACATTAACTGACGTACAAACCACTACAAAACCGGCGACTATTCCAGGTCTTTCGTGCATGGTCACCCATCCAAGATTCAACCGCGATAAATGTTGCTTAACTTTTGCATTGCTTAATATTTTCGCCCAAAATGATTCTCCCAAAATATATCATGATATTATTAACATCCGATATACCTTGTATTAAGATATGTTCCAGTTTTACAAAACCATTTTCAAAGAAGAGGTCAAATCTGTGTACTACCATGTAGAAAGCCGCCAAACACGAACTTGATTGTCACGTCAATCCGCGTAAGCCCTTCCGTGTCTTACTCGTATAGGAATACAAAACACATGTAAAAATGTGGCGCGAATACTTCTGACAACTGGGACACGGAAACTTCTTGCTCTATTTACACAGTGAGCCAGAATTAATAGTAGCAACTTTCTGTAATTAAGAAATAAATAAGTTGGAGTGGTTAAAAATGTCTATCAAGGATGTTTATGAAAAAACTAACATGCACGTTTATGAACTGATTGAAAGTAATATATTAAATACGAGATGCATCTAATTTCGAAATAAGATTTTCAAAATTCAAAGGCGTTTACTGTTTTCTATTTTAGGCGGAATCACCAAAATACACAGTAAAAAAAGACAAATGGTAAAATTGCTTAGTGGTAATCGTAATTTGCTGCAATGTTATTTTTAACACGAACTGGGTGGTATACCTAATAACTAAACTTTTAGAACTCATATTACACGAATGATATACCCGTCAAGTTTGTAGAAGTACTCATAAATTGTAGTAAAATTTACAAAACCCTGTGTTAAAAATGAATCAATCCGCCATAAATACGGAATAATTACACGGTGAATAATTAACTATTACACATTATCTTGTAAAATCTGCTGTGTTAAATACACTGATAAGTCTAACACTGCCAAGTGTGGACTATATACACACTGATGAGTGTTAATTCAGTGTTAAAATTACTCGTTTTTTTTTACTCTGTAGATGTGGAAAATAAATACCATACTGATACCGATTGACGATATACTCCTCCAACCCCACTATAAAACCATTTTGCGTATTAGAAGGCGTGTTTACAAGATATATGGGAAGTTTCTGTTTCCAGGGATGAAACCATCTGAAACAATCAAAACCATTTCCTTCTCTTTCATTTCTTTGATAAAAACAAAGAAGAAAACAATTTTGATATCTCATCGCTGGGAACAGAAATTTCCCTATACTATGCTGGTCAGGAGTCTATGATGATTCTAAATTAATCTTCTGGTTTACATTTATATACATTTTTAACGAAACGGTAATTTTTACTTTACGGTCTTATTTTTATTATTATTATATTTATTATATTTACTATTTTTTTTGTCAGATTGACATTCAAATTGTCTGAATTTGAATTAAAAATGTTACTCTAACAAAAAAAAATATTTCTTATCATACAAACAGTTCTTATATCGTACAAACGTTCTACTGACGAGGAGTTGAGGAGTTTCCTAAACTCGAAATGTTTAGGAAAAAGCTAGCCAAGTGTTTCATAAATTTTATTATAATAATTATTTTATTTAGACATATTTTAAAATATGACGTGTAATATTACAGAATTTTGTATAAAACTGAAAAACCACTGATGAAATAATTTAGTTTATTTATCAAATATTTATTTTATTGCATATTATACAGTGTTTTTTTTTTGGTTTCTGGTTTCCTGCTTTTTGTTATTTTACAGGTGGTGTAATCCCAAAAGAAATTATGAATCATGAAAACGCACCACAAATAAGTTACATTAAGACATTATACACAGTTTATTATTTAACCAGCATTATTAAAATCATTTTCATAAGATATAAACAGAACTAATTCTTTTAATACCTTATAAAACCTCACTTTCCGAGGTCCTGGAGGGACGTACGGTAAAAAAGATTATTGTTTTCACAAAAATATAAGAAAATTCTAGAAATAAGGTAAAATATTAAAATTTTACATAAAGATAATTTTACAAGTTTTGAACCAGCAATTAAAAAAAAAATGTTCGAACATGTATTAAAAAAATCTTCATGAAAATCAGTGGGGTAAGTTTAAGTTACAAAATACAATTAAAGTTTACAGAATGTTAATTCTGTAAACTTTGGTTCAACTAAAATCAAAGGATATCTACTGTCTACTAAATGGGACACCAGAGCCGTTAGTCACAACCAGTAAAAAAGCAATTCAGTTTGGCTCACAGGGTAAATAATACAATATAAAAATAAGAAGCGAATGCTCCTGACAGGGTTGCGAAAACTTCTTTCGTACAAACATATTTATAGAGAAGGGGACCTCCCCGAATACAAAATATTTCCTTCTTGTTTACGCCACACCGCCTAGATTTGTTTATAATGGAAATATTTTATGGGATGCAAACCCCTAGATTTTTGACACAACAAATTTAAATATATGTGTCTCTATATAAAATTTCCCAGACTAGGGTGCATAAAATACCGAGGGTTATAATTTTCTTCCTTCACTATTAAAAGATAAAGTTTCTTCATTTTTAAATATGAATGTAAGATTTATTTCTACTGTTCTCAATTAATTACAAAGGTCCAGTCGCGCTCAATTGGATTTAAGTTAGAACTTCGTGCTGTCACTCCTAGGGGATAAATTCAATTGAACAGTAATTTACCCTTAAATAAATGTTTTATTTGATCATACATTTTACTATTTTTTTAAACATATTAGCCGACTATATGTTTTTATTACTATGTAGCAATTGATTTGGTAAAATTGAACAGAAACGTATTTACAATAAATTTTCTAAAAAGGTATAAAAAAGTACCTACACTTATTCAGTATTCAATTAATAATTAGAAAATTTATTTAAATTAACACAAGGAACATTTACAAACATTAAAAAGTTGACGTTAGGTAAATAATAATTGAAACATTTAGTTTCCTAGTCAACGTGTTGGAGCAAAGAACATTTTTTTATTATTTATACTTATTAATCACTAGAAACTATGTTTTCTTTTATTTTTTCAATAAAATATAATTTCTGCTTTATTTCAATGCAATCGTGATAAAAATTATAATAATTATCTCGACAACAAAAATACATATCCATATCCATCTAAGCAGGTACCTAATAATGAAAGACATATTTCATATTTTTCTAAATTTTGATTGTTAAATAAAAACGTAACAATTTTTCCTTAAAACTCCTTAGGTATCTATCTTTTTTAGCAGACCTCTTTTGCAACCAGAATAAAAGCGTCATTTTTGAAAATTATTTGAAAATACGGCCCTGTCCAATGTTTGCCAAATCGATTGGGACGTGATTGATATAACGATAAATTGGTAGTAGGTACATACTCAAGAAATATTGAAATCGATAAACAAATAATGAATTTATTGAAGAGTGTCAACAGTAATTTATTACTAATATATTTAAACCATTAATATGTGTTAAGTTTAATAGAACCAACAATGTTATATTTTTTGTAAATAACGATTTCATTATCTATAGCTATACCTACTGATGTCATTTTTGCGTGCAATATTTTGTAAATAAACTAACATATTTTTTACCTTTTTCCACTGGGCTGCACTGGACACACTGCTAAATGTTTAACATTTAATATTTTAAAAAACCATATACTTATGTAGTACAAAAAATACATAATTTAATTCACTGCCACTACACAACAAATTTTTAAATTGTAATGAATTTAATCAGAGCACTTTTACTTTATAATTCGTAACCGTAACACGTTAACTGCCTCGACATGTGATTCAATTTATCCACAATTTACTGTTCTTATGGATATTTATTAATAACGGATAAATTTATTATAATAATGGAAAGATGCTATCGGAAACCCTATTTCGTTTTGAATACGTTGAGATGTTGAGAAGAAACCGTATTGCATCTTCGTTTGTCATTTGTTTTATGGTTTTGACATACACAGCTATACTTGATTGCTCGGAGCTAACGTTGATTCATTTCTATGTTTTTAGGAAAATCATTTACGTGATACTTTTAATTTTACATTAATTCCAGTCCCGTTACAGCGATTGTTTGACATCACTAAGCCAAAGTTATTAAATCTAAAATAGATAAACAGAACTGGGTAAATATTAGCGGTATATTTTTCATTAGGTACTTTATTTAACTGTTTATACATTTGTTTATAGGTATTCAGCCAGTAAAAAAGTTGAGCTGTATTTATTTATTTATTTATTTATTTATTTATTTATTTATTTATTTATTTATTTAGTATACGGCTATCTGAGAGTAAAAAACCATTTACACGAAAGGAGTTTTTATGCACAAAGTATTGTAATATAACACTGTTAACAATAGTTATTCTTCTAATTAGAAGAATTTTTATTATAACTATTTTATTTGGACATATTTTAGAATATGACATGTAATATTATAAAATTTTGTATAAAACTGAAAAACCACTGATAAAATTTAGTCAATATATCAAATATTATTTTATCCCACGTTATACAGTGGTTTTTTGGGGCAAACTTTAGAAGTTTGCCTTGTTACTACACTTTGAATATTTAGATAATTTGTATGCTTCTGGTTTTCTGCTTTTTGTTATTTTACAGGTGGTGTAATCCCAAAAGAAACAAACTATGAAGAGTTTTCAGTTTTGAGGCACTAAAAAAAAATGCAACGACACAAATTAATGAAATTTTGGGAATATCTCCCTTATTATTTGAGATAGACCCATCAAACCTTACATCACTGTATTCGTAAAAGAAAGCTGTATCCGAATGTGAAAAAATATACAGGGTGTTCCATAAGAAACAACAAATTTATTGGCCGTCCAGCTTTTCTGGGTCACCCTGTATCCAAGTAAATTATTCTAAAAGATGCCCCTCCCGACAACAAAGTCGACCTGTCTCGGCGTTTTTTCTAAAATCACTCAGTATAAAAGTTATGAATTTTGTTCCAAACCTTATCATCACGCTGTACAGGGAGGTGCATTTTCGATGGGACTTGGGGGTTTCTCGGTTGCTATGAGCGACAGAAAAAAATGGACAGCACGAACGTTGGCTAATTTTTTGAGACAAATTCAACTGTCAAAACAGAAATCCGGTAAGTCGATTTGTTTTCGAGTTATAAGCCGTTTGTCACTTTTTTGTATCTTTGGGTGGACTCTATATCTCGCTTATTTGAAGAGATACAGAAAAAATGTAAAGGCATCTTTTGTCGAAGTTTGATAGCATAATTCAACGGTGATATTACTTTTTTTATATACCGAGTGATTACTGATTTACGAAGCAAACTTATGATTTTTTAAATGGAAACCATAGTTGGCTTGGGTCGCGATGGAAAGCTTATTTTGTCAGCATTTCAAAAATATATAGTTTCATATGGTTATTTTTAAAAATGGCTGAGTTATAACCCAATAATATATATAGGAGAGCCTCATCAACAACTGTTTTTAATCCTAGTAGGCTGTAATAAAACAAAAATTGCAGCTATTCCGCATATATGTCAAATTATTCTAACTAGTCAGTATCCTTACAAGATTTGTTTATTTTGTGTTAAATTATTATCTAATTAATATCAAATCAGTCAAGATTATGGATAACTACAATAATACGGAAAAATTTGATATGATTATTGTATTTGGTGAAGAGTTATATTTACAGCGATATCCAGAAAGGAGACAACCAAACTCGAATTACCAAACCATACGCACCATGGCTTACAAACAATGTGCGATTATTAATGTCCTTGAGAGATAAAGCTAAAATTAAACACAGTCACAGTAAATCTGAAAGTAATTGGAATGATTATAAGAAATTAAGAAATATGGTAACATTGGCTATTCGTAATGAAAAGAAAGCCTATTTTAAATCTGCCTTTAGAGCTAATAATGCAAAAGAAGTATGGTCTTCCTTAAAATTACTAAATTTTCAATCGCATAAACAATTTTGTGAATTGCCGAACAGTTTGTCGAATGTTGATAATATTAATAACCATTTTGTTCATTCAATTCCTCAGTTATCCCCTGACAAGCATGTTATTTCCTATTATGAAAACAGTACTAACCCCCTAAACAAAGACTCTTTTAAGTTCCAACCTATAACGGAAGTCGAAGTTTTAAAAATAATTTCTAACATTAGAAGTAAAGCAATGGGACATGACGGAATTAATATATTAACAATTCAATTATGTGTACCATTTTTGCTCCCATATATTACTCATATTATTAATTTTTGTTTACAGAACTCTGTGTTTCCCTCCTTATGGAAAAAAGCACTGGTAATTCCTCTGCCAAAAATAAAAAATCCTATGAACCTAAATAATATTAGACCTATTAGCCTCCTTCCTACATTTTCTAAAATTCTAGAAAAGGCAATGGAACTACAATTACGAAAACATTTAGCTATTAATAGTGTCATTCCTATTAATCAGTCTGGCTTTAAAAGTAATCATAGTTGCTGCTCTACTCTTCTTAGCTTAACTGATGATATATTTTCTGCCCTTGATAGAAATAAATTGCTGTTATTGGTGTTATTGGACTTTTCAAAGGCCTTTGATACTCTGAATCATCAACTTTTATTTGCTGTTTTAAAGTTTATTGGACTCGCACCTGCTGCAAGAAAATTACTTTCTAATTACCTTAAAAATAGAGAGCAAGCCGTAATCTACAATAACAATACATCTCAATTTTTAACTATTGTTCAAGGCATCGCGCAAGGTTCCATCCTAGGGCCACTACTATTTATTATTTATACTTCGAATTTCCCTTCAAGTTTTGTCTCTTGTATGCAGTATTATTATGCGGATGATACTCAAATATTTTTACCATTTTACCCCGAGGAAAGTGTGCAAGCTATTTCAGCAATTAATTATGATTTAAACAATTTTGCAAAAGTTGCTCGTGGACATTGTTTACAAATTAATGGGAGTAAATCGGTGGCTATTATTTTTGGCAGGAAAAAAGAAAGAGAAAATTTTTCTCAGCTTTATAATAACATGATAAGTTTAGATGATATTAATATTAATTTTAAAGATTCTGTTCGAAACCTAGGCCTTGTCATCGATCAAAATTTAAATTTTTCATTACATGTTAACAAATGTCTACAAAAAGGTTATATAAATCTTAAAGCTATATATGCTAATAGATTATTTTTAGATCAAAAATTAAAAGCAATGCTTTGCGATTCTTTAGTTTTAAGTCATATGAACTACTGTGATATTATATATGATCCCTGTTTATCAGCATTCGATGCTGGTCGAATTCAGAAGCTTCAAAATTCATGCTTACGTCTAATATTCGGTATTCGTAAATATGGTCACATAAGTCATACTTTCAAAAGAATGCGTTGGTTAAACATGAAAAATAGAAGATATATTCACTCGGCTTGTTTTTTTCATAAACTCTTGTTAACTAGAACTCCTGCTTATTTATACAACAAAATTCGCTACCGTTCTCATGTGCATAACGTCAATATTCGTCATAAGAATACTATCACACCTCCCATACACAATACTCAATTTTTTAAACGATCCTTTTCATACAATGTCGGTAAAACCGTCAATAATTTGCCCGGCTGTGCTAGATCTATGACCATGAATAGGTTTAAGAGATTTGTTTCTGATGTCACCATGGATGCTGTACAATAGGATGACTTTCATGAAATATAGTTATTTTGTATTGAGACAATGTATCCTATCTTGATATTAGCAATATCACCATTATAAGTAGTAGTATAATACCTTAACATTGTATTTTTTCTGATTTATTAGTTAGTTTATTTATAGTTGATTTCTACTTTTTTTATAACATATTATCTACGAATTAATGGGTTAGGTGGAAGAGCAGGTGGCTAACTTGTTAGCCAATCTGAACCTCGCCCTTATCCTGTCTTGTTTTGTAAGGTAATATAATATGTAATATATGTGGATAATAAAGACCTTTATTATTATTATTATTATTAAATGTTAAGATGTTCAGCAGGCTCGAATATAATCTGAAACATTACTGTTCCTTTAAAAAACCTAGACCAAAAAGATATCATAAGGCAAACGCTGAAAATGATACAATAAATGTGTTAGGAGTGGTAACAGCGAATCCAGAAATATCTACAAATTCTATTGTAGAATCAGTGGGAGTTTCGAAAAAGCGGAGCCTAAAAATTTTAAAAGAAAATAATTTTAAATGTTTTAAATTCCGAAAAATTTATCATATCCATCCAGACGACAGTCAGAGACGCCTTAATTTCTGTAGATGGTACCTAGGCAAATGTGAAGAGGATGAGAATTTTCCGCGTAATATTATTTGGACAGATGAGGCCAGAATCACCAGTGACGGTATATTCAATCGACACAATAGCCATATATGGGCAGACGAAAATCCCCATGCGACTATTGAAGTGAGACGTCAAGTGCGGTTTGGATTGAATGTATGGTGCGGTATGTTTAGAGGCCGATTAATTGGACCCCATATTTATCAGGAAACATTAAATTCGGAAATCTATGTGCACATTTTACACCAGCAATTAACAGAATTCTTAAATAATCTACCACTTGCAGATTTGAGAAACATATGGTTCCAACAAGACGGTGCGCCGTCACATAATGCTCGAGTTGCTTCTAATTATCTAAACGAAACTTTTCCAAACAAGTGGATAGGAACTCATGGTCCTATATTGTGGCCAGCACGCTCGCCGGATCTGTCTCCTGCCGATTTTTTTCTTTGGGGCTTTATAAAAAATATAATATATATCATGCCGCGTAACTCTGTGGAGGAATTAAGGAACAGTATAGAAGTCGCATTTCAGAGATTAAATCAAAAGCCCTTGCATATTTTAAGAAGTATAGATAGTGTAAAAAAAAGATGTAGACTTTGTGTGAACTTCAATGGAGAACAGTTTGAACAGTATCTATAGTTAACCTTTTCTGTTATATTATATAAATTTTGTAATATTTGTAAATTTGTTAGTTTCATTGTTGTTACTTATTGTGTAATTTTGTGGGTTGCCTTAATGATAGATGCTATGCTATCGTACTCGTATATAGATAGATGCTATTATAATTTATTTGCCTGTATTGTAAATAAATTTTGTTACCGCATTCTTCTACAAAAAATGCCGTAAATGATTAAATTTTAAAAATAACCATATGAAACTATATATTTTTGAAAAGCTGACAAAATAAGCTTTCCATCGCGTCCCAAGCCAACTATGGTTTCCATTTAAAAAATCATAAGTTTGGTTCGTAAATCAGTAATCACTTGGTATATAAAGAAAGTAATATCACCGTTGAATTATGCTATCAAACGTCGACAAAAGTTGCCTTTACATTTTTTCTGTATCTCTTCAAATAAGCGAGATATAGAGTCCACCCAAAGTTACAAAAAAGTGACAAACGGCTTATAACTCGAAAACAAATCGACTTACCGAATTTCTGTTTTGACAGTTGAATTTGTCTCAAAAAATAAGCCAACGTTCGTGCTGTCCATTTTTTTCTGTCGCTCATAGCAACCGAGCTACCCCCAAATCCCATCGAAAATGCACCTCCTTGTACATATATCACATCACACTAATAGATCAAAAACTTAAAATATTTAATTTAAAATTCCAACTGAAATGCTATCCTCGTCTAAAGTATATAAAGACACTATAAGCAGACACAAACAAAAGGGAGTAAAAAAATCCTTTTGCAGTACTCTATTTGCCCAAGAAAAGAGAAGTGAAATTTGACTCAAATAAATACGAAGCCGTTTCCTTCAAAAATAAAATTTTCCATTTAGTGGGACGAGTGCCTGCACAGTGCTTCTAGTTACAAAATTACATACTCAAATTTTATGACCCCCAATAAATTTCTTTCCCGGAAATAAATAAGCCCCTGGTCGCCACATAAATTTTCAGCCACCTGTCGGAAGAATTACCTGTATTATATTCTCTACTGTTTATTAATGGAGCATGATTTTGTACCTCGTAAGAAAATAAATCATTTGCAGAATAATGATTCTTTTTTTTTTGCCATTTTGCCAACATTTATAATTATACAGGTTTCCTAAATAATCTGAAATAGTGAAGGGGGCGCTTCTTCACGTGATTTCATGAAGAAAAGGTCTTATACAATTATTTCGCAGGTGGTTTCTGATGTTAAATTTAAAATTTCTATCCATGCATGTATCTCAGAAACTAATTTATGTGATACAAGTACAAATAGAAATTTTAAATTCAACGTTAGAAACTAGTACAGTTGTCAAATAACTTTGTATGACCTTTTCCCTTATTTATTTATATAGTTTGGCATCCAATAGGTACAATGCCAAATTATAGGATACTTACATATACTAATAAACATAATTAATAACTTTTTTGTTTAATAAATTAAACAAAACTGTATATCAACTGAGTACAACATTATAGCGAGCACAAGTACAAAATAATAGAATAAAATACAATTGACTGGAAATATACAAACATGTTGAAATAATTATTAACAATTGAAAACAGTAAATGTAAAGCAATACTCTAATATAAACTATAATAAAACAACAACATGGGAATGCCTTTAATTTGTTTTTCACTACAAATAAACATATCAATGCTATCCCTCAGCTATGTATATGTACCTAGTGACCATTTGGTATATAGGAGATGCAACAAGGACACTAGTACGTGCTGTTGGTATGTTAAAAAAACTGCAGTGGCGGGCTGGCAATATCGAGGACTCTAAAAATTCATAATTTGAGGATTTCTGGTCAGTCCAATATGTTGTTTACAATTTTATAACATTGATTCTTGAGAAAAATTTCAGATTCAGAAAACGCCTTTACACCCTTTCTAATGATTCTATATAAACGTTATACATAGGGCTCTAAATTACTGACCCATATTTTAATCAAGATCAGACAAAAGACGGTGAGCAAAGTTTTTACATTTGGTAAAATCCTTGAATATACCTATGCATGACGAATCTTATACTTTTAAAAGCAGCAGAATTGGAGATGTCTACTTGATTATTAAATGATAATTTACTCTCAGAAACGATTCCGAGATTTTTTACATATTCGGGTTAAGTTAATTTGGCACAATTGAGGTGGTAATTACTTTACAAGAAAAATCATAACATTACATTTCGAAGCATTTCACAGTAAATTATTAATAGGGCACCAAGCATGGATGTGATTTATAACATGCTGTAATCCTTCGAAATCTGATAATGATGATATATTACAAAAATCTTAAGATGGTTGGCGTATAATAAAAATTTAATATATAAATTAGAAATAATGTTATTAATAAATAATAGAGACAAGAACAGACCCGAAATAATCCTCTGAGAAACACCTGATAACTGAGGAAATTTTTCAGAAGAGTAACCACCGAAACACCACGAAAAAGTGTCCAATTTTCGTGATAGAAATCTGTTTTTAAAATTAAATTAAAGATAATAGTGGACGGGGAGGGTTTCTTCAACAAATCACTTAAGGAAGCGTTTCTCGAAGTATTTAAGATTACTTTAGAAACACCCCTTATAATGGTTTTGTTTTTGTGGTTCCTCGTGACCTTTTCTGATTCATAAATAATAATTGAAAATATATGAAATTCCTTACTTCTTCAAAACAACAATATTTTCCTGGTATTCACGCTACTTTTAGATATCTCTCTTTTTGCCATTAATTAATGCATTCCTCATTCTCATTTATTTCGATTTATTTTTGTTTATCTCCAAGCCCAGTATTCCAGCATATACATATAATTATCATTGTTCCGTAAAATGTCTTTTCTGATTATAGATACGAGGTCGGTTAAATTAGATAAATTCAATTATGATGTTAATCAATTATGTAAAAGAAAATGTTATGTTATTTGTACTTTTTGAATTATCGAAGAAAATAGGTTTTAATTTTTTTAATTTTAAAATTCCTAAAAATGTTCCATTTTTTTAGTTCTAACCGAGAGGTAAATCAGTAAAAAAATTTCTACCTACACTGAAATTCCCCCTGCAATAAAAAATCCCCGAAATTCCCCAAAAATTCCCTGAAATACCCCCAAACGTTTGAAAATCGCAATTCCCCGACAAAATACCCCGCAATTCACCATAGCAATTTGAAATCCCCAACAAAATAGGTACCCATTATTATGTGCTACTGAAAGACAGACACAAATTAAGTTTTTGTAACATTTATTTATGCCGAATTTATTTCTTCAATAAAAAAACCAAAAGAAAATTTTTTTATTTTTTTTATTTTTGGAGGACTTTCAGCTCATTTTTTTTACATTGATACCTTCTCCGACGTTTCGTCCGAGTTTTCGGACTTCTTCATAGGTTACTTAAATACTGAAAATAATGTTTTTACATGAATAATTAAATTAGATTAGTGACAGAATATTTATCCAAAAGAGTGTTTTCTTACCTACTAGAATCTTTCTATTTTAACTACCTACTGCATTGTGGTTTTATTTTATTTTTATATGTACATTTGCTCGATGATTTGAGCAGTGATCTGACCGTTTTAGGTGTCGCCGTCGATGCGTTTCTTTTTGAAAGCAGGTACCTAATTAAGTCAAGTGCGTATGTTAGTGCTTCAGATAGCCTAATATTGATGGTCCGAACGACAGAGTTATTATAAACATTTTCACGACTCGAGAGTGCTATTGAGAAGAGGTTTCGCAGTTTGTTCATCTACTGGGTGTTTGAAAAGCAATTTACTATTGTATGAGATTGCGATATATGTACTCAGATTCTCTATATCCGTTTGATAATTAACTGTCTTTTTGTTGTTTTGTATTTCTGCCATTTCCAAAAACATACGTTTTTTGGTATTTCTTTCTTTATGTAGTATAGTTGTATTCGGAAAATTAAAGTTGTGTAATTTATTTACGGCGTGTTCAGTTAATGCCGTGCTACATGAATTAGGCGTTGCTATAGAATTTCTAATTGATAACTTATGTTGATTTATACGTTTGTTTAAATACTGTTGGGTTTGTCCTATGTATGTAAACACTCTTTTGGATAAATATTCTGTCACTAATCTAATTCAACTATAACAGCCAACAACTTGTCTAGTATCATTTATTTATGCCATATTAAAAACAAATAAAACAAATATACCATAGTATATTTATTTATACTATGCATATATCAACAGTAAAACATAAAACGTTCTTTGGTAAAAAATAAAACCAAACTAAGTAGACTGGAGTAACTAACATAGTTATCGTTTGTAAACTTTGGTATTAATTTGCAATTCGAGACCCATGCAAATTAATACCAAAATTCGAGATCGAATACTCTTTGTATTGTTACCCTCTTGTTACTCTTTGTTTGTCAATAATATTTATCGTTATGTTAATTAAACGTTATTTTTAAGGCGCATCTAGCGATGTAGACTGAACAATTTTTCTGATAGTTATTGAGGTGTTACATTTTAAATGGAACGCATTGTGTCATGTCATAAACTAAACTGTCTTAATAAAATTCACTTAGGCATCCTAAACCAAAGACTCATTTCGGATATAGCTATAATAATTTATCTTCACGAATGTACTGCTGAATTCGAAGATTAAGCTTAGAAGGAGGGCTTTTTACAGAGATATCTTTATAATACATACTTACGTTTGATGTGGTAGAAGTCTTATCCTTAGGCACTTGCCGTTATGGTCCAGATAAGAGTTTTACCTTTTTCGGATGTCTTAAACGCATATAAATTTATATGTCTGCCTGTTACCATAAGAATTTTAAAAGAAAAACCTTAAGTTTCAGTCTGAAATACAGATTTTATAATATTTTTTTATGGATATCGGTGTTTCAATAAAGTAAACTGAGCGGTAAAAAAACGGTTATCAACACTTGGGGCTTACTTTAATACATACTTGACGTGCCCTAAAGTAGTATAAGATAAACAAATCTAGCCTGTTTTTTTCAAAAGGGCTGCTGCAATTAGGTATAGAAAAGAATCAAATAAGAAACTTTTGAAGTATTTCACTTTATCGGTTCTCGATATACAGGGTGAATCACGAGTCCTGCTACGTATTGATATCCTTATTTGAAGAGATCCAAACTTGGTCAAATTAGAGAGTTACTAGCACCAAATAGTAGTTCCGGAAAATTGTTGAAAAAAACCAGCGGTTCTCAAAATATTTAGAAAAACAGTAAATTTCCAAAAAACTTTAATTCGCTCTAGCTCCGTTATTTATAGGAATTTTCAAAAAAAAATAAATGCGTACATTCATGCATTATTATCTTGGTTATAATCCAACCAGAATTTTTTCGCCGTTTTCTTGTGGACGGCATATTAGAATTTGAACTCACATTCAATAAATGAATACAATTCCTTAATTACAAGATATATTAACACTTTGAGTTAAGGCAACTATTTTATTAATTTAAAGAAACTTATTATTATTTAATGAAATTTATTATTTCTTCAAATAAATCATTTTTTCCGACAAAAATATATTGTTTTGTTTGTTTTAGAAAACTCAAATCTTAGTGTTAAAAAGCAGGTTTATTTGGCCTTATTGAAAGAATAGAGTTATTTAATTTAAAGTAATTTTCTATGTTTTAAAAAACCTTTTTCTCTGTGTGTGAGAAGATAGGTATTTATAATTAAAATAATTAAATGGCATAATTAAATAAATAATGACAGTATATATAATATACTGCCATTATTCCTACAAGAAACTACGAAATGTATGTTTGCCAAGTTCTGTTATTAATCTGGTTAGAATCTTAAGCAACGTTTCCTCCTAATACACTTAATTAAGTCGAACAAATGTCTCCGGCATTAGCGAAAACGGAGGTCGCAAAATCTACATAGATCCTGAACAATTGCCCTGCAGTACAATTTAGTAGCACGCCCGAATCGATTTAAGCGCAATATATCACATTTACTTCTGGTACCACTGACTTAGTTTAAAATTGAATTACAAACTCCGATTGGCAGCACAACTTTGATTTGTTATAGTCAGGGTTAATTGGACAATCTGAATTAAACGATTAGTAATAAAATGGACATAATATTTACTCCCTTATGTTCTCCGTTCAAGTAGGTGCTAATTTCCTGAAAAACAAACGCAATAAACCGAAGGTCGCCCCGAGCCTTTTTCCTATGCGTAAGCGCATTTTCGTCCCATTTCCTACCGCCTTTTCAAAAAACCGCTGCAAAATTTTCGTCGATCGCCATTCGGCGAGAAAGATGGGGCTAGCACCGGCGTTTGTTCTCGCACCTAATGGCTCCGTCACGCCTGCCGAAATCCGAACTTTTCGCGGGACCTCTCGACCCCTTTTCTAATTTTTACGGCTTCGAGAACCGCTTCACGCGAAACTTCCGTCGCGTCCGTCTCAACTTCTTTCTCAGTTTATCTGTCTATGTGTCTGCACCTCCTACGAAAACTGTCAAATTAATTAAACTTCAGATAGGTTAATTTCCTATGAGAAATGTTGCTAACGGAATCGATAGTACTAACTGCCAAACACTTCTGATTACCAAAATACCGAAGCGAAATGCTTTTTCAATTAGAATTTCGGTAAAAATTAATTTTTCAGGTTCGTCAAATTATAAAGAGTGATGCGGTAGCGCAATGGTATAGTCGTAGGATTTCAAACATCGAAATGCTGAATACGCGAGTTCGAATCACGCTGGAGAGAATTTTTTTTGCTTTTTAATTCCAATTATTTACTAGTATTCGTGTTTAGTTATTCTGTTTCATTGTCCGTAGTTTTTATTCTTTCTGCAGGTAAAGTTTGGAATTAATTCGTTCATTTTGACAGCAAAATTCATGTAAAATTCATTATTTTAGCTTACAAAAGTAAATATCTACAATAAATTTGCTGAAACAATTATGACAATATATTTTTTAACGCCGCCGTTACACCTTTTCTAAGGGCGGGCGGGACTCCGAACCGTAACGGAGCACCCCATTGATAAAATTAATAAAAATGTTTACTAAAAAATGAATTCTACTTTCAACATTTAAAAAATGATGATGTTTTACCATCAAGAATAAAGTACCCTTACAATTCATCAAAATATGAATTAGATAATATTAAATATTTAATATTGCCATTGAAATAAATGCTGTGTTAATACCAATTAGATTAGATGTTAGATGTTTATTCGCCAAATACAAATAGATAATTTAATCGGTGGTAAGAAATTTAATTTGACTTTGATTTAAAGAAACTTTTTTGTTTAGTATAACCAAACCTTTTAAAATGGCGGAAATTATTTAGAAAATGACAGAATCGCAATGTTACATATTATCTTATACCCTCTTATTTCAAATGACTAGTGAAACTGCCACCCTCGTAACAAATGGCTCATTCCTTTGAGAAAAGCTGCAAATAAAAAAAAGTATGCCTCCTCTTTAAGAAGTAATAGAAGCAAAATTCCCTACGTAGTAAGAACGAATCGAAATTATCTGTATAGTCAATTATCTGTATAGTCTACAAAAAATACCTCGAACTGACATACATGTAAAATAGTGACAAGGCTTCAGGTATTCCAATTAAAATGTTTACTAATTGGACTATTTTCCCCAGAATTTGCTGAAGTAAAAGCTCGCCTTTAATTAAATTTAACGATGATTAGATTTTTCTGAACAGAAGTTGCTGTAAATGTGCACCCTTTTTTAAAAAACTTCCCTTAAAGTTACGCGTTAACGATGAGTCGAAATTTACGTAAAAGCTGGATTACAGAGAAAAATTACGGTGATTAACCTAATTTGATGGAACTTTTTATAAATTTATACTTATACTTTACTGCTTCAATTGAGTTGGAAGTTTTGGTATGGTAAAATATCAATACACAGTTCGATAAACTAGTTATCACTATCTGAGTATTTGTGAAATTGAGGTTATCTTGGGATTTTACAGTCCTAAGTTGTTTCATGTCGCTGAAGCAGCTAATTGAGTAATATGCCCCTTCTAAAGCTATTCAGCTATACGGAGTAACTTCTCTTGACGAATACACTCGAGAATACACCGTTTGCTGCATGTGGTTTGCTATAGCTCACTGTGGCTCATTATGGCTCGTTCTGGCTCATTGTGGCTCGTTGTGGCTCACTTTGGCCTGCGATGGCCTATTCGCAGGGATGGGTTTGGCAATCATCCTGGCGTACGTATTAAGGAGGAAAGAATGTCAACTTAGTGTTAATGTGAGAGATTAACATCAGTTAATATTTTTCTACTGAATAATAATATTCCGGCCCTTCTTCATACAAGTATCAAACTTCCTATGGTTAATCCTTGTGTATAAAATAAAGGGTTGAGACATTATATTATTATTATTCATAAATTCAAACTTTTTCTGCACTATATGTCACGCCATCCACCACCTCATTCTACGACTTCAGTCGACCTTGCATCAAAAATACACGCAATAAATAACACCTATTAAAGCAGACGTAATAATTTGTTGCCTAGTATATACATATGCATGCGGTTCAGTACTGAACATATTACGCATCGTTATGAAAATTCTGGTTCGATAAACAACGAACCATTGCAATATAGCCGCGGTCAACAGGTTCAACAAATTAGGGTTTGTGTAACTGTAAATTAGTCCTCTAAGCGTCTAAGCTATTTTTAGATATATCCTTATTTATATTTGTATACAGGTCCCAAGTAAATATGTGTTCAGTTTGGAAAAAAAGACGGCAATACTGTAGATAATACCATAGATATATTGTAGGCGTACGGGGTCAAAAACTCCATGTGAAAGCCCATAAGAGCAAAATCGGGTCAAATTTAGCCTACTTGTCAAAAAACATGCTCTTATGGAGTTTTTACATGTATGTTGTGGTGTAGCCCCCGACCAATCAGATTACAGAATTCAAACCACACGCCCGTTCAAACAGGTACTAAACAGCTTTTAAACAGAAAACAGGTATTTTCAAACGGGCATAAAACAGAAAACAGGCATGACAGTGCGTGTGGTCTGCATACTGTTATCTGATTGGTCGGGGATTGCACCACCACTACGTGTAAAAGCTCCATAAGAGGCTGGGTCTTTTTTGACAAGTTGGCCAAATTTGACCCGATTTAGCTCTTATAGGCTTTTACATGGAGTTTTTGACCCCCGTCTACAGTATGTCTACTAAGGTAAATAACATGATATTCGAAAAATAACTCCTAACTCGTTATTTACGGGGTTACGCAGCTGAGAGCCACACCTCTTGTCACCCCACCACTGGTCGCTATATAGTATCCATGTGAAGTGTCAGCTATGACGTCTACCACCCATAGATATTTATATGTCAGCACCCACCCATGCACCGTTATTTTTCTCTTTTTAATACACACTTTACTTGTTATCGTTCTGTCCTTGTCTCCAAATTTAACAAATTTTTATTTGGGGCTCTGTATATTTGTAAATATTGTTAACAAGATAATAAAGGGGAAAGTATCTTTTTACAAAAAAATAAACTTGTATTTGGGCAATAACGTATGGACAATAGTGTATTAAAAAAATGTATTATTACATGATGGTTATTCGAGAAATATAAATGTAATCTATTGTGATTACAGACTAAAATATGTTTTTTACACGAAAAAAGAAATAATCGGTTTAGCAATATCATTTATTTTATGTTATTCTCTTCAGTGCTGCAGTAAACTTTTGGAAGAACGTCAGATTAAATCCCTGATGAGAACCACTTGGCTGCGCCATAACAGTTGGCAGGCTTTGTTACATTTAATGAAAACATAACATTTTATATTTGCTTCCAAATTTTCCTCTGTCCGCACTTCCTTTTCTCCGTTTCTGTCACATTTATATAGGCCCATCAAAGAATATGCTATCCGACTCATATATATTATTAATAAAGGAGCCAGACGACAATATGAAGGCTGTAATATATATACTCTTCTCAACCGAGAGTCTTCGTATGTTATTGTTGAACACAGCGTCTGGAAATTTATTCTATGGAGTAGGTTTTTGGTAATCGTTCTACTCTCTGCTGTTAGCTGTCGGGTCTTTTAGCTTTCAGTAGAGTAGTACAGTAGAGAGAAAGGAAATAATGCAATTTTTTGTCAAGTTGGAAGTTTAATGTCGAATTTTCTGGCGTGACAGCTGTTAACAGCTGTTAATAGCTTATTTGGCGTTGTCATTGAGTAATCATACTTCTCAACAGCTGTGGATAACTACAAGTAGTAAAGAGTATCTCACAAACTCGGCCTAATAAATCAGATCAGATATGTTCTTATTGAAATTATTTAAATACAGGGAGCCCGTTTTTCGAGTCCCACCACGTGTATCTCGCTTGTCTTTAGAGATGAGAATACGGTTAAGTTAGGCAAAGTTGTACACTTTTAACGACGATGACGATGATGGTTACGATCACAACTTGATATTTCGTTTTATATTTGTACAAAAATTCAATTTTTTTTTAGTTTGGTAAGTGTGTTTTGAAAACAAAAGGGACATTTTGTTTATCAAGAATTTTGACAGTACAGTCACAATTATAAAGTTTTCGTTTGGATTTCTGTTAATTTTACCAAAAAAATTACAATCTAATACTTTCAAAAATGGAACAACATAGTAGGACATTTTAAATGTATTTGTATTATATGCATGGTGTTTCATTTCGAATAAAAAATTAACCTATCTTCCGCCTAATCAAAACTGAAAGTAAAATTGAAAAGACGTAAATGAAGAAGATCCAGGCCATCAAAAATATCTGCAGACAGTTGATAGATACCGGAACCTCGACCTCGTTCTAGTCCTAGAAATCATCAGGAGGCGCGGAGTTAAGTTCTTCGTGCGTGCCGAGACGCACAGCAACCCGCTAATCCAGAAAGCCGTGGACTACGATCTCGATGCGGCCAAGACTCCAACTGCTGGACCCAGGATGAGAGTAAGGTCTACTTATGTTTCTGATTCCATGACCCCCAGACCTTCCTCCGAAGCTGCGACCGCCGATAGCGGTCGCGTGTTCACTTCGAGTACCCTTCCCTTACCCGGCACAAAGCACAAAGCTAATGGGCCTGTTGGCTCCTTTAGAGCTCCATCCCCCACTACACTGGCACTCCTGACCTACCCTAGACCACTACTCAGGACGGGAGCGGCACTTGCCGCCCCTGCTCGAGACAGACTACCCCCGGTGGGTTAAAGGCGAAGAAAGAAGGCAAGATAGACGAGCACCAGAAGATCCTACCCACCCAGCCTGCAGGGTGGAGCCAGGAAAGGAAAAGGCTCTACGAATCACCCGCACCTATCACTTTTGTGAACGGGATTGATGAAGGATGAGGTCACCTCTACGAGGCAGTCCAGCCCTATATCGAAAGGGAGGGTAAAGAGGGATAATCCCTCTCGGCCCCAAACCATTCCAAGTCATGACCACGGTCAATGGATATTGGGGTTTACGGGGTCTAATGTACGATTAAATGTATAGTACCTAACCTAACCTTCTATAATGAATTTACTTATGCAATACAGGGAATCTAAAATAGGATGAATTGTACAATGACTAACCTCAGTTTGTGTCATAAATAAAATCAATAACAGCGTCGACGATGTCTCAGTAATATAACATACTGTATAAAATTTATATTTATAATAAAATAGTAGTATTTGGATCAAATATCTACTAGATATTTCTACAATGCACTACACTGACAACAATTCACTCAATAACCCCGCTGACATCGTCGAGTCCTTTAAGCATTATTTTGAGAGTGTTCTGATTCGATCAGGTGCCACAGATTTTGAAAATATTAGCAAAAACATGGATGTTAACCTGCCCTCAGTAAATATCAACTATTTATCTTGTGATGAAATAATAACATCAGCAAAAAAACTCAAGGACAAATTAACTTGCGGTCCGGAATTGATTCCTAGTTTCTTTGTCAAGGATTGTTGTCACGTGTTAGTGCAACCATTAGCCACATTGTTTAATCTGCTACTTAAACAGGGCAGTTTTCCTGATGTTTGGAAAGTAGCAAGTGTCTGTCCCATTCTTAAGAATGGTGATCCAGTTGATATAACTAACTATAGACCCATCACTTTATTGTGCAATTTTGCGAAGGTTTTTGAGATGTCCCTATACAGTAGAATTTATCCTCTTTTTAAAAATATTATATCACCTGTACAGCATGGTTTCATGGAAAAAAGATCAACTAACACAAATCTTGTTTGCTTTAACCAGTTTATTTCTAATGTCATTGATCATCACGGTCAGGTGGATGTATTGTATACCGATTTCTCGAAGGCCTTCGATAGGATTGATCATAACATACTTTTGCATAAACTTAAGAATTACGGATTTTGCGATAACTTACTAAAGCTCTTTTCGTCTTATTTATCATGTCGTTTCCATTATGTCACATATAGTGGATACAACTCGAGTCACTACCTTATTACTTCTGGAGTACCTCAGGGCTCTAATTTGGGTCCTCTACTATTCTCTATTTTTATTAACGACATTACTACTCTTCTCAATTGCAATCAGTTAATCTATGCGGACGACTTAAAACTGTATTTTTCTATATCGAGTATAGATGATTGTGCTTTTCTTCAAAATGATTTGAATGCGGTTGCGAGATGGTGTGATCTGAATAACTTACATTTAAATATGTCGAAGTGTAAAGTAATTTCTTTTACACGTAAATTGAATCCTATACTTTTCAACTATGAAATTAACTCAGACTTCTTGATACGTGCAAAGTCCATCAAGGATTTGGGTGTTTACTTTGACGATAGGTTAACATTTTCGGAGCACATACAACGTATAGTTTCTTCTTCTCTTAGGATGTTAGGTTTTGTGATAAGGCAAGGTCGTGATTTCCTCGGTAATGATGTATTGTTCAGGTTATTTTATGCATATGTCCGCTCCAAGTTAGAGTATTGTTCACTTGTTTGGAATCCTATGTATAATGTTCATATCAATCTCATCGAGTCGGTTCAAAAAAGGTTTTTAAAATTCCTCACGTTTCGTTCAGACAGAAGATATCCTGCAAGAGGCTGCGACTATAAACTTTTGTTAACTCGTTTTAATTTTGACTCACTACAATTTAGAAGATACTTCCACAGTCTGAAATTTTTACACGCACTCTTGCATAACCATATCGACTGTCCTGATATATTAAGCCAGTTAAATTTTCTAGCAGTTAGATCAGCCAGTCGTGCTCCACTAACATTTTATTGTTCTGCTGTCGACACTAATCTTGGATTAAAGTCTCCCATTAGCGTTATGACACGTAGCTATAATGGCATTTGTAACTCCTGTGATGTCTTTAACTGTAATGTAAAAAGTTTACATAATGTTTTTAGAAGCGTTAGTCAACTTTAAATTTTGATACTTTAATTAAATCGAATTTGAGCACTTACTTATATATACATGTTTTTTTTTTGTTGTGGTTTAAGTCACACTGTAGGTTTGCATACACGTATTTTTTTTTCACTTTTGATCTTTTCATGTTCTTTTATATTATACTTTGTTCTGTAATTGGTGTTTACACTGTTGGACAAATAAAATTATTATTATTATTATTATTATTATTATTACATACATACTGTGGGATAACATCTACTTAAAAGATAATAATAGTGTCTCTACCCCCTCATTCTAATCACAAAGAAGTCTGAGACCTGTTAGGGAGAGGGAGCGGCATATTATTATTCGACAGACCTCATTTGTGCCTGAGGAACGTCGGTAAGCCGTCATCATCATTCGGTGCTGGAATGAGAAAACCCTCATTAGTTAGGGGGGACAAGTCAAACATCAACTGATTTTAATCTCTCACATTAACACCAAGTTGACATTCTTCCATCCTAGGCATGCACGCCATGATGGTTGTCAATCCATCCCTACGAACAGACCTTAATAACGAGTAAATAATTGAATTAAAAATTGTCTGACGGAATGGGGATTCGAACCCACGACCTCTGGGTTAAGCGATTGGCACACTAAACTCTGAGCCACCGACCCGACGCGAAAAGATAAATATATCTATAGTTTGAAGAATTTCAATTATTAGTGAAATACTAAAAGGTATGTTGACCCTCTAGTTTAGTTTGACCTGATCTGAAACCATAAATAAGAGTTATGGGACCATTACAGCTAGTTTTCCTATAAAAATTCTGCCGTCTACATTCAAACGAATATATTTTATTTCGAAATGACACTACAACTTTCTACCGTCGTGAAGCAACTTTTCCGTGCAAAATTAATACCACGCAAGATAAATAAAACATTTCCTCCAAAACTTCCAGCAGCCGGTTAAGGTATTGATTAGAATTTGTAAAACTTGCGCTATATTTCAGCGGCAGACAGAATACCTACCTCTTTCTAGCGCTTTATTCACAAAAGTGCAAGTTTGTTCGTTATGCCGACAGTGGCGGACTTATACCTTCTACCATTGGGGGCAACTGGGGGGGTCTGAAAGTATTACTCTAAAAGAAAGCGTTTTATTATAGTTTTCCTAATACAATGAACCAATTGCTCCCGTTTATCTAAGAGTTCGGAACAATAAACATAAAAAAGTAAAATAAAAGAAAGTAAAAAAGTGAAAGTATAGTATTAAAAAATTAAAATTAAAAAAAATATTTCGGAAAATGAGAAAAAATAACAGGCACTGTTAAACTGAAATATATATAAAGTGAATACTCGAAGCGGATGGTTCTTTATGAAACATCGTGAAAATTGTTTTGAAAAAAACATTGATCTCATTTAGATGTTCCAAGCAATATATAGAAAACACTCTATATACTAGTATTTCGGCGTATTAGACCTTTTTCAATAGAGTAAATGTCTATTACTCTACTGTCTATGTCTATTACTGTACTGTCAGTAATAGACATTTACTCTATTGAAAAAGGTCTAATAAGCCGAAATACTAGTATATAGTGTTTTCTATATATTGCTTGGAACATCTAAATGAGATCAATGTTTTTTTCAAAACAATTATGAAATATATGTGTCACACATAAAACAATCGTCCTTAAAAAATTGGGGAACTAAATTCCAACTTATTTTACATCCTCTACCACCACTGCATTATCATCATCATGATCTTTTTCATCGTTCAACATGGTATTCTTTGACTTATGATCAAAATTTGGTCACTTTTTTAAAATTATTATCATCATCCACCTTCAGAACATATTTCTATGATTGCGTAGCTTATTTTGATCTTGCTAAAGTAATTAAATATTTAGATCACGATAAAAATGGAATCAATAGTGTTGAAATATTTCAGTTCTATTTTTTTACAATTTAAAATTTACCTTTTCTAAAACCCTAAAGAGATTTTAATTAAAGAGTCCAGATGGCTATCACGTGCAGTTCCTTTAACAATAATTTCACTCTCCGTAATCTTAAAGAATGCCTATTTTTAGGGCGCCTGCCCTACCAGATATCCTACGAGATCCTTAATCCGGGTAAAGGGAGGTATTATCTCTAAAGACATAAAGAAACTTTAGGGTTGGAATGTGCACTCTTTATCCAAATACAACTCCGGGCAACCAAGACAAGGAAATAATTTGTTGGCTGAGACTTTTTATTTTCCAAATTATACAGGGTGGGCAAATAAGAGAGAACGCCGGCTGTATCTCGGAAACCGCTTATCGGAGAATTCCCGGAAAAAAATTTTAATAGTAAATATGGCCAAGATATGTCGCTGGAAATTGTTTTCAAGTTCCTAAAATGACCGCTAGGGGCATAACGTCCATGGCCAACTAGAAAAATGAACTTTTCTCGAAAATTTGCCTAATAAAGTAGTACCGGAAATAAGTAAATATTAATCTAGAGGAAATTTGAAACATTTCTGTGCAACTAGTTTTTTTCTATCTTTTAAAATAAAGTGGTGGGGGGGCGCCAAACTTTCCTTCCTTTAAACGTTAATAACTCGGCTCAGGATAAACCGAATCTAACAAACTTAGTCTCATTAAAAAGAGCTTTTTTTTATGCGTATTTAGACTCGTGAAAGCTGGTTTTGTTACTTGTATTATAGCCGCTAGAGGGCGCTGTCTGCCAACATAACAAATATGGCGGATTTTCTAGAAAATTTCAAATGACAAGGTATATTTATTGTCACATATTTAAATAAAGGACAACAATCCCTAAAATTCAGTGAAAACCGCAGCTTTCTATCTCATTCCTAACGGAAGATATTACCAAAAGAATTGCAACTGGAGATTGGTGATGTAACCTTTCACCTTAGCATTTAAAATCGACTCGTGATAGCCTATTATTAATAAAATATAAGAAAAAAAAACTGTTGCGGAACTAAAAAGTCGATAGTGCTTGTAATTTTTTCAAAAAATATTATATGAGATAAAAGTAAAAGTTTAAAAGTATAAAAAAATTTAAACAAATTAAACTGATGCGGCAAATGCTGACTTTGTAAATGTATTCTTTATGAAATAATGTGGTGGCCCTGAAAACGACTGATTTATTTGGTGACGTGATGTTCAAGGGCCTCTCAAATGTTCAAAATATCGCCCACGATGGGCGATATTTTGAACTTTTGAGAACATTTCAATGCACAGTTCCAATCATTCTTGGGTAGATGAAACTGCAGTTTTCACTTCTGGCACGGGAATACACCTTAATACGTTCGATCATCCCTTCCCTTGTGGCGACAAGCCTCATTGCGTAAATTAGTTTTTTTAATTGCCCCCATAAATAAAAGTCCATACAGGTCAAATCGGGGATCTATAGAATAGATAGATATAATCAATTTAATTTTCAACTTGTTTAATATAATACCTAGCCGGGTTTCGTCTACCCAAGAACAGTTGTAACTGTGTATTCAAAACGATGGGCGACATTTTGAACATTTGAGAGGCCATTGAGCATCACGTCCTCAAATAAATCAGTCGTTTTCAGAACCACCACATTATTACATAAAGAATTCATTTACAAAGTCAGCTTTTGCCGCATCAGTTTAAATTTGTCTCAAATTTTTATAATTTTTACTTTTATCTCTTATTATATTTTTTGAAAAAACGACAATTACTAACTTTTCAGTTCCGCAAGAGTTTTTTCTTTCTTATATTTTATTAATAATAGGCTATCACGAGTCGATTTTAAATGCTAAGGTGAAAGGCTACATCACAAATCTCCAGTTGCAATTCCTTTGGTAATATCTTCCGTTAGGAATGAGATAGAAAGCTGCGGTTTTCACTGAATTTTAGGGATTGGTGTCCTTTATTTAAATATGTAACAGTAAATATACCTTGCCATTTGAAATTTTCTAGAAAATCCGCCATATTTGTTATGTTGGCAGACAGCGCCCTCTAGCGGCTATAATACAAGTAACAAAGCCAGCTTTCATGAGTCTAAATATGCACAAAAAAAATCTCTTTTTAATGAGACTAAGTCTGTTAGATTCGGTTTATCCTGTGCCGAGTTATTAACGTTTAAAGGAAAGAAAGTTTGGCGCCCCCCCACCACTTTATTTTAAAAGATAGAAAAAAATTTGTTGCACAGAAATGTTTCAAATTTCCTCAAGATTAATATTTACTTATTTCCGGTACTACTTTATTAAGCAAATTTTCGAGAAAAGTTCATTTTTCTAGTTGGCCATGGGCGTTATGCCCCCTAGCGGTCATTTCAGGAACTTGAAAACAATTTCCAGCGACTTCTCTTGGCCATATTTACTATTAAAATTTTTTTCCGGAAATTCTCCGATAAGCGGTTTCCGAGATACAGCCGGCGTTCTCTCTTATTTGCCCACCCTGTACAACTCGTTACCCGGTTATCAGAGACGTATGTTTCAAATAAAATTACGGGTTAATTCAGTTCGACTGAACTACAACTTCACGGTCGTATTTTTTATTTTTTAATTATTGTTATAACAAATCTGATTAATGTTTGTCTCATTTCTAGAGAGAGTAGTTTATGATAGATCTGGAATAACCCAAAGGTATTATTATTAAAGATATTATTAAGGTATTATCGAGCTGGTGGCTCAGGGCTTAGCGTCTCGATCGCTCAACCCAGAGGTCGTGTGTTCTAATCCCCATTCCGCCAACAATTTTTCATTAAATTGTTTACTCGTAGATAAAGGCTTATTCGCAGGGATGGCTTGGCAACCATCCTGGCGATGGCCTAGGATGGGAAGAATGTCAACTTGGTGTTAATGTGAGAGATTAAAATCAGTTGATGTTTGACTTGTCCCCCTAACTAATGAGGTTTTCCAGGTTTCCCTCATTCCAGCACTGAATGGTGGTTAGGGCCTACCAACGTAAGTCGTTCCTGAGGCGCAAATGCGGCCCGCGAAATAATAATATGCCGCCCCCTCTCCCACACAAGTCTCAGACTTCCGGGCTAATCCTTGTGATTAGAATGAGGGGTAGAGATATTATTATTATTATTATTATTATTATTAGACTAATAAAACTTGTATCATGATATTTTATGATTTCCCATTTAGAAAAAGGGGATGCCCAAGTGTCCTAGGACAGGAAATAATTCGGACCTCCCAGAAAAAGGAAAAGAGTTTGGTTATACATATTATGTGAGTTAGTTCTTAAGTTGCTATCGAAGTAGACAGACGTCGAAGAATTGTAATCCATTATTTTTAAGTCATTTAGTGTAGTTTTCTTTATGATTAAATAAAGCCTTGGTAATTACTTCTCGATATGTCGCACTAGGTACATATATGTATATGTAGAATCAGTAGAATCAGAGAATCTAGAAGAACTAGAACTCATAGAATCTAAG
Source organism: Pogonocherus hispidulus (assembly GCA_963924545.1). Lineage (NCBI taxonomy): Eukaryota > Metazoa > Arthropoda > Insecta > Coleoptera > Cerambycidae > Pogonocherus > Pogonocherus hispidulus. The sequence goes on from OZ004698.1 coordinate 9,497,922, forward strand.
AGGTCGCACATTTTAAACATATATATAATCATATAGAGTGTCATATATAAACCGGACCCATATCAAACTTATCATTTTTTAAATAGAATAACATGTCTTATTTCATATTTGAAGGATCATTCTTCCTATGGGTTTAGTATCAATTTTCTACAATTTTATAAAATTGAAGAAAATAGAGATATCGCAAAAAGTTGTAGTTTTAACCCCACAATGAATATACTGGAAGAGAGAGAATTTATTTCTAAATAACATGATGTAAAAAATACAGGGTGATAATTGACTTAAAAAAAATATAACGGGAGATATAGGACATTTGGCACTATTAAATTTGTCTTTACTCTAAGCATACCTTAGGCTCTTTCCCTTTGCCAAGAACTGAATAACCCGTGCCAAATTAAAAAAGTTATAAAGGTTCTTGCAAACCCTTGCACCTTTCAGTTTTTTTTATAAAATAATAATTTTTATGTCAAATATCTGATTTATTGGTTTGTAACATATTTTTCACTCAGAATTTTACATTATTTTCGGAAATGTAAAAATATATAGGGTGTTTCATTTAAAATAAGCACGATGATATAGACTTCCGGTAGTGAAAGTGAAAATAACCGAAAGTGAAAATATTTAAAAAAATAGATCTTCTGCCGAAATGGATTTATATCTCTATTAGTTTTGGAGATATGCGTATCTCGCACATTTTTATATGCGGTAAGAGATTTTTTTGCACTCAAACTTTTGGAATTGATTTTGCACGCTAGCTGAAATGAACTGCTTTCCTATTACCGCGTTAACTGTAATGAACTTCGTTCGTTAACAATATGTGTTCGCAGCTCGCTTGTGATGTCGAAAAATCAAAGTGCCGACGAGGAGTGCCGCAACTTATAGTATTTAGTAAACTCTGCTGCCACTATTTATTTTATACCCTGCTATCCAAAACAAAACCTACATTACCAATCACTTTTATCACTTTAAGGAAGGAAGAAGTAATAATGCATTTAAATTATCTATTTGCAACTTCTCTCTACAATATATTGATACTAGTATTTACTACCTCCTTGGAAGGGTCGGAAATAGCCCTATAAAATAAATGTTATCAGCCCTGAATAAACACCCCTATGGCGGCGCCCCTGTCGTAAACCGGCTATAAATATTTCCCCTGAAATATTCACCCCATAAAAACTTGTTATGCTGCGATAGAATTTTATGCCCGCTACCCGCTCTCGTAAATAACATTCGAAGTGACTGTATCAGTTCGTATGCAAGGGTCGAACAACATCCCTCGCCAGCATTAGGCGATATGCGTTCTGCATAATGTAGAGCCGTTCTATCCACGGTTCTCCTGGACAGAGATGGCTTCGAATATTGAAAATAATAATAATCTCACCTCTCACCCAGTCTAAGATAAAATAAAACACCCACACCAATAAAAGCCGAACACAGGAAATAAAATTCAAATAAAAATGAAAAGAGAAAGAGTCTCAAAATATGTTCTCTAAACCTGAAAAGAATGGATACATTCCCAGTCGAGTTTACTTTTAATTTTAAATAATTATTTAAAACCCATCGATTTCTATTTTTGACGAAATTGGCATGTAGCTGTTGTTAGAAGGCGGCGCGGTTACCCGCAGCACTCAGGTCTTTCGACCCATTGTGCCTGCCGCTAGTCGAGAGCTATTGGAAGATAGCCGTGCTATGCGCATAGGCGAACGCTCATTCCAGGGGAAGCTCTCTAATGTCCTGGAGCAGGAGAAACGCTACACCCAGATGTTTGTGTCTCTTGATCATGTGGCAGGCACACCGACAGAGGATGCGAATGGAGTCCTCGTCATCGTGTCCGCAAAACCTGCACCTTCTAGCTTCACTAAGGCCGATAGTGTTAAGCTGCTTGTTGAGATGTCCGTGACCTCTCAGCAGTCCTATGACAATCCTTATGCTGTTACGACTCAGCGCAAGTATTGATCGGGTTGCGTTCGACCAAGGCCCTTCAATTAAGAGTCTGGCTTGTCGCAGCCCAGTCCCGTTCGACTATTCTTCCTCTGATCTTTTCTTGATCTAGTTTTCAATAGACCTTGTTTCATAACTAGGCAGAAGCCCGAGAACTGGTTCGAGCTCAGTAAATGGTATACTTGAGCATCTTTTAGCCAGTCCATCGGCTTCCTCATTTCCTGTTATGTTGTGATGACCCGGTACCCAGGTCAATTTTACCTGCTTGTTCTGTCCCAATTGGGTCAGACCATTAATACATTCTAGGACCGCCCTGGAGGTGATCCTGTAGGAGATCAAGGCATGTAAAGCCAGCCTGACTGTCAGTGCATATCTGTATATGCTGATTAGAATATCTCCTTTTGAGATTTTCCTGAACACATGCGGAGATTGTAAACACTTCCGCCTGAAAGACCGTGGCATACTTTCCCAAGGAGAAGGATAGTCTCGCCCTCGGACGCACGCTTCGGACTCCCGCCCCTGAGCCCTGGTCTGTTTTGGACCCACCCGTAAACCAGACGAACCCATTCGAAACCTGAGCATCAGGAACGAAGTTTGCATACTCAGTGTGAAACATACAGAAGATATTTATTTGAAGGAGATGACGAAAACAACTAATCGACATATTAAAAAAACGTATGTTGTAAGGGCGCACTAAAAAAGTTAGCGAGAAGTTATCCTCAGTGGTTAAGGAAATATATTTTGCAGGCACATAGTACTATCTTCGTTCTTCATCGCTACAGTTCTGAAATCTACATTTTTTTGTACAGCTGCAAGTGTTTTCAAACAGCTGAAACTCAATTTTTTTAAATGGAACACGCTGTATTTCTTATCCCCATTGAAAAGGACAGATAAATATCTTCAATTTGTTTCTTATTTCAATGGCATGTCTAAAACTTCTTCGGAACTTCTACGGAATATTTAAATTACGGTAAAATTTTATGCGCTTGGTCCAAAGAGGGCACTACGGTGTGTTTCTCATCACTACTACTACTTTTATTAACATAAACGTCAGTGAAATATTTTCTTGTCATAGGTAATTTTGCGAAATCTTGCTGTAGATGTTCTACTGGTTTTGGATATTCCCTAGATTTTCTCAAAAACCCTTAAGTTTAGACATGCCATGCAAAGGAAACCAATTAAAGATATTTATCTGTCCTTTTCAATGTGGATATGAAAATTTGAAAATGAAGCACCCCAAAAAGGGTTTTCCATTAAAAAATTGTACAAGTTTGGTTCACCCCTCTGCTCTTTACCACCCTGTATTTCAAAATAATTCGCATGGCTTTATAATAAATATGGCTTTGCATGATATACATAATGCCCTAAACTAAAAGGAAAAAAATGTATGTTCTAAATATATCTATAGTAACTAATGGGCCGAGGCGTCTTAGGCGACTCACCCTGTAGAAAATTTACAAATTGCAAAGGCCAAAACTTACAGAGATTAGCAAATCGGTTACTCTCTGAATGAGTGATGGATGGAGTAATAATTGAAATACGATTTGAGGGTACCTCTAGAGCCCAAACATCAGATTTCCTCCCTAACACTTTTTTAATAAAAATTCTGCAGATTATAACTATTTTTTAACACTATTATTCTTTAATGTACCTTATTATAAACATATAGATAATGCGAGTTGATAAAACAAAGGGTTCCCTTAATATATTAGTGTATAAAATATGGAGGAATAACTTAAATTAATGTTTTTATGGCTCAAATATTAAACTTGCAGTTTACGAGGGTCACTACAATTTATTACGGCTATTAAACTCGCATAATCGATTAAGACGAAGAAAAATTCAGCAGTAAAAACGGTATAACGACTTAATAAATATACTCGGAGAATATACTTTACAATAAACTTTGCCACGTTTTATAGCGATATTAATGCTAAGAAAATCTATTCCCTGGTTGCCTATGCAATCGGACAGCTCTCAGTGGCGGCTCGCGGCTTTCTGGCTTGGGTGGGCAAATTCAAATTTTTCTTTTCCTTATGACTAAACACCTAACTATTGGCGATTCCAAAAATGAATGCGCCCTCTGCATTAAAATATTTTAACCTGCTTAAAAGGTAATTTTTGAAGGCTTATTGCTGATATAATGATAAATAACATGTATTTGGGTTTGTTTAACGTAATAATTTAGTGATGCTTGTGATTTTTTGGTATTATAAAGTTAAAAACGACGTGATTAGTATTTGTACATCTTTATTTTTACATTTTAAAAAGGGATTGAAAAGAAATCAGCACAACACAAACTACCTTGTTTATGGGTGTCATTCCACAGAACGTGTCAATAGAAGTGTTTAGATAGAAGATAGGTAGAAGTTTGGCCCTAGTATAAAAAATTGTTTCTCACTCATTTCTCCAAAAGGCATGTAACAATTTATTAACAGGGAACACGTTTATTTATAGAACATACCCACTTTGTTGCAGTTTGTCTATACTTTTCTGTTAGTTTTATAAAAACAGAATATATTTTAATTTAAACATTATTTAACAAGAAACAAGCACTAGTATGGTATCACCATGCAGTTTATTACACTTATTTTAGGCCAAAATGTAAGTAAACAAAAACTAGGGTACCTGTTTCAACCCAAAAAATTCATATAATAATTAGCAATGAAGCACTTATGGGACGTTTGACTGCTTTTACCACTCTTTTTAGCCTTTATTTCACCCTAACTAGCACATGAAGTCGCTATATTTATGGCAGTTCAATGCTAAATTGCTAGATGATGTGATATGAAATGCAAAATTTTTACTCGTCTTCCTCCATATTTGTTTACAATTTGCAGCGCCCTCATCGGTAATCTGATTCGCCAATATAAAAACGTTGGCTAATCGCGAAAAATATAGCAGTGCTGCGAGAATAACCGTAGCCCACGTTAACTAGTACCGTGGGCTACGGAATAACTAACCAATCCGATGAAGCACGAATATGTCCGACGGGTAAGCCCAAGGTAAAGATGCCAACCACCCAAAGCACCAAAGGCCACTTCTAAATTTTTCATCTTATTTTATTAAATAAATTATTAAAGGCCTTTACACTTCTTGATCAATTTGTAATCAGTGGTATAGTAACCTGTTCTAGATTACTCTGGAAATTTTCTGCTCTACTTGTGTTGATATGGCACATGGAACACACTCTTACCTTGGCATTACATTATCGAAGTTAGTTACATCCTGCGTCCTACTTTTCATATTAATTTTAGACTCAATAAGAAACGACCCTGGTGTTTTTGAAAGAGTTCGGGAGTCTATGAGGGGAAGATTGGATGGTTGCATCCGAGCTGGAGGTAGCCATTTTGAACAATTGTTGTAGGTTCAGAAATGTTACATGTAATTTTTAGTAATAAATTGTTATTTGTTGAAATTTTTTTTCGCCCTATATCTTCGCAACAAAGCGCTATTTCAAAAATCATCAAAGGATAAAATATCCTTAGAAGAGTCCAAGGAATAACCTCTTGAATTTTTGCCACATGTTTAACTAACACCCTGTATATTAGTTCATGCCTACTTCAGATTATATTTTATTATATATTTTTTAAACTATAAATACGTATATAAGTACCTCTATTTATGGGGAAGAGCCGCCACTGGCAGCTTTAAATCCTTAGCTTCATTTAAAATTAAGACAATGCAGATTTTATTATCGGCTTCAGAAGCAGCAGGACATTGATAAAGGAGTAGATATTAACTGTTAATTACTATTAATATTAGACTTGCGCCCAGTGAACGGCTTAAATCCATATTATAGGTTGCAAAAACGTAGTAGCCTTTCGGCGAAAAGATAAAAAAACAAGATTAACAGTTATTGTTATTAGTTCACTTTACATTTTGCAATATATGGTCTTTTTATCGGTTCAATATCATCATTCTTAACAGTTTATTTGTTACAAAATACAAAATATCATTTATGTTAAATTTTTATTATTATATGCTTTGTACGGTGTACAAAGCATATAATATATGCTCAAGGTATAAATATAAGGTATTCCGTGTAGAATAAGTATAGAAACCCCTATCTAATTACACTAAAAGCTGAGAATGTACATATATATTGATATAAATTTAATATATTTAAACACATTAACAAATTGCTTGGTAACTTAAATTCTTTATAACTGTCACAAGACGCATAACAGACATTTTTTATGGAAAGGATTATTGGAAAATGAAATTCTCCTTTATTTCCATTATTAAACATATTTATATTTATTTGCATCAAGAAAATTTGGAGGCACTATAAAAAAACATGCAACGACATAATGTATGAAACTTTGGGTATTTGGGGTTTAAATGGTGGTGAATAAGGTAGTGTAGTCAAATTTCTAATAAAAAATCATAGCAAGCCACGAGATAATATTATCTTCTTAGCAGTATGTTCCTTACATGTGTCTATAGAGACTCCCTACTCTGAAAGAAATTGACATTAAAATCACTCACCCTGTGAAATTCTACATTGGTGTTCCGGATCAAATCTGTACTGCACTGTATCGTATATACAGGGTGCCCATTATCTATCTCCTTACATGGCTAACTTTGTTAATAGTGGAGATAGAGAATTGGTTAAATTAGCAAAATTGGGCAGAATTACAAGAGGAATTCAGTGCCTCCTTCAAATTTAATTTTCAACTTTTCGAGATATTTTGAAAAAACTGAAATTCGCCAAAATTTTTAAACTCGAATATCTCGAAAACTATAAAAGATACAAATAATATAAAAATACTGTGTGATAGTGACTTTAAGTGACAATACGGTGATATTGAAAATTTCACGGGCATCTTAGTTTTCCAGAAAAAAAATTAAGTTATGTTTTTTTAAATGGCAACCATAGTTGGCTATGGTATCAATAAAAAGCTTATTTTTTTCTGATTTCAAAAATATAATATTTAATAAATCGTATCTTTCTTCGTTTGTGTACATTACATAATAACTATTTTAGATGAACGTTTAATTTTGACGTTTATAATGTGACTTTAGTGTGATCTGACATTTATATTTTATTGTTGTTTACTGATCTACGTTTGTTTTTCATAGCTTACTATGTTAATAAACTATTTGTTCATTACAGTAAACAAAAGAAAAGAGCATATTAAATATTATATTTTTTAAATCAGAAAAAAATAAGCTTTTTATTGATACCATAGCCAACTATGGTTACCATTTAAAAAAACATTACTTTATTTTTTTTTTTCAAAAACTAAGATGCCCGTGAAATTTTCAATATCACCGCTGAATTCCACGTGAAAAACACTATCACTTTTATATTATTTGTACCTTTTATAGTTTTAGAGATATTCGTGTTTAAAAATTTTGTCCATTTTCAGTTTTTCCAAAATATCTTGAAAAGTTGAAAATGAAAATTAAATCTGAAGAAGGCACTGAATTCCTCTTGTAATTCTACCCAATTTTGCTAATTTAAACAATTCTCTATCTCCACTATCAACAAAGTTAGCCATGTAAGGAGATAGATAATGGGCACCTTGTATATCGCAATAATACAACTAAAATCTTAAATAAGAAAGGCATTACTGTAAAATAAAAACAATTATAGTATCTGGTCATAAAAGCCTTTTTTTGTGTGATCTAACATCATCGTTACATTTTTTTGAATTCTATATTAACGAATAAAATACTGAGAACAAAAACTAACGTAGTTTTTTACATAACACAAAACACTATACTGGACTCAATTCGCGTTTTGCAACCAAGTTGGCATCATCTGGAGATGATTAAAACTAGTTTAGATAGTTATAATCATCTCCAGATGATCCCAACTTGGTTGGCCAAACGCGCACCGAGTGCAGTATAGTGTTTTAGTGTTATGTGGAAAACTACGTCAGTGTTATCTTCACATCAAAGGTTTCAACACCTCTCAAGACAGAACATATATAAAGCACAGTAGAAAATATCAATCGCTATTCCTAAAATTAACTTACCTACTAAAACTACTATTTCTTGTCTTTGATGTGGAGGGTGAAACCTGTAAACCACCCTTGGCAACGTCACTAACTATCATTGCTGCCACTCACAAAAAAGTAATGCTAGATTATTCACTTTTAATTGGGAAAATGTTACTAGCGCGAAAATGGTAATAAATTCACTGAAGATTCCGATAAGAAATCCGGGGAAAGCTAATAACATGGGCGTGCGCCTAAAATATGAAAAACACGGTCTCTAAGTTTGTGGAAAGAAATGGTCCTTTATGCCAATTATCTAAAACGCCCTGATTTTAAAATTATAATATAAATAATGCATAACCACAACAACACAACTGCTGCAAAAATGTTAAACTAGCTTCTAGGTAATAATACTTGGCCCAAAATAGCATTTTATAGTTCACACAACTCTATTTCAAGGCGATAGATACTTACTTGTCTTCCGCCATATTTATTTTATAATGCTGAGCGCGATCTATGGGTAACTGGAATGGCCAATAATTGTATTTTACATTCAAGGAAGTACAGTATTGTAAATATAGTATTTTCATTTCATTGTTTCCAGAATCTTCGAAATACAAACTCACTGCATCGCTGCATCTAAAGTACAAGTTTATACGAAGCTTAAAGTATCCTTGGGAATTTCTTTTCGAATGTAGTTCTACGCAGTGTTCAAATCAAGATGTATTAACACAAAAGTGATATTTGTATTTATACGGATTTGGATAAAATATTATCTAATAAAGAACTTATTTTCGGATGAAATACGTAAAATAATATACTCAATTCAGTGTCATATGTACGTTTAAGAAAAACACTTTCTCTTAATTTGTATGTGGAGAGAAATATTAGTTGTTTTCCTCCACCCATGTATTTGTTTTTGATATCGTTCAGCAATCCGGAACTTTTTGTTTTCTAAAATCGATTAATCAGAACAATGTTAGCATTTTGCGGTTTGCCATTGCCGCTACAATTTACAACTAGGCATATTCAAATGTTGGCCAATTAGAACGATATTTGCATTGCTTTGTACCTATGCAAAAATCGCTTTTGCCCTAACCTGTTTTAGTTGCACAATTATTGAACCTTTTTAAGTAGTCAGAACGCATAAGCCCGGGCTTCGCCACCCAGAATGGACCCTACTTAGGGCTCCTGTGGTCCCAGGTTACGTCACGTTTTACGTCATGTCTTAATAAAATGTCATGTTATGTTATGTTATGTCAAAAAGTGTCACAACGTGACACTTTTCAGGATAACGTGACGTAAGACGTGACGTAACCTAGGACCACAGGAGCGCTCAGGGGGTCTCATTCTGGGGGGGGGGGCGAAGCCCAGGCTCAAGCGTCCTAATGACTATTTTTTTTATCAATTCGATACAATATCTCAGACTCAGTAATAATCCTTGCATCTGCCTTTTACAGATGTCCTGACAACGGGCCCAGGGCCACCAGGATGCCAGCGGACGAGGACTATGGCCGAAGCAGACAGATCTCGTTACAGCAGCATGCCTCCCAGTCGCCGTCGTCTATATCCATTCAGTGTCCTGCTGGTTGCGCTTCTGGATCGGCTGCAGACCAGCACCGCCAACAGCAGGACGCCGCGGCGATGCGCTACGCCAGCAGCGACAAGAATCTACTGGAATCCGCGGCCGCCGCGACTGCGAGCGAGCGAGAACGGTTCGGATCGACCGGAGGCGGATCGGACCGGTTCGGGTCGGATCGGAACACTTCGGAAAGGTTCGGCTCGGATCGGGGCAGTTCGGATCGGTTCGGCTCGGAACGGAGTAGTTCGGACCGGCTGCCGTCGGGTGAGCGCTACCAGGGCGTGTCGGAGCGGTTCCCGCTCGGGGAGCGGCCGCAGACGTCGGTGTCAACGGACAGATTGCTGTCCAAGGAAATACTGCAGACGTCGGGGCACTGTCAGAACGATAGACCGGGTTATCAACCAGAGAGGTACGTATGGGCGATGTTTTTTATTTTACCAACTTATTTGTTTTTTTTATATTTAGGTCACTATACAGTGCTTTCGAAAAGTAACGAATAAATTCATTATTTTATAAATTGAGAAGTTTTCGAAAAAATCCCCTGGCACGTCGATTTTGTTTTTAAAAAAGGCACTTTTTGACATACGACGATTCGGGAACAGCTCATGTAAATAAACACGGACAGGTGCTGTATAATGGGGAGGTGCACCATCTTGTTGAAAGAACATGTCATTTCTTGGAAGATCACGTCCCTCTATATCTGGATATAAAGTTATTAGTGCAGGAATGAGGTCGTCTCGAAGAAAATCCAAATATCTTGCACCAATTAGGTTGACGTCAAATAAATAGGGACCCAGAATTCTTCCGTCGACTATGCCGCACCACATATTTACTTTCTGGGGACTTTGTGTGTGATACTCCATCATCCATCGGAGATTCTCGGTAGCCCAATAACGGCAGTTTTGCCTATTGACATGGCCGTTCAAAACAAACGTAGCCTCGTCAGAAAAAAATACGTTTTTTGCGAAATTATTATCATTATTGCATAGCTCTTGCATTTGCTCGCAGAATTGATTTCGCCGATCAAAGTCGTCTTCAGATAGCTCATGAACAAGGCATACCTTATAAGGATGATACTTTGCTTTTTTCATAATTTTGTTAACTGTGGACGCTGCCATATTGAAATCAGAAGCCAATTGGTTAAGTGTTGAGTGATGATTTTCTTCCAAAAAAACAAAATATTAACCTCATCATCTATTGATTTTGACGGTCGACCAGATTTAGGAAGATCACGAACATGTCCAAAGTTATTTAGACTCAATATTGCTTACCATGCTTTGGCTAATGGGATGTCGACCAGGATGAGTTTCATTGAACAATTCAACTACTTCTCTTTGGGTGCGCATCCTGTCTCCAAATCCGATCATGCAAAGAATTTCAATTCGTTCTCGTTCAGTTAATTTAACCATTTTTTTTTATAAAATGACAAAGTTACTACTCAATAAACACTTCAAACGCAGTGCTTTTGCCAAACAAAAGATAAGAACTAAAGAAATAACTCAAAAACAGAAAAAACTATTTAATAAAGTACGATTTCAAGTTTTTATCTGACAGCAATAAAAAACATTCTCGGTCGCTAAGGCTACTGTCAGGCAACCATTATTTTTCATGATGCGTATGTAGAATGATACGTTCTTTCAAATGGCGTAGTCAAAATTGGGGGTTGCTATTTAAAAAAATTGTCGATGACGTCATATCTCGAACAACGATGACGTCACAAATATGACTCGTACGTCAAAAAGTGCCTTTTTTAAAAACAAAATCGACGTGTCAGGGGATTTTTTCGAAAACTTTTCAATTTCTAAAATAATGAATTTATTCGTTACTTTTCGAATTAATATTAAAGATTAATAAGATTAATAGTAAAGACATAATACTTGGAGTAGGCCTTATATGTATTAGATTGCTGTAGTAGTGCAACCTGACGAATAATGCAGACTTCTACTAAAGAAAAAGAATATCCATCTGAATTTAGAGTTGTAAGCGGTTTCAAATTAAGCCTTCATCATTGTCACCATTAATTTCTCGTTTAACTTATTCCTTTTAGTCACACTTTCATCAAACCCCTATCATTTAATATCTAGGTTTTCTTTTCAAATTACTAGGAACCTTTGCCTTAACAGTGCTTCAACAATGGATATGTATTTTACATCTCCTGTACAAAGGTTTCCTTCTGTCAGTCCTATTGTGGTCATATTGTTTTTTGGTAATTCAATATATTCTCTCATAATTATTGTCGTCGTAATTTTTATGTCATGCCTTCATGGTTTCTCCAAAAGGTTAGGTCTTGTATATCAAGCTTAAAAGTTATTTTAGAAAGTCTTTAGTATGTCTATGCTAGGGCGTGTTTATTGACTTCTGAAGGCATGTTTTATCTGAGGGTTATATTATAGCTACTACTACATGTGTTTTAGAAGGTACACAAAACTGTTTAGGCTCTTTTTCATTTATCTATGTGCAAGCACATCTACTCCATTCCGTATCTCGTACATGATCTGGAAGGTAGGATACTGTCAATGTATTTACATCTGCTTACTTTTTTCGGGGCATGTAGATAATTCCATACAATAATTGAACTAATCTCCACACAAATTCCTTTTCGGTAATTCAACATATAACTTTACTGCTCCAGTCCCCCAATTCCTTACAGTCTAAACAACTTCTTGGAGCATATTATTTTCTAAATATAAAATATGTCACTAAACGGATTCAAACATACCTATACATACATATAAACCTGAAAATATTATTGATACAACAGATTACGAAGGAAAAAAGACTTTAATAACAAGAATGAATGTATAAAATAAAGAAATTAGAAACAATGACAAAGGCTGTTCCAGAAGTAAAAATGAAAAAAATCTAGCAAATATCGAGGACGTGGATTCAATAGAAGAAACAGATAGATATAGCAGAAAATAGAAATAATTACTATACAACGTAGCAATGGTGTTCGTTATTCCTTTTTTCTATTAAGTATACGTTTTTATCACGTTTTTAATTAGTCGTTTACACACCACCAAAGAAACAATTCAACAATCAAAGTACCCTTTTAAACAGTTTGCCAGGAATATAATTCGTCAGCATCGATGTAATTAACGCGATGTTACCTCACCTTTCTATATTTATGTTCCATTGCCTTCATTCTTTGAAAGAAGTATTTTCCGATGCCAAATTTAAACACGGATTTTCCTTTGTAGACGATTTTGCTAATTGCTCGACCGAGAAGCTTTTCCTTTTCGTTAGGTTTCCTTTAGTTCGGCTCTATATTCAGGATAGCTGACTATACGTTTCCTCTATAGCTCTATTGTAGTAGTTATTTGCTATAAAGAACTGGGACTTTTGATGTCGGTCCGGAGTTGTATTGTACTCTAAGGAGATGTATCAGATGCAGCAAAAAATATAATTTCTTCTTTCACTACACTTATTTACTATTTTCTTGCAAGTAAATGACGTAAAGTAATCGATAAGATTCTAGTAAGTCTAACTAAGTAAGTTTAACTCACAGATCTCTGACATTAAAAAACGTGTAGTAAGTAATAAAATTTTGACACTTAATGAAAACATCAGTTTTGGATTTTGAATGCTGAGGTTTTATGTACAGCTCTATTGCCTGGCCAGAACTGCTGGGTTTAAATAATTTGGCGTCAACTGAAGCATTTTATGTGAAATGTAAAATACGCTATGGAATGTCTATGAAAATAGACAAACCAGGATCTATACCATCTTAGATGTCTTCCTTTAGATACCGTATACCAAAGAGGAGCGAAATAACTGAACGTTCATAGTTGTAACTGCGTGTTTGTTTCAATTTACAATCTTTTCCTTCTTCTCTCCAGTAGGGATTTGTCGAGCAGATTCTTTTTTAAAAGTTAGTAGTGTAGGTATTATTATAAATATTCTAAAATCTTGGTTAAACTACATGAGATACCACGAAACTACTAAATTGTGCAATTTCTCTACCATTTTGAATTGTTTTTTATCCCTTGCAGTTTAAAAGCAGTTGTATATTTTTATATTTCATATTCCCCGAGGCCTCTTTAGGCCAAGAAATCCGAATGGCAATATTTGGTATCGTTTAAATTCGATCGATATTAAAAACCTTTTACTGCTACCGTTTGCTATTTCCAAGCTGTATAAATGTAAATTAACTCTTTGAATTACACTCATATTTTATTCTCAACTTCAATAAGCACAGAGAAAAAGATTTAAACTAAAAACAAACTGAAAGGCAAAGAGACAAACAAGAGCGGTTTCAGATTTTTAGTGCCTACGTTTTTATATTGTGGAAAATCCGTTCCACTTGCTGTTCTCTTTCATCTATAGTGGTTTTTTGCCGTTGCTATCATTCGAAGCGCTGGAAATTCTTTTCTATATACCGTAAGATGTGTCGTATGGCGACGTTTTGTGCAAAAAGCGATATTAATAAAATGCGCTTTCCTTTGAATTGCCAGTTCGCGCTAGACTGTCACTGATTCATGTTTGCTTTCTATTTTCGGAAGGTGATATAACTCATAACTGAATCAGATCCTGCCTTTGCTTCTAGCATGCCACTTTAAAATCCATACAACTACGAATTGGAGTTTTCCTAATTGCTTTAATAATACTATAAATATGGACTAACAATAAGAAATATTAAATAGAAATTAATTGTTAATAAAATTAACCGAAAACTATGATTCAAAGAAGCTTTAATTTTCTTTGCAACCTCTAAGCTAGATATACAAAGGAACAACTTCATTGTTTAGGAACTATTCTTTATTGTAATACGCTATAACTGAGTTTGAGCTTATCTACAAATTCTAAGCCAATTATTTTACAAGCACCAGTCACAAACACATTCACTGTGGCTTTTGATTAGTGTTGTGTATCCACCTCAGGGGAATAAATATACAATTTATTGGGGTAGATCACAAGCAAAAAGCAATCAGCCCAGAATCTGTTAAATTTAATTGAATGCTTGAAGTAGATGTTGCTATTAATTGTTTTTTGCCAGTATCGACCCACCCGAAGGAAGCGATGAATACGTTTGGATAAGTTCCAAAGTTATGAGTTAATCAATAGATAGGCACCAAAAGATATATGAACTTTTCATTGAATGTTAAATATAATATAGAGGAAAGTTTTTCTAGTCATTTAGTGTCAAATCGAAGACATATTTCTGAATACGGTGTTTACCAAAACATGACAGCTAATATTAAAAGTCCAAGTAACTAAATTTAAACAGGAAAATGGATATCACAAAATAATAAAATAATAATCAATAAAAAATAAAAATAATTAGTAACATACATAACCATTTGTAACAATAACAGTAACATTTTTAATTTAAAACAACATACAGCACCAATGATCAATGATAACGATATGGTTTTCTATTAAATAGAAGATACAGTTTTTACATTGTAATTATAATATTTCAAAATAATTTGTATGCACTGAAATGATGTAGCTTGAATTATTCTAAATATTATATATTCATTAATATCACACTTTTATTTATTAATATTACTATGAAGTTGATATTCTGGAGTACCTAGATAGTACTGGTAAAAATTAAAAAAAAAACAATAGTTTCATAAAAAAATAATATAAAAAATAAAGAAAAATTTCGTATACTCGTAATTAAATATAATATTGACTAAATACTTTGAAAATAGTTATATACAATATAAGTGTTGTAAAGATTCTTATTACAATACGATATGTTAAAGTTATAAAACGGGGTGTTAGCCAAGTTTGATAAAATATCGAGTGTAGTAATATGAATCTACAACAAGAATATTGTACACAATTTTATCTACTTTCATTTAATAACACAAAAAAATATATATTTGACAAAAAGTGTCAAATGACGCGACAAGAAGCTGGTGTATTTTCAATGAACAGAAAAAAGTACCTACCTGCTATTAAGTTATTACCTTTCGCATGGTTACTGTCAAAACTTTGTTAAACCCAAAAATATAAAAAGCGCTTTTCCAAATGAGTGATTCTGATGGAAGTTTACCCTCTGAAGCAGCGGCAAACGGAGCGATCTCAAGTCTAGTTCCGACAAAATCCAAAGGGCAGTATTAGTTGGAGTACCAAAAGTTTGAAGATTGCTGTAAAGCTAACAAGGTAAAGGTGTCTGAGAAAATCTTTTTGACTTATTTTTCGGAAAGGAACGCTCCCAGAAACCGTCTACACTATGGACTCACTACTCAATGTTGAAAATTATGATTTCAGTTAAGAAAAATCAAGATATAAGGAGATTTTCTCAACTAATAGCATTTTTGAAAAGAAGTTCAGAGGGTTAAAAGACCAAAAAGTTTAGAATTTTTACAAAGGAAGAAGTATATAAGTTTCTAAGTACTGAAGATGATGAAACATTTACTCATGAAGGTTGCTATAATAATCGGCATTTTTGGGGCCTGTCGTCGCGAAGAATTAACTAAGCAAATGTTGGATCATATTCAATACAATGAACCACTATATAAACATTGTGATTCCATGCACGAAAACAAAAATTGTTTAAGTATTTTTCGAAAATATGCTGAACTGCAGACAAGGAGAAACTGTACTTCCCAGCCTGTCGGAGTTTTTTGGAAGCATTCCAAAAATGATTGCAACAAAGCTTGGATTGAAGAATCCTGAATAATACACTCGTCATTGTTTTAGAAGGTCCTCGGCCGCCATTCTGGTTGATGCCAGTGCAGATATGGAGATGTTAAAGCGTCATGGGGCTGGAAATCTTCTATGGCAGAAGGCTATGTTGAAAAATCTTTAGAAAATAAAAAACATAGCAAAGAAGATCATGAGGTCAAACATGAATTTAACGATTGGAAATTCCAACTCCATCACATCTACTTCTGTGAATTTCTAATTGTAAAAAGTGTATTATTAAATTTTTATAACAAATCTTAGGTTTTATATATTTTTTAATAATAAATAAATCATTCATCTAAAAAGCGGGATTTTATTTAACAGAAAAATGGTAATAAAAACGGTGTTTTTTTTCATTACAGCACTAGTGTTGTAAGGGGATCTATTCCAATACCAGTACTATAATAGATGCCCTTACGAAACTATTTATAGAACTGTAAAATTCATATTATTAAATGAAAGTAGATAAATATATTTATGTTTTACACGATAGTATTAGTTATCTGGTCCATTCCTGGGAAGACACCATACTCGTGAGTTGAAATATGCTTGTTCAATGAGTTAATTTTATCTGTTGCAGTGCTAATAAAATTTGAATTTACTACCTATTTTACTGTCAGTTGGAATTTCTCAAAAGCACAGATAAAATCAAATTACACGTATAAGATCTAGATTAATAACGATTATGGCACGTCGGTCTGCTTCACTTTCAAAATGAAGTTATAACAGACTAGAATTTATTTTTCCTCTAGTCTAGTCCTCTCCCAATATTTATCAATCATTATGTTACTCCAATCAAATATCTTATATTTACTTATAGGTATTATGTGGTAATATGCCAATTGTGAATTAAGGGCTTCTCTATGTACACTCAATTTGGGAGACAATTAACTATGATCTACCTATTTGTTCATTCCTAAGTATCGGGTGCTTATTTTCATCGCATATGTTTCAGGCGTCGTGGCGCGTGTTCTACGTGGTATTCAGTATCTTCCCTCACAAGATGTAGGGCAGGAATGTTTGATGATCTCATGATACTGCATAATTCATAGTATTTATCACAAATTGTTTTATGCCAATTTATTTACTGCTTACATGAGAAACTCCAGAGTAGTTACAATTTTAAATATTACCAGGGAATTAAAAAATATAGTGGTGGTCTGTAATCTTCAATAGCTTATTATATACGGCCTGACTATCAAGCTAGAAGTTTTATTTAACATACATTTATCATATATTTTGTTTACCATACACACAACTTTTTTGCAACTGTTAAGAAGCAAAATGAAAAACTGCAAGAAAAATTTCAAACAAAAAATATTGGTTGAGCATTGAGCCTACAAGAGTTACATTTACCAAAAGTCTCCTCAAGGGTATGTTGCTCAATATGCCGGTAATTTAAACCGGTATTCACAGAAACCTTATAAACACTAAAATACCATCCTTGCAAACTGGCAACTGTTCATTGTTTCTTATGGTGACTGCCATAGAATTATATGTCTATGGTGACTGCTATATTCAACAAATACCACGACCGTATGTGTTAACCACCTGGAATAGTGGAAAAGATAGAGAAAGCTTCTGCTGTTGAGCATCTTCCACCCCTAGAAACCTGCTTATTCGCAAATTGGTCAATAGCTAAGTTCAGTAGATACTCAAACATAGCTGTGAATTTTTAGATGTTACCTCTAGAAAACCAAAAATCATTTCTTTATAACGATGAACGTCATTTTTATTTAAATGAATTTGTAGACAAATAGAGGAAGGTACTGGATAACATAAAATATCATACAAATTCACGAAATGTGTCTTAATTCTCTAAAAAAGGCATTGTTTGGTGTGCAATAACAACCACTGGAATTGTTGCTTTGAAGAAAGTAGCAAAATTTTGTTGTTTCGAAGAAATTGAATACATAATCATTACAGCTGAAGAAGCTTAGATCCTCATTTGGTTTATAAACGGCTTCAAAACAGACAGGAGTATTTGGGCTCAGATCTAGATGGAACAGAATGTATTCCAAGCAGAAATTTTTCCAATTATGGCTGTCTGACGAAAAATTTAAGGAGGTGTTACACACGTAAACTCATCTACGCATATATTCTCCGATAGTCTATCAACAGATAGTTTCAACTCAAACAAGGTTAGTTCGAAGCTGGTTTGGTATTGCTTCCAAATGCTAACTGAACTGTCAATGAAGGAAAAGAACGTGCAGATGAAATTACTAGAAAGAGATCTGAAATGGATTTCGTAGGATCCGTGATAGTTCGTTGATGCTTGTCGCTTATAGTGCTGCCAGAATGGCACTGGAAAAATGGGTGGAACTACAACATAGAAATTACTGGTGATTAAAATCAGGACAGAGTCATCTCAAGAAGCATGTTTACAATTTAAGATTGGCAGTAAGTCCAGATCTATGATGATGATCTAACTCTCCTAAGTAAACCATTCTTGGAACATTGTGAGCTAAGGGAAATTTTGGCGAGAAAATATTATTTCATTGTAAAAATCGTCAGTAGATTTTTTAATTGATCCCCTGTCAAGCTTGACTCACCCTATACAAGAATATTAATTATGTTTTCGTCAGTTTATAGAAACGATTGCCATTGTCTTATTACTTATATTATTAGTAATCCATAGGCATAGATCCTTTCGGATTTATTTACATAAGATGGTTGCATATGGAGAAGGGAGAAGCCAGAATGCTTCGTACTGCCACTCGTATTTATGAATATATATAAACGAATAACATAACTACTACTGAAAGCTAATCTATACTTTGTAGCCAATTATTTTTCAAAAACCTGCTTTCTGATTGGATATAAACTTAACAGCCCTCCTTATAAAATAACGGGATATATAATACGGGATACATCATAGACCCGAATGAATAAAATCTTACATAATACCTGCTGTTCTAATAATCGGGCCTATGATGGATCATTTGATGTTAAAATAACACCGATGTTAAACATTATAGTCAATCAGAAAGTATTACTTTTCAAAACCATGGGTTCTGAGTGGATATTAACTTAACAGTTATTGTTATAAAATAACATTCAGATACATCATAGGCCCGAATATTTAATAAAATAATCAGAACACAAACTAATAATACAGCAGGAACCAATACAATACAAATAATATAACATTAAGTTCAGCAACTTACAACTTAGTAATTAACTATGATATTCATAAACTTTCATGAAGACGAAAGGAAGATACAAAATGATTTTCCGTTAAATATATTTTAAACAGTAGGTACCTAATCAAAACTTTTTTTTTCAGGTACAATTATGAAAGGACGACTTGTCAAAGGTTTCCTGACAGGTACACACCGGTCCAAAATCTCGGTAGTCTTGATCGGTACCACACCCACGCAACGCTGGATAGGTACTCCAGAACAGCCACGCCTACGGACCGGTACCACACCTTATCAACAGACAAGGAGAGATGCTCCTCGAACAGTGACAGATACACGCCAATCGACAAGTTCAACTCGGGTATTATGGACAGTTTCAGTAGTACCGGCAACGACAGGCACTGCTCTTCGGTGCAGAGCGTGTGCTCTATTGAACGTTACACGCCGACAGAACGACACAGGAGCGGCTCAAAATCCGAAATCTACAAGATCAGAGACAGATCGGCCAGTTCGGACCGCAAGGATCGCGAGAGGCACCAAAGAGAGCAGTACCAGCACAGGTTGGATCACTACGTCAACGAAAGATTCAATCACCAGGATCGCTTCCCTGCTATACCTTGTCCGGAAAGGTTTGCATCACAGGACAGACAGGAACGACCAGAGAGAATACCGTTCTCGCAAGTACCGTATATGGAACCACCTTCTCCAGCTCCGGCAGGCGATAGATTCATCCCTCCTCCTCCCTTGTCCCCTGAGAACACCCCCAGCCCCGATTGTTTCACCAATAACACGTTTCCCTCTCCCACTACTACGTTACCCCCTCCAGAACGTTTCATACCACCCCCACCTCTCTCGCCTTCGCCTACAGAGACATACGCGCCCTCTCCGAAGAAGCCAGATAGATATGACAAGTCTCAGAGATATCAAGGTTACGCGACTTCTTCGCCAAATACCTCCAACGATAGGTACCATCACGACTCTAGATTTAAGGATAGATTTCAGAATTATGCCGACAAGTACCATCAGAGTACTAACAGTCACCAGAACTACCATTCAGACAAATATGTAAATAACGATAATAGATACAACAATGGGGAAAGGTACCTACCACCAAACGCGCATATGCCTGTAGAAAGGTACGTTCCGCAGCCTCAAGAACCTTACTACGGGTCGTACCAGTATGGTTTTAAACAGTTCAACTCCAACGATCCATATATGAGGCGGGATTTAGCCTTCCATTATCGTTTACCCCTCCCTTATGCCACGAACCAATATCAACGCATGAGGTACTCCCACTTGGGCACTCCAAATCGAGTCAAGTGTTGCCAATACCAAGAAGGCTACCAACTTTCGAAGTCCAGTCCAGGTTCGAGTTCCAGCAGTTCGGTGACTAGCCAAGGGAAAGATCTTCATCAAAAAGAGGTGGCATGCAATCTGCAAGAAATCCAGTGCCAAAACTTTCAGGGAAAGGAGTACCAGTGTGGATACAAGCACCACCAAGAGAAGGGGACCCAATGTGGCAACGTCCAGTGCCAGCAGCAGGGCAAGGAGTGTGTCGGTTTCGTGTCGCCGAACCTGCGCAAGGCAGGCCAATGTCGTCACAGTATCTGCTCGAGTCCGTCGGTCGAGTACGTGGGGGCGTCGGGCGGTCGGCACGTGTGCGCAACGCCACCGCCGCGAGCGAGCGTCGGTTCAGCGGAGGTTGTGGCATGCAACGAGAACTGCTGCGCGAGGAGGGCGCAGGCGTCTCTCACAGTTACAGTTTGGTAAGTGCCATTTTTCATTTTGTTATCTTAAAATTTTATTATGTTTCAGACAACCAAATTCTCTTGATGGTGATAATTTAACGATTAAATTAGCAAATATCAGGAGAACTTGGTTAACACAAGGTAAATGGCGGCTGTAAATTCACATTTACTATTTCTGATGATAAAAGTAGATACACTGTAGGGGTTCTGGGCCAAAAACGTATGTATTTTTAAAGGGGCCTAAATTTTAGTAATTTTTGAGTAATTTTACCCCCTCCACTTCCACTTCAACCAATCACGCCCCCAGCCAACTATATTACAGAATTCAGAGTATTTACCTAGCCAATCAGAGCTTAGTATCGAAATAGAGGGAAATTCCAATATTAGTGTATAGGGTGTATCAAAGAGATATGCTATATAGAATGAGCCAAACAAAATAAAGTAACCTAACGGGTAAAGAAAAATCATACGCAGTAAATTTCAATATTTAAAAAGGAAAAACATGGCTGTCAGTAAAATAAAAAATAGCGGGAAAATCAAATTATTAGTATACAGGGTGTATAAAAAATAAAGCTATATAGGATGAACCAAACAAGAAAGTAACCTAACGGGTAAAGAAAAATCATGCGCAGTAGATTCCAATATTTATACAGAAAAAACATGGTGATTAGTAAATTTAAAAAATAGCGGGAAATTGAATTGGTGTGATTTACGACGTAGAATAATAATGCTAAGATATTAAAAAAGAATTTACAGCTCTTTGAGGTTATGTAACTGGGGTGGAGCACACATGTTTTGACCACTATTGCACCATCACTATACTGATACTACTATATCATATAAAGTAACACGTATTTCATCATAAAGCTCTGACATCTGTTTTTCTAGTTCATTGACTTATTGCGACCATCTTGCATATGGTTATATATGAAAATCACTTGCTAGCTACTTAATAAAATATCGAGGCTTTATGCATACGTAGATAATAGACAGGAAGTCACCAAGGTCGCGACATTTTACTTTAACAGAAATCCAAATATGTGGTAGGTATAAAGAGTGTATACAACAATTAATCATATAGGGTGAGGCAAATAAGAAAGTGTCTAAAAAATCATGCGTAGTAGGATTGACTGTACCAAGATATCATAAATTACCTTTGTCAAAGGTAGGTAGTCATGAATTTTATAATAAATGTCGGAGAAGAAACTTCTGGTGAAGTTTTCTTGCTATCGTAATCTCAAACATTTGTTGAACGAACTACGGGTTTCACCACAGAGCACAAAATTTACAAGACTGAAGGACAGGGATAAATAAATAACAAGAAGAATATCTCTCAGGCGGCACCTCGCCCGAGAGGTGTGACTTCAATGTATTTCACAGCAGGATGGGTCATTGTAATTAGCGATTTAAATTTAAGACTAATTCGGATATTTTACGCCAAGTCGTGGTCGGAAATTTTTTCATTTCATTTTTAATAATTATGCGGATATTATGCCGCATTCTGTATGTCCAATATATGTCTACATCGTTCATATTCACTATAATTTTTTGCCTGCAACATTTTTTTTTTAGTGTATATCCTATCACAAGGAAGAGTGCAAAGAAAAGCACATTAAGCTGATTTAGCGCGCGAGGAAAAACATACGGATTGTCGATAGTTGTAAAAGTTCCCACTTCCTGTTGATTTATGTCGATCGACTGTACCACTTTAATACTCTAAACTACTCTACCGAGCGTAACGCATTTGTTTGAATACGTGGCGGAGGATAAACTACTTCCACCTACTTCCAGCGAGCTTAACGTATCTGTAGAATTATATAGAATATGTAGTGAAGGCATTTATTCCCATCGCTTTGAGGTATTTTAAAGGCTTTTATTCTTTTGCGGTGTTTTGTCTAGAAAGATTGGTTCCAACAATTTATATCAGTGAGTGGATTGATGTTTTTATAAATTGAAAGGACCTGAAAGTTCAATGCTTTATTTGATTTTCTATTATCACTACTCGACTTGATCAACCAATATCTAGTGAAACGATATTATTTTATTAGCCACCGTTTTCGAATATTCAAAGTATAAGCATTGGCTTTATACAGTCAGTCCCTAAATTAATCCCCTCCCCCTTAACTCTTGAACGAGTTGACATATCGACCTTAAACAAAATAGGAGTAGGATGAATGGTATGAAAAATACTTCTTTCTACCCGCAAACGTAATTTTAACAACTGATAGATGGCGCCAGAGCTGCTGTCGGCACATTTGAAAGGTATTTCTATTCTCTTCACAGCAGTTGTTGAAAAATTAAAATCGAGTCCGTTTCCGTTCCGTTTGCGAGTTACGAGCGTTTCTGTGTCTCATTCGGCGAGTGAAAGACTATCGTTCACTCTAAATATTTAAATATTTTAACCGAAGAATGTTAATGTTAATCTAAAAGGTTTCAATTCTCAAAAAAAAAAATGTGTCTATAGGTGTTAAATCGAGGAAATCTGTTGGCTTTCGATCATTTTAATAATAATATTAGTGATGATAAATTGACCGGCAATTTATTTTTGGTCAATTGACCGACATAATTGACCGGTCAAGTCAAATATAGAAAATGTTTATTTTTATTTTGGCAACATTAGGAGGGACTCACTGTGGCAATCAATTTGATACCAAATAGGTCATATTTTATGAACTTATATGGTAAAAATCAGAATTATTTATTAATTTAGGGTTATGTATCATCCGACATTTAGACTCGAGACTGTTAACACCAATTTGAAGGAGTGGTTTACTAATCAGGTCGAATGTGGTATTGCTATATCAGATGGATTAATGGTTAACTGTACAGATAACACTTACATCTAATAAAACTGTAAATAATACATGACATTTTATATTAAACACAAGGACATAAAAATTGGTGGTCCATACCTCTATTTATTAAATTAAACATTTCATCTCCTAACAGGCAATCTCAATATAATGGAATCAGTGTCGGTTTTAGATATATATTGCTCATAGACCCAGGTCAGTTTTGCAAATCTTCAATCAGTCATATTGCAACAAGCACAATCAAATGAAACATCAGAATTAACCATAAACTTTACAACTTTTCTTTATCATTTTGACAGAAAGTGGCAGTGGGAAATTATTTTGATAGAGAATTATGGCGGGAATTTTGAAATTTGTTATTGACAACTCCCCACCACTAGATTATACATATTATTAAATCATATTTCTTCTCAAATTATTGAGCAAAAAATTGTTTATAAATTTTTAAACGCTAAACGTAATACTTCATGTTGATTAGTAAATGGCAGTAGTAAGAATTTTTTTCATAATATCACCATCTCCAAATATATCATCATAAATGAAATCGTCTTTATAAAAATCATCATCAATTATTAACCTAAACCAGATATTCTCCTGATTACATACTGCGACAGGCATTGAATCACAAGGATCACAAAAATAGCTTTATTTTATCAAACCCAGCTATTCTTTCAAGATTGTGAAAGAATCCGGATTCAAGAAGAGTATCAAGATGGCTAATGCCAAAATACTGTACACCCATCATGCAGCAAGTCAGAATCTTTATGATGGCTGCTGTATTTTAACTGATATAATATCGTCAGTTGATCAAGCAGATGTTGACTTGCTATATATAGAATCCTTGGTCTCAAACAAAGAGGAAAAGGCAGCAGATTCAGTTTACATGTTCCAACACCTGGCCATCAGACAAGTCATTACAATTTTATCTCCCAACTTGGGAGCCTCTTATTTGTATACAGACCCTCCTCTTCCAGGGAAAACTGCCTTTGACGGCCTTCAACCGCTATCCTAATCCTCCGGGGTTGCCGCCACGGTTGTCCTGCAAACATTTGATAACACCCTCGAGCTCGGGGGCGTATCGGTTTCATGCTTTATCGTTGACAGACGTCCGCAGATCGCGGTCTGTTGACACAGTTAAATTACCTCTGGATAAGGCGTGGGATGCTTAGACAACCAACCATAATTGCGGGTGTCAATATTGGTTAATATATTTTTATAAAAAAAAAATTGAGGCGGTTTCTCTTGGAAGAATCAGTTCACACATGTTGGCTCTTTACAGTTGTTTGTTGTCTTTCGAACATACAGAGGAGTGATAAATTGTGTGTAATTTTTTAATAATTCTTAGATGTTAAACATCCTGTCACACAAGTGCCTGAAGACTCCGGAATAAGAAATACCATCGTACATTAGGCTAAGGATTGCTACAATTTCAGTTTTGTCAATAAAAAATAAAATGATTTCATGAAGTAAATGTTTTCATTAAAATTCAATACAAAAGGTACGTAAGCAAAAATAATTATTTTTAATGTAATGTAGAAGATTGTTTAATATCTTATTATTTAAAAAATGTAGATAACACTATTAAAAAGAAAATGTATTAAAGACAATAAGTAGAGGTTTATAGCAAATAACTACGAATAGTATGGACATCATTAAAACTATCTTCCATCTGAAAACGCCTTATTTAAATAAGGACTAACACAAATCAAGCCAAAAGAGCTATTCTCCTGGCTATATGCCACGCCGAGCGCTGCCTTGCATACGCAAGCCCTATTGGCGCCACCTCTGGGTAGTTTTCGCAACACAATCCAAACCAATCGTAATGGGGTAAATCCAATACAATAACAGATTGTAGAAACTAATTCTACTACTTGTCAGATGGCATGCATGTAGCAAGTAACTACGAATAGCATGGACATCATTAAGACTATCCTCCATCTACAAACGCCTTATTTAAATAGAAGTCTTAAGTAGGAGTATTTAAGTAGAGGTTATATGAAGATATCCCGTTGTGTATGTTGGTCGGTGCATATCGTACGCAAAGTAGTTGTTTGCGACATATCTTAAAAGTAATAAGGTTATTCCTTTGCATACCTGGGATAATAAACGAGGAAATATACAACTTTATTGGACCATAATATTTGGTAATTTCATTAATAATTTATCTCTTAGTAAATTTATTGACTTAATTTCTATATACAGAACAATGTAAACAGTTAAATAAGGCAATAAATAATATTACAAATACACTATGAAAAATAATATATCTTGTTTAACAAGATGAATACCTCAAAATGTAGCCTTAACATGTAATATTAGTAAAATCCATATGAGTAACTAAATAAGTTAATATATGGTAAAATCGTTATATATTTTTTAATGTATTTGAAATTGATATAAAAATTACTTATATATTTGGTTGCTACGAAATCGTAAAATATACACTTAAATTACGTTTTTGCGAATTTCCTATTAAAATATTATAGTTTATATTTAGGGTGTTCCTTAATGCCATATCCATACTGTAAAAGCTAATTCCTTGTCCAATTTTATGGCTAAGGGTATAAATAAACGTGTGTTCTAAGTTGTCCCGTTTTCAAAAGACAGGGTTCAAGATACAGGGTGTCAAGGTTTGTAGACATTTGTAGTTATTATTTAGGTTTGTATGTTGCATTTTTCTAGTGTTTGTAGATATTAAATTCCTGTTATGAAAATGGGGACATCCCAGTTTTTTTTTACTTTTCATATAATAAAAATTTAGACATGCACAATAATAGTTTTTATTATTTTTTTCTCGAAAACGAAGAAAGGTACGAAAAAATGCAGGAAACAAAAAAGTTGTATCTGAAATTGTCAGCTAAAAAAAAAACCCAAAATTTGTAAAAAACCAATGGCGTTTAATGTTTTTTCCATAATTTCAAATAGGTTATTCTCCTAGACGCCACTGCAGCCAACAATTTTAATCTTTTCACGTCAAAATAAGCCCCTTACTACTTCAAACCAACGTATCACGTTTGATCCAATTCGGCGGAAGAGTTTTGAAGATATTAATACAAAATTCACAGATTTCGCAATTCTTGCAACCATCGGAATGCATTGAAAATGAATTAAGGAAATTTGGAACTATAGAAAGCTTGCAAAAGTTACCTTCCAATTTGAGAACTTACCATTTGCGACTTACAGACTTTCCCACCTTGTATATCACATTCATATGAGTCAGATTCTCAGACTTGCAATTTGCAATATACGAATACGAATGCGAATGCCAAACTATGCGCCCACGCCGCCCCCTCTACTTGGTGCCCCATTACCTAATCATGTCGGTGTGACATGCTCATCGCGTTACACTTTTCATCGAAACATACACATATACGAGAACCTTCGCGATCCTATAAGCATTTTCAATGCTAAAAACGGTTTTTTTTATAAAAACCTTAACACCTTATATCTCGAAAACGAGGCAATTTAGGAGGAGACACATATATTTGGACCTTTTGTCATAAAATTGGACAAGCAATTAGCTCCTACAGAAGGATATTAAGAAACACCCTGTACGTTTATATTTCAAAATCTAGCCTTGGCAAGCAGTTTTAATAGAACAAAGGATATCCAACTTGAGTTGAAGTTATATACTAACTACATATTTACTTAGTTACATTATATTAATCTATGGACGTAATTACATACTAAAACAAAAAATATACCAAAGATACGTATATTCCACCAAAACTATACCAACTTGTGTTGCTTGGGGTAATAAAAAATAACGTCTTTCCTGTAAATGGATTCCTTCTGTTGGACAATAACATTTGATTTGATTAGAAGCAATAACATTTTTAGTACCCTGCAAACATGGTGCACACATACTTGGCATTTTAACACCCTGCATGAGTGGTATCCACTCTATAATATATAACGCCATAACACCTGTAATAACACTATATAATAGTGGTCACAAAACAATGTGAAGAAGTAACATTTCAAAATAATTAATGTATGGCACACTCGCGGTAATACCGCCCCTGGGGACACAGCGCTATTAAATTACATATTTTCACGGACCATATATCACGAAAATGAAATTCTAAAATGCCCGTCCCATTATAAAGGGCGAATAAGTAGCTCTGCGACTGTTCCTTTGAAGCCGGCTCTAATTACGTACAAATACCACGGCGACGTGCAAAATTCCATTTTAGCTTTTTCGCAGACAAATTGCCCTACCACTACGTGGTTGGTTTCTTTATTTTTATTGAGTGGCTCACGGCGTAACCACCGTGAAATTGGTGCGTCTTATGGTTGCTTTGACTTGGGGGTTTAGATTCAACATCAGCGGCAGCAGTATGTACCTATTTAACTAAAGGATGATTCGTACACCGAGAGAACAATTTGTTTCAATGTCAATTCCTCAAAAAAATGTGAATTTTCTGCAAACGTCTATAGCTCGTTTATTGTAAAAGATACATTCATACAATTTTCAGGAGAGGGATTAGGTCTTCAATATTGGTCTCTAAAAAAATTTAAGCCCGCTAGATTTTGCGCTAGCATACTCAACTTTTGTTTTTCTTATGGGCGCCATATTGGATTTTCGTATTTTCGAAAACTCCGTACAAAGTGATTTTCAACCGAGGATCAATAAAATGGCCTGCTAGGTCACCGGATATCAGTCCATTGGACTGAGGTCCATAGGACTCAATCCATTGAACTTTTTTGTGTGGGGTTATATAAAAAACAAATTGTATGCAAGATCGTATGAAACTGCAGACGAATTACATCGAGCAGTTAAAGACACAGTAATTGGAATTATTACTCCAAACATGTTACAATTTTTTCGTTTTTAAACATATGAATATCATACATGGTTGAAAAGCACTTTGTAAAACAAAAGATTAGTATGCTAGAGCCATACAGTTTCTCTTAAACTGGACAGTGTATATAAACTGAACCCTTGATTTGATACCACTCATAAATTTGATCTTGGCAACTGTTAAAACTACAAAAAAAGGTAGTTTCCAGTCCAAAATTGTCTCATAAATTCATATATGTAAAAATATACAGGGTGTTCCATTTAAAAATTCAAAATTGAAGCCATTTCCGGTGAAACCGGAAATAACCTAAACGTGAAAAATATGCAAAAACTTTCCTCTTCCTCTACCATTTACCTATACCAAATCTCATTTTGATACATCCAATACTCTAGAAGTTATGGCTTGTCTAATAGATCCGTTGACACCCGGTATACTATATCTTGCCTATCCCTAGACTACCGATTTCAACGTAATATTAAAAAAATTCCAATGTTGACAGTGATGTCCAGTTGACAGCTTTATATTGCAACAACCCGTACCTTATTTACCGGTCCAAACCTCCTTGCAAACCCACTTATCTTCACATGAAAATATGTAATCATACATTGTATGATTTAAGGTTTTTAATATCGTCAGGCAATTTATGAAAAAATGATACTGCATTATAAAAGGGAGACCTTTGGTACAAAGCTGATTTGTGCTTAGGTACTTTTAGCTATATCTCATGAAATATCCGTGAGGCTCACTATTAGTTTCAAAGTTACTTAAATTTAGTTTAGCATGTGTAGGTACTGCAAAAATGTATATTGATGGCAGCGTTAGTAATTTGCAGTGAATAAAGTTTTTACATGAGTCTTGGTCCAATTCTAAAAATAATTCTCAGTATTCTTTTTTGTAACATAAAAAGGGTGGAAAGGTGAAACCGTTTTCTTAACTGACACCTACGACTATCCTTATTTATCAAATTTTAAGCGCCTGTATCAACAAGAAGATAAAATATATATAAAAAAAAATTATTGGGACTCAAATGAAAGTACCTCACGAAATATCCGAAAGTATAATGATTAAATATTTTTCCAAGGCCTTGTTTCACGAATTTCATTTAAGTCTAGCAAAATAAACGACGTCATAGCGGTTTATTAATGAGACACAAGTAAGGCACTTTTATATTGCCTCGGGCGTATTCGCGCAATGCTCCGTCTTATTATTCGGGGTAAATTTATTTATTTTTTTCTTCCAACCATACAAAGCTTTATAAAAACGGAGCAGGAGGAGTTGTAACTTAAAAATTCCAGCTTCTGGTCTGAAGCAGGAAGAAAAAAAAGAAATACGAGTTTTCATTAATATTTAGTAAATTGTGTTTCATTGCGTTGTGCTTGTTTAGCAGAAATAATAGCGCTGGATAAATATATTTTTTTCTGGAGCAGACATTTATATAACAATACTTTTTTATATAAAAAGCTTGTCTTCATCCTTAATATTTGCTACATAAGAATCTTGTTTATCTCACAAGCTGCATCGTGTGAAAAATAAGGTTTCTCTCAATGTTTTCTTAATTATCAATAGACTAGAAACAAATGAGTTCAAAGTATATTGTTTGTTACCCTTGTTGACATTTCTTTATGCCACTTTAATCAAATGGTTCGTTGAATTTCAAATTGTAATATTTAAATGGTAAAGTTGACCTTTTGCAAGATAAAACCTCTAGGTTAGAAAAATATCCTCATTTCGATGCCTGGAGAATTTTTAACTGAGATGCAGTCATAATAAAAGAAGTTGTTTTTGAAAACAATTTTGTTTGCAACATATCGGTGAAAATGTTTCGAAAACATTATCTCTAAAAGCTTCATACAGTGTGAAATAGATCCATGGTATACCTCTCTTTCATCCCGTGAGAGGTACTTATGAAAGGATACTTTTTTGGGCGCGACTGGTTTACGGATGGGTCCAAGACAGACCAGGGCTCAGGAGCGGGAGTCCGAAGCATGCGTCCAAGGGCCAGTCTATCCATCTCCTTGGAAAAGTTATCCACGGTCGTATGCCGGGTGCAGTATTTTCAGGCGGAAGTGTTTGCTATCTCTGCATGTGTTCAGGAAAATCTCAAAAGGAGATATTCTAATCAGCATATCTAGATATGCACCGACAGTCAGGCGGCTTTACATGCCTTGATCTCCTACAAGATCACCTCCAGGGCGGTCCTAGAGTGCATTAATAGTCTGGGCTAATTGAACAATTAAGTAAAATTGACTTGGGTACCGGGTCATCACAGCATAACAGGAAATGAGGAGGCCGATGCACTGGCTAAGAGAGGCTCAAGTATACAGTTTACAGGGCCCGAACCAGTGCTGGGGCTTCCGCCTAGTTATGTAACAAGGTCTATTGAAAACTGGCTCAAGGAAAGATCAGAGGAAGAATGGTCAAACGGGACTGGGCTGCGACAAGCCAGGCACTTAATTGAAGGGCCTTGGTCGAACGCAACCCAATCAATACTTGCGCTAAGTCGTAACAGCATAAGGATTGTCACAGGACTGCTGACAGGTCACGGACATCTCAACAAGCACCTTAACACCATCGACCTTAGTGACACTAGAAGGTGCAGGTTTTGCGAACACGATAATGATGATTCCATTCACATCCTTTATCGCTGTGCCTGCCTCATGGTCAAGAGACACAAACATCTGGGTGCAGCATTTCTCCTGCACCAGGACATTAGAGAGGTTCCCCTAGAACGGGTGTTGGCCTATGCGCATAGCACGGGTCTCTTTCAATAGCTCTCGACTACCGGCACAATGAGTAGAAAGCCCGAGTGCTGCGGGTAACCGCGCCGCCTTCCAACAACAACAACAACAACAACAACAAGGGTACTTTTTGACATTAAATTACCTTTTCCCCTTCCGGTTTCACCGGAAGTAATAGCAACTCTTGATTTTTATATAGACACCCTGTATGTTATTGTATTTTTGGAATCTACGTACATTTTCTGATTCCAACGATATAACATAAGTGACATTTCAGCTGTCAAATGACTTTTTGGACTAATGGTACCTTAACCATTATGGTACTATTTAAAAAAAACTAATTTCAGTTCTGTAACCATTTTAAAGTATTTTGACGCCCTGTAACTAGAGAAATTGAATGTTTTTGACGCCAACTTCATTTTTTGTTGTTGTTGTTGTTGTTGTGGTCCATTAGAATTAATTGGGGATGGTCAAGGTACTCTAAATTCAAAAGTAAAATAAAGTCCAAAAAGTTATTTGACAGCTGTAATGTTACTTTGGATTCGGAAAATGACGTAGATCTAAAAAATAGCATAACATATAGGGTATTCCATACAAAAATCGAGAGTTGGTATTATTTCCGGTAAAACCGGAAGCGGAAAAAGGTAAATTTTATGTCAAAAAGTGACCTTAAATAAGTACTTTCGGCATGCCAAATTTCAAAATTGTACAAAAAAAAAATAAGGGGTGAAAGGTCACACTGTGTCTGTGTCCTCTAAAATATATCTCATGTTCCCTTTATAAATGTTAAAAATGTTTCTTTGAATCTTATTAAGGCAATATTTTGAAATAACAAATTATCCTCGCTAAAATAACGATTGCATTAATAAAATTTAAAAAATCATACAATTTGATATTGCCTGCAAAACATCCTTACAGTATGTATGTGTATTCTAAAATTTATTCGAATTTTCTAATAATAAATAATTGAGGATCGAGTACGTATCGCCCTAGTAGCGAATTGCCACTTCTCAACCTGAACAATTTAAGATGCCTGGCGTAACAACAAGTCTTAGGACGGCGGGGTTAATTTGTATGCATTTATTCAAGTATTTAACTAAATCCTGCCCGGTTAATAAGTCGCTTAATTCTCGAAATTAATTAAATCTGTTAGTGTGTCGCTTCAGCGAAATTGCCGCAAGACGGAGCGGCATGGGCGCCCACAGCCTGAGATTCGGAAGGTACTCGTGCAAACCGATAGCAAGTCTGACTCTCTGAGATGAAAAGGAAAAAGTTTGCACAAGTTATTAGTAATGGTAAATAATGACACAGAACAAGTGTTAATTTTACTGCAAGCCAAATGTTAAAAAAAACTGCACGACCAAAAGTTTTATCGTAATCATCCCAGACTACAAGACCCTCAAGTGGTGCACGTAATTCATCAATGTTAATCATACATAGAAACACCATTAAAGGACTGGTTAAAGAAGATTTCGCAGAATATAATGTCGCGACAGAACAAACTTATTATTAATAAGCTCTGGCCAAAACCAACCCAATCAATAACTTCACTGTTCAGAAAGAGTATCAGAATGATCACCGGTCTACTAACAGGACATGAAGATTCTAATAAATACCTCAACACTATATAATTTGACAATAATTGTCAGACAGATAGTAGCACAGACCCAAAGAAGGCCTAAAACTATGGTGTGTTTCTCACCACTATTAACATTCGCGATGCCCATTAGGCAATCACGTCGCAGCATCGTTCATCGAGTTCACTACCTACGGCACTCTGATGAGCGCAATATAAACGCGAAAGCGGTCAGTGTCTGGTAGATGGTCTTGATGAACGATGTGGCGACTCTTATAGAGATGCCGGTGTAATGCAATACTGGTCGGGGCACATTGGCCGTGGAGTAGCTGTTTTCGGCATCTCCTTGAATTATAAACTATACTGCATTATAAACTATATAATGCAGTATCACTGACACGAAGTCGATAGCAGCTTAATGTGTTCCAATGTTGGCCTGTTTTTGTAAAAGTATTCACCAAGTTCTTCAGTGTTCTTTTTGGCCTTCCTCTTCGATTCCTTCCAGTTACATCATGTCAGGTTGTTTACCTTCTCCCATTTCAAATAAGTGCCAGACAAACATAAAAATCCCATCATCAAGAGTTTCCTTCACCGATTTAACTCCAGTTCTCTTCTTATGTCCACATTTCTTCTTTTACCATTAATTTTCATCTAAGTAGAGGAAACAGAAATATTGTCAAATAATAAAGAAGAGAAATAATCAGAAAAGAAAACGAATAATCTATAAGCGAGGTGGCTTTGGTGTCAATATGATTTCTGTCATTTTTTCCATAAACTTTTGAAGTTATTTGAGGTAGTTAAAATGTGTTTGGTGTTTTGTAGATAAAGGGTGCCCTTTTACCCCCTTCGGCTGTCAATGCCGAGCGGCGAATTGTGACTAAGCTTCAGCGGTAAAGAGCTCGTATAATTCTGGTAATTGGGGATATTTTGAAGCAGCGTTTTGCTTAGCGCAGCCAGTATCAGACGAAGTTGTTAATTAATAAGTGGGTTTATTCTTGTGTTATATTTTGTTCTTCATTTCAAAGGTAGTGATGAGTTTAGACTTGTAAAATTTAATCTGTTGTTGAAGAATATTTAGTAAGTACAAACGACTAACAGGAAAATTAAATACGGGTTGTAGGGTGAAGATAGTGAAATTAATGAATGAAACGTGAAACAGATTTTAATAAATTTTTTGTCAACTGTTTGTCAGATTTGGTCCATTCCCCACTCCAGAAAAGTTCGTATCCATGAACACTTTCGTTCAAGAAACGCTTGAAACCAACATCTATTGTAGATTTGTCTATAAAATTGAAAACGTTTTGAGTTTTGACACATTTGATTTAATTTTAAGTTAAAATTTCTATTGAACAAGGGCTCATGCGTCATTTGAGAATATGTAAATTGTCCTGATCCTCATTCTCGGACGATAGAAAACTTTTTAACCCTTCTGGATAAGTAGGTAATGAATAATGAGTGAATGTCAAAAATTAGCAAGGGACATAATTTAGGCGAGAACTATGTTTTATAGCAAATTGTGGAGAAAATTTAGAGGATTTACGATTCATATTCCTAATATTAAGGAAAATATATCAAAGTAAAAAAGTACCCAATTTAATTTGGCTCATATTACACAACAGAAACGTCTTTGTGTGTTTGGTATTACTTTTATTCGATGACTGTGTAAATTTTATTCCACTTCAGACATTATTACGCCGTTCTTTCGCTATATATTTGGCGTTTCTCCCCGAAGTGGAATTGCGATCAAAGGAAATGAAACGTTAGGGCACTCTCTTAACAAACTAATCGGTCATTTTGGACTTCCCGTCAATGAAAATGATTGGTCCTCCAGAAAACGCTGCGAAAAACTCATTCCGCACTACAAAAGGTTTCAGAAAATACGTTTACTGTTTAAGTGGATAATTATTAAGCAATAGGAATGAAAACTTGTACATCAATTAGGTATTCTTCTGGGTAAACGCCACCTGAGAAAATAAATTTAAGGGAAATAAATTATTCTAAACTTCAAAAATGTAATACGAAAGTAATGAATTTAGTTATTGAATAATTATCTATATCCGTGCTCTTTTTATTTAACACAAATGAAATATTGAAACAATAATGCGTAATTCAACGAACGTTTTTTCAAAAATTTAAAACCTCGGTTAGCTTTATGTGGATTATTTTTTTACTTAGAAGTAGCTAAACTATTTTTTTATTACATAATTCTATTCATTACTGGCTGGTGGTAATGTTACTTAACATTCCATGTGTAAATTGGATACTCGAAGCGGATGAAACGTTTTTTATGTTAAGTTCTTTATGAAACATCGTGAAAATAATTATTTTGAAAAAAACATTGATCTCATTTACATGTGCCAAGAAATATATAGAAAACACTCTATATACTAGTATTTCGGCTTATTAGGCCTTTTTCAATAAAGTAAATGTCTATTACTAAATGTTTCCAAGCGCGTTTTCGTTATTTATTTGTTTATGAGCACCTACCCCCGATTGATCCCACCATCTGGTAAAGCCCGAGCTTTAAGTACCTTTTCTAAGAAGGGCGAAACTGTAAAATATATGTGATCATTCGTAGTACAACGATGTATAATTAAAGATTTTTTAATTCCTAATTGCTCTAACAGATCTAAGCGCTTTCCTTTCGATTAAAGGAAAGTGTAAAACGATTAGTGTTAACAAGCGTACTATTGGGAGGATTTTGATAAACAACAAAGAAAGAGTTAATAAATTAAAACAATCGGGGGTATACCAAATTAGCTGCGCGGATTGTAATGCCGTGTATGTGGGTCAAACCGGTAGAAGTATTGAAACTAGAGTAAAAGAATATAAAAAATCCATATTAAATAACACAAAAAATTCAGGATTTTCGACACATTGTATATAAAACAATCATTTTATAAATCAGAAAAATGTAAAGGTACTGCATCGTGAAAAGAAAGGAAAGCGCTTATCTGTTAGAGCAATTAGAAATTAAAAAATTTTTAATTATGCATCTTTGTATTACGAATGATCAGATAGATTTTACACTTTCGCCCTTCTTAGAAAAGGTACTTAAAACTCGGGCTTTACCAGAGGTAGGATCAATCGGGGGTAGGCGCTCATAAACAAATAAATAACGAAAAAGTGCTTGGAAACATTTAGTAATAGACATTTACACTATTGAAAAAGACCTAATAAGCCGTAATACTAGTATCACAGAGGACACAGACCAGAGGCGAAGGCAAGTGATGTTTAATGGCTCATTTTCTGTACTAGTTACGTCTACACTAAGAGAAATAATTGCTTAATTCTAACAATACTACCTTACTATACTCTGAAAAAAGTGTTTAATGATTATATTTAAGGGCTATTGTAAATTAAGTATATCAATACAATAATTCACCTTATGTAATGTAACTAAGCTACATTACCAATATTTGTGTTTCCTTTAAGTCTGCTGTTTAGACTGTACTAATACATAAGTATATTAGTAGCAAATTATTGTAGTTGCAAGTGCAAAAAATTTGCAGTGCACACCAACAAAATTCAGAATAAGAATAAATGAATTAAATATTAAATTATTTAATATAGATAGACATAAATAAATAGTCCATGTGCTTTATCATCGAGATGTACCTCTAAATTATTCTAATACAGGAAATAATCTTACGAAGCTTGGAGGTATCTTGGTCTACATGTAAAGTTTGCGCTGTGTTCAAATTTATGGCTTTTTTTGTTAGAACTTGCTTAAAAATATGTTGTATACTGGTGATTGTTATTAAAAATGCATCTGATTTTACAAAACCAGTGTAAAAAATATCAGTCGGAAAATAATAATTATTGTATTACTACTTCAGTTATTAATAAAAGCATAGGTACATTTATAAGCAAAATTTTGATAATTTTCCTAATTCTAATAATGATCTGCAACTTATTCGGGTTATTTTCTGGGAATAATAAAAAATACAAGATCACATATGGATAATAATAAATCTTTTATTTGCAATAAATGACATGAAACATTTATTAAAAATACATAAAACAAAAAACTGAATGACATTAGTAATATAAGTAATATAACATATCAGTCACAACCACAAGTATCATTAAACACTTCTTTCAGAGTATAGTAAGGTAGTATTGTTAGAATTAAGCAATTATTTCTATTAGTGTAGATGTAACTGGTACAGAAAATGGGCCATTAAACATCAAAGACGCCGCCACTAGCCTTCGTCTCTGTTCTAGGTCCTCTGTGGTTTAGTTACATTACATAAGGTGAATTATTGTATTGATATACTTAATCTACAAAAGCCGTTAACGATAATCATTAAACACTTCTTTCAGAGTACCTATAGTAAGGTGGTATTGTTAGAATTAAGCAATTATTTCTCTCAGTGTAGACGTAACTGGTATCGAAAATGGGCCATTAAACATCAAAGACACCGCCGCAAGCTTTCGCCTCTGGTCTGTGTCCTCTGTGCTAGTATATAGAGTGTTTTCTTTATATTTATTGGAACATCTAAATGATATAAATGTTTTTTTCAAAAAAACTATTAATTCCATGTGTGTCGGCGGCGGGGGAGACGCAAACCGGAACGGGGTATACCGGAGAGTAAAAATATTAAAATAATACATTTTTATGGGAATCCCCAGTTCTTAAATATGACTGGCTTCATAGATAACCTTGTATATTAAAAAATCAACTAGATATTTTTTCTTGCAGCCTTAATGACGTCAAATATATTCATCTGAAGTAAATATTTTGTCTTCTCTGGGGTTGTCTTGCATTCTATTTATATTGTTTTAATTATATTTTGTGTTAACTATCGATTTTTTCCTACCCTCCTGTTCTGTAGTTGGCTTTGTCTGTACAGCAATGTATTAAAATAAAACAAATAAAAATAATCTTTGTAAAGTATAAGCGATTCGATTCAGGGCCCGAACCAGTGCTGGGGCTTCCGCCTAGTTATGTAGCAAGGTCCATTGGAAACTGGATCAAGGTAAGATCAAAGGAAGAATGGTCAAACGTGACTGGGCTGCGACAAGCCAGGCTCTTAATTGAAGGGCCTTGGTCGAACGCAACTCGATCAATACTTGCGCTAAGTCGTAACAGCATAAGGATTGTCACAGGACTGTTGACAGGTCACGGACATCTTAACAAGCACCTTAACACTATCGGTCTTAGTGACACTAGAAGGTGCAGGTTTTGCGGACACGATGACGAGGACTCCATTCACATCCTCTGCCGCTGTGCCTGCCTCATGGTCAAGAGACACAGACACCTGGGCGCAGCATTTCTTCTGCCTCAGGACATTAGGGAGCTTCCCCTACAACGGGTGTTGGCCTATGCGCACAGCACGGGTCTCTTCCAATAACTCCCAACTAGCGGCAGGCACAATGGGTCGAAAGACCTGAGTGCTGCGGGTAACAGCGCCGCCTATCAACAACAACAACAACAACAACATAAGCGATTCGAAATGTTTCCAGTGTCTTTAGATTTTCTTATTGTCTGCGAATTTATATGAGAATGAAGCTTTAGCGATAAACAATGGATTATAATTCTCGTTCAGCACTGTATGCTTCTGTCTTGAAAATTTGGAATGCTATATTTTATTAAAATACATTAATCTTCAAGAGTATCTGCCAAAGTGATGTATAGTTAAGATAAAAACAAGGTGATAAGATAACTAGCGTTCTTACATTAAGCAACTGTACACATACACCGTTGATAAAATAAAAAAAAAATAATTAGCCATGAAGATATATATCTCTTTTATAAGCACAATTTTTCATTATCTTCGCTCTGGCTTACTTTTCAGCTAAAAATATCTATTGGCTTCGGTGTTGGCTGCGAGCCAATAAAACTAGACCACCTACTTAAAACTTACTGTTAAACTTCAATTCATAAATATGATGAAAGGTCCGGAAATAAAACGTTAGCCAATGCTGGGTCAAGGTAAGCAGTGATCAGGCAGATTTATGAGTCTGTGCAAAAACAAATGATGGCATTACTGGCCAAAAATAATAATAAGAATAAAAGCTGAAGCAGGATATAAATCATTCAAATCTATTCTCATTAATATATTTTCCATACAATTATACAGGGTGTAATGAAATATCTGCCACAGTATAATCTGATTACGTTGAAAGTACCATTTTTGAAGAGACCAAACTTGTGGTTTTTGTAATGCAACACCCTGTATATTTCTGGTTAATTTGAAAGGCCTTTCGATTCTGCATGGTTTGAGTAATGTATACTATTATTAATAATAAACCACAAGTTTGGTCTCTATCCAAAAAAACAGAACACAATAAAAAAAAAATTGGGTACGCCAATGAATTCTACTTAAAATTATCTAAAACTTTTCCCTTTTTGCGTTTTATAGAGCTTTGAAAATAAATAAAACCTATGACCAGCATCGAATTACACCTGAAAATCCTAAATGGTTACCACATAATTTACCAGTGCCAATAGAGGGATCTACTGTGGTTTTCACCATTACTTGATATGTATTTATGAACTGACTTAAACTGTAAAAAATGTCACTTTCATGCAATTATTTTTAAAATATACAGTGTTATTCAGAACTTATCCATAATAAAATTTGGGGATGTTCAACATACATGTAGAAATGTGGTAGTGCAAAAAAAAAATTGTTGGCGGCTTCTGAAAACTATTTAAAAATTTTTCATTGCACGCCGCTGGATACTGGTCCACTGTAATGGAGTGACCTTGGGACTGACAATGCAAACTGGCTAGCATGAAAAAAACTTCGGAAGTTCTCAGAGTATACCGACACCCGGCGCAAAAAAGATTTCCAGCGTTTTTACTTTAAAATAAACTTAAAGATAGATAGATGTGACCAAAGTGACGTGTCTTTAAAATGAATAAAATTTTGTTACACTAATTTTGAAGAATTGCGCTACTTGATTACTAGGTATTAGAAACATGAAATTTATAAAAAATTCGCACATACCTTGTTACAAAAGCTGTTCGAAATAATATTCCTCGACTTGTACACACTTTTGGGCACGCCTTATCCAATTTTGCCGCACTAAACCGAATGTTCCTCCTGGTTGCTGATCTTGTAAACGCAAATTATTAAGTAAATTGGGGATTTTCAGCATTTTGCTGCAACAACCACTCACAAAACCTAATTCGTAGTTGATAATCTACTGGTAACAGTCCATTAACTCAGCATTACTGTACACATGAGCCATTTTGAAAATTTTACAGTTTAACACTCCTACGATAAATAAAACACTGGCATACAGAGAGTACATACATAGACTGATGACTGAATAGACAATAGAGATATTATCCCCACTCCAAGTCTATTCGCCCAGGCGTTCTAGGTACAAAAAACGTGTTTACTTTTTTTTACCACATTTTTAGGAATGTGATATATCAGATTGTCGTTGAAGTACAGTTGCCCATCTACGTAGTCCTTTATAATGGTATAACTTTAAACATTGTTTACGGGAAATCCTAAGACTTTTATTATAAATTTTTTTGGTGATATCGATTTCTTATTTAAGGATGCACATATCCTCAAAGTTTTAGAGATAAGTTCTGAATAACCCTGTATAATAAAATTCCTTACAAGAAATTTACAGTTCAAAAATTCTTTTTAATTTTGAAGATTAAGTATTCTGCATTGTGAATATATTGACTTGGAACAAATTTGATACATTCTACCTCAAATAAGGCCGCAGGATCGACTGAATAATCGTTCCCGGTTATCCCTTATCAATAAATCCAGTATTGCCCGGCAGAGATCCGGGATCAGTTTATTTCAGGATTTAAAATCCATGTATCTTCGGCTTCGGCGCAGATCTTATCACATTCCGACTTCCGAGATTAAGGATCTTATATCTTACCCTGCTTAGAAGTCTATCCTGCCGTTTGAGATTGCACCGCAGACGTTGCAGAGGCCAGGCGGAAAATTATCCCGCCTGCGGTGAACTGGTTAAAATCGGTGGTAAAATACTGCAAGGCAGCTTACGAAATAAAAAAAATGATCTTAATGTGAGTATGGGTGCATCAATAGCGCATCAAAGTTTAAAAATGGAATAAATTTTCACCGAAAATGTATAAATAGTAAAAAAGACTAGCAGAAGGTTCTATACGTGCAATAAATAAAAAGGTTTGACGAGAATTGTCTAATGACAAAAGTACATCAATTGGCGATTGAAATTACCGATGAGGGCGTTGCAAATTGTAAACAAATATGGAGGAAGACGATTAAAAATTTTGCATTTCATATCTCATCATCTAGCAATTTAGTATTCAACTGCCATAAATATAGTGACTTCATGTGCTAGTTGGGGTGAAGTAAAGGATAAAAAGAGTGGCAAAAGCAGTCCTATGTCCCATAAGTGCTTCATCGCTAATTATATGATTTTTTTGGGTTGAAATAGGTACCCTAGTTTTTGTTTGCTTACATTTTGGGATAATATAAATCTGATAAACTGTATAGTGATACTATATTAGTCCTAGTTTTTTGTTAAATAATGTTTAAATTAAAATATATTCTGTTTTTATAAGACTAATAATAGAAAAGTATAGACAGACTGCAATAATGTTATGTTGTGTAAATAAACGTGATCCCTATTATTAAATTGTTACATGCCTTTTGGAGAATTGAGTGAGAAGGAGTTTCTTTTACTAGGGCCAATCTTTTACCTATCCACTTCTACTGACACATTTTGTGGAATGGCACCCATAAACACGACAGTTTGTGTTGTGCTGATTTCTTTTGAATGCCATTTTAAAATGTAAAAATAAAGATGTACTAATCACGTCATTTTTAACTTTGTAATACCAAAAAATCACAAGCATCACTAAATTATTACGTTAAACAAACCCAAATCATTATAGCTATCAGCAATAAGCCTCCAAAAATTACCTTTTAAGTAGGTTCAAATATTTTCATATAGAGGGCGCACTCATTTTTGGAATCGCCAATACTATTGCCTAGAAGTTATAAAGAATATAAGTATAAGGTCCTTTCTTACTTAATATCATTGAAAACGCATTAAAGGCGTTGTCATTTTACAAGAAGATCAGTAGTGTTTGTTTCGCAGAGTCCCTAGATTAAAGCCGAGCTCGTTTTCTGTACTTCA
This sequence comes from Pogonocherus hispidulus, assembly GCA_963924545.1. NCBI lineage: Eukaryota > Metazoa > Arthropoda > Insecta > Coleoptera > Cerambycidae > Pogonocherus > Pogonocherus hispidulus. The sequence goes on from OZ004698.1 coordinate 9,539,963, forward strand.
ATATATAATCGAAATTCATCGGATGTCTGTCTAGTTGGCGAGAAGAGACTTAGCGCTGTCACGAATATTAGAAAATTAATTCCTAAAGTCGACAACCCTGAGCATAAAATTGTAATGCTGACAAATCCCTCTGCCCGTGATGGCAGGAACAAAAATGGCATTGTCTGCGAAAACGCTTTTGAAGCCCCATCTTCTTCTGTGATGAGTCTAAAATAGTCTGTATTCATCGGTGATGTCAGTTTGATTTATTATTGGATATCCTTTATTCCATTATTTGATAATCCGCTATAAAAAAATTATATATGTCACGTCACATGTATTGTCGGATGGAACAGGAAGATGGTTGGTTTCCTTTAATATATCCTTTATTTTGCCAAGATATTTCAGCAAAATTTGGGGGAAAATGGGGCAAAATTAAAGACACTGTAACCACTTCAGGTGTGACACGACCAACTCGATCGACTTCAGAAATTTAAATGAATTTGGCTATTTGGCTGAAGCACTCTCTTAAGAATACTTTGACGTGATTGGCGTACCTGTGATAATAAAGATAATTTTAAAAAACTATCATACAGGGTGTCCTAAATAGCGTGTATCACTATTGCTATCTCAAAAACTGTAGGGGATGCGAAATCGGTTAAATTTGAGGAATCTACTGCTCCTGATGGCCATTCATAAAATTTTTACAATATTGCCAAGTTGCTTTCAGTTTCTGAGATATTGGAGAAAATATGAAAAATGTAAAAAACTATTTGAGGTAATCATTCAAAAAGTATTGACGCGAGCATATATGATATATATAATGAGAAACTACAAATTCTTCATATCTACCAAATAGTATTACCGGTTCTTTTAAATTACTCAAAATAAATACATTTTGTTTGAATTGCTTTTACGAATATTATTAGGTAGAAAACTACCATAGCAAATATACTTTTAGAGTAACTATTTGAGAAATATATATTATAATCAGATGGTAGTTTTTTATTTACGAGGCATTTATATATTTATGAATAAGGGTTGATATATATCGGGCATAAAAGTTTAAGGAACCTATATATAAATAAAAAATTGATATTCATAACATAAAAATGCTCTTGTCGGTTTATTTATGACCACGAGGGCTACCGATGGACCATAAATATTTCAGTGCCTAACTATTTTGGAATATATCTCTTAACCAATGAGTCTTTATCAGTAATAGAAGGAGAATAAATAAATATAAAAGTATCAGTTCTGTCAATAATAATAAATGTGGCAAAGTTACATTGAAGAATTTGATGTAACTTTAGTTATTTGTATGTAATTTTAAATACGAGTTCTCTTTTGTCTGTCACATGTGTGATAGTAATTGAGTTCAGTTTTTGATATAGATACAATCATCTGTTATATTATTTTCAATGAGTTTTCAATTAAAAAAAATATTGCAAAGTATTTCGATGTTGTCGAAAACATAATTAAATGTAAAGCTAAGAAAATTAAAGCCCCTTATTAGGATTTTTAGGAATATAATTTATTGTGGGGTAGTACGTTGTTAAGGGTAAAAAAGATTTGCAAATTATGGTTTCAAAACTCCAGGTCCGTATTTAAAAAAATTAAGTTGATTACGGTTCTGGAAAAATGAAACATCACATTGAAAATGTATATATCCTGGCCAATAGAGGACAGAAAGTTACTTTGAGGAAGCACTGCATGGTTATTTTTCAATATGTGTTCAAATAGGGCTGCAAAAAAATAAAATGGAATTTCCAAAATTTCGGTTTTTCTCAATTATTTCAAAACCTAATCAAGTTAGCCTTGATAGTTTGAGGTTTTATGTTGGTCCTCCAATTACGCAACTTTGCCCCTTATTTAAGCTTCTTTGTATCTCTTACAATTGCCAAGATCCTAATAATGAGAAGCGAATTTGTAACAGGTATAACTACTTGATACCGTTTTCGGTTGACATCTGTCATAACTGATTTAAAACTGAACAGGGTGGAAAGACATAAAGAGACTTTAGACTTTGCATTACATTACTTTGATGGAGAGATACTCTATGCAGTACTTTTACTGCTCACCCTGTGTGTGTCTCTCTATTCCAAGACGTTGCTTACAAATGACGACTTCCGTTTAATAAACAATTTATGACAACCTTTCAATGCGAAAAACCGGCTACCCTTGTTTTGCCGTCTCACAATATATGCTCGAAAAGTAGGCCAAGTATATACATCACACATTCTCCTTTGATCATCCTTCACGAGACATACATAAAACATTTTCCGCCCAAAATGCTTAAATTTTAATGTCCCATTTTCAAGTAAAATACGCTGCCATCATTTTTATCTTTCGTTAATCTTTGGAAGTGAATTCTTCTCGTGAATATATCATCTCTGGGTCGGTGGATGGTTCACCATTAGCGGGTGCAACGGAAATTATACGTGATTCATAAAAAATAGAAATTCATATAATTCATTTATAAATGATTCGCAAAATTTCCCATATTCTATATAAAAGCTTTGTTTAAATGAAACAAAATAAGGAGAAAATAAACTACTGCGGAAAAAAGCATAATTGAGGCTTGGTTTTCCAACTTGGTTTTGGCTAATCAAGTATCATATAAAAATTCTAATACTGAAAATAGCACATAAATATTACCAAACCAAGAACATCACTTAATATCTGCACAGAGTTCGAGAAATGTTGCTGTAGGTATTTATTTTAAAAGGAAAATGATACATTAAGACTTATTGTAGTTTATTTTAGGATTACACTACTTGTAGAATACTAAAAAACAAGAAATAGAAGAATTTAAGATGAAGATTGAAACTATCGTAACAAGGCGAACTTCTACAGTTTGCCCCAAAAACACTATAATATGAAATAAAAATAAATACCGGGTGGCTTAAAGTGGATGGCCTATTAGACGTATCTGGAGAATTAATATATGCATTTTTCTGAAATTTTATCTGTGGACATAACCTCGAAAGCTCTATAAAAGCAAAATATTTTGAAGGGTGTGGCACTTCCGGTTATACCGGAAGTCGACATCAACTTGCTTATTTTAAATAGAACACCCTATATGTTATTTCATTTCTGGATTCTACGTAAAATTCTAAACACACTTCATGTAGGATGTCCTATACCTATCTTCAACTGTTTTTGAAATATTGACAGGTGAATATTGACATTTTGCAACTTTGACACCCTGTAAAATCTAAACGGTTTGAGATCAAGCAAAACTGTTTGCACATTCCTATCTTCACTTTTCATAAGCTATCGTTTGAGACCAATTTTAGATTTAGCCAGAAATTTAAAATTTTCACTTGTAATCTCCCTTGCTTGAATTATTACCGGAAATTTTTCGGAGTGCACGAATATTTTGAAAATTATCCCGAGTCGAAGACGAGGAATAATTTTCTTAAAATATTCGTGCACGAGGACAAAATTTCCGGTTTTTAATTCAAGCACGCGGGAGATTCGGTAAGAAAATTTTATACCAAAAATTATTTTAAGAAAATACAATTTTTTACAATTTGGCAAGCGTTTATTTTGTTTTGAGGTTTGGTGTTTTCATTTCCTTGTACTCTAGTAAAATAAGGTTTGCATCTTTGTATAAAGTTGATTTTATTCTATTTAAATCACACAATATTAACAGTACTAGAGAATAGGGAAATATAGGTGTACATGTGTTATATTGGACGATAGGTGTTTTGTATTTCAAATGGTTTGAATTTTTTTTTTCATTTTCCCTTTGCCCTAGTGAAAAAAAAAACGATTCTCAAAATCCTGAAATGAACACACTTTAATAATCTACTACTAGAGAGAAAGGAAAATTTATTATGACTCTTGCAAAGTCAATGACAATTTAACGCGGTATGTATTTAGGTAGGAAACAAAATCTACGAAGTTGGCTGTGACTGTTGCAGCCGAGAACACACAGGGTGCGTTCCAAATCGTACATCAAACGCATCTGCTGCAATGACACATAAAAGCGTTCCGTTTAGCAAATGCGTGTGATGCGCTCATGCATTTCGGAACGGCTTTTGACACTTTGACAGTTATTTTTGTGAACAATTTATAATTTATTTAAATTCGTGATGGAGAAACCAGCAAAATTTCGGGCATTCTTGTTCTTGTAAAAGAATTGATTGAAACTAGCAACACCACACCACAGAATCAGTTCCCTTCCCTCCAAAAGTTTAAAAAATGAGGTTAAGTTGCCCGCAATGCATAAACGCATCGCCTCATACATGATGCAGCTCCTGCGTGCTACGAAGCCAAAAGTAGGAGGAGCTATGGATGCTACGACGTGCAGAATGCGTGAATTGGAACGAACGTAGGAAGCAAAATGTGCATAATGTGCGATTTGAAACGCACCCACAATCACATAGCGACACAACTTAATCGACTGTTTTCAATAATTGTTGTCATGGTTTTCATTGTTTGCTTCGCTTCTCGATGTTGTGTATTTTCGGGTTGCAGCGTATTGAAATTTTGTTGTCGCAAAGAAAATATCACAAAATGAATAGAAAATCGTACAATCTTTGTTCATTTTGTACGGAATCTGGGCATATTGAAATTTTTCATAAAAATATAAAATATTTAACATATTTGTTGAACAATTCTGGTTTAAATCCCGAACAAGAAGATCTATTCAGAGGTATGAGCAATATTCTTCGTGAAATTATTCCATATTTCATCCATAAATTCAGTATTGAGAAGAACAAAATTATAACGAAGTATTACTTTCATTTCATGAAGCATATTAGACATTTAGTGAAGAAAACCCACAACTCTTTACTTTATTCGCCATTGATGAAAAAAGAAGTGGAATATGAATTTCAGAAAAACTTGGAATTGATAATTCAAGTTGTTAATAATTAACATGTACGTATTTATTATTGAATTGATAATAAATATTTGTAAAGATTAATCTATGCCTCGGTTGTTATTCTGATATCTGCATGTGACAGCTGTCAAGCCAGAGAAATTCAATTCAAAATCACTTATTAATTTTTCAACTAGGTTACGTGACTGAAAAAATTTCCGAAAAATTTGGATTGTCGCCATAGTAACCTGCCAAAAACAAGACATCTGATTGGCTTAAAACAACTGGTATAAAATTTTCAATTAAATTTAATCTCTTGGTTTATAGTATGGTTAATATATGGTTTAAGTATATTTATTTATTGTATTAGTATTTCCTATTTTATTTTTATCAACGTGTTTCTAAAGTAAATGCAAATAATAAAGAACTGTTTAGGTCATTTGAATAATAAAGCGAGAAATCTGAATCGGTTTTATACGAGTATGATGAGGTTTTGCGTGACAAAGATTTTAGTTATCGTCAACTTGGTTTAACTTTGTATAACAGTGGTATGCATTAATGAAGAGAAGGAATAACTGAATATAAAGCAGGATTAACTAAAAATTTTAAATGTAGTGAGTTACAAATAGAGAAAAGAGAGTAAGAGCAAACGAGAGAAATTCTGTGAGGAAAAAGTAGGTAGTAATAAAACTGTGCTATCATAAATACTATTCCATTACTTTCAATTAAATAATAATGCAATATTGATTTCGTCATTTCTAATCTGCTGTTTATATATGTTTTACTAGAGTGTACTTATCTCTGGATTTACTTATACCTAGACGTTTCAATTTGTATAGAACCAGATATAAACTTTGACTTCAAAAAAGATCTTATCAGATGCTTGATGTTTCAAGTAAATTGGACATCGATTTCGATTTTGCTTACGCCTAATGCTGTAACTATACTTTAGCAACAAACACTTTTATAAAAACGGTTTAATTCAACCTTAATTTCAAATTTTGTAGATATTTTAATAGTTTGCTATATTTAGTGAAAAAATAATTTTATTTCTATTTGAATCAAATTGGTAATTTTATTTAGATGAGATAAATCGTACTTAATTTTTGGACAAATATTTATTTCGGCAGCTATTGGTATTTTTAAAAAATATTTTTACCTGTGTACTGACTCAATGCTATGCTAAAAAATAACTTTATAAAAGTATAAGATTAAGCAGTATCTTTCATACAAATAACTCACTTTAGTTAATGCAAAAAGTAAACATTTTATGTTAAGTGTCTTGATCTTGATAGTGTTAATGTATGTATCTACAAGGTGAACAAAATTTGGCCTCTACCAACAGAATCTCAGAATATGCTTTAAAAAATTTATTAGCTTAAGTTATTTCGAGAAAACTAAAAGATCAAATTTTATTTATTCGTTGTTTAATTTGTTTTAAGTTCTTATTTACGTACAAATATACTATGATAGCCAGATATAAACATAGAAAAGTAGAGAGGTAGCAAAAAATATTAAATTTGCATTCAACTAAGATATAAATAAATTAGATAATAACCTCGACCTGACGAAACGTCGATGTCACCATATTTACCGCCAAATAGTAGAATATAAAGTGTTGCAAAGGAAAAAATATTCAGTCTATTGAATACAAAGTAATACCTTATAAGTTTATACTTAAATAATTAGTATATTAGCTTATTCAAACTAAAAACAGAATATTAAAGCTAAAAATGTGTTTGAAGGTACCTTATGGGTAAGTAAATAAAATTTTATAGCCTTGTAGCTCGTGCGTGATGGTGGGCAGCCGCCATTGACCGCCATCTTGGACGTTACAAGAAAAAAAAATAGTTTCGCCAAAAATTTTTATTTTAAAAGTAAATCACAAAACCAATCAAATGAATTATCAAAAAATGTGGCAAAAATACTAGGAAGGAACCATGTTTCAAGTATTTTGAGCCGCCACTATTTTGGTGGTTTAAAGCAAACCCAATTTTAACCTAGAACAAGAGAAAACTCTGTTGAACAGCTTTAGATCTGCCAATCGCATATCTGCATGTTTAATTGCTAAATTTATTTTCTATAAGATTTAATATAATTTTCATACCTTAAAAACCGATACTTCGACTAGTTTAGTTTGTTAATCTGGATGGTCTAGGTTCGTTTGGTTAAGTATTATATAATCCTCATTTAAGGAGCATTCTTGTATCTCCGACTCTTCTTCCTTATCAACTAGCATGAAAGGTCTGTTGCTGCATGCTTCACCGTTGCATTTTTCACAGTCAATTTTACAGTTACAAAAAACCAACTTCAATAAATTTTCGGGGGCTAGAGGGTAAAGTGTAGGAATTGGCAACAGTTATCCCTTTTTTTCTTCCATTCCCAATCAGTAGCAGGAAGTTCTACTCCACTCCAAGATGAACTTGATGAAAAACTCTGTAGCTGTGTTGTTTTGCTGCTCCAGCGGGGTTATTATACTTATTGTCTTAAACTGAAGACAAAAGACTGGCTAATTCATTTTAAGCCACCAAAATTATAGACTCCTTGTATTACACTATTATTCCTTTAAGACCGTCTATAATTAACATGGACTTAAAGAAGTTTTAAAGAAGGAGGAAGAAAACCTAATCTAACCACAGTTTAAAAGAAATAACCTTAAAATTTGTGCATTCAAAAAGAAAAACAAGTTATAAACCAGTGTTTGAGTGTATATTTTTGAACTGAATTGAAAATGGAATCACAAAATCCTTGCCCCACAACCCTTTGGTAACATCCATGAGACAAAAATCGAAGGGTTACTAAAATCTATATTTTACATATTATATTACTCATTAAGAAATTTCAGCTTCATTTATTTTGCTCGCCTTTACTTGTCGAGCTAATCCATCAGATCTGTAAACACGAAGCCTGGGGGTCAATCTATTTATTAAATATCGTGCACTGTCCTTGGCGCTGAAATTCTAAGGCCCTCAGAAAAGGATTATTGTTGTCTCTTAAATGTCTCCTGTACACGTTTAATTCCCTTATATCATATCTTCGCCTTTCGTGTTCAACAAGAAATAGCAAATGAGGTACAAAAGCCATATTTTCCTCTAAGTATGCAAAAATACAGAAAACAACTATGTCTGACACAAATGTACGGCACGGTCTTAAACTAGTTTAGGGCACCTTTAAGGTGGCTTAAAGTAGGAGCTAAAGAAATGTCTCGCATTTTAAACCAATTTGTAGACAAAGTCCAAAATATCGGACCAGAATATCGTGGCTAGAAAATTGGCGTGAAGTTAACTATAAGACATAGTTATGTCCAAAAGCCCATACAAGACGTCTTAAAGATTAGTGTAATAACCCTGCAGATGTTGGTGGTAGTACTGAGAGATCAAACTTTCCATAAACTGGTTGTTTAGCTATAACGTTTTTATAACACTTAAGTCTGGTTTTGTTTAAGTCATCTGAAGAAACACGACCGTTATATAATAATTTTAGGAAATACTAAAATACCGGCTTGAGCAATATCTTCTTTAGTTGCATTTGAATCATTGAATGCAGAAGCCTTTTGCCTTAGTGTCTCGTTCGATTGCAAAAGTTTTACAGCTTGTTTTTTGCCTTTATTGAAAAGTTAAGAACTTGCATCGCAACTTGTAACTGCATGGAGAAAAGCAATGTGATTTTTTACATCTGCAAGTTCTTCTTGGAGTCGCTTGCTATTAAACATTTTTTGTGGCTTAAATTTTGTTGCTGGCATTAACATAAAACATTGGTCATTACTTCTTGCTACAGCTATCATTATGATCAGAAGATCAGTGTCTTCGCCGACTATAATTCCTTTGTTATTTTCATTAGAAAATGTATTCACGATGTGGGTATCGGCATTCCCCGGAGAAATTTTAAATTTAAATTTAGCTTTAAGTTTTGCGGCCAAGAATGGAATAAAGTTAGTTTTGTTGGAGGTATTTTTCAGAAATTCTGACTGCGTAATAGAAACTTTTTTCCACGGTCGGGAGTAGAAATCAGTTTCTATGACATCAAAATTGAAACAGAAGTAGTCGATTATTCCCAAGGGAGTATAATGCTCCCAAGGGAGTTTATATTATGGAGAACGTTTTTCATGGAAAAAAAGAGGTAACATTGAAATTATTTATTGACGTTTAAATTAAATGTAACATTTGTACAATTTTCAAAATTAATATTAGAAGGAATATTACTTTCGCTTACATTTAAAGTTTTTGTGATTGCGCTAGTGGTGGTACCTACTAAAACGTGATTAGCAATTTTGGTCTTATTTTCAATGGAGTTCTCGACATAACCCTCAGCGACTGTCGTTGATTTCCAACCAGCATGACGCTTTATTGTCGTGATATCCACACCAGCATCTGCCAGTAATGTCGCTGAAGATCTTCGTAAGCAGTGACCAGTATAACATGCAGCATCAGGTAATTTTAAATACGAAGCTACTACACTAGGAATTTTTCCGATGGTATTCTTGCCAACTGGCTGCGAACTACATTTTCCTGCTTTGTAGTACAAAAAAAGGCGCTTATGCTTGACGTGGGGAGAACGAAGGGACAGGTATTTTCGATACAATTCAAGCATATTTCCCACATCGGTAACCACAAAGGTTCGTGGAATCTTTGTCTTAGTGTTTGGAATTTTTACAATCAAGGATGAGCCTACATCCTCAATATCATCTACAGTTAAATTGACTAGTTCATCAGTTCGACAAGCTCCGGCAATCCCCAGAATTAATACAACCCATAAAAAATCAAAATACTAAATAATTGAAATACCTAACAACAAAAGTAATCTTACCTTAATCATTAAGAATTCTTTGTCATCTGCAGTTGATAGAAAACGGTCGATTTCACCCTTTGTCAATATTTTCGACTTTTTCGCTTGATATCCGTCACCGGTTCTTTTCAAAAATGCGATCAGTTTGGAGAATTTGCTTATATCTATGTTGTCGTAAATTATCAAGCATGACTTAACCATATTATTGCGCCCATAATGTGGAAGACTTGTAATTCTTTGCATTTTCACTGAAGTATGCCAACAAAACATTCTCGCTGTATACTTGAATATTTTTCTCGGCGCACCACGTTTTGAACCGATTGTAAGCTATATCGTATAAAGATCTTGACTTCTTAGGTAACAAATTGCTTATTGCAATATTTGCAGCCTCCACAATCTCTTCCGACTCACAATTATTCATTGTGCACTAAACAAACTGTAAACTAAACCAAACTAACATCTTAATTTGACAATTCTTTTTGTTTGTTTATTTTGTAGTTATGACAATAACTCAACGACTACTAAATAAATGCTCAAATCCGAATACAATAATTCTGGTGCTACTTACTTCATAATAACAAAATATGTGTTTTTAAGTTAATGAGACCGTGGAAAAAATAGTATATACCATTCGGGAGAAATGCTATTTTGTCCTCGGTGCATTGTAGCCCTCTGGCTTCGCCCTCGGGCTTCAAATTGCACCTCTGCCAAAATAACGCATTTCTGTCCCTTATAGTATAATATACTATTTTTTATTAAATAAACATAAATGGGCATAAAATTTGGCAACTTAGTCCCACATAAACTATCTCGTTACCACTTCCGGGATCCCTATAGCTTGACCCTGTAGAAAATATAAATATATCCAGGTCAAACATCACATGGTTAGATTTGTCACATTTGTTTTTGGAATAGGTAGTCTAGCTTAGTATATTAAAATGCAAAAATGTAGGAGTGTTGTGTCTCGTAACATGCGAAGGTCATTGACTGCTGTACCTACAGCACTGATTAATGACATAGATTGTATAGACAATTTACACCAGAGACATATTAAAAATAGAATTCCTTTATAGAATTACGATAATCGTTTTTAAAAAAAGTATTATTGTATTGTAACAAAAATGTAAAGAAGTTATAATATTTATAGTATATTAGGTATTGTATTAGTTATTCTTCCTTTAAAATTGGGTACCATGCCAAACATTTATATACCCAATAAAAAAAGTATGTACCACCTATACAAAATTAATTATGTACATGCAATATGACTAAGTACAATGTTTAGACATTTATCAATTTTATTAAATGCAAGGGTCATTCATTTTAGTAATGGGCCTAGTTAGGTACTTATAGATACTCTATGTTTCCCAGTGTGAGATTTTCCCTATTAAAGAGAAACCTGATAGTTACAAGTCTGCTGACCTTATTGCGACCTATAGGTTACTTCAAGGTGAGATTTACTGTCCAGATGATATATTTCAACTAAATATGGATCCCCGTCTTCGTGAACATCAACTAAAATTGACAAAAGAACAATTTCACAACATATGTAGGCAACATTTCGTGCCTAAGTAGAGTTCGACGTGTGGAACTCTCTACCCAATAGTCTAGTGACTGTGCCTTCTTAAAATTCATTTAAAAGTAGACTAGATCATTTCATGAATTTTCCTACTTAGTTTGGTCATATCTTGTAGTAGGTATTCGTAGTATTTATTGGATGTCTCTTTGTTCTGTGATATAAGTATGTGTATATCGTATATGCGCTCCGTTATGAGTACTAGGTACACCATTCATAGGGTGTATTGTATTATATTTGGGTTTTTATTGTAATCTGAGCAAAACAAGCTGTCATAGTTTCTGCTCTTATTTCCTTCTTAATAATAATAATAATAATAATAATAATGATAATAATAAAGACATATTAAAAGAGATACATTAGAAAAAGCTCTCTAGTAGACAATAGGCACCAAATAGAAATGAATAATATCCCGAAACTTGTTTCTGACTAACATTGAGTAGGGTACCTACATTTCTTAGATTAAAAAAATTACAATAATATAAGTATGATATTTTCAAATAAATCTTACGTGAAGTTATATCTTAAATAACAAATAGTAGAAGAGTAAAATAATGTCATATAAAGATGGTAAAAATTGTAGAAATGTCCATTTTTCTTTGACTGCATAAATAAATACACTGTGGTGACATCACTTCGGCACGCCTATGTTTATACCTGTTTAAGCGAAATGCACCGTCCTTTTCTCTCAAGCTCTCTCCCGTATTTCCATCCTATTCCACCTTGTTTTGTAAATACATTCACCGCCACACCGCGATCTTGCCGTCCTATCTCGAATACAATGAATGACACAAATTCTGCTCGAGTAAAACAAAACGCGGGTGACCAAAATGTGTTTTTGTAGTGCATAAAATGAAAATTTAACTTATAGTGATCAACATCCATTCAATAAAATGGAATCGGACGAAGAAAGTGTGACATTGGAACCGCTGTAAGTTATTTTTAGACGTTTCTCTCAATGCGACTTGATTGTAGTGAGGTTAGGTTATGTTTATATTTCAAATAGGTAGCACCTGTTCTAATATTTAATTTCCACAATACCTTGTGCGCCAGTTGAATTTATAATAAAATTCATAAGTACCTGTTCATATATGGTTTAAGATATTAGTATTAGTTTAGTTTAGAATAGATAGATAAAATTAAACTTATTTGTACCTACCAACATATCTTTTAAGTGTTTGTAAGAAAGTTTCTTATTTGTAATCTAACTAGGTAGGTATTGATATTATATTTCATCCATTAATGTGAAATACCAAGGTTGGTAGTGAGTCATATTTTATTTTGCTTTATTTAGTTTGCATAATTATGCAAATTTGTTATATTTGAATTACTTAGATGGTTTTTGCTATCAGATAACTACTAATAGGTAAGTAGAATTTGATTAGATAGAATATAGGTACTTATGAAAAACATGATTTAATGTCATTGATCTTATTGAATATTATAGATGTTATCCTCGATGTTATTTAAAGAAATCGGGAATAATTTTAAACAGATTTATAAATCGTTATTTAACGAAGGAAGAGCGAAAAAGTATCCTGAATACCCTGTATAATATGAAAATATTTTTCAAGACATCGCTTAAGTCATGCTCTCATAGACCTATATTGTTCTTGTTCCTTCAGATTATACCTAAGAGAACAAGAGAATGTACGAAAATAAGTTTGTCTCTAAATTTTCCAAGGTATAGGAATAAACCTCCGCAAAATTTTCGTCGATCGCCGTTCGGCGAGAGAGATGCGGCTAGCAGCGGCGTTTGTTCTTGCGCCTAATGGCCCCGTTACGCCTGCCAAAATCCTGACTTTTCGCGGGACCCCCTCGACCCCTTTTCTAATTTTTACGGCTTCGGGATCTGCTACATACGAAACTTCCGTCCTTTCTCTAATCCTTTAAGATTTTTTTTCGTGACCGTACGTCGAGTCCTTCTACGTCTATTTCGTCTTTGAAAATCTCGAGTCGCCTCCGTCTCAACTTCTTTCTCATTTTATCTAAGGTAAAGTGAAGGTAAAATAAAAAGTTTGCAATTGGAAGAAAAATTTCCAAATGATGTCTAGTATCAAACTTTGCAAGAGCTGTTAGCTGGCTCATGGGGTGTTTTTCATAATATTGGCATCATTGGGAAGAGTAAATCCAGGAAGAACACTAACAGAAGTTTGGAAGAAAATCGTCTGCCAGCAAGTCCAACTAAATCATTCTGTCATTATCTGCTTAACAAGCTGTTCAATCTTGAAAATATTTATTTGGAATTATTTTTAATTATAATATAATATATATGAATAACAATAATGGAAATAAATGCTATACACTAATAATAACTACTAAACATTTCAATAACATTTATTTGTTTTTACCATAACCTATATTTGCAACTTATCAATCAGGCAAAAAGTAGTCAATATTCCCTTACGTGACGTAGTTTGAACCTTTCATGGTTCTAGTAGAGATATCAAAAACAGATTATCAGAACACAGAAAATCAATATGAAGCGGTACGGATTTTGGTTCTCTCAGTCCACATCCAGCTGAAGATCCGTTTTATTTTTTTCTCTGATTCGAAAATTAAGAAAATCAATTTGAACTGTAATTAGTAACTATATAAAGCAAGGATCACCTTTTTTCAGTCTGGCCAGATACGTTTGATCTTTCCATATTACTGAAAAATTTGATGTTGATATAGGTATTCAAATTGAATACTAGCTGAACAATCCAAGTGATATCTGACGATGTGTCCTAGACTTCACACTATTACACTATACATCACTATTTTGAATAAGTAAGTGTTATTGTTAATCTATTATGCTGCTACCACCTATAAAGGTAGGTAGGTACCTTCTCTAAGTAGCTTTTCAGAGCTAGTAAACATCAAGTGATCTAGAAAAAATGTATAAACTCCTGGCTTTAAAACTTTTATTTTCAGTTTATTGCTAGGAAAATTCCTTTCATCTCTTTATCTCCCCAAGGAAACAAGACGTAGTTGTAACGCGAAGCATGCAGTCGCTTTGAACTGATAAGTAAACTGTTTCTCCTCGCAGCCATTTACAAAAATATTCAGATGCGTTTCTGAACAACCCCCCCCCCCCCTTTACTGGCGCTATTATACCGAATAGATGTCTCTTTCTATGGCCGATTACACTCGTCGCTCCAGGGCCGTTTGTTTTTATAGGATGATTTTGGGTATTACGGCGCTTGGAACTGTGTAATTTCTTTTAAATGGGAGGTGCTATATGCATTTGTTATATCGTAATTATACAAGGAGGGACAATTTTCCATAATTTTGAAGATAAAGGTCACTTACCTTTGTGAATACAAAAAAATGGTGGTAGGTTCCACAACTCTTCTTTGAAGATCCTAGAAATAAAAATTATATTCAATTGGAAATAGTAGGTATATCAATGATAAATAAAATGGTAATTTTAGCAAGTCGTATCTCATTTACATAAATATTCTCTGGAAAAATCTGTTAAGTATAAAAAAGTAAAAAAATCTGTCTGGAAAAAAGTATAGTAGGTATACTATGAGGCACATTAGAATATTTTAGAGACTATTTCATTGAATTGGGATTGAAACAAGAAATATTTGAAGACCAAGAATCACTGTATCAAATACTATGGTGTATACAGAAGTGTATAATGTAATATAAGACGAACATTTACGTTTGATACAAAATACGATATGTGGTTTGAATAAAACAGTATTTTCTGTAGAGATATAATAAGAGTTATATTATATAAATGTATAATAACATTTTTTTCCTGAATAATTGGAAATCATTCATTCGCGTGTTAATAAAACCAATCTGGGTGTATCTCCAACCGAAAGAGGATTTTTTAAATTTTACTTCAATGCGTGAATGCTATTGTTTATGGAAAATGGTTTCGAAATTGAAATTCGAAAAATTGTTTCGATCCTTTGCGAAATGAAAAAAAAATATTCTCAATACAAATAAGTCGTGGCCTTGAACATTTTCCGGTATTAAAACAATGAGGAAAATAATTTGTACTCTCACCCTGCTATGCGTCTCATATACAGGTACCCTCATCTTTAAAAATAGAGGTTAAAATGGCATGGCAGATATTGAAAAATCATTAATTGTTTGAAATTTTTCTATTTCGACCTCCAAATGATTCGTTTTCATTAATTTACTTATAATTAAAGAGGACGCTTGAGTTCAGACGTGAATATAAGCAATACAGATTTTATAAATCAGTAACCACAATAACCAAATATTTAGTTATATCCATGGAGAATAAAAAACGGGAATCAGTGAAGAAAGGTAATAAAATCGAAATAAAAAACAAGATAAATTCAAAATAGTAAGTAAATAACAAATAACTATTCTATATACAAACTGACTGACATAAATGTGAACTGAAAATACAAAACTAAAATAAATAAGAAGGTTACGAGGATGTGGTGTGTTATTACTAGTGGTGAGAAATCCAGTAGTGCCTTCTTTTGGTCTTTGCTACTATCCGTCTGACAATTATTGTCAAATTGACAGATAGATAGCGACGTGCTTTTCTCCAGGTACCATTATAGCTTTGATCTCTGTCGTCTTTAAGGAAGACGATAAATGGAACGCCAGTTGGAGCACATACTGTGCGTTTCACGAAGTTGTATCCCGGATTGGAATGTTCGGATTGTCAGGATTCGCTGACAAATCCTGTGCGAGACTGGCACGCGCGCTTAAATCATACCACCTCAATTTGTAGCGGTCCGTAACCGAGATGTGCCAATGGATTGAATTTAACTAATAACATGACGACGCTCCATACGTTGGAGATATATACTAACATTCCAATCCGGGATACAACTTCGTGAAACGCACAGTACCTGGAGTAGTTGTTTTCCGCATCTCCTTCAAATAAGTTATGCGGATGTTTAGGCGAGAGATGAGACACACTGTATACTTATAGCATACTCAAGCATTGAAGTAATAATTCTGTACAACGAACATCATGTTATAATTGAAATATTCATAATTAACAATTATTACTGGATCTATTTATAAGGAGATAATTTTGGTATTATCTAAAGTACAATTATTATTCTAATTTATCTGGAGATTATCTTACCGCACGTTTTCCAGTAGATATAAGGTAATTTTGGTATAACAATTCCCACCTAATTGTTATTGTTCCGTTAGTATGAAGGTTTTGTAATTATGCTTCGGGTTATCTTATGACTAGTTTCGTAATTATCATTCACAAACGAACTTTTGGGGTAGGTAATAGCTATTTAAGAAAATGACGGTATTAAGTAAAGCCTCTCTAATATTTACAATCAATATGTAGCACGATGGATTACTGTTGTTATTACTTATCAATTACAGTTATTCTGTTACGTAAAAAGTGTACTCCAATTTATTTGAAACTCGTCCTGAGGCTTTGCCATATACCTAAATGAAACCTTTTCCAAGATACACGTACTGATTTTTATGGGATTTTTTATTTTCTCGCTGCTCTGAGCTTTTTTTACTTTTTCTGTTACTAATAATTTTTTTGAAGTACGTGGATTAATTATAATAATTTCTAATAGATGACAATTTCTATCAAAATGACATTTAACAACAAGCGAATATTTTATAGCAAACTAAAAATTGTATTAAAAAAGAAAATAACAGAACAAAATGTTGAACAAAGACATATAAATAAAAATGATAAAAACTGTTTACATATTTTATTTATTTAGGAATTCAACAAAAAAAAACTAAATTAATTAAATGCCTATATTAGATATTGATGAAATTATTAAATATTATAATTCGCTCATGTTTTAATTTTAATTGACCGTGTTATTTAAAAAAAGTCCTAAAGATCTACTCTGTTATTTGCACCACCAAATGCTGAGTTATAACAGGATATCTTGAAATAAACAATTTTTTTTATATATCTACCCTTTTTTAACATCATTCTCATCATTTGAAATATAAAAATATTGTGAAATATCGAAATCAACCATTCCTCTAATGGACGATACGTGTTTCTACTTTAGCCTTTTCAGGCACAGGTGTGCTTGACAAATAACAAGTAACTAATAACTAGTAATAATAACTAATAGCTAATAACAAAAAATTGTTAAATCACAAACAAAAAGTTAAAGAGTTAATTTGAGAGCTAGACATATTAAAAATAGATGCATGTCCTAAGAAATTTTTAAATATTCCATCCTTTTAATGGTAAACCTTTCAAAACTATTTAATGGTTTTTTAACTGCCATCATATTTATTTATGTATTTCGGTAAATAGCAGTAATATCTCTACCACTCATGTAATCACAAAGATCAACCCAGAAGTCTGAGTTTTGTGTGGGAGAGGAGGCGGTATATTATTCAGTAGGACGTATTAGGAACGGCATAATGAGAGAAACCTGGAAAACCTCATTAGTTAGAGGGACAGTCAAACACAATCGATGTTAACCATCAAGTCACATCAAGCACACACTCCAGAATGGTTGTCAACTCATCCTTGCGAACATGCAGGCCTTAATATATGAGTAGACAATTTAATAATTACAAATTGTTGGGGGAATGGGGATTCGAGCTCACGACCTCTGGGTTGAGCGCTTGAGACACTAAACTCGATAAGAAATGGAGAGGTATATATTATAAATTTAAATTAAATTTAATATTTTGATTTAGTGGTGAAGTTTGTTTTCCTTGTTACCTGTAACCTAAATAAATATATAAAAAATGTTTTTGACGTTATTAAATAAACTTTCGAGGACACATATAATTTGTAATTCAGCTACCTATATCAATAAATTATTAAGTTCATATTACATATTACTTTTTCTGTATAGTAGGAAGGTAATAATATAAAAGGAGATTTCATTAATATCTAATCTTGGGAATGTTATTTCGCCCCCGTCATATTTATAAGGGGAATGGTGAATTATTATTGTCTTCTTTCACAAAATCCAATTATTGAGATAGTCTTACAAAATATAACAACCACTCACTATAGCTCCAGAGTTTCGTTCCTCCTTCTTCTAGAGAAAATTAAGATAGCCGGGGATGTCGTTATTATTAAAACAAAAGAAATAGGAAGACTACTCGTTTGTAAGACCTTCACTTCAGACATAATTAATTCCATTAATAGTCTTCATGATGGTAGACTATGGTATCGTAATGGCGTTTAATAAACCAGTAAAATCCAATTTGGATGCAAACAACTTTTTCTTAGCACTGGGTGACTTTAACGAAATTAAAAATGTTGTAAGATCCGTAAAAAAGAAGCGGTGCCGACTTTTAACGGCCGTCAAAATACGGTGGGTGACGTTAGAAAAAACGGTGTTGTGTATAGTAAGCGAAGTGTTTTCCAAGAGAGCGGTAGCGCACACCGTAACGTAACAGAGCGGTGCCATCTCATTTGAAGCGGTGGGCCATACGGTACGAATCAGTTCATCAACGTTTTTTTGGAGTATCTTGTATATAGTGGTCAAAGTAGTTGTAT
The DNA here is from genome assembly GCA_963924545.1 of Pogonocherus hispidulus. Classification (NCBI taxonomy): domain Eukaryota; kingdom Metazoa; phylum Arthropoda; class Insecta; order Coleoptera; family Cerambycidae; genus Pogonocherus; species Pogonocherus hispidulus. The sequence continues at coordinate 9,558,587 of OZ004698.1, forward strand.
AATTTAAAACTATTTTCATTTTATCATTAGAATGCTCCTTCTTATATCTCAAAGTTTAAATAATAGTTTTGTATTAACCACACCATACCATACGATACCATACCATACCATACCATACCATACCATACCATACCATACCATACCATACCATGCCATACCATACCATACCATACCATACCATACCATGCCATACCATACCATACCATACCATACCATACTTACCCACGACACCATATGTGTTCGAAAGAACAGGCTGCTACATGGTCTGCTGAATAAGACGAAATACTGATTGACTTTGTCAGGCACATGAAAGTCTTTCAGAGTTCAGTCCAGTCCAGTCTTCCAGAAGTATCCAGTTGAAGGAGTATGGAAGTAGTCAATCAAAATAACGATTGTGGCATGAAATTGGAGATATACGTAAAAGAATAGGTAAATAAATAAATAAATAAATAGACCTTTTATTAGTTATAATTTATTTAGTTACCTACAGTTAATAACGATTTTATTTTATTTTAATTTTGCCTGCAATGGTTTTCCTGCCATTCCACAGCACCAGGACCATTAAAATATAACTTCAATGTTCCACGAATTTGATTGAGTTGGTGTGTTCGGTCCACGTGTATTATTTTGAATTAAATGTATCAGATTTTTCGATGGTAACGGCAGCTGTTCATTGTTATTAGCCTACGTGGGAAGCCATCTTTTTAGCGTTTTTTGAATACTTCAGATTCAGGTTCTGTTTTGAGTTTCTTCTTCTGATTACTCTTCGTCCTCTAAACTAATTAGAAGTGCGACGTCAAAATCATCCATGGTGACACTTCGTTTTCAGACTTTACTCTACTCACTGCCGCTGCGACGGCCGTACTTTTGTTACCGTTTTTGTGAGGTCAGCCACCGTATTTTGACCGCCGTTAAAAGACGGCACCGCTTCCTAGGAAACTGAAGCTCAAGTACCGCAGTGAAAATAATAAATAGAACAGTCTGGCTAACACTGTAACTTTTTCTGATTAAGGGTCCATTCTCCGTAGATTTGACAGGCATGAATGTTGGGTCGGATTGAGAGGATGGGTGGCCGATGGGTGGAGACTTATATATTCCAACTATCGAATTATTAAGATTTCGGAGGTGCACGTAAAGCCGAAGTAAAAAGGCACACGGAAATAAAGTTAGCCCTCATTGCAAGGGTACCGGATTTGTCTTATAATTGCAACAAAATTTCTTTTTAAATTACATATCACCGGAAAGATCAAAAGATAAACTAGGTCCCTATAGTAGCAAATTTTTGTTTAATACATGTAATTTTTGAAAATACGCTATTTTAGTACAAGATTGTTTGCCTGGAATTTTAAAAATAAAAAGAAATACCAAAAATTACTACTATATGGACTTAGATTAAAGTCTTATCTTTTACTTTTACTTTTTTACGAAAAGTCGCTATCTTTTATAGTTTTTTTATAATTAGACATGAGCCAAACGCCGATTTAGGGCTTATTTCGACCTAGTGAATGGACTCTTAAGTATTATATATTGCCACAGGCGACAGATAGGTTAAATGGTTTTCTATCAAAGGAGAATCAATACCAGGTCAATTTACAATATCTCAAGATGCATCAAGACTCAAAAGGTGTTTGTTAAATTTGTTTAACTTTGTTGTAATATAATGAAAGTCTAGTGTTGGAGTTTGAAGGAAAAGTGCTAAGTACTTACTTAAACTTTTATTGTGTTTTATGATGCAATTTGAAAACCTAAAAGAAGGCAAGCAAAGGCTCAAATTGCTCTCTTCCAAAACCTTTTCCTACGACCAAAACCCTTTTAACTTGTGTATATATCACGTACATAGTAAAATAATATTTTAACCGTTCTGTTAACATCGAGCAAGTTGAATTACCAAGCACCCCACATGGAACAGGACATCTAATAGTAATTGTTATAATTCTGTGCTTTATAAAATTTGTCTGTGTGTGTTTTTTTAATTGTGCGATAATATGATATAGAGAGAAACGGGATGTGACAAATGAAAATTATATTGATGTAAAATAAACGGTAATGAATTGATTTTTTTGCTTTCTTGCATAATATATTATAATCCACAATCCTTAATGAAGCAGTCAATCTTTTTATGCAGTAAGTGATGGTTACTATACAGCTTGGTTTTAAACACTTATAAATTTAACTCACGAATAATTCTACGTACTGACAATAACAACTTTCTGTGTACTATAAACGTAATAAAACTTTACACGATCACTTAAAAAAGCACCAGGAATTGCACAATTCACGAGTCACTAGGATTATATATTATACCCACTAGGATTATATACCAATATATTTCTCGATGACATTCAAAACTTCCCTCCAGGAAAACAAAGATTATTCGAGAATTGAATATAAAACAGGAAATATGCCAGGTATTAATTTTTTTTTATAACTGTTTGAATATTTTTCGAAAATATACTGGGTTCCACCCTCCCCAAGCCCAACTCATTAATAGTTTTTTGAATACTACAACCAAGAGGAATGTATCTTCCTGACTATCGGATTTAATACCTTAGGAAGCTTTCTAAAAATAATCGTAAGAAAGCCAGGCTTGAAGTGCCAAGAAGAATATAGAGGACATGGTCTTCCAAGGTCCTCGGCGTCGATGCTGGTTGATGAAGGTGCATATACGTAAATATTGAAGCGACATGGAGGGTGGACATTCTCTACCACTACAGAACGGATATTTTGATAATATTTTAGAAAATAAGGCCTTAATGGCAATCAAAGTCATGAGATCAAAAGTGTTAACAACCTGAAAACTGTATTTTAACCAATTCTGTTTCATCCACGTCTGGAAAAAATTGCTATTAATATTTATGTAATAAAAATTAATCCATTTTATTATTTTTTACTCTTAGTTACTTTATCTTACTAGTGGTGTAAAGTTTATCATTTAAAGCACTATGTTTATCTGTTTAAAGCATTATGATACTAAAGTTTAACATTATAATATATTGAAAGTGGATACAAGGTCTTTACTCAGAATCCTGACTGGACTTTATATTTTTATTTCTTACTAGCTACGTAAACTCGCTTCGCTGAGTTTTTTCGAGGTCGACCACTTTCTACCCTTATATCTCCCACATCATGCACCATAACTATCGACATGCAACCACCATAGTGCACGATGGGAGCCTTAGAGCTCCTACCACAACCACACACAAACACTAGTAGTCTGCGCTGGGTAGTTGTGGCTGCAAAGTGAAGTATACGGGCACATATGTCTATTTTTATATATAGATATAGATAATCATACTGCTACGTTCCGTATGCAGAATGTATACCAAATTTTTACCAGGTTTTTTATGCGTTTTCTGCCGTCGATGCTACCACCGTAGATCTTTATGAGATATCACCTAGAACTTGGTTGATATAAAACTTAATTCTACCATGTATTTAAGTTGAAATAGGCGTATAGATCTGCAAACAAACATAACCACGGAACTTTGATAAATATATACACAATAAGTAATTCTAGGATTCTAAGATCAACTTTTAGGCGCACCTGTATAGTTCGTTTAAGTTAGTGGGTGGCGTATGACTTTAATGGATAATTGGTGCAAGGCACCGGAAATTTTAACAACCAATTCCCGATTAAGCGCCCTAAAGTTTCCTCAAACTTACGATTAGTTTTTATTTCAGGGTATTTAAGGCAGAGACCTGCTCCAACTTTTCCAATCTAACTCGTTTGCTGAAGGAAATCTGTAATATTTTAATATACGAACGTTCAAGTAATACGAAAGGTGCTCGGGACGAGGATCTAATAAAATAAATAAGATCCTCATCACATCGAACGGTAACGAATAATAATTCTGGTGAAAGTTGAAACAGTTCAACGCAACATATGGAAAGTAAAATGGTCGGTGTAAATATATATGCAGTCAATTGCAAAAATTGCAATAAAAAGATAATAAATAAAACGTTTGTCTTGCATCTTTTCATTATTTAGGTATTTACAACATGGTGTAACTCTCAGATTCTCGGTATCCCTTCGAAAACATACCAATATGAACCCACCCTGTACACCGAACACGGGAAAAAGGTTTCCAGTGAACAAATCGTTCCATTTTCGATTAGAGTCTGGGGTATCGCAGAAACTACTATAGATATAAAACAACTAATAGCACGTACACGTATGGAAATTTATTTTCTAGGAATTCTAGAAAGAAATCAATCGGGAGAAAGCAGTTTGTAATGCTTGCCATGGCGCACGAGAGGGTGTCACTAAAGCATGCACATTGTGGAGATTTTCTAGGCAAGACAAGACGGCTAATACCTATATGATGTGATAATGATATTATAAAAAGAAAATTATCTATTAAAGTTTATGTAATAATATAATATTATTATAGCCGAATATTTTTATTAGCATTCAAAAATATACTAAATTACTACTAGATCTACTTGGAAAACTAATAGCTTCAATATATTTTACAAACAAAAATCGCCTTGTAACACAAGAACAAATACCTAACTGTGATATTTTTTTAGTTGACAGTTGAAGTTTGTCTTCTTCAAATTCTATTTAGAGGATGTGCTATTATTTTTTTTAATTCTAATAGTTTCCAGGACCATTCAGGATTTCCATTGCAAATGGTACAAATCTGTCCAAGATATTTATTTACTTAACTTTAATTCTAGCTGCAAACCTAAACATGGTTACCACTTTGGATTAATAGGGCTATGATACATAAAGCATTGACAACATCAAACAAGTACCTATATCATTTATTTGCTGATCTATAAATAATAAAATAGCCTTTTTTCCGTATTGACAGTATCATACATTTGTTTATGGGTTTCCCATTTCATTTTACTAATGGCAATTAACATGGGCTATTACATTTCATTGAGTTTTATATTCCCAGGGCACACTATGAGAAATATTGCTAACGCAATCGATAGTACTGACTGTCAAACACTTCTAATTACCAAAATACTAAAGCGAAATGCTTTTTTAATTAAAACATCAATAAAAATTCGTTTTAAGTTAATATATGTAGTTTACATAATTGTGTTAGCGCTCACAACTTTAAATCGTCTGATGGACTATAACTGTATGAGTGGCAGGCTTTCAAACTGAAGCGCAACATTTTACAGGTTCAAATCCCACCAGAGATAACTTTTTTTATTTTACTTTTTAATTAATTACAAATTATTAGTGTTTACTTATTCGATTAAATATGGTTCATTGTCAGTACTTAATTGTTATTATTTTTGAAGCTAATCTTTAAAGTCACATTATTTACTTAATAAAAAAAATAAAACATATTTTTAATTGGTTCGTTTCCTTTATCTTTAGTTAAAGCTACTATCTTATAAAATAAGTAATTAGCAAGCAACATATTTTTTATTTATTATATGCACTCTGCTTTTACTAATAGTGTACTTATCTCTAATAATAGTTACTAATCAAAAAAGCTACCTCGATTGTGATTTGAACTTGTGAATATTTGAAGTTCAGTTTTGGAGCCCGCGTCTCGTTGGAGGGTCTGGTTTTCGGCCCACTCACTTTTGAACCTTTTTTGAACCTCGTACCACTAGGCCACCATCCCACTCCAAATTTTGTGCGCTGAGATAGCTATGTAAACTGTTAACTTTAACCTAAAATTAATTTTTAATGAAATTTTAACTAAAGAAGCATTTCGCCTCAATATTTTGATAATCAGAAGTGTTTGGCGATCAGTACTATTCATTATGTTAGCAATATTTCTCATAGTGTGCCTTGGGAATATAAGCCTATGGTAATTGCCATTAGTCAGATGATATGGGAAACCATATCATCTGAAAAACATGTGTACTCATGTTAGATATTTAAATTTTGATATAAAAGAGTGTGGGAAGTAATGTTTTCAGTGATTGTATCACGTCCGAACTATCGCTATTCATTTATCATCCCATTTATGTCCTCTTATTTGGAGAAACAGTTCCAGAGATAAACAAAGTTTTTGCGTTTTCCTCTCTCCACACTACACCATGTGATATACGTAGTTCCGCAATTGATACGGTTGTAGTAGAAAGTGATTATCGCGTTTCGGTGGCCATAAACCAAAACCACAGGAAATGTAATAATAATAAATTACACGATTTCTATCTCCACCAACACTGCTTATAAAATGCCCAACAAATGAAATTGGGCCAAGAACAAATTGAAATATGAATTACAGGAGTTTTGGTTACATATATTAAACGATAACTATGCTTTATAAATAGATATTCAGAATTATAAAATAATACTTAACAAGTAAATCATAATTTACCTAAGAAAGGAATAAATAATAAGTAATCAGGAAGTCGACAAATGTATTTATTAATAATAACATCTCTACCCCTCATTCTAATCACAAGGATTATCCCGGAAGTCTGAGACTTGTGTGGGAGAGGGGGCGGCATATTATTACTTCGCGGGTCACATTTGCGCTTCGGGGGCGACTTACGTTGGTTAGGCCCTAACCACCATTCAGTGCTGGCATGATGGAAATCTGGAAAACCTCATTAGTTAGAAGGTTAGGGTTAGTTCAGTAATGAGAGGTTTGATAAATTTTTTTTATTTGGAATGTAGCACGGTGTGTTTTTCATGAAAAGTTGTTTCCACGATCCATCTGTAAAATAATCAGAAATGGGATAATAAGGGAATCCAAAATAAATATAATATATACGTGTTACCAAATAAAAATATGTTTGAAGATAAGAGCGAGTCGATAGTAAGTAAATTGTGTATTAAACAGGGCAAAGAACGGTGCATGGGTGAGCAGACGTATTAATATCTATGTGTGGGAGACGTGACTGTCAATGAATCTACTGGCAAATAATGTAGCTGTCTTCCAGCCCTGTGTGGCCGGAATTATTTTTCAATATAAATAAGAATAAAATGTAATTTAAGTTTGCCTTGTAAAATGTAAAATAAATGTATTTAAATTTAGTAACATTGTTTCAAAAATCCAAGGCAAACTTGACCATCATAAAAAGTCAAAAAATTTCAGACACTGTAGAGAAAAGTATCCTATATATTTCTTCTTGCAATTTCGTCCGCCAAAACTCTTGTTAATTCTTCAACTGTTTTGAAATAATTCCATGCGACGCTTGACTCGCCAGGTGCCTTTGAAGTCCCTATTTTCCTCAACTTTAACACTATGTACAACCGAACACCCTTTATATTTTTTGTTCAAATTTGGTAAATGGGGGTTTTTACGGATCTTGATTAGCGCAGTTGTATCAGATTTTAAATAAAAAAATCGCTAAATGGTTTTTGTGAAAATCTGGGGTATAAAAAATATCGTAGGCGTCCCTGGATTTGCATTTTGACCGAAGTAATAACGTCAAAAAGAGCGTTTTTTGAAAACACTTTTGACTTTTTTAGAAACACACTCACTAAATAAACTTTTTATCGATTTGTGTACACATAAAAGTAGACGCCCTGTATATAATCGAATGACATTCGGACGCACCGACTCAGTTTATTGCTGGACGGAACTTCAGGACTACATCCCTAACAACTAAATGTTGGGACAAGGTATTATTATGGATATAATACAATGGCTCATCAAAACTGCTGAATTATTTTGTTTATTTTTTTCAATACAAACATAACAATATATCCTAGACTATTTGAACACATTTTCGTGCCATGGTGAAGCAATCGGTAGTATACATAGCGTATTTAGTCATTGGAAGACCAAATTGCCTGACAACTAAATGTTGGGACAAGCACAAATCTCACATTTAAAATGTTTAAAAAACGCTATATAAACATCAAAAAAACGTTTTATTTATTCATTGACAGTTTATAAGTGATATAAATAGTTATAAGTAGTAGTATTTGTTGAAATATTTAAATTTTGTTAATTTAAATTGGAATAATGGGTCGTGGAAAAGCTACCGAACAGAAATTACGTGAAATTATCATTCACCAATACAATGCGGGCAAGACAATGCGTAAAATTTCTAGCAATTTACCTATTCCAAAGACCACAGTCTATAATATAGTGAAAAAATATGGTGAGTCTGCCAATGTGGATGTTCGAGGTAAAAGTTCGGGGAGACCAAAAGTTGTTTCACAAAGAGATTTACGAAATTTAGTTAAATTATGCAAATCAACGAGAAGAAGTACCGTTCGAGACATAACTGCTCAATGGAACAGGGCAAGTGGATTAAATATATCTAGAGAATGTTGCCGAAAATACATTCATAAATGCGGTTTGGGATTTTACAAGGTAAGTTCAGTTTTGTATGGTTCATCCATTAGCAAAAAATTGATACAAATTCGTATTTAGGCCGAAAAAAAACCGCTATTGACAGAGATTCAAAATAAGAACCGTTACAATTGGGCAAAATCTAAACTTCTGTGGACAGAAAATGACGGGAACAAAATAATATTTAGTGATGAGGAGAAATTTGATGTTTGCGTTGGAGATCACCGTAAACGGATAATATGAAATAAAGCAGAAGCTTTTCATAAAGACTGCTTAAAAAGGGTTGTGAAGTTTCCAAAGGGAATTATGGTTTAGGGCTGCATTTCGGCAAGGGGCTTATGCATTTTAAAATTTATAGATGGTACTGTAAATACTTAAAAATAACAAGAGATACTTCAGACCTCACTTTTACCTAGCGCGCAAAATGGTTTCCTAATGAGGATTTCATCTTCCAGCAAGATGGAGCATCGTGTCATTCGGCAAAATCTACCAAAAAATGGTTTGGTGATAATAATATAAAGGTTTTATATCATCCAGCCAGCATTCCGGATCTAAATGTGATAACTGTGTGGCATAAAATGAAGCAGTATTTAAGAAACCATCCTCAACGCACTATTTCTGATTTGTGGACAAAACTACAAGAGATTTGTGATAATTTTTCTCTTCAAACGTGTCAGTCCTTGGTTAATACAATGCCTGCAACAGTTCAAGCAGTCGTTAAAGCTAAGGGCGATGTGACCCCGTATTAAATTAAAGTTGCTTCTTGTTTGTCCCAACATTTAGTTGTCAGCAAATTTGACCTTCCAATGACAAAGTACGCTATGATTAAAGCCTATTCCTTTACCATGGCACGAAAATGTTTTCAAATAGTCTAGAATATATTGTTATGTTTGTATTAAAAAAAACAAATAAAATAATTCAGTCGTTTTGATAAGCCATTGTATTATTTCCAAAATATTATCTTGTCCCAACATTTAGTTGTTAGGGCTCGTACATCACATTGGTGTATTCGTCATGGCCACTAACAATTTAAATATATATTTATTTGCAAATGTCTTCACTATGTGCCCACTAGGAAACAAAAGGCTAGGATTTTCCAGAGTAATTTAATGCTGGTGAGGACCTTTTCCGCAGCGTAGTTGTTTCAAACATATTGTTTGAAGTCATTATACATTGATATATTTAAAAAAAAAGACGGGTTCCTACTCCTCCCAGCTCTGAGTTAGATTATAACTTTATTAAATGTCCATTATAGAATTTATTCTATATAAAACATTTATTTTATTATTTTCAAAAACACTATAACTGTATTCATATTTTCCTGCGGTTTACAGCCGCTGAAATTTTTTTTATTATGTTAATTTATCGATTTGCTTGACCTCAATAATCTTCCCCACTTTAAACTTTTGCCTTTTTAGGGGTCGTTTAACGCAGCCCTCATTAATTTTATGTTAAATTAATTACACGTCAAAAATAATTATTGTACGTGGAATAAAACCGTTTGCGGCCGGCGGAATTTTCCGATAATTCCTAAAGTGCCGAAAAATCGTATGTACACATCAAACACAGAGGAAACAACGATACGAGTAAAAACGCGTTACTTTATAACACATTAATGGCGAAATGATTTCATATTGGCGTCTATAAAATAATTTTAGCATACTAATTAGGCAGGGTGATTTCATTACGTACAGGGTGTTTCCTTTAAGATGGAAGCCCCCCCCTTATTTCGGTTGCTATTTATTTATTTTACATTTTCAAAAAACGAATCCAAATATGCCATTAAACTTTTTCTATCTCTAAAAATATACAGGGCGCACTATAAAGTTGTATTTTTTGAAAATGGAACACCCCATATAAGCCAGAAATTAAAAATTTTCGATTAAATTTAATCTTTTGGTTAAATCTGAAATTAGTGTCAAACGATAGCTTATGAAATGTTGAGATAGGAATTTGCAAACCGTTTTGCTTGATCTCAAACCGTTTAGATTTTACAGGGTGTCAAAGTTGCAAAATGTCAATATTCACCTGTCAATATTTCAAAAACAGTTGAAGACAGGTATAGGACATCCTACATGAAATTTGTTTAGAATCTCACGTAGAATCCTGAAATGATATAATATATAGGGTATTCCATTTAAAACAAGCAAGTTGGTGTCGACTTCCGGTTATACCGGAAGTGCCACAAACGTTAAAATATTTTAAAAATGTAGGCCCCACTGACCTTTTTGAATAACCAAATTTTCAAAATCACCCAGTACGTACTTTTTCATATATCGATCGCGGCCCTTCTCGGTGGGACACCGTGTATATACATTTTCAAATTTAATATTTTATACATTTAAGTGAACCAAAATGTTCCAAACTGGAAATATAACAGATTGAGTAGCGCAATACTTCACGACATACAGTAGGTTTGTTCTAGCAAAGTATCGGACTAGTTCCTGATCATCAAATCTATTTTCCCAGTTATTTCCTACATTGCAATTAATTGAATACAAAATACCAATGAATTTATCAATTTAACTGGTCGAGTATTCCTGACAGTCAAAAAAAGAGTCTTGTTGTAACAGTCCCAGTGATACTAGGATTTATGCGTCCATATTTCATAATAAAAGATATACCTATTCTTCCTTTTATACTCCATATATTCCTATTCCGTATTCCTTACCTTACCATTTATTACTCGTATATATATTTTATCTTTGCAGTTTTACAAACATATTAAATCCTTATTTTCTGCTCTTGCTTATGTTAAGCATAATATAATGTGGTATATCAATTTAATCTTAATAAATATGAAAAAGTCCAATATGGCTGCCATAAGAAAAAGTGCACCTGAAGATGTTTCTTGATAGCGAAACATTTTACGCAAAATTTGATGACGCCAATTTCTGTATTTTGTTTTTTAAATCGATGTCAAACAACCGTCTTAGAGATAAAAAATGACTTGGATTTTCAGTTTTTTTAAAATACTCAAAATTAGTCACTCGATTAGCGATTATTCAAAATTTAGGCCACATTATTACTATAAGCACTTACTACCAAAGTCAAACCTCTTTCCAATGAAACTAATCTCTATCTATCTTTGATAATAACAAAGTTACCCAGGCTGCTCTACTATAAGTGGGACATACTGTATACTTGCAGTCCCTCTTTCAAACTTGACAGATAAATCTGAATACATTTATTGTAAAATAAATATTGATGTAACTGAATGTATGTAAAAAAATCAACTTCATAATAAATTTATAAGAGGAATTTATGTAGCACGAAACGACAATTAAAATAAAAAAATATGGAATTTCTTTGGGTAGGTTAAAACTTGTAGCACTATGGATTGCCTGCTCTATTTGTGTAAAGTTAAACTTTGTTTCAGAAGAACCCGAAAAGCATTCACACTTATTTAAATGCTACAAAGGAGTAATATTCCACCTCAGCTATTTAAATGAGTTAATTGGATTTCGTTTTATTGCATTTTTTGCTATGCTTGCCTTCTGTCTTTCCAGAAAATACACTTTTCAAAGGCTACTAATAGGTAATTAACTCAGCTCTCCATTTTAAAAAGCTTTTGTTCTATTTGGTAGACGAACAGTACGGCCGTTGATAATATAATGAAAGAAATAAAGGATACCAGCACTGACTAGATGTTCATTATTTTATACAATTGGTAAATGTATTGAGAAAAGGTCCATCTATATACTTGAAATCCCTAGAGTAACTAAATTCGTAACGATTTAATATAGTTCTCTGGACCTTACGGATTATATTATATAAGCTTATGAGTTTTTTAAAACTTAAGTTAACTCATTCCTACACAGATTCACCATATTTAATTTTTATTTCCACATTCCATTTGAAACTTTCCAATTCAATTAAAACTGGGCTGAACAGTGTCAACTAAATCCTACAGGAAGTTTAACACTCATTGATATTTACTAATACAGGGTTATTCAGAACTTATCTCTAAAACTTTGAGGATATGTGCATCCTTAAATAAGAAATCGATATCACAAAAAAAAATTATAATAAAAGTCTTTGGATTTCCCGTAAACAATGTTAAAAGTTATACCATTATAAAGGACTACGTAGATGGGCAACTGTACTTCAACGACATCTGATATACCACATTCCTACAAAAAACAGTAAACAAGTTTTTGTACCTGGAACGCCTGATCAAGACAGAGCGAATAGAGTTGAAGTGGAGATAATATCTCGATTGTCTATCAGTCATCAGTCTATCTGTGTCGCTCTCTCAGTGCCGGTGTTTTATTTATCGTAGGAGTGTTAAAACTGTAAAATTTTCAAAGTGGCTCATGTGTACAGTAATGCTGAGTTAATGGACATGATTCTTATTTATGGCGAAGTTGGACAAAATTCATTGGCAGCTTCGCGCTTATATGCGGAACGATTTCCCAATCGACGCACGCCAAATTATGCAACTTTTACGGCAGTGGTACAACGTGACCGTGATACTGGTAATTTACGTGCAAATCATGGACGAGATGGTGGCCCTGGACGACCACAGCGTATTTTAGCAGCTGAAGAACAAGTGTTGAATCTGGTCCGTGAAAATCCACGAATAAGTACAAATCAGATCGCTAGGCAGGTGCCTGGGGTATCCCAATCAACGGTGTGGCGCTTACTACACGAAGCTTAGTTTTACCCGTATCATATCCAGCGTGTTTAAGCACTTTTACCAGCGGATTATCAATTACGAGTTAGGTTTTGTGAGTAGTTGTTGCAGCAATATGCTGAAAATCCCCAATTTACTGCTGATGGACAAAATTTCGAACAGCTTTTGCAACAAGGTATGTGCAAATTTTTTATAAATTTCATGTGTCTAATACCTAGTAATCAAGTAGCGCAATTCTTCAAAATTAGTGTAACAAAATTTTATTCATTTTAAAGACACGTCACTTTGGTCACATCTATCTATCTTTCAGTTTATTTTAAAGTAAAAACGCTGCAAATCTTTTTTGCGTCGGGTGTCGGTATACTCTCAGAACTTCCGAAGTTTTTTTCGTGCTTGTGACATCGCCAGTTTGCATTGTCAGTCCCAAGGTCACTCCATTACAGTGGACCAGTATCCAGCGGCGTGCAATTAAAAATTTTTAAATAGTTTTCAGAACCCGCCAAAAAAATTTTTTTTTGCACTACCACATTTTTACATGTATGTTGAACATCCCCAACTTTTATTATGGATAAGTTCTGAATAACACTGTATATGTACCTACATGTATGTATATTGATTTTTTAGAAAAGTAGGCCAACAGTACCTTTTCAGACACTCCAATAACATTTTTTATGGTCTTCTATTTTTGAAATGCCATATATTCTTTATCATACTTTAGGCGCGATTTCTGCAGCAATAAACTGTTTACCGTATCTGCAGCTTCAATTTCTACATTTTCTGGTAAAGCATCTTCATCACTATTTTCGTTTTCTTTATTAAAATCGCACATTTTTTAGGGGAATTTCAACCAAAAGTCACTAATATTGATAAAAGTCAAAACAAGTTGCGTTCCTATAAACAAAATCACAGCGAACAGTACAGCGATCAAACCAATTTCCCAATAATAATTAAAACTGCTATAATGGGAAAATCAAAAATACTTTTTCATATATATTTTTGGTGGACGATGGTAAACTCAATTATTAACCCACAGAATTCCCACTTAGATATAATTATGTGAAATAGTTTCATTAATTTACCGATATATTTTGCTACAAAGGCAACTTACACGCAGATTGGTATAAATATTCTTAGATAGCCAAGCACCTCTTAAAGCTCTTGGTTTCTAATGGTATGGAGATGTCAGAAGGGGCAGTAAAAACAGAGTAACTCTGGTTTGAATTCCGGGACATTCCGGCATTGAAGGGACTGAAATGACCGACTATCTACCCAAGCAGGGTGTTGGTTGTGAACTCATCGGATTGGCATATATTGGAGTACTATACTCCTACTCTTGACATGGGCTGTGGGAAAAATCCTCCAGTACTGGCAAGAACTAACAAAATTAGTTCATTCAAAGGCGTTTATTACTAAACCCTTCGAAAACAAGAACTAAAAAATTTGGTGTTAAACAGGTTACTCCTGCGAACTTTAATTGGCCTATACACGGGCCTATCATACACTATACGCTTATACACTAGCGGAAGATGCTGAGTGTCGATTGTGCTTACAAGATGATCAATCGGCAGACTTTTATGTACCTACCCATCTGGGAAAGGATCAGATATTCAATATTTGGCAAAAAGCGGAACTTCTTCCAAAGATCTCAATAAGTTCTCTTTTAATAAGATGATGATCAGCTCCGTTAAGAGGCTAGGTGAAAATAATAATAAGGCGTGAGTCACTACAGGCCACATGGTCGCGATGGAGGATCTGGTTTTCAGTTTACTCCCTTTTAAACCTAATTAACATGAAAAATTAAAATGTATATTACAAAATGTACGTACCATTTCATTTATAGAATTGCTTTTATCCAAATTTACTTTTTTGACGTTCCTCTTTTCCAGACCGACTACCACCTTTTGTATTGGCGAGTTTTCTGAATATATTATGTCGATTTTTACATTTTTTCTTTATGTATATATTTCATTAACTTTTGCGTATATACAATGGCGCAGAAATAATTGAAACGTCGATCCATTAAGCCACAACACATCATCGTATGCATTCGTTATACAATATCATAAATTTAACGTTCAGGTTATTGATTACGCCTACAGTTTTTCGGATCTTTTGTGTGTTGTAAATTACTCGTAATGGCCCTAGCAGGACAAAAAGAGTGTATCAGAGAGTACAAAACGAATTCTCATCGCACACCACCGTTGCTCTAAATGAAACTGGAAACATCATTATCTATCAGTTATATTTTATACTTAATGATGCAGACTGATGTTTTAGAAACACTTTGTGTACTGTTAGAGTTCAAATATTTAAAATACACTGAAAGAACAGTTTATTTATTCCAGGGAATTATCTTTATTTGAGGGCAATTTGTTTAATACAAATATCTATGTCAAATGTGTTTACAACAATGTGTTTATGAATCTACAAGTGACCCAAAATTCTATTTTAAAAGTAATACTAAAAAAATCTACATTATTCTTAACAAGGGTATTGTACGCCGAGGCTAATCTGCTTGATATAAGGGGCTTGTATTCATATGGTTGCTTAGTTTGGATATACCTTAATAAAGATTATCTGCCTGTTGGAAATGTCTACAACACGAGGTCAATGGCTAACCAAAACATTGTTTTACCTTTATATAACAGAGCGCAGAGATTTGTCTTCTATCGAGCACCTCAACTTTACAATATCATTCCAATGCATCTCAAAAATTTAATTAACAAAAATAAATATAAAAAAGAATTAAAATTATACTTCAAAATCCTGTGGTATTTCATAAGTTCTTCTGACTTCTGGTTTATGAAAATTTTTCCATTTTGTTGTGTTATTGTCTTTTTTCTAATATGCCCATCCTGCTACTTCTACATGTATTATCGTTAATTGAAATTGTGTTAAATTGTTTTTGTATTGGATATATTCTTTGCTATTTGGCCTTAGTCTGTGGCACGGACACAAACAGGCAGCCATATGTCTAGGTGTTGTGCAGCAGGCGAAGGGTTAGTTGGAATCTTAGTGTATCCATTATTGGAATTGTTACTATACATCTGATATACTTATACTTACTATTTTAGAATGTATTGTATGGAATTTGCTTGTTCTAAATACTACTGATATTTGAAATATTTTCAATAGGAATATAACAATACATTTTTTCCATATTACTAATGAATGTCATCTATCCAAAATAACCAAAACTTCATATTCCAATTATTTGTTCCGTTAAAAATAAGTTATTATCATGGATGTTTTCCACCAGTGTAATCTAATGAGGCAAATAATTACTAAAATCAAAAATACTAAAATATAAAATTGTCTATATGTTTGAAAATCTAAAAAAATGGAAAATAAATGCCTACGCTAAAAGAAAAAATTTCTTTTGAAATTTAGTTTTGCCTAATCAAAAATAAAATTGACACGGGAAAAAATTCATAATTATTAAACACAAGACACTTTTTCGACGTTATGACAGAACGGTCTTATAACCGTTGTACCATGCATCTTCGCAGCATTGGAAAAATATCAAAAACAGGATTCGTCCAACATTTTTAAAAAGGAAAGTAATTCTGTAAGAAGAAAGTTAAAAAAAAGCGGCTGTCATTTTGTTAAATTGGATGTGTCTCCAATTTTTCACTAAATATTTGTCATTTTGATTGTCGTGACGTAATAGAAGATAACAAAATCCAGTTAAATTATTAGCACGTATAGAAACATAAAAGAATATTAATTGTCATATTTGACAAATTCGAAATAATTTCAGTTTCAATGCTGTGTTTTGAAATTTTCGAGACAAGCTAAAATAGTGGTAGAGAGCGGATATTTTAATTCCAAATAGTCAAAATGTGTTTATCAATAATTTCCTATATTTATAAATTGTTTCGTTTAATAGTGTTATTTTTCTATTTATTTTATAGTATAGAAATATTATATAATTATTCTTATTCTCTCTAAATTCTTGGGTTTTTATGGGGTCCGCACCGCAATCTATGAATGAAATAGTTTTGCAAAGAAAAATTTGTAAAGAAAACGATTCAGTTATTGTTTCAGAAAATATTTGGAAATGTATGGAAAGATCAAGACCCGACAAAAAAGTGGACCTAGTTTCGAAGTAACTTCCTACCATTGAAATTCGTTCATCTCTAACAATGCTACTTGCCTTTTAACAATGTTCATCCACTAAGCAGTCAACATCATCTGTGATCTAAAATCTATCATGCCATAATCATTATGCAGATTTCCGTATTAGTTGGGTATTGGGTATATCACTCCCGGAAGTGATCCCTTACCGCCACAGACAATATTCTCCACACACCGTAAGATATCCACCAGCTGCTGCGGGACCGTTTTACCTCGGTAACCGTGTAGGTCTCTCCGCGAACGACACACATGGAGAGGGCGGAGAGAATTAATCGATCGACCTGGTGTAGCCGTCACCGCAAGGCTACAGAGGATGCGGCGTGTGGCCTGTAGCGGATGTTTCCTACACACTTCTCTCATCTCAAATTATTTAATTTGAATTGAAAAACTCGATGAATTTTGTATTTATATTTTTTAAATGTTTTATTTTTTTGACCTTTTGACCAAAAAAAGTTGGCGACCTCCGTATAGTTGAACCAATTGAGTTGAGTTGTTAAAATTCTCTTTTGAGCAAGAAAAACTCTATTGATATCAGTGGCCCGTCCCCATGTGACTATATCAAAAGGAAATATGACTATATTACTAGTGCATAGTAGACATTTAAGATACCGTTTAGATCTAGACCGGATTTAATTTGAAGTAGCGCAAAGTACGCTTTGTTCAGTTTGCTACAAACAATCTATATATGACTGAAAAGAGAGATTAGAGTCAATTTGTGTCCCAAGAAGTTTAGTAGATGGTGAAGGTGTAATCTCAAAACATTAAAAGTGTTCGTTAGTTCCTTCCTAATATGTAAATTTAAGCATATTGTTTTTTGGTTTCATTTAATCATATGGTTTAATCTTATTTCTTTGACAATACGAACTATATTTCTCGAATATTATTTTCGCCCTAGCTTGCAACTCCTCTGGGGTATGTGCTGACATAATGGTAGAGACATCATCTGCAAATATAGTGACCCTTCCATTGCTAATAAAACTTGGTAGATTATTCATAAAAAGTAAAATAATAGTGTTAAAATTATATAGGGTTGGTTGAATTGTAAAAAATAGCGTTATTCCTGCCATTTAAAAATATGAAAACTAATTGGTGACATCATTCCTGAAAAATCTGAGTTTTTCTTATTTCTTCTATGTCTTTTTTATTATTAAATAAATGCAGTGAAATGTGATGTGTTTACGTAAATTGCTACGCTGAATCTATTCGAAGTTTTAAACATTTTCCAGGTCTGCTAGATCTCCATGTTTTCGCAGGCAACTTTAGATTTTCTTATGAGCGCCATATTGGATTTTTGAACCATTGGATAGAGAGGAGAGAATTACGATTTTCAGCGATGTTACATTTGCGTCATCCGGCGTGATGGAACATGAACTTTTTTGTAATTTAAGCAACCCTGTATCTTTTCTGATTCATGATATTCCAATGGTGTAGACCTTGAAAGTGACTACCCTGTATACCTATAAAACAATGTACATTTTTCCAGTTTTTTATGGTCACCTTTATAGCAAAAGTTTACGAACATAAAAAATGCCATCAGGCTGATGCCTGATGACATTTTTTATGTTCGTAAACCGTACTTACGACTACTAATTTAAATTTAACGTATTTATGATTTATTAACAATGTGACAAACTAATATCGAGGACTTGCGATACATTTCGTGCTCGATTTCCTCAGAAGCAGAAACCGTCACGACCTGCTGTAAGGTACATCCTAAAGGATTTGGAGCATTGCGATATTATTGGAGCAGAAATTCAAAGAAATTCCAGGAAATCCGTTCTTTTTTTGATAAAAGATGCTACATTTCTCTGGTTGATTGTATTTTTAGTACGGTCTTCAGGTTTCAGTTGCGTATAAGTTTAGTCTGGATACTTACATCTTGAAAGAGGTTGGAACCTTTGGTGTGAAGATAACACTGACGTAGTTTTCCACGTAACACCAAAACACTATACTGCAGTATTGAAGCGAGTTTCGCCAACCGAGTTGGCATCATCTGGAGGTGATTAAAACTACTTAAATACTTAGTTACAGTTAATATTTTAACTATCTCGTCAAAAAGTCAGGAGGAGCAAACTGCCCCTAAAAGCTATTAGCGTTCAAAATCAATAAAATCAAGTTACACCTACAGGTTACAGTCTGCATTAATTGATTATTGGAAACAACGGACGCATATTATAATAAATTGACCTTTCGTGGCAGAGTAATAGAAATGATTTATACATTTATATATAATAATGTGAAATTCGAGAATATAATAGTTTTAATAATATTAAATTACTAATAATTTTATATTCGCAATTAACAGAGTCTATGCAGCAAATCAATAAGTAATAATAGGAAATAACCTTAGTCCAGTCGACTGTGCAAATCTTGCCAGTGAATTTGTATACAGAAACATTTTACTTTCTCTATAAACTTTATAAGCTCAAAAAACAGCATAAGGAGAAAGTATAGCTTTAGTAGAGTTGTCGTGACAACTGCTGATACAAGTGTCAAAAGTAATCATTGCGATTCCTATCTACCCCTAACCTAATCTATGATTGCGATTTAGAGAATTGTTCTCAAATTAAAACTCACGTAAACGTAATTGAAATGATTTAAATTTTAATAACATGGATCTACAAACAAGAATTGCTTTATATAATGTTATTACGAATGCAGGAAAAATTACACTGCTGGATTATGAAGATTTCGTACGAAAATAGGTTTGAGAGCAGAGTCCTATCAAATGAAAGTGTACCGTAATTTGATTAGCAAATTTGAAAGATCAGGGTCTGTAACTGACCTACCGAGATCAGGAAGACCAAGGATTAGTGATGTCCAAGTTGCAGAAGTTCTTCGGAAAAATCAAAACATAGCAAACACTAATCCGTTAGTATAATAGTAGTGTGAATTCGATATCAAAACGATTGCAAATGCCATACACCACGGATTGAAAAATTTTACGCAAAATCCTAAAAATGTATCCCTATAAACTTAACCTGCTGTTTGAATTAAATGATGCAGATTTTCCTATCAGGTATGATTTTTCTTTACAAATATTGGCTCAGATAGAAATTGAACCCGAATGGTTATCCCGTATTTTGTGGACAGATTCATTTCTCTCTAAATGCTGGCGTCAATACTCAAAACTGTCGAATATAGTCAACAGATAATCCACATGAAATCGTTCAGGAAGGTTTTCATGACAAGAAAGTTACCGTTTGGTGCGGTTTCACATCTAATTTTATCATTGGACCATACATTTTTGAGGAGATACAGAATGGAGAGGCCGTATCTGTAACTGTTACTGGTGAACGATATCAGCATAATATGTTACTAGATTATACCATTCCGCGGATACAAAACGAGCATGAAGGAATGGAAAACATGATTTTTATGCAGCATGGAGAACCCCCGCATATTTACCGACCAGTTAAAGAATGTTTAACTGATGTTTTTCAAAATCGTGTTATAAGCAAAAATTTTGTAAATTCATGGCCTCCAAAATCGCCTGATCTTAACGAGTATTTAAAAAGTTTAGTGTTTAGAACACGACCAACAACGCTAGAAGAATTACAAGATTCTATTAGGGAGCAAATTGCTGCAATTCAACCAGAAATGCTGAATAATACTCTGTACAATTTGGAAGATCAACATTTTGAATGACCTTTTAAAGTATTTCTATGGTATTGCTATCTAGTGAGACTGCTCTCGCACTGCTCTTCCATCCTACACAAAAATAAAATAGAATCATTTGTATGTCTTGACTGTATCAATCTCCTGACACGTTCTTTTGTTTAGCCAGATTCTGGAAAGCATTTCTATGGAGTGTGATACCGTCTTAATTCTAAAGACCATCGTCTTCTTAACATGTAATTATATATTTAGGAAACTATACTAAAAACAGATTTAACTTTTTAAAAGGCGTCCGAAAACACTATCAAAAATGTTGTTACAATTTTCTTGAAGCTAAATGAAACATTTTAATATTATAAATATTTAGGAAGATTTTTCACCAAAAAATTGACGAAAAATACATTTTCCTGTCTTTTGTTACAGGTTACAGGTGGCGTATTTCCAAAACATTTTTGATAAATCATAGAGTTTCGCCACAAATTTACCTCCACCAGACTGCGTAATTCAAATTAACATTACAAAAGTATGATGCCTACAAAACACTCCTTTGTTAAATTGGGGGGGTTCAAAATCAATTGCTGAGAGAAACAGAATTAGCCAGACCGAGTCTTTAGAATAATGCGCCCTTAATCAAGAATTATATACGCATTGTTACCCCTCAGAGGCAAACCGCGTGCATGCAATGAGCGTAGTCGTTATTCTTAAGAAAAAAAAGAGTAATATCTCAGCTGTTCCCGAGACGGGAAGCCCTTAGCGGCACAGAAATAAGAAATTGCTGTTTCCCAGTTACTGAAATGTAAAGCCTTCTACTCCATAATTCACCGTCAGCAACACTTACAAAAAAAAGCATGTAATTATTGCGAAAATGTCAGATGTAAGCTTACATAAAGGAGCTGGCGCATACCAAGGCTTAAATTTGATAATAGGCTTTGGGGATGTTTGTTGAGGTTTAGGTAGTAAACTCGCTGCTTAATATTTTCTAGTTTGCTTTGAAACTAGTTCTGAAAAATTAAAGGTACTAATATTTGTGAAACAATTAAATTAGAAGCAGTAATTATGTAATATGTAAGCATACAAATATTGAGACCAAATGCTCCATAAAGAAACCATAAAAATTCCCAGCATAACTTCATTTTTTCAAAACTTAATAAAACCCATTGTATGAATCAGAACATTTTTATTTGTTTTTTATAATGTAGGCGTATGTCTAAAGTTTTGTTTTACATAGTTTTGAAGATCAAATCAAGGTGACGTCCCCCATTCTCCATACACTGAGTAAACCGATTTCTGGCGTTTGTCATGACGCTTGCCAGCATAGCAGGCCTTATGTTGGCAATTTCTTCCTGGATGTTGGTCTTCAAATCTTGTAGAGTCCTTGGACGGATCACATAAACACGGGATTTCAAAAAAACCCCATAGCAAAAAATCGCAAAGGGCCAAATCGGGAGAGCGTCCTCAGGAACGACTTCGAGAAGAACCTGACACGCGTTCATCCGAGAATTGAAGTCACATGCAGAAAGTTCCTGCACAATCGCCATCTTGTAAGGATGGAAATGAAGAATTCTTCTCACAGAACGATCGGAAAGCCCAAGGGCAGACGCATGTTTACGCGCAGAACGCCGTGGTGATTGCAACATTGAAACTCTCACTGCCTCAATGTTTTCAGGTGATCTAATGGGGCGAGGGACTTCAGTTCTTCGTCTTGTCGCACTTGCAGTTTGTCTGAACGTAGTGACCCACGTAACAATTGATTTCCGGTCCGGGACAGGAGCCAACGGGGCTAAATTAAAGCGATTCCGAAAGGCGAACTGTGTCAGGACAAAACTTTATAGTCCCGCCTCTCGAACGAGACCACTACCGCTCCGCTCCGGAATTTGTCCCAAATTTGGTCGATGTATATTGGAAAATAAAGATATGCTCATTATTCAGAACTATATGGGTGACTTTTTCAAGGTATAAGTTGGCTTAATGTAAGAGTACATGAGTAGTGCTATCTAATGGTGATTCACGATCATCGGCCAATCGTGAGGTTGAGTTCATACACTCTATTGAATATTAATGAGCAACCTTGTATCCACACAACTGTTAGAGAGATATAGAAATTATTAACCCTAAGTAAAGATAATAAACATCTACTAATAGCCAAAAATTGGAAATTCTCATCATCTTTCACGGGTTTCTAAAAATATTCGCATTAAAAATATTATGATATTGGATACTTATAGGAAATAATATCATCACTTATAATCTCGCTAGTGCTTGAATTATATCCGGAAATTTTTTAGAGCTCACGAATATTTTGAAAATTATCTGTGGATTATTTCTCTAAATTCAAAAGTAAAGTAAAAAAGTACCTAGTCCAAAAAGTAGGTAATTTGACAGCTGAAATGTTACTTCTATTATATCTTTCGGATGCAGACAATGACGTAGATTCCAAAAATATAATAATACACAAGGTAATCCATATATAAAAACGAGAGTTGGTATTGCTTCCGATAAAACCGGAAGTAGAATAGAGGTAATTTTTATGTCAAAAAGGAATCTGTAATAAACACTTTCGCCATGCTAAATTTGAAAATTGTATCTACAAAAATAAGAGGGAAAAGAGGGGTCTACCATGTTCTACCATGATCGGGCCGGTGGCTCAGGGGTTAGCGTCTCGATGGCTCAACCCAGGGGTCGTAGGTTCGAATCCCCATTCCACCAAACATTTTTTAATTAAATTGTTTACTTGTAGCTCAAGGTTTGTTCGTAGGGATGGGTTGGTAACCATCCTGGTAATGGCCTAGGATGGGAAGAATGTGAACTTGGTATTAATATGAGACATTAAAATCAGTTGATGTTTGACTGTTTCCCTAACAAATAAGGTTTTGCACGTTTTCCTCATTCCAGCACTGAATGGTGGTTAGGGTCTACTAGCGTAGGTCGTTCGTGAGGCACAAATGCGGCCCGTGAAATAATAATATGCCGCCCCTTCTCCCACACAAGTCACATACTCTCGGACTAATCCTTGTGATTAGAATGAGGGGTGGAGATATTCTTATTATTATTGTTATTATTATTATTATTATTTGTGTTACACAGTATACCGTCCACACCCATTCTAAAATTTATAAATCATAGGGACATTTAACTTAACATCAATGAAATCGTCTTAACTAAAGTTTAGTCCACTTAACAAAACGTCACAGGACATCAAATTAAAAACATACGGAATACTATTCAAAATCCATCAGTTTTTTTTTTATTTACCAGGACATGATAACAATTACTCAAATTTGAGGATGCCATAGAAAAGATAAACTTAATCATTGCCCATTTAACCATTTTTATTTCTCTTGTGGCTCCCGGGATGTCAACGCATCCATCACCAATTCGGGACACGTTGTATGTAAAAACACGCATGCAAGGATTTCCATTGAATGCTTAAAAGTTGGGGTCACTTTCGGTTAAGCCGCCGATGAATAATTTTTCGTCAAATCAAGATAAAAAAGAGGCGAAAATAGGTCATCGTTCAACGTTTATAGCATGCACGTGTTCGCGTTGTATCGTAAAATAAATCGTCTGAAACATATCTGCGGCAATTTAAACTTTTTAATTGTTATCTTAAATAAGGAGAACGTCGGTTAAAATATATTACCTACACGACGTAAAACTTTAAGATTTATCAAAAACTTCCCTCGGCATACCTAATTAAACTTTGAACGCCTTGTGAGCGTACATAATCTTCCCATTAGGAACGTACTAAACATTACTAATCATACAGCGCGGCATTTTAGTAGATAATTCCGATTTTCCCGTTTAATTGAAGGCTTAATTAAATAGTTAAGCGTAGCAAGAAGAAACACACAAGCATTATGTGAAAATTTAAATGTCAAGGTACAAACGCTGGTATATTTTCGCTGACTAATTGTTAAAGAGTTTTTACTTACCTAAAAAAAAACAGATTCTATGTAGTTTAACTAAACTGACATATGAAGTGGCCCACGGAAAATTTGTGTCAAATTTGATGTCGCATATCTTTTAACCTATAAGTCGCAGATATATAATTCTTCCTTTGTGATTTGGGCGCTTGCCTCAACAATTCGAGACTAATGTCAACATTCTCGCAGCTCAGTTATTTTTAAAGATACAAACTACATCACCTTATGTTTATATTTTCTTTATAGGAATTAAGCCAAAAATTTAACTAAGAGATAAATTATTAATAAAATTATCAATTATTATGGTTCAATAAAGTTTTATATTCCTCGTTATCTATTACGCAAAAGAGGTACGCAAAGCAATAACATTATTTTTTTAAGATGTCGAAAACAACTGCTTTGCGCGCAATATGCACCCCTATAGCGATACTTCTCTTCAATTATTTTATTAATCAAAAAAATACTTACTACGGTGTTGAAACTCTCTATCAGGGGTGAGCAGAGTGAAGTACTGCAGGGTTATTTATTATCTGCCAAACTTGGGCGCCATCAATTGATGTTTTTTGCTGGTATTGAGTAAAGGTATAGTTCCTAGCTAAGTGAAGACACTTGCCAAAAACACTTGACAAGAACAAAGTTAGTTTTAATGTAATGACATTCAACTATACATTTACGAACATTAAACACATATAGAAACATATAAAGTTACATATTTTAACAAGTACTCTCAAATTTAGATACAGGAGAGAGAATTCTGATATACTAAACTCGACATAAAAAGGTAAAGTTTTATTTTCAGTCCGCGAGGTAACGGTAAGGGCCCTTAAATTCTTTCACACACACGGCCTATGCATAGGTAAGTTAGTAGAATAAGGCACGGTATACGCAAGGTGTTCAAGAAGCACTTCCAAAATAGATAGATAATAAGGTACTCACATCAACTACAGGTGTTGCAGAACTTAACGTTTTTCATACGTTTGCTGTCCAAGCACAACGAAATCATAATAAACGATCGTTTTTTCTCCTAATCACTATAGAAAATCAAATTCAGGGTTGCTGCTGTATTACATTGGTAATCTTTTGTTGCATCACCTTTTTTCTATCTCAAAAATTCAGACTCACTTCTGCACCAACTGCTCGGTAATTCGTCTCCTCGCCATCTTCTCTTTTTTTCCGCTTCTCCTACCCGTTTTCTTACGTCGTCCATACGCTCGCGTTCTTAACACGAGATGGCTTCACTATATTGTTCTGAACTTTAGATTATGCAAACCTAGGACTATGGATGGAGATAGACCTAACGCACAACCACAGAAAGTGAAGTCGGGATTATAATCACTTAATATACACTGAATCATATAATACTTTAAATACAGGTTTGGTGTTTAACAAGAAGGTAAAAACACAGAATGAGATAAGAATTATTAGTTTAAATCAACTAAGAAAGGTATTTTATTAGTTACTAAAAACGAGACCGCTACACTCCCTAACATTGAATTACAACGGCATATCTTGGTATTACAGTTAAATAAGCCAATAAATAATATTAAAAATATACTATAAATAATCTTATGTTTTTTTGCGAAAAAATTAAGGCGGCCATGGCCTATTCCTAGAGGTTTTGAAAAATCTGCATAAAATCAGTGTATTATCGTTCTTTCTATCTATTCTAATTGTTTTTGCGTGATTATAGCTTAATGTTGAGGTTCATAAAAATGAAACCTTTTAAAAACATGATTATTTTTCCAAAAGTAATGATAAAGTGAACTAACGTTTTTCAATACCAGGAGAAATATTTGTAGATTAATTACAAAGAAGAGAATTAAACACTACAAATAATAAATAGTGATAATAAACCTAGACGACCCACTCTAAACTCCAGATTCCATTTCCAAGTTAAATTCAAACTGTTACAAACAAACTAGAACCCTAAAATCAAACACATTCTGTTACATGGAACTTCCTCCTAATAAAAATTTGAAAACAATACAATCGGATATCTTGACCTTATTCTTCTTATTTTTATAGCATTTTTTTCCAAAAATGCTTACACAGTAAACCAAATTGCAAATAGTTAATTGATGTAGAGATTTTAACTTCTATAATTAGCTAGACTTACTGCAAAGAAAACAAATATCACAAATATTACTAACATTCATAGGGTGTTACAATTGAATCGAAAAAGTGTTTCCAGCTTTTTATTTACCATTGCCAAAATGTAACGTGAAAAATTTAACACTTGATATATATTCTCCTAAAATGTTCTTAATGTGTAGATTTAATGTTGTATTCACACGTCAACGAGAAAATATGGATTTCTTATAAGCAGAAGAATTATAAATTTACATATAAATCCTTTCACCTGTCAAATGAATGTCAAATATCTCAAAAACGGCTGGGTTTAGATATTGGCGATTCCAAAAATGAATGCGCCCTCTGCATGAAAATATTTGAACCTACTTAAAAGGTAATTTTTGAAGGCTTATTGCTGATATAATGATAAATAACACATATTTGGGTTTGTTTAACGTAATAATTTAATGGTGCTTGTGATTTTTTGGTATTACAAAGTTAAAAACGACGTGGTTAGTATTTGTACATCTTTATTTTTACATTTTAAAATGGCATTCAAAAGAAATCAACACAACACAAACTGCCGCGTTTATAGGTGTTATTCCACAAAATGTGTCAATAGTAGAAGTGTTTAAGATTGAATATTTCTCATTCATTTCTCCAAAAGTCATGTAACAATTTAATAACAGGGAACACGTTTATTTACACAACATAACCACTTTGTTGCAGTTTCTCTATAATTAGTCTTATAAAAGCAAAATATATTTTAATTTAAACATTATTTAACAAAAAACAAGCACTAATATGGTATTACCATACAGTTTATCACAATTATTTTAGTCCAAAATGTAATTAAACAAAAACTAGGGTACCTTTTTCAACCCAAAAAATTCATATAATTACCAATGAAGCGCTTATGGGACGTTTGACTGCTTTTACCACTCTTTTTATCCTTTATTTCACTCTAACACCCTAACTAGCACATGAAGTCACTATATTTATGGCAGTTGAATGCTAAATTGCTAGGTGATGTGATATGAAATGCAAAATTTTTACTCGTTTTCTTCCATATTTGTTTACAATTTGCAGCGCTCTCATCGATAATTTGAATCGCCAATATGTTCAACTCAAAATTATATGCTATTTCCAAAAATATTAAATGTATAAGGTATTCCATTAGAATTAACAAATAAGATATGGCCACTCTGACACAAAAACTATATACAGCCCAAGTGATGCAATAAATATCAATTGGCATTGGCATGCAACTATTTTTTGTTGAATTATGTTCCTAACCGACCCCAATACAAACTATGGTCTATCCCCACAGTAGTAATATCTGGTATAATGTCTGTTTCACTTGAATGTTTGCTGTTGGGTTGAGATTATTTCCTATTTTAGTACCTTTCAGAGCGAATTGTTTCTGTGAAAAACCCGAACCAAGTCACATTCTTCGAAAGCAATCCATCTGTGAAAATGCAGCGCAACTTGCGTTCGACTTGGCTAAAATCTCTCTCCGTAAAAGTTTCATTAGAATTCCCTGCGCGAATTATTTTTTAATTAAATGCTGTTGCGCGCCGTTTCTTTCATACGACTTGCTGGAGAACTATAAGGGATGTAGCAGCATATTTTCAGTGTAGGAATGCGACCCGTAGGGATTAAGCAGGTCGGGAATTTCAGGTATTTCTAGGTAAGTGTTTGCTTGGACTGTGTATCTACCTGAATCTGTCCCCTTAGGGATGTACCCACCTTCTCCGGGATTTAATTATAATATCACCTGATGTAGTTAATTACGAGATTGAAATGCTCGAAAACGAAAGATTTTTAATAATTTGTGAATGGAAACTATGGGTTTTTTACATAAAGAAATAATATTAGTTATATAATCTTTTATGAAAGAAATTGATAGGTATCTAAGATTGCTGCTGATATCGGTTATTCTTTAAAATAAGATTTAAATACTGTTTATGTTACACCAGAATAATTGTATTACCACAAAAAGTGTTAAATAAAAATTTAAATGGTTAGATAAGTGGAGAAACTTAATGTAAACTGATGCGCCTCACGTATAAATGTGAGTGGGAAGCAGACTGGGACACATTCAGTCCCTTATGGGCTTAAGTTAAGAGAAATCAGTGTTTACAACAGCCTAGTAAGAAAAGAAACCCACTGCAATTATTTGCACGGTGCAAAAATTAGATACTTATTTCTGTTTTAAATGCAAGCAGTATATTTACGAGTTATGCATTTTATAATTAAATAATAAAAGTTATTAAATAGAAATTTAATTAAATTTTCGAAATAATGGCGAATGCGCCATGATCAAACTAAACATACCTAAGACGTAATTATTTATGGTTTTATAATGTCTGTAACTTATTTGTGGAGCATTTTGACGATTCATAGTTTATTTCTTTTGGGATTACACCACCTGTAAAATAACAAAAAGCAGGAAACCAGAAGGATACAAATTAAATATTCAAATTAAGTGTCAAGGCAAACTTCTAAAGTTTGCCCCAAAAAACCACTGTACCTATAATGTGTGATAAAATAATATTTGATATATTAACTAAATTTTATCAGTGGTTTTTCAGTTTTATACAAAATTCTATAATATTATGTCATATTCTAAAATATGTTTAAATAAAATAGTTATAATAAAATTTAAAAGAAATTAAACACTTAACTAGCTTTCTTCTATACGTTTCCAGTTGATCCTCAACTCTTCTTCTGTAGATTGTTTGTACGATAATAACACTCTTTATATAAAAAGATACTTTATATAAAAATACTTCTTATCCTAAAATATCCAACAGCGGCCTACCTTGCTTGGCGCTCATATCGATAATATGAACGCCAAGTTGCTACCAGAAAAATGTCGATCTTCAAAATAAATAACCGAACTAATATTATTAAATATTATTTCTAGTTTTTAGTTGTAGAAACTGTGTACAGTTATACCGAGTATTATCGTTCGTATAACTTCTTTTATTGCCCGATTTAAACCAAGTTGGTCTTAAAAGATGGAGGTTATTAAAATCTACTTGACCACAGATCGTTAATCTTCAAACGGAGATAATACAAGATTTAATAAGAAATAATAAGAGAATTCAGATTAGAATTTGTTTTGAACTTAGGTATATTACCGATACATGATCCCATTCAACCTTACATCCGAAGAAGTTGAATAAAAGAAATAAAACAATAATAAAGTGATAAAGCGTTGAAGGCCTAAAATATTATTTATTGCAGATTTCTTACTTCTTCTGGTGATAACTCTGCCATGACCCATTCCTGTAGGATATCTTGAATTCATTTATTTAGTCGGTCATCTCCACGGTTCGTAAATCATTGTTTACCAAACGTGGTCCATTTCGATATCAGAAGCACTGAAGATGCCGCTTGAAGAGAAGCATGGACCAAGACAAAACATCACAGAGGAACCGTTCTTTTTCACAGTAACATAATACAACTCCGTCTGTAGATACCTAATGATTTTTTTAATTGGTACTCAGACGGTGTTTTGGGAAATCGTGTCTTTCTTTTAAAAATGGGGCTAATTTTCAATGGTGACATGGCTTTCAATGGTGACAACTAACTTTATTAAGTGCCACTTGGTACTTTTCGCATAATGTTGTAGCTAGTAGGGATATCTGCACCTCTTGATGAGTTACTGTTAGCTGACAAGTTAATAAAGTAGAACAAAACAGTTTCTAATTAGAAAGTCACATCAACCTCCTAGTTAATTAACTATCTTATATAATGAGGAGGTAGCTATACAGAGTAATTTATTTGGCCGTCCATTAGAAGTATCTCCAGAACGGAAAACTATCTTTGATCTCAAAATTTGGCATCTGGGGAAAATGTCTTTACAGAAAATGGTTTCCAGGCGAAAATAATGTACCAAAATGATGTGAAAATAATAAACGCACCTAATAATCATTTTAATTGTTTTTATTAATTGTCAAAATGACAGAGCAGGCAGTTTACCTTTCCGTTGCCCAACGCTTAAGAGTTAGATTTCTTGTAAATGAGGGTGCCAAACCAAGTGATAGTTTGCAAAGACTTCAAGCACGATATAGGGAATCGACATTATCAAAAATCCAGGTATTTGTATTGTGTAAGGAGGGCCGTACTACGGTCGAAAATTATAGCACGCGAGATGTCCGAAAGTTTAACGACACAAACCTACATTGACCTGATAAACGACCTTATTTTTGCAAATAGAAGAGTTTCTGTCCTTGAAATCTCACAAAAAGTACAAATTAGTGTTGGTAGTACCGATGAATCTTCTGCAATACCGAAAAGTTTGCGTAAGATTGCCGACTAAGGATGATGAAGTCTTTACTGAGCTTCTCGGGCGATACCAAGATGAAGGTGAAGCTTTTTAAATTCCTTACTCACCTAGGACGAAACCTGGGTTCACCAATTTACGCGCCAGAATCAAAATGCTCAACTCTAGAGTGGCGCCACTCAAACCCCCCAAAACCGAAAAATGCGAAGGTTGTGCCTTTAGCCGGTAAAATAATGGCCAACGTCTTTTGGGATAGTGAGGGTGTTTTCATGATGGATTTTTTGAGACAATGACGTACCAGTAATGTCCTTTATAACTCTGACATACTTAATCAAAAAGTTAAGCCTACATTTGGCTCAAAAAGGAGAAACCGAAACTCGAAAAAGTGCATTGGAAGGTTGGTCACATCCACCTTATAGTTCGGATTTATCAACATGTGATTTGCATCTCTTTGGACCGCTGAAAGAAGCTTTGGGTGGTTAAAAATTTCAAGACGATGAATGTTGTCGAGTTTGTGCATGAGTTGCTTCGTGTCCAAACAAAAACATTATATGAAAGTGGCATTATGAAACTCCTAAACGGTGGCAAAAGTGCATCTTAGGGGTGAATACGTGGAGAAATAGTGTAAAAATCATATACTTATTGCAGTTAAATAAAAATTTACAGCCAAATTATTGGGTGGCTTAAAATTTCAAGTACATGAGTTGCTTCATGTCCAACCGAAACATTCTACGAAAATGCCATTATGAAACTGCCAGAACGATTGCAAAACTGCATAGACTTACGGGGTGAATACGTGGAGAAATAGTGTAAAAATCATATACTTATCGCAGTTAAATAAAAAGTTACAGCCATATTCCAGTTTATACTTGAACCCCCTCGTACAATTTGACCGAAAGTTTTGTCAAAAAAAAAATTGTTTTTTGATATTGATTAAAAACAGGTTGTTGTAAGAGAAACCATTGGTGCTACAGACAATATATAAGAAAACTTTTCTATATGAGAAGAAAAATGAGAGCATGAAATTGCTCTTCCTACACAATTGATAATGACGGTTTATATCGCCGACTGGAGATTATCGTAATAAATCATAATCAAATATAGGCAGTTATATAAATCATTAATTATATTCAGCATGGAAAGGCTACGCGTATATAAAAAAATGTTTAAGGGTTCCATTTATGTTTGCAACGGCGGTTTCCACAATAAAGGGAAGTCCATAACTATTCGGCAAAAAACGTTCCTGTCAACATTGAATTTGTACCGGCGGTTCACTAACAAGCTCCCAGATATTACTGAAGAATTTATGTCCGTAGGCTAAGAATCCTCACTGTTTATACAGGGTGGGTCAACAAGAATTTAACCCCTACAGATTTTTAGCTTCGAAATGCTAACAATTGTGTGGTAACAGTTGTGTGTGACTCAAATTTTATCTATTTCTTCATTGTGAGATTTTTGGTTAGGAAAATAAGTTTTTGAAAAACCAATCAGTGACTAATACTAGAAGTATCAGTGGCTATTTCTTTCTTGAAAGGAGTTGGAAAGTTTGGTGTGAAGATAACACTGACGTAGTTTTCCACAAACATCAAAACACTATACTGCACTCAACACACGTTTCGCCAACCAAGTTGGCATCTTCTAAAGATGATTAAAACTAAACCATTGGGTCCTATTATATTTCTACGTCGCGACAGCTTAGTGAACCATCGCTGACTGATCAGTGAACCGCCGCGACGGATCAGTGAACTGTGATTTACCAACCAATAAAGCAAGCTATATGGGATTGGGCATCTATCACCAGCATCTAGCCGTCTGATGTTCCTTGAATCTAGTTTGAATTGACCTTCTAGTTTGTCCAACATACTTTTGATTGCAGTCTTTACAGCTAATTTCTTGGCTATTTCTTTTCTTTATTTATTTTAAGTTACCTATAGCTAAATAGGCACAACTGAACAAGGTTTATTAAGGAATAATTACCAATATATAAGTATAGGCACTCAATTTATTAAGAAGTAAATATTTTTTAACATAAGAGAAAAAATAATTTTATTTTGACTTGGACTATTGATCACTTGGTTTTTTCTAATGTATAATTTTTCGAGTGAACCCCCAATCTGTCCGACCTATTATTTCAATTTTCAAGAAAGTGTTCAACTCAAGTGTTCATCAAGTTTTTATTATTTATTACGAGTTGAATACATACAGGAAATTGCAAGATTTCAGCATTTATTTGGCCATCGGACTCCCAAGTGTCAAATAATAAATAAAAAGTGCACGTCATGACTTGTTTCATTAAATTTTTAATTTTAAAAGCGAATTTTTACCGCAAAAATAAAAGCGAAAATATATTGGACCCCAAGATAAAATATTTGTATAAATTTATTCATTCCCTTAAATATTTTATGGTGATGGTATACTTTACCAGTTATATACTAACATCCCATTTTTTTGTACGAAAAGAAATATGATATTTGACGTCTTGTATATATTGAAACATAATTTAACGACAGATCCAGTTCGCAAATTGAAATAGATGAAAACCAGTTGGTTATGAAACAAGGCGATTTCTGATATACCCGATACCTGTCCCATTGCTTTTTTATATAAATTGAATGCATATCAGTAAATACTGCTGAGTCCTATGAAAAAATAAAATTCGAATAATATTTGAAATTGTAAACCAAAATATATTCAATTTTCTTGGCCGTCCTGTACGAAGATCCTCAATCCTCTGGTTAATAAACTTGTCCCTTCGCACCCATTTGCTCGGCCATTTGTCCCCTGTCCTATACGCCGGTTACATACGGCCTTTCCGCGGAGCATTTACTTTGCGGAACAAAAAGGGTGTCCTCATGTTTAATTTCGCAATTTTTTTACCGGCCGGAATTGCGGCTTATGCAAAATGGCCGGGCAAATCGCACAATGTTTTAGAAGATTGCGTCAAATGCGTTTCCGCCCTGATTAAATCAAGAAATGTGTCATGCGTGACTTCCGGAGCTTATTTTACTATTGTTGTAATAAACCACCGTGGGTTGCTTTCAAATTTTCAACAAGAAGCGGCACCCACATGTGGGCTTCTAAAATATTATATAATCGTATTTTATTTTTCTGAAACAGTTACAAAGGAAATAGTTGGTACCAGGGCATACAATACAGGCGTATACAGGCATGTATACAATAATTATATTTGTAATATAAAAAATTATTTTTGTAATATAAAAACATATTTATTTTTCAAAATATCCAATGTGTTTTGTGTTTAATAAGTAATAATTATCTGCAGTTTCAATGTGAGCATTTCATTTTTTGCTCAGGAAAAACTGAGTTTGCCTGTGCACTGACTTCTTAACAGTTCTAATGATAAAAATAATAATAATAATAATAATAATAATAATAATAATAATATAATAATAATTGCGTCTATTATAAGAGCCTTGAAGACCATGGCTTATCCAAAAGATTGACCTTTGCTTTTTTAAGGTCAGCGGGGCTTAAGTCGGAGACCGAGTCGGATTCATAATGGCTTGCCAGGATGGTGTATTTAACACCCTCGTCTATCGAAGCCGTGTCATGGGTATGGAGGTCCCTGATGTCAACTGCAGGGCCTGCCATAGGGCGCCGGAGACAATCACGCATCTACTCTCCGCTTGCCCGGCATATGCAGTCTCGGCCTATATCCATAGATACAATGCGGCTTTACTACTTTCTACGGCACTCGTACGAGATAGACGAAACACCAGTGCTGCCATACGTTCCGGGGGATATTGAGCCCGTTGTGGGGAATGAGAAGTGCAGAATTTATTGGAACTACTCATTTCCCACGCTCAGGCAGATTCAAGCCAGTAAGCCTGATGTAGTCCTCCTCGACCACCAGCTCAAGACAATGTTTGTCATCCAGTTCTCGGTTCCTACCGAGACCAACATTGTCTTGAAAGAGGAGGAGAAACGGACGAAATATCGAGACCTTCTCTTCGAACTCTGCAGACTCCATCCAGAACATACTGTGAAGCTTGTGGTACTGATAATAAGAGCCTTCGGTGGAGTAAGAGATACGCTGCTTTCGGAATTGAAGATCATGCCGGCCTGCCGAAATTCGGCAGATCTTCTAGCAGGAAAAATGCAGAAGGCGGTCAATCTGGGCTCATTACGTTTATTCAGGGCACACGATTCCCGGATTCAGTAGTTACTCACCCCACGGACGTGGGGAGTAGCTACTGTTAACCACCAGTGGCCGACTCTGAGAATGGAGCCAGGGAACTGGTCGACTGGATATCAACAAAAAAAAATAATGATGAAGATGATGATGATGTGATGATGTGATCATGTAATGATAATGATAATGATAACGATGAAGCGAACTACCAATATTCACCACCAACTATAATAGAAAACAAATATTATAAATTATAGAGGGAACTAACCATACAGTTAGCCTGGAAGAAAGTGTATATACCCAGTCGTCACAAAAAGCAACCATATTATGGCTGCTTTTAGAATAGCTGTGTATATACCCAGCCACAAAAAGCGGCCATATAGTATGGCTGCTTTTTGTCACTGGTTATATACACAGCTATTCTCCTGGCTATATGCCAGGGTAATTATGTAATTCAGCGCTCGGCGTGGCATATAGCCAGGAGACTAGCTGTTAGGCTTAATTTGTTTTAGTCCTTATTTAAAGAAGCCATTTACAGATTGTGGATATAAAGTGGATTAATATATTATTCGTAGTTATGTGTTATGCACAACCCATGACATTGACATGTTATGTCAAGTAGTAGGACTTATTTCTACATCCCGTTATTGTATTGGATATACCTATATGTCTACGGAATACGAAAATCGTATTTAAATATCTCAGTCCAACCTCAACAAATAAGCGCCTAAAAAGTGTCAAAATAGCACACTCTGATTCCCATGATGGTACTAAGATAACTCGTCCCCATACAGATATCGCCTTGAATTATGCAATAACAAAGCAGGAATTTATTTGTATTTTATCCCTTTTTCCTCCGATACCTACTTCGTATTCAAGGCATGATGTAAATATATATTACACCTTTTCCAGGCTCCGTTTTTCCGCTTTTCCGAGCTCAATTAATCCGCTATAGCTGGCGCATCGACGTTCGTTTGTTTCCACGATTGTTTCTCCAGTTGCCTTAGTTTGTGATGATAATTGCTTCTTATTTAACGCCTGTTTGTTGGATCTCGCGAACATAAAAAAATTTAAAGTGGACAGAATATTAGAGATGGACTGCTTGATAAATTCAAAATAAACTGTCAATAGCAGTAACATAATATAAACAAAATAAATCAATAAACCCATGAAAGGCAAAAATTTTAAATAAAAAAAAATGTTTGGAAATATGTGCACCCAAATATATCGGGAATTCAGAGATTGCCATGAGGGATTCTTTTTTATTTGTTGGTTTGGCATTTAAATACGAAATTTTACGGTGTATGAAGTGGCTCGTCCTTTAGAAGATCAAGTTGAAGCTGTTATCATATTTTGCGATGCTAGTAGTTATCTTTTTTAGTTTTGTATAGTGTTTTTCTGTTTTTTTTTTCTTTTTACCCTTATTTGACTATTTCTATAGAATTGTAATATATTGTCATTAAGGAAAATAAAGGTTTATTATTTATTATTATTATTTATCTAGGGTCGATTCTAAAATGGAAGTGGGTAGGGGTAATCCAAGATGGTCTCTGATGACAGGAGTGCCATACACAAACACATACAGAGCTACTAACCTTCATACAAAAATTAACTACCCAAACCGACAACGACACCAGGCGCCATCTTGGATTACCCCTACCCACTTCCGTTTTAGAACCGGCCCTAGATAACTACTGATGTTAATCGGTGTTACGCTTTTGTCCGCATATTTAATAATTTTTGTATTTGTTCTTATTATTTTGATGTAAAAAGAAAAATTACACAAATTTTTCCGAAATTAAAATTGAATTAACCGGTATTTACACATGGCTGAATGAAATGTTTTCAAAATCGGAAGATGAAATAAGCCTAAAAACACCTTCAAAATGAGGTATGAACGACCCCCTTTCCCAAGGCTTAGAAAGGAGTAGGTTATCTGGTAACATAGAAGGGGAAACGACGTGAGCGACGTCGTCAAGCTCCCTTGGTTTGTGTACATTGCTTTTGCAGTATTTTGTCGACTTTTGTGCAGTTATTGTGATTTACGTAGTTCAGTTTGAAACTATTTGAAGTGTGAACGTATTTTTTAAAAAGTGATATTAGGATTTATTATTTATTATCCTATTTAGTGGAAAAACTATTAAAAATTGTTTATATTTATTAATGTTTTGGAGACTTAATTTTAAATTACATTTAGCAAACGGTGCCCAGAAATCATTTTTACGCCGATTATATCATTGCTATGATTATTTTTGTTCAATACAAATTTTTAATTTACATATCAAAATCACTTACCCTTTCTAAAAAAAAAACAAAAATTAAAATGGCAGTAGCCTGTCATTTTGATAGTTAGAGATGCCATTTTAATGTCAAAAAATTCACATTTTACTATTATTTACGTCTGCCAAATTTCAAAGCAATATCTGGAGTGAAGGATTAAGAAGGAGGGAGCCACTGACTTTATATCCTCACTGTATAAATATCGGTACAAGTTTTTTTTTTACTTGTAAATAGTGAACTGTAATGAAATAAATGGAACTTCAGTTTTCAAATAATCTAGACTTTATGAACTAATATGTGTGTGGGATACCATGGGTGGCTTGAATCGCTAACAAAGTTTAATAAGCAATAATTTGCACGGGCCTAATATATCTAGTTTAGTTTAAAACAATACAAAACAAACTTCTCTTTTCTAATGCGTAGGGTGGATGACGACGGCCGGTTATATATGAGGAAGTCGTAAATGGAAGCATTAGCATGTAACCTACGTGGTTTGTTTAGTAACGATATAATAGGCTGTTGAAGGATGTGGTCTAAAGCAGGCCTACGTAAGGCAAAAGGGGTGCCGGAAGATATTTCGGAACACAATAAGGCGGCTTTTATCTTTCTTATAAAATTTATTTCGCTGGAGAAACCTATATTTGAACCACTTGCATTTTATTGGAAAGTCGAGGAAAAAGTCGCTGTTTCTCAAATGTAGAACATTTTCCATACACATTAGTTAACATTTTTCATACATTTCAAGTTTTTTTTTTGTAATATGTTTTCTGCTACAACATAATCGCCAATCAATCGCAATCGCCATCATCTCTAACTTCTCAAAAGCCCTCGAAAACTTGATTCATTCCAGTCTCCTGTTTCATTTCAAAAATATCATTATTCCCGAACAACATGGTTTTATGGCAGGTAGATCCACGACAACCAACTTTGCCACACAATTCATATCTGAGGTAATAGACAAGCAAGGCCAGGTTGATATAATATATACAGACCTTTCGAAGGCTTTTGATCGTTTAGACCACAAAATATTAGTAGCTAAATTAGAAAGTGTTGGACTATCAGATTCGTTGATTAAATTATTGAGCTCATATTTAGAGAACAGAATCCAGTTTGTTCAGCATAAAGGGTACATATCTAAACATTTAAGTGCTTCATCTGGTGTTCCTCAGGGATCTATCCTAGGACCTTTGTTGTTTAATATTTACATAAACGATATCGCAACTAATCTCAATATAAGATACTTATTATACGCAGACGACATGAAAATATTTTACCAGATTTCCTGCATTGAGGACTGCATAAAGTTACAATACAATTTGGAACAAATAAACAATTGGTGCGGTCGAAACAACTTACCTCTGAACACCGACAAATGCAATGTTCTTTCATTTTATCGAACGCATAACCCAGTAATTTTTCCCTATAGCTTGGACAAGGTCTGTTTAAAGCGTCCCAATTCTTTTAAAGATCTTGGGGTAATTTTTGATCCCCAGTTGAGTTTTAATGAACACATTTCTTCAATTGCTGCTAAAGCTTGCAAAAATATGGGATTTATTATTCGCCACTCTAGAGAGTTCCATTCTAAGGATGTTCTACTTTCTCTTTTTTATTCATTTGTTCGTTCCCATTTAGAATATGCTTCTATTGTTTGGTACCCCAAATATGGGGCTCAAGAACAATTATTAGAAAGTTTGCAGCGTAAATTTCTGAAATATGTTTCTTTTAAGATTAGTGGAGCCTATCCGCCTATTGGTTATCCTCACAACATATTATTATCTGAATGTAACGTCACAGCCTTAGATATACGCAGGCAAGCACAATCAGTTATTCTGCTGCACAAAATCATTAACTCTACTGTAGATTGTACCGAATTATTGCATAGGTTAAACATAAATGTACCTCGTATGAATGCAAGATACTCGTTGCCCTTTAACTTAGCAGTGCCTCGTACACGAGTCTTACAATCATCGCCAATTTACACCATGTGTCAAAATTATATGACAGTGCAAGGTAACATAGACTTGTTCAACACAACCGATTCCAAAATAAAATCTGTAATACTTCATTAGTCTTATTCTGTTTATAAGGTAGATGTACATACTGTACATAGATATTTATTGCCCTATACGTACTTGTCATATACTTTATATTTAATTTGTTTGTATCTTACTGTATTTGCTGGCTGTTATTTTACTTAGTTTAGTTTGCTGATATTGGTTAGTGTTCAATATTATTGTACTTGTTTATTTGCCCAAGTGCATTTAGTTCATGTTTGTAAATCGTTTTTTAAGTAATTATTGTTCTCTTAACTGTGTTATATTACAATACTTTTTGTCAACTCCTATCCTGTAAATGGTTTTTTACTGTTGGATAGCCGTAACCTAAATAAATAAATAAATAAATAAATAAATAAATAAATAAATAATTTATATTGTAAATGTGGTAGCTACCTATAAAAAAGAACGAAAACAATTAAGGTGACATTTGTAACCTAAAATGTTGAGATGCTACGGTTACATTCATTGAAAAGTAGAACCTTCCGATTCCAGAAACGTCCGGAAGCCTCAGACTTGTGTGGGAGAGGGGAGGCATATTATTATGCAGTAGGTCATTTATAGATAGTATTAAAAGAAATAGGTTCGATCTTGACATGGCTTTGATGCACCTGATGATGATAGCAGTTGCACCTTATTGAACAATGAAATGCGTTTTTTTAGCTCATGGATATCTCATTAGAATTGAATTGAAGCCCTACAGGAATCCAACATTGGAATCTAATAGTAACCCAACTGGGATTTTACGGGATATTTTTACTATTAGAATCCAATCAGATTTTTAATATCGACTTGACTCAAATTTATCTAAGAGTTTTATGAAATTTCTGGATCCTAATTGAAATTTAATTGGATAATCCGATTAACGTCAACTAACTAACTACATTCCACATAGAATGAAGAACTCATCTTTGTTCAAGGCGATAGCTTGCTGGGGGTGCATATTGCACGCAAAGTAGTAGTTTTAGACATATCTTAAAAATATTAGTGGTGAGAAACACACCGTAGTGCCCTCTATCTCCTTCAAATAAATATCTTAAAAATAATAAGGTTATTCCTTTGCGTACCCAGGTTATAGGTAATGAGGAAAATTAAACTTTATTTAACGATAATGTTTTATAATCTCATTATTAATTTATTCTTAGTTAACTTTTTGGCTTAATTCCTATATAAAGATACATAGTTATAAACAGTTAAATAAGAGAACAAATAATATTAAAAATATATTCAGTAATAGACTTAACGATATCATGAAGTTGCCATACTTTGTTACACTTGGTTATGTAAAGTATTAAAATCATAACAGTATATAATAAAGTAACTAAGACAGTTTTCGAAGCTTAGATATTTATTTCAACTGTTCTGACTTAAATAGTTTTGTAAAAATGGCGAATGCGCCACGATCACAACATTCCATCCCTAAATTTGCTATTCTGACTGTAATTTATAAACTATTACATATATTAGCCCTACAACTATGAGGGTTTATATTGATTGTAGATTCTTGTTTAATATTTCATTATTTAAAAGATGTAGCTAACATTACTAAAAAGAAAAATGTATTAAAGACACAAATGTTGTGAGGTGCATATTATTACTGCACGCAAAGTAGTTGTTTTACCTCTTTATTAACTTTTTGGCTTAATTCCTATATGTATAAAGAAAGATAATAAACAATTAAATAAGCCAATAAATAATATTCAAAACATACTATAAAAACACCCTGTATATTCCAGAAGTGCATGCGGTGAAGGTTTGCTATAGATTTCTATGCATTTCTTGATAACTGTATTGGTTTATTTTACAACAAAATCTTTCAGTTTTCCCATGTATTTTGTCTCATTTACAGATGGCGTATTCTCAAGAGAATATCTTGAATTATGCATTACTAGCAGAAATTACCTTCTGTTACAGTTTTTGCGGTTCTAACCACTAACTTCTAACAAATGATAATCTAAAAATATGCTTTATGGAATATACAATAATTTCATATATATATTGACTGTAGGAACATTTTCAAATTTTCATCCTCCTTGTTGGCACCTGATGTGACCTAATTCCAGGTCTGCGGGTTACACGCGCGCCACTGATCTCTCCCGGTGAAAGTTGACCGTTTAGGCGGTAATTTATCGGAGGCCGCAAGGAGCACACACGGTCACTGTGGGGGTGTTTAACCGGGGCTTTTTCATGAAAAATACACGACCCGGCACGTGAGGAAGGGAGGCCGCTATTGATATCGATCCCGAGGTTCGCTCAGTGGGGCGACTACACCGGGAAGCGATGGCAGAGTAACTGTTTTGTGTGGAAATAAATTGCCACTCTTTCCCGTAAGAAACTCAGCGGGGAATATTTTTTTATGACGAACTATTATATGTTGTCTTGTGAGTCGTATAGTATATCTCGATGTAGAGAATGTTACAAGCCATTTTTAAGCTGAAATTGTAAAAAATGGTTAATGTAGAAGATGCTTATTTTTAAGATTAT
Organism: Pogonocherus hispidulus; assembly: GCA_963924545.1. Lineage (NCBI taxonomy): Eukaryota > Metazoa > Arthropoda > Insecta > Coleoptera > Cerambycidae > Pogonocherus > Pogonocherus hispidulus. Next base: position 9,600,467 of record OZ004698.1, read on the forward strand.
CAGAATATTGTTAATAAAACAACTGGAGCATAATATATAGACAGAATTTTCAATTTTATTAATTTCATTTAGAAGATTTTACATTATCATTTTTTCCCTTTAGAAAACACCGATATTTATAGGGTTTATGTTTGTGCAGTAAGAGAGTGTAGTGAATCATTTATTAAAACGAATTATTACAAAGTAGGTAATTTTGAAATCTTTTTACACACCGATCGTGTTTTTATAAAAAAAAAATTGTAAATAACCAATTCATAACACTGACGTAGTTTTTCACATAACACCAAAATACTATACTGAACTCGACGCGCGTTTCACTAAGTTTTAATCATCTCCAGATGATGTCAACTTGGTTGATGACACGCGCGAAAATGTACGTCATTTTCTGAATCCAAACATAAGTGACATTTAAGCTGTCAAATTACTTTTTGGACTCTAATTTATTTCAAATAAAAATAAAAGAACATGAATTTCATAAAATGCCCTGTATGTCAGTATCATGGCCATAAGTTCTTCGTTTAAGAAATTATGCGCCATACTTTTATTGTAATCGAGTGAAAATAAATTCGAATACAACCATAACTGATAACAAAGTACCTACTGTTAGATGCATTGGCTAAAAGAGGGTCCGAACCATTACTCGGGCTTCCGCCTAGTTATGTAACAAGGTCTACTGGAAACTGGATCAAGGAAAGATCAGAGGAAGAATGGTCGAACGAGACTGGGCTGCGACAAGCCAGGCTCTTAATTGAAGGGCCTTGGTCGAACGCAACTCGATCAATAATTGCGCTAAGTCGTAACAGCATAAGGATTGTCACAGAACTGCTGACAGGTCACGGACATCTCAACAAGCACCTTAACACTATCGGCCTTAGTGACACTAGAAGGTGCAGGTTTTCCGGACACGATGATGTGGACTCCATTCACATCCTCTCTCACTGTGCCTGCCTCATGGTCAAGAGACACAAACATCTGGATGGAGCATTTCTCCTGCCCCAGGACATTAGAGAGCTTCGCCTAGAACGGGTGTTAGCTTATACGCATAGCACGGGTCTCTTCCAATAGCTCTCAACTAGCGGCAGGCACAATGGGTCGAAAGACCTGAGTGCTGCGGGTAACCGAGCCGCATTTCAACAACAACGACCTACTGTTAGAAATACCAAACATATAATCCTGACTTGTCTACTTCTTAGTTTTTATAAACAACAAATTCATCTGATAAATTTTTATAAACATTTTTTTCAATTTATTTCCAAAACTAAAAATGTTTTACCTACTACATTTTTTTTCATTATTTATCATCAGCTAGAATTTCCCAAGTTATGCGTATAGGTTAAGAATCACCCTGTACTGTTTTAATGACTGAATCATATACCTACATATGGTTATCATTAAAAGTGGGTTTGATTTTTATTTTGAACTTTATGTTTGACTCTTCCTGAAATTGCCTAAGAATGTTCAGTATCAGTTTCTCCGTATTACTATTTCGCAGAAAATTAGTCACACATTCTACCCTTCCAAGCATTTATTGAAATTAATAATAGCTAAGTTACATAATGCTCTTCAAGTATCGAGTATTTTTAAGTTTCATTCGAAGAATCCAAGTATTTATAAAATCACCCCTTTATAAATTTACGTGTTTTCGTAAAGTAGTGGATTAATTCGTTATTTTATAAATACCTTACCTACCCAACTTTTTTACTCGGACCCGATTTTCTTTGATTTTTACAGGCTGACACATTGACGCTACGCCCATATAAACTTTTTTACATATTTAGAAATAACTATTTTTTACGAATACGTTCATATAAAGTTGTATGGGTCTATATCTAATAATAAGGGAGATGTGCCCAAAAAAGTACGCCATATAAGAACAGTGTGCTAGAAAGAGAATACCGATTTGTTGCTAGGCATAGAGTCTTTCTCCAATACATTGTTCTTATGGCCCACTTTTTCAGGCAATCTCCCTTTATAAGATCCCTATTATAAGATAGACAAATAAAACCTTATATAACCGTATTGCACTGTAAATCACTGTAATATTTATTATTAGACGTTTCAATGTCTATAGGAGTCATATCAACAACCATTAGTTTAATGACACCATAACTGTACAGAGCAGTCCATTTTTGATGGGAATCCAGGGTATCTCGGAAACTACAAGATGCATAACAAAACCGCTTGCACATCCTCGAGCTACTTTTTCCAGTTTGACTTAATGGTGAAATCAGATCTGGTCTACTTTGTTTAGGTTTTGAGATACAGGGCATTTCTGAAATTTTGCCTTTTTCGTCAGGGCCCTGTAACTTTTTTATTTTCAGACCTACAAAAAAAGTTTAAAGGGAAAAGTTTTAGATATTTTTAAGTGGAATCCATTGGCGTAGCAAATTTTTTTTTATTGCGTCTCGTTTTTTAGTTACAGACCAAACTTGTGTTTTTTTAAATGCAACACCCTGTATATTTCTAGTTAATTCGAAAGAACTTTCAATTCTGGTTACAGTAATATATAATAAATAGGGGTTTATTTGAATTTAAGTACCTTTATTAAACATTTTTATGGTTAAATGGGGGGGAAACGCGTATTTCCATTGATTTATTTCCTTATAAACTACATTGAACTCCTGTTTAATGTTATACTTAATATCTTAATAGTAATATAACCAAATACGGTTATATATAATTTATATTTGTAAAAATATTCGACATTTTTATGTTTCCATAATTAATTATTATCTAGTATTCGGAAATATTTAAATCTTTATATAAAATAGTGTGTTTAATTAAGTCAAGAGTTTAATATAGTTTATAAGGAAATAAATCAATGGAAATACGCGTTTCCCTCCATTTAACCATAAAAATGTTTAATAAAGGGACTTAAATTCAAATAAACCCCTATATAATATATATTGCTGTAACCAGAATTGAAAGTTCTTTCAAATTAACCAGAAATATACAGGGTGTTGCATTTAAAAAAACACAAGTTTGGTCTGTATCTAAAAAACGGGACGCAATAAAAAATAATTTGCTACGCCAATGGATTCCACTTAAAAATATCTAAAACTTTCCTCTTTAAACTTTTTTGGTAGGTCTGAAAATAAAAAAGTTACAGTGCACTGACGAAAATGGCAAAATTTGAGAAATGCCCTGTATCTCAAAACCTAAACAAAGTAGACCCGATCTGATTTCACCATTAAGTCAAACTAAAAAAAGTAGCTCGAGGATGTGCAAGCGGTTTTGTTGCGCATCTTGTAGTTTTCGAGATACCCTGGATTCCCATCAAAAATGGACTGCTCTGTACAATATGAGAGAACTAATCAAACTAAACTTTTCTTAGTAGTGGTGAGAAATACACCGTAGTGCCCTCTTTGGGTCTTTGTTACTATCTGCCTGACAGTTATTGTCAAATCGACAACGAATCGATAACGACCTGCTTTTCCGCAGGCACCATTATAGTAGTGACCTCTATTGTCTTTGAGAAAGACAATCCTACTTATTTATTTGAAGAAGATGCCGAAACCAACTACTTCACGGGCAATGTGCCCCGACTGCCATTGAATTAGTTCGGCATATCCATAGGAGTCGCCACATGTTTCATCGAGACCGACCACCAGACACTGACCGGTTTCGCGCTTATTATGCGCTCATCAGAGGACCATAGATAGTGGATTCGAAGAAAGATATGGCGACTCCTATGGAGATGCCGAAGTAATACAATGCCAGTCGGGACACATTGCCCGTAGAGTAGTTGTTTTCGGCATCTCCTTTAAATAATCGTTTCTGGTTCGTCTTTTTAACAAAAAACACAAACATTCCGATTACGTGTCATTTTTCGTAAAGCATGAACTGTGAGGTTGTTTGTTGAGTATCCTTGAGTTGAGTTACATACATTCTCAGTTAATTTTACATAATTGACTATAATATGGTCAATTTTGTAAAATTAAAATATAATTATAGAATTATTATATAATTATATAATTATATAATTATATGCTCTATTTACCGGGTCGTAGCCCTCTATAATTGACTCTATATAGGAGCAAAAATGGTAAACTAATAATAACGTTCTCTCTTTTTATACTTAGATATGATTTATATCAAGATTTTACGTAAAAAAGTGCTTTCCATCCGTACGAAATATCAACATATTTCGACTGCTTTACTTTCAACTACTATTTTGCGTGTTCTTCAATCCTTTTGCAGTTCCTCTTCAAGGACCCCCCTGAAAAAAGTTGTTTGCAGAGCTCGATATCAAATTGCCTGTACGAAATTGTTTGCAGCCAACACGTTACGAGTTTAATAAGTTTTTTCTTGGTAGCTTCCGGGCATAAAGTAATAATTTATATTTTTTCAGAAAAAATAAGTATAAAAGAGGGTCGCTGTTTTAATGCTTCGGCATGCGAGAAATAAATTATCCGATCCGTATATAAGCTAAAAAAATGAATACAAATTAATAAGTGGGTTATGTTATAATAAAGCCTATATTGGTATCATAACATTCTGCTAAAATGTGAAAATAAATTACTTTTGTAAGATAGTTTATATATGACATATTTTCCGAATTCCATTCCATTGTTTGTTTTCTAGTAACTCAATTTTGTTATTTATCCGTTTATGTTTCAAAACAAGAAGATTTGACTTCTGAATGCACTCGGTGTGGCAAATCAGATTATAAAAAATTAAATAAATATCGTGAAGGGGATAAATATTACAGATGATAAAATTTATTTGGAGGAGATGCCGAAAACAACTACTCCACGGCCAATATGCCCCGACTGGCATTGCATTACATCGGCATCTTCGCATAGGAATCGCCACATCATTCATTGGTGTGTAATGTAATAATGTACTTTAGATTACCAAAACTAAGTTACAAATTTTGGGTACAAGAATATCTAAACGGTAAGTAAGAGTACAAAACTTTGAATTTTTATGTTTTTCCCTTGGTGATCTAGTGGCTGCAGTCTTAAATACGAGAATATTAAAGGCAAAACGCCGCGCTTTTCCGAATGAGCCTCGCCTTTGAGAAATTATCCTATAAATTAAAAACATAATTAAATTCTAATAAAGGCAATGCATTCATCACCCGGCGGACATGACTAACGGCGGCGTAAGGGTCGGCGGGGGCGGCGAAATTGATTTCGTAAAAACATTATATAAATTTCGCCTTGATTGATGCCTTGTTCCTTCTCTTGCCGCTGGATCTGAAATATTTGCCGCGCTTCTGTTCTTCGGAAATTAAGGATTTATTAAAGCGCGTTTGATGTATTTGATGCAGCGAAATATTAGCAACATTGATTTATGTAGCTAAGCCGAAAAGCTTTTGTTGGATAACCAATTTAAGTTCATGATAAAATTAGTTACAACTATTATTATTATTATTATCTATGCAATAGATACAGTCTATCTATATTATATTAAACATGCTTAACAAAATCATACGGGGTGTCCCATCGAAAGGTATCACATTTCGCCGCTTTATATCTCGAAAACTGAAAGAGATATCGGGATGCGGTTTGGACAGAACGACTTAAGATTTTTGTAAGTTTTTTTTGGCACTGTTGCCAAATCTCCAAATATATTGGTAAATTTTTTATTGAATACGCTCCTCTTTGGAGTAAAATTACTTGCTTATATTAAGTGGAACACCCCGTATATTTTGTCATAACCAGAAAGCCTAATCACTTTACTTTTCAAAAAGGTATACATTGTTTACATTATCTTGAGAATTGGAGCCACAAAATTCAGTTTAATGGGAGCACCTCTTACTTGAATAGTTTGTGAAGCTGGTCTTCGTTTTCACAGTAGCCATGAAAAACAAAAATACAATAATAAACTGTATTGTCAGTTGTTTCAAATATTTGAAGTATAGATATAAAAATGTTCACATTAGAAGGATCACACACTTTTGATCATTGACTACTAAGGATGCACAAATGTATACCTATTGAAGTAAATGGTGGGCAGTTAAAACAAATTGTTTTCTAACTTATTCAAGTAGTTTTTATTTATACAGTTATTTTGCTTATTTTATTACTGTCATTGTCTTTTGTTGTTATTATTAACAAAACTCGTTCCTACCGATTATTAAAGAATTATTCTTTTCTCCCTATCTTTTTTCATTTAAAAAGCAAATGCACTCAAGTTCCACATCAAGTTTGATCAGATATTTTAAAATGATAAAATATATAGGGTATTTTATTTAAAATAAGTGTACAAAAACTTAAAAATAACTTTACAAAGAAGGGGGTATTTTTTTCATTCGTAATAACCCAAATAAGAGTACTTCTACAAATTTAATTTTGTGGCTGCAATTATCAACATAATGTAAACAATGCATACATTTTTGAAAAGTAGAGTGATTAGGCCTTCTGATTATGGCAAAATACACAGGGTGTTCCATTTAATATAAGCAAGTAATTTTACTCCAAAGAGGAGCGTATTCCATAAAAAATTTACTAACATATTTGGAGATTTGGCAACACTGCCAAAAAAACTTATAAAAATCCTAAGTCGTTCTGTCCAAACCGCATCCCGATATCTCTTTTAGTTTTCGAGATATAAGGCGACGAAATGTGATACTTTTCGATGGGACACCCTGTATATAAAAGGTATCAAAGAGCGTCTCAATCTCTGTTTATCATTGGCCAGGTGTATTAATTATACATCTATGTAATACAAAGGTAAATGGAAACGAGAAAAATGTTTTCAAAAGTCACCATTGCATACATACATCTGGCATAAAATAATGTTTTTTCAAATAGAATACATTGCCGTTCCAACCTACTCTATTTTAGCATTGAAATTGCCTGTAGGATCGCGAAGGTTTTCGTATATGGGTATGTTTCGATGGAAAGTGTAACGCGATGAGCATGTCACACCGACATGGTTAGGTAGTGGGGGACCGGCGTGGGCGCATAGTTTGGCATTCGTATTCGTATATTGCAAATTACAAGTCTGATAATCTGAGCTCTCATGTGAATGTGATATACAAGGTGGCAAAGTCTGTAAGTCGCAAATGGTAAGATCTCAAGTTAGAAGGTAACTAAATTAGAAAAGTTTGGCATTCGTATTCGTACATTGCAAATTGTAAGTCTGAGAATCTGAGCTCTCATGTGAACGTGATATACAAGGTGGCAAAGTCTGTAAGTCGCAAATGGTAAGTTATCAAATTAGAAGGTAACTTTTGCAAGCTTTCTATAGTTCCAAATTTCCTTAATTCATTTTCAATGCACTCCGATGGTTGCAAGAATTGCGAAATCTGTGAATTTTATTTTAGGACATCCATGGGTAAAATGATCACAAAATCAAAACGGTATTTTACTTCCTCTAATCGTTTGTCGTACACCTGGAATTCCAAAGACTATAGCGGAAGGGTGTTAACTTACTAACCGGGTTAATACTCTGGACATAGTATGTATACACAGTAGTTTTAATCAGCTCGAGATAATTTAATATAGCTGGTGATTATAATACATCTGGTATACGTGCTTAGCACACCTAGGATGTGCTAGGATAGTTGATGTGACTATTTCTCTAACTAATGAAATTTTCCAAGTTTCCCTTATTCCAGCACTGAATAGTGGTTCCTTAGGCGCAAATGGGGCCTACTGAATAACAATAATAATAATAATATGGCGCTCCCTCTCCCACGCAATTATCAGATTTCCGGGATAATCCTTGTGATTAGAATGAGAGGTAAACATATTCTATTATAATTAAAAAAATTACTGTGAAGCTGTGTTGTTCGGTCGTGGAAGTGTTTCTCATTTATTAATTTTGTTATACTTAGTTCTACCTTTCATTGATTTGAATTCGTGGTAGTGCAGCGCTAAGTGCTGTTTCCTTTTGTCCGTAAAATTATTACTCGCGAGATTAAAACGTCCCAGAGTGATCGAGCTTGGAGTGGACCCGCGGCGCTTGGGTTTGAAAACATCAGTAAAATTTCGGAAAAATTGTAAAGATCCTCAGATCCTTGACTGAGACCATTAGTAGCTAAAATTTACTTGTCACGGTACAACTGATATAATCTCGCTCTTATTTTCATTTATTAGAATATTCAGCGCTCAAAACACTAATGAATCCAAAACATTAGTAAAATTCAATGGAGACATGCTACCTTGAGGCAGCAATCGTGAACTGATGCCTGCAACCCAAGACTTTCAATAAAACCATTGATTCAGAATTTTCATGTAAAAAATCCCGTCCTCAAATACCCTCAAATGTACGCTTATGTCTATGAAACCAAAACTTCTTGTGTTTAGCATCTTATTATCAACATTAGCATCTTAACTTATATTTATTAATTTACTATTTTCTTAACTCTCTATTTCTTTTTTTTTTGTTTGAGGATGCCGAAAACAGCTACTCCACGGGCAATGTGCCCCGACTGTGTCTATTTTTGTTTATTTTATATAAAGTTTGTTTTACAGGAAAGGATCTTGAAGGGGGTTGGAACCTTTGGTGTGAAGATAACACTGACGTAGCTTTCCAAATAACACCAAAACACTATACTGCACTCGACGCGCGTTTCGCTAATCAAGTTGGCATCATCTGAAAGTGATTAAAACTGATTCACCGATTCCTCCTTGAAGGTCAATCTATTGAATTAATCTGAACTATTCTTCCAGCAATTACATTAATTTTTATTGCACTTCCATCATTACGACTAATTTATATCCTAGACGAAATTAATAATCCCATAATTACTATTAGTAGTATAGCTAGCGGGTTCCTGGGACCGAGGATGGCATGTCCATCCGAGTCTTACCAATAGTAGGAGGGTTAAGTTCCGCACCTGAAGAAGTATCTCCAATGACCAGAAGGTATATTGAAGGTGTCACAAGAAGAAACAAAGGTGCGGTTTACAAGACAAAGGATGATTCCTCAGGTGTCACCAGTAGGTATCTTAATTACAGGTGACAGGTGACAGGTGACAGGTGACAGGTGACAGGTGACATGTGACAGGTGTAATTACCAGGTAGTTTCTGCAATTTGTAGGTACGTTTGTTTATTGGTATTTCGATTCATATAATTTTCATTGAATGTTACTTTCTTCCTCATTTACTGATAGTCACACAGATGGTTGGATCTGATTTGAAAAAATGGGAAATTGTTTTATGAGATTATGTAAATTTATATTATGTTTCTTGGAAGAGGAAGAACAAATTACTATAAAAAAAATTCGATGTGACTGTATAAACTTTTGCTCTTGTGAATCTAATTTTGATCAAGTGGATGCTAATTTCAAACTAATATGAGCTTTACTAAATGTTATTGCGCAAGTGTGTAAAAATGTATATATTCTATCGGACTGATGTCTACACATTCAATAACTTCTTGTTAGTCCAATACATAAGACGTTTAACAATGAATTTAGTAAAATTTGTATTAGCTGTTGTATTTATAGCTGGTGTTTGTAAGTGTACTGAACAGCAGAATAATGGAACTATAATTATTGAAAGTCTCTATTACATCCCCATTCAAGAGGATGGAAGTTTTTTGCTTTTTGAAGTATCTGAAAATGCAGTAGAATTAAAGGAATATCCTGCATTTTATTTTGAAGACGCAAGATTTCAACTGGGTACCTTAATAAAAAATCTTAATGGAGAAGCTATTGGATATACAATTGGAAACTATCAAAATTATTATCCAATAACAAAGATGCAAGACAAGGAAATGTATTGCGGGAATTATGGTTTAAAAAGATTGTTGAGGAAAAGGGAGATTATTTATCAAGGAAGGAAATTGAAATCTATAAAAGATTTAAAGAGACAAGTGAAACTTTTTAATAATGTTCAATGTTTTGTATACGTATAATAATGAATATATAAAGAAATAAAAAACTGTATATCTATAAAATGTTTTATTTCATAAAAGTATTTACAATACATTATTTTTACTTATCCAACTATTATGAGAAGAATCAAAACCTAGCCACTTAACAAAAACTTTATTTTTATTTCTTTTAATTACTTTTTCTACTAAATACGCATCAGAAAACTTAACTTTCTGTAATTGTTCTCTGTAAAAACAACCTTTAATTTCCTCATTGTTTTGATCTTTCAATATGTATGTTATAGGATTCGTAAGTAATACCTTTGCAATAGTAAAAATTTCTGTAGACCAATTGGCTGTATACTTTTTATCGAAAACTCCTCTAATTTTAGAAATTCGCACATGATCTTCCACTTCAAACTTTTTATTTTTCAAGTCAACTCTTTTTATTATGTTGTATGCGGTTCGTAGAAGCATTTCTTCATTGTGTTTCCCCACATCAGACGGTTTCATTTTAATTGTTCTGTGCTTAGTATTGTTGTATGTTTCCACAATACTTGGTAAAAGATCAATCCATTTATAATGTCCGTGGTAGTTGAATTCCTTCCACATTAAATTCTTCAGTGTTCTATTTACTCTCTCAACAATGGAGGCCTTTTTCTCGCTGTAGGTATTATAGTGGTTGACATTATATTTTTTTAAGACTTCTTTAACATGCTTATTAAAAAATTCTTTACCCATATCCGTGTGCAAATTCCTTGGAACTTGCTTTTTAAAAACTTTTTCTATACTTTTTGAGACTTCTTCACCTGTTTTCGTTTTTAAAGGATATGCCCACACATATTTTGAAAAACAATTAATAACCACTAAAATGTATTTATACCCATTATTTTCCTTTGCATAAGGAATCATTTCCACCAAATCGGCTTGAAATAGATCATTAAGTGATTTGATTACAACATGACGTCTGTTAAAGTTAATTCTTGCTGGTTTATGAATTTCGTTAACAATTTGTCTTTTGATTGATGTTTTGGTTTTCATTTTTCTATTTACTCAATAATATCTGCCTCTCGTAATTCCTCAATAATACTAATAATTTCATTCCTATGGTTTGTATGACCTGCTTCTTGAGATGCAATTATTAAACGTAAACGATCAACCAGTTCATTAGGATCATCCCAATAGGTATAATCAATTTTATTGCTATTCACCTCTTTAAATAGCCCCTGTCCAAATTTTCTCTTCTTTGGTAATGGTGATCCTTTGCGTTCATCTGATATGAGAGGTGCTATAATGTATTTATATTTTGGTAATCTACTACCATCCACTTGTTGATTAGCCTGATAGTAACGTCTGTATGCATTACTTTTTAATATAATCTCTCTGTAAGCCTCCAAATCCTCTTTAGTATATTTGAAAGGTGCTTTTTTAAATAACAATTCATATAGTCCGAGCGTTCCTTTGTAGCGTTTGTTTTTAAATATTACATCATTGTCGTCGATAAATATTCTAGAATCACCTATATTAAAAGATTCGGTGGTAGGATTGAATCTTATTCCATATTTGTTGTCAAATTGATCCTCTTTATCAATCAACATTTCTGAAATATATTTTTTAGGCAACCATTTGTACTGATCTAAATATTCGTTTACAATATCACTTGAATACTCATGACTTTCTTGTTCTTCTTTTGATGTAGATGGAGATAAAATTTCCTGTACCAAAGATGCTTCATTTTCATCTATTTGATATTTTTCTGTATTATCATCATCCCCAGCACTTGCAAATATTTCTTCATCCTCGTTATTCAGAAAATCAATTGAAGATTTATTTCCTGAAATGTGAGCAGCAGCAGCAGCACTAGTCGAGAGAGTAGGTTCCTCTTCCTTTTGCACGCCTTTTGTTTGATCAAAGTATTTTTCGGATTTTATTTTCGATTTATCCTCCTTACCAGTTATTTGCTTTTCTATGTTTCTTAAATGCTTTGTAATTGGATCCAGCGCATCCTCGTGCATAAATTCTCCATGCTTAAGCAATTTTAGTTTATGCCTTATTATTTGCCGTTTAATTATAAGTCTCTTTTTCAAATCCTTTTCATTTTTGTCAACTTTCATTGTAAACTGGGTATTTCAAACAGGTATTGAACAGGTAAAAACAGGTATGAAACAGGTATTGAACAGGTAAAAACAGGTATGAAACAGGTATTGAACGGGTTTAATCGGATATGAAACAGGTATTTGGTTATATATAAATGAAATGATCAAACCCCTTCCTATATCTACCCTTATCAATTTCACAATCTTTAAAAATAGATAAAAACCCAAATGCTCGAGTCCAACACAGAGAACACATTTGTTTAAATTGTTCAAAGCTCATCTCGGTCCCAACATGTTCTTGATATAAATGCTTAAGATTAATATCATCCTGTTTAAAAATAATAAAGGAATTTGAATTATCTCGCAAAAGATGTTTCGGAATCTTCACATACGTTTGACACAGATAAAAGCAATCAATATTATTATGTCTACCCCTGCTGAAATAATCTCTTACAATATCTTGTTTATCACAGGCCACATCATCAAATATAAATATCGTATTTGATGGAGCATCGGTTGGATCCATTATGTCTTCAGTGCTAGCAAATTCATAATATCCTATTCCTTTTATAGGTTTTAATAAGTCCTTTAAATACATATATTTTGGTTGATCGAGACTTTTTGAATATACGCATATGTTTTCAAATTTTAAACCATTTACATGTTCTAATAAATTCATAATAACATTAGTTTTTCCGCAATTTGATGGACCAATCACTAAACAACGTAATGTCATTGGAAATAAAATACTATGTTTTATGGCAGGATTTTTTAATAAATCAACGTTATCAACATCCAGTGAAATTTTTTGTTTAACAACTTTCATGTTTAACATTTTCTATTATAATAGACTAGTTTTGTTGTCTTGTGTTCACTTATATAGAAAACCCATCACGATGAACTACCAATCGGGAAAAGGTATTTTAGATAAAACGTTATATGCAATACCACACGAATTGCATTTACCAGGTTACCAATTTTGTGGTCCTAATACACGATTAGAAGAGCGTCTACAAAGAGGGGACAAGGGTATAAATGGACTTGATTCAGCGTGCAAGGATCACGATGTCAGCTACTCACAAACTGATAACTTGAAATATAGACATGAAGCTGATAAAATTTTAGCAAAGCAGGCTTTAAGGAGATTTCGAGCAAAAGACTCCAATTGGAAGGAAAAATTGGCGGCTCTGGGTGTTGCTGCTGCAATGAAAACAAAAGTTACATTAGGTATGGGACTGTCATCAAAACAAAAGCATTGTAAGATAATCTTAAATCAATGTGAAAAGGAATTAGTTAAAGCAAAACAAAGTGTTGAAAAGTGTTTAAATAAAGTTTCACAACAAAAAACTAATTTAAATACTACTACTCCTAGTAATTCAACACAAAAGAAGAAACGGAAATATAGAACTAAAAATACGAGGAAATATGAAAAAAAGAACAAAATTGAAGATGTTAATGTAATGCTGGTGGATAATATTGATGATCAACGGATAGAAGCTCAAAGACCGTTGAAAAGAAAATATAACGGTAGTAGCAGCAGTAGTAGCAATAATGAAAACATAGGTAAAAAGATTAGGTTAAGTAATTTGCAGCCCAGGATTAGAAAACGTAAATTAGACAATAATAATGATGATGTAAGCACAAAGAAAATCAAGATGACCGATAATATAGAGACCTTGAGGAGAAAGCGAAAAGTTGATGATGACGATGATGATGATAGTGATGACGATACTGATGAGAATAATAAAAAGCTGAAAACATTTTAGAAATAAAACAGTCTTTCATCTAGAAGCAACAATGAAAGTTAAAGCCACCAAAAAAGTTAAAAAGCGAATAAAGAAAAATAATTCTACCAAAAGGAAGAGAAACGTAAGTTTTACTAAAGTAGCAAAACACATTAAAAGAAAATTATCTAAAAGTAAATCAAAAACAGTGGGTGATGCAATTTCAGTGGCATTAAAAACTGCAAGGAAACAAAAAAACAAAATTAAAGTTGGACGAGTAATAAAGATTCCAAAAACCGGAGGCATACTGCCCCTAATTCCAATTTTCGCTGGGCTCAGTGCTCTTGGTGCTTTGGGCGGAGGTGCGGCGGGTATTGTAAAGGCTGTTAATGAAGCAAAATCCGCAAAACAGGAGTTGAGTGAGGCGCAAAGGCACAATCAAAAAATGGAAGCCATCGCAATGGGAAAAGGATTATTCTTAAAACCATATAAAAAAGGTCTCGGTCTTTTTTTAGGCCGATGAAAACACCACGACACACCAAATTACCAAATAGACCTCTAACAAATATTGATATTGAAAAATATAAATCTAAAATACCTTATTTTCGTGGTGTTTTCTCGCGAGACAAATTACCCAATAGAATACACAAAAAGGAAAGTGGAATAATTAATTTGGATGAAGACAGAGGCCCAGGAACTCACTGGGTAGCTTACAAAAAAATCAACAACATTGTGAGTTACTTTGACAGCTTTGGAAATTTGTCTCCTCCATCAGAAGCTATAAAATATTTTAACTCAGTAGATCCTATAAAAATTTTATATAATCATGAAAGGTTTCAACAATTCAACGACTATAACTGCGGACACCTCTGTATAAAATTTTTAATAAATAGTGAATAAATATAACAACAATTTAGTTTTATTTCAACCAGTAATCTAGTAAGATGTCTTACTATTTTTGTTTTAATGGTGAAGAAACATCTGAATTATCAGCAGACTACTATCCTCCTATACTTTTAGATGAAAATGCATATTATGAAATTGGATTAACTAATTTCAGTGCTAATAATTCAATACCTAATGTAGACGAGAAAAATAATAAATTTTATTATGGTAAAGATGAATGTATAGAGATTCCCGTTGGAAGTTATGAATTAACCAACATAAGCGAATACCTAAGGAATGCTCTTTCTGCTAGAGAACAGAAAGAAACTGGAAATAAAACTGTTCTACGGATACAAGCAAATTTTAATACATTGAAATGCGAGATTAAGTGTAATCAAGACATAGATTTTTCAAAACCGAATTCAATTGGTCCATTGCTAGGATTTAAAAAAGGAAAATTATCAGCAAACGTATTACACTATTCAGATTTCCCCGTAGATATTATGAGAGTCAATATGATTCGAGTAGACTGTAACATTACCACAAACTCTTTTAACAATGGAAATTCAGTTCACACTATACATTCATTTTACCCAACAGAACCACCTGGATATAAAATACTTGAGAGTCCCTTGAATGTTATCTATTTGCCCATTAATACGCATGTCATACATAATATAACGTTAAAAATAATCGATCAGAATGGAGAACCGGTTAATTTCAGAAAAGAAGTTATGACGATAACATTACATTTAAGAAAGCTCCTGAAAAATAATTATGGTAGTTAGATTCAATACTTCCTATATGGAACTAAACAATAGTGATTCTTATCTTCGAAAAATTCCTTCAAGTATAAATCAACCATCATGTAGTAGAAACTTTAGTAATAAAAAGAGACGAGAAGGCTTAACGTTGGAGAATAAAGAATTCCTAACCTCGATTGGTCTTAAACTTAAAAAACATGAATAAATTGTTGAACGTCAATGAAAAGGTTGCATTTGATAATTCAATTACAAATGTTGAATTTCATTCTTATCAATCTTATACATCTGGTGAACTAAAATATAATGATGAATGTAGAATAATAATCCAACAGCAGGAACTACTAACTGCACCAGGAGAAAGTTACTTACAGATTCAGGGGAAACTTCAAAACCACGATGGAACCGGAAATGTTACAAAATGTAAGTTAGTTAACAACTTTATAGCATTTCTCTTTGAAGAAATTCGATATGAGCTTGGAGGCGTGATAATTGACAGAGTAAAAAACCCAGGAATAACAACCGCCATGAAATCTTATGTTTCACTAACACCTCATGAAAGTAAAGCTTTAATGAATGCGGGATGGAATCCCGTAGATAGAGATAACTTTTTTGATGATGCATCGGGAACATTTGATGTGTGTTGGCCTCTTTCATCTATATTAGGGTTTGCCGAAGACTACAAAAAGGCGCTATTCAATTTACGTCAGGAGCTCGTTTTAATTCGATCAAGTGATGATTTAAATGCAACTATGGAATCTACTGGCACAGAAAAAGGAAAAATTGTTCTAACCAAAATCGTTTGGAAACTTCCTCATTACAAGGTGTCTGATTATGAAAAATTAAAAATACTAGATATAATTGAGAAAAATAATCCCATTCCAATAGTGCACAGAAGATGGGAATTGTTTACTTATCCCACACTACAATCAAATCAAACTTTTACATGGGTATTGAAATCGTCTACATTTTTGGAAAAACCAAGATTTATTATTTTTGGTTTTCAAACCGACAGAAAAAATAATTTAAGAATGGATGGCAGCAAGTTTGATCACTGCAATTTAAAAAATATTAAATTGTACTTAAACTCCGAGTCTTACCCTTATGAAAACTTAAATTTGGATTTTACAAAGAATCAGTATGCACTAGCATATGACATGTATGCTAAATTTCAACAGTCATATTATTTTCATAATAAGAAATCTGAACCTCTGCTTGATGTGGCAAAGTACAAGTCGGATGCTCCATTGTTTGTAATTGACTGTTCTTATCAAAATAGAGCAAATAAAAAATGGAACTATAGATGCGAGAATAGAATTTGAAACCATGGGAGATGTACCGATTAACACATCTGCTTTTTGTTTAGTTCTTCATGAACAGTACGTGAACTACGAACCTTTAACCGGTCGTGTCAGACTTTTGTAATATTTTCAAAAATGCCTATTCCAACCCGATACAAATATAAATGTACAAAGTGCGGCGGAGAAACTCCTATACGTAATTCTTTATGTGCACCTTGTGGATATGAATCTCGCGTACTTGAAAACAGTAAACAAAAACATTCGTGGAGCGCATACCGTAAACAATTAGAAGACATAAATAAGTAAAAAGTTTAAATTTTTCTTCAGTTTAGTCTCATACAGTTTAGAGTGAAGAGATATCAAAATGTTTATCGTTGATTTGCAAGGCTTTCAATATGGAAACATTTACTTTCTCTGTAAGGAAATTTCTATTTTAAATACAGTTAATGGACAATATGCACATGCAATGGTAAAGCTTCCCTTCGATTTGAAACATATGAAATTTAAAACTGAAAAGCATATGACTTGGTTAACTAATAATTTTCATGGTTTGGAGTGGTCAAATGGACAATGGGATGACGTAAATTATGAAGATTTAACCAATTTTATACACAACTTTATAAAAACGAATATTTCCTGGGATCAAGACGAGAACGTTGTCATTATGGTAAAAGGAAGCCAAAAAAAGGAATGGTTGGAGAAATTATCTCTTAATTGCAATGTTCACAATTTAGATGATGATATTGAAAACTGTATGTCATTAAATGAAATGAAATCAATTTTTAAATCTTTTCATTGTCAAAGACATTTAAATAATGATTTAAATTGTACATTGGAAAATGTTTTCTTTATTTACTATTATAATATGTGTGTAAAGGGAATAAATAAAAACCAATTATGTTAAAATATGTTTTATTGCTAATCTACACTAAGTTTTTGTTTTTTATTGCTACCACTACTACTGCTACTTCCCGCTTCGCCGTCATGCTCGTGCGTCTCCTCCTCCTCCAGTGTCTCCTCTCCTTCATCCAAGTCAAATGCTGGTGCTAACAGCAATTTACGTTTATTGGTGGTGGTGCCCCCTTCAATTTTTTGAATAGAGGAAGCATCCTCATCAATTAAGTTGAAGCGATAGCGCTTCACTACATTTTCCAATATTTTGAATTCTTGTGGGTTTTCCAGCTTCACCCGCATGTACCTTACGGGTAAAGTTCCAAATTTATTCTTTAATCGTTGAGCATTCGGGGTGTAAGCGAGTTCAATAAATATTTTTTCGTCTCGAACAGATATTTTATTAACCCCATATCTGTAAATAAGAGAAAATTATAACAGCATTTGAATAATACAGAATATGAACAACAGAATTTGAATAGTAATAGGAAATTACTAAATCAAACGTATGTAGTATAAGTAACCACTAGCTAAAAAGAAAAAAGTAGTGTCAAGTGCGACATTTCGAGAACCCAATCTTAAGTAGAGCGGTGTCTTAGACCGCGCGCTACGTCAACCAACCAACCACCTACAGATTGGCGAGTATCATAACAATTACAAAACAGTAAAGCCATGTCTCAGCAACAATTAAATTTATAGAAAAAATAGTACTTACTGAAATAATTGTTTCATGACAACAACCGCCCATTTTAAAGGAAAATTCACTTTGTCTTCGGTGAACACGACAATAGTTGATGGAATGGTGGCCATTTCTTCTTCTTCTAGCGTAGTAGTAATGTAGAACTGTATACTATTTGTCTAAATCAGAACCTTATATTTATATTAAGTTTTACAAAAAATTTCTAATCACATAGTACGTAAATGCACTTTAGACAAATGCAGGATGCAATGTTGATTGCATCAGCCAATATTCAAAGTCGCGAATGTAAGACAAATATTGATTGCATCAGCCAATATTCAAACTGCGGGATGTAAGACAAATATTGATTGCATCAGCCAATATCCAAACTGCACAAACAACTATGATAAGAGCTTGCACAAGATGGAAATTTGGGTACACATTGCATCATTTGCTGATCATTAACAAATAACATGCAAATATCACGCTGTTTACTGTTGGAAATTTTATTTACGTCAAACATGAGAGTGAATAAAAAAATAATTTATGTATAAATGCAAAGAAATTTTAAACGGTTTTCATTCTACAGTGTTACAGTTAAGTGAAGTGTATTTGGAGAAGAATTGTGATTACATCTTTTTCAATTTTTAATATTCCCAAGTAAATAAAAATGAAATATTTCGTTGATGGAACTTGTTGTCTCTTTAAGAGCACCACATTATTAAAACTACAGTCAGAAGGCGTGCCAGTTGTTTTGGGAGACTTCTTTGAGCACAGTATTGGTGAGTCTTTATTTTTAAATAAACATGAAGATCCAGTTACCGATCTGATATATCAGACATTTGTTTCGTGTCGTTTAAAGGAAAATTGTGTTCATGACAGATTGCCTTTTACTAACATTTGCTATGCTTTGGTGTTTGCATTAATGAAAAATGAAAAAACATTAGAAGATGTACAAAATTATTTCAAATTAATGAAGAGACTGGAAATTTTTCCGTCGTCTTGGCGAGCACTAATATTATTGTCTAATGGTGATTCAAATGCCGTTTTACAAAAAATGAAATTGAGAAATAATGGAATCGACATTTTAAATATTAATTATATACAAACCCAGGATTTGGTATTTGAATGCTTTGCTGCTGAATTTGACTTACCAACATTAAAAATTGATGTGGAAAAACCAACTGAAATGATAGCCACTATAAGTGGTTTTATTTATCACATGAGAGATTCTTGTGTTATTTTAACTACTTTGAATACAATTCTCAAGATTTGCGATAAAAATGCCGGAATAGATTTAACATCACAAGAAACATATGAACTGAAGAAAGGAATTTCAAGAAAAATTAAATTAAATGAAATGTGTCTTATTCCTGTGGGGTATTGCGGAATGTTGGTTTCACGTTCTTCTTGGCACGATCGAATTCTGCTACAGACAGGAATTGTAGATGCCGGATATGCAGAGACATTATCCACAACGATCGTTCCACTGGTGGATTGTATCATAGAAAGCGGGGAAAGATTTTGTCAAATTGTTATAATGAAAATGCCAGAAAGGAGATGTCTACAAGTTGAAAGAGACGTTATAAAATCCAGAGGTGGTTATGGTTCTACAGGCAGATTTTGGTAGTTAATATTATTATTAAATTTATTTATACAAAACACTGTTATAATAGTCTATAAAAAACACTAACTTTATTTTTTATTTGTAGATGTGAACAAGTAGACGTGGTTGGAGAAGATTTTTTACATTTATTACTAATACGCAAAAGCACTCTTGACACTGGAATCATTAAAAATAAAAGAATTACGATCATTCTTGTAATTAATTGCAACATAATCAATGGAAATTATTAATCTTGTTATGCAAGCGGTTGAAAATAATATATTTTATCTTATTGACGTCAAGTGATTTTTATTATCTACAGTATAAATTCCGAATGGTGCAGAGACACATTATCCAGTCCAATACATACTTCTCAGAAAGTGCCACTGCTGCTGCTGCTGCTGTCTATTATTGTTGTTGTTGTTGTTGCTGTTCTATTTCAACTATGAGCGAAAAAGTTCTTGATGCATTGTCAACATCTGTAGTTGAAAAAATGGAGATGGTGAGTAGATTAATAAAATCTAAAGATGAATATCAGAAATATATATCGTTTTTGAAGAGAAACATTTTGGTACTAAAGAGAGCTATAAAACACCGCGTTGCATGCGCAAAAAATTTTTCTAAAATAGAGACAAATCTAAGCCATTTAAATTACTATCTAAATAAATTTAAATTTAATTTAAAAAAATCTAAATGTATTCAGTCAAAGAAACTTATTTGGCAAGATGTGGACTCGTGTTTTATGGGGAGGATTAAAACGGGTATAATAGTAAACCTTAAATTTAAAGATCCTATGTTATTTTTAAAACAAGCTTTACGTGTATTCACGTTTAAAATCAAGGAGGCATTGAGAAAATCAATTGTTAAGGTAAATGTTGTGTTTTATGGTTTATTTATCAAACCGCAAACTGGCGAAACATCGCTTAAACATTTTTCTACCAGAAATGAGATAATCGATCAAAATACGATTATAGCTGATTGGTATAAACAGTATGTGGAAAATAAAATTTTAAATAAACTAGAAAGCTTTCAGGAAAAAGACAGCGGATATGCTCTTTTAGAAATTCACTACTTGAAAGTACACATAAATACATATAGTCCAATAAATGTTAGTTGTTCAACATATGTTGATCTTCCTTCATTTGTTTTAAAGAGAAAAGCTGTAGTTAATATAAAAAACAATGATCAATATTGTTTTTTGTGGTCTGTAGTATGTGCATTACACCCTGCTACAGAAAATAAAAATATTAGTCGCACATCATCCTATCCACATTTCAGTGAAGTTTTAAAGTATGATGGTATTGATTTTCCTATGAAATTGAAAAATATACCAAAATTTGAAAATTTAAACCATTTGGGTATAAACGTTTTCACGATATCGAAAAAAGAAATTTTGCCTCTAGTATTAACAAAAACACGATATCCTCGAAACATTAATTTATTAATGATTACGAATTTCTCGAAATTTGAAAACGAAACTGATGATGATGATGAGGATGATGATGATGTGAAAATATTTCACTTTGCTTATATTAAAAATTTAAGTCGTCTAATCAATAGACAAGTTGGAAATCATAGAAATAAAAAAATTTATTGTGAAAGATGTTTAAACCACTTTACACATTCGGATGACTTAGAAAAGCATATGGATGATTGTAAAATGTTAAATGACGCAAAAATTATTTTACCAAAGGATCATGAAGCAGCAATAACTTTTAAAAATTTTAGAAATAAGATTAAAGTTCCATTTGTAATTTATGCAGATCTAGAAAGCATTTTAGTTAAACACAAGGAACCTAATATTAATGAAAATGTAAAAACTGAAAAGTATCAAAAACACGAAGCATTCAGTATTGCTTATTATCTTAAATGTTCGTACAATGAAACTCTGTCAAAATTTTCACGTTATACGGGTAAAGATTGTCAGGTATGGTTTGTAAAGGAACTGCAAAAAATTGCATACCAACTAAATACCATATTTTCAACTCCTCTGCCCATGAAAACTTTATCTGTTGATGAAAACAAAGCTTATTATTCCGCAAAATCATGTCATATTTGTAATGAACCGTTTCATGATTCTAAAGACAGAGTTCGTGATCATTGTCATTTAACTGGTGAATTTAGAGGTGCTGCACATTTTTCATGTAACTTGAATTATAAAGATGCGCAACATGTTCCTGTAATATTTCACAATTTATCGGGATATGACAGCCATTTTATAATAAAGGCACTAGGTAAAGAAATAAAGGGGAACGTGACCTTATTACCACTTAACAAAGAAAAATATATCTCTTTCTCTAAACAAATTCCAAATACAATTATTACATTTAGATTCTTGGATTCATTTCGATTTATGAGCAACAGTTTAGATAAACTATCATCCTACTTGAATGATAATCAAAAGAAAGTTACTAGAAATTTTTATCAGGATGATGAAAAATTTAATTTAGTCACGCGAAAGGGTGTGTTTCCCTATGAATATTTAGATAATTGGGAAAAATTGCAGGAAACATCTTTGCCTCCAAAAGCATGCTTTTATAGCAAAATTAGGAATTCAGAGATATCGGAAGAGGATTATAAACATGCATGCAATGTTTGGGATAGTTTTAATATTAAAACGTTGCAAGAGTATGCCGAACTCTATTTAACCACCGATGTGCTACTTCTGGTTGATATATTTGAAAACTTTCGTGAAGTATGTTTACAAACTTATAAACTAGATAGTCTTCACTATTATACTGCTCCCGGATTAGCTTTTGATGCTTTACTTAAAATAACTAAAATTAAATTAGAATTATTACAAGATATTGACATGATTTTGTTTTTTGAAAAGGGTATAAGGGGAGGAATTTCTCAGTGTTCCAATAGATATGGTAAAGCTAATAACAAATACATGGGAGAAAAATTTAATCCCGAAGAACCATCATCGTATCTTTTATATTTAGACATTAATAATCTCTATGGCGCTGCCATGTGTCAAGCCTTACCTATTGGAGAATTTCAATGGGTAAAGAACATAGATATGTATAACGAAAACTTTTTAACCATACCTGAAAACCACGATTATGGATATGTGTTGGAAGTAGACCTTCATTATCCCAAGAAACTGTTTGACTTGCACAAAGATTTGCCGCTTTGTCCTGAGCACATAACGCCTCCTACTTCAACATCAAACATTCCCAAATTATTAACGACTCTGTATGATAAGTCGAAATATGTCATTCATTATACAAATTTACAACAGGCTGTTAAATTGGGTTTAGAAATAAAGAAAATTCATCGCTGTTTAAAATTCAGACAATCATCATGCCTAAAAAAGTATATTGATTTAAATACTGAAATGAGAAAAAAGAGTGAAAATGATTTTCAAAAAAATTTTTATAAATTAATGAACCTTGCACCATTTGGCAAAACCATTGAAAATGTGAAAAAATACAGAGACGTTAAATTGATTACTAAATGGGAGGGAAGATACGGGGCAAAGTTTTATATCTCTCAACCAAATTTCCATAGTTGTGAAATTTTTGATAAAGATTTTGTATTAATTGAGATGCGACGACTAAAAATCAAGTACAATAAACCTATATACATGGGAATGTCTATTTTAGACATTTCTAAAATATATCTATACGATTTTCACTATAATTATATTAAAAATAAATTTGGTAACACGGCGAAGCTATTATATTCCGATACTGATAGTCTGATTTATCATTTTAATGTAGATGATATTTATGAGCATATCAAAACTGATATATACAAATTTGATACATCAGACTATGCGGTAGATAATATATATAATATGCCGCTTGTAAATAAAAAGGAAATTGGGTTAATGAAAGACGAAAATAACGGGAAAATTATGTTGGAGTTTATTGGGCTAAGATCAAAAATGTACTGTTATAAATTGCAAATGAGTGAGGATGAGCAAAAGAAACAGACTCAAAAATTAATAAATAATAGATTTAGTGAAGATTATATAAAAAATTTTGTTCAAAATTTTGGAATTACAAAAAAAGCTAAGGGTATTCAATCATCGGCTATAAAACTTATCTCATTTGATGATTATTTCAACTGTCTCTTTGATAATACTGAAATTGATGTTGTTCAAAATTCTATATTATCCAAAAAACATGAAGTTTACACTGTTAAACAAGTTAAAAAGGCGTTGAGTCCACATGATGACAAAAGAGTTGTCAACTATATTTTTACGGATACTTTACCATGGGGCTTTCATCTTTAGATAATATTACTCTCTCTCGCTTTCATGTTGTTAGACAAGCAAGACAGCGGATAATAAGTAAGAAAAATTTAGATTTTATTTTTAATTTTTATAAACTATTCGTGTTTTTTTTCAGATCAACTGGGACTCCGTCTTTACGGATTACCGAAGATTTACAAGACTTGGAGAGGATGTGCCTCCTACAAAGAAAAGAGCAGTCTTATTGGACATTCCCACAAAAGAGGATTTCCTTCAAATGAAGGAGGATTTGATATGCGGTTTGAAACAACATTTTTATATGTATCAGGCTCAACCTCAAACAGAAGAGGATTGGGAAGAAATGGAAGAGAGCTATGCACGGGCCTGCATACATGATAACATTTGTGAAGAATATTGGACTGAAATAAAATCGCTAGTCCATTACTATACGCAAATATATGAATATTATAGAAATAGAAAAAGATGTAATCACAATAACAATTCTTCTCCATGTAAGAAATTAAAACTGTAGTAAACATGATAACATTTGCATTGATTATTATAAAAATAGAAAAAGATGTAATCACAATTCTTCTCCAAATACACTTCACTTAACTGTAGTAAACGTTTAACCACTCTTATTTGTTTTATTTCCTTGATACAAACTATATTGCAACAATATATTAATTTATTTGCAAACCTTAATCAATTGATAATACACTTGTAGTACGAAAACAAGGTGAAAGGTTATCAGCTGTTTAATATATAATTTATTTGCAAACCTTAATCAATTGATAATACACTTGTAGTACGAAAACAAGGTGAAAGGTTATCAGCTGTTTAATATAATTATAACTTCTAGACACTAACAAACAGCAATAATTTAACTCTTATCTCTTCTGTTCTCTTGTTACAACATTTCATTTATATCTCAAGAAATACATCCAATTAAGGCCTTCTTGCTCCATCTCAACACGTAAAAAGTGACACCCTGACGTGCCTACAAATTGCAGAAACTACCTGGTAATTACACCTGTCACATGTCACCTGTCACCTGTCACCTGTCACCTGTCACCTGTCACCTGTAATTAAGATACCTACTGGTGACACCTGAGGAATCATCCTTTGTCTTGTAAACCGCACCTTTGTTTCTTCTTGTGACACCTTCAATATACCTTCTGGTCATTGGAGATACTTCTTCAGGTGCGGAACTTAACCCTCCTACTATTGGTAAGACTCGGATGGACATGCCATCCTCGGTCCCAGGAACCCGCTAGCTATACTACTACTATTAAAACTATTGGTCATCAGTGATATTCATCTTATGAATACTCTGACTTTAAAAATATTGAATTTGACTCCTATATAATTCCCATTAACTCTATGGATAAATTTAACTTTCGCCTTCTTGATGTTGATAATCGAATCATTATCCCCCTAGACTCACAAATTCGTATATTAGTAACTGCTACAGATGTAATTCATTCTTGAACAATTCCTGCTCTAGGAGTAAAAATTGATGCAACTCCAGGTCGTCTAAACCAAATGAGATTTCTAACAAACCGTACTGGACTATTTTATAGTTTTAATCACCTCCAGGTGATTAAAACTGATCCAATTCAGTGTAGTATTATAGTGTTTTGGTGTTATGTGGAAAACTACGTCAGTGTTACAGGAAAGAGAACATTTTCCACTTCATTATATCCCTTCGTTGGTTGAATCAATAAATACTTTTATTACATAAAGGGTTTGAAAGGTTAATATAGGCGGATGAATAGCTACAACCATCTGTGTTTGTTATACCATAACAAACACAATTATAAAACAAAGTAGGTAGGAAACGGAAACTCAAGGGTGTGTTGAAAAGTAAATTAAAATATGTCTGGAATGCACGTGATTTGATTTATTCCTTTTGTCGGGGACGCTCCATTAATTTATTTTGAAAACGATTGCGTAATATTAGGAACTCCAACTTAAAAAATTTAAATGGAATTACCCTACTTCTAACACATCATTTTAAAGCCCTCTGTAGTACGACTAAATTGGTGCATTTTTTTAGAGAATCGGTTGAGATTTAACAGAGTTATTTATTAAAAGCGAAAATTGTTGATGATATTATATCAAAATATTGCAAAAGTCGCGTACTACAATATTGAAACTGGGGTGCTAGAATTCTATAGAATGTGTTCCATCATAGGTTTTTACATTATAACATTACATTAAGCGAATTTGGCGTTCATATAATAATATTATCGTATTAAACGTACATAATGATGAATAATGGTAGATAATTTCCTCTCCAGGAGATCGATCACTTTCCACTATATCTACAAAACAACAAAAACTAGATTGATAATTCCTGTACCCCGCAGCCTTACATCCGTGCAATTTTTCATTGCCCTAGCAAAGAAACTGGACACGTTTCAGTGCGCCACCTATGACCAGATAATGCACATGGGCATGGTTAATGTATATCCGGAGAATATGGACGAGCGAATTCCATTGATTCAATTAATCTACTTGTGACAGTCACTAATTACCATGAATATAAATCCATCAGTGATTTAGGGAGGCGTGCATTATGCTTCGGTGTAACGGTGTAACAAAACCCGGGAACAATGGCGAGAGGCGAATGTTGAACGAGCAAAGCACCCATCTGGTTGTCGGAAGCTGAAATATCATTTTTTAGCACCTTATGAGTCCTTTGTGGTAGCGTTACTCCTATAATAATAATATATCTACCCTTATTCGCATAACAATGATTCGCTCAAAAGTCAGATGTTTGTGTGGGGGAGGTGACGGCATATTAATAAAGTGTGTTTACTGCAACAGCCGAGTGCCGTCAAAACGTAAAAAAGCGCGGCGCTGCCAAATTTATTTTCTGTATGAGAATGTAGGTACAAAATTGAA
The DNA here is from genome assembly GCA_963924545.1 of Pogonocherus hispidulus. Classification (NCBI taxonomy): domain Eukaryota; kingdom Metazoa; phylum Arthropoda; class Insecta; order Coleoptera; family Cerambycidae; genus Pogonocherus; species Pogonocherus hispidulus. Next base: position 9,627,295 of record OZ004698.1, read on the forward strand.
TACTCTATGACATTCATACAGAAAAGGATATAGGACTTTCACGTCATTCGTGAAAGTGATTTCATTCATCGATAATTTTTAATTTAAGTATGTTAACTATATTTTAATTAGAATTTTACTAAAACTTTTTATTACAATTGTGTAGATATAGTACAAAATTGCAATATGTAGCAAACATTTGGGGAACCTTAAGCTCTTTAGATATTTATTAAATTACATATTTTTAAATTCTATTATCAAAACTTACCAAAACCATTTATTCTTTTTTTCTGCCAAAACGGCTCATTTGCGGACACGTTTATTAGATGAAAAAGGTGTAAATCCAATACAATAACAGGTTATAGAAACTAGTTCTACTACTTGTCAGATGGCATGCATATAGCAAATAACTACGAATAGTAAGGACATCATTAAAATCATCCTCCATCTGTAAACGCCTTATATTAAAAATAAGGACTAAAACAAATCAAGCCAAAACAGCTATTCTCCTGCCTATATTCCGCGCCGTGGTCTGAGTATTTCCTCGTAGTTTTCGTTGCAATCTGAATTCTTATATTTTTGATTCTAACTGGGTTTAGACCAAAATACGGCAAATCTTGCTTTGCAATTCAGCGCTCGGCGCGGCATATAGCCAGGAGAATAGCTGTTTTGGCTTGATTTGTTTTAGTCCTTATTTTTAATATAAGGCGTTTGCAGATGGAGGATGATCTTAATGACGTCCTTACTATTCGTAGTTATTTGCTATAAAAAGGTGTGTTTTCATGTCCCCTACCACCTCTTAAAGTTTGTCTGTATGCTTTTTGGACAATCTGTATTTATTATTTCACTGGCATAAAGAATACCCATTAGCTAAATGAAGTAACCTCGTCCAAGATTAATCTTTAAAGAATGTACACAACTTTTATAAGAAGACAGTAGTTAATTAAAAGAAAAAATGTCTAAGCCCTTTTACGTACCAGGCGTAATTCAATGGATATATAATAATTATAATTGCATACAGGATATTCGGAAAATAAAATCAACCTTATTTTTTAATTGAAACATTCCAAATTACATTTTTTCAAACATACCGCTTTTTGAACTTTTAGAGAATTTGATAAAGAGTATTATACTGCATGCAATTTGATGTATTGCAAAAGGGCATTTTAAAATTAATTTATAACAAAAAATTCAACCATTTATAATTCCACATGCATCAAATTATTTTAAATTATTTTATTTATCTATAAAAATAAAAAGTTATTATTTGAAATGGTTAGCTACAACCATTGTACTAGATATAAAGAGAACAATAATGTAAAGAGTGAACTATTACAAAGAAATATTAACATAGCGTAGCATTATCAATATTAGCTAATATTTCTTATTTATAGTTATACTTAACTATAAATATATTTATATATTTAACTTATATATATTTATTAGTTATACTTAACTTGTCACCTAAGATCACAGCTAATCCAATTGAAATTTGTGGCTTCTTTCCTCAATACCCACTTTATTCGTGTCTATATGTTTGTTGACGCTATATGTTTGTTCTCTTTCTGTCCTTTTCTTTTAATTTCTGTCCACTGTCCTTTTCTTTTAATTATTTTTCAATATTAATAAGGAGTCATCGCCATCAGTTTAAGAGTTATAGACGTAAGGATAATGAAAATAACAGAAAAACTAAGAGATAGGTATAGAAAACCTCAATACATCAGGGGAAAGAAACAGGTAGAAATTAACTAAAGTTGGTGTTACATTATTAAAATACTTTAGTAATTGGGTAACTTGCTAAAAGCATATCTGGTAACGAAAAGTGGGTTAAACTGTTTTTCTTGTGAAAATGAACCTTTAAAACTCTATATTGTTAAAAACAGTAAATTTCTAAATGTGCGAAACAAAGGTTTGTAGAATTTTGTTATAAAGGTGAATTAATATTTTATTAAATTATTCACAAGAATTTGTTCGGATTCTTAATTTGTAAGAATTACAACGGTAATTTGCTAGACCGAATATTTTTTTAAAAATATTAAAAAACGTTTGAAAGAGTTTAGAAAATGCATAATGAATTTGATGATTGAAAACATTAAATACACTACATAAGCTAAGAACCCCGCCAAATCCAAAGGCTTTCCTGGAAGGGGTTTTACCCCGGTGCCGGAGGTGGATATCGAACTCAGACCATACTAGGTAGTGTAACCGAAAAATGATGCCACAACATGTTCTAGCAAACTGAGCTATTGTAGCGATAAGGCATGTTGGCTCTTCTGTATTTGTATTTATTCTTTAAGTTGTTAATTTAAAAAATAACATAAAAATATTTTACTGAATATGTTTATTTTTGTTTTAGGTAAGTACCTACCGTCTTTATTTCCTATGAAATTTGGTAAGTAGATTAAGCTTCATTTATAGATCGTATAAATTAAACAGAAAATAATCTACAATAATACATATTACGTATTCAATCTTTTACAGGGCGACTCAATGAAGCTATGTCGATATATAAGTACTTTAATATTTTAAATGGAACACCCAGTACGGTTTTACATATTTGGGAAAAACTCCTTTTTACGAATACGGTCATATAAGGTATTATGAGTCTATCTCTAATAATAAGGGAGATATGCCCAAAAAAGTGTCATAAGAGCGATGTGTTAGAGAAAGACTGTGCCTAGCAACGAATCGATATTCTCTTTCTAACACATTGCTCGTATGACACACTTCTTTGGACATATCTCCCTTATTATTATAGAGATAGACCCATAAAACCTTATGTGACCGTATTCGTAAAAGAGTTATTTCCAAATATGTAAAACAGTACTGGGTAATGTCTGTAATTCATAGTTTGTTTCTTTTGGGATTACACCACCTGTAAAATAACAAAAAGAAAAAACCAGAAGCATACAAATTAAATATTCAAAGTGTAGTAACAAGGCAAACTTCTAAAGTTTTCCTCAAAAAACCACTGTATAATGTGCGATAAAATAATATTTGATATATTAACTAAATTTCTTCAGTGGTTTTTCAGTTTTATACAAAATTCTATAATATTATATGTCATATTTTTAAAATATGTTTAAATAAAATAGTTATTATAATAAAATTTAAAAAAATGAAACACTTAACTAGCTTTCTTCTATAAGTTTCGAGTTGATCCTCAACTCTTCATCGGTAGAATGTTTGTAAGATAAGAACTCTTTGTATGAAAAGAAGTACTTTTTGTCAGATTGACATTTTTAATTTAAATTGTCATCATCACAATACTGGGTGTTCCATTTAAAATATCAAAGTTTATATCGACGTAGCTTCATTGAGTCGCCCTTGAAAAAATGTTATATACAGGGTGTCCAGTTAGTGTTCCCTCGGAAGATTGTACAAAAACGGCTAACTTTATAAAAAAACTTTCTTAACAAAACTTTTGATATTTCATCTTTACTACAACGTAAAATTATTTAGAATTATACAAGGTGTCACAAAAACGAGTTACACAAGAAAGTATAATTTTTTTTAATGGAACACCCTGTATATTTTTTCATTTTTGAACTCTACGTGATATTCTAAACACATTTCATGTAGGATGTCCTATACCTATCTTCAACTGTTTTTGAAATATTGACAGGTGAATATTGACATTTTTGCAACTTTGACACCCTGTAAAATCTAAGCGGTTTGAGACCAAGCAAAACGGTTTGCACATTCCTATCTTAACTTTTCATAAGCTATCATTTGGTACTAATTTCAGAATTATCCAAAAAATTAAAATTTTCTGAAAATTTTGAAAATTTTTTATTCCTGTATAAATTTGAAATTAGTACCAAACGATAGCTTATGAAAAGTTAAGATAGGAATGTGCAAACCGTTTTGCTTGGTCTCAAACCGCTTAGATTTTACAGGGTGTCAAAGTTGCAAAAATGTCAATATTCACCTGTCAATATTTCAAAAACAGTTGAAGATAGGTATAGGACATCCTACATGAAATGTATTTAGAATTTTCTGTAGAATCCAAAAATGAAAAAATATACAGGGTGTTCCATTAAAAAAAATATACTTTCTTGTGTAACTCGTTTTTGTGACACCTTGTATAATTCTAAATAATTTTACGTTGTAGTAAAGATGAAATATTAAAAGTTTTGTTAAGAAAGTTTTTTTATAAAGTTAGCCGTTTTTGTACAATCTTCCGAGGGAACACTAACTGGACACCCTGTATGTAAAACATGTGCAAAAATAAAAGAAAATCGAAGTGTCCGTACGATTTTTCAAAAACTTTATCTTTTCGAAACAATGAATTTATGCAGGACTTCATGAACTCACTGAATATTATATGCATATTTGCCAGATATATTATACAAGAGTATTAACGAACTAACCTAATTCTCTAAGTGTACATGCACCTAATACAAAGTGTGCATGCACCTAATACAAAGTGTGCATGCACCTTTACTATCTTATATAGGGAACAGTGAATGCAGCTACCTCTACATATATCCGTATACCAGCTGATATTTTATCATTTAATCCTGAAACCCACACTGTATTTGTCTTCACTAGTTACTACTAGCATAGACTAACTTAGTCTATGCAGTGACTATAGAAAGAATGTCTATGCTACTAGTTTAATCTCACACGTGTCCTGTCGAGCCAAAAATATTATGACAACAATTTGGTACAGTGTAAAATGGATAAAGATTTCAGCAGAGTATTTATTCTATTGAGTCGTTTGCACACGGTAATCCTAGATATTTGCCTACAATATACTATACATTGTGATTAATTTTTAAAATAAATCTGAGCATGTTTAAACCTTGATATTCTTTAAACCAAAATGTGAGTAATCTCCTAGAATTAATTCAGATAAATTACTAACTAAACGGCAGGCTGTTTAGACATTATAATCAATGATTTACATTTTTTATTTACTGAATCCAGCGAAGTCGTTAGTCCTTAATTAATGAATTTTAAAGTACTTGTAGGTATATTAAATCAAAATTACGAGTGTGTTGGTGTGGGTCCGTGCTTGTATAAAAGCAAATATGTATGCACTCTTGTTTTTTTTTTTAATTGGGTTGTTTTATTATTGTGGGCAGTTATTAATTTCAGTTAGATGAGACGAGCGATGTAGTAATTAGTTATATTTCCGCGTACCTACTATATAGTAAGTAATATAATTATAATTTGTGTAAATTTTTTGTAGCTGTAAATACAGAAATTGTCAAGTAAAATAATTAAAAATTAGTGATATAGAAATGAAAAAATTACAAACAAAAACAAAACAGAAACTATGCTTGCATTAACTGTCATGAAATAAATATAGACGGTACATTTAATTTTGGTCACCATTGGGATCCACCAGCTAAAAATAATCAGGTTATATTCCTTTGCATACCTAGGATTATAGGTAACGAGGAAATATAAAACTTTATTGAACCATAATATTTGATAATTCCATCAATAATTTATCTGTTAGTTAATTTTTTGGAATAATTCCTATATAAAGAAAGATGTAATATATAGGGTGTTCTATTTAAAAAAATATTACTTTAGTTTGTACTTTTTTTGCGCCACTCTGAATATTTGTGAATTACCGTAAAAACCAGAATTAAGCAAAGTGGAATGACCTCGCCGATCTGGTAAAATGCGGTGATGCATGGGCGTGCGTATTCTGTTTTACCATTGGGCACATTTCAGTTAATATATACTCATATACTATTCTATAGAATACTTCTAGTATATGCACTTCCACTTTTTTAACTAACATAAATAAGTATAAACACTGACACAAAGAATAAATACACTGATAATTTTACCACAAATTTTTACCGTTAAGAAACGCACGCGAAATAACCCAACATCACGCCATTGTTTCCTTACTACCTCGAGCGCAGTCGCTTGTTGGTTCTTGATTCGACCAATCAACGTCGTTGAAGCTCAGAGAAAAGAAAGCGTAAATGCAAGAATATGTATGTTAAATAAGGATGAACAGCTTGTCGTCAACTTTACGACTTTCGCAGTTGCCAGATATTCGGAAGTTCGTTGATATTATTAAGTAAAACACAAATTAAACATTGTGTTTGCTTTAATAAAGTACACTAGGGATAAGGGACGTTAAATACAAGTAAAAAAATGGGTAAATAAGGTAACTAATACGTTTCCTGTTTTAAATAAGAATACTTTAGAAATAAATGTGACAACCTTTCCGGTCATTGGACTTTGCTTAATTCTGGCTTTGACTTTAGGTAAAATATTGCTCAAGAAAAAAGAAAATCGACGTGTCTAAGCAATTTTCTTAAAAATATTAAACAATACAGTTATGAACTGTTTTCCAGACTTCTTTTCCACATTGTATATTTAAAATGTTGGAAGTGTAGTATCAAGGTAACTTTAGTTGTACAACTGGCGTATTCATAAAATGTTTTTTTTTTGTGAACCATGGAAATATGCCACAAATAAGTTATAGGCAATATTTTAGGTGTTTTATACCTCCTGGTTCTTTGTAAAACTTGACTGTTGTTTAAAAATACATACGAAAACTAGTAAGTATTACTTGAAGTATATTTTTGTATAATAAAATTTGTTACCCTGTGAATTTGTATATCCTGACTTTATTATTTCTCCCAAGGAAGTCTCGAAGGTTTTCGAAAAATGTTTTCAATAGTAAATATATAGAAATGGAAACAATATAAAAAGATCGGTACGCTTTGAAGTGAAGGAAAGCTTTTTGGGCTTATTAAAAATGAATGATGTTTTCGTATCTGTAAAAACTTAGGGGTGTAAGTTCAAAGACAAATTCCCTAATGCTCTTATACACAACATATATTTGAAAATATTTACATATATTTGTAACATTAATGTAGATATATTGATGGCTGAGATTTGGCTTTTATTCTATTGGAATTGGTAATGAATCCTTCCTTTACAATTTTAAGAACAGTCTTAAATGAATGTGTACTGTAAGGTAACCAAACTATTTGCTTGTAAAATATGAATATCTTACCCTCATGCCTAAATAGTCCATTTTGAAAAATATGTTTAAAGGCAGCAAATCATTGCCACATTAGTCAGTATTAGCCTATTTAATTTATTTCATCAGCTTTCCCGTAAATTTCTCGCTAAATACCACGCAATGCCACACAAAAAAAATACTACATTCGGGATATAATTATATTCAACTTTCGACATCCTATACGAAATGCTGATTTTTTCAGATAGGAAGATTGCCACCTTAACTGAATTTTTCCAGAGAGGAAGATTGAAACCTTAACTGAAACATTAAATTTATTATAGTTAAATACTTAGAAAACATCAAAGTAACGTTTTTTGAGCGCCTGCTGCCGATTTCTTTGAAGTTTGAAGAATAAAATCAAATCGCCTTTGGTCGAAATTAACAACTGATGGCGTAGTGGCGGCAGTGGCGTAGCTAAAGCTCACACATGCGGAGTCGTGTAAAAAAATTATAATAAACTGTATAAAAAAAATAAGAACCTGTTTGGTTTGAAACTTTATTATATTCTTTTAACCTAAATAAATAGAGGATAATGATGAAAAATCGTAAGTGGGAAAACATTGTTGGTTTGCAATTAATTACAATTTAATATTAAATTTGTCTTCAAACCTTGATATTCATGCATATCACTTTCCAGGCTCAAGTGATGTGAACTATGTGTACAACTCAAACGCAAACAGTTTTCCATTGTTTTGGTAGGTCCAGTTGTTTAAGTTAAAAACGATATGGGATTGTTGGAAGGCCGTCACCTGTTTGGGCGGTAACAATCGCCACTTAGTTCTAGGTAAACCGACCGACGTAAAAACACTCCAGCATTGACAAATTAATTCATTTGATGCCGATTGCAATAAAGCCACTGAAAGCAAAAACTAAAACCTATCACGAGTTAAAATGTTAAAACTGCCAGCTCTAATGTATATACTTAATTATTGGACAATACAGTATGAAATATCGCTTTTGTAAACTCGGCCTAACGAAAAACAGCAACTACCGTAACCTTGAAAGAGGTTGGAACCTTTGGTATGAAGATATCACTGACGTAGTTTTCCACATAATACCAAAACACTATACTGCACTCGACGCGCATTTTGACAACCAAGGTCCCATCATCTGGACGGTTCACTGAACTGTCGCGACAGATCAGTGAACCGCCGCGACGGATCAGTGAACCGTGATTTACTAACCTATAAAGCGGGCTGTATGGGATAGGCCCTCTGTCACCATTCATACTATTTTTTCACTTTGTAATTTAGAATTCTCAAAAGCATCCAGGCTGGAATTTCTTACATTCCTAATTAGTCTCAAATTGCTACTATCTATTTTATGGTTGTTCCCAAACGAATGTTGGACGACACTAGACTTATCTGTTCTACCATATTTGAGATGAGCCATATGTTCCTTGAATCTAGTTTGAATTGACCTACCAGTTTGTCCATCATACTGTTCATTCCAGTCTTTACAGCCAATTTCGTAAATCCCCAAATTTTCCTTAGTTTCTATATTGTCTTTTGGATTGCCTAAAAGTTGTTGTAGTTTATTTCCCGATGAATAAACCACTGACATCCTTATATCTTTAAAAGCCTTACCAAAACCACGAGTGAAACGAGGATCTTATGGAATGGATATAAATTTTGGATTTTCTCTTTCATTTCAAGTCCTCATCATGTTTGAAATCATCTTCAGATGATGCCAACTTGGTTGACGAACCGCGTCAAGAGCAATATAGTGTTTTGGTCTTATGTGGAAAACTACGTCAGTGTTAGTGACTACCGTTTATGCTGAAAGGATTATGAAACTGTAGAAAACAGTTTATGTGGGTACCAATTCCGCTAGGAAAAGATTCGGATACTCTGTATTTGGCAAAAATCTATTTCTGAAAGAGGATTTAGGTCAGCAAGTCCTCTGGGACCCAATTAGCTTACCTTCATACATGTGAGCCAGATTACGTGACAACAGTGGACGACAATCTGGTTCTCAGCCTACTCGTGTTTTCTGTTTTTTGCTCCTTCGTTTTCTTTTTTAACATAAAATACTTATTATATAATTTTTTATCAGGAGCTAAGTATGTCTTTTATGCGCCCCACACGTGGCTATGCCACTGGAAATAACAGCCCACCGCCGACAGCGCGTATCTCAACGATGGTCAAAGCAAAGCCGCCGCGGAATTTAATTTAGATGACGCCCGTTTGTTCGGTGAACGCAATCGACCGGGCCGATGCCAAACAAATGAACATAATCCGAGAAATCACTTCGCGAGGGGGTAACAAATGAAAGTGGAAGTTTTCTCGGTCCGCCGGGACCACTTCGAAACGATCTCCCTCCGCCTAACGTCATTTGATAATGCTGGGACCAGCTTTTTTCTACAACGCGCAGGGACCGGGATTCGGTTTTCTTCAAAAGGAATTTGGATGTTGGGGATGTCTATCTGAAACCGGATTTTCCATTTCAATTGAAATAGGGGAAAGTGGCTTAAGATGGAGTACTCTCGGTTCAACAATTCTGATTACAATGAAAAGGTATCAGTGCACAACTTTTTAGAGTAAAATAAAGAATTTGTTATTTTACTTCTACTTCTACTACTACATCTTCTACTTACTTCTGTTGGAAACTTTACAAATAGAAATATTGGTTATGCCCAATATCTATACAGTGTTATTCAGAACTTATCCATAATAAAATTTGGGGATGTTCAACATACATGTAGAAATGTGGTAGTGTAAAAAAATTTTTTTTTGGCGGCTTCTAAAAACTATTTAAAAATTTTTCATTGCACGCCGCTGGATACTGGTCCACTGTAATGGAGTGACCTTGGGACTGACTGCAAACTGGCTAGCACGAAAAAACTTCGGAAGTTCTGAGAGTATACAGACACCCGGCGCAAAAAAGATTTGCAGCGTTTTTACTTTAAAATAAACTTAAAGATATATAGATGTGACCAAAGTGACGTGTCTTTAAAATGAATAAAATTTTGTTACACTAATTTTGAAGAATTGCGCTACTTGATTAGTAGGTATTAGAAACATGAAATTTATAAAAAATTTGCACATACCTTGTTGCAAAAGCTGTTCGAAATTTTGTCCCTAAAGCTATCCAATTTTGCAGCACTAAAGCGAATGTTCCTCCTGGTTGCTGATCTTGTAAACGCAAATTATTAAGTAAATTGGGGATTTTCAGCATTTTGCTGCAACAACCACTCACAAAACCTAACTTGTAATTGATAATCCACTGGTAACAGTTCATTAACTCAGCAATACTGTACACATGAGCCATTTTGAAAATTTTACAGTTTAACACTCCTACGATATAAATAAAACACCGGCATTGAGAGAAGACACAGATAGACTGATGACTGAATAGACAATAGAGATATTATCCCCGCTTCAACTGTATTCGCTCGGTCGTCGTTCGAGGGACAAAAACGTGTTTACTTTTTTTACCACATTCTTAGGAATGTGGTAGGTATATCAAATGTTGAAGTACAGTTGCCCATCTACGTAGTCCTTTATAATGGTATAACTTTAAACATTGTTTACGGGAAATCCTAATACTTTTATTAACATTTTTTTGGTGATATCGATTTCTTATTTAAGGATGCACATATCCTCAAAGTTTTAGAGATAAGTTCTGAATAACCCTGTATAGGTATTTTAGTTATATTTAGTGCATAATACAGGCTGCACAATAATGCTCCAGATATTGCATTGAAATTTGGTAGATGTAAACAATAATAAAATGTGCAATTATTGACATTAAAATTATTTTTTCTTTTAAATTTTTTCTTATGAAAACGGGGTCATTTGATACGTCATTTTGAAGGTGTTTTTGGATTTCTTTCATCTCCCGATTTAGAGAACATTTTATTCAGCCATTTGCAAATGGCGACTAATTTAGTATCCAGTTCCATTTTTATTTTTATGTCAAAACAAGAAAAATACTTACAATTAAAAAAATATATTAACCAAAACAACAGAAAAGAATGAAAGACAAATTGTTACATTAATATTTTAGAAATAAATAAATATAAATTAATTATTATATACCAATTTTCTGTCAGTGACGGTGATATTTAACAAATAACTCGTGACATTATTGTTTTTGACAGGATACGTCTTGCTAAGAGATTAATTAAAGTATAGGGTATGCTGATACAGATCAAAAGAGAATTAAAAGGTCCATTGAATGGCAACATAAAACACAGGGTGTTTTACTATTTAAAATTAGTGTGTTATTCCGATTTGAATTTGTCATAATTGGTCGCTTAAACGCCCTGTTCAATTTACAGTAATTATTTCCAATGGCGGGCATTCTGACTTGTTTAGGGAACACACATACAACATACAACATTTGAATATTCCAGCTAAAAAACTGCTAGAGGTAGCGAGAGTTATGTGTACCTAAGATTTTCCAAAAATTTTCGAAAAATTCGAAATAACTCGAATGTTACCTAACAATAAGCAATTCCTAAGCCGAAACTGAATTTCGGTTTAGACATTGCTTATGAAAGTTAACCTAAAATTTTATGTAGAATTTTAAATTGAAATAAAGAATATAGCATACCATTTGCAATAAAGAAGTTGATGTCTACTTCCGGTCTAACCGGAAGTACTACATTGATATCAATATTTTCATTAAACTGCAAATGTCGACTAACCCCCGTATACAAATTTGCGTAATTCTAGTTTCTAGATGTATAATATACTTAATATATAATTCTAGATATATTTAGTTTCTCAGATAGGTCTAACGAAAGGTCTTCGCGCCACACCCTGTATATAACGTTCCTTATTCTTATTTTGCTTAGTTTTTGAAAGTGCTTAGAAGATTATTTTCTTTAAATGGTAATATCTTCATAACGGTAAAAGATAGGTATAGAGTACCCTTGATAATGTTAACCTTGAATTTTAAGGAGAGTTCAAAAACGTTATTGAATATAGGGTGTCCCGTTTAATAAAGAAAGTTCATGCCTGGATCAGATAAACAGATCAAGAAAGTTATATAAGGAATGAAAAATTCAGGTAGAAACAAAAAACTTTCGTATCTTACTTTTTTCTCTACCTTTTATAGTTTCTGAGATAAGGGAATAGAGGATATTATTTTAGACACTCTGTACAAAATATACTATTGCCTATTAGATGTAATGTGAGTGGCAAAATGTACGATATGTTTGCACTTTTAATTATTGATGATTACTACAGTATTATTAATTAAACAGTAAACAGTAAACATTCGTTTGTAAACCTTCTTACAAAAGGTTACCATAGTTGCGCTTACACATTGCCCTGGGTGGAAATGCATTCATGAAAAATATGTCGTAAATAGTATATGCATCCTCATTATATGCTGGAAATTGAAAATCGGTCTTTTGTTTGCATGTTATTTTAGCTGTTATGCCTCACAACAAAAAGCTTTTAAATCGCCATCTAAAACTTGTTAATACATTTATTTCTGTACCTTTTGTCATAATTTGCTACGCAATAATGCAACATCACGTAAAACGTAAAACTGTTGGCGCTATTTATGGAATTATTGTATTTCTGTGTACCGAGTGGAATCGATAAGGTGCTAGAATACATATAGAGTGACAAAAATATAAAGATATTTAGTACCTATAAAGATATACAGTGACTCCATAAAGTCCCGCATAAATTCATTATTTCAAAAACGGTTTTCAAAAAAGTTTTTGAAAAATCGCTCGGAAATCGGATCGGAAAAACGTCGATTTTATTTTATTTTTGCATTTGTTTTACATATATTAATTTTTTTACAGGGCGGCTCAATGAAACTACGTCGATATAACCTTTAATATTTTAAATAGAACACCCAGTACAGTTTTACATATTTGGAAAAAACTATTTTTTACGAATACGTTCATATAACGTGTTATGAGTCTATCTCTAATAATAAGGGAGGTATGCCCAAAAAAGTGTCATAAGAACGATGTATTGGAGAAAGACTGTGTCTAGCAACGAATCGATATTCTCTTTCTAACAAATTGCTCTTATGACACACTTTTTTGGGCATATCTCCCTTATTATTATAGAGATAGACCCATAAAACCTTATAAGACCGTGATTTAGTGACAGTGACCGTGACAGAAAGCGATTTAGTACATCAAAATATAAAAGAGAATGATCAAAAATGCTTCACTCACCTTTGTTCTTGTTGTAGTAGAAAATATTCCCAATGAACAGCAAAAATAATCCATTTATTTGGACTACCTAGTAAAAAAATACATAACTACATTAATTGGCATAAAAAGCTTACCTATAATGTATGGGGTCATCATAAAATAAGGGGTATAGTTTAACGTTTTATATAATTTTAAGAAATCAATCGTGTCAACTGCTGATACAAGTTTCAAACGTAATCATTGCGATTTAGAGAATTGTTCTCAACAATGGTAAATAGATAGTATTTGAAAAAATACGATTTTCTTTATTGAAAGTGTATAAAAATCTATAAACAGCGGCAAATGTTTAAAATAAAATGTATATTTACGAGGTTTTTTCTACACTGTAGGTATGTATAAATCACTCTAGTAGCTATGGGCGTATCGGGTCAAAAATTCTATGTTAAAGCCCATAAGACGAAAACGTGGACAAAAATGACCATTTTTCCGCCACCACTATCTTTTCGGAGGCAGAACACGCCCCTCCCCAGCCAATCAGCTTTCAAATCTCGCCCCACAGCCAATCAGCCCTCAGAAACATGGAGCAGAAAAAAGGTATTTGCAAACAGGAGTGAAACAGAAAACAGGTATTTTCAAACAGGTATGGAACAGAAAACAGGTATTGGCAACCAGGTATGAAAACAGAAATTTCCAAAGAGGTATAAAACCAGAAAACAGGTATGAAATCTGATTGGGGGGCGAGGTCCGAAAGCTGATTGGCTGGGCGTCGTGGTCGCCTCCGAAAAAAGTGGAGAGGGAAAAATGGTTTTTCTGAATGGCTATATGTACTACCTGAATTAATGTACTATGAATGGCTATATTTACAAAGTACTAAGTGCGTGTCGGACCGTTTCGTCTTATTGTTCAAAGTCTACAAAGAAGTGTTTCACTTACATTCATATTATGAAAGTGGTTCTTTAGCTAACAATGTGAATACTACTTACAAATCGAAGGTTTCTACTTTCTGCAAGATATGCATCACCAAGCATATCTCGAACAGGATACCTTAAAACACGGCAAGATAAAATCACAACTGGCTGTTTCATTCGATAGATTTTTAAATTTCTGGTCAGTGTTTTCATTAATTATTTGTATCGTGAATTATAATTCACGATAGTGAATGCTAATACAGAAGGACGTTGTTAGATACGGCAAAGATATTTAGAAAAACTATTTACTTTTTAATTACAACTCCGTTGTTCGTGTTCTTTGACTCAACATACAGAAATATTGTTTGCATTGGCGACGTCTGCGAGTGCTTGCTGACAGGAAAATAAATAACAAGGAAATACTTCATAATAGGAAACATAACTCCATACTACATACTGTTTCTTGTATATAATATATTGACAAATTCTGGAATAAGTATGATAAACATCCGCTAAAATGACCCTAATTTTATGAAATATAATAGCGTTCATTGAATGAAAACACAACTAAGTGGAATCGAGTCTAGACTCACTGGTACTCATCAAAATCTTTAGGATACTTCCCGTAGTCCTAGAAAGCATAAATTTGATATTCAGTCTGGGTTTAGCGTACAAATAACGAGGAAGTAAAAACTTGTTATGTTATGTGGACTCATTAAGCTGCCACATATTTCAAGTTAGTGAGCCGAGAAGTTGGTTGGTGGAAGTAGTAGAACCCCAAGTACTAGGAAGTATTTTTACCAAAGTAACTGACGTGACTGAGATCAGTGATGGGCAAACCATCTACATTATCTTTCTAATCATTGATATAGAAATATTAACAGTAGACTTTCTCATTCCACTGCTGGGCAAAGGTTTCGCCCAGGTTGCGCCCCAACATCAGGTCCTTCATTGTCCATATCAATGATATTTTATTGGTACTGAGAGAAAACCATTCTTCTCTGGAAGCGCTATGAATATTTACAGTTAATTGGTCTAATCTTATAATCTGGACTTAAATCTCATAACTTTTACTACTACGTGATCACAAAACATTTACAAAAATCATATAATTGTCACATCATCGAACTCATATACGTCTGTCTGTATGTATTAACAAAAGGATTACGAAAAAGTAACAAATCATTAACAATAAATAACAATTAATTAACAAAAATAAAAAAATATAACTAAACAACAATAAATTAAAAAATAATAATGGACAGTTAATGGAACAATAAATAAACTATAGGAATACGATATGATACACCATTGATCTCATAAGGAAAAATTCTGTCGAGTGACGTAAAAATTTGAATGGGACCGTATTGGAAAAAATGATGTTGATGATGATTCGGAAGAGACGAAACGTTACTTAAAAAAAGTTTACGCCATTCCATAGAGCGTAAAATGTTACTATGAGAAAGTACCATTTTATACCAATAGCTGAACTGGAATTTTACAAAAACGAATTCCCAAAATTTCGATTTTTTCAAATATCTGAAAAACTAATCTTGTTGGTCTTGATTTGTTTAAAGTATATTTGCAATTTTGCCCTAATTTAACCTAGTCTCTAACGGTTTTCAAGATACCAATGTAACTGAAAACCAATCCAATTGCAAACACACTGTATAATTTTGTTCTTCCAATGAGCGTAAAGGTTTTTTTGAATCGCTAATATTTAGATATATTTCTTATACTTCTTTTCTCTAATCAATACATCTCCTCATCTCGTGTATTCTGTAATTGTTTGTTTTGGTTTTATTATGAAATAAACCGCAATAAAACGGGTATCAAAACGTAAATAAATCAACCAAGGGCGCTAAGAAAAAATAGAATTACCCGCCTGCCCTGCTCGAGATAAAAAATCCCGACCCGTAAAAATTAAAATAAATTAAAGACCTGTTCAACAGTTCCCAAACAAAAGTTTTATTCATACGTAATGAATAAAAATGCTGAAGTAGGGAGAGTTTAATCACTTCCCCCTGGTAAATGAACGAATTAAGAGTTGATACGAGAGCGGGCCTTTTTACAATAAAATTTTTCTAATTAGGCTCCTGCTGTTCTCTGCTCTTTCAAACAAAGAGCCTTGTAGTTAACTCTGATGTACAGAAAGCTATAATTTAGCCGTCTGTCGTCTTATTTCATTTAAATGTACATACCTGTGACCTGTGTAGGGCGACCAAAATTAAATGTGGGCTTTATAAAATAATTAATACTGGTGCTGCTTTAGATAAAACAATATTTAAATGATAATAAGAGTCTAATAGAGGATATATGCTAAAAAATATAAAATTTTTGCAGCTTAGTAAGAATTAGTTAACTTGTGTCATTGCGAGCTGTTGAAAAAAGGACACTTTCTCATAACAATAGTTTCATCACGTTTTGAACGTGAAAAATCATCATCAAACTCATTTGCGTCTGTCTGTATGTATTAACAAAAGAATAACGAAAAAGTAACAAATCCTTAACAATAAATAACAATTAATTAACAAAAATAAAGAACACTTAACAAAACAACAAGAAATTAAAAAATAATAATGAAGATACCAATGTTATTACATCCAATTTGAAACACACTGTATATTTTAAGCTTACCTCCCTTGCTTTGAGGATTTCCCCACCAAATGCATCAGCGTTACTACTCGTAGACTACCATTTAAAATGCAAAGTTTTTGTCGATATCGTACAAGTTCGAATGATTTTTATCTTTTTACCATGCACTAAAAAAATATCACCAATCCGGCTTTATGTCTCCTATAATAGGAGGTAGGATTCCTACGGAATCACCTATTGGGAACAGATAATTCTAGCTATGGCGTTACACAGTATGTCACAAAATAAGTGAAAAATGACATATAACTATAAGTTTGTAGTGGCGAGATACAGTGAAATACACCGTAGTGCCCTCTTTGGGTGTTTGCTACTACCTGTCTGACAATTATTGTCTAATTGACAGACAGATAACGATCTGCTTTTATGCAGATGCCATTACAGCGACCTCTATTGTCTTTGAGGAAGACAATCCTGCTTAATTATTGGAAGGAGATGCCGATGCCGAAAACAACTACTCCACGGTCAATATGCCCCTACTGGCGTTGCATTACATCAACATCTCCATGGGTGTCGCCACATCCTTCATCAAGACCAAATACCAGACAATGACCGGTTTCGATCTTGTTATGATCTCATCAGATTGCCAGGTATCGGAATCGATGAATGATCTGGCGACATGATTGCCTAAGGGGCATATGTGAATGTTTGTAGTGTATCATTCATCGATTCCGATACCTATGGCAATCTGATGAGATCATAACAAGATCGAAACCGGTCATTGTCTGGTATTTGGTCTTGATGAAGGATGTGGCGACACCCATGGAGATATTGATGTAATGCAACGCCAGTCGGGGCATATTGGCCGTGGAGTAGGTGTTCTCGGCATCTCCTTCCAATAATATAACTATAAGTAGTAAAAATTTCAGTCGATATTTGACTGTTTGGAATCAGGCTTAATCGCAATTATTTCTGAAAATACAAAACAAGTACTGCCAGAAGCTGACATATTTTCTATTGAAATTACGCACGTATACCAAATTTCGGACGAATCAGTCGACTGCGTTTTTGCCCTTTAAAGATTTAACTATAAGTTTTTCAAGTGTTTGTATAAACTCATTTTCATTTTAAAAAATGCAAAAAATGTAGCTGAAAAATTGTTCAGAATAATAGTAAATTTTGTAAGTAAGACTAAATTGGTACGTCAATGGCCCACTTCTCCTTATACAATGTGAATGAGCTATATAATTATTTTTTTTAATAAAAGACGCTAAATGTCGATACAAATAAAGTCTCCAATTTTTTTCTCAGTCCAGTGATTCTCTTATCAAACTAAGTATATCTTTAGCAATTTTATGAAGAAATATGACAGGAAATTGAACGCGTCTATTATTTCTTCTGAAAACATCAGTAGATATTCGGAGTTTTCCAATAAGAAATATCCCTCGTATCTACGCCACTGATTGACATATTTATATGAAAATATAACGAACTCTGGAAATATAACGAGAGTATATACCTATAATTCAAAAATATGGTATTTTCAAAAACTTTTTCGTCTTCTATCGAGAACATGGACCTAAAATACACTCTGTATAGTTTTAATAAGTCATCATCTGCTCATACACCGTTTAACTACAACTTTTTTCACTTATTCTGGGACACCCTCCATTTCCAAATAATAATAATTTTCAAAATAGCTTTAATATCATTCCCTCAACAGGTCGGTCGGAAACTTTCACTTATATTGGAGTGCCTCTGCGTATTATTAGGTCAGAAAGAAAAGTGATTAAGTTTTCGAGGGCTCTCCTTGTTCTCATTCTCTTACAGCTACCTAAATTGCAGATAAAAATTTTCTTTCATTTGGTCTTATATTTTTATTTGAACTCCGCATTTTGTGTTACCACTGGTTATTTAACTCCAGTTAAATGTTACATAACAAAAAATATCTACCATCTGAATCTGTCTATAAAAATGTCTACCAAAAACAGTGTAGTATTAGTAGTAGTAACACTAACCATAAATTACCTTCATCACCAAGTAGATTTCACATGATTTCACATGATTTCATCTGGTGCATTTAGTAAAAATGTACGTATTTCTTCTTGTAAAAGAATTTTGGACTTTTTTGGAATATCATTTCTTCTTTTTTGTTTTAAAAAAGCCGTACGTTTTTTATATTTACTAATGTCAACGTCATTTTTTGTTGAGAAGGTTGGTTTCACCATGGACTAATACGACCACATTGAAGAAGGAGAATACTGTTTCGATAACTCGGAAAAATATGCCAGTAAAACATTTTCACTATATTTTTTAATTTCGTGTTTCTTGCACCATTCCATGAATATGTCATACTGTGTAGTATAGAGACATAAGCATGGGACAGATGTGTATGTATGGTAAATTTTATTCAAAGTCAATTGAAAGTAGCCAGTCCTAAAAAATATATCACAGTTGGACAGTGTGCATCTACAGTAGTTTATTATCGATAGATATTGGGGGTGTTAGAATATACAGATCAGCCCGACTCTTATCTTTGTATGAGTACATTTCGATTAAGTACACTAACATGATTTGTGTATAAGTCCGTCCAGCCAAATATACAGGGTGTCCCACGGTGACGACACATTAGACATATTTCAGAGACTACTTCGATTTTAATTTTGAAAATTTGGGCAATAGTGTTTTCAATACATCATTAAATACCCTGCAGGTCCTATTTATTATCTTGTGACACTCTCCATGAATAAATAATAAATTTAGAATGTCACCATTTCAATAAATGTTAACGTTTTCCATTCTTTAACAATAAATAATACTCAAAAAACATTCACTGTATGTGTTAAATTGACAACAATAAATTGGTGACAGATTAGGTGCTTGGTTTGAAGTTCCACTAAAAGTTTCACAGCTATCCTCGCAAGAAATTATGCGATATCCGTTGACAGCACGAAAAACAGTAAATACCTTAAAAACCAGAAGAGATAGGTATAGGGAACCATTATACCATTCGGAAGAGAATAAAATTGTTCATCAGACTGCGCAAAAATAAACAGGGTGTTCCATTTAAAAAAAATTAAGTTAAGATGGTTTAAATTTGACTAAATTCGGCATTAAATTTCTACCACCCTGTATGAAATTAAGGCATTTTAAAATTCTGGCAGGAAAGCTTAGAGTTTTAGTTATGTCCTCTATAAATTTTAAGGCTCTAACTTTATTATTGTAAAATACACATCTTTTTGAATTAGGCAGTGCTTTCTTAATTTATTTTGAAAAAAATTGGAGAAGGGCATGCCTGAAAACACTATTGCCCAAATTTTCAAAATTAAAATCGAAGTAGTCTTTGAAATATGTCTAATGTCTCGTCACCGTGGGACGCCCTGTATTGTACGGGTCGAAGGAATATAAATATCCTTATCAGGGAGTCATAAATAGCATGTGTCGCTATTGCTATCTCCGAAGCTGTAAGAGATACGAAATCGGTTAAATTAGACAAAAATTACCTTTTCTGATAAACTTTTTAATACGTTTTGCAGTGTTGCCAATTGCTTTTTGTTTCTGAGATAATAGAGAAAATAATGAGAGATTATTTCTCTTTATAACTCGAAAACTATTGACGTGAAACGTCAATTAAATCGTCGATCGACGAAATCGATAAACGTCGTTAAATGGACATTTTTTTCTTCACTTCTCAGTTAGTACATATTGATTTCCCCGTGGTAGTAAATTATTGAATATACCATCCTTGGAAATGAAAGCAATTTCAAATTTTTGCGTATGACTGCTAGATGATTTTTTACAGATAAGCATGGTGCGATGAATCTTCGTAATCAAACAAATAAAACGCACGCATGTTGATCAGGGTGTACGCTGTGCGACATAAATATTTATGTAAAAAGTTATGTCATATTTAAATATTTGTACTGAACCCTACATTGGACGGACAACGTATATTTTTATTAGTGTAGACGTGGCTTAATACCAATTAAATGATTCTGCATTATTTTTACGCCACATTGATTGACATAAAATCGCACAAATTTGCCACAGTTCTTTGACACCCTATATACTAATGAGAAAGTTAACAATGGCGCCATCTTTATATCGAACTTGGTTAAAAGATTATTCAAATTGTTAATTATGTAGACAGTCTTGTTACAAGTCAAAGTCGACTTCCCTGAAGTTGGAGTCCAATATCAACAATGTTAATCCCTACAAAGCCTTTCATTTTTTTCTTAAATCCTCTTTGTGTCAACGCGAAAATTATGTACATTAAAATTTCCATTTAATTCTTCTAATTATGTTTTTGTGGCATATTCGTAGAGTATTTACTTTCGAAACAAAATTGTCCCCAACTTTTCTGGACGATATTATTTAAGTTTCCAGGGGTAGGTATACAATTTCAATACTATTTAATAGTAATAATGCTTTTGAAATAATATGAAAATAAATGTGGTTCTATAACAGACCCTATAGTATATTTCTGGTATTATACACGGTAATAAATTAATAAGTAGAAAATATCTTATACAATAATAAACACAAACAATAGATAGGTGCACTTTTGTATTACCAAGTATATTCCTGTAGATAAATAAAAATGTGTAAAATAGTATTAAAGGAAAAGTTAAAATATTCACAATTGATATAATAATTGGATATAATAATCATGGAAATATTTTCTATGAAAAACATATAACTATTTTTCTTGAAATGAATCACCTCGTCCATAATTTACTCCAAATATTATTTTCTATTTTTATTAATATTGTATTAAGTAATGAAAGAGCCTAAAATATAATTATATATTATTATAATTCAATCCATTGGCATGTTATAGACCTATAAATCCTAGATTAAACCTGACCAGATATAAAATCTTTTGCGTAACAATTTTAACATGTATAAAAAATGCAAGAGACGATTTTCGTTCGTAATTACAATGTACATTTAATAACATCATCAATTTTGATATTACATATACAGTATGCGTAATGCCCGCTCCCCCTCCTCTAACTTTTAAACTAATTGGTTTAGGGATTCCAGATAAAATACAGGGTGAATTAAGTAAAATGTATTATTTTTTACGATAAGTTCATTTTTAAAAATAAAATATAGCGCCACAGGCGCTGTCAATAATTTTTTTAAACGACAAGGTGGGACGTGTTAAAAGGCCCTCATACATATCATTTAAAAGGTCTCTCAATTCTCTGCCTATTGGTCCTTTTTTTCATTGAAGAAGAAAATTTGAGAGGACATGTATACCTTGACTTTTAAAAAATAATATTCAGCTTGCGATAGCCGAAATAGTCCAGAAGAATGTCCATTAGTTTCAAGGGTAAATGATCCCACCTTATCATTTAAAAAAATATATTTGACAGCGCCTTTTGCGCCATTTTTAATTTTAGGAAAATTAACTTATAGTAAAAAAATAATACATTTTACATGATTCACCCTGTATCGTGTCCTTTGTCTCTAACTTAATTAGTTCAAAAGTTGGCAGGGGGACGGACTTTAGACACGCGCTGTATAATTAAATTAAAAGGTAAAACTCAAAGACCCCTCAAATATATTTTATGAACAAAGTTTTAAATTATCTATCCCATTAGTGCCCATTAGCTATACATAATTTTATGAAGGCAATCTGTCATTTGAAAGTCGTATTTGGAATGTCCTCATTAGTGGAAAACAACAATAAAACCCAAAGAAATGGAAAGACAATTTTGAATGCACTTGTTCAATTACCCCCGTTGAAGGTTGACCCAAATCTTATTTCGGACCTGCCACAATTAATTGATTATTTTGAATGATTAATTGTTTACAGTTTGATTATTATTGCCGTCAGGATTTGTCGGACCACGTATGCTCTGTAGGGCGCAAGGGAGTTTCACTTGGAATCGTGAGTGGACTTTATTTTCATTTTGATCATATTCGCCGCACGCAGGTATCTTTTACTCCCCCCAGATTCTCTTTTGCCCATTATTATTATAAAGTACAGTACAAAGGGTGAATAAATATAAAATTAACGGGAATGAAATTTGCACTCTGTGCTGTAAACATGAATTCGACGTAATTGACAACATGATATTTGAATATCCTTTATATAGACTCTAAAACCGACACATTCTGATTATTCATCCAATCTGTGATGCAATCATCCTATCTGTGGTGGTGTGATTCATGAATAAATAATTATAAAAAATATAGATATATTTCTGCTTGCTCCAAATTATTTGTTGCAGCTTGAAGTCAATATCAACATATATTAATTGTACATACAATGTACTAAAATGTTAGAAATGTAAGCAGGAGTGTAACTGACAGTGACATTGAGTGTAACTTCTATTATTACACTATTTACAAAATTTCAAATACTTCAAGTTTTACTATATTTCATTAGATTACAATTGGTGAGGAACTTTTTGCTACCAGATTTTTTAAATTTAATTTCTAATATTATTTAATATTTTGAAAAATAGGATTAAAAACAAATATCACGTCAGAACCATTATTTGGTATTACTATTTGGTATTTGGTGAATGTGCCGTTTCATTTACAAATAGGCAAGGGAACATAACTTTTCATTTATTTTAATAATAATAATAATAATAATAATAATAATAATATAATAATAATAATAATAATAATAATAATAACCCGTTCAGTTGAAAACCCAAGTTGAAGCTGCAGAAGGCCGTAATCTTCTGCAGCTGCATAAGGATAAGCCATTAAGCCCTTGCACGGTTTCTCCTATAAGAGCCTTGAAGACCATGGCTTATCCGAAAGGCTGGCCTTTGCATTTTTAAAGTCAGCGGAGCTTAAGTCGGAGACCGAGGGATTCATAATGGCATAATGGCAGGATGGTGTATTTAACACCCTCGTCTATCGAAGCCATGTCATGGATATGGAGGTCCCTGATGTCAACTGCAGGGCCTGCCATAGGGCGCCGGAGACAATTATGCATCTGCTCTCCGCTTGCCTGGCATATGCAGTCTCGGCCTATATCCATAGACACAATGCGGCTTTACGAATGCTCTACTACTTTCTACGGCACTCGTACGAGATAGACGAAACACCAGTGCTGTTATACGCTCTGGGGAATATTGAGTCCGTTGTGGGGAATGAAATGTGCCGAATTTATTGGAGCTACTCATTTCCTACGTTCAGGCAGATTCGAGCCAATAAGCCTGATGTAGTCCTCGTCGACCACCAGCTCAAGACAATGTTTGTCATCGAATTCTCGGCTCCTGCCGAGACCAACATTGTCTTGAAAGAGGAGGAGAAACGCACGAAATATCGAGACCTTTTCTTCGAACTTCGCAGACATTACGTTTACTCAGGCCACACGATTCCTGGACTCAGTAGTGGCTCACCCCACGGACGTGGGGAGTAGCTACTGTTAACCACTACCAGCCGACCCTGAGAAACGATGCCAGGGAACTGGTCGAAATAATAATAATAATAAAATGTGTCTTGATTCTAAAATTTCAATAACAATATTTGACAAGATAAAGCACAATAGGAATGGAGAGATTCAACATTGTTTCTCTACCACCTAACCTAAACCAACCGCCTAAATAATTTGAGTTCTAAGTGAGCAACACCGAAATATTTTAGATTTATACATAAAGGGAAGTTACTAATGTGTAAAATGCTTTGATATAATCCAGTAGCAATAACGAAAAAGAGATAACGTCGCCGACAGTAAACTCATTCTCATTAGCACATGCATAGTTGACATAGTTATTGCTAGAATTAGAATTTGCATTTCAGTGTATGTTTTTGTATGAAGAATTCAACTATTATCAATATGTGAAACTATTTTGAAAATATTTTTATTTTACATAGTACAAATAAATATTTTGCAAATGTGAAAGTGGTTGGTGTGTTTAATAGCCTGGAAAATAAAAATATAATAAAAGATCTTCTATCTTAAAGTTAAAGATTGTGCATATTGAAATGGAGACATAAAATAATATCAGATTCCGAATATCGATAGCAGCGGGATATCACTCGTAATTTAAGGCTATTCGAATGGCAAAATCTCCGCAGGCCAGCCAACGGAATAACATAAAAGCCATAACGCGGAAACGGCAAGGATAATCGCTTCGATAGCGAGGACGCGGCCCGATCAGAGGTTTTTCTTTAATAACGCCTAATCGGACATGTTATAGGCAGATAATAACAAGAGGCTATGACCGTAAGGGTCTAACGGTAGTCTCCATGGGAAATCTTTTCGGAGGGTTCAAAGGAGAACCCAAAATGACGACGCTTTAGTGTCGATCGATTGGTGTTTACGGCCGTGTAACTAACAAGAATTAGGAGTGGGCACTACAAGTGTAAAGGGGCCCTAATATGTAATGATTAGTATCAAAAAAAGGGGATATAAATTATTGTCGAATGATACAGCGGTCTTGGGCTGGTTTAAAAGAGGTATGAGGTACCTTAAAGTGTTGTCATTAAAGTCGCAAAAGTCTTATTAAAACCAAATTCTGTACCCTAGAGCCAAAGTGTATTAAGTCCATTTTTCTAAAAATCGTATTTTTCGTATTTCCCACCTAAAATTTTATATTCTTTGTTATTGCAAAGTATATTATGTACTAACTTAACTGTTACGACATAATATACTTTACAAAAATATCATGCTTTACAATAACAAATAATATCAAATTTTAGGCGGGAATACACTTTGGCTCTAGGGTACAGAATTATACTCTGACCTTCTCCGCACTAGACATATTTCTTTGTCTGTTTTTTTTCATTCCATGGTGCCTATTTGGTTACTTGCACTAAATGTTAGTAAATGTGTAATGGTTTATTTGGAAAAAAGGCGCACTTACCAAACTATATTAACTATGAATATATTAACTGCATTTTCTTATTTGCTTCTTATGCTTTCCCACATTGATCTTGGAGTGATCATTATCAGAAACGCATATTGCGCGCAGTAGTCAAAGAAAACTAGTAGGTATCTATGAGTCCTTATTTAATTGCTAAATCGTACTAATAAATTGACTTCCGATCTTTAGGTAAACCACATATTATAAAGTCTATCTATGTCTGTCCTGTTGTTGAATCTATTAATGATATATTTGGTGTGCAAATACAGTTCATAATGCAGTCCTGATGACTTATTTCTCGCGCTCTCTGTTATGCAATATGCAACCAGCCTACGAAAGTCATTCTACATACTTTGAAATTAGTTCTAGAATATTCAAAGGCAATTAAATACTGCCACAAGACAGTGTTGTACAAGACATTGCACAACATTTCTGACCACTCATCAGCTCCTTGAACGTAATACTGACCACAATAGAGATCAAACAGTGTAACAAAAGCCCATGTGGTGAAGTCAAGTGGCACTTGTGTTGGGAAATTAAATATCTTTGAAAAGTAACATCCGGTTTGAACAGATAGAGTTTGCATGATAGGACAGATAGGCATGGAATCATTTTTGATTCTCTAGTAAAAATGGCATTTCGGTATACTCTTCAAATTGTTCTGGTTAAACAAAAGTACTGTAATATTTTAACAATGTTTAGATCCGGAGCAGTGTTTAGTTAACAAAGCGCCAAATGGACATCATTAAATAAGTCAAGTAAAATTATATGAGGTTATGGGTGGCACTTAGAAGTGTCTCAGAGATATGTTGTATAAATATTGCAAACGCACAGGTCAACCAGGTTTTTTCTGGGATTTTTTCCAGGAATAATATCAGTTGTAGAGTAAGCCGTAAATCCCCCCTCCCACCATTTTGGAACGAGGATAATATCTAGGGGTTTTAGGTCATTAGTTAATTAGTACTATTTTCATTCTACAGCGTGACAGAAACATGTCATGGTTCGCGGTACTAGACAAAGGGGAGGAACGTACTTTAACAACCAATAGGATTCGTGTTTATGAATTTTAAAGAAACGAAACTTTACTTGGGAAGTTTTGACTTAACAAAGTTAGTCTCTACGGGGCCGCCTTCAGAACGGGTTGTTAGTATTTATTTGGGGATTTTCCCCTTAGTATGACGGCAAACCATATGAGGCAAGGGCGGGTAAAGGACGTTTCTCGAACTGGAATTAGACGCCGTTAGTTGTTTTATACAGTCATTCAGATTTAGGCCTCATTAGTGTTGCATACATTCGTTTTTTTTTTTAGATCAAATAGTAATCTAGTGTTTTGTATTTCTCTTCTGTTTACATTTTTTAATTATATTCTTTGGTTATTGAAAAACCCTTGCTTAAAAGCGCCGTGTTTTCATGCAAATCCGCCTAACTACCATTTCCGTGTCAGCATATAAGGAGTGTCCCAGCAATTCGTACATACAACGAGTTTCAGGATAAGATAACTCACGGTAAGTCAAGAAACCTTTTTTATACGTAAATCAAAGCGTATCTCGAACCCACAGACAGAGAAATTGATTCAGCAGTAAAATTTAGACTCCCTTTCGAGATAAATGAATAACTAAGTAAGTTTCGTGAAGCCTGTTACATTAGGATACCTCCTCAAAACGTTATCACTAGTAAAGCCAGACGTATATACTATCTTATAGTGCCTTACTATTTCGTCAGTCTCGTCGTCTAGTCAGCATTATCCTTCAGTATTACTAGTACAACTGTTATAAATGTTTTACCCAGCAAACTCAGAGCGCTGTTTCTGGGATTGTCAGATCTCTAAAATATCGCAATTTCCTGGCTAAAACACTCGAAGTGCTGTAAATGGTATAATTCTAATTCCGAATAGGCCCAGCGTTTTGTATGGGCAATAACAGTTGCCCTCGCTGAAAGTATAAGATATGAGAAAGACACCACCTGAATCGGCGGCATTCTTTTTCCTCAGAAGCTGGAAAACAATCATTATAAATAGTTAAATCTCCACTGTTTCGAAAAGTCTTTGAATTATTCATGCGCTTCCGTGTCACTTTTAAAACTGGGAGTTGCATTATACTTTCTCCGAATTTTCGAGTTTCCTCAGATGCGGAATAAACAGCACAAATGTGTGTGCTAAAATTTTCATTGTCTAATTCTTGATTTAGTTTATACTCCTGAATTTTTAGCAACTTAAAGATATGCTGATAGTTTCCATAAGATAAAAGTCCTGCCTACAGAGGATTTTTTAACTCCTCTTTACTACCAAACGTTTTTGTTGTAAAATAATTTTAAAATGCAGACTATTCAAAACATTTCGTCATAATTTAAAACGTATCACAGTTTTTGACATGACTGCTAAATTATATGTCAATTTATATCCTGGAAAACATTTCCAGTTAAAAGGTTGAGTAAAAAAGCGTATACTTCTAAAGGACATCAGGGGTAAAACTCAGTATAAAATGTGTCAGGAGAATTATAACAGCCCCGTAATTTTCCTATAAAATTTCTACTATCGCTCCCCTAATGATGTCCTGACACGTTTAACTTGACTGGAATTTATGAAAAACTTTTATGTGGAAATAAAAATGAATGAACAAGTTAAATGCTTTCACATTAACACGAATTTTCTTCGACATATCGGATTTTCCCAGAGTTATCAAATCCATAAAATGTCACACATTAGTCATAATCATAAATCGATAAAATATCTACTATACCTATACAGGGTGGCCGAATAGTGTGATAAAGTTCCACAACTCCTATCCCGTAATAAACAAAAAATAACACATAACTACGAATATACTTTATATCCATCATCTGTAAACGCCTTATTTAAATAAGGACTAAAACAAATTAAGCCAAAATAGCTATTCTCCTGGCTATATGCCTCGCCGAGCGCTGATTTACAAAGCAAAAATTTGCCGCATTATGTCTAACGCAGTTAGAATCAAAATACAAGGATTCGGATTGCAACGAAAACTACGAGGAAATACTTGGACCCCACATCATAGGATGTCACTACAGAAGTTATTTTAATGATACAGACCTAAAGTACACGTTTATATTTAATATCTACATTTAAATTATTTTGAATTTTTCACAACACCTCTAAAGTAGCACCCAACTGTCCAGCTCTAGTCAAAATATATAAGAATTTTGAAAAAGTAATTTGTAAATCTTAATAGTTTCCTTTGAAAAATCCGATGCCAGTAATCTTTCTTCCACAAATTTCGTTAGGACTCCAACCGCAATCAATATAAAGCAAAGGCGTTGCCAGGAAGATAAAATCTGCTAATAAAATCAGGGCTGTATATTTTTCTTGTCCAGCCGTTATCCGAATCGTAATCCTCTTATTAGTTGTCGCTAAACGGCGATGCGGAAATAAATAGCTATACATAATACAGTGTGGTCCAAATTAACAAGTGTGGTCCAAAGTTCTATTGTTTCCGCTACATTTGAACTAGATATAACTTATCCAAAGTAACTTTTTTATAGAAAAGTTTTAAGTCGCAGGTACCGCAATTTATTGCGAATTTACACGGGTATAAGTTAAAGCAGAAAACTAAATTTTAATGAATTACATTTTAATGTGTGTCTATACACATTTTGAAAGTGTAGAACGAATAGAATATTATGAGGATTTGAAGGAGATGCCGAAAACAACTACCCACGGGCAATGTGCCCCGACGTCCCGACGATGGAAGTCGCTATGGCCCGTGGAGTAGTTGTTTTCGGCATCTCCTTCAAATAAATAAGTAGGATTGTCTTCCTCAAAGACAATAGAGGTCACTGCTGTAATGGCACCTGCGAAAAAGGAGGTCGTTATCCGTCTGTCAATTTGACATTAATTGTCAGACAGGTAGTAGCAAAGACCCAAAGAGGGCGCTACGGTGTGTATCTCACCACTATACGCGATTCATTTTAAGATCGTAGCGCCAAAACGGCAATGACCTATACTAACCTACAGGCCACTGACACTGACGTTTCAAATTGTATTCATCAAAGATTTGTTGTCGAGAACTTCAAACCAGGTAAAAAGCTTGTAAAACTATTTTGAAAGAGGTAAGTAATGATATAAAATTAAAATAGATTTTAATATTTTTCGATCGTTCAATCTGATAATGAAACTTAACCCCAAAATATGTCAAATTCTTTATTGGACATACGGCATACATACCTTTATGGAAATAGTCATTCTTAGAGAAAAGTAAAAGAGCACACACTCTACTTTGCGTTCTTTAGCTTCTTTATCCATACTTGTCTCCTGTAACTCTTTAATGCCCAATTTATAGTTTCCACGATAGCTCCAGATTTTCCCGCTTTTGGAAAAGTATGAAACTGATCTTGGGGTTTTTCTTTTTCCAAGAGGAACAATGACGCTCACAACAATAATGATTCTTATCTAATCAAAGCAATTAACTAATATAACAACGGATATTTCAAAATTCACAAAAGACATACATACGCAAAACTGAACCAAAGGCCCATGCGTTAGTTTTGCGTGTCGCCAGTAGGTAGCGTATTCCTTAGTAAGAATCCCTATTATGAGGATATTCAAGGAACAATTTGATAAACTCCTATTGTGAGGATATTCAAGGAACAATTTGATAAACTCCTACATATGGTTGGTCCTTTAATAACAAAAAAAAGAGGCACTTATAAGAGATACTATTCCGGCTCAAATAAAATTAGAAGTTACTTGTGGAGTTAGTTGTGGAGGGATACTGTAATGAAACAATCATCCATGTAAAATTTCAGAGTGCGCTGCTCTTTTCCATCTCATGTAGTGATGATGCATGCACTTCTGTCTATACAGGTCCCCAAATAAAAATATGTTCAATTTGGAAACAAAGAGACAATATATTAGTACATGATAGTTAAATAAAGAACACTGGAAAAATACATCTAATTCGTTAGTTAGTAGGGGAAAGCAAGTGATAGCCACACCCACAGACTACCTCTGTGACCACACCTCTAATATCTGTCACTCGTGCCACGTTTCGCACCCTTAGATATTGATACCTCGGCCCTCCTTTTTCTCTATTTAATCCCATTGACTATCGACCCGTCCTTGTCTCCAAATTGAACATGTTTTTATTTGGGGATCAGTATACTTAGTATATAGGGATTGTCCTCAGGAACTTGAACTCGAACTCCACTCTTTACACACAAAGAAAAAAGAGAGAGAAGATTAGAAAAAGAGCGAAACAAAGTTTTTGGCGTGTTTACAAATCGCATTATTGATTTCAGATAATTTGATAAATTACATGTTTAAAATGGCATTAGTTTGTTTATATAATATGCGCAAATGTAAATTTTTAAGAAAAAACTATATCCTGTAAATGTATAAACCTGAAACCTGAAAAATCAATTCAATTCAACTTCAATTCAATACAATTTCTCAACTCAATACAATTCAAGATACAATTTTTGATTTAGTTTCCAGTGGGAATCAGGGCAAATTGAACTAAACCTTTAATTTGGGCCTCCCTGTACATGAGGATGTCGGTCGAGATACCGGCCTGATAAATGGCGACAAAAGCGAATAGTATTCTCTTTTCAAGCCGCCAACCGGACCGTGAAAGATTTATTATGGTGGTTCAAAAAAACTGTAAGTCGTACATAATTCTTCGCCGTCGAAATGACAACATTGCATAAATCTATATCGCGGACGTCTGTCATGCACAAAATTTGATTTCCGCAGATATTATGCGGTTCAGCGAGAGGTTTTGCGTTTGCCTTCCCGGCGTCCTAAAAAATCAGCAAAATATACTAAACTCGTCGGATAAAATAATAGGCCGTGACGTATGATCTAATTCGATACATAATAGGCACGAAGTGTAAATACTTAATACATAGCGACACAAACGTTAGCACATAGAAAAGGGATGGCGCTTACGCATTACTATTGAACAGAACTATAAATTGTCTGTTCCATGGTGGTTCCATGCTTCTCTATTCCATGCCACCACAATTCTTTACGTCGGATATCTCAGATTAACCATATAAAAGATAAATAACAGCGAGAGAAAAACGTCCACGAAATGAAATATAATAAAATAAACAAATCCCACTGCATGCCATTGGTTCGTTACATTTTTTGACGGACCGAGATATGCCGAAAATACACGACACAACGACTCGTGACTTCATATTTGTTTTGAAGTTTTGTGAACGTAAATTTTTTTAAGTATTTTATGTGATATAAGTGGTCATCAGTAAATAATCTAGACTGTGTTATAGATTTTTAGTTTGTGGAAAACCTTTGTGGACAGTGAAATTACTATTAAATGCATAGTTTTCCATAAATCGGGGAAAAAAAGTGATGGGAGATTGTTCCACCGGTATGTAAACAATGCTGACCATAAACGTATCATTCGTTAGGAATTCAACTCACGTATAATATTCATGGGTAATATAAGTAATATAGATAATATTGTAGTTTTATATTGTACATTTTCTATGGATAATAGTTTCTGATCCTCATAAAATTATTTGAAGACGATGAAATTTTTATCGTTTTTCGTTCCGATAATTTAATGTCTGGTGAAGGTTAATAATGAAATAAGGAAAATTTCAAATGCTTACCCCTCTTTGAAAAAAAAAACCCGAATAATTTAAAATACAGATAAGAGTATTAGATGTAGTTTTGATTTAGAATGGAAAGTGATTTCCGAACCGAAAAAAATGTATTTTCTTATTTTACCTAATTTCTTACTCTCACTTTCAGGTTTTTAGTAGGTATAAAGTATTATGAATATCTTTATATTATATTGGCCACAGTTTTGACAAAATAATAAAATTTTGAGTAAACAGTACGTACTCCTCGCTAAAAGATCCATTACAGTTTTTTTTTAATTTAACTAATCAGTTCTCATACTGAAAAATGTATAAATATCATAAAACATTGTACACACTTTAAGTTAAAATAGCACTAACATTTCGGAGACTTCACTGTCAGAAGAATGTATTGTGTTCTATAGTTCTATGATATTTAAAAAAAAAACAGACTCTTCGGTGCAGAGGTTTATTTTCTTACTTGTTTATTAGTTTTTTCTGAATTGTAGGAAAATAGCTAAATAAAGTAAAGTATGTACCTCTTGCGTATTGTTATATACCTACATATTAGTTTTTGTACGTTGTTAGAAACACCTTTAAAAACATTAATAAACCCTCTTATTTTGAGAAATACTGGCCGCCACTGGTAGCTGTTTACAAACAGTTAAATAAACACTCCCCCCTTTCTTAAATTGTTGTTTATTATATGGACAGGCATATTAGTGCTTTGGTATTGCTGTTACTTATCTTTTACATGGTTAATCTGAGTCGGATATAGTCCCGTCTTTGTTTAACGGGTTAAAAAACGAAGAGCGAGATATGCAACCTATGCAACAAAAGTCAAAAGTATCGAGAAGACCCGACATGCGCATTTCACACACATCCAAGTATTTCATCGCAGCCTGACATGAGCGTAGTACACGGGAAATGCTGTAATTTGTGGCTGAACTACATAAATTAATTCGTTAACTTGTTTCTGTAGATGTTTACTGTAAAGCGATACGTGTTACTTAGTTTATTTAGTGTTCGAAGAAAAGGATTTTATTATGGATGCGATTGCGGGGAGTAGTGGATTAGAAATACGTATGATGAAAAATGTCTATGAGGGATTATAAGCGCGCGATAGAAATTTTAATCTAGTGGATGCGACGGTGTAGTGAATTATCAAAAGTTTCCGTTCGAAGTGTATTTCCAGCAATAAAATGACTGAACGAAAATGTGAAATATTCTATTTTTCGCCGAATATGCTATCGGCGAAAAATTCATGGTTTCTTTTTCAAAAATGAAATCCCAACAGCAAGTAAAGTTCAGGTTGCCTGGCAGAAGACAACGATTTGCCCAAACTCTCGTATAAATTGCTTATAAGGACAATTCATGAAATGAATTTCAAATATTGCAAACGGAATAGGAAGAGTATGCTTACAGAGAAAAATGAGATTGTGACATGGAGACGAGAATATTTGGAGAAGATAAGAGAATTTCGCGCTTTAAATAGGAAAATATATTATATGGATGAACATGGTTAAATGAAGGTTATACTGTGCTAAAAGTATGGCAAGAGTGCAACGTACAGGACAGACGTTTATGGATGGATTTCTACAGGTTTAAAAGCACCTTCTGGAAAAGGACGAGGACTAATAAGTAACTCATATTGGAAGTGATACGGGATTTTTGGTAAATGGTCTACATATGTCTGAGTTGCGAAAGACTGGGGATTATCACGAAGATATGAACAGCGAGGTGTTTGAAAAATGGTTTGAATCTGTTTTACACTACTAAGAACCTGGTGCAATTGTTGTAATATATAATATAATACCATAGACATATAATACTAGGGGAGACAGAACATTCCATTAGAAAAACACCATTTGTTTACAATCATACACACTTTCACACTTGTACATAAGTTGGAAGGAGATGGGTTTATAAAATGGCAATACTGTAACCTAGGCGCCCACGTTCGATGTTATCTTTACCAGTGGTGTGCAGTTTTTTTTAGAGATCATTACAATAAGTTTTAATTTAAAAGTTTATTTATATTAGAACTGAGATTTGTGTGGGAGCAAATAAGACATATATTACTGTTTGGACCTATATATTCTCAATACTCTACAAAATCATTAAAATCTCAGCAGAATGTTATATAAACAATTCAAAACACTTATAATGGTGTTTCATTCATTGTCCTTGGTCTTGACACAGCTTGTCCTAATATTTGGCCTTCCTGTGTTTCTATTGCACCGAAGAAAGTTTTGCCCATGCCTAAACGGATGCTACCTGTAACATTTTAAAAGACATAGGTATGAATGATTTTTGAGAAACTATTCTGCATAGTAGAGCGCTATAAACGCATTTCTCTACTACAGGTTTTCCTTTTGTTTATTGTATGGCAGTCAAGCGCTATTCACACATTTCTCGACTGCAAGCAAACCTTATGAATGCAAATCATTCATTATCAATATAATTTATTATTTAATTTCCTTATTATTATTATTCAACAGCTTTAAATTTCCAAGCTTATAAACACTAATATTTATACACTATTGCCTCAGTCGTTCCACAAAAATATAGTTGGATGTTTATACAACTATAAAAAAAATATTTATTTTTGTGGGCGCTATTCACGAATTCCCCCTCGTATCTATTTTTATAAACTTTTACCTAATACATATCCTTAAACATTTAAAGGAACACATCGGCATTATCCAGCTTTGAATTATTATAATAAACAATTAAATAAAATGTTTTTCTATGGCATGTCAAATTAATTGTAATAATAGCAGAAAAATTTAATAATTAATTAATAAACGGGTTAATTTTCACATAAAATAATAGTTTCAACACTCTAGCAAATCAATCAATTCATTTGTGCTATTTAAGTCACTATCAGTACTAACGTCTAAATTATTTATCTATTTTTTTTAAACTATCTGCTGCTACTTATAACCATACACCTTTTGTAACCTTTAATACCGTTTTACGGAATAATTTCCTAACTATTATTTCCCAGTAGCTGTAGTTACCTTGTACAGCCCGCCATATTTTAATTTTCCAGTTACCTCTTTGCCGTCTGTAACAGCACTAGCTCAAAGACAAGATCACTTTTTGTAAGTAACACTTCTTTTTCTTATCAAACCTTTTCTTCATTTCTCGACCGAAAAGCTTATGAATGCAAATCATTCATTATCAATATCATCAATGATCAAGTTTTCTCTTTACTTTATCTCTCATAGCTTGAATTTCTGTATTATCTTATTGGATTTGTTTAAACATTTACATTGACAGTATTATTTATACCCCAAACTCCATCAGGAAGCTTTTCCAACCACTAAAAAATCCACATTTGTCTGCTCTCAGGATTAACAGGAAAGCAACAACAATAATATTCTGTATTAAAATATAACAAACATCTAATAGGTTTATTTTTCTGCATTTCAAATAGTTGCAACAAAATTATTTACTGTTTAAATACTGGAAATCCAGCCTGGAATTGGACAATAATTTTATTACAACGCTACTACATCATTTTTCGGTCTAAAATGCTTTAATTCCAAAAATTTGATACAAAACAGATAAATATTTTTTGCAATAATTTACTTAAAATTTAGTTAACAACACCACTGCTTATGCTAAAAAAACATAACCTTACTTACCGCCGAAATACCAGTCCGGGGTTAGAATAGTCGACTTTTTTACAAACCACGCACTGTTGAACTATTGTAGATTGATTATAAAAGGCTCTAAATACCTCTACTGCCAAAAAAACACTGCAAATAAATAAAAAATCCCAAAAGATCACAAACACAGCACAGCAACATTGTAACGTCATCTTTTGACATAAGAGCGTCATTTGAAAGCAAAACAGCCGCACAGCATTGCCATAGTATTTCCCTAACACGATAATAATTTTATGTTATTAGGAAACTATAAATAATTTTAAAAGTATAGATTATGTATTTTAATTAAAAAACACAGATAAATATTTAGTATATTATTTTTTCTTAATTACACATAAAAAATTCAGATAAATATAATTAATATACTATTCGTTTTCAAACACCGGCGGTAGATCTAGGGCAATCCGCATAGATTTTACATCATTGATTTTTGTTGAAAACGATGTCTGATCGGCATAAAATGTAAACAATTCTGTCTCCCCCTTCTTATGTCTATGTATAATACCCCTTACAATAGCAGGAGAACAGAGAATTTACCAAGATCATCAGGGAAGACAGGGCAAATAATTCTTAAGAGCGTTCTTTTAATATTTGTAGCAATATTCATCAATTTCGTCCGATGTATTGTAATCTATAAGGTGAGTTTAAAAAACAATTCACAATTTCTATAACACCGTTCATGTTTTGATATTTTTTATATTTATTTGACATATTAGCACCTTTCCAATGATTTTTTGCGTACGGCTATGGAATTACAGTCCCCACCACAATTTAATACGTCACCCGGTAATACGTCACTGCCTATTATTTTATCCGTCGAGTGTATACTCCTTTTCTATAGAAACGGAGTATAGTATATTTTGCTGATTTTTTAGGACGCCGGGAAGGCAACTAAACATTCGATACCATGGTTAACCCAAATATCCTTGTATTCTAAAATTCGCCTTCTTTTGGAGATATAAAGCATTGAATTTCGCTGGTGTAAAATATACAGGGTGTCTCCTAAGTAACCTGAAATACAGAAGTAGACGCCTCCTAAAGTGATAATTTTTTTTAATTGCATTTTAGTATCTAACAAAAAGTGCCTCTTGCTATTTTTTTATTTAGGATGTGGTTAAGATAGAAAAAATTAAACAACATTTTAGAATTTTAAGAAAATTGTAGTAGTTGCCTATCAAATGAGTTTATTTTATCAAAAATACCTTTAACCCACCTATATATTATACTCATGTGACTTCTCTATGTTTTCTTCTAAGAAAGATAGATAGATAGATACTCCTAGTATTTTAGAGCCATTGAAAAGAGAAGGGCACTTTTTCATACCACATTTTTACACTCTAATATCTAATAATCACAAAAAATGCTGTTGGGTAACGTTTCGTCTCTTCAGAACCATCATCAACATTTGATCACGTTTTGAACGTGAAAAACCATCATCAAACTCATCTGCGTTTGTATGTATGTACTGACAAAAGAATAATAAAAAAGAAACAAATTATTAACTAATAAGAATTAATTAATAAAAATAAATATCAAGTGACAGAACAACAATAAATTAAAAAATAATGAACAGTTAATGGAACAATAAACAAACTATAGCACTATAGTAGTACATCATTGTACAGGGTATTCGCGTATATTTTGACCCCTACCTACAGGGGTTATTAAGAAAGTTATAAAAAAAGTTTCAATACAAAAGTTGTTTGGTTTTCACGTATTAGCTTTTAGCTAGGTCGAAAAAAAATTGCATGTCGTAAACTTGGGAAAACCAATTGAACATAATATTTTTAAATGGAACACCCTGTATAATTTTACACATTTGGGGAAACATTTTTTTCCTGATTTCAAAAATATATATTTTGTTGACATTTGCACTGACAGTTTTCGAAATATTCGACAGCGAGTACCATAAAAAAAATACAAAAAATACAAAGACCTGAAAATATTTAACAGTAGAAACCAACAATAGTAAAAAATATTTAACGATTTTCGATGTAACCTCCTTAGTTATTTAAACATTTTCTAATATTTTCATTTTTTAATATTTTTTTATGATTTACTGTAAACATTACATATTAAATATTTCGAAAACTGTCAGTGCAAATGTCAACAAAATATATATATATTTTTGAAATCAGGAAAAAAATGTTTCTCCAAATGTGTTAAATTATACGTGTCCCATTTAAAAATATTATGTTCAATTGGTTTTCTCAAGTTTACGACATGCAATTTTTTTTCGACCTAGCCAATAGATAATACGTGAAAAACCAAACAACTTTTGTATTTAAACTTTTTTTCTAACTTTCTTAATAACCCCTGTAGGTAGGGGTCAAAATATACGGGAATACCCTGTACTTACAAGGAAAAATGATTTGGAACCTTTAGTGTGAAGCTAACACTGACGTAGTTTTCCACATAACACCAAAACACTGTACTGCCCTCGACGCGCGTTTCGCCAACCACGTTGGCATTATCTGGAGATGATTAAAACTAATATAAACCTAATATATAATCGTTATAATCATCTCCAGATAATGCCAACTTGGTTGGCGAACCGCCCGTCGAATGCAATATACTGTTATGGTTTTATGTGGAAAAATACGTCATTGTTGTCTACTACTACTACTAGTTTCTTTGAGGCTAATTACTACCTGATATATTTTACTATAATAGGCCCTGCCATTTATTTGGTAGACTAGACTGTAAAACCCATTATACTAGAAATATCACATTCCGAATAGTTACGTAACAATTAACAGGATGGCAAGGAATAGAGAAGGGGAAAAGGAGCATTATTCCTGTATCTTGTAATCGTGCATATAGCAGGGCCAAATACTGACTTCAGCGGCTTCATTTCCGAAAAGCGTCGTATTCTAGCCCTCGGTAAGGTTGAGCGGGTCAAGGTCGCATCGTCTTGTGAAGGTTGATTAATGAAAGGAGGCCGTTCCCGGTAAATAAAGGGGAAGGTGTCAGGCATTTTTAATTTCAAAAGTAATATATTATCGCGGCGGTGTGTTAATTGGCAATTTGTAAAGTCGGGAGCATTATGGCGCCTGCCATTATCATGTACAATTGATGATTACAATCGCGAATATAAATTGTGTATTTTAACTTGACGCCCTAAGATGGGTAATTTTCATTAGTATTATAGTATTATACTGGGTACGTCAAGCTAAGTTATATGGAAAGTAGATTTAAGCTAGGACGTGTACCTACATAATTTTAAAACATTTTACAACTACACAGGGTGTTCCTAAAAGTTGTATCATGTAAATTTATATATTTTCTGAAACAAAATCCCTCTGCAATTTCATTATTGAATAATTTAATGATAGGAACGAATTTAGGAAAAATTATTTTCTTATGTTATTAGATTATCATTCTATAGATGCTATAAACGGCAGTATACAGGGTGCGTAACGACGAGGTAATAGTAGATATGTAAGCCTGAAACTACTTTAAATACGTAATATATTACAGGGACTGTAGGTGCCTAGGTGCTGTAGAACTTCCTAAAATTTCTTATATTTATAAGAGATCCATCGCTTCCATCGCCCTATAATCTATTAGGGCGATGGAAGTATGAAAAAATGAGAAAATTGAACGCTCTCGAACTGATGGCCGGCAGGACAGATAGGTCTTTCATTAAATAAAGTAATTGATAAACTTTCGCTCCCTCTCCACAGTGAAAAGTTAGTGACTTCCATAATAAGTTTCCATAGAATTACAGTCCACGCCGACATCGAAGATTAGGCGGCTGGAACGGCAACTGCAGATATGGGAAATTTATGCAGGTAGGCTATTTGGCGAGTGACTATTGACCATGGCTGACGGTGTTGCAAACCAATTTTATAATAAATGTAACACACAAACTTATGCAGGGCGTTACGAGGTCCTACAGGGTGATACATAAATTAATACGAAACTATTAGTTTAAAATCAAGTTGAATATTTCTCTCACTAATGCATATAATAATAAGGGAAATATACTGTATGTTCCAATAAAACATAAATGTTTTAATAAATTTTCACAAAAACTTTATATAATAAACATAACAATTGTTTCGCTAAACTTTAGCCACATCAGATATAAATACAAGACTACTTACAATAAGAGAAGAGTGCTTCTTAAATATAATTAAATCAAGAACAGGTAACTGAATTCTAAGGAAATATAAACCTATTTACAATTGGAAATCCCTGTTTACGACTTAACTGAATTACATATTTAAATGTGCAAAACATTTCTGTTAAAACAAGTTTAGTAAAGGAGAATTGTTTACATCAGTTTGATCATTTAGTAAATTAATAGATTTTTTATATCTGTTAATTTCCAAACTTTTTAATAATGTAAGTTTTCATCCTTAGGATGCTGTGTGGAGCACATCAAAATTTTCGTTGAATGGG
The DNA here is from genome assembly GCA_963924545.1 of Pogonocherus hispidulus. Taxonomy (NCBI): domain Eukaryota; kingdom Metazoa; phylum Arthropoda; class Insecta; order Coleoptera; family Cerambycidae; genus Pogonocherus; species Pogonocherus hispidulus. Next base: position 9,667,413 of record OZ004698.1, read on the forward strand.
TGATTTTCTTCTAATAGATGATGGGCTTACGTAGAGCAAGTCTTCATATTTGAAAAAACATTTTTTGTGCTCATCCAAGCGTTTTTTAAAATTTCGTCCGGTTTGACCAACATATACCTTGAGACAAGTACCACAAGACAACTTATAAACAGCAGAACTCTCATCTTTTTTATTTTTGTCTTTGTTGTTTTTTACAATGGAGCTCAAAGTGTTACTTGTTTTATATACTATATTCAAACCACGTTTGTATAAGAAATTGGTTATTTTTTCGGTTGAATATCCACGAAAAATGAAAGAGTTATATTTAAAGCTGGGAACAGTAGAATATTTTATAATAGGATAAATAGGTTTTAGAGCGATATTATATTGTTTTTTTCCATAATAAGTTATCTATCATTTTTGGCTTGATATTCATTATTTACTGCTATTTGTTTTATTATATTTAATTCTTTATTAAAATCAGACTGCGATAGAGGGACCGTTAATAATCTATGTACCATACTATATGCTGCCAGTTTATATTGTTCTGGATGAGATAATATAGTTTATAGCAGTATCAGTATGAGAAGGTTTATGATAAATTAAGAACCTAAATGAATTGTCCATTCTGTGAATGGTAAGGCCTAGAAAATTGATTTTTATGTAGTGAATTAATGAATGATAAAAAGTTATTCAATTGCCTCCTAGTGCATACGAAAGGCATTAGGAGTACGAGTACTAGGTACTGAAATACGATAGAATCGATAAGGGAAATATGCTGCGAAAAGTGTTTTATAAGGGCAATGTATCACACGAAGCCTTGCTAGTAGCACAGATAAGTACACCTAGTAGGTAACTTTTCCCAAGATTAGCATTACAGATACTAAAAAAATACTATTTTACAAATACCTATTTCTTGGCAAAAAACTAGAACACTATTAAATTCTTGTTAGTAAGAATTAATTATTATAAGTGATTGCTACTGTACTTATGTAGGTGTTGACGAAGTTCCATTTATAATTATTAACCGTTTCCGAACATCATGATAAGAACAATAAAAATAATGGAGAAAACGGAGTGGTGATGTATCTGGGGTTCTCCCCGAGTCGACATCTTCGAAATTATTGACTACATACCTAAAATACTGTGTATATAATATAAAAAAAAACTGCTGATATTCGCGACGACATAGTAAATACAGACATAAAAGAATATCTACCGGACGTGACGCGGGCGGCTAAAATACTTCTCCATAAGCGTGTATCTCTATTCCAAACTGGTACATGTGAAAATAAATCAGGCGAAATAAAAAATAAGGGAGAGAAAGCGACGATGTTTTATTGCCGACGGAGCTGCCTGGGCATTATACGTCTTTTGGTAAATATTTTTTTATAGTAGAGTGCCAACACGCTTCATGTATTTTTTCCATTTTATCTCGAGGTCTCTTGTTAATAAACGATAGCTTTTTCTTCGTCTCTCGGCTGGCCTGAACTTAACTCGGTGAGCAGTGTCCTTCCAAACGTGAAATATGGAAATACTTATTTCACTTAACACATCATAACTCGGTCTAACAAACAGGAAGGATGCGAAAATTTTAGAAAAAAATGTTTACCTTCAAAACACAATCTTACGATAAAGAACTTTATAAAAAGACTTCGATACTTTGCACAATACAAGCACACGTGTACATAAATAAAACACAACATATTACACTGCTTTAATACAGAAGAAAAAAGAAAAATACAACCAGCTACTGAAAATATGTTTTTATATTATTTAGACTACATAACAAAACATCTAGTTTAACATCTCTCAGTCATTGAGGTATACGTTATACATTGCAGAGCTCCATATGATTGAGCTATAATCAACCGAGTTTCGTAAAAAAAACATCATTTTCTAAGCATCGACTACAGACCACTGGATATGCTGTTAAAAGATTTACTTCCGAGTTAAAAAGAATGCCAAATAACATAGTTTAACATAGTCAGGCCTATTGAGGCTGCTACTATTAACTTATAATCAAAAAGTATTGCCGCTGTTTTACTATAGAAAGACTATATTTGCTGCTAATATCAAGAGGAAGCTTTGTTTACACCAGTTTTTTAATAAAGCAAGGTTACCTTGAAGATTTTCACAATCAGCGATGGAGTTCAACATCATCGCTATATAAAATATATCGTACATTGAAATCATCCGCAATATCATTAATGAAAATCACGAAGAGAAGTGGCCTAAGTATCTACCCTTGGCAACGCCCGAAGTTTGAAAAAAGTGTCAGATGCAAATTCCTGGTACTGCTTAAATTTGCATCGGCCTTGATAAGATTGAAACAAATTCATTATACTTGTACAGAGTCCCACCACATGCAGCTTTTTTTTATCACAGTCGCGTTATCAAACTTATCAACCCCTTTTGAAAATTCTGTGTAGATGACAACGATTTGGGTCCTAGCGTCAACAGCAGAAAAGATATATTGTATTTTACGAAGCAGCGTAAGATAATTTCAAAAACTTTACAAAAATTATATAAAATGGTATTGGACCTATAATTCGCAAAGTCTCTTTTAGCGCCTTTTTTTGTGAACAGGAATTATCCCGGATAATTTCCATATATCAGCAAATACTCCAGATGCAATAATAAGGTTAAATAAAATTAGAACGGTTTGCAAATAACTATGGCACAATCTCTACACAGAAATACTGGAACTAGGTTCGGACCATACACAAGATTCAGAATATGCTGAAGTTATCTTTTTCATCAGAGATGAGCCAAGAATTGCATTTATTAGTGTAATGTGGGAGAATATATGAATATATGAACCGGGAAAACGGTTAGAGATGATTTATTAAAACCATATATTTTTGAAAAGAGATGAAAAATGTATTTCCAGATTTTTGAAGTGTGAATGTTATATTTAAGAAAAATTAAGTTTGTCATGTAATTTTGATCTCAAATTTACTGCCCAATAATTCTCTTTCTGGTAGCATATTCCGAATCTTCAAAAAAACCCTACAATCCAAAATTTGTTTGTAAAATCATCAAAAATCAAGGAGTTAGAGGTTAGTTTCAAATATACGTGACGATCCCGTACCTCTATATATAGAGCTTTGATTTTGGTCGTAGCATTGAAAATAACATTATTTATTGCTTCCTTCATATCCGGCGAAATTCCCAGGAAGTTTTTGGCATATTTCCCATCCAGATTTCAGCAGTTTTAAAATCTACCAAAAATAGTACCACATCAACATTAGTCAATATCAATATCAATTTAAATTTTTCTTACTGAACCACATTGAACCATTATTAATAAATTATATTTCTTTAAATAATCTTAGGATACATTTGTAAATTTCTTTTTTATGGAAGAAAAATTGTAATTTTCCTCCTTAAGTAAAAAATCGTAACCTAATTTCAATGAATGAGAGTATGAAACATAATATATGCTCTGGTCCTTAAAAAGGTTTTATTTAATGTAATGTGCTCTGATGAAAAAATTATGTAATTTAAAAGTAATTTTCTGTGCTCTATTGATTTACATAATTAACATCCTTTCTATAGTACCTACTTAACAAAAAATTCTGTTTTACATCGACTTTCTTTGCGATCGATATCATACCGGAAACTGTTCTATTTATAACTTCGCAAACACCTTTTATGATTAGGTATACAGTTTAGGTTGTGCCGCTGCTGTTCTGGTATGGAATGGAAATAAAACGGCGATAAAGGCAGTTCTAAAAAAGTTTCTCGATTTCAACCTTCGTTTCGCCTAAAAATATTGTAAAGTTTTAGTTTGCCAAACTTTCCGCGGGCGTATTTTTCAAATAAAAAAGTAATAAGTCTCTTTCCGATTCATCGTCAGTTTATCGGCATTCAAACGATTTATTTTTTTTTTTTCGTAACAATGCATTTATTTGGTCGCTTAGGGGAATATTTTGTCTCCGATGGGAGACCGCGAAAGGATGAATTGAAAATATTGTCCCGACAATTTTGCGGAATACAATATGGGTTAATTTGAGTTGAATTTGAGGAACTATATGAGAAACTGAAAATGTGTATACAGGGTGGCAATTTTCAATTGCTTTAGAGATAGTGCATTTACGCTGCCAAATTTATTTTTTTAATGATAAGATGCGACGTGTTGCATATCATTTAAAAGGTCTGTCAATCCTCTGCATACTAGACCTTGAACAATTGAAATCAGAGCTGTCCAGTATTTGAAATAAAAGTAGGTAATTGAAAAAATATTTCAAGTACTTTCGCTATTTGAAGCACTTTATTTCAAATCCTTTCGATTATCGGTATTTGGTACTTGGTATTTGACATCTTTTGGTCGAGTATTTATATTTGGTATTTGGTTTTCAGAATTACTGGTATTTCAATTACTTTGGTTGGTATTTCAAATACTTTTGGGTATTTCAAATACTCTCCGGTATTTCAAATACTGTACCGCTATTTCAAGTACCTACTAGATGGCATTTCAAATACTGTTTAAAGCACTAGAATGAATATTTAAATTAAGCAAAATAGGTACCTAACGTATCGACCCACTTCTTTTCTTACTTATTATTTATTAATAGTTCTTAATAAGTAGATAAGAAAATCAAAAAGCATGTATGTACCTAATCCTACTTAGAATATGTAGTATTGTAGAATTAGAGTCATGAAAATGTCTTCATTCCATATTATCCTACTATTCCTACTATACATTGAATGAACTATGAACTATGTACTAATTGTACTATATAATACTCATTGGCAACACTGTTGTTAGTGTTGTTGAATGTAAATATTTTATTCCCTTTTTCAGAGTAAATTAAAAGTTATGCTTATTTTATGTTTTGTGTTATTACTTATTTCCTCAGACTTAAAATTTGAGCAGGTATAAATAAATATAACTCACATTATTCGAAGTACCATTTCAAATACCTATAAAGAAAAACAACAAACAACTACGAGTGTAGTAAGGATACCCCGATATCCTCCATCTGTAAACACACCTTATATTAAAAATAAGGACTGAAACAAATTAGGCCAAAACAGCTATTCTTCTGGCTAATACCACGCCGAGTGCTGAATTACAAAGCAAAATTTGCCGTATTTTGTCTAACAACTTTAGAATAAAAAATAAAAGGTTTTGGATTGCAACGAAAACTACGAGGAAATACTCTAAATCTCAAATCTAGAGGGACAGTCAAACATCAACCGATTTTAATCTCCCGCATTAACACCAAGCTCACGTTCTTCACATCTTAGGCATGCACTTCAGGATGGTTGCCAACCCAACCCTGCGAACAGGCCGTAATATACGAGTAGACAATTTAATTAAAAATTGTCTGGCGGAATGGGGATTCGAACCCACGACCTCTTGGTTAAGCGGCCGACACACTAAACCTCTGAACTACCGACCCGATAATGATAATTATTTCGATAATATAGAGAAAAATAACCATAACGACTTTAGTAAACTTATTGCGTAGTTTTTAGTTCGCCTCTAATCTAACCGAGACAAGAAGTATTAATTAACTAGTAAGTCTTGTAATTAAAGCTCCGACGGCTCAAAGGACGAAGTTACAGGATACTTAATAAGGATCGATAGCTGAATCAGCTAATGAGGAAGTTGCTTCTAAGAAAATATCCGCGCGTAGAACGCCAAAGTACATTATTTAACCAGAAACCACATTTCCGAAGGTAACATTTTACTGTAACAAAACCCATAGTGTGTAAGAAAGAAAATTAATTAAGATCAAGCACATTCTTTTTCAATAACATACCGTGCTTTCGTAAAGTAATGGATAAATTCGTTATTTTATAAATACCATTTTTTTTTAATGTACACCTTGTATTTTTTCCATATTTGAAAAGAACTATTTTTTATGAATACGGTCGTATAAGGTTTTATGAGCTTATCTCTAATAATAAGAATGCAAAAATCTCAAAGGATTAGAGAAAGGACGGAAGTTTCGCGTGAAGCGGTTCTCGAAGCCGTAAAAATTAGAAAGGTGGTCGAGGGGGTCCCGCGAAGTCGGGATTTCGGCAGGCGTGACGGGGCCATTAGGCGCGAGGACAAACACCGGTGCTAGCAGCATCTTTCTCGCTGAACGGTGATCGACGAAAATTTTGCAGAAGTTTTTTGAAAAGGAGTTTAAATTGGGAAAAGGTGTAGGAAACGGGACTAAAATGCGCCTACGCATAGGAGAAAGACTGTGGGCGACCTTCGGTCGTCCACGGGAATCACTTCGCGATCCCCGCTCGGATGATATAGCTTAGAAACTTTGTCGATTTGTCGACGGAATTTAGAGCGCGACAGAATCGAGGCGTTTTAATATATATAGGTTTGACCACTTCATTTGTTCACTTTTTCACTTCTTATCTATCTCAAAGAAGACTTACCGTGGGTTATCGTGGTGTCCAGTTGATTGATATTAAGGCGACCTCTGGAGTCCCCCAAGGCTCAGTCCTTGGACCATTATTATTTTTAATTTTCATAAATGACATCATCCTGTTCCTGAATTGCAGATCTCTACTCTACGCTGATGACCTTAAGCTATACCTCTCTGTGTCCGACATTGGTGACTGCCTTATGCTTCAAGATGACATAGACAATATTCACAACTGGTGTACAATAAATTCCCTTCCCCTTAACTTTTCGAAATGTAACACAATGACATTTACTAGAAGCAATAACCCCATCGATTTTAACTATAGTATTGACGTTAACATGATTAGGAAATGCACGACCATTAAAGATCTTGGAGTAACACTTGATAGTAAATTAAGTTTTGTGGAGCACATTAATAACATCCTACGGGAAGCTTCTAGAAATCTTGGTTTTGTCTTGAGGAACTCAAGACAATTTAGAGAAATTAAAACGGTGTCCTTACTTTTTAATGCATTGGTACTCCCAAAATTAGAATATGCCTCTCTTGTGTGGGACCCAGGTTATCAAATTCACATCAGAAAATTGGAACATATACACAGGAAATATGTTAAATACTTATGGTTCAAATCTGATGATATTTATCCACCCCGTGGAATTCCTCAAGAAAATTTACTCCAAACGATTTCAACTTAATGATTTGGCCACTCGTCGTATGTGTAATTCGTTGGTGACTTTTCACAAAATTGTAAACAACAGAATTGACTGTCCGGATTTGTTATACTCTCTATGTCTTCGTGTTCCCCACCTTACCACTCGGTTTTCATCATTGTTTTACCTTCCGACACCCAAGACCAACCTATTAAAATTCTCTCCGCTGTACAGAATGGACTATTATCATTGCAAGGTGCAGGATTTCGTTGACATCTTTCATGATACTATACCATCTATTAAAAAGAAAATTTCTGCTACTTAATATCCGACATACAATTTTATAACCTTAGAATCTTATTATTATATTTTGTGTCCTGTTTCTATACTTTATTCACTATCTATGTTAATTTAATTTGTTATCTATGTTACTTATCTAGTGTAACAACTAACTTTGTTGAATGTGAAGAGAATATGCGTAATATTCTTTTTTATTAGTATTGTATGTTTTTATTCCTTCATCTTATTGTTCTTTTTTTAATATTATTATATCTTTTTGTAATTTTTACACTACTCCCACCCATTAATTGGCATTGCTGTCGGGTGGTGTACGCTAAATAAATAAATAAATAAATAAATAAATAAATAAATAAATATATGGATTATTGAATATCTATAATGTTAATTACTAAGCAACAATAACCTCATCCAATACCAGATTTTGTTAGTGTACATTCTTTTTATGCCATAACCTTTATGAAAACTTTAATTTATATAATTGCACTCCTGAGAAAATCAATCTGTATGGCAGCACACAGACAGACCTATATGTCAGGCAAAACATGCACACAAAAATAAAAACTGCTGAAAATGGGACATAAAATGTTTCTTTATTCACACCAGTGTATAAAGAAACACTTTACGTCCCAGAAATAGTGAATAAATTCAATGAATTTATATAATGTTATATAATAATAATAATAATAATAATAATAATAATAATAATAATACTAATATCTCTACCCCTCATTCTAATCACAAGGATTAGCCCGAAAGTCAATATATAAATTCATTGAATTTATTATATTAATATTTATATCAAATGGGACATAAAATGTTTCTTTATACACTAGTCACTAGTGTGTATAAAGAAACACTTTATGTCCCATTTTATTGTTCCGCTGAAGCCATCGATCCTAAATATTATCCTAATATAAATAGAGTGCGGAACACTAAGATTGGTTCTAGGATGTCGTTACATTTCTATAGTATAGAAAGGTATGTCTTATGAATCCTTAAAACGAATAAAAACTCCGGCGTATGCGTCGAACATTGATTGCAACGAAATACTCTAGTAATGATCCATGGGATTCGCGTGTACGTCCCTATTTTTAAATAACCATATTTATGTTTTGAGTGAATTTTCAATAATATTTAATTTTCAATAATATTATATAATATAAAATAAGAGGTACGTTCGATTTGTATTTAGAAGAAAATCTATCGAAGCAAAATAAGTTATTTCTTTGTGTAAATACATTGATTTTTAATAAGAATTGAGAAAGAATTAAATAATAAAATCTGTATTATCTCTCTCTCTATAACTCAATAACTTAAGAGAAATAGAAAAGGAAAATAATACAGAAAGAAAGGAAATTTATTCTCAAGTAGTACTCATACACTATGCATATTAATTTCTCTGATAGAGTCGGCAATTGAGAATTATTGTTGTATTAACCATGAAGAAAATGCGTTAAATTTAGGGATGTTTTATACTTTATTAGTGGTCGTTTTGTTATTTTTTTTTTTGTTATTTTACAGGTGGTGTAATTCCAAAAGAAACTATGAATCATGAAAACGCACCGCAAATAAATTACAGACATTATCTAATGTTCGTTCTTTTGCTGTTCTGGCAGTGTTTATATTTACTTACTGTTTACAAAGGTAGTATGAGAAGCAAGTTATAGTCACGTTTGTATAAAAGAGAAAAACATTATAAATTTATGAATTCCATAGACGAAGCTGCGGAAGAACAGCAAAGCGTAGTACTGCATATTGAAAGAAAGAAATCTATACCCCGATTCAGAATTAAGCAAAGTGGAATGACCTCGCCGATCTGGTAAAATGCGGTGAAGCATGGGCGTGCGTATTCTGTTTTACCATTGGGCACATTTCAGTTAATATATACTCGTATACTATTCTATAGAATACTTCTAGTATATGCACTTACACTTTTTTAACTAACACAAATAAGTATAAACACTGACACAAAGAATAAATACACTGATAATTTTACCACAAATTTTTACCGTTAAGAAACGCGCGCGAAATAACCCAACATCACGCCACTGTTTCGAGCGCAGTCGCTTGTTGGTTCCCATTGGTTCCTAATTCGACCAATCAACGTCATTGAGGCTCAGAAAAAAGAAAGGGAAAATGCAAGAATATGTATGTTAAATAAGGATAAACAGCTTGTCGTCAACTTTACGGCTTTCATAGTTGTCAGATATTCCGAAATTCCTTGATATTATCACAAGTATAAAGATATATTATGTCTTTATACTTGTGATATTATTAAGTAAAAGCAAATTAAACATTGTGTTTGCTTTAATAAAGTACAATAGGAATAAGGGACGTTAAAGACAAGTAAAAAAATGGGTAAATAAGGTAATTAATACGTTTCCTGTTTTAAATAAGAATACTTTAGAAATAAATGTGACAACACAGATCTACTCTTTTTCCGGTCATTGCACTTTGCTTAATTCTGAATCGGGGTATAAATGTCACTTATTTTTAGTCGAATGATTTTAATATTTTTTTATTCTGTAAATTATATTTCAGTAAGTAAGTACGTGCCTAGATATTTATTAGGTTCACTTTTTTTATCATGTATCACAAGCTATAGATTCATTTGACGCGACGTATTTTTGTATAAAAATATAAGTACATTCATGTAAATTTGTTTCAAATTAGTTATTGCAAAATGTAAATTAGACTCGAGAAAAAAAAAATTCCGTTTGTAACCATTTATAATATGTTTAATTTTTGTCACATTAGTAAAAAAACTTATATGACATATAAAAGTTATATTATGAATTATATATGATACGTAATGTACCTATAGATATTAGAATAACGTAATGATCGAATTACTAATTTCTTGCATGAATCTAATTAAGTTAGTTAGTTATAAATCTAAAGTTAATAAACATATTCGATTTGATTGTATTTATAAATTTAGATTTATATGAAGTTAGGTGTGATTATAACCTCTTAAATCTCTCCAAACTCATTGAAGATTGATTAAAAACGACGCTAAAAATCAAAGCAGCAAATAAGGTCTTTCTATTTCAATATTTTCGGATTCGTGTTCGAAAAGCTCGATTAATACCGAGTACCTTTATTGAGTGGCGCATTGAAATAAAAAAAAGAAATTTATTTTCTATTACTCAGTTGCACTGGGGGTTTGGATTGATAAAAATCGATATGTTTGTCTTCGATATATATGCCATAAATAGGACATGAATATACACTATAATATAACTACAATGAAAAGCTTTCCCACAATTCCGCTAAAGAGATTTTAAAAGGTAAAATTAAATACACTCACATTTACTTCTAAGCATTCTTAGTTTTCATTTCTACCACAAAAATACATGTTTGTTTGTATTCCAGGGTGGCTTTTGAGATATTATTTTAAGGAAAAACGTAAAACAATACCAATATTTGTTTCCGTATATACTGTCTGAAATATATTTGTAAAGTTGTCCAGATATAATTTTTTACCATTAGTTCGAAGTTACCATTTTTTCATTTATAAATTTTGGTCGTCAGTCATCAAAAAAACATTATTACAGCTACAAATAAAATAAACTTGCAACGGAAACGTGAAACACTAAAAGGAAAGTTTCCCTTGACAAACCTAGAGACATTTTTGGTCATTAATTCTAGTCGAAAGTTTGTTAAAAATAAACATATTTTGCATATGTACCGGGTGGCCAACTAAGAATGGACGCCGGCTGTATCTCAGAAACTACTTATCGTATAACATTAGCAAAAGTTAACAGTTAAGTTAAAAGTAACAACATTAGCAAAAAAATACTAACAAGTAAATCGGACAAGAGAAAACGTCCGATTTTTCTGAACGTCCGAACGTATTTTTAATTAGACTATTATAGGCCTAGGCGGCAGCCTAACTTTAATTATTCTCTTAATATCTCCCGTTAGAGAGAAGATAGAAACTTGCGGTTTGAGCTGATTTTTTGGAAATTTTTTGCTCTATTTAACTATGTAAAAAGAGACATAGGCTGCTATTTAAAATTTTTATGAAAACGCGCAATAACTGTTACGATGTCAAACAGCGCCCTCTAGCCACCACGGTAAAATAAGTTGAAGAGATTACAGATTATTCAGTAAGAAAAGCTCTTTCAAACGAGCCCTAGTTTGTTTAATTCTGTCAACCCAAACAGGAGTTATCCTTATTTGAATAAAATAAAGTTTAACCTTCCCCACCACTTTATTTTCAAAATTAGAGCAAAGTGCGTTACAGAAAAAAGATTGAAAATTTTACAAAGATTACAATGCCACTATTTAAAATACCTCTTAACTTGGCATATTTTTGAGAAAAATCCCATTTACTGGTTAGTCATAGCAATTGCGGCCCCTAGCGGTCATCCTACGAACTTGAAAATAATTTCCAGCGTTTTCTCTTGTCCGATTTACTTGTTAGGATTTTTTCCTAATGTTATACGATAAGTAGTTTCTGAGATACAGCCGGCGTCCATTCTTAGTTGGCCACCCGGTACATAAAATAAATTATCTGATATTTCGTGCGCTACCCCTTATGTAGTCTATTAACACGTGGGGAATATTAAAACAGTCCACAGAACCTAATTTCAACAAATTGGCTTCTGGCAGCATCATCGATGCCTCTACAATTTAACGGTGCAAATGCAATTTCCGATCATGACAATCCAATTTACGTCTCTAAGAATCGAAATAGACGATGAGAGGTGTCTATGGAGGTCCCGAAAAATCAATCTAGTTTCAGGCGGCCGCCATCAACGTACGTTCCCGGAATAATAAGACGCATTTATTTGAACGGCACAAGTTGTGTGTGCGGGCAGGGGCGTGCCAAGGAAAATACGCCCTATTACCAAAGGGACTAAAATTGGTCATTGCAGCAAAATTTGCATTACAAAATTCATTGCATCTTTCGTTAACAAGTAATCAGATAAAGCATATACAAGGTGTTTCCTAAATAGAGGTAAAAAATCCAGGGACGTATTCTGTGGCCAGAAATAAGGTTTTCTGTTATATGAACCTTATATTACGACAGTAGTTGTCGAGCTACAGGGTGTCAAAAATTTAAAAAAAATCATTAAAAATATAGCATAAAAAACTACCAGAGTTATAGGACTCAAACATTATTAGAATAGATTATAAGTTAGATAGGAAATTTTATTAAAAAACATCTAAGTTATCTATAAACTGACATTTTTGACATTTAAATTATTTTTATTTAAAACCAGTTTAATTATCGTATATTTCTTATAATTTTTAAAAATTCTTAGATGTTAAACCTACATTCAACAAACTTTCAATATCAATAACAACGTTCAATAGATTTTGCAGATTTTGGATACTCCCAAGTGGATTTTTGAATACATTTTTATTTAATGAGGAACGTCATAAACTTATGTATAGAAAGGTCAAAACTGTATCAATTATTATATTAAGAGAGTTATAATAGTCGACCATAAGTGCCTGGTATATTTTTAACAGAGTGTATAAAAATAGTTAAAAAATATACAGGGTGTAAATTTAGTGGAGAATTGTTCCATAACTCGGCAGGCACGAACCTTGGAGGAATTTACGTGACACCATTATACTACACTATTTGGAGCTCCTTTTAAAAATATTTTTGATCCTACAGGGTGTTTCATGTTAAGGTGGCAGACCCAACTTATATTTTTTTTAAATGGAACGACCTGTATATTTCTACATATTCAAAATCTACGCAAAATTCTTAACTCGTAGATACCAATATGTATGTACTTTAATGCAGTCATTTTTAAGATATTTAATATTTTGTAAAAAAAAAATCAGAAGCAGACTTCAGTTTCAGGTGCAATTACTGTTAAGTTTTTTGGAATTTCAAAAAGATTTTTCGTGCACAAATAGTCAACATAACTGTGTATACTTCTATGATTAAAGCATTTGATTAAATTATACAGGGTGTTAATAAAATAGAAATGAATCTCGTAAACTTAGAACGAACGTAACTCGATTTTTTTAAATGGCACGACCCATATTTGATTCCATATCTGAAAAGCCATTAAAAAGACCTTTCTCTACATGTATCACAATGTGTGCTTAAACTTAACAGTTTTCGAATAATTTGATATTTTTATTATTTCACGTGATAATTATTATTCGAGCCGATTATAACTTTTCCTAATCTAATTAATTTGCGAAGAAGGCTAGCTTCAGACAATTATTTTGACAATTCAAAGTGTCAATGAATTAGTAATTTTGTTAATCCGTACAACTAACTTGGTAATTATTGTTCCTCCAGAAGCGGGTATAAGTTTAAAAAAATGAAGTTTACTAATAAACAATTCCGAAATAGTCATACGTCAGTAAATAAAATTCTAAAGCAACAAAAATGTCACTGGAACATGTCTATGACTGGAACCATATCCAATTATTGCAAGAATGTCTGCTTCTGATTTTTTTTTACAAAATATTAAATATCTTAAAAACGACTGCATTAAAGTACATACATATTGGTATCTACGAGTTAAGAATTTTGCGTAGATTTTGAATATGTAGAAATATACAGGTCGTTCCATTTAAAAAAATATAAGTTGGGTCTGCCACCTTAACATGAAACACCCTGTAGGATGAAAAATATTTTTAAAAGGAGCTCCAAATGGTATAGTATAATGGTGTCACGTAAAATTCCTCCAAGGTTCGTGCCTGCCGAGTTATGAAACAATTATCCACTAAATTTACACCCTGTATATGACGAATTCATGTTTACTGTAAACCAAACCAGACGTGGACTTTCTAATCAAGCCGTAATATAGAAAAAACGGGGCCTTTCGCCTCCCCCACCGAACGGCTATGTGTGAGCGGTCTATGAGCCCTGAAAACGGGGTCGCAGTTACAATTGGGCCGCAGCAGGATAATTGCACTTGGAGTGGTGCAATAAGGAGCGCGGAGGCTTTTTATCTCGGCAATTTTGCGCTCGAAATTCACTTGAAGTATGGCCAATTAAATGTACAGGGTGGGCATTTTCGGTGGGATTGCAGGATACGCGCGATTCGGTTTTCGGGCATGTCTTCTTCAAATACAATTAAGAAGTTACAAATGTTACAGTCATCGGTAAAGAGATGAAACTAACAAATATGATCTTAAAAATATTGAATACCTTATTAATAAATAACGTATAACAGTGATGAGCAACAACAACAACAACAACAACAGTGAGTAACAAGGATGAGCAAAATAGGTGATCATCATCTAATATAGTTAGAAATAGTGATTCTTATGTTCGATATGATCCTCATCTAGCGTTAAACAATCCTAAGTTATCCTTCCAATGAACCCACCTGTAACAGTTCCTGATATTTGGGCTCCAGGCAAAATTTCAAATGATCTTCTTATTCTGACAACTAGATCTTCTAAACAGAAAATGTTAACACTAAATTTATTTTGAAAATTTATCTCGCGAATGACATGTAGATTTTCAGAAGCCCAAAAGTGACGATTACGTCTGTTAAAAATACCTTCTCTGCTAAATTTAGATTCACCTATCAAAGTGCGATTTTGCGCAAAAAATCTTTGTGTGTTCTAGTTGAAATTATTTCACAAAATTGTACACGTTGTTCAGCATCTCCTAGTTGAAGTGCAGAAACAAGATTGAACTTGAATGCATCCAGACCATTACTTTTTAAAATTCTTTGGATGGAAGATCTTGAAACGACTAAATCATGTTCAGCAGCACGAAATGAGAATTCGGGATATGCATGAAAATATGCCAAAACATTGATTATGTTACCTTCATCTGATATTACAGACTTTGGTAAAACCCTAGCTGCAGAGATCCGACCATTTTCTAACTGATTTCTTAAAAGTGTTCTTAGTATCTCTTTACTCATTGTTGGTAAATTAGGGTATCTCTTATTAAATACACTGCAAGTTCTATTCATTATCTTGTTACATTCTCCATAAATAAATAATAAATTTAGAATGTCAGCATTTAAATGCATGTTTTCATTTTCGATTTTTCAAATACAAACAATACTTAATTAAACCACCTCTATGGGTGTTAGACTGACAGCAAATAACTGGTGATAGATTAGTTGTTTCTTTTGAAGTTCGGCTAAGAATTTCACACCCATCCTCGCAAGAATTAAATGATTTTAGGTGATTACACAAAAAAAAGTAGATAACTTAAAAATTAGAAGAGATATAGGTATAGAGAACCATGATACAGTTCGAAAAAGAATAATATTGTGCACCAGTCTATGGAAAAACATACAGAGTGTTCTATTTGATAAACCAATTTATGATGGTTTCAAGTTAACTTATCTCGGCATTAAATTTCCACCACCCGGTATGCAATTAAGCCACCTTGAAAGTATGGATGGGAAGCTTAAGGGTCTAGCTATCCCTTCTATAATTTACTTTTTTTAATTTAATATCTTGAAAATGGTTAATTTTAGGAAGAAAGTCCACCTAAAATTTTACGTAGAATCCAAGATTGCAATAATATATAGGGTGTTCCATTTAAAATAAGCAAGTTGGTGGCGACTTCTGGTATAATTGGACGTGCTACGTGGGTGCCATTATTATATCTGAGGAGGACATGCTCGAAAACCCGACATCCCAAATGTTCAAAATTCAAATCGAAGTAGTCTCTGAAATATTCTAATGGGTAGTCACCGTGAGACACCCTGTATAGTCTAGATTGATCAAAACACATTTTATTCTAACTAAGGACTGTAAAGAAGAAGTCCGTAATAAAATAACGCGCGTCGACCGAAATCGACAATGGGCCTTAACTGCTCTTCTCGTGCAGTTTGTAGGCTCTTATTGCTTGCTTTCAAATGAAAATTAGCCCAATCATTGCTAATTTGACTGAACAACCTCTTTCACACAAACTTTTAATTAAATCGCTTCCAACTACCGACTAGACGACACATTAATTTATACGGTTTGAATTTATTAAGAGGGATTTGAAAAGGGATTGTTCGTACCTACACGTTAAACGACTGCCTACATTTTATTCTAAAGCAATATATTCGAGTTGATATTTATATAAAAGTGTTATAAATCGTCTCGCTTTTAATAAAAACGGACCTTATTAACGCTATTTCAGTGAATACTACCTCAGCGAAGTGAAAACTACATCAGAGGTATGTTTGTAGTGGCGAGATACAGTGAAATACACCGTAGTCCTCTCTTTCGGTCTTTACTACTACCTGTCTGACAATTATTGTCTAATTGACAGAGAGATAACGACCTGCTTTTCCGCAGGCGCCATTACAGCAGTCACCTCTATTGTCTTTGAGGACGACAATCCTATTAATTTATTTATTTGGAGATGCCGAAAACAACTACTCCATGGGAAATATGCTCCGACTGGCGTTGCATTACATCAACATCTCCATGGATGTCGCCACATCCTTCATCAAGACCAAATACCAGACAATGACCGGTTTCGATCTTGTTATGATCTCGTCAGATTGCCATAGGTATCGGAATCGATGAATGATCTGGCGACGTGATCTCGCCACTACAAACATTCACTATGCCCCTTAGGCAATCACGTCGCCAGATCATTCATCGATTCCGATACCTATGGCAATCTAATGAAATCATAACAAGATCGAAACCGGTCATTGTCTGGTATTTGGTCTTGATGAAGGACATCCATGGAAATGTTGATGTAATACCTCAGAGGTAGTTTCATAGATCTACAAATGTGGTGCCATTGTGATAAGCTTCAATTTAATATTCGGTCCATAAAGCATGTGGAAAACCAAAACCTTGTTTTCCTTGATTCAGATTGCCTTTCGTTTTGGTATTTTTGATCCAACTATTTTTATCTGAAATTATCATTCTTTCTATAGATAAGCTAGAAAATAATTTTACTTTTATTTGACAGTTTTCCATGACAAAATTCTAAACTAAGCTGTGTTTATGATTTTATTATCACCCATTACCTGACCCATTTCAAGTATCTATAAGTTTAGCTAACTATTTTTAACATATCTACTAGGTAGTCTGTTATAAAAATTCACGTTGAGTCATTTTTTTTGCGATTTAGTAACTTAATCATGATAATCAACGTTTAAAGGATAACAACTGTCTTTACATTTGTGAATTTCTAAAGGTGAGGCAACGGCATGACTCTGAAACAACGAAATATTGGTTGACAATGTTCACGTTTGCCAACATTACCAAGAATTCTTATTGTCTACTTTTGCTGTCAAAAACCCTTTTGTACAGAAGGAACCCATACAACTATTGCATAATGTATATGTGAAAAAGTGAGAAGTAAGCCAGTTTGAACGTAGCAGTATCCAAAAATAGTTTTAGCTTTCTTAGCAAAAAATTTTTGACAATTTCCTACTTAATGTTTCAAAATGAGGCGACCATATCACCCATCATCGCGTAGCAGTACGACCTCTATGATTCTCCAAATTAGTAGAAACCACCAATTCCTGAGACTGACCCTGATTCACATTTAGCTTGTTACAAACAAACCAAACCTGCCTTAGCATTGGAATCAGCAACACTCCCGAGGAAATCATTCGTTCCTCTACCCGAGCACATCAAACTTGTATCATCTGCAAAAAATACACTTCTATTTGGAAGCATGAAATGATATAAATCGTTTAAATAAATCATGAGCAAAAGAGGGCCCAGGATGGATCCTTGGGACACCCCAAGTAAGCGCAATCAATTTTTTTCACCACCATTTTTCAGCAGAGGTTATTTCGAATATTATATTCGAAAAAATAAAGTTTCAATTAAAAATATATTACAAAATAAAGAAAGGTTAACTGTACATACACAAATAATATGCAATTATTTTATAAAAATATGGACGGTAAATGAAATAAACTAATATTATATATTAATACATTGCCAATAAATGTTATCTAGTAAGACTACTAAATCAGTAAGTGTTAAACGCAATCATAAATATTTTAGAATCCATAATTACCAAAATTCTACCTTCAGACTTCTACCTGGAGATCGACTATCAATCAAAGTATTTTATTAATTATTGTGAGCGTCACATGCCTACATGTTTCTTCTTTTTGAAAATGTCTTGAAGAAAAAATACGTTTCCTCTTTTAAATGAAACTCGAGAAAAATGGGCATCACCCGCGTAATTCCATCAATCTGTTATAAGAACTCTATACCCATTCGTACATTACGGTGCGATTCCGATATAGAGGGCACGAAATTCGAAAGATTTTCTGGTCGTACAGATATTTCTGTTCAAGTAATTTATCGCGGCAATATGTTGTACATTCAAGGCAAGACACATATTTCACCTCGAGTTTTGCAATTTGTGTCGCATAGGTATTTCCGCTATTATGCCGTTGGCGTAATGACCAATAATTTATTGTATTGTACGGCAGGGGGGTGGGAACTGAGTAGGTTATTGTGTTCTGCGGTAAACTTGGTTCTAAACAACTTATATATCTTCCCATACCGTGATGCATCTCAATTAATCAGTATCAATTAATCCAAAAATTAAAAACGCATTTAAAAACACTTTTCAGGTAGAAGTCAGAATAGGGTGTTCTCACATATTTTTTTTAATACCAAAAAAATTAGTTTTCCTTCCCTATTATACATATGTCTAGTAAAAAAAAATTACAAACACTTGCATATCCGAAAAAAAGTGACTTGAAATTTAAATACGGCATTAAATACGACATATTTGTGACGTCATCAGACATATAAACAAACAGTTTGACAGAAAGCTATCAACATCAGTCATTATATTTCCATTATAATAAAGATCAGCGTGTATGGTAACAAGTTTTTTTAGGTTATTTTATGAAGTTTATATTGTATGTTTTAAATATATATAAAAAGTTCCAGTTCAAAATATGTAATAAACAAACACTAAACGGCGGCCATTTATATGCTTAATGACGTCACTTGTGTTTTGGTTCCCGTTTAAAATAGATCCTTTTTTTAAATTTTCTAACTTCGATTTTTTTATTTCGAAAAATGCAAAATTTGCATTTTTAACACATTACAACTTCTTTGTGGATGTATTACTAAGCATGTATAGGTTTATGACTTGATTCGTCACATACGGAAAACACCCTATTGTGAAAATATACCTACAGGGGGGCCCAATAGTGTGACAAAGTTCCATAACTCTTATGCCGTAATAAACAACAAATTTTTAGGATCTCATAGAGCCTAGATTTTAAAAATATTTATAGTAATATACAGTAGTGCTGTACGAAACATTGTTTTTTTAAATGGAATGATATATTTTTTATTTCTTATTCGAATTCGGATCACTTTTCCGAATTCGGCAATATAGGATTTACTAGTATTATACAGAGTGGCTCAGAAGATATGAACATTTTTGTATCTGCTCAATTGCAATAAATTGAGCATCATATACAGGGTATTCGCGTATATTTTGACCCCTACCTACAGGGATTATTAAGAAAGTTAGAAAAAAGTAAATTGCATGTCGTAAAATTGAGGAAACCAATTTAACATAATATTTTTAAATGGGACACCCTGTATAATTTTAGACGCTTGGGAAAAAAAATTTTCTCTAATTTCAAAAATATATATTTTGTTGACATTTGCACTGACAGTTTTCGAAATATTTAATATCTAATGTTTACTATAAATTATAAAAAAAATATTAAAAAATGAAAATGGTTGGAAAATGTTTAAATAACTAAGGAGGTTACATCGAAAATCGTTAAATATTTTTTATTACTGTTGGTTTCTAGTGTTAAATATTTTTAGTTCTTTGTATTTTTTGTAATTTTTTATGGTACTCTCTGCCGATTATTTCGAAAACTGTCAGTGCAAATGTCAGCAAAATATACATTTTTGAAATCAGGAAAAGAATGTTTACCCAAGCGTGTAAAATTATACAGGGTGTCCCATTTAAAAATATTATGTTCAATTGATTTTCCTAAGTTTACGACATGCAATTTTTTTTCGACCTAGCTAAAAGATAATACATGAAAAACCAAACAACTTTTGTATTTAAATTTTTTTTCTAACTTTCTTAATAACC
This sequence comes from Pogonocherus hispidulus, assembly GCA_963924545.1. NCBI lineage: Eukaryota > Metazoa > Arthropoda > Insecta > Coleoptera > Cerambycidae > Pogonocherus > Pogonocherus hispidulus. The sequence continues at coordinate 9,687,734 of OZ004698.1, forward strand.
CTTGTAGGTAGGGGTCAAAATATACTCGAATACCCTGTTCCTTTTTAGGAAAATAAATCCTAGATAATTTTTGACTTCATTATATATGCTATATGGTCTAGTTTTACTTTCTAATCTTTAATTTCCTTCAAAATAGCTTTACTTGTGTACAGGGGAAATCAAAACTAGCAACCACAGCTTTCTCAATTGTTACAAATGAAACACCCTATATTTTATATCATTTTCATTAATGTCTCTCACGACTCTTGCTATTCTATGAATCATTCCCTATACATAACGGTTTTTGAGATATATGAGGTTAATAAGTGATTAATTAATTTAGTATTGCATTCTTCTGCACCAAGTATAATACATATAAAGACTTTTTTTTATTGAAGATCGCTCTCCGCCCCTGATTCTATAAGATGCGAGCTTTTACAATTCTTCTTTTTTACTAAATCGGCGAAGGCGTTTCCGAGATAGTCTCTTAAAAATAACGAAAAAATTAGCTGTCGACTAATTTTTTGTGAGCAGTTTCTTAGCAAAATTCGCGGTTTATTAGGACAATTTTAAAAAAATCTGTAAAACAATTGTGAAAATGATATGGTTTATTTGCATGATACAATAAAGGAAGGTATGATATTGCGCATATCCCTCCCACATCCGTGTCGTCACCGAGAGCGCAAATTTGACATTTTACAGTGTTTACATATGTAAAGGTGTGAAAGTTTCGTGGTTTTTACTACATTTTGTCCTCTAAATTCATTTTTTTTTGGCAGAGTATTTGTATAATTCTAGTGTATACTAATTATAATCATATGTGAGTATAGTTAAAGTTAATTTTATATTAACACGTACCAAAACTAAAAGTGCAATAAAAATGCGTTGTGCTGTGTGCTGGTATAATAGTGATAATCGCAACCAAGAGCCCAATAATTTAAATAATATTAGGTAATTATATTGCTATGATATTTAGACAATGTAAACATTGCACTATCTATTATGTTACAAGGTTTTTCACGTTTCCACGGAATGAAGTAATAAAGAAACTGTGGGTGGTAGCTTGCTGTCGAGCAGAAAAGTTTAATGTACATACTGCCAGAATATGTTCCAAACACTTCACCGATGATGATTATGAGATAAATTTAAAGCCTGTAATAAATTATATAACCTGTAATAGATATGGTTCTGTAATGTGGTCATTAAATAAAAAAAAATGAGAAACATTTAAAATTTTCGAATAATTAAAAAAATGAATACATTTAATAATACAGTCAATTTAGAATCTTAACCGAGCTTAAGGAACAATTTTCACTTTTAGTCGTAGGTGTAAGGCGAACGGCGAAATATATGTATTAAAGTTAACTTGTTGCCCACATCCTATGTTTATGAAGCGTTTATCCTATATTTAAGAACTAATCATTTTACACACGAATCAGAATAACTAATTACTTATAATAAAAATTGCAATAATCACCGATAACAGTTATTATTATTGAAGTAGGTAAGAAATTAAAAGAGCCAATTTTAAACCACCAGGGATTACTAGGGCATTTTGTATATGATAGGTACCTACCATATAGTATTTAGTATATGGAGTTTTGAGTATATCTAATCTGTGCTTATGATTATTAATGAACACATTTAAGGACACTGGTTAAATTTCCCAATATTTTCCTATTCGGGACACTGTTTTGTGCCAATTATATGAAAGTTTTGATAATGTTTCCATTGAAATCGTATATAACATTTGTATTTAGCGATCATTCTGCGCTCTCGGTGTCGTAATGCGCACAGCGGACGCATTTTCGTACTCACGAATGTCATACCTTGTACTTATTATATCATGGTTTATTTGAACTGTTTTCTTATGTAGTTCAACTGGTTGCTTGCATTAGACAGTTATACCATAGTATAAGTAAACACTATTAATAGTTAGATTCACTAAACAGTTAGTTCATTCCATACTTCTGTGAGGACACTTGTCCCTGGTACGTCTCTGTTTTCATTGAAAACAAGAAAACAATATTTTGGCATTAACGAGATTATTCGGAAATTCTAATCCTTTTCGAATTCCTAGCCTGAGTAATAATAAGCTTAGTATCTAGATGTAAACAAATTATTCAAATTATCTCAAATAATATTTTTTACAACTAAGGGATACTACATGTAAGCAGATTTACCTGCATTACGGGTATTTGTCGGTATAATTAAATCATCCTAATCCTTTTTATGACACTCATTCGGATATGATCCATGTAATTCCTAATAATATTTCTAGGAACAATTACTGAAACATTGACCATACACTTGGGCAGGTAATTTGAAGAGTCCAGATTCTCAGGTGTATCCTTGCCCCGACGTAAAGGAGAAGAGTTCGATGTGAACACTTAGTTTCAAAATAAATTATTTGTTGTGTTACCTACACCCACATTAATAATAATGACAATAACATGAAGTTAACTAATGACAACTAACCGTATTCTTAAATCAATCTAAGTAGTTCATATTAATAATTAAATATTTATAGACAAATAACTAACAGCATGCTAAATAAGAAGTTAATGTGACAACATCTCATTCTATACATAGAGCTAATTTCACTGCAAAAAATCTAACCTGCATTCTGCCTGCATCTGCAAACATTTACGCAAAGTGACAAGACTGACATGTGTCTTGTGTCAAGACTGTTTTGTGTTAAAAAGCATTCAAGGGCTGATTTATTTTGTCAACATGGGGGAGTATCTCAAAGAATCATATTTTTAAAAAATGTTGTGAAATTAGAAATTATCTGTGTATTTAGATAGGTACGTTTTTCTTTGGACAAACATGAAATAGCAAATAGAAGTGTTTCATAAAATACCCTTAAGTGAAGTACGTTTATATTTTTTTTAACTAATTACGTTTTTGCTTTTTGCTAATGTAAAATTTGAATTCATGGTAAATCCGTCCTTGATAAGCATTAACTTTGCCTTTTATAATAGGGAGATTCGTAACCCACGTTAACTCGGGGGTTACGGGAGATTAGCTATCTATAATCTGTGCGGGAGATTTAGAACACCTTAAATTTTTACCTTATCGTTATCGCAATCGTTATACTGAGCACGCGCAGTGCCAAAAATGATACTCTTTTTGGAACTGCACATGCTCAGAATAACGATAACGACGTGCTAAAATTTAAGGGGTTCAAAAACTCCCTAATGAATTCGATAAGTAACCATGCTATAATAAAATTTTATAATAATTATTGAGGTTACTGACATATAAATACGGAAAATTTCGCATTAAATTATTAATATTTCAGAAAAACATTCTTGACCTGTTAATTGGGAACCAAAGAAAAACTGCTGATGTTTTTGTCAAACTTTTAGGTTAACTTTAACTTATTGTAAAACATACCCAAACTGATAACTAGTGATTTAGCATCATTCTAGCGTTAACATGCATTTAAATGGCATTATTAATGCAGTCTTCACTAATTACATTCTAGTTACGTCTTAGAACATTCTAAGTTTTATTATTAATAAGGCTGCTAGTGTTTTTATTGGCGGACAATCATATTCCCCATATTTCTAAAGAAAATGAGAATTTAAAGTATACAATCTCAAATATGTCAAAAACCGTTACAATATGTACAGGGAATGCTACGTAGAATAGTCGTGTGAAACATTAATGAAAATGATGTAAAATATGGGGTGTTTCATTTATAAAAATTGAGAAAAATGCGGTTGCGAGTTTTGTTTCGCCCTGTATACAAGTAAAATTATTTTGAAAGTATTTCTATAGAAATTAAATATAGACCATATAACATAATTAATGGAGTAAAAAATTATCTAGTATTTATTTTCTTAAAAAATATACAGGGTGCTCAATTCATTGCGATTAATATATTCTGCTCATATATTCTGAACCACTCTGTATAAAACCAGTAAATCCTATATTGCCGAATTCGGAAAATGATCCGAATTTAAACATGAAATAAAAAATATAGCGTTCCATTTATACACAAGTTTAATATGGCTCCGTTTTATAGAGCACCCTATATGGACTATAAATATTTTTAAAACGTGTATCCTGTAAGACTCTATGAGATCCTTTTTTATTTATTACGGCATAAGAGTAATGGAACTTTGTTACACTATTGGGTAACCCTGTATAATTCTGATATACAAATCTTGAATAATTTTATATAATATACAGAGTGAGCCAATGAAAAGTTTCATCCTCGATTATCTGTCAAAGGATTGGTTTCTAAGGAAAATTTTTATTTGAAGGATTTTTATTTGAAGGGGGACATATTTTTATATTTTCGACATTTATACAGGGTGTCCCAAAAAAGAGAGATTTACCATAACTTGTATTTTTCAATAGAACACCGTGTGAATTTTTACATATTTGGATAGACCGTCCTCTCACGAATGAATTGATATAGGGTTTGATGGATATAGCTCTAACAGTGAGGAAGATGTACATAAAAGAGTGTTCCAAAAGCATAATGATTTAGAAAGAGAATATTTATTTTGGAGATGCCGAAAACAACTACTCCACGGCCAATATACCCCGACTGGCGTTGCATTACATCAACATCTCCATGGATGTCGCGACATCCATGAAGATGTTGATGTAATGCAATCCCAGTCGGGGCATATTGCCGCAGAGTAGTTGTTTTCGGCATCTCCAAATAAATAAATAAGTAGGATTGTCTTCCTCAAATTCCGTCGACAATAGAGGTCGCTGTAATGGCATCTGCAGAAAAGCAGATCGTTATCTGTCTGTCAATTAGACAATAATTGTCAGACTGGTAGTAGCAAAGACCCAAAGAGGGCACTACGGCGTATGTCACTGTATCTCGCCACTACAAAGAATATTTATATGTTTTGATATGATAAGTTTTTCTCCGTCACGTTGCTTTCATGGTAACCATTTATGGTCATGCTTCCCTCATTGGAGTTTATAAACGTTAACACTTTCTTCGATAAAAAACAAAATAGGAGGACTTTCAGCCATATACATGTACAAATATCCTACGTCTCGTCCAAGTTTTCGGACTTTTTCAAGGTTACCTATTACCTAATATCACTTTCCTATTTTAATTTTATTATATGTGTTAGTTTTATTTTGTTTTCATTTTTTTTTATTGTTTAAAAATGTAATGTACGTGTGAGATAATGATCAAAATACTGCGATCATTCTCTGCTTAACTCACACGTACATTAACATTTTTAAACAATAAAAGAGATGAAAAATAAAATAAAGCCAACCCATACAATAAAATTAAAATACGAAATTGATATTAGCTATTAGGTAACCTTGAAAAACTCCGAAGACTCGGACGAAACGTACGATATTTGTCCATGTATCAGGCTGAAAATCTTTTTTTATTTTTTATTGAAGAAATAAATTCTATTTTAACAGTCTACAACTTTTCCAATACTATATGTTAACAGTTTCTTTTTTTGTTTCAGGTAAGTAACCATCTCTTTTTGTACCAACGGCATGGTAAGTAAAACCCTCAGATTAACCATGTACAAGATAAGTAACAACAATACCTAAAGCATTAATATGCCTGTCCATGTAATAAACAGTTATTTGCGGCGGGGGGGATGTTTACTCAACTCTGTTTGTAAACAACTACCAGTGGCGGCGGTATTTCTCAAAATAAGAAAAGGGTCTATTGATATTTTTAAAGGTGTTTCTAACCTCAGATTAACCATGTAAAAGATAAGTAACAGCAATACCCAAAGCATTAATATGCCTGTCCATTTAATAAACAACAATTTACGAAAGGGGGGAGTGTTTATTTAACTGTTTGTAAATAGCTACCAGTGGCGGCCAGTATTTCTCAAAATAAGAGGGTTTATTAATGTTTTTAAAGGTGTTTCTAACAACGTAAAGTATCTATTGCCTCACGATTAAAAAAAAAAACCCCTAACATCTACAAAAACTAGGTAGCTAGGTATATAACATAATACGCAATGCATACTTTACTTTATTTAGCTATTTTCCTAAAATTCAGAAAAAACTAATAAAAAAGTAAGAAAATAAACCTCTGCACCGAAGAGTCTGTTAGAGTTTTTCTTAAATATAGATACATAAATATCATAGAACACAATACATTCTTCTGACAGTGAAGTTTCCGAAATGTTAGTGCTATTTTAACTTAAAGTGTGTACTGTTTTATGATATTTATACATTTTTCAGTATGAGAACTGATTAGTCAAATTAAAAAAAACTTTAATGGGTCTTTTAGCGAGGAGTATGTATTGTTTACTCAAAATTTTATTAATTTGTTCAGAATTGTGGCCAAATACCCAAATAAAGTAGCGATATAATATAAAGATATTCATAATACTTTATACCTACATAGTAAAAACCTGAAAGTGAAATAAGAAAATACATTTTTTTCGGTTCGGAATTCACTTCCCATTCTAAATCAAAACTACATCTAATACCCTTATCTATATTTTAAATTATTCGAATTTTTTTTTCAAAGAGGGGTAAACATTTGAAATTTTCCTTGAACGATGAAAGAAAAATGATAAAAATTTCATTCTCTCCAAATAATTTTATGAGGATCAGAAACTATTATCCATAGAAAATATACAATATTATCTATATTACTTATATTACCCATGAACATTATACGTAAGTTGAATTTCTAACGAATGATACGTCTATGGTCAGCATTGTTTACTTACCGGTGGAACGATCTCCCATCACCTTTTTTGCCCGATTTATGGAAAACTATGCATTTAATAGTCATTTCACTGTCCACAAAGATTTTCCACAAACTAAAAATCTATAACACAGCCTAGATTATTGACTGATGACCACTTATATCACATAAAATACTTAAATAAATTTACGTTCACAAAACTTCAAAACAAATATGAAGTCACGAGTCGTTGTGTCGTGTATTTTCGGCATATCTCGGTCCGTCAAAAACTGTAACGAACCAATGGCATGCAGTGGGATTTGTTTATTTAATTATATTTCATTTCGTGGACATTTTTCTCTGGCTGTTATTTATCTTGTATATGGTTAATCTGAGGTAAAACCTATTCCTGGGTGACTCCGTCAACTCCATTCAACGAAAAACAAAAATGTGTGAAGAGGTTTGTCTTATATTCTATATGTTGATTCTTCACCTCCTTGGATTTATTCCAATATAATTTACATTTATATTCACACAAATGCAGCGTGTCCCAAAATGATACAACAAAATTCATATTTTTTCTTAGTTGAGATTAAAAAAAAAACCGCTGAAACAGGTCAATTAGTATATAGAAATTGCCACTTTTTGCAATATTTCCTATTCTTTGTAGCCATGTTTGATGTTTAGCCTCGGTAATGTTATAAGCTATAATATTACCGAGATTTTTTTTAAATAGGACGCTCTATATTGCATTGTATAAATAGATAGTCCTTCTAAAGACGAATTCAGCGATATAAGTTTACACCTACTTTTTTTACTGCTAATGATATCCCTTAAGAAATGTCAAAAATTGAGTAGGGAATTAAATGAAAACAATACTTTTTGTACCAGTACTACTTTTTATTTTATTACAGTAAATGTGCCCCCCCCCCCTCCATTGACTATTTTCAACCCTTAATTTTTTGCGTTTTATGGCAGCGTTGCCAAGTTATCATATTTTAAAGAATTTCTTGTTCAAAATCAAACGTTTATTTAATGTTGCATATTTACTCCTTCGTTTCTTTGTTTTTAATAACAATTTAGGTGGAGCCTTAGCCTTAGATCCAATTTACTTCAAATTAATAATAAAATTGAGATTTTTTTTATACGCAATGAATTATTTTCTGGACTTTTACAATTTTACATAATTATATAACTGAGATGTAAATTACTTAATTTTAACTGCCGACTATCCCTTCCTTAATGGAAAACATTTTTAAAATATCGCGATATCTTAAAAACAACTACAGATAAAGATATATTTATTAGTATCAAATTAAAGGGAATTACATATTCTACTGACCATTATATAAAATACAGAGTGTCGTATTTAAAATAATTGGAAACAATTTATTTCAAATTTATTACTAAAGATAAATATTTTTTAGTCGAAATAAGTACAAAAGTATACACCACGTTTATGTAATAGTTAACTAATGTTTTTGGGCATTTTAAATGTTCAAAACAACGAATTTCAACTTTTTACTTCCAAATTAGCATTGCTTATTCATTACATTTAATAATTCACGATATTTCAGTTATCTAAAAGTTGATATGCAATGCCGAGATTTTTTACCATGAGACAAGGCGCTTACACGCCTGGTCAAAAACAAACAGTCGATCAAGTTGACAAGAAACTACGATGAAACTTTGATGTATTTCTGCAACAGTGCGTTAATTTTTCTCTATAGTTTTTTTATTAAAGTCTCAGTTCTCTACTTCATGGACAAAGTAATTATTCAAAAAAGCTTTAATTGAGATGATTCCTTTCAGTACAAAAGATAAACACCGGAGTTTCACCCTCATGCATTTTTAAACTTTATTAATTACAAGACCCAACTAAAACTTTTGTATCTTGAATTCTAGATACAAAAGTCATTTTTCGTTTCCAAACAAGTTTTGAGTTTATGGAATAAAATTCACATATCGTCTGAAAACAGTTTGAAATTCCTGTTTGACGAACAGCCTTTAACGTTTCAATCAACGTGCCGCAAATAAATGTAAAACTTCAGCGGACTACGGATAATGAATTGATGGAGTTCTTTATACGCGTCAGGTGGAAAAGAGTGTTTTCAGGACCAGGCAGGTATTGAAATGTTTATCGATATTTCGTTTTGATATCTTTCGATAAGTGTAGAAACACTATTTTAGCTATGTAGTTATATTATATAGTTTCCAGTTATATTGGTCGACTTATAAGCTTATAAATCTTTTCTTTAAATCTTTAATTCTTGATGCCGGTTTCTCTAAGGAAAGTCCCAAAGCAGCTAGGCTTATTGTATATGCCACTGATTTCCTATTCAAGGAGCAACTTTGTTCTTTCCATAAAGTCCAAAAGTTCACTCGTTGAAATTTCCTTTAACTCACAAGGTTCTAGAAATGGCTTACCAGGACAGTTAGTATCATACGAGCGTAGTCTTCACATTCATTTAGAATATGAAGCGCAGTTTCATCTGCATCATCGCAGCCCCGCCATACCCGGCTTTCTGCCAATATTAAATTATAGAGATGTTTCTTAAGATGGCAGTGTCCTATTATGAGTCCTGCCATACCCCTGAGCTGACGCTTACTCATGCCCAGCATATCTACAGTTATTTTCTGCGAAAAACCTGTCAGTGCCTTTGTATGACCTGTCCTGGTTTATACTCAGTCATTCCTATGATCTAGTTCCACCCATTTTCCCATAGGCGTTCTGGCAGCGCTATAAGCAACTCTACCAGCTAGATCCGGTCCTATGAAACCCATTTCAGATGCCTTTCTAGCAAGTTATCGATATCCATCTTCACGTTCATTTCCTTCAATGCATTTATACACTGGGACTCAACACAGTCTTAGTGTATTGGCATCTGACAGTTCCATTAGCTATTGGAGGCAATCCTAAACAAGCCTTGAACCAATTTTGTTTGAGTTCAAAAGCTTTATGGCAACTTGACTATCTGAGGATATGTAGATAATTTTACGCGTGTACCTCCTCAGATTCTTTACCAAACAGCCATTATTGCGAAAATTTCTGCTTGTAACACAGTGGAATCCCCAAGTCCGACTATAGCTTCTACGCCATCCAGGTCTCAACACAAATATTCTATCAGCTCTGTCTGTTTTGGAGCCTGTGAACCATAAGAGGCTCTAAACCTCCAAAGAGTTTACCTTCGACCCCCAGTTACCGAGCTTCTGTATTTGAACCTTGAATGGCTTGCGGAAGTTAAACTTTGCAATCCAGCTTAGCTTATCTGTACTTTGTGTGTATTTTTTATGTAACCGTTTTCGTGCTCATTGTCTATACATTTCTAGGAATCGCCAAGTCGGGAACACATTTCTAACAATTTTGTTGCCAAATCTGGAGTCCTACAAGGAAGTAACATCGGGCCAGTAATATTTGCAGTTTTTATAGACGATTTCCCTAGCTAACATGTTTTTTGACAGTCTTCTTTTTGCGTATGATTTCAAAGTATTTAAAGTGATATCAACAACAAATGATTCCATCCTATTTCAGCAATTCGACATATTACAGACAGTGACAATTAAATTATTAAGTTGGAGTTCTACTACAACCCCTTATACCCCAGGCTAAAAAAAATCGTTTAGAAACAGAGTAGAAAAAAATTTGCATGGTTGAAATTATCACTAGAGCTATCGACTAGAAACCTTACAGGGTTGTCTTGTTTTGTTTCGAAGAAACCGCATGTTACTCCGTAATTTCTAAAGGAGCACCCTGTAAATTTTTTCATAAACATATAGGAGACACTAAACACTAGGTTTACCTAAATATAGCGATTTTGGAGCTATTTAACATTTCTTGCAGAAATTGAACTTCTTATGAACCGTCGATGTTCATAAGAAGTTTTAAACTTCTAATACTTATCTATTTGATGCGTATAGAAATAACGTAATGGGTTCTATCTTCTATAGTTAAAATATATTCAAAAATAGTGTACCAACTGTATATCTTTCAGTGCCACCTTTGTAGACATTGAAGTTGAAACTAAGTATCTGCGGTTTCCTACGACTTTCAAAAACGTTTCCTAAACATTTCCTGTATAGTTATTGATGCAGTCTCCGAATATAGTGGTGCACGTGCTGCCTGTATCTATTTGCAGATATCCACAGAATCTTGAAAATGAATGTACTATAGATAGCTTCACTCCTACAATAGTACAGATAGGTACATGCACGTAATGATTTACGGCAGCCAATAATAAAGAAGATATAGTCTTCGCTGTAGTTCCACACTCTGGAGCTTCCTACGCCTGAACTGAAACCAGGTTATATAATTCATATCGCATACCCACCGATAGAAGTTAGCGAGGTAACGCAAACTGCAGGGTATTAACATTTATAATGTATTAATGTGACGCATAATGCATAGATTATTATGTAATAGCGATGGAGATGATCAATAACTCCATACCTATCGGAGAGATCGCCTCATTAGCTGCCTTTATAGGGATTGGAGATGAGCATGGAAGTGACGTTCCATGGAATTCATTACATGCTGTGGAACTTTACATGAAGAGACTTGCAATATTCTAATTACAATATGACATCAGTCTCTGACCTACTTTTGGATACCTATACAGAAGTTTCGAATTTGAGTAGTCTGGTTAATTGAAAATCGAATTTATTACGAATTAAAAACATTATTTGTTCCAGCGTACAATTAAAAATTATTACATGTACCTGTATGATACAGCTATACGCTAGCGCATGAGTAACGATGAACCTGTGCCTCTAAATTGAATGGATTGTACTGTAAAATTTGCCAAATCATGTGATGTCGAGCGGTAAAAAAAAAAAAAGTGAAGAGGAGAAAAGGAAGGGGGAGAAAGTTTTATTCACATTCTTCTTCTTCTTCCTGAGGATCAGTTTCTCTAAGACGAATCCCAAAGCGGGCCATAGCTAGGCCTATTGCGCATCCCACTGATCTCTTATTCTCTGAGCATCTTGGTTCTTTGCACAAAATCCAGAAGTCTACTCGCTGAAATTTCCCTTAGCTCCCTGTTCCAAGAATAGTTTACCCAAGGACGTTAGCCTCATACGAATATAGCCTTCACATTCACTGAGAATGTGTAGTGCAGCCTCGTCTGCATCAACACAGACCCGGCATACTGGGCTTTCTATCAATCTAATTTTTTTTTTTTTTATTTTATATATAGAAAATACCCTTGAAGGGTATTTTGCTGCTATTACAATCTGATCAAAGGGAGGTCAATGTGTAATTTGGTTCTACCCTATTTAACTAAAGTTGAAAATCTTTATAGAGCTAAGGTCTTACTCACTAGTGTACCTTAGAGTCTGGTAACTTAATAACACTAACGTGTAACACTAACCGCACAATACTCTGCTTTTATATGATATAATCAGTTCACTAACTCAAAGGGCTTAACCCTCTTGAGCCTTCTTACTATGTTAGTGTTGTCGAGGAGCTGGATGGCCTCGATTTTCACATGTTGATGGAGTCGTTGTTCGTGATTCCTTGCAAATTTAGTAATTGTCTGCTCTACAGTGTCCATCTGAAGATCTCGATGAAGGTATGATCTCTGATGTACCAAAGCACTTTGACGATGTTCCGCAGTACTTTGTTCTGAAATCTTTGAATCAATCAATCTTAAATAATAGAAATGTTTCTTGAGATGGAGTGCCGTGTTATGAGCCCTGGCATATTTTGAGCCGAGGTTTGCTCATGCTCAACATCTCTCAGTTCTTTTCTGTAAAAGACATTCCATCGGTAAGCCTTCGCATGACTGTTCTAATTTTAAACCCAGGTATTTCCTATGTGCATACCGATTTTCTCAGAGCCGTTCTGGCTCTATAAGCGACTCCACAAGCTGGTTTTAGTTCTATGAAAGCCATTTCAGATCCCTTTCTAGCAAGTTCAGCTGGACGTTCATTTCCTTCAACGTCTTTATGACCTGCCACCCAACATAGTCTTACTGTATTGGTATTTGACAGTTCAATTAGCCATTGGGGGCAATCCCAAACAAACCTCGAACTAACCTGGTTTGAGTTCGAACCCTTTATGGTGACTCGACAATCGGAGAATATGTAGATAGGTTTACGTGTGTCACCCCTCCTTATATTTTTATCACCAAAATAAATTTCAATTGAATATTTGACTCGCCTAGAGAAGTAGTCGAACGCTCTAGAATGTGGATAGTTGCCTATAAAACAAATGTCAATAAATAATATGCTAGCGGATTCTAGGATTTTCTGGAATAATTCAGTGCTGGTTGAGATGAGTCGTTCTTTCCTTTTATATAATAAATTAAATTATGGTAAAAACTATTTAAATTTTATATTCAATTTTAGTATATATTATCTCAGATTAACCATGTACAAGATAAGTAACAACAATACCGAAAGCATTAATATGCCTGTCCATGTAATAAACAGTTATTTGGGGCGGGGGGGATGTTTACTCAACTCTGTTTGTAAACAACTACCAGTGGCGGCGGTATTTCTCAAAATAAGAAAAGGGTCTATTGATATTTTTAAAGGTGTTTCTAACCTCAGATTAACCATGTAAAAGATAAGTAACAGCAATACCCAAAGCATTAATATGCCTGTCCATCTAATAAACAACAATTTACGAAAGGGGGGAGTGTTTATTTAACTGTTTGTAAATAGCTACCAGTGGCGGCCAGTATTTCTCAAAATAAGAGGGTTTATTAATGTTTTTAAAGGTGTTTATAACAACGTAAAGTACCTATTGCCTCACGATTAAAAAAAAACCCTAACATCTACAAAAACTAGGTAGCTAGGTACATAACATAATACGCAATGCATACTTTACTGTATTTAGCTATTTTCCTAAAATTCAGAAAAAACTAATAAAAAAGTAAGAAAATAAACCTCTGCACCGAAGAGTCTGTTAGAGTTTTTTCTTAAATATAGGTACATAAATATCATAGAACACAATACATTCTTCTGACAGTGAAGTATCCGAAATGTTAGTGCTATTTTAACTTAAAGTGTGTATTATGTTTTATGATATTTATACATTTTTCAGTATGAGAACTGATTAGTAAAATTAAAAAAAAACTTTAATGGGTCTTTTAGCGAGGAGTATGTATTGTTTACTCGAAATTTTATTAATTTGTTCAGAATTGTGGCCAAATACCCAAATAAAGTAGCGATATAATATAAAGATATTCATAATACTTTATACCTACTAAAAACCTGAAAGTGAAATAAGAAAATACATTTTTTTCGGTTCGGAATTCACTTCCCATTCTAAATCAAAACTACATCTAATACTCTTATCTATATTTTAAATTATTCGAATTTTTTTTTTCAAAGAGGGGTAAACATTTGAAATTTTCCTTGAACGATGAAAGAAAAATGATAAAAATTTCATTGTCTCCAAATAATTTTATGAGGATCAGAAACTATTATCCATAGAAAATATACAATATAAAACTACAATATTATCTATATTACTTATATTACCCATGAACATTATACGTAAGTTGAATTCCTAACGAATGCGAATGATACGTCTATGGTCAGCATTATTTACTTACCGGTGGAACGATCTCCCATCACCTTTTTTGCCCGATTTATGGAAAACTATGCATTTAATAGTCATTTCACTGTCCACAAAGATTTTCCATAAACTAAAAATCTATAACACAGCCTAGATTATTGACTGATGACCACTTATATCACATAAAATACTTAAATAAATTTACGTTCACAAAACTTCAAAACAAATATGAAGTCACGAGTCGTTGTGTCGTGTATTTTCGGCATATCTCGGTCCGTCAAAAACTGTAACGAACCAATGGCATGCAGTGGGATTTGTTTATTTAATTATATTTCATTTCGTGGACATTTTTCTCTGGCTGTTATTTATCTTGTATATGGTTAATCTGAGTATATTATCATAGAGACGAAAAAAGAAATGTACAAGCAAGCGCTTAAGAATTTTCGGAATATTGACGGCGCCGTTATATTATTTAATCGTATCTTCCTCTGCATCTAGAGTCAAAACCACCATTTAACAAAGTCTACATATATTCTAATCATTTAACTCGTATATCAGATATTATTACAATACATTTATTAAAATGTGTCATTTGATTTGCCGAGTATATAGTCACTATTGATTACAGATAAAGGTGAGGATATAAGGAGAAATATATGTACAAGGTGGCCCGTTTAATATGGGCCTATACCTTATCTCAGATACTACCAGTTCTACAGAAAAAAAAATTATATCAAATTGTTTTTTTTCAAAGTTATCTTCAATTTTTTTATATTTTCAAACTTATAACCTGTTTATATACAGGGCGATCAACTAAAGTTCCTTTTTTTAAATAGCACACCCTATATATTATTACATTTTCAGAAAGCCCTTCTAAAGACGAGTTCAATGATATATGATATGATGGATCTGACGCCCGCCGTTTCGGAATTATTGAGTATTATCTTCAGGAAATAGCCCATATTAAAATCGTGCTAGAAAGGTTAATAATTAAGTTTTTGAGCCTTAACTTGCGCCAAGAGATTTCTAATTTTATGTACTTTATTATGTTATTACTTAATATTCAACTTATAAAAAAAATTTGACCGTGTTGCCACATTTCGAAAACCATAAATTCTCACAATTTTTTCAAATGGAACACCCTGTATATTGTTACATTTCTAGAAAGCCCTTCTATCGACAAGTTCAATGATATATGATATGATGGGTCTGACGCCCGCCGTTTCGGAGTTATTGAGTATTATCTTCAGGAAACCTCCAATATTCAAATTGTAACTAACAAAATTACTTTTATTATTACTTAATTAAGTGTTTGAGTTCTAATTTGCACCAAAAAAGTTATATAGGTAGTATATGATCTATCACTTTGATGTAATTGATGTAACGTTAGTATAAGGACATTTTCATTATTATTATTTATAATAAAACTAGTTTCAGTAAAATGCACGTATTTAATTTTGGTGCTATATAATTTTCAACATAAATTTTATATTATTCGGTGAAATATATCAGATTATTGTATACTAGTTGATTTTCAAAGCCACTGAAAAAATTTATTTAGTGACTTAAGATGCACAGGTAATTCTACGATGTACCTACCTACTCTGTCTTTATTATTTGGCAATTTTATTAAATATGACCATATTTTAACGTTTAGTCAGAATGGCCTTTGTAAACAAAATATCCACAATTATTATAGGATTTATCATTGCCTTGACAACCGGGGTAAACTGAAAAATTATTTGACATTGCGTTAATATATTAAGTATTTATTAATAATAATGTATAGTGTGGAAGAAAAAGTTGATATGCTAGAATGTTATTTATCAAATAATAAAAGTCCAGCTCTTGCGCTTAGAGAGTATAGAGCAAAATTTCCCGTGAGACGAATTCCAGAAAAGAAATTATTTGCTAGACTTTTTCAACAATAAGATTGTTTATGCAAATTAAGAGTTCAAAATGATAATTTGGGATCTTGGTTAGCACTATTTCAATCCTGGTCATATTCTGAGTATCATATATCTCTGAATTTGTCAATAGAAGGGCTTTCTAGAAATGTAACAATATACAGGGTGTTCCATTTGAAAAAATCGTGAGAATTTATGGTTTTCGAAATGTGGAAACACCGTAAAAATTTTTTTATAAGTTGAATATTGAGTAATTACATAATAAAGTACATAAAATTAGAAATCTCTTGGCGTAAGTTAAGGCTCAAAAACTTAATTATTAACCTTACTAGCACGATTTTAATATGGGTTATTTCCTGAAGATAATACTCAATAACTCCGAAACGGCGGGCGTCAGACCCATCATATCATATATCATTGAACTCGTCTTTAGAAGGGCTTTCTGAAAATGTAATAATATATAGGGTGTGCTATTTAAAAAAAAGGAACTTTAGTTCATGGCCCTGTATATAAACAGGTTATAAATTTGAAAATATAAAAAAATTGAAGATAACTTTGAAAAAAACAATTTCATATAATTTTTTTTCTGTAGAACTTGTAGTTTCTGAGATAAGGTATAGGCCCATATTAAACGGGCCACCTTGTACATACTTTATCAACGTTATTTAAAGCTTTATCCTGGGTCAACGCCGACATATCAAACAATGAAATAAAAGAGCTAGCTATAAACTTTCTTTCGTATATCGTTCGGGCTATCGTTTGTATGAAAAATAATTTCGTAAGAACATAATCCAACTATTTCCTGTAAGCATTTAGTTCTAGTAAACAGAAAACTTGTACAGGTAAGATAAAACTCCTTACAAAGGAGAATCTTTTCAAAGGAAATGAGCGCTGGAAACTAAACACAGACACAAACTACTTAAAACTAGAGGAACTAGAATTGGGTTCCGTTTAAAATGCCCCAGGGAACTCTGAATATTATACGCGGAAACCTTGAATATGTTAAGCAGATATTACATTTCCTCTGGTGGCGGTGTTCAGTTTGGTTTGTAATAAATCAAATAAAATTTTAAGAGCTTTGTGGGGAAATATTATTTTCGGGAAGAACATAAACTTTTTAGATGTTGAGTCACTTGCAACATCAAAAATGAATACTTTTACCATGTTTTAAATTTAACAAAGCGTTTATAGTAACGTACCTAGTAATTATTTATGCAAGACATGTAAATAGTTAATGTTTACGGCATAACGCTTAAAAATTGTCTACTGAGGCAATGCACCGAGTGGTGCAAGCAGTGCAATGCGGTGCACTGAAGTGGACAGTGCACCGAGTACCATACAAATAATATGTTTTTTATAGTATATTTTTAATATTGTTGATTGGCTTATTTAACTGTTTACTTCGTTAAGATATAAATAATATGTTATTGTGAAAATATCAAACAAGATCGAAGCCGGTCTGCAGTTAGAGACTACATGAGATGTATTTTTTGCTATTTTAGTTCAATCTGAATTATTTTTTATTAGATAAAATTCAGGAAATGTTTGCTTTACAATGTAGCCTTCATCGTGGCCTACAACGGGAATAATAGCTGTTTTTGCATCTCTATAAAACGTTTGTAGATCGTGGGAGGAGAACCATCCGCACTACTACTCGTATTCTCAGATATGTACAGGGTATTCGCGTATATTTTGACCCCTACCTACAGGGGTTATTAAGAAAGTTAGAAAAAAAATTTAAATACAAAATTTGTTTGGTTTTTCACGTATTATCTTTTAGGTAGATCGAAAAAAAATTGCATGTCGTAAACTTTTTTTTGACATTTGCACTGACAGTTTTCGAAAAATTCGACAGCGAGTACCATATAAAATACAAAAAATACAAAGAACTGAAAATATTTAACACTAGAAACCAATAGTAATAAAAAATATTTAACGCCTTTCGATGTAACCTCCTTAGTTATTTAAACATTTTCTAATATTTTTTTTATAATTTATTATAAACATTAAATATTAAATATTTTGAAAACTGTCAGTGCAAATGTCAACAAAATATATACTTTTGAAATCAGAGAAAAACTTTTTTCCCAAGCGTCTAAAATTATACAGGGTGTCCCATTTAAAAATATTATGTTCAATTGGTTTCCTCAAATTTTCGACGTGTAATGTTTTTTTCGACCTAGCCAAAAGATAATACGTCAAAAACCAAACAACTTTTGTATTTAAACTTCTTTTCTAAGTTTCTTAATAACCCCTGTAGGTAGGGGTCAAAATATAGGCGAATACCCTGTACATTCCGTAAAAGTAGGTATAAAAAGATATATACATTGCGAGGTGATTAATTTTTGTAATTAACTTCAATATTTCAATTTGTAATAATGATTTCATATTCCTCGTAAATTGTGATTTTACTTATAGTTTATATAGTTATATAGTATTTTTATACAATTTTTAAACCAAACAAATCTACAAAAAATGTACAAATAAAGATTTACAAGCTGCAAGAACAGATATCTATACATAGCTCTACAAATCTATTATCAGTTATATGTCATTCTTGTCACTAAATTTTAGTCAGTCACACTGTCATGACTGACTTTAGCATTATGACTCCTGCTCTTATTTTTGATTTTCTAGCATTCTTTCCAGTATTTTAGTATTCCAGAAAACTAATCTATAAACCATAAGACAGCATTAAATGCTTTTTGTCTCGCAATTTTGCATCCGCTATTATGAAAAGAATAAATGAAGTTGATGGTTCTGAAAAGACTAAATGTTAGAAAAAAAATTGTTTACGCCATTCGATAGAGCGGAGCGTAAAAAGTTGCTATGAGAAAGTCCATTTTTTATTTCAACAGGTCGTCAAACAAATCTGAAATTTTACATAAGCGAATTCCCAAAATTTCGATTTTTTTCAAATATCTCAAAAACTAATCATGTCAGCCTTGATTTTTTTCAGGTATATTATTGGTCACCAAATTATGCAACTTTGCCCCGATTTAACCTAGTCTCTATCTCTAACCGTTTCCAAGATACCTATGTTATTGCATCCAATTGGAAATGCACTGTAGGTATTACACTTCAATCTCGAAGACGTATTTTTCAGGCAGATGAAGTAATTCATGTGGTAACACTGCTTTTTCCTGAAGTTAAACAAGGCTGACAAATCCTATTTATCACAATAAAACAATTGGAAAAGCCTTCTTCCGAAAATAATCCTCTTAGTAAGGACAAATGAGTATAAAAGCCCGTTGTCGTTCTCTGTTATAATTGTGATTTACTTTCTAAACAACCTTCCTGTAATGATTGTTAGGGATAATGGCCGCTCCATTGTTTCTGCACGAGATGCTGTAAAAATGTTATGGAAACTGGAAACCGTATACGTTTTTCCCTGAAAGTTGGCCCGGGCCTTAAGCTACATATTTTATTTAATTACAAGGCTGAAACGACTGAAAGCAGAACAAATGGATTTTTCCATTGAGGAAATATAAAACTGGAGGGATTATTTTTTAGATATGTTATGTTATTCAGGTTGAAAACGTTATTACTTTGAATTTATAAATGATTTTTTAAGGCTTGCTTTGTATGATAAAGGTGAATGAATCATTTTATTAGTCTTCCTTAGTTTGTAAAAATAGGTCAATGCCACAGGATATATCTATATTATAGTGTAACAGCAAAACTAAATAATAATTTATAATATTACACTTTTCTGGCTGGTGCGTCTCCCATACTTATATCGGGAGTTGCCTCATTAGTATGGGGAAGATGCTATAAGCTAACTATTTAGTTTAGATATTAATTTTTCTCTTTCCATCTATTTCCATAAATTATTTTTTTTCTTCCAAGTACATTCGCTAACATTTTTACTTTCTTTCGACTCTTTATGTTATTTTTTGAGTCATTATTATTTTTTTGCTTTAAGAAAAAAGTCAGAAATTTTTACATAACCTCTTATTGTGGAATTATATCGACATTTTAATCTACGTGTGTACACATTTTCTACCGTCAAGCAGTGCTTTAACCCAAATGAAATCCTAGATGCCAAACCTGGGAGATTATATAATAATTTGGGGAAGCAGGGAACATCAAACATATAAGGTTTAATAATTGGAATGCCAGTTATAACATCCAAAATAGGCAGTTAAATAAATTACCAAATTAGGAGTCCGGGTTCTCTAATTAGATCTGAATAGAGAGAGATAAAAGCATTAGCAGTATCCATTGAACATATAGTTTACAGTTGATTGTTTTTCTGTTAGTTGAATTCGCATTTACTAACTAAAAACACCAACAAACATACATATAAATTAAAATTTATTCTACTATTACAATAAAGTTATTTTGAAAGTTCATTAAATGTCTTATTATGCCTTTCAGTGATGTACAGGGTATTCCCGTATATTTTGACCCCTACCTACAGGAGTTATTAAGAAAGTTACAAAAAAAGTTTAAATATAAAAGTTGTTTGGTTTTTCACGTATTATCTTTTGGCTAGGTCGAAAAAAAAAATTGCATGTCGTAAATTTGGGAAAACCAGTTGAACATAATATTTTTAAATGGGACACCCTGTATAATTTTACACGTTTGGGTAAACATTTTTTTCCTGATTTCAAAAATATATATTTTGTTGACATTTGCACTGAGAGTTTTCGAAATATTCGACAGGAAATACCATAAAAAATACAAAAAATACAAAGAACTAAAAATATTTATCAGTAAAAACCAACAGTAATAAAAAATATTTAATGATTTTCGATGTTATTTAAACATTTTCTAATATTTTCATTTTTTAATATTTTTTTATGATTTATTGCAAACATTAAATATTAAAGATTTCGAAAACTGTCAGTGCAAATGTCAACAAAATATATATTTTTGAAATCAGGAAAAAAATGTTTTAGACCTAGACAAAAGATAATACGTGAAAAACCAAACAACTTTTGTATTTAAACTTTTTTCCTAACTTTCTTAATAACCCCTGTAGGTAGGGGACAAAATATACGCGAATACCCTGTACGTATCGCCCTATTTTCTTAGTCATTATTATTCGTCGTTATTCCTTAGCAACATTACATTCTACATATATTAATGAATTATGTAATATATACTACAAAAACTCTATTTGTGTAAGACTAATCTTGAGGGAAAGGTGTGACTGTTAGAAATAAACCATCAGCCTGTTGTTTCCTGGAAAATTTTGAAATTATTGATTCTAAATGTGAAAATAAAATGGTGGATAACCATGCATTGGTAAGTCAGGTGTCATTCCAATCCAAATATGAATACGATCGCTGCAACAAAATTGTAAATACTTACATTATATTATGTAGGACATACTATAGAAAAGGCCTATAGTGTTTTACTAAATAGTGAAGAAATATTCTCAATTGTTTACTATACAAAAAAGTAAAAGTGTAACCATAACAACGGATTAAAAAAGAGAGCCATGATTTCTCAGAACTGTCAGTTTGAAATTAAACGTCGCGTCAGATCGCTTTTTATATAAGTATAAATGTCAGAAGAAATACAGTTTTAATTGTGGCACTTGAAGAAAAAAATAGTATATGGCACGCGGAGTAAATCTCTTTATGTGTTTCGCCCAGTTTACACAGCCTTGGCTAACGCCTCGGCTGTGTAAGCTTCTGGGCTAAACAAAATAATATTCGCCTTTTACTTCTACTGACATAATATACTATTATGTCGGTACCTTTGTATTCTAAAAAAAAAAAATGGTTTTCATTTGATATATTTTCACATTTGTTGTCCAAATGTCTTTGTTCTATTATTTCATGAAGTAGATACAGTCTTTTACGATATACGTATCGTAACTCCATGGTATGTACAATCTCCAATAATAAGTCATAATTATATTTGATAAACTCATATATGGATCCTTAATCGCAACTATTGTACTTTACAATAACATAACTTTGAAATATTCCTCTTTAAAATTAGTTGTTCACCCGCCTCTGCTGGCAAGGACACCTCTAAATCTTGCTAAATCTGTAATGTCCGTATGCCAGGAAATCCTTTATGCCAAGAGCAGTGCCCGAATCTCACCGGATTCGCCGCTCACAGCAGTCGGGGGGGGGGGGGGGGGGGGGCTTTAAGCGGGGTTAATGATGTTATTCACACCGATGTCGTGCGGTAAACGGATATCGTCGCTACGCCCCCTACCCTGGTTGGGCAGTTATTGAAATTGCTATGCATATTGGCGATTCAAATTACCGATGAGGGCGCTGCAAATTGTAAACAAATATGGAGGAAGACGAGTAAAAATTTTGCATTTCATATCACATCATCTTATCATCTAGCAATTTAGCATTCATCTGCCATAAATATAGTGATTTTATGTGCTAGTTAGGGTTAAAATAAAGGATAAAAAGAGTGATAAAAGCAGTCAAAAAATTATATGATTTTTTTGGGTTGAAACAGGTGCCCTAGTTTTTGTTTACTTACATTTTGGACTAAAATAAGTGTGATAAACTGTATGGTGATACCATATTAGTG
Organism: Pogonocherus hispidulus; assembly: GCA_963924545.1. Taxonomy (NCBI): domain Eukaryota; kingdom Metazoa; phylum Arthropoda; class Insecta; order Coleoptera; family Cerambycidae; genus Pogonocherus; species Pogonocherus hispidulus. The sequence continues at coordinate 9,710,310 of OZ004698.1, forward strand.
CTTGTTTTTTGTTAAATAATGTTTAAATTCAAATATATTTTGCTTTTATAAGACTAATAATAGAAAATTATAGACAAACTGCAACAAAGTGATTATGTTGTGTAAATAAACGTGCCCCCTGTTATTAAATTGTTGCATGCCTTTTGGAGAAATGAATGAGAAACAGTTTCTTATACTAAGGCCAAACTTCTACCTACCTTCAATCTTAAACACTTCTATTGACACATTTTGTGGGATAACACACCTATAAACACGGCAGTTTGTGTTATGCTGATTTCTTTTGAATGCCATTTTAAATTGTAAAAATAAAGATGTACAAATACTAACCACGTCGTTTTTAACTTTGTAATGCCAAGAAATCACAAGCACCACTAAATTATGAGGTTAAACAAACCCAAATACGTGTTATTTATCAATATATCAGCAATTAGCCTCCAAAATTACCTTTTAAGTAGGTACAAATATTTTCAAGCAGAGGGCGCATTCCTTTTTGGAATCGCCAATATACAATACTTATATACAGTGTGTTCCAAATTGGTGGTGAATGTATTAAGATCTCGGAAACTATAATAAATAGTAAAATGATTAAATGAAGAAAGTTTTAAAGAACTCAGTTGGTAACATAATGGCGCTTCAGTTAGTAACTTAATGGAGCGGCTGTTCAGGTGTTGGGGTTAAAATGTTGAAGAACCTCTTGTAACTTCTTTATTTATATGAGAATTTTTTAAATTTGTAAAAACATTTCAAGAGTAACTTTTTACGCTGAATACGTTTATCTAGTCGGATTTCAGTTACAACGGAAAAACTATCAACAGGAAAAATTATCAACTTTATTTTTTCTTATGGTGGGCATATTAGATTTTTCACTCACAAAAAAGAGTATTTTTTTTACCTTTTCAGTAATATATTACACATAAGAAAAAATAATTATTTAGTCATTAAAAACCAAAGAAATTGATTTTTCGATAGACTTGGCAATATCGTACAGCAAAACATTACATCGTATTATTTATTTAATAAATGATTATCATTTTTCCAAAACCAAATTGTGTTTACTAATGCCCACTACAAGTTTCAAGGAAGAAAAACATGTTTCTATTTCTTATAGTGTTCGAGATCTTAATACATTCACTACCAATTTGAGACACACTGTATGAGGGTATGAGTTCTGTGTACTTAATTCAGTTCCGAATCTCCCTTGTAAATAGCCCTTGCTTTTTTGAAATTCGCCAGAATTATACGGGGTTACTTTAAACTAGTAGTAGTGAATATGAATTTCAAAATTTTACCTGAACCAAAAAATATCTGAAAATTATAAATGAAGATCGATTGTTTATATGTAGATTTTTGCACATATTTTGTAGGTAGGGTAGGTATAAGGCAAGTTACATCCAAATCAAGAGACATTCGATTTTACATTCACTCAACATGAGTTAATTAATAAAAGAGTAGAATTTAGCATCTATTTTAGCAGTCATTAAAAAATAAATACGTACAAATAATAAACTAATTCACAAAATTCAGTTTACATAGTTAAAATATGGTTAAAGAAATTGTGTAAGCCGTTGATAGCTGTTGCGATATATGTATTATATATACAGAGAGAACATAAAGTCAGCCAGTTAAAACAATAGTAAAATGTATATTTTTAAATAAACAAAAACAACAGAAAAAACCTCGAATTGTTACTTTCATATTTTAGAAATAAATATAAATAAAAACGGAAAATTGAATTAACTGCCATTTGCACATGACTGAATGAAATGTTCTCAAAATCTGGAGGTAAAGTAAACATAAAAAAAAATATTTAAAATGGCTGAAATATGTCATTTTGACAGTTAGAGATGTCATTTTCGGGGGCAAGCCGTGGTAGCAACTTGGCGTTCATATTATCGATATGAGCGCCAAGCAAGGTAGGCCGCGGTTAGTACTTGGATGGGTGACCATGCAGGGAAGACCGTCGGCGCTTGCCCGCATCTTCTAGTGGCCTGTACGTCGGTGAATTCACAGAAGCTACGCAAGTTTAGGCGAGATTTGCGTAGAACACGTACCATCCCTTGGATAGGATGTAAAGCCGGAGATCCCTTATATATTGAAATGATAGGCAAGTAAAAGATTCCTACCCTGCTATAAAAAGTGGGGGTTCGGCAAAATTTCCAGGTTGGGGGTTGCTCGTCTCCTAGTGTCGGTGATTGGCCTTAGTCGCGGAAATAGGCCGATGTTAAATAAACGAAAAAAGGAAAGGAAGATGTCATTTTAATGTCAAAAAATAGCATTGTTTATGTCTACCAAATTTCAATGCAATATCTGGAGCGGTTCAAAAGTTACGTAGCAACCGCTTCGCAGGTACCATCAAAGCAATAGTCTGTCTTTCCAATAGATGCAATTACTATTTAAAAGGAAACGTCGTAAACAACTGTTTGGGCAAAAACCATCATTCGTTGTTTCTCAATCATTGTTTACTCTTTATCTGGTCAACTGCAAGGTCTACTTTATGATTGTACGAAAAACTGTTGCCAAACTGTCAATTGTGTAATTTATATTTTCACAATTCATAGTTGGTTTCTTTTGGGATTACACCACCTGTAAAATAACAAAAAGCAGAAAACCAGAAGTATACAAATTAATTATTCAAAGTGTAGTAACAAGGCAAACTTCTAAAGTTTGCCCCAAAAAACCACTGTATTAACGTGTGATAAAATAATATTTGATATATTGATTAAATTTTATCAGTGGTTTTTCAGTTTTATACAAAATTTTATAATATTACATGTCATATTCTAAAATATGTCCAAATAAAATAGTTATAATAAAAAATTAAAAGAAATTAAACACTTAACTAGCTTTCGTCTAGACGTTTCGAGTTGATCCTCAACTCTTCTTCTGTAGACTATTTTTATGTTGAGAACTCTTTATATGAACGAGAAGTAGTTCTTGTCAGATTGACATTTTTAATTTAAATTGTCATCACATGCACTGATCACTATGATATTATTAATTTTCCATTGGTAACATCTTTTTGGATTTAATTTATATTTTCACATTTAAACTACCATGATTATGGGTTAAGGTTAAAATATTACATAAAAATATTTTCCCGTTTCCTAGTTAAGTAGATAAATCATATTTTGTTAAAAACGTTGCGATAAAAACTAACTTCATAACGCAAAAATGGAATGAACAGGCATCATTGCTCCCTACTCCAATCCGCATGTCCATTGATGCACGTGAATCGTAGTATTTTATAGTATTTCTTTTGTGCGGTGTTGCTGGCAGTCGGAATTTTGCTTTTGTGAATTTTTCAGTGTTTTTCGTAAGGATTTTATTACTATTCTTCAGAAAATGGTGCGTCAGTGTCAAGTGTATGGAAAAATGAATTCTTTATATTCAAAACTGTCTTTCCACAGGTAAATTTTGCCACGTTTTGTTTGGTTATTCGGTCGCTATATTTGTCACGCCATATTTACGGATTTTCAGGGGCGTGCTGGCTGGCTTCCTTATCATTTTACGGAATATAGTATATATATACTATATTATATTATGGAATTGCTTTTGTTATTTTTTAAAATATGGCTGATGTGTTAGTTTTTGGAGTTACCTACACACATACTTAAATACGATCAAAACAAGAATCCAAGCAAGAAGCTAAGGCATCATTCAGCACTTTGCTGCATAACAAATTAAAAAACCTATGTTTGGTAAGTGTGAAGCCAACGTGCAACGTTTGCACACAAAAATTAAAATCAGTTGCGTAACCAAGGTAATTTTTAAACGTATCCTTTATACTAATCTAAGAGAAAATCACCATTATCGGGCTTTTAAAGAGTTATTTTGAAAACAGTAAGTCAAATAACTTGAAACAAAAAGTTGAATTAAAAACTAACACCATGTACATCTTTCTTATTTTAAATTATATTTCACTTTTAAATGTAATTGAACCCTGTATACAGAGTTTGGGTATCTTTGAAAAACTGAAAAATACTTTTTTACACTTCTGTATATATAAGTTTTTGTAATGTAGTAGGTGTACCACCTTTACTTAATTCAGAATTTTAAGTGTTCAAGTTTCAATTCATATTCCCTACATTAAAACTCCGATACTAATTTAATTTCTAATCCCACAAGCTTTTGCTGTTGCAATGTATAGTACTGATTTTCTTAAAATTCCTTTTTTGATGTTTTATTATCATACCCAACCCTTCCAAAACCAGTACGCCTTTGGCGTCGGAAGCAAGTTCTCCCAAAACTTTTGCAACGTTGCACGGAGTCGGAATTTTGCCGTTCTTTCTCTCGGTATTCTTTGTCATACACATTGCCAATGATTGATACAAAACAAGAGGCTATTTATGAATGAACCGTGAGGTCTCCTCTTATTAAGTCTATGGTATTACAAATAAAGGATCACTCTTCGTATTCGTCGATTTTCGTAGCTTTCAGTATTTTTTTCTGGGATTTCATATTCCAATTAAAATCAAGTTATTTTAGATAAGAAAATAATATGACACTACGTTTTTCAATCACTTCAATCGAGTTACTTATATCATAAATATCATAAAAGGAAATGGGAGTAGATTACTGAAACTTTTTGTGCCATTTCTTTAAGACGAGACAAATTTAATATATTTTCCTTCTACAGAGTTCAAGATAATTACGTTTACTGCTGTTATAATATTGCCTCTTTCTCTGAAATGAATAATTATATTTACCCAACGTCTAGGAGTAGGCAAGAGGTAGGAGATATATTAAATAAAAGTTCATTATTTCTCCAAAAGAGAAATTTCTAATTTCCCTGTAAATAACCTAAATAACAAAAGTGTCTGGAAATGTTCGGTTGGCGAATTTCTTGTATTATATTTGTGACGATTTCTTTAGTGGAAAAACTTGTGACTAACTAGAAGCCAATCATGGAATAATAAATAGTAATAGGAATGGGAGAAAATCGCTATCGCGATTTTCGTTCCCATTTCTACCCCTACCGGGGGGTTCAGGCCTGCAGCCTGGGGTCACCCTTTGGATGACAAAAGCATCTAAAATAATATTATTTTTAAGGAAATATATATTAAAAAAATTTGAGATATCCCTTGTATATGAAATAATAAATTTAGAGTTAGAAAGCTGAAATTTTGTATCTGGAATGATGAGGTAATGATACTAAACGATTTTTCTTAAGAGTCCATTCACTAGGTCGAAATAAGCCCTAAATCGACGTTCGTCTCGTGTCTAATTATAAAAAAACTATAAAAGATAGCGACTTTTAGTAAAAAAGTATTGAAAGATAAGACTTTAATCTAAGTCCCTATAGTAGTAATTTTTGGTAATTCTTTTTATTTTTAAAATTCCAGGCAAACAATCTTGTACTAAAATAGCGTATTTTCAAAAATTATTTTCTCTAAAATACATGTATTAAACAAAAATTTGCTACTATAGGGATCTAGTTTATCTTTTGATCTTTCCGGTGATATATAATTTATAACACTAAAAAGAAATTTTGTTGCAATTAGAAGACAAATCCGGTACCCTTGCAATGAGGGCTAACTTTATATCCATGTGCCTTTTTACATCGGCTTTACGTGCACCTCCGAAATCTAAATAATTCGATAGTGGAAATATGTAAGTCTTCACCCATCGGCTACCCATCCTCTCAATTCGACCCCGCATTCATGCCTGTCAAATATACAGAGAATGGACCCTTAATAATAATATTTTGATGAATTGTAAGGGTACTGTATTCTTGATAGTGAAACATAATTTTTTATGTGCTGAAAGTAGAATTAATTTTTTAGTAAACATTTTTATCAATTTTATCAATGGTGCCCTCCGCTACGGTTCGGAGCCCCGCCCGCCCTTCGAAAAGGTGTATCACCGCGTCACTCGTTATTGTTTGACAGTTAAGTATGTAAACTGTTCGTGTTAACCTTAAAAATTAATTTTTACCGATATTCTAATTGGAAAAGCATTTCGCTTCAAACCATTTTGTTAGTTTTTAAGAATAACTTATAATTTGAAACTTTATAAGTTTTATATATGGAACTGTAGAAGAGGTGACATTGAGTGGCCGCCAAGATCTCCTGATTTAACACCGCTTAAACTTTTTAAAAAACATTAGATGAATTAGAAAATCACGCGAAAAAAGTGTATTCATTCGCACATGGGAATGTACTCCCTATTTAACTGTCCTTCCCTTTATAAAAGTAAAGTTTTTAAAAATAAAATTACTTCAGTTATTCTTGTTCATATGCTAATGGCGACAGATGATCGATGTAATATAGTAGATATTATACATGATTTTACCTGGGAAGAACTATAATAATAATTGTATACTAAGCATGATTAAATATGTAAATAAAATATAGTAATAATTAACTTTAGTTGCACAAGTAATCCAAAATTTAAATATGAATCCAATGCTGTGGGGGGCGGCAAAATTTACATCTATTTGGAATTACTATAGTATTTACATAATATGTGTATTTACATAATATGTGTATTTGACACTACTGTATTATCACACTATCATTATAAATTTTTCAGTCGTATTCGTATTTATATCGCCCAATCATTCAGGCAAGTAATCGCCTATAAAAGTTGTTTATTGTGCCGCAAAAGTTTCATGGCACTACAATGCGCAATATCCATCACCCTCGCAATTTTTTCAATCTTGCATGTTTTTATCACGCACGAAATTGTTGGGAAAGTGACGAAATTATGATATAAGCATGAATATTGCTGATAAAAGGAAACAGACGGACGTTTTTCAAGCATGAAATGATCAAAGGATCGTCTAGACGGAATAACACGAAATACAGCAAAAAAGATAGATTTGAGGGAAAAGTTAAAGGTTATATATCAAATGTCAAGAAAATAACAGGATTTTTTTGTTTACGTAAGTGTAATGCGAAGACGATTTAGACTTTGACATTTATAAAGTCTAAAAATAAGCTAAAAAAAATTATAAAAGGACATTATAAATTGTACACTGAATGATTTAATATGCTGGTTTTTATTTTGAACAAAGATTTAAGAAAAGGTTACTGCTGAGTTTTGATGGTCTTTTCTACGTAGTAGTGCAGGACCTAAGTCAGTGGCGGCTCGCCAGGTGATACAAGTGACGCGCCGCTTCACCTAAAATTTCAGTGTTTGCGAGAATTATTAAAAATTATTTTTTGATATATAAATTTTGTAATTTAGATATATTTACATTTATATAAATAATAGATATATTTATATAGTTAATAAACAGAATAATTATTATAAAACGTTGCGCGCTGAACGCCTTCTAAAAAAACATCGTTTTCGTTGAGAGCGACATTAAACCCCGTACCGTTCCCTTCCTATAATAAGCAAGTGACGCAGATCGCTATCAGGTGGTATTTCTGAGACAGTCGGAACGGCGGTTGGCATGGCAGCAATGCGGCCGATACGTGACTAAACTGTCCTGTGGGCGAATGAGTGCCACAGATTTCGATAGCGCATCACATCACTCCTACCGTCCTGGCCAGTTTGCCTCTATACGTGACGCCGCGCCGGTTAAAAAACAATTCTTATAATAATAAATAATCATTGTTTTCTATCAATCGTAAAAATGTTTCTACGATTGATATTTCCATATTTCTAGATGGAAAAATGAGGACAAAAAAGATTTTTTAAATTGCGAGAGACCTGTGCCTTCTCTCGATTTCGAAAAAAAGATAAAGTCAAAAGACAAAGTGTTCGTTCGGAAGTTTTGGATTGATTGGTTGGATTCTTGAGTGGTTGTGTGGAAGTATTTATTTAAAAAAACTTTTTTGTATGCCGTGTTTAATTATATGTATAAAAAAATTAGGCGTGTGGAATAAGGAGGCATTTAACAATTTTGGGAATGTTACGCGAGGTTATCGTAAGCACGATGCTTCTTTGGAACATATACGGTGTGCATTAATGTTCCCAGAATTTAGAAAAAATCTCAATACAATTGAAGACGCTATGAGGGAAAATTCCAGGCTATATATTAAACAATTTAACGATGACGTCCTTTTAAATAGACGGTTTATGCAATTCGGCAATTATTTATGACGGTTTATTCGCGCAGCGATTTATTTAGGCAGACAAGAGTTGGCATTTCGAGGTCACATTGAATCTGAGTGTTCGGACAATCGTGGCAATTTTAAAGAACTTTTGGATGGCGAATTCGCCGCTTAGTATTTGTCTGCTTCAACTATCATAAAGTTCACAAGTAACAGGCAACTGCAATGACCTTGAATTTGCTTGAAATTATCGCCTGCGGCGCTATTTTCATTTCCAGACTTGCGGCCCGCACCTCAGTCCGCAGTCCGCGTCACCTATTTACTGACCCACGAGCCGCCACTGACCTAAGTATCTCAGGGTTGATAAGCTTACTACTTGCACCACTATACAATCTCCCAATTTGTAACTACGAAAAGAGCGATAAAAGCCCGCAGTCGGCGAAAGCAAGCTCTAAAATGCTATTGCTAACAGTTCAGAGATGACAAGGTATACTATAATTATTGTATAAAAATTAATGTACTTCAACATCTCGTTTTTGCAATTTAATTAGCAATATTTAAATGTGCCTAGTAACAGATATATGACGAATATTTAATTTTTTAAAAGCTTTTTTCATTGGCTTTCTGATGAAATGTAAAAATGCCTTGTTACCCTTCAAAAATATAATTTATATGGTACTAAAAATTAAGCGCTCTGTAAATGAGAGAATGTATCTTAATGACAACTTGAAACGGGCAGTTTGAAACCCATGTGATATTTTTTTCAAATTAGAAATTATAGATACAAGACGAGATGGTGACTCAGGACATAATGCCATAGCAGTGAAGTCTAGTCTTCTTTAAATACGAAAATAATTTCAATAAAACATTCAGCGAAAAACGCGATCCAACTCATTTATATGTAATGCCAACTAATGATGTTCTAGTTGACCTACACAAATATATTACATTTTATCGATTTATTTAGCCGGTTGTTTAAATCGTTCCTGATGTGTGTCTTTGGGTATTTTCTTCAATTTTAAGATGTTTCTGAAGTATTTATGTTATATAAGGTATGTTAGGTTAGGTTCATAATTTAGTGAACAGAAAATCAGATCCTGCAGCGCGACCCTATGGTATATTTTGACTTATAACTCTTTTGTTGATTATAAGTAAGCGTCCTCAAAAATTTCCACTTATGAATATTATGAATATATATTGTTAAAGATTTGGACACAGTTGTCTCTTATTATTCACATAGGAGTTAATGAGTACTTATATCGTTAAATAGTCAACAGAGGTCTCGAAAGATTGTTCCAACCGTAATACGTTGAAATATGTGAAAGAATATGATTTAGTTTCCAGGTTACTGCAGAATCTCTGGTCCATATTCAGAAATAAACAAATCTGTTTGCATACATTCTGAGTAATGCATTCTTAATATGATGTTCAATTTGTTTGTCTAAACCACCATTGAAGGACTTACAACAAAAATACCAAAAATTTTTGTATATCTACCATTATTTTCTTACATAAAATAAATTACTGAGACAGTCCTATAGTCGAAATATGCACAAGGCCTTGTCGAATTTTGGGAATTCCTACAGTGAACTCCCAATTAACGCCAGAAATAGAGTTTTAGAAAATAATATACGCCAATCAAAATGGTTAACATAAAATAAATTCTGAACTACAAACAAATAACTATAACACGTATACATTAAATAAGTAGATTTATTACACATATTCTGTAATATTACTTATGTTGTTGTTATAAGTATATTTTCCTGCTATATTATTCTGTTCCTGTACGCTATTGAGGCTCACATCATAATAATATGCCGCCTCGTCCCCCACAAAAGTCTGACCCTCAGGTTAATCGTGGTAATTAAAGTGAAAGGATATTATACAATGGGGTATTTTCCTTCAATCGAAATGAAAGTGGAAACCTTTATTTTTATAAAATATATATTTTTTTTTATATTTATTAGGATAAAAATTATTAAGATTGAATCGGTAGCAAATTTTTAATTCAATTTTGAAATTTTATTTTATATTCGTGACGTCACTAAGCGAAAACTAGGGACTATGTATCTATAAAGAGGCCACACTGATAATATGTGGCTAGTTTCAGTTTGTAACGACCACAAACGACAGTTGACATTTCGATAATTGACATTTGAAATTTCTTGTTTGTGTTTGGTTTGACAACTTGGCTTGTTGTATTGTTGTTTTCTTGTGAAGTAAACTTTTATTAAACATGGAGCAAGGTTTTGTAGAGGCTAAGTCTGACAATTTACCGGTTATAGATCATTTTATGATAAAGATCCTATAGATCCTTTCAGAAAAGGGATGAAAAATGTAAGGTTAGTATTTAACTTAACAGTATTACTGCAAAGTCGATTAAATATATTCAAAAATTACCATGACCATGATGTTTACCTTAACCAGACAATTCAAACATAAACAAAAGTAAAGTTGTCACGCAGTGACACCAACCACATAAATGAAAATATTCTAGAAATCACTAAAAAATGGCGCAAATTTTGAATTTTCGCTTAGTGACGTCACATAGATATCGCGCACAATAAAAAAATAATGTATGGACTTAAATGAACCCAATATTAAAATTCCAGAAATACGTATCTTTTCTTTTTCCAACTACTTTCCATTGCCGATGTAAAAAAAAATAGGAAAACACCCTATTATTGTATTATATAGGTATATATTTGTAACGCCCTTATATACCTTATGTAAGTACCACATGCCGATGTTATCTTACAAATTTGAATCCTGGCACCATAAAGAAAATCTTAAGGAGAGATTCCGACTAAAGGCGGTCGTTACGTTATTTGTTCCGGTCGTTTTTACTACCTGAGGAGGGCAATCGGTAACCGTTAGTGTAGTTGACCCCAGTTGGCCCAATAGTGCATTTAATTAGGGCCTTATCCAATTCCGGGAGTCGTTTAAGGGACCATCTGGGAAATGCGGCGGATCTTAGACCCTTTTATCGGGGAGGGATGGGATCTCTGAACCAATGACATTATTGCCAGTGGCGTTCCCTTTGCTTTAATTGAAGGAGTGCGAAAAATCAGATAAATATAATCTTGTTACTCCTTCCGGGATTCTAAAGGTAAGTGAGACTTTTATACCACAGTAAAAGTTTTTATTTAACACTTCAGACACGATACAACACTTCTTGTACAATATCTAAATAAATACACGCCGAAAACGCTATCTATCGCTATTAAGTATTGTTTATTTGCTCTTAATCGCTGCCTGATTAAGATTGACTTCTTCGCTGGCACGCCACGTCCTTTATATAGGTTAACTAAGCTTCTAGATCCTTGTAGAAATTTCCATCGAATACTCAAATAATCCACATACCAGGGCAGTTCAATAAATAATCGACAGCCAAGTTATACGAGGGGTATTCGATAAATACTGGTGGTGACGTCCAGGAGATGTGTACAAAAGGGCAAGGTTTCCCTTATTTAAAGGCCTAGAGGGTTCAGACTTCGCCCTTGTGGGGTTGTCTCTCGCTCCCCAGAGGCAGTGTTGCCAGGTTGTACACAATTTCCCTAGGGCTGTGGAAACAGATTTGGCAACGCCGAACTCAGACCTGTGTCGGCAATTTTGTAACAATCTCAATTAAACAACAGCAACAAACTAACAATTTAAATTGGACTTTCTTGTTTTATATGAAACAGCCCATATATTTTTACATATTTGGATAGAGCGTTTTTTAAATATGATTCATCGATGGGTCTAACTTTAAAAATTAGAAAGGTATTTCCAAAAGAGTGTATCATAAGATCATTATTAGCTACCAGTTATCAGTTAGTTCCAAGAATAATTTATGCTATAACAGCAATTGGAGTATTAATACATTATTATTCAACCGGTTTAGTCAATATGTTGGTTTAGATTTCGAATATTTACTACAGATCGATCGGCATAAGAGGCAATCCTGCTCCGTAAACCTTTATCTAAGTGGGAATTAAGTGACTTATCCAGTACTATACTTAAATACTTCACTTCCTCAAATACAACGATGTCACTCTAGTGGAAGGTACAATAATTAATCTTTTATGAGAATTCACAGACATATTCTCCCTCTCAGACCAGCTCAGAACCACGTCTAGTACCTACCTCTTGAAAAATGAAGTAGGTGACTACGTCAGAGTTTTCCCTGAACTCTTGAGATTGTGTCACTTGTCACTTCCAAAAGATAACTTGTTACTAAGAAAGCGGTAAAACAGTATATAGTTGATTTTAAGTTTATAATAATGGTAATTTTTAATATAATACCAGTTAGTTTTTATTTCAGTAATTAGAGTAAGTTAGAAGATAAAATTTTATGCGTTATTAACATAATGATCCTAATACAAGATAAATATCAATGTGTGTGGTACCTTTGAATGTATTAAATTACCCTTATTAGATGTTTATTGTCCCCATACGGACGCCCATTAGGAAACATGCATTTGCTTCGCGAATATTTCATTTGCCAGTAGAAAATAGGTATATAAATTTTGCCCAAATTTCTGGCGAAGTCATTTACAGCACAAGAAGCGTCCACTGCATGAAATATTATCCTCAACATTTTTTTGTTATTCTGTGAATTGTGTACGTGTAATACGTTTAACAAACGTGTGTTTGTTTCCACGGAGAAATTTAATTGACATTAAAATGCATCTGGAAGTAAATTAGAGAATAGAGAAATGCCACAAAATGTAATTTGGTATATTTTCAGAGCAGGCATAGGTATATAACAGACTTTTATAACTACCTAGGTTTATCATTTTAATTCATGTTAAGGGCGACATTCCAAAATAATGTCAAATTGTCTATTCTTCGGGAAAGATAATCGAAATATGAATTATTCTAATTGTTAGTAACAAGTTAACACACGTGATAAACATGTCTTCTACAAATAAGTGCAATCACAGAAAATCTCACCCTTGTTTATGTTTTAAATTACATTTTAGGAGAATTTAAATATTAAAAACTCTCTCCAACTTTACATTTGAATTATTAGAATTGCTTTTATGTTAAAATAGAAATTTACGATAATTCTGTACCGAAAAAATGCCCTGAAAATGGTAACTTTGACGTCGGGAACGGTCTCCTGAAAACGAATATAATAATAATAATAATAATAATCGTCTTTATTGTTACACCAATAGAAAATAATAGCATTACATAAAATAACAATACAATACAATACAATATTGGTGCATAATCACCTTGCAGCATGCGAAGTTTAGCTCTAGGCTATTCTTACACTTAACATACTACAGGTGTCATTCTAATCCTGTAAAAAAAAAAAGGAAAAAAAAGTTCCCTTAGACCAAGACACACCAGAGGTAATTAATACAATTGAACATAAAGAAGTAACTATACAAAGAGGCACAATTAATAAAAACCAATAAAAAAATGCACAACCACAATCAGGTCCTGTATTATTGAAATGAAAATATGTTTTTCTTAATTGAAATTTAAAAGCTTGAACCGTGAGATTCTTCATAGTAAATGGTAAATTATTATAAGATTTTACTGCATTATAAGAAAAACTTTTTTGAAAAAGGGCAGTGGCATGAAGAGGAAGAGTAAGCATATTAGTATGTCGAAGATTCACAGTATGAACTTGAGCCCTTTTAGTCAATTTAGAATTAAGTGAAGAATCGATATTAAGTGTTAGTAGCTTATGGGAGTTTATAACAAACGTATTTAAATGTAGCAATCTTCTATTTTCCATATTTAACCACCCAAGTTCATGTAATTTATGTGACACATGATCATACTTACGCAGTCCAAAGATATAGCGAATACAGAAATGTTGAACTCTTTGGATCCTTTTTTTGTAAATTAAGTTAAGACAAGGGACATAAACAAAGTCACAATAGTTGAATACAGACAGAACCAAAGATTCACATAACATTTTTTTAAGTTTACCGTTTAACACGAATCTATTTGAATATAAAAGTTTCATAGAGGAGTAGGACTTTTTTAACAGGCCGTCTACATGACTCTTAAATCTAAAATCATCATCAATTATCAAACCCAAATTTCTAGGTAAAATATATGGTATACTAAAATATATTTCTAGTAAAATATATGGTACGAAGTTACCGCGGAGGACGCACATCGAACTTTTGAAATAAAATACTTGGAAAATTAGTTATAAATAAGTAATAACAGTAATCACGCTAACTGATGTAACCGAGTTACGTGTCGGAATACGAAAAATCGCCATTTTATAAAACACCTAGCCAAATTTCAGCCTTCTTTTTTTCACTGGTCTTTCTTTCTTTGTGACTATATGGTTTACAAAAATCTAGGCAATATCGAAGTTATCTTATATTACCAGATTAAGTTCAGAATCCTTAAGGGCCGGTTCTACAAAGCAGGTATATACCACGGATAAAGTTATACTTAGAATATCGTTGAAAAGAGCGTTCTACAATCGCCGTATAACTTTATTCTGGGGATAAACTATGGAATAGCTTATACCTCCGAACTCGGCCAGATATACTCGGAATATAGTTATTCTTGCTTTCTATTGGTTATCTCGTAGCTCTGTCCCTTTCAGAAACATAACCTATATTTGTTCTTGGTATTGTAACAGGCGTAACTGAGGCAATAGCGGCATTACGTGAACTTATATAAAACATAAAACTACCTGAAACAATTTGCATTCAGTCACCAGGTGGGAATCAACCAGTGACCAGTGATATACCGAAACCGTAAAGATTATTTCTCCTGGAATGTACAAAGTGTTTGTGATGCACATCAGCATATCTTCGAATAATGAACATAGTTGCACGTGGTTACACGGTCGCCTGGATCAGCACATGACCAGACAATTTTTAATAACAGCCGAATCAAGGGCAGATTACAAAGTAATGAATTTGACACTTGTACCACATTACGAGATAGCGAGTATGACAATACAAATATTTTAGTAATACCTTTAGATCATCCAAATACACCAAGAAAAGTTATTTTCAATAAACCGCATATTCGTACAAGAAATTGTGTAGAAAGAACATATGGCGTGTGGAAACACAGGTTTCCTATTCTCTCTTTGGGTATACGTTCATCACCAGAACATTCAAAAGCAGTTAGGTATATTTTTTCTCCTATTTTCAAACTAATTAAAGTAAAAATGTAAAAATGTTACTAGTATGTAAGTAAATTACAACTTGCGATAGGTTATATTATATGATCGAAGGTTAAAATAGACTGATTCCCGCTTTGCATTCTCAGTTACTTGAACTAAATCTGTGCGTTGGGTCTACTACCTGCTTTTTCGGCGTTTATACTCCGTATAGTTATCCCGCCGTTGTACAAGTGATGTAGGACGCTCGTATTTTTATACTCCGAATAATTCGAGGGATAAGATATACCGAGAATTACTATTCCAAACTTTATACTTGGATTGTAGAACCGGCCCTATAAAACATGTATATTACAACTGAAGAATTATTTACAATGTAAAATATGATTTTACGGTGAACCACCAATATTTTATTCGTGGTTGATGATTGATCATGACCATGACCATGACCATGGACCATAATCATAATGATTGTTGCTTTTCATAGAATGACGGGTATTATTATACCACGACGTAGGTACATACGGTGTGAATTGTATATAGTGCTGTTTAACCAATAACTTTTGTTTTCTAAATTTTTGTAGTGTATAATTTGATGGAATTCTGTTCCGTAATCATTTCAAATGCTTTCTCTCGTATATACATATACAGTGTGTGTGTGTGAGTTTGCATTACACACTCAGTGGCTTCGTAAATGTCAAGATATTAAAATTTTCAAGAAGTACTTCTAAGTGATTTTTTGTGCTCTTTTCAACCCTCTGGTTAAAAACGCTCTCATTAAAAAAACAAAAGAGCAGCGACATGTACGGTGATTTTTTTAAATGGAACACCCTGTATTTTATTTCATAATTTGAAATCCTATCAAATTCTGAACATGACACCGTTTTTATTTTTTCTTAAAAATGATAAATAGCAATACAAAAAATTATAGGTAGTAGGCCATGGATTGCACAATTATTGAAAACAAAGCATGCTTATGAAGAAAAAAGTTATGCAAATAACTCATAACTTTGTTAATGATATTCTTTTCATTTATTTCAATAAATATTTTGTTTCAATTGTACAATCCAGAATAAATATTCTGTAAACTTCGCTAGTACCGATAATTTTTTGTGTTGCTATTTATCATTTTTAAGAAAAAATAAAAACGGTGTCATATTCAGAATTTGATAGGATTTCAAATTATGAAATAAAATACAGGGTGTTCCATTCATCAAACTACTAATGTTTCCCACCCTGTATATCTTGAGTCCCGCAGACTGTAAACTTTACCTACTTACTTTTGTGCAACAATATTAGCGAATAATATTATCAGGTTTTTACATTGAAGAATACATTAGCATTTATAGCCTACCCTCTCAAATAAAATCCTAAATAATATCCTCCGCTACGCGTCGTCCGGCAACCCTTTCCCTCGTTCCAAAAACATGTATTTTTTGTACTAGTTAAACAAATAACTATTAATATCTGTTGCATTCAAAACAAGTTGTAAACCTATTTACTATATCAGTCATAATCCGTATTTTCAGTAATTCAGAAACACCGAAGATTATTCTCAATTCTTGGTAAATAGGTTCAGGACAGGTATGCTTGACCGTTGCCAATTACCAATCACTGCCAATATGGTCAGCCAATAGAATTGTTAGAAACTCACCCTTCCAATATTTGCCTATGTAGGTACATAAATCTATGATTAAGTAATCCAGTGAATTAAGAAGGAGTATTTTTCAAACCATTGTGACCACCACATTAGAGCTCTCGAAGTGTAAATCAAGACAGTGCTCACATAACAAGTGTATATTATAATTTTGTGTAAATTCGATTTTGTTCGTGTTTCTCGGGATGTAAACTAAACCAACTAAACTATAAGTGATAGAAGTGTCTTGAGTTGCGAGTGGTACTGATAAATGGTATTACAGCTTTAATAATTTTGTGATAAATAAGTATTTGTTAAGTGCTGTGGAAATATGGAAGACTATTTTGATAGTTTTCCTGAAGATATAACAGAATGGGAAATGATTAGAGAAATGATTGACCTTGATTTAGAGAACCAAATTCCCAATGAATCCCATAAAAAAGACCGCAGTGTTCAACTTCTTCCCAGAGAAGATATTATTTTTTACGGAACAATCCCAAAAATGGAACACAGAGTTTATACAAAATGTAAAGAATGTAGGCAAGTTTTCAACCCGAGGCACATTTTGTCACATAAAACATGCTCTGGAAAGGCCCACTTATCATCCACACCCCAAAGTCTCAAAAAGAAAGTAAAAAGTAAAGCCAGTAGTAACAAAAAATCACATTCAAGTTCATCTCCACTTCCTGTTTTCAAGAAACGTTCTTCTCCGCCAACAACAGTATCTTCAGCCGTAGTTCCCAAATCAAAATCAGCATCAACAAAAGTCTCTTCAAAAATGTCAAAGATCTCCACTGTTTCCGCCACTTGTTCTACCCATACAATAACAACATCGACAAAACCAGAATCCCGTGTATCTTCTGGTTCCTCACAATTCTCAAAATCTAACGCCGTTCATTCCCCAAAATCTCCTTCAAAGTCTGTATTGAGTGCAGCATATTCGCCTAAATCGTCATCTAAAAATGCTGCAAGTGCTGAAACAACAACCTCAAGCTCAGCGTCATCATCTAGTTCAAGTAGTAGTAGATATAAAAAATCCCGGAAAAGCAATAACAACACAAAAGTTACTAAAGAATTCGACCCCGATGTTCACTGGGAAGTCATTAAAGTCGATAGGGGGCCTTCGAACCATAGAATTCTGTTGCGAAAATTAGTTCCGGGTCGTAGTAAGGATATACACCAGCTGATTGCTGAGGAAAAATCTGCAAAGGAGAAAGAACTGAAGCATGGCTCCTCATCTACCTCTTATATCTCCCCAAATGGAGAAGAAAAAGACATGTTTTGCCAAAATACTTCTTACGTACCTATTGTGGCGACCATTGCCAGCACCATTGATTCAACTCCCGCTACTTATGTACATATCATGCCTAAGGCTAGTATTGCAGCTACTAGTAGGCCAACTACCTCAATTCTTACTGCTAAGTTAAATATGACTGATACTGAAAATAAGTCCACAAAGACCTTGGATGGAGGTTTTCTGACACGTATTCATAATGGTTCTCAAGACAGCAGTATTGAACCAGATCCTGTAGTTTATATGCCAATGAGTCCAATTTCTGTAGTGACTTCAGTTCAAGAGTTAGATGCGACTGATAAAGAAAATAAATCCACAAAAACCTTGGATGGAGATTATATTACAAATATTCTTAATAATACTCAAGACAGTGCTATCGGAACCGTTCCTGTAGTTTATATGCCAATGAGTCCAGTTTGTGTTCATCAGGTAAATTCAACTGATATGGAAAATAAGTCCACGAAGAGTACGAAGCCATTGGATGGAGGTTATCAGACGAGTATTCCTAATAATTCTCAAGACAGCGCCATGGGAACAAATCCTGTAGTTTATATGCCAATGAGTCCAATTCCCGTTGTTAGCCCAGTTCAATTTGTGCAAATAGGGAAGAACATGACATGCCTAGAGTCACCCCAGTCTGCTGTGAGCGCTGCCTTGACTTCAAACCAGTCAACATTACTGACAATTCCTAATCAACAGCCTAATGTGAAGATGTACGATTTCCACCCAAAACTAGCAGCAGTCCCATCGTACGGTACGAAAAAGGTGGGCGGAGCCATCCTTATTTCTAACCAACGCGTAGAACGCCAAAGAAATCACATACTCAGGGCTATGAGCACTAAGCGGGAAACGGTGAATAAAGTGCAGGGTGATAGGGCTTTATGGTTATTCAATCACACGAATACACCACACAGACCAAATAATTTAAAAGTAAAAAGTGCGAGTAAAGTGAATTGTAAGAGACCTGCCGTAGATAAGTTAAACGATGCGAGTGATAGCAAGCGATTGCGCTTAGGTCCAAACGTTAATGGATTCATCAGCCCCAATCCAACAGCTGTATACAAGAAAAAATCGCTCTGCTTAATATGAAATGAACTTCATCAAATTTAGTTCAATGTGTTATTTGTATAATTTATATACTTCATGTTTTTATTTTTTATTTTGTTGTTTTTATATGTGGTAAAAAATGTTTTAATTGTGTGTAAAATACATTTTATATATATGTAAGGTTCTAGTTTCTTTACCTATTCCAGTGAATTTGTTGCTGTTACATTTTTTTTTTTTTTTTTTGTAAATGAGGGGAGTAGTTTGCCCAAAATTTATCGATAATATAAAAGGGGTAATTCTCGGTCTGTATTTTACTACTTTATTTTTTACTAATTTTAGGAACGGTTGTCAAAAATGATGGTATCAATATTTGCTGTGTTCAATTTTATTTTTTTATATGTTAACATAGAAAAGTAGATGTGATATTTTTTTACAAACATTAAACTAATTGTTTCCACAATTTTACACTACAGTTATACTGCTTTACAATAGGGTTTCATAGGACTACAGCTAAGTTGTGTAATTGATCGGTAATTTACTAACATCCAGTCCCAATGTGTGTAAATTTGAGGAAAATTTGAAAATCTGACATTGATATTTTGAATATCACCACAGGGTTAACCGCCATCACTGAAAAATGGCTACTAAGTATTTTTACTTACAGGGTGAACCAATTAAATAATTAATTTTTTCAATTCATTTGGTAAACTGTGCACAGTAAAAAAATACAAATGGTAAAATTACCAAGTGGTAATCGTAATGTTCCGCAGTGTTATTTTTAACAGGAACTGGGTGGCATAATAACTAAACCTTTAGAACTCATATTACACGAACGATATACCCGCCAAGTTTGTAGAAGTACTCATAAATTGTACTAAAATTTACAAAATCGTGTGTTAAAAATGAATCAATTACTTTTATGTAATGTAATAATACACTGATATGTCTAACACTGCCAAGTGTGGACTATATACACACTGATGAGTGTTAATTCAGTGTTAAAATTACTCGGTTTTTTTTACTGTGTAACCCAAAACATTTGGTCTTCGAGCAGCCGGATATTTTACCGGTTAACAAATATAAATACAGTTTAGTGTGTGTTAAAAACTGTGGCGTTAAGCAACCGTTAACAATAAAATCGGAACGACGAGCATCACGAAGCATTTAAAACATATTCATTACATAACTTCCATACTCCGAAGTTCAAACATTCATTCACCAACCTACTACATTGGAGTCTACAAGATTTGTGTCAGATCCGCACAGCTATATTTAAGTAATCCAGAATTTTAAGGAGTATTTTTCAAACCATTGTAACCATTACATCAGAGCTCTCGAAATGCAAATCGAGACAGTGCTCACATAACAAGTATATATTATAATTTTGTGTAAATAGATAGCATTTTATTTACTAGTGCAAATTCATTTCATCATCAAAAAATATTATCTGTTTCTAACACAACCACCAGTACCACAACAATATACTATGTATTAAATAACAAACTAAGTACTATAAAAACGTTTAAGGTTTACTTATTTCTGATACAATTTAAACTTTAAATTAAAATAAACTTTACCGAGTCCTCGGTTGGATACTTGTGAAACATCTTTTTAATCATAGCTGTAAAACACTTTTAATGATTCGATTTTGGACAGAGATTTTTCTACATATATTTCCATATATCGCCAAAATTTTTAAACTCGAATATCTCGAAAACCATAAAAGATACAAATAATATAAAAATACTGTGTGATAGTGTTTTTTACGTGGAATTCAGCGGTGATATTGAAAATTTCACGGGCATCTTAGTTTTTGAGAAAAAAAATAAAGTTATGTTTTGTTAAATGGCAACCATAGTTGGCTATGATATCAATAAAAAGCTTATTTTTTTCTGATTTCAAAAATATAATATTTAATATACCTTTCTCTTTTCTTTTGTTTACTGTAATGAACAAATAATTTATTAACATAGTAAGCTATGAAAAACAAACGTAGATCAGTAAACAACAATAAAATATAAATATCAGGTCACACTAAAGTCACATTATAAACGTCAAAATTAAACGTTCATCTTATAATAGTTATTGTGAAATGTACACAAACCAAGAAAACTACAATTTATTAAATATTATATTTTTGAAATCAGAAAAAAATAAGCATTTTATTGATACCATAGCCACTATGGTTGCCATTTAAAAAAACATGACTTTATTTTTTTTCTGAAAAACTAAGACGCCCGTGAAATTTTCAATATTACCGCTTAATGCCACGTAAAAAACACTATCACACAGTATTTTTATTTTATTTGTATCTTTTATAGTTTTCGAGATATTCAAGTTTAAAAATTTTGGCGATTTTCAGTTTTTTCAAAATATCTCGAAAAGTTGAAAATTAAAATTAAATTTGAAGGAGGCACTGAATTCCTCTTGTAATTCTGCCCAATTTTGTTAATTTAACCAATTCTCTATCTCCACTATTAACAAAGTTAGCCATGTAAGGAGATAGATAATGGGCACCCTGTATAGTGGAATCTCTTAATAAAATTGAAAATTTATACATATTTACACATTCAAATTCCTCAACATCCTCACCAATATATTGTAATAGGTACTTAATTTAATAGTGAGAAAAGATATAGGTATTAGATATAGCCAATCATGCGCATGAAAAGAGTATCTCAGTCACAACTACTCTTCGTCAGTCATATTACTCTTATCGCCTGGTAGAGTGTTTTCAATAAATCCTGGTTTATTGTCACGTTCTCGTGCGAAATACCTCCAACCGTCCGCCACTGGACACACGCATGTTTCGCAGTCCGAGAGTACACGATGAAGAACAAACATGCCAGATCGAAAGCAATATATCGTAGCTGCGGCGGGCTGGATTGGAGCAATGTCCGTCAGATAATGCTAAAGGACGAGCAATGTGTGTACCAGACTCGCCAAACGGCGGGCATAAGGAAAATGTATTAATTTAACTGCTTCTTTGTAATTTTGATGGACACCGGTGGACAAAGGCGCGTTAAACATAATTCGCGTGACTGAAACGTCAAATCTTTTAAAGGGACACTCCAAAACACTATCTAGTGTTGGATGCTATATCTATTGTGAACCGTTTTACTATTCAGCAGGTGGCCAGTTGCCTCTGGGTTCAGAAATCTACTCGCCAATCTCCCTTAGCTCACTAGAGTCCAAACAATGTTTATGAAAGAACATTATTTTCATTCGAACATATCCATTTCACTCAGTACCTTCCAATTTTTCTGTTTAGAAACTACTCCCAATGTCTAAGCGTAATAATTATGATAAGGTTTCAAGGCCCAGTATTTATAATTTTCTGCTTCAACTTACATCCCCAGCAATCACCTACCACTGCGAATAGCTGGTTCTTGTCTTGGGATTGAAAACATTTTGATATCGTCTTCTATCAAGTTCATCACAAGCTTCGGGCCCTGCCTTTATCCTTTGCTTCTAGAGCCATCTATAAACCATTCCAGACTCTATCAATGCAATTTCCATGCATCTATAAACCATTCCAGACTCTTATTTTCTGCAATTCAACAAGCCATTTGAATCTCGGCTAACTGATGGGAGTTCAATCAATTCAATGGGAATTCAAGCAATCTTTTAATCATCACGTCAGCAATCATCACTAACATAGGCTCTCACATCAATTAGTTCTGATCTTGGAATATTTCCTTCCATAGGAAGAGCGTATCAATTATTGTTGTTCCTGATCAGCCACACTGATATCTTTGATTTTCTCTCCAGTATCGAGTGGCGGCAGATGTTTTATAAAACCAGAGCTGCTGCTGCTGGAGCCAGCGACATAGTCCCATTACATCTAGGATGCGACCGTGATTTTGTTTATTGCTCTGTAATATATTATGATTTTAAATGAAGAGAGGACACCACCTAAAGTATAAGACCTCTGTAAATATTTGGTAATACTGCCCTGGCAGTGGCAGTTTTATGATACAAGCGCTGAGCCCACGAAGCTCGGCTTAAAAGTTCCCCAAAGCTACTAATCAAATTAGCGGCGAAATTTACTGATTGCCGTACATAATGGTGAACGGAGATGTAGTAATTATTTTATTACAATGGCATCCAGGCAAGATTAGGAGCATGAGCGGAATACAGTTTTATACCCCTTATTCTCCCAGACAATGAAAATTCAAATTTGTATCTACAATGAGAAAGATATATTTTTAGATACAGGAAGATAAGGTAAGATGTGATCACTTTGCGTCTCGAGCAGCCAATTTTCTAGTTTTGTTTATAAAAAATCTAAAAAACAATTCAAAACAAATTAAAACGGTGTAATACCTGTGGCATTAGCACTATAGCTATCTATGAAATAATGTATGAGGTAAATATACTATAATGGCTCATAACTTAAGGATGAAATAATTTAGAAATGTATACCTACCTACTATAAAAAAAAACAAAAAAACTCACTAATTATGCAATGAATTAACATCTGATTTTTTTGTTGGTTTTATGGTGTTTCTTTTTTTAATACAGTACGTATTATTGATGATAAGTGTATTTCGAACTTGATTTTTGATCAGAGAATTCAAGTAGAGATATGTTTCATTTTTTTTCTATCTATTTGAGAACATTTTAAAATGTTACCTATTTATCTGTAAATCTGTAAATCTGTAAATAATTCTTTAATTACAGAATCTTAATTTTGAATTCACAAACTCTACTTTTCCAAATTTCTTTCAATTTACATAATAACAATAAGTTTAGTTACCATTTAATTACAATATTAAACAAATAGTTTAATAAGAACAGATTCATGGCATACCGCTCTTTCTCCCCTTATTTTTTTAAACACAAAATATTTTCAAATTTGGCGTGACGGAAGTATTTGTTAAAGGCCACTTTTTGACATAAAAATTTCTCCCGTTTCCGATTTTTCCGGAAGTAATACCAACTCTCGATTTTTATATAGAACACCCTGTATATTATTATTGTTTTGGAATCTACGTCATTTTCTAAATTCAAAGATGTCACTTATGTGACATTTCAGCTGTCAAATTACTTTTTGGACTCTATTTTACTTTTGAATTTAGAGTGCCTTGACCATCCCCGATGAATTCTAATAATGGATCAAAACAACTATAAAAAATAGAGAAACATTCCATTTCTCTACTTACGGGGTGTTGAAATTCTTGAAAGTGATTATAGAGCTGAAACTAGTTTTTTTAAATAGTACCATAATGGTGCTAAGCAGGGCCGCGCCAACCCGGGGGTGCAAGGGGTGTGTGGCACCCGGGCGTCACTTTCCAGGGGGCCGCAAAACACACCGTTGGTTGTTAGTAGCAGACGTCAGTCAAGATATATCTCTTCCTCTTTTTTACATTTTATTTTTGTCCGTTAGTTAGACCAGATACCCTTAGTAAATAGGTACTTTCTAAGATCTCAGTTGACTCAGTGACGGTAACCTCTAGCGAAAGATCTTTCTCAAAATTAAAAATAAAAAAAAATTGCCTGCGTTCTTGCATGGCACAAGACAGACTGTCTCATTTAGCTGTAATAAGTATCGAAAGTCAAATTTCAAAAACCTAGATATGTCTGATTTGGTTGAGGAATTTGGAAGAAGGAAGGCCCGAAAAATTATTTTTTGAATAATGACTTAAGAAACTAAGTATTTAAATAAAAAGTTTCTGTTCTTAGCTCTGTTTTGTTTTTAATATTGTTGGTTTTTTGTTAATTATTGTTGTTGTTTTTAATATTGTTTGTTTTTTGTTAATAGTTGAAGAAAAATTCATTTATTTTTATTATTATTAATGTTTATTTATATTTCCATATTTATTTTATCGAATTATCGCTCCATTATTTGGTCATTAACCTAGAATACTGCTAGGGCGGCGGCAAAAGTTCCACACCCCGGCGGCAGCTACCCTTGGCGCGGCCCTGGTGCTAAGGTACCATTGGAAAGTACAATAATTAATATGCAATCTATCCAGACGCTTATTTTATCTGAGGGACCAACAAACCTGAAATTACAGTTGAGAGAAGGCATTTTAAATTCAAAAGTAAAATAAAGTCCAAAAAGTAATTTGAAAGTGAAATATCACTTAGTTATATCGTTGAATTTCATAAAATGAGGTAGATTTAATAATAAATATAATAATATACAGGGTGTTCCATATAAAAATCAGGAGTTGGTATAACTTCCGGTAAAACCGAAAGTGGCAAAAAGGTAAATTTTTATGTCAGAAAATAATCTGTGTAGCACTGTATTGTAATACGAATGAGCGTTTTACAATGGGCGTAATATACACTATTTTTCCAACGCCAAACTAGCTACATACAGTTCATAAAACTTTCTAACAATTTATTTAATATATTACGTTGAAAAAATGACATTTTCACATTTGATGTTGGCGTTTAAATATAAATCAATTTAGAAATTGCATTTGCAATTCACGTTTCCATAGCCACACCATTATTGTGCACTACTCCTAATAAATGTGGTTTCTAAACATTTTTACTCAAATATGTTACGTGTAATATTTCCCTTAAAAATTATTATGTTCTCATTGATTATCCGTTAAACAAATTATACGACCGACAAAGCTTGTAAGAAAAAAGGCCATTTTGACGTTAATTTAATGTGCTCTGATCAACTCGCCCAAATATTTGACTTTGTCTTTTAAGGTTTCCATATAAAAGAGGGGCACAAAGGAATTTATAATGAACAAAAATCATCAAAGGAGAAATTACTACGACCTATACTTTTCTTCCAGCTTATTTAAGTTGGAATTCGTCAACAACATTTGATTGTTTACTTACTAGGCATGCGGATTGTCAAATAAAACTGTTACCGAATAAAGAGACTGGATATTAAAGAGAAGCAATCGTTGATTCAAATAAACTTAAAGTCAAGACCAGAATTAAGCAAAGTGGAATGACCGGAAAAAGAGTAGATCTGTGTTGTCACATTAATTTCTAAAGTATTCTTATTTAAAACAGGAAACGTATTAATTACCTCATTTACCCATTTTTTTACTATTGTACCTTATTAAAGCAAACACAATGTTTAATACTAGTTAAATTTGTCTTTTACTTAATAATATCAAGGCATTTCCGAATATGTGGTAACTGCGAAAGTCGTAAAGTTGACGACAAGCTATTCATCCTTATTTAACATACATATTATTGCATTTGCGCTTTCTTTTTTCTGAGCTTCAACGACGTTGATTGGTCGAATCAGGAACCAACAAGCGACTGCGCTCGAGGTAGTAGGGAAACAGTGGCGTGATGTTGGGTTATTTCGGGTGCGTTTCTTAACGATAAAAATTTGTGGTAAAATTATCAGTGTCTTTGTGTCAGTGTTTATACTTATTTGTGTTAGTTGAAAAAGTGGAAGTGCATATACTAGAAGTATTCTATAGAATAGTATACGAGTATATATTAACTGAAATGTGCCCAATGGTAAAACAGAATACGCAACGCCCATGCATCTACGCATTTTACCAGATCGGCGAGGTCATTCCACTTTGCTTAATTCTGGTCTTGACTTTAGATTCATGAAAGGCAGGGGCACTTAAAATACAGAAATTGAGTGAAGCCTGCTCAAAAAAATTATCACCCTCCGTACGACTGTGATTCTTATTCGATTACATTATCATCATTTAAATTCCGTCAAAGTGATACAAAAAAGAGACGCCCATTAATTCACTGCCCCCGATGGAAGTTTATTCTTAAGAAGTACATAATTTCATCCGAGATAATTTTACTTCCAAATTTAGAAGAATCATCATCCCTCAATCTCCCAAATAAACGAGTTACGTCTCCAAGTGCCGTCTCTGTCATTATTATTCTGTCGGCAGTACCGACGAGTCTGGCGAAATATCGAATCAATACAGAATTTCCACCGCCTGCTATGTAAAATATGTAAACAGAGGAATATTTGAACGCTTCAGTTTTTGTTTGGTTATTTTCATCGGAATAGGAAGTGTTCTGTAATGAAAGCAGAGCCGTGCGTAGGAAAAAAATCTGTGATTTTAAAAACACCAACTGCAGCCTATTAGTTTACAAGGTAGAGCCCGTTCAACGGCAGGACTTGATGAGCTTAATAATTAAATGGGATTGATCACCCCTCATCAGGGATTCCCCCCGTAGAACAGAAAATAACATGAATAATAATTGGCGATTCCAAATTGAATGCGCCCTCTGCATGAAAATATTTGAACCTACTTGAAAGGTAATTTTTGGAGGTTTATTGCTGATATAACGATAAATAACATGTATTTGCGTTTGTTTCACGTAATGATTTAGTGGTGCTTGTGATTTTTTGGTATTATAAAGTTAAAAACGACGTGATTAGAATTTGTACATCTTTATTTTTCCATTTTAAAATGGCATTCAAAAGAAATCAGCACAACACAAACTGCCGTGTTTATGGGTGTCATTCCACAAAACGTGTCAATAGAAGTATTTAAGATAGAAGATAAGTATAGAAGTTTGGCGCCAGTATAAGAAACTGTTTCTCACTCATTTCTCCAAAGGGTATGTAACAATTTATTAACAGAGAACACATTTATTTACACAACATAACCACTTTGTTGCAGTTTGTCTATACTTTTCTATTATTAGTCTTATAAAAACAGAATATATTTTAATTTAAACATTATTTAACAAAAAACAAGCACTAATATGGTATCACCATACTGTTTATCACACTTATTTTAGCCCAAAATGTAAGTAAACAAAAACTGGGGTACCTGTTTCAACCCAAAATATTCATATAATTAGCAATGAAGCACTTATGGGACGTTTGACTTTTACCACTCTTTTTATCCTTTATTTCACCCTAACTAGCATATGAAGTCACTATATTTATGGCAGTTGAATGCTAAATTGCTAGATGATGTGATATCAAATGCAAAATTTGTACTCGTCTTCCTCCATATTTGTTTACGTAAGTGCAATCATTGGTAATCTGAATTGCCAATAGTCATGGCCTTTCTTTATACTAAGAGAACAGTTTACATAGTTTGTTTAATATAAAACAACCATATTTCTAATAATATTTTTAGCTAAACAATTAAATTATGTATAAACAGATGATTTGGAAGACATTATTTTCGTATTAATACTTGATTAAAAGAAACACTGCATTGAGAAATCTGACCTGATCTCCGTTCATTCCTAACACAGATACAGCGAAACATGTGCTTTGATCTGCTGAAGAGAGTAATATAGCTCTCAGGAGGGTCCTTGGCTTCGTAATGGATTTAGGCTGAACTAAGGGTTATAAAGATTAAAGGTATTCACAAAAGATCCTGTATGTCTATGTGACAATGAGTATCGAACAACCGATCCGATAATTTAATCTCAATCACTGAAAACTGAAATGAATAGACTAGTCAGGTATAGAAATGTCAGGTTTCCTTTTTCATTATTCGCATGGTTCATGAAGAAAACAGAGTAGATTGAGATTTCGGTGCCTCTCAACTGTAGTGAAAACTGATAGCATTTTAGACAAAATTAGCTCACAGAAAATACGCTGTCAAGTGCTATCAATAGGCCAGTCACCATAGACACAAAAATCGCGTTAGGTCGCAAAAAAAAATGCAGAGTTCTGATTTTTCGGAATGTTGTTAGGATAGGTACCAATAGTGTAAAATCAAGTTTGCAGCTTCGAAAGACCTGTGCTAACTGTGTGGTGCTTGAAAAACCTTTCATTTTTCGGACTGTTTTTAGTTTTTGGCTTATAACTTCTAAATGGTGCATCCTACGGAAAAAGTCGCCCTGTATAATTTTAAAGCAGACTTAATTTACTAAATTGAGTGCAACCGCAGCTCCATAAGTCTAATAGGTCCCGAGATACAGGCACTTCAAAAATTAGCCATTTTTTCCAAAAAGTTCGAAATTGTTGTTTTAGCCGTCTTCCAAGCGAAATATCGGCTAAAATACTTAGAGGCCTACGAGGAAAGTAATGGGAAATGAAGTTGTAGAGCAGTTATTTAGCTTTAATTTAAGCATAAGCGGAGCACTGTAGGGTCAATAGTTCCCTTGTTATCAGGAAATAACAAAAAATTAAGGAAAATGTGATTTTTTTTAAGAAATGGAGTCTGACGGATTGCAGGACTGTTGTAAAGGAAAAGAAAGACAACTCAGTTATCCGTAGGATGCACCATTTAGAAGTTATAAGCCAAAAACTGAAAAAATAAACTTTTTGGATTGAAAAATAATAAAGTGGTTCGAGTAATGCCAAAGCGATCCAAAAAAATCTTTTCATTCAAAATAGAAACATTTTTAAAAAGGTTCTTATCTCGGTTCTTATGCTCCTTATAATAATAATAATAATACATATTGCCCATAGTGTAGTTGTTTTCGGCATCTCCTTCAGTAGGATTGTCTTCCTTAAAGACAATAGAGGACACTGCTGTAATGGCACCTGCGGAAAAGTAGGTCGTTATCTGTCTGTCAATTTGACAATAATTGTTAGACAGATAGTAGCACAGACCCAAAGAGGGCACTGCGGTATGTTTCTCACCACTACTAATACTCTTATTCTAGTTATTGAAGAACTCCCTAAGTAGTTCTAAGCAGGGCCTGGGAACTCTTATGGGAGTTTTGTAGACAAATTGATTAGTTTCACTACATCTCACCAGAGAGCTTTTCACAAAAAAAATTGAGCATCTGCCAACTTTGATTACTGCCAATCATAAGAAAATAAAATATGCTAATAATCATATACGTAGATGTCAAAGACAACTGTCAGTTTATGTGTAAAAATTATGAAGTGCCTTATCTCAATTTTTATTTTTTATTTATCCTGAATTACCTATATGTATTAGCTTGAATTGTAGTGAATTGTGTCTCAGTATATTTAGCGACATTTCTTCGGATTTCAAAGCAAACAGATTAACAGTAAAATGCAGTTAAGTGTGCAGATTGTATGAAGATAAATAATTGTTCTCATGGTTTAAGAAGGTAAAAGAAAAATTAGTTAATGTGATGTGTTTTATAAATTTTGAATGTCGTAGGATAATATACACTTTCAAAAGTATGGAGTCTGTATTGTGTGAAAATAAATAATTTTTCTAGATGTCTGAATAAAACAGGAAGAGAAAATCGAATAGATTTCAAGTGTAGTATAGCGATTGTTGTTTAATTGAAACAACAAAATTGGGCAAATATATTATTATAATTTAAAAAAAAAAAAAGGTTTTTCGAACACCACTCAGTTAGCACAGGTCTTTCAAACCTGCAAACTACACCAGAATTATCCAAAAATTTAAAATTTTCTGAAAATTTTGAAAATTTTTAATTCCTGGATAAATTTGAAATTAGTACCAAACGATAGCTTATGAAAAGTTAAGATAGGAATGTGCAAACCGTTTTGCTTGATCTCAAACCGTTTAGATTTTACAGGGTGTCAAAGTTGCAAAAATGTCAATATTCACCCGTCAATATTTCAAAAACAGTTTAAGTTAGGTATAGGGAAGGCTGATGAAAGTCCTACTAAAATCAAGGGTTTAGTTCGAAAAAGCAATAAAAAATATATATTTCCATTTAGAAAAACGAAGTTGGTACCTGTCCAGGAAAAACTGAACACCCTGAATATGTAAATATATTTTCATTTTGTGCAGCTCGGGATATTAGACAACCCTGTAGAAAAAAAAATTAAGTTATCTCTTTTATTAACCCAGATATTGGACTTACGCGCACTAGGTGGACACCCTATATAAACAATTCTTGTCAGAACAGAAATCTACAGTAGATATTCTTTTTCAACATGTATACAGAGTCATGGAAACTTTTCTTATAAACTCAAAGTTTTTGACCTCTACTCTATTATTTTATTCTAGAACGAAGTGTCAAGAAAAGCAGATAAGCAACAAGGCAGTCTTCAGAACGTCCCCAGTAACTTCCCGAGCACGCCCTGAGATAATAAACCTGGGATTTATTGTCTTTGTCCAATATATTACTTTTACCTCTTTGCTACCTTCCTAAACAAAAGCAATCTGGTTTCAGTAATCTATATAATATATAAAGATCGACTATCTAAAGCTATTGGTCCTGAATTCAGTTTTCCTTGATATAAAACTCATTCACGACTGTCACGTCGTGTGATTCGAAAGAAATGGATAATTATACGGAAAGAAATATACAATAAATTTGTACAGAAATAATTTCTACGAAAAAGTACAATCTGTTAGTAGTGGTGAGAAACACACCATAGTTCCCTCTTTGGGTTTTTGCTAGGAAATCACGTCGCAACATCGTTCATCGATTCCACTACCTACGGCACTCTGACGAATGAAAGCGGTCAGTGTCTGGTGGTTGGTGTCGACTAAGTATGTGGCGAGTTCCATGAAGATGCCAGAGTAATGCAACGTCAGTAGGGGCACATTGTCCGTGGAGTAGTTATTTTCGGCATCTCCTTCAAATAAATAAGTAGGATTATCTTCCTCAAAGACAATAGAAGTCACTGCTGTAATGGCGCCTGTGTAAAAGCAGGTCGCCATCTGTCTGTCAATTTGGCAATAATTGCCAGACGGATAGTAGCAAAAACCCAAAGAGGGCACTACGGTGTGTTTCTCACCACTACTAACATTCACGATGGCCATTAGGCAATCATGTCGCAACATCGTTTATGATTCCGCTGCCTATGGCACTCTGACGAGTGCATAATAAGCACGAAACCGGTCAGTGTCTGGTGATTTGTCTCGATGAATGATGTGGCGACTTCCATGAAGATGGCAGAGTAATGCAACGCCAGTCGGGGCACATTGGCCGTGGAGTAGTTGTTTTCGGCATCTCCTTCCAACACAATCTGTATTTGAGTATAATACATAATGATGTATAATGTATAATGATGTATTGTCTTCAAATTTGTGTTTCAAATGCGATGTTTTCTTAGATTTAAATTAATATATTTTTTTATTTTTCTAAACAAACTGGTATACCAACATAGATACTTATGCACATACTTATCAACTTATCTAATACATATTTAAAAAAGTAGCAAGTTGGATATTTGCTCTGTTTTTCTTATGTTCTTACATTACTTTTTATCACAATTTTCTATTGAGTGCGTAACCAGTTTTCGAACATTTTTAGGCCTGTATATCAAA
The DNA here is from genome assembly GCA_963924545.1 of Pogonocherus hispidulus. Lineage (NCBI taxonomy): Eukaryota > Metazoa > Arthropoda > Insecta > Coleoptera > Cerambycidae > Pogonocherus > Pogonocherus hispidulus. Next base: position 9,742,498 of record OZ004698.1, read on the forward strand.
TATCAAGCATGGATATATTGTAAGCATGCTTAATTTCCATGTTCCCGGAACGGCCTCAAGTCATTCAAATTTATTTTATTTGCCATTTGCCAACTCCACGGACAAACATCAGGAAATTTTCTCCTTTAAGCAATATCTGTAACTTTTATAATAATTCGTCCTTCGATATTTTTTCTTGTTCGATTCCTTTTATAAAAATTTTAAATTTGTAACCGTTTCTTTTATTTTAATGTTGGCCTTATTTTCTTTTCTTAGCTCTTCTTACTCATATTTGCTATGCTTGTACAATATTGTAATTTTATTTGATACGTTTTGTCAATCTTTTGTTTTAGTGTTTTTATATTTCTCTGTGTTTTATGTTGATTATGTTAATTATGTCCATTGTTTTGTTATATTATTGTAAAATTATTTTCCCATTCTAGTACTGGACCGACAACAATAGCAATTAACATTCTAGATTATAGATATTCGGACCTATATGAAAATGCTCCAAAATTTTAAACGTAACCTATTCTGATCTGCTGTCAAGATACTTAGAACCATAGATTAGGTTAGAGGTAGATAGGAATCTGCAATGTTGCTAAAAAATGACGCGGATAACGACATCTGTAGAGATGTAGTGGAACTTTTTTAAAAATTTTGTACAGAATCGCCCTACCTTTGTAACATATTTAACTTTTTTAATGAAGATAAAAACAAATAAAACTACAACAAGTATATTCTTGCATATTTTGTATTACAATATTTACAATATATTCGTAAATTATCAAATTTATCAATTTGATAAAAATACCTATAATGATAAGACCATAATATATTTGCCCAATTTTGTTGTTTCAATTAAACAACAATCGCTATACTACACTTGAAATCTATTCGATTTTCTCTTCCTGTTTTATTCAGACTTCTAGAAAAATTATTTATTTTCACACAATACAGACTCCATACTTTTGAAAGTGTATATTATCCTACGACATTCAAAATTTATAAAACACATCACATTAACTAATTTTTCTTTTACCTTCTTAAACCACGAGAACAATTATTTATCTTCATACAATCTGCACACTTAACTGCATTTTACTGTTAATCTGTTTGCTTTGAATTCCGAAGAAATGTCGCTAAATATACTTAGACACAATTCACTACAATTCAAGCCAATACATATAATTCAGGATAAATAAAAAATAAAAATTGAGATAAGGCGTTCACTTCATAATTTTTACACATAAACTGACAGTTGTCTTTGACATCTACGTATATGATTATTAGCATATTTTATTTTCTTATGATTGGCAGTAATCAAAGTTGGCAGATGCTCAATTTTTTTGTGAAAAGCTCTCTGGTGAGATGTAGTGAAACTAATCAATTTGTCTACAAAACTCCCATAAGAGTTCCCAGGCCCTGCTTAGAACTACTTAGGGAGTTCTTCAATAACTAGAATGAGAGTATTACTAGTGGTGAGAAACATACCGCAGTGCCCTCTTTGGGTCTGTGCTACTATCTGTCTGACAATTATTGTCAAATTGACAGACAGATAACGACCTGCTTTTCCGCAGGTGCCATTACAGCAGTGACCTCATTTGTCTTTAAGGAAGACAATCCTACTGAAGGAGATGCCGAAAACAACTACACCACGGGCAATATGGCCCGACTGGCGTTGCATTACATCGGCATCTCCATAAGAGTCGCCACATCCAGTCCACTACCTATGGCACTCTGATGAGCGCAAAAATGCAACGCCAGTCGGGGCATATTGCTCGTGGAGTAGTTGTTTTCGGTATCTCCTTCAAATAAATAGAATAAGAGTAATTAAATTACATTTTGATCAGAAAATTAAGACTAATTAAAATTATTTATTATTTTCAAGAATTTAGATTAAAGATACTATGACAAACAAAGTGGTCATTAAGATGTGTTTTAGTACTTTAATTTGTTGTTTAACTGTAGAAATTTCGCCATCGCACGCCACTGACTTACGTGATCATCCACACTAAATATTACACTTTGTTCCCGAAATAACATTCCGACCCGGTGTCATTGACTGATGTTAACTTGCTACCCCGTCCTGAATTTTCACCACTGAAGGATTTATTTCCGTTTCACTCTTTGTTATCAGATTTTTCTGTTCGGTGTGTCCTTCGGAAGTATAAATAAAACAGTATGAGTCGCAATTTTACAAGCAGCAATACGAATATTTTTTAAAACGAAACATTTTAAAGCTAACTTTTAAAGCTTTAATTAATATGCGTTCTTTTTTAAATGGAAATGATTGAAATAAAAAAAATAACCATGAAAATTTCACACCTCCACTTTTTATCTAATCAGGTGTGTCAAATTTAGGTCGTTGCCAAGCCAACAAAAAGATTTCAGCGGATATTTCTTGACTTTATGGTACAAAAGCCAAATTATTCAATATTTTTTTACGTTTAGGAGATGAGTTTAAAATTCACATGAATATAGAAACTTGTCACCAGAATCATGTGTTGAATTTTATCTGAATTTCTGAAGGATTCTCCATTCCGAATGTGAACGCACCACAAGTTTTTTGAAGGTTAGACCTGTTGTATCCGTCAAACTCTCCAAATCCAATAAATAAATTATGAAATAAGCTTCCTTCGTAGTAATAGTTTCATATTTTCACGACAAAAAATAATGACTTTGAAATTCTAAATTAATTTTTTCTCGGTGTGAAATTTTCTTACCAAATATCCCAAGTGTACAAATTAATTGCCGGAAATTTTTTCGCGGTGGCGAATATTTATAGACGATTATTTTATTTAGAAAATAATAATTTTCAAAATATTCGCCATTTGGAAAAAAATTCCGGCAATAATTTTGCACTTTCGATATTATAAACGAAGGTTTTCCGTTGTTTGGACATAATTTTTTACTAACAATAAAATTATAGATCCTATTTGCTAATAGGTATACCTATTCTTAAAATGTATAGTTTAATATGCAATAGAACAGCACCTTGGCTTAAATAGTAAACCATATGGCATGGGGTGTCCCTTAAAAAAATATCTGTGACAACATATTCGGTGATGATGGCGTCACGAGAAAGAAGGATATTTTCGAAATATTTTAATTTATCCCTATTATTGAATATACTCCAACCTGCTGTTCATTCTGAAGATGTCTGCAAAAGTGCATAAGCTAAATTAAAATTATCAAGAGATATTTTTCGCTCATTGTAGTTTCTTTTGGGATTACACCACCTGTAAAATAATAAAAACCAGGAAACCAGAAGTAATCAAATTAACCATTGACTGATGGTTACCCTACACACTACAAATACACCACCACCTACACACTACAAATAAGTTACAGACATTATGACATTATCTTGAAAGGGGTTGGAACCTTTGGTGTGAAGATAACACTAACGTAGTTTTCCACAAAACAGTAGACAGCACTTGACGCGCGTTTCACCAACCAAGTTGGCATCACCTGAAGATGATTAAAACTGGAGATGAATATGACATTAAAAATATTTTTTGTATTTTTTACTTGCTTCAACTGCAGAAGTTGCTAAATCGAAAAAATTGAAATTTTTAAATAAGTGCCCTTTTTAAAATAAGATACTATCCTAAGGTTCATATAATATAATTTGAAATGTAAGTAAGTGCTATAAACGTTAGTGTAATACTTTAATTTTATCTGCAACCTTGTGATGCAAACGTTACTATTGAATCACACGCCAAGCCCAGAATAACACGGGTTCGATGTTTCATGAAAAATTCATTTGTCTTCCTTTGTAGGTACGTTACATCGATATGGAAGCGAATTACTATCGACTCAGTTTATTAACCTTTAATTAACCCGTCTTGGCCTACTTAGTTAATAATCCGATCCGATTCCGAAACGAGCATTGTGCATTTCTGTTCTCCACAACGAGTAGCGTCAGTCATTTGTTATATTTTAAATTATATCGGAACGTTCCCCCACACCCACCTGCATTGTTAAATATTTATTTTCCACACAACGGCCAACGTTGATTTATTGACTGTATGGCTTGACATGCACGTTGCCGCACAAATTTCCCAACGACCGCTATATTAAAATTCAGGAAGTCATCATAATCCAGGTAATTATTTATAAACAGACCAGTAGGACAAATAATGGATATGTAGTGCAAGTCCTCTTAGAAAAACAATAATATAGGTACTTCTGTAATAAAATCATTATTGTCAGGAGATCACGAAAGGTCATGTTGTTACTAGATTTAAGAAACATTTATGTCAATTTCGTGTCAGTAGTTATAATTAAATAATAATGAGACGTCATTTTTAGAAACGGAAATCTCTTATCGAACAACATTAATAGTATATTATTGTATACATAGGCGGGAAAGTGAATTTTTTCCGGGCTGACAGAAGATATGGACAGGCGAGGCGAAGCCGAGGCTAGCCACTTCTGGAAGCCACTTTCCTGCCATGGTGCACACAATATTTTTTATCCTCCACAAGAAAAAAATCATAAACGTCAAACTTTTTTAAATAACAATAAATAGTTCACAAAAAAAATTAGTTCTTTGAAATATTGATATTAAAATACAGGATTATGAATAGTGCAATCAGCAAAGGCAATACCTTATTCACATAAACTCAATAACCGGGTTTGTTCTGAAAGTGTTGTTGAAATTAAATCATGATATTCATGATGATATGTCACTTCTGGAGGTTCTCTGACAAGTGAATCTTCCATACAGTTTTCTCCATGCTCATCACTTTCAGAAGCTTGAAATGTCCCCGGGATACTTGTCTTGTCCATTGTTTAATAATTAATGGTAACAATAATGATGTATTCACTTATAATTACTTTATAATGTGAAATTAAATGACGCTAGGATGACAGATAATGGAGGCGCCACCTATTGATAGAAAAGTTAACAAATTATCGCGCCTAAACGTGAAAACCCCTACTTTCTCGCCGCTAAAGGCTCACGAAAATAGGATTTTCTGACAGTGTAGGATAAAAAAGTAATTGATAAATCGGAATTAATGTATAATTTTGATAAATGTTGGATATGTTGGATATACGTACATGATATTTTTAGTGCGTCCACTATAAGTATCTCGCAAAACAGATAACTATTTTCATCTAACACTTTCGCTACGGGCATTCAGTGAAGGAATCTCTTCTTCTTCTTCTTCTTCTTATTCATGGGGGTCGTTTTCTCTGATCGAGTCCCGAAGCACTGCGGCTACAGCTCGGCCTATTGTGAATCCAACTGATTTCCTATTCAGCGATCACCTTTGTTCTTTGCATAAAATCCAAAAGTCTACTCGCTGAAAGTTCCCTCAGATCACAAGGTTCCGAGAATAGTTTACCCAGGAGCGTTAGCTCCATATTAGCGTAGCCCTCACATTCACCCAGAACGTGCAGCGCCATCTCGTCTGCATTATCACAGACCCGGCATACCAGGCTTTCTGCTAGTTTTAAATTATGGAGATGCTTCTTAAGATGGCAGTGCCCTGTTATGAGCCCTATTATATTCCTGAGCCGAGATTTACCCAAGCCCAGGTCTTTTCTGCGAAGATACTTCCATCAGTGCCTTCGCATGACATTATCCTGGTTTAAGACCCAGTTATTATTACGTTCTAGTACCACCCATTTTCCCAGAACAGTTCTGGAAAATTCATTGATACGTTTATTTCCTTTAACGCCTTTATGCCCTGGCACCCAACACAGTCTTACTGTATTGGTATTTGACAGTTCAATCAGACATTAGAGGCAATCCCATGCAAGGCTCGATCTAACCTTGTTGGAGTCTGAAGCCTTTTGGCGACTTGACAATAGGAGAATATGTAGGTGAGTACCTATACGTGTGTAAATTACATATAAAGTACGTATATTTTTCCCTTAATATAATACACAATAATATTCTGCGCCGATCTGTATTATCATTCTCTATATCTTAATCTCTGACATTTCTACAGAATTTCTTCGAAATTTATAACAACATCGTTTATAATAACAATTATTATCGTTATTATAAATTTTTTGTTAAAATTCAGTCGACCGGTTCCCTGGCTCTGATTTTCAAGGTCGGACGCTGGTAGTTACCAGTTGCTACTCCCCTCGCCGTAGGGTCAATAACTACTGAGTCCGGGAATCGTGTGCCCTGAGTAGACGTAATGAACCTAGAATGACCGCCTTCTGTATTCTTCCGGCTAGAATATCTGCCGAACTTCGGCACAGCGGTTTGATCTTCAGTTCCGAAAGCCGTGTATCTCTTGCTCTACCGAGGGCTCCTATAATCAGTACCACAAACTTCACAGTATGTTCTGGATGGAGTCTGCGGAGTTCTAAGAGGTCTCGATATTTCGTCCGTTTCTCCTGCCCTCTCAAGATAATGTTAGTCTCGGCAGAAGCCGAGAATTCGATGACAAACGTTGTCTTGAGGAGGACTACATCAGGTTTATTGGATCGAATCTGCCTACATGAGTAGTTCCAATAAATCTGGCACTTCCCATTCCCCACAACGGACTCAATACCCCCACTGGGGCCGTATTTTCGAGATCGTTCGAGCCTAATTCGTGTACGAAAGTAGACGAATTTCGCACAAAAATCGGTTTGACCGTATTTTCGAATAATTTTCGAACGCGCAGTGCACGACTTGTTTCGTGTGCGGCAACTCGAGTGGGTATGTACCATTCGAACAGAGCAATAGGCATTCGAATGTCAAACTTAATGCAATTCTAACCTACCTATTTTTTGTTTAGTCAATGTAATTTATTTTAAAAAATGGCCGGGTTGAATTTCCTCGTCCCAAGAAACATTTTAAATGCTTTGGAAGATGGTGAAATCCAGGCGGATAGAGGGGATTTTTCAGATAGGCGCTTTATAAAATTATATAGGTTAACAAAACCTGACAATGGAGCTTATAAACCTTTTGGAGCCCCACCTTATACATCCTTCTCAGATATCGGCATTATGCATACCAAGAAAAGTAAGTACAATGTTCGCTTATATAAAATTCGATTTGCATCAATTTTGTTTTGTAAAATATCCGTTTATAAGCTGTCCGTTTGTGTCAAAAACTTTTTATAATTCATATGCTTACCACCTATTTTTCTTTTGCACGTTTTGGAAATACAAAATATAAAACAGTTACATTTTTTAGATACATAGATGCCTTATTTTAAAAAATCTTTTTTAAAGTTACAAACCCTCCAACCATAAACTTTTTCTTATCATTTTCTTTTTCTTTATCCATTCACTACGGTTCAAATATAAAGCACACAAACTAACAAGATTTTTATCTTTTTTGGAGAACAAGGCTACGAAAATCGCTAATTTACAAATATCACAGGGGCCTTAACAAGTTATAATATAATTAATAAAATAACTTTAATGTCAAAATGTGATGTCATACGTCACAAATTCTTCTACGTGTTGTATTCTTGTTGTATTGCACGAGCAAACATCAAACGCCAACAAGCAGGCGATGTTGCCTGCAAGATCAAGCTCCTGAAAATAGGTTCTCATATGGGAATATTTAAAGCAAAAATTGCTGAATTCACGCTCGCGCGATACCTCAAAAGCCGAAAACTTATTTCATTCTTCCCATCGACCTCGGCATATATAGATAAATGTATTCCGGCGGAATAACAATTACGGGATAATAGGTGGAAACTCCTATTATGTCCTTCCCTATTTCCTCGGCGTAAAACCTAATCCGGGATAAGCTCGAGTCCGTCCCGTCCTCCCCGCTAGAAGACACACGTCATAAAAAAATTCCGCCGCGAAATCCCGCAGTGCAATCGCAAGGAAACACAATGTGACATTATGGGAGTTATAAAAATACCCGGTGATTCTACTTTATTGTAATAGAATATTATGGTAATGATGATGAGGAGTTATGAACCATAAATTTGATGGTGATGTTCTCGGTGTGAGTGTGTTCCGACGTAACGACCTTCTTCTATTAAGACCGTATTATAAGGCCGAATTTGTTACATAGGGCTGTGAGAAGAATTCAGAATTTTATCAGGTTATTAACTGCCTTTAACAAAAACAGAGAAGATATATTATAGTCAATCGTCGTCCTCTTAATTTTTGAATCGCTCTGGATTTTGCATTGAAATTTGGTGGACATAAACAATAGTAAAATGTATATTTTTTTGCTTTAAAACGGCATCTTTAAATGGCGGCAAAGTGCCGCGATTTTCAATACGTTTTTCTTATATGGAAAGGAGGATCGTTTGACGCCTCAATTTGAAGGTGTTTTTGGGCTTACTTCATCTTCCGATATTAGGAACGTTTTGTTGTAAGAACCATTTGCAAATGGCGGCTAAATCAACTTTAAAAAATTATAAAAATCCTATATTTATTAAGCAAAATGTATGTCCTGCATATTGGCCTTTCTGGAAACCCGTTTCCTAAATTTGTGAACAGCAAATAATAAAAACAGAGTGTTCCCATTTGGAAAAATTTACTTATGACAGTTTTTTCAATTTCATTTTTATTCTTGTTTCTTGAGCACCCTGTGTTAATAATTATCAAAATACTATACGTAGGTATAAAGTAGGTCCCTTTCTACATAGAAACCACCCAAGTCAAATAATAAAGGTTCTCGTACAGTCAAAATTGGTAATTCTTTTTCGATCTGCAAACCTCATTTTTTAAATAAAATTTTAAATACGTCAAAAACGGTTAGACTTAGGTATAGGATAATATACATGGAATGTGTTTAGAATTCGACGTAGAATCCAGAGGTAAATAATATATAGGGTGTCCTATTTAAAATAAGCAAGCTGACATCTACTGCCACCATTTTGAAAATATTTCAGCCGAATTGCCCCCATCGACATTCGTATACTACCAAATTATAAAAGTTTTCCAACGGCTACTTTTCGAGAGATCGATCGTCGCAGTTCGTCGTGGGACACCCTGTATACAGTGACAGTACCAAAATTTACCAGGGGGTGGACCAGACCAAAATCAGTATAAAATACTTATAAAAAAAATTTCTCTGATTCACGCCTAACGAGTTACAGGGTATTATTTTTATTATTTAAAAAAAAAACAATTTTTCGCAATAAAAAATAAAAACCGTTTCGTAGATTTAGGTAATTTTTTGGTGACGTATACATCTATTAAAGGTCATTAAAACTACATGGTGTTTGTTTAACTCTGACACCTGTGGTGGCCTAGGCCTACTCTTGCATATTATCCTACTTTTTCGTGAATTGGTTAAGTTTTCCTTAATTGGTTACCAATTCTGAACAAAAAAGGTGCTCTTGTTACATAGCTCTAAATTCAACCATTTTCGAGTAAATTGAGTGTAAAGTACCGACTGCATTACTTTATGCAGAAAAATACATGCAAAGATTTTATTTGTTGTCATCTAGTAGATACCTGTCATTATAAATAGCAAAGTCGCGTACAAGAGTTATGTCGTCAATTGTTACGTGTAGTTACACTAGTAAGATACTGCTAAGTTACTAGAAGTCAACTTAGTTGTACAAAATAGTAAGTTATTTTTTACTATGTAATTTTTCAATAATGAATATGCTGATATGATATATGTCTACAGTTTCTGTGATGGAAATTCATTGGCTGGCTCACGAGAATATCTACGCAGAATCCCAGAGATACGCAAAGGAAAACTTAGTCAATTCACGAAAAAGTAGAATATGCAAGAGTTATGAAGGCAAAATCATAAGGAAGAGTGGGCCTAGGCCACCACAGGTGTCAGAGTTAAACAAACACCATATAGTTTTAATGACCTTTAATACATGTTGTACACGTCACCCAAAAATTACCTAAATCTACGAAACGGTTTTTAAGTTATTGCGGAAAATTGTTGTTTTTTCCAAAATAACACCCTGTAACTCGTTAGGCGTGCATTAGAGAATTTTTTTTATAAGAATTTTATTCTTATTTCGGTCTGGTCCACCCGCTGATAAATTTTTGTACGCTCACACTGGGACACCCTGTATATTACCTCCATTAGCTTATTTTCGTGTGTGGTACTCACATATAATTAATATTTGATATACATCAAATATTATTGTCTACGCCGTATTATTAAAACTACTGCTCGTCCAACCAACTTGCGCCGCATTCCCTTAATTGATTAAGGAATATCCTTCGATTCGCTTTAATTAAAATTTAATATTACAACGCCCCCGCTTTCACCAGTTTAATAAAACATCCGACGGCCCTGACCCAGTTGTCCTCTAATGAGAAGATATGTGCATTGTACCGGTACTGATTATGGAACATTTTCCGTATTTACACCTCAATTAATATTTTCCGGAAGTTATAACAAAATTAAAGATTACATCAGACGGACGGAGTCATGCGTTAAATTAAATAGGGACTACAAATTATGTGGGACAAGGATTTTAATATCCAAAGTAAATAAGTGTAAAAGTCTAATTAAAGGTAAATACCATTTAAAAGATCATATAATACCTAATATAATAAATTACAGTGTGAGCAGAAATATACTATACTGAAATAAAAAAATATATACAAGGTCCCACGGTGACGAGACATTAGACATAAACTAGACATAGTTGTAAACTAGGGTAATAGTGTTGGAAGGAGATGCCGAAAACAACTACTCCACGGGCAATATGCCCCGACTGGCGTTGCATTACATCAACATCTCCATGGATGTCGCCACATCCTTCATCAAGACCAAATACCAGACAATGACCGGTTTCGATCTTGTTATGATCTCATCAGATTGCCATAGGTATCGGAATCGATGAATGATCTGGCGACATTGATTGCCTAACCTATGGCAATCTGATGAGATCATAACAAGATCGAAACCGGTCATTGTCTGGTATTTGGTCTTGATGAAGGATGTGGCGACATCCATGGAGATGTTGATGTAATGCAACGGCAGTCGGGGCATATTGTCCCCGTGGAGTAGTTGTTTTCGGCATCTCCTTCCAATAATTAAGTAGGATTGTCTTCCTCAAAGACAATAGAGGTCGCTGTAATGGCATCTGCTTTTCTGCAGATCGTTATCTGTCTGTCAATTAGACAATAATTGTCAGACAGGTAGTAGCAAAGACCCAAAGAGGGCACTGCAGTGTATTTCACTGTATCTTGCCACTACAAACATAGGGTACTAGTGTTTTCGGGCATGTCATTCTCAACTAAAATAATGACGTCCACCTAGAGCTTCCGGTTATACCGGAAGTTGATGTCATCTTCGTTATTTTAAATGGAACACCCTATATATTATTGCAATTTTGAACTCTACGTGATATTCTAAACACATTTCATGTAGGATGTCCTATATCTTCAACTATTTTTGACAGGTGAATATTGATATTTTTCAACTTTGATACCCTGTAAAATCTAAATGGTTTGAGATCAAGCAAAACGGTGTGCACATTCCTATCTTAATTTTTCATAAACTATCGTTTGACACTAATTTCAGATTTAGCCAAAAATTAAAACTTTTCGATTAAATTTAATTTCTTGGTTAAATCTGAAATTAGAGTACCACATAACACCAAAACACTATACTGCACTCGACGCGCGTTTCGCCAAATCATCACTTCACACCAAAAGTTCCAACCCCCTTCAAGATTAAGTAACAAGAAAAATGAAAACTGAATAATATTATAATATTTGGAAAATTCCATTAACCTTGTGGACAGTAAAAGATTAAAATGAAATATTTCTTGAAGGTAGTGAAGAAGTCGACTATCTGATACTTTTATAATATTTCTATATTAAATACATTTATCAATTTTTTTTACATCGCGGTCTTTCTTGAGTCGATTTATGATTAAATATTTTATCCAATTAAAAAAATTCATATAGCAGGGTATTTTAATAAATGAGTTACAATCTTTGCATAGAAAGAAACCACTAAATAAATATTTAAACAGGAAACTTTATCCCTAAAACAGTCGTATTATTCTGAATTTCATCGATATTAATCCCTTCTTATCGCCCCTATACCCGAAATACAGATTTATCCTTTTTTCCTTTTTCTCTCCCCGAATATATAATGTTATGTAAATCCGGGAATAACCCACAGTTAAATCGTTCTTTCAACAATGTGCCTAACAATTGGTACAGACCTGTTATTCCAATTTGCAACACTTTTTGTATACCTTACGTAATATAAATGTTACATATAAATACGTAAAATGTTATTTTTAAAAATAAAAAATACCTACGTAGATTGTAACGAAGTAATATCTACAAGTTTTTTTTAATACAAATAAAGAAATACCTTACTAGGTCGTCGTAATAATACCTAGAAAATTATAGAAATACATTATTATTATTGATCACCCTAATATAAGTATTCAATTTTAAATATAATAAATGGCGAAGGCGCCGATAACAAAAATGTTAATTATAAATTAATTTGCTATACTTAAAATATTTTAAGAATAAGAATGTAAGAATAAAATGTAATGATGCATTAGTACTGTTGTATCCTATCTATTCAGTATTAATTTTTAAACATATATCCTATACAGGGAGAGACCTTTTTGCCTAGCCCTATCGTCTCCTCACGTACTTTCAATTTCTTGACTCTCCTTGAATCTACCTGACCTTCTGATGACTGTCTGCGTTTTTGTCTACGTGAGGGACTCTACCTCCTCTCTGTGCAGCTGCCTGGCTGGGATTCTCACCATTTGGTTTAGAATCCTTCGACTGTGGTTCAGTAGCCAGGCCGTCAGAGCTTTTTAAAACTCATGGACCTATCTGCAATTTCTGCAAAGCTGACTAACTTGCAGTTGAAGCGGAAATAAAAGCAATTTTAATTCTAAATAAGATGCCCTGCATATTTTTCAGATTAACATATAGCTGTCGTTAGTTGTTTGGTGATATAAAGTTTGGTGCCTTTAGTTTCAATAACCACGTAGATATTATTAATATTCGTCAAAGTATTTGTTTACAAATAATATTTATTAGTTAACATATTTTATTTATAAACGGGATTTGATATTTCGGCAAACTTAAAAAAAAATGGTCAAAAAATAAACACAATCTACAATAACTACGATTTTTGAAAAAATTATTATTTTTATTGAGTATCCCTTAAAATCAAATTTATGTTGATTTTAAATTATTAAAATAATAGAGATAACTTACTAGTAAACATTTTAGCTTAATATAGCTGTAATAATGCACATACAATAATTTTTAATATAGAAAATTTAAATTTTAATATCAAACTAATTTAGATATATTTCAAACTATTTTCAAGTGGTTATATTAGTAAATCAGTAGATATAGAAATTGTGTGTTATCTGTGCTAAGGAATTTCTATATTACGATTGTAGTACCCAATTAATATTACATAACTTACATAACTGTAAAATATGAGTAAATATTTTTTCTGTGTATAACACACTATGAACGCAGGTACAGTAATTATAGTGTATGTGATGATACAAGTAATTTTGAAGGGGGTTGAAACCTTTGATGTGAAGTTAACACTGACGTAGTTTCCACATAACACCAAAACACTATACTGTACTCGAGTCACATTTCGCCAACCAAGTTGGCATCACCTGGAGATGATTAAAAATGAAACGCGCGTCGAGTGCAGTGTAGTGTTTTGGTGTTATGGGGAAAACTGGAAAATGGAAAAAGAAAATGTACGTTTTCAGTTTTACAGCGATAATTCAGGAACTACATGAAATATTCAGGATTTCTTTTCAAAGAATTGAAAAGTATAAAAATGCTCAACTTTTTTTCTGATTTAAGTCAGTCTGTATATTTTTCTCTTTCCAAGATGCCAATGATGTACAGTCTGAGTCACCAACACCCACTTTTCAATGTCTTATTTTTATTTTAGAAAAAAATTACCATATGGGTACGAAATGGTTTGTTATTGGCTAAAATTTAGACACATTAATTTATGTACAGGGTGTTCTAATGTCTGGTGCCATTAAATTCGGATTTTTTTTAAATAGAAATGCGTAGTTTTTTTTATTCATCAGAAAGGCCATGAAGAGAGCTTCCAAAAATATAATATAGTTGGTATCTGCTTTCATCGCCAGTTTTGAAATATAGCTACTTAAATTTTGAAAAATTAGCCATGCTATATTTTTCGCACAAGTTATGAGTTTGCTATGAAATAAGTGGCATGAATTTACATAGTAAACGAATTTGAATCAAATAAACTCTCAACTAGTGCATTTGCAATCAATAATAATAATATCACCATGAAAAATACGAATAACACAGCTTAAACTTTAATAATTTTTGAAAATTTAGGTAGCTATATTTCAAAAATGGTTGGAATCAGATACCAACTATATTATATTTTTGGAAAACTCTCTTCATGGCCTCTCTGATTATTAAAAAAACTATGCATTTCCATTTAAAAAAAATGCCGACTTTAATGGCACCAGAAATTAGAACACCCTGAACATAAATTAATGTGTCTACATTTTAGCCAATAGCAAACCATTTCGTACCCATATGTTAATTTTTTTCTAAAATAAAAATAAGACATTGAAAAGTGGGTGAGATGTCTTGGTGACTGTCAGACTGTACATCTTGAAATTGACCATCCTGTATATGTTACTTTGTTTTGTTTTGTGTACATTTTGGTTCTCATTTACCTTTTGTCGCTCAAGTGGATAACTTTCGAGTTATTAAGAGAAACAGTTTCCGTTATTTTTCATATGTTTTTCTAACATCTCAGAAAGTTAAAGCAATTTGGCAACAATTAAATTGTATTTTGAATGGTCATCATCACTCAGCACATCAGAAAGAGAAACTTTCTTCTAATTTATTTCGTATCAAGCGAAATTACAAAAAATGACGGCAGAGTCTTCAATTAACCGTCGACATTCGAACTCGATTTACATTTTCCGTGAACGGGATTTGTGCGACGAACTAATAAAGTCTGGAGCGGTTGACACGCTGGCATTTATTTAATTATCCAAATATCGATCTGTTATCCTCATAATTTATTTCGAACTGGTGAAATTCAGACCGCTGAAAGTTAGTTGGGGGCAGGGCGGCATGACTAACTATCGGAAAACTGACTGCCGCGCCGGGCTGTAAATTCCGTTTTAAATTTTGATTTGTATGCGGGATTGACCTATCGGATTTTAACGAGGAACAACGCAATGAAATCTCCATTCGATGCGGTTCTATGAAGTTGAATTGATGGTACAATAAAAATATAAGTAATTTAACTTGTAACAATCACCTTTTCATGAATTTACATTTGCAGCATACAGGGTGATTCAGTCGTTAGCACATAGCACATAATTTTAAGAGAAGATGGAGAAAATTGAGTTTAATACGAATACGCGATTGAAAAAATTTTTATATGCATATTACCATTTAAAAAAAAATATGGTACTGGACTGGACTATATGGACTGGTACTGAAAGAAATTTAAGTGGGTTTCTCAATTTTTTAAATTCGCTTATCGATAATATTCAGTTTACAATGTAAAAGGAGGAAAACAATCAATTAAAAATTTGGATATAATAATAAGAAATGTAGAAAATAAATTAAAATTCTCGGTTTATAAAAAACTAACAACTTCCGACGCAATTATACCAGCAAGTTCGCAGCAGTCCTGGCAAATAAAAAAAGTTCGTTTTCCATAGTTTAATACATAGACTTTAATGTTTCCGCTAGAAAAACAGATTTTGAAAAAGAATTAAGTATAATCAAGCAAATTGCAACAAACAACGGATATAAAGAAATACTAATAGATAACATGATAAAAAACAAAAGGGGGAAATTAATTCGTCGGGAGTTTTACAATATTCGGGAAAAAGAAGTTACCTATAGTTATATTAATTACCTCCCAGGTTATAGTGAAAAAATAGGTCGAAAATTAGAACGAAACGGGTATAAAATGATTAGTATCATCAAACGTAATATTGGGAGGATATGTTGTTGATAAACAACAAAGAAAGGGTTAATAAATTGAAACAATCGGGAGTATACCAAATTAACTGCGTGGATTGTAATGCCGTGTATGTGGGTCAAACCGGTAGAAGTATTGAAACTAGAGTAAAAGAACATACAAATCCATACTAAATAACGTAAAAAATTCAGGATTTTCAACGGATTGCATAGAAAACAATCATTTTATAGATCTGAAAAATGTAAAGGTACTGCATCGGAAAAAGAAAGGAAAGCACTTAGATCTGTTAGAGCAATTAAAAATTAAAAAATCAGAAATCCTTGTACTACTAATGATCAGATAGATTTTACGCTTTCGCCCTTCTTAGAAAAGGTACTAAAAAACGTATAATCGGTACGTAGAAAAGGTACTCGGGCTTTACCAGATGGGAAGGATCAATCGGGGTAGGTACTCGTAAATAGACTCGTAATAACTGAAATGCCCTTGGAAATATTTAGCAATAGACATTTACTCTATTGACAAAGGCCTAATAAGCCAAAATACTAGTATGTAGAGTGTTTTCTATATATTTCTTGGAACATCTAAATGAGAACTGTGTTTTTTTTTCAAAACAATTACCCTTTAAAAACTGTCACGGTTCTTTTTACTACCACCATTCGCTTTGGCTATGCTCATAGGAACTTTATCAGCAGTTTCTGGTTTCAGATTCATAGGAGCTAAATCAACTAAGAATACTAAATTTCGTATCGATACCGATACCACAGATTAAATATTATATGTTTACTCTGTGTCGATACTAAGAGAATACAGTGTCGACACTAAGAAAAAATGGAGATCGCCCAGTTATAGATACTGAAAATTACCATTTAGAAATTGCTCTAAAAGTACAACTTACAATTTTATACAACTGTTAATCTGAAACGACCCACAGCTGCCAACATTTTTAATTGTTAATTAAATATTCAGTAGTCTGTTAAAAGACAGAAACAGAAAGTCGACAAAAAGTTATTTATTTTTTGATATATCAATATAAATGTTACATATTATTAATTGAAAATCTATTTTTAGGAGGGCAGCGCCAGCGCAACCACAACAACAGCCACCCCCGGCCCAGGAGCCAACTCAGCCTGCGGCTCCGCAACAGCAACCCTCCCAGCGTTCCACCACTCCCGTCGCACCCGCTTCCATCGTCGACCAGCCGGTGGAACCCCTCCAGAAACCCGAAAGCGGCGACCATGCCCCCGAGAACCCCACCAAGCAGCCCATCCAGCCCGTGCCGGCCCCTCCCGCGCGCACGCCTGTGGTTCAACGCGCCGTTTCCATGCCAGCGGCGGCCCACCCCCACCAGGAACGTAGTAGGCCGCCCCCGCAGAGACCCGTGGGGTACTCCCAGAGCGAGCGGCTGCCCAACAGGGAACGGCCGCCGTTGAACAGGTCCTTGAGTAGGAAGGAAATCATCAAGAACTACATCAAGAAGGAGACGGCCACCTTCTTCGGGGTGGACGAGGAGAGCGAGAGCGAGCAGCAGTTGAGATGGCTGGACAGGCGGAAAAGGATGGCCTCCAGGTGGGTAACGTAGACTAGACTCGTTTTTTTAGATAGATAGATAGATAGATAGATAGATAGATAGATAGATAGATAGATAGATAGATAGATAGATAGATAGATAGATAGATAGATAGATAGATAGATAGATAGATAGATAGATAGATAGATAGATAGATAGATAGATAGATAGATAGATAGATAGATAGATAGATAGATAGATAGATAGATAGATAGATAGATAGATAGATAGATAGATAGATAGATAGATAGATAGATAGATAGATAGATAGATAGATAGATAGATAGATAGATAGATTTATTTATTTCTAACAGGTTTACACCCAATTACAAAAAATACTTACACCAAATATACATGAATTTTCATATATACACTTATAGAAAAACAAAGAGAAATAAACAAAATAGCAACAAATAATTATGAAATTATATAATTCAAACTATCGTAATTAGTATCACAGACATCAGCGACGCAGTTAAATATGCTGCACATTGAATGAACCGGAGATCTAACCAGAGTATTAGTCCTAGGGTTTCCGCAGTAAAATGTAGGCTTGTTTCTAGAATTGAGTCTTATTGGAACTAGAAAATTTATTTTGTGTAACATAGTCTCACAATCAATATTATTATGCAACAACTTATACAAGAAGGTAACAGATAAAATTTTCCTTCTGTCGGCCAAAGAAGTACACTGAAATCGATCCAGTAGCAAATGTTGATCAGTACCTCTATCTGGAAAAACTCCACCAGTTCGAAAAGCCAAATATTTTAAAAATTTTCTTTGAACGCTTTCAAGATTGATTGTATGACTTTGGGCTAAGGGATTCCAGATTACCGCCCCGTATTCTAATTTTGATCTCACTAAAGCAAAATAAAGGATTTCAAAAACAGCTGTATTGGGAAAGTGGCTACAATTACGTAATATAAAGCCCCACATTTTACTTGGAAATGCAATTATTTGTTGAAAATGTAGATTAAAAGACAGTTTATCGTCAAAAAGTATCCCCAAATCCCTGAATTCAGTGCATCTATTTACCGTGATGTCATTAATTTGGTATTGGTAATACATTGGCGAGGTTTTCTTGTTAAAAGATAATACAACACATTTGGATATATTTAGGTTTAACTTATTTCTAAGGCACCAGTTATTAACAGAAGCCAAATCATGCTGTAACAGTAAGCAATCTTCTACTGTATTGATGGTTCGAGACAGTTTCATATCATCTGCATACACAAGTTTATGAGTTTTGAATTCAATCAATAAACTATCAATAAACAATAGGAAGAGCAAAGGACCCAAATTGGATCCCTGAGGGACACCCGAAGTAGGAATAAATTGTGGCGACACAAAGCCTTCGTATTGAACATATTGTTTCCTTCGCAATAAATAGGAGTTCACTAATTTATGTAGTTGTGGTGAAAATCCGAAGGAAATGACTCTGTTCAAAAGAAGAGAGTGATCAATTTGATCAAAGGCCTTTTGAAAGTCAAGATATATAACGTCAACCTGCCTTTGATCATCCAGGCGCTCGGCAACATATTGAGTTAAACAACTAAGGTTTGCGATGCACGATCTTTTCTTCATGAAACCGTGCTGGTCCGGCGAAATCATAGAGCTGATAGCATTGTAAACAAAATCGTACAAAACCATCTCAAACAATTTGGAAAAGTTGCAAAGAATAGAGATGGGCCTGTAGTTTGATAATAAACTTGGATTTCCTTTCTTCAAAATTGGACATATGCGCGCGGTTTTCCACAAAGCAGGAAATGTAGAAGTAGAAAGGATTAGATTAAAGAGATACTTTAATGGTAACATAAACGCATTAATACAGTCTTTGACTATAAAACTTGGAACACCATCAACGCCAGATGTTAATTTATTTTTTTTAGATGCGTTGGTAATCTCACGTTCGTTGATGGTGCTGACGTGAACATTAGCATTGTCTCGTTTTCCAGCGATAACTTTTAATATTTTATGAGATAAGAAACATACCATAACAATTATTTACGATATGTCTGCTAAATAGAAAACAACTCATTAAATTTGTAAAATGCGTAGTTTGTCTTAGGACTCAGTGATAGGCGGACTTATTTTCATAATGCTCGCGTTCCGTAATTCCCAATCAGTACAATCAGTAGCATCAACATGGCTCCGAAATTACTTCTCAGCGCTAAAACATACTGGCTACCAGTCATAAATTATTTTACGCGTGCTAGCGCCGCTTTATAGGAGGACTATTCCCTACTGAGCCGGGGATCGATAGAAACACGATGGACAAGGAGCGACAGAAGGCAGAGGAGAGACTTTCGGACAAATAGGGCTAGTGAGAGGACATTTTTTATGTGTAGACTTTGATACTGGTGTAATTGCTTTGAGGCTAAAAAGCTACTGTCACTACTGAGCCGAAAAAGGTCATGCAGCATCAGTAAAAGTAAACGCAACCAAACTTTTGAATGGTTTGCCGATTTCAATGTTGAGTGTTGTTGTGCTCTTGATCATCATCTCAGAGAACAATTGTTGTTAAGTTTTCTATCATCAATATCTTCTAAAATAAATCCCATATATTAAAAATGAGTGACAAGTTGAACAGTCGGTCCGAAATTGCCAGTCACTGCTTATAACCCTACTGGTCTATTGCTGCTGACGTCGTTCCATAATTGACCTACTGGTAATCAGTACTGGGAGTTTGGGAACTAGAAGAATATATATATTAATCATTTGTGTCAGTCATGATGCCGAATTACCGGATTCATCTATCATAGTTTCAGGTGTAATATAACTTCACTCAACTCAAGCCGAGCCCTTGTGAAACAATTCTGAAAGCTTGTATAATGCTAATTTCTTGCAAATGATGAAAATCTTGCGAGAGCTGCCAATTCCTTGTCGCTATTATTTGGAAAGCTGACTCCCGCTACGGGCTGTAAATTCCGATTTAAATTTTGATCTCTATGGCGAGATTGACCTGTCGAATTTTAACGAGGAGCAATGAAGTTTCTGATATGGTAAAATCGTATAAGAGACTTGTGTTGGAATTAGTTGGAAGTTTGATTTAACATCTATTTTGGACAATTTAATTCTGAAATTATTTGTAACAAAGTTTTATTTACAAATTATATAAATTTATACAAAGTATTTGTTCTACAAAAACATGCAATCGATTTTTAGCTAATGTTGGTCCAGAAACTATCGTAAAATAGTCTTCATGCAGTTTGACATTTGTTGACAGCATTGTTATACGGGTAGAATTTCTATTTGTTTCATGAATATTGTATTTCACATCATCAGACTATAAGAACTTATAACTTGCGTTGTGTGGTTGCTGAAGTTGAGTTACAAAAATTCGTTTGTCCGCCAGTAGCAGTAGGATATATATGTATAGTGGAAAAATAAAATAAAGTGGGATAGGATATAGCAACTGTGAAAAGAACATAATATACACCATGTCCAAGATAAGGAGGTTCATATTGGGAAACTCAGAAATGGTAAGAGATAAAAGTTAAATAGAAAGATAAAGATGTGTAGGGGACTAATAAAATGGTACTTAACAATTTTTCAATGATTTTTTGGATTTTTTGGAAATATTTAAAAAAAATGGAATGTTTGGTTTTTCAATTATTTTTTCTGACCTTATTGCCGGTACTAGAACAAACAGAAGAAATACTTGTTCGCTGCAACTTTTAATAAGCTTTAACATGGCTAAATCACTTTTTCTATCCGAAATTTTCTCCTTTGCGAACACCATCGACTTAATTTTTTTTAAATACGGTCCTGATTTTAATAACACTGATTTGTTATTACAAATTCAACAGTGTATCGCCCTTGATGGCTAATAATGTTTTAAGGCTTTAAGGTTGACAATAATAAAAATAATGAGGACGGAGATCTTGACCCTTTTTAAAATTGCTACAATATTTTTTAAATGTTCTTAAAAACTTTTGAAGTTTTGTGTGTTTAAAAAATTTTGAAAATTATTCCCTGCTTCTGATAATCAAGAATCAACAAGACTATAGTAAAACCACCGTTACAGTCATTGTGACAGGAATAACAAATTCCTTGGGCTCAAAGCCCAGGAATTATGAGGGTGTGATTTTACACGGTATTCAACAGTTATCCTTTCAAAAATTTTATATTTATGAACGATTTTATGTTACATATTACATATAATATTACAACTGGGATAAAATTTAACACTTTTTAATAGGTACTCATTGTTTTAATTTGCTCTTATTACCTACTGTTTATGCTATAGATTCATTTTTTAAATAGTATACTTCGTTTAAAGTTATTGTAGTATTTTACTAGGTACTTAAAAAAGTTATAAGTGTATTGTAACAATTATATAAAAAAAATTTACCATTGAAGCTTTAAAACTTTACTAAACTGAAAAGTGCTTATAATTCGAAATTTTATTTGCTTAAACCATTTACCCCAATATTGCGATGTTACATATTCACATGGGGACTTTATTGTATAAAATTTGCATAATTGCTTATGAGTTACGAGTTCTCAAAACTCATCTCCATAACTTACGGCAATTGTGTAGTATATTGTATGAATAAAGCATAAATTTTGACATGGTTGGCTCTATGTAATACAGAAGCTAGGTTGTTAAAGAGGCGAGGTTTTAATCGTTCACCGTTTGACGACGATTCGGATTTCGCCGCCGGGTAACTTTACTAATTCCAAAGACTTATATAAGTCTCTGCTAGTTCCTCCCATATTAATTTTGTGTGCATAAAAACTGCGCTCTTAATATGCAACCAATACTGCAGCCACACTGTATAACAACCTACTGTTCACTTTAATTAATAGAGTTTTACAGGTTTCCCTTATTTTCGCACCAAATGGTTTAAAGTTGAAGTTATAACGTCGTAACTAGTTTCTGGAGGCCTTAGCGGCTTGCGAGATGATAATATTCCACCACCTCTGCCACACAAGCCTATAACTATCGGGCTCATTATTGTTATGAGAATAAGGAATAGAGGTATATTATGTACACTATGGTCCACCTAAAATTGCTCCCGCCTTATTGTTTTGATTCTCAACATTAAAAAACCTGACCCGTGTAATTTTTCCTGTAAAAAAAAGCAAAATAATTTTAGAAGATTAACATTATTATTATATTAAGGCGAGCCGGTAGCTCAGGGTTTAGTGTCTCGATCGCTCAACCCAGAGGTTGTTGGTTCGAATCCCCATTCCATCAGACAATTTTTAATTAAATTGTCTACTCGTAGATTAAGGCTTGTTCGCAGGGATGGGTTAACAACCATCCTAGCGATGGCCCAGGATGGGTAGAATGTCAGCTTGGTGTAAATGTGACAGATTAAAATCAGTTGATGTTCGACTAGGTTTTCCAAGTTTCCCTCATTCCAGCACTGAATGGTTATTATGGCTTACCAATCTAAAGGTGGAGTGCCAATCAGGCGACTGCAGCGGCTACAGCCGCGCGGCTGGAGACGCGCGACTCTGGCGACTTAACATCGGTCACTGGTTTACGTGTAAATACACTGAACTCCATTTGAAGTGGACCAACGAAATTTAGGGTCAAATTTAAGCTTCGGTAAATTTCGAACCCAATGGCGTAGAACTATGAATTTTTTTTTTATTGTACAGGTCTATCATTCTAGCAAAATCATATATGTTGTGTACGTCTCCAGCTGGTTTATTTTAAGAGATACAGCGGATTTAGTGGAACTATGTTTTTTCCGTAAATTTCAAATGCATACACAACCTGTACTAGTAGAACGAGAATGATGGGAGTTCTTTCTTTTTGTAGCCTAATTCATGGGCTTCATTTCCGTTTTTGATTTGTTTTTTTAAACCCAGTATTTTAAGAGATATGAAGGTTTTCGTAAACCACTGTTTTTGAAGTAAAAAAATCTCTTAAAATTTTGTTGAAAAAATATATGAAATTTATTAAATTTTTAATAACTGCATGTGCCATATTAGGTTATACATTTTTAAGGATGTGGAACACCTAGTAACTTAAATTAATTCTATAGAAATAAAAAACATAAACCAAAACAGATAAACAGGAAAAGAGAATGAAATAACAACATTAACAACTACTATTTATTAATATCTTGTTGCACCTCCTCTTGCCGTTATTACAGCCTGGCAACGCCTCGTCATGCTATTTATGCAATTGTCTATAACATCTTGACTCACCAGGGGCCACTCTTCCATAACGGCGTTAGCCAATTCGTTAAGATTGACGGGCTGTCTACGACGATTCCTTAAACGTCTTCCAAGAACATCCCACACATGTTCAATTGGATTGAGGTCCGGTGATCGGGAAAGCCATATTAATCTATGAATTCCATTTTCTTCAAAAAAATTATTTATAATTCTAGCTCGATGTGGTCTTGCGTTATCATCTACATAACTAAAGTTAGGTCTTCTCTGAATTGCAAAGGGTAACACAATAGGTCGTAACACCTGATTTTGATACCTTTCTGCATTCATAGTTTGGTTAATTAAGACGACTAGCTCGGTCCTTCCACCTGTGAATATACCAGCCCATACTGTAACTGACCCCCCTCCATAGGGATCCACTGTGATCATACAGTTTTCTTGGTAACGTTCACCTTTTTCTCGCCATATCCTAGTACGGCCATCAGCTCCTTTTAATTTGAACCTCGATTCATCCGTAAATAGACAGTTGCTCCACTGATTTAAATTCCAGTTCAAATGTTCTCTACAGAAATATAGACGATTCCTCTTGTGTTCAATTAATAATGTGGGATGTCTAGCTGGTCGTCTTGCCCTCAAATTTACTTCATGTAATCGCCTCCGAACTGTATTTTGGGATATGTTTACATTATTCACTTCTCGAACATGTTCTACTAATTCTGCGGCCACAACAGTTCTCCTTCTTCTGGTAATAAAACGTATTAATCTATCAGTTCTAGCAGTAGTTTTTCGAACACGACCTCCACCATGGCGAAAATGAACGGAATTTAATTGATGTCTTGCCCATGCACGACTTATAACACTATGACTGATACCAAAAAATGCTGCCACATTTCTTTGAGTGCTTCCACTAAGTAACAAACCAACTGCCTGATTTAATTGATCTATTGATAAACGTGCCATTATTTCGCTATTTAATGTGACAATTAGAAAACAAGTCTATTTTGTTAAATTTGACAGTTTCCAATAAAGCAATTTTTCCAAAGCCACCCTACATTTTTTCAACAAAATTTTAAGAGATTTTTTTACTTCAAAAACAGTGGTTTACGAAAACCTTCATATCTCTTAAAATACTGGGTTTAAAAAAACAAATCAAAAACGGAAATGAAGCTCATGAATTAGGCTACAAAAAGAAAGAACTCCCATCATTCTCGTTCTACTAGTACAGGTTGTGTATGCATTTGAAATTTACGGAAAAAACATAGTTCCACTAAATCCGCTGTATCTCTTAAAATAAACAAGCTGGAGACGTACACAACATATATGATTTTGCTAGAATGATAGACCTGTACAATAAAAAAAAATTCATAGTTCTACGCCACTGGGTTCGAAATTTACCGAAGCTTAAATTTGACCCTAAATTTCGTTGGTCCACTTCAAATGGAGTTCAGTGTATATGAACGCGTTGTCAATTACGCGATTTCACCGTGACGACAGAAGCGTCTGCAACGACTGTGGCGGCGCGTCTGCCAAAATAGCAGTCTAGCCGCTTCAGTCGCCGTGAAGGTTATAATAAATTTACTAATAACCACGTGTTTTGGTAAATTTTTTGAAATGGATGATTCTTTATTAAGAGAACTTGTAGGGCAACATCCCAGTTTATATGACCCAAAGAACAAACATTATAAAAATCAAAATATATAAAAGACAACGTGTGGAAGGAAATTGCAGACATTTTAAAGCAATGAGCCTTTGCTTTCGTCTCGTAATAGATGTCTCCCAACCAACATATTTTCGAAACCCTCTTCTCCTCGGACGCGACTTCAGCGTGACAACAGAAGCGTCTGCAAAGTAGTGTAAAGACTCTGACGACGCGTCTGCCAAAATAGCAATGTAGTCGCTACAGTCGCCGTGACATGTTATGATAAATTTACTAATAACCACGTGTTTTGGTAAAATTTTTAAAGAGAAATGGATATAGAAATACAAAATTGAACTGATTGATGTTAAGTCGATAAAAGGTTCGAAATTTGCTTTCGTCTTGTAATAGATGTCTCCGAAACAATATATTTTCGAAACCCTCTTCTCAACGGGTACAAAAAATATCATGAGGACTGCTTCGAAAAGAATCCACAAGTAATAATAACAAAAGTTCTTCTTCCTCTTCTTCTTCGTTTTCTAAATCGCACCACAAAGCCACTGCCCACTTCTCCATAATAGCAGCGTATACAGAGTATATTCTCTTTATACTGGGTGTCCCATCGAAAAGTATCACATTTCTTCGCCTTATATCTCAAAAACTAAAAGAGATATCGGGATGCGGGTTGGACAGAACGACTTAGGATTTTTTTAAGTTTTTTTTGGCACTGTTGCCAAATCTCCAAATATATTAGTAAATTTTTTATGGAATTCGCTCCTCTTTGGAGTAAAATTACTTGCTTATATTAAATGGAACACCCTGTGTATTTTGCCATAATCAGAAAGCCTAATCACTCTACTTTTCAAAAAAATATGCATTGTTTACATTATCTTGAGAATTGGAGCCACAAAATTAAGTTTGTTAGAAGTACTCTTATTTGGGTTATTACGAATGAAAAAAATACCTCCTTCTTTGTAAAGTTATTTTTAAGTTTTTGTACACTTATTTTAAATAAAATACCCTATATATTTTATAATTTTAAAATATCTGATCAAACTTGATGTGGAACTTGACTGCATTTGCTTTTTAAATGAAAACAGATAGGGAGAAAAGAATAATTCTTTAATAATCGGTAGGAACGAATTTTGTTAACAATAACAACAAAGCAAAATGACAGTAATAAAAATAACAGATAAAATAATCAAAATAACTGTATAAATAAAAAGTACTTGAATAAGTTAGAAAACAATTTGTTTTAACTGCCCACCATTTACTTCAATATACCTACATTTGTGCATCCTTAGTAGTAAATGATCAAAAGTGTGTGATCCTTCTAATGTGAACATTTTTATATCTATACTTCAAATATTTGACACAAGACACAACTGACAATACAGTTTATTATTGTCCTTTTGTTTTTCATGGCTACTGTGAAAATGAAGACTAGCTTCACAAACTGTTCAAGTAAGAGGTGCTCTCATTCAACTGAATTTTGTGGCTCCAATTCTCAAGATAATGTAAACAATGTATACCTTTTTGAAAAGTAAAGTGATTAGGCTTCCTGATTATGGCAAAATATACAGGGTGTTCCACTTAATATAAGCAAGTAATTTTACTCCAAAGAGAAGCGTATTTAATAAAAAATTTGCCAATATATTTGGAGATTTGGCAACAGTGCCAAAAAAAACTTACAAAAATCCTAAGTCGTTCTGTCCAAACCGCATCCCGATACCTCTTTTAGTTTTCGAGATATAAGGCGGCGAAATGTGATACTTTTCGATGGGACACCCCGTACTATGATAATAATCTATTGAAAACTGAAACTTTATAAAGAGAAAGCGGCTGAAATCGCGCAATTGACACTCGTGTAGGTCGCTGCAGTCGTCCTGCACAAGTCGCGCGTCTGCAGCCGCGCGGCTGTAGCCGCTGCTGTCGCCTGATTGGCACTCCACCTTAAGTCGTTCGTGAGACGCAACTGCGTCCCGTAGAAAAATAATATGCCGCACCTTCTCCCATACATGTCTCAAACTTTCGGGCTGATCATTGTAATTAAAATGAGGGCTAGATATATTATCATTGTTATTATTAACAAATTATTAGGTAAACTTAGATAATATGAGAAAATCTTTCAGGACAATTTCATTGTTATTTAGGTGATAAATATTCTCTATAGTGACGTTTTGGAGTTGTTCTATCTCGAAAACTGTTGAAGATAACCCCAAAAAGTTATACAGTGTGACAGAGATTCATGGTATACCCCTTTTTCTCCCATAATTTGTTGAGATGCGATTTTAAAATTTGACATGGCGAAGTACTTATTAAAGGCCACTTTTGACATAAAAATTACGTTTTTCCCGTTTTACCGGAACTAACACAAAGGCTTGACTTTTATATGAAACACCCTGTATATTATTATATTTTTGGAATGTGCGTCAAATTATTTTTTGAACTCTATTTTACTTTTGAATTTAGAGTACCTTGACCATTCCCGACTAATTCTAATGGACCATACTAGTCACAAAAAAATAGAGTTGGCGTCAAAAACATTCAATTTCTCTACTTTACAGGGCGAAATTCTTCAAAGTGGTTATAAAGCTGAATCTATTTTTTTTATACAGTACCATATAATGGCACTAAGGTACCGTTAGAAAATACAATTAATAAGTGATCTACCTATAGCTAATCTACGCTTATTTTATGTGTGGGATCTACAGAACTGAAATTACAATTAAGAAAATGGCACTCTCAGAGAATTCAAAAGTAAAGTAGAGACCATAAAGTAATTTGACAGCTGAAATTTACTTATGTTATATCGTTCGACTCAATAAATATCGTAAATTCCAAAAACATAATAATACACAGGATGTTCCATATAAAAAAATAATTTTTGGCACACCCCGTACACTTTTTAAGTAATTCAAATTTTGGAAAAGACATTAAATTTTATAGAAGAAATCACATGGGCCTGGCTTTTGAAATAAAAAGTGTGTTGAGAATTAAGGCAAAATTTAATAGCCGAAAGTGGATTAAAAGAAAATTGACGTAAACAGTCAATTTGTCTTTATTTTATTTTATTTGGATGTATCGTACGGTTTTTGAAATATGGTTTAATATCGACATATAACATATATATCATATATTAATCACACATTTGAATACATCGACTAAGGCTCAGAGCTTTTACCGAATTGGGGATTAATGTATAAATTTTTCATAGTCTTGTACTGCGTAAATATGAATAGGCAAATTTAAAAAAAAAGTTAGCTTTTAAGAGTAGTTTGACTAAAAATACACTCGTGGAAATTGGAAACGACTCATCTAAAACTATAGTCATTTTTGTATGGTTATATTTTATAAACGTTTTTATCAATTTGACCAAATTCTTTTTTATTTCATTAAGCCATTATTGGACTGTAATGTAGGGTAGGTCAATTGTCATATAACACGGTTAAAGAATATCTACAGGGTAATGTCTAATTCATTTCAAAGTTAACTTATTTTATATTAAAAAATCGGCACCTGTGATCAGTCACAAATACAATGGTTTACAAAAACCGCTATAATTTGGAAACCAATCTAGGTAGAAAGGATTTTCAAAAAAACGTTTTTTTTAACACAAATAAAACTATCTTTTGACACAATAAAATTTATTTCCCCACTTTGTGTGCATCCCAGATACTTGCTTACATTTTGGTAAAAAAACACGTTCCTACACATCATCCTGTACATATTCTATAACCGTGTTATATGACAACTGACCTACCCTACATTACAGCCCAAGTTTGCTCTACTCGCTGCTTTTTTATCATAACATCGAATTAATTTTATCATACCAAAATGCAAGGACTGCTAGAGACGGTAAAAAAATAAATTGATATGCTCGATGTTTTGTACTCCACATAATCAACTAAAAAGGCTTTAACAGAAAATACTTATGGGGTTCGTTTATAAACAGTTTTAGAAAAAATTGATTCAGAGTGAACGGCGTCCTAACGCAGTCGAACCAGATTAGATGTCACAAATGATGACAAAAAATTGTAGTAAATGATTCTGTTTGTATATGTATTGCGTCTACTCTACTAACTTATTCATTTTTTTTTTGGTTTAATACATTATAGTGTCAAAGAAATATACGTTGACAAAAAGAGCCAGTCCATTTTAAAGAAAATAATAAGATAGATATTACAGCAGCTACTAACATAGCTAGACTAATACATCTTAGTCACGTCAATTTTGGATAAAATACCAAAGCGATAAAAAGTATTGAAAGTGGTAAAAAACGTACACGTATTACTTCGTGTAATACAATTTAACTTTTATGTCTCGAAAGATAAAAACTTGTTGCAAAAAAGTAAAATACATAAAATTTGATTGGCTATAATTTGGAGGATAAGAATCCAATATAGGTATAAGTAATATTGCTTTGTCATTATTTCACTCTAATATTACACCTACTGCTTTCAAATCGAATTTTACTATGAACGAAAATGTCGAACAGATTAACATGCATTATCAGAGTATTTCCCAAGTATCCGAAATACCTAAAGAGACGATTCCTCAAGTGATTTCATGAAGATAAGGTCAGATAAATTCTATCAATATCAGTATATTTCTACGAAGGCATAGAAGGGCCAAGTCGAAAATTTTTCTTCGCTTTCGTAGATTTCAGACTTTAAACTCTGAATTCAGACTTTATACTCTGAATTCACACTTTATACTCTGAATTCAGACTTTAAACTCTGAATTCAGACTTTGAACTCTGAATTCAGACTTTAAATACTGAAATAAGACTTTAATATTAACAACTACATTAATGTCCTGAAAGTATAATACAGGGTCTTCACATTTTCAGGTCAAAGTCGAAAAATCACCAAAACTCAAATTTTATTTTATGTAGAATGTTCTATACCTAAAATTCATTCCTGGTCATATATACGGATACCACTAATAATGGTACTTATGATACCACTAATAATAAGTGTAGTGCCATGAAAAACAAATGAATAATTTTGCCAAAATTCGGTATATTAATTATCATTTTAATAACAAATCATTTAAATTACCTAACGGATTGTTAAGTTAACAAATTTCCATCTCCCAAAAGGTGTTTTTTCCTCTAAGTTACCGCTCGACACTCATAATAGACGGTATAAGTTACTTGTTCAGAGCCTTCATTACAGAGTCCACGAATTAATTTCTCGTTATATACGCCCATATTTTGTAGGTACTCTCTTAAGGCACAGTATCCCGTTACCTAATTGCAGTCGAACGTTCAGGCATAACAGTTGATAGGTTAGAGTTCAAAGTCTGAATTCAGAGTTTAAAGTCTGAATGCAGAGTTTAAAGTCTGAATTAAGAGGTTAAAATCTGAATTCAAAGATTAAAGTCTAAATTCAGAGATTAAAGTCTGAATTCAGAGTTTAAAGTCTGAATTTTAAAAAAATTTCATACATGGCCCTTCTACGGCTTCGTATATTCCCGAAGTACCTCAAATACCAAAAGAGATGATTTCTCAAGTGCTTTTATGAAGATAAGGTGAAGATGAGACCTGCCTCATCGCCGCGATGAGGCAGATCTCATCGTGTATGGGGCGTTTAAGATACAAAACAATAAAGTAAATTTTTTTTTGATATTTTTGCTCTATATCTTGATTCTTTTCTACTATTCTCTAGTATCTTGACTACTATTTTCAGAATCATTTTTAACTTTACTAATAACAGAAACTTTATTGTCAGAACACGACTTGACAAATTTATCGTATTCGGGCATCAAAAAAATGCGCACAATTGTTTCAAACCATCACTAAAAAAACCATCACTTTACACACTTGCATCATAATAGTATATTATGAAATTAGTTTATAATGCAGCAGATTATGGCATGAGTGAATTTTGGCGCATGAGCGAAGCGAATGCGCTAACACTTCACGAATGCCATAATCGAGCATTATAAACGAATTTCATACGCTATTTTATAGTCGAACTGCGGTTTTAACGTACAATTATTTAAGTTTTGAAAATATTAAATTTGTTCAAACTATGAAATTATTATTCGAGCAATCGTTGAATGTTGGCATGTTGTGGTTGCTATGGTGTTGTGTATACAAGCAAATATTTTTTTAAAAATATGTGTTCACGTGAAGATATTCTAAAAAAAGCCGAAGAAGCTGAATCAAGCCTTATTCCAAAAAAATCAGAAGATCTTTATAAAATGCTCAAGTGTTCTTGAAACTAGTTCAGGACTTTCTATATCTGGAAATTCAAACTGTAGTATTACCATTAATATAAATAAATAGTATTTCAAGTTTAATAAAAACCTACTATTTATTATCGTGCCGTAAGAGAAAATTATGGCACGGTTATGTCACATTACGGCATGGGTGCTAGAAAGTGGCAGATTATTGACGATTTTGACGTTCATAATGATAGCATTATGATGGCAGTCGACTATAAATAACTATTTCATGGCAGAATTTTGGAAAATATCTATATCGGATAATGTGCTGAAAGGTACCGCCCCTATAAATATTCACCCAATATTTTATCTGATACGAACGTCTTGATAAAAACAAAAGATTACATTGTTGTTATGCTTCTAGGACCATGGGACCACTGAAGGAGGAATACCGGACGCTGAGTGGTCGATCGCATCGCAGGGCCGTGTCCGAACTCGCCGCCAGCCCGATGTCTGGGCAGCTGACGACGGAGAGGCCAGACGTGCTGCCGGGGCCCAGCGACGTCGCCGACGGCTCCCAGGAGCAATACGACGGCGTGTCCGTCAGGAGGAAGGACTCTGTGGCCAGGATGACCTGGGACGGGCTGTCCTACGTCGTGACGGTAAGTTTACCTACGTCTTACATAAACTAAGTAGGTAATCGTTGACGCCATACGAGTCTATATTTTCCCGCTTATTCGATGTATAAATTGTTTTGTTTTTCAGGGTGCTGCGACTGTATTCTAGTTTTCTAGTGAAATTAATAGAAACACAATTATGTTTGAACTGTCAAAAGTTGTTTATAAACATAATGCCGCTTTTGTTTCCAAAGCACGCTTCGCCAAATTAGAAAAATGGGAATTTGGTGGAAATATGAGCAAAAATGTAAAACAAAATATCAAATATGATATATCATTTTAATCAGAAAAAAACTTGATTCAAAAATGAAAAAATCAAACATGGCGTCCATAAGAAAAAAGTTCACAGTTGCTTCTCCGCCATCTTGAATGTCATTGACAAGAGAGTGTCATGAAAAGTGTCTGAATCATATATATAATACTACTATATCGCGTATTTCCTATGTTAGCCCATAAGCGGTTTCTTCGAAAACACCAAAGGACAAAAGATATAGTGCTATACTGTTCCAGAGACCCTTTGTTCGATTTGCGCATGCGCAGATTTTGCCGATATCCATGGTTACGGAAGCTGACACATTGTTTATAGGTTGACAGACTTTCCAACTTTCAACTTTTTTTTAAAAGAAGTCGGTAGAGTATGTATGCTGCATGCTTATTGAATGTCGCGAAACTTGTGCGCATGCGCATATTTGACTAAGGTACTCTCGATAAGGATAGAGATTGTATGTCGGCGCCGTGGTGTTTTCGGAATTTTTGGGTCTCTACCCGCGATATAGTACCGGGATATCAATAATTATCTTGGTCAAGGGTGGTTGTGGAATGTAAAACGTGTGTCTTACTTTAAATTTTTGAATATGTTTTGTTGTGTCAGAATCTGTCAAGTCATTGTGCTGAAATAAAATAAGACACACGTTTTACATTCCACAACCACCCTTGACCAAGATAATTTTTGATATCCCGGTAGTATTATATATATGGTCTGAATAATGTTTTGGTTAGAACTGTCCAGTTTTAACGGTTTTCGATTTAAAAAATTAAAATTTTCCGTTTTTGACCATATCTCCAAAACTATCAGACGTAGGCCTAATTTCTTTTCAGATTATTGATCAGCATAAAAATGTGCAACGTTACCCTAATTTAACCTTGTTCGTACCTCTTAAGATAAGCGAGACACTCATGGCGGGACTCGAAAAACGGACACCCTGTATAAGAAGAGTCCTACGACACTACACTAAAGTAATGAGTTATTCTAATAATTTTTCAACGATAATATTCAACAAAAGGAACTATCCGAAATCATCTGTTTAGCCAAACTATTGGTTTGGTAGGTGGCAGTTACGTTCACCAGAGGGCGCGACTAAACGTATTAACCGTCTAGTGAGACGGAGGGTTAGGCAAAATTTCTTTTGTTGAATATATTCCGCCTACAGAAACCTATTTGTTCTCAACTAGTACAACTCAGTCGAGTATCTTGACGAGACACTCGTAATCTCGCTAACGTGTTGGGTAACGCACTAATGACGGCTAACCAGCCAGAAACCATGTTGTCTGCGAGTAGCATGGTGACCACCAGAGGCAGCACTACTATCCAACGGTATAATTGCAAACTACAGTACTCTTAGGTACCGGTTGGGTTCACCAGAGAGAAGAACGTGTTAAATCGTCTGATGAGATTTGTTAAGTTCCTCCATTAATTTTTCTTGGCAAGAAATTATAACAAGTGAGAAATTCTTCAGTAAGAATTGTTAGTTACAACTTTTGTGGCAATTTATATGTGACAATAATGTTATTTTGGAGGTTTTGTTAAAAATTATAGTTTGGCTTATAGCGAAAGTATAAGTAAAACAAAATTGCAGAAGTTTGTAAGAGCTTTATAAATACAACTTATGGATGATGATGATTATGATGATGATGAAGACGATGATGACGATGATGAAGATGATGACGATGATGACGATGACGATGACGATGTTGACGATGATGACGATGATGACGATGATGACGATGATGACGATGATGAAGATGATGACGATGACGATGACGATGATGACGATGATGATGACGATGACGATGATGACGATGATGTCGATGATGACGATGATGACGATGATGAAGATGATGACGATAATGACGATGATGACGATGATGACGATGATGATGATGATGATGATGATGAACTTCTAATGCAAAGAAGCATTAGTGTAATTAGTGATTGATAGTTTTCTGGAAGAGCGGCACGTAACCTTACAACACGAAGAAACCTGTTCATTAACTCATTTTCAAAACATGTATTGATTGTTTGAAAAAGATTTAAATACATAAACTCCTCGTTTCGCGTCATAACAGAAGCGCTCCCTGTAGTTATTTTCTCTGGACGTATCCAGCTCCACACCTTTTACATGTCCACGTGTATTTTTAAAACTTATTAACATATTTAAAAATATTAATTATTTTAAATGTATGTAATTTATAAACGTTTCTCCGGGATGTCGTGACACCACGACACATGGAAATGTGAAAATATGTGCCACCGCAGTTGAAATGTTTATTATATCCTGCGTTTTCCGTGAAAAATATTGCATAAAACCAGAATTATGCAACAGCATGGGGCCACTTTACTTAATGAACTTCTGAGTTCTTCTATTAATTGTGGATTGAGACTGGAATTGTTTCATTTGTTCTCCCTTCGCAGTTAAAGTAAATAATGTTTTACTTGTAAAATTTATGTCCTCTAAATTTGATTTTTCTAATTGAATAGTTTAATCATCATATACAGAGCAAGCCATTTTTATGGGAATCCAGAATAACTCAGAAAAGTGTAAAAGTTACGCAAAAATTAATTGCACACTCTCCACCTATTTTTTCAAGGTCAGGTTGATGATGCTATCAAATAAATTCTATTGTCACATGTTTTCCAATTACAAGGTGATATTGAAATCTTGTCTATTTCAACAATACCCTGTATCTTTCTTATTTTGAGAGAGAGAGAGAAAATGTAAAATGACATGTTTTTAAAAATAAGGGCAGTGGAGTAGTCAACTTTACAAAGCAAAAGTAGATAGAAAAAATGTGAGTACTGCACTGTATTCCCACTTTACACTTTTTTTATATCTCTCAAAATAAGAACGATACAGGGTCTTGTTGAAATAGACAAAATTTAAAAATCACCCTGTAATTCGAAAACATCTGATAATAGAACTGATCTGATAACCCCATCAACCTGGCCCTGAAAAAGTAGGTCGAGAGTGTGCAGTTAATTTGTCCGTAACTTTTACACTGTTTGATTTATTTATTTATTTATTTTAGTATTTGCCCAACAGATACAAAACCTAATTACAGGACAAAACTTAAAAATAGGTAAATTATATGATTATATAAAACTATATCAACTAAATTGTAACAAAAAAAAACAAAAAAACTTACATAAAAATTATATTAAACATTATTACAAAAATAAATGTATTAATACAAATAATTAAATTCAGTGATGTATGGAAAAATTTTCGAATTTTAAAATATATATGATGTTTAGCTACTCAAATTAATTCTTTTTGTAAATTCAGAATATTAGTTCTAGCAGTTGGCACGTGAAAGGTGCTAGCCTGACGGGATGAAGCTGTAGGAATTTGAAAATGTAACATACTGGTAATTTGGACACTATCAATATCATTATGGAATAATTTAACTAAAAAAATAATGGAAAATAATGTTCTTCTTATATGTAAAAGTGCAGTGTCAAATTCCTGTAAAAGTAAATTATGATCAAAACCCCTTTCAGGATATATGTTACACTTTCTAAACTATAGAAACTTTACAAACCTCCTCTTAACATTCTCGATTGCCAAATTGTCAACTTCATAATACGGATACCAAATAATAGATGCATATTCTAGTTTAGATCGAATATAAGAAACATAAAGCGCCTTGAAAGCGGCAATGTTACGAAAATTCCTGCAATTCCTGATAATAAATCCCAACATTTTCAACGCTGATGTATTGTATTATTATGGTCTATAAAAGTGATTAATTATTAATATTGTATTGATATAGTCTTTAAAAGTGATTTTTTTACCAAATTGAATACCTAAATCCTTAATGTTGTCACATCGTACTAGAGTAGTTGAGTGCAGCTTATAGTTGTATTCAATAATCTGGTTTTTAGGACTGAAACTCACTACATTTGTCATGTTCGATTTCAATTTATTTTTGGTACACCATTCGTCTATTTTTAAAAGTTATTGCTGAACAAAGTAACAAACTTGTACGGCTTGAACAGAATAATAGATTTTGAGGTCATCGGCAAATAACAGTTTTTCACAGTCTATTATATCGTTTATAAGTAACAAAAATAACAGAGGCCCTAAGTTTGACCCCTGTGGCACACCAGATGTAGCTATAAAGTGCCTCGAATCATACCCATTGTAAGCAACATATTGGATCCGATTTGAGAGATACGATTTAAAGAGAGAAATTAGAGAACTGCTGAACCCAAAGTTATTAAGTTTATGAAGTATTAGGTCGAGAGTAATTCGATCAAATGCTTTCGAAACGTCTGTGTATATAGCATCGGCTTGACCTAGGTTGTTAATTGTATTGGACACATATTGAGAAAAAAGTATTAAATTGCTCGTAGTAGAGCGACTCGACATAAATCTTTGCTGATATGGTGATATAAGTTTACTTACAGCATGGTAGATATGATTATAAAGTGATATTTCCAAAATTTTTCCGAAATAGGTCGATAATTAAGTAATAATGAGGGGGAACCCGATTTAAGAATTAGACAAATCCTGGATACCCATAAAAAATGGACTGCTCTGTACAGCATTTTACCTATGCAAAATAATATCGTAGACAGGGGTACGAATTTTCCCCGAACTTTCAAGAAAATATGGAATCAATATTGGTATATAGACATAAACTTACACTATTAAAATCTATGTAAAATTAACATTTTTTGAAGAACAGTAACACGCAAAACGAATAATTGATAACTCTGTGGCCAATTTTTAACTACGTCCAGTATGGTTACCTATACAAGATTTAACGATGGAAAAAATCGTTCGAAAACCATAATCCTTCTATTGTTATTCAATGTACTCTGTTTTTCTTGTATTCGTTGGGGGAAATGGTTTTATTACAAAAAAAAAGATTTATGAATAAAAATAAACAAAATGTGCTTTTTTTAATAATTAAGCCGTGCAGCGGTATATCTGATAAATATACTAAACTTGATTTGGTAAACGTAATTCGTTTATGAGATATTAAAAAATATATAAGGCAAATATTTTTTAAAACTTCACCACCTTCCCCCCTTTGGAATTAATAAATAGCTTCCCTTATCTTCATAAGAAAGTATCGAAAAGATATCGTTTAATTTCTCCCGTATTTACTTCCATTAAACTTGTAGTCCTTATGCATATTTATTACTATACCTTAAACTTTAAGTCAATACAAGACGATTTTTCTTCGAGGAAGGTTTCCATTGTCTAAATTTAATTCGCCTTATTTGCAAACGCATATAAATTACCTCGGGTAAATAAAGCGGGACTAAAACTTCAAGTAATGGTCTTTGAGTTTTATTTCCGAATAATAATTCGGGGCCTCGCCGCGCAAATAGCTAGAAACAAACGGTTATCGTTTGGGAACTTTTCAAATTATCATGAAACGGCACGGGCGGAGGCGCGCACCGCACCTGATGCTGACAAAACTTTTCTGGGAGACTCTGAAGACTCCGGGGGCCTCTAAATTCATTTTTCCTACCACTCACTTGCTCCGGATGACTTATATTTTTCCTGACCTCGCTACAGGACGCGTAAGATATGGGGCTAGTGCTTCACATTGACAAATTAGTGTCTAATGTGGGTGTACAATGCATATAAAGCGGCAAATCGTATAATTTCATTGTACAGTGAATTTCTATCAAGGCAGGTTCTATCAGGAACATGACATTTTCAACAGAAATGAAGTTTTTTTCTGGAAATTTACAGAACGTGTTTAATAATTTAGGGCCGGTCTTTCCATCTCTTTATAAAGTTGCTTTTAACTAAAAGAAACTTAATGTTAACAGGCGAATTTATCTGGCAGTTAAAAAATTGTGTCTTTTCAACACAATTTAACTGCTCTTTTGTAAAAATACTGTTTAATGATATTGGCAACACTGATTAAATAAGAAACTCTATATAATAAAGTGAAACAGATGAAATCTGTGGCTATAACCAACTTTAACTTTTTTTAAGTTTTAGTCGTTTCTGGGATCTCTAGTTTAAATTTACTATTCAGAAATGTAAAAATGCCTTCCCAGGATGATACAGTAAAAAACTTGGAACCAAATTGCCTAAGAATTTGAGGCGCTTACTAAAAACCCTACTGGTACAAATCGTACCAGTTCAGTCCTCCGTTCAAAATATGATTCAATAAAACATGTCATAAAATCTAACAAATACGTAGATATCATTTCTTTCCTGTTTGTGTGATGCTGTAAATGTTGCTCGATTTCTTCTAGAATCTTTAACACCGTTATTTTTGATACATGACATCTCCTCATAAATTCTTCATCATCCTAGATGTTTAAATTGTCTATATGAGGCCTTACAGTATATACTTTTCGTGCGCGATTTGCAATATTTACCGTGTTTATAATTTCATGATCTAATAATATTTCTTCTTCAAAATCAATAATGTTTTCCATTATAAAAATATATTTGTTGACGTTTTATTAATAAAATTGTTTACTAACACTCAGATTGTAAAATTTCTGAGGTTAGAAATCTCTTTGTAATAACTTATAGGCCAGTAAAAGTGACCGATAAGTTAAAGAGCATATAGAGAACTTTAAAGACAGGATTTAATTTAAAACGCAGTGTAGAGACCCATTTTGTAGTTACAAGGAAGATAAATTTAAAATGGAGATTATAAGGAGATGGAAAGACCGGCCCTTAAAAAGAAGAATTAATATCTGACTGAACAACAATGGACATCATTTTGAACACTTATTGTAATAATATTGTTATTTTTAACCATCCATATTGATTTTATGTAACTCTAAGATAACATATATCTGCAATACATGTAAAAAAATACCAGTTAGTTATTTGTTGTTAAAAAATGAAAATATATTTCAAATACAATTCGAAGTAAAAAACTTTTGCCCTACATGTTTTTTGTTTTTCATGTATTAAAAAGGGCTATTCGGGTCATGCCGATACTAGTAACCTGACAATAAACCATCCAAATAAAAATCAGGATCAAATTATAGAAGAGCAGCCATTTTAGGTCTAACTAAGGGTGCGAATTACGTCCCTAATAAAAGGACAGAGACAAAAAATGTTAAGGAAGTCACGTTTTCATCATACTACGATATTACCTATTTTATTTCTTAGTGTTGTGCATGTACCTGAGTAGTTTATATAAATTAATGGACTAATAAAATACTTTTTCCACGGTCGGGAGTAGAAATCAGTTTCTATGACATCGATTATTCCCAAGGGAGTATAATGCTCCCAAGGGAGTTTACATTATGGAGAACGTTTTTCATGTAAAAAAAAGAGGTAACATTGAAATTATTTATTGACATTTAAATTAAATGTAACATTTGTACAATTTTCAAAATTAATATTAGAAGGAATATTACCTACTAAAACGTGATTAGCAATTTTGGTCTTATTTTCAATGGAGTTCTCGACATAACCCTCAGCGACTGTCGTTGATTTCCAACCAGCATGACGCTTTATTGTCGTGATATCCACACCAGCATCTGCCAGTAATGTCGCTGAAGATCTTCGTAAGCAGTGACCAGTATAACATGCAGCATCAGGTAATTTTAAATACGAAGCTACTACACTAGGAATTTTTCCGATGGTATTCTTGCCAACTGGCTGCGAAATACATTTTCCTGCTTTGTAGTACAAAAAAAGGCGCTTATGCTTGACGTGAGGAGAACGAAGGGACAGGTATTTTCGATACAATTCAAGCATATTTCCCACATCGGTAACCACAAAGGTTCGTGGAATCTTTGTCTTAGTGTTTGGAATTTTTACAATCAAGGATGAGCCTACATCCTCAATATCATCTACAGTTAAATTGACTAGTTCATTAGTTCGACAAGCTCCGGCAATCCCCAGAATTAATACAACCTATAAAAAATCAAAATACTAAATAATTGAAATACCTAACAACCAAAGTAATCTTACCTTAATCATTAAGAATTCTTTGTCATCTGCAGTTGATAGAAAACGGTCGATTTCACCCTTTGTCAATATTTTCGATTTTTTCGCTTGATATCCGTCACCGGTTCTTTTCAAAAATGCGATCAGTTTGGGGAATTTGCTTATATCTATGTTGTCGTAAATTATCAAGCATGACTTAACCATAGAATATTGCGCCCATAATGTGGAAGACTTGTAATTCTTTGCATTTTCACTGAAGTATGCCAACAAAACATTCTCGCTGTATACTTGAATATTTTTCTCGGCGCACCACGTTTTGAACCGATTGTAAGCTATATCGTATAAAGATCTTGACTTCGTAGGTAACAAATTGCTTATTGCAATATTTGCAGCCTCCACAATCTCTTCCGACTCACAATTATTCATTGTGCACTAAACAAACTGTAAACTAAACCAAACTAACATCTTAATTTGACAATTCTTTTTGTTTGTTTATTTTGTAGTTATGACAATAACTCAACGACTACTAAATAAATGCTCAAATCCGAATACAATAATTCTGGTGCTACTTACTTCATAATAAAATATGTGTTTTTAAGTTAATGAGACCGTGGAAAAAATAGTATATACCATTCGGGAGAAATGCTATTTTGTCCTCGGTGCATTGTAGCCCTCTGGCTTCGCCCTCGGGCTTCAAATTGCACCTCTGCCAAAATAACGCATTTCTGTCCCTTATAGTATAATATACTATTATGGCACTGTATTAATAATTTATTCGTGGAAACATTGCTTATCTTGATATTCGAAACGCAGTCAAAACAAATGTGGCTGCAATAGAGAGCTGTTCTTAGAGCCTGTAATAAAATAAGGGCAAACATTTGAAAGTTTGCCTTACTCCTACGCTTGCTATCTTTATTTTGAATAAGTCGGTTTTCCTCGGTTTCGGTGTCAGTTTTTTTTTTTTATTATTTTGAATTAGAATATTTCCAAAAGTATTTTTTGAATAAACGTTTGTTACGAGAAAATGCATTCACTTTTTTTAATTTAAATGCATCCCCTGTATATTTTTACAAATTTGCATAGAATCTTCTCTTATTAAAAATTAACAGAACTGTGTCAAATTATAAGGTAAAATATCTTTCTTAGGGCCGGTCTTTCCACCTCCCATTACGTTCTTGATAACTATTTGGCAGATTAGACTGTGAAAAC
Organism: Pogonocherus hispidulus; assembly: GCA_963924545.1. Classification (NCBI taxonomy): domain Eukaryota; kingdom Metazoa; phylum Arthropoda; class Insecta; order Coleoptera; family Cerambycidae; genus Pogonocherus; species Pogonocherus hispidulus. The sequence continues at coordinate 9,783,911 of OZ004698.1, forward strand.
TCAAATACTGAAATGTCACATTCTAATCTGTCAAATAGTTATCAGGAACTTAATGTGGAAAGACCGGCCCTTAACCTTAAAAAATCTACAGCCTCATTAATAATAAAACTTAGAATGTTCTAAGACCTGACTAGAACGTGATTAGTGCGTAAACTGCATTAATAATACCATTTAAATGCAATTTAACTCTAGAATGATGTTAAATCACTAGTTATCAGTTTGGGTATGTTTTACAATAAGTTAAAGTTAACCTAAAAGTTTGACAAAAATGGCAGCAGTTTTTATTTTCCCTCTGAAATCTTAAATAATTTAATGCAAATTTTTTCATATTTATATGTCAGTAACCTACATAATTATATAAAATTTAATTATGGCATGGTTACTTACCGAATTCATTAGGGAGTTTTTGAACCCCTTAAATTTTAGCACGTCGTTATCATTATTCTGAGCATGTGCACTTCATGTGTAAACTTCAGAAGAAGTTTACGCAAAAATTTAAAACAACAACATACCGCAAAACAAATAAACTAGATGCTGATAGCGAATCTGATTCTAATTCAGATTAAGTGTTCAGATCAAGTTTGACAGGATTCAAGATTTTTATTACATTTGTGTTTTAATTTATCTTATAGTGGAAGTAAATAACTACAACTATATGAGATGTTAATGTTATACAAATGTATCAAGGTTTTTGACAATCGCTAATTAGTTATACTGACACTGCGCGTGCTCAGTATAACGATTATGATAACGATAAAGTAAAAATTTAAGGTGTTCAAAATCTTCCTATTATAAAAGGCAAAGTTAATGCTTATCAAGGGCGGATTTACCATGAATTCAAATTTTACATTAGCAAAAAGCAAAAACGTAATTAGTTAAAAAAAATATAAACGTACTTCACTTAAGGATGTCTTATTAAACGCTTCTATTTGCTATTTCATGTTTGTCCAAGGAAAAACGTTCCTATCTAAATGCACAGATAATTTCTAATTTCACAATATTTTTTAAAAATGTGGTTCTTTGAGATACTCCCCCATGTTGAAAAGCTAAATCCGCCCTTGATTGCTTATTAACACAAAACAGTCTTGACACAAGACACTTGTCAGTCTTGTCACTTTGCGTAAATGTTTGTAAATGCAGGTTAGATTTATTGCAGTGAAATTAGCTCCATGTATAGAATGAGATGTTGTCACATTAACTTCTTATTTAGCATCCTGTTAGTTATTTGTCTATAAATATTTAATTATTAATATGAACTACTTAGATTGATTTAAGAATGCGGTTAGTGGTCATTAGTAAACTTGATGTTATCGTGATTATTATTAATAAGGGTGCTAGAGTTTTATGGAAAACAACAAATGTGACACAATTTTGATAAAACCAGGAACATACCCATTACACTCCTACAAGCTGAAGAGGTTCCACTTCAAAAATACGCCCTGTATAAAATCATGCAATTTAGTTTCTCGTAACTAATGATTGTTGTTTTTCCCTTCTGCCTGTTTCCGCTTTATTAAACCCATAATATAACAAAAATGTTTGTTTTTACTCGATTGAGTTTCCCGGTTAATATGTTCCAAAAAAACCTTCGTCAAGTCCGTCGAGAAAAACTGCTGTGGCCCAGTTCAATTTATTCTCGCCGATAGTAAACAAATTAGACGGGTCGACTGGCTGATTTATTATTTGTCTAAAAAATTATCTCTTAACGATCCTAGATGTAGGGCTAGACATAAATTTTCCAGAGCATAGGATACGATTCGGTGCGTGAAAGGATTACAAAAATTATACGAAGAAAAGTGTTAAAGCAAAGTTAAAGTAATTATTATTTTAACCATGTATAAGGTGATTCACTATATTTTGACACTCCTGTTAACTAAAAATGTGAAATATAAAAATTGCACGATTTTCTATGAAGTTTTCGAAAATGATAGTAGAAAAACAAATGAAGTCCAAACAAAATGGCCGCGGATTTTAACTTTGTTAATTTAAATAGAACATTATGTACATTTTTGCATATTTGGATAGAACGTTCCCTACCAAACATAAAAAGAAAATAAACAAATTTTTAAAAGTAGATAAGTGGAATGCAGCGGAGTAGTAAGACTTTTTCTATCTGCTTTTGTCTTTCTTTTAAATGGGACACCCTGTATATATTTCCTTATTTAAAAGCAGCTGGTCTTCCTGACTATAACAATATATAATAATAGTATGCTCTTTAAATCTAGTTATTACATTTCTTTTTGTTTGGCCGATATACAGTTTGTTACAATTACTACAGTTTATTTTATACTTCCTGGATTTCTGAAGCGGATCTTCTTCTTGGAAAGTGGGCCCTAATAGTGCTTTAATTGTAAATGTATTTTTAAAATGAAGGATATTTACTGCAAACGAATTAAGAAAATTAACAAATAAGAAAATATACCTCCGCATTTGTTATAAGTAGATCGATATCCCAAATTGTTTCATTTGGCCTTTATCTTACATATGAACAACTTTACTTATAACAAACATTTTAGCGTCATCAAATGAAACTTCTGATTTTCTGAAAATAAGTTTGTTTCCAAAGTAAATAAGTTTTCTTCTCAATCCTGATTACGTCTCCACGGAACAGTAGAAGACTCTTCGACATTAGGTCTAGTAATAAAAAATGCTGCTGAGGCAAATACCGAATACTTGCCAATAATAATGGTTTCTTATATAATTGTAACAGTTGATGTAAAATATAAAAAAGAGCCTTGCTTTCGCAGCTTCCACTTCATTAATCTTATGGCAAATACATCTCTGCAAATTCTCTTCCCGATGTTAACGTCTACTCCCTTTTATTTATTATGTATTCGGGGAAAAGTGATCGTTTACTTTTACGCTTTTGTATCGATCCACAAAAAAAATTAAAGTTTGATTATACACCCTTTTATGGGATACCTTCTACGTGCCGAAGCAGTTTCCCTGGGATTAGTTAGAACGCCGCCCGCTGTAAAGACTATCGACTTTTTTTTTATAAGTGAATAAATATTGCCTTGATAAGTAAAGAAGTAATCATAACGTCTTCTGGGATAATTGTTAACATTATTTTCATTTAAAATATAAATCCAATCTGCAATTAAATTAACGCAACCGTATGTTACATTTTAGACTTGGGGTTCAGAGATATCGAATTCACAATTGGTGCTCGATTGGACAATTAAACATAAATACTACGAGTTGTTGTCACGAGCAAGTTAGCTTAACTCTCTTGACCTGGGCTGAGGGGCAAATCCTCCAGTACTGGCAAGAAGTACCAAGATTAGTTCATTCGAAGGCGTTCATAATAAACCCTTCAAAAACAAGAACTAAAAAACTTTTAGAGTTAAGCAGGTTGCACCTACGAACTTTAATTGGCCTAAATACTGGTCACTGCCGTTTAAAATATCATCTGTGCAAATTCGGCCTAGCAGAAGATGCCGAGTGCCGCTTGTGCTTAGAAAATGATGAAACGGCAGAACACATATTATGCACCTGCCTCGCTGAGGAAAGGGTCAGATACTCATTATTTGGCAAAGGACAACTTCTGCCAGAGGATCTGAATAAGTTCTCACCCAATAAGGTGATCAGCTTCATTAAGAGGCTGGACCTGTTGGGTGAAATATAAGTAGGTGTGAGCCACAATAGACCACATGGTCGCGGTGGAGGGTCTGGTTTTCGGCCCACTCACTTTTGAACCTAACCTAATATACAGGGTCCTGCACCACAGCTCCCTTCTTTTGTAGCTCATGAACCGGTGCCTTTATAAATTTCGTTCAAATTTGACTGCAAACTATTCGTAGAGAGGCACATTTTGAAAATATTTTCAAATATACAGGGTGCTCTAAAAACATGTACCATACTAAAGTTATGTTTTTTTTAATGGAACACCCTGTATATTTTTTCATTTTTGGATTCTACAGAAAATTCTAAACACATTTCATGTAGGATGTCCTATACCTATCTTCAACATTTTTTTGAAATATTGACAGGTGAATATTGACATTTTTGCAACTTTGACACCCTGTAAAATCTAAGCGGTTTGAGATCAAGCAAAACGGTTTCCACATTCCATCTTAACTTTTCATAAGCTATCGTTTGGTACTAATTTCAAATTTATACAGGAATAAAAAATTTTAAAAATTTTCAGAAAATTTTAAATTTTTGGATAATTCTGAAATTAGTACCAAACGATAGCTTATGAAAAGTTAAGATAGGAATGTGCAAACCGTTTTGCTTGATCTCAAACCGCTTAGATTTTACAGGATGTCAAAGTTGCAAAAATGTCAATATTCACCTGTCAATATTTCAAAAACAGTTGAAGATAGGTATAGGACATCCTAAATGAAATGTGTTTAGAATTTCAGGTAGAATCCAAAAATGCAAAAATATATAGTGTGTTCCATTTAAAAAAACATAACTTTAGTATGGTACATGTTTTTAGAGCACCCTGTATATTTGAAAATATTTTCAAAATGTGCCTCTCTACGAATAGTTTGCAGTAAAATTTGAACGAAATTTATAAAGGCACCGGTTCATGAGCTACAAAAGAAGGGAGCTGTGGTGCAGGACCCTGTATAGGTTCATATGATACTGAAAGGATGTTTTATTAATTCAAGTTTATTATTGCAATAGTATGTAAAATATGTTGAAAATTGTTAACATAACATATTGCGATATATCGTTCATGTGTGTTAAGTCCTATATAACACTTCGGGTTCAACCCGAGGCCACACAAACTTTACTATTTCAACAGAAACCCGTGTGTATTATTTCGTTTTTGCATAAGGTAAAACGATATTAACACCAAGCAAGGTTGGCCGCGGTTAGTACTTGGATGGACGACCATGCAGGGAAGATCCGTGGTGCCTCTCAGCATCTTCTAGTGGCTGTACTCCGGTGTATTCACAGAAGCTATGCAAACTTAGGCGAGGTTTGCGAAGAAGACGTACCATCCCGTGGATAGGATGTAAAGTCGGAGATCCCTTGTCTATGAAATGATAGGCAAGTAAAAGATCCCCTACCCTGCTATATAAAAAGTGGGGATTCGGCAAAATATCCAGGTTGGGGGTTGCTCGTCTCCTGGCGTCGGTGATTGACTTTAGTCGCGGAAATAGACCGACGTTAAATAATCGAAATTAACAAAAGAACTTCTGCAAGAAACTGAAAACACATAGAATAACTAACGATCGTAGAACAATGAGTTATATAACTGATTATAAATATGTTCTAGTAATTAAAGTTATATATAAGAATCTAACCTCAGACAAATAAATAAATAAGGGGACTGAGCTTTGCCTATCCTATACTGTACAATAGGCTGCAGCCAACAACTCCATAAACTAGATGAGACAGAAGTAAGCTGTATGCTCTCTATCTCTCTCTGTGTAAACAAACCGTCCTGATGCGACAGTGGCGTACTGTTTAACAGGCACAAATAAAATAAATAAATTACAGTATAATTTAGTTAATTGAATTCAAAGCAAATACATATATATGTATTTGCCATATTATGGCAATGCCAACAGTAGGTATTTTAATATATATATTTTTCTGAATTTTTATAGGTGTTAGATTGGAGGAATGTTATTTTGGGAAATAATATGTATATACATAAGTGATAATCCAACTTTATATAATAAAAATAGGTAATAACAAACGTACATATTATAAAAATAATTCTTAAATTATATACAATATAGTACAAGTATGTGGTATATGGCAAAATATTTGTTTTTGGCAGTCACTCTTTTTACAGAAACTATACACAACTGTATGAAAGAGAAAATAAAAATTTTATAAATAGGAACACTGATTTCAACATAATATCTAATTAGAGGAGTTACTTGCATAAGGTAACAGTTAAAAAAGTTTATATAAACTTCCATGCAAAAAATGGGAAACAAAAATTTTGCAAATTGCCTAGGTACACTGTTTTTATAAAAAATATTGTTCTTAAGAGAATAGATACATTTTCATATTAGATTGTCAAGAGTAATTTTTTTTGTCAGACTAATTACCCCAAGAGTAAAGTTAGGTAGGTATATAGGTAGGTATAACTCTCGGTATAACTAGAAACCTGTTACTTGAAACACTTCATAACTGGCCATTTTATTGTCAATGTTAAAATATTTCAATGAATTACTTTTAATGACTTACAATGTGACCCTAAAGCAATAGATCACATTATTAGGTAACTTCGTTTTTAATTTTTATTATATATTTATTGACATTAAACTGCAATTTTTAAACACTTATTTCAAGTATTAAGGCACAATATATGTACATACATATCTAATTATTTATAAAGATTAATAATGGAAATAAAAACTGTATAGCTACTACCTATAATACTATTATATTGATATGTAAGGACAAGTTGTAACCAACTATAAAGCTATACTTTAGTAGCTTTTTTAAATACCTACAACCAGTACCTAAGTACTATTCACCAAAATTTTGAAGAATCACTGCATACCTACCTACCTACTGCAGTACCAAAGTTTAAGTTACTTACGTGCAACAGCCAGTAAAACTTGAGAAAAAAATTAAAATTTGAAAGTAAATATGTGTTATTGTCTAACTTATTTGTGGTGCAGCTGCACAATAAAACTTATTTTCTTTTATCATTACACCACTTGTAAAATACTTAATAGATAGTTACTACGCCTATGGCGTTGACTTACCTGTGCAGACTGAGGTTAGGAAACTTATGTTTCTTTTTTTTGCATATATAGCACTGCCGCACCATTATTTCAATAAATTAAATGTTAAAATTGTCACTAATCCACTTAAATTACGCTCACACACCGTAATAACGAAAATAGAAACACTAATGGAACGCTCGAAACACACGTAAACAAAGTAACAGGGAAACATGGAAGGTTTTTATAAGACGTTGCCACATGTTGAGCTATCAGTAAGATACATTATTATTTCGACCAAAAACATTTTTAATAGTGCCTGATATAACTATAAAATAAGTTCTTAACAAATATAGTTATATAAGGTATTCATTGATACACATATCAGGCACTTGGTTATTTTGAATAATAGCTAAAACACCTCTATTTGTGACAAATTAGTATGGAGTTTCAATACTTAAAATAAACTTGGCAAAACCAATGTAAACAATCGGCACTTAGACTGTGCCTTCATGTTGGCAAGATGATAGAATGTGAAATGCTCAGTCCCCTTATTTATTTATTTGTCTGAGAATCTAACTAATTTGAAATTTGACTAGTGGTGCTTTTGATTCAACAGCAAGACTTTTAATTCAACAAGTAATTTTTTAATTGCTGCAAGAATGATTCAGAAATTTTCTAGTAACTAATATTACAAATACTTCATTATTCGGTTATATGTCGATAACGTGTTGAACAACAACAAATGAGTGCATATTTGACAGTTCTGATTCTGATTCAGATTCAGTTCCGACCCTAAATGAAAAGAAATAGATGTTTTTCTTACATAGAACACGCCCGAGATGCAATTTTAGTTTCTTCCAAAGCGATAGATGGTGCTGTAGCTAATGAGATAAACAAAATCGTACACATCTAGTAGTCTAAAATATTTACTTTCCGTCGCCATTTTGCCGCGTCGTTTTTCGTTGAAATATAACCTGACGCAGTTTTTTAAAGAATTTCCTATGAAAAAAAATGCACTAACTGCTCTGTGTTTGATTTGTTTCCTCAGTAGCTGATAAACTTTAGTCCATTATTATCATTCTGGAAGAATATTCTGGGGAGATGTAATAATACAGGTAATGTAATAATAATCAGTTTTAGTAATTAGTGTTCAGTTATTAGATTATTATGTTTTAGGTTTAAAAGAAAAGATGCAAGAAGGTGCATGATAGACGTTTCAGAAGAGGTGCTGCAAGAAAAGATTGTACTTATTATTCCTTGGAAACACAATTACTTTATAACCTTAATAATTTGATAATTTATAAAGTTTTCGCAACGTAAGTTTTAGATTATATTAATGTAAAAGTGTTTGTAGAGCTTTTTATAAATTCGTGATAAATATATATAATGTCTCATATTTTTATTTTATTTGTAACAGTAAAAAATGTATTGGTAGAGAAGGTCAAGGATCCTGCAAGCAAATATTTCTTATGCAACCAGTTAAACGTTACTTCCATTTTCATTGAAAATATCTGATGCAACCAGTTATACACCTACTTCCTTCCAAACCGTCTGAGGGCGCAGTTTTAATTCTTCAAATGTCAATATTAAGATAGTTATCTATTGTATTTTTATCTAGGGTTCCGACTCTGTCAAAGTGGCACGATTTGTTATTGCTAATTTTATAAGTTAATGAAGTGGTTAATGGTTATAGAACGGAGCTGTAACCTATATAATCCTAGACATCCTAGGTTTTAAAATATCGCTAAAATATAGTGTGACACAAATTCATGGTTTACCGCTCTTTCCCCCCTAATTTTTTTAAATACAATTTTCAAATTTGACATGGCGGAAGTACATAGTAAAGTTAACTTTTAAACAAAAAAAAATCATTTTTTCGCTTCGCTTCGGAAGCTTCCGCTTCCGCTTTCACCGGAAGTAGTACCAACTCTCGATTTTTCTATGGAAAACCCTGTATATTATTTTATTTTTGGAAACTGCGTTATTTTCTTCATCTAATGGTATAACATAGGTAAGTGACATTTCAGCTGTCAAATTAATTTTCGGACTTTATTTTACTTTTGAATTTAGAGTGCCTTGATCACCCCTGATTCATTCTAATGGGCCATAGTAACCATAAAAAATAGAGTTGGAGTCAAAAACATTCTACTTCTCTGATTACAGGGCGTTAAAATTCTTCAAAGTGGTGATAGACCTGAAGCTAGTTTTTTAAATAGTACCATAATGGTACTAAGGTACCATTAGAAAGTACAATTAATAAGCAATGTACCCACACACTTATTTTATCTGTTGGACCAGCAGTTACAGTTGAGAAAAGCCAAGTAAAATAGAGTCCAAAAAGTAATTTGACATGTTACATATACAGTGTTATTCAGAACTTATCCATAATAAAATTTGAAGATGTTCAACATACATGTACAAATGTGGTAGTGCAAAAAAAAATTTTTTTGGCTGAAAACTCTATTTAAAAATTTGTAATTGCACGCCGCTGGATACTGGTCCACTGTAATGGATTGACCTTGCGACTGACAGTGCAAACTGGCTAGCACGAAAAAACTTCGGAAGTTCTGAGAGTATACCGACACGCGGCGCAAAAAAGATTTGCAGCGTTTTTACTTTAAAATAAACTGAAAGATAGATAGATAGATGTGATCAAAGTGACGTGTCTTTAAAATGAATAAAATTTTGTTACACTAATTTTGAAGAATTGCGCTACTTGATTACTAGGTATTAGAAACATGAAATTTATAAAAAATTTGCACATACCTTGTTACAAAAGCTGTTCGAAATAATATTCCTCGACTTGTACACACTTTTGGGTACGCCTTATCCAATTTTGCCGCACTAAACCGAATGTTCCTCCTGGTTGCTGATCTTGTAAACGCAAATTATTAAGTAAATTGGGGATTTTCAGCATTTTGCTACAACAACCACTCACAAAACCTACACACTGAGAGAGCGACACAGATAGACTGATGACTGATCTGATAAACAATAGAGATATTATCCCCACTCCAACTCTATTCGCTGGGTCTTAACCAGGCGTTCCAGGTACAAAAACGTGTTTACTGTTTTTTGTAGGAATGTGGTATATCAGATGTCGTTGAAGTACAGTTGCCCATCTACGTAGTCCTTTATATTGGTATAACTTTAAACATTGTTTACGGGAAATCCTAAGACTTTTATTATAAATTTTTTTGGTGATATCGATTTGTTATTTAAGGAAGCATCCTCAAAGTTTTAGAGATAAGTTCTGAATAACCCTGTATTATATCGTTGGATTCAGAAAATGAAGATTCCAAAAATATAATAATATATAGGGTGTTCCACATAAATATCGAGTATTGGAATTACTTCCGGTGAAACCGGAAGCGAAGAAATATATTTTCTGTCAAAAAGTTACCTTTACTAAGTACTTCTACCATGCCAAATTTAAAAGTTATCTAAAAAATAAGGGGGGAAAGGGGGGTATACGATGAATCTCTGTTACACTGTATAAATCAACAATGTTATCAAAACAGTATAAATTTAGTGAAATTTTAAATTGTTGCACAACTCCACAATTATCTGTCACCCCTAAAACTTATGCCTTCTTGAATTTCTTTCTTGGAATTCAGTCTGATTTTAATACAGAAAACTAGAACGCATTTTTCAGGTGATTTAAACCTTCGTGTCGCTTATCCATAACGTAAACCCCTTGTTATTCCCCTGCAGTTATATACGAGTATACATTGAGCAATAACATTAATTTGACTTGCTCGTAAAAATGCTACTTTAGACTTTACAACTGTTTGTTTATTACGGACTGAAGATATTATTAAAACCGTCCTCTCCTTTCTTGAAATAGACTTATAGATACTGGCTATTGCATGCACGATATTGAACGCACCTATATTTTCATTTTTGTTAAAGTATACAGAGAATAAATATTTGATATATCTAATATTAATTGGCGACTAACACCCATATTAATAATAATCACAATAACATCAAGTTTACTAATGACCACTCACCGCATTCTTAAATCAATCTAAGTAGTTCATATTAATAATTAACAGCCTTATTAATAATAAAACTTAGAATGTTCTAAGAAGTGACTAGAATATAATTAGTGAAAACTGCATTAATAATACCATTTAAATGCATGTTAACGCTAGAATGATGCTAAATCACTAGTTATCAGTTTGGGTATGTTTTACAATAAGTTAAAGTTAACCTAAAAGTTTGACAAAAATTGCAGCAGTTTTTCTTTTCCCTCCCAATTAACAAACAGATCAAGAATGTTTTTCTGAAATAAAATAATTCAATCCGAAATTTTTCGTATTTATGTCAGTAACCTCAATAATTATATAAAATTTTATTATGGTATGGTTACTTATCGAATTCATTAGGGAGTTTTTGAACCCCTTAAATTTTAGCACGTCGTTATCGTTATTCTGAGCATGTGCAGTTCCAAAAAAAGTATCTTTTTTGGCACTGCGCATGCTCAGTATAACGATTGCGATAACGATAAGGTAAAAATTTAAGGTGTTCAAAATCTCCCTATTATAAAAGGCAAAGTTAATGCTTATCAAGGGCGGATTTAACATGAATTCAAATTTTACATTAGCAAAAACGTAATTAGTTAAAAAAATATAAACGTACTTCACTTAAGGATATTTTATTAAACACTTCTATTTGCTGTTTGTAGTGGCGAGATACAGTGAAATACACTGCAGTGCCCTCTTTGGGTCTTTGCTACTACCTGTCTGACAATTATTGTCTAATTGACAGACAGATAACGATCTGCAGAAAAGCAGATGCCATTACAGCGACCTCTATTGTCTTTGAGGAAGACAATCCTACTTAATTATTGGAAGGAGATGCTGAAAACAACTACTCCACGGGCAATATGCCCCGACTGGCGTTGCATTACATCAACATCTCCATGGATGTCGCCACATCCTTCATCAAGACCAAATACCAGACAATGACCTCAGGCAATCAATGTCGCCAGATCATTCATCGATTCCGATACCTATGGCAATCTGATGAGATCATAACAAGATCGAAACCGGTCATTGTCTGGTATTTGGTCTTGATGAAGGATGTGGCGACATCCATGGAGATGTTGATGTAATGCAACGCCAGTCGGGGCATATTTTCCGTGGAGTAGTTGTTTTCAGCATCTCCTTCCAATACTTCTATTTGCTATTTCATGTTTGTCCAAAGAAAAACGTACCTATCTAAATTCACAGATAATTTCTAATTTCACAACATTTTTTAAAAATGTGGTTCTTTGAGATACTCCCCCATGTTTAAAAGATAAATCCGCCCTTGATTGCTTATTGCTTATTAACACAAAACAGTATTGACACAAGACACTTGTCAGTCTTGTCACTTTCCGTAAATGTTTGTAAATGCAGGTTAGATTTATTGCGATGAAATTAGCTCTATGTATAGAATGAGATGTTGTCACATACTTCTTATTTAGCATGCTGTTAGTTATTTGTCTATAAATATTTAATTATTAATATGAACTACTTATAGATTGATTTAAGAATGCGGTTAGTGGTTATTAGTAAACTTGATGTTATTGTTATTATTATTAAGGTGGGTGTAAATATTTATTAAAAACAACGTGTAATAAAAAATATGTTTCGAGACTTTCTACTTAAGGCACCTGCAGACGACATGGCAAACGTACGCCGACTTCTCATTTGTCGACATTACCCGATCGTATGTTAAAAAATACACAACGAACCGTCAAACTTCGAAACTGTTTTCAAAATTTGACGCTTGTACAAAAAGTGTACTGTATAAAGTAATCGATATTTGATGGTAGTGTCGTTTAGCTATACACATCAATTGGTTATATGGTTGAAAAATATATTTTACAATTATTACTAAACTGGTTTCCACACCCAAAACTACCAATTCATATGTTTTCAACTTGAACCCTGTATTTTATAGACAAACGATAAATGTTTGTATCGTGAAACACGTCTTTCAATTACAGAAAATGAATCATAGAATCTGGTGAAATACACTTTCATAGACTGTATTTTACATTATGGCGGATGCGCCAGTGAAGAACATGGGTCTCAACAAAAAATCACAAACTGGTGGAGATGGAGATGCTTCATTAAATTTTATTTTATATTATGGCGAATGCGCCAGTATGAAGAACGTCATAACAGAAAAGGAATCTCGGTTTAAAGTTAAATATCACGGATACAGGTATTACCTAAATTATTTGCCTCCTTAAAATGTCTTAATTTACATCCATGTTTGGTTAAAAGAAACTGTTCTTATAGAAACTAGATCCTCCTAATACGTAATGTATTTTTTTAAATTTTATTAATGTACCCCACATTTCACAAATAATACTTAATACTTTTATAAAATAGATACAATATTTATTCGAACATATAGATGTGTCTACTCTTATACCCTTATTTTTTCATTTGTCACATGGGAAGATTATTTATTAATTGTACCTATACTTTCTATATCTATAATGATACCTTACCATTATGCGGCACCTTTTAAAAAATGTAGTTTTAGCTAGAACGCGGTTTAGCTAAAATGTATAAATTTCGACATCCTGGTATGTGAAAAGTTTTTTAATTAGCCGTGTCCTCCATTTTGTTAACCTTGCTCTGTGTTATTTATAGGAGCTTGGAATTAATCATGACATGTCGAGGCACTATAACTTCAAAAATAAAATGGACTATCTATACATAGAATGCAACATTTTAATATACTGGGTGTTCCTTTACATAATAATAATTCATTTGGCAAAACCAGTAGCGGGAAAAGATTCATATATAAAATTGACATTGATGTCATTTCAGTGACAGTTAAAAAATGTACCTCGTTAAAAAAATTAAGAAAAATCGAGGAATACATCGTGAACCTGTTGCACGCAGCTTAATGCATTCTTGGTGTTAGAACTGATGTATTTATTCTACCTCCTAATAATGTTTCTGTTAATTTTACTAAACTACAGCGTAACACGTAGAGAGTCTTAAAACATTTTATTTATGAGATTATATAATCTTCAAGTTAGCTAAAGTAAGTCATTAAGTAGTGAAAATACCGACCCTTAAGCGTACAAATTCAATTTTATACACAATTAAATTAATACGTAAATTAATTTTTGTAATACCTTGTATACAGGGTGAGTCAGTTTATACCAGCAGGACTCTGGCATTCGATAGAACACCTGATTTTAAGTTAAGTTTGTCATATAAACATATGTCGGGAATCGCTTCGTTTTTGAGATACAGGGTGTGAAAGTTTTGGTTTTTTTTTAGTATTTTCCACACAGCTCCTATAGTTTTTAAGATAATTTATTAAAATCTTTACCATAGATTACTTATGATAGTTCACAAGTTCTAACATATGTAAACAATTTGAAAACATACAGGGTGATATTTTTTCGGAGGTCTGGCCCCCTTTTTCCGTCCAGAACTTTTTTGTGGTACGCCACTGACTGCTTATTTGCCCAAAATTTGGATTCCACGTTCAATTTAGAAAAATTTTCGTGTCTTGCATTTTTATCGTAGCTGTAACAGTTGTCGAGTAAATTGAAGAAATCTAAATCTCTAAATTAAAAAACAATAGTTTTATTAAAATTTTCACTAAAAACAATAATTATTGTCAAACGAAAGTTCATTATTCTAAATTGTCAAAGGTTACATACTTACAGTACAACTTTTGCCACTAATTATTTATTTTTTTGTAGCATTTCAGAGACTTAATAACTAAGTAAAATAATTAAGAACTAATAATAAACCAAGGCAAATACAAATAACTTTACAAATAACCCGAAATAATTTTATTTTCAAATTAAAATTTTCAAAATGTGATCCATTTTGTTGGATACATAATCGGCATCGCGTTTCAATAGACCTTCTTGCTGAAACTAAGTGATGAACTCATATGTCTTCGCAAGCATGTCTTATACGCCCTCTAAGATCGTCAACATCTTGAACAGGAGGTACATACACTTTTTCTTTAAGAAAGCCCCACACAAAAAAATCCATTGGTTTTATATCTGGGGAACCTGGGGGCCGTGCGATTGGACCTTCACGTCCAATCCACCTCTCTGGATAATTGTCGTCTAACCAAGCTCATACATTTCTTCCAAAATGAGCTGGGCAGCAATCCAACTGGAACTAAGCTTGCTGTTTTTTAAATTTAGAGGGACATCTTCCCACATATTAGGATGCTCGGTTTCTAGAAACTCTAAGAAGTTTTGCGAACTGACCCTTTCTGGCAAAAAATATGGTCCAAATAATAATTTTCAAAAATTCTACCCATACGTTAATGCTAAACTTATTTTGGATTTTTTTTGGCCTAATAGCACGTGGATTTTGCTCTGCCCAAATATGTTGATTTTTGAAATTTACTATCCCACGTCGGGTAAAGCAAGATTCATCACTCCATAGTACGTTGGATAAGAAAGTTCTATTATTTTCTAATGTGTTAAGGATCCAACGACAAAACTTCACTCTGCGTTGTTCGTCGCCAGGACGTAGACCTTGGTTTATTATTAGTTCTTAATTATTTTACTTAGTTATTAAAAGTCTTTGAAATGCTATGCATATTTAGATTAATGAACTTTCGTTTGACAATAATTGATTTTAGTGAAACTTTTGATGAAAATATATTTTTCTTAATAAAATATTCTTTCATAGATTTTTTCAAATTACTCGACAACTGTTACAGCTACGATAAAAATGCAAGAGACGAAAAAGTTTCTAAATTGAACATGGAATCCAAACTTTGGCAAATTAGCAGTCAGTGGCGCACCACAAAAAAGTTCTGGACGATAAAAGGGGGCCTGACCCCCGAAAAACTATTACCCTGTACGTTTTCAAATTGTTTACATATGTCAGAACTTGTGAACCATCATAAGTAATCTATGGTAAAGATTTGAATAAATTATCTTAAAAACTATAGGAGCTGTGTGGAAAATACTAAAAAAAAACCAAAACTTTGACACCCTGTATCTCAAAAACGAAGCGATTCCGGACATATGTTTATATGACAAACTTCACTTAAAATAAGGTGCTTTATCAAATGCCAGAGTCCTGCTAGTATAAACTGACTCACCCTGTATATGTTAATAGTGGTGAGAAACACACTGTAGTGCCCTTTTCAGGTCTTTGCTACTATCTGTCTGACAATTATTATTAAATTGACAGACAGATAACGACCTACTTTTCCGCAGGCGCCATTATAGCAGTGACCTCTATTGTCTTTGAGAAACAACAATCCTACTTATTTATTTGAAGGAAATGCTGAAAGCAACTACTCCACGGGTAATGTGTCACGACTGGCATTGCATTACTTCGGTATCTCGATAAAAATCGCCACATTTTTCATCGAGACCAACCACTAGACACTGACCGGTTTCGCGCTTATTATGCGCTCGTCAGAGTGCCATAACTAGTTGGAATCGATGAACGATGTTGCGACATGATTGTCTATAATAGACATCGTGAATGTTAGTAGTGGTGAGAAACAAACATGCCGAAGTAATACAATGCCAGCATCGTATGTAGTCTCTACTTCTTCTTAGAGGTTCAAAATTAAAGGAAACCTATTTTACATAATAATTTTCGAAATGTCAACATTAACAACTACAAGCGCATCTTATAAAAACAGTATATCAATATTAACATGAATATTTACAAAAAATCTATGCGACTATTACGAAAACAGCATTCTTGAGGTTTTCACTTGCTCATATGCTCATAATGTTTCACGAGTAACTTCTGGCAAAGTATATAAAGATATGTGTTTACCGAAATAATTGCAAATGTGGAATATACGGCTCGAAAGGAAACTTTTCGTAGCAATGGAATTTCAAAGAAACACGTATATAGAGACCAGCAGTCCGTTCCCGGCTTTGCCCGGGTCACAAAACAAACAACTTCTCGAGATTTCTCTCTTTCAAATCCATTATAATTCACCTTTCTCTCGGACCTTCAACCCTCCTGTCGAGCCTCGCTTAGCCTATGTTTCTTCTGAAGGGCTATATATACGCTAGCCACAGTTTCCTGTATCGTGTTGCTCAACGATTTTTCTCGACCTGATCTCCAGCTGGCCTTAGTGAGTATCTACATCGTATCTGAAGCATTTTATTCTAAGATAATCTGATAGAACCGTTACAATTCATACATTTTACAAATAATTTTTCATTTGAAGTGTTCCATAACAGAAATAGATACTTTTCCGAAGTATCTCCTGTTAAAAAAATGTTTTTGTTGGCAGAGAGGAGTTGTATAAGTATATCAGGAAGTGATTATTGTTGTTAACCTTGTTTAGTGAGTCCCCATTTTTAGTGATAACTTACCTTATTCGTTATAGACTGGGAAATTCCTTGGCACCGACTGAAAAAAATATGGCTTATCACATTAAAAATCATTTATATATTTTCTTTCACTACGGTCAATGTCATGCAAAAACGTCATGATATTACTTAATATATTATTGCTTCAGTTTTAATAAATTTTTATAAATATTTTATTACTCGTCAATTTTGCTTCGGGGAAAATTGTTTCTCTACAATTTTCTTTCAATAAAAGTATTCCTACATATCCTCAAAAAGGTTAAATGAACTCATTTCAAAACGACACGCACATATGCTTTTATTAAAACAAACCTGCAAATCATTTTTACGATTTTAGCCGCGGTAAAAATTTTACATACATTTCTAGGTAATACCGTTTGTCAATAGTAATACCATAATACTCTATTATAATAATTATATTCAATATTCCTACTAAAATATTTCAGTAATTGCGTCTGAAAGAAATCACCTGTATATTTTTTAAATCGCTGATAACGAATCACATGTAAAAAAATACGGATAGCTTCTAAATAAGAATTCTTATTGCAACAAATTAAAAACGAAATTAAAATAATGTTGACACTTTAATTTATATATAAAAAATCGCATATGCCACAGTGCAATTGTCACTTTGACAGCGACAAAAGTTACCTGCAACTTTTACAGCGACAATTGCACTAGTAGTTTTTTCACTTATTCATTTTTTAATCAATTATCGCGGTGTCCGTTGCCAAAATAAATAGTTTGACATTTCTGTCAACAAGTTATTGAATTATTAAACACTAACAATGAATCGATTCGGTGATGCTCAAATAAAAATGTGTTTATTTTTAGTGTTTCATAAATAAAGTTTGCATTCATATGTTTCTAAATTTCTTATTCATTAAATTGTCCTGCCGAATTACACTCGATGTTTGTATTGATACCGGATAAATTTGGATTGTTTAAATTCTAAACTGTTTCCTTTAGCAATTTGACTCGAAAAACTGTCAACCTAAAAACGCTCCACCTTCAGTGTCGCGTTTTTAATAGTTGACAGTTTTTCTCGTCTAATTGCTTGGCAACAGTTTCTCATTAAACAATCCAAATTTATCCGGTAAAATACAAACCTCTTGTGCAATTATAAGTGAAAATTTCATACCAGTGATTATTAGCCAATCGGACGCGTTTATTTTGACATTGTCGCTATGACAACCACCAAATTTTTTTGAAAATCTTACTTACCCATGCGAATCTACCTATGTGATTAATAAGTGGAAATTTCTCTAGTTTGACAGCAATTATTAGACAGCGTTTATATTATGAAACATATTTTTGTATTTATTTTAATTAAAATTAGTAATTTTTTGTCATATGTTTGTACATTTTTTTCTTTAATATTTTTTGCAGGACTTTTACTTTTTAAGTCAATCAACTAAAGAAAAAGTTTGTTGATATTTGCAAAAAACGTAATTGTGCAGCTTATTTATTTAATAAATAATTTAGCGTACAACAGACCGATATTAAATTATAAAAATAATCATACTCCACTGTGTACAGTAATCTTTATCTGATTTTTCACTGACAGAATATTTTTTTAGTCAAACGAAACCCAAGCCTGTGCTTTTGGTGCACAAAATTATATATTTTCTTTTTAAATTTTTTCCAGAGATGTTTCGCATAAAAGCAAGAGTGTCAAGATAATCTGACTCCATTAAAGCTATAAAGTCAAGATAAAACTAGACAGACAAAAATGAACGATCTTCATTAGTGCCACTCATGAATAATGGCACTGCTCCGATTTATTTTTCCAGCTAAAACGCCTATTTTATGAAGCAACTTTCCAGACGGCCCTCCAAAAAAATCGCGGCGTTAAAAAACTGAAATATTGTAAAACTTTTAATAAATTACTGACTAAAATTTCGTATCGCCGGGATATGCACGGCCCTAAATGATCCATGGGAATTGGCCAGTATAAAACTTTGCATGCATGCCTTGACAGTTAAATATGTGACACAAAATTGAACAACTATATTCAGGTCGCTTATATTTGAAAAATTACGAGTTGCACATTATTTATGGTTTTACACTAAACTGTTTATGTCCTTGTTATTAACACTATCGATTCCACCGTTCGGCAGTATATTGTTGGCGGCATGAAATTATTTAACATTTAGGTATTTACCAATTTGCCAGCGAATGAATAGTTGGCCCTGCACGCAATATTTTATCGGATACTGTTCGTTCAGCATATAGCGTTCGATTGGCCACTAATTATTGTATGTCTTTTTACTTTTTTCACCAACTCAATATATTATGTATACAGGGTGTTACCTGAGTAATCTGCAATACTGAAGGAGACGCTTTCTCAAGTGATTCCTGTATGTACGTAACAATAGCGTTACGCTAAAAAAATTTAAAAAGAAAATTTCACACCAACATATTATGTTAACCAATAAAATAGGAACATTTCTTAACGTTGCCGTGACAATCTATGTATTTCTTCGGAAATTTTCTCCTGCTGGGGACATTTTTTAACATAATAGAAAGTAACTGCAGGACTTTATTAGATGAAATACCCTCCAAGGGTATTTAATGGGGGATTTAATGGATTTAAGGGACAAGCCGGATTTAATGGTTATATGTTAGATTTGTTTGGTTTAGAGTTTCAAGGTTATTTGAAGGATAACTTTGATTTTTTAAATAGGAACTCCTATTTTTTTTTAATGATTCGTATTCTTCGTAAAAAACCTAACAACTTTTGTTCTGTGGCATTCCGTGTTTAACCTCAGCGTTTACGAGTAATTACGCATTTAATGTAGAAGTACAGAACACTTCTGAAAAATGGAGAAATATTTGACTGGATACTAAAGGTAAGTTGAACCCTCCCGGAAAACCCCTGGAAAACTAATGTTATTTATGAGAGTAACAGAATTTTTATTGCGTACCTACTAAGTTATTGCAAAAAGGAAGTATCATTTATTTGCGAGTTATTCCATCCGGAAATTAAAAGTTAATCAATTTAACAGATGTTCAAAGTGATGGCCTTCGACTGCAATACATCGTTCAATGCGTACTGCAAAATTGTCCACCGTCCTTACTAACATGCCTCTGTCAATGTCGCGGCAAGCATTTCTAATGCGTTCTTGCATATTTTCCGGTGTGGTTGGTACATCTTGGTTAACTTGTTGTTTAAGATATCCCCACAAAAAAAAGTCTAGGGAAGTCAAATCAGGGGATCGGGCGGGCCAATGTACTGGACCACCTCGTCCAAGCCATCGCCCAGGATAATCCCGGTCCAATATTGCAGGTGACGTCCGTGCATAATGTGGTGGACAACCATCGTGCTGGTACCACATGTTCCTCCTGAGTTGTAGTGGTATGTCTTCAAGAAGCTGTGGTAATTGATGGTCCAAAAACTCAGTGTACATTGCCCCCGTCAAAACACCATCAATAAAGACAGGCCCTATTAATTTTTCGCCAACTATGCCACACCAAACATTTACCGTCCATCGTCTCTGCATTTGTACTTCACGCAACCATCTTGGATTTTCTGAAGACCAATAATGCATGTTGTGCCTGTTCACTTCTCCATAACTGGTAAAATTTGACTCATCAGAAAATAGTACTGTGTGAAAAAAGTTTCCATCAGCTTGTAATTGTGCATGTGCCCATTGATAAAATGTGACTCGATTGTGAAAGTCATCGCCATGAAATTCCTGATGAAGAGATACGTGGTGGGGATGAAATTTATGACGTTTCAGTATTCTAAGAATGCTTGTTTGTGAGATGCCAAGATCATGAGAAATTGCACGAGAACTTGTGTGTGGAGTCATATTGACCGTAGCTAATACTGCAATTTCATTTTCTTCTCCAGTTACTGTTCGTCGACGTTGTCTTTTCTTTGGTTGAATACTGCCATCTTCAGAAAACTGATGCACAACACGATAAAATGATCTACTGGATGGATGTCTTCTATGGGGAAAACGCTGTGCATACAATTCGCGCGCGTTCTCAATGTTGCGACCGGCTTCTCGATAAATGAAAATCATTTCAATTTTTTCTTCGACTGTTAAGGTTTCCATCGGTAACATACTCATTAACATACAACGCTTTATTAGTAACACACAGCTAAATAATAACTTCGTGAAATTTGAATTGATGCGATCTCACGTGTAACTCGGACTCAACTTAACTCTTTAAGTTTTCAAATTACAAATTTGCTTTATATTGAGTCTAGATCAGCAACAAACATACGGCAAAAAGTTCGCTCGTGGCCAATATACTTCTTTTTGGTCTAATAAAAACTTACAAGTTTGTAGTGATAGTAAATTTTTTATAGCCTCTTCCCACTTTTTGTAATATCTGATGAATCAGTAGCCAAACTAATAGCCAACGGTAGTGTTCATTGCAGGGGTAACGGCTACTTTTACATTTTATTGTTACTGCTACGTTCAATGCTTAATTACTCGTAAACATTGAAAGTAAACTCGAAAAGTCAAAAAACAAAAGTTGTTAAGTTTTCTACGAAGAATACGAATCATTAAAAAAAATAGGGGTTCCTATTTAAAAAATCAAAGTTACCCTTCAAATAACCTTGAAACTCTAAACTAAACGAACCAAATATATAACCAAACCCCGCTTGTAAAATGATGATACTTTTGTCTGAAACATTTTTCTCTCAAATGTTTCATTTTCAAGATATTCAAGTTTGCCAACTTAAATGGTGCACCCTGTATATAGAAAATACCCCGTGAAGGGTATTTTGCTGTTATTACAATCTGATCAAAGAGAGATCAATGAGTAATTTGGTTCTATCCTAATTTAACTAAAGCTGAAAATCTTAGAGCTCAGGTCTTACTCACTAGTTTACCTTAAGGTCTGGTAACTTAATTACACTAAAACTAACATGTAACACTAACCGCACAATACTCTGTTTTTATACTGATATAATCAATTCACTAACTCAAAGGGCTTAACCCTCTTGAGCCTTCTTACTATGTTACTATGTTACTTCTAACTATGTTAGTGTTGTCGAGGAGCTGGATGGCCTCAATGTTCACATGTTGGTGGAGTCGTTGTTCGTGAGTTCCTTGCAAATTTGGTAATTGTCTGCTCTACAGTGTCCATCGGAAGATCTCGATGAAGGTCGCTGTTTCTGATGTACCAAGGCGCTTTGACGATGTTCCGCAGTACTTCGTTCTGGACTCTTTGGATGATTAATGATGATGAATGATTATTACTCTTACTGGCACAGCCCCCAGAGCAGTATTCCATAGGTCCACACTGGCTTGAGGATTTGTTTATACAACAGTATTTTGTTGTAAGTTGATAAGCAGGAGTGTCTACCAAGTTGCCAGTACATTTTCTTATATCTAGCTCTTCTCTTTTCTTTTTAACATGGACTTTCCAGCGATGTCCTGCGTCTAATGTGATGCGTAGATATTTTGCTGAGTTTGCATATGAAATCTGGGCATTGTTCATGTTAATAGGTATTTGTTGTTCTCTTTTATTTGTGAAATTAATCTGCACTGATTTGGTTTCATTCAGCTTGATACGCCTTGTTTCTGGTCCAGTTATTGATTTGGTTAACTGATTGCAGTTTATTTGCAGCTTCTTCATAGCCCTTGTCTCTCGCAAGAATGGCAGTATCATCTGGTGGCTATTGTGTTTTGCTCTAACTGTGGTATGTCACTGGTATAGATCAGGTACAAGATAGGGCCTAGGACGCTTCCTTGTGGTACTCCTGCTCTGATTTCTTTTAATCAGTGTATGATTCATCTTATTTGACTCTGAAGAGTCTATCCGAGATATAAAACCAGCTAATGTTTTTTATTTGTATGACTACAGCTGCGGTCTGCTTATATAAGTACAACAACTGACATATTTTTCTGTAAATTTGACACTTAAGGTAAATCAAAGCCTTTTAGTAATATTATTGCTATTTTCAAATTGAGAATCACATATGAATAACTAATAGATATTAATACATAATGATCCTCATGTAGTAAAACAAAAATTAAAAGCAAGGCCAGGTTTTTGATGTTCTATTATAAAATTAATTTAATATTAATCTTAGTACTTATATCTTAAACGGCAACTTTTATATTAAGACCCGTGCTATAATATTACTTTTAATAAGATCGAAGAGACAATAAATGTATTAACGGGATAGTATTATTTTTCACCAAGCACAACATTGTATTTTATTACGTTATTTTCTTTTTCGCACTCGTTAAGTGTTATTGAATTTTAGTAATGTAATATTGAATTTAATAAAATTACAAGAGACGTTAAAGGAAAAGCTGCGAGGCGGTGTATTCGAAAAACGTCCTGGAATATTTACTCAGAGTGCCAGATGCTTTTTTCTGGATTCTCTTGTCTCATTAATTATGATAACGATTAAAATGTATTTAGCCGCCCCCGCGTTTCTGCGTCATCTGCTTTTGTTTTTCGTCTTGGTTTGACCTTACTTTAATTTTTATATTCAAAAGTGAAAGCTGACGTGATTTTTACAGAACCCTTTGTCTTTCTCCTTATAATAGTTCTCCGTAACATGGTGTCTGCCAGAACTTTTGGGAAATGGTAAATCATGTTATACCGGTATATCAAAAATCATCTTGGTCAAGGGTGGTTGTGGAATGTAAAACGTGTGTCTTACTTTAAATTTGAAATAATTATGTCACTGTCACACTGACATCATCAATAACCTACAAATTTCATACCTATTTATTTCAGTTGTAAAACAATAATGAACTACAAATTATGAAATAACGGTTTTAGTAACAAGAATCTTATATGCATGCATGTTCAAGTCTTTCTTTAAAATCTTATGACATGTTCCATAAGAAAGTCCAATTTCCTGAGAAAGGCGTTTCAAAGGTTTTGCAGGCTCCTCTTCCATACGTTAACGAACGTCATTGACAACTTCTGATCTTCTGTACGAACTCTTGGTCTACCAGCACCTTTTTTATGAGTTACACAACCAGTTTCGCGAAACACTTCAACACAATTTGTAAGGCACGCATAAGAATTGTCCGGTAATATTGCCACGTTTGGGAAGTGCTCTCGAAAATTGTCCAAACACAAACGTTGACTGTATTGCCAATTTCCATTAACTAGCGCACCCGTTCGAAAATAGGCTTCAATCATGAAAATTTTGTGCTGTGTGGTAGGAGGCATGATTCAAAAACTGAATTAGAAAATTTCAGCACAATGACTTGACAGATTCTGACACAACAAAACATATTCAAAAATTTAAAGTAAGACACACGTTTTACATTCCACAACCATCCTTGACCAAGATAATTTTTGATATCCCGGTAGGTAACCGAAAATTGTTTTAACCAGTATGTCTGCATCTTTGACATATATATTATTGTATTTAATATACCTAAGATTATATAAAGCGGAAAGATTATTGATTTTGATATGATTACCTAATTCTAATCATTTGAAAATCAAAAATATAACATGAAATCTGGAAAAACATAGATTTTCTTGAAATATACAAGGTTATCATAAAGTAAGGAATATATTTCAGCTTATTATGTATTTTTAACAAATTAAGTTAATAACAGGGTGTGAAACAAATTCGATTGCTTAAACAATGGGATTTCTTATGTACAACAGTGGTTAACGCAAATTTCTTCGCATTTTGCTTGTACATCACCAATCGTTCCTTCAAATTGTACACAGGATTATTATTATTCAGTATTTATGGTTGAATTGGAGCAATTTGCTCCCTAATAGTCTTTTAATTATTCCAGCGTTGTTGTGGTCGTGTTCTAAACACCATATTTTTTAAATAACCCCACAGCCAGTAATCCGCTGGGTTGAGATCAGGCGATCTTGGAGGCCATGAATTTACAAAATGTCTGCTTATAACACGATTTTGAAAAACATCAGTTAAAATTTTTTTAACTGGTTGGTAAATATGCGGGAGTGTTCCATCCTGCATAAAAATCATGTTTTCAAGTCCTTCGTGCTCGTTTTGTATCCGTGTATATGCAGGTATCATTCAGCAGTACCTAACAGTTACAGATAATGCCTCTCCATTCTATATCTCCTCGAAAAAGTATGGTCCAATGATAAAATTAGATGTGAAACCACACCAAACGGTGACTTTCTTATCATGAAAACTTTCCTGAGCGATTTCATGTGGATTATCTGTTGACCATATTCGACAGTTTTGAGTACTGACTTCACCATTTAGAGAGAAATGGGCCTCATCTGTCCATAAAATACGGGATAACCATTCAGCTTATTATATTTCAATTTCCATCCGAGCCAATATTTGTAACGAAAAATCATACCTGAAAATCTAATTGTAGATCCATGTTATTAAAGTTTAAATCGTGTCAATTTACGTTTACGTGAGTTTTATTTTGAGAACAATTCTCTAACAATTCCTCAATTCCCCAACCACCTTTGACACTTGTATCAGCAGTTGACAAGACTACTCTTTTGGATGGATACAGCAAAATACAATTATTGAAGCAACTAGATTCCACTTACTTTTTGCTACTAGCTTGATTTCTTAAAATTATATAAGAGTTTAAAATATACCCCTTACTTTATGATGACCCCCATAGAACAGGTATAAAATTTATTAGAAAATCGTTCAGTTACAAAATTTAAGTAACTTAAATTGAAAAGGCCTTCGCAGAAATGGTTATTTCTGTTAGTATCTATCCAGAAAAATAGGTACATTTTTCAAATGTATCTTTTAAATCAGTACATAAGTCACCATTATTCCTAAATACTGAAATATCTTCTTTATAGCCAACGAAAGCATTTATAAGAAAATAATACCTGTTCAGGTAGATTTCGACAAACCAGTGTTTTAATCATCATCAAATTTTATAATACCGTATAACAAACAAATCTATCGTTCATCTGACAGATTAATAATTCTGGGGGTCCCATCTTCAATGTTTCGGGTGATCTCAGTGTTTGTTATAGACAAAAAGGTATCGTTTCCATGAAGCCTCCCGAATAAAGTAAATAATCAATTTATAACTCAAAAATAGAAGATCGCAAAATATTATTTTTCTCGAAAAAGTAGCTAACCTTCGAGACGACATCTCTCTATCTACAACGATAACCGAAACATTAATGAAACCTTGATTCAATGTTGTTTAATATTATAATAGTATAATATTCGCCTTCTCTTTGATTGTAATTCCTTATATTCAGACTAACTTCCGGCAGTATAAAAAACAGTTACTACCAATTTTGTTCGAAAATATTATCTATTAAAGTATCAGTACCGTGTTTTTCATCACTTAATATCTAAATATAGGCTGGGATCAACCAAATGTCGTCATCGCGCCCTGAACAGTTATAGTCGTTACGTATAAATCTACCTTAACTCCCTACTTTAAAAACGCCATCTTTTGTTGGTCCTTCCATGGGAGCAGTGTCCTGGTTGACCGAGATTTTTTACACGTGTCGACTTTATATAAAAATGTGGAGGCGCTTTAAAATTCTATCAGGAAATCTAATAAGTATGATAATTCGGTTTATTCAAATTTGTATTTACCATGGAGTCATGTAAAGGATGTCTGAAATCGGTTTTAAATACTTCCTACGTATAAATTTGGTTGCGTAATGTAACAATCACATTTTTATGATCTGTGTTTGCATTAAAAGCAACTTCGACCAAACCGTGTGTAAAATAAAGCCAACATTTGCTTGCAGATACAAAACTAGTACGTAATATATATAGTGTTTGGCCAACATTTTAGAGTCACTCATAAGTAGTACCAGAGCATGGTAGGTATTAATGGTCTGGCCCAATTGGGGCCGTAAGAACATAAGGATTGTCACAGGACTGCTGACGGGTCACGAACATCTCAACAAGCACCTTAACACTATTGCCCTTAGTGACACCAGAAGGTGCAGGTTTTGTGGACACGATGACGAGGACTCCATTCACATCCTCTGTCGCTGTGCCTGCCTCATGGTCAAGAGACACAAACATCCGGGTGCAGCATTTCTCCTGCCCCAGGACATTAGAGAGCTTCCCCTAGAACGGGTGTTGGCCTATGTGCATAGCACGGGTCTCTTCCAATAGTTCTCGACAAGCGGCAGGCACAATGGCTCGAAAGACCTGAGTGCTGCGGGCAACCGCGCCGCCTTCCAAAAACCACAACAGTACCAACCAGAACGTTATTACTATTTAACGCATGAAATAATCTTTACCGGATAAAATTATTGTGTATAGAAATTTAATGTGCCTTTCCCTACGGATAGTGATCTTGACTATAATTTCATGGACTACATGAAGTGCAATGTGATTGGTGTATTTTAAAAAATAAGGAACGTAATCGGCTAATATCAAAACATCAAGGTTGAAAATTGGAGCATGCACACTTACTTGTTAAAACGTCTTGGAATTCAAATCCCTTGGTACTTCACCCATCGAGCAGCTCCATATCCTGTGGATGAGACATTCTCTATAATTTTCGCCAAACACGAACGCTGAAAAAATGAAATTTTGTTTATTACTCGCAAACAGAAGACGACAGACTATTTTTGGTTTCACGATCAAGTTGATTACGAAAAAAGAGGTTGGGGGATGTTCATTTACTTTTGTCTCATATAATTAACGAGATACACGTACAGAAGATTCAAGAATCAGTTCTTTCGTACTATATGAGTCAATATCTAGCACGGTGTTGAACAGAATACAAAAAAATATTTTTCAATCTTGTAGAAATAGTCTGGTGCCATGAACCAGATTAGAAAATTTAGAACTTTTGATTTTATATATATATTTTTGAACTTTATGAGGTTTATGATTCCTTTTAATTTTGTATTAAATAATTTCCTTTATTCTTTTTTTATTACGCATTCGTTTCGATGCTACTTTAAACCTTTTTCAATGTGAGCTTAAGTGAGGATTTGAGTGTGTTTGCGGCATGGCGCTGTGTTTGGTGTTTGTTCGCTAATACTACACAATGCACTAACCAATACCGACACCAATACTTTGAATTACTTTACTATACTTTTAATTCATTCAGAAAGCCCACAGCAAACAAGTTCTTGAAAAAATGTAGTAAATAATGTGGGTTCCTCCAAGTCAGTTTGTCTATGTGTCAGTATTGGTTAGTGTACTGTGTACTGTTAGTGAACAAACACCAAACACACCACCATGCCGCAAACACACGCAAATCCTCGCATTGAGAAAGGTGCAAACGAGGCATCGAAACGTATGCATAATAAAAAAAAATTAAAGAAAATTATTTAATTCAGAATTAAAGGGAACGATAAACCCAAGAAACCAGTTTAAAAAATATATATATATTTTTTTAATTTTGAGGTACCTACCTCATTATAGCTTACACTAGTGTGATTTACTGTGTTTACATAATTACGAGGAAACAAATGTTTCATGGAAATAGTTTTATAACTGGTGACATGTATCCCGGTATTAACGGTATTTGTTAATAAATATACCAATTAAATATGCCGAAATGATAACAACCCATGGATAACAACGGATATTGAGCAGAATTAAATTCATAAATGGCAAATTTATGGGCGTTATTTTCCCAGCGGAATTATCTTGCGGATATTCCGCTGCGGAATTATCTGGCGAATATTCCGCCGCGGAATTATCCTGAACAACATTTTGTTGGGAAAATTATGGTATATTATAAAGTAACGGTACAATTTGTTTGGTTGATTTATAACTATTTAAACAATTTTCATCTTAAACTTTACTCTAGCGGTAGGTATGCAGAGAAAAAATGTTCTAGTGTACTGTACATCATTTGAGGTTCAATTCACTACTTAAACAAATGTTATTCTACAAATTTTATTAAACAAATTCTATGGTTCCGTAAGTATGTACGCCTAGCCGGAACTTTGTTATCTCCTGGAAAATACGTGCGTTAATGTGTAGGTACAGTTTGCTACATTTAAATGTATGGTTCCAATATCAGCGGGAAATCCGCCGCAACAAATTCGAGGTAAAAATAACGCCCGCCTAGATCTCGACTACAAGTTTCGATGGAGCGCGAGATATCCCCATCAACCTGCATCTAAATTGCCTACGAAGCCGTACAAAACACACAATACATCTTTAAGATATCGGTTGCTGCACATTTCACAAACGTAACGACGCCTGATAGGTAATTCTATCGCAGTTCCGCACTGGTAATTTCGCTATCGCGCCGTGATAATGAATCTGATGGCGGGGTTCCAGCTGCCACGACTGTCAGTATTATTCCGGAAAGGTGTTTGGCGATGTACACGGCTTGTCTGCATCTAGATGGATCCTGTTTATGTCTAGTAATGCACCTTGCCGTGTTATCCGTGTTTTGTATGTACAAGGTTTAATATAGGCCTATACCTTATCTCAGAAACTACAAGTCCCATAGAAAAAAAATTATATGAAATTGTTTTTTTCAAAGTTATCTTCGGGAAATAGCCAATATTAAAATCCCATATTCTGAAGATAATCATTCAGAAACGATGGGATACAAACCCCTCATATCATATATCTCTGAATTTGTCGATGAAGGGCTTTCTAGAAATAAAACAATATACAGGATGTTCCACTTGAAAAAATCGTGAGAATTTATAGTTTTCGAAATGTGGCAACAAGGTCATTTTTTTTTATAAACTGAATATTGAGTAATTACATAATAAAGTAAATAAAATTAGAAATTTATTGACGCAAGTTAATGCTCAAAAACTTAATTATTAACTTTTCTGGCACGATTTTAATATGGGCTATTTCCTGAAGATAATTCTCAATAACTCCGAAACAGTTGACGTCAGACCCATCATGTCATATATTATTGAACTTGTCTTTAGAAGGGCTTTCTGAAAATGTAATAATATATAGGGTGTGCTATTTAAAAACAAAAGGAACTTTAATTCATCGCCCTGTATATAAACAGGTTATAAATTTGAATATATTAAAAAATTGAAGATAACTTTGAAAAAAACAATTTCATATAATTTTTTTTCCATGGGACTTGTAGTTTCTGAGATAAGGTATAGGCCCATATTAAACAGGCCACCTTGTACAATGGCATATAATATCACTTATGAGCTATACACAGTGACTCACCACAAATTCGCATTCGCTGTCATTTCATGGCATCAAAAGTTCAAATACTTCATCAAATCAAAGATTTTGAAATGTCCTAAGTCTAACAGTTACAAAAATTACTTTCAACAGTTTCTCAAATCGGGCACCCTGTACCGTATGATTTTATATGTACAACAAATAGAAATAGACCAAACATTTCTATTTTATTTTTAAGTATCATCGATCACAATTAAGTTCTGGAAATAACATCATTTAAATGACGGCCTCTGCTTCTTCTGCAAGACCGAATTTGATGAACCCAATTTTCAAGCAGTCTATTCAATAAATTAGACTTTATGTTACAAATGGTGCATTAAAAATTCAATACTAATGTATCAATTGTTTCTGGTTCTAATAAACAATCGACTTTAAATAACCCCACAAGAAGAAGTCTAAAGGTGTTAAATCACAGCTTCTTGAAGGTCACTGGACAGGTCCATTTCTGGAAATAATCAACTGACCAAATTATAGACGCAATAAATTAACGTAGCGCCGTCTTGTTGGAACCAAATGTTAGTTAAATTAATATTATTCAGTTGAGGCTATAAAAAGTTAGTTATCATTGATCTGTACCGGTCATCATTGACAGTAATGGCATCTCCATTCTCATTTTGAAAGAAGATCCAAAGATGCCACCGTGCCACAAATCAGATGGTCACTTTTGCAGAATGTAAAGATCTCTCGTGAATGACTTGTGGATTGTTTTCACTCCAGTAACGAGAATTTTGCTTGTTCACCGTTCCAGAGAGGTGAAAATGAGCTTCATCTGAGAATATGATTTTTTCTTACCAAAATCGCCATCATTTTCATGATGTTCCATGACGAATTTGGGTAATTCACGACGTTTGCGATGGCCCAAAGGCTTTAAGTCTTCGGAACAATTTTGTAAGGATGTAAGTCCAAATCCTTACGTAAAATACGTCATGTAGACGATACAGACAGCCGCAATTGTTGTGAACTTTAGAACTATTATAATGAGCCTTTTCCACATCTTTTTTTTATTTGCTTATTATAAAATATATACTTAGTAATGCCTAAAAAGTATTTTTTTTAATTTTTTTCTTCGCCAGATATATTTTGAAAAAATTGTTAAAATTACCATATATTTCAAATTACGCGCCATGACGCCATACTCCACTTCATTGTTGTCTGTTGGCTGCCCTGCATTTTGTATTCTGTCAAATGAAGTGTGGCTTAACCTAACTTTCACTTTGTGTTTTGATTAATTTGATTTAAAATTAATAAAATTGAAGAGGGATATCTTCAGACAACCTTCCAAGAGTTGACAGTGAAGTGGTTAACGATTTCTACGTCACAAATATGAACTTTCTAAATGCTGAAGTGCACAATGTTAAGACAAGGAGGTTAATTTTTATAACCTAAATTATCAAACATCATTTAGTTGATTCTAGCATAAATTGTGCAGTGTTGTCACCTTTAGCGAAAAATACCTAAAAATTATTTTGCTCAAGTGATAAATTGTAAAATAATCATGTTGGTTTGCTTTAGTAATAATTTATGGAGAATATTTCACCTAAAAATACATATTTTCATTTCAAAATTACCATTTCACCTAAAAATACGTAATATTTTCATTTCAAAATTACCAAAATGTAAATTTAATCGTTGCCAAGAAAAAAGTAAAATTGTATGTGGCAACGTGGAGCCGTTCTTTAACTTGTCTACATTTTATTGGCTACTGGAGTGTGATGTCAGCGAACCACGCAGTTTGAAATGATTAATGAAGACCGTCACTTTGTACTTGTATGACTTCGCTTAATTACAATTCTTTAATAAATTGGGTTGATTCTACCTTTACTTATGTACCAGTACAACGTTTGATATAAATAAAAAAGTCAAATTCAATTTAGCGGAAATGGCCCATTCTACTGTGTTTTTATGGTTAGCCAATCAAACTGTCATATCAAGTAAATATTTGAAATCTGCCTTAAAAACAAACGCTACTAACAATAAAATAATAAAATTTTTAAGAAAAATCATAACATATCTTGAGAAATGCCTAATTACTTGAAAAATTAAACGATGTGGAACAAAATGTTACGAAAACCATTTTAAAAGCTATTGAATATAAATATGCAGGGTGGGAAATAATTCGTTCTTTACCTTTGGGAATTCCTAGACGGTAAGAAATATAGTAAAAGTTGAATTATGGCAAAATTGCGCATAGTTTATATTCGACCTTTAGAAATATGAGGATGTCGAACACTGCTTATCCGTAAAATATGATTTTTTTTATTTTGCCTATATGAATTTAAAATTTTTACTTTTTATTTTGAAAACTAGGTACAACATTCCATTGATTTCAAATCATCTATCATAGATATCATTATTTTAATAAGCTTTATATTTATCACAACTTTGCTATATTTCCGTTAGAAAACAATATATTTTTTTAAATTTCTATCAAACCCATTTGAGAGTAGGTATTCTAAATCTACTGGTGCAGTCAGATTATAAATAAAAAGTGCTAACCTTTTTTCTTGGCATCTAGGCCTTGAAAAAATTCTATTTGAATTATGCTATATTTCTGTTAAAAGCCAATAGGTATATATTTTTTAAATTCTGGTCACACCTATTTGAGAGTACCCTAAATCAAGTGGCGCAGTCAGGTTAGAATTTAAAAAATTTCTAACCTTTTCTTTTGGATTTTCCGCCTTGAAAAAAATTGGAAGTGGAATAGGCCTTGAAATTGAAAATTTTATTCTGATATTTAGCATCATAGTACTGAAGCCTTATCATTAAAAAGAAAATCGTTCATTTTACAAAAACCAATTTCCAAAATTTCGATTCAAATATCTCCAAAACTAATCACGTTAGACTTGATTTTTTTAAGCCATATTATTGGTCACCAAATTACCCAAGTTTGTTCCAATTTAACCTATTCTCTATCTCTAACCTGAAATCAGCCTGAAATTTTACGAAAATAAATTTCCAAAATTTCGATTTTTTTCAAATATCTCAAAAACTAATCGTGCGTAACCAATACAAAATAATTTAATTTTAAAAACCGTCGGTGCCTTTTACAATTTGGAAATTTTTGGATTTCTATATAAGAAATAACGTTAACCATGTTAGAAACCAAATTTCCATTGTGCTCTAGTGGCTACACATTTGCTTCCAGGGAGCGAATATAGGAGTGCATACCTAGCGGATCCCTAATATGTAGTTTGGTATTTGCGAAATATGTTTCAAATTAGTCTGAACTATGCCGGTCCTTCGCTACACACACGGCACGGCATCGCACCGCGACAATGAAATATCACGCGCGGAACGGTTTTTCATTTATTAAAGAGCCAGCCAGAGCAAGGGCGGCATTCCACCCCTCCCCTAATAATCAGATTTATTCCATTTGCGAAATGCCAATACGACAAACGGCAAGATTTATGCTTTGTATTTTTATCGCGAGAAAGCCGGAACACTGTCAGGGGCTTGCGTGGAGCGGGATGTAATGTAGCAAAAGGACCGACGAAATATGGGGAGCGCTCTATTTTTCTAATGTGTGTTAGTTGTTTCCGCATTTTTATTACCTGCCATCTGCTGATTTATGTGTAATACAGATATGCGTTGTGTCCGTTGGATGCAACAAATTGCACTTGCATAGGCTGTAATTCAAAGTGCATTCAGATGAAATTTTATAAAAAGGTTTTTTCATGCAAGAGGTAAATGCCTAGTAGATTAAAATATGTTCCAGTGATACCATTAATGAATTTCCAAATTAATCATGCAGTACGAACGTTAAAATACCCCCATCTCTAATTTTTTAAACCAATCAATATAGAGGCGTCAGGCAAAAAGTGGATCAAGTGGCATCGAATTTACTACTTTGTGACGTAAAATTGGAAATTGCGTTGACAAACAAGGATCAGGCGCGCTATTAATACTAAAATTTTAAATATCAGACTGGATTGTGCGGCATATCGTTTGAAAGGTCTTTTAAGCTATATTTATAGATAGTGCGCTATTTACCGATACTGGTAGGACTTTTTATTTCCAACTTTCGCAAGGATAAATTACCAAAGTTGTACTTGCACCAAATATTATCCATATATATTAAAACACGTCGATTCTGTCTCACTCTAAATTCCATCGCCGAATCGACGAAGTTTCTAAGCTATCTCCTCTGAGCGGAAATCACAAAGCGATCCCCGCGGGCGACCGGAGGTTACCCCCAACCTTTCTTCAAAAAACCTCTGCAAAATTTTCGTCGATCGCCGTTCGGCGAGGAAAATGCCGTTAGCACCGGCGTTTGTCCTCGCGCCTATTGGTCCCGTCACACCTGCCGAAATCCCGACTTTTCGCGGGACACCCTAGACCCTTTTTCTAATTTTTACGGCTTCGAGAACCGCTTCACGCGAAAGTTCCATCGTTTCTCTAATCCTTTGAGATTTTTTTCGAAACTGTACGTCGAGTCCTTCTACGTCTATTTCGTCTTTGAAAATATCGAGTCGCTTCCATCTCAACTTCTTTCTCATTTTATCTGCCGATCGAGATTGCACTGATGAGACAAGCACCTCCCACGAAAACTGTCAAATTAATTAAACTTCAGATAGGTTATTTTCCTATGAGAAATATTGCTAACGGAATCGATAGTACCAACTGCCAACACTTGTTAACCACTGATACCACTGATTACCGAAATACTGAAGCGAAATGCTTTTCCAATAATTAGAATATTGGTAAAAATTAATTTTTCAGGTTGACACGTACAGTTTACATACTTAAATGTCTCAGGGTTAACTTATAAGAAGTGGCGCAGTAGCGCAATGGGATAGTCGCAGGATTTCAAACATCGTAATGCTGATTTAGCGAGTTCAAGTCACGCTGGAACCAAACTTTTTTTTTACTTTTTAATTCCAATTGTTTATTAGTATTAGTGTTTAGTTATTCTGTTTCATTGTCCGTAGTTTCTATTCTTTTTGCAGGTAAATTTTGGAATTAATTCGTTCATTTTGGCAGTCTGTAAAATTCATAATTTTAGCTTACAAAGGTAAATATCTACAATATTAATTTGCTGCAACAATTGTGATAGCAATATATTTTTGGTCCCATTGATAAAATTGATCAAAATGTTTACTGAAAAATAAACTCTACTTTCAGCACTTAAAAAATTATGATGTTTTACCATCAAGAATAGAGTAGCCTTACAATTCATCAAAATATTAAGAAAAATCGTTTAGTATAATTACATCATCATTCCAGATACAAAATTTCTTTAATATGTATTTTCTTAAAAATATTATCCTAGATCCTTTTGTCACCCCAAGGGTGACTCCAGGCCTGGACCCCCGATAGAGCTAGAAATGGGAACGAAAATAGCGACAGCGATTTTTTCCCATTTCTAGTACTGTTCTTAAATTGAGAAATATCATACAGGTTTTATTTTGTTCTTATTATATGAATATAATTAAAACAGCGGTACATTCTTGAAAGAAACATTAGCTACTCAAAAGGTTTTTTTTATTTTCAATTTATTTTCAGAGGAAACTCAAAGGTATTACTAGTTCTAAGATTTGTTATAGTTTCAACGTGACCCCCAATGAAAAACTGCCACGTAAGGCACTGAACAGTGCAGTATTCCTTTCCGATCATGTTTCTAACGTTTTATGTGGTCCATTATTCGATCGAGAAAACTTCCACGCCGGATCTTTTTTGCTTCAAGAAAATTTGATAAATGGTTTTCATATACTTGTTTCGTTTTTTGCACAACTTTCGCAGCGGCGAGAAAACCGACAAAATAATTCAAGTCTTCTTACAGTCAACAAACGAAATAGAGTGGGGACGCGGTGAAAAAAGCACAGCAGAGGGTCGATTAAATGCGACAGCATCCTGGTTGGTGTCAAATGTACTTTTTATTTTTAGGAAACTCAAAAGATTGAGATTATTCTCAATATCCTGACTTTTTTCAATATATTGACATTTTTCTCAATATATTGACTTTTTCTATTTTTGACGAGTTTTTGTGAATTCCCATATCTTCGAAATGATGAAATATTTCTTTGAAACAAAAGGGGAAAACTGCGGAAAGGGACTATATGCAGAAATCTATCATATATGCTAATATTAGAGAAATAAGTTTTTTTTAAGTTAAACTATACCATAACTATGTTATTACTATTAAACTATAACTTTGCATTAAATTATATATGAAATATTTACATATTTTTTACATACTCTACTTTGAGCATTTATCATAACTTTGCGCAATTCCTTCACGAATATTTGCCTTTAAGTCTTCTAAGTCTGTTGGCGATTAATATAGACTTTACTTTTCAAGTATCCCCACAAGAAAAATCTGGTGCCGTCAAATCAGGGGAATGAGGCGGCCAGCCAATATCTCTTGAGATATTGACAATATTTTTTGAGAGCAGCCTGGCAGGGAAAATGTCTCTAAGAAGAGCGAGCGTTTCAGGCGGTGTGTGGCATGTTGCGCCATCCTGCTGGCTGGCGTATATATCTGGAACCAGTTTTCTATGTCAAATTCTTGCAATTGTGGTTAGAGAAATTCATGTATCATTGTTCGATACCGTTCTCCATTAACAGTAACTGCATTGTCTCTGGTATCTTCAAAAAAGAAGGGTCCAATGATTCGTTCGGAGTATATTGCACACCAAACAACGACTTCTTGATCAAACTGCACCTTCTCTTGAATAAGGCGAGGGTTTCCTGTTCCCCAAAACGATCATTTTGCTTGTTAACACGACCAGAAAGGCAAAATTTTCCTCCGTCGCTCGTTATCAAATTTTGCCAAAAATTGAATTCTGCTTCCATTAAGTTTGTAACGATTTGAGCGTATTGCAAACGTCTTTGAATATCAATTGGCCGTAGTTTGAACACAGTTTGAACTATTGTATGGATATAAGCAATGGACAATATGCAAGTCTAAATGTAACATTCTTAAAGTCCGCTCAGACAACCCTAATCACGGCGCACGTCTTTTTGTGGAAGTTTTTGGTTCTACCTGAACCGCAGCCCGAATAAGCTCAATATTTTTTGTTTTGAACGACCAGAACGATGTCTTCCAGTATGCTTTACATCACTTACTGTGCCATTCTGTAAAAATGCGTTTGCTAAACGTCGAATTGTTTCTCCGTGTGGAGCTCTTCGGTCCAAGAAGAGTTTTTGAAATACAATTTAACAATTTATGCGCGTTCTTGAGGCGAATAATGCTCCATAACAAAACTCTTCGCTTTTGACAGTTGTCAAGGAACTAACAAAATTGTAACAATATTCCATAGCTTGGCATATTTTGCCGAACCCCATATAACTATCTAATAATTTTTTTATATTTGTCATTTTTAATGTTAATTATTTAATCTGACATTTTTATTTTTATTTTGTATACATTTTTTAAATTGTTATATCATTTTAAGTACTGGTTAGCCATATTATGCCCGCTATTGGTGGTTCAAATAGTTTTATTTTGTATGGCATTATTAGATAGAATCGCGAAGAATGTTTAGCTATGGTGTTAATGTGGGAGATTATTCCAGCACTGAATGGTGGTTAAGGTTACCAACCTAAGTCGTTCTAGAAGTTCAAATGCCGCCTGCTAAATAATAATATGCCGCTCCTCTTCCCCACAAGTCTCACACTCTCGAGCTAATCCTTTTGATGAGAATGAGGAGTAGAGATATTGTTATTATGACGAATCAATCGTAGTATACCTGATACTACATTTGTTTGCAAAGTTTCTCATTAGTTTAGGATATAAAAAATATGGATACTTATAGCCTGTAAAAGGATGCCGCTGGAAGGACATCCATGAAGGAAGGCACTTCAAATTTACTGTAAAAACTTTGACCCTTAACTGACTATAATGGTATCTATATTATGGTGAATGCGTCAGTTAACGTAATACACTGAACATTTTAAACGAAAATAAATCGAACCAATTTTTAAACTGGTCAATTTTTTATTTTAAAAATGCTCAATGCATGAAAAAAAGTTACTATACATTCCACAGTTAGTTTATCTGACTTGCAATCCTGAACTTGAATTTTGAAATATTTTTGCCGCTTTTTCAGATCAAAAGCTTTACCAAAAGTCTAAAAGTAACACATAAATTATTATGAAGACACTGTAAGAAATTTATTATTCCATATTTTGTTGACTTACCCTTCTGAAAGATACATTGACAAGGTGTTTTCTAGAGTTTCTAGTTTCTAGAAAAAAAACATAATTTTGTCAAAAATGTTAGTCTGTAATTGTCCACTTTGCTTATATCTCCTTTCTTATACATATGGGCGTCACTTAACAGTTTTCAGTAGGTACTCGGAAAAATACCTTCATTAATTGAAAAATTAATCAAAGTGATAGGTTTCATTACAAAAAAGTCGAATAAAGTCGAAGAAACATCATCAAGGCCATAAAAATTTTATCTCTATTATTATTATTATTATTATTATAATATCTACTTCCAATTTATAACACAGCACACTATATTTTGTATATAACGAATATTTTTTTAAATAAAGTAACAAAGGCCCCGCAAAACTGCTGAACTTTGCGGGATATAAAAGTAAACAAATAGCTATTACTTTTTTCTATACTTATTGGATTTTTCTCCACCTGCAGGGCATATACATTGTTGGAGTTGCGTTGGAATTCACAAAAGAATCTGAGTAAATTCATACTTCAGTATAAGTATATATAGTTGAAGTATATAGGACCTTGCCTAAAAAAGACGTATGAACTTTCGAGTGACAAAAAATGAAAGAAACATCCCATCTGTAACATTGAAATCGCCCGATATATATTGTTCGGCGTTCCGCCGGAGCATAAAACATATTTTTTGCGGTTTTTGTTTTAACAAAGGTTCGAATAAAATGGATTGCCAAGAAAACCGTCTAGTTCATCTTATTTTAATATATAACTTTTATTCCGATCCCTCCTTAGGATTTTTTGCTGAATTTCCTAAAGTTAGAGCAGTATCAATCTGTGACCCCTATGTCTGCCGTTCAATCTGTTCAACGGCGAATTGTAAATAATGTCATCAATACCATGGATTTTACTAGTATCTACAATTTCGACCCCTCGAAATTGTTTATTGGCGATTCCAAAAATGAATTGCGCCCTCTGCATGAAAATATTTGATTTTTGAAGGCTTATTGCTGATATAATGATAAATAACACGTATTTAAAATCTAATTTGAATAATGTTTTTATCTGTTTACGTAATGTTTTTACTATAAAAACGCCTCAATTAATTTTTCATAAATTTGATTTATAAAAACATTAGATACATTAGCGTGAAGAACGACTTCTATTTCGTTGAAACACACGAGAAGACGCACTGTATAAAGAGAATTACTGGGAAGCGGTGTTCTTCCTAGGGGCATTTTCATTTTGCTCGAAATGAATTTAACAGCTGCAGTAATAATTATTTCTTTTCTTTGGGATCTCAGTCCGCATGAGAAATATTAATAAGTAGGTAAAGCAATTACCTTCTTGTACCCGCCGGAGAACAACTCGCGTATTTCGTGTTTCAAAGCAGAACGGAGGGCCGTAAAAAGGAAATAAACTCGCTGGTAAATTAGACCGCACTTTTTAATGGTACTTGGGGAGCGCCGTGGCCATGTTTCCTTTCAAAGAATTGCGGCTTGGCAGTATGATGCTTTAGAGGTATATGCATTTATGATGATTTAGGGGTCTGATGAAACTGTTTTAGAGGTATACGCATTTATGATGATTTAGGGGTCTGATGAATTGGTTTTAGAGGTATATAATACGCATTTATGATTATTTAGGCGTCTGATGAAACTGTTTTAGAGGGTATATGCATTTATGATGATTTAGAGGTCTGATGAAAATGTTTTGGTATACACATTTATGATGATTTAGGGGTATGATGAATTGGCCTTAGAGATATACGCATTTATGATTATTTAGGCGTCTGATGAAAATGTTTTGGTTTACGCATTATGATGATTTAGGTGTCTGATGAATTGGTTTTAGAGGCATACGCATTTATGATTATTTAGGCGTCTGATGAGTTGGTTTTAATACGCATTTATGATTATTTAGGCGTCTGATGAAACTGTTTTAGAGGGTATATGCATTTATGATGATTTAGGGGTCTGATAAAAATGTTTTGGTATATACATTTATGATGATTTAAGGGTCTGATTAATTGGTTTTAGAGGTATACGCATTTATTATGATTTAGGAGTCTGAAAAACTGTTTCAGAAGGTTTGTTTGCATTTATGATCATACGGTATACGCATTTATAATTATTTAGGCGTCTGATGAAATTGTTTTAGAGGGTATATGCATTTATGATCATTTAGAGGTCTGATGAAAATGTTTTGGTTTACGCATTATGATGATTTAGGTGCCTGATGAAACTGTTTTAGAGGTAGATGCATTTATGATGATTTAGGAGTCTGATAAAACTGTTTTAGAGGTAAATGCGTTTATGATGATTTCAAGGTCTGATGAAACTATTTTAGAGGTATATGCAATATATAGGGTGCTGAAGAAAAATGACATATATAACAGTATCTAGCTTACAGTGTATATACCTACTCGTATAATTATAAAAAATGAGTACCTAGATATTTTTAAAGGGAAGATAACATTTTCGGTACCTACACATGAATGACAGTGGTAACTTTTCTAACTACGACTTGAAATTTGGATAGGAAAACGTGGTGTAAAGCCAGACATGTGTGTCTTGATAAGAATAGCATCACTAATCTAGTTTTTGGCTAACTTACAATTTATCATTTGGTGTACTAGGTATAATTTTTTTGATATCCTGTGTTGTATTTCAATGGCGGCTTATTATTATTACTGTGTGACCAGGATAGACCCGGCACAAATAGCACTTTCAGCCATTTATAATTTATAAAAAAAATTGTGCTCCTTTGCTTTTTATCATGAATTTTTTGGGTTAAAACAGGTAGTTTCTTTATTTACATTTTGACTAAAATAAGTGTTACAAACCGTAGAAAAAGTGTATGATACCATATTAGTATTTGTGTTTTTCTGTTAAATAATTATTGTTATGTTTAGATTAAAATATATTCTGTTTTTATAAGAGTAATAATAGAAATGTATTGATATGCTGCAACAAAGTGGTTATGATGTAAATAGACGTGTTATTTCCAGTTATTAAATTTGTTTTGGATACCATTTTAAAATGTAAAAATATAGATGTACACATTTTACCTTTTACTTTACAACAAAAAAAAAGTCAAAAGCACCACTAAATTATTACGTTAAAACCAAATACGTGTAACATTTATTTAGTCAACAATGTAACTTATCATTATACAAAAACTATCTTTTAAATAGGTTCAAATGTTTTCATGCAGAGGGCACATTCATTAGGTATTTAATCAGAGTAATAAATAAAGTACTCTGATGGTATTTAAACACTTTATAATGAAATTTGATTCCCGTTTGCCAATAATTACAAGCAAAATAAATTATCAAGAAAAAAGGCGAAAGCTGTTCATAGTACGAACGGAAGAACTGCTGCAGCGAAATAACATTATCACGTTTTAGATATTTTCTTATAATTTAAGGTTCAGATCTTGACGTCTGCGGTGTCCGAATTAAATTTATTGCTACTTTATTTCCACGGTTCCGCAATTAAAAAACAGCCTTCCTTCTCGAGCTTAAAATACGACCGTAGCCTGATATAAAAAAGATAATACTTGCTTTCTTGGTTGCTGGTTAATTAAAAGGTATAAATTTTCAGAAAAGTTTGGCACTATCAATCATATTGTAATCGCTGATTGCTGCTACAAAGTAGATACTATCTTTTTTTACAGAGTGACCCCTTTGAAAGCGGGCCACCTCTTTAATCTTTTTATTTGTTGCCCAATTTAAACATTTTTTTAATGGTAGCTTCAACACTGCTACGGTGCTAAATTTCAGAATGCAATTTAAAATTTCAAGGCCTACTTCGAATTTATTTCAAGGCCAAAAAAGAAATAAAATTATAATTTTTGAAAATTATTGAAGAAAAAACGCACAGCATGTGTTAATGTCAATGGTGGACATTCTCAGCACCCTCTAGAAACATTATGTTTTTATTTTTATACTGTTAATAAATTAACATCAATTTATAATAAAAAATAAATCGTAATTCAGAAATACCTAATTTATTTTAAAAAGAAAATTCAAGATACTTACTTTTTTTATTAGTAGCAACATACTGAAATTAAATGTGTAGCTATAATTTTTCTGAAAACTCAGTCACGTATATTATCTGAGGTTTCCTATGATAAATTAGGTTAGGTTAGATTCACAAGTGAGTGAGCCGAAAACCAGACCCTCCACCGCGACCATATGGTCTATTGTGGCTCACACCTACTTATATTTCACCCAACAGGTCCAGCCTCTTAATGAAGCTGATCACCTTATTGGGTGAGAACTTATTCAGATCCTCTGGCAGAAGTTGTCCTTTGCCAAATAATGAACATCTGATCGTTTCCCCAGCGGAGCAGGTTGCATAATATATGTGTTCTGCTGTTTCATCATCTTCTAAGCACAAACGGCACTCAGCATCTTCTGTTAGGTCGAATTTGTACAGATGATATTTTAAACGGCAGTGACCAGTATATCGGTCAATTAAAGTTCGTAGGTGCAACCTGCTTAACTCTAAAAGTTTTTTAGTTCTTGTTTTTGAAGGGTTTATTATGAACGTATTCGAATGAACTAATCTTGGTAGTTCTTGCCAGTACTGAAAGATTTACCCCTCAGCCCAAGTCAAGACAAATTCAGAAGCAGCACCCTCTCTGGCTAGAGAGTCGGCTACTTCATTCCCTTCATGTCCAGAATGGCCTGGGACCCAGACCAGAGTTACTCTATTTTTCCTGCTCAAATGAGCGAGCGCCTGCTGACAACTCCATACCGTTTTTGAGTTACAACAGGAGGAACCAAGAGCTTTAAGAGCTGCTTGGCTGTCTGAGAAGATTTTTATCGATTTGCATGTAGGTTACGTTTGTCCCAACCTCTGTACACATAATTCAATGGCATAGATTTCTGCCTGAAATATAGTTGCATAACTACCAAGGGATGAGGATATTTTTACCCTTGTGTTGCAACTATACAATGGAGTCATCTGTAAACCAACAACTATCTGCCCTCAATAGGTCAGCTTTATTCCGATCCCATTCATCTCTTCCTGGGAAGAGAATGTTAAAGGGCAGTTCATGGTTGGTCGTTGCAGGCATGACATCTGAAATCATCTCCAGGATACTGTTTCCTTAAAGTTCTCCCATATTACCAAATCGTAGTGTTGTATTATCGTACCAAACCATTCCCAGTAATCAGCTATAAAATTTCTCCAAGTTTCATCAATCTGTCATACAGCTTTAAAGATAACTGAAAAGAATGTGGTATGTTTCAAAAACTTCGCCCTCTATCATGGAGACCAGTAATGTCAGACCCTTGGACCCTGTCATTTCCTATCAAACCACAAAGTGACCCAAAGGATTTTGTAAAACCTTTAAACACAGCTTGTTGGTCAGCATTTCGTAAACGTAATTCTGAGAAAAAGAGAAGATGAGCCGCGCTACAAGTGTACCTTAATTTACAGACACCACGCAACTCTTGGTCTGTATCCCAGGCTTGTTATATACGAAACGCCTAGACAATGGAAAAGCACGCAAAT
The DNA here is from genome assembly GCA_963924545.1 of Pogonocherus hispidulus. Lineage (NCBI taxonomy): Eukaryota > Metazoa > Arthropoda > Insecta > Coleoptera > Cerambycidae > Pogonocherus > Pogonocherus hispidulus. The sequence goes on from OZ004698.1 coordinate 9,827,636, forward strand.
CGTGTTGGTATATATGTATTGAATGAAACCCATACGTAACACACCTACGGGTTACAGTTGACCAGATGTACTAAACTCTGTGGCACAGTCGACCTCTAACAATAATAAATTACTGCATCACAAACTTCAGCTTATGATACCGTTGTTGACTACATACTGAACACACACAACATAATGAACTAAAAATGAGAGTGGTTTTCATTGCGCTCCTACAGAATATCAGAATATTTTAGTAAAAACCAGTTACGATTTTGGTATGTGCAGATATTGCACGTCTGGTTCCTCATTCCGTCAATGTTACAGTACAGAATGTTTGATGTTGATACAACTATCTGTAATTTTATAATGGCATTTTTCTTCTAATTTTAACTTGTTTATATTTCTAAGTAGTAATTATTTATAATTGTTATTTTTTGTTTATTTATTGAATATTTTATTACTGTTGAATCGCCTAACAAGTTATTTATTGATTATTATTATTTATTAGAGTTAAAAAGTTTCTACTATACTTAACTATAAATTTCAAGTAATAAAAAAATATTTATTTATTTCCTATGTCAATACAGTCATCTATGAATTGCATCAAATCTCTTTGTCGGATGTCTATACATTTTATTTCAATAGAAACTGAAGACTACCAGCGGTTTTCTTCACCTAGCACTCTCAAACCTAATTCTAATAATCCGTTAAAATCCTGTTTTATTTTCAGACCCTCACCCGCCACAGGCCTAGACCAAGATCCCAACAGTCTCAATGGTCGAGAAGTTTTCCACCAGACACTCCCAGCATAGTGTCTCCTTCAGAAGAACAGGCCTTCTTCGAAAGACCTTCCATCCCTGCATCTCCCAGACCTCTAGAAGGGGGTGACACCATCGATAGGGGTGCGGAAGCCATACAGCCCGCTTACAGGGACAGCAGAGACAGGGAGAGATACGCGAGACCACCTTCGGGTGGTTGGAGGAGGGAGCATGAGGATGTGGTGTTGAGACATGGTGAAAATAGACCTAGCATAGGAAGATCAAGGATACTTTCTAACACCTTGGATCATGTCCTGGATAATTCAGATAGAAGGCAGTATGGAATGGGATGGGTCGGCAGAATGTTCGGGTAAGTGGGAAAACAAGGCCCTGGTTATTTTTTGTCTACAAGAATAGGTAAATGTATATCTAGTCTGACAAATTGAACACACATATCGGGCAAGTTGGGTAAATACAACCATACAAAACTTTCATCTTATTTGCATTTTTACAAAAAGTAGATAAGGATACTTTGGATATCTCTTATATAATAAATACTAATGTAAGTTTTAAATAATAATATAGCCTTCAGTGTGAAGGACTTGTATCACAAGAAATACATTTCATACAGTAAATTACATATAATTTAAAAAATATTTTGTACCTATCAGGTACAAACTGTTTGTTGATAATCTAAAAACATCTCATCTTATTAATTTTCTCTGTAGAACCTTGTAGCTAATTTGATGCTTACTAAATGTGTTCTTCTTTTTTTTTAAATGTTACTTTATTTACTCTCTGAACGTATTCAAAATTAACTGTGTATATGACCACATATTTCATGGTGCTTGATCCTGTGCTTTACTTTTTTAAAAATTAGAGTATTGTCCATTTGTATATACAAAACATAGTGATTAAGTAAATACTTACAACAATTTTTTTATATAATATACTAATATGAGGTAGGTATATGAATCTAGTTTTATTTTGCAATGTTTATATTAAACATTTAGATAGACATTATGTCATTATTTAATATATAACTGTGTTCTGTTATAGACGTTCCTTCAGGAAGTCTGTGACTCAGGATGTCAAGATACAAGAACAGCTAGACGACATGGAAGACCATCGACCTATGTTTACCTATTGGGTGACCACAGTACAGATCCTAGTGCTCTTCATCTCTGTAATCTGCTACGGATTTGGACCGTTTGGTGTTGACCTCCAGTCCAGATCAGGTCAAGTTCTCGTAACCAGTCTGTCTTTGCAACAGGTTGATTACTTGGAACCAGCAAATTTCTGGTAAATTTAATAAGTACAATATACTTAAAGTATACTCCCAAAATATTCCTACATGATCATTGTTGCTATATCACTTGTTGTTCCTTAGGTTTGGTCCGAGAGCTGGAGATTTAATCCATTTAGGAGCCAAATTCGCACCCTGTATGAGAGTTGACAATAAAATCAAAAAAGAAATTGACAAAATTCAAGCTAAAGAACGGGAAACAGCATGCTGCATCCGGAATGATGACTCAGGGTGTGTCCAATCATCACAAGCTGATTGTTCGGTAAGCCTTTGTAAATTTTTACTGTTATTTACACTGTTACTGTTATATAAAACAGTTATTTAAATTTAACTTAATAATGCCCCGTTTACTAATATATTTGATATATATTTTTTAAATCAGCTGAGAGGACTTAGACCAACGGTAGGTAGAACAGTCACTTCTTACACTGTAAGTCAAACTTGCATGCACTGTATTGTACATAGTTTCTTTAAAAAATTGGTGTTCCTGTTGTATATCTTGTTAATTCTTCAGTATCATCGATCTGCTTACTTTGTTATTTTCCTTTCCTTGTCATTGATCATTGTAATGACAATATACTCAAAGAATGAAACGGACGATCATAGAAAACGAATCAAAGAATCAAATGAAATATTGAAAGTAGAAAAAGGAAAGAAGTAGAAAGAAACTACCTACGATACACAAAGAATTATGTGTATTCAAACAATTTATTTGCTTATTTATTTTTTTTAATTGGTACTGTAGTTGCAATACAAAATGCTAGGAAAAGTAGTTTCACAATCCCCTGATTACACTTGAAACTATTTAGTAAATATTAATGAAATCAACAACTGCATCTACTTCAATTCTTAGGAATGTTAATTATAGGGAAATATGAATTTGTAATAGCCCCCCATACACAGAAGGGAATTTTAAACGATTTGTCCGGCCGTCCAGATCTGCCAGATCGCATCTACCGATCGGGTCTCTGGAGGTACAGATTTTTGGTCTCCATACACAGGAATATTGCATCCGTTACTTTCGCCAAATATAAACTCGTTGAGGGGACGAATAGTTCAGTTAATTAGTGAATCCTCTTTAAATTCTAAGGCCTCCGAGGGGCCTGGACGAGCGATCAGATATTTTAGACATGTTTAAAATCTAGAAGGGATTTGTTGTGATAAAATATGAGCAGGGTTCAAGAAAGAAGAAAACTTGCACTTATTGGTTTATGTATCTGGCAAATTTGTGAAAATGAAAAGAAAAAAAGTCGAACAAAGTGGATGAAAAAGTGGATCGAGGAGAAAAATAAATATGGACATATGCGTTTAATCCGTGAACTACGATCCAATGAACAGAACGATTTAAAAAATTATTTACGAATGCCAGGTCACGATTTTGATGAGTTGTTAAGTAAGTAGGTTAGGAACTCTGACTGAAAATTATAGCAAAATATTTTCAATCTGGATAGTCTCCATTATGAGTCTCCACAAACAAGATTTCTCCCTATATAAATCTATAAATTCAGTTAATAATTCCTTGGTTCACTCCATATTTCCACCTTTTACTATATTCTAACAGAACTGATATTTCCGTATATGTGTACCGGTAGGACTGAACTTGCAGCAGTCGCCTGTGACAGATCGGATGTTTTATCGATCAAAACCATCGCGCGCCACAAACGTAAACATCGATCAAAAGATCGACAACCAATTTCATCCGTGGCGGGACAAATCGTTTAAAATTCCCTTCTGTGTATGGGGGCCTAATGAAAGAAAATGGAAAAGGGTATTTAAAATTTGCATATTTATAATTTATTCTATGAATAATACTTAGTTGAATGATTTATTCGGTTAATACTCAGTTACTACTGTTCAAAATTGCACTAATCTTAAAGTAAAACACTTTTTAATTTTTAGACTATATTGTGCTGCAAAAAATATAGCTTGCTGTTAGCTTAGCAAGTGCAATTTACTTAGGAGTTACAGTTTCGGTTTTAAAAATTTAAGTAGGTATATAGGTAATATACCTAAATATGTGGTGCACATATAAATGAGTATGTTTCTATGTTATTTCAAACTTATAATATTTGTTTTTAACACAATTCATTTTTTATCAGAAAACGATATCAACATGGAAGAAATGGACGAATGGAGACTCTGGCCCAGGAGGTAGAATTTCTGGTTCAGTTTGTGGCCTAGACCCAAAGTAAGTTATTTTTTGTTGAAAGAACGTCCAAATTCCTCCAAAATCTCAAATACAGTACACTCACTATAATAAGTAAGTTACCTACCCTCCATTTATTACAAATATCAGATAATTTCATTAGTTTCACAAACACATCATCATATAATATATATGATCCACAAATTTACGCTTGGCACAACACAAAACCTGTGTTACCTTAAAACCAGATGTTCATAGTAATTAATGTTGGGGAAAATCGAATTTTAATAACCGACTAATGAGTATTCAAGTGGTTTAAAAAAAACAGATGATCACCTGAATGATATCACTTGAATAATATTTTGATTTATGGGCATATTTATAAAGTTGACCTTGACGCATGGTTCGCCAAGAAATCACAAAGTCGTGATTATAAATAAAATATACTTGGGAGGAATAGGGATATTATCACGTTAGGACTCGGTAGTGGAATCTTCACTCCTCTAAACATAGCCAATACTAATTTCATACCTCAAGTTTAAAGGGTTTGCATATGACTAATTTATTTATTATACGGGGTACATACCTATATAGGTATTTTTATGTTGATTTAGTAGGTATGTAAAAAGAACCGAATATAGTAATATTATCTAACAGTTCATATAGGTATATGTAGTTCTGAGGTATCTACCCAATTTTATAAGAACGCAAATTTATTTATTGCCAATTTCTGTGAAAGAAATTATTAATAAGGATAATATTAATTTTTTATTTCCCTTGTGAAAATATATATAAATAAATGTGATAGACAAATGCAGGGTATAGCTAACACCTCACAGTAGGTATTTGAATGATGTAAGACGGGATACGCGGTACATATAATATGAGTTACGAGTTATACAAGTTACGAGTGATTTGTTGTTAGTTGAATCAGACGTCACTCGTTATCGTTAGTTGCATGAACCGATCTAAATAAAAACCGGTTATTCTATCACTTGAATTGTAATTGATAACCGGATAACTCAGGTTATTGCAATAACCGGATAATAGGTTATTTTTTACTCGAGTAATCCCAATTCTAATAGTAATTGAAGGATGACCCTAAATTGATATGATAATTGATGATAATATGTATAAGTATTTTATGGAAAGTATTTCAGGTTCATGAAAAAAGCATATAAAAATTAATCTTAGTAGCAGACCTATAAATAATAAATTATCATTCAATCAATATTCAATACATTAAATTAAACTTTGTTACTTCTTATTATTCATTGAAGGATTAAAATTGAGGCCAGATATTTCTTTATTTACAATGTAATTCAAAAAAATGTCTACCAATCATAATTAATTCAGAGAAAAACAGGCATATAAATTGTTTATCAAGATGGATTCATTAATTCTTTTGGAAATTTTCCACCCATAAAATAATAAAAAGTTTGTCCTAAAAAACACGTATGTGTAAACTTTGTAGGAAACAATAATATAATAACACACATCTTACTTCAACAAACGTATATTCTACTCTACCTTTTTACACTCTTTTCCTGACCTAGCCTAACATCAAGCAAAAACTAACATCCAGCAAAAACTAATCAATATTCGTGCGGGTGCAGATATACAGCGTGGTCCTCGTAGACGTCTCTACCGGGTAGCCGAGATTATTCCCGATACGCGTACAGTCGGCCAATCCTGACATTACTTCGCGTCCTCGAGAAGACCATCATTCTGAAACAGCAGGAATGCATATAATTAGTAACCTATATAATCTAAGTATGTGAGTTTTCAGCGTCCGTTTCCGATTCGCTGGAACTCACGGCCGTGTTAAAAGCTTTGAGCTTGTCGGAGGGACATATCCCCTTATATGACTTCGGGCAGCGTTCTGCACCGTCGAGATCTTGAACCACGTATCGATCGTTCGTTAACACTGCCGTCACAGTGAAGGGCCCTTGATAATGTGGTACAAGTTTCTTACTCTGTCCATCATTTGAGCACTTTGCTCGATGGACGAGGACCTGTTGTCCCACAGTGAACGTCTTCTCTTTGGCATGCCTTCTATCGTAATATTTTTTTTGAGTCGACTGCTGTTTTTGTATTCTCTTAGCCACTTCAGAACGTATTTCCATGTGGTTAACTGGCTGGATTTCAGAAATCTCAGACGTTAAGAAAGCGTCATTAACTCCTCGCGGCTGGTACCCAAAAAATACCTCATATGGTGATTTTCCGGTGACTGAGCTCACAGTAGAGTTAATACCCCATTTAACCTTGCTCAGCTCTCTGTCCCAGTTTTGATCGTCATCTACACTGGTTGATAGAGCTGATAGGATGACTCTATTAATTCGTTCCACCTGCCCGTTGGCTCGTGGGGTTGCTGTTGCACAGAGTACCCTTTTCATACCTAACTCCGAACAAAATGAGGTGAAAGACTGGCTCGTAAATGCAGTACCGCGATCGCAAATTAACCTTCGTGGTACTCCAAAGCTTTCAATAATCTCATTCAGAAACTTAATAACAGGCGCCGTTTTCGTGTTGGGTACAGCTTTAAGAAAAACAAATTTCGTGAACGCGTCAACCACCACGATGAGATAGCTGTTACCGCGTTTACTTTTTACAAAAGGTCCTAGATGGTCCAGATGAAGGGTATCGAAGGGTACATCCTTCTTTTCAATGCTATAGAGATTTCCAGGAACTTTACCAGATGGTTTCTTATTATACATACAAGGCAAACAGGCTGCGATGTAGTTTTTGATGTAATGTCGCATTGATGGGAACCAGTACCACTTCGCCACGGCCTCCAGTGTCTTTTCCACAGCGAAATGCCCTGCGGCGTCGTGGTAATACATTAGGATACCTCTTCTGCTTGCTCTAGGTACCACCCACCGCAGACCTTGGGTAGTTTTCCTATAGACCCTATTGCCTTTGAGGGCAAATTCTTTGTGAACACGTCTATCAGATTCATCTACTGGCTCTCGTGATAAGCTTTGGTGAATTTCTTTGCAGCGTTCGTCATTTAATTGAGCTGCTAAAATCCAATCAGAGTCAGTGACATTGACATGAAGAAGGTCAACTTCAATGGTTTGGTCTGACGAATTAGCGGGCACAGGATTTCTACTAAGCGCATCAACGTGATTCATTTTTGACCCAGCTCGATATTCAATAGAGAAATTGAATTCCTGCGTGGTAAGCCACCACCGGCCAATTCGGGGAATCAGATCACGTTTAGTTAACGTAGTTCTGAGGGCGTTGCAATCGGTGATTACTTTAAATTCTATCCCGACCAGGTATACACGAAACTTCTTCAAACTACAGACAACAGCAAGTGTCTCAAGTTCGTACGAGTGGTACACTTGTTCTTGTTTAGTTGTAGCACGGCTGAAATACTGTACCGGCTTAAGTTCTCCATTTTCCTGTACCTGCAGCAATATTCCACCAATACCTATTTTACTGGCATCGGTATGGACTTCAGTAATAGCTTTCCGGTCATAAACAGCTAGCGTGGGGCGAGTAATCAGCTTTTCCTTTAGTTTGTCAAATGCACCTTGTTGCTTGTCCTGCCAGTCAAATACCGCATACTTTTTCGTAAGGTCTGTCAATGGTTTCGCAATTTGTGCAAATCCTTTTATGTACTTGCGGAAATAGCTGACAAGACCTAAGAACTGTCGAACTGAATGTACATCCGATGGTGTTGGAAATGCTCGCACAGATTCGATCTTCTCTTGACCAGGTTTTATTTCACCGCAGGATATTTCATGTCCGAGGTAATTTATTTGTGTCAGAAGAAATCTACATTTATCAAAACGAAGCGTCATATTAGCCTCACGTATGAGTTTTAGAACGTTTTCTAAATTCTTGAAGCCACTTTCTACGTCCCTTGACGGTATTAAAATGTCATCTAAATACGCCATGGCTGTTGTGTATCGTAAAGATCCCAGAATTTTGTGAATTGCTCTTTGAAAAACAGCCGGCGCATTTACAAGTCCGAAGGGCATCGTTAAATACTCGTAATGTCCATCGGGTGTAACAAAAGCTGTTTTGTGAATAGAGTCCTCGGCAACCGGGACCTGGTGATATCCGGAAGCAAGATCCAAACTGGTGAAATAGCAAGCACCCTTAAGTCCATCTAAAAGATCATCAATGCGCGGCAAGGGGTACTTGTCCTTAATTGTTTTAGCATTTAACGCTCGATAGTCTATACACATGCGGGACTCGCCGTTTTTCTTACGTACCAACAAGATCGGGCTGGCGTAAGGGGAGGATGATTCTCTGATGATGTTATTTTCAAGCAGGTCTTGGACCATACCTCTAACTTTTTCTCGCTCAGAAAAAGCCAATCGATAAGGACGATAAGTTACAGGGATATTATCATTTAACACAATAGAAATTTCAGTCACGTTAGTTTTACCCAACTCAGACGTTTTTGTAGCAAAACAATCTCGATATTTGTTTATTAAAACAAGAAGTTGATTCCTAGATTCAGGATTAATGTCCGAACCAGTGACTTTGTTCAAATCTTCGAAAGAAAAATATTCCAACGACTCCTGATTAATAGAACACACATTCAAATCGGTAGGGCCGCTTTCCGGGCCGCACAGAGAAGCTCGTGCTACTACTCGACCTTTTGCGTAGCAGACAGGGTTATCAGAAGTATTTAAGATAGGCACCATGGCTCCTCTCGAAAGATCAATAACACAACGGGGAATTACGTGAAATTGATTCGGCCAAGTCCTTTGTTGTAAATCGACAAAGACCTCATTGACGCCATCTTGATCCGAATGCAAAGAAACGTGCCCTATATGATTTGGAGGTATTACTGTAGTCTCCTTTGCCCATAAGGTAATTTTACGCGGAGGTAACTCATTAAGTTCGGAAAATGGCGTTTTATGGGAATTAAATAGTCTTACTTGTCCCCCGTAAATCACCATAACAATGCCCGGATGATTAATAAAAGGTTGCCCAACGATTATCGAAACCTTCTGCACATAATCAGGCACAACAAGAGCTTCAACTCTTGCTTTAGCCAGATCTACGTTTAGATCTACAAAAATTTTATGTTTAACCATTACGGAACCACCTGCATACCCATTCAGACGTATCTGTGTAGTATGAAATGGCAATCCCAAGGAAATGGCGTCTGACTCACGTAGAGTTACCGCCTTGCTACCGGAGTCAACATAACCTCGAAACACATGGTCGTTTATAGAGCAGTCGATAAAATAACAGGTGTCATTATCACCTATATTTTCCATAGAATCGATATTTAAAATAGGTTGGGACTCACCTGCTCTACTGAATTTCTTTGGACAATTTTTCTCTTCGTGTCCCAGAAGCCTGCATTTTCGACATTCTTTGCGCGGCTTTGAGCAACTTGTAGCAATGTGTCCACGTTGTCCACAGTTGAAGCACTTCGTTTCAAATTTATTGTGACGCCTTTTTATATTATTCCTTAAATCTGCGGGCTCTGACAACTTGAATTGTTTTTCCTTCGATTTTCCGGTAGTTAATGCCACATCGACATTAAGTGCTGAGAGATATTCTTCGTATAAAGCCTCCGGAGTATGATAACGTCCCGCTCGTGCACTATTTTGAACAACAGGATCGTCTATTCCATGTATTAGGCAGGAAACAGCTTGTTTTCCCGAAATCTCACAGCTTCTTAGAAGTTCCATTTTCCCAAAATAATATGACGTCATTGATTCAGTGGCCAATTTTCTTCGATTTAGCATTGTTTGTAATAGCGTTGCGTAATCAGTGTGGTCAGGAAAACTGCGTTTAATGAGGGCTTTCCATTCTTCCCATGTTAGGTTATAATTAAGTAGACTGTGATACCATGTTTTAGCCATACCAACTAACCTTGACTGCATGTGGTAGATGGTTGTTATGTCATCCCAGTGATTAACGGCCTTCAATTGGTCAATTTTTACAAGCCATAGCTGTGCTGTCAGATTATTATTCCCTGGCGAAAATTCAGGAATGCAATCGCTTTTAACTGCCAACCTAGGTGCCTCCGATCTACTTTCGTGAGATTGTGTTTGCCTGCTTAAATGTGCAATCATGTTCTCTAACCTTTGAATGCGATCCTCCGTTGTTTCCACATATTGCTCTGCAACAGGAGATGAATGGCGGGAACGGACAAGCGTAGCGTCTTCATTTTGCTCTACCACAATAACTTGGGATGCTAGCCTCGTTCTAGAATCATCATTGTTAAGTTCTGGACGTCTCCTAGAACTTGGTGTACGAGTACGTAATCTTGTACGTTCTCTCGTTTCAGAACGTTTTCTTGAAACATTTTTGCGGGTCTTAGAACGAGAAATTCTAGTTTTTTGTCGACTCTTATCAGAGCGCGTTAATCCTTCATCACCTGATTTAGAACGTGTTCTGAAATCACGTGAAACCTGCCTACTCGATTTTCGGTGTCTGTATCGTTCGACATCACTATCCGTGTCACTACTCGATGTTGAATTAGCACTATTGGCATCTCGGTGGGTACGTTTTCCCATTATTTATTTAGTTCCTATCTTTTATACACAATACACAAATAACTGCTTAAACAATTCCGCAGTCCCCAATGTAATTAATAACAAAACGAAAAATCAAAGTCTTAACAAAATACAGCGCGCGAAATACACCACACCTGAACTGTAAACTTTGTAGGAAACAATAATATAATAACACACATCTTACTTCAACAAACGTATATTCTACTCTACCTTTTTACACTCTTTTCCTGACCTAGCCTAACATCAAGCAAAAACTAACATCCAGCAAAAACTAATCAATATTCGTGCGGGTGCAGATATACAGCGTGGTCCTCGTAGACGTCTCTACCGGGTAGCCGAGATTATTCCCGATACGCGTACATATGTATTAACTAAATGTTTTCAAAGCAATTATTCAGTAAATGTTTATCAGTAATTTTTTATCGTGGCACAAATGGAGTATTTCAGTATTATTACCAAAGTTAGAGTAAACATTCCAACAAAAGAAATGTTTAAATAATCACAGTAGCCTCTACTTGTTGTGAATGAGTTTAATTAAACATTATTAGATCAAAGACAAACAGAGAAAACAGCGAAAACTTATGTTGATCCGCTATTAAAAGGAAGGTTGTTTAAGGATATATATAGTACAGTCTATTAGATAATGTCTGTAACTTATTTGTGGTGTGATTTCATGATTCATTGTAGTGTTTTTTGGGATTACACCAGGGGCCCTATTCTCGAGTCGTGCGAAAAGGTTCGTATGCGAAAAATGACGTAAAAATTACGCAGGCGAGCAGTTCTTTACGGCAAGAGAACTGTCAAACTACGTCATATTGACGTCATTTTTCACATACGGCTTCCGTTTTTTATTATTTTACAGGTGGGATATTAAGCCAAACTTTAGGAGTTTGCCTTGATACTACACTTTCAATATTTAATTTAGATACTTCTGGTTCCCGGTTTTTTATTATTATACAGGTAGTGTAATCCCAAAAAAAACAACAACGAATTTCAGTCTATTCCCACATCAATGCGACAATGATAAAAAATGTATTGGTTACTTTAAGGCATATAAATTTTCATTCAATAAGCTTTTGGAGAAAGTACCGGAGGATATTTCTGTACACAAGTGTACTACTGACAGTAGCTCAATTTTTTTAATCAAATTATCAGTGTTAATTGACTATGTGTCTCACTCATTTTCTGTATAATTCCCGTAAAACGTATTTAACCATAAAAAAGTCCAAAGACAAATACCACTAACATTTCAATAGCGACTGCGAATAGTGTCAGAGCAAATATTTACTTCTATTTGAACAAAATTTGTTAAAGATTCTTGTAGTGCTAGCAAATTCAAAATTTTCTAGAATCGCAGTGTGATAAGATCCTATTTAAATATATACAATTTAGTACCACCTTTCCAGAACCTGATTTTGGAATACAAAATCTGGAATTGTACCGTGAAAAGGAACTCTTCATCTCCAAAAGAAAATCTTCATCACTAAAAGACACATACTTGATATTTCTTATCAAAAGCTTAATTAGTGAAACTTTGTAGCGTTATTTTGTCATTAAATATTCATTGTAATATTTTACAGATTTTGTGATGCTCCTGCAAGCGTGCACCCTTATGAATGGCCTGACGATATAACGAAGTGGCCGATATGCCGGAAAACCAACACACAGTTTTCTGTACAGAAAAATGGACCAAGAGACAAATTGGCAGAACATATGGTATGCGAAGTGATTGGGCATCCTTGTTGTATCGGGATTCACGGGCAGTGTAAAATAACCACTAAGGAATACTGCGATTTTGTCAGGGGAACTTTTCATGAAGAAGCTTCTCTTTGCTCGCAGGTAGTTTTTTTTTATTATATAAAATTCACAACTTTACCTTTTTATGTACTTTGCAAAACCAATTCAATTTTTGAATATTCTTTAATATTCTCAGGCAGTGGAAATCAAACAATATTATATAGAGTGAGTTTTTAGTATGTACTTCTTCAAGGGCTCCATTGCTCATTGAAATAGAAAACAATCTCTTACAGAACATATTACAAAATTGAATTGAATTTAATTTATCATTGACTAATTTTCATTTGAGGCTACTTACGTATGTATACAGGATGGGCGAAATTCGAGGCTCACTATTGGGATCTCGGAAACGGTAAGAGATACGAAAACGGTTAAATTGGAGCAAAGTTGCGTAATTTTGTGGCCAATAATATGCCATCAAGAAATCCAAAATATCTACATTCGTTTATGAATTATTTCAAAAAAACCAAAATTTTGAGTTTCCGTTTTTAATTTTTTATAGCTTTATTTGAGACGATATCAAAAAACTGACAAAACTTTTTCATTGCCAGTTTTTATGCTCTATAACGTGGCAGTACAAAATTTCCGTTACGGCGTTTTGTCCGATCAGGACCATCTTCAACTTTATTTTTTTAAATAGGGACCCATAATGTTTCTTACGAAAAACGATAGGATTTTTTATTCTGATTCCAATGATGTATGACATTTCATAGTTTTAATTATTCTTTTTGCTCAAATACTAGGAATAACTTTTAAGATGATCGAATCTAGTATGCCTTGGGCTGATGACATTTGTTATAAAACAATTTTAATTGTCAATACAATTTGACGTTTAAAGAGCTTCGCTTTAATGGTGGCCTGTTTGAACATACACTTTAATTTAAGAAAATTTTTAATTTAGATTCCGCTGACAAAAATATTTCGGTTATTATTATAAATTACCTACTTGGTTATCATTATTTTAAATTTAATTATACGGTACAACTTGTGTTACCATATAAAACCAAATTTGAACATTCAATAACATGATTTGGACTATTATTTTGTATTCTCCTGTAAATACTGTTATGTTCAAAACTACCGTTTTTCTGTCAATTGCCTGTGCAGTTTCGAAAATGTCGTTCTATGTGGTTGTGGCCTTTTTGGGTATGTTTCAAAATATGTTTGTTCAGATCTGGTTGAATTTTTGTAACATTTATAATAAATTTCAATCATATCACATTTTTCTTGATTTGTAAACGGCATTATTACTTATTATTTAAAGCGAAGTTCTTTAAACGTCAAATTGTATTGACAATTAAAATTGTTTTATAACAAATGCCATCAGCCCAAAGCATACTAGATTCGATCGTCTTAAAAATTATTCCTAGTATTTGAGCAAAAAGAATAATTAAAACTATAAAGTATTATACATCATTGGAATCAGAATAAAAAATCCTATCGTTTTTCGTAAGAAACATTACGAGTTCCTATTTAAAAAAATAAAGTTGAAGATGGTCCTGATCGGACAAAATGCCGTAACGGAAATTTTGTACTGCCACGTTATAGAGCATAAAAAGTGACAATGAAAAAGTTTTGTCAGTTTTTTGATATCGTCTCAAATAAAGCTAAAAAAAATTTAAAACGAAAACTCAAAATTTTGGTTTTTTTGAAATAACTCAAAAACGCATGTTTATTCTGGATTTCTTGACGGCATATTATTGGTCACAAAATTACGCAACTTTGCCCCAATTTAACCGTTTTCGTATCTCTTACCGTTTCCGAGATCCCAATGGTGAGCCTCGAATTTCGCCCACCCTGTATAGTCAGCTTAATGTCATATAATTTGTGGCATATCATAAAGGAGTGCTCAGTGCTTGAGGTTGATGTTAAAGTTCTAGTTTGACGTACCTTCGTACCTACATAGATAAGTTTTCCTTTGTGTTTGAAATAATAGAAAATCATTTATATTTGTTCTTATTATTAATGTATCTGATGCAAATAACCCTTGGTTCCTTGTAGCTAATAGTAAATATTTTCCATGATATTTAGTTAACTCGGTACTTTGTTTCCTAGTGAATGTTAGGAAACAAAGATCAGTGAGACCGATAATTAATGTGAATCAAGTGTTACCCTAGGTCACTAGCATAGCATAACACTTTAAGTTGAAACATAAAACATCAGTCTCAAGTGAGTAAACTTAATATAAATGCAATAAATAATATTAAATAAATTTTTTTTAAGATATGCATTTCTAATCACGTCCAATGTGATAATCAGTTTTAAAAAAATCTTACTTATAGTGTGCATGTTTTCTACATAAAATGTTCTGGTTTTCTTATATTCCATTTAAAATAAGAAATATAGTATTGGCAAGGAAAATCTGACCACCTTATATAATCCTCAATATTTTTAAATAACATACATAAAATATACAAGCCTTTTATGCTAAAGAATTTTTATCTATTTCAACGAATAATGGAGTTGTCAAAGAAATATGTACTAAAAGCCTAGCCCATTCGACTCTCAAATTAAGTTACCAGTATAAAAGTTTGTATATCATATTTCTTAAATTATACCTGATTTTTATAATTTTACTATTTACATTTAAACACTAATGAGTCAATAATGTGTTGTGCCAAGACTATACGTTTTTTTGTGTTTAGGTTTCATGTTTGAATGATGTGTGTGGGATGCTCCCGTTCTATTTCCCGGAGACGCCTGACCAGTTCTACAGGTTGTGGACATCACTATTTCTACACGCTGGTATCTTACAGCTGATGATAACCATACTTATCCAACACTTTCTTATGAAAGACCTTGAGAAATTGACTGGTAGTTTAAGAATAGGAATTATCTATATAGGGTCTGGTGTCGCAGGCAACCTGGCCAGCGCAATTTTTGTACCTTATCGGGCTGATGTAAGTATCTGATTTCAACTATTAATAATAAGTGGAAGTAAAAATTACGCAATAAAAGAACGTAACTAGATGTGATAGATGTTAACTAGGTGTCACAAAATATAAATCATGCATTTTACGCATAACATCTATCAATCTCGGTCACAAATATTAACACTTCACTTGTAGACAGTTTAAACTTTCCTAACATCTCCAGCACCACTCACATAATTGCTTTTCAAGTCCACTCAGTTAGTCTTTTGCTGGCAATGGAAATATCGGTTTCAGAGGGACCAGTGTACGTACTATAACATTTATAATATGATTTTTGTTACAATTGGTCAACTGCATCAACACATAACCACAGCCGAGCTTTTTTAATACACATTTAATTTTATTTCCGTCTTTGCGTACAATTGGTACATAGTTACGTAACGTTGTGCAACCTGGTAACGTCACCCGGAGATTTTGTATTTATTCCAGAACTCCCAAAATAGTTGTTTATCTTTAACTCCCAAAATAGTAATCAGCATTAACAGTAAATTGAACATAAACCGTGTTGTCGAAGGAGAAGTGTTGCACACTATTTACATGACAGGTACAAAGTTGTCCCAGCACATCAGATCTTTCTCACACATGTTAAAAATTATTTTAGCATCATTATAAAATAAATCCGGGAATTCATCGATAAATTTATTCACTGGGAAGGGAAGCATGTAACGCTATTGCTTTCAACGCAATAGGCAGACACTCGTATTAGTATCTTGGTCGATGTCTCTGTGCTGCGCACCCTTGGACAGCCAGATGCCTCGCCAGCTTTAGTTACTAGTAACTATAAACTTCTTAAATAATAATCTAATCATTTTATATACGTGACACGAAAAAGTTGAAGACAAATTTTACTTATCAGTAAAGGAATAGCTCCTAACTGAATGTATAAAAAGAATTCTGCTGGAGCTTGTCCTTGTAAATTATTGTATCAGTCCTGATTTATATAATTTTCTCACTTTTCTTAGGGTTACCAACCGTACTCTTTTGAGTTTAGAAATAATAAGTACTCTTACTTTTCGGCTTTAGTACCCAAATGTACTCTTTTATGGGCAAAGGTAGCACCATCTTTGTGAGTGAACTAATATCACTATTATCCAGACCATGATACAACTACACAGATATGCCAATGCGCATAGTGACGTCAGTACGAGGAAAAACAATTGATAAACACGAAAATAATTATATCACTGCCCTTAAGAATTTTCGCATCGCATCGCTATTTTTCCCTCACGAATGACGTCATGCAAAAACAAACGAAAGTTATGAGCATATCTGTGTAGTTGTATCATGATCCAGACAAAATATTTATCTTTTCCTATATTATCTACTTTAATACTTATACTATCGGTCACCTCACTACCTCAGTTTACATTCGGTAAACTGTAATACTCATATATTTATCTACTAAAATCAATAAATATCTTGCCGAAAGTCGATATTTTTGTATAAACGGATTTTACATAAAAATTCCGAAATGCCAGGAAAACGTGTGACCTTGAAAATTTTCAAAATTTTCGCCTGTGGCGCCATTTTTCCCTATGGCGCCAGAAGTTTCGGCACTGATTGTGAGTAATCCGACATTTTTTAGGTCTGTCAGGGAATTTGTACTCTTTTTTAATGGCATGAGTTGGTAACCCTAACTTTTCTCAGTAAAAAATTTAAAACAAATGATAAATAGTAATCATTTTTTAATGTAACGGAGATACTTTTTATATACAGTGTGCCCACAATTGGTGATGCATGTATTGGGATCTCGGAAACTGTAAGAGATAGAAAAACGGTCAAAGGGGGAAAGTTTTAGACAATTTTGTTTGTAATCGAATGCCGTTTTTTTGCGATTTTATCTCTTTTGGTTTTTGAGATATTTTGAAAAAACTAAAATGATGCCTTTTCGAAAATACCCTGTAATTTCTTTATTTAAAACAATTTTTAGATTCTGTACAAACTTTCTTAGGGCAACTTTTTACGTAGAAAACGCCTGTGTAGTCCGATTTTATTTGCAACGTTTCAGTTTTTTGGAACCATCATCAACTTTGTTTTTTCATATGGGCGCCATATTGGATTTTTACGGTTTTGGAAAGCCTCTTTTCTTAGCTTTCTAATGATGTATCACAATTAGTAAAAAAAGTTAGGTTATGGTTAAAAAACAAAAATTAATATTTTGTTGTAAATTTGGCAACGTCGCACAGTAAAACACTGAAATTCTAGGTCATATTAAATTTAATCTCTATCACAATAAAACATTAAAATATTTGTTGAAAGTTTTTACCATGTAACAAAAAATAAATGTACAAAAGCCGTAAGTTTGGATAAATACATCAACTAATAGTTTTCAGAACACCTGTCACCTAAAAATCATTTAATTTATTATGTATAAACAGAAATTCAGATCCATAATAAAAAAATGTCAAAAATGTATGGAAGCAAATGGGCGACACTTTGAACTTTAGATATTTTATTTCGGTTATTAGTCTATAGTTTAATTATGTTTTAATTTGTGTTGATATTTTGTTATTATTTGTAGCTTAGATTTAAACCGAAAATGATCTACTAGGGAACTGATGTATTAGCAAAAAATTTATTGCCCTAAATTATGTATTGAATTTCTGTTTATACATAATAATTAAATGATTTTTAGGTGACAGGTGTTCTTAAAACTATTAGTTGATGTATTTATTCAAACTTACGGCTTTTGTAAATTTATTTTTTGTTACATGCTAAAAACTTTCAACAAATATTTTAATGTTTTGTGATAGATTAAATTTAATATGACCTAGAATTTCAGTGTTTTACTGTGCGACGTTGCCAAATTTATAACAAAATATTCATTTTTTATTTTTTAACCATAACCTAACTTTTTTTTACTAATTGTGATACATTATTAGAAAGCTAAGAAAAGAGGCTTTCCAAAACCGTAAAAATCAAATATGGCGCCCATATGAAAAAACAAAGTTGATGATGGTTCCAAAAAACCGAAACGTTGTAAATAAGATCGGACTACACAGGCGTTTTCTACGTAAAAAGTTGCCCTAAGAAAGTTTTTACAGAATCTAAAAATTGTTTTAAATAAAGAAATTACAGGGTATTTTCGAAAATGCATCATTTTAGTTTTTTCAAAATATCTCAAAAAACAAAAGAGATAAAATCGCAAAAAAAAACCGACCTTCGATTACAAACAAAATTGTCTAAAACTTTCCCCCTTTGACCGTTTTTCTATCTCTTATAGTTTCCGAGATCCCAATACATGCATCACCAATTGTGGGCACACTGTAGATCTAATATTTTCATATTTAAAATGTTGTAGATAATAATATTAAAAAGAAAAGATTAAAAAACAATATGTTGAGGTTATGTACGATATGCCGTTGTAATTTTGGTCGGATTTTATGACATGTTCCTGCAAATAAGGAAGAATAAACTAGGTAGGAAATAACTAGGTACGCAAGAATTTCTTGCGTACCTAGTTATAGGTAACAAGGGACATTTAAACTTCATTGATTCATAATATTTGAATAATTTAATTACTAATATTTATATGTACTTATCACTTCACACATTGTTTTGTTTGTGGCTTAATCCCTATACCTAAATAAATGTGTAAACAGTCACATAAGCCAATAGAAATAATATTAAAAAAATATTTGCTTTCATTCCCATCCACATATCAAAGAAATACTCAACAAAAAACTTGGAACAAACAGTAAAATTGATATTTCCCATTTATAATTGACATTTCTTGTTTCAAATTTCTTATTCCATGTTTCCTTGATGTGCTGGTTGGGTGTCTAACAGTTAACACATAAAAATATTTCCTTTCAGGTTGGACCCGCCGGTTCACAGTTCGGGCTCTTGGCCTGCTTGATCGTGGAAGTTCTCAACGCTTGGCCGATGCTAAAACACCCCAACCAGGCTTTGTGCAAACTCCTCTCGATAACCCTGGTCCTGTTCCTTGTGGGCCTCCTCCCTTGGGTGGACAATTACGCCCACTTGTTCGGTTTCGTTTTTGGGTTTCTCCTGTCCTATGCCTTGTTACCATTTATCTCTTTCGGGAAGTACGACAGGCACAAGAAAGTGTTTTTGATATGGGTCTGCCTGGCGGCGGCCTGGATATTGTTCATTTGTTTGGTACTACTCTTTTACATAATTCCTGTTTACGATTGTAAGATTTGTTCGTACTTTAACTGTTTGCCATTGACGAGAGATTTCTGTGCCAGCCAAAACATCAATTTCAAAAGGGAAGAGCCTATAGTATGACAAAAGAGTAAACGGTTTCTGACCGTGATTTTTGTTGGTTTTATTTATTTCGACTATATCAAGTTATTTTTCCAAAATTGTTAGTCTCGTTTATCACTATTATTTAATAAATAGTTATTTTTAAAATGTTTATTTTTTGTTTTTCCCTATCTAAAACCTTTGGCTGGGAAAAGTCTGGAGAGGGGTGATTAATACATATTCCACTCGGGAAAAAAATATAATTTGTGAGAAATATTTAAAAATACTTGTGGAGGTTATGGTGTTTAATAAAACGAATTTCGGATTATTAGTTTTGTGATAAAATATATAAAACGGACATTCTAAAAATCCATGTAAATTTCTGACAAAATAAACAGTGTTAAAATATACATATTTAACCATTTAAAAACATGTGATAATGACGATATCTCGGTAATACATAAGACACCTAATATTTATATAAGAAATATGTGCAATGAATATTTGTTTTTGTTGGCAACGAAAAAAGGCTACAATGAACTTGTTTTGCTGAAAAATGCTTGGTTAAAGTACCCTGACAGATAATATTTTTAGCTTCGAACCCATTTGTAGAATCAATAAAATATGCTAGTAGTACAATAGAGGTACCACTAATATTACATTCGCAAAATGTAATTTTGCATTTAATAGATGAATTTAAAATTCTTCTAATCATTACTCCCTTATATCAACAAATTTTAAAACAAGAGAATTAAACCTCCCTTCCCATTTTCTCATAAGAAAATTAACCAATTCACAATGTATAACCTTCCACATAATGTTTACATCTGAGTTTAGTAGATAAAAAGAACAAAATGAATGTTACATGCCTGATAATGAATTTCTGCATATTTATAGGCCAAGTTTTTTTGTAATTTTTAAGAGGTTCAAAAATATGACAAGAGTTATCCTTCATAAGTAAATAACAGATGACTGAGGGTGCAAATCAAAAACTTGATTTGTAAATAAATTTGTGCCCAAGTGACAGAAGTAATTTTGAACTTTTCTTATGAGCCACCTTATATGATATACAATAATTTAGTTCGTTTCATAAAAATAATTTATTACTTACGGTAACAACTGATCAGTCACAAACCTCAGATTTATAGCTCACAAGAGTGGTATAACATTGCACTTGATAGAACATGGTATTCTCCAAAAGTTGCTTTATATAGGTTTAAAACTCATCACAGCAAAAACCATTTCAACTATAATTTACTAAGCCATAAAAATAATGCAAGTAAATAAAACAGATAAGCAGATACACAATATACCATCTGACGCCCAATTCTCGAGTCGTGCGAATACGTTCTTATGCGAAAATTATGTAAAAATGATGTAGACAGATAGTTCTTTATAGCAAAAGGACTGTCAAACAACATCATATTTGTTTCGCATACGAATCTTTTTGCACGAGTCGAGAATCGGGCCCCTAGCCTAAAAATAAATTTCTTCAATTTGTTTCCTAGATAAATACTCTTTCTTGGAGAAAACCCTTCATATACATTTTTTAAAAAAATACACACCTAATGGGAAGGCAGTGTTTTAATTTTAATGAATATGTTGAATAAACGTAATATATCGGGACAAGTTCCTATTGTTACCGACATGTTTTATTGATATCTTCCTGAAAACCTATGTATATTAACATATACATTCCATAGTCTTGTTTATGTGTTAACAATTATCAAAGATATTTTCATTATATAGATAATCTGTATAAATAAGCATGAATGAACAAAAAAGGTATAACAATGTGTATATATAAACGCGTATGGTATGATGTTTTCATTTAAATGTGAAAATGTTGATTTTTGTAAAGTTATTATTAATATATTACTTAATCTCTTGAAAGAAAATCTTTATTTGTCTACCTGCATAAAAATTTCACATCGTTGTAACAATACTTTAGAAATTTACTGTGATTCATTAATGTTTCCTATTTTTCAACACCAACTACAGTTCGTTTTTGTTCGAAACATTGATGGATATGCAGTTATTTAAAGAGTTACCTACGATATATATTATAATGTAATAACCGTAACGTCTGTAGTTTTTTTATTTGGAAGTTATATTATTTGCTTACTTTACAAAAATCGCACGATAATATTATTTTTATATAGATTTAGATGAAAGAATGCCAATCCTCTAACACTGTACTCTTATGGAACAAAGAGAATTCAAAATATTTTTGAAAAAGATAATAAGGAACCTTGTAGTAACATATTGTGCGATTTTTATGAATAAATAATATAACTTGTCCACAAACTTATCTTAATAAGATAAAAATCAATTTTATAATGTAGAAATTTATATTTGTGTAGATATCGTAACTCTGATTTGTTAATTTTAAAATTTGGACTGATATTGAATTATATCACTCTGTACATTGAAATTGTACAAAGGTTGCTATATTAACTTTTTTACTGCAACAAGATGTTCACTAGTTTTCTAAATTTACTGAAAAAATTACACCAAGAAAGATTCAAATGAAATAGAATATGGTTAAATTAGTGATATACCGACTACAAATGATACAACTAGGAATCTAGGTCTGCAAACTGAGAATTACTTCTTTTACAGTCAATTTCTTGGTGTGTTTTTACTGTACAGAATAAAATTCACAGACGTTGCATTTACGTATTACGACTGATATATTTAAAACGTATGTTCCAACAATTGTACAGTTACATTGTAATATTATAACATCAGGTGTTACCACTAAGACCAAGCCTTAACATTATAATAATATAATAAAAATACTTCTGCACATAACTAAAGCTTATTGTTTTTATTTCCCACATCCTAGAAGACATGTAGGCATTTGAGCACAGATAAAATAACTAAACACATGGACGGATACATTGTTATATTTGGCAGTATCAAAATGATGCTTAAATCGTTGGCATCAATCTCAAATTATTTTATTTCTTGACTGTGAAGATGAACAAAAGAGGCAGAATTGTTGAGTGAATTATGGGTAAGTCATGTGAGCCTTAACCTATCACAATAAATAAACACTTTTGGTTAGGCATTCTCCCAACTAAATGTCTAATAACGAATAATGTCATTATATTTAATTAGAAAGTAAAAGTTGTTAGCAGATTTGTTATGGTCATGGGCGTCATGACTAATAACAGCGACATATACAAGATGCATATTATGTCCCTGATAATAATAATAATAATAGAAAATGCAAATTGATGTGATTCACTGTGATTGCTATATATTTAATGTTTTAAATCCAGAAATCCCAAGTGAAGCTAAAATCGAAAGTAAACAGATTCTGCGAATTCAAAATTATGTTAAGACCTGTTCCCAGGCTTGTAAACTAACAGTTTCAAATACATTTTAGAGTTTCCAGATCGGTATACAACCAGCTCTATTACCTAATGTTGGTGCAGTAGTCGCTAAGAAAACAGTAATATCAGTAAGCAAATGTAAAAATCTTCACTCAGAAAGAATTTGATTGATGGAGTGTTTCTTCTACCCCAGCCAAACCATACGGCATCTTAGTTACATCCAAACCATCCTCAAAAACGTTTATAAATATGAAGCAAATTTGCACGATGATATCATAACTTTCAATTTATAAATGATTTTAGTGCATATGCTCTACATATTTAAATACATCCCAGAGAAATAAAAATTAGTTGATTTTGATAAGGGCATTTGGATAAAATAATGTTATTCAACGGTAAATAAATATGATGAAAAGAAATTCTTGAACTTGAATTTCAACAGGATGACAATTAAATCAAAAACTAACGTTAAGCTTTACACTGATGCTTTCAGTAGTGCTAATTTATGTACAGGATGTCCAAAATATAATTTCAGTTTACCTGAACCACTGTCACAGTCAAAATTGATATTTTTAAATACAATACCCCACATTTCTTTTTACACAGTGATGCAGAATTCAATTCAGCTTTGACCTGTAAAAGCATTCCCTATGCCTATCTTCAACAGTTCTGCTGTTAGGGAAGGTTTTTGTTCCCTTATCTAATATTAATTATAAATCATCACGATTTTTACAGCCAGCTGACATGATAGTTAATGTCATAATATTCAAAGACTTACAGATGTTTTAAAATTATTTTGTGTTCAAGGAGAATATCACCAGATTGTCAGAACTTGTTGTGTGTTAAATGAACCCATATTTGCCTGGCATATCTCCCCGATCTGACTCTCCTAAATT
Source organism: Pogonocherus hispidulus (assembly GCA_963924545.1). Taxonomy (NCBI): domain Eukaryota; kingdom Metazoa; phylum Arthropoda; class Insecta; order Coleoptera; family Cerambycidae; genus Pogonocherus; species Pogonocherus hispidulus. Next base: position 9,851,498 of record OZ004698.1, read on the forward strand.
TTTTTATATGAGATTACATAAAAAATCGCAAAGTAAAATGAGCTCGGAAGTCAGAGGCTTGTATAGAAGAGGAAGGGGCATTTTATTACTTTGCCGGCCACGAGTGCGCCCGCAAAACAATTGAAAGATGGATAAAAATTGAAATTGGAGAGATGGATAGGGAACCATATTTATTATACCGTATATAGGAAATCATGTTAATTTTCGGACATACATTTTGGACACCCTGTACAAAAATTAGCAATACTGAAAGCTTAAATCTAAAGCTTAACAGTTCATCACCTTTTCCATTTTTAAAATGGCTACAGTAGATAACAGTTAATCACCTTAACAGTTCATTACCTTTTCCATTTTTAAAATGGCTACAGTAGATAATTCAAAGTTCCACGGTGCAAAATAAAAAAAATTTTAAAAAAAATTATACCTATCTCAAAAATAGTAGAATTAAAGTATAAGGAAACTTCATGAAAGTCCGCCTAAAATAATTAGTAGAATGCAAATATGCAATGAAAAGTAAACCATTTGAATTGAAATAGAGAAGTTAGTGACGACTCCAATACTTCTAACGAATGATTTCTATCAATCGCCCTATAGTGTTCAATATTTCTACAGTTGTTCCCTGCGAAAAAATATTGCATTAGTTTCTTCCCACGATTTTATCCTGATTAACAAATTATGTCTACAATATTATGTTTATTGTCATTTAGACACAACAACCGAACAACACAGCTTTATTTTTTTTTCTATAACATAAAAACCCGTAATTATGTAAAAATGCTCCAGGATTTCCATATAAAAAATCCTGTCAGTCTTAATAATGATTATTATTGAGTTACTATGTTTTCCTCTATACCTCTAGAATTTTTTATTCTTGGTTATGTAAAACAAATATTACGTCAAACTAGAAAAAGTAGCTCGAGGATGCGTAAACAGTTTTGTTGTGTATTTTGTAGTTTCTGAGATACCACAGATTCCTCTGTGCGAGATACCCAGGATTTTAATCAAAAATGGACTGCTCCGTACATAACTCTAAGATTTGAGATGTAGAATGTAACTTTAGGGTTTTTAAGAACTAGTAGAGCTTATGCATTATGATTCTAGTCTCTATGTATAGACTGTACATAGGCTGCTGATTTTAAACAATCTTTCAGTACATTAAGAGAATGCAAGTTATTTTTAAACTATATTTCTGCTATTAATCAAAAGATACTCAAATTGTCTTTTGATATTAATAATCTCTTTCATAGAGCAAAATCAAAGTTATGATTGATTGGTATCTGTAGCACCTTTTACCAATGTAGTTGCCGGGTTATTGTTTTGTATGCTATATAAGTATGGGCGTAAATGTGATTTTTTGAATATCGATTCGATTAAGTACAGTCACAATCTTGACAATTTATTTTATATAGCTATACAGTATTGTTTGCTCTATACTACTTATTTTAGGTTTGAGTTTAGTATAAAGCTTGCTTGTATCATTAGATGTTATTATTTTTAACAATGGTTGGTATATTATAGTAGATGGTTTATATTACTATTTTGTGTTACTTTATTGATTTATTTTAAATTTTGTGGATTTAGCGTTTTATATAATAGGCTAAAAGAATTTGCCTAATAATAGAAAATTTATTTGATGACTATTCCCAAAAAAACACTGTAACCGAACTAATGCCCAACTGATAAATAATTAAAAATATATATCAGTAAAAGCGTAAAAGGTAAAAATAAGTGAAAATTATTTACAAATTTACAGTTTATTAAAAATAAAATAAAAACTCAACAATTACAAAAATATCACAATATCCAATTTGTTTAAATAATAATAACAATAAATTTCTAATAAAAAAAAACAAACGAAATATTCCTTTAACGTCAACAAAAAATAATACTAAATAAACTTAACTCGAAAATATCAAAAAAAGGTTTATATGAAAAAAAGTTAAAAAATTCTATTTTAAAGAGAAATATAAAAGAAAAAATTAAAAACCAGAAAAAATTAATATGGATTTACATATATAAATATTTCTGGTTAGCATTTGCTTTTACTAATATTATAGGGCTTGAAAATCAATGTGTATATTATATATACTTAACAGGTAATAGTAAGATCTTAGATAGAATAAATTGAGGTATAATACGCTCAATGATGTTTATATACTTTAGGAATAATATAAACATATAAATATGGATATAAACAGAAAAATAGAACTTCTCAAATAGGTCATTCGTAGGAATGTGGCTTGTGGAGTTTTTAGCCAATATTTGTACTAGAAAGTTTCAGTGGGTAGTTTAAGGGCGTTATATTGTTTTCCTTTATTTTGTAATCTACGTATATCTAGATATCGGCACAAAAGAATCAAAGTGGCAACCAAAATTTTAAATAAATATTATTATTAACAATTATAAGATTATAAGATTTATATAGAATAGAATTATTAAAAATTGAAAAATTATAACCTGTTCTTAATACTGTTACTATGGATTTAATATCCTTATCACAAACAACAATATTTTCACAAGAGAGTAGACTGAATCCTAGGCGGTTGCACCGGGACCATGCTTGGTCTTTTGTTACTGTGTTACTTTTGTTCCAATGAGATACTGTATTTTTATTTTATATTATTCAGGAACTATCCCTCAGACTAGACCTGCTTCTATCAGGGAAGGCATAATTATATAAATATTCAGTAGCAAACATTTAATTTTTTCTGTAAACCGAATTCTTCAAAATAAATAAAATTCTTAAATAATATGCAGTCATACTCAAAAAGAAAAAACAAATTATTTTAGTAAAAATAATATCCTAATACTTTTTTTATCTTTCACTTCATAAGGCACATAATATACTATATTAACTAAACATAAGAGAGAATGTTAAAGTTTATATCTTTGGAACTAATACAGCCTTTCTTTAATACACAATAAAATATGTGTCAGAAGCTGTATGCATAATGTACATTTCGCAAATGTTGCTCATAATCGCAAAAAAATACCTCATGGAAACAAATTTCGCAAATAACCTTCATAAACTTGTAACTATAGTAATAAATGTCATGGCTTTCGCTTAGATAGCACATAATACTGTTTATGCTGCTATTATAGTTCATATTCATGAAACTGTACCTGTGAATTCTGTAGTCCTCCTCCATGTCCAAGACAGTGTCGAAGGTTCTGTCTTCTATGTGACATTCAAAGTGAATTTGAAACAGTTCTCTAAAAGGGAATTCTCTTCCACATATATGGCACATGTAAACCTTGAATATATGTAAACGCATATGTTCCTTAAAGCTATATTCACTTGGAAAGAATTCATTGCACAACCGGCAAAATGTTTCATGGACTGGCATGTGGTTTGCTAAATCATGTTCATTATTGTAACCATTACCACATTTATTACAAAATACTTTAGTTTCTATTGTAGAAATAAATATATTTTTGCCTGCATCAGAACAAGATTCTGTATCGGATGTTATTATTCTTAAATCGCTTTTTTGCAAAACCGGACAGTCTTTGTCATACTTTTCCCTACAGTGACAGATATAAAATTCTCCATTTTCTTCATTCAGAGTTTGTTGGTCTTTCAACTTTGTTATATTAATACGGTAATGTCTCATCTTCCCCAGCGACTCTTTTCTACGTCTAATTTTCCTTTTAATTATCTGTAAATTTTCAGTACTATCTTCTGAAGAGGCTGATGGTGAATAATCGTTATTGTTTATTTTATTAATGCAACTTTTTTCATTCAATTTGGTCTTTTTCTTTGGTATAAAATTGCCATTGCCGTCTTTTAAGGACGAGTAATAATTTTCCGAAGTATCACTTGGACTTTCATCAAATGAAAATTGCATATCAATATTACTCTTATTATCCCCTATAATTATTTCATTTTCACTGCATAGTATATGAATATTTTCATTTAAATATATAGTTTCAGTCTTTCTATATTTAGGATTAACTTTAATAACTCCTCTAGGTTTTTTAAAAAGCTTTTTTTTATTTTTGTGTTTATGTTTTAACAAATTTGGAGTAGATTGTAAAATATTACATTTTAAAAGCTGTTTAATGATTTTTAATTTTGAATGACTAGTTAGATAATGGGAAATTAATAATTTTAACGTTGGCATTTGTTGGCGGCATATTGAGCAACGAGCAGAATTCATGTTTTTCTAAAAAAAAGGCAATGAAACAATTAAAATGTACATTCACAATTTTGCTTTATTGAAATATATGTTAATTAACACTTACCACAAAACATTAGTTATTCTCTACTTTAATAGAAAAAAATGGAATAAATGACACCGTCATCTGTCACTTTCATTTATCAAAATCAAAAAGCAAAATCAAACTAGTAATAAAAATAAAATCCCCTAAATTGAAGTTGCAGGCAATAATAATTCTCAACACAATTTATGAATTAAGAAAACACAAACTTAACATCGTCTTGACTATTTTTAGACGTGGAATTACAGATAAAAATGTTTTGCCGTAGTGTCCGACTTAACTAAATTTTCCAGATGATTCTACTTCGACACGGAACGTTTGTGAATGATCTCGAATTCAATTAGGGATTTAAAATCAAAATTATCCTGTGTTTTGGTTAGTTGAGTGATTATTTATAATATCTAATAGTGTTTATAACTATGCCATTTTCCCGACAAGCATTTGTAAGTACTTATAATAATATTTTTATTATTTTACTATTTAAAATCTTTAACCTAATTATCCATATTTTGCCAGCTAAGTCTATATTTCTATTTTTGCCTTTGGTTTCGGATATTTATTAACCCGCCTTATAACTTTCATGACCATGCAACAACTACACAAAATGAACAAATCAATTTATTTTGAGTAGAATTTATAATATAGGTACAAATGATTATAATATACTACGCCAATATTGGCATTTATTTTTAATGTTAATATTAGTTGGTACTTATGTACTGGGAAAGCCCCACAAATACCTACCTATTAATCCAGTTTTGGAATGAAGCCAGTTTTGCAAAAAATCACAATTCACGTTAATTTAAATGAAAAGTATCACGTTCATTTGTGGCAGGTTTTAGATTGAGAAATATTTCCTTATAATTTATTCCTTATCCCAAAGAAAAAAAATTGTAAAAATCAGAAAAAGTGGGCTTGCTGTTTTTAAATTTAATATGTTAAGAGGGCAACTTACTTTCCAAATTACTGTCGATGTCCAACAGACAGTGCAGGTATACAGACTGAAATTTAGGACTTAACTACATAGGAGCCTGTCCTATTTATTCCTAGGAGAAATTTGTCTGCTAAAGGTTATAGAGGTTAATTAAAACCGATAAATTGAACTGTTGTAACTTTGGTGACATTGAACTTTTCAGCACTTGATACTTCAGGAGATTATTGACTCGATAGATATGTAGCAAAAAGATTAACATTTGAACTTTTGTGACCGAATATTTTGAATTTAATGAAATGGCCTAGGTATGTAGAAAGCCAATTTTATATAATTACGTTTTGTATTTTTGGTTGCCTACCTATCTACTCGTAATATAATATAATACTTATACTCATCCTATTCTGTAATGTTCAGATTCAAATGTCCTCAAAAAATTCGTCAAATTAGATAAGCCAGCAGATAAGGGTTTTAGGAAAAGTGTAAAGGTTGTAAATATTTTATTTTAATTTTTAAAAGTTTGACACAGACATAGCAAATAATACTTATGCAATTTGCACCTATAGTGATGCATTTTATTCTAATATTGTTTGGGATATTGTAACACTAACACAAATTTGTTGTTTTTACTAGCATATTTATCTGTATTGTTGCAATGGTGTGATGTGTGGCGTTTATTATTCACAGGAGACTGCCTAACCTTCAACTTTTCCAGCTTCTGTGCCCTTGTTTAGTACCGGGCTAGTGAGTATCTCCAATATTAACAATAATTTTTATAATTTAATATTTGCCCAAATTATGGAATAGTCAAAAAATAACTCACAGTTTAAAGCTAATTTGATGTATTATAATTCTGATTATAAAGGTCACTAGTGATATTGAACTCATGTTGAGTTCGCAGTTCATATTTCTCATGCACTTTACTATCCTCACTAATATCCACAAAATCGGATGAAACCATTAAAGTAAATTTTAACGCGGATAGGTATTCAGGTAGGTAGATATAATTAGTGTTTAATTTATATTTACCTAAATAGGTATATTATCTAAATAATATTAATTCCAATTTACTTTTTATCTTTTAATAATACTGGCCATCATGAATAGATTTTTTTTATTAATGGAATATACTATATTATATCTACCTACTTAGTCCAGTAGTAAAGATTTGTTTGTAAAGGTATTATTTTCAGCTTCATTTTTCTATGTACAGCTAAATTATTCTTCTCAAATTCACTGATGGCGATGGACCATGACAAATAATAACACTTTTGGAATCTTCAATAATGTTATCGATGATTTTTTTCATATTGTATCAAAGTTGTGGTAGCACAGTACACTAAGTAGTTTTCTCACATTTTTGTGATTTTGGTTTTGGGCACATATTAAGTTATAATTTTGCTTCAATATTATAATAAATTTTTTCTGCATAGTGCGTGTTAATTTTTAAATTAAATGATTTTTAATTTAAGAATAATCAGTACTATTGTATTTTATTGTTGCACTAATAAAACCTAATACACTAATTTTAAGCTAATTTAGATTTATAACTTTGGCTTTTCTCAAGCTTTTCTATAAGGGGTTTTTATTTTATAGTGTTTGAGCATGAAAATTTAAAACAGAAGAATAAGTTTCTTTTTTTTTTTGTACTTGATATTATAATTTAGGTTTAGATAGGTATAAATTTTGAATAATAATGACTATAACTTATAATATGAAATTATCTTTATGCTGAGAATATTCATCATAAATTTCATCTAAAAAAATCTCTCATCTAAAAATTTTCCCTTTCCAATAGTATATTGGGTGTTATATGGTCTCCACTCATTTTCTAACTAAAGAAAACGTATTCGAAGTATTTTTGTTTTATGTGGAAGTGGCTATCACGTAATACCAACATTTTTTCGAAAATCTGGATATGAATTATCATTGAAATTCAAATGCCTAAAATCTCGATTACGATTCTTAGTAAATCCTTTAATGAACGATCTATTGTGTATTATATTCATTATTTTAGCCCTTTTAGCTCGCTGTGAAATCTGACAAGCTGTCGATAAAGGGAAATGGTCATATCCTATTTCCAGGGTACATTTCCAGGAGTGACCTTCGGCAAATAGGTCAATAAAACTTGCGCTCCAAATGTCCTACCCATTACGCGGTAAAAATAAAAATAATCCTATTGGACTAAAACTGTATCTGGTATTATTCACATTCTAAAACACGATATATGTGTCACCCACCATCATGTGAAATGCGTAAATAGTAATTTGCGTTCACGTTTAGGATCTATATTTATAAAAAATAACGTATATACATAATAATATTTATTTGGCAAGATAATATATGTGTAGTATACTTGATATAGTAAGCGGAAGTACAGGTACAGACCTGATTGATAAAATTTGAACAATTTTAATGTTCAATTTAATAAAACAACATTTAATTTCATGCAATATTTGGCATTGGCGTGTCATGGAAGCATCCAAAGCCTGATTTCTCATATTTAAAAGAATTAACGACTCGAAAGTCATATAATCTCAGTGTTGGTTTAAGCAATAATCAGAGATATAGATTATTTTAGCTTTACTTTGCATGGGAGGCTGCAGAGTTTAAAATTAAGCATAAATGTGTGATACGTGTGGTATTTTGTTTATATATAAAATTAAATATAGTCCAACATGAATTTTTTAGATGTAAATCTACTTTGGCAGAAATTTATAACGGCCTTGTTTGACATCCTTCATCTTTTTTTAATTGTGACTATTTTGATAGGTGTCTATCTTGTTTCTCAATGCCCGGTACAGTTATGTAGGTATGTCAATGCCTTCGCTTTTTGTTTTTCATCCCCTTGAAACATCTAACATCTGTCATGAGAAATTGGAAAATTTAATAAATTATGGAATTTAAAATGGATTTAATTATACAATTTAGACGAATTTTATTGAAATTAAGGTTGTATTTTACAAGGTTTTTTAATTCTGTGTAATTCGTAGTAGTACCCAATGTCTAGTTAATCTGTTCCATAAGTGGGAAATTATATGCATCTCTCTTAACTTTTGCAGACGTTTCAACCTTCTAGGCATACCGCGCCATTGATTTTATTGAAATATTTGTAGGGGCGATTCAAATTACGGATGAGGGCGCTATAAATTGTAAACAAATATGAAGGAAGACGAGTAAAAATTTTGCATTTCATATCACATCATCTAGCAATTTAGCATTCAGCTACCATAAATATAGTGACTTCATGTGCTAGTTAGGGTGAAATAAAGGATAAAAACAGTAGTAAAAGTAGTCAAATGTCCCATAAGTGCTTCATTGCTAATTATATGAATTTTTTGGGTTGAAACAGGTACCCTAATTTTTGTTTACTTACATTTTGGACTAAAATAAGTGTGATAAACTGTATGGTGATACCATATTAGTGCTTGTTTTTTGTTAAATAATATTTAAATTAAAATATATTCTGCTAGTATAAGACTAATAATAGAAAAGTATAGACACACTGCAACAAAGTGGTTATGTTGTGTAAATAACGTGTTCTCTGCTATTAAATTGTTACACGCCTTTTGGAGAAATGAATGAGAAACAGTTATACTAGGGTCAAACTTCTACCTATCAATCTTAAACACTTTCTGACACATTTTGCGGAATGACACCTATAAACATGACAGTTTGTGTGGTTTCTTTTGAATGCCATTTTAAAATGTAAAAATAAAGATGTACAAATACTAAAACCACATCATTTTTAATTGTAATACCAAAAAATAAGAAGCACCACTAAATTATCAGGTTAAACAAACCCAAATACGTGTTATTTATCATTATATCAGCAATATGCCTCCAAAAATTACCTTTTAAGTAGGTTCAAATATTTTCATGCAGAGGGCACATTCATTTTTGGAATCGCCAATAATGAATAATCTCTTTATAATCTGTGGAATGGGCAGTGTATACCTAAGAATCATTATAGATAACATAACTTACGAATGCAGATTTTAATTTTACGTCTAATATAAACTAGATTTCCTAATGGAAGTCGTTCTATTGCTTTCTTATGATTTTTGGGTTTCACCCAAATATTCAACGATATTGCATTAGATACTTTTTTGGAAGAAAAAATATATAGGTTTGGCCAACCTCTATTTTTTTTTTGAAAACCCACTATATGTGTTAATAATTCTATAAAATACTCGTTCATAAAAGCAAACTTCATCCTTTTTTAGTGACCCTGTAGGCTGTAGATATATCGGTAAGCGAATATTTATGTGGAGATCCCCAATTTCATTTTTAAGAACTCTGAAACACACAAGATGATAATGATAATGATTCTTCTCTATCCCTCATTTTAACCACAAGGATTGGTCGTCCGAAAGTATGAAATCTATGTGAGATAGACGATATTAGTTTAAAGACGAAATCTTCAATTTTAAGTCTTTAAGTACAACTTTCTTTTACTAGTTTATATTTATAAATATATATATATATTGTAGCAGCATATGCTATTTGACGAAACATATATAAACTTTTACTTGCCAAATGTCTCGCGTGGTCCGAACCGTAGGTAACTGTTTAATAATAACCAAGTAATTAAGTAACCGCATTTGTCATGTGAAAAGTACGAGACTTCGCAGTGTCGAAGTAATATCCATGTTGACATTACGTGAAAATTGAAACGGAAAACGTTTTTTGTGGCGAAGATCGTAATTAGTGAAGAAATATGGAACTATTATTTAGTAATGGTGATTTTTCTAAAATTACATAAAAGGTAAATATTTTGTTAGTTGTTGGCATAAATCTGCTTTAATTTTTTTTATCAACAATCACATCATAACAACGTAGTAAGCACAAGGAATTTATATAAATTCCTTGAGTAAGCAGCGTAATATGAAAAAAAAGTTAACTTTGTATTGGGCAATAAATGTTACGCTACATTATTAGAGTACCCCAATGCACGGCCCATAGCTTAAACAAATTTTTATTTAGAACTTAGGAAATTCCAACTCAATGTCAAAGATGCATTCAAAACAGTAGATAGATATAATAAAAAAAATTAATTGAGGAAGCCGTTACTATGTGGTAATTTAACATCTTGTAGAACAATGAAAACATGCTTCTATGTATTTTACCACTATATATTTTTGTTTTTACAAAAATTTTTTGTGACTGCAGTTTCGACTTACAAAGTCATTTTCAAACAGTGATTCAAAATAGAATGAATTACAACCGGCAAAATGTCTATATATATAACTACTATCAGGTAAGAAAAGAGACAGTATTTTAAGGCATATTTTACAATTTTTGAGAACTTAACTATGAATATAATAAAACAATTTATATATTATTTTTACAGGGTTTAACAGATGTAAATAAGGGTGAGTAAATCAGATCTAACTGGTCGTTTAACAAATTGAAATTATTATTACTATGGTATTTGTGAATTTCTAGGGATTCTAGTATATCTAATTTACGGCCTTTAGTGGAGCAGTGTAGGATTTCTATGGTGTTTAATTCGGGAAACTTATGATTATTTTCTATACAGTGACTAGCAAAAGAGGAGTCATTTTTTTGTAATCTGAATGAACGAAAATGTTCTCGTGAATGAATGAACTCGTTACCTTGAACATTTTCGTTCATTCAGATTACAAAAAAATGACTCCTCTTTTGCTAGTCACTGTATAGAAAATAATCATAAGTTTCCCGAATTAAACACCATAGAAATCCTACACTGCTCCACTAAAGGCCGTAAATTAGATATACTAGAATCCCTAGAAATTCACAAATACCATAGTAATAATAATTTCAATTTGTTAAACGACCAGTTAGATCTGATTTACTCACCCTTATTTACATCTGTTAAACCCTGTAAAAATAATATATAAATTGTTTTATTATATTCATAGTTAAGTTCTCAAAAATTGTAAAATATGCCTTAAAATACTGTCTCTTTTCTTACCTGGTAGTAGTTATATATATATAGACATTTTGCCGGTTGTAATTCATTCTATTTTGAATCACTGTTTGAAAATGACTTTGTAAGTCGAAACTGCAGTCACAAAAAATTTTTGTAAAAACAAAAATATATAGTGGTAAAATACATAGAAGCGTATTTTCATTGTTCTACTAGATATAATAAGTTTAATCCAGGTCCTAGGATTAAAAAGGAATCGTAAAATCTATTGTAAAATCTAGAGTAGGTATAGTCCTATAAAGCGTAGTAGATGGAGAGGCTTTTTGAGAATTTCTTAATTTTATGTTATTTATCTGAATTTACGACATGTTCCCAAGGGTTCCTTTTGTAATATAAAAACGATTTTCAAAACTATAATAATTATCATTAGTTCATTCATCTTGAGAGAGAGAGAACCTCGCTACTCATTCTGCTCGAGCCTATTGGCTCTAATTTTTAAAAAGTGCTTCTTCAAATACAATTAGAGCCCGATATAAGAGTTAGTGTTAAAGGAGTTCCCCGAAAAAGATCCAGGGCGAGTGAGTTTTTGTATCCCTTGTCTTAGCGTCACTGATCAGTCCGCAACAAGAGAGAGGCCCTCCTTTCAATTTTTAATCTAATTTTAAAGCAATATCAGAAATTTTCAATTTTTTCTTTTGGTTTGCTAATTTTGCTTACATTTAATTATTTACCAAATCGTAAGATCAGATATCCTTCACGTTGTTGATTTCAGTGTAGAGTTTAGAACCTAGATTTCCATAATGGTTGCTAGTAATAGCTGTTAATGTGTAAACAAATACATATATGTCAACAAATGAAGGTGCGGTGTTAGAATGAGATTTTATTATTATTATTAAACATATTCCTTTACATTTATGATGTAAGCGTTTTTACTTATTTACACTGTGTTTCTTATGTATTGACTCTGATTCAGAGAAAACAGTAATTGATTTCAAGTTGAAGGACATCTACAGAATGATTTATTTTGTATATTAGGACTTTTTTCTGAAGAATCATTAGTATAGTATACTACTATAGTGATTTCTGAACATCGAGGTGATAAAATGGTGTATAAAATGGGAGATAAAAATATAATTAAGTTTGAGTCTATGATTGAAGAATCAGTATCATCTTTTTCAATCTATAATCTGCACTACAGTTAATTGTTTTTATATTATACAAGTATTGTTATTCAACAGTTTTTCTTTTGGATCGACTGCAAGCAGCTTACCTAAGTACCCACGTAATCTAATTAGTAACGCCTAAATATTCAGTATTCCAGATGTATGTTGTTATTAAAAGCATATCTTACCTCTGTCTTAAGTTTTTAAATGTTGATTAAATATTTTTTACACGGAAGCGGCATAAAACAATATCTTACGGCCTCAAACGGAAAGTGAAAGAGCATATTTCCGAGAATGGAAACTAATAGAGAGATAGAAAGAGAGTCGCATACGGTGGTAACAAAAATATAAGATAACGGTGGAATTGGTTTCTCTAAAAGTAAAGTTGTACGCGGAAATATAGGTACCTCAGGTTGCCTCAGGAGTAAAGTATGTTCTAATCCCGCATTTGTGTCTACCTTCGGTTTTCGCTTGGAACATATGCTGGAACCACAACTTACCATATCAAAATAGTAAGCTGTGCTGGAACTAAAGCACTCCTTAAACAATTCTAATTTTCGTTCATTTAGTCTCCTTGTAGCAACTTCAAATTTGTAATAAATTTTGCTATATTATTAGGTATTATTTTCATAGTGAACTACATACATAAACATGTACCTAAAACAAAACGGTAGCAAATGTGCACCCGTACTAGTTATATTATACGTGTTCACGTTTGTAGTAATTACGGGTATAATAATGTTACGTAAAAAAATAACACTTATCCTTCGCGTTGACACTTCTTTCCACTCGTGCAGTCGGCAGTTGGTAGCCGGCAAACAGATCCATATATGGGCACTTAGGCGTCTGCTTTAAGTGAACAGTTTCCATGGCTGGGTGATATTCTCTCGAAGGTCGGCAAGCTGGCACGAAATTCGTTCCATTTTTAAATGTGGACAGGACCGGATGCATATTTGAAGACTTGTAAAATAATGGCACGAGGGTGTGTGGGATCAGATAGCATCTGTTAGACTTGAGTTCAGCGATATAGCATATTATTATCTACTAAAAATCTGGCTATATTGGTTAAAATACAAAATTCTTCACGATTCAATGACATTTAAATGATACCTCAAAACCTTTTTTTGTCCGACTGCTTCTTTTGAAACACTTTCTTTACAGAAACCGAGTACAGCTATCGTTGTGTTGTAGTTATATATCTGATGGTAATTGTAAATTACAGTACATAATAATTATTATTGTTATAGGACACAATATTATTGATTGTTATAAATCGACTTCATCTATTCACAAAAACTTTTTCTAAATTGTAATTTAGCATATTCGGAGAAAAAATTTTCATCATCGAGATCATGACATCGTTAGAAAAACGCGTATTGAGAGAAATGTGTACCTACAATGTTTTGGTGTCTAATCGGAAACAAGGTACTTTTTTGCGTTTCACACCAAATATTACCATTTACCCGAGGTCAGTTCCCAAATCCTGCTTGTCGAATTGATAGGATATTCACCTGCATTTTATATTTTTCTATTGTACCAAAATTGCCTCTTCAAATATATTATAAGGTATCTCTCTAGTGCAAAATATAGATACCATCTGTTAGATGTTATATTTGCTTGAATAAGGGTTAGAAAGAACTATCAGGCACTGCTAAACCCTATTGACGTGTAAAGTAGGTCTCGTCCATGTTAAGTTTCTATTTCCATAACATATTCCCACTAATTCATAATATTCCGTTTTCTAACATTTAGTTACTGACTATTCCAAAAATATATATTGCCTCTGGAGAAAAAATTCAAATATATAGAATGGAGCCACAATAATTGTTTAGTTTTAAATATGTAATGACATTTTTTTATCCGGATCACACTCAGCTCACTGGTTGCACAACTTTTCTATTTGCTATTTTAAAAAATCAAAATCTGTTTCCAAACAATTTTCCTCAGATGTTATTTTTGACAGATATGACGCCATCTTGGATTTTTTAAGTGGCAACGTAGGAATACTTTACCACCATTCGAAAGACCCCTTCGAGCTTACTTAAAAAAATATATCATTATGGTCAGTTTGCACCAACGGTGCAGTATAAATTATAATTATATTTATATGTACAATATTTAAAAAAATAATCGACATTCAGTAAGTTTGTCGCCCTGTAAATCGCGAACCGTTGATGCAAACTGCCCATAATGATATATTTTTGAAGGCAGCTGATTTTTCAAAATAGCAAATAGAAAAGTTGAAGTTGATGGTCGTAACTTATTTTTGGGCCACCCTGTGTACATGAATTTATCATCAGAAAAACCGCAGCCAAAAATAAAAATCGACGTGTCCGAGCGTTTTTAAAAAAAAAACAAACCCCTAAATTTTAAATGAATTTGTTCCAACCCACGCGTCCTCACTATAATTATATTCAATGTGGCTGGTTTTTCAGTGTCCAGCTAATATGTCTGAAATATTAAACATACAAAAAAAGTTGAATCAAACGTAACCTGACCTACAAAACTGCTCATACAATTTTCTTCAAACCCTACCCATTTTCCAGAAAAATATCTAACTTCGTTTTGTAAATGGAACACACTGTATATTTTTACAGAATCAGATATAGATATCAGATCAGAACATTTTCTTTAATGGTTACAGATACCCAAGGATTGTTAACACAGTTAACAATCCTTGACAGATACCTACCTGTCAACGGCCCAAAAATGTTTATAATAATTGACAATGGTGGACAATTTGAACAGTCATTATAACAAATTATTCAATTTTGTTAAATTTCTTATTATTAATATGTAATATAATGTAAATTTTATCAAGAACACGTAATAATTTATTGGTTGAAGTACTAAGCATAATTTAAAATGAAAATGATGTTTGTAATATACTCCAGTATATTACAAACCAAGTTAGATGTATTTGCGGAAAATACGTAGGGTTTGGATAAAAATTGTATGCGCTGTATTATCGTAGATCACATTTCTTTTGATTATATTTAAGTCTTAAAGTTAAGTCTTCACTTAACTTACTTAATCTTATCTGAATTTTCGTTTTTTCTTTTTGCAAATCATGCTTGACTTACAGATTCAAAGATTTGTATGCATTAGACTTCTAAAAATATCTAGAAGTTTTTTGAAAAATTTAGCATGCATCAGTAAGTCATGCATGATTTACAAAAAGAAAAAAACATTATAAATTCAGATGCAAAGAACAGCGACATCATCGATCATTTACCAATGTGTGGCATCGTAGACATGATAATTTCAGAGTGATGTGTTTTATTCTTTCGTTTGAAAAGATCTCAAAAACTAAGCCGGTCAATCGTTCTGGGGGCGAAAGTATTTTTCAGAAGTTGTGAGACAATACCCAAAGAAAGAACAAGAAACAATATCCAGAGAACTGGACTCCATACGAGTCATATTAAAAAGGGTGTAATTTTGCGAAGGGTCAAATTTCGTCATTTTAGCATAGAAATTGCTTCCTACAAGTCGAGGATGGGACACCTTGTCGCAAACCATATAGAATCCTGACCTGGCTATACAGTTGTTTTATTGATTTTTTTTACCGACGACCTTTAGATGCAAAAGTCAAATAGAGGTACTTATTTTCCGTGACAGAAGTGTCCCATTTGTATATCCTACACCTACGTGTTTACAAGAGCTTAAATGGCGCCGAGCTTTCCCAATAAAAATATCCTAAATAGTAAGGATTGAAAAGCTATGCTTTCTCCTACAAGGTAAAAAAAAAACAAAAGGTGGTAATAATTTCAGGATATCAGTGAATTCGCATTAGAGTTCAATTCATAGAAATCGTGAAAAGTAAATGCATCAACTGTTATATCAATGTTACGTTAAAAAAATGGCGCCAAAATTGGAATATATTGTTGAAAGGTTTACACCATTCATTGTTTTTACGAATTTTGTCTCTGTAGATTCAGCTTTGCTTTAGAAATCATGATCGCTTTACAGTAACCTCAACATAAAAGATTAAGATTCCAATATACAACGCACCTTCGTAATTTTGATCAGAACCATCTGCAAAGCCAAGTACGTTTATTAAATTTATTAAATAGGGCAATCCTTATTAGTACTCCATGACACCATCAAGCAAGTACAATCAATTCAATTTAATGTGTTTACTTATCATTATCAACCATAAAGTAAAATTATGGAAAATAAACCAAAACGAGGAAGGGCAGAAAAGCACAATTCAATATTTAATTGCTTTGTGTGTCACTTTTACAATTACTTTATTAGGTACGCACTTTACACAATTTTGTAGACATGAGTGATTATAAATAACATTTAAAGGTGCTGCGAAGAGAAAGAGGACGTCTAAATCCTATTACTACGTGTTATCTGTGAAGGCTTTACTAACTTCTAATACTTTGCAAGGCGAAACAGATAGGTTGGAAAAACATAGAAGCGTCAGAAGAATTTTGCAAACTTACTAAACAGAATTAAATATTTAACTATAAAAAAATTATTCAGTTTAACTAGCTTTTCTTGTCGCTAAACATTTGAAACCGATTATCGGTTCTTCGTCCATACATTATTTTTTGAGTTTGAAATATCAGTTAAATATCACTATTCACGGGACACTATTTTATTTTAAATTTTCCACTGTTCAATTCTCCTTAGAAGAGAAGGCTCAGTTTGATCTAACGATATTATTTCCGATGATATAGAGTCATCAGCATGGAGTTGAATACAGACACTTCTCTTGGTTTTCTTTATATTATTTTTGAATGATACGATGTTGCGCTAACGTAGATTTGATGTATTAATCTAATATCTAACATAATTTGAGCTGAAGAATCCTTCAGATTTCGGGGCAAACCAGAAGCTTGCCTTGATACGATACTGGTGGTCTTTCTCTGTTTTCTTGTTTTTATTTTACAGGTGGCATATTCCCAAAAGAATTTTGATGAACCATTTCTTCAACACTTATTTGCGTTAAATAAATATATACGGGGTGATGGACTGTATGTCCAGAACTAGATATCGTTGAAACCAGAATTGTGCTGTTTTTTGAGTCTAGATTTAGATTGTAGAGGAAATATAAAATATGTATGAGTAGGCATATATTCGTAGAAACAAAAATAATAAAGTTAGTTTGTGTAGCTGTTTTACGCGAAATCATTCTGTAAGTGTAGGCGACCTAATATAACATGCGTTCTGCGCTATAACTTGTTTTTATAACCTGCGAGTTTTTTGCGAATTACAGTTACCAGTACCATTATACATAATTAACAGTAATATTAAGTAATATAAAATTGGTTTTTGTATGTGTAATTTATCCTTATACGTCTCATACTATTCCCCACCATTTTCCATGGAAGGTTTTCCCGAACAGAAAACACCAGAATGGGTGAGGTACTTAACAACACCGAGACTTATTTGCCATTGTGGTGTGAAGATGAAGAACACAATATTGTAAACAAAGCATGCGTCATTTACACCAGCCTATTAATTTTTCCCATAAAAAATGACGCGTATAGCTAGTGTGTAAACATAACCACCAGCATTAAGAATGGTGGTGTAGTCGATTTTACACCATGAACTGTAACTTTATTTCCTTAAACAAAATCCGTTACGTCACCCGCTTTGACTTGCGATATTACAGGAATTCTCGGAACTCCTCCATGCGAATATATTAAATTCTGACATATTGAGATGATTTTGCATAACCGGTTGAAGAATACCATGTGAGCCAAAAAAATGGTTATTCGCAGAAATAATTTCTTGGCAAACCAGGATATTGAATTTTCGGCTATTGCATACTTAGAATCATGCTGCTAGGGCAATAAGAATCGCCTTAAAATTATTGGTAGCTTGCCGAAATGCGACATTCATAGGACAATCAGGACAGGATACAAACTGGAAGTTTTTATCCTCAATTAACATTTTAGAAATAGATATAGGAGTTTTTTTATTATTTTCTGGCCAAAGTGTACACAATTTATTATCATTGTAAATTTTTGCATTATCAGTCAGTGTAACAGATTTGATGGTAAATGTAGTTCAAGGCGTATGACCTCTTTAAATAAAAGAAAACCACGTCTTAAGGTAAGAATTTATAACACGTAGTTTATTTAACTACCTTTCTTTATTGTATTCTGGATCAAGATGGTAGCTGTTCTGCCTTTTACAGAGTTATGAATGCTAATTAAAATGGTCTTGTTTGTTGGTCATTGTTCGCTAAATGACTGATCTAGCAGATTATGTAAAGCCATGTTTAATTCAATCGTGTCTATATTGCTTTTAATACTTGTCTATTTGATGTAAGTACTTATTCTGTAAATTTTCAGTGAAATATAATATCAAATTATATTTCCAAAATTAAACGCCCCATCCACGATAAGATGTACCTCACTACAAGCGGCAATACAAGGTCTCAGAGACAGGCCTGAATGTGAATAGAGTATCAGCGTGTATCAGGCATCGCTCGCCAATATCCATTGATCGTGGTCATGACGTGCAATGGTTTGGGGCCGAACGGGATTATCGTTCTTTACCCCCCTCCCCATCGCTGTAAGCCGGGACTGCCTCGTAGAGGTGGACCCCATCCTTCATCCTTCACCAACCACAATCACAAAAGTGATAGGTGTGGGCAATTCGTGGGGTCTCCTCCGGTCCTGGCTCTACCCTGCAGGCTGGGTAGGATCTTCTGGCGCTCTTCTGTCTTGTCTTCTTTCTTCGCCTGCATGTCTAAGCCGCCGGGGGTAGTCTGTCTCGGACGAGGGCGGCAAGTGCCTCTCTCGTCCTGGTTAGTTGTTTGGAATGGGTCAGGAATGGCTGTGTAGCCGGGGATGCATCTCTAAAGGAGCCAACTGGCGCTTTAGCTTTATGCAAGGTAAGGGAAGGGTACTCGAAGTGAGCCCGCGACCGTCGCGGCTTCGTCTGAGAGTCGTTTTTTTGGTCGTTTCGTAGCTCTCTACGCTTGTTCCTGGTGGAATCTGAAACATAAGAAAATCTTACTCTCATCCTGCGTCCAGCAGTTGGAGTCTTGTTGGCCGTTTGGAGTCAGCCGCCGCATCGAGCTCGTAGTTCGTGGCTTTTGGGATTAGCGAGTTGCTGTGCGTTTCGGCACGCGCGAAGAACGACTCTGCGCCCCCTGATGACTTCAGGCATCGCTGAGACCAAAGATTAATATATGGTCTTTGCTGAGGCAGTACCATTGAGACCTACTTCGACGATTGCAAGACGCATGCGGTGCGACAGGTCTCGGCATGTTTCATCTGAGTAGATTGGTATATCTTTATAAGCAAAGATAAGCATTTGTCCATTCGCAAATAATTTAGGAAGTCCTTTTCTCATTTTGTTGCAGTTTGCGTATCAAATTCATGTGCGAACATTTTAACCTTTTAAAAAACAGAATTTGTACCTTGTATGTACAGCCCTTGTATCGCCGTATGCTGCGAAAAAGGTCTCGTCGTGTATGGGACGTTTTAAAGGCAATGATCGGTCAGCAATGATTCTAAATAAAAAAGGTGTCAGAGTAGTAAATTTAAAATTAAGATTTTATTCTGACGAGGTGTTGTTTTCGGTTTTAATAACCACGAAAGTAACTATTACCAGAAGATAATTATATGTTGAATGCTTGCATATTAATATGATTAAGAAAAAATATAATCCCACGTGGAAATTTGTAAGGCGAGGGACGTTACGAAGGTATATTATGAGTTGAAAGATTAAATCTCGAATACTCTACATAAAAAAAACCTGTGGTTAACCGCGTAGACGAGGGTAGGGGTTGTAAAAAATATTCTGTTGGCCAATATTATGGTAAGCACATTGAATCTGTTTGGACCGTCTCCTACGTATTTAATAGCAAAAGTAACTGCTTTTTACTTATAACTTATTGTTATATTCTTCATAATTACTTTTAGGATTACACCAGCTAAAAAATATTAAAAACAGGAATATTCAGAATAAAGATTACTACCAAGGCAAACTTTTAAAGTTTGTCCCAAAATTCCACCCTATAGGAGAGGTTTATATAGAATGCGTACCAACACCAACCCTGGGGAAGTGTGTGAAACCAAAGATCTGTCCATAACATCTTACCAAATCTATAGCATAACAGACGAAACTTCTACGAAAAAGTGGAGGTTTGGTTAAATTTCCAGGTTGTACTTTGTTTATCTCCTGGCTCGTCGACGGTAGTAATAAACGAAATAAAGAAAGAAGTGCTTATGTTGTCTCAGACTTTATAGTCTGTTCTATTTTATCGTTATTTTATGTTTTCAATTAATCTATCTTTTTCACAATTGCACATTATTGAAAATGGAATACACTTAACCCACTTAAAGCATCAATCTGTTTATGCGCAGATTATTATGATTTCAGGCGAATAGAAAGCAATGCAAAACAGATGCGTGGGATATGAGCGCAAACACGTGTATCAATTTAAAATTAAATCGACATTTTGTAAGGAGTGCTCTTAGTGGGCAATTAGACGAGTTGAATAACTTCTTTGAGATTTCAATTTATTCAAGAGAGGGATCATGCCTGTGTTTTATCATTTGGAGGGCAACTAACAAATAACTGCTATAAATCAAATAGAAAATCTAACATTAATAAGGCTTCTATTATTGGTGAGTTGTGGCGTGGGCGTATATTTTTGATTTATTAATTTAAAAAATACACTTTTCTAACATAAATTTATTCAAACTTAATAATAGGGTGGGTGGCTTTATAATGGATGGATTTTATAGCATATACCCAATATACGGTACTAGCCTTGCAAAGGGATACGTATTTATTTATCTTTAGGTAGCCATATTCGTAGTAAAAAAGTTTAAGGGGAAAGCCTAAGTTCAAAGTTAAAACAGATATATAATTTCCATGTATCTAATTAGTGTAATAGGCCTGTAAATATGAGTAGTGTTGGTTAATTTTCCCGAAAAATATAATTAGGAAAAATGTAAGTATATAACATTTTCCGGAGAAAATGGAAAACTGCAAAAATTTTTTAACCCTTTTCAAGGCCGTGTTTGTTTACGTTAATGAATGTAAGATGTCAACATATTTATCATTTAAATATTTTTTTTAAGCTTTTGCTTTTCCTTTGGAGGGCACTTTACACAATTTAATATGTGGCTAACCATCCTGGCGGCATTAAGGCTCCGTTACACGGTGCCAGTAACTCGTACGAGTCACTAAAACCGAGTACTGGATTTTAGCACCCGTCTCGTGTAAGCTAGCGTTATAGTGTTCCAGTACAGTACTCGCTCTAGTAGCTATTCCAGTCGAGTTAATAGAATGCAATCCTATTTTACTGGCACGAGTTGTTACCCGCACCAGCAGTGGTATTATGTACTTTTTCTAGACGGCTAAAACTTACGATTTGCGACATAAATTCGTCCCGCTTCTAATTTTATTCTGGATGTTTAAGTTTTTGGAAAATTTTGATATTATGTAGTTGTAGGTATGGGCGAGAATACTAACATTACAGGCAATTTTTAACCCTAATGTTTAAGTTGACTCTTAATGATCTTCAACAAATCTGCTTAACTTAGGTCTCAACTTTAAGACACTTGTATGTAATAAATACCACTGCAGGACTTTACTCGACTGTCTTGAATACTAAACACGTATAGACAGGTGGATTAGATTAGATTAGATTAGATTTATGTAGGAGTCGGCCCCCTGGCCTGGTCCACCGCGACCTAGAAGATCTATTGTGGCACTCCCAACCTATTTAGAGCACTCTGTCCAGCTTTGTCCTTTGCATTAGACTCCACAGCCTTGATAGAGGCTCTTCCATGTAGCTATTGGCTCTTGGTCTTCCTTCCCCAAGTATTTGAAATCTCAGTCTTGTCAGGCCCTCGCACTGGCACAGTACGTGGACATTGATGATTTGTTAAAATGTGCTTTTTAAAAATGGCTAATAAATGGAATGAGGATACAACCATTCAATTTTTGGAATTGTATCGAGACCAAGAGTGTCTTTGGAACACGAAACTGTCCGTTTACAAAAATAAACAAGCTCCTGCCGCTGCAATACAAAAATTCAAAAACAAATTTTGAAATAGCTGGTCTTGAAATACGGAATTGCTGTTGCAGATTACGAAAGCTATTTTCAGATGCTAGAAATGACAACGTTACTTCCAATTTTACCCTGGTAGGTATAGCTTTTCTCATTGTGGTGTCTGATCGTTGTATGGTAGGAGATATTTTTGTAGAAGAATGTTAAAACATTCTGGAGACATTCTCATACAGTTTCGGTATTCCGCAACGCCTTCCAAAGCAAGCTCTTTTAAAAGCATGCTTGAAGTTCCATGTGTATTTCTTCTAGCTATCCACTTTCTCACCCATACATAACCTTTGTTTGTGATTCAGTTCCTCTTGTAATATTTCTAGCATTTCTTCGCAACACACTTTTAAACAAACTGCAATGTTTCTACTAAAAGAGTTTTTAACGTTTTTTCGGTTACAATTCATTTTAAATGTTGAAATTCAGCGTTTTAACAATGCATTTTGTAAACACGAAGAGAGTTACAGTATACTGCCATAATATTACTAGAAAACTGTGTAGACGCAGTCTTGTGAAAACAAAAAATGCATGCGACTGTTTTCTTTGTGTTTCAATTTTTATTATTTTTTTTTTTTTTATAAAAAATCGCCAAATGACTAACTCACAAAGATTTCCATAAACAGATTTTAATTTTCGCTTGCTGGTAATAATGGTAAATTTGAGTATGGTTTTAAGGTAATGTTGGTTATGTCAAATACAAAAATAACTAGAAAATCGCGGAAAAATGTCCATTCTGGAAAGTTCAGAAAGGAAATAAACTGGAAGGAAGGAAAAAAAAAGGAAACACAGGGACAGTTCTTCAACTAACGTCCCTAATTAAC
Source organism: Pogonocherus hispidulus (assembly GCA_963924545.1). NCBI lineage: Eukaryota > Metazoa > Arthropoda > Insecta > Coleoptera > Cerambycidae > Pogonocherus > Pogonocherus hispidulus. Next base: position 9,874,587 of record OZ004698.1, read on the forward strand.
ATAGATATTTCCAAAATAGTAGCTACATGCCATAAATGTAATATATCAGACAAATATACAGTTCGTTTTATCTGAATCATTCAAAATATGTAGGTATAGTATTCCATCGAATAAAGTATAAAAAATTATTTAAAAACTTACAAAGTACAAAATTGCAGCCAGAGATGCCGTCGATAGGCAAGTTTCTCTGGCGTGAATGTCTGCAGTATTTTCAAAAATTGCAGTGTTGCCTAAGTAGCCTCGAGACTTAATAAAGGAGTTGGAACAACGGGGAAAAGAGTTGCCTAATTTAGTCCTGCACCCGCTGTTTTCGTAGTTTATTCATCATCAGATAAGACGCAAAATGATTCACAACATGACTGCATTTTAATTGGCTTCATTATCAACGGTCATAATTCGAAGCATCGATAACTTCGACTGCATAATAAAAGTAGTTTGTCATGTTTAAATTGTTGGAAACATAAATAAACTCGAGCTATCCTTCAAGCGAATCTGCCACATCATGAGATGGGCTCGTTGAAGTCGTCAAACAGTTTCCTCATTACCTTATCTTATAGCACATGTCACATTTGTCGCACGCAAATTATTTTTTATCGGTGAATCAGAGAGTCTAGCAAATGTGGCAGCATATCTATTTATTTCTTTGCCAATTTCATATGGTATTCGTGGGTGGTTCCCCCGCAATGAACTCCATTTGTTTTCTTCTCGCATATGGACTATTTATGGTCGTTTATTCAGTTGTTGATTGTATGATTTAATGGGTCAGTTCCTGGGATGGTTATTTTCACATAATTGTCGTGTCTGCGCTTTGAAATGGCCATTGTGTCTTGATTGCAGTGATTTTCGCTTTTTCCCGCGCGGTCCTGTTAATCTCCTTGAAGTAATCATTAATCTTTCAATTCCAGACTCTTAAAAACCAATTAATTACATGCCTACCTGTATATTTTAAAATATTGCGCTAATAATTGTCTGCATGAAAGTTGTCTTACTTTCCCGATCCAAAAAATGATGTAAATAAACTTTCAGTTTAAAAATGTCACTAAATAAAAGTTATATTCACTCTGAAATGAAGGTTTTCTCCGTTACTAAAGCTAGTCATTTTATTACTGAAAAATTGATAATCCCAAAATATAATGTTTTCACTTTAATTGAGTAGGAACAAGGAAATTAAAATAAAACATTAGAATGTTTAGAGATGGTGTGCCAAAGTTTTATACGACCTTGTGAAAAATTATAAGGTTTTATAAAATAAATGTAGGATAGAGAGATTGTTGTGAAACATAGGAACTGTAATCATTTTAAGTTTGTCAACTAATAACAATAATAATTTCTATTTTCCTTATTCTCATCTTAATGATGAGCCCAGTACCTATATTTAATTTATTTACAAACATATACCCGCAATTTAGTACATTTTAAAATTACGAAGATGAATTCGGGGCGTTGCAATCTACAATCAAACGAAAATGGATATACAAAAAGTAATTTTAAGACAAAACACTTAAGACAACATTGGAAATAAAACTAATTAGTCCACCTGTCTAGTCTATAAATTTTGCTCATGTGCCAATTTATAAAAAAAAATTAAATTAATAATTTTTTTGGTGTTCCGGAAATGTAATTATAATTTATTCTTCTAGAGGCCTCAGCTTTCAAGGACTGGGACATTTTTTTTTATTCAACATATTTTTTCCTCAAAATTCACAGTAATTTTCTGATAATTGGAACGAAGAATGTAATCGATAATAATTATCACGTGGAGGTATGTAGATAAAGATTTATGTAGAAGATGAATATCCCAAAACTAGAGTTACATGATATTGATGACGATAACACAAATTGCGACTGGCACAATCGGTTGTCCACATGTAGTAACTTCTTCTCGAAGTAAAGTTCTTTCGGGCCCCATTTTGACGGTCGTTTTTTTGTTACTGTTTTATTTTCCTACAAGCTGTTATAAGTTATAACGAATTGGGTATTATCACTGACGGATTCAGAATTTGGTGGATAATCGATAGTTGAATTACTTTGATAACTACATAGGTATAATGATTTCTCTAACTAATAACAATTCCATCTATAATGGGCAGCGTGATCTCTTTACTCCATTACAACAATAAATAAGTACAGTCTTAGGGACATACTATAATGTATGAACATCTTGTCCCGATGAAATAGCGAAAGAACAGTTGTTAATGTTTGTAGTGGCGAGATACAGTGAAATACGCTGCAGTGCCCTCTTTGGGTCTTTGCTACTACCTGTCTGACAATTATTGTCTAATTGACAGACAGATAACGATCTGCAGAAAGCAGATGCCATTACAGCGACCTCTATTGTCTTTGAGGAAGACAATCCTACTTAATTATTGGAAGGAGATGCCGAAAACAACTACTCCACGGGCAATATGCCCCGACTGGCGTTGCATTACATCAACATCTCCATGGATGTCGCCACATCCTTCATCAAGACCAAATACCAGACAATGACCGGTTTCGATCTTGTTATGATCTCATCAGATTGCCATAGGTATCGGAATCGATGAATGATCTGGCGACATTGATTGCCTAAGGGGCATATGTGAATGTTTGTAGTGGCGAGATACAGTGAAATACGCTGCAGTGCCCTCTTTGGGTCTTTGCTACTACCTGTCTGACAATTATTGTCTAATTGACAGACAGATAACGATCTGCAGAAAGCAGATACCATTACAGCGACCTCTATTGTCTTTGAGGATTTGTCCAATAATTAAGTAGGATTGTCTTCCTCAAAGACAATAGAGGTCGCTGTAATGGCATCTGCTTTCTGCAGATCGTTATCTGTCTGTCAATTAGACAATAATTGTCAGACAGGTAGTAGCAAAGACCCAAAGAGGGCACTGCAGCGTATTTCACTGTATCTCGCCACTACAAACATTCACATATGCCCCTTAGGCAATCAATGTCGCCAGATCATTCATCGATTCCGATACCTATGGCAATCTGATGAGATCATAACAAGATCGAAACCGGTCATTGTCTGGTATTTGGTCTTGATGAAGGATGTGGCGACATCCATGGAGATGTTGATGTAATGCAACGCCAGTCGGGGCATATTGCCCGTGGAGTAGTTGTTTTCGGCATCTCCTTCCAATAACAGTTGTTAATGTTTACACAGTGTAAACCTCTAATAAAAGCACCACATAATAAAACAAACGGTATAGTCGTTAACAAACAAAGAGGCAATTTCCCAAATGGTAAGAATTTTCCTCTTGATAAGAGGAAAGAATGATGCCGTCGAGAATATCCATCAAATTCTGCATCCGTCAGTGATAATAGCCAATTCGTTATAACTTATAACAACTTGTAGGAAAATAAAACAGTAACAAAAAAACGAGTGTCAAAATGGGACACGAAAGGAGAAGTTACTACATCGGGACAATCGATTGTGCCAATCGCAATTTGTGTAGAGTTATCGTTAATCAATATCATTTAACTCTAGTTTTGGGATATTCATCTTCTACATAAATCTTTATCTATATACCTCCACGTGATAATTATTGCATTAAATATATTGTTCGAAACGACCATAGACATGTCTATGGACATGACCAAAACTTTTTATACTTATTTGCAATCAGTGGAATCTGTATAGCATACAACAATATTCTAATTAAAGCAAACAATTTGATAGAAATATCAATGATTTGATTATTGTAGTGCATTGTATTTAAGTGTAATTTTTAAACTTCATTTTATTAGATAATTGAGTAAAAAAGACCTAAATGAGTAGTTGAAAGTTAGATATCTAACTATAAATATAATCTTCAAAAAAATATTTAGTTGTTCTAGTGAAATTTATAATGTTTGTTCTTCTTAAAAGGTTTTTATCTTCTCAAAACCTGGAACTCGGACACCCGAAATTACGCAATAATAATTATTCACTTTACCAAAAAAAATGACCTTCAATTTTTATAATGCATAATACTTCCTGTTAAGAACTGATATAACATTTCTTCAGTTCCTGTTTCCTCGAGTTCATTGACACATTGTGATTCTACTTGTATACAGGGTATTAGTTAAACATGCGGCAAAAATTCAAGAGGTTATTCCTTGGACTATTCTAAGGATATTTTATCCTTTGATGATTTTTGAAAAAGCGCTTTGTTGCGAAGATATAGGGCGAAAAAAATTTTCAACAAATCAAACATCCCGTGATACTTCGGAGTGATTATTTTGTATTTTTTTGTATGTTGTGTTTTTGTAGTTTGTATGTGTCGCATTTGTTGAGATTGATTGACCAGGAAGACTTACCGGCGAAGTATACCGCAACTTTTTGGAACAAACGCTACCTCAGTTTTTAGAGGATGTACCATTGTCTACAAGACAGGCAATGTGGTTTATGAATGATGGTGCACCACCTCATTTTAGTGTAGTTGCTCGAGAGTTTTTAACAGCAACATACGGAGATCGCTGGATTGGTCAAGGTGGAACTCACGTATGGCCTGCTCGATCCCCGGGCTTAAATACCCTGGATTATTTCCTATGAGGCCATCTAAAGTCATTAGTTTATACTAGGTCAGTGGAAGATGTGGACGATTTAAGAGATTGGATAATTGCTGGGTGTAACTCAATAAGAAACGACCCTGGTGTTTTTGAAAGAGTTTGGGAGTCTATGAGGAGAAGATTGGATGGTTGCATACGAGCTGAAGGTAGCCATTTTGAACAATTCTTGTAGGTTCAGAAATGTTACATGTAATTTTTAGTAATAAATTGTTATTTGTTGAAAATTTGTTTCGCCTATATCTTCGCAACAAAGCGCTTTTTCAAAAATCATCAAAGGATAAAATATCTTTAGAATAGTCCAAGGAATAACCTCTTGAATTTTTGCCGCATGTTTAACTAACACCCTGTATTTTTCTATAAGTAGGTACTGTCGTTAAGTTCAAAGGCACGAAATACTTGTAGATATATTTAATCACAAATGAGGTATAAGTTTACGTATGTCTGTTTTTATTACTGAAAAATGAGATTTGGATAATAATTAAAAGATAACACATGCAGTGTTGTATACTTAATCAAAATTAGCAAACTTTACGTAACAAATGCGATATTAACAAAAGTGATGTCATAAAATAAACTAAATATTATTAAATCATTATTGTTGTAACCGCGGTGTGACCAGAGAACAGGTTGTTAGAGAGTGGCAGCAGACAAACAATCTGTATGCCGCACTTCGCGTTTCAAATATAGAAGTGACTCAGTCACTCAATATACCAATTGCGAATACGCGAAAAATCACGAAATAGGCATGTTTTGGGATACTATATTTTATATAAAATACTTATATACTGTTTACACACGTGCCTTGTAGACGTTTTGCTTCAAACGCGAATACTTGGCATAGTTTGGCTCTTAGCACGAGCACTAAAGCACCAAATTGCATGTACGTAAATATTTTCAGACCTATCCTATAATATGAAATGTATCAAATGGGTCAAAGGCAATGAATCAGTGCACTATAATGTAATGTATGAAACATACGCCTAATTTAGAGTGTTTTTATATAACAATAATGGTTAAAAAAGACAATAACCTACTTTGCATAACACCAAATTTGTAATTAGTAATTAGTTAAAGTTCATACTATTGATATTAAACTAGTATTCTTATTCAGTTATACTCCAGAAGAAGATATCCTTTTTCTCCCCTACAAGAAAAAGGATAAACATATGCGGAAAGGGCTACAGAAAAAAAAATAGGTATTTTTACTAATATTTACTATTATAGTATAAAATATTTCATCTGTACCATCTATTTTTAAGTTTTCAGTAAAGCTTCAATTAGAAGAGGTAAAGTAAATTCTTTTCACAATTATTGTACTTAAATATGAGGTTAGTATCTAATCTACAGAATTCAAACTATTGTTCACAAACAATGTCTAAGAATAATCGTTTACGTTCATACAGTGAGGACATAAAGTCCCCCCCCCCCCTCTAATTTTTGAACCACTGGGTAGATTGTGATGAAATTTTGAACGATAATATATGACTAAATTCTGCATTTTTTGACACATCAATGACAGCTCTGAATGTCAAAGTGACAGCTGGGCGCGCAATAGGAAATTTTTTTTAAATGGAAATGCGGGTCGAGTGGGGACTCATTTTGAAGCTATTTTTATGCTCAAAACATCCCCCAAATTTGAGAACATTTGGTTCAGTAATTTCCAAATAAATCAGTTTATAACATAATCTTTTTACCACATAATCTTTATAATAGAACTTACCCACGGAACATTTATTTGTCAGGAGGTTCTTGGAGGTCATTTTCAACATCTTTTGAAGTAACACGTGTTTTCTAAATTTGTTTCTGCCTCTACGTTTAATTTAAATTATTTCATAATTTTTTAATTTAGGTTATTTTAGGTTAGGGATGGTTTATTGTTATTTGTTTACTTTTAATTTTTGTTCTGCTTTGAATAATTTACAATAATTTGTCGCTGAATAGCTGAAATATTCCCCATTATATAGAATGTGTTCTAATTATATGAATTTTCATTTAAATTTAGACATTTTTAATTGTTCAGTACATAACATCAGGCAATGTATTTTAAGTTAGGCACAAAACTTGTTTTAAATTGTTATCACATTTGTATGTTTAGTTGTATTTTTTGATAATTTCATGCTCTTTGCTATTTGTTACCTATTTTTTTATCTGATCTTTTGATTTATTTGTAAATGTTTTATTTATTAATATTTTTTATATATAGTGTTTTTATATTTGTGTTTGCTAATTTATTGTATATGTATATTGTTGTATTCTTACTTTTTTGCATATTTTCCTGCCCTGTAATTGGATTTTGATCTGTCTGGGCAGCTGTACTCTAAATAAATAAATAAATAAATAAATAAATTTGTAATATGTATGCAAAAAAAATATATAACAGAAATCGATAATACCTACTGGTTTTTATTTAGAAATTACTGAACCAAATGTTCTCAAATTTGGGGGATGTTTTGAGCATAAAAATAGCTTCAAAATGAGTCCCCACTCGACCCCCATTTCCATTTAAAAAAATTGTCCTATTGCGCGCCCAGCTGTCACTTTCACATTCAGAGCTGTCATTGATATGTCAAAAATGCAGAATTTAGTCATATATTATCGTTCCAAATTTCATCACAATCTACCCAGTGGTTCAAAAGTTAAAGGGGGGGGGGACGGACTTTATGTCCTCACTGTATAGTTACTTATTTAGTTTGAAAATAAATATTATTAATGAAAAGTCATATTATACAAAGTATGGAACATATTTAAGATTTCATCAAATTAGGGCTAATCAATATAATATCATATCATGACAATTTATAATTTCTTATCTTTTTTTTAATTGTAAGTGCAATGCCAGTTTTTATTTTTATTAGGTACCTACCTATATAGGTGTATTATAAGCACCTAGAATAGATAGGTACCTATACATTTAAAAAAATTTAAATATAATAGATAAAAAATAATGTTTCCTACTCAAAATAATCATTATTTGCTTTTGAAAAAGCTCCAAACATTTTTTATTCGGATATTTAATAGGAATAAATAACGAGAACATTAATCACATTTTCTAAGCTCTGCAGCAACTTCAAGTAATAAAAATAATAAATATTATTAATAAATAACGAATAGGAATCCTAATATAGATTTATTTCGCCTACCCTTTCTGCGAAATCGCAAGGCGAGTTGTATGGATGGAACGCGCTAGAACAATCGAATCTAGATACCCTCGAATTGCCCGATTATTACCGAAAGATCAGGAGATCTCTCGTAGTTTCTAGAAGTCCCCACTACCATCCACTCCTCGTATAAAATATAAACACCGCGCGAGACGCGCACTATATTTGAAATACGTTACCGAGAAAAGTGATAGTCATAAGGCGTCCAAATTAAACTATATTCCAAGTGAGCTTTAAATAAACTAAGTTAGTGAGCCAAATATAAACTGTTGTTTTGTTTAGTGATATATACGGGGTGTTTTAGATAAATTTAGTTTAGATAATGTCCTCGCCGGTAGTGGAACCCGTAAGAACGATTCCCTTAATTATTGAAAAGGGAAATTGTAAAAATCACATTCCCGTGGAAATTGATGATTATGATGAAATTGTAAGTTATCAAAACAAGTTATAAATTTTTATTTTTGTATACTATTAAAATTAAACACAAACATAAGATTTTGGAACCATACCTAATGGTATAATGTTATATTAATATTTAAAAATACATTAGTTGCTTTCCTTGCAAATATTGTAATATTTGTTCTTCACAAATTGTTCACGAATTGTTTGTCAGTAAGCATACTGACCATTTAAAAGAAAATAACAGTTTTATAAAGTGATTTAATAATCCCGAAGTTAATATTTAGATTTGAACTTTAAATGTAACTTATAGTTGTATGGCACAATACAATTTTTTTTTTTTAACTTGGGGTGCCACAAGTGTAAGCGTTGAAGCGTTGCAATTTATAATGTTTAGTTAGTTACTTATGTTAGCTGTATGTTTTTTTTAAATACTCTATGTTTACCTATCCTCTTTAGGTTATATTTGTATATAGCTATGCATTATGCATATTAATTGAGCTAAATGGAAATTTAGAATTAGAATTATGTTTAAAGTTGTAATATAGAATACATCTGAATGTACCAATAAATGTAAGTTTTGTACTATTTCCTAAAATAGTGTCCATTAACATCAACAGTTGTTGAAAGGGTTTCTCATTATATAAACTTATTTAAGTAACATAAGACGAAATTTTACAATAACTAATTCAGAAAAATATACTATTTTTAATTTTAAACACAACATCGACATGTGAAATTTTATTTTAAATTTAAATATGAATTATTATTTGCTATGGTACTACTCAAATGTGTTCTATTTATGTAAAATAGAAGAATAAATATATAGTAGGATATTCTAAACCCTTGTAAAAATATGTAATTTTTTATAGAAATAAATAACAAAATAACAAATAATAGTCCTACATAATCATAAATTTTAAAATCGTCTTGGTCTACCTTGATTGCTTTAAAATTTAGGCTTTTTTTTCATACTTCTCTACCTTCTTTCAAATCTCAACCTAAATTTATACCTATGAAATGATTTATAGAATGTTAGTCTTAAATACCCTTGCAGTAACCAAATAAAATTTAATTGCTAAATAACTAATATATCTTGTTGTTTTGCAGAGTGGCTTTCCATTTGAAAGAGACCCGGACAGAGATGGTCATCTCCGTTCACAATTAGATGACATTGCCAAAAGACATCCAGAATTTGCCGAGCATCTAGGAAACTTCTCAAGGCGGCGTCAGTCCAGTGGTGACAACTCGGACGATTTCCACAGACGGTTTGAACGACCGTTTGGCGCTGGCGCTGGGCATTTTGACCGATTTGGCTTTCCTTTCGATAGAGACAACTTTGATCCAGAACAATACGCACAAAAGTTCTATAAACAACCAGAATATCAGCATCAGCACTCGCAGCCACAAAGTTACCAAAACGAGCAGCAACCGAATTACCAACAGCAGTCCAGTTACCAGCCACAATATCAATCACAACCAGAATATCGGCAGCCTCAGCAAAGCCAACAACAGAGTTCACCACCACAGGAAACAGAAAATCCTTCTACATCAGAGACAGGGAGGAATAATATTCAGCAGAGCAATACCATAGATTTAGGACAAAAGCAAGAACCAGTTAATGAAAGAAATCAAAGGTCTATGTCTGCACCTCCTACAGAGAAAGGTCAAAGGTTTACCTCTAGCATAAACATACCAGTAAACCAGCCCAGTGAAGGTGAAAACATGGCACAAACGCAAGCTGACGGTAAAACAACAGAACGGATAATTCCTATCCATATAGAGGGCAGAGATGAACCTGTTATGCCAAAAACTGCTCCGTCGACATTCTCTCAGCCACATCAGACCTATAATACAGGTCCGCAACCAGAAAGAATATTTGGCCAAAGACCTGAACATTTCACACAATTTGTTAATCGTGAGCCTAAGTGGCATCGCCCAGGATTTGAATCTATGCATCAAGCGTTTGGTCCAGAGGAACCGCTGCGACAACATGCTTATCCTCAGCAAAATGTGCCACCACATTATCAACAACACCAGCAGCAACGGCCTGCACCTCAAACACATAACCAGCATGTTCCTCCTCAACCACAGACAAAGGATGAAATACCCATCCCTGTTCAAAGGGAAGTGCCCCCAACCAAGCAGCAAGCTCCTCCACAGCAACCAGCTGCTCCCCCTCAGCAATCGCCACCGGTTGCTCCCCAACAACAGAAAACTAAAACTCCAATTGACCAAATACAAGTCATCCAAAAAGATGTGTCAGGGTTAATGGCACAAGTGGAGAAGTTCGCAGGACAGCCTAAAGATAAACAGTATTTATACTTGGATGAAATGTTAACCAGAAATCTACTTAAATTAGATAACATTGATACTCAGGGTCAAGAAAGTATTAGATCTGCCAGGAAAGAAGCCATCAAGTGTATAGAAAAAGCTATTTCCGTACTTGAAGCCAAAGCAGCTGGAAATGCTGAATCTGCAAAAAAGGAAGATAAGATGGAAGTTGAAGAGAAACTTCAAGAACCGGAAAATGAGAATAGTGAATCTGCAGACAAACACACAGAGGCACAAACTATGGAAACTGAACCGGCTGCAGAGGCACTACAAGAGTGTAGAGTAGGAGATCACCAACCACAGCCTATGGAGCTTTCACCTGAAAATCGAAAGGACCAGGAGGACGTGTGTGAGGACAAGAAAGAAGAAAAAACCACGACTGAAAATTCCCCAGCAAATAATCAAGTAAGAGAGACCAGAGCAGTATTGGTTACATCAGAAAATAAGGAAATTCCAAAGACAGAAGATCAAGCAGAGGTAATGGAAACCAAGGAAGCACCACCAGCTGTAGCTGCAGAACAATCGAAGGAATCCAGTGAAGGACAAGAAAGTAATCTTCCAGTAGCCGAGGCTGTCAGGAAATTTGAGAGTGGTGAGAAAAAAGAGGAAAATAAGGAGAGCGAGCAAACACAAGAAGAAAAAGGGGCAGATGATAAAAAAGGAGAAAAGAAGGAAAAGAAAAAAGGCAAAAAGAAAGTTGAGAAGAAGGAGAAGTAGTTAAAATTTTAAATTAAAATATTGTAAATGCCTTAAATATTAATCTTGCTTTTACAAAATTTTTAATATTAATTTATTAGCCTACGTTTTTAGTGAGACTGAATTGTTATTTTGTAGTTTATAACTACACTGTAGATTTTTCACTCACTTAAAAGTTTTTTATACTTTTAACTTATTCTATCTTTGTAAATAGTGTCGCACTAAGTCAAGCGTGAATGACTGTGATTTGTTTTTTAGAATCTTTTTAACATTAACCCCGTCCTTATTTATTGTATAAATCAAAATGTACAATTAATATTTAATTGTACTTGTACAAATAAACAATATTAGAAAAACATTTTTGTTTTATTTGAAAAGGCAAGATTAAAATTATAGTAAGTATGTTCTCTAAATATCAGTAACTCCCATTCAATTCAAAATTATGGCATTAAGAATATTGTAAATATTTTACATGATACTTTCGATTGATTAAGTTTTAGTGTTCAGAGCAGCTGCTTTTCTGTGTATCTTTAGTACATCAGCGTGTTTTTGTGCATAATTGTTATTGTTAATTACTCTTAAAATAAAAAGTTATTATTAAATTGTTTATTTTATTGTTGACATTTAAGAAAAGTGCCACTAAACAACTAGTAGTTACTTTTTTAATATGCAGTAAAGAGCCTTTCGCTGTGGCAAGTGTATCTACGGTGAACTGCATCATAAGGTTATTTTATGAGTCAGAAAAAGATCACCGCTAAACTAAAGTACCTAAGATGTGACTTTATTGGTTATATACACTACTTCAAAAAGTTCACAATTTGAACAAGAAAGTTAATTGTGGCACAGATTAACTGACCACCCTATATACTTGTCAATATTTGTACAAAATTAAAAAAAGGCACAGTGTAGGGCCAATGAATTTTTTTTCTATGTGAAGAAACAACAGAGTTATACCTAGAAGAAATACGCACTAAAAACTCACCTGTATATATACATACGCTGATTCACGGTCTATGAAGTACCTATTAGAAATATATAAAGAACGGGTCAATCAATCGTCTTTTGAAAATTTGTTTACCCAGATACCTCTACCTCTGGCAATCCAAGATATTTTCGAGAATGCGGTATTGCCAGTCATACACTACAAAACTGATATCTTCGTTAATGTAAATGAGATACCCTGTATACTCTACATCACTTTCTGAGTAGCTTTTGTTAATGTTTCCCTATATCTTTGTCAAACCATCTTTCAGATATTAATTGCCAGATCGTATTGCCTCTATACCATAAAATAATCAGAAGTTTAAACTTTGGGCACAGTTAGGCAAGGACTAAAGGTCCCTCATCCTTTAGTCAAATATTTGAAGTAATACACAGGGTGGACTAGAAATAATTTTGTTTAAATAACTTATAATAAAGCATAAAGCTGATCAAAAGTGATCAGCAGCACTGAAGTTTTGTGATCGTGAAAATGATCAAAAGTAAATTTTCTTAAATAATTTCCACAACATAATCAAAGAATATTCTCTCGACCTCCCATAAAGAATATCGGTACTTTTTTAAATATTCATATATTACATGAATATCTTTCACTTTAAAGACTATCCATACGTTCGTTTTAACATAGTAATAGCACAGCATATAAAACAATCAGCAGTCTAGCTCTAGTTGGCGGGAACGGTACGCGCATCCCTTCGCGCAGGCCGCCATTTGAGGAGAGAACCTGTCAGAAACGGCAGTGGCGTGTAACTTTTATCATTTGACGTTCCCTGTGTTCATAGTCGGCGAGTGATTTTTTATATTTGTTATTATTATTAAACCCTTACTTATTCTGTGTTAAAACTATAAATTGTGTGTGTGTGTGTGTGTGTGTGTGTGTTACTATTAAACTCTTATTTGTCCTGTCTGTTAAACCTTTAGACTATTAAACTGTTATAGTATAGATATATTCTAAATGACATACCTGTATATGAAGAACAGTCAATAACAAATCCTCACGGAGTAAATATAAAAATTACTACTGATTATCGCAAAAATTATATACTGCTGGAACAAAATTTTACACGATCTTTGTGGATACTTGTTAAAAAAATGTTTGGAAATTCACAGTTGTGAAATATGTATCCGGTACTCTAAGGCACATGAAAAGTTGGACGACTCCTCTCTTTTCTGTTATTTTAAACCTTACGATAATGCACATGGAGATGTATTCGGCAATTTAAGAAATCCACATCACGATTTTGTTAATTTAATCACAAAGATTGAGCACTTCTTTCAGGATAATTTTGAAACACTCATTTTAAAATCAAATTTTTGCAGTAATTATCTAAATATTTGCAATGAGCTTCCATTTAACCACCTTTGCCCACAATTTTCACAAAAATATGTATTAAGACTATACATACGTATAAGAATTTATTATACCTTAAAGAACATTAATAGAAATTTTAAAATTATTAATAAAAATAAACTAATAATATGGCGAAATCTGTAAAAATAATGTTTCTTCATCTTTGCATTTAGTTTTATACAGGGTGACTGATTTAATAGTCAATAAATGGCAAGAAACTATAATAGAAAATTATAGACCTAACAACTAATTTTAAACCTTAATTATTCTTAATTACATTCAAAACCCTAAGTATTACACATCGCCAGATTCCTTGATTTTTTCTCTACCTAACCACGTCAAATTCTAATATGGCGTCCATAAGAAAAACAAAAGATATTCATAAATCAGAATCTAGTAGGCGAACATTCTGGTACCATTAAAACAAAGATAATTATGCATGTATGTACGAAATAAATTTTTATTTGAAAATTTCTATAAATAACGGAGCTAAAGCTAATTTAAGTTTTTTGGAAATTTATTGTTTTGCTAAATATTTTGAGAACCGCTGGTTTTTGCAACAATTTTCTGGGGCCACTATTTAGTGCTAGTAATTGCTCAACTGTTCTCTAATTTAACCAACTTCGTATCTCTTCAAATAACAAAGATTGTACTTGTTACTCCGAATAAAAATTTAATTTTTTTTTGGAGTTTTTTATTTTGCAAAATATACTACCCTAATAGAGTATTATATGATGTGACAATATCAGGTTTTTAAATCGACCAATGGGAGAGACTTGAAAAAAAAAATATTTAAAAATTAATCTACAGGCAATATGACAAAAAGAAACAACAGTTTAGCCTCTACAATTTAATTTCCAATAAAAAATTACTTTTCCTATTTTTTAATATCCGTCTCCGTTCATGGCAAACTTGAGTTATATGATTTGACTGCATCGTTTCAAAGTAGGAAGGGTAGTTATAAAACAAAGTCCGAAATATATATTGCTATATTGTACTTTAATAGTAACATTATACGTGTTCAGAATATTCAAAAATATAAAAAGTACATGAGTATTAACTACATACTTTTATTTTTAATAATATAAAAAATATTTCTAAAAATAATTTTTTAGAATTTTAAAATTGTGTGTATTGGAAACATACTTTCATGTTCTTGTTGTTATTATTAAATTGTTATTTCATTAAAAGATGCTAGCTTATTTTTGTTATTTTTTATGCATTCTTTGTTATTTCTCTTTGCATGGCTGAATTATATTACTTTTGTTTTGTGGGCATCTTGTGTGTATTTATTGCTTTTTTTTATCTACATACCAATGCTGTGTATATATTTGGATTTAGATAAATAAATGACAACGCTCGTATGTAATTACTTTTTCTTAATTGTATGTTTGTTAAGCAGCTTACATCATTAATTTTTAGAAAATATGTTTAGATAAATATCGATAATACCGTCCTGGACGAGGAGAGTAAAAATTGCAAATATTCCTAATCAGGCCCTGACTTCTCTCCTCAAATGGCGGCCCGTGACGTCACACATTGAATTTCAATAGATCAAAGGTGCCGCCCGAGAGCTAGACTGCTGATTGTTTTATATGCTGTGGTAATAGAATAATCTGCACAAAATAATACCTACAGGAATATTCAAATAAGTTTAATTTTTTAATAAGTAAAAGTAATATTAGAATATTCACCTGGGGTTTTTCATAAGCAATTCTTAATGAAACTTGAAACATATTAGAATTTTAATATTTCTTTATCTTGAAAGATAGGTAGGTACCTAGGTCATTTTTCTTTACACTTCTTCATTATTTTTCCATAGTAATTTGTGACTTAATAGCCTCTAATGATACAAATACACATCAGACTTCTAATGAATATATTTATACTTGTTTAAAACTTATAAACTATGAAACTAATGTAGACATAATTAAAATGTAAACATTGTATTCATTTCCATACATATAATTTTTAATGAGTATGTATAATCTGTGATTTTAATCAAGTTGTTTATAATAATAAAAGTCAATAATTTGTGGTTCACATATAGAAATGGGTAGTATTATATAATATATAATACTACCCATTTCTATATATAGTACCAAACGATAGCTTATGAAAAGTTAAGATAGGAATGTGCAAACCGTATTGCTTGATCTCAAACCGTTTAGATTTTACAGGGTGTCAAAGTTGCAAAAATGTCAATATTCACCCGTCAATATTTCAAAAACAGTTTAAGTTAGGTATAGGGAAGGCTGATGAAAGTCCTACTAAAATCAAGGGTTTAGTTCGAAAAAGCAATAAAAAATATATATTTCCATTTAGAAAAACGAAGTTGGTACCTGTCCAGGAAAAACTGAACACCCTGAATATGTAAATATATTTTCATTTTGTGCAGCTCGGGATATTAGACAACCCTGTAGAAAAAAAAATTAAGTTATCTCTTTTATTAACCCAGATATTGGACTTACGCGCACTAGGTGGACACCCTGTATAAGTCATCGATAAGGAGAAATCAAATATCAAATACATTATAGAGATAGGGATTATTTTGTATTTTATTTTATAATACCGCAATCCTCATCATTTAATTAAGTCACCGAATTAAGTACATCAAAAGTAAAAATAATCGTACAAATTAAAAAAATAAAACAAACTAAATTAAATTAAAAAATAAATAAAAGTTCCAATATACCTCCCTATGAGGCAATTTTTACTATTGGCACTATAATAATTCGCCTGCTAATTTTATAAGGATTTTTAGCCGACGGATAATTATCGATAATTATCCGGCTAATTATAAATGGATAATTATTCGGCACATCACTGCTTTTATTATTATAAACAACTTGATTAAAATCACAGATTATACATACTCATTTAAAATTTAAAATCACGGCAGGCAGGGACCAAGGATCTTCTTCTTCTTGCTTTATTTCCTTGGCCTTCGTCCATTGAAATTGAACATTAGCTCATAAAGAAACCATTAATATATTATATCATGAATATATTTTGTGAGTGAGTTAGAGATGTGTCGGTGTCGGTACTGTCGGTATTTGAATACCGCGATTTTGGAGCGGTATTTTAATGGAACCGTTCCATCGCGTATCGCGTTCCACATTGACGAAATAACCGGTTACTGAATAACGATTGTGCTCTACAGGAAACAGGGATTTCTTTTCTTGTGATTTCTTGTTAATTTAAAGAAATCCATGACTGAAAAGGAACAAAAAAGGGAACTAAAATGCCACTGCGTGGTATTCTGTCGCGGTATTTTTCTGGAGCTGTCGCGAAAGAAACGCGACAGAAGAGGAACCGGTATTCCCATCTCTAGTGTGAGTGAAGAGTGAATAGAAGAGAGGTCTGTGTCACGGTCACGGTCTTTAAACTAATATTAAAGACCGTGGGTCTGTGTAGGTGTAGAACAAGAGAGGTGGAATGTAGAACCAGTATCAACCATAGAAAATAACAGTACTAACTTGTTACTAACCACTGAATTAGATTTATGCTGTGACGGTACCAATCTTTTTCTGTTTTGTGGATATGAACATGAACAATACAAGATTCTGTATGATTCTGTCACAGAATTATACACATTATAATTCTGTTATTCTGTGATGAGAATGAGTGAATGTGAAAACAACATATAAAAAATAAAATATCAACAAGGAAGGTTGTCTGTGAAGGAAGGACTATCAGCACAAGTAAACAACTAAACAAGTAAAACAAATTACTGAAACGAAACAAGTAAAAGATCTACTTTTTTAGAATTTTGATTTTAGATCAAAGATGTAATTAATCTCATTCCTTGGTTTGATTATTTTTTTATTACCTAATTACCTACATTAAAGAATACCTTACCTAACATCGCTAATCCCTTGTCTATGATTAAAGCACAGATTATTAAAGAGATTGATTAAAGAGGTAAGTTGCAGTAAGGAGAGCACTTGTATTCCATATGTTTGTAATTTAATTTTTATTTCAGCTTTTGGTTACTTAGTCCTAACTTGAGTTTTTTAAACTGAACTTGAAAATTGGCCTATATATTTAATTATTTATTTTAATTGTGTTAAATCATTAATAAACATCCAAGATCATTTTTTTTTTATATATATATTTTTAGATATTTTCAATTCCACATAATGGAACAGAATGACCTGGATGTAGATATGGCCCAATTGGAAATTAATGAAAGAAAACGCAATTGTACAGGTGTTTTTAAATACAAACTTGATGAAGACAATTCACCTGTTTCTAGTCCTGAATTAAACAAAAATGGAACCCAGCTAAGAAGATCATGTCGAAAAAAAATTCGCCCTCAAGAAACGGAGAAAAGAAGAGTCCTAACAAAACCTAAAAAGCTCCTTAGTAACAGCGATACTAAAGAGGTTAACAATTATTATTTAGATAAAAGAGTTAAGAGACTTCCTCCATCTTTAGAAACAATTTTTGAAGAACCTAAAGGCAATAATTTTATGAGTTCAAGAAAATTTAAAAGGTGTATCCAATTTAACAACCAAGTAGCTGGCAAAGACAAACTAAAAGTGAAGAAAAGAGTCATGAAGGCTAAAAAAATTTGTACTATTAAGAGATTGAATAAAAATGTAGCACTGGAGCTTTTAAAAGAAAAATTATCTGCTATTGAAGATGAAGATGAAGGAATAATCGTAGAAGAACCAAAATAAACAAAACATTGTGTATATAATTGTATGTGACATATTATGCTGGATGTCGAGCATTATTGTGATAAAGGATAAGCTCCTTTCCCTCTACCGATAAGTTTCACATTATTTTGCAAACTTATTTGGTTTTTTTTTGGGTTGTGTCTATTCATTGGGTGGCATAGTGTTTGCATGATCATGTTCCACTTCATCAAATAGAATTAGTATCTAAATACTATGACATAGTTATATAAAACACGTGAAAGGAGTATTATATTTATTAATTACTCATAAAGGAAATAAAAATCTTTATAAAAGCAAAACATCAGAAATAAATGAAAATTAGCCACTTAAATAGCTGTTCATCTGATGTTATTCTTGCATTGCACGTTTTTCTTGGTCCTGCTTCTCAAACTGAGTTCACAAGTAGAATCAATATCTTTTGATGTACAATTCACTTTATTTTTGTTTAGGTGTTTGATCCAACTGGGAAGTATTATCAGTTTTTCTTCAAAAACTACTTTTTTAAGTTTCTTTAAAAACTAACTATAAAACTTAAAAGTACAAGTCATATCTCTCCTGAACACATCTATATGCTATATTAGGTATAATAAACCAGGCTCTTTATAAATGTAGCAATTTTATTGCCAATACTATTTTGAGTAGAACATGGTTAACTTTTACAAAATCGTTGCTCTCTTGCCCTTATTTAATTCATATCTAGGGAGGTATTGACCTGATTTGTTAAGACAAATAATAATGTTTATGCTTTTGTGTGATACTTAACATTTAGATTAGGGTGCTGTTTTGAGCCGAGTAGCTATTAGTCAGGACGTAAGACGAAATATGAGCAAGTGTTGTTGTATAGCAACTATACTGATATGATAGAGTATCCAGTGAATACACACAGCTTTTTATAATAAAGGAAATAGAATATATGGTAATTCTCAGTTATTTATATCTATATTTTTCCTTCCATTTTGAGAGTAATTGTTATTCATTCACTGTAGTATGTATTTTTATCTGGATAAAGTGACAGTTGTAATGATTTTTTTTTTTTTTGTTTTTATTTATTGGTAATTAAATGGGGCCATAATTTTCATAAATTAATTTGAATCTCTAAGAAGAAAAAGCAATATAAGTTTGGTATCTCCAGTAACTTATTGCAATAATATATGTAATTTAGTAAGATAATTTAACATATAACGACTATACTATAGTGGCAAGTATATTACTTATTTTTTCTTGCTATTTTTAGAAAGCTCCTTTAGATTTCCTGTGAACTCAGGTTATTTGTTATTTTCATAACCATTTTTGTATTGCCTGTATTTAGGTTAATATACCTTTCATTATTTATTAGTATTCTTTGATAATGATAATTTTGTTTGATTTTTAATTATTTTTATACCATATTCTCATCAATAGATAAATTGAGTGTAAACTTCTCACATAATCTGTGGTCCAGTTAATTTTTGGGCAATATTTGAATGTTCTTTTATTTTTTGCAGTGGCATCATTTCTAATATGAGGGGTATAGATGCAAAACGCGACATGTCCATTTTTCTACTAAAATGATTTTTATATACGTAGCGATAGTGTATAGAATTCTCTACCCGCCAGTGATTCTTTAGTTGCACAATGCGACATTGACGCCTCTAAACATGCGTTTGAAAATCGCGGTTAAGTGCAAAACGCGACACATGCTCTTGTATTTGAGATTCATAATGCGACACGTCCCATTTGACCAATCATAGAGCAGATTCCAAACACGTGACCGATCAGTCCACAAGGTTTGGGTTGGAATATTCTAAGCCTAGATTCTAAGCGTTTAGTTTGTTTGTGTTTATTGTCTGTGAAACATGTTAGGAGAAAGTAGAAAAGTTCTGCCAGATACTGAAAATCGAGCCAGGAAAAGATCAAGCCGACCACAAGAATGGAAAAAAGAAAAGGCCAAAATAGCAAGGTACGTTAAACTTTATTTAAACGTTTTTTTTTTACTTTTGGAAGTCGCTGACTAACAGGACTAAAATTAAATACTTTTTTGTTTCAGGCATTCAGCAAAAGGTTACCGGAGTTTCCCCAGTGTGGCCATAGGGTTAACAAAGAGCCATTCTTTTGCTGGAGTCTCACGATGAATGATATTAAGAACTTTCACGAACGGTTCTATTCCAGCAAGAAAAAAACTGACCAAGACGCATTTATTTTATGTTATTGCTCTGGGGAACCACCTGCAAGAAATAGAGCTAGAGAAGGTATTTTCCATAAATCGAAGGCAATTAGCCTAATTTATAAGGTACAAAAACAAGATGGTAGAGTGATTCGAGTATGTAGGGAAGCATTTTTGGGTATTTTGGGAGTGAAAAAGGACAGAATTTTGCGTTTGTTAAAAAAATTCATGAAAGCCACCAATAGAGAATCGTGGCGGTGATCGCGTTAAGGGAAAAAATCAAGAGAAAAAAATGTCATAAAGACTTTTATCGAATCATTAAGATGCACAGAAAGTCACTATTGCCGCTCCGACAGTCCACATCGAATTTATTTACCTTGCGATTTAAACATAAAAAAATTAAGGAAGATTTACAATGATCAGGCTGAGCCAAATCTAAAAGTGAAGCACTGCTTTTTCAGATATTATTTTAATAAACACTATAATGTTGGGTTTGGAACCCCACAAACTGATCTTTGTTCAACATGTCTCCAATATAAAGCAAAAATTAAAAATAGTACTGATCCTACAACAAAACAGTCGCTTATGACAAATTATAGAGTCCATAAACTTCAAGCTAATAGCTTTTATGCTTTACTTAAACAAAGTGACCCCCAAGTTGTAAATTTTTCATTTGACTGTGAAAAGAATCTACCACTACCGAAATTGCCTGATCGGCAAGCATATTTTTCAATGCAAATAAACTTTTACAATTTTGGAGTTGTTACGGGAAATTCTAAAGCAGCACTTTCACCAGAGAACGTGAGTTGTTATGTATGGTCAGAAGTAGAAAGGCCAAAGAGTTCCAATGAAATAGCCTCTGCTATCCATCATACATTAAGTAGTTACGAGTTCAAATCTGACAACAAGATGATTCGCTTATTCTGCGATGGATGTGGGGGGCAAATTAAAAATTCAATTTTTATTGGAATGCTTTGCAACTGGTTCAGTTGCTCTGCACCACAAAATATTGAAGAGATACAGGTGATTTTTCCTGTAGTAGGCCATCCGTTTATACCCCCGGACAGGGTATTTGGAAATATCGAAAAAGTTGTCCGAAAAACCTCAGAGATTGTAGACCCTGGACATTACAGGAATATGATAAAAGAACTTGCAAAAGTTCTACAAATGGGTGTAGATTTTAAAGTTTATGACTGGAAAGCTGAGACACAAAAGGTTCTGAAACCTACTACACAATGGCATTTCAAGTTCAAGCCAGCAAAAAGGTTCATTCTAACCAAAAACAGGTCAGGTATGGTCTTAGTTAGAGGGGAAGCAGTGTATAGAAGCGATTTAGGAGAACTAAAAGGTATTTACAGAAAAGGGAAGCGAGTTGAAACAATGAACCCTACAGAACTTCCCATTGGAATAGGAATTAAGGACGACAAAATTAAGAGTATAACCAACCTATTAAAGACGCACTACGGGGATGATTGGAACTTAAATAAATCATTACAATATTTTAAAACCATCTTTGCAAACAACTGCCAGAATGCAGAAATACTAGACGATGCTGGCGAAAACGAAGATAATGACCAAGAACTCAATATCTGATCACTAAGTTGCAGTTTATATGTTTTATTAAAGTTTTTTCTTGTTGTGTTGAAGGTATTTGAGTATGTTGTAAACATTCCCTTTTGTAATAAAGGTATTATAGGTTATTGAACTTTTTTATTACCTAAATAGGAAATAATAATACAATGATTTACAAAATTCTTTACTGTCGACATCTCCAAGAGTTAAATGCAAAACGCTACGTGTCCATTGATCAGCTGCAAAATCCGACATGTCCAAAATTTAAATTCAATTTTGAAGATTTCTAGTTATTATAAATCCATGGAAATCGCAGAATGCCAACATTTGACCATTTCCTACAAAGAAATCATTACAAATCATTTTAACAGGCAACAGGAAACATGTAAAATGTTTTTATCGATTTTCTCTAAGTAAGGTCAAATGGACATGTCGTGTTTTGCATCTATACCCCTCATATGTTAATTTATACAAGGTGGCACAAATATTAATATTGCCTTAAGGTTGCAAAAATCGACTACATAAAATATATTTTTTTTCCAACCATACGAATAAGACACTATAATATTAAATTATTTTGTATAAAAAGAGGGCCATTTTGGGACTGTTTGAGAGC
The DNA here is from genome assembly GCA_963924545.1 of Pogonocherus hispidulus. Taxonomy (NCBI): domain Eukaryota; kingdom Metazoa; phylum Arthropoda; class Insecta; order Coleoptera; family Cerambycidae; genus Pogonocherus; species Pogonocherus hispidulus. Next base: position 9,897,082 of record OZ004698.1, read on the forward strand.
GCCATATCAACTGTACAAAAAAGAGATTATTGTACAGTTGTACAGTACCGAAAAGTAATTTGACATTGACATTGCATGTCACATAATATATTGAAGTTTAATTAAATAGAAAAATAGAAAAAGATAGTGACTTTGATGAATCGGTAAATTGGAGGTGCTAATTAGAAGCGGTTGGAAAAAAAATATGTTAAACTCGTACAAAAAATACGTTTTCGAAACTCGTAAAATTGCCAGACTCCGCTACGCGTCGTCCATCAACCCTTTCCCTGAAAACATGTATTTTTTGTACTAGTTAAACAAATAACTATTGCGTTGAAATCCAGTGTCTTTCTAAAAATGACAAGCGGTTTGAAAGGCAGTGTTTTCTGCTATATTATTTATTTCTACATTAAGTGGTGCATGAAAAGCCGCATGAATAATAAACTTTTTTTTGTTAGAATCTAAAATTACAATTTAAATTACTTGAATGTTAATTTCAAGAATCAGAATCTGAGAAAACAAAGATCTCGTAACATAAATTGAAAATGAAGCAACAAAATATTATATACTTAATTCAGATTTCAAAGAACCTATTACTGGCCATGTGTCAAGGTCAACCAAATTTCTCTTAATCATTAATAATTTTTCTCATTTTTGTTAAATCTCTCCTTGTGACGGCAAGTTAAAAAAAAAATAATAGAATAACCTTTTGCTTAGCAATAAAATGGCAATTTTTTTAATATATCTTGTTGATAAAGCATGTAGCTCGATATTTTATTGCATCGAAATATATTTGAAAGTTGTTTAAAGTATGTTTTTATTGTTAAGTACTGTCTTTAATGATTGAAAAAACTTGTGATGAACCATTTTCATTATTTAAAATTACCTGTACTTACAAGCACGTCTTTGCTTAGTTTTTGCGTACATAGAATTATCCTTTTAATTTCTAAATAGTTAATAAAAACAATAAATTTCATAAACCATTAATTCTAAAATAGCCCACATGCGATATCATTAATTTACTAGAGTAAGATCTGAATAGTTTGGTGGCAAAGACTGTTCAAGGCTGTATAAAACCCGGAGTTTTGAATGTAAAAAAATTATGCAGAGCCCAAGGATCGCTTTTCGAAGAACAAACGATTACAACACATTCAAAAAGATGTTTCGTTCAATGAACCTTTGCAATGACTGCAAGTGGCTTGGTATTTTACCAAAATTTTTTTGGGCCCACGCTATAGCAAAGAAAAATTTGTTAATTCTTGAAAAATTCTTGAAACATTTCTAAAGGCAAATAAATAATGTGACTAGGTACTACATAATCGAAAAAGAAAACAGAATTACTTAGATAAAATGATAAGTATACAGCTATATATTTGTTCATTCAGAGTGAGAGTTAGGTGATATGATATAGGACATATATGTTAAACCAAATTATGGAAAAGTCCCAATAGACATGATGAAATAGATTTCTCTCCTTTTAGTTTCAGTTAAAAAATTGAATCACCATATAAAGATAAATACTGTTCTACTCAGATTAACTTCATTTGCATTAGATATCTAGACACAAGTACGTACATTGGAGGTATAATTAATTATAAATAAACGTAAGAGTAGGTATTTCAGATTATATTAGATAGGTATATTGTTAACTATAAAAATACAAAATATGTAAGAAATAATTTCTCTGCTGATTATCAATTTTGTTCTATTTATCGTTAAGATATCTTAAGTTATCTTTGATTAAACTAATACACCTAAAATTAAATATAATACTTTGCTTCCATATAGAATAATGCTTTATGACCTAAAATTTCATAATTTTTTCCCTTTTATCTAGAGAACAAACAACTTGCATGACGATAGTGTAAAATAGGTTGCCTACGTACTACGTACGTATTGTTTATTGTTTACTTTTGTATGCGATCTTTTGACCTGTGCCCAGTCCAGTTTCTTCTATTTTTATTTTGTGATGAGAAAATGCATGTATTCATGTATTATTTTAACTTTAATTAATTATACTGTTCATTAGTTGTTAAATACAAAAAAAAACGATAAGCTAACTCCTTGAGACTGATACTTTACTATAATGGTGGTACCCGAGGTCTGTTGGAGAAGTATATCCTTAAGTAAATTAGTAATAAGACAAAAACAAGTAAGACAGTATTCTCAACATGTAGCCAATGATTTAGTTTTTAATCGGCTAAAAGGGGATCATGCTGGTGTCGTTACACTTGGACTGAATAGACCCAAACAGAAGAATGCCATAAGTATGAACTTGCTCGATGAACTTATAAAGGCTGTGGATAAAATATGTTTCGATAATGTTGCCAGGGTTTTGATATTCCACAGCTTGGCACCTGGTGCATTTTGTGCAGGTAATAAATTCATTTTTATAAAATATATAATATCACATATGGTGCGTTGTTCAGTTGCAAACAATGTTTGAAGCTTGCATGTATTTGAGCAATTCATCCATTATTTTATGATATTTAGCTCTAGTTTAAGAGCTCTAGTCTAAGTCTGTAGTGCATAGTACGGTTAAATTTCCAAAATTTAGTTTCAATTAATTCTAGTCAAGTTTAATCCGAGGTTTAATCTCTTAAAGAAATTTTCTAAAAAATTGTACATTGGAGAAGCTGGATAATAGTTACGTAAAGCTTGAAAATTATTGTCAAATCTATGAATTTTTGAGAAACATTCTAAATGGCCATAGTATAAATGAAAATTTAATTAATTTTGTACATTTCAGGTGCTGATCTAAAAGAACGTGCTGAAATGACTCCGAAGCAAGTAAGTGATTTTGTCACAAACTTGAGAAATTTCACTAAACGAGTTCATGATATGCCCGTACCTGTAATAGCTGCATTAGACGGAGCAGCATTAGGTATTTATTATACACAAATTTTACAGTGCTATTAGTTTTGTGCTTATACTATTTTCCATACATGTTTTTACAAGGTATTATAGGATCTGTTTGTCATCAGATAATACATGATGAAGTTTTTTTATTCTTATAAAAAAGAAACATTAATTAAAGTGTAGAAGTTATAACGAAATTTATATTGTTGAACTCATGTCAACATAGAATAATATATTGTGCTGCTAAAATTAAACTAAATAAATGGAATTTATAGGAGGAGGTTTAGAAATTGCGTTGGCATGTGATATGAGAATAGCATCATCGGACACGAAAATGGGTCTAGTAGAAACTAAATTGGCCATAATGCCGGGTGCTGGCGGCACACAGTTTTTACCAAGGACTATAAATCCTTCTATAGCCAAGGAACTAATTTTTACAGCAAAAGTAGTTGATGCAAAAATGGCAGAGAAATTGGGTTTGTAAATAATTTTGAATTATAATTTTATGTGTTTCAGAAAATTAAAAACTTGGATCAATTTGATAAAATAAACTGTGCTCTCTCAATTTTCATGTCTTATTGCTTGTTATAAATATAATACTCTTCTTAGAAGTTATAGCATTGCTTTTCACTAGTGCTAAGTTAATATTCCACCCTTATTAGCATTGAAAATAAATATTTTTGCTAGGTATTATAGACAAAATAAATGAAAATCAATGGGTCCAAGCGATTTTTTAAAAAAATTGGGTATTTATAAAGTAACGAATTTATCCACTATTTCATGAAAGCTTTGTACCCTTATTTATAAATAACATAAACCATGGATGACAGAAATCAATTTTAAAACTTAATTTGTTTATTTTAGATTTGGTAAATCATGTTGTTGATCAAAATGAAACCCACAACGCAGCTTACCTACGATCTCTAGAACTAGCCGAGGAGATTCTACCAAATGGCCCTCTCGGCATAAAAATGGCAAAGAGAGCAATAAATAAAGGCATTGAAGTTGATCTTAGTAGTGGATTAGCTATCGAAGAAGCGTGTTATGCTCAATTAATTCCTACCAAAGATAGAACGGAAGGACTGCAAGCTTTTAATGAAAAGCGAAAACCTGTGTATTTAGGATATTAAATTTTTTCTTTATTTCATTTACAGTACAATGAATAAGGTATTCGGAAAGACTTAAATAATGGTATATAAAATGTATTGTAGTTCTATTATTGTTCTTAGCCCTAGATATAATTTTATATATTTTGAGAATGCGATGTTATTTTTTTAATAAAAATATAACAAATTCAAGAAATACTTTTATTGAAAACCTTAATAAGTATTATTAAGATAATTTGACAGAATTCTAAAACCAGAAATGAATTACCCCTATAACATATAAATAAAAAAATGTTTCATCACAGTGGCGGCTCGCGGGTTCAAAAATGCGTGAAGAGCTAGCTAATATTTTTATATTTTTAAGCACTCACCTTGTTTTTATATATCAGGTAGATTCTTCTGTCCAACCTGATATATAAAAACGACTGTTCGGCGTTTGCGAAATCAAAATTGCATTTACTTCACGACAGGTCACAGATTACTGACAAGACAAGTTAGGAAAAGGAGTGCGCGAAGCACACTCCCACATAATGGCTGAACTCTTCACTTGCATCGTAAGGAGTGGGAGCTCGTCTTGGCTCGTCCCTTATAATGACGTCAGCTGTAAAAGCGTTCCCATGGCAACGTAGTGTACTGATGCAGGTTTAGCGGTTTTAACTTGACGCCTCTTCACCACAAACGACTACTTACATTCTTTTTATATTTTGTAACGTTTACGTGTGTGTAGCGTATGATAAATATATTAATATTAAATATATTTACTTATTATTATTATTACATTACGTTTGTAATAAAGAAAATGTATTTTGGTAATATCTTCACTATTCATACTGAATTTTTGGTGAAGAGGCACTTCACCTACTTCACCTGAATAGCCGCCACTGTTTCATCAGTATTGATAAAGAAATTACCTACTTAGATAGTAAACAATACAGGAAATGCATATTTCAAAATATATCTTATATCCACATCTGTTTCATAATATAAAGTTTTAAAATTATATTTTGGAAAAATACAAGATATTTTCCAAAAAAATAAAACTGAAGACACTATATATACTTTGATGAATCTTATAATGATTTTAAAAGTTGTTCTAATTGTTTCTTTGTATCACTGGGATTGACTACTTTATGCCCAATTACCCGCTTGTCAATGAAGATTTCATAATCGTTACCACCTTTATCAGTTTTATCACCAAAGAAGTGAATTTCATCGAATCCTTCATTCTCTATGTGCTGCAAACAGTATGTTTTATCCCAGCCATTTGGAAAGACATCAAAACTTATTTCACCCCCTATACTATAAGTTAAACCAATATCTGGAAATTGTTCCCTTAAATTATCAATCATAGTTTTACGTATATTTTGCACTTTATCATATTTTTCAAACTCTTCTCTTTCTAACTGAGAACACGATCTTCCTATGGGTGAAATGTTTAACATACCACTCCTAAATTCCACAAATGTGCCTCTCTTCACAGGTAAAGTTATTGTTGACAAATATTTTAAAACGTAGTTGATAAACTTTTGTAACACATCTTCACCTATAAATTTCTGAATATTTTGTCTACCAATTTCTTCTCCAAATTTGTATTGTATCAAACCATTTTCTGGAAAGACATAGTCAAATTTATGAACTATATCATCTCCCACTCCCATTTGCTCAGCTATTTTTTCAAAATTAGAACCACCAACCAGTGCAATAGAGCATTGAGGTTTTACAACATTCTGTAAGAAGTCGTACAACTCAGGATTTATGGGATTTCTGGGTTTTGTTAAAGTTCCATCCACGTCAAACAGACACAATATCTTCTTCTGAGGCATGATGAAATTCAAATTTGGCTCCAATAAAAAAAAACTGGCGTTAATATACCGTGAAAATGCAGCTTTCGCTTGTGTTATTCTTAATAATTTTTTCAGTTTTAACTGTAACAAGTGCCGAAAAAGATGCTGCAAGTAAAAAACTAAATGTACTGCTTATTCTAGGTGAGTACTATCGTTTTCCGCGTATAAAGTACACGTAATCCCACATAATCTCATTTTCACATAAACATTTTCCACGTAAACAAAAATATTTAGTTGAGAAACTCACCAATAAAAGTAGGAGGTGGGAAATGTCAGTTGGTTGGTAAAACTGAAATGGAAACTGTAATGTCCCTAGTCTAGTGACTGCACTTGGTATATTGAATACTAGATGGCGGATAGTGTTATATTCATTAATCATTGTTTTCGGATACCGGGAAATCATACAGTGTGTTCTTTATTTAAATGTCCTTGGTTACTTTTATCTATGAATACAGTAACTGCTTTGACTTTAGTCACTGTAATATTGAAAATTCCACTAAATACAAAATCGTATAGTATCTATAGGCTTTGTCTTACCTTTATCCTTTATTTTTATATATTATATAGACCTAGTATTATATAACACTTAGGGTTAAATAGATTCTATGATGCAATTTTCTTTTTGTAGAAAGTAAAACTATAGGTACTAAAGAAAATAATTTACTGGAACACTAAAATTACTCACTGTTATTACTGACTAATGTAATAATTATAGCAAGTGGCAGAAACTTATACCTGGTTATTTCCTAAAAATTACATATTTAACAAGCGGGAGTCGTTCCTTCTGAAACACTGTTCTATAACAAAGATTGGAAACTGTTCGATGTGATGTAGAACATTTCTTATGTCTTCCTTCTCTCTCTAAGTTTTCTTTAAGGGTTTTGTTGATGAGAGAGTTCCGTGACACAGACTTCCTCGATGACACATATAGTCATGGTCACACACATAACTTTGGTGTTCAACCAACATTCATACATAAAATGTAGGCTGGTCCCACAACCTTGATTGGAAAAATGTGTGGCAAGGGAGAGCCTTTTTAGATGTAGAGCCTTGTTAGATATATTTTCTAAGAAATGTTATTCAGTTCTAGGAATCAGTTTCCACTGCTGTTTAGCTGTTATATTAACTTTAAATGGAAACTCTTTCTTTCAAGAAGATTAGTCTTTTTTCTTTAAAAATGTACTCTGTATTTAGAGATTCTTTACATGATTTTTGCACAGGCATTTGCCTATGTATTATTATTATTATGTTATGTGACGTTTTACGCTTCTTTTTAGAAAAAGACTACAACAAAATTTCAAGTTTATTTCACTGCCGAAAAATTTAATTTCTTAATGTGAAATATATACTTTATAATGGTACACCAAAAATAAATGAAACCAAGTTTGATTTAATAACAATAACATTTTACAACACCAATATATTAATATAACCGCCTTTAGTTATTTATTTTTCTATTTATACTTAGTTTGGTTAATTATGCTCTTTATTGTTTTATTGTAGCCGATGATGGTGGTTTTGAAATTGGTGCCTACAGAAACAAAATCTGTCAAACACCTAATTTGGATGAATTATCTAAAAATAGTCTAATTTTTAACAAAGCCTACACATCCGTAAGCAGTTGTTCTCCAAGGTAAAAATGAAAATCAATGTACTTAACTCATTTAATTATGATGAACTTTTTAGCCGTTCAGCTTTATTAACAGGAATGCCTTCTCATCAAAATGGAATGTATGGTCTGCATCAAGCAGAAAATCACTTTGACTCTTTCGCAAATGTAATAAGTTTACCAAAGATACTAAAAAATAATGGCATAAGGACAGGTCTGTATTATAGTATTCCAAAAGCATATACAATAAACAGAAAATTGAAAATATCTACATTTTTTTCAATTTCAATTTTAAATTCTGAAGTTTTTTGAATTCCAAATTTGAATTTTGTTATTTTCACACTTTTAACTTGGCATTTGGCTAAATTCCCACTGTAGCCAACCAGCCCCATAGCGTAGGAAAATTCCATATTTAAAACAGGATATTAATAAAATTTCAATGCAATATGTAGAAAAATATAAAATCTTTTTTAAAATATACATGGTGTGCCACTTAACTGCCATCACCAAAGAAAACGAAGTAACTTAATTTTTTTTTTAAATATCTCGAAATGTAGACGGTTTCCTCAAATTTCGAAAGTATGCCTGACATTGTCATTATGCAGAATAACTTTATGTCAATTGACTGAATTTGTATTTAACAATTTAATATCAGAAATTCCGGGTTTAATAAAATTTTCAATTGAAAGTTGGACACTATTAAATGTTGTGTTCATAGTTAGAATTTAGTACAATTAAGTTAAATTTAGGAAAATATAAAACTATTTAGATATACAGTGTACAATATGCCACAGATTCATGGTAGGTATATACCACACTTCCCCCCCTTATTTTTTAGATACAATTTTCAAATTTGGCGGAAGTACTTATTAAAGGCCAATTTTTGACATAAAAATTACCTTTTTGCCTCTTCCAGTTTTACCGGAAGTAATACCAACTTTCAATTTTTATATGGAACATCCTGTACACAATAATATATTTGGAATCTACGTCATCTTTTGAATCCAATCAAGACATAAGTAATAACATTTCAGCTGTCAAATTACCTTTTGGACTGTGTTTCACTTTTGAATATAGAGCACCTTCTCGCGATTCTAATTTCAGTTCTGTTGGTCTCACAGATAAAATAAGTCTATGGATAGATTGCTTATTAACTGTATTTTCTAATGGTACGTTAGTACCACTATGGTACTCTTAAGAAAACCAGATTCAGGTCTATAACCACGTTGAAGAATTTTAACGCCCTGTAAGTAGAGAAATTGAATGTTTTTGACGCCAACTCTATTTGTTTATGGTCCGAAAAGATTCGGAAAATTAATTGAATTTAGAAAATGACGTGGATTCCAAAAATATAATATGCAGGGTGTTTCATTTAAAAATCGAGAGTTGGTATTACTTTCGATTAAACCGGAACTGGTTAAAAGGTAATTTTTATGTTAAAAAGTCCTTTAATTACTTCCACCACACCAAATTTGAAAATTGTATGTCACACTGTATACACTGTCCTGTTTAAAATAAACTGTATGGGCATCTCTGAAACCATTAGAGATACAAGGTTAGTTACATTTCTTCCCTTAAGTATATACAGGGTGAAAACCAAAAATGGTCATTTGCTGGAAACGTCCATAGCTCGTTTATTGTAAAAGATATATTCATGAAATTTTCAGGTCAGGGATAGCAGTCAGCAAAGACAAAATTGGTGTCTAAAAAAATGCCTTCTAGATTTTATGCTAGCATACTCAACTTTTGTTTTTCTTATGGGCACCTTTCTACATTTTCACATTTTTTGAAAGTCTGTACAAAGTGCTTTTTGGTTGAAAAGCACTTTTTACCATTACACATGGTTATGTGTAATGCATATTGTCAAAACCGAAGGCCTATAAGAAGGCCTGCTAGAGTATTGGACCTCATTCCACTGGACTTTTTTGTGTGGGGTTATCTAAAAAACAAAGTGTATGCAAGATCGTATGCAGAGGAATTACGTCAAGCAGTTAACGAAGCCGTAATTGTAGTTACCAAAGACAAAACAGCAAATTTTTACATTGCTTTACTACGGTGAAAAAATAGAACAATGGACTTGATAAATAAGTTGCTTGATAAATAAGCATTTGTTTCGAAATATCCTCAAGAAAACACACCATGTTTCTAATTACAGATAAATTAGTAAACCCAAATATTTTCAGTCATATTTTAACAATGGCCATCTAGATAGCCATTGTTATATTTTCTCGTCTTTGATTATGCATATTATACATGGTTAAAAGTACTTTTGTGGAGATTTCAAAAAAAAATCCAATATACTGCCCATAAAAAAAAAAAAAGAAATATGCTAGCGCAAAATCTAGTAGACCTAAATTTTTTTAGAGACCATTTTTTTAGGACCAAGTCCTTGCTGACTGTTACCCCTTTCCTGAAAATTGGATGAATGTATCTTTTAGAATAAATGAGCTATGGACGTTTGCAGAAAAAAGACATTTTTTGTTGTCACCCTGTACTAGGGTAAGGAATTCTTACAATTGTAACCTTGGATTCTTCTTGGGTCTAAAATTGCCTAATTTTTTCCCAATTTAACCACCTCTGTATCTCTATAACGGTTTCCGAGATACCCATACAGTTTACATTAAACTATTTTACACAGTGTATTTAGTTAGTATTGTCCTTTAAACAAGCAAATAGTCACTGCATTTGGGGCAAGTTTTGATATATGTAGTTATTAATATTGATATTAAAATATTGAGCCACATGATCGAAAATCAATATGAGAATTTCCAGATAATTTCAACCTGTTATAGTTGATTTAATGTTGGCGGTAATGATGTAAAGTCCGAATATTTCTCAAAGAATTTCCAGATAATTTCAACCTGTTTTATTTAATTGATTGATCTGACAAAATGATTTTAAAGTCCGAATATTTCTCAAATCTAACTATGTCATTGGTTCAGTTAACGTGATATTTTTTATATTTTTTCAATTGATAATTATTTTTTTAGGAATAATTGGCAAGAAACACGTTGGACCGGAAGATGTATACCCCTTTGATTTTGCGCAAACCGAAGAGAATAATTCTATATTCCAAGTAGGCAGAAATATTACACATATAAAACTATTGGCAAGAGAATTTTTAAACAATTCAACAAAGTAAGATTTTAATTCAATTTGTGTCAACTAAGTCATATTTATATATCTATCAAATTGATATGTACCTCCATAGGGATCAGTGGTTTTGTTTATTAGGTCTTACTGATTTTATTATCCACTTAAACTGAAATTTTATATATGTAGTCAAATATATATGGAGTGGAGGAAGAAAAACCAAGTGGCAATATTCTTAAGAATAATCTCTTAATTATTGTTGTAGAAGGCTATTAACTTTTCCATTATAAAAAAAACAATCTGTGACTCTTGCAATAAGGCCAGTACTAAATGAGTTGCAGAAAACAATACTATTCTATTGGGGCAAGGACCTTTGTTTCACCACTTCCTGAAAAAATGTTATTACAATGAAATTTACCAATATATATATTTGTAACGTGAAATTCACACTTCCTCAATGTATTAACTAAGCAAAACCATTGATCTAAATTCCACATTTTATTAGAAATACTTTATATTATTCCTTTTAAATAATCATTAGAAATTTAAAATAAACTAATTCAGCATGATTGTCCTCTTTCAATTTTATCCGTAGCATAAAAAAATATGCCATATGCTGTGCTATATGCATTATTATTCTCTTTGACTTATTAACAAAATTTTGGTACACATATTTGAAACTACAAATTTATTTTACTTATTAATACCTTGAATTAATATTAATAGAAAGTATTCCCCATTTTACAATATACGCAATTTTTACAATAAATGTCATATGGTCCGATTGGCACACATCACATTTCTTTGATATTCTGATTTAGTTGTTTTATATATATATGTATGTTCATTTATGTTTGAGTTATATAATTATCTTGCCATATTTCGAATTTGTTGATTAATCCTATGTATAATTTCCTATTCTGTAATAGAGCTTTGCCTATTGAAACAATTAATAAATATATCAAACATTCAGAACATATCGCACCTTCACAGGAAGAGTGGCAACTCAGAAACATTATTATTATTGACATTATTCCAGTTGTAATTCCATACTTATCTGAGTTGACCAAACTTAATAATATCAATAATAATGTTTCTATAATAATAATAATGATGATGACGCTTTGGTCAGCAAAGCGTCATCTGTCGGTAATCAAGATAACTAGGTATATAAATTTGACTTGTGCCACTTTTCCTGATCGAAGACCAATGTTTAAGGAACACGATCCACACAAGTACAGAAATTACAAAAATTTTTACTTGTGTGTTACTTTTGTTGTGGGGGTACGATATATGTCAAAAAATAAATAGCTTTATCAAAACTTATTTCAGTTTTACAATTACGCAATCATGGAAAAAGTCATGCGTTTTACAGTTATTTTGTTTTGTAGGCCCTTTTTCTTATACATTGCTTTCCACGATCCCCATCGATGTGGTCACACCAATCCTGAATTTGGAGAATTCTGCCAACATTTCGGAAATGGAGATACCGGAATGGGTCTCATACCAGACTGGCAGCCTATCTATTATCAACCGGATGAAATTGAGCTTCCTTACTACATTCCTGATACTTGGGCAGCTCGTCAAGATGTTGCAGCCCAGTACACAACTGTTTCTAGGTTAGATCAAGGTATGTTTCTTACTATATTAAAAATAAACAATTACTCTAAGTATAGAAATAAAATATCACATTTAAGTTCGAATTGGTTGGGCCCGCTAAAATATTAATCATAATCACATAGGTAATAATTTCAACATTACATCATGGCCCAAAGCTAACAAAAACTTTTGTAGAAATTAAATAAACTAACTAAAACAACTTATTATTACAAACAAGTAAATTATTTATTTATAAGTTAGTTTAACTTTTTAGGTGTGGGTTTAATTCTTCGAGAACTGAAAAACTCTGGTCATTTAGACGATACATTGGTGATTTACACCTCCGACAATGGAATTCCTTTCCCAAATGGCAGAACAAATCTCTACGATTCAGGCATTGCTGAACCAATGTTTATTTCATCACCTTTGCACAAAGAAAGGCGAAATCAAGTTACTAACTCTTTAACAAGTCTACTTGATATTGTACCTACATTATTGGACTGGTACAAAATCAAATACGAAGAAGACTCTTCGGAAACTAACAATATAGGGCAAAAAGGAACATTAACAGGGAAAAGTCTGCTACCGCTTCTTGTCAAAGGTAATTTTTTTTTTGATGCCGTTGATAAATATTGTACAATAATAAAATGCACATAATTTACAGAGCCTAATGACAAATCAAATGAGGCTGTATTTGCCAGTCACAATCTTCATGAAATTACCATGTATTACCCTATGAGGATGATCCGTACTCAACGTTATAAACTCATTCATAATATCAACTACAATAGCCCTTTCCCGATTGATCAAGATTTTTACCTGTCTCCCACATTCCAGGTAATTTAAGAAAAATTAAGGAACTAGTACTCATTTTTACGCATAACTAAAAATATAATAAAATGAATCAGACACTGAACAGGAATTGTCAAAATGTATTATTTTGTCAACGGCTATTGAATAATACATCCATTATGCATGTGTTCTCTCGAGAATAATGGGCAAATATATTTACCTATCTGCACGCCTAAAACATTTTATTAGTAAACCATGACAATCTGTCAAAGAATAATTTTGTTATTGACATGAAACGTCAAAATTTGTGCATCGCGTCTTATTCATAACACAAAAAATTTATATTATTTATAGCCGTGGACAAAGTATCCTACTCGCATATAATGGCTATTATTCACTCAGGTGATTTACGACACGAGCCGTTGGTGAGTGTCGTAAATCGCCTGAGTGCCCTCACTATCGCCCTCGTGAATAATAGCCATCATTATATACTCGATGAATAATATACTATTATTTACACTATAATATTATTGTTTGTAGGACATGTTAAATCGAACAAAATCTAACCAAAACCTATACTGGTTCAAAACGCTAAAAGGATATTATAAAAGACAGGAATGGGAACTGTTTGACCTCAAACATGATCCAGAGGAATTGAATAACATTGTTAAGAAAAACAGTTCCCAGGAAATTTTTGAAAAACTAAAGAAAACGTTATTTAAATGGCAGAATGAAACCAATGATCCCTGGATATGTTCGCCACATGCAGTTTTTGAAAATAAGGGCCTTTTCAAAAACAACCCACAATGTTTAGATCTTGATAATGTTTGGTGAAATTAATGAATTTCTGTGTGTGCAGTTTCAGAATGGAGTGTGGCAATCTCAGTGGCAAATAAATTTATATTGCAGTATGCATTTTATCAAATTCATGCCATATAACACTTTAAATAAAATGAATTTTATTTATATACTCTCTCGGCTGTGCCATGTGGCTAATACTTTGAAATATATGTTTTTACACTTAAATGTTTTAATATCAAATAAAATTAGAATGTTCTAAAATATTGTTTTATTGTCTTATTATCAACAAAATATAAAACTCTGCAAACTATTTACATATAAAAGATGCATTTTATGCAATAATTCAACTAATAAGTACACTTACTAGTAACCAAATGGCACATTATTTTGTACATTTTTAGTAAATTCTCTAATAAATAAAATATATAATTTTATAAGGACCTTTGGACCCCCTGAAAGGCAAATTAATGTAGAAAATTAACTTGCCATGTGGTTTTTACAAATTAAGTAAACGTGCAAAAAACTTGTTTCTTTTCTAATTCTTTGTTTAGTGTAAACATTAATAAATATAAAGCTATATTTCATTAGAAAATTTTATATTAAAGCATTACTTAGTATATTTTGTGCTAATTTGTTGCAATTTAATTGGATATGAAATCTATATCAAACTGACTTTAATCGAGTCTTGTTGAATTTATAGGGTTTTGTAGCCATTTCTAATTTTTTCATTAAGGACGATGTATAATTTGCTAATTTCTCAACGGAATTTATGGTTTCAGTTACATCATTTATCTGCAATAACGAATAAGCAAATATTACTGTAAAGCAGAAAATTGCTCGAACTACCTACTTACCCTGTGCCTGTACTCTTGCAACCTTATTTGCTTCTGGTAGTTGTTATATAAAACTTTAATTTGTAGCATAAATCCCGCTGTTAATAGTAAACTGCATATTATAAATAAATTACTTGTCTGTGAAAATCTCTGTCGAAAACACAACATTCCAAAAAGTATCACACATTTTCTATAAATATGAAATATTATTTACAAAAAAAAATAAATAATAATAATAAATAACTTGGTTTACCTATTAATTTCCAACTTAAATCTACATTTAACTACACTGATATTCGCTGAATTTTATAACAATAATAATAATTTACGTGTAGTTAACATAATCTGTGTAACTAACTTTTGTCTGCTTAACCTGCTTAACCCTTATCTTACATAATTTTTTGACACCTGTCAGCCATCATTGTCATCAGTCAGCTGTTTAGCTAGAGCTAGGTTAAAATTTGTCTAGGTGTTTAGCACAGACCACAGACTGTTAAGCTAATCCTCTCTTTATGCTAACTCTCTATAATCTGTGCTTTATGCCAAAGAGTATACATTGGCATATAGGCAATTTTTTCTTTAGGTTACTGGTTACATGAAACCGGATAAATTGGTATTGTTTAAATTCTATACTGTTTCCTTTAGCAATTTGACTCGAAAAACTGTGAACCTAAAAACGCTCCACCCTTCGGTGTCGCGTTTTTAATAGTTGACAGTTTTTCTCGTCTAATTGCGACTATTGCGAGGCAACAGTTTCTCATTAAACAATCCAAATTTATCCCATATTTATCCGGTAATATAAAAATACAAACCTCTTGTGCAATTAAGTGATAATTTCCTTGAGACTTTTGACAGCACTAAGCACCAGCTGTCTTGGCACATAAACCCCTTTTTCTCTTATTTCTGTGTATGATCTGTGAGCTGTAGTAATCCCATATATATAATACTACTATATCGCGTATTTCCTATGTTAGCCCATAAGCGGTTTCTCCGAAAACATTAAAGGACAAAAGATATAGTGCTATACTGTTCCAGAGACCCTTTGTTCGATTTGCGCATGAGCAATCTCCATAGTTACGGAAGCTGACACACTGTTTATAGGCTGACAGACTTCCCAAATTTCAACTTCTTTTAAAAGAAGTCGCTAGACAGAGATGCAGTATTTATGCTGCATGCTTATTGGATGTCGCGAAATTCGTGCGCATGCACATATTTGACTAAGGTACTCTCGATAAGGATAGAGATTGTATGTCGGCGCCGTGTTGTTTTCGGAATTTTTGGGCCTCTACCCGCGATATAGTAGTATTATATATATGGTAATCCCCCTCTCAAAGTAGCTTGACGCAAGTTTTATTGTCTCTGCAAGCACAGTATATTGCTGCAATATACTGTGCTGCAAGTAAGTAATCTATGGTTTCTATTTTCTATGGTTTGACATTTTTCAAGTTTGAGATTTTGATTTTTGATATCTATGATGTGTCAATGTTTTGTAGTGCTTGTGAGTTGGATATTTTTGACGTGTATATTTTGAAATGTAAACATTTTTAATTAATCTTCCAAAAAATATCAATCAAAATGTCTCTTCCGGGAAATGGCATATTTGTCGTTAAAGGCGAAATGTCCATTTTAATGACTGCCATGAGAAGAGGTTCAAGATGGTCCTCCCATTCATACCAAGATGATGATCTAGATAGCCTTATGAAAAGCTTTCAAGAACTTAAGGAAGTTCTTAATAAATTAGATGATTTGAGACTAGTGGAACCTAACATATTTTTATCACCATTTCTAGATGTAATAAGATCTGATGAAACGACAGGACCTGTTACCAGTTTAGCCTTATCAGCTGTTAACAAATTTTTGTGTTACGGCATTATAGGTATAAGTTCCTTTTTGACTTATTGCTACAATCTTTTTCTGTAACAACTTATTATAATCGCGTATTTCGTACAAGTTACAAAAGAATTTGGTTGATAATATACATAGAACATAGTACCCCAGGATAGCTTTAAAAACTATACCTACCCACAGGTTGTCTACTTACAATCAGTGGTTATAATATAACTATTATTATAAACTTTCACATGATTTTTAATCAAACTACCTAAACTTTAATTTGCCTGAAGTAAAGGCAAATTCAGTAAACACGTGATATGTTAATCAGGATTTTGCTTCAGTGCAAAGTATTTACTTAAATGGGAAAATATAATTTCCTTAAGCAAATCATGTATCCTCATTAAAATATTTCTTGTGTTATATTTTAACTACCACCTACTAAATACCTACCACTGTTACATTTTTAAAAAGGTAACGATTACTTAAAACAAGGAAAAACTATAGAAAAGTTTGTTCATTCATCCAGGAAGAAAATCCATAATTATAATAGCAGAAAATCTGGCTGTTATCTTATATAATCATTTTTAATGCTTACCTCAAAATCACTTCGCAAAGTTTGTTTAAACAAGACACTTACTACACAAAATAAACTAAAACTTACTTTGTTCTCTACAATTAAGCATTTAAATTGAATAAAATAAATTAACAACAGGCAATAGGTTACCTCAACAAAAATTATCCTTACTGAAACTCCCCGAGAAAATCGAATGTGATATTTCTTCTATATTTAAAAATCTAGAAATTTTGTAGATGTGTAATTAATAATATTCTCCTGAATAAAACTAGTTACATAGGCAACAAATTTTGTGAAAATTTAAGGTCACCATAATGTGAAGTTTGCACAGTGAAGTTTTTTTTATTGTATCGAATCTTTGTGTTATATATTATTACTTTCCTGTTATTTTAGATCCAACTCATGCATCTATTCCACATACAATACACAACATTGCAGATGCAGTTACACATGCTAGATTCGTCGGAACAGATCAGACATCGGATGGAGTGGTTTTAATTCGAATCTTGCAAGTGCTGCGCACCCTTACGTTAGCACCTGAAGGAGCAACATTGACCAATGAAAGTTTATGTGAAATTATGTTGTCATGTTTTAGAATATGTTTCGAAACAAGACTTAATGGTAAGAAATTAAAGCGTTTTGTGGTTTATAAAAATTGAAAAAAAAAATTAAAGATCTTGATCATTTATTTTCTTTGTATATTTTAGAACTGTTGAGGAAAACTGCAGAACAATATTTAAAAGACATGGTACAATTGGTTTTTATGAGGTTACCACAGTTTTCAGATGATTTGAGAGCAACTGCAATTAAACAATTGAAAATGAGGCCTGGTGCCATCGATCAAACACGAACCAAGAGGAAAAGTAGACAGTCGTTTAGGAAAAAGGATAAGATAGGTAATTTTTTATCATTTACCATTAATGTTTTTGAATTCATCTCATAAATTTTATCGTATTTTGTTAGAATCAGAGGATATCCAATCTCCAGTATTGTCTAAACCACAGCAAATCATGAGAGCAGGTCATCTGTCTACAACCCCATTGACGCCTGGTAATAACATTGTAGATATGCAAGGATCAATTTCCCAAAGTACTCCACAGAATGCAACTTCTGACAATGGAGATATTAATTCTCCTTCTACTTTTCCCCCATCCAACCAAAATGAAGTCCAAGCAGAATGTAATGTAGAAATCAATATTGAGAGTTCATCGCCTACTGAAGAGACATGTGGTGACAAGATTGAAAGTGTAGAAAGTATTTCTCAGGTAAAATAGTAAGGGAAAATAGTATACAGGGTGAGCGAAATTCGAGGCTCACCATTGGGATCTCGGAAACGGTAAGAGATACGAACACGGTTAAATTGGGGCAAAGTTGCGTAATTTTGTGACCAATAATATGCCGTCAAGAAATCCAGAATATCTACATTCATTTTTGAGTTATTTCAAAAAAACCAAAATTTTGAGTTTTCGTTTTTAATTTTTTTTAGCTTTATTTGAGACAATATCAAAAAATTGACAAGACTTTTTCATTGCCACTTTCTATGCTCTATAATGTGGCAGTACAAAATTTACGTTACGGCGTTTCGTCCGATCAGGACCATCTTCAACTTTATTTTTTTAAATAGGGACCCATAATGTTTCTTACGAAAAACGATAAGATTTTTTATTCTGATTCCAATGATGTATGATACTTTATAGTTTTAATTATTCTTTTTGTTCAAATAGTAGGAATAACTTTTAAGACGATCGAATCTAGTATGCTTTGGGTTTGGGCTGATGACATTGTTATAAAACAATTTTAATTGTCAATACAATTTGACGTTTAAAGAGCTTCGCTTTAATGGTGGCCTGTTTGAACATACACTTTAATTTAAGCAAATTTTAATTTTAGATTCAGCTGACAAAAATATTTCTGTTATTATTATAAATTACTTTGTTATCATTATTTTAAATTTAATTATACGATACAACTTGTGTTGCCATATAAAACCAAATTTGAACATTCAATAACATGATTTGGACTATTATTTTGTATTCTCCTGTAAATACTATTATGTTCAAAACTACCGTTTCCTGTCTATTATCTGTGCAGTTTCGAAAATGTCGTTCTATGTGGTTGTGGCCTTTCTGGGTATGTTTCAAAATATGTTTGTTCAGATCTGGTTGAATTTTTGTAACATTTATAATAAATTTCAATCATATCACATTTTTCTTGATTTGTAAATGGTATTATTACTTATTATTTAAAGCGAAGCTCTTTACGTCAACGTCAAATTGTATTGACAATTAAAATTGTTTTATAACAAATGTCATCAGCCCAAAGCATACTAGATTCGATCGTCTTAAAAATTATTCCTAATATTTGAGCGAAAATAATAATTGAAACTATAAAGTATCATACATCATTGGAGTCAGAATAAAAAATCCTATCGTTTTTTGTAAGAAACATTATGGGTCCCTATTTAAAAAAATAAAGTTGAAGATGGTCCTGATCGGACGAAACGCCGTATCGGAAATTTTGAACTGCCACGTTATAGAGCATAAAAAGTAGCAATGAAAAAGTCTTGTCAGTTTTTTGATATCGTCTCAAATAAAGCTAAAAAAAATTTAAAACGAAAACTCAAAATTTTGGTTTTTTTGAAATAACTCAAAAACGAATGTAGATATTCTGGATTTCTTGACGGCATATTATTGGCCACAAAATTACGCAACTTTGCCCCAATTTAACCGTTTTCGTATCTCTTACCGTTTCCGAGATCCCAATGGTGAGCCTCGAATTTCGCCCACCCTGTATACATTATTTTTGTTACTTCTGTTTTATACTTGTATTTCTTTGTAATTTTATTTATTTAGTAACTTTACGACGAAATTTGATGAATGTGATCAAAAGTTAGATATTGAAAAAATTTAGGTATCACATTGTCTTGGGAATACTATGGAATGGTAGAGTATATTGTTTATTTCTTATGAGGAAAATAGAGACAGAAAGAGTGATAAAAAGGTAATTGTGTTTAAAGAGGACCAAGCCATGGTAGCGACTTATCATTAATTGATATAAAGGCTAAACAATGTTCTCATGGGTTGTACTTAGGTGGGTGAAAGTGCAGGGAAGACCTAAACCTTCTAGTGCCCTGTACGTCCTTTTGTGTAGAAGATATACCATCCCTTGGATAGGATGTAAAGCCGGATGTCCCTCGTCTATCAGATGATAAGCAAGTAAAAGATCCTTACCCTGCTATAAAAGTGACGGTTTAGCAAAATTTCAAGGTTCGAGGTCAAGTAATTCGGTTTTATATTAAAAAAAAACCTTTAGATACAGTAAAAATTGTAGATGATCTGATAGGCATGCTTTATTCTATTCAACTTGAAAAAAATCTGCTTTGCTAGCAGGCTACATGACTATATAAAGATGCTGAATCGGCTATTGTAAATTATTTAATTTTCACTGGTCACTCAAATCTAGTTTTACTTTTAATGATAGTTGTTATTCTCACCTTTACCTTTGAATAAAGATACCTTGTGAGTTCCATAAGTATGCTAATGCACTTACATTTTTCAGCTGCCGATTGTTGTTGAATCAAAGGCAGATCTATCCCCCACAGAACCGGACACAAAAATGAGTGATAAATCAGATATAATTAGCGTCACGTCCACCATAACTGCCACCAAATCTGAAGAGCTCACTCCTGAAGGTCAATGCTATTCTAGCGAATCTGGTCAAGACTACATTAACCAGAGAGGCATCAGATTCACTCCTCAATTACAGGAAGAATCTGTTATTCTGGTCCCATATGGTTTAGCCTGCGTCAGAGAACTGTTCAGATTTCTTATAAGTTTATGTAACCCTCTAGATAAGCAGAACACTGATATTATGATACACCTGGGGTTGACGCTACTTACTGTAGCCTTTGAAGTTGGTGCTGACAGTATTGGAAAATACAATACCTTATTGGCTTTGGTTAAAGACGACTTGTGCAGGAATCTGTTCTCGGTAAGTAAATGGAAGCTGTGATGAACTATTGCGTATAGTCCATTCTGCATAATAGTGAAAAATTAAAAAAGATTGAACATATTGATTACACATTAATGGGGTGTTTTCCTATTTTTTTTTACATCGGCAATGGAAAGTAGATGGAAAAAGAAGAGATACGTATTTCTGGAATTTTAATATTGGGTTCATTTAAGTCCTTCAATTATTTTTTTATTGTGCGCGATATCTATGTGACGTCACTAAGCGAAAATTCAAAATTTGCGCCATATTTTAGTGATTTCTATTCATTTGTGTGGTTGGTGTCACTGCGTGACAACTTTACTTTTGTTTATGTTTGAATTGTTGGGTTAGGGTAAACATGAGACATTGTTTTTTGTTTATATTTTTACCTGTGAATTGTTGTCTCTGCCTGTGACTGATTGCAAGTGTATTTATTAGTAATAGAAAAACATCGTAATTTGTAAAGGTACATTTTGAATATATTTAATCGACTTTGCAGTAATACTGTTAAGTTAAATACTAACCTTACATTTTTCATCCCTTTTATTTCTGAAAGAATCTATAGGATCTTTATCATAAAAGGATCTATAACCGGTAACTTGTCGGACTTAGCCTCTACAAGACCTTGCTCCATGTTTAATAAAAGTTTACTTCACAAGAAAACAACGTCAAGTTCACAGATTATAGAGAGTTAGTCAAGTTGTCAAGCCAAACACAAACAGGAAATTTTAAATGTCAATTATTGAAATGTCGACTGTCGTTTCTCGTCGTTACAAACTGAAACTAGCCACATATTATCAGTGTGGCCTCTTTATAGATACATATTCCCTAGTTTTCGCTTAGTGACGTCACGAATATAGAATAAAATTTCAAAAATTGAATTAAAAATTTTCTACCGATTCAATCTTAATAATTTTTATCCTAATAAATATAAAAAAAAATATATTTTATAAAAATACTAGTTTCCACTTTCATTTCGATTGAAGGAAAATACCCCATTCTTTGCTTTGAGATTTTTTTTCGAGACCGTGCGACCACTCCTATGTCTATTTCATCTTCGAAAATCTCAAGTCGCATCTGTCTCAACTTCTTTCTCATTTTATCTGCAGTTGTGAGATTGCACTAACAACAAGCATTAGTTTATCATTGAAATCAGAATTGTGAATGCTCACGATCAGTTTTCCCAAGATGCTACAGACCTCTACCTCCAAGCACCTCCCACGAAAACTGTCAAATGAATTAAACTTCAGAGGTTATTTTCCTATGAGAAATATTTCCAACGGAATCGATAGTACTGACTGCCAAACACTTCTGATTATCAAAATACTGAAGCGAAATGCTTTTCCAATTAGAATATCGGTAAAAATTTATTTCAGATTAACGTGTACAGTTTACATAGTTGTCTCAGCATCAAATAATCAGCCCAACCGCTTATCATATTCAATAAATTTAACGTACGGCTGTTATGTTATGATAACATATTTCATAATATGTTATCAAAAATAACATGTTTCATAACGTGGAAGTGCAAAAGTCGTACCGGGTATCTCCGAATAACGTGTGCCGTTATACTGCATGTTATGGCTTTTTCATAACAGGTACAAAGTCGTGTATGTTCGTGTAAAGTGAAATAGCTTAATATGTGCTTCTTGTGCAAGACAAGGATATTCCGCCGAGATGTTACAGAACCATAACAGACTAGAGTTTAGAGTTAGAGTGACATATTTGACGTTTAATCAGATTAAGGCCTAATTTGTGTATTTGTGTGAATAGTTTAAATTATGGAAGGAAAAAGGCAAAAGAAAACAACAACGGCCCAATATGAACAACTACTACAATTTATTCAAGAAAATAAGTTACTGATCACCGGTAAAACAAACCGGTCTGAGAGGGGATTATAAAAGTTCTGTGGAAGAAATTCATTAGACAATCGAAATAACTTATAAAAAATATGTCTCTGTACTTTTTGATTGTACCTTAAATAAACATAACTTCCATTAAAAAATACGAAAGGTGCTGTATATTGCAATACTTTTGTTGCTACTCATGGATTTTTTGCATCAAAACTAAATTTAATATCCCATCAAAAGCCATTTGTCAGATCGGACACGTTATGCACTTAGCCACACCTCGCAAGCAATTGAAATTTGTCACTTGTTATCATAACATAATGTATAGATAATAACATGCATGTTAAACAAATGTCTATTTTTCTGACGATACATAGTATGAAATTTGAATATAACATAACAGATTCTCCCAGATGAACTTTAAGATGCACGTTACGGTAACATAAGTGAACCGCGGTTGGGCTGAATGAGTGATGCGGTGGCGTAATGGTATAAGCCTCAGGATTTCAAACATCGAAGTGCAGAATTTCACAAGTGCAAATCCCGCTAGATGCAACTTCTTTTTTATTTTACTGCTTAATTGTTCGTAGTTTTTATTTTTTCTGCAGATAAAGTTTGGAATTAATTCATTCCAGTCTGTAAAATTCATCATTTTAGCTTACAAAGTAAATATTAACAATATTAATTTGCTGCAACAATTATAACAACAATATATTTTTTAACGCCATCGTTACATCTTCAATAAATGAAAATAACCTCAGGTTTTTTTTTTCAGTTACTAAGTACTGAACGACTATCAGTCTTTGCAGCAGACCTCCAAGTATCATTCCTTATGTTTGAATCTCTTCGAACTCACCTTAAGTACCAAATGGAATATTACCTCAATAAACTGATGGACATAATTGTAAGTGATTCCGTTAAAGTCACTTACGAGCATAAAGAAATTGCGTTAGACAGTTTGTTGCAACTCTGGCGCATACCTGGTTTCGTCAGTGAATTGTACCTGAACTACGACTGTGACATGTACTGTACAAATCTTTATGAAGAGTTAACAAAGTTATTGGCTAAGAATGCTTTCTCTGCTACTTCTGGGGTATACCACACTCATGTGTTGTCATTGGATGCTCTTTTAACTGTTATCGAAGGTATAGAAATACATTGCCTTAATGGAAAGCTTGAAAATAGATCTTTTAATGGTTCTACTGAAGCAATAAATGTTGGTAATGATGCAGTGGAGAACATTAACAATTTCATCGAGAAATCAGGTAGAGTTAAGCTGTCTAAGAATGTGCCAATTAAGGAGGAATTGGCAGCTCGGAAAAACATTAAAAAGGTAAAAATTAAATTGCTTCTTTGAGGTTTATCTCAAATAATTTTTGTAGTGGTTACCTCAAGGAACTGAATATTTTAATCACAAACCGAAGAAAGGAATCCAGTTTCTTCAGGAACACGGAGTTTTAAAGCCAGAACTAGATATCCATGAAATTGCACTCTTCCTTAGAGAAAATCCAGGACTAGACAAGAAAATGATAGGAGAGTACATAAGTAACCGAAATAACCTTAATATTTTGGAGGCGTTTGTGAAAACATTTGATTTTGCTGATGTCAGAATAGACGAGGCATTGAGAGCTTTTCTCGAGTCTTTTCGATTACCAGGCGAAGCCCCAATGATAGCTTTAATTTTGGAGCATTTTGCAGAACATTGGCACGTAAGTAGCGTAAACGTATTAAATTTTCTCTTTATATATGCCTAAATCCAACAACATAGTAACTTATGAATTCAGAATGTGAATTTGCTAAACATAAACAGATTTTTTTTTAAACCAGAGTCAAACAGAAATAAGACAAAAAACTTACAGAAATATCTTGTAACTATTGTTAAATTGTGGACTTTGTCAGAATTTCTATTTTGCTGGAAAGATATACCCATATTTTTTTATCCAATATTCTATCCGCATTTTAGATATTCTCCTTTTTTTAGAAAACTAATGGAGAACCATTTGCTGATGTTGATTCCGCATTTACATTAGCTTACGCTATTATAATGTTAAATGTCGACCAACACAATCAGAATGCCAAAAAGCAAACTGTGCCTATGTCACCTTCGGCCTTCAAAAAGAACTTGTCTGGTGTTAATGGTGGTAACGACTTTGACGAAGATATGCTAGATGAAATTTACAACACAATTAAGTAAGTTGTTTACCCTGATAATTCATTTTTGTTTAATTTGCAAGATTTATTAACAAATCTACTGCACTCGATCTGCGTTTTGCCAACCAAATTTGTTTCGCCAACCAAAAACTGACAAACAGTTTTAATCATCTCCAGATGATACCAACTTGGTTGGCGAAATGCGCGTCGTGTACAGTATAGTGTTTTGGTGTTATGAGGAAAACTACGTCGGTATTGTTTTAAGAGTTATGTGCTTTTGTTTTGTTCTAAAGGATTAATAAAAACAAATAAAATGTAAGCATATGTATTTAATTTTTTTTATTGAATTTTAGATATAACGTGTAGATTTTTAAGTTTCCCTGTGATACGTTATAACCAAGCTTTACCGTACTTTGATTTTCGTTAAATGAAATTACCCACTTATTGATGCTGTATGTACCAAAGGCATCAAGTTTAACTTGTAACAATTTCAGATCCAGGGTATCAAACATCCGTTAAAGATCAAATGAAACCCCAATTGCTAAAACATTTTTGCCAAGTAGATCATAAATATATTGCACGACTTCCGAAGTTGCACTTTTTGTCGATAGTCTGTGCTGCCTTATGAACAATGTCTTAGATTTGTTCATAAACAGCCCTTTTAATTATTTTAGATATAGGACTAGAAATAGAGGTATAGAAATTCCACAGTAATTTTTGATAAGAAGCGGGTCACCTTTTTTAAATATAGGAACAGTGGGTATCTCATCGATCATAATAGATTTTTATTTTTCAGATTATTATATTTACATTTTCAGTATCAGTCTAATCCTCAAAAAACATCGAATTAGGAATATATTTACACTTGTATATGATGTTGATAATGATATTAAACTGATATTAACCATTGCATTCACTGATGTAGCGAACTCCCTATTAAAAATACACCTTCTTGCGTAATTAGTATTATTTCCTACAGCATACATATTTTTCAGCCGAAATAATCACAAAAGAATAACCTTTTTATTAACTTTTTTGACCTTGATACAGGTTCTTAAAGAAAAAACCTTTTTCAAGTTGACCATAAATAATAATAAAATAATATTGTCTTTATTGAGTAACTAATACAGTATAACTATATAATACAGCACTATTAATAGTGAGTTACTCAAAACGCGAAGTTCAGTTTATCGAGTATATATACATATACTCGAAGAAACCCTGCTCTTCCACTTAATATATTATGTCCAGGGTCATTGGTTATATTTTAGCCACCCACCTAGAGGTTCTCCCTTTAATCTGAAAAAAAAGTTAAATACATAAGTTGTAGAAAATCAAGTGTAGTTTATGCCAGAATGTAAAATCTTTATACAGGATATTACGAAAACGCGTGACATCTCAAACTTGCATTTTCTTAAATCGAATACCCTGTATATTATTAAGTTTTCCGATTCCCCGCAAAATTCTACGAGTTTTTCATAGACCATACCTTATGTCTAAATTTAACCGTTTTCTAATAAATGATGGTTAAAGATATAAAATATAGCTACCTAAAGATAAAGGAAATGATAATAAAATAATTAGGAATCGGAAAACCGAAATGTTTGACAATGTATACGACAGATATTGGTTTTTTTGTTTTCATGGCTAACTAGGAACAGTAAGCACGCGTCGCTCAGATTAATTAAATTATTACTAAATTATGGTAGGTATATCTTTAACCATTATTTATGAAAAAACGGTTAACTTTAAATTAGGGATGCCGACGGGTACCCGGGTACCCGATAACCCGTTAAAAACCTGATAATCCGTTAAATACCCGATAACTCTCTAAGTACCTGCACTCGGTCGCCCTCTATGTCACTCATATTCATATGACAACTTGTTTTTTTTTTTGCGGTTTTGCGTAGCCGCAGGTTTGGCGATATGAAATATGATATGAATTGGAAAATATTTGCTATGTTGAATGCTTTGAATATCGCGTAATAGATAAATAGCGGGTAACGGGTAAATAACGGGTAACGGGTAATTAACGGGTATACCGAGTTATTAACGGGTAGCGGGTAATTAACGGGTAGCGGGTAAATACCGGGTATTGAAAACGGGTACCCGGGTAGTAAAATTAACGGGTATCGGTATCCCTACTTTAAATATAGGGTATGTTATATGAATTTTGCGTGGAATCGTAAAACTTAATAATGTACAGGGTATTCCATTTAAAAAAATGCAATTTTGGCATCCCACACGTTTTCGAAACATCCTATATAAACATTTTACATTCTAGAATAAACTACACTTGATTTTCTACAACTTTTGTACTTAACTTTTTTCCTCAGATTAAAGGAAGAAACCCTAGGTGGGTGGCTAAAATATAACCAATGACCCTGTACTTTCTATCAACTCTTTCTAAATTAAACGTAAAGTAATCTCATCCATATGCATATATCAGTAATTATGGGTATAATAACAACACTAACAGGAATAATTAACAATATGTATGCATATATACACACAGATACACATACACTAACACACTTTTCTACAAATATACATCTACATTTTTTCTACCATCTATAAACAAATTCTGTTAAGGCACAAAGATATGCGATTGTGCCATTATTCTTGTTGAAAATATGTTTTCCTTTAGAAATGATGAAATTGTAATGCCTGCCGAACAGATTGGTCTGGTTCGAGAAAACTACATGTGGAAAGTCCTGTTACGAAAAGGCCAATCGAAGGAAGGAGTCTACTTACACATTATTGGCGGCACATATGATTCTGAACTATTCCAGCTCATTTATGGGCCCATCGTAGCGGCGCTCTCATTTGTTTTTGAAAAAAGCGAGGAACAGAATATATATAGGAGAGTGATGCAAGGCTTTGAGCGGTGCTCATTTATCGCCTCGTATTTTAATATGTCGAAGAACTTGGATATGCTGCTCCTAAGCCTGTGCAAGTTCACCATTTTCTATAACCAGCAGAAACAAAATAACGTATTGGCACAGTTCGGGGCCAATATTAAATCACAGATGGCTATGAAAACGGTTTTTTCTCTGGTGCACCAGCATGGTGATAATCTTAGAGAAGGGTGGAAGTATCTGTTCGATTTGATTTTGGCTTTGTACAGCAACGGACTGTTGCCTAAAAGTTTTATAGAAGCTGAGGATTTTATTGAGTCTAGTGGGAAGATTGTTTTGGTATACGAAGAAGTTCAGAGTTTGCAAAAGCAAGATACAGGTTAGGTAGCTTTTTATACATTTATTGACGTTGTTTAGATATTCCTGCTTGAGTCAGCATTTTACCACAATCGAAAAATAAAAATAAGCCACTGTTTTAGAAAAAATTATCGTTGACCGACCTTTCACACAGAGGTTTATTTAATTCCTTCAGATTTTATACTGAATATATTTTAGGTTTATTAAGTTCTCTGTACTCATACATGGTATCAGCTGAAAATCTTTCCAAAGTCCCAACGCCAGAGGAGCAGCAGTACATCGAAATGGCCAAGGAATGTGTGAAAGATTGTAACTTGGAGCAGTTGTTAACGGATTCTAAGTTTTTACACGAAGGAGCCCTCTTTGAATTGATCAAATCGCTTATTGAACTCTCTAGGGGACCTGACGTGCAAAAAAGTCTTGGATACAATTATAATGAAAACGTAACAGTTTTCTTTCTAGAACTGTTGATAAAAATTGTGATACAAAATAGGTAAGTTCCTATTTCAGCTTTAGTTATACAGGGTTATTCAGAACCTATCCATAATAAACCTTGGTGATGTTCAACATACATGTACATACAAATGTGGTAGTGCAAAAAAAAATTTTTTTGGCGGGGTCTTAAAACTATTTAAAAATTTATATTGCACGCCGCTGGATACTGGTCCACTGTAACGGAGTGACCTTGGGACTGACAATGCAAACTGGCTAGCACAAAAAAAACTTCGGAAGTTCTTTATTCGGTCGATTTTAACCAGGCGTTCCAGACAAAAACATGTTTACTTTTTTTATCACATTCTTAGGAATGTGGTAGAAAAGTATCAGATGTGTTGAAGTACAGTTGCCCAGCTACGTAGTCCTTTATAATGGTATAACTTTAAACATTGTTTACGGGAAATCCTAATACTAATGTTAAAATGTTTTTGGTGATATCGATTTCTTATTTAAGGATGCACATATCCTCAATGTTTTAGAGATGAGTTCTGAATAACCCTGTATGTTGGTTAGTACGTACTATTGTAAGTTTTATAGCTCCACACTAGATAGATGACATATACAGCAAATAATTGGTAGGACCATAAAAGACCTGTTGATCCTATGTAGTTGTATAAATAATTTATCAATATATTTCTAGCTGAATAAACCCACAGAATACATTATGTATTCTATAATAAATAGTGGCGTTCGGTAATTACCTCAGATTGATCTTTTTAGTCCGTATCGTTCATCAATTACATCTAGAGGTAGGGGAGGTAAATCTTGATCGTTCAGAAATTAAATCAGATCGATCAGAGCAAGATCTGTTTGCTCGAAGCATTTCGGCCGAGGAGAAAAATTAATCTGAATTTGTGAGGTTGTGGTGGTCATGGTTGTCAATTGTCATTGACTTTTTGAAGTTGTAGTTGGTAATTTTGTAGTGTATGTTCCTAAGAAGTCTCTAAATTTTTCCGCAGACATTCTAAAATGTTCTTTAAACTGCCTGGCAGAAAAAAATTGGCACAGTTTCTTCAGCGAAGTTTTTATTTTTTTCCAAACAATTTGTAACTATATTCTTCATCTTCATCTTGAAAAATTATTTCATATCCTTGGACTGCATTTAAAATGGTTGATTTTACAATATTCATTATTTAAGTAATTCGAAATGGAATATAAACAAACCGTCAACAAAGTCAAAACAGAAAAGGTGAGGTTATATATTATGACTTATGGAATCGATTTCGTTCATTTATTTTCTATTTGTCCGTCTCATCTGGAATCACGTGACTGTAATCTCGTCGCATCCGTGAGCATATTACCGAACGCAACTATTGATAAAACTAGATACTGGTGCAGATCACAAATTTTAATATAGATCTAGAGCAGGGGTTCCCAAAGTTTTTCTTAGGCGGGCCAATTTAATATTAACAAAATTTTTGGCGGGCCAAAAAAACGGAATAAAATCAAAACAATAACCACGATTTTTTTTGTTTTAAATATATTTAACTATTTCTTATTTTTTCTTTTATTTTTTTATTCGTATACTAAATTCAATATAATAATCTTTAATTATATATTTAAGCACCGATATAGACAGCAGAGCACATGTAAACACTACTGCGTTGTCGTCTCAAATAGAAATAAACTGCGCGAAAGACGCATTTCGTTCATAATTTGAACAACCAATAAGAAAAGACAATCTGTTTGTGCTTGCACGTTTTCATATTTTTTGTCCCACCTCTAGTGAGTTGGAGCAGTGCATTTTTGAATATTCGTTAATATGGCATAGACCTGTATTGCTCAGGGCAACTGGGTAGGCAGGACAAGGTCTGGTCACAGAGGTCTGGTGGTACAGTTGTAGTGTGCGGCACAGCGCACATCATTGGAAAAAACGATAAATTCGTTACTGACTCCTTGAAATTGTGTGCTGCATTAGATGCGCCAGAAATGATTACCAGTTCTGTATCTATTTGAGACTACGATATTATTTTTCTGTATAAATGTGTAAGAACTAGACTAGACATACAATAATTTTTTTATATAAACTAATCAATATTTTATTAATACAAACACTTATGGTTAAAGTTCTGTAATAATTTATTAAAATTATTCAAAATATTTTATTGTATTTTATTTGTAATATTTATTATTTATTTTACAATTTACTTATTTATTTTTGAATAAAAATATAATATATCGTATCGACAATGCGGGCCGCATTCATAGGCTTTGCGGGCCTCATTTAGCCCACGGGCCGCACTTTGGGAACCCCTGATCTAGAGAACTATATTTAGTAGAAATTTGTCAAATAGTGGTTATTGACACCACTATTATCCTATTTTATTGTATATTTTTTATTTATTTATTGGCTTATTTAACCGTTTACATCTTTATTTATATAGGAATTAAGCCAAAAAGTTAACTAAGAGATAAATTTATTAATGAAATTATCAAATATGGTTCAAATAAAGTTTTAATTTTTCTCGTTACCTATAACCTAGGTACGCAAAGGATTAACTTTACTATTTTTAAGATATGTCGAATACAACTGCTCACGTGGTATGTACCCCCCCAACATTGAATTACAAGGGGATATGTTGACATAACCCCAACTTATTGTTTTTAATACATTTTTCTTTTTAATAGTGTTAGCTACATCTTTAAAATAATAAAATATTAAACAAGCATCTACATTATATTAAAAATAGTATATTACGTTACCGGGAGTAGCAGGCGAACATTATTTGTTGAGCCCAGAAGCTTACACAGCCGAGGCCTTAGCCAAGGCTTTGTAAGCAAAACACAAAGAGCTTTATACTCCGCATGACATATTATTTTTTCTTCAAGCATCAACATTAAAATTATTATTCAGCTTTGTATGATTATATAAAAAGCCATATAATGCAACGTCAAATTTCAAACTAAGTTCTGAAAAATCATGGCCACATGACTCGTTGTTATGGATATACTTTTAACTAGTAGTCTGCTTCCAGCGTCATCAGGCACATATGTGGCAGGAGGTTTAACATCTAAAAATTGCAAGAAATATATGACAATTAAACTGATTTTAAATAAAAATAATTTCAATGTTAAAATTATCAGTTTGTAGATAATTTAGATGTTTTTTTAATAAAACTTCTATAAAGAATAAAAATCAATTTCAGGGATCGAGTGATGACGATCTGGCAAAATGTCCGGGACCACATTTACACCCTAGTAATGAATGCCTCTGTGTTTGACTACCAGTTTCTACTAGAACGTTCAGTAATCGGTTTACTACGTATAGCCATTAGACTCATGCGTAACGAAGAGATGAGTCCTGTAGTTCTCCAATCCCTCAGGATGCTTCTCTTGTTAAAAAGCACCACACTCTGTCGGATATCCCGGCAGATCTCCTTTGGTTTGTATGAACTACTAAAAACTTCCGCCCAAAACATCCACACTAACACGGATTGGACCATAATTTTTACACTGTTGGAATGCGTTGGTGCAGGGGCGCAGCCGCCTAAGCCTATCATAGATGAGTCTTCACAGCTCGATCAGGGCACTAAATCTGATGGCGAGAACCAGGCTAATAGCGATGAGGAGGTTAGTACTGACCGAGGGTATACATCCGATTCTGAATTGACTAAAAGTCCTAAACACGGTCAGAGACCCCATAGTCCACTAATAGTTCCTACTTCGCCTGTGGGCACGCCTAACACTGGAGGATGGATTTTGGTGAGTAATAGTTCTTTTCCTATACACTGGGTAAAACAAAGTGCCTCACACCTCCCACTTGTTTTATTTTGCAAAACAGATCACCTATATTTTTGCATAAAACTGCATTTAATGACGCAAAAATGTGTATAGACTGAAGAAAAAATTGCGCAAATATAAAACTGCCACCCACCCAAAAAAAAAAATAGGTATAATGATTCATTTACCTTAAAGTTTCTTATAAAATCCAGTAATTCGAACATTCCAGTAATCCGGCACACCCTGGTTTTTATTAGTGCCGAATAAGTGAGACACTACTGTAATGTATTATTAAAAAATTATCGATTATTTCCAATTAATCGGTTCTTTTTTCGATTGAATTGTTTCTGATTAATCTGTTGTGTCCATAGAAATTATAAAAAATATGCCCAAATCCATTATATGACATCCAAAAATAGCCACTCTACGCGGAACATGAGAAAACGTAAATTTAGGGAATTTTGTAGGAATTTTTACACCACACCATGGGTTGTTACAACCCTGTAAGTATCGGTAGTGCTGAGTCGATGCAGAGCCGCTTTCCAGCTCTGCTTTTGTGGGTGGTTGGAGCTTTATGTGTTTCAAACACCGACAGTACTGAAAAGGAACGGCTCAAAACTGAAATGACTTTTTTAAATTTGAGGTTATGTATTAAGTATCTTGTCACCCAAATTTCAAATTCGTCTATCGTTTATTCGACCTACGTGGTCGAAGTTTACCAATTTCACATGAAAAACATATTTCACTATTTAAGTCTTGACAGACAAAGCATATTTTCTATTGCACTTACAATCTTGGTACGCTGGAACGTGGAACGCTGAAGTACAGTTCAGAAGCTCTGTAGAGCGCTCTGGACCGGTCCAGGAGTGGAACTGGAAAGCGGCTCATATGTCAACTTCACGTCCATTACCGATTTCATTTAAAATTAAGTGTTAGGTTAGGATCCTTTGACGTTTGTCACCTGTCGGTCTGTGTTAATTGTGTATTTGTTGTTCTTACCGTTTTTTTTTTGATAAATATTACCTTAATTTATGTTTTATTGTGTTCCCTGAACAACTGTATTGTTTTAATTAATAGTGAGATAAATGGCCTTTGGCAAATAAAACGATTTTGTGCAAATTTGGCTTTAAAAGTTCAATTTGTCCAAAATTTCTGTAAGGATCATTCTATTATTAATAATATCGTAACCACCTGAGTGCGAACCTGGATCGCCAAGACACCGTCTTATGGCTCGTTGAAGGCACATGTTTTTGTCTGGTGCCGTAATACAATAAAAAGTGGAGAAGGGGCCTTTTTTTAAAAAAGGCCGGGGATTCGGAGATAGACTTTGGTTCGATATATATACTGTGCTCTTTCCCGGTTGCTTTGTTATTTTGAAATATTGATTAAACCTAATTCAAAAATCATAGCCTGCCATTTATTATTTATTTAGCATGTTACTAGCTAAAAATTGCGAAGTGTTTGAAAATAATCCAGGTCACGTGTAAAATGACTTGATTTTTGAATTTCCCGCCCGGCGGCTAATGCGAAGTAAGCTGCTAGTACCAATACAGAAAACCAAAGTTACTAAAGTTACGTATTCTCCATAGGATGCACATTTTCAATCTCCATAAAAGCATTCTATATTTTTTACAATTTCTATGGTTGTGTCTGATTAATCGATTGTGCCCAATTAATCAGTTATGTTCGATTTTATATTCGAGCTATTGCAACAAACAATGAATGATAAATCTTACATTAAGTCGGTGTAAATAACCATGCAAGTATCGGTAGATGTACAGGAATTTCTTAAGTACTTTGAAACGACATAATCAAAACATCAATTAATCAATGTAAGTCGATTAACCGATTATTTGTAGTGGCAGTCAGAGCAACGATTGAACCTAATTACTGAACCGATTAAATTTATTAAAATATAGTCAAAACATTATCTATAAAAACCGTTAATCTATAATATTGATTAATTTAATATATTAATCGATTATTTGTAATGCCCTAATCAAAACATTGATTCTCTTTCGATTAACCGATTATTTGCCCCAGCTCTAAAGGTAATAGATTTACTAACAGCAGCATATTTAATTGTTCTTTACAACTGGCACATATTTTTGAAGGTTGGTAATGAAGGAGAGATTCAGCCCGTAGTTGGGAGGACCCTACCTCCAACTCAATATGGATTATCATTGGAAAGGAATTTAGGTCCTCACGATCCAAGCAGCTTAATAAAGTGCTGCGAAAGCCTAGCTTTTCTAGTCAGAGATGTTGCTCATATCACCCCGTATAACTTTGATGTTTGCGTCCACTGCATTCGAACTTTTGTTGAGGCCAGTTTACACGGATGTAAGTGATATAAGTTTTTAATTACTAAATTTAGACATATTGTGACATGCTCACGATTTTTAACATTTGTAATGTTAAGATGTAACAGAGGCTTATACTAGGAAACTTATTATATCGAAATTTAAGTTGTACTTAGGCGAGTTGATTTTTAATTTAGATAAGAGCGCAAGAAAAAATTCAATCCGTGAATCTAGGCCGCGGAGGAAAAGCACGAACCGAAGAAGAGTGGAGACATACAGGAATAGGAAAAGCCCAACTAGTAGTCCAGACGAAGAGGAGGAAAGTGATGAAGAAGACTTACCCAGCGGATACCACCAGATATCAATACAGGTGCTTATCTATTTACATATATATTTTTTTTTAGTCTTAAAAATATTGGTTATAAAAAGTATTAACATACTTTGTTTTGTCTGTGCAGTTACTAGATTTAATGCACACGCTCCACACCAGAACGGCTCAAATATTTAAATGGTGGGCTGAGGAAGGAGGTGAAATAGCTCAAGAAACATCCCTCTGGACGCAGGGTTGGTGTCCATTATTGCAGGGAATTGCTAGACTTTGTTGTGATACTAGGAGACAAGTAAGTTAGAAAGAAATCTTTATAACCATCTTGGAAATATTGCGTCTTAAAAATCTTTAATTTTAATCGTTTGTCCTAGCTTTTACTACTCTTGTTCTGTGATTATTTATAAATCTTCATCTTAAAGTCTAAGCCTCGTTCTTGTATCTTCATATTTTTAGTTTTTGTTAGTTACGGGCAATAACAACACACAGAATTTCACATTTGTAAAAATGTGCATGCCTTTGGTTATTTTGAAATATTCATATCTCCATGCTACGATAAAATACCTTGTAATCTCAATAAGTTGTTAGCTGACGTGGTCTATTTGCAATCTTGCTATTTAAAAAAACACATGTTTTTAAAGTGAATGTATTTTTCGATAAGAGTACATAACAATAACCTAATTTGGTATTGACATTATTGAAACTGATTCATTGAAAGGAGATTTACCTCAAAATATTTTTTGATCGTAATGCATAACAAACAAATTATAAAACGCCAACATAATGAATAAATACAACATTTTATTTTTTATATTAACTATTTTTATATTCAAAACAAAACCAACATTTACTTTTAATAACCCATTACACTTGCCATCGATATAAATAAAAATAAATTTATAAGAAGAGATGTTAATTGGTTTTATGACTCCCAACAGGGGTTTTTCCAAAACGGGTTAATCTCTTTGCATACCAATCGACTGACATCTAATTGCAGATTTATGGTCTACATACTTACAAGTTGTAGAATTTTATTTTCAATATCTAAGGGAATGACATGACACTACAATAACAAAAAAAAAACACGCAATATGAAAATTACACAACTTCTGATTCTAACCTCAAATCAAGCAACTCGGAGCTGTGGTGGCCAAGATGTTTAAAGTAGTGGACTTAGACTGGATCAGCTCCGTGACTGCTGGTTTACATTCAAATAAAAATTCCTTAAAAATTCCTCAGTACTTACAATGAATTTTGCGACAATAAACTCAAGTGGCTGCACTGTATTGGAGAGATAGAGTCAGACTGTTTACCTCCTAAAAAAAACACAAAAGAGCAAACAATTCAAATACACCGCAGAGCGACAATCATTATTATTAAAGAAAGATGTTCGGACAGAGATATACAGGCTGTCTACTTTTATTTATGTACAAATCCATAAAATCTTTATTTTTGAAGATAATCAACTGATCTTTTTTTTTGTTTCAAAGTGAATTAAAAAAACTGCTTTTTTCGACCCTACTACCACTTCAAGACGAACATGCAGGGCCTGTGCAAAAATCCCTAAATGGTTATATTGAATTTCGGTGGTATAAAAAAAAAATAGAAGCAGGCCCTGCATGTTCATCTTAAAAACCGTAGTAGGGTTAAAAGAAACAGTTATAATACCCTTTCAAACAAAAAAAGTTTAGTTGATTATCTTGAAAAATAAATGTTTTATGGATTTGTACATAAAACAAGTAGACACCCTATACAGTGTTATTCAGAACTTATCCATAATAAAATTTGGGGATGTTCAACATACATGTACAAATGTGGTAGTGCAAAAAAAAATTTTTTGGCGGCTTCTGAAAACTTTAAAAAATTTTCATTGCACGCCGCTGGATACTGGTCCACTGTAATGGAGTGACCTTGGGACTGACAATGCAAACTGGCATTGAAGTTCTGAGAGTAAACCGACACCCGGCGCAACAAAGATCTGCAGCGTTTTTACTTTAAAATAAACTTAAAAATAGATAGATGTGACCAAAGTAAAATGAAAAAAAATGAATTTAAATTAAACTCTTTAAAATGAATAAAATTTTGTTACACTAATTTTGAAGAATTGCGCTACTTGATTACTAGGTATTAGAAACATGAAATTTATAAAAAATTTGCACATACCTTGTTACAAAAGCTGTTCGAAATTTTGTCCCTAAAGCTATCCAATTTTGCCGCACTAAAGCGAATGTTCCTCCTGGTTGCTGATCTTGTAAACGCAAATTATTAAGTAAATTGGGGATTTTCAGCATTTTCCTGCTACAACCACTCACAAAACCTAACTCGTAATTGATAATCCACTGGTAACAGTCCATAACTCAGCATTACTGTACACATGAGCCATTTTGAAAATTTTACAGTTTAACACTCCTACGATAAATAAAACACTGGCACTGCGAGATGACACAGATAGACTGGACTGAATAGACAATAGAGATATTATCCCCGCTCCAACTGTATTCGCTCGGTCGTCATTCGAGGTACAAAAACGTGTTTACTTTTTTTACCACATTCTTAGGAATGTGGTAGGTATATCAGATGTTGAAGTACAGTTGCCCATCTACGTAGTCCTTTATAATGGTATAACTTTAAACATTGTTTACGGGAAATCCCAAGACTTATTATAAATTTTTTTGGTGATATCGATTTCTTATTTAAGGATGCACATATCCTCAAAGTTTTAGAGATAAGTTCTGAATAACCCTGTATATTAAACATAATGCCTTTTTTTTCTAAGTATCTGTGGAAAGCCCCAGACTACTATTCGTGTATTTACATTTTTGTAGGTAAGGATGAGTGCGATAACCTACCTTCAACGAGCCCTACTGGTGCACGACTTGCAAACCTTAAGTGGGCCAGAGTGGGAACAGTGCTTCCAAAGGGTTCTCTTTCCTCTGCTGAGTTACCTCTTACAGCCCATCACTCCGAAAGACCCCATAGCCATGGAAGAGACTCGCATGAGAGCTGCCACTGTCTTATCCAAGGTCTTCCTCCACCACCTAACCCCTCTTTTATCCTTGCCTACCTTCTTCAATCTATGGCTGGTAATTCTGGATTTCATGGACAAGTACATGCACGCTGACAAGAGCGATTTGCTGTACGAAGCCATACCGGAATCTTTGAAGAACATGTTGCTCGTGATGGACTCTGCAAAGGTGTTCGATGGACTTGATGGGAAAAATCCTATGTGGAACGCTACTTGGGATAGGATCGGCAAATTTTTGCCCAATATGAAGGATGAATTGTTTAAGGAAATTGAGCGAGATCAATCGGAAAGAGCAAAGGAGGAGATACAGGTAATATCAAGCACCATCTATTCCATTATACACTGATTTTTTTGAGCAAACTTTGCTTTGTTATTTATTATCTTACCTTAAAGGTAGTAAATTTTCATTTTGAATTTTGTAAAATTGTGTAAAATGTGCGAGTTGAATGAACTCAAAGAAAAATTATCGGCATATTCAGGTATGTGATTCAATAAGAATGCCAAGACTTGATTGCCAAGAATTTCATTGTTTTGTTTTTAAGAAAAATTCTTTTTTGTAAGTGACAAAATGGAATCCGATATTGACAGCGATAACGTGACCTTAAATTTCGCTCATGTGTCTTAAGATACTTTTACAATCCCAAGAAACGTTTGTTGTCCCAAATTTTCACTCAAGAAAATTAAACCAAACTTAAATTCACACAATATAAAACAATGGGAGCTGCAGTGATTGAGGTGAGGTGCTACGGCAAGCACATACAGAACCTGGGCCTTCACTGGCCTGGGTAGATGTGAGTAATCAGAGTGGTAACAGAAATTTGGTGGCTGACGAAAGGTAAAGCGCATAGCCTTGTTGAAACCTAAGCTGAATCAGTGATCTCTTCTGTTGCGTTACAATGTATATTTTATTTGGTCTGCACAACAAACCACCAAACTGACTGCGGTGCATCGAGAGATGTAATAGCCAAGCCTACTACCCCACATTCAATAAATAAAACAAAATTATACAGAAAATATTGCCGATTCCAAAAATGAATGCTCCCTCTGCATGAAAATATTTGAAGCTACATAAAAGGTCATTTTTGGAGGCTTATTGCTGATATATTGATAAATAACACGTATTTGGGTTTGTTTAACGTAATAATTTAGTGGTGCTTGTGATTTTTCGGTATTACAAAGTTAAAAACGACGTGGTTAACATACACAGCACAACACAAACTGCCGTGTTTATGGGTGTCATTCCACAAAAAGTGTCAATAGAAGTGTTTAAGATAGAAGATAGGTAGAAGTTTGACCCTAGTATAAGAAACTGTTTCTCATTCATTTCTCCAAAAGGCATGTAACAATTTAATAACAGGGAACACGTTTATTTACACAACATAACCACTTTGTTGGAGTTTGTGTATGCTTTTCTATTATTAGTCTTATAAAAACAGAATATATTTTAATTTAAACATTATTTAACAAAAAACAAGCACTAATATGATATCACCATACAGTTTATCACACTTATTTTAGCCCAAAATGTAAGTAAACAAAAACTAGGGTGCCTGTTTCAACATCAGACTAATAAATAAAGGGGAGACCGTAATTTACATTCTAAAGTGAAGCCTTGATGTAAATGTATTTACAAACATCCGGTCCCTGAAACGTCCCTGATATTGATGCCGAAGTTACATTTTTATCTTTATAGCTAGGTACAGCCGTCATTTTCATCGATTAATTTGCAGAGATCTACCACATTCTTGACCTTAATCAATTTACAAATTAGTTAAATTGTAATATGTTTAAGGCTACGACACTATTTTTTTGTGACTTGTGTTATAATTATAGGCTCTCCATATCTATCAATACATTATTGAAATTTCTAGCGATATTAAGCGCCGGAAGTGGCAACATTGCCTGGTATTAACCTAATATAGCAAGTGACGCCATTATTTTGAAATCAAAATTGGTCAAGCCGAGTGTTTTATGTATTCTTAAACTGTGATTTTGACCCTATAACTTTTAATAAAACTGCTGAAGTGGTGTATAATATGCCGGAAATTTCAAGAAAAGGGCCAAATAAGTGCTATTTCTTTTCACAAGTAAGTTTGACATTGTTTCCATGGGTGTTCTTACAGCAAGGGTGTAACGTGTCGTATTTGTTAAATTGTTATGCTTATCTGAATACAAGTACTAGCTTTGTTTATAGAATATCCCCAAGATCCTCAGATAAGAGCAGTGTTGCTAAAATCTGAATGTGACACTAATTTATCAAAGTATAATTATGTATATTATAAGCATTTCCGTGATACAGCTTGATACGCCACTATATCAGGGACCATCGTGTGTTCATTATGTATTGTTTGTTTATCAACATTCAGTAAGTTGAGGTTACATGTTTACATTATGCTTTGAAATAGGGAATGCGGTCTCCCCTTTATTTATTACTCTGATGTTTCAACCCAAAAAAATCATATAATTAGCAATGAAGCACTTATGGGAGGTATGAATGCTTTTACCACTCTTTTTATCCTTTATTTCACCCTAACTAGCACATGAAGTCACTATATTTATGGCAGTTGGATGCTAAATTGCTAGATGATATGAAATGAAATGCAAAATTTTTACTTGTCTTCCTCCATATTTGTTTACAATTTGCAGCGCCTTTACTTTTTATATTTGTCAAAAGCAGTGTAGTTCATATAATGATTTATGCCCGTATTCATAGTCACACACTCAAGGTAAGGGCCAAGGGTTACTTGGGTAAGGATCCCTCAGCACTCACCCTCATACGTGTTTCATAAACAACACTCGGAGGTCCCTTAGATGAGTTGCTGTGATGCGATGTTTTAAATGCTTTTGGGTTGGCAATATTTATATGCCCTGGGATGCTATTGGTTAACTACTGACCGCGCGAATTTCTTGGCGCGAGGGGATTTATGATTTATTCACAGGTGTTCGCAGCATGTTCGCAGCTCGCAGTAGATATTTGTCACAGATTATAGATAGTTAATAGTTAATATTTGTATTTGCCAATTGAACATGGAGAAAGTAATATTTAGTGAAAGAGAAAGATTGTTTTTAGTGCAGTTAGTAAGTGACGAAAAAGATATTATCGAGAATAAACGAACTGATGGCACTACAATCAAATTAAAAACCGATGCATGGGAAAGAATTAGGACGCTTTTTAATAGCCAAGGATTGTCTAATCGATCCACAAAACAATTAAAAAAATGCTGGGAAAATATAAAACAAAGGTAGGTAACATTTATTAATCTAGTTGAGATTGTGTGATTATGTACATATAAAAATTAAAACGTTTTTATAGAAAAAGAAAATTGAATACTACTATCAGACAGGAGTACCTTATGACAGGTGGTGGACCCCCGGTAAAAGTACTAGATGATCCTGTCATGGATTTTGTAGATGCCGCAGCTCCAAACTTAGATGTAGAGGTGCCTTGCCCTTGGGACAGCACTGCAGGATATAAAATGAAAGGTAAGTTACAAGAGTAGTTATCTTGATAATATAATACAAATTTGAGAAATCTGAAATAAATACAAAATTTAGATAGTAGCTACCTACATAGCGTAACATGTGAAATTTTTTTAGGTATTACTACAGACATCACGGAGGATACAGCCGGTGTCTCGGATACAAATCCTGTCGATGTTCCAGATAAAAATGTAATACCTGTTACTCCTCTCTCAAAAAAAAGAAAATTAACTAATGAACTTCAGGATGGGCTAGATGAACATTCTCTTCGCAGTAAAAAAATAAAAGAAAGCATAATGCAACAAAGGGAGCTGCATAATGTTCGCATGAAAACAGCGAAAATTGAACAATTGTTGGCCATTCTGAAAGTTAGGCAGCAACTACAAGAAATGGGGGAAGACCTGGATGTAGAAAATATAGATTTTGATAATTTTAATCCAAAGGACCTATTATAAATATTTGTTTTGGGGTGCTTCTTGCCATTCCAACGGTGTCTTTATTGCACAAAAAAGACTGATTAGGTGTATGTTAGGAGTGTCAGTTTGAGAATCTTGTAGACATATATTCAGTTGTTATAATATTTTAACGTTGCCTTCTCTGTTTCTTGTTTTTATATGAAATGTGTTTGTACGTTTTTATTAATAAAAGTAAGTTCGACTACAGATATCAAATACATTCGATTAATACTCGGCAAACTAGTCAATTTAATGTACCCTTCGGCCGATGTAAGATATCTTTTAATACACCCAACTGTTTAGACTTAAGAATGTTCAATAGGTTACCTAATGAAATTAAAATGTGTTCCTCTATCTATAGTTTTAAAAGGAGACTGAAAAAGTATCTAACTGATAAATGTTTTTATACTCTAAATGAATATTTTGATAATTAGTTTAAGGACACAATAACTAGTCTAGTAGTTGTATGTATGTG
This sequence comes from Pogonocherus hispidulus, assembly GCA_963924545.1. NCBI lineage: Eukaryota > Metazoa > Arthropoda > Insecta > Coleoptera > Cerambycidae > Pogonocherus > Pogonocherus hispidulus. The sequence continues at coordinate 9,939,485 of OZ004698.1, forward strand.
TATCTGTATATTTGACCATTCCTATTCAATTGTATTGACCTATTGGAAAATAGATATATTATTATTATTATTATTATTTTATAAAAGTTTACATGTTAGTGTAGTCTGTTAATGGTTCACAATGATAGTTCAGTAGATCCTTATTAATGGTATAATAAATTATAAAAATCAGTATGTATATTTTTTATTTATCAAAAGTAACAAAAACTCTTTTTTTACTTCTATTACAACTTTATTTATAAAAAGCAATATAAAATGAGAATTATTCTTATAACAGGTAAGCAAAATTTTAAATATACACATGCACTTGATTATATAGGTACATATTTTAAAACCACCGTAATTATAACATTTAAACATTAGTTTAATTATTATATGCTTTGTCATAAACATATCTAATCAAAATATGTATTAATAAATCCTCTGCGGAAAGCTATTCCTTCACCAACCTCGTGATTGTTTATCTGAGGAATTTCTTCATTATCATTATCTTCATCGTCTAAAATTTGATTCTGATGTGACACACCAATATTATATAAAACTGCTGTGGCACAAATAATTGGAACAGAAGTTTCCATTTTAGTACGTAAACCATTTTTTAAACAAGAGAATCTCCTTTTCCAAATACCAAACATTCTTTCTACAGCATTTCTTGTTCAAATGTGGGCACTGTTATATCTTCTTTCAGGTCTTGTTAATGGGTTTAGAAGTGGTGTTAGCAAATAACTCTGGCAGGCATAGCCATTGTCACCTAGCAGAAGTCCTGGAATTTGATGCAGTTCAAATCGAGCACGGACGGCACTGCGATTGAAAATTACACTGTCGTGTGTTGATCCAGGATGCCTTATGACGATATCCAATATTTCTAAACGAGGACTACATATAGCCTACAAATAAATTTACATTAAAATCAATATGCTTTACCAGAAAATGTTGTATTGTACCTGAACATTTAATGAAAACCAACCCTTCCTATTCCGAAACACTTCTCCATTGTCTCCTCCAGGATTTGTTATTTTAATATGAGTACAATCGATACAACCAGACACCCTCGGAAAGTTTGCAATTCTATAAAAAGCAGCTGTATTTTCCGCAATGCCATTTTCATGTTGTGGAAAATGAATATATTCATTTAAATGTTCTGCTAGACACACAGAAACATTCTTGATAATCCTACATACAGTGGATTGGCTGAAGCCACGAATATCCCCATGAATTAACTAGGACAGTCATTTAAAGTAGCTTTATATTTTCTAAATATGTTAGTATGAGTACCTACCTGAAAACTGTTGCTACCATAAAATCGCAGTGCAATTAAGAGCTGCAGAACTGGTGGTACTGGCAAACCTCGGTTAGTATCTTTTAAAAGACGGTGTTGAATTAAAGGTAGCAAAGTATCACGAACACAATTTTTTTGAAATCTATATCGCCTTTGAAATTCATGTTCCTCAAATATCTCCATAGGATTTTGTGCGTCTCTTATATATTTTTTAGGCAAGCGAATAACCTCTAATTCCTCATTGTCACTTTCAAAAAGATCGTCAAACTCTTCCATATTTAAAATGTTTATTAAACACCGTAATACAAAATACAAGTTCTCAAAATAAACTTTCAGTATATATATATTTTATCTATGAAATAAACTCGATAGAAAAGAAAAACATATAAGAATGGAACCATAGATAAGAACATAACCTATAAACATATTCTGTGCTATAAACAGTAAACACGCACTTAAGGGTGGTCTCAAGCTCCCTTGAGTTGAGGGCGACTTTTATCACCGTTCACTCATTGAGTGGGGTTTATGAAACGCCTGAGTAACCTCAAGCAGCCCTCAGACTCACACTCACCCTCAAGGGTCGACTATGAATACGGGCAATAATGATCAAAAAATAATGTTTTTGATTTTTCACCAAATTGTTAATGTATACCTCTTGAAATATTTTTATTTTAGCCTCAAGAACCTCACCAGAAAATGGAACCACCTCAGAAATCAGTTCCTCATAACGTTGATAATGCTACAAGGTCTAGTATCATTTTGCAACCTCCTTCGACACAGCAACCTGTTTCTTCCCATTTATTTGCTCATTTAGGGCAGGTAAGTTGAAATACATAATCTTAAATTTAGTTACTGAAAAACACTTTCTTAAATGAAAGACTCAGTTATTTTTAATTTCTGTTAATAAAGATTATATTTTATATTTTATACATGCTGCTATTTTTTAAAGGCGTATAAAGGAAATAATAAATATTATTCAGTAATTAACTAGTGTTTTCATAAAAGGTTAATAATAACAATAACTTGACACATTTACAGTCTCAAACTCAAGTAATCGAGAGAACTTGAGTAATTAAAAAACTAAAAGTAACAATAAAAAATTATCATTCTTTAATTTGCAGTCTAAATATTTACACCCATATTAATAATAATCACAATAACATCAAGTTTACTAATGACTACTAACCGCATTCTTAAATCAATCTAAGTAGTTCATATTAATAATTAAATATTTATAGACAAATAACTAACAGCATGCTAAATAAGAAGTTAATGTGACAACATCACATTCTATACATAGAGCTAATTTCACTGCAATAAATCTAACCTGCATTCTGCCTGTATTTACAAATATTTACGCAAAGTGACAAGACTAACAAGTGTCTTGTGTCAAGACTGTTTTGTGTTAATAAGCAATCAAGGGCGGATTTAGCTTTTCAACATGGGGGAGTATCTCGAAGAATCATATTTTTAAAAAATGTTGTGAAATTAGAAATTATCTGTGTATTTAGATAGGTACGTCTTTCTTTGGACAAACATGAGATAGCAAATAGAAGTGTTTAATAAAATATCCTTAAGTGAAGTACGTTTATATTTTTTTTAACTAATTACGTTTTTGCTTTTTGCTAATGTAAAATTTGAATTCATGGTAAATCCGCCCTTAATAAGCATTAACTTTGCCTTTTGTAATAGGGAGATTCGTAGCCCACTTTAACTCGGGGGTTACGGAAGATTTAGAACACCTTAAATTTTTACCTTATCGTTATCGCAATCGTTATACTGAGCACGCGCAGTGCCAAAAATGATACTCTTTTTGGAACTGCACATGCTCAGAAGAACGATAACGATTTGCTAAAATTTAAGGGGTTCAAAAACTCCCTAATGAATTCGATAAGTAACCATGCTATAATAAAATTTTATAATAATTATTGAGGTTACCGACATATAAATACGGAAAATTTCGCATTAAATTATTTAATATTTGAGAAAAACGTTTTCGATCTGTTAATTGGGAGGGAAAAAAAACTGCTGCCATTTTTGTCAAACTTTTAGGTTAACTTTAACTTATTTTAAAACATACCCAAACTGATAACTAGTGATTTAACATCATTCTAACGTTAACATGCATTTAAATGGTATTATTAATGCAGTTTTCACTAGTTACATTCTAAGTCTTATTATTAATAAGGCTGAAAGTCTTTATAGTTCCTTTTATTGAGTATTTTGTCTTTGATTTTGCCAGACTTCAAATGATGTAAAGAAATTATTATAAAACAAACCTTTGCTCGAAAACAAATAATTAGGGCATGGTTTTTTGAAATACAGTTTTACCCATTGAATCCATTTGTTAATAATAACCTAATAACCCATTGTTTAACCCTCCATCAGTTGCGGCGTTAGAAAAAATCTAACAAAATTTTATCTACTTTAGACTTTTTCTTTAAAATTTTATCAAATCCCTTCAGACTGTAGGTGCCTATAGGTAATGCCTTATAGGTGCTCCCACGCATCATCTCTTTCACATAAGAGTGGAATGGGGGCATTTGCCTTGATTAAATTTAGTAATGTTAGTACAAAGCCATGACATGACCTTTGATTTGTGTATTTATTTTGTTTTAAAAATAGATTTACTCAGTATAAATGCACCTTGTGCAAAATACTTCTTTGTAAGGAACATATTTCATCGACAGTTTTTATTTTTATTAAATGTAACTCTAAAGTAGATGATGAATAACCTAATATAATTCATTATGTTATTTTTTTTATTATTTCGATGTAATGTACACATTTAATATAGTAGATCCACTTTAAATTTCCTAATTACTTATCTTAAAAGAAACTGTACATATTAGATAAAATCTATGCCGAGAGAAATGTACGCAACCGATGAAGGGTTAATAATATAAATATTCTTAAACAAAATACGCATGAATTTTTGGAAACTGTATATTTCTAGTATTTACACACTTCAGAAATTTGTAAAATATGACAGCATTTTTTGTTTATCTGTTTCCGAAGAAAATAAGCTATTAAATACTATGTTGTAAAGTCGAATAATTCCCTCATTTTTTTCAGTTTTAAATTTGGCTTTTATCTTGAAAACTACTTCACAAATTACTTTTACAGATGGTATCCACACCAATAGGGATAAATTACTCCTCAGATACATCACAAAAGCCAGTTACCGTTACACCGATGCCACAAGTATCAAACACCGTTCCAGCAATTCCAAACTCCACCTCACCGATCATGCAACCCACTTTACAAACAGGCATGCCTTACATGCCCAACCTATTCGCACACGCGCCAACAAGTCAACACACTTTTCCAGTACTGTATAGTAGCCCAGTGCCGGCAACTACGACACCTACAGAAGTTCAACCTGTGTCGCTTTATGCGGAATTTGTGAGTAATCCATACAATGTACCTTCGCCAGATGTTTACAATCTAGGAGGGCAAAGTGAGGTTAGTGTGGAAAATATTCCTCCCGCCAATTATTCTAATGAAGAATGTGATTCTAACCTAACGCATATAGAAACAACGGTCTCGGTGACTAACATTAATCTTGATTTAAATAAGAATAACAGTCAACCAAGTGGTGCCCTAGTCAAGAATAATAACCCTACAAATTTTTTCCAGTCTTCTAATTATTTCAGTAACTCTGCCGCCCAGAGTTGTATTCCGATTGGTTCAGAGATATTATTTGGTGTCGAACAATGTAACAGCAGTGTGCAGGGTAAAAACATTCCAATAACCACCGAATCAAAAACCACTACGGATGTATGAAGGGTGGCTAAAATAACGTTTAAAGTTATCATTTACATTGCAATTATGTTAGCTGATCATAACTATTTCTTAATTTGTATATTAACTTGATGTTCATATGTTAATGTTTTAGTCAGTTGTTTTCATAGAACTATAAGTTGTCACTTATGACGATTGTACAACAGAAAAATTTATATTGTAGGTATAAATATTATTGTGTATATTGAATTGAACATTGTGGGCTAGGACTTTTTTAGCCGAATTGAAGATCCTAGTCTTTCTTTTTTTAAGAATTAAATTATCTTATTTCAGCAGAGTTTTGTGTTGGTACTATTCAACACAGTTTCATGTAAGGGATTATAGGAAATCAAGTCTGGGTTTATTGCATACTATAGTTGAATTTATACATGGTATATTAAAAAAATTAAATGAAAATACCACATACATTAGACAAAATACAGTGTACCTCAACTGTCGCCTACACAACACGGTATATCCCTCATTTATGTCAATAGCACACTCAACAAAAAGGTATATTTTGCAAAGGAATAATAAGTCATGGGTCATAGCCTGCTGAGCAAGAAAATAAAAGCTGAAAATTTAAAAAGCAAAGTAGGCTTTGTCGGATTCAAATATTTTATCTTGTGTATTTTTGTACTATATTTTACAAATATACTATATTACCAGTATAAATATTTACTTTTGCTGATTGCACAACTGAGGAAAATTTTAACTTTAATTTTAATTAAAAAATAAATAAGAAAGATATGAGGGTGTGTAGGCAATAGGTGAGACACATTGTATATGATTCCCATTTAATAGTTTATTTATTAATATTAACAAATTTTGTTATTGTTATTGATGTATATTTGGCTCTAGATCGTTTGGACCAAGTAATTTAAATATTGTACAGTGATTTTTAATATCTCCTTATCTTTTTATATTTATTTATGTTAAACAGATTTAATCAGTTATTGTTATCCTATTAAAAATTATAAAAAATGTGAACAGTAATACATTCGTTTTATTTCTTTCACTTTATAAAAGAACAATAAATTCGTTGGTTGTCACTTGGTATTTCCAATAACTTTTGTTGGAGCTTCTTGCACCTTAGCTTTTCGTTTAAAGATCAAAAATACAGTGTAGTTGCTTGAAGAATCTTGACTGCTTTTCTGGTTTTCATTGGGTTTGATAATAGATTTAACAAATCTCGGTGCAAATAACCATTTTGACAGTTTTGTGGTTTTAAATGCTCTCTGGAATTTTTCATTGTTCACTCCATATATAAACGGATTGATGGCTGCGTTTAAAAAAATAAGAAACTTGGATGTGAACCATAAAGTGTGATATATGCCATTAACCTAAAAAATAAATAAGTACAAAAATCTCCTTTAAAGGTTGTACTAGAAATTTACATCACACATCACTGAACATTATATTGTGGATTGCAGTTTGCCATAAGCAAATTCTTTGTGATACCTTTACTTCCAGCACAGTATAATGAGTATTATACTGTGCTTCCAGATTCCTTACCGGTTATTTACAATAATTTGCTTGGTTTGTTTTTTAATTGATTATTTATTTATAGGGATAGATATTATTATTATAATAGTCAGACTGGTAATTTGCATGAATAAACCTACCTAGGTATAAAGTACATGCCAGACATAAGTAAATCGTATATGGAGGCGTATTCAATTTCTAATTTAAATAATGTTGTGAAGTGCTTACCCAATAAGTATTAAAAATCTGGATGAGCTCGACTAAACATTTGCAGCATTCCGTATGTCTCCACAGTAGTTTCAGTCAGGCATGACCGCAGCGGAGAAAATATATTGTTATATAAAGAAAACGACTGTTCAACGTCTAATGATGTAATAGGCGCATATTTAAAATGGTTTCTGAAATTACTTAATGGATCTGTAGGAGCACTATCACCATAAATCAGCCTTAACCTGGCGAAATCTGTATTTTTCGTTAACATCATGTCAAACATGTCTCTAACACAAATACCTCTCTCGTTATTCAAAGTCTGTAGCACTGTTTGCACATCATCCACTATTTGAAATGATTCTTCTAATGATAAGGAAGTACTTTGTAATTTATTTATAGCATCCACTATTGCTACGTAATTATTATAAAGCATATGTAAATCTGCTTCAACCTGACCATCTTGAAATTTTATTTGACTTTCCCGAATAGCAGCTGATTCTTTAGCATCAAATCGTAAAATTAACAATTTTATTTTCTCAAAATGTTGAAAGTAATAAAATGCAGTCTTTAACCAGGGCTGTGGTGGTTCTGGAATGTCTGGACACTTTATGAAATTCCCGAATACGTTTCGGTGATTTGAGAAACACTGCTTTAGTATGTGCTATTAATGTATCTACATCTGGATAAGACTTTCGAATTGCTTCAACTAAAAGATTTAATGCGTGAAGTATACACATAACATGTATTAAGTTAGCACAAACACACATTAATATCTGATTGGTAGAAAGTTGAAATTTTTGTAATGTTGCTAATACCAGGTGTTGAATTGCTTCGCTAGTACATTTCTTTAATCTTTTACTGGCTATTAAATATGGAGGTGATGGCCCAAGCGGATTCAATGTGCGTACTACAACATTGGCCACATAATGTTTTTTACAATCTGTGCTCTCATCTACAGTTAACCACAGCTTTTGATTATGTATTCGAGATTTAATATTGCTTTCAACTCTGTCGCGCACAGATGGTAAATACCTGCGCAACGTTCCTCGGCTTGGTAATTTCCACGTGGGATTATATTTTTTCCAGAATTGACGAAAGGGTTCTTTTTCAATTATATTAAATTGTAAATTACAAGCCGTCAACATGAAAATTAAATTGAAAAGAAATTCGGCATAAGGTCTTTGGCCACTTTTTAAATATTTGTGGGTTTCACTGTTAATATGTCTTATACACAAAGCTCTGTTCCAACATATCAAACTTTTTTTACACACTAAACATATCACCTGACAGTCCTCATATTTGAAATCTGGGAATTCCCATAAAAACTTTCTGACATGGTGAGAAAACAGTCGTTTATTCGCTAATTTCGACATACTTAAACGTTAGGATAATTTGTGACTTAAACTAACGAAGACTGACAAAGAAAACACACAAGGCTTTAAACTGTGCTAAAATCTAAAATATTAGTAAAAGTTCGGTGTAGCACTGCCAAATCTAAGAATGCTGCAGTTTTTTCAAAACTATATATGGTATATTCATATTCATAATATATAATTGTAATTATATATATAATTCTTAATTAGTTGACGCACACTGAAAAAATGTTAATCTTTATCTGTAAAAATAATTATTTTAAAAATGCATTTCTAGGTTATATTTATTTTATAATCCATAGACGACAAAATTCGTTAGGGTATTAGATAATTACTCTGATGTTTGATACATTCAGCGTTTTCTTTTCAAGATCGCCGCGCCCCAGGGCGTCAAACTCGTGGCGAACCATAGAGAGCCCTTGAAAAGAACATGAATTTAGGGGATATTTGCCAGTTTGTTTACTTAACCTAAATACAAAATGAAAATACTGAAAATAGTAAAATAGTAATTACGTTTTTACTCTATATGTATGAAATTCTGATACCTACTGTGATTATTTTCCATTTTCAGTATAATTCAGTAGTTTGTTGATGTTTCTACGTTTCTACCGATCTAATTTAACCTCACTAATATTTTGGAGCGCCAAACCCCAGCAAAAATGGTAGTGCTCGAGGGGAAAGGGGAAAGCAGTGGAGGGCGTCGCGCACTCGGTTAAAAGAACATGCTGCGGAACAGCTCCGAGTTCCTCTAAGCTGCCCAAGCCATTGAAAAGAATGCAGTAATTGATACACAGAGACAATTGATACATATCACCACAGAATATTTCATATCACAGAATAGGTTTTGTCTTAACTTTGTATACGCGATTCTTGCTAAGCATTACGCTACCTACTGGCGGCACGTACAACTAACGCATGTGGTATTGGTTCAGTTTTGCGTATGTATGTGTCTATTGTGAATTTTGAAATATTCGTTGTTATATTAGTTAATTGCTTTGATTAGATATGAATCATTATTGTTGTGAGCGTCATTGTTCCTCTTGTACAAAGAAAAACCCCGAGATCAGTTTCATACTTTTCCAAAAGCAGGAAAATCTGGAGCTATCGCGGAAACTATAAGTTGAGCATTACAGAGTTACAGGAGACAAGTATGGATAAAGAAGCTAAAGAACGCAGAGTAGAGCGTGTGCTCTTTACCTTTCTCTAAGGATGACTATTTCCATAAAGGTATGTATGCCGTATGCCCAATAAAGAATTTGACATATTTTGAGGTTAAGTTTCATTTTCAGATTGAACGCTCGAAAAATATTGAAATCTATTTTAATTTTATATCACTACTTACCCCTTTCAAAATAATTCTACAAGCTTTTTTACCTGGTTTAAAGTTCTCGACAATCTTTGATGAATAAAATTTCAAACGTCAGTGTCAGTGAACGTAAGTTAGTATAGGTTACTGCCATTTTGGCGCTTCGATCTTAAAATGAATCGCGTATACTCTTGGCATTCCAAAAATGAATACGCCATCTGCACAAGAATATTTGAACCTATTTAAAAGATAATTTTTGGAGGTTTATTCACGGTTTATTGCTGATGTAAATGGTAAATAAGACGTATTTGGGTTTGTTTAACGTAATAATTTACTTATGATTTTTTGGTATGGCAAAGTTAAAAACGACGTGGTTATAGCATTTGTACATCTTTATTTTTACATTTTAAACTGGCATTCAAAACCATCGATCTTATAGTACTAGATACGGCATAGGGTAACAGGATTGAGATTGTTTTGTTAACGTAAAGTCACGGACTTTGAGCTCTGCGGTATGAGCGGGGAGTAAAGTACTCAGCAAAGAGCCAATCAAAAGTATCAAAACCTATATAGAGATACCTATAGACCTAGATACCCCCTCCTTGAACAAAACAAGTCACCCCAAAGCCGTATCTATAAGATCTATAAGATCGATGTTCAAAACAAACAAGTACAACCGAAACTGCAGTGTTAATGGGTGTCATTATAAATTCCTTAGTGTCATTCCACAAAATGTGTTAATAGGTGTGTTTAAGATAGAAGATAGAAAGTTTGGCCCTAGTATAAGAAACAAAGAGTTCCTCACTCATCTCTCCAAACAGCATATGTAACAATTTAATAACAGGGAATACATGTTTATTTATACAGCAAAATCACTTTGCTGAACTGTCTATACTTTTCTATTATTAGTCATATAAAAACAAAATATATTTTAATCATAACAGTCATTTAACAAAAAACACAAGCAGTAATATGGTATTATCAACCTTTTTTTACCATTTGTCACACTTATTTTACTCCAAAATCTAAGTAAACAAAACTACCTGTTACAATAAAAGAATTCATATGACAATTAACGAAGCACTTATGGAACATAAACTGCATGCTTTTACCACTCTTTTCATCCTTTGTTTCACCCTACCCTAACTAGCACATGAAGTCAGTATATAATTTATGGCAATTGAATCACAGATCATATATGAATTATGAATTGAATGATAATTGTTATTTGATGTGATGTGATCATATACATATACAGGATGTGATAGTCTTCCTCTATATTTGTTTATACAGCCACTGTCACTAGATTATGACTGTATTTGTTTACTATTTGCAGCGCCCTCATCGGTATAATTTGAACATACCAAACAGCTGATTAGAAAAATAATAAAATTTACCGCATAATACTACCACAAGTATATACTTGTGATACTACTACAGCAAAATATGCTGTGATACTTGCTACTATATCGCGTATTTATTTATTCCCTATGTTGGCCCATAAACGGTTTCTCCGGGAATACTGAAGGGAAAACGATAAAATGAATGCTATAATCTGCCAAAATATTTCGATTCATTCGATTATTCAAATATATCTATGCCTTTAGCCTAGAAAAGGGGGGGGACTCGTAATCACTGCCAGCTGCCAGCAGAGTTAGGGTGACCAGATTCCTTGAACAACAAAAGAGGACAAAGAATACTTCAGATTTTTAGTGTATTTTCTGTCTGATAAAAAAGAGGACATTTAGCATAAAATGTGTATATATATATATATATATATATATATATATATATATATATATATATATATATATATACCTGACATAAATTCGAACCTTAAAAAGAGGACTTGTCCGGTTAAAAAAGGACGTCTGGTCCAGTTTGGTCACCCTAAGCAGAGTGAAGCAAATTGCCACCAATCTTAATTGTAATTCCGTCTAATTACTTCTCGCTCTTATTTGTACACTTTGAATCACAAAATATATTCACTCAAGGACTTAAGGCAAATCTGTGCAAATCTCCTTTCCTAGTCTAATAGTCTAAGGGTCAAATCACAAGACAAACAGAGATTAATCACAAACCCATGAAAATTTAAAATTCAAGGTAAATCTGAAAAATTTTGAAGAAAATTATTGTATCGTCAACTATGGAAAATATCTCTAGATAACTTTTTATCATACATTATCTTATGATAACGTTCATCATATTTTTATTTTATTATATGCTTTGGTTCATTTTCATCCCGTTTACGTCATTAATTGTTTGCTAATTTCCTTCTTCTTGTTCCTCTTATCTTAAGTGATTAGTGATTCTCGATTCGCACATACAAGAGCAAGTTTCACCAAAAACATTAAACTAAAAACTATTATTCTTTGGTTTCACTTGGTTTCAAGAAGTCAATGGTCAATGTCTAGAATCTGGTTTGATAGATGTTTGTTTTTGTTAGTTGATCGGTTAGCTCGTTAATTTTAACCTTAAATGTTTCCCGCCTCTTGTACATTTGTATTTATGTGTATTATGTAGTGAGAAATTATCAATCTGATGTTAAAAATATCTAAGGTTGATTAAACGGATTTTATTAGTGCATAATAAATTATTTGCTGCGTTTTATTGAAAATGTATAAGGCGGGCTCTATCCGGAAAATTGAAGTGAAGAACTTTGTAACATATTCTCATGTAGAAATGATTCCAGGCCCCCATTTGAATATGATAATTGGACCCAATGGCACAGGCAAATCTACCATGGTAGCTGCTATAATTTTAGGTCTGGGAGGGAATCCAAAAGTAGTGGGCAGAGGAACCAAAATTTCCGAATATGTCAAACATAACTGTGATAGTGCCACAATAAATGTTACCCTCCAAGATGAACGTGAAAATAAATTCATTAAAGTAACAAGGGAATTTGATACACAAGATAAATCTTGGTGGAGATTAGACAATCGAAAAGTTAAGGTAGAAGAAGTTTTAAAATGCATTGAACGATTTAACATACAAGTGAATAATCTGTGCCAGTTTTTACCACAAGATCGAGTACAAGATTTTGCTAAATTAAATAAACAAGACCTTTTACGAGAAACACAAAAGGCTCTTTGTAGGTTTGATTTAATTGAGAAACAAGAGGCTCTCATGAATAGTCGAATCCTACACAAGGAACTTATCACATCTATAGAAACTTATCAGAAAAAACTACAAGAAGCTCAAGATGCAAATGTCAGGTTGGAAGGCAGAGTACAAAATTTTAACACAAAGAAAATATACACAGAAAAGGTATCACATATAGAGAGAAAAATAGCTTGGATAATGTATGAAGAGATCAAAACACAAGTCACAGATATCAAAAAAGATAGAAACAGTGCACAAGAAGTATACGATAAATTTAAAAATACAGTTAGACCTGTGGAACAGGCGATAGAAGAGTCAAGAAAGCAAATTACGAATTTTCAACAAAATAATACTAAACTTGCCCATGTGATAAGAAATGTTGAAAATTCTATTAATTCTGACTTGGAGAAAGCCGATACTCTGAAGAATTCTATAAGGTCCATAGAAGATGATATGAATGTGAGATTAAGTGAAGTTGAACAATGGGACAAGGAAATTGAAAATGCAGTTAATAAACTACAGGAAATGAAAGTATCTCAAAAGGAAATTCAAGCCAAGTGTGAAACAAGTATGTAATTCTCTGATCATGTGGTGTTGAAAAAAAAAAGAAGTAAAATATTGAAGGCGAATAGGTACCACTCCCAAAAAAAATGTAATGAATATGATTTAAAATTGACTTACTTTTGAAATACAGGAAATGTTAAAGGTGCTACTTGAAAAACATTTACTATAGAGCTTTTGCATGGTTTATTTCATGATATATTTCATTCGTGTATTCTAAGCGCCAAAATCTTTAAACTTAATTTACACCACATGGGTGCATCCTATTCCAAAACTTTTTGAAAACATTTTCTGACCCATGGAGTAGGAACTTATACTATATGCCCTCAATTTTTTACTCTATTGCCATTATGGTAAGGATAAAAAACCATATTCATCTCTAATAACTTATTAATTGTTAAGAAAAAATTATCTAAATATTCTATTAGGTACTTAAATCATATCCACATAAATATATTGATAAAAAATGTATAAATGATATTCCATTATATGGAATATCATTCTATACAGTTGAACTAGTACAGTTGAAAGTAGGGGTGATTTGACCAGTGACCGGACAATTTTGCTGTGATGGTCAAATGCATCATGGTCAAGACCAATAGTTCAATATTTGTAATTCACCCATATTCAGAGAAATAACATTAATTAATTTTATAGTGTAGTAGAATGAAAAATGTTTCGAAGCAGCCGGGGATCGAACCCGGGACCTTTGGCTTTCCGGGCCAATGCTCTTCCAACTGAGCTACCACGCATCCACACTTCCATTCTACTAATCAGGATACCGTTCTTAACATAAGTTGACATAATTTCCTACAATTCGGCCATACCTGACAACACAGCCGTCCTCGGCTGCCGGCCATAATCCGACACCTCGGTAAACATAATTCATAAACATAAGGTGAACTGTGCTGTCAGGCGGATTCCCTATCCCACTTCTGAAGCTGTAGTAGAATGAAAAATGTTTCGACGCAGCCGGGGATCGAACCCGGGACCTTTGGCTTTCCGGGCCAATGCTCTTCCAACTGAGCTACCACGCATCCACACTTCCATTCTACTAATCAGGATACCGTTCTTAACATAAGTTGACATAATTTCCTACAATAGGTAAATGTCTTAAATTTTAAGAATATTGTATTTTCGCTAGTACTTGGACAACGGAAGCTAATTATCGTCCAGGGTTTTCGATATTCGGACAGGGTTATTTTTAATAGAACCGTATTAGTAAATATTAGTAATTTTCACTATCCTCCTCAATTTTACAGAACTGATGTACAAGATGTAATTAACCTTGCATTAGAAAACAAATTATATTAACTCGGGGTACATTAACCTTTAATAAATGATTTCAAAAAGGTGTGTAAATTTTTCATTTAATAATTCCTCTTTTGTTAGAGGGAAACTGTATTTGACCAGAGATGTGACTTTTCTACAATTTTTGCAGTTAAAACAGGAAGTGAACCCATATGTGCAACGGTTCCGGAATTCTTCCCTTAATACGGTCCAGTATGGTGAACTTGAGTACATCATATTTTCGGCAAATTTTCTGGTTTAATTTCATCCAATGTTTTTTTTCAACATTTCTTCAGAATATTTTCAAAAAGTCTTTTTAGTTTTATTATTGTTCATTTTCTATAATAGAAAACGAGGAAAATGAATTAAACAGATTCAAAATTTGCGGAAAAAACTTGTGTCCGAAAACTACAAATGAACAAGCCCAGCAAAACCAGAAATCGGACATAAATTAAAACCTGCCAACTGAGACAAAAATATTATACTTGTTCGATTACTGGTTTTTGTACTACATTTTACATTAACTTGATTATAATAACAAAAGGGAAATTTTTGTCACTGATCTAATGTTTAGAAAAAGATAGACGAAGGAAAGTTGAAATTGCCAGTATTTGGATGGGTCTCCGAACACTAGCATATCACATTTTTTATTTACCTACTCGCTGATCACTGAATTTTATCATTAAAATAAATAAAAAATAAGGTTTTAATGGAGTTTATGATAAATATAAACCTTTTGTTATATACAAATGCACAAAAATTTTAGGCAGTAATTGATGTAAGTGCATTTTACTGACTTACAATGTGCACATATACCCAAACTTTCTCGGAACCAAATGTAGTGATGCTTTCTTCACCAATTTTTTAACGCAACTAATTGTTCAGAAAAATAACGCGAAGGGATTTATATGTTTTGTCTTTGTCTTATATATGTCAAAGAGTATTTCCACAAAGTCGTTAGGAAGAGATAAGTAGATAGTTTTACTACTACTAGTACAAGTGAAGTCATCGTGAATATTTAAAATGATATGCATTTGAATGAATTTTGGAATTAGTTGAAAGTAACAATTTTACAAGGAGGCAGTTTCTGTTATTATTAATACTTTTTTTTAGATGATCGTGAAAAACAAAATGTATCCATTGAATTAAATAAGATGGCTACCCATCAAAAACTACTTCAAGATAAAAAAGATGAAATCATTCAAGCGAAGTATGATGAGGCGAGAAAAGTAAATTCTCTTGAACACGAAATGAATCGTCTTGAAAATGTGAAACACTCCAGACTTCAGTTACTTCAAAGACAGGACCAAGATGCATATAAAGCTGTTTCCTGGCTAAGAAATAATAAACATTTGTTCCAAGATGAGATTTATGAACCCATAATGTTGGAGGTAAATGTTTTAGATAATCGGCATTCCAAATATGTTGAGAATGTTATACCGATGCGGGATCGCTTAGCATTCACATGTGTCAACAAGGATGATATGAATAAACTGATACGTTACCTCAGAGAAGGTCAACACCTTTCAGTAAACGTTGTTCATTCCAGTAATAGCGGAAATGGTATAAGTGCTTTTCAACCAAAAGTTCCTATAGAACAGTTACGTAGGTACGGATTCTATACTTATGTCAATAATCTATTTACTGCTCCCGGCCCTATAATGACTTACCTATGCAAAACGTACAATCTACACAACATTCCAGTTGGTGATAACGACACAAATAATTGTTATGAACAAGTTCCTCAGAATATTAGACAATTCTTCAGTGATAAATATAGGTATAATATAAGTTTCTCCAAGTATTCTGGTCAGAAAAGTACCAGACAAATAGAAGTTTTCTCCGACGGAGGTTTGTCCCTATCTCTTGATGTTGTACGTTTGGAAACTTTGAAAGGGCAAATAGACGATGTCAAGAAAGCAGCCCAAAATTACGAAACTCAAATAGAGTCGTACCAAAGTCAGCTGAATAAACTAAATGAGAAAGTAAGTATGTTACGCGAAACAATAAAAGAGTTGCAGAAGGAGAGACAACATGCTCAGGTCATAAACTCTAGGATACAGGCAACTGAGAAGCAAATACAAGATATGCGAAAGAATAAGAAGAGTCCTGAAGAGATAAGGAACCAAACTAGACAGACAATAAAACAGTTGGTAATAAAAATGCATAGTATGCAAGAAACCATACAAAGAGAATTTAAAAATTTGTCTAAACTTATAATACAAAGCTCCCTTACATCTGTTAACATAGAAGAGTTGCGAAAAAAAGTTGCTTATTTAGAAAATAAGGCCCGTGATAATCGAAATCGCTGTCAAGAAGCAGAAGACACCTTAAATAGGATCAAAGATAGGTATGCCGAAGTGATGAGTCAAGCCAAATCGTTGTTGAACAAAGCCAAAAGCTTGTCCAATGGTTTAACTCCTGCTGATGATGAGTTTGATGAATTTCGTGCCGATTATGACAGGTTATCCAACGATATTCAGGAGTTGAATGGGGAAAAAGATCAACTGATATCACGCATCGCTTGTTTGAACACAGCAGATGATGGTGAAATGCAGGAATACGAAGAAAGGCTGCAAGAAATACAAAACTTAACAGATGATATTGAAAAATCCCATGCAGAACTAAACAAAATCACTAATAGGATGGACAGGGTACAAGAGGAGTGGCTGATGCCGCTCCAAGAATTGGTGCAAGAGATAAATTTAAGGTTCGCGTCAGCATTTGAAAGAATGGGATGTGCAGGGGAAATTTCTATTAGTACAGGTGATAATGATAAGGATTTCTCACAGTATGGACTGTGTATTAAGGTGACTTACAGGAATGGGGAGCCTTTGCAAGAATTGAACAGAAATATACAAAGCGGTGGGGAACGAGCTGTGGCTACCGCGGCTTTCATGTTGTCCCTACAGGAGTTGACGCCTGTTCCTTTCAGATGTGTTGATGAAATTAATCAGGGTGAGTACGCTGCATTCTTCTCATATTCAAGTACATAATAATGTAACTACACTTCGTATGCAAAATATCAAAATATGCACATATAGTATACAGTGTTATTCAGAACTTATCCATAATAAAATTTGGGGATGTTCAAAATACATGTAGAAACGTGGTAGTGCAAAAAATAATTTTTTTGGCGGCTTCTGAAAACTATTTAAAAATTTTTCCTTGCACGCCGCTGGATACTGGTCCACTCTAATGGAGTGACCTTGGGACTGACAATGCAAACTGGCTAGCACGAAAAAAACTTCGGAAGTTCTGAGAGTATACCGACACCCGGCGCAAAAAAGATTTGCAGCGTATTTACTTTAAAATAAACTTAAAGATAGATAGATGTGACCAAAGTGACGTGTCTTTAAAATGAATAAAATTTTGTTCCACTAATTTTGAAGAATTGCGCTACTTGATTACTAGGTATTAGAAACATGAAATTTATAAAAAATTTGCACATACCTTGTTACAAAAGCTGTTCGAAATTTTGTCCCTAAAGCTATCCAATTTTGCCGCACTAAACCGAATGTTCCTCCTGGTTGCTGATCTTGTAAACGCAAATTATTAAGTAAATTGGGGATTTTCAGCATTTTGCTGCAACAACCACTCACAAAACCTAACTCGTAATTAATAATCCACTGGCAACAGTCCATTAACTCAGCATTACTGTACACATGAGCCATTTTGAAAATTTTACAGTGAAACACTCCTGCGATAAATAAAACACCGGCACACAGAGAGTACACACATAGACTGATGACTGAATAGACAATAGAGATATTATCCCCGCTCCAGTTCTATTCGCTCGGTCGTCGTTCGAGGTACAAAAACGTGTTTACTTTTTTTACAGGTAGGTACATCAGATGTTGAAGTACAGTTGCCCATCTACGTAGTCCTTTATAATGGTATAACTTTAAACATTGTTTATGGGAAATCCTAAGACTTTTATTATAAATTTTTTTGGTGATATCGATTTATTATTGAAGGATGCACATATCCTCAAAGTTTTAGAGATAAGTTCTGAATAACCCTGTATATTATCAGAGACTTATACATATACGTCTCTGATATTATGTAAAAAATTCTCACTTCGGTTACTTTCATAAAGAGGAGTATATTTTAGTAGATAAGTAGCGTCTATCACTCAATCATTTGTTTTAGGAATGGATGCCAATAATGAACGGAGAATTTTCGAATTAATCGTTGATTGCACTTGTCAGCAAACCTCATCCCAGTATTTTTTAATAACGCCCAAGCTGGTGCCGCATTTGAACTACTCTCGAAATATGTCAGTCCATATCGTCCACAATGGACCATTTGTTGCGCAGGATAAAAAATGGGGATTTTCCAAACTATGCAATCCACAAGGCATCCAAATTGCTTGAGTCATATATTTTTTGTAAGTGTACAAATGTTTTTCTTGTAAATGTTTCAATTAAATAGTTATTAGTTTGTTGTTTAAATAAAAGAATAAAATATATTTATCTAAGATTTCTAAGGCACAGTTTTTATCAAGTACCTGCCTTATCTTTAGTTAATTAGTTTTGGAGATTTTTTTTAAATGTTTTTATATTTTACCTCCTTAATGTCATCATTTTTGGAATATACATATAAAATTTTGTATTTAATTTTTATGTAGTAGCTCTGGTGAAACTTTTATAGGGAATATGGGCACGTAAAATTATTTTTTAACGAAACACCGTAAGGATATATTTCTACAGATTCGTTCTCTTTCTATTCAATGCATTGAAGTAAAAAATCATTTTAATAGGGTATCGTTATTTTCATCAGTCTTAAATAATACATAAATTTTCTACAGCCATAAGAGGCATAATGTGTAGATTAGTCATAGTTCAGTATTTTCATTAGTCTCATTGCACATGTCAATCCTTTTATTTATGAAAGAATATTCTATACAAAAACTAAGTAACATGCAGGGTAGTCCAACTTAACAACACAATTTTAACCTGCTGCACTTTTCCCAAACACCCAGTTTGTATACCACCTTAAAAACTCTTAAATTTGCTGTATTAGTTGTATCTTTATTTCGAACATATTTTGGTAACTATGAAAATAACAGAAAATGGAGAGGGAAAGTTTCCGCAGTTCACTTTATACATCCAACTCTTCTAGCACATTAATTTTGTCTATTTTTATAACACATTACATATAAAAATGAAATAAAAGATGGTCCATTATCAAAAAATTGCACTATGCAGTAGGTATTATATCTTACTTTCATTACAACTGCATAAAAGTATTTTTCTACTGCAATAGTATTTTACGTTACATGTCCGATAGGTGAAGTATTAATGTACGAGTTTTTTTACGGAACGTGCAAATGAGTACTGGAAACACCTACCGGACTTGTATCGTATGATATTTTATTTCATACTGTCGTCCTTTTTGTCATTTTGAGGTATAATTAACTTTTACTGTATAATAATGCAGTGCTCAGAGGAAAAGAAAAGCATTATTTATATTTGCCTGAGTTTTAATTTTACTAAATTAAAGGAATTAAATGTCAAGCACTGATTTAAATTCAAAAACATCCCGGTAAAGTTTGCTAGGAAACAAAATTACAGCATCAGGTACTGTAATATCCCATTGACCGGCCCAAATCAGTGCAAAGTAGATTTATTGGACAGTATGAAATAAGATATGTTTTTAGATGTCTTATTTACCTGAAATTTTAAGAATTATAATGTAAATGAACACTTACCTGATTTTTGACGTCATTAGAAGATGATAACTGTTTCACTTTTATAAGTTGGTGGCGATATATAATAAGTGCTGTAAAGGGCAGCCGGCATATCATAAACGTTATAATGACCACGAACATCATTTTGGCTGCTCTTTTTTTATAACTCACATGGCGGTGTTGAAATTTCCTTTGTATCATTTTTTCATACTTGTTCAACTAAAATAATTGCGGTAATAAAATTTCTTTTGTCAAATGTACTAGTTTACAAATTACATTTTATAATTAAATAGATAAATATAACTATAAACAGAGACATCAGAGACTTAAAATAAACTAATACGTGGATCTTAAGGTATTCTGGAATGTTTTTCTATATAAATTAGGACTAATTTAGTATTTTTAGTATAAATAAAAAAGTAAAGTTGACGAAAAACAGTTTATGAATAACAAATTACAAAAATACTGGAAGACAGTGGCTTGCAGCTTTATTTTGTCTGATTTTAAGCAAAATGTACTTGCTGATAAGTTGGTTAACAAATTTTTAAATGAGTTTGCAAGTTGGTGTCCCATGCATCTGACTTTTCATCATTTGATGATCGATTTAGCAATACCCGTATGATTTAAAACATTTTGAAAGTTTATATATTTATTTTGGCATATTTTAACAGTTTGTCCAATTTATAAAGGTACAATTATGTTAGCTTGTTCAATAATATTTTTTAATAGCTGATGGTTTCGGGTTAATTTTGTATGTTTTCATTTAAAAGATGTATGGCTTTCAGAAACAAAATGAGATCAATACTGCAAAAATCTGTGTCTTCAAACTATTTTTAGATATTGGAAATCTGATGCATGGGACTCCTGATTAACCCCTGGTATGTTAATTATTTCCTTCTCACCTTTATTAAAATAGAGGCGTAACAAATAAGTTGAATTGTCAGTGGCAACCATACCAAAATTGTAATTATAACATACCAATACATATTTATCACTATAGTTTTTTCGGTGCAGTACTTTTCCAAAAAATCTAACCACTTGCGTTCCTAAAATAATCTTCTAAATCATGTTAATTAATTTTGCAGGAGTCATTTACCTTATACGTTCTATATATTACGAAGGGCACTGATAACATAATTCCCACGATCCAAGTTATAGCCATAACAATTTTTGCACCTCTTCTGTTTAGCCTTGTGTCTTTTGGCAAAACTATGGCCGTAAGTCGGTCATATGTAATAGCTGACATACTAATGACACTCGCTATCAGAATAGAACCTACAAATATTTACAGGTTATACCATTGCATGAAAATTTTTGAAAATCTTACATTCCACGGCCGACTCTCCTTGACATCCAATTTTTCCCAGCTGATAGTTTTGGAAAAAGTCATAAGTTAACACTACCCAGGGATCTATTAGAAGGGAGAGTAAGTCAGCCAATGCCATATTTCCAATTAGTAGGTTGGTTGGGGTGCGGATGTGGTGATTCTTGACAAGAATGTATATCACTAGTATGTTGCCGAAAATTCCAAAAATAACAACGGGAAGAAATATCGATGTTTTTACAATCAATTCGGAGGCGTCTTTTGAAATCCATATTATATTGATGAAAGGTGTTTGGGAGGTGTCAATCTGAATGGTTAAAAAGTCGGTATATATTTTTAGATGTAATATGACAACATTTTTGGAACCGCTCAAATCTTGCAGATTTGTAAAGGTTTCAACAAACAATTTTTGATAGATAATTGTTTAGATAACATATTGCCAGGTATTTCAGATAAATATAAAAAATGATGTAGATAGTCTGTAACTTATTTGTGGTGTATTTTGACAATTCATAGTTTGCTTCTTTTGGGATTACACCACCTGTAAAAAACAAAAAGCAGAAAACCAGAAGTATACAAATTAAATATTCAAAGTGTAGTAACAAGGCAAACTTTAGAAGTTTGAATATTTAATTTGTATACTTCTGGTTTTCTGCTTTTTGTTTTTTACAGGTGGTGTAATCCCAAAAGAAGCAAACTATGAATGATGTAGATATATTTTTTCTAACAATTTCAATAAAGATTATAACATATGAGTGGGTACCAATTCTCAATAACATTAAGAGTCTATCCACTAGATTTGACAGGCATTAATACGGGGTCGGGTTGAGAGGTTGGGTAGTCGAAGGGCGGAGACTTACATATTTCCACTACCAAATTATTAAGATTTCGGTAGTGCACGTAAATCTGAAGTAAAAAGGCACATGGAAATAAAGTTAGCCCTTATTGCAACAGTACCGGATTTGTCTTATAATTGCAACAAAATTTCTTTTTAGTGTTATAAATTATATATCACCGGAAAGATCAAAAGATAAACTATATCCTTATAGTCGCAAATTTTTGTTTAATACATGTATTTTAGAGAAAATAATTTTTGAAAATACGCTATTTTAGTACAAGATTGTTTGCCTGGAATTTTAAAAATAAAAAGAATTAACAAAAATTACTACTATAGGGATTTAGATTAAAGTCTTATCTTTCAATACGTTTTTACTAAAAGTTGCTATCTTTTATAGTTTTTTTTATAATTAGACACGAGACGAACGCTGATTTTGGGCTTATTTCGGACTAGCGAATGGACCCTTAACTAGAACTGAAAAAATAAATTTATTTATAAGTAGTGTACCCATGATATGAAGTAGATTATTGTATAAAAAAGGACCTTAAAATGTTTCACAATCCAAAATTGTATATCAACCAGTGTATAAACTTATTTGTGACAGATCTATGATTCATTTAAAAATGTTTTCAAAGAAGCATTACCAGTTGTAAATTAAAAATAAAATATTGATCTGTGGCTCTACAACATACATTTCAGCGATAAATATCAAATTGATATTTCAAAAATCATTGTTAATGATTACTTCCCACAAAATTTACCCTGATGAGCAACTGAGTATCAACTGGAAAAGATGGACATAATGTGAAAAAGCTGGTCATTTATATACTTAGTTTAGAGATTTGTTTGATTTAAACTTCTCAACCAATACAACACAAATAGTTCCATAAATGAGCATGTAATCTAATTACGCATAATTTAATAATAATGGCAAATTGCATGAGGAAAAAAAAATTTCAAACTGTATTGGAAGCAAAATGTAGATGTATAATATTTAATATACATAGAATAACTTGGAATCTCAACCTAATGATTTTTAAGTGCAATTATTATTTTACAATGAATGCTAGTTCTGCGTTCCCATGTAAATTCCTACTAAATTTGAAAATCGGAATATTAACTGACTAATACTGTTGATATCCGGTAGATTATTAATGCTAATTATTGTTAATTGTCCAGGTGGACTATTATCCTACCTAGTGGACTAATTTAAAATTGGCGTTTTGTTTCATATTTCACATAGATACTTCTACATATAATTATATTGAAATATTTTTTTGTATCAAGTTAAAAAATCTATGATAAACTTATTACCTAATGAATTTGTTGAATAATAATTTGCTATCATTGCATTTTACTTATCAACAAAATTTGTATGTTTATCTTATGCATCCTATAAAAAAGTTTATCTGAAAAATCAATACTGCAGTATTAAGTGTAAATGTTTATGTACTGTAACAAGATGTTATGAAGTATTTATAACAGCATTGTCGATTGCTACTATATTCAGAGAACGAGAAGGTAATTCAACAGGTAATGATTTAATCCAATTTTTTCGTATAGAAAATCTGATTCACCTTTACCTTTCAGTTAAAAAAATGTCATCTAAAATATGAAAGTGTTTCATGTTTACACATTTTATGTTTTATACTTACATTGTTCCAATCAATATCGTGAGTGGTCATTTCAGATAACTCACTATAATTTTTAATGGATAAAACAATATTCATATTACTATGATAAACAAACCTAGTCTCCTGCATGTGAAAATCAGCCGCATTTTTCCCAGCCTTATCAATTAATTTAATGGAAACTGGCTCAGAGAAATTATCTACTCTATTTGAATAGCACTCAATGAATGTGTATGCATTACTGGAGGTTTCTTTCAGCCCACGATAGTAAATGAACCATATGTAGTTTTTCTGCTTTGCAAATAGTCTGCTCGTTTGTTGTAATCTGACCAAATATATAACTTGAACGGTGTGCATCACTTTAAGTGTTAGTCATTCTAACCCAAAAGTGTATGACTTGTGTGGGGCAGGTGCGGCATATTATTGTTCTGTAGACTGCATTAGTACCCAGCAATAACATTAGAGGGTAAATGTAATAAGAGTTAACATGGAAAAACTATATAATTCACATTTCCGAAAAATAAAATTGTAAATATTTGTAAATCTTACATATTAAAAATACATTTTACATATTTAATAAAACGCAAAATATAATGCCATTGATGAAACGGCATTAGAAATATAATGAATTCCCTAATGCCACTAAATAATAAGCTGCATCTTTTCTTAAAGAAAAAGACTTACCTCATGTATGGTTGATCTAGAGGTTGTCATCAGAAATAAAAATAAAATGTGAGTACCTCAAAAATTGACAGCAAGTTCTGTGTGTGAAGTGATTGACAATATAGAATGCTATGAAAAACACATCCTGTGGTTTCTGTAGAAGTAAAACATAGCATTATCTTTGTACATCTATTTTATTTGATTACTAAATCAACATTTTTTGAGTATACCAATATTTATTTTATTAATAAATAACTTATACAGTATGCTTCATAGGAAATCGAGTTGTCTGTCGAAAAAAACGAGGAAAGAATGTGCCTTGGGCATATTGGGAATGGGCATGATAAAGTTTTGTAATCGTTTACATCAACTTATACTCACTGGGAGAGATAATATACTTCATTTTATATTTCATAAAAATTCGGCGGTTATACTGTAGTTTATGTCTCCTGCCACGCATGGTTTGTTGTAGATCTTAAATGTCAGTAAAAAATACTTGTTCTTGTCAGTTATTCAAAATAGAAATTTTAGATAGCCATTTTTGTACATTTGATATATATCTACAATACTCACCTAAAGCCTCGCCCTTGCTAACTCGGTATAATAATTGTACAGGGTGAATTAATAGAAAGCACAATTTTTTTATGATAAGTTTGTGTTTTAAATTAAAGATGATGCTGTAATCGTTGTCATCTGAAATTTTGAAATGAAATATATTTGAAGGCGATGCCGAAAATAACTACTCCACGGCCAATGTGCCCCGACTGGCATTGCATTACTTCGGCAGCTCCATAGGAGTCTCCATATCTTTCATCAAGACCAACCATTCAGATACTGACCGGTTTTGAGCTTATTATGTGCTCTCAGAGTGCCATAGGTAGTGGACTCGATGAACGATGCAGCATTGTGATTGCCTAATGGGCATCGTGAATGTTAATAGGGTGAAAAATACACTGTAGTGCCCTCCTCTTTAGGACGTTGCTGCTATCTGTCTGACAATTTGACAATAATTGTCAGAGATAGTAGCAAAAACCTAAAGAGGGCACTACGGTATTTTGTCACCACTACTAATATGAAAAATATTGTTGTATTCATTAAAGTGTTACAGTAACTACATTTTAACTAAGTGTGTTGTCAATAGAGAACTGGTAATTCAATTTTTACTTTATAAAATTGAATAGGTAGGTGTATCATGCCATTTAAACATTTTGTATTGATAACGCCAGTGCTTGTGATGCCATTTTTTATTAAAAACAACAAATTTATCTTGCCAACTTTCTAATTCACAATTAATTCAACGATTAATAGGGGGGGGCTACTTTAGACACACACTGTACGTTAGGTTTACAGTGTGTACTGATTTAGAATCATCAAAATATTTAGCCAAATGCATAATTCACAGCAATTCCGTACTATTCTAACTACTTTTAACAAAAATGATATATAGACCTTATTTTCTCAAGGTATATAGACCTACATATACTTTTTCCCTAACAGTTATTAACTGATTTAAATTTTAAAGCCCCTCTTTGAAGTTCCTGTTGAAACAATAATTGATTTCTGATATGTTTCTAATATTATAGGTATTATATATTATCTATTTTTTTCTTATTTAAATTTAAGTTAACACACGCCAAAACAGGTAGATTTATTTAATAAAATCTAATATTTCATCCCTATTATTTCCTAAAGTAAAATAGTTAGTAAAAAATGTTAAACACAGAAGTTTTTTTAAAATTCATTATAATAAAGAAAAATTAAGTACACAGGACCAGTCAAAAAGCCATGGAAAAACAAAGTTGCTCTTTTTTTAATGGACACCCTGTATATTTTTTCATATTTAGATAGGACGTTCCTTCAGAAAACACTGATATAGGAGTTGAGGGGTCTATCTATAATAATGAGGGTATAACCAAAAGAGTGTGCCGTAAGCGTAGTGTGTTGGAAAAACAACATAAATTGGCTGCTAGACTACACATGCTACAGAGCCTTTGTTCAACCATAATCAGCTAAATCACGTCACCTGCTCGTATAAGGAGCCGGGGCCAGGCGACTTGATTCAGCCAATTATGATTCAACACATTACCTGTATGGCACACTCTTTTGATCATATCTTTCTTATTATAGATATACCCATCAAATTCTACATTAGTGTATTCTTATTCTTAAAGGATCATCCTAAATGTGAAAAAATATACAGGGTGTTCCATTAAAAAAAGAGCAACTTTGTTTTCCCATGATTTTTTGACTGCATCGGTGTACTTACTTAATTTTTATTTATTATAATAGATTTTAAAAACTTTAACGTACGGATTCATCAACGAGGCCTAACGTTAGTCCGACTAGCAAAAGTTACGTGAAAAATTTGCGCCCTTGTTACGCGGGTTAAAATAAAAGGTGTAGTGGGCGGTGCAAAGTTGGTTAGTCCGACTAACGCCTTACGTCCCTTTCATGAATCCGGGTGTAAGATTTTTATGTTTAACATTTTTTGTTAGGTATCTTACTTTAGGAAATAATCAACCGTTTCTATACATATGAGCAACCCTGTATACGATATACTGAAGTTTATCCACATATATTTCTAATGTGAGTTTATTTTGACTTCTTTTGTATATTTTTACAAAAAATATTCTTACTATATATTTTTACTATACTTACTATTAGTGATAATTTTTTTGTACGTTACACTAAAGTAATTTCACCAAGTTACGTAACAAGCAACAACTGTTTTGTCTCGACATATTTTGACTATTAAATGACATCTTGAATGATTTGTTTCCACTTTTTAAGTTTAATAAACAGATAGCAAATGTCAAAGTATCGAGGATAATAACAATCAGAATAGAATCTCATTTTTTAATTTATTTGGAGGTATTGGGTCCATATTATTTGTGAGGTCTGTAGCATCTTGGGATAAACTGATCGTGAGCATTCACAATTCTGATTTGTGAGTTATTTGAAATGTAAATGTGAATTTACATTTCATTTATCAATTTTTTTATGCAATTTTTTTTAACGTTTCTGTCTTTATACCAATAACTGGTTCTTAGGAAAAATTTGAACCAGATAATAAATATTTTCAGCGTGGCAAGTTTGTATTACCAGTAATTGAATATTTCAGTCTGATGGGTAATAAAAGAGTACTGAAAGAATAAAAATTGTAATGTGTTGTACTTTACACTAAAATCTATTACTATTTCACAAAAAAAGTACTTAAAAGTATTCTTAGTATTTTAAACATTTTAGGTAAGAAATGTACCTATATTTAAATTCTCAAAAGAATAAATAACAAGACAAAATAAAAAAAGTTTATTTTACATCCTTGTTATTCATTATACACATACTATAACTATATTAAATTCAATTACCTCAAAATTGAAAACTAAGTAGTATAGCAGCTGTTATCAGCTGAGCTGTGACATAAAAGAATTACTAAAATGTGCAGAACTACGCGGCTTCTTCAGCCTCCATGGGTTCTTCAACCGTGGCCCTCATTTCAGTCTCGATCTGATTAGTACTTTCACTTGTTTCTAATTCAATCAAAACATTATCATCGACATTCACATTCGCACCAGCATGTTGACTCTTCATATGATCCCTAAGAGCAAAAGCCCTTGCATAGGTAGCGCCACACAACCAACAATCGAATTTCAAGTTATTGTCTCTTTTGTGTGTCTCCATGTGTGCCCTAACCGCATATAAGGAAGCAAACGGTCTATTGCATTCAGTGCAAGCAAAAGGTTTAATGTGACTATTTTTATGTCCAGCTAATTGAACGCTCGTTTTAAATGCCTTTGGACAATAAGGGCATTTGTAGGCCCTAACTTCAGAATGGGTGAGTAAATGATGATTGTAAACACTGTGGGACTTGAACCTTTTTCCGCACGTGTTACAGTGATAAGGTCTCGTACCAGAATGGGTGCGCAAATGGAGAGTTAAACAATAGCTAACGCGAAAAGCTTTTCCACAAATTTGACACACATGTGGCTTTTCCCCCGTATGGATTCTCTCATGTTTCACTTTCTCGTGGGGTCTGGAAAAACGCCTGCCACAATACTGACATTCGTACTGCCTTTTCTGGCACTGATTAGTGACATGCTCTTGCAAAGCATGGTATGTCGTAAATGGCTTTTTACAATAAGAGCAAGCAAATTTTTTTCCATTACTGTGTGCTTTAGCATGCATCTCCAAGTTTTCTTTAGTATAGAACTTTCTGTTGCATATGGAACAGTTAAAATTCTCTTCGTGGCTATGTGATCTCATATGTACTTCTTCATATTCTTTGTCATAGGTTTTATTACATATGCTACAGATAAACATGTGACGAACCACTTCTCTGTTTTCCTCTATAGGACCAGTAATGCTGTAGGTTACAGGTGCTTCAGGTGCTTTATCTTTAATAGGATCATGCATTCTTTTATGGAGACGCAAACTTTTACATGATGGGAACATTGTATTGCAAATGTCACACGTATATGGGCCTAATGTAACGATCCTTTTAATTTTGCCCGTAATCTCATCCGTTGTTATATGTGACTTCATATGACCCATT
Organism: Pogonocherus hispidulus; assembly: GCA_963924545.1. Classification (NCBI taxonomy): domain Eukaryota; kingdom Metazoa; phylum Arthropoda; class Insecta; order Coleoptera; family Cerambycidae; genus Pogonocherus; species Pogonocherus hispidulus. The sequence goes on from OZ004698.1 coordinate 9,968,574, forward strand.
AATGACTGGTAATTTAGGAACACTGCAGTACAATGAGTGCACTTGTATTTATTTTTTACTTTTGATGGATCACAAAAATGTTTATTGTAGTGGTCTAAATTGGGGAATTGCAGGAAACATTTAGGACACTGATGAATTTGTATTATAGTTTCTTTATCTTCAACTGCTTCAGCCTCATCTTCTGTGACCTTTCGAATCTTCCCATTTTCAAGAAGATATTTTTCAGTCATTGGGCCACCTTGTTTTTCTTGTTCATTTTTATTCATCCAGAATTTATCTATTTTAACTACTTTTCTTGTATATACTCGACCGTCTTTATCTAAACATTGTTGTTCTTCTATTGTGTTGGAAGATCTGGTATCTTCTGTATATTCAACACCATTATCATATTCCTCTTCTTCATTTAACTCAAACATATTTACTTCAGTATCAGTACCTTCTTCATTTTCGAGAACTTCAGGATTCTGCTCCTCACTTAGAACATTTGTAGTATCTCCACTTTCCTGAAAATCACAAAACATATATTTTGTCATTTACCTATTAACTTTATAAATCATTTAGGTATAAGAATTGAATTGTATTTTTTTTTTTTTTAAGAAAATAGTTACTTTAATGAAAATATGTCAAATATATTACATAAACGACTTCCTCTCCTTCATGATATTTCTGTATGTGTTCTTCAATTGAAGCAAAATTAACATTACACATTTGGCACATGTATAACACTTTTGAATATGGTCCATATTCATCATTTTCAGTTTGCAGATCATCGTCAGTTCTCAACAAAGCTTTTGCTAAAATGCTTTTATGCTCACTAGGGTCCTCTGCCTCAACTTTGGGATTAACTAATTCAACATTTAACTCACTTTCATCATTAGGACATTCAATATTCACTTCTTTTTTTATGTTTACTGATGAAACTAAATTTGCTGGAGGATGCTCTACTTCCTGTTCTTTACACTCTCTACCCAAATGCTCTGCTAAATCCAAAACATTATCACACCTACAGTTACATGCCGGACACATTATATTATCAACCATGCTAAGAATGTGATATTTTAGAGAATTGTAGGATGTAAATTTTTCCTCGCAGCAAAAAGGACAGTTTAAAGACAACTTTCCCATTTTTCTAGGCATGAAAATTAAACAGACCTAATTTTATGGCCCGGACTCCCGTTAATATTGTTTTCCTTAAGAAAACTTTTTAAATATTTTGGTTTTCAAAAAGTAATGTTGAATTATTCTTCTTCGTCCCTTTGAATTGAATAACAAATAACTTCATAGCAAACACAGCATCCAAGACAAGACACTCTTACGAAGTTGGATAAAATGGCGTTAGGTATGAAATTGACAACCCATTTGACTGTTAGAAGTCAGGAATCTGTAATTAACAAGTTTAAAATTATGTTGGTACATACACGTTATTTATTGATTTTATATTTTTTTTAGATTAGTATTGAATTAAAGTTTTAAATCATATTCTAATATTTATATGGTTAGATAAGAAATAATTTCCGCCGCCTGAATAAACGATAGACGAGTCGAAGAATAATAGATGACATAGATTAATTACCCAGAAAATAGATGGCACAAGTGGCAGGATATTCCACTGAACTATTATAGTTCAGTGGAATATTCTCACATCAAATTTTCAAAATGAGTTTGAGCCATATATATATATATTATATATATGGTTTGAGCATCAGAGTAATAAATAAAGGGGAGACCGCATTCCCTATTTCAAAGCATAATGTAAACATGTAACCTCAACCTACTGGATGTTGATAAACAAACAATACATCCTAAATGAAAAGAAATAGATGTTTTTCTTACATAGAACATGCCCGAGAAGCATTTTTAGTTTCTTCCAAACCGATAGATGGTGCTGTAACTAATGACATAAACAAAATCGTACACATCTAGTAGTCTAGTAGTCTAAATTCTAAATCTAAAATATCTACTTCCCGTCGCCATTTTGCCGCGTCGTTTTTCGTTGAAATATAACCTGACATTCAAACATTGAACTTCTCGCCGCAGTTTTTAATGAATTTGCTATGAAAAAAATGCACTAAACTGCTCTGTGTTTGACTTGTTTCCTCTGTAGCTGACAAACTTTAGTCCATTATTATCATTATGAAAGAATATTCTGGAGAGATGTAATAATACAGGTAATGTAATAATAATCAGTTGTAGTAATTAGTGTTTAGTTATTAGATTATTATGTTTTAGGTTTAAAAGAAAAGATGCAAGAAGGTGCATGATAGATGTTTCAGAAGAGCTGCAAGAAAAGATTGTACTTATATTATTCCTTGAAAACACAATAATTACTTTATAACCTTAATAATTTGATAATTTATGAAGTTTTCACAACGTAAGTTTTAGATTATATTAATGTAAAAGTGTTTGTAAAGCTTTTTATAAATTCGTGATAAATATATATAATGTCCCATATTTTTATTTTATTTGTAACATTTCGATTTCATCATAGTAAAAAAAAAAAATTGGTAGAGGTCAAGGATCCTGCAAATATTTCTTATGCAACCAGTTAAACGTTACTTCCATTTTCATTGAAAATATCTGATGCAACCAGTTATAGGTACACCTACTTCCTTCCAAACCGTCTGAGGGCGCAGTTTTAATTCTTAAAATGTCAATATTAAGATAGTTATCTATTGTATTTTTATCTAGGCAATACATAATGAACACACGATGGTCCCTGATCGTATCAGCGTAGTGGCGTATCAAGCTATATCACGGAAATGCTTACAATATACATAATTATATACAAAAGTTAAGTTCAAAAACACAGTTTAAGAACACATAAAACACTCGGCTTCACCAATTTTTTATTTCAAAATAATGGCGTTACTTGCTATATTAGGTTAATACCAGGCAATGTTGCCACTTCCGGCGCTTAATATCGCTAGAAATTTCAATAATGTATTGATGGATATGGAGAGCCTATAGTTATAACACAAGTCACAAAAAAATAGTGGGTGGCCTTAAACATATTACAATGTAACTAATTTGTAAATTGATTGAGGTCAAGAATGTGGTAGATCTTTACATGTTAATCAATGAAAATGATGACGGCTGTACCTAGCTATAAAAATAAAAAAGTAACTTCGGCATCAATGTCAAGGACGTTGCAGGGACCGATGTTTGTAAATAATACATTTACCTCTAGGCTTCACTTTAGAATGTAAATAACGGTCTCCCCTTTATTTATTACTCTGATGTTTGAGCTTAGGCACCGGTCTGAGGATTTCAAAATTTATTGAATTGAATTATTATTTCTCTTAACTTGAAAAAGGTCTGTCTACTTACGTTATACCTACAAAAAAAAATGCAAAATCCAACTGAAAAATTACCATTGAATTGGCGAAGGTCAAGGAATTTATATCTTATATGAATTTTGTGATTTATAATTTATACCTAGGCTAGGTAGGTATACTAATAACAGAGACTTATACATCTTATAAGTCTGCTAATAATTAAGGTCTGTAGGTATAATGAATATGAATAACTATAATAATATAATATTAATAACTATATGATGAATATGAATGAGTATAATAACTATATGATGAATATGATTAATGAACTGAATCGTATGTAATAAAAATTAATAAACTAGGTATATCCACTCCAATCAAGGAATTTATATACCTATTATAAATTCCTTGACTCCAATGCAGAGCACAGTTCCAATAAATATAATATATAATTATATACTGTATATTATGTTCCAAAAATATATATGACAGAGTTCGTTCATTATAGTAGGTAGGATATAATCCAAGTGCCCATATCTGCATACATGCTCCTATATTATAATGAAAGATGAGACTATTTTTAATTAGAAAGTAGGAATTCTAAACATATTTTGCATATTCGAGTGCATAGTATCATATACTGCTTTATATTGTTTTTTGTTTTATTAATTAATTTTCTACTTATTATGTCTCTTATAATATACAGTGCGTCCAAGATGAAAGGAACAAATTAGTTTAAAATTTAGGTAATTATTTTGTGGAAAGACGCTCGGACATGTTGATTAATATTTTTAGTTGTGGATTTTTTGACATTCGAAACTTGTATACAGGATGTCTCAAGAAGAATATATGGATATTTATATGTTCCATTAAAACATATTTTAATGGAACACCCTGTTTATTATGCCATTTTTTAATTGTACGGTAATATCTGAACACTTTTTGTATAATATACTAATTATCTCTAAAATCAGTGGTTTTCATAATAATAAAATGTTTGAAAGTTGATAAATGGAAAAAAAATTATATTGTTTTAATCATAAAACATTTATTTAAATAACATTTTTTGCTTTATAAATAAATGTTCAATGTTTTGTTTTAAAATGAAACGTAAAACTGACAAAAATGACACTGACAAACTCAATGCCGGTGATAGTTTGCTTTTATTGTCACAAAATACTACATCAAAATAAGTAGTCTAGAGGTCAAGGAATGAAAAACAGTTAATACGAAGAAATTGTTTGTTTATGATAAAATTTGGGATACCAGGTAGTTTTTGTTGGCTTTTAAAAAAATGTTCATTCATTCATTCAATATTGTATTTTTCAGCCATTACGTTGGTCCCCTGATTGTGCAACTTTGCCCCCTTTAACCGACTTCGTATTTCTTACCATTTCCAAAATCCTCATGCATAGACCCGAATTTGAATCAGCCTGTATATATGCATATAACCATTTAGAGAATAAATAATTTATATAATCCATAAAATTAATATATTTTACTGCACAGCTGTGGCTTCATGCATCTATAGTACTGCATGTAAACGATAATATAAAAACTCTAATGGCTTTTCAGTTTCCTGTTTATTATCTAATAATTCTAATCTAATGAAGTTGATTTCATCACGGAAACAGATTTATAACTTACTTTTGTCATAATAGCACATATCTATGATTTATAAATGATGGTTTAATATTTTATTTTTATTTTATATCAGGTGGCATATTCCAGAGTATTTGATGAGTAACTATAAACTATGTAACTATAAAAATAATATGTAGGCATGTGAAATTATTTTTTCTCTAAGCGTATAATATACTTACATTGTATTAAACAAGTCAAATTATAGAAAAGGCCTATTATTGTTTTACTATACTTCATACATGGTCTTCATGACTATGCTTTTTGTAATAGCCATTTGCATTATGAATACATAAGTTAAGGTTGAGGATAGTTTTTCCTACATGCAATTTATTGTTGTTATTAGTAATAGATTTAAGATACAGTACTATTTCTTGTATTAGTAACACAGGAACCTCAAGATAATCTTTTAAAAGATAATATGTATGGCTTTCAAGCATAATTTGCTTGGCTGAATAAAATGACGATATTTATCCTTGATGATACTTTTCACACACACATCCATACTGCCATTTCTCTACTTGAAGCTTACGCCTTAGTGATACACTGAGAGAATTGGAAGTAGTGTTGCCAAATGTCTGGACATTTATTTTTGAGAAAAGTCCAGTCATTTTCAGGATATTTATTTGGACATATATTGGACATTTATGAATTTAGCTGTAAATAGTGTCATAATCTTAGTTTTCTCCAGATCTTTAAAATGGTGTGTCAAACATTACCAAGGAAATTGAAAGAAAACAAAAAATGACTATTTTAAACAAACACAGACATTTATTTAAGCGGACATTTTCTTGACATTTTCAATATGTCCTGACATTTTTATAAATCCAATAATGTCACAATTTCACTTAGTGACAAAATTTCAATTTCAAACAAAAATTCAAATAAAAATGAATAAAACAAAATGTAATGCACCAAAGTGTTAAGATACCATTTATTATTCAGTAGGGTAGGGTGGGGCAGTTTTGTACACATTTTTTTAGTGTTAATTTTTTTATAGAATTTTTAACAATTTAGGATTTTTGGCTGTACTAATCAGTAGCTACACATGCTGGTTGTTAATGTTCAGATTGAAATTGAGACTATTTAGGTCTAATATAAAGAAAACTGGTGTTTTCTCGAAGTGTGCATTTGTCCAATTGTGCCCCACGATGGGGCAGATTTGGACAGGGGTGGGGTTCAATTAGACAAATGCAAGAACAAATTATTGAATGTTATAATTAAAAAATGAAACATTAAATTTTAGGTACGATGATTGCCTTGCAGTGCCTCTATTTTCATTTGGTGGTGGAAGTTTTGCCACAATGTCCTCCCTTGCAATAACACTGACATCATCCACGGCAGGGTAATAAAATCCACAACTTGGTTTAAACTTTAAAAATTTGACTGTTATTTCGTTGTAATTTGTTTCTTCTATACGACCCACGAAGTAAATGATTTTTTTCTTTGTTGCAAATTTCACCAATACAAAGTCACTGACAGTAACTTTTTCGTCATCCAAAAGCTCATTAATATCCTCATATTCACTATTCATATCTATATCAGAATCTGAGCTTATTTCTAAAATATCAACATCCGAATCCGAAGAACTGGAATAGATTGGCTTTTTCTTTAATTTTTTTATGTTTTTTTCTGGAACAGTTTTAATTTGACCACTTATTTTTCTTTTTACAGTTGTGGATCGTCTAGCTTCTTGTTCTCTTTTTTTGGCATGTTTTTTGTTTTCTTCTTCCTCTATTCTCTTCATTTCTGGAGTACTAGTAAAAATACAGGATTTGCCCTTTTTTCTACCTCGTTTATTGCCCTGCTTTGGCTGTAAAATAGGAAAAGGTCGAATTTCTGTGAGAACAGCATCGACAACTTTTAATTTAGTTTTCGGGGACTTTGTTGTTAAACCATAAGAAATTTGATTGAAAACATTTGTTAAAACTTCTTGCATTAAGTCTGATATCATTTTCAAAGTGTTGACTGTCTTCACAACTGAAGTATCAACACTACTGTTAAAAGCTTGTTTACTTGCGGATGGCTCACAATGACTATCTAGTGGTGTGCTTGTGGATGGTCCATAGTTACTAGCTAGTTGGATGCTTGTGGATGATTCACAGTTACTAACTAGCTGTGTGCTTGTGGATGGTTCATAGTTACTAGCTACTTGTGTGCTTGTTGATGGTTCACAGTTACTAACTAGCTGCGTGCCTGTGGATGGGCCACAGTTACCATCTAGTTGTGGATTGGTAGATGGTATGTAGCTGAGCACTCCTGAAAAATCAGTGTCGTCAAAAATAAGGCTGTTTACTGGCCAAATGCCTGTTTTTTCGAAGGCCTTAATGATGTTACTAGGAGTAAATGATAGCAAATATGGTTGCGACGTCAATTTTGCAATTTCGTAAATAGTAATTGGTTTGCCAGGATTGGTCAAAATAAAATCATTGAACGAAGTCTTACATCTGGATTTAAACGGACCATAGAGACATATGTCCAGAGGCTGCATTCGATGGGAGCAGTGCGGCGGAAAACTTAACATCACTATGCCGTTCTCTCTGCAATAATTAATTGCGTCAAGGGAAATGTGGGTTTCGTGATTGTCCAACAATAGGAGAATTTGATTATCAGAAGTGCTGTTCATATGTTTTTTAATATGTTGAAGTAACTTTACGAATATTTCTGCAGACATCCAGCCAGATTTCGTTGCATTCCCGATTGCACCAGGTACACAACCATTTAAATATTGGTCTTTCATTCGCACTCGTGGAAAAACATAACAGGGTGGAATTGCTACACCAGTGGCAGTAATAATTCCACAAAACGTAACAAGTGTCCCTCTTTCCGCAGAAACACATTGGCCGACTTGTTTCATTCCTCTTTTGGCGATCATTTTTGGTGCTTGCAGAACTGTAGATATACCACTCTCATCTGTATTAACGATGCGGTCAGGAGAAAACTTATATTTCGACATAACTTCCGCATAATTTTTAAAAAACACCTCCACATTCGTTTTGGTAAAACCAGATGTTCGTGCTATACTAATATTTTCTGGCTTTCTATACAATAGTTGTGGGTGGCGTTTTATAAAGGACCGCATCCATTCGATACCAGCCACCTGATTTTCATCCCACAGAGCTGGATATTTATTATTAAGCTTCTTTGCATATTGGAACGCTAACGATCTTGCATGTTGATAAGTGAGTCCGAAGTTCATTGAGGATGCCTTTAGCATGTATTTTTCTAATTCTGCTTCCTCTGTAGCAGAAAAAACTTGCCGAGATGCATATTTGGAGACAGTTCTGTTGTTCATTACTAAATGATCACTGTCATTTCCAGAGTCTGATCCATTTTCAGACCTCGCTCTCTTTACATGAAAATGAAGAGTTGACTTGTTAATGTTGAACATTGCTGCTGCATCTCGAATTTTTCTCTTGTGTACGATTACTTCATTTACAGCGTTACGCAAATCATCGGAGGAAATGTTAGCTCTTTCTGTTTTACGTTTATACTTTCGCACCATTCTGTAATAACAGAAAAATTTTATATGTGGGGGCACATTTGGACAAATTTTAAATAAACATATAAGTACCGCTTTATTTTGATTTTAATTGTAGAAGCACTGTACTGTTTTTATAAACTGTAAACTACTCTCAGCTGATTACATGTTTAGTAAAAAATCAAGTGGAAAGAAGTTGCGCTCTGTATGAACCACATTAACAATAAGTAGGTAGTTAATTGCCAAAATACTGTTTTTTCATCTTATTTATAATAATTGGTTTATATAATTGCTGTTTTAATTTTTTTAAACATATATTATGACTAATAATATAAACCTAATCAATTTTTGATTTTTTATAGCTATGGGGCACTTTTGGACTAGTCTAAATCTTCCCCACCATACTTGTCCAAATGTGCCCCACATGCGAGAAAGATCCGGATAAATATATGGCGATAAATGTCCGGACATTTTCGTTGTGTCATGTCCATAAATGTCCGTGTCCGGATATATAAATGTCCGCCAACACTAATTGGAAGTAAAAATAAATTAAACATAGTACTTACAAATAAAAGGTTTATTACAGGAAAACTTAAACCAATAACATAGAAATTACAAATGGTTAACAATTTCTTTTGCATATACTCAGAATTACAGTATTATAACATTTGAGCTGTCGTGTGGTGCAACATCTTGTTGATAACCTAAACAGATCAAAAAGGAATTGTAACAATACAATTTATACAAAACAGATTCAAATAATAAAACAAGAAATCTTTTTTTAAAGTCTTTCAATCTAACAAATTACATTAATAATTTATACATCATTTGTGGTGGTTGTCGATCATTCCCATTCGGTTGTTCCGGGTGGTTTTGAGGTTAAGTCATATAAAACTCTAGAAATTCCCGGCACCTGAACTACTTCCTGTACCATCCTTTGTACCACCTAAAAATAAATAATTGTTTAGCAAAAAGTAAGATGACAAAAATAAAATAAGTTTGAGAAGAGAAATAATTATAATACTTTAGTAACAAGGGTAATCTGAAATCGCAAGGTGTTTTATAGAAGTCATTTGCGCATACTTGAAATTTGTCATCGTGCAACATTACTTGGAACAAACATTATTTTCATTTTTATAAAACAAAGAAACACTGTGTCGAATTCTAACTGGGTAGGTACTCACTTCGACGGGCAATTGTTTTCCAGGTACAGCAGGTGTACCCGTCATGAAGTCAAGCGTGCAGAAGGGCCTGAGGACTACGGATCTTTGACATGAGGGAATTCTTAAAGCCTGATCCCTATCGAAGTGTAGAGGAATAAGAATCACAGGCATTTGACTCACTGAACCCTGATGTCCACTATTATGTAGTACCTGAAATTAAAAAAAAAATAAAATAAGTATAGTCATCCTGAATAAGGCAATAAAGGGTTCTTTGATACATAGAAATTATAAAAAATATAGAATGCTTTTATGAAAATGGCCGTCCTATGGAGAAAACGTAACTCTAGCAACTCTGTATAGGTAGCTCTGGTCACACTAGCATCTAGCTCGCATTAGCTGGCGGGTGGGAAATTCAAAATTAAGTAATTTAACATGTGACCAAGATTATTTGCAACACTTGGAATTTTGTCATAATATTCACCCATTCGCAATTATACTAAATAATAAAATAAATACTAAATGGCAGGTTACATTACATTATTATTAATAGTAGAATAATCCTTACCAAAATTTTAGACAAATTGAACTCTTAAAGCCGAAATTTGCACAAAATTGTTTCATTACCCAAAGGCCATTTATCTCACTATAAACTAAAACAAAATAGTTGTTCAGGGAACACAATAAAATATAAAGAATGGTAATATTTATAAAAAAAAAAAACCGGTAAGAACAACAAATACACAAATGTGGAGGCCATGAAATAAACAAGAACAATTAACACAGGCTGACAGCTGACAAATGTCAAAGGTTCCTAACTTAACACTTAATTGGGATTAAGCACTACCAATACTTACAGGGTTGTGTTCCATGGTGTGGTGTAAAAATTCCCAGAAAATTCCCTAAAGTCACGTTTTCTCGTGTTCTGCATAGAGTGGCTATTTTTGGATGTCATATAATGGATTTTGGCATTCTATATTTTTTATAATTTCTATGGAAAAATACCAATGGAGTATGTATTTTTAAAATGTGATCATTTTTCTAAATTGTTGATGATTTTATCATATTTGTACAATAAATTGAGAAAATCATATGGCAAAATAATGCACTAATAACTTGTTCCAGAGGCAATAATGCAGTAAAAGTACATCTGATTGTATCAAAATTTTCTTATAGTCTACTGAAGCAAAACAGTATCTGATGATACATTATTTTGCTACAAGAAATTTTTAAAAAAGTTTAGGTCTGATATTTGGACGTTTATCGAGTATATTCGCGATTCTTGCTAAGGAATGCACTACCTACTGGCGGCACGCACAACTAACGCATGGTCATTTGGTTCAGTTTTGCGTATGTATTTCTATTGTGAATTTTGAAATATCCATTGTTATGTTAGTTAATTGCTTTGATTAGATATGAATCATTATTGTTGTGAGCGTCATTGTTCCTCTTGGACAAAGAAAAACCCCGAGATGAGTTTCATACTTTTCCAAAAGCGGGAAAATCTGGAGCTATCGCGGAAACTATAAGTTGGGTATTACAGAGTTACAGGAGACAAGTATGGATAAAGAAGCTAAAGAACGCAGAGTAGAGAGTGTGCTCATCACCTTTCTCTAAGGATGACTCTATTTCCATAAAGGTATTATGCCATATGCCCAATAAAGAATTTGACATATTTTGAGATTAAGTTTCATTTTCAGATTGAACGCTCGAAAAATATTTAAATCTATTTTAATTTTATATCACTACTTACCCCTTTCAAAATAGTTTTACAAGCTTTTTAATTGGTTTAAAGTTCTCGACAACAAATCTTTGATGAATACAGTTTCAAACGTCAGTGACCGTAGGTTAGTATAGGTTACTGCCATTTTGGCGCTACGATCTTAAAATGAATCGCGTATACATAAAAAAACAAACAGGAAACCAGAAGTATTTAAAATGAAGACTGAAATTGTAGTATCAAGGCAAGTAAGCTAGACATTATCTACAAGAAAAATAGATTTTAAGATAGTTGGTGTCTTTTCCCCTCTAGATGAAATCATGTAGAAGCATTTTCTGAAGTTCCAAAAAATTCTGAAGACCTTCTAGTTTATAACTTTTTATATGAAATGAGTGGTCTTCACTGTAAGACCTGTAAACCACCGAGGAGATCTAATAGATTGAAATGGTTATCTGATAGCTTGATCTTATGGTGCAGTGACCGACATTCATTTGGTGATGGTGCATACACCTCTGTCTATATACTTATGTTATATGTATAAACGATATCTTCAAGAACTGGCACCTTTTTGTTTGTAAAAATATAAATTTGTCCTTTACGCCTTCTGCATATAAAATAGTTTCATATCAGAAAATGTACAGTAGTTAATTTCATAAAAATCAGCCGATTCACCTTTTTGCAAAAATACTGTAAATAAATACTGTAATGGGGTATTTTCCTTCAATCGAAGTTAAAGTGGAAACCTGTATTTTTATAAAATATATTTTTTTTTTTATATTTATTAGGATAAAAATTATTAAGATTGAATCGGTAGAAAATTTTTAATTCAATTTTGAAATTTTATTCTATATTCGTGACGTCACTAAGTGAAAACTAGGGAATATGTATCTATAAAGAGGCCACACTGATAATATGTGGCTAGTTTCAGTTTGTAACGACGAGAAACGACAGTCGACATTTCGATAATTGACATTTGAAAATCCCTGTTTGTGTTTGGCTTGACAACTTGACGTGTTGTATTGTTGTTTTCTTGTGAAGTAAACTTTTATTAAACATGGAGCAAGGTTTTGTGCTAAGTCCGTCAATTTACCGGTTATAGATCCTTTTAAGATAAAGATCCTATAGATCCTTTCAGAAATAAAAGGGATAAAAAATGTAAGGTTAGTATGTAACTTAACAGTATTACTGCAAAGTTGATTAAACATATTCAAAAATTACCTTTACAAATTACGATGTTTTTCTATTACTAATAAATACACTTGTAATCGTAATCAGTCACAAGCAGAGACCAAGGATTGTTAACTATTTACAGGATTGCTCGATCGCTCAATTTTGTCATCCGCCTTTGTGACGTCATCGAAGATATATGTAATGGAATTGTCAAAATATACCTATTTTGTGTTTGTTATATTTCACATTTGCAAGAGAATTTTCGTATTTGAATGATTATTAGTATTATTATTTATTAGAGTTTGTAATAACAGTATAAAGTGTACCTATTTTTACAAGTTCTAGATCTTTGGATCTTTGATGACGTCACAATTATTATGGATTACATTGTAGTATAGGGATCGAGCAATCCTGTAAACAGTTAACAATCCTTGGGCAGAGACAACAATTCACAGGTAAAAATATAAACTAAAAACAATGTCTCATGTTTACCATGATGTTTACCCTAACCAAACAAGTCAAACATAAACAAAAGTAAAGTGGTCACGCAGTGACACCAACCACACAAATAAAAATATCCTAGAAATCACTAAAAAATGGCGCAAATTTTAAATTTTCGCTTAGTGACGTCACATAGATATCGCGCACAATAAAAAAATAATTTATGGACTTAAATGAACCCAATATTAAAATTCCAGAAATACGTATCTCTTCTTTTTCCAACTACTTTCCATTGCCGATGAAAAAAAAAAATAGGAAACACCCCATTGCTTAAATCTACATTATACCATCATAAGAAAATATACTTACACCTGTAGCCACATCATCACACTGACGTAGAGTACTAAGGACATTACTGGTGAGATAGGTGGGTGTGACATCGGGAAGGGGCTCCTTGACGATTCCGCCGAAAACGTAACACACCCGATTGACATTACGGCATATTCTGGGTATAAGGCAGGATAAGAACATCATATCGTCCCAGTCTGGTTCTCTCTCACTTGAAATACCAACGACATAACTGTACGAACGGCTATCGCCTTGAACGCCTACACTACGGATTGGCAGTAATGTGGCAGCCAACTTCTGTTTGCTCGATATCCGCCGCAATACAGCCCTGAAAATTAATATGACACAAGGCTGTTAATTGTATTATGACATTGTTAATTTTTAAGTTACCTTACCCAGTATTCATATGTAAGGAATATAATTTTTTTACTAAAATTTACATCAGTGATTTTAAAAGAAATATAATTTTTACAATTCCTTAAGTGAAATAAAACTTGGTCAGATGTCAAATGACACCCTTGCCTTGCACTCTGCAAAGAATAAAAAAAAATAAAATAAAAAGTAGTGTTAATTTTCCGGGAAAATATAATCGGGAACATTTTCCGCTAAATTATAGAAAATTTTCCCAACCCTGTTTCAATAACATGTTTGTTTTTGTTTATTTATTCCTCCGTACACTACAGCGAACCAAATAGTACCTACATAACTTAAAACTAGTTAATTTAATGCAATATAAAAACACAATAAATAAAGAGACACAAAGTTATATACTATTACATGAACCCTAAACTCTAGGGAGAGAAACTACCTTTGTCTTTAAAAGTATTGAAATTAGTATCAAAAATGTCGAACGAGTTAAAAATATTATTAAAACTACAAGCCATATGATCTGCTATAGCTGTGAATCCTTACTCATTTCTGTGTGCTCGAACATAAAAGAAGTTCCCTGGTTTTGTGTTTCTAGGGGGCACTTTCAAAGAAATCAAGGAAAACAAATCACTACAATAACTTTTAAACTTTGAAGCCCGCATAACTGAATTCTAACAGCTGAAGTTACATTTTCATAGGGAAAATGAAGTTTCCATAACAGATATTTTGCAAATTTACTTTGAACTCTCTCAAGTCAATGAATATGACATGCATGTATAGGGGACCAAATGAAAGTATTATATTCAAGAATACTCCAATCCAAGGAAAAGTATAAAGATTTTAATGGGTGTGTGTCATTAATATGGAAAGTATGCCGCCTTATAAAGCCCAACATTCTAAAAGGTTTTAAGGTGATAATACATGTTGTCAAAAGTGATATAGATCATTAACTGTAGTGACACAATTAAGAACCGAATCGTTAATGTGATAATTGTAAACTATAGGATTATGACATCGATAAAAACTTATCATAAAACAGTTAGCGATATTAAGTTTTTTATTGCACCAAATAACAAGATCGTCAGCATATAAAAGACAACTACTGTAATAAAAAATTTTTACTACATCATTAATAAAAAGTAAAAACAAGACTGTCCTTATATGTGAACCTTGAGGAACACTAGATAACACAGATTTCACGTGATATATAACCACCAAAATTTACTCTTTGATGTCTATTATTTAAGTAGGACTTGATCCAAGAAAGGTAGTTTCCCTCAATAGTTAGTAGTTTTTCTTCTTTGGGTTTCTTTTGATAATTTTTTTTAAACTGGTTTTAAAAAACTGTCAAACAGGGCTCATGTCATATCGCGGTCACAAAACTGAATTTTTCAATATCTACATTAAAATTTTTATTATTGCTTTACTATTACTTGCTACTTATTACTTGCTTAGTAAGTATTAAATAAAATTTTTGTTTTTTTGTGCAAAATTTTAGAGTCATAATATTAGCCAGTAGATTATTAGCACTAATTATAGTTAATTGTCTCAATATACAGAGTGCGGCATAAGTTCCGCCCCCATTTTGCACGAAAAAGCGAATAATAGAAAAAGCGAATAAAATGTAATTTAATGAGTATGCTACAGAAAATAAGATATTTACAGCTTAGAATAAGTTTATAACAAGTGTTCAAATTGGTGACCATCTTGGTCAACGCATCTGCGGCACCGTGTGACGACAGTTTGGCACGTACGACGGAACATTTCGTAATGTTCCCTGATGTTGTCGAACTCCTCCTCGATGATTCTTCTCAACTGCTGGACTGTTGTTGCTCGTCTTGCGAACACTCGATCCTTCATCAGGCCCCAGAGAAAAAAGTCGCAGGGTGTTAAATCGCAAGACCTCGCTGGCCATTCAATTTCCCCACGTCTTCCTATCCATGCTCTGAAGTGATCATTGAGGAATTCCCGCACAATTAAAGCGTAATGTGGGGGGGCACCGTCTTGCATAAAGTGGATAATGTGGGCCAAATCTGGGTCAGCATCCATTTGACCTCGTAGATCCTCTAGAAGTTCCAGATAGGTTTCTGCAGTCACAGTGGCATCAAAAAAGTAGGGACCAACTAGTCCGTCAGCATGAATGCCAGCCCATACGCTGACGCCGGGTGCATTAAGTTCTTGATGAATGGTTACGTGGGGGTTTTCGGTGGTACAATAGACAGAATTGTGTCGATTGATGGTACCGTTCAATTTAAAAGTGGCTTCGTCACTCCATAAGATCGAGCGGTAGAATTGATTGTCGTCTTCTTGGCAACCGATAAACCACTCACAGAATTTCAAACGCCGATCGTAGTCATCCTCATGAAGCGCGTGAATTAGGCGAGGACGGTACGCACGGTAATTCATACGCTTTAACATTCGACGTATGGAACGATCCGAAATCTGCAGTTCTCTCGCTAGCCTTCTAGCGCTGACGTTCGCCTCTTCGACGTAGGATAGCGCCACGGTTTCCATATTCGCTTCAGTCGTCATGCTATGAGGACGACCCGCTCTCGGCGCATCAGCAACGGAGCCTATTTGCTGGAATTTCGTGTACAGTCTCCTCACATTACGACGGTTTGGGAATTGTTACGTGAATTCTTCGCGAAATTGTTTGGAAATGCGCATTATTTCTTATGTAATACGTTAACAGGAAAATTTGTTCTTCCAGCGTAAATTTAAATCCACCAGCTTGCATTTTCAAAATGAATGAACGTATGGACAACAATAATATACCGAACACCTTGCCACAATCGTTTGAGAACGCAAACTAACGAGGCCGAAGTTGTACTGCACCAGATTACGTCGCGCTGTAAGAACCTGATAGTGGGGCGGAACTTATGCCGCACTCTGTATTATGTTCGACACATCACCATTTATATGTTTTATTGAAGGGGGACACATTTTTATATTATTGACACTTATACAGGGTGTTCCAAAAAGGAGAGGTTTTCCACAACTTGTATTTTTTAAATCGACAACCTTGCGTATTTTTACAGGTTTGGATAGAACATCCTCCCACAAATACATTGATATAGGGGTTAATGGATATAGTTCTGATGGTGAGGGAGATATAACGCACTTTCGTAAATTCAGCACAGTTTTATGATGGATGACGTAACTGATGGATGTGGATTTATGCTGGACATGTGATTCCATCAGAACAATTGATAGTTAGGATTAATTTACGAACTGAAGTTAAGTTTAATGATAGATGGAGACATGCGCATAATCGACCATTTCATGAATCTCTTGTTGAGTAAGAAATACTGTATATTTTGTCTACCCAACCAAAATATCCACTGGAATTTGTTACCCTCCATTGTGACTAACAAATCTACTAGGTACTTTGTGCTTATTTTTATGCTTTTATCAAAATTGCATTCCTTAAACCAAACAAAAAACAACATACTAACCTCAAAATTAATGATATGACAGTTCCCCCTCTTTCTTCCATCATAAAATTTGAAATCCATCATAACTATTTAATGATGGAAGTGATGGTTTTCTGATGGAACATCATACAATTTTGTGCTTAATTTACGAACAAGATTGACAGCCCATCATAAAGCAATTGCTGAATTGCTGAATAGGCATGGACTCATGGTCTAATTCGATACAGAATAGGGACGAAGTGTAAATACTTAATACATAGCGGCACAAACGTTTGCACATAGAAAAGTGATGCCGCTTACGCATTACTATTGAACAGAACTATAAATTGTCTGTTCCATGTTGGTTCCATGCTTCTCTATTCGATGCTACCACAATTCTTTACGTCGGATATAGTTCCGTCTTTGTTTAACGGATTAAAAAACGAAGAGCGAGATATGCAACCTATGCAACAAAAGTCAAGAGTGTCTAGAAGATCGGACATGCGCATTTCACACACATCCAAGTAGTTCATCGCAGCCTGACATAAGCGTAGTACGCGGGAAATGCTGTAATTTGTGTCTGGACTGCATATATTAATTGGTGAACTTGGTGATGTGTTACTTAGTTTATTTAGTGTTCGAAGAAAAGGATTTTATGGAAGCGATCGAGGGAAGCGAGGAAATTCGTATGATAAAAAATTTCTATGAGCGATTAAAAGCGCGTGATAAAAATTTAAGTGTAGTGGATGCGGCGGAACTGTGTAGTGAATTAACAAAAGTCTCCGTTCGTAGTGTATTTCGTGCAATAAAATATGGAGACACAGACTCCATTGTTCTGGCAGAAGACAGCGATTTGCCCAAACTCTCGTATAAATTGCTTATAAGGACAATGCATGAAATGAATTTCAAATATTGCAAACGGAATCGGAAGAGTAGGTATACTTATAGAGAAAAATGAGATTGTGACATGGAGACGAGAATATTTGGAGAAAATAAGAGAATTTCTTGCTTTAAATAGAAAAATATATTATATGGATGAGACATGGTTAAATGAAGGATGTGTAGACATGTGTTGTGTTGTGTATTGTAGTGTAGTGAAATGAAGTGAAGTGAAGTGAAGTGTTAAATAGTAAACTTGCTCCGGAATGTGATTAATCGCGTTTTCCGTGGCGGCTGTGGGTTGGTGTTGGGCCATCAACACTTAAAAGCGTTCTTTTAATATCTGTGGCAATATTCATCAATTTCGTTCGATGTACAACCAATCTGTAAGGTGAGTTTGAAAAACAATTCACAATTTCTATAACACCGTTCATGTTGATATTTTTTATATTTATTTGACATTATTAGCACCTTTCCAACGATTTTTGCGTACGCCTATGGAATTACAGTCCCCACCACAATTTATTACATCACGCGGTAATACGTAACTGCCTATTATTTTAACCAACGGGTGTAGGCTACAAAGAATACAAAGTCTTTCTCCAACACATTGCTTTTTTGGTAACCGTTTACCGTCATATATCCCTCACTATTAGTTCCATAAAATTCTATATCAATGTGTTCGTAAGAGGACGTTCTATCCAAATCTGTAAAAATATTGTAACGTTTGCTTAACCTCCAAATAGATTTAAACTCGAACTCTCCGGCAAAACAACAATAATCTTTATTGCCACTAGATATAACTCACAGATATAACTAATCACAACTGTCAATTATATTCAATCTTCACGTTGACGTTTCACTGTATCGCGCACGAGCTTTCAGATTGAACTCTCTCCCTCAGTTGAATCTGCGGGTATTTATATATTTTTTAAGCTTCTGGAGAGTAGCTTTTCTAGTAAGTAGAGAGTAGTAGTAAGTTCGAGAGTACTCTTTTCTAGTTCCGGATTACAATGGAATGATTCTATCACTGAGACGAAAATTCGAGATGAGAAACTTCAACCCAAAGATTTTACCAATATTAAAGTACAAACAATAAGAACTAAATTAACGAAATAGATAAGCTTATAAACAAGGTAGGTGAGCTTCCGTAACAATATACAGGGTGTTCTATTTAAAAAATACAAGTTGTAGTAAACCTATCTTTTTTGGGCACCCTGTATAAATGTCAATAATATAAAAATGTCCCTGCCTTCAAATAAAAATTGACCTGTCCAAGCATTTTCCTCGAAAACCAATCCTTTGACAGATAATCGGGGATGAAGCTTTTCAATGATTTACCATGTATATATATATTTTTTTTTTTTGGGATTTTACAAATATAAAAGTAGACGTTTATGAACCAATTTTCTACGTATTAAGTGCTATCTTGTACTCTACAGAAAGTAACTGTTGTGTAACCTTACCTCTCGTCGTCATTTGTCACTCCCTCCACTCTGTTCAACAGAGCGTGTTTCTTTTGCAGCATTTGGTCAAACTCCACAATTATTTTCACTAAAACTTGCGTCTCGGAGAAATCCCTCTCCATGTAAGGTTCCTCGGCACACAAGACCCTTATCGCCAGACCGGGACCTGGGAAAGGATGCCTCATGACTATTTCATGAGGTAAACCAAGGTCCCTGCCTATCACTCTCACCTCGTCCTTGTGAAAATCTTTCAGAGGCTCCACTACTCTGCCTGAAATAATTGTACAGATATAAAATATAATTGCATCTTTCAATCACCGAGTGGTTTAAAATGTCAAAAATTGAACGAGGATCAAATACACAAATATAAGTAACACATAGAAAATGGGCTAATTGAGCCTTCATATATCAATATGAAGGCTAAGTAATATTGTCACGGTTAGTACTTGGAGGATGACAGAGCAAGGAAGATCTGTGATACCTGCCCGCATCTTTCACGAATTTAGGCGAGGTTTTGTGAAAGAGGTACCATCCCTCCGATATGATGTAAAGCTGGAGGTCCCTTGTCTATCAGAAGATAGGCAAGTAAAAAAACTCTACTCGACTACAAAAGTAGGGATTTGGCAAAAGCAAAATTTCCAGGTTCAGGATACTCGTATATCATCTCCTGACGTCGGTGATTGGTCAATGGGGTATTTTCCTTCAATCGAAATGAAAGTGGAAACCTGTATTTTTATAAAATATATTTTTTTTATATTTATTAATATAAAAATTATTAAGATTGAATCGGTAGAAAATTTTTAATTCAATTTTGAAATTTTATTCTATATTCGTGACGTCACTATGCGAAAACTAGGGAATATGTATCTATAAAGAGGCCACACTGATAATATGTGGCTAGTTTCAGTTTTTAACGGCAACAAACGACAATTGACATTTCGAAAATTGACGTTTGAAATTTCCTGATTGTGTTTGGCTTGACAACTTGACGAGTTGTATTGTTGTTTTCTTGTGAAGTAAACCTTTATTAAATATGGAGCAAGGTTTTGTAGAGGCTAAGTCCGACAATTTACGGTTATAGATTCTTTTATGATAAAGATTCTATAGATCCTTTCAGAAATAAAAGGGATGAAAAATGTAAGGTTAGTATGTAACTTAACAGTATTACTGCAATGTCGATTAAATATATTCAAAAATTACCTTTACAAATTACGATGTTTTTCTATTACTAATAAATACACTTGTAATCAGTCACAGGCAGAGACAACAATTCACAGATAAAAATATAAACTAAAAACAATGTCTCATGTTTACCATGATGTTTACCCTAACCAAACAATTCAAACATAAACAAAAGTAAAGTTGTTACGCAGTGACACCAACCACCCAAATGAAAATATTCTAGAAATCACTAAAAAATGGCGGAAATTTTAAATTTTAGCTTAGTGACGTCACATAGATATCGCGTACAATAAAAAAATAATTTATGGGCTTAAATGAACCCAATATTAAAATTCCAGAAATACGTATCTCTTCTTTTTCCAACTACTTTCCATTGCCGATGTAAAAAAAAATAGGAAAACACCCCATTGTAAAAATGGGCCCACTTTAAATAAGGCACAAAAAACTATTTTATACTAATGTGATGATATCAACAATGCATTTAGTTTTATTTACATATTAGAGATGAAGACCTTTTAATGACTTCATATCACCTCGGTAATGTTACAAGAATAAATCAAAATGTGAAAGCTTCAAAATATAATACATTCAGATTTTGCCAGTACAAAATGTTTCAAGCAGGAGTTTCGAGAAAAACTTTAGCATGGAAAATAAACTTTTATGGTGCCAAAGGCTACTAACTTTCAAATTAAATCAGCTGGATGACAAGTAGATAAGTAAGAATCTTGTCCCTAAAAATGAATATTGGAAAACTGGAATTATTCTTAAAATCGATCAAATCCGCTATCAATTTTTTCTAAAAGTTAACAGAAATCGAGATATAAACAAAAATAAGACATACCTTCCTCTCGAAGTTTCCGAATTAGTTGAGAATCATTGTGGTGCGTCTTTATCACGTCGGCTTTGGACGAGACAATCTTCGAAGCCGATTCTATCAAGTCCGGTCTAAGGGTGCCCTGTCCTAAAAATACCTCCTCCGCCTTCAGGTTAAGATCAGCCACTATCTCGTCCGATATCTTCACGAAGATATCCCCTATAATCTTCCGCTTCTCCTCTGGATTTGACGTCATACAAAGCATCTTCGTTATCCTCGTCCTGGAGTTGCCTTCTTGGTTGTCAATGGGCACAACGGTGGTACCTTCGGAGAAATTCGGTGCCGCCTTGATAACCCTTAGATTCAACCCCACTTTCTGCAAGGAGTTGTGAACTTTCCCACTCTCGTTCTTCCTCATGAATCCATTGTCTATGTGTATCGCTATGATCTGGTCGGGCCTCAGTGCTTTGTGTAGTAATGCCGCACATACTGTACTGTCCACACCACCGCTAACGAGTAGTAGCACCTTATTGTTGCCCACGGTGTCTTTGATGTACTTTAGGCAGTCCGCCTCACGTCCTTGTATTGTGTAGTTTCCCGTCAAGCCGGCTATGTCAAATAAGAAGTTCTTTAACATTATCTTGCCATTGACAGTTAGGTCCACTTCGGGGTGAAACTGGATACCATAGAGGTGGAGTTTCTCGTTATAAATCCCGGCGCAAAACGATGTGCTCTGTGCTATGGGCCTGAAGTTTTCCGCTATTTTGTCTATCGAATCACCATGAGTCAGTAATACTTGTTGCATTTTGTCCAATCCTCTGTGAAGAAAAAATGCATGATAAATTGTGAAATTATAAAAAAATGATTCATCTAATAATAGAAGTTAGCTTTCACGTTTTACGTAGATGAAAAGTTTAGTTTGAAATCTAAGACCGGAAACCCTGTTTATTTTTTATTTTTGATTCCTTAAGACATAAGCATGGCAATTTGTATAAAATGTTACGGCATCGACTATAAAAAAAGTTTAATGAGGTAGTATAACGAATTTATATCGATCTGAGATTTAGAAGTTGGTGATTTCAAAGCTAATGCTCACCCTTGCACCATTTTATTTTGCAATATATGTCAACTAAATTTGGGGAATGCTTATTAGACCAAAAATGTATTTAAGGGCAATATGAAAGTGACTCGACCACTTCTGGTTTTAATGGAAGTGAAGTTAAATGGAACACCCTGTATATTTTTGCATATTTCGATTCAATATTGTTTTTTCACATCTACTAGTATCATTATTTTCTATTTTTGACAGTTGAATAACAACATCTTCTATTTTTTAAATATGTCGATCTTCTAGATCGATATGATTCACGAAATTGGCTTCCTACTAAACTAAAAATAATCAGAAAATTACCTACATATCACTTGCCATTTTTTGGTCTACTAGTAACACTAAATACTGCCCAAAATTAGTTGACGTATCTTGCAAAATAAACATGGTACAGGAGTGAGCCACATTCAGTATATCTGCAGCAGACAGAAGTCATGACGAGTATAACAGGTGAAATTTTTCTTTTTAATAATTAAATTGATATTAGTAAGATTTTTTACTCAAAATATTCTGAAATACGTTGAATATAAGACATAATGTCTCATAAAATCCACCGCTGTTGGCTTGATGTAAAAAACTGTCTGTTAACAGGGGTGCGTTCAGTTGTAAAGATAAACATCCTTAAGAAAAATTATAAAAGTTCGTTCTTCAATCCTCAAAAACAAACGTTATTGACCTCTCTCATCTTAATTTTCTGCCAGAAGAAATCGAACCAAAAAATATTGAATTGAAATAGAATAATGGAGCTTTTTAATATACTCGAGTAACTCAAGTAGCTCTAGTAGTGTGAGAAATTTGAAGAAACAAGTACAAGTGTGAAAATAAAATAACATATACTTTTTTACCACTAATCCTTTGGAGTATAATTGTTATTATCACATTATTATTAATATCTGCAATTAAATGATAATTTGAAAGATTTATTGCAGAAGTTTCCTTAAAGGTATCAGAAATATTAACAAATCCGTGACTTTCCTCCATTCTAACTATTGAATGCACACTGCACATGTAGGGTAACTTTTACCATGCATTCCGAGGTGGATAACTATTTTTTACCCGGATGTACTTTTTTGAATGTTTTGAGACACTTCCGGACGTGTATATCTTCGATTCTTCGATATCAGAACGCACCCCAAGTGTAGATATATCAGGTGTGATGTTATACACTCTGGAGCCCTCTTAATCAAAGTTAATGTTTTTATTATATTTATAGTGTTAAACATGGTGTAGCTTTGATTTTATTCTCTATAGATCAAAGTTGTTCCATGTTTTCTTTTATCTAGGAGGGTTGTATCAAGGACATTCAATAATTATAGAAAATCCCCTTCTTTACCCTCCCTAATTTAATAAGTATTCTTGCTATTCTAAGATTTGAATATGCCTTATTAACTGAACGAAATATTTGTTGAATTGGGATAGAGATGGTAGCGACTCAATATCCATGAAGGGAAGACTGTGACATTTGCTTACACCTTCTAGTGGCCCGTATGCCGATTACAAATCTAATGGGCCTGCAAAAAGTCGCTCCAGCATATAATAAAATTTATATAAAAAGATATAAAATAAAACGTTATTTGTATAAATGTTTTGCCTATTTCTATTGTTTGAATGTCTCATATTTATAGTGTAAAAACTCACGACATTAAGACTAAGTTCTAGAGTTCTAAAATTTTACAACAGACTCAGAATTTTATAATTTCATTTATAGGTCACCAGCAAATCATTGCGCAATATTGACGTAGGATATAACTAATGTATTTCTTTAGAACATTAATATCTTCCCACTATTTTTCGCATAAGATGAAACAGAAAATGAAAAATACTTCTATTTTGATAACAAGCTACAGTGTAATGTATTTTTTAAATTTTTACTATCCAAGCCATGACATTTTTCGATCTGTTCGTTATTGTTTGTACT
This sequence comes from Pogonocherus hispidulus, assembly GCA_963924545.1. Classification (NCBI taxonomy): domain Eukaryota; kingdom Metazoa; phylum Arthropoda; class Insecta; order Coleoptera; family Cerambycidae; genus Pogonocherus; species Pogonocherus hispidulus. Next base: position 9,992,959 of record OZ004698.1, read on the forward strand.
CTTACTCTTTTACAAGTTAAATAGAAAATAGATACCATTTATTATTATCAGTTCTATTATTAAGAGATGCACTACCCTATATAAATAATATACACCATAAACCATAATTATAAAGGTCTGCTACTTACTTAAATAATAAGCATTTTGTATTAACTTCTATGGTAAATACGCCATCTTCTCTGCTTTCTTTTCTCGTTACAGTGCCACCAAATTCTTTGTTCATCATTTGCATTCCATAGCAAATACCTGTAAAAAATATATTTATGTGAAAAACAAAATGATTGAAGTAAATAATTTTGAGCTCGACATCTGGATACGTAAGTAGTGTTGTAAAGGGGAGAACGTTCCCTTCGTGCTGTGGAGAACTTACCGCGAACTTTCGCGCACGATAAATCGTTCGTGCGCGCATGATAGATCGCTCTCCGCGAATATTACCCACCGAGCACACTCAGCACGAAAGATAATTTTCAGCACGATCCCGGCCAATCAGCGCGCTTCATCTGCGTGCCTCATCATGCTGCCTCTGTGAATCCCCTTGTTTTATTTTGTTATTTGATTTAGTTAACACATTCAATTACATATTTGCATAAAGGTCATCGAGTGTGGTTAGATTAGTGTTAAATTTTTGTATACATATATTTAGCAGAGATTTAGGTACTTCATTTTGATTGAATATCGAGTTGAATATACTTTAATCAATATGGCCAGATGAAAATGCTAGGCATTTGATTTCTTTTTTTGTAAAAAACAAAATGGTAAAGACGTTTATTCGTGCAAATTTTGTAATAGTGAATATAGCCAGCATCCCACACGGATGGCAAATCATTTAATAAAATGTGTGAAATGTCCCGAATCCGTAAGGGGTCAATTAATAACAATAAGTATAAAATACCTGTATTTTATAAATATTTTATTACGTAGTGCAAGGAAATATTAAATTTTACAAATTTAATTTATAAATTGTGTCTAAGATAAGGATATCTATCGGTCAACGTTAAACGGGAAAATTCAATGTGGCGCTTAAATTGAATAGTGGATCTGTTTGTATATAACATTTAAAACAAACTAAAACGGAATTACCTATGCACTTTAGAAGACAAAAAAATAATTTAAAAGTTTCAAAAACTTGGCTGGGACATTTTTACAAATTGTGGTCGTCGATTTGCCAGGAAAATGCAAATGAAATGTCAACAACAGATTGAGATTGCAATTTGATTTTTCTTATATAAAGTTTTTTTAAATAAAAAAATATTTTATACCTATTTAAGTATAAGCTACTATGTCAAAACTATATTTATCTTACACTATGTTTCTACATGCATGTTACGTAAGTTTTGCTATTTTTTTTACTTAATAATTTTTTTTTTTTGATGTTAGAAGTTATTACTGTATTATTTGCAACACAGAATATGAATACTAGGGATGCCGACGGGTACCCGGGTACCCGATAACGACTCGCTACCCGGTTCCCATTTTAGGACCCGATAACCCGTTAAAAACCCGATAATCCGTTAAATACCCGATAACCCTCTAAGTACCTGCACTCGGTCGCCCTCTATGTCACTCATATTCATATGACAACTTTTTTTTTTTTGCGGTTTTGTGTTGGCGCAGGTTTGGCGATTTAAAATATGTTATGAATTGGAAAATATTTGCTATGTTGAATGCTATGGGTTGATATCGCGTAAAAGATAAATAGCGGGTAACGGGTAACGGGTAATTAACGGGTATACCAGGTTATTAACGGGTAGCGGGTAATTAACGGGTAGCGGGTAAATACCGGGTATTGAAAACCCGGGTACCCGGGTAGTAAAATTAACGGGTATCGGTATCCCTAATGAATACACTCTTATTTTCATATGAAGCATTAGGAGCATTTTGAGAATTTTGAGCATTTTCAGAATGAACCACGAAAAGCCAAGTTTCTAAATACTTCACTACACCCGAAATATAAATTCTAGGGTTTTTTTCGTTTATGCTCGATTATTCTCGTTCGTGCTTGAGGAACGTTCTCCAAAAATACTTGCTCGAGAATTTTACATCACTATACGTAAGTATCCATAGTGAAAAAATGTCTTACCTAAAACAGGCAAACCTATCCTGAATATATCAGCGTCGTATCGAGGTGCATCTTCAGCATATACAGAGTTAGGTCCTCCAGATATAATAATGGCTTTATACCCCCCTTCCTTTATATTGAAGGCTGGAGTATCTAAAGGTAGTATATGGGACTCCACACTCAATTCCCTAACTTTCCGGTCGATTACCTTGCCATACTGGGCTCCGGCATCCAATATACATACTTTTTCAGGGTTAGGGGCCCCATTCACATTTGTGTACTGACCTTCTGGATTTAAATTGTGCATAGCTCTTCCCCAACAACACTGAAAAACCCATAAACTTGTTAGAAGTAGTATTTTAAATTAGACTAACTTCTAAATATTACATTTAAAATGATCTTCATATTATTTTTCCGTTTTATTTGATACTTATTTAATACTGTCAATAACAGTTAGATTAATTGTAATATATGATTGATGTTTATCTCATAATCTCTAAATTATCAATTGTACGAAGGAAACTGTAATTCACAATAACATTTGATAATTTACAGGGGATCTCAGGTGAAGTTTTTTACATTTGGATCTGAAGAGTTGGAAGTTAGAGTCAATTATAATTACCTTCCAGATAAACAAATGATGAAATATCTGTAATTCTTACTACTTGGTAATTTCTTACTTAGAACCACAACAAATTTTCAATGCCAATACAGAGATGATAAATATTAAAAGAATTTAAAGTTATAATCTACCTAATCTATCTATCTAATATATAACATTTTTTAGAGTTTCATAATAGTTTTGAACTACCTGCTTAATTTGATTAAGAAACATAGATTATTGTTTATACAGAATAACGGTAAAAAGTAAAGGGGTACCCCCTCCACTCCCATAAATGCTTTTCTACATACATATATTCCTACAGCACATAGAACATACACAAGAAAATGCTATGGGCTCCTCATAATTTTTAAACTTCAGTTTAGCGACATCAAATAGCAAACAATTTCAAGGGAACATTTAACAATTAAGGAAACCATTGGATTTTGTGGCCAATTTCTTAAGAACTGTAGCTCCATAGGGTAGCATTTTTAAGGGTGCGTTATAATATAAACTTTTAATCTTATTTTGGTGACCACTATATGCCACTATTTTCTTGATTTTATTCCCAGATATTCTGTATTTATTCTATTTGTCAAAAAAGCAACTGATAACTAAAAATATTGTAATACAAATAAACAATAACACTATATACATTTTATAGAAGAGCCTTCAAAAATTTTTGCTAAAATTTCTGCACAGGCCAGCCGCCCATGGAGATGCTAGTGTCAGTAGAACTAAAACAAGTCACGTGACATGAGATAGAGAAACCATTGAAACGAAGGATAAAGTCGTGACATTTTCTTCCTCATGGCATTACGGCACTTAACGCCGTCAATTCTCATCTATAATCACGGCCAATGTACACAAATAAACCAAAACTCTCAGAATAGTATTCATATAAATTTGCGTTGAGTTTCTACATAACAAAGGTAAATGGATTTATAATTCTTTAATTTGTTTAGTTGTAATTTTGAAATTTGTTAAATTTCAACAAGCAAACTGTATTTCAACATATTATAAGTAACTGTGATTTTAAAAAACACTGTAATGTTGCAATATATTAATAAAACGCCATTACTAACAATTTGTTGATTAATTTTTCCCTCTAAACAAAACAAATCTTAATTTCATTAAGGGTATTTTTGGGGGAAGATTTTAAACTGTTGCACAATGTTTTGCAAACATCCAGAGCTTTTAGATATTTGCTAAGTTTATTTATACATATAGTTTAAAACTAATTTGACACAGACAAATCGATTGTAAATCGATCCACTTGTTTGCAAAAACTTGTATTCTGGTCAAAAATTTTCTTCCAAAAATCAACATATAAAACAAAACGTTTGGTTTAAATAGCCCGCTGCTCCTCTGTCAATAAAACAGAAATATGTTTTATCAACATTAAAAATTAGTTCAGAAAGCTATCCCTTAGTGTCGCATGGATCAATTATTGTCAATTGTCATTAGATGGTCTTGTTAGCGACTTCAGATCGGCAATCTGTAGATGTCATGCGGGGTGTGGATATTCAGTCATGATTCATTGGTCCCTACTTTACGAAATAAAAGTCACCGGTAACTACCAGCGACCACTAGGTATTAGTGACTGAATCACCGGCATACAGATATATCGAACATCTCTAATTGTCATTTCACATAGTGCCAATTTTTAAAACGGAAAGGAAACACTCTCTTTATTTTTATATTTCTCTATGTTCTGCTACATAATTTTTTTTTGACAAATCATTTTTTTGAATAAAGCTACTAGATAAAACAGGCTGGAAGACCCTGAAATTTTTAAATTTGCCTTCGGTCACCTAGTTTCTATTTGATTGTCACTATCAATACGTTTTAAAGCTCATTCTCAACAATACCGAAGTTGGCTTCAATAATAAGATGGATTGGTCAGCATATAAATTGAAATTCAATGTGTCACAGTAATTTGGCATCTACACACTATAGTTTATGTAATTTATTTTAACCTTGTCCTATCGTTCGTGCATCATACTACTACCTTATATCTACAGTAGACTTTAAAAAATGATTAAAATTACATAAATTAAGTAATATTCTATCGATTAGCCCAGAAAAGTTGATAGTGATAGGATAGATGAACTTTGGAAACAGCAGCTGTAAATATTGTTAAGTTTTTTATCTAGTAAAAACTAACTTAAATCTCAGAGTTTATTTAATAAACTTAATATAAATGTCACTTGTTACTTCATGACAAATTTTCTGTAAACATTTGAATATCTATGATAATGAATTGAATTCAGTCTCGTTAAAGTCTTCAAGTTCTCAGTTTCAGTTATAATTTAATAATATAATTTTTCTACGTTCATGCAAAAAACAAAACTTTATTGAACTATATTTAGTGAAAAAACTGGTTCTTTATTGCACTCGTGTGTCATTCTACTACAGCGTTTTGTGATCATGACAAACATGAACGTCAAATCGACGTGGCACTTGGTGCCACCTAAATAAAACTTTTTTTTGGTTTTTGAATGAACGCAGAAAAAATATTGTATGCAACTCATACAAAAAGTGTTTATTGAACTCGACATGTTGACAATTTCATGTCGCGTGCTATAAACACTTACTTTTTGCACTTGTTGCATAAATAACTACCGGGATATCAAAAATTATCTTGGTCAAGGGTGGTTGTGGAATGTAAAACGTGTGTCTTACTTTAAATTTGAAATAATTATGTCACTGTCACACTGACATCATCAATAACCTACAAATTTCATACCTATTTATTTCAGTTGTAAAACAATAATGAACTACAAATTATGAAATAACGGTTTTAGTAACAAGAAAAACTAAATTACAGTAATTGTTGGAAATGTCCCCCGTTTTGTTCGATGCACAAGTTGACGCGCCTCCTCGTGCTGTGAAAAGCGTTTTTGCAGCATTTTTGGCGTTATGGTTGTACATTGCTGAAAAATTCTTTGTTGCAGTTCTTGCAAATTATTTACCGGAGTTGCAAAAATCTTGTTTTTTAAGTGAGGAAATATAAAATAGTCCATAATTGTCAAACAAGGTGATCTCGGAGGAAACTCAACTTCTGTATGCAAACTTATCAGCCGGTCATCAAAAAACTCGCGGAGGAAAGCAATATTTTCTCGTGTAGTATGTGCTGTTGCACCGTCATGCTGGAAATAACCGTACCGAAGTTCATCATCGTTTAACTGTTGCACAAATTCAGCCAAAAAGTTGTGTCTGTACCTTTCTGCGTGATGTCTGTAAACCCTCACAAAACGGTAATTGTACCGTTTACCAAGAAAAGGAAGCTGGACAACTTAAGACCTCCCTCCTTACTTGGTGAAATAATTCCATTTGCGGAGGAAGCAAAGTATCTGGGTGTAGTACTGGATAAGTCGCTTAATTGGAACTCCCATCTGGAAAAAATGATCCACAAGGCACGACTGTCCTTATGGACTTGTCGAAGAATTTGTGGGAAATCTTGGGGCACTGGACCCAAACAAATATATTAGCTGTATGTGACGGTCATACGACCCATGATCGCATACGGCTCCATAGTTTGGTGGTCCAAAGGACTACAACAAAGGACCAAAATCAAACTCTCTGGTTTACAGAGACAAGCCTGCCTGGCCATAACTGGAGCAATTAGCTCCACACCGTCAGCAGCTCTGGAAATCCTACTGGACCTACCTCCTCTTCATATATATTTGGAGAAAGAGGCCAGATGGGCAACATACAGACTAAAGCAGGCAGCTTTTAACATGCCGCAGTCTGACACCATGGAGCGCAATAGGCTGCTGGATGACATGGAAAGTCACAGTATCCTGGAGATGATTTCAGATGTCATGCCTGCAAAGACCAACCTTGAACTGCCCTTTCACATTCTCTTCCCAGGAAGAGATGAATGGGATCGGAATAAGGCTGACCTATTAAGGGCAGATAGTTGTTGGTTTACAGACGGATCCAAAACACCCATGGGAGTTGGAGCCGGAGTATATAGTTGCAACCCAACGGTGAAAATATCCTCATCCCTTGGCAGTTATGCAACTATATTTCAGGCAGAAATTTATGCCATCGAATTGTGTGTACATAGGCTGGAACAAAGGCAACTTACACGCAAATCGATAAAAATCTTCTCAGACAGCCAAGCAGCTCTTAAAGCTCTTGGTTCCTACCGTTGCAACTCAAAAACGGTATGGAGCTGCCAGCAGGCACTTGCTCAATTGAGCAGGAAAAATAGAATAACTCTGGTCTGGGTCCCAGGCCATGCTGGCCATGAAGGGAATGAGGCAGCCGACTCCCTAGCTAGGGAGGGTGCTGCTTCTGAATTTGTCGGACCAGAACCGGTGCTTGGCATATCCTCGAGTACTGCCAAAGCAACGCTCTTGACCCGGGCTGAGGAGCAAATCCTCCAGTACTGGCAGGAACTACCACGATTAGTTCATTCGAAGGCGTTTATAATAAACCCTTCAAAAACAAGAACTAAAAAACTTCTAGAGTTAAGCAGGTTTCACCTACGAACTCTAATTGGCCTATATACGGGCCACTGCCGTTTAAAATATCATATGTGCAAATTCGGCCTAGCAGAAGATGCTGAGTGCCGCCTATGCTTAGAAGATGATGAAACGGCAGAACACATATTGTGCACCTGCCCCGCTGGAGAAAGGATCAGATACTCATTATTTGGCAAAGGACAACTTCTGCCAGAGGATCTGAACAAATTCTCACCCAATAAGGTGATCAGCTACATTAAGAAGCTGGACCTGTTGGGTGAAATATAAGTAGGTGTGAGCCACAATAGACCACATGGTCACGGTGGAGGGTCTGGTTTTCGGCCCACTCACTTTTGAACCTAACCTAACCTAACCTAACCTTTCTGCGTTGACGGTGAAATCGAAAAAAATTGGCCCAATTATTCTTCTGCGAGAAACTGCCATCCAAACGCCAATTTTTTGAGCATGTAGTGGCGATTCAGTAAAAACATGAGGGTTATCATTGCTCCATATTCGCATATTTTGAGAAATGATGTATCCCGAAAGGTGGAACCACGCTTCGTCAGAAAAAAAAGTTAAGTCCAGAAGATCGTCATTCATTAAATTATTGACAAACCAATGGCAGTAAGCAAGGCGTCTGGGGCGGTCTGCGGGCAGAAGAGCTTGATGTGCTTGCATCTTATATGGATGCATGTTCAAGTCTTTCTTTAAAATCTTATGACATGTTCCATAAGAAAGTCCAATTTCCTGAGAAAGACGTTTCAAAGGTTTTGCAGGCTCCTCTTCCATACGTTGACGAACGTCATTGACAACTTCTTCTGTACGAACTCTTGGTCTACCAGCATTTTTTTTATGGGTCACACAACCAGTTCCGCGAAACACTTCAACACAATTTGTAAGGCACGCATAAAAATTGTCCGGTAATATTGCCACGTTTGGGAAGTGCTCTCGAAAATTGTCCAAACACAAACGTTGACTGTATTGCCAATTTCCATTAACTAGCGCACCCGTTCGAAAATAGGCTTCAATCATGAAAATTTTGTGCTGTGTGGTAAGAGGTATGATTCAAAAACTGGATTAGAAAATTTTAGCACAATGACTTGACAGATTCTTACACAACAAAACATATTCAAAAATTTAAAGTAAGACACACGTTTTATATTCTACAACCACCCTTGACCAAGATAATTTTTGATATCCCGGTATAAATAGCCATTGTCGAGTCAGTAGCTCAGAGTGTAGTATCTCGATAGCTCAATCCAATATGCTTTTTTGAATAAAAATAATTCATTATCATTGGTTCATTACCTAAAGTATCTAATAATCAAATAATAAAAAATATTCATAACTAATAAATACTAGAGATGTGGAAATGCGTAAAATTAAAATTTTTCCCATACACAATATGGCTTATTTCTGACATTTTGATGTAATTTTAATGTTATTACTTAAAAAAAATAAATGATAATGAAAAAAATATTGTAATAATTACACATGTAAAACCAAGTGCCACAAATGATAAGACCTCACCTTTGGTTATTTCATATATCATAGGTCAAGAAGTTTACAACGAAAAAAAAAAAAAAAGAAAACTGAGAAAACTCATGAGACATTTTTTCAAAATTTGTACTATATACCTTTTCCTGTTCTCACCTTTAATTATTATTATATAACAGTAAATACTTACAAATACAAAGTATTGAAACAACTGACAAAGTCTAAAGAAGAACAAATAAATTTATTAGTAATCTTTACTATATAAATACTACGTAAACTATGCATCCATATATTTCCAGTGGTACAAATTACATACATTCTCCTAAGAATAAATATTGTGTTGAACCACATATTCTATTGTGTTTGTTAACAGACCGTCTACACATTCTCAACAAGTTCAGTTAACAAAAAAGAACAATTAGTTTTCCTAGTTTTCCTCTTCAAGATTAGTTTTCCAGTTTCAATTCGTTGCTATACAGTCAGAGTTGATGACAGAGATGTCAAATTATCAAATAATCATCTGATCAGTCACAAAGCTAACAATATATTTTTTTATTTATATTTAGACATGCAAGAAAATAAAAAAATAATAATAGTTATATTATTATAAGTTACCAATGATAAAAAATTCATTTTGTGTACATAATACCTCTTGATTATAGCATATTGCAACACAAACTTGGAAAGAAAAAAAATTACATTTATTTCACTACTATAAAACACACTATGAGGCATTCTATATTTAACTATGAAGGTGAATGTGCAAAATCAGACTGCAACATCTTGGCTAGTAATTTTGAATTTATTTTTGGTTAAATCTATTACAGGTTATTTCTATTATGATTTCGCAAAAATGAGAAATATATACGATAACTAAAATGCTTCTTTAGAAATGGGAAGACTATGAAAGTATCGTTGTTTGGTTTGTTTGTATGTAGAAATTGAAATTTAATAAACTAAAACTCTAATCTTAAAGTAAGGTTATAATATTTATGGTTCAACTCATTTCAAATCTTAATATAATTTGAAATTATGTTAAGACTTGAAATTAAACATTGTATTATTTCAGTATAAATGAAGTTAGTTTAATCTCCTTATTACAATAATGCCGATGAATTTATTAATTACAGTGTGGCGAATACCGATGTTTTTGCAACAGACTGTACAACCTAACTGTAAGATCATTAGGAATTTTAAGCCATTTTAACTATTACGCCCAAAATAAAATACTTCCCATTTTATAAATAGAATCCAAAATAATTTTATAAACACGTGTTTTCTACAAATAACAAAAATAACATTAGTTTGACAGAAAAACTTGACCTACAACCTTATGCTGAAGAATGAAATTTTTTAGCGGCTTCAAAAAAATTATATAATACGGTTATATTTAAGCATAAAAGAAGTAAAATGTCATACTAATAAAATAAATGCACTTACCTAAGCGATAATAACAATTTATTAACAGTAATAAGTAATTTAATTTGTTAACAAAATGTCAATCACATCACTTATCACTTTCCTTTATACAAAAAGAAATAACTTTATCGGCTGAGCGGTTCACACTTCAAACCGACAGAACACAAAATCACAGACCAAAATAGAACTGGCCACGGCCACATAAATAGAAACTAGAGAATGGATGTTTGTTTAAAGTATTCTGTGGGTTCCAAGTAACTTCTACATTGTACATCGAATTTTGCGCAGTTGTGAAATCGACTGTTATTTAAATTGTGGTGACTTATGTTTTTCCATATTATATTATATAATACAAGACTATATCACGAGTAGAGGCACAAAAATTCCGAAAACACCACGGCGCCGACATACTATCTCTATCCTACTTGGGAGTACCTTAGTCACAAGGATTGTTAACTGTTTACAGGATTGCTCGATCCCTATACTACAATGTAATCCATAATTATGACGTCTTCAAAGATCCAAAGATCTCTAACTTGTAGAAATAGGTACACTTTATACTGTTATTACAAACTTTAATAAATAATAATATTAATAATCATTCAAATACGAAAATTCTTTTGCAAATGTGAAATATAACAAACAGAAAATAGGTATATTTCAACAATTCGATTACATAGATCTTCGATGACGTCAGAAAGGCAGATGATAAAGTTGAGCGATCGAGCAATCCTGTAAACAGTTAACAATCTTTGCCTTAGTCAAACATGCGCATGGGCACGAATATAGCAAAATCCAATAAGCATGCAGAATACTACATCTCTGTTTGCCGAATGCTTAAAAAAAATTCGTTACGAAACACAAAATTCATATAGAACTAACCAAAACTTTCAAACTTACAACAAAATAATGAAAAACAACCAGCGCTTCAGCGCTTTACCGCTTCACGTTCCCTGAATCGACATTTAAGCGCAGTCATTACAGTAGTGATATTGGAACTATTCAGCGATGCGGCGGAAAAAATATATGCTTTACCGCTGTATTAAAGCGCTGCGGTTCCCTGAATGCGCCCAATAACGCGTGTACTTTTTTAGTAGGTATCTTATTAGAGAAATCCTATACGCGATTCATTTTAAGATCGAAGCGCCAAAATGGCAGTAACCTATACTAACCTACGTTCACTGACACTGACGTTTGAAATTTTATTCATCAAAGATTTGTTGTCGATAACTTTAAACCAGGTAAAAAGCTTGTAAAACTATTTTGAAAGGGGTAAGTAGTGATATAAAATTAAAATAGATTTCAATATTTGTCGAGCGTTCAATCCGAAAATGAAACTTAACCTCAAAATATGTCAAATTCTTTATTGGGCATACGGCATACATACCTTTATGGAAATAGTCATCCTTAGAGAAAGGTAAAGAGCACACTCTCTACTCTGCGTTCTTTAGCTTCTTTATCTATACTTGTCTTCTGTAACTCTGTAATGTTCAACTTATAGTTTCCGCGATAGCTCCAGATTTTCCCGCTTTTGGAAAAGTATGAAACTGATCTCGGGGTTTTTCTTTGTACAAGAGGAACAATGACGCTCACAACAATAATGATTCATATCTAATCAAAGCAATTAACTAATATAACAACAGATATTTCAAAATTCACAATAGACATACATACGCAAAACTGAACCAATTCCACATGCGTTAGTTGTGCGTGCCGCCAGTAGGTAGCGTATTGCTTAACAAGAATCGCCTATTAAGTTCGGACTCCTTCTCGTTATACTTCATGGCCATAGATGACCATAGATTTAGGATTCATAAGTTTATCTATGTTCATGGCAAGAGAGGTTCTATTCCACCTCTCTTTTCATGGCCTAAGGTCAAAAGTCAAAATACTTAAGTTACCATGGAAACACTAGACGTCATCATTCATAACAGACTTTCTATCATCTATTCAAAAATGAAAATTGCTAAAGTACTTTAACACATCCTTTTTCCTAATAATAATCTGTAAAAATAGACAACTATGAACCCAAATTTAAGAGAAAAGGATGACTGTAATATTCGAAACTCAACGGATATACCTTCCCACGGTTCGATACCTAAATGGTTAGAGGATATAACAGAGTAAGTTTAATTATATGAAAATATTTTTATTACGTGAATTGTATTATAACTTTTAGAGCAATAGCTAAAGAGCACATAGAAAATTTACCTCAACCTGACACCAAATCTAAGTTTAAAGAAAAATACTTCATAGAGAATAAACAATTTAATAGTTTCGTTAAAATATCAGATCAGCAACAAACAAAGGAAGAAAAAACAGTTAAGTAAGTGCGTGCATCAAATATTTAAAATAGTCTTTTATAGCTAGTTCTAACCTGCAACATTATTTTTCAGTCCTTCGCATTCGGCTAAATATGGACGAAGATCTTCTTTAGCCAGTCAAATATTTTCGAAAAATATTCCAAAGAATCTTGAAATTACAAGTTCTGATTACTTGGTACCAAAATTTGATGAAAATTTCGATTTCAGTTCTTTAAACAATTCTTCTGAACAAGCCAATCTTGAAAAATCTTGGCAAAGTTTAAATCATTTTAATCAGTCGCACAAAGGCAGACTAAACAGTGGGTCAACTAAAAGCTTAATCGATGATAATCTTGGTGAGTCGGAAAAAAATTCTATCAAGTAACAATAAAGGATTTTAACTAAATTTGTGGTTTCATTTATTAAACACTATAGAAATTAAAAGCAATGCACAGTACTGTAAATATATGGCACTAATGTAAGTTATATTCAGTTTTTGCCTTACTAAAAAATAACTGCTATATCTTTTTAGGTGACGTAGCATTTTTAGGTGACAACATTTTAACTTCAGTATCATCAAATAGTGATGAACTAACTTCAGTTTACAGTCCTTCAGTTTTAGAAGATAATGTGCCAAATAGAAGTAAAAGTGCAATGTCAAACATTTTACCACTTTATGTCTATGGAAGTATAAAGAAAGTTACAGAAAAGCATAATAAAGATTCACTAATGTTTAAAGTAAACAAATCTAAATCTACGGATAGTTTGTATGCTCCTGTTACTGTTAATGCGGATACATTTCGAGATGCAGAGATAAATGATCCTTGCTTTGAAACAAGTCTTAGTAAATATAAACAAAAAGTTGCGGAAGAAGAACAGTTAAGAGACGATATCATTCAAGGCCTACTGTCTAAAAATGACAAAATTTCAAGTGGTAGAAGGCGAAGTTATGATTCTACCCCACAACAAAAACTGTACAGACGAAATTCCAAATACAAAAATAGATTTAGTGAGAGAAGCGCAAGTCTGATAAATAACAATGAAAGATTCAGCGAAACACCTGATATTTTCATCATACCAGATTTGCCAAGGGGAGAAACAATGATCATTGAGATTTTAAGTACTTGGGGTGACAAATATTATGTAGGGCTTAACGGTATCGAGATTTTTAGTGCTGACGGACAACTATCCAAGGTGAAAAATGTAAGTAACAAGAACTTGTTATGTCCTCTACTAATACAAATCCGATTTTCAAGATTTCTGCAGTGCCACCTGATGTAAACATCCTTCCAGAATGTAAAAATGATCCAAGAGTTGTTTCCAATTTACTCGATGGAGTAAATCGTACACAGGATGATATGCATATTTGGTTAGCACCATTTAATTTGGGTAGAAGTCATATAATCACTGTAGAATTTCTGGAAATTACAACAATAGGAATGATAAGAATATGGGTATGTATAGGGCAACTATGTAATTTTTTATTGACATACAGTAAAGCTTGGTTATAATGTACCTACCAGAGGGAAACTTAAAAAAATTAAATACATATGCTTAACATTTTCTTTGTAATTATTCATTCTTTAGAAAAAGACGTAAATGTAACGAAAGCAACAAAAAAATAAAATATTTTGTTTTTAAAACAAAAACACTAACTCTTAAAATTTACATATTTACAGTATAGTAAAGTTTGATTATAACGTACCAGAGGGGAACTTAAAAGTCTGTAAGTTATATCAAAAGTTTGTTAAAACAAATTAAATACATATGACACGTTCTTTGTTTTTATTAATCCTTTAGAAAAAAACATAAATGTAACGAAAGCAACAACAAAATAACAAAATATTTTGTTTCTAAAACAAAAACACATACCTCTTAAAATATACATATGTATTATTTTGTGTGTATACATATATGTATGTAAACTTTTGATTTGACTGAAAATAGTTAAAAAATTTGCCTCACTACAGCACGAACGTTACTACATCCAGAATGCATACCTAAGAAACTACATCTTTTTGAAAGTGGAGGAAAAAATGCCATTTTATATAAATAATTTGTCAACTGTTAACTTTCAGCAAGTAATATTATACAGGTGTGAGCTAAAAAAATTGTGGTGATAAGGAAATTTATGTGTGACACTGGTAGGGGTAGTTTTTAGAGGGTGTAGCTTCTTACGGATGCATTTTCACAGGTTTGTTTATAAACTTTTTTCCTTATTTAGTCCTGTTTCAACGTACATTGGTCATTATCTTAGAAACGATTTAAGTGAGGAATAGGAAATTGTAGTAAAAATGTCCTAAATTTGTAAGAACTCAAAAATGTAGAAATATACAGGGTCTGGCCTTTAAAGCAACATAACTTTTGTATTTAACATTTTTTTTAACATTTTAAATAACCGAGTTATGTCTCAAAAATGTACTAATGACACCCTGACACATACATACACATATATACTTTTTTTTCAGAACTATAATAAATCTAGAATACACTCTTATAGAGGAGTGAAAGATATAATTATATTTTTGGACAACAAACCAATTTTTAAAGGTGAAATAACCAAAGCTTGTGGTGGAATTTTGGGAGGCATCCACCATTTTGGTGATGTAAGAAAATAAATTACTCATTAACGAAACTGCTAATATATATATATATATATATATTCTTTTAGACCATTTTGTTCACAACTGATGAGAATATCTTAGAAAGTATATCAAAAAATGACACATCTTACTGTTCTTTGACCTCTGAACCCAATACACCTCAAGATAATGAAGATAGACCCCCAACATCTACTCTAACCTCTGAGGTAGTATGTTTATTTATTGATATACTATAGTTAGTACTCAGAGGTAGTATATTGATATAATGTTGGTAAATTTAATGTGTTTCAGATGCGACCGACAACTGGTGTTCTAAACTCAAAGAAAACAAATAATTTAGTTGAAACTCCAGACCAAATACTACTTGGTGCAAGTGTAATGGAAATTGTGGTATTACAAAATTGGGGAAACTCAATAGCGGTGGGTCTAACGGGACTAGAGGTCATTGAAGGTACCGATACTGTTCTAAATTTAAATAGCAATCAACTTAGTTGTATATGGGAGGAAAAATACTTGTACCGTCTCATTAACGGAGAAAATGTTACCACTAAAGCCACAAATATGTGGCTGGTACCATATAATAAGGATAACATCACTATTAAAATAGATTTTGAAGGATTTAAGTATGTTTCCGGTAAGGCAGTCGATATTTTATTAACTTTTCTTAAAACACAGTTTGTAGGAATTCGAATATGGAATTACAATGAAAATTTAGAACTTTCATATGCTGGTGTACAAACGATGAAAATTCTTCTAGATGGAAAACCCATTGTTAATCCTGTGAGCAAAAATGAAATCTTTGTTCTTCGTAGGGCTCCAGGCAATGAGCATTATGATTTTGTGCAAGATATAAGATTTTTCGATAGATATGAAGGTATCCCTTACCCAATATCCAATGAGGGATGGCAGTCTAATATTGTAGGCTTTGTTATACAATTTGTGATATATTCCACATGGGGAGATAAATATTACTGTGGACTGAACGGAATAGAATTATATACTGAAAAGCATGAAAAAATTATTTTAGAGGAACAAAGTAGGTGAAGTGAAGAATTATTATACACATTATATTTAATATAATTATTATTATATTTACAGTTTATCAATTATGCCTCTCAATTTAAAAGAACTTTTGTTTGACAGTCAGAACTATCAATTCCGTTACCAATATTTCTCATAGTGTGCCTTGGGAATATAAAATTCAATGAAATGTAAAGGTGCATTTAAATTAGAGGGAACAGAAGCGAACGAACGAATTCGTTTGCTTAAGCTTGCGTAATTTATATGGAGAACCAAACGGGAGCGAACGAACTCGTTCTTGTTTCTGCATATATTAGAGCGGACAGAAACGAATAAACGAATTCGTTCGCTCGCTTCTGTTCGCTCTAATTTAAATGCACCTTTATAGCTCATGTTAATTGCTATTAGTCAGATGAAATGGGAAACCCGGTATATTGAATTTTATTAAGTATTACAGGTCTAATTTTATTTTTTCAGATATTTGCGCCTATCCTGAAAGTGTTAATACCTTGCCAAACGTTTCTGGAGATATAAGAACTCCAGATAAATTGATAGACGGCATAAATGATGATATATCTAGTGCCCATTCATGGTTATCACCTATAATTCCAAAGAATTTAAACAGGATTTACATTGTCATGGATGTACCAATCTCTGTGTCTTACATTAAGCTTTGGAATTATTCCAAGACACCCACCAGAGGTGTTAAGGATTTCGGGGTATAACTAATACAACATAAAATAATTCTTTATTCTGATAGTTTTTTCTAGATTTTGACAGACGATTTATTAGTTTGCAGTGGAACTTTAAACAGGTATGATAGTGAGGAGAACGATCCTCAAATTATTGATTTAAATGAAAATGATCCTCTGTCTTATAATGAGAAAAGGTAATTTATGCCTACGTATTAAAATGAAAATTTTATTTATATTTAAATCTTGTAGAGATGGTCAAGATATTATTTTACTTGATGAAACACCAAAAGTCGAAACCAGTTCCCTTTCGGCAGATCCAACGTTAAGGCCTTTTACCTGCATAAGTCCTTATAATAGGGGATTCACGTCTCATAGCCACTAGACTTTTGGTTACTTTTTTATTCAAATAACGTTTCTATAAAAAATATTTTATCGTTTAGATTTGTATGTTAAATGTGTTTAGTGTCATTTGTACTATTGCTTAATACTCTATATGGATGGAAATTCCAATAAAGGATTTTTAATTATATGATAATTTTAATTATTAGAGGGTTATTGGTTGCTCGACCTTAATTTTGCAGGTTTAAAGTTATGTGTTGTGTCATTTATTTGATGTTTTTTGGGTAACCGTCAACAGTAGTGAAAACGATAAGATTAATTTATTGTTTGTATTTTTTGAGTTACAAGCATAAATACACACAAGTATTCACAATAGTATACAGTGATGGGTTTTTAGCCACTAATTATATATTTAGCCAATGCTAATTATATAACTAGCATTTAGCCGGCTAAAAATCAGTGATGGGTTTTTAGCCACTAATAATATATTTAGCCAATCCTAATTATATAAATAGCATTTAGCCGGCTAAAAATATTATAATTAGCCGTTAACAGAATATACATTGTTTTTTAATTTTTTTAATTTTAACACATCAGTATAACTTTTTCGCAATTACTAATAAAGTATGTTCATATACCTACTTACTAGGTAGGTAAGCATATAATAGATATTATTAGGTCATCATATTATAAGTCATAGATAAGGAGAAATTAAATCTAGAGGTAGCGATTATTTTGTCTTTTATTTTATAATACAGCAATAATCATCATTTAATTAAGTCCATCAAAAATAAAAATAATCTTACAAATTAAAATATAAAAATAAAACAAATTTAAATTAAAAAACTAAATAAAAGTTCCAATATATCTCCCTATGAGGCCCTTAATACCACTAGCAGGCTAATATTTAGCCTGCTAATTTTGAAAGGATTTTTAGCCGACGGATAATTATCCGGCACATCACTGATAGTATATTAATGAATACGAAAATAAAATGTACCTCTGTATGCAAAAAAAGTCAAGTTAAGGTGTCAGTACAAGTTTACATATTATCATATCTAAATTTACGATCTTATTTCCTTTGCTCTTATTTAAATTAAAACAAATTTTAAGCACAGTATGGTCACGCCGTGTGTACTCAAATAGGGTACTTAAGACAAGACACCGCCTTTCTAGATTTACTCCGTTAAATAGCCTCTCGCGTCAGCTACTTTTCTTGATTCTGAAGAAACAATTGCTGCGTCCGTAGTGTGGCGGCTCCTCACGGTCGGTTACAAAATAATCTACTTTGAAGTTGTCAAATGTTAAAAATATAGGTTATGTTACTTTTTAATGTTTTTCCAAGTCAACAAAAATTTTTCTTATATGTTTCATTGGTTTTCTCACGTTTTTCTGTGATCAGTGTGATCGCAGTACGGTGAGTACGGGTAATAAGGATTTTGTGAAATAAGGTAGGTACTTCAGTTAGTTTTTGAACTAGTGAAAAAGTGCGGTGCCAGGAACTATAAAGTCAAAAAACATCTCCGATTTTTTATTATCGGCGTTTTTTATGGTTAAAAATTGTGAATTTGCAGGTAAAACATCAAACTATGTAAGTAGATGGTAGATACCTGCATCAGGCAATATTTATGAAAGATAGAAAGATCAGATGTAACTGCAAAATTTATTTTTACTCAGTACCTACCTAGTTTTAAATATTTTTATTTGATTGAGTATTTTGCCACCACTGAACAGAAATATTAAATTGTCCCATGTTTTGGGTTTTGTTAAAAACTCTGCCTAATGAAAATAACACGCTTAAGCCATCGATAAAGTTATTAGTTCTGTAAATAATTTAGCCAATGCTTAAGCTTAATTTATGCAGTTTGAATAGTACTTACTAGCAATGGTATTAAAAACAAGATAATTCTTATAAAATACTTCAAGCTTTACAGTAACTATTCAATTCTCTAAAAAAACACACAAAATACCCAATAAATAATGTTATTGAATGTATAGAGACATTATTTATATTTCGTTTTGTGGGCATGATATTTTGATTTGTCAAAAACACTTTCAAAATAACTGGAAGAATAAATAAAAAGAAAATGAGTTATCATATCAGCAATAGGTTAGATAGATACATACCATATTGTTTTAATCTCAGATAAATCATTGTTTATTTGTCTGAGCTTTTTATTATGTATTTTTGAAAATTTATTTATTTTATTTCTCATATAAACTCTACTTCGTACTTGAATAATTTTATAGTTACCTAGTTATAGCTTGTAAGTGATACCGACATTCTGATAAAACGAAAGACCAATTTGATGATTAAATAACCCAAGTACGTGGAACTTTCATTAAATTGTTGGAAAGGGATTTTACAAGATTTTTTTAAAATGTTGGAAAGTAATATCTGCACCTCTGCATGATCCTAAATATTGTGCTGCCAGTATATTGGTTTCCACTAAGCATTGACTTGTTTAGGTAACTCTAATGCACCGTATCAACTGTTCATGAGCACAATTATTACTCTGTTCTAGCAGCAAGGTATATAAGCTACTTCGTAATGTTGGTATATGAACCACATGAAAACTTGGCCGTTGGTCGGCACACATACTTGTATGGATGATCATGTACCAAATATTTACGATGCCTGCCCACCACCTAGTGGCTGGTATGCCAGTGAATTATCAAGAGCTGAACTTTAGCAATTTGTTTTTAGAAGATGTACAATCGAGGATGTAAAATCATATCCGCAATAGGTAGGTACATACAATGTTTGTTTTAACTAGTTATTTTTTAAAACTTATTTGTTTTATTCCTCATATATTTAGCATTTCGTTTTTTCGTGTCATTATCCCAATAGTTACCTCATCATATAATCAGACATTGGTCCATTGACCTGTACTCTATTACCTATTTGATATTGTCTAGTATAGTGTAACCTTAAAACTATGGAAGTGATACCGATATTGTAATACAACAAGACTTATTTGTCTAATTAAATGACCAAATAACACAAGTATGTGGAACTTTCCTTAAATTGTTGGAAAGGATTTTACAAGATTTAGTAAAATGTTGGGAATTAGTATCTGCAGATCTATGATTGCAAGTGTTGTGTTGCCAGTATATTGGTTCCCACTGAGCAATGACATGTCTAGGCTCTAATGCAATTTACCAATTGTTCAAAAGCATAATTATTACTCTTTTCTAGCAAGGATCCTCCATATAACAATATAAGCTACTTTATAAAGTTGGTATGAACCACATGAAAGTAAGCCATTTTCCGGCATACATACTTGGATGGATGACCATGTAGAGGATACCAACAATGCCTGCCCACCACATAATGGCTTGAATGCCAGTGAATTATCAAAAGCTATACAAAATTAAGCGATTTGTTTACAGAAGATGTACATCGACGATGTAAAATCGAGGTCCCTATATACGATGATAGGCAATTGAAAATACCTACCCCATAATAAAGTGGGGCTTTGCCAAAAAATTTCCAAGATCATGATGTTGCCCATGTGCCGGAGGCGGTGATTGGCTTTGTCCTTTAATGATTAATTAAACATTGTTTTGTATGTATGTTTGTTTATTGAATGTGTAATGTGAGGTGTAATGTTTTATACTTATTTTATAATTCTTAATCGTAAATTCGTTGCGACCTTCTGACTTGCCACATACCATTGTACTCTTTGTGGCCGATAAAATTATGTATCTATCTAAATGTATTTATTGTTTTAAGGTCAAATTTCAGCCGCACAGTAATACTTAATAATTGTTTATATATAATTGTAATTTTATGGGTTTTATTACCTTGCCAGTAAAAAATTATCCAATTTCAAAAAATTGCAGTTATAATTGTCTAAAATACATTATATCCAATATTATATCTATAAAATTCAAAAAACTCTGTTTTATTTCTTTAATTAGAAATAATTAACTTATTAAAACCAAATAAAATATATATAGATGTTACTTTACACAACAATATAAGATAACACTACTGCTGCATTAAGTACCTATAGGTATTTCCAGTATTTTTTGCCAATGTAAAATTATTTAAAGTAAAGTCAAAGAGTTCATTCAAATCTAATTAAGTATTTAGGTAATATCCAATACAATAACGAGATGTAGAAACAAATTCTACTACTTGACAGATGGAATGTTCATAACACATAACTACGAATAGTATGAATCTACTTTATATCCACCTATACCAATCTACTTTATATATATTGTAGTAATGTGTTATATACATCATATATGTCAAGTAGTAGAACTTGTTTCTACATCTCGTTATTGTATTCGATTCTCATACAATTAGTTTGATTTGGATTGTGTTGCGAGAACTACGAGAACTACCAAAAGGTGGCAATATGGTGTAGGGTATATGTATGCAAAACGTACCTACTGTGTTAAGCACTTGGGTCTTCACATCTTTAGGTATGATCACTTATATTGCACTGATGAGACTATAAAAGACCGGTTTGCAGTTATTAACATCCTACGATGTTGAGGTCCAAGTTAGTGCGATCTAGCACATTTTACTGTATTGATACAGTGAAGTGCATCGAAACACTGTTTCAACACTCGACAGACTTGTTCTTGTGAGTTGCCTGCTTAAACATTGTATCACTGAATATATGTTTGGTGGTACCCACCGACATTTTTAGTGCCAAAGCTGGGGATTCAATACAAACCATAATAGGCAGTATGATAATGAGATCCCACTATCAAAAATACGAAAGTTCGATACTCTGGTTGATCTACAACTAATTATTTATTAAAATTCATTGAATTAATATAATATAAACATTCAAAGAACTTATGTTTTTACTACGCTGTATTTTTTTCATCTTTCACTTTGAGCTAAATACTGCTACTATTACGTTACATCATTACAAACAACAATTTTCGTTAGATTTTCAAGCTTTTTTAATAAAAGTAATGCCAGGCCAGTTGAAAAATACTTTTGATTGTTGATGCTTATACGGTATAGGTATATGGCCTAAATGCTAAAATTATGCCCTTAAAGTTAAATATATTGAAAATGGTTTGAGGAGTAACAAAATTAGAATTATTCCACTTCTTGCCTAGTACAAATACATTCCATTCACGTAAACTGTTATATTTTTGCATAAGGAAGGTACTAACATAAATAATAATAATTTCCTAATATTGTTGTTTACCCTAATGGCTAAATATCCTGGTAATTATAAAATGCCACCAAAAAAACATTATAAATATTTAGGTAAGTGTTCTCAGAGGGTATTTACTTAAAACATACCCACCAGCAGTTGATTTCATGCATTACACAACTAGTACAGATACATTCCAAAAAGATTTAATGAATTTGTGATAATTGCTGACTTTTCTTTAGTGCTAGAAATATTTCACTATACCTACCTATACTCAATGAGTTCTGCTTTTTGCTAGGCATCATTACCGAGAATACCTTAAACCTGGTGATGAATATATATTAAAAATATATCTTTCATATATTTTTAGCAACTATGTCTTTATATGTAAGTGCTGTTATTTTCCTGTAATTGTAATCCTTGTAATTTATTTCAACCAAGCCTAAAATATCACCTGTTCTTCAAAAATAAGTATATTATTATAACCTACCTAATAATTTATTTGTGGCACAATTCCAAAATTCATCAAACACTTTTGCGAATATCTCATTTGCAAATAAAAAACTACAAACTTTTCAAAATTACAACTGCAACATCGAGGCAAACTATAAGTTTGAAAAACTCCTGTACGAAATGTAATATGTAATGATTGCAGTTCTAACACTTAATAAAGCTAAACCTTATCAGTATACCTTAATACAAATAGAATACTTAAACTTCAATTAAAAAAGTGTTCTCGTTTTCATTTTGCAAATAATTCCTCCAACTTAGGATCCAACACATTTTGATAGATCACCATGTTTCAATGGGAAATAAAAATTCCACTGGCACCATATTCATAATCATATATAGTATTAATGACAAAATCCAGATTAATATCATATATCATTCTTACACAAATAAAACATACATAGGTTATTAGAGGTTATGGTCAACTTTGACACTTTTCATTGCATTTTATACGTCGTCTATTTTAACCGGAAAACAAGTAAAAGTTGGTTAGGCGCGGAAAGATTTAATTTCTAATAAACCTTATTAATATTCATAAAAGATAATTAAAATGATATGAACTTTACGTTTTAAGAGTTTTTACTTTGATTGCAACAAGTTAATTTGATGATTTAAGCTAAAATCGTTTTAATGATGTCACTAACGTATTTAACCATATTTAACTGCTCTCAGAAGGCCCGTTGCTAAAACATGCTAGCGTCCGTAAAGTAGCGCTCGGTGGGAATCAGCCAAACCCTCTATATGAGAGTCACCGCCTTCTAGATTTACTCCGTTTAACTCCGTTAAACAGCCTCTCGCGTCAGCTACTTTTCTTGATTCTGAAGAAACAATTGCTGCGTCCGTAGTGTGGCGGCTCCTTGTGGTCGGTTACAAAATAATCAACTTTGAAGTTGTCAAATGTTAAAAATATAGGTTATGTTACTTTTTAATGTTTGTCCAAGTGAACAAAAATTTTTCTTATATGTTTTATTGGTTTTCTCACGTTTTTCTGTGAAGGCCGAGTGAGTACCGGTAATAAGGATTTTGTGAAATAAGGTAGGTATTTCAGTTAGTTTTTGAACTAGTGAAAAAGTGCGGTGCCAGGAACTATAAAGACAAAAAACATCTCCGATTTTTAATTATCGGCGTTTATTATGGTTAAAAATTGTGAATTTGCAGGTAAAACATCAAATTAGGTAGGTAGATGGTAGATACCTGCATCAGGCAATATTTATGAAAGATCAGATCTAACTGCAAAATTTATTTTTACTCAGTACCTACCTAGTTTTAAATATTTTTATTTGATTGAGTATTTTGCCACCACTGAACAGAAATATTAAATTATCTCATGTTTTGGGTTTTGTTAAAAACTCTGCCTAATGAAAATAACACGGTTAAGCCATCGATAAAGTTATTAGTTCTGTAAATAATTTAGCCAATGCTTAAGCTTAATTTATGCAGTTTGAATAGTACTTACTAGCAATGGTATTAAAAACAAGATAATTCTTATAAAATACTTCAAGCTTTACAGTAACTATTCAATTCTCTAAAAAAAACACAAAATACCCAATAAATAATGTTATTGAATGTACCTATAGAGACGTCATTTATATTTCGTTTTGTGGGCATGATATTGTGATTTGTCAAAAACACTTTCAAAATAACTGGAAGAATAAATAAAAAGAAAATGATAGTCATCACATCGGCAATAGGTAGATAGATACATACCATATTGTTTTAATCTCAGATAAATCATCGTTTATTTGTCTGAGCTTTTTATTATGTATTTTTGAAAATTTATTTATTTTATTTCTCATATAAACTATACTTCGTACTTCAATAGTTTTATAGTTACCTAGTTATAGCATGTAGGTGATACCGACATTGTGATAAAACGAAAGACCAATTTGATGATTAAATAACACAAGTACGTGGAACTTTCCTTAAATTGTTGGAAAGGGATTTTACAAGATTTATTTAAAATGTTGGAAAGTAATATCTGCACCTCTGCATGATCCTAAATATTGTGCTGCCAGTATATTGGTTTCCACTAAGCATTGACATGTTTAGGTAACTAATGCACCGTACCAACTGTTCATGAGCACAATTATTACTCTGTTCTAGCAGCAAGGTATATAAGCTACTTCGTAAAGTTGGTATATGAACCACATGAAAACTTGGCCGTTGGTCGGCACACATACTTGTATGGATGATCATGTACCGAATATTTACGATGCCTGCCCACCACCTAGTGGCTGATATGCCAGTGAATTATCAAGAGCTGAACTTTAGCGATTTGTTTTTAGAAGATGTACAATCGAGGATGTAAAATCATATCCGCAATAGGTAGGTACATACAATGTTTGTTTTAACTAGTTATTTTTGAAAAATTATTTGTTTTATTTCTCATATATTTAGCATTTCGTTTTTTCGTGTCATTATCCCAATAGTTACCTCATCATATAATCAGACATTGGTCCATTGACTTGTACTCTATTACCTATTTGATATTGTCTAGTATAGTGTAACCTTAAAACTATGGAAGTGATACCGATATTGTAATACAACAAGACTCATTTGTCTACTTAAATGACCAAATATACAAGTATGTGGAACTTTCCTTAAATTGTTGGAAAGGATTTTACAAGATTTAGTAAAATGTTGGGAATTAGTATCTGCAGCTCTATGATTGCAAGTGTTGTGCTGCCAGTATATTGGTTCCCACTGAGCAATGACATGTCTAGGCTCTAATGCAATTTACCAATTGTTCAAAAGCATAATTATTACTCTTTTCTAGCAAGGATCCTCCATATAACAATATAAGCTACTTCATAAAGTTGGTATGAACCACTTGAAAGTAAGCCATTTTCTGGCATACATACTTGGATGGATGACCACATGTAGAGGATACCAACAATGCCTGCCCACCACATAATGGCTTAAATGCCAGTGAATTATCAAAAGCTATACGAAATTAAGCGATTTGTTTACAGAAGATGTACTATCGACGATGTAAAATCGAGGTCCCTTGTATATACGATGATAAGCAATTGAAAATACTTACCCCATGATAAAGTAGGGCTTTGCCAAAAAAATTCCAAGATCATGATTATGCCCATGTGCCGGAGGCGGTGATTGGCTTAGTCCTTTAATGATTAATTAAACATTGTTTTGTATGTATCTTTGTGTATTGAATGTGTTATTCGAGGTGTAATTTTAATTAAACATTGTTTTGTATGTTTCTTTGTTTATTGAATGTGTAATGCAAGGTGTAATGTTTTATACTTATTTTTAGTGTTGAGACCGCTCGAGCGAAAAAGTACTCGAGCACTCGATTATTGAAATAACCGACGGCACTCGATTATTGGCGCATGATTCGAGTTATAAATGCAAGCGATGAAAAATTGGTTTTTCATCTACTGAACTGAGCACTGAACAAGGAGCACTTGGCGACATTATGTAGGTACTCGGTACTCGGCACTCGGCTCTCTTATGTGTCGTTACTTTTAGGGTCAAAATTAGAGACCCTTTACTAAAATGGCCCATATTGGCGTTATTTCTCACATTTAACTATTGACACCTATTTTTATGCAACTACAATCAATTAACACAATCGATCTATAAATAAAAATTGTTTAAATATGTTGAGATAATAAAAAAATGTTATTACAAATACTTTTTAATTGAATTTTACTGTAGGAAGAAGTAAACGTTATTGGGATCAAAAAAAAAAATATTTCAATCGTTAAATATTTATAATATAATTAGAACGTTTGAAATACCTACATTCCTTATTCCTTGGTGTCAGTATGCCAAGAGGCATTATTAAGGTTCACTATTAACTGGGAATAGAAACATTAAGGTGAGAATGAAACGTCACCCTTTTGGAGTCTATTACGAGTTCGAGCGCTGCAAGCCGTAAGTAAGTACCCGACAAGGGGCCATAAAACCGTTATTTGAATTCGAGCGAAATTTAACTCGAGCGATCGCTCGATTATTGATATCGCTCAAGTAGTGAGTACTCGATTATTAAATCAATCGGTTTTTCCCAACACTACTTATTTTATAATTCTTAATTGTAAATTCGTTACGACCTTCTGACTTGCCACATACCATTGTATTCTTTGTGACTAATACTTAACAATTGTTTATATATAATTGTAATTTTATTGACGGGTCTTATTACTTTGCCAGTAAAAAATTATCCAATTTCAAAAAATTGCAATTATAATTGTCTGAAATACAGTATATCCGATATTATATCTACAAAATTCAAAAAACTATCTGTTTTATTTCTCTAATTGGAAATAATTAGCTTATTAAAACCAAATAGAATATATATAGATGTTCCTTTACACAAAAATATAAGATAACACTACTGCTGCATTAAGTACCTATAGGTATTTCCAATATTTTTCGCCAATGTAAAATTATTTAAAGTAAAGTCAAAGAGTTCATTCAAATCTAATTAAGTATTTAGATAATATCCAGTACAATAACGAGATGTAGAAACAAATTCTACTACTTGACAGATGGAAGGTACATAACACATAACTACGAATAGTATGAATCTACTTTATATCCACCTATACCAATCTACTTTATATATATTGTAGTAATGTGTTATATACATCATATATGTCAAGTAGTAGAGCTTGTTTTTACATCTCGTTATTGTATTCGATTCTCATACAATTAGTTTGATTTGGATTGTGTTGCGAGAACTACCAAAAGGTGGCAATATGGTATAGGGTATACGTATGCAAAACGTACCTACTGTGTTAAGCACTTGGGTCTTCACATCTTTAGGTATGATCACCTATATTGCACTGATGAGACCATAAAAGACCAGTTTGCAGTTATTAACATCCCACGATATAGAGGTTCAAGTTAGTGTTGGGCGATCTAGCACATTTTACTGTATCGATACATTAGATACGATACAGTGAAGTGCATCGAAACACTGTTTCGAAACTCAACAGACTTGTTTTTGTGGGTTGCCTGCTTGAACATTGTATCATTGAATATATGTTTGTATGGTGTATTACCCACCGACATTTTTAGTGCCAAAGCTGGGGATTCAACACAAACCATAATAGGCAGTATGATAATGAGATCCCACTATTAAAAATACGAAAGTTAGAGATATTCTGGTTGATCTATAACTAATTATTTATTAAAATTCATTAAATTAATATAATATAAACATCCAAAGAACTTATGTTTTTTTACTATGCTGTATTTTTTTCATCTTTCACTTTGAGCTAAATACTGCTACTATTACGTTATATCATTACAAACACAACAATTTTCGTTAGATTTTCAAGCTTTTTTAATAAGAGTAATGAATACGGCCTGTTGAAAAATACTTTTGATTGTTGATGCTTATACGGTATAGGTATATGGCCTAAATGCTAAAATTATGCCCTTAAAGTTAAATATATTGAAAATGGTTTGAGGAGTAACAAAATTAGAATTATTCCACTTCTTGCCTAGTACAAATACATTCCATTCACGTAAACTGTTATATTTTTGCATAAGGAAGGTACTAACGTAAATAATAATAATTTCCTAATATTGTTGTTTACCCTAATGGCTAAATATCCTGGTAATTATAAAATGCCACAAAAAAAAACATCTATAAATATTTAGGTAAGTGTTCTCAGAGAGTATTTACTTAAAACATACCCAGCAGTTGATATTCATGCATTACACAACTAGTACAGATATTTTCCAAAAAGATTTAATGAATCTGTGATAATTGCTGACTTTTCTTTAGTGCTAGAAATATTTCACTATACCTACCTATACTCAATGAGTTCTGCTTTTTGCTAAGCATCATTAACGAGAATACCTTAAACCTGGTGATGAATATATATTAAAAATATATCTTTCATATATTTTTAGCAACTAAAAATCACCTGTTCTTCAAAAATATAAGTAGATTATTATAACCTACCTAATAATTTATTTGTGGCACAGTTCTAAAATTCATCAAACACTTTTGCGAATATCTCATTTGCAAATAAAAAACTACAAACTTTTGAAAATTAGGTACAACTGCAACATCGAGGCTAACTATAAGTTTGAAAAACCCCTGTACGAAATGTAATATGTAATGATTGCAGTTGTAACACTTAATAAAGCTAAACATTATCAGTATACCTTAATACAAATAGAATACTTAAACTTCAATTAAAAAAGTGTTCTCGTTTTTATTTTGCAAATAATTCCTCAAACTTAGGATCCAACACATTTTGATAGATCACCTCTTAATATTTATTTCTATACAGAGGAAGCATGTTTCATTGGGAAATAAAAATTCCACTGGCACCATATTCATAATCATATATAGTATTATTAATGACAAAATCCAGATTAATATCATATATCATTCTTACACAAACAAAACATACATAGGTTATTAGAGGTTATGGACAACTTTGACACTTTTCATCGCATTTTATACGTCGTCTATTTTAACCGGAACACAAGTAAAAGATGGTTAGGCGCGGAAAGATTTAATTTCTAATAATCCTTATTAATATTCATAAAAGATAATTAAAATGATATGAACTTTACGTTTTAACAGTGTTTACTTTAATTGCAACAAGTTAATTTGATGATTTAAGCTAAAATCGTTTTAATGATGTCACTTAATATATTTAACCGGTCTCAGAGGCCCGTTGCTAAAACATGCTAGCGTCCGTAAAGTAGCGCTCGGTGGGAATCAGCATCAGAGTAATAAATAAAGGGGAGACCGCATTCCCTATTTCAAAGCATAATGTAAACATGTAACCTCAACCTACTGGATGTTGATAAACAAACAATACATAATGAACACACGATGGTCCCTGATCGTATCAACGTAGTGGCGTATCAAGCTATATCACGGAAATGCTTACAATATACATAATTATATACAAAAGTTAAGTTCAAAAACACAGTTTAAGAACACATAAAACACTCGGCTTCACCAATTTTTGATTTCAAAATAATGGCGTTACTTGCTATATTAGGTTAATACCAGGCAATGTTGCCACTTCCGGCGCTTAATATCGCTAGAAATTTCAATAATGTATTGATGGATATGGAGAGCCTATAATTATAACACAAGTCATAAAAAAATAGTGGGTAGCCTTAAACATATTATAATGTAACTAATTTGTAAATTGATTGAGGTGAAGAATGTGGTAGATCTTTACATGTTAATCAATGAAAATGATGACGGCTGTACCTAGCTATAAAAATAAAAAAGTAACTTCGGCATCAATGTCAAGGACGTTGCAGGGACCGATGTTTGTAAATACATTTACCTCAAGGCTTCACTTTAGAATGTAAATAACGGTCTCCCCTTTATTTATTACTCTGATGAATCAGCCAAACCCTCTATTTCAGGTATGTTCAGGATGACGCGAGAGGCTTGTTAACCAAGATAATCGCGGAGGCGCTGATGAGGGTGACGCGAGAGGTTTGATAACCAAGATAATCGCGGTGGCGCTGATGAGGGTGACGCGAGAGGCTTGATAACCAAGATAATCGCGGAGGCGCTGATACTGTACTTATTATATCATGCCAGCAAACAGTAGATGGCGTACGGAATCAAAATTGTAAATTATATCTGTTACCCTATAGGCAACTAAATAAACAAGTAGGTATTTTCTTTGCCTAACTTAGTTACTAATAACTTTGTCGATCCAAGATTTCTATCCTACACTACCACCGCCTTCTAGATTTACTCCGTTTAACTCGTTAACCAAGATAATCGCGGAGGCGCTGTACACTACCTTCGGTTTTAAGCCTCCCAACAGTAGATGGCGTACGGAATCAAAATTGTTAATTATATCTGTTACTCTATAGGCAACTAAATAGGTAAGTAGATATTTTCTTTGCCTAAATTAGTTACTAATAACTTTATCGATCAGAAACTACCCTATACCAAGGATAAGATTGCTCGATGCCTATTACTCAATATTATCCAATCTGAGTGACGTCACTGCGAGACCCGTTACTCTTTCTCTCTCTCTATATATATTGTGTGGCTCCTTGTCTGACATGAACCGTTGACAACTCACTGCCATAAGAAAATATAATATAAAAGCAAGAACCCTAAACAAAGAAGGACTGATCAATTCATTCATAAAAATTTGAAGGTCATTTTCAACAGATTTCTCGTAAAACGTCAGTGGATCCCCTATTGCCAAATTTGCCTCTAATTGCAATTTCAAAAATTTTCAGTCAAAATATCCAACCCAATATTATTTCAGAGACTGTATTAATGCAATTAAATGTGATTTTAAAGTACTTATATAGGTATGTGTTTTACGATATTTATCTTACGATTTGAAGTGCGTTGTGCAAAAATCGTTGACGATTTGACAACTGTGATAACTTGTGTTTTGTTAATCAGTGCACAGATTACTATGATATGATACAGAAATACTTTGATATGATGACATGACTGATGACAGTGATGACATTCCAAAGACAACCGAGACATTCTACATGACAATGTGACATATATAGGTTATGTTAAAAGGTTAAAGCTGTCAAATTAAAACAAAGAGGATATTTAAATTTCAAATCTCCCGCTAAAGGGAATCCACTGACGTCACATAAGTGATAAACAAATGTGATTGGCTGTTACTGATTGATCAGTCCTTCTTTGTTTAGGGTTCTTGATATAAAAGTACCTACGCCCAAGGATTTTTAACTTGTTATACAAGGTGTTTCAGAAATGAGTATTCAAAATTTCAGAGGATGTAGAAGACGTTGAAAGATGACGAAAGCCTTAGTACACTTTATGTCAGTGGCGGCTCCTAAGGGAGATACTGCCCCTTAAAGGGGTTATCTCAGAAACGGTTTTTGTTGCGTAACTTCATAACCGAATAACTAAGATGCATGAAATTTTGAGTGAGTATGTACATTTTTATTCCTAATGATTAGCATACATTACATTTTAAAATTTAAAACAGGGGCGTACGAAAATGGTGGGGGCGAGGGGGAAATTTATTCAAATCTTTTTTATGAGCAATTTTGTTCTGTTTCTGATGGGAAAATATAAAAATTTAAAGTATTTTACATAAAAAGGTACTGTAGTTCAATTTCGCTAGAACGCGCCGTTCTCCAGTAAAATCGATTTTAAAAATCCGTAACATGCAGAAAAATTCAAATTGCTTTAGGTGAAATAATAAAATAATCAAAGTGTGCCATGAGAAAAAAAAAACACTAACTTGGCAGTGACAGTTATCATTAACAACGTCGTTTATTATTGTTTTTTAACTTGTGCTGCAGCGTAGAGTATAAACGTTCAAAATTATTGAAGAGAATGCCACATTTTCTGAATATGTAGATATGTTGTTGACATTAGGCGAATGTCATGGGAGCGCAAGACAATCAATTGGCATTGGAAATGATGCTACTATAAATTGGTCCCCACGTACACCAGATTTGAATCCTATGGATTTCAACATGTGGGGCCAAATGAAAGAGAAGGTATATTCACAAGTCATTGACAATGAGGAGCAGTTACGTCAGCGTGTAGAAGATGCGTTTACTGAACTCACCCTGGAGCGGAACCTATTTTCTTTGGAACGCAGATTACGCGCTTGTATTGCTGCAAATGGTGGACATTTTGAAATTTAAATAGCTTTAATACCACTGCAAATAGCGTAATATCACCTATTCCTATTTGAATTTTGTTCCTTTGTGTTCTTATTATTATGTTGTTGTTACTACTGTGTAAGAATCAATATTCTTATATTTGTTATGTTGTCATTAAATTTGTTTTCAATTGATACTATGTTTGTATACAGGGTGGTCCAGATTTTAATAGACAAACTTCAGGAAAGTATAAAACAACAAAAATTAATATCACTTTGCTTAATGAACATGGGCGGAAAAAGGCACCATTTCTGAAACAATGGGCCTTGAAAATAATAAAAAAAACGAATTTTTAAAATATGTGAAAAACGGCTTTACCAAATTAAACCAAATTCGGTACAGAATTTTCACTAAATATTCCTCGCAGTTATGGATCTACAAAACCCAAATTCAAATACCAGTGCCGGAGAATCAGGGGTACTATTTCCCTATTTAAAATTAACTTCTACGCCACTGGATTAATGGGCAATATGATTACATTTTATAATTTCTAGAGGTTTTCCAGATAAAAATCCATTTTTCCAGTGCAATGGATGATTAGCTGCTTATAAGACACACATCATAAAAAACACTTGTAATAAAATAATTTGTTTCAGTCAGTCAAGAACTTCAACCAAGTTCAACATATTCTCTCCATTTAAAACATTTCTATTAATGCAGTTTGGTAGACTAGAAGTCATATCTAATTTGGGAACTTCTCAGCATACCTTCTTGCGCTCCCATGACATTCACCTAATGTCAACAACATATCTACATATTCAGAAAATGTATACTGTGGCATTCTCTTCAATGATTTTGAACGTTTATACTCTACGCTGCAGCACAAGTTAAAACCATAGACTTATAGTTACTAAGTCTATGGTTAAAACACAATAATAAACGACGTTGTTAATGATAACTGTCACTGCCAAGTTAGTGATTTTTTTCTCATGGCACACTTTGATTATTTTATTATTTCACCTAAAGCAATTTGAATTTTTCAGCATGTTACGGATTTTTAAAATCGATTTTACTAGAGAACGGCGCGTTCTAGCGAAATTGAACTAGAGTACCTTTTTTATGTAAAATACTTTAAATTTTTATATTTTCCCATCAGAAACAGAAAAAAATTGCTCATAAAAAAGATTTGAATAAATTTACCCCGCGCCCCCACCATTTTCGTACGCCCCTGTTTTAAATTTTAAAATGTAATGTATGCTAATCGTTAGGAATAAAAATGTACATACTCACTCAAAATTTCATTCATCTTAGTTATTCAGTTATGAAGTTACGCAACAAAAACCGTTTCTGAGATAACCCCTTTAAGGGGCAGTATCTCCCTTAGGAGCCGCCACTGACATAAAGTGTACTAAGGTTTCCGTCATCTTTCAACGTCTTCTACATCCTCTGAAATTTTGAATACTCATTTCTGAAACACCTTGTATAAGTTAAAAGCTTGTTTCGATAAAGTGTTTTGATTTTAATGTTTTTTTAGTGATTTATGAACTATTTTGTTTAGTTGTTCTGAAATAAAGACTGGAGACAATTCTGTAAGCAGTGGATTGTGAATATATAATTTAGGAAAGAACTAGTTTAGTATTTAGTTTCTTTTAAATTTTATTATAATAATTATTTTATTTAGAAATAATTTAAAATCTGATTTGTAATATTACAGAATTTTGTATAAAACTCAAAAACCACTGATGAAATTTAGTTAATTTATCAAATATTTATTTTATTACATATTATGCAGTGGTTTTTTGGGGCAAACTTTAGAAGTTTGCCTTGATACTCCACTTTGAATATTTAATTTGTATGCTTCTGGTTTCCTGCTTCTTGTTATTTTACAGGTGGTGTAATTCCAAAAGAAACTATGAATCATGAAAACGCACCACAAATAAGTTACAGACATTACTTTACTTACCTTAGGTTGCTAAATATGTCTATGCAATGCACCGCGTCTATTATTGTTTATTAGATATTCTTCCAGCATATCGTTACATATCAGAAAATGAGATATTAAAAACTTTCTGAATTTTGGTATTAGTTTTTTAAATATAATTATACTATTTGAAACAATATCCATACTGACCATAATTTTAAGTTCTTTCTGATTTATATTTTTTTGAATATATTTTTTCTATATGTTCAAATAACTAACTTTTTGAAAAATATTTAAGTCTAGTTATTGTTTTGCGAATTGAAAACTGAAGTTCAAAGACAGTATTACGAAAAATTTACTTCTCACGATTCCTATTAATATGATGAATGTGATAAGTGTAAAAATAATACACTGTATTGTAAACTTTTAACAATTTTATTTAAAATATATTTTTTTACATAGAATAGGTAAGTAACAATATCTTCTTCACATTTCTACGATAAATAAAAGGTTTAAGGCCTTTCAAAAAAAATGGCAAGAATTATATAAAACAAGTTTTTTCATAATGGAATGGATACAAATCAAGTAAGTATATATTTATAAATCGAAGCCTGTGTGTCAGGGTAACGTCGTTTCCCACTTCTTCCAGTTTCCTAATCCTTTGTGAAGATAGTCTAATCTTCTCGATCAGGTATACCAAATCCTCGCCTAAAACAAACACCTTCAAATAACTAATAGTTACTTTAGAAATTTTGGAAAAGTATACCTAAATCAAGTATATATTTATAAATTGAAGCCTGCGTGTCAGAACAACGTCGTTTCCCACTTCTTCCAGTTTCCTAATCTTTTGTGAAGATAGTCCAATCTTCTCGATCAGGTATTCATATAAATCGAAGCCTGCGTGTCAGGGTAACGTCATTTCCCACTTCTTCCAGTTTCCTAATCCTTTGTGAAGATAGTCCAATCTTCTCGATCAGGTATTCCAAATCCTCGCCTAAAACAAACACCTTCAAATAACTAATAGTTACTTTAGAAATTTTGGAAAAGTATACCTAAATCAAGTATATATTTATAAATCGAAGCCTGCGTGTCAGAACAACGTCGTTTCCCACTTCTTCCAGTTTCCTAATCTTTTGTGAAGATAGCCCAATCTTCTTGATCAGGTATTCATATAAATCGAAGCCTGCGTGTCAGGGTAACGTCGTTTCCCACTTCTTCCAGTTTCCTAATCCTTTGTGAAGATAGTCCAATCTTCTCGGTCAGGTATTCCAAATCCTCGCCTAAAACAAACACCTTTAAATAACTAATAGTTACTTTAGAAATTTTGAAAAAGTATACCTAAATCAACTATATATTTATAAATCGAAGCCTGAGTGTCAGGACAACGTCGTTTCCCACTTCTTCCAGTTTCCTAATCCTTTGTGAAGATAGTCCAATCTTCTCGATCAGGTATTCCAAATCCTCGCCTAAAACAAACACCTTCAAATAACTAATAGTTACTTTAGAAATTTTGGAAAAGTATACCTAAATCAAGTATATATTTATAAATCGAAGCCTGCGTGTCAGGGTAACGTCGTTTCCCACTTCTTCCAGTTTCCTAATCCTTTGTGAAGATAGTCCAATCTTCTCGGTCAGGTATTCCAAATCCTCGCCTAAAACAAACACCTTTAACTAACTAATAGTTACTGTAGAAATTTTGGAAAAGTATACCTAATAGAATCATTTAAATTTTACTTAATATAGAGTAATGTAAATTTTACGTTTATTGGAAATTCAGATATTATAGTATAAGTTACAACTGTATAATTACCTGCACAGTTTAGCTAACATTTTCAAGAATTATTTTTAAAGTAATAATAGAAGTGGTAATTTTGGTTTATTTTAATGTTAATTTAGTGCTTTTTATAGTTGATAATTATGCGACTTATATATAGATAATAAGAACATACATATACACATACCAAAAGAGGTAACTCATATATTTTACAGTAGTAAAGTATTAGTATTTTTTTTAAATATATCAACTAGTTAACGTAAGTTTTAAAAAATATAAGTAAGTAAGTAAATGAAAATTTCATAATGAAGATAACTTAGCTTTTAACGAAAGATGCAATTTTCACTTAACATTATTAACTAACAAAATCTGCGTATATACTTGCAAATTGTCTTTTTGGCAAATGACCAACTCCACTATTTAAAACTTACTTTACTATACATAATCCTGAAGACGAATAACTTTTCTGCCTCTTGGTACAAGTAGGGTTCTTGAGTTTGTAGCACGAGCAGTATCAAGAACAAATCATGTATCCTTCTGTATTTCATCCAACCTTTGTCTTATTCCTTTCCGCACCGCCTAGAGGTACAGCTTCTTTCATAGTAGTATTCCCAATAGGCAGGCTTCATTCTCTTCTCTATTTTTCTTCATCTATCACCTGTCTTGTTGTTGGCGATGTGGTACATGACCACATGTAACTTTTGTTGTTGGTTTTCTTCTTCGAGGTAAATCCTTAGTACGGATAGCGTAGTTATTAGAAAAATTAAACTACTAAAATAAATGTATACCTATGCATTGTGGTGAGAAAGAAGATATGAGATCTTTCGACGATTGAAGATCAACAGTATGATTTATTCTTTTTGTTTGACTAAAGTTGTAGATCAACAGTTTGATCTTACGTTGATGTAGATACATGCGTACTTACGATGAGATCAGCAGTGTGCTGTACGATTTTAACTTCTAACTGTTATGTCATACTATTATTGTTGTAGAGAAGTTGTAGAAGTTCCTTCAGCTTTCTTTGAAAGAATAATAGATCAACGGTATGATCTATTGTGTTGCTTTGTTTAAATTCAGAAATATGTTACCGTTTTTAGATTTTAGTGAGTTACAGATCAACAGTATGATCCATTCTCTTACATATTGTTGAGGTTTCCAGGTATGATTTATTATTTCAAATTACGATGACTTGTAGATCAACAGTATGACCTATTCTTTTTACTATTCCTTTATTTATTTGTTCGGCATCTGAAAGTCAGCAGTATGACTTGCTCTTTTAGTACATAGTCTCTCATACATAGTTTCGATCAACAGTATAATCTTTTTTTACTACTCACATGAGAAAACCTTATTATTTACCTCATTTAAGAAAAGGGCAGTAGTTCATTACTAACCTATTGAGAAGGCCATTTATTTACCTCGAAAAATTTCTCGGTAAATAACAGCTCCCTCCTCAACCTAGGTATATAATATACTACTTCAATTTTCAAACAGATGCAGATCAACTGTATGACCTATTCTTTTAAATACCTTAAATGTAGATCAGCGGTATGATCCATTCTTTTACATATTGTTGAGGTTTCCAGGTATGATTTATTATTTCAAATTACGAAGACTTGTAGATCAACAGTATGACCTATTCTTTTTACTATTCCTTTATTTATTTGTTCGGCATCTGAAAGTTACCAGTATGACTTGCTCTTTTAGTACATAGTCTCTCATACATAGTTTCGATCAACAGTATGATCTTTTTTTTACTACTAACATGAGAAAACCTTATTATTTACCTCATTTATGAAAAGGGCAGTAGTTCATTACTAACCTATTGAGAAGGCCATTTATTTACCTCGAAAAATTTCTCGGTAAATAACAGCTCCCTCCTCAACCTAGGTATATAATATACTACTTCAATTTTCAAACAGATGCAGATCAACTGTATGACCTATTCTTTTAAATACCTTAAATGTAGATCAGCGGTATGATCCATTCTTTTACATATTGTTGAGGTTTCCAGGTATGATTTATTATTTCAAATTACGAAGACTTGTAGATCAACTGTATGACCTATTCTTTTTACTATTCCTTTATTTATTTGTTCGGCATCTGAAAGTCACCAGTATGACTTGCTCTTTTAGTACATAGTCTCTCATACATAGTTTCGATCAACAGTATGATCTTTTTTTTACTACTAACATGAGAAAACCTTATTATTTACCTCATTTATGAAAAGGGCAGTAGTTCATTACTAACCTATTGAGAAGGCCATTTATTTACCTCGAAAAATTTCTCGGTAAATAACAGCTCCCTCCTCAACCTAGGTATATAATATACTACTTCAATTTTCAAACAGATGCAGATCAACTGTATGACCTATTCTTTTAAATACCTTAAATGTAGATCAGCGGTATGATCCATTCTTTTACATATTGTTGAGGTTTCCAGGTATGATTTATTATTTCAAATTACGAAGACTTGTAGATCAACTGTATGACCTATTCTTTTTACTATTCCTTTATTTATTTGTTCGGCATCTGAAAGTCACCAGTATGACTTGCTCTTTTAGTACATAGTCTCTCATACATAGTTTCGATCAACAGTATGATCTTTTTTTTACTACTAACATGAGAAAACCTTATTATTTACCTCATTTATGAAAAGGGCAGTAGTTCATTACTAACCTATTGAGAAGGCCATTTATTTACCTCGAAAAATTTATCGGTAAATAACAGCTCCCTCCTCAACCTAGGTATACAATATACTACTTCAATTTTCAAACAGATGCAGATCAACTGTATGACCTATTCTTTTAAACACCTTAAATGTAGATCAGCGGTATGATCCATTCTTTTACATATTGTTGAGGTTTCCAGGTATGATTTATTATTTCAAATTACGAAGACTTGTAGATCAACAGTATGACCTATTCTTTTTACTATTCCTTTATTTATTTGTTCGGCATCTGAAAGTTACCAGTATGACTTGCTCTTTTAGTACATAGTCTCTCATACATAGTTTCGATCAACAGTATGATCTTTTTTTTACTACTAACATGAGAAAACATTATTTACCTCATTTATGAAAAGGGCAGTAGTTCATTACTAACCTATTGAGAAGGCCATTTATTTACCTCGAAAAATTTCTCGGTAAATAACAGCTCCCTCCTCAACCTAGGTATATAATATACTACTTCAATTTTCAAACAGATGCAGATCAACTGTATGACCTATTCTTTTAAATACCTTAAATGTAGATCA
The DNA here is from genome assembly GCA_963924545.1 of Pogonocherus hispidulus. NCBI lineage: Eukaryota > Metazoa > Arthropoda > Insecta > Coleoptera > Cerambycidae > Pogonocherus > Pogonocherus hispidulus. The sequence continues at coordinate 10,032,143 of OZ004698.1, forward strand.
GCGGTATGATCTATTCTTTTACATATTGTTGAGGTTTCCAGGTATGATTTATTATTTCAAATTACGAAGACTTGTAGATCAACTGTATGACCTATTCTTTTTACTATTCCTTTATTTATTTGTTCGGCATCTGAAAGTCACCAGTATGACTTGCTCTTTTAGTACATAGTCTCTCATACATAGTTTCGATCAACAGTATGATCTTTTTTTTACTACTAACATGAGAAAACCTTATTATTTACCTCATTTATGAAAAGGGCAGTAGTTCATTACTAACCTATTGAGAAGGCCATTTATTTACCTCGAAAAATTTCTCGGTAAATAACAGCTCCCTCCTCAACCTAGGTATACAATATACTACTTCAATTTTCAAACAGATGCAGATCAACTGTATGACCTATTCTTTTAAACACCTTAAATGTAGATCAGCGGTATGATCCATTCTTTTACATATTGTTGAGGTTTCCAGGTATGATTTATTATTTCAAATTACGAAGACTTGTAGATCAACAGTATGACCTATTCTTTTTACTATTCCTTTATTTATTTGTTCGGCATTTGAAAGTCACCAGTATGACTTGCTCTTTTAGTACATAGTCTCTCATACATAGTTTCGATCAACAGTATGATCTTTTTTTTACTACTAACATGAGAAAACCTTATTATTTACCTCATTTATGAAAACGGCAGTAGTTCATTACTAACCTATTGAGAAGGCCATTTATTTATCTCGAAAAATTTCTCGGTAAATAACAGCTCCCTCCACAACCTAGGTATATAATATATTACTTCAATTTTCAAACAAATGCAGATCAATTGTATGACCTATTCTTTTAAACACCTTAAATGTAGATCAGCGGTATGATCCATTCTTTTACCTATTGTTGAGGTTTCCAGGTATGATTTATTATTTCAAATTACGAAGACTTGTAGATCAACAGTATGACCTATTCTTTTTACTTTTCCTTTATTTATTTGTTCGGCATCTGAAAGTCAGCAGTATGACTTGCTCTTTTAGTACATAGTCTCTCATACATAATTTCGATCAACAGTATGATCTTTTTTTTACTACTAACATGAGAAAACCTTATTATTTACCTCATTTATGAAAAGGGCAGTAGTTCATTACTAACCTATTGAGAACGCCATTTATTTACCTCGAAAAATTTCTCGGTAAATAACAACTCCCTCCTCAACCTAGGTAGATAATATACTACTTCAATTTTCAAACAGATGCAGATCAACTGTATGACCTATTCTTTTAAATACCTTAAATGTAGATCAGCGGTATGATCCATTCTTTTACATATTGTTGAGGTTTCCAGGTATGATTTATTATTTCAAATTACGAAGACTTGTAGATCAACAGTATGACCTATTCTTTTTACTATTCCTTTATTTATTTGTTCGGCATCTGAAAGTCAGCAGTATGACTTGCTCTTTTAGTACATAGTCTCTCATACATAGTTTCGATCAACAGTATGATCTTTTTTTTACTACTAACATGAGAAAACCTTATTATTTACCTCATTTATGAAAAGGGCAGTAGTTCATTACTAACCTATTGAGAAGGCCATTTATTTACCTCGAAAAATTTCTCGGTAAATAACAACTCCCTCCTCAACCTAGGTAGATAATATACTACTTCAATTTTCAAACAGATGCAGATCAACTGTATGACCTATTCTTTTAAATACCTTAAATGTAGATCAGCGGTATGATCCATTCTTTTACATATTGTTGAGGTTTCCAGGTATGATTTATTATTTCAAATTACGAAGACTTGTAGATCAACAGTATGACCTATTCTTTTTACTATTCCTTTATTTATTTGTTCGGCATCTGAAAGTCACCAGTATGACTTGCTCTTTTAGTACATAGTCTCTCATACATAGTTTCGATCAACAGTATGATCTTTTTTTTACTACTAACATGAGAAAACCTTATTATTTACCTCATTTATGAAAAGAGCAGTAGTTCATTACTAACCTATTGAGAAGGCCATTTATTTACCTCGAAAAATTTCTCGGTAAATAACAGCTCCCTCCTCAACCTAGGTATATAATATACTACTTCAATTTTCAAACAGATGCAGATCAACTGTATGACCTATTCTTTTAAATACCTTAAATGTAGATCAGCGGTATGATCCATTCTTTTACATATTGTTGAGGTTTCCAGGTATGATTTATTATTTCAAATTACGAAGACTTGTAGATCAACAGTATGACCTATTCTTTTTACTATTCCTTTATTTATTTGTTCGGCATCTGAAAGTCAGCAGTATGACTTGCTCTTTTAGTACATAGTCTCTCATACATAGTTTCGATCAACAGTATGATCTTTTTTTTACTACTAACATGAGAAAACCATATTATTTACCTCATTTATGAAAAGGGCAGTAGTTCATTACTAACCTATTGAGAAGGCCATTTATTTACCTCGAAAAATTTCTCGGTAAATAACAGCTCCCTCCTCAACCTAGGTAGATAATATACTACTTCAATTTTCAAACAGATGCAGATCAACTGTATGACCTATTCTTTTAAATACCTTAAATGTAGATCAGCGGTATGATCCATTCTTTTACATATTGTTGTTTCCAGGTATGATTTATTATTTCAAATTACGAAGACTTGTAGATCAACAGTATGACCTATTCTTTTTACTATTCCTTTATTTATTTGTTCGGCATCTGAAAGTCACCAGTATGACTTGCTCTTTTAGTACATAGTCTCTCATACATAGTTTCGATCAACAGTATGATCTTTTTTTTACTACTAACATGAGAAAACCTTATTATTTACCTCATTTATGAAAAGGGCAGTAGTTCATTACTAACCTATTGAGAAGGCCATTTATTTACCTCGAAAAATTTCTCGGTAAATAACAGCTCCCTCCTCAACCTAGGTATATAATATACTACTTCAATTTTCAAACAGATGCAGATCAACTGTATGACCTATTCTTTTAAATACCTTAAATGTAGATCAGCGGTATGATCCATTCTTTTACATATTGTTGAGGTTTCCAGGTATGATTTATTATTTCAAATTACGAAGACTTGTAGATCAACAGTATGACCTATTCTTTTTACTATTCCTTTATTTATTTGTTCGGCATCTGAAAGTCAGCAGTATGACTTGCTCTTTTAGTACATAGTCTCTCATACATAGTTTCGATCAACAGTATGATCTTTTTTTTACTACTAACATGAGAAAACCATATTATTTACCTCATTTATGAAAAGGGCAGTAGTTCATTACTAACCTATTGAGAAGGCCATTTATTTACCTCGAAAAATTTCTCGGTAAATAACAGCTCCCTCCTCAACCTAGGTAGATAATATACTACTTCAATTTTCAAACAGATGCAGATCAACTGTATGACCTATTCTTTTAAATACCTTAAATGTAGATCAGCGGTATGATCCATTCTTTTACATATTGTTGTTTCCAGGTATGATTTATTATTTCAAATTACGAAGACTTGTAGATCAACAGTATGACCTATTCTTTTTACTATTCCTTTATTTATTTGTTCGGCATCTGAAAGTCACCAGTATGACTTGCTCTTTTAGTACATAGTCTCTCATACATAGTTTCGATCAACAGTATGATCTTTTTTTTACTACTAACATGAGAAAACCTTATTATTTACCTCATTTATGAAAAGGGCAGTAGTTCATTACTAACCTATTGAGAAGGCCATTTATTTACCTCGAAAAATTTCTCGGTAAATAACAGCTCCCTCCTCAACCTAGGTATATAATATACTACTTCAATTTTCAAACAAATGCAGATCAACTGTATGACCTATTCTTTTAAACACCTTAAATGTAGATCAGCGGTATGATCCATTCTTTTACATATTGTTGAGGTTTCCAGGTATGATTTATTATTTCAAATTACGAAGACTTGTAGATCAACAGTATGACCTATTCTTTTTACTATTCCTTTATTTATTTGTTCGGCATCTGAAAGTCAGCAGTATGACTTGCTCTTTTAGTACATAGTCCCTCATACATAGTTTCGATCAACAGTATGATCTTTTTTTTACTACTAACATGAGAAAACCTTATTATTTACCTCATTTATGAAAAGGGCAGTAGTTCATTACTAACCTATTGAGAAGGCCATTTATTTACCTCGAAAAATTTCTCGGTAAATAACAGCTCCCTCCTCAACCTAGGTATATAATATACTACTTCAATTTTCAAACAGATGCAGATCAACTGTATGACCTATTCTTTTAAATACCTTAAATGTAGATCAGCGGTATGATCCATTCTTTTACATATTGTTGAGGTTTCCAGGTATGATTTATTATTTCAAATCACGAAGACTTGTAGATCAACAGTATGACCTATTCTTTTTACTATTCCTTTATTTATTTGTTCGGCATCTGAAAGTCAGCAGTATGACTTGCTCTTTTAGTACATAGTCTCTCATACATAGTTTCGATCAACAGTATAATCTTTTTTTACTACTAACATGAGAAAACCTTATTATTTACCTCATTTATGAAAAGAGCAGTAGTTCATTACTAACCTATTGAGAAGGCCATTTATTTACCTCGAAAAATTTCTCGGTAAATAACAGCTCCCTCCTCAACCTAGGTATATAATATACTACTTCAATTTTCAAACAGATGCAGATCAACTGTATGACCTATTCTTTTAAATACCTTAAATGTAGATCAGCGGTATGATCCATTCTTTTACATATTGTTGAGGTATCCAGGTATGATTTATTATTTCAAATCACGAAGACTTGTAGATCAACAGTATGACCTATTCTTTTTACTATTCCTTTATTTATTTGTTCGGCATCTGAAAGTCAGCAGTATGACTTGCTCTTTTAGTACATAGTCTCTCATACATAGTTTCGATCAACAGTATAATCTTTTTTTACTACTAACATGAGAAAACCTTATTATTTACCTCATTTATGAAAAGAGCAGTAGTTCATTACTAACCTATTGAGAAGGCCATTTATTTACCTCGAAAAATTTCTCGGTAAATAACAGCTCCCTCCTCAACCTAGGTGTATAATATACTACTTCAATTTTCAAACAGATGCAGATCAACTGTATGACCTATTCTTTTAAATACCTTAAATGTAGATCAGCGGTATGATCCATTCTTTTACATATTGTTGAGGTTTCCAGGTATGATTTATTATTTCAAATTACGAAGACTTGTAGATCAACAGTATGACCTATTCTTTTTACTATTCCTTTATTTATTTGTTCGGCATCTGAAAGTCAGCAGTATGACTTGCTCTTTTAGTACATAGTCTCTCATACATAGTTTCGATCAACAGTATGATCTTTTTTTTACTACTAACATGAGAAAACCATATTATTTACCTCATTTATGAAAAGGGCAGTAGTTCATTACTAACCTATTGAGAAGGCCATTTATTTACCTCGAAAAATTTCTCGGTAAATAACAGCTCCCTCCTCAACCTAGGTAGATAATATACTACTTCAATTTTCAAACAGATGCAGATCAACTGTATGACCTATTCTTTTAAATACCTTAAATGTAGATCAGCGGTATGATCCATTCTTTTACATATTGTTGAGGTTTCCAGGTATGATTGATTATTTCAAATTACGAAGACTTGTAGATCAACAGTATGACCTATTCTTTTTACTATTCCTTTATTTATTTGTTCGGCATCTGAAAGTCAGCAGTATGACTTGCTCTTTTAGTACATAGTCTCTCATACATAGTTTCGATCAACAGTATGATCTTTATTTTACTACTAACATGAGAAAACCTTATTATTTACCTCATTTATGAAAAGGGCAGTAGTTCATTACTAACCTATTGAGAAGGCCATTTATTTACCTCGAAAAATTTCTCGGTAAATAACAGCTCCCTCCTCAACCTAGGTATATAATATACTACTTCAATTTTCAAACAGATGCAGATCAACTGTATGACCTATTCTTTTAAATACCTTAAATGTAGATCAGCGGTATGATCCATTCTTTTACATATTGTTGAGGTTTCCAGGTATGATTTATTATTTCAAATTACGAAGACTTGTAGATCAACAGTATGACCTATTCTTTTTACTATTCCTTTATTTATTTGTTCGGCATCTGAAAGTCAGCAGTATGACTTGCTCTTTTAGTACATAGTCTCTCATACATAGTTTCGATCAACAGTATGATCTTTATTTTACTACTAACATGAGAAAACCATATTATTTACCTCATTTATGAAAAGGGCAGTAGTTCATTACTAACCTATTGAGAAGGCCATTTATTTACCTCGAAAAATTTCTCGGTAAATAACAGCTCCCTCCTCAACCTAGGTAGATAATATACTACTTCAATTTTCAAACAGATGCAGATCAACTGTATGACCTATTCTTTTAAATACCTTAAATGTAGATCAGCGGTATGATCCATTCTTTTACATATTGTTGAGGTTTCCAGGTATGATTTATTATTTCAAATTACGAAGACTTGTAGATCAACAGTATGACCTATTCTTTTTACTATTCCTTTATTTATTTGTTCGGCATCTGAAAGTCAGCAGTATGACTTGCTCTTTTAGTACAAAGTCTCTCATACATAGTTTCGATCAACAGTATGATCTTTTTTTTACTACTAACATGAGAAAACCTTATTATTTACCTCATTTATGAAAAGGGCAGTAGTTCATTACTAACCTATTGAGAAGGCCATTTATTTACCTCGAAAAATTTCTCGGTAAATAACAGCTCCCTCCTCAACCTAGGTATATAATATACTACTTCAATTTTCAAACAGATGCAGATCAACTGTATGACCTATTCTTTTAAATACCTTAAATGTAGATCAGCGGTATGATCCATTCTTTTACATATTGTTGAGGTTTCCAGGTATGATTAATTATTTCAAATTACGAAGACTTGTAGATCAACAGTATGACCTATTCTTTTTACTATTCCTTTATTTATTTGTTCGGCATCTGAAAGTCAGCAGTATGACTTGTTCTTTTAGTACATAGTCTCTCATACATAGTTTCGATCAACAGTATGATCTTTTTTTTACTACTAACATGAGAAAACCTTATTATTTACCTCATTTATGAAAAGGGCAGTAGTTCATTACTAACCTATTGAGAAGGCCATTTATTTACCTCGAAAAATTTCTCGGTAAATAACAGCTCCCTCCTCAACCTAGGTATATAATATACTACTTCAATTTTCAAACAGATGCAGATCAACTGTATGACCTATTCTTTTAAATACCTTAAATGTAGATCAGCGGTATGATCCATTCTTTTATATATTGTTGAGGTTTCCAGGTATGATTTATTATTTCAAATTACGAAGACTTGTAGATCAACAGTATGACCTATTCTTTTTACTATTCCTTTATTTATTTGTTCGGCATCTGAAAGTCACCAGTATGACTTGCTCTTTTAGTACATAGTCTCTCATACACAGTTTCGATCAACAGTATGATCTTTTTTTTACTACTAACATGAGAAAACATTATTATTTACCTCATTTATGAAAAGGGCAGTAGTTCATTACTAACCTATTGAGAAGGCCATTTATTTACCTCGAAAAATTTCTCGGTAAATAACAGCTCCCTCCTCAACCTAGGTATATAATATACTACTTCAATTTTCAAACAGATGCAGATCAACTGTATGACCTATTCTTTTAAAAACCTTAAATGTAGATCAGCGGTATGATCCATTCTTTTACATATTGTTGAGGTTTCCAGGTATGATTTATTATTTCAAATTACGAAGACTTGTAGATCAACAGTATGACCTATTCTTTTTACTATTCCTTTATTTATTTGTTCGGCATCTGAAAGTCAGCAGTATGACTTGCTCTTTTAGTACATAGTCTCTCATACATAGTTTCGATCAACAGTATGATCTTTTTTTTACTACTAACATGAGAAAATCTTATTATTTACCTCATTTATGAAAAGGGCAGTAGTTCATTACTAACCTATTGAGAAGGCCATTTATTTACCTCGAAAAATTTCTCGGTAAATAACAGCTCCCTCCTCAACCTAGGTATATAATATACTACTTCAATTTTCAAACAAATGCAGATCAACTGTATGACCTATTCTTTTAAACACCTTAAATGTAGATCAGCGGTATGATCCATTCTTTTACATATTGTTGAGGTTTCCAGGTATGATTTATTATTTCAAATTACGAAGACTTGTAGATCAACAGTATGACCTATTCTTTTTACTATTCCTTTATTTATTTGTTCGGCATCTGAAAGTCACCAGTATGACTTGCTCTTTTAGTACATAGTCCCTCATACATAGTTTCGATCAACAGTATGATCTTTTTTTTACTACTAACATGAGAAAACCTTATTATTTACCTCATTTATGAAAAGGGCAGTAGTTCATTACTAACCTATTGAGAAGGCCATTTATTTACCTCGAAAAATTTCTCGGTAAATAACAGCTCCCTCCTCAACCTAGGTATATAATATACTACTTCAATTTTCAAACAGATGCAGATCAACTGTATGACCTATTCTTTTAAATACCTTAAATGTAGATCAGCGGTATGATCCATTCTTTTACATATTGTTGAGGTTTCCAGGTATGATTTATTATTTCAAATCACGAAGACTTGTAGATCAACAGTATGACCTATTCTTTTTACTATTCCTTTATTTATTTGTTCGGCATCTGAAAGTCAGCAGTATGACTTGCTCTTTTAGTACATAGTCTCTCATACATAGTTTCGATCAACAGTATGATCTTTTTTTTACTACTAACATGAGAAAACCTTATTATTTACCTCATTTATGAAAAGAGCAGTAGTTCATTACTAACCTATTGAGAAGGCCATTTATTTACCTCGAAAAATTTCTCGGTAAATAACAGCTCCCTCCTCAACCTAGGTAGATAATATACTACTTCAATTTTCAAACAGATGCAGATCAACTGTATGACCTATTCTTTTAAATACCTTAAATGTAGATCAGCGGTATGATCCATTCTTTTACATATTGTTGAGGTTTCCAGGTATGATTAATTATTTCAAATTACGAAGACTTGTAGATCAACAGTATGACCTATTCTTTTTACTATTCCTTTATTTATTTGTTCGGTATCTGAAAGTCAGCAGTATGACTTGCTCTTTTAGTACATAGTCTCTCATACATAGTTTCGATCAACAGTATGATCTTTTTTTTACTACTAACATGAGAAAACCTTATTATTTACCTCATTTATGAAAAGGGCAGTAGTTCATTACTAACCTATTGAGAAGGCCATTTATTTACCTCGAAAAATTTCTCGGTAAATAACAGCTCCCTCCTCAACCTAGGTAGATAATATACTACTTCAATTTTCAAACAGATGCAGATCAACTGTATGACCTATTCTTTTAAATACCTTAAATGTAGATCAGCGGTATGATCCATTCTTTTACATATTGTTGAGGTTTCCAGGTATGATTAATTATTTCAAATTACGAAGACTTGTAGATCAACAGTATGACCTATTCTTTTTACTATTCCTTTATTTATTTGTTCGGTATCTGAAAGTCAGCAGTATGACTTGCTCTTTTAGTACATAGTCTCTCATACATAGTTTCGATCAACAGTATGATCTTTTTTTTACTACTAACATGAGAAAACCTTATTATTTACCTCATTTATGAAAAGGGCAGTAGTTCATTACTAACCTATTGAGAAGGCCATTTATTTACCTCGAAAAATTTCTCGGTAAATAACAGCTCCCTCCTCAACCTAGGTATATAATATACTACTTCAATTTTCAAACAGATGCAGATCAACTGTATGACCTATTCTTTTAAATACCTTAAATGTAGATCAGCGGTATGATCCATTCTTTTATATATTGTTGAGGTTTCCAGGTATGATTTATTATTTCAAATTACGAAGACTTGTAGATCAACAGTATGACCTATTCTTTTTACTATTCCTTTATTTATTTGTTCGGCATCTGAAAGTCACCAGTATGACTTGCTCTTTTAGTACATAGTCTCTCATACATAGTTTCGATCAACAGTATGATCTTTTTTTTACTACTAACATGAGAAAACCTTATTATTTACCTCATTTATGAAAAGGGCAGTAGTTCATTACTAATTTATTGAGAAGGTCATTTATTTACCTCGAAAAATTTCTCGGTAAATAACAGCTCCCTCCTCAACCTAGGTATATAATATACTACTTCAATTTTCAAACAGATGCAGATCAACTGTATGACCTATTCTTTTAAATACCTTAAATGTAGATCAGCGGTATGATCCATTCTTTTACATATTGTTGAGGTTTCCAGGTATGATTTATTATTTCAAATTACGAAGACTTGTAGATCAACAGTATGACCTATTCTTTTTACTATTCCTTTATTTATTTGTTCGGCATCTGAAAGTCAGCAGTATGACTTGCTCTTTTAGTACATAGTCTCTCATACATAGTTTCGATCAACAGTATGATCTTTTTTTTACTACTAACATGAGAAAACCATATTATTTACCTCATTTATGAAAAGGGCAGTAGTTCATTACTAACCTATTGAGAAGGCCATTTATTTACCTCGAAAAATTTCTCGGTAAATAACAGCTCCCTCCTCAACCTAGGTAGATAATATACTACTTCAATTTTCAAACAGATGCAGATCAACTGTATGACCTATTCTTTTAAATACCTTAAATGTAGATCAGCGGTATGATCCATTCTTTTACATATTGTTGAGGTTTCCAGGTATGATTTATTATTTCAAATTACGAAGACTTGTAGATCAACAGTATGACCTATTCTTTTTACTATTCCTTTATTTATTTGTTCGGCATCTGAAAGTCACCAGTATGACTTGCTCTTTTAGTACATAGTCTCTCATACATAGTTTCGATCAACAGTATGATCTTTTATTTACTACTAACATGAGAAAACCATATTATTTACCTCATTTATGAAAAAGGCAGTAGTTCATTACTAACCTATTGAGAAGGCCATTTATTTACCTCGAAAAATTTCTCGGTAAATAACAGCTCCCTCCTCAACCTAGGTAGATAATATACTACTTCAATTTTCAAACAGATGCAGATCAACTGTATGACCTATTCTTTTAAATACCTTAAATGTAGATCAGCGGTATGATCCATTCTTTTACATATTGTTGAGGTTTCCAGGTATGATTAATTATTTCAAATTACGAAGACTTGTAGATCAACAGTATGACCTATTCTTTTTACTATTCCTTTATTTATTTGTTCGGTATCTGAAAGTCAGCAGTATGACTTGCTCTTTTAGTACATAGTCTCTCATACATAGTTTCGATCAACAGTATGATCTTTTTTTTACTACTAACATGAGAAAACCTTATTATTTACCTCATTTATGAAAAGGGCAGTAGTTCATTACTAACCTATTGAGAAGGCCATTTATTTACCTCGAAAAATTTCTCGGTAAATAACAGCTCCCTCCTCAACCTAGGTATATAATATACTACTTCAATTTTCAAACAGATGCAGATCAACTGTATGACCTATTCTTTTAAATACCTTAAATGTAGATCAGCGGTATGATCCATTCTTTTATATATTGTTGAGGTTTCCAGGTATGATTTATTATTTCAAATTACGAAGACTTGTAGATCAACAGTATGACCTATTCTTTTTACTATTCCTTTATTTATTTGTTCGGCATCTGAAAGTCACCAGTACGACTTGCTCTTTTAGTACATAGTCTCTCATACATAGTTTCGATCAACAGTATGATCTTTTTTTTACTACTAACATGAGAAAACCTTATTATTTACCTCATTTATGAAAAGGGCAGTAGTTCATTACTAACCTATTGAGAAGGCCATTTATTTACCTCGAAAAATTTCTCGGTAAATAACAGCTCCCTCCTCAACCTAGGTATATAATATACTACTTCAATTTTCAAACAGATACAGATCAACTGTATGACCTATTCTTTTAAATACCTTAAATGTAGATCAGCGGTATGATCCATTCTTTTACATATTGTTGAGGTTTCCAGGTATGATTAATTATTTCAAATTACGAAGACTTGTAGATCAACAGTATGACCTATTCTTTTTACTATTCCTTTATTTATTTGTTCGGCATCTGAAAGTCAGCAGTATGACTTGTTCTTTTAGTACATAGTCTCTCATACATAGTTTCGATCAACAGTATGATCTTTTTTTTACTACTAACATGAGAAAACCTTATTATTTACCTCATTTAGGAAAAGGGCAGTAGTTCATTACTAACCTATTGAGAAGGCCATTTATTTACCTCGAAAAATTTCTCGGTAAATAACAGCTCCCTCCTCAACCTAGGTATATAATATACTACTTCAATTTTCAAACAGATGCAGATCAACTGTATGACCTATTCTTTTAAATACCTTAAATGTAGATCAGCGGTATGATCCATTCTTTTATATATTGTTGAGGTTTCCAGGTATGATTTATTATTTCAAATTACGAAGACTTGTAGATCAACAGTATGACCTATTCTTTTTACTATTCCTTTATTTATTTGTTCGGCATCTGAAAGTCAGCAGTATGACTTGCTCTTTTAGTACATAATCTCTCATACATAGTTTCGATCAACAGTATGATCTTTTTTTTACTACTAACATGAGAAAACCATATTATTTACCTCATTTATGAAAAGGGCAGTAGTTCATTACTAACCTATTGAGAAGGTCATTTATTTACCTCGAAAAATTTCTCGGTAAATAACAGCTCCCTCCTCAACCTAGGTATATAATATACTACTTCAATTTTCAAACAGATGCAGATCAACTGTATGACCTATTCTTTTAAATACCTTAAATGTAGATCAGCGGTATGATCCATTCTTTTACATATTGTTGAGGTTTCCAGGTATGATTAATTATTTCAAATTACGAAGACTTGTAGATCAACAGTATGACCTATTCTTTTTACTATTCCTTTATTTATTTGTTCGGTATCTGAAAGTCAGCAGTATGACTTGCTCTTTTAGTACATAGTCTCTCATACATAGTTTCGATCAACAGTATGATCTTTTTTTTACTACTAACATGAGAAAACCTTATTATTTACCTCATTTATGAAAAGGGCAGTAGTTCATTACTAACCTATTGAGAAGGCCATTTATTTACCTCGAAAAATTTCTCGGTAAATAACAGCTCCCTCCTCAACCTAGGTATATAATATACTACTTCAATTTTCAAACAGATGCAGATCAACTGTATGACCTATTCTTTTAAATACCTTAAATGTAGATCAGCGGTATGATCCATTCTTTTATATATTGTTGAGGTTTCCAGGTATGATTTATTATTTCAAATTACGAAGACTTGTAGATCAACAGTATGACCTATTCTTTTTACTATTCCTTTATTTATTTGTTCGGCATCTGAAAGTCACCAGTATGACTTGCTCTTTTAGTACATAGTCTCTCATACATAGTTTCGATCAACAGTATGATCTTTTTTTTACTACTAACATGAGAAAACCTTATTATTTACCTCATTTATGAAAAGGGCAGTAGTTCATTACTAACCTATTGAGAAGGCCATTTATTTACCTCGAAAAATTTCTCGGTAAATAACAGCTCCCTCCTCAACCTAGGTATATAATATACTACTTCAATTTTCAAACAGATGCAGATCAACTGTATGACCTATTCTTTTAAATACCTTAAATGTAGATCAGCGGTATGATCCATTCTTTTACATATTGTTGAGGTTTCCAGGTATGATTAATTATTTCAAATTACGAAGACTTGTAGATCAACAGTATGACCTATTCTTTTTACTATTCCTTTATTTATTTGTTCGGCATCTGAAAGTCAGCAGTATGACTTGTTCTTTTAGTACATAGTCTCTCATACATAGTTTCGATCAACAGTATGATCTTTTTTTTACTACTAACATGAGAAAACCTTATTATTTACCTCATTTAGGAAAAGGGCAGTAGTTCATTACTAACCTATTGAGAAGGCCATTTATTTACCTCGAAAAATTTCTCGGTAAATAACAGCTCCCTCCTCAACCTAGGTATATAATATACTACTTCAATTTTCAAACAGATGCAGATCAACTGTATGACCTATTCTTTTAAATACCTTAAATGTAGATCAGCGGTATGATCCATTCTTTTATATATTGTTGAGGTTTCCAGGTATGATTTATTATTTCAAATTACGAAGACTTGTAGATCAACAGTATGACCTATTCTTTTTACTATTCCTTTATTTATTTGTTCGGCATCTGAAAGTCAGCAGTATGACTTGCTCTTTTAGTACATAGTCTCTCATACATAGTTTCGATCAACAGTATGATCTTTTTTTTACTACTAACATGAGAAAACCATATTATTTACCTCATTTATGAAAAGGGCAGTAGTTCATTACTAACCTATTGAGAAGGCCATTTATTTACCTCGAAAAATTTCTCGGTAAATAACAGCTCCCTCCTCAACCTAGGTATATAATATACTACTTCAATTTTCAAACAGATGCAGATCAACTGTATGACCTATTCTTTTAAATACCTTAAATGTAGATCAGCGGTATGATCCATTCTTTTACATATTGTTGAGGTTTCCAGGTATGATTAATTATTTCAAATTACGAAGACTTGTAGATCAACAGTATGACCTATTCTTTTTACTATTCCTTTATTTATTTGTTCGGCATCTGAAAGTCAGCAGTATGACTTGTTCTTTTAGTACATAGTCTCTCATACATAGTTTCGATCAACAGTATGATCTTTTTTTTACTACTAACATGAGAAAACCTTATTATTTACCTCATTTAGGAAAAGGGCAGTAGTTCATTACTAACCTATTGAGAAGGCCATTTATTTACCTCGAAAAATTTCTCGGTAAATAACAGCTCCCTCCTCAACCTAGGTATATAATATACTACTTCAATTTTCAAACAGATGCAGATCAACTGTATGACCTATTCTTTTAAATACCTTAAATGTAGATCAGCGGTATGATCCATTCTTTTATATATTGTTGAGGTTTCCAGGTATGATTTATTATTTCAAATTACGAAGACTTGTAGATCAACAGTATGACCTATTCTTTTTACTATTCCTTTATTTATTTGTTCGGCATCTGAAAGTCAGCAGTATGACTTGCTCTTTTAGTACATAGTCTCTCATACATAGTTTCGATCAACAGTATGATCTTTTTTTTACTACTAACATGAGAAAACCATATTATTTACCTCATTTATGAAAAGGGCAGTAGTTCATTACTAACCTATTGAGAAGGCCATTTATTTACCTCGAAAAATTTCTCGGTAAATAACAGCTCCCTCCTCAACCTAGGTATATAATATACTACTTCAATTTTCAAACAGATGCAGATCAACTGTATGACCTATTCTTTTAAATACCTTAAATGTAGATCAGCGGTATGATCCATTCTTTTACATATTGTTGAGGTTTCCAGGTATGATTAATTATTTCAAATTACGAAGACTTGTAGATCAACAGTATGACCTATTCTTTTTACTATTCCTTTATTTATTTGTTCGGCATCTGAAAGTCACCAGTATGACTTGCTCTTTTAGTACATAGTCTCTCATACACAGTTTCGATCAACAGTATGATCTTTTTTTTACTACTAACATGAGAAAACCTTATTATTTACCTCATTTATGAAAAGGGCAGTAGTTCATTACTAACCTATTGAGAAGGCCATTTATTTACCTCGAAAAATTTCTCGGTAAATAACAGCTCCCTCCTCAACCTAGGTAGATAATATACTACTTCAATTTTCAAACAGATGCAGATCAACTGTATGACCTATTCTTTTAAATACCTTAAATGTAGATCAGCGGTATGATCCATTCTTTTACATATTGTTGAGGTTTCCAGGTATGATTAATTATTTCAAATTACGAAGACTTGTAGATCAACAGTATGACCTATTCTTTTTACTATTCCTTTATTTATTTGTTCGGCATCTGAAAGTCAGCAGTATGACTTGCTCTTTTAGTACATAGTCTCTCATACATAGTTTCGATCAACAGTATGATCTTTTTTTTACTACTAACATGAGAAAACCTTATTATTTACCTCATTTATGAAAAAGGCAGTAGTTCATTACTAACCTATTGAGAAGGCCATTTATTTACCTCGAAAAATTTCTCGGTAAATAACAGCTCCCTCCTCAACCTAGGTAGATAATATACTACTTCAATTTTCAAACAGATGCAGATCAACTGTATGACCTATTCTTTTAAATACCTTAAATGTAGATCAGCGGTATGATCCATTCTTTTACATATTGTTGAGGTTTCCAGGTATGATTAATTATTTCAAATTACGAAGACTTGTAGATCAACAGTATGACCTATTCTTTTTACTATTCCTTTATTTATTTGTTCGGTATCTGAAAGTCAGCAGTATGACTTGCTCTTTTAGTACATAGTCTCTCATACATACTTTCGATCAACAGTATGATCTTTTTTTTACTACTAACATGAGAAAACCTTATTATTTACCTCATTTATGAAAAGGGCAGTAGTTCATTACTAACCTATTGAGAAGGCCATTTATTTACCTCGAAAAATTTCTCGGTAAATAACAGCTCCCTCCTCAACCTAGGTATATAATATACTACTTCAATTTTCAAACAGATGCAGATCAACTGTATGACCTATTCTTTTAAATACCTTAAATGTAGATCAGCGGTATGATCCATTCTTTTATATATTGTTGAGGTTTCCAGGTATGATTTATTATTTCAAATTACGAAGACTTGTAGATCAACAGTATGACCTATTCTTTTTACTATTCCTTTATTTATTTGTTCGGCATCTGAAAGTCACCAGTATGACTTGCTCTTTTAGTACATAGTCTCTCATACATAGTTTCGATCAACAGTATGATCTTTTTTTTACTACTAACATGAGAAAACCTTATTATTTACCTCATTTATGAAAAGGGCAGTAGTTCATTACTAACCTATTGAGAAGGCCATTTATTTACCTCGAAAAATTTCTCGGTAAATAACAGCTCCCTCCTCAACCTAGGTATATAATATACTACTTCAATTTTCAAACAGATGCAGATCAACTGTATGACCTATTCTTTTAAATACCTTAAATGTAGATCAGCGGTATGATCCATTCTTTTACATATTGTTGAGGTTTCCAGGTATGATTTATTATTTCAAATTACGAAGACTTGTAGATCAACAGTATGACCTATTCTTTTTACTATTCCTTTATTTATTTGTTCGGCATCTGAAAGTCAGCAGTATGACTTGCTCTTTTAGTACATAGTCTCTCATACATAGTTTCGATCAACAGTATGATCTTTTTTTTACTACTAACATGAGAAAACCATATTATTTACCTCATTTATGAAAAGGGCAGTAGTTATTACTAACCTATTGAGAAGGCCATTTATTTACCTCGAAAAATTTCTCGGTAAATAACAGCTCCCTCCTCAACCTAGGTAGATAATATACTACTTCAATTTTCAAACAGATGCAGATCAACTGTATGACCTATTCTTTTAAATACCTTAAATGTAGATCAGCGGTATGATCCATTCTTTTACATATTGTTGAGGTTTCCAGGTATGATTTATTATTTCAAATTACGAAGACTTGTAGATCAACAGTATGACCTATTCTTTTTACTATTCCTTTATTTATTTGTTCGGCATCTGAAAGTCACCAGTATGACTTGCTCTTTTAGTACATAGTCTCTCATACATAGTTTCGATCAACAGTATGATCTTTTTTTTACTACTAACATGAGAAAACCTTATTATTTACCTCATTTATGAAAAGAGCAGTAGTTCATTACTAACCTATTGAGAAGGCCATTTATTTACCTCGAAAAATTTCTCGGTAAATAACAGCTCCCTCCTCAACCTAGGTATATAATATACTACTTCAATTTTCAAACAGATGCAGATCAACTGTATGACCTATTCTTTTAAATACCTTAAATGTAGATCAGCGGTATGATCCATTCTTTTACATATTGTTGAGGTTTCCAGGTATGATTAATTATTTCAAATTACGAAGACTTGTAGATCAACAGTATGACCTATTCTTTTTACTATTCCTTTATTTATTTGTTCGGCATCTGAAAGTCAGCAGTATGACTTGCTCTTTTAGTACATAGTCTCTCATACATAGTTTCGATCAACAGTATGATCTTTTTTTTACTACTAACATGAGAAAACCTTATTATTTACCTCATTTATGAAAAGAGCAGTAGTTCATTACTAACCTATTGAGAAGGCCATTTATTTACCTCGAAAAATTTCTCGGTAAATAACAGCTCCCTCCTCAACCTAGGTATATAATATACTACTTCAATTTTCAAACAGATGCAGATCAACTGTATGACCTATTCTTTTAAATACCTTAAATGTAGATCAGCGGTATGATAAATTCTTTTACATATTGTTGAGGTTTCCAGGTATGATTTATTATTTCAAATTACGAAGACTTGTAGATCAACAGTATGACCTATTCTTTTTACTATTCCTTTATTTATTTGTTCGGCATCTGAAAGTCAGCAGTATGACTTGCTCTTTTAGTACATAGTCTCTCATACATAGTTTCGATCAACAGTATGATCTTTTTTTTACTACTAACATGAGAAAACCTTATTATTTACCTCATTTATGAAAAGGGCAGTAGTTCATTACTAACCTATTGAGAAGGCCATTTATTTACCTCGAAAAATTTCTCGGTAAATAACAGCTCCCTCCTCAACCTAGGTATATAATATACTACTTCAATTTTCAAACAGATGCAGATCAACTGTATGACCTATTCTTTTAAATACC
Source organism: Pogonocherus hispidulus (assembly GCA_963924545.1). Lineage (NCBI taxonomy): Eukaryota > Metazoa > Arthropoda > Insecta > Coleoptera > Cerambycidae > Pogonocherus > Pogonocherus hispidulus. The sequence continues at coordinate 10,050,952 of OZ004698.1, forward strand.
TTAAATGTAGATCAGCGGTATGATCCATTCTTTTATATATTGTTGAGGTTTCCAGGTATGATTTATTATTTCAAATTACGAAGACTTGTAGATCAACAGTATGACCTATTCTTTTTACTATTCCTTTATTTATTTGTTCGGCATCTGAAAGTCACCAGTATGACTTGCTCTTTTAGTACATAGTCTCTCATACATAGTTTCGATCAACAGTATGATCTTTTTTTTACTACTAACATGAGAAAACCTTATTATTTACCTCATTTATGAAAAGGGCAGTAGTTCATTACTAACCTATTGAGAAGGCCATTTATTTACCTCGAAAAATTTCTCGGTAAATAACAGCTCCCTCCTCAACCTAGGTATATAATATACTACTTCAATTTTCAAACAGATGCAGATCAACTGTATGACCTATTCTTTTAAATACCTTAAATGTAGATCAGCGGTATGATCCATTCTTTTACATATTGTTGAGGTTTCCAGGTATGATTTATTATTTCAAATTACGAAGACTTGTAGATCAACAGTATGACCTATTCTTTTTACTATTCCTTTATTTATTTGTTCGGCATCTGAAAGTCAGCAGTATGACTTGCTCTTTTAGTACATAGTTTCTCATACATACTTTCGATCAACAGTATGATCTTTTTTTTACTACTAACATGAGAAAACCATATTATTTACCTCATTTATGAAAAGGGCAGTAGTTCATTACTAACCTATTGAGAAGGCCATTTATTTACCTCGAAAAATTTCTCGGTAAATAACAGCTCCCTCCTCAACCTAGGTAGATAATATACTACTTCAATTTTCAAACAGATGCAGATCAACTGTATGACCTATTCTTTTAAATACCTTAAATGTAGATCAGCGGTATGATCCATTCTTTTACATATTGTTGAGGTTTCCAGGTATGATTTATTATATCAAATTACGAAGACTTGTAGATCAACAGTATGACCTATTCTTTTTACTATTCCTTTATTTATTTGTTCGGCATCTGAAAGTCAGCAGTATGACTTGCTCTTTTAGTACATAGTCTCTCATACATAGTTTCGATCAACAGTATGATCTTTTTTTTACTACTAACATGAGAAAACCTTATTATTTACCTCATTTATGAAAAGGGCAGTAGTTCATTACTAACCTATTGAGAAGGCCATTTATTTACCTCGAAAAATTTCTCGGTAAATAACAGCTCCCTCCTCAACCTAGGTATATAATATACTACTTCAATTTTCAAACAGATGCAGATCAACTGTATGACCTATTCTTTTAAATACCTTAAATGTAGATCAGCGGTATGATCCATTCTTTTACATATTGTTGAGGTTTCCAGGTATGATTTATTATTTCAAATTACGAAGACTTGTAGATCAACAGTATGACCTATTCTTTTTACTATTCCTTTATTTATTTGTTCGGCATCTGAAAGTCAGCAGTATGACTTGCTCTTTTAGTACATAGTCTCTCATACATAGTTTCGATCAACAGTATGATCTTTTTTTTACTACTAACATGAGAAAACCATATTATTTACCTCATTTATGAAAAGGGCAGTAGTTATTACTAACCTATTGAGAAGGCCATTTATTTACCTCGAAAAATTTCTCGGTAAATAACAGCTCCCTCCTCAACCTAGGTAGATAATATACTACTTCAATTTTCAAACAGATGCAGATCAACTGTATGACCTATTCTTTTAAATACCTTAAATGTAGATCAGCGGTATGATCCATTCTTTTACATATTGTTGAGGTTTCCAGGTATGATTTATTATTTCAAATTACGAAGACTTGTAGATCAACAGTATGACCTATTCTTTTTACTATTCCTTTATTTATTTGTTCGGCATCTGAAAGTCACCAGTATGACTTGCTCTTTTAGTACATAGTCTCTCATACATAGTTTCGATCAACAGTATGATCTTTTTTTTACTACTAACATGAGAAAACCTTATTATTTACCTCATTTATGAAAAGAGCAGTAGTTCATTACTAACCTATTGAGAAGGCCATTTATTTACCTCGAAAAATTTCTCGGTAAATAACAGCTCCCTCCTCAACCTAGGTATATAATATACTACTTCAATTTTCAAACAGATGCAGATCAACTGTATGACCTATTCTTTTAAATACCTTAAATGTAGATCAGCGGTATGATCCATTCTTTTACATATTGTTGAGGTTTCCAGGTATGATTAATTATTTCAAATTACGAAGACTTGTAGATCAACAGTATGACCTATTCTTTTTACTATTCCTTTATTTATTTGTTCGGCATCTGAAAGTCAGCAGTATGACTTGCTCTTTTAGTACATAGTCTCTCATACATAGTTTCGATCAACAGTATGATCTTTTTTTTACTACTAACATGAGAAAACCTTATTATTTACCTCATTTATGAAAAGAGCAGTAGTTCATTACTAACCTATTGAGAAGGCCATTTATTTACCTCGAAAAATTTCTCGGTAAATAACAGCTCCCTCCTCAACCTAGGTATATAATATACTACTTCAATTTTCAAACAGATGCAGATCAACTGTATGACCTATTCTTTTAAATACCTTAAATGTAGATCAGCGGTATGATAAATTCTTTTACATATTGTTGAGGTTTCCAGGTATGATTTATTATTTCAAATTACGAAGACTTGTAGATCAACAGTATGACCTATTCTTTTTACTATTCCTTTATTTATTTGTTCGGCATCTGAAAGTCAGCAGTATGACTTGCTCTTTTAGTACATAGTCTCTCATACATAGTTTCGATCAACAGTATGATCTTTTTTTTACTACTAACATGAGAAAACCTTATTATTTACCTCATTTATGAAAAGGGCAGTAGTTCATTACTAACCTATTGAGAAGGCCATTTATTTACCTCGAAAAATTTCTCGGTAAATAACAGCTCCCTCCTCAACCTAGGTATATAATATACTACTTCAATTTTCAAACAGATGCAGATCAACTGTATGACCTATTCTTTTAAATACCTTAAATGTAGATCAGCGGTATGATCCATTCTTTTATATATTGTTGAGGTTTCCAGGTATGATTTATTATTTCAAATTACGAAGACTTGTAGATCAACAGTATGACCTATTCTTTTTACTATTCCTTTATTTATTTGTTCGGCATCTGAAAGTCACCAGTATGACTTGCTCTTTTAGTACATAGTCTCTCATACATAGTTTCGATCAACAGTATGATCTTTTTTTTACTACTAACATGAGAAAACCTTATTATTTACCTCATTTATGAAAAGGGCAGTAGTTCATTACTAACCTATTGAGAAGGCCATTTATTTACCTCGAAAAATTTCTCGGTAAATAACAGCTCCCTCCTCAACCTAGGTATATAATATACTACTTCAATTTTCAAACAGATGCAGATCAACTGTATGACCTATTCTTTTAAATACCTTAAATGTAGATCAGCGGTATGATCCATTCTTTTACATATTGTTGAGGTTTCCAGGTATGATTTATTATTTCAAATTACGAAGACTTGTAGATCAACAGTATGACCTATTCTTTTTACTATTCCTTTATTTATTTGTTCGGCATCTGAAAGTCAGCAGTATGACTTGCTCTTTTAGTACATAGTTTCTCATACATACTTTCGATCAACAGTATGATCTTTTTTTTACTACTAACATGAGAAAACCATATTATTTACCTCATTTATGAAAAGGGCAGTAGTTCATTACTAACCTATTGAGAAGGCCATTTATTTACCTCGAAAAATTTCTCGGTAAATAACAGCTCCCTCCTCAACCTAGGTAGATAATATACTACTTCAATTTTCAAACAGATGCAGATCAACTGTATGACCTATTCGTTTAAATACCTTAAATGTAGATCAGCGGTATGATCCATTCTTTTACATATTGTTGAGGTTTCCAGGTATGATTTATTATATCAAATTACGAAGACTTGTAGATCAACAGTATGACCTATTCTTTTTACTATTCCTTTATTTATTTGTTCGGCATCTGAAAGTCAGCAGTATGACTTGCTCTTTTAGTACATAGTCTCTCATACATAGTTTCGATCAACAGTATGATCTTTTTTTTACTACTAACATGAGAAAACCTTATTATTTACCTCATTTATGAAAAGGGCAGTAGTTCATTACTAACCTATTGAGAAGGCCATTTATTTACCTCGAAAAATTTCTCGGTAAATAACAGCTCCCTCCTCAACCTAGGTATATAATATACTACTTCAATTTTCAAACAGATGCAGATCAACTGTATGACCTATTCTTTTAAATACCTTAAATGTAGATCAGCGGTATGATCCATTCTTTTATATATTGTTGAGGTTTCCAGGTATGATTTATTATTTCAAATTACGAAGACTTGTAGATCAACAGTATGACCTATTCTTTTTACTATTCCTTTATTTATTTGTTCGGCATCTGAAAGTCACCAGTATGACTTGCTCTTTTAGTACATAGTCTCTCATACACAGTTTCGATCAACAGTATGATCTTTTTTTTACTACTAACATGAGAAAACCTTATTATTTACCTCATTTATGAAAAGGGCAGTAGTTCATTACTAACCTATTGAGAAGGCCATTTATTTACCTCGAAAAATTTCTCGGTAAATAACAGCTCCCTCCTCAACCTAGGTATATAATATACTACTTCAATTTTCAAACAGATGCAGATCAACTGTATGACCTATTCTTTTAAATACCTTAAATGTAGATCAGCGGTATGATCCATTCTTTTACATATTGTTGAGGTTTCCAGGTATGATTTATTATTTCAAATTACGAAGACTTGTAGATCAACAGTATGACCTATTCTTTTTACTATTCCTTTATTTATTTGTTCGGCATCTGAAAGTCAGCAGTATGACTTGCTCTTTTAGTACATAGTCTCTCATACATAGTTTCGATCAACAGTATGATCTTTTTTTTACTACTAACATGAGAAAACCATATTATTTACCTCATTTATGAAAAGGGCAGTAGTTCATTACTAACCTATTGAGAAGGCCATTTATTTACCTCGAAAAATTTCTCGGTAAATAACAGCTCCCTCCTCAACCTAGGTAGATAATATACTACTTCAATTTTCAAACAGATGCAGATCAACTGTAGGACCTATTCTTTTAAATACCTTAAATGTAGATCAGCGGTATGATCCATTCTTTTACATATTGTTGAGGTTTCCAGGTATGATTTATTATTTCAAATTACGAAGACTTGTAGATCAACAGTATGACCTATTCTTTTTACTATTCCTTTATTTATTTGTTCGGCATCTGAAAGTCACCAGTATGACTTGCTCTTTTAGTACATAGTCTCTCATACATAGTTTCGATCAACAGTATGATCTTTTTTTTACTACTAACATGAGAAAACCTTATTATTTACCTCATTTATGAAAAGCGCAGTAGTTCATTACTAACCTATTGAGAAGGCCATTTATTTACCTCGAAAAATTTCTCGGTAAATAACAGCTCCCTCCTCAACCTAGGTATATAATATACTACTTCAATTTTCAAACAGATGCAGATCAACTGTATGACCTATTCTTTTAAATACCTTAAATGTAGATCAGCGGTATGATCCATTCTTTTACATATTGTTGAGGTTTCCAGGTATGATTTATTATTTCAAATTACGAAGACTTTTAGATCAACAGTATGACCTATTCTTTTTACTATTCCTTTATTTATTTGTTCGGCATCTGAAAGTCAGCAGTATGACTTGCTCTTTTAGTACATAGTCTCTCATACATAGTTTCGATCAACAGTATGATCTTTTTTTTACTACTAACATGAGAAAACCTTATTATTTACCTCATTTATGAAAAAGGCAATAGTTCATTACTAACCTATTGAGAAGGCCATTTATTTACCTCGAAAAATTTCTCGGTAAATAACAGCTCCCTCCTCAACCTAGGTATATAATATACTACTTCAATTTTCAAACAGATGCAGATCAACTGTATGACCTATTCTTTTAAATACCTTAAATGTAGATCAGCGGTATGATCCATTCTTTTATATATTGTTGAGGTTTCCAGGTATGATTTATTATTTCAAATTACGAAGACTTGTAGATCAACAGTATGACCTATTCTTTTTACTATTCCTTTATTTATTTGTTCGGCATCTGAAAGTCACCAGTATGACTTGCTCTTTTAGTACATAGTCTCTCATACATAGTTTCGATCAACAGTATGATCTTTTTTTTACTACTAACATGAGAAAACCTTATTATTTACCTCATTTATGAAAAGGGCAGTAGTTCATTACTAACCTATTGAGAAGGCCATTTATTTACCTCGAAAAATTTCTCGGTAAATAACAGCTCCCTCCTCAACCTAGGTATATAATATACTACTTCAATTTTCAAACAGATGCAGATCAACTGTATGACCTATTCTTTTAAATACCTTAAATGTAGATCAGCGGTATGATCCATTCTTTTATATATTGTTGAGGTTTCCAGGTATGATTTATTATTTCAAATTACGAAGACTTGTAGATCAACAGTATGACCTATTCTTTTTACTATTCCTTTATTTATTTGTTCGGCATCTGAAAGTCACCAGTATGACTTGCTCTTTTAGTACATAGTCTCTCATACATAGTTTCGATCAACAGTATGATCTTTTTTTTACTACTAACATGAGAAAACCTTATTATTTACCTCATTTATGAAAAGGGCAGTAGTTCATTACTAACCTATTGAGAAGGCCATTTATTTACCTCGAAAAATTTCTCGGTAAATAACAGCTCCCTCCTCAACCTAGGTATATAATATACTACTTCAATTTTCAAACAGATGCAGATCAACTGTATGACCTATTCTTTTAAATACCTTAAATGTAGATCAGCGGTATGATCCATTCTTTTACATATTGTTGAGGTTTCCAGGTATGATTTATTATTTCAAATTACGAAGACTTGTAGATCAACAGTATGACCTATTCTTTTTACTATTCCTTTATTTATTTGTTCGGCATCTGAAAGTCAGCAGTATGACTTGCTCTTTTAGTACATAGTCTCTCATACATAGTTTCGATCAACAGTATGATCTTTTTTTTACTACTAACATGAGAAAACCTTATTATTTACCTCATTTATGAAAAGGGCAGTAGTTCATTACTAACCTATTGAGAAGGCCATTTATTTACCTCGAAAAATTTCTCGGTAAATAACAGCTCCCTCCTCAACCTAGGTATATAATATACTACTTCAATTTTCAAACAGATGCAGATCAACTGTATGACCTATTCTTTTAAATACCTTAAATGTAGATCAGCGGTATGATCCATTCTTTTATATATTGTTGAGGTTTCCAGGTATGATTTATTATTTCAAATTACGAAGACTTGTAGATCAACAGTATGACCTATTCTTTTTACTATTCCTTTATTTATTTGTTCGGCATCTGAAAGTCACCAGTATGACTTGCTCTTTTAGTACATAGTCTCTCATACATAGTTTCGATCAACACTATGATCTTTTTTTTACTACTAACATGAGAAAACCTTATTATTTACCTCATTTATGAAAAGGGCAGTAGTTCATTACTAACCTATTGAGAAGGCCATTTATTTACCTCGAAAAATTTCTCGGTAAATAACAGCTCCCTCCTCAACCTAGGTATATAATATACTACTTCAATTTTCAAACAGATGCAGATCAACTGTATGACCTATTCTTTTAAATACCTTAAATGTAGATCAGCGGTATGATCCATTCTTTTACATATTGTTGAGGTTTCCAGGTATGATTTATTATTTCAAATTACGAAGACTTGTAGATCAACAGTATGACCTATTCTTTTTACTATTCCTTTATTTATTTGTTCGGCATCTGAAAGTCAGCAGTATGACTTGCTCTTTTAGTACATAGTCTCTCATACATAGTTTCGATCAACAGTATGATCTTCTTTTTACTACTAACATGAGAAAACCATATTATTTACCTCATTTATGAAAAGGGCAGTAGTTCATTACTAACCTATTGAGAAGGCCATTTATTTACCTCGAAAAATTTCTCGGTAAATAACAGCTCCCTCCTCAACCTAGGTATATAATATACTACTTCAATTTTCAAACAGATGCAGATCAACTGTATGACCTATTCTTTTAAATACCTTAAATGTAGATCAGCGGTATGATCCATTCTTTTATATATTGTTGAGGTTTCCAGGTATGATTTATTATTTCAAATTACGAAGACTTGTAGATCAACAGTATGACCTATTCTTTTTACTATTCCTTTATTTATTTGTTCGGCATCTGAAAGTCACCAGTATGACTTGCTCTTTTAGTACATAGTCTCTCATACATAGTTTCGATCAACAGTATGATCTTTTTTTTACTACTAACATGAGAAAACCTTATTATTTACCTCATTTATGAAAAGGGCAGTAGTTCATTACTAACCTATTGAGAAGGCCATTTATTTACCTCGAAAAATTTCTCGGTAAATAACAGCTCCCTCCTCAACCTAGGTATATAATATACTACTTCAATTTTCAAACAGATGCAGATCAACTGTATGACCTATTCTTTTAAATACCTTAAATGTAGATCAGCGGTATGATCCATTCTTTTATATATTGTTGAGGTTTCCAGGTATGATTTATTATTTCAAATTACGAAGACTTGTAGATCAACAGTATGATCTATTCTTTTTACTATTCCTTTATTTATTTGTTCGGCATCTGAAAGTCACCAGTATGACTTGCTCTTTTAGTACATAGTCTCTCATACATAGTTTCGATCAACAGTATGATCTTTTTTTTACTACTAACATGAGAAAACCTTATTATTTACCTCATTTATGAAAAGGGCAGTAGTTCATTACTAACCTATTGAGAAGGCCATTTATTTACCTCGAAAAATTTCTCGGTAAATAACAGCTCCCTCCTCAACCTAGGTATATAATATACTACTTCAATTTTCAAACAGATGCAGATCAACTGTATGACCTATTCTTTTAAATACCTTAAATGTAGATCAGCGGTATGATCCATTCTTTTACATATTGTTGAGGTTTCCAGGTATGATTTATTATTTCAAATTACGAAGACTTGTAGATCAACAGTATGACCTATTCTTTTTACTATTCCTTTATTTATTTGTTCGGCATCTGAAAGTCAGCAGTATGACTTGCTCTTTTAGTACATAGTCTCTCATACATAGTTTCGATCAACAGTATGATCTTTTTTTTACTACTAACATGAGAAAACCTTATTATTTACCTCATTTATGAAAAGGGCAGTAGTTCATTACTAACCTATTGAGAAGGCCATTTATTTACCTCGAAAAATTTCTCGGTAAATAACAGCTCCCTCCTCAACCTAGGTATATAATATACTACTTCAATTTTCAAACAGATGCAGATCAACTGTATGACCTATTCTTTTAAATACCTTAAATGTAGATCAGCGGTATGATCCATTCTTTTATATATTGTTGAGGTTTCCAGGTATGATTTATTATTTCAAATTACGAAGACTTGTAGATCAACAGTATGACCTATTCTTTTTACTATTCCTTTATTTATTTGTTCGGCATCTGAAAGTCACCAGTATGACTTGCTCTTTTAGTACATAGTCTCTCATACATAGTTTCGATCAACAGTATGATCTTTTTTTTACTACTAACATGAGAAAACCTTATTATTTACCTCATTTATGAAAAGGGCAGTAGTTCATTACTAACCTATTGAGAAGGCCATTTATTTACCTCGAAAAATTTCTCGGTAAATAACAGCTCCCTCCTCAACCTAGGTATATAATATACTACTTCAATTTTCAAACAGATGCAGATCAACTGTATGACCTATTCTTTTAAATACCTTAAATGTAGATCAGCGGTATGATCCATTCTTTTACATATTGTTGAGGTTTCCAGGTATGATTTATTATTTCAAATTACGAAGACTTGTAGATCAACAGTATGACCTATTCTTTTTACTATTCCTTTATTTATTTGTTCGGCATCTGAAAGTCAGCAGTATGACTTGCTCTTTTAGTACATAGTTTCTCATACATACTTTCGATCAACAGTATGATCTTTTTTTTACTACTAACATGAGAAAACCATATTATTTACCTCATTTATGAAAAGGGCAGTAGTTCATTACTAACCTATTGAGAAGGCCATTTATTTACCTCGAAAAATTTCTCGGTAAATAACAGCTCCCTCCTCAACCTAGGTAGATAATATACTACTTCAATTTTCAAACAGATGCAGATCAACTGTATGACCTATTCTTTTAAATACCTTAAATGTAGATCAGCGGTATGATCCATTCTTTTACATATTGTTGAGGTTTCCAGGTATGATTTATTATATCAAATTACGAAGACTTGTAGATCAACAGTATGACCTATTCTTTTTACTATTCCTTTATTTATTTGTTCGGCATCTGAAAGTCAGCAGTATGACTTGCTCTTTTAGTACATAGTCTCTCATACATAGTTTCGATCAACAGTATGATCTTTTTTTTACTACTAACATGAGAAAACCTTATTATTTACCTCATTTATGAAAAGGGCAGTAGTTCATTACTAACCTATTGAGAAGGCCATTTATTTACCTCGAAAAATTTCTCGGTAAATAACAGCTCCCTCCTCAACCTAGGTATATAATATACTACTTCAATTTTCAAACAGATGCAGATCAACTGTATGACCTATTCTTTTAAATACCTTAAATGTAGATCAGCGGTATGATCCATTCTTTTACATATTGTTGAGGTTTCCAGGTATGATTTATTATTTCAAATTACGAAGACTTGTAGATCAACAGTATGACCTATTCTTTTTACTATTCCTTTATTTATTTGTTCGGCATCTGAAAGTCAGCAGTATGACTTGCTCTTTTAGTACATAGTCTCTCATACATAGTTTCGATCAACAGTATGATCTTTTTTTTACTACTAACATGAGAAAACCTTATTATTTACCTCATTTATGAAAAGGGCAGTAGTTCATTACTAACCTATTGAGAAGGCCATTTATTTACCTCGAAAAATTTCTCGGTAAATAACAGCTCCCTCCTCAACCTAGGTATATAATATACTACTTCAATTTTCAAACAGATGCAGATCAACTGTATGACCTATTCTTTTAAATACCTTAAATGTAGATCAGCGGTATGATCCATTCTTTTATATATTGTTGAGGTTTCCAGGTATGATTTATTATTTCAAATTACGAAGACTTGTAGATCAACAGTATGACCTATTCTTTTTACTATTCCTTTATTTATTTGTTCGGCATCTGAAAGTCACCAGTATGACTTGCTCTTTTAGTACATAGTCTCTCATACATAGTTTCGATCAACAGTATGATCTTTTTTTTACTACTAACATGAGAAAACCTTATTATTTACCTCATTTATGAAAAGGGCAGTAGTTCATTACTAACCTATTGAGAAGGCCATTTATTTTCCTCGAAAAATTTCTCGGTAAATAACAGCTCCCTCCTCAACCTAGGTATATAATATACTACTTCAATTTTCAAACAGATGCAGATCAACTGTATGACCTATTCTTTTAAATACCTTAAATGTAGATCAGCGGTATGATCCATTCTTTTACATATTGTTGAGGTTTCCAGGTATGATTTATTATTTCAAATTACGAAGACTTGTAGATCAACAGTATGACCTATTCTTTTTACTATTCCTTTATTTATTTGTTCGGCATCTGAAAGTCAGCAGTATGACTTGCTCTTTTAGTACATAGTTTCTCATACATACTTTCGATCAACAGTATGATCTTTTTTTTACTACTAACATGAGAAAACCATATTATTTACCTCATTTATGAAAAGGGCAGTAGTTCATTACTAACCTATTGAGAAGGCCATTTATTTACCTCGAAAAATTTCTCGGTAAATAACAGCTCCCTCCTCAACCTAGGTAGATAATATACTACTTCAATTTTCAAACAGATGCAGATCAACTGTATGACCTATTCTTTTAAATACCTTAAATGTAGATCAGCGGTATGATCCATTCTTTTACATATTGTTGAGGTTTCCAGGTATGATTTATTATATCAAATTACGAAGACTTGTAGATCAACAGTATGACCTATTCTTTTTACTATTCCTTTATTTATTTGTTCGGCATCTGAAAGTCAGCAGTATGACTTGCTCTTTTAGTACATAGTCTCTCATACATAGTTTCGATCAACAGTATGATCTTTTTTTTACTACTAACATGAGAAAACCTTATTATTTACCTCATTTATGAAAAGGGCAGTAGTTCATTACTAACCTATTGAGAAGGCCATTTATTTACCTCGAAAAATTTCTCGGTAAATAACAGCTCCCTCCTCAACCTAGGTATATAATATACTACTTCAATTTTCAAACAGATGCAGATCAACTGTATGACCTATTCTTTTAAATACCTTAAATGTAGATCAGCGGTATGATCCATTCTTTTATATATTGTTGAGGTTTCCAGGTATGATTTATTATTTCAAATTACGAAGACTTGTAGATCAACAGTATGACCTATTCTTTTTACTATTCCTTTATTTATTTGTTCGGCATCTGAAAGTCACCAGTATGACTTGCTCTTTTAGTACATAGTCTCTCATACACAGTTTCGATCAACAGTATGATCTTTTTTTTACTACTAACATGAGAAAACCTTATTATTTACCTCATTTATGAAAAGGGCAGTAGTTCATTACCAACCTATTGAGAAGGCCATTTATTTACCTCGAAAAATTTCTCGGTAAATAACAGCTCCCTCCTCAACCTAGGTATATAATATACTACTTCAATTTTCAAACAGATGCAGATCAACTGTATGACCTATTCTTTTAAATACCTTAAATGTAGATCAGCGGTATGATCCATTCTTTTACATATTGTTGAGGTTTCCAGGTATGATTTATTATTTCAAATTACGAAGACTTGTAGATCAGCAGTATGACCTATTCTTTTTACTATTCCTTTATTTATTTGTTCGGCATCTGAAAGTCAGCAGTATGACTTGCTCTTTTAGTACATAGTCTCTCATACATAGTTTCGATCAACAGTATGATCTTTTTTTTACTACTAACATGAGAAAACCATATTATTTACCTCATTTATGAAAAGGGCAGTAGTTCATTACTAACCTATTGAGAAGGCCATTTATTTACCTCGAAAAATTTCTCGGTAAATAACAGCTCCCTCCTCAACCTAGGTAGATAATATACTACTTCAATTTTCAAACAGATGCAGATCAACTGTAGGACCTATTCTTTTAAATACCTTAAATGTAGATCAGCGGTATGATCCATTCTTTTACATATTGTTGAGGTTTCCAGGTATGATTTATTATTTCAAATTACGAAGACTTGTAGATCAACAGTATGACCTATTCTTTTTACTATTCCTTTATTTATTTGTTCGGCATCTGAAAGTCACCAGTATGACTTGCTCTTTTAGTACATAGTCTCTCATACATAGTTTCGATCAACAGTATGATCTTTTTTTTACTACTAACATGAGAAAACCTTATTATTTACCTCATTTATGAAAAGCGCAGTAGTTCATTACTAACCTATTGAGAAGGCCATTTATTTACCTCGAAAAATTTCTCGGTAAATAACAGCTCCCTCCTCAACCTAGGTATATAATATACTACTTCAATTTTCAAACAGATGCAGATCAACTGTATGACCTATTCTTTTAAATACCTTAAATGTAGATCAGCGGTATGATCCATTCTTTTACATATTGTTGAGGTTTCCAGGTATGATTTATTATATCAAATTACGAAGACTTGTAGATCAACAGTATGACCTATTCTTTTTACTATTCCTTTATTTATTTGTTCGGCATCTGAAAGTCAGCAGTATGACTTGCTCTTTTAGTACATAGTCCCTCATACATAGTTTCGATCAACAGTATGATCTTTTTTTTACTACTAACATGAGAAAACCTTATTATTTACCTCATTTATGAAAAGGGCAGTAGTTCATTACTAACCTATTGAGAAGGCCATTTATTTACCTCGAAAAATTTTTCGGTAAATAACAGCTCCCTCCTCAACCTAGGTATATAATATACTACTTCAATTTTCAAACAGATGCAGATCAACTGTATGACCTATTTCTTTTAAATACCTTAAATGTAGATCAGCGGTATGATCCATTCTTTTACATATTGTTGAGGTTTCCAGGTATGATTAATTATTTCAAATCACGAAGACTTGTAGATCAACAGTATGACCTATTCTTTTTACTATTCCTTTATTTATTTGTTCGGCATCTGAAAGTCAGCAGTATGACTTGCTCTTTTAGTACATAGTCTCTCATACATAGTTTCGATCAACAGTATGATCTTTTTTTTACTACTAACATGAGAAAACCTTATTATTTACCTCATTTATGAAAAGAGCAGTAGTTCATTACTAACCTATTGAGAAGGCCATTTATTTACCTCGAAAAATTTCTCGGTAAATAACAGCTCCCTCCTCAACCTAGGTATATAATATACTACTTCAATTTTCAAACAGATGCAGATCACCTGTATGACCTATTCTTTTAAATACCTTAAATGTAGATCAGCAGTATGATCCATTCTTTTACATATTGTTGAGGTTTCCAGGTATGATTTATTATTTCAAATTACGAAGACTTGTAGATCAACAGTATGACCTATTCTTTTTACTATTCCTTTATTTATTTGTTCGGCATCTGAAAGTCAGCAGTATGACTTGCTCTTTTAGTACATAGTCTCTCATACATAGTTTCGATCAACAGTATGATCTTTTTTTTACTACTAACATGAGAAAACCTTATTATTTACCTCATTTATGAAAAGGGCAGTAGTTCATTACTAACCTATTGAGAAGGCCATTTATTTACCTCGAAAAATTTCTCGGTAAATAACAGCTCCCTCCTCAACCTAGGTATATAATATACTACTTCAATTTTCAAACAGATGCAGATCAACTGTATCCCTATTCTTTTAAATACCTTAAATGTAGATCAGCGGTATGATCCATTCTTTTATATATTGTTGAGGTTTCCAGGTATGATTTATTATTTCAAATTACGAAGACTTGTAGATCAACAGTATGACCTATTCTTTTTACTATTCCTTTATTTATTTGTTCGGCATCTGAAAGTCACCAGTATGACTTGCTCTTTTAGTACATAGTCTCTCATACATAGTTTCGATCAACAGTATGATCTTTTTTTTACTACTAACATGAGAAAACCTTATTATTTACCTCATTTATGAAAAGGGCAGTAGTTCATTACTAACCTATTGAGAAGGCCATTTATTTACCTCGAAAAATTTCTCGGTAAATAACAGCTCCCTCCTCAACCTAGGTATATAATATACTACTTCAATTTTCAAACAGATGCAGATCAACTGTATGACCTATTCTTTTAAATACCTTAAATGTAGATCAGCGGTATGATCCATTCTTTTATATATTGTTGAGGTTTCCAGGTATGATTTATTATTTCAAATTACGAAGACTTGTAGATCAACAGTATGACCTATTCTTTTTACTATTCCTTTATTTATTTGTTCGGCATCTGAAAGTCACCAGTATGACTTGCTCTTTTAGTACATAGTCTCTCATACATAATTTCGATCAACAGTATGATCTTTTTTTTACTACTAACATGAGAAAACCATATTATTTACCTCATTTGTGAAAAGGGCAGTAGTTCATTACTAACCTATTGAGAAGGCCATTTATTTACCTCGAAAAATTTCTCGGTAAATAACAGCTCCCTCCTCAACCTAGGTAGATAATATACTACTTCAATTTTCAAACAGATGCAGATCAACTGTATGACCTATTCTTTTAAATACCTTAAATGTAGATCAGCGGTATGATCCATTCTTTTACATATTGTTGAGGTTTCCAGGTATGATTTATTATTTCAAATTACGAAGGCTTGTAGATCAACAGTATGACCTATTCTTTTTACTATTCCTTTATTTATTTGTTCGGCATCTGAAAGTCAGCCGTATGACTTGCTCTTTTCGTACATAGTCTCTCATACATAGTTTCGATCAACAGTATGATCTTTTTTTTACTACTAACATGAGAAAACCTTATTATTTACCTCATTTATGAAAAGAGCAGTAGTTCATTACTAACCTATTGAGAAGGCCATTTATTTACCTCGAAAAATTTCTCGGTAAATAACAGCTCCCTCCTCAACCTAGGTATATAATATAATATGTCAGCCATCGGCTTCTGTTGCAATCGTTGGAAGATATGGGGATACGAAATGGCTGTTTAAAACTTATGGAGAGTTATCTTTCCAATAGGCAACAGATAGTGAGGGTTGATGGTGTGCATAGCGACCCGAGACCAGTTGAATATGGAGTACCACAAGGTTCAGTGCTTGGCCCAACTTTGTTCAACATCTATATAAATGGATTATTTTCGCTGAGAACTAATGGAAGCATTATTGGTTTTGCTGATGATACAGCGATCTTCTATAAGGCGAGAAGTTGGGAAGAGTTAAAACAAACAGCTGAAATTGATTTTTTAATCATAAAAAAATGGTTGGATCATAAGTTATTAACAATCAATGTGAATAAGACAAACTACTTACCTTTTAGCTGCAACGCATTTGGCGCTCCACCATTTGATCATTTATGCATCACAAGTACATGGAATATCTTACCGGTAACTAAAATAAAATATTTGGGTTTAATAATAGACTCACATATGAAATGGAATATGCATATCTCCTATTTGGTGAATAAATTACGGACAATTCTGTACAAATTTCGAAAATTAAAAGAACTCTTACCTGCATATTACCTAAAGAGTTTATACTTTGCGTTAGTTGAAAGCCACCTCCGCTACGGAATACTCGTGTGGGGTGCAGCTCTTAATACTCACCTTCACTCTCTGGAGGTTATGCAACGAAGGATTTTAAAATTAATATTTTCTAAAAAACCTAGGCATCCTACAGACATCTTGCATGAGGAAACACAGATCTTGGACATAAGGCAATTATATTATTTGTGCTCTGGAAGTAGATGTCACGTACATAGGCATCAAGCTTTAGTTGTTTCTCATGAATATGATACTCGACAAAATAGATATTATGTAGCTCCACTTATGAAAAGGTCTTGTACTCAACGGTCTTACTCTGGTATGGCTCCAAGGTTGTACAATTCAATTCCAGAACATATAAAAGCAGTGAGCAATATTTACGTCTTCAAAAAGCAGTTAAAAGAATATACTATTAAAAATAGAAAAACCATTATTGCTGGCTACTTTGAAAATTAAGTTCAAGCCAATTTAATAAAATAATAATAAAATTAAAAAAAAAAGGAAATTAAAAAAAAAAAAAATTCTAGATACTTATCTAGAGTTGCACTGTTATATGGTATTGTATTATAATTTCGTGTTTTTATATTTGTGTGTGTTGTGTATGTTTATTCCATGTCTTAGTTTTATATATGTATGTCTACAACAGATATTATATTTTTACTTATTTTATAATTATGTACTTACCGAAACAAGTGCGTACGCACTTATCGGTTATCCAACTTTATTCTATTCTATTTCTCTATGTTCATTGTAAAAAATGTTGCTGTTGTGAATAAAGTTCTTATTATTATTATTATTATTATTATAATATACTACTTCAATTTTCAAACAGATGCAGATCACCTGTATGACCTATTCTTTTAAATACCTTAAATGTAGATCAGCGGTATGATCCATTCTTTTACATATTGTTGAGGTTTCCAGGTATGATTTATTATTTCAAATTACGAAGACTTGTAGATCAACAGTATGACCTATTCTTTTTACTATTCCTTTATTTATTTGTTCGGCATCTGAAAGTCAGCAGTATGACTTGCTCTTTTAGTACATAGTCTCTCATACATAGTTTCGATCAACAGTATGATCTTTTTTTTACTACTAACATGAGAAAACCTTATTATTTACCTCATTTATGAAAAGGGCAGTAGTTCATTACTAACCTATTGAGAAGGCCATTTATTTACCTCGAAAAATTTCTCGGTAAATAACAGCTCCCTCCTCAACCTAGGTATATAATATACTACTTCAATTTTCAAACAGATGCAGATCAACTGTATGACCTATTCTTTTAAATACCTTAAATGTAGATCAGCGGTATGATCCATTCTTTTACATATTGTTGAGGTTTCCAGGTATGATTTATTATTTCAAATTACGAAGACTTTTAGATCAACAGTATGACCTATTCTTTTTACTATTCCTTTATTTATTTGTTCGGCATCTGAAAGTCAGCAGTATGACTTGCTCTTTTAGTACATAGTCTCTCATACATAGTTTCGATCAACAGTATGATCTTTTTTTTACTACTAACATGAGAAAACCTTATTATTTACCTCATTTATGAAAAAGGCAATAGTTCATTACTAACCTATTGAGAAGGCCATTTATTTACCTCGAAAAATTTCTCGGTAAATAACAGCTCCCTCCTCAACCTAGGTATATAATATACTACTTCAATTTTCAAACAGATGCAGATCAACTGTATGACCTATTCTTTTAAATACCTTAAATGTAGATCAGCGGTATGATCCATTCTTTTATATATTGTTGAGGTTTCCAGGTATGATTTATTATTTCAAATTACGAAGACTTGTAGATCAACAGTATGACCTATTCTTTTTACTATTCCTTTATTTATTTGTTCGGCATCTGAAAGTCACCAGTATGACTTGCTCTTTTAGTACATAGTCTCTCATACATAGTTTCGATCAACAGTATGATCTTTTTTTTACTACTAACATGAGAAAACCTTATTATTTACCTCATTTATGAAAAGGGCAGTAGTTCATTACTAACCTATTGAGAAGGCCATTTATTTACCTCGAAAAATTTCTCGGTAAATAACAGCTCCCTCCTCAACCTAGGTATATAATATACTACTTCAATTTTCAAACAGATGCAGATCAACTGTATGACCTATTCTTTTAAATACCTTAAATGTAGATCAGCGGTATGATCCATTCTTTTATATATTGTTGAGGTTTCCAGGTATGATTTATTATTTCAAATTACGAAGACTTGTAGATCAACAGTATGATCTATTCTTTTTACTATTCCTTTATTTATTTGTTCGGCATCTGAAAGTCACCAGTATGACTTGCTCTTTTAGTACATAGTCTCTCATACATAGTTTCGATCAACAGTATGATCTTTTTTTTACTACTAACATGAGAAAACCTTATTATTTACCTCATTTATGAAAAGGGCAGTAGTTCATTACTAAACTATTGAGAAGGCCATTTATTTACCTCGAAAAATTTCTCGGTAAATAACAGCTCCCTCCTCAACCTAGGTATATAATATACTACTTCAATTTTCAAACAGATGCAGATCAACTGTATGACCTATTCTTTTAAATACCTTAAATGTAGATCAGCGGTATGATCCATTCTTTTACATATTGTTGAGGTTTCCAGGTATGATTTATTATTTCAAATTACGAAGACTTGTAGATCAACAGTATGACCTATTCTTTTTACTATTCCTTTATTTATTTGTTCGGCATCTGAAAGTCAGCAGTATGACTTGCTCTTTTAGTACATAGTCTCTCATACATAGTTTCGATCAACAGTATGATCTTTTTTTTACTACTAACATGAGAAAACCTTATTATTTACCTCATTTATGAAAAGGGCAGTAGTTCATTACTAACCTATTGAGAAGGCCATTTATTTACCTCGAAAAATTTCTCGGTAAATAACAGCTCCCTCCTCAACCTAGGTATATAATATACTACTTCAATTTTCAAACAGATGCAGATCAACTGTATGACCTATTCTTTTAAATACCTTAAATGTAGATCAGCGGTATGATCCATTCTTTTATATATTGTTGAGGTTTCCAGGTATGATTTATTATTTCAAATTACGAAGACTTGTAGATCAACAGTATGACCTATTCTTTTTACTATTCCTTTATTTATTTGTTCGGCATCTGAAAGTCACCAGTATGACTTGCTCTTTTAGTACATAGTCTCTCATACATAGTTTCGATCAACAGTATGATCTTTTTTTTACTACTAACATGAGAAAACGTTATTATTTACCTCATTTATGAAAAGGGCAGTAGTTCATTACTAACCTATTGAGAAGGCCATTTATTTACCTCGAAAAATTTCTCGGTAAATAACAGCTCCCTCCTCAACCTAGGTATATAATATACTACTTCAATTTTCAAACAGATGCAGATCAACTGTATGACCTATTCTTTTAAATACCTTAAATGTAGATCAGCGGTATGATCCATTCTTTTACATATTGTTGAGGTTTCCAGGTATGATTTATTATTTCAAATTACGAAGACTTGTAGATCAACAGTATGACCTATTCTTTTTACTATTCCTTTATTTATTTGTTCGGCATCTGAAAGTCAGCAGTATGACTTGCTCTTTTAGTACATAGTTTCTCATACATACTTTCGATCAACAGTATGATCTTTTTTTTACTACTAACATGAGAAAACCATATTATTTACCTCATTTATGAAAAGGGCAGTAGTTCATTACTAACCTATTAAGAAGGCCATTTATTTACCTCGAAAAATTTCTCGGTAAATAACAGCTCCCTCCTCAACCTAGGTAGATAATATACTACTTCAATTTTCAAACAGATGCAGATCAACTGTATGACCTATTCTTTTAAATACCTTAAATGTAGATCAGCGGTATGATCCATTCTTTTACATATTGTTGAGGTTTCCAGGTATGATTTATTATATCAAATTACGAAGACTTGTAGATCAACAGTATGACCTATTCTTTTTACTATTCCTTTATTTATTTGTTCGGCATCTGAAAGTCAGCAGTATGACTTGCTCTTTAAGTACATAGTCTCTCATACATAGTTTCGATCAACAGTATGATCTTTTTTTTACTACTAACATGAGAAAACCTTATTATTTACCTCATTTATGAAAAGGGCAGTAGTTCATTACTAACCTATTGAGAAGGCCATTTATTTACCTCGAAAAATTTCTCGGTAAATAACAGCTCCCTCCTCAACCTAGGTATATAATATACTACTTCAATTTTCAAACAGATGCAGATCAACTGTATGACCTATTCTTTTAAATACCTTAAATGTAGATCAGCGGTATGATCCATTCTTTTATATATTGTTGAGGTTTCCAGGTATGATTTATTATTTCAAATTACGAAGACTTGTAGATCAACAGTATGACCTATTCTTTTTACTATTCCTTTATTTATTTGTTCGGCATCTGAAAGTCACCAGTATGACTTGCTCTTTTAGTACATAGTCTCTCATACACAGTTTCGATCAACAGTATGATCTTTTTTTTACTACTAACATGAGAAAACCTTATTATTTACCTCATTTATGAAAAGGGCAGTAGTTCATTACTAACCTATTGAGAAGGCCATTTATTTACCTCGAAAAATTTCTCGGTAAATAACAGCTCCCTCCTCAACCTAGGTATATAATATACTACTTCAATTTTCAAACAGATGCAGATCAACTGTATGACCTATTCTTTTAAATACCTTAAATGTAGATCAGCGGTATGATCCATTCTTTTACATATTGTTGAGGTTTCCAGGTATGATTTATTATTTCAAATTACGAAGACTTGTAGATCAACAGTATGACCTATTCTTTTTACTATTCCTTTATTTATTTGTTCGGCATCTGAAAGTCAGCAGTATGACTTGCTCTTTTAGTACATAGTCTCTCATACATAGTTTCGATCAACAGTATGATCTTTTTTTTACTACTAACATGAGAAAACCATATTATTTACCTCATTTATGAAAAGGGCAGTAGTTCATTACTAACCTATTGAGAAGGCCATTTATTTACCTCGAAAAATTTCTCGGTAAATAACAGCTCCCTCCTCAACCTAGGTAGATAATATACTACTTCAATTTTCAAACAGATGCAGATCAACTGTAGGACCTATTCTTTTAAATACCTTAAATGTAGATCAGCGGTATGATCCATTCTTTTACATATTGTTGAGGTTTCCAGGTATGATTTATTATTTCAAATTACGAAGACTTGTAGATCAACAGTATGACCTATTCTTTTTACTATTCCTTTATTTATTTGTTCGGCATCTGAAAGTCACCAGTATGACTTGCTCTTTTAGTACATAGTCTCTCATACATAGTTTCGATCAACAGTATGATCTTTTTTTTACTACTAACATGAGAAAACCTTATTATTTACCTCATTTATGAAAAGGGCAGTAGTTCATTACTAACCTATTGAGAAGGCCATTTATTTACCTCGAAAAATTTCTCGGTAAATAACAGCTCCCTCCTCAACCTAGGTATATAATATACTACTTCAATTTTCAAACAGATGCAGATCAACTGTATGACCTATTCTTTTAAATACCTTAAATGTAGATCAGCGGTATGATCCATTCTTTTATATATTGTTGAGGTTTCCAGGTATGATTTATTATTTCAAATTACGAAGACTTGTAGATCAACAGTATGACCTATTCTTTTTACTATTCCTTTATTTATTTGTTCGGCATCTGAAAGTCACCAGTATGACTTGCTCTTTTAGTACATAGTCTCTCATACATAGTTTCGATCAACAGTATGATCTTTTTTTTACTACTAACATGAGAAAACCTTATTATTTACCTCATTTATGAAAAGGGCAGTAGTTCATTACTAACCTATTGAGAAGGCCATTTATTTACCTCGAAAAATTTCTCGGTAAATAACAGCTCCCTCCTCAACCTAGGTATATAATATACTACTTCAATTTTCAAACAGATGCAGATCAACTGTATGACCTATTCTTTTAAATACCTTAAATGTAGATCAGCGGTATGATCCATTCTTTTACATATTGTTGAGGTTTCCAGGTATGATTTATTATTTCAAATTACGAAGACTTGTAGATCAACAGTATGACCTATTCTTTTTACTATTCCTTTATTTATTTGTTCGGCATCTGAAAGTCAGCAGTATGACTTGCTCTTTTAGTACATAGTCTCTCATACATAGTTTCGATCAACAGTATGATCTTTTTTTTACTACTAACATGAGAAAACCATATTATTTACCTCATTTATGAAAAGGGCAGTAGTTCATTACTAACCTATTGAGAAGGCCATTTATTTACCTCGAAAAATTTCTCGGTAAATAACAGCTCCCTCCTCAACCTAGGTAGATAATATACTACTTCAATTTTCAAACAGATGCAGATCAACTGTATGACCTATTCTTTTAAATACCTTAAATGTAGATCAGCGGTATGATCCATTCTTTTACATATTGTTGAGGTTTCCAGGTATGATTTATTATTTCAAATTACGAAGACTTGTAGATCAACAGTATGACCTATTCTTTTTACTATTCCTTTATTTATTTGTTCGGCATCTGAAAGTCAGCAGTATGACTTGCTCTTTTAGTACATAGTCTCTCATACATAGTTTCGATCAACAGTATGATCTTTTTTTTACTACTAACATGAGAAAACCTTATTATTTACCTCATTTATGAAAAGGGCAGTAGTTCATTACTAACCTATTGAGAAGGCCATTTATTTACCTCGAAAAATTTCTCGGTAAATAACAGCTCCCTCCTCAACCTAGGTATATAATATACTACTTCAATTTTCAAACAGATGCAGATCAACTGTATGACCTATTCTTTTAAATACCTTAAATGTAGATCAGCGGTATGATCCATTCTTTTACATATTGTTGAGGTTTCCAGGTATGATTTATTATTTCAAATTACGAAGACTTGTAGATCAACAGTATGACCTATTCTTTTTACTATTCCTTTATTTATTTGTTCGGCATCTGAAAGTCAGCAGTATGACTTGCTCTTTTAGTACATAGTCTCTCATACATAGTTTCGATCAACAGTATAATCTTTTTTTTACTACTAACATGAGAAAACCTTATTATTTACCTCATTTATGAAAAGGGCAGTAGTTCATTACTAACCTATTGAGAAGGCCATTTATTTACCTCGAAAAATTTCTCGGTAAATAACAGCTCCCTCCTCAACCTAGGTATATAATATACTACTTCAATTTTCAAACAGATGCAGATCAACTGTATGACCTATTCTTTTAAATACCTTAAATGTAGATCAGCGGTATGATCCATTCTTTTACATATTGTTGAGGTTTCCAGGTATGATTTATTATTTCAAATTACGAAGACTTGTAGATCAACAGTATGACCTATTCTTTTTACTGTTCCTTTATTTATTTGTTCGGCATCTGAAAGTCACCAGTATGACTTGCTCTTTTAGTACATAGCCTCTCATACATAGTTTCGATCAACAGTATAATCTTTTTTTTACTACTAACATGAGAAAACCTTATTATTTACCTCATTTATGAAAAGGGCAGTAGTTCATTACTAACCTATTGAGAAGGCCATTTATTTACCTCGAAAAATTTCTCGGTAAATAACAGCTCCCTCCTCAACCTTGGTATATAATATACTACTTCAATTTTCAAACAGATGCAGATCAACTGTATGACCTATTCTTTTAAATACCTTAAATGTAGATCAGCGGTATGATCCATTCTTTTATATATTGTTGAGGTTTCCAGGTATGATTTATTATTTCAAATTACGAAGACTTGTAGATCAACAGTATGACCTATTCTTTTTACTATTCCTTTATTTATTTGTTCGGCATCTGAAAGTCACCAGTATGACTTGCTCTTTTAGTACATAGTCTCTCATACATAGTTTCGATCAACAGTATGATCTTTTTTTTACTACTAACATGAGAAAACCTTATTATTTACCTCATTTATGAAAAGGGCAGTAGTTCATTACTAACCTATTGAGAAGGCCATTTATTTACCTCGAAAAATTTCTCGGTAAATAACAGCTCCCTCCTCAACCTAGGTATATAATATACTACTTCAATTTTCAAACAGATGCAGATCAACTGTATGACCTATTCTTTTAAATACCTTAAATGTAGATCAGCGGTATGATCCATTCTTTTACATATTGTTGAGGTTTCCAGGTATGATTTATTATTTCAAATTACGAAGACTTGTAGATCAACAGTATGACCTATTCTTTTTACTATTCCTTTATTTATTTGTTCGGCATCTGAAAGTCAGCAGTATGACTTGCTCTTTTAGTACATAGTCTCTCATACATAGTTTCGATCAACAGTATTATCTTTTTTTTACTACTAACATGAGAAAACCTTATTATTTACCTCATTTATGAAAAGAGCAGTAGTTCATTACTAACCTATTGAGAAGGCCATTTATTTACCTCGAAAAATTTCTCGGTAAATAACAGCTCCCTCCTCAACCTAGGTATATAATATACTACTTCAATTTTCAAACAGATGCAGATCAACTGTATGACCTATTCTTTTAAATACCTTAAATGTAGATCAGCGGTATGATCCATTCTTTTACATATTGTTGAGGTTTCCAGGTATGATTAATTATTTCAAATTACGAAGACTTGTAGATCAACAGTATGACCTATTCTTTTTACTATTCCTTTATTTATTTGTTCGGCATCTGAAAGTCAGCAGTATGACTTGCTCTTTTAGTACATAGTCTCTCATACATAGTTTCGATCAACAGTATGATCTTTTTTTTACTACTAACATGAGAAAACCTTATTATTTACCTCATTTATGAAAAGAGCAGTAGTTCATTACTAACCTATTGAGAAGGCCATTTATTTACCTCGAAAAATTTCTCGGTAAATAACAGCTCCCTCCTCAACCTAGGTATATAATATACTACTTCAATTTTCAAACAGATGCAGATCAACTGTATGACCTATTCTTTTAAATACCTTAAATGTAGATCAGCGGTATGATCCATTCTTTTACATATTGTTGAGGTTTCCAGGTATGATTTATTATTTCAAATTACGAAGACTTGTAGATCAACAGTATGACCTATTCTTTTTACTATTCCTTTATTTATTTGTTCGGCATCTGAAAGTCAGCAGTATGACTTGCTCTTTTAGTACATAGTCTCTCATACATAGTTTCGATCAACAGTATAATCTTTTTTTTACTACTAACATGAGAAAACCTTATTATTTACCTCATTTATGAAAAGGGCAGTAGTTCATTACTAACCTATTGAGAAGGCCATTTATTTACCTCGAAAAATTTCTCGGTAAATAACAGCTCCCTCCTCAACCTAGGTATATAATATACTACTTCAATTTTCAAACAGATGCAGATCAACTGTAGGACCTATTCTTTTAAATACCTTAAATGTAGATCAGCGGTATGATCCATTCTTTTACATATTGTTGAGGTTTCCAGGTATGATTTATTATTTCAAATTACGAAGACTTGTAGATCAACAGTATGACCTATTCTTTTTACTATTCCTTTATTTATTTGTTCGGCATCTGAAAGTCAGCAGTATGACTTGCTCTTTTAGTACATAGTCTCTCATACATAGTTTCGATCAACAGTATGATCTTTTTTTACTACTAACATGAGAAAACCTTATTATTTACCTCATTTATTAAAAGGGCAGTAGTTCATTACTAACCTATTGAGAAGGCCATTTATTTACCTCGAAAAATTTCTCGGTAAATAACAGCTCCCTCCTCAACCTAGGTATATAATATACTACTTCAATTTTCAAACAGATGCAGATCAACTGTATGACCTATTCTTTTAAATACCTTAAATGTAGATCAGCGGTATGATCCATTCTTTTACATATTGTTGAGGTTTCCAGGTATGATTTATTATTTCAAATTACGAAGACTTGTAGATCAACAGTATGACCTATTCTTTTTACTATTCCTTTATTTATTTGTTCGGCATCTGAAAGTCACCAGTATGACTTGCTCTTTTAGTACATAGTCTCTCATACATAGTTTCGATCAACAGTATGATCTTTTTTTTACTACTAACATGAGAAAACCTTATTATTTACCTCATTTATGAAAAGGGCAGTAGTTCATTACTAACCTATTGAGAAGGCCATTTATTTACCTCGAAAAATTTCTCGGTAAATAACAGCTCCCTCCTCAACCTAGGTATATAATATACTACTTCAATTTTCAAACAGATGCAGATCAACTGTATGACCTATTCTTTTAAATACCTTAAATGTAGATCAGCGGTATGATCCATTCTTTTACATATTGTTGAGGTTTCCAGGTATGATTTATTATTTCAAATTACGAAGACTTGTAGATCAACAGTATGACCTATTCTTTTTACTATTCCTTTATTTATTTGTTCGGCATCTGAAAGTCAGCAGTATGACTTGCTCTTTTAGTACATAGTCTCTCATACATAGTTTCGATCAACAGTATTATCTTTTTTTTACTACTAACATGAGAAAACCTTATTATTTACCTCATTTATGAAAAGAGCAGTAGTTCATTACTAACCTATTGAGAAGGCCATTTATTTACCTCGAAAAATTTCTCGGTAAATAACAGCTCCCTCCTCAACCTAGGTATATAATATACTACTTCAATTTTCAAACAGATGCAGATCAACTGTATGACCTATTCTTTTAAATACCTTAAATGTAGATCAGCGGTATGATCCATTCTTTTACATATTGTTGAGGTTTCCAGGTATGATTAATTATTTCAAATTACGAAGACTTGTAGATCAACAGTATGACCTATTCTTTTTACTATTCCTTTATTTATTTGTTCGGCATCTGAAAGTCAGCAGTATGACTTGCTCTTTTAGTACATAGTCTCTCATACATAGTTTCGATCAACAGTATGATCTTTTTTTTACTACTAACATGAGAAAACCTTATTATTTACCTCATTTATGAAAAGAGCAGTAGTTCATTACTAACCTATTGAGAAGGCCATTTATTTACCTCGAAAAATTTCTCGGTAAATAACAGCTCCCTCCTCAACCTAGGTATATAATATACTACTTCAATTTTCAAACAGATGCAGATCAACTGTATGACCTATTCTTTTAAATACCTTAAATGTAGATCAGCGGTATGATCCATTCTTTTACATATTGTTGAGGTTTCCAGGTATGATTTATTATTTCAAATTACGAAGACTTGTAGATCAACAGTATGACCTATTCTTTTTACTATTCCTTTATTTATTTGTTCGGCATCTGAAAGTCAGCAGTATGACTTGCTCTTTTAGTACATAGTCTCTCATACATAGTTTCGATCAACAGTATAATCTTTTTTTTACTACTAACATGAGAAAACCTTATTATTTACCTCATTTATGAAAAGGGCAGTAGTTCATTACTAACCTATTGAGAAGGCCATTTATTTACCTCGAAAAATTTCTCGGTAAATAACAGCTCCCTCCTCAACCTAGGTATATAATATACTACTTCAATTTTCAAACAGATGCAGATCAACTGTAGGACCTATTCTTTTAAATACCTTAAATGTAGATCAGCGGTATGATCCATTCTTTTACATATTGTTGAGGTTTCCAGGTATGATTTATTATTTCAAATTACGAAGACTTGTAGATCAACAGTATGACCTATTCTTTTTACTATTCCTTTATTTATTTGTTCGGCATCTGAAAGTCAGCAGTATGACTTGCTCTTTTAGTACATAGTCTCTCATACATAGTTTCGATCAACAGTATGATCTTTTTTTACTACTAACATGAGAAAACCTTATTATTTACCTCATTTATTAAAAGGGCAGTAGTTCATTACTAACCTATTGAGAAGGCCATTTATTTACCTCGAAAAATTTCTCGGTAAATAACAGCTCCCTCCTCAACCTAGGTATATAATATACTACTTCAATTTTCAAACAGATGCAGATCAACTGTATGACCTATTCTTTTAAATACCTTAAATGTAGATCAGCGGTATGATCCATTCTTTTACATATTGTTGAGGTTTCCAGGTATGATTTATTATTTCAAATTACGAAGACTTGTAGATCAACAGTATGACCTATTCTTTTTACTATTCCTTTATTTATTTGTTCGGCATCTGAAAGTCACCAGTATGACTTGCTCTTTTAGTACATAGTCTCTCATACATAGTTTCGATCAACAGTATGATCTTTTTTTTACTACTAACATGAGAAAACCTTATTATTTACCTCATTTATGAAAAGGGCAGTAGTTCATTACTAACCTATTGAGAAGGCCATTTATTTACCTCGAAAAATTTCTCGGTAAATAACAGCTCCCTCCTCAACCTAGGTATATAATATACTACTTCAATTTTCAAACAGATGCAGATCAACTGTATGACCTATTCTTTTAAATACCTTAAATGTAGATCAGCGGTATGATCCATTCTTTTACATATTGTTGAGGTTTCCAGGTATGATTAATTATTTCAAATTACGAAGACTTGTAGATCAACAGTATGACCTATTCTTTTTACTATTCCTTTATTTATTTGTTCGGCATCTGAAAGTCAGCAGTATGACTTGTTCTTTTAGTACATAGTCTCTCATACATAGTTTCGATCAACAGTATAATCTTTTTTTTACTACTAACATGAGAAAACCTTATTATTTACCTCATTTATGAAAAGGGCAGTAGTTCATTACTAACCTATTGAGAAGGCCATTTATTTACCTCGAAAAATTTCTCGGTAAATAACAGCTCCCTCCTCAACCTAGGTATATAATATACTACTTCAATTTTCAAACAGATGCAGATCAACTGTATGACCTATTCTTTTAAATACCTTGAATGTAGATCAACGGTATGATCCATTCTTAGCACAACCTTACCTAACCTAACATTTTGCATTAAGGGTTGTTAATTGATAATTTACACTCGAGACGTTACTAGTATATATCGGTAAATCAAATAAGTACACTAGTAAATTTCAAGATTGAAAGTTTTGTTACTTTCGCAATGCTATACTCAATAATAGACAAGTACCTACACATAATATAGATATAACAAATATTAAATATAATAGAAAATGTATATAAAGTAAATTTGCATACATACCTTGGGAACTGTGTGAATCGAGGTGTCCATCTTACCAAATTTGTATCAGTTGTTCTTACCTGCAACAGAAAACTTACTAATTAAATGTAAAGTTTATAGTTTATATACTTAGGTTTATATACATAGTTTCGATCAACAGTATAATCTTTTTTTTACTACTAACATGAGAAAACCTTATTATTTACCTCGTTTGTGAAAAGGGAAGTAGTTCATTATTAACCTATTGAGAAGTAGGTAGGTTCACTGCCGCAATACAAGTGTATTAAAACTAAATATGAAAAATATTAATTTATATGATGCGAAATAGTGAAAATTTTCAAGAAGTCAGGAATACTGAATTTTGCATTAAATCCACGATCGGTGGATGCAATGGGTAAGTAGGAATTAGTAGAACTTGGAACATATCTTAGAACTTGGACGTACGAGGTTTCTGAAAGTTCAAAATTCACCATTCGGACAACAGACTAAAGAACAACCAGACAAATAATGCCCTATCATTTACAAAGGGTTGCAACTGATTTACGGTGCCGTGGCTTGTTGTTAATTAACGACAGAGCTAATTTAGATATACTCAGGGCGACTAACAGGACCGATAGTAGTACCTATATTATGTAGCATATCACTTGTTACAAAGAGCCAAAAAAATTATGAGTATGTTGTATGGGTCTAGTCTAAAGCTAAAATTAAAATATATATCGCTCATTCACTGTCTATTTAATTCTTAGGTCTGTCGTTCCAACGCTACACATCCTCGAATTTGGAGGATGAAATAATTTCAAAAGCAGACTTGCAAATGGCGACTCTATCTGACTCTAATTGAGCCAGCCTGTGTACAGGGTGGATCCTTATACACAAACTGTAAACCCAATACATGGTTTACTAGTATTATATAGAGTAATTTAGAAGATATGAAGCATTTTTGTATTTTAATGGCAATGAATTGAGAACCCTGTATCTTTTTTAAGTCAGTCTAGAAGCTTTTCGGGTTAATCATTCTGATTAGAATGAAATTTATCATTATTTTGCGAATTAAACATTTGAATAAGAATACACATTCCTAAAGTATTAATTCATTCATCGGCCGATGAATGAATTAATATGCCCCGACATCCATGGAGATGTTGATGTAATGCAACGCCAGTCGGGGCATATTGCCCGTGGAGTAGTTGTTTTCAGCATCTCCTTCCAATAATTAAGTAGGATTGTCTTCCTCAAAGACAATAGAGGTCGCTGTAATGGCATCTGCAGAAAAGCAGATCTTTAGACAATAATTAGACAATACTTGTCAGACAGGTAGTAGCAAAGACCGAAAGAGGGCACTACGGTGTATTTCACTGTATCTCGCCACTACAAACATAATAAAGACTATATCGTATCGATTTTTATTTAGGTGGATTTGACTATAGTTAATGTTTATCATTTTTTTGCTTATCAAGGCCTTTACGACTTGATAAGCAATACGACATAATATACGACTTAATATGGAAAATTCTATTTTAGTTTTACTTCCAGGTATACCATATTCCACATTAAAAGACCGCCTTAAAACAGATAACTCTTCTGCAGCTAAACTTGGCCGTCATTCTATATTTTCAACTGAGCAAGAATCACAACTAGAGGAGCGATGCATTCATCTAGCAAAGATGTGCTATGGTCTTACAGCCATGGATTTAAGAAGAATTGCATACGATTACGCTCAAAAAAAACAATATTAAGCACTGCTTCAACCATGAGAAGAAAATGGCGGGTAAAGACTGGCTGCAGTTGTTTTTAAGGCGGCATCCACTTTTGACCATGAGGAAACCAGAACCAACCAGCTTAAGGAGAATTACCGGATTTCTGGTTAATCTGTTCTTCAAAAATTTGGAAGAGGTTTTAACAAAACATAATTTTCTACCAAATCGTATATTTAATGTTTCTATGAGACAGATACCACGACCGTTCAACCTGAAATGATTTTACCCAAAATCATTTCTCCAAAAGGTGTGAAACAACTTGGCAAGGCTGTAAGTTCGGAAAGAGACCGAAACATCACCGCGTGTTGCTCAATAAGTGCGTCGGGGATATACCCCCGATGTTTACATACCCGAGAGTCCGAATGTCAGATCTTCTTAAACGCAATGGACCTCTATGAATGCTCTGCCAAAGGTTGGATGAATGAAGATTTGTTCCTTATATGGATAAAACACTTTAAACAACATTCGGCAGCATCAAAAGAAAACCCCGTATTGTTGTTGTTAGACAACCAAAGTAGTCATTGCTCTTTAGCAACATACGAATATTGCCGTCAAAATGGAATCATTACGTTATCGTTCCCACCCCACACGTCCCACAAGTTACAGCCTCTGGATTTAACAGTTTTTGGGCCATTAAAGTCAGCTTACTCAAACGAATCCTCACTTTTTATAAGGCAAAATGTTCATAAAAAGATATAACACCGTATAATGTTACTGAGATTTTTAATCGTGCTTATATTCGCGTTGCTACAATTGAAAAAGCCCAGAAGGGTTTCGAAGGAAGTGGGATTGTCCCATATAGGCCAAATTTATTTACAGATGAAGATTTTTTACCTGCAACTCTTACTTTTACCTCAACATTACGTGAAGCTAAACCCCAACTATCTACCTCTCGTGAAGCTAAACCCCAACTATCTACCTCTCGTGAAGCTGTACTTCAATCCTCTATCTCTCTATCAAATACTGACAAAGACCAGAGTAAAGTAAAAGTGAATATTATATCTATCGAGGAAATAACACCCCTCCGCTCGGTTGAGAATACTGGACTAAGAAGAGTAGCAAGGAAATTAGGAGTATCAAAAATTCTCACAGCAACTCCGCAGAGAAAATAGAACTGGAAAAAAAAGAGGAAAGAAAGTTACAGAAAAAAAGCAAAGGGAAAGTCCCAGTGCCGGTGAAGAGAGTAAAAAAAAAAAGGTTAAATTTGACAATGACTCCTCAAGCATTTCCTCTTGCAATGAGAATGAGCTCTCGATAATGAAATTGAGGAGATATGCTTAATTTGTGGTGAATTTGGTACATCTATGTGGTATAGGTGTGGTGTTTGCCGTAAGTGGGCACACAAAGAGTGCACAGGTTTCGACTATTACAGAAATTTTGTTTGTGATTTTTGGTCCTAAGAACTACCTGAAGGAATTACATAGATACCTACTTAATTTAATGTTTTTAACTAGAAATGGGAGAAAATCGCTATCGCGATTTTCGTTCCCATTTCTAGCTCTACCGGATGCCCAGGCCTGCGGCCTGTGATCACCCTTCGGGTGACAAATGCATCTAAAATAATATTACTTTTAAGAAAATACATATTAAAGAAATTTTGTATCTGGAATGATGATGTAGGTAATTATACTAAACGATTTTTCTTAATATTTTGATGAATTGTAAGGGTACTCTATTCTTGATGGTCAAACATTATAATTTTTTAAGTACTGAAAGTAGAATTTATTTTTAAGTAAACATTATTATCAAGTTTATCAATGGGACCAAAAATATTGTAGATATTTACTTTTGTAAGCTAAAATGATGAATTTAACAGACTGCCTTAATGAACGAATTAATTCCAAACTTTACGTGCAGAAAGAATAAAAGCTACGGATAATGAAACAATAACTAAATACTAATACTAATAAATAATTGGAATTAAAAAGTAAAAAAAAGTTAGCCTCCAGCGTCACTCAAACTCGCGAAATCAGCATTATGAAGTTTTGAATCCTACCACTTTCCCGTTGCGCTACCACGCCTGTTGTCAAATGTTTACACCTTGAGACGTTTAAGTATGTAAACTGTACGTGTCAACCTGATAAAAATAATTTTTACCGATTTTCTAATTGGAAAAGCATTTCGCTTCAGTATTTTGGTAATCAGAAGTGTTTGGCAGTCGGTAGGTAATATTGATTCCATTAGCAATATTTCTCGTAGGAAAGTAACCTATCTGAAGTTTAATTAATTTGACAGTTTTCGTGGGAGGTGCTTGTCTCCTTAGTGCAATCTCACATGGGACGGAAGCACGCGACTCGAGATTTTCGAAGACGAAATAGACGTAGGAGTCGACGTAGGGTCTCGAAAAAAAATCTCAATTAGAGAAAGGACGGAACTTTCAGGTGAAGCAGTTCTCGAAGCCGTAAAATTAGAAAAAGGGTCTAGGGAGTTCCGCGAAAAGTCGGGATTTCGGCAGGCGTGACGGGGCCATTAAGCGCGAGGACAAACGCCAATGCTAGCCACATCTCTCTCGCCGAATGGCGATCGACGAATATTTTGCAGAGGTTTTTTGAAAAGGCATTTAAATTGGAAGAACGCGTAGGAAACGGGATGAAAATACTCTTACGCATTGGAGAAAGGCCGGTCGTCCGCGGAGATCGCTCCTCGATCCCCCTCGGAGGAGATAGCTTTGAAACTTTGTGGATTCGGCGACGGAATTTAGAGCGAGACAGAATCGACGCGTTTTAATATATATGGATTTGGACAATTTGATAATTAAATCATTGATAGCTAAGTGAGTGCTAAATATTAACGTTCCCGATTTTGTCATAACATATAAGAAATAATTAAGCTATTTAATATTTAACTTAAGTGGGCGGCAATTACCGCACTTCCCCTATATTATATAAGACTGTACAATTGTGGTAGAGTGTATTGGTGCAAAATTTAAAATACCTAAATATCTTGTTATAAGTATCTCTAAAATTGTTTAGTAATAAGTAAAAAAAATGTAAAAACAAAACTTTTGTTTGAAGGGACGTCTTAAATAAAATAAGTATTTATATGTTTGTAGGTAGGTACTTGTCTAAAATCCGTATGACTAATGCAATCTTGAGGTGTTTCCATAATACCTAATAATAGGTATTCGATT
This sequence comes from Pogonocherus hispidulus, assembly GCA_963924545.1. Taxonomy (NCBI): domain Eukaryota; kingdom Metazoa; phylum Arthropoda; class Insecta; order Coleoptera; family Cerambycidae; genus Pogonocherus; species Pogonocherus hispidulus. The sequence goes on from OZ004698.1 coordinate 10,085,759, forward strand.
AAATATTTCCGATGGATACGAAATATTACGTCAAATAATATTAAATGAAAGCCCAAAACTTTTAAAAGGTATATAAATTATATATATAGAATGTTCGGATAGATAAATAACTTGGGCGGTGGCACCCGGAAGAATTGTGTGTTTATTAGATCTAAAAAAATTCTATTCAGTCTATGCATAGGTATTTGGATAGTCACATGGCGGCTGATTAAAACATATTTCATTAATAAGATACAGGTTCTTAGAGTTCATTCACGTTAAGTTTAAAGTGGCGTCATTTTCAGTAGAAAATTAACTAATTGTTTTCAATATTCGATAAACAAATGACCAATAAATTAGCATAGCATTTGCCACTTACAGAGTTTTATACATAGACATAATAAGAGGTTTATATTTGGCAACCCTTCTCTGCGTTGTGAAGTTTGTATTTATTTATATAAACTTAACTTAAAACTTAAAAACGTCACTTCAAACTTAACGTGAATGGGGTCTGGTAAAAAATACCACTCTCCGAAACGAGAAATTTTCCAAAGTGGTAATGAAAGTAGATGTGATTTGAAGTATTTTCATAAAAAAAAAAATTTGGATGAAGGTCTTTTTAAAATTTTTTTCGAACGTAACCTCACTTTGAAGTTCAAAAATTTGTAAAACTTTTTTTTGGGGAAGGAAAATCAGTGGAATAGAGAGTATAAGAGAAAGTAATTCATTAAAAAAAAAATCTTAACCAGGTGCTAACCTTAAGCGTACAGTGAAGAAAGTTAAATATTGTAATATAAAAATTGAAGTCCGTAAAAACTCTTTTTTAAACAACGGAAACCGCATAATAAGCAACCAATGGGAAAAAAGGATTTAAAAAATATTTCATTCTGATTGGTTATCTAGTGATGAATGATAAGGAAACTCCCGAAAATACCCGAAAAAATTGTATCTTAGCATGACTAAATGAAAATAATAATGGTTAGGTACCGGCCAAGAGATGGTGGAAGAGCTATCGAATAAATATTATTTTTTAATTTAATTTGACACTTTACATATACCTGAATTGCTTCGTAAGTAAATATAGATTATTATAATAGCAAATTCAAGTCCATAGAAACATTTTCTCGAAGAGTGGTATAATTTACCAGCACCACGTGAATGAATTGAGTTTATATTTTGTAAAGTGAATTTAATGAAATACCTATAAGTACGTCCAAGTAAGTACCTACTTAGGTACTTAGGAACATATGTTTTCAAACTTTAGTGAATATGAATGTGAATATTTTCTAGCAAATTTTTATAAGGTGTATTCTTGAAACAGTTTTCTTAGATAAAACAGCCACCTACGTAATTTTTAGATACATTAAGACCCAGTTTCACAATAGCTGGTGAACAACTATAAGTTTAGAATTTACATAGTTAGCAGTAGATAAAATGTTTAAATGCTAATGTAAAAAAAATTTAAAATTCACAATCTAAATAGTCAATAAACTGATGGTTAAGTTAACACAGTAAGGGCCGGTTCTTCAATGCTCGGTTAACACGGTTTAACCAGCAGTTAAGCTAGCTATAAGTTTAGAAGGTGATTTACCTTGAACATTTTATCAATAACTATTCCCATCCTAAACTTTCTAACATCCTATACTCTGTAGTTAGTCAACTCTAGATTAAATTACGTTAACCAAGCATTGAAAAATCGGCCCTTATAGGTAACATAAAACTATTGTAAGCAATTATATATTAAGCCTACCTTTTCCAAGTCACATAGGTAATCCACTTGTTCACTTCACTGCACTTGCACTCACTTGGACACTGCACTTCACCTGCACAGACACAGACACAAACACAAACACAAACATAGATTAATAACACGGAGTACACGGAGAGACACAGACACATGCTACCTCTTTCACGGCGGCGAAACTACTGAAATTAAAATTCATTTCAAATAAAATTGTTACATGGGCTTCAACCGACCGTGAAGCCGTCAGACCACGCCCCCCAGCCAATCAGATAGGCTGGGGGGCGTGGTCCGACGGCTGCGCGGCTGACGTGTGTATCACATATCCGATTTAATTTTTAGTTCAATTTTTTGTAGCTCTTGCCACATTTCTATCACCGAAAGCATTTTAATTTGTCTACAGGGTATGTCATTGGTGGGTAATTGTTCGATTACTCACAAACGGTACATTATATCAAAGAAATTTTTTGGCACTAAAAGTGCATAAGTAGATATTGTAAAAATATTTTCAATTACACAGGGTGTTCCAAAAAGTCGGGACAAGGTGCAAGTTGGTTATTTCAAATGCGACACCTATATATTATTATATTTTTGAAATCTAGGGATCACTAGGAACATATTTGTATTAAGGTTCCCTATACCTATCTCTTTTCGTTTTCGAGATATTTAACACCCAATGGAAAAAAACCTCGTAACACTGCATTGGAAAATAAATAAAATTTCCTCTATGAAACCAATATGTGAAACGGAAAAAAATGTACTGTCAGTTAGCACAAGGGATACCTTAAATATTGCACTTGAAATTATTTGGCCATTTTATACAGGGTCATTTTTATCGTGATTTATTTTTAGTTCTTCAAGATTAAATTATCTTGAAGATATTCCTCTGAACATTTTAGCAGGGATGCGGTTGCAGCATGACGGTTGCCCTACACATTACAGCAGTTCAGTAAGGAGATTTTTAAATAGGGAGTACCTAGGTACACTAATAGCTAATAGGTAGATAGGAAGGGTGGACCTATCTCATGGTCTCCTCGGTACCCGGACCTTACAAAATTAGATTTTTTTTATGGGGATAAAAAAAAGATTCAGTTTACAGCACACCATCAACCATACCTACGAGAAAACATGATGAACAGAATTCGTGGTGCTTTTGAGAGCATTTTTGGAATAGTGCATCTTGCATATAAATTGTACAGATTAGGTACACAAAATCGAAATCGTACACAGGTATTTATTTGACAGTTAAATAATTTCCACAACAAAATAAATTGTTTTCATAACTTACTTGACTATAGCTACCTACCTACTTAATTTGTAATTATCAGTAAAGGCCGTTTGTCACTTTATGATATTTTTCCAATAATTCTTAAAATAATTACTAAAAAAATTTCATAATGAATATCCATCAATTGCAAACAGTAAATCTATGTATAAATTTTTCAAGAAATTTTTTAAGAAATTATTTTCAACATGTTCTATTTTCTCGCCGAAATCGACGCGGATATCTGCGCATTGCACGACTTTCAATTATAATCAGCTGTTTCAGTTTGACTTGATGATTAACGATAACGAATAGGAAATAACCTCAAACCTCAACTTAAATTAACTTTATCTATGTGCGTGCATGTGTTTTGTTTGTAATGTACCTTATTATTCTGATCTCAGGATCAAAAAATCTCAGGATCGTGACCTATATCACCGCCTTCTAGATTTACTCCGTTTAACTCCGTTAAAAGATAATCGCGGAGGCGCTGCCTATATTCTTAAACTTATGAAAAATAACAACAGATGGTGCTGAAACAAGAAGCTTACTGCGATTGCGTATAAATGAAAAATGGAAAATAATTTAGTTAACATTGCAAACAGGCAATTTACAATTTTCAAAATAATGTTTGAATAAATGCACCAAGAAATTTTCTGTGAAATTATCTGATAAATATCGTGAAGTTACAAACGGCCTTAATGGAAGCTAAATTTTCAAAAAATCGTGAATATCTCGAAATCGGTCAACTTTTCGTATAGTTGTGTCTGTACCTTTCTGCGTTGACGGTGAAATCGAAAAAAATTGGCCCAATTATTCTTACCTAAGACATCCTAATATTTGAAAGGCAATTCAATTCTACATCTAATTCCATAAAAAAATTTAGGGTGTTCCATTTAAAAAAAATGAGATTTAGGCAATTTAACATTGTGAAATATAAATCACGTTAAAAATCGCCCGGTATAAAATGGCCAAATAATTTCAAGTGCAATATTTAAGGTATCCCTTGTGCTAACTGACAGTAATTTTTTCCTTTTCACATTGTGTCATAGAGGAAATTTTATTTATTTTCCAATGCAGTGTTACGAGGTTTTTTCCATTAACTGTTAAATATCTCGAAAATGAAAAGAGATAGCTATATAGGGAACCTTAATACCATATATATAATACTACTATATCGCGGGTAGAGGCCCAAAAATTCCGAAAACAACACGGCGCCGACATACAATCTCTATCCTTACCGAGAGTACCTTAGTCAAATATGCGCATGCGCACGAATTTCGCGACATCCAATAAGCATGCAGCATAAATACTGCATCTCTGTCTACCGACTTCTTTAAAAAAAAGTTGAAAGTTGGGAAGTCTGTCAGCCTATAAACAGTGTGTCCAAGGATTGTTAACTGTTTACAGGATTGCTCGATCCCTATACTACAATGTAATCCATAATTGTGACGTCATCAAAGATCCAAAGATCTCGAACTTGTGGAAATAGGTACACTTGATACTGTTATTACAAACTTTAATAAATAATAATATTAATAATCATTCAAATACGAAAATTCTCTTGCAAATGTGAAATATAACAAACACAAAATAGGTATATTTTGACAATTCGATTACATGGATCTTCGATGACGTCACAAAGGCGGATGACAAAATTGAGCGATCGAGCAATCCTGTAAACAGTTAACAATCCTTGCAGTGTGTCAGCTTCCGTAACCATGGAGATTGCGCATGCGCAAATCGAACAAAGGGTCTCTGGCTGGAACAGTATAGCACTATATCTTTTGTCCTTTAATGTTTTCGGAGAAACCGCTTATGGGCTAACATAGGAAACACGCGATATAGTAGTATTATACAGGGGGATATAACTAATATTATGAAGTCCGCAACCTGTGCCAGGCATGCCAGGTTGCCATTTTTGGCTATTTTAGGCAAGAAAACATGTAATATTCGCTATAAATGGCAACCTCGCACATTTGTATGGCACCGGAGCCGGTCGGGGCTGTTACGGACGGTTACGTTACGATCTACGGCTCTGCCTTACCCCCTCCCCTACGCTCTACGCTTACGCTGGATGGCAGTTAAAATTTAAAATGGTTGTGTTGTGATAGTTTTTAGTTATGTTTTTTAAGAGTGATGTATATCTTCAAAGACAGAAAATTGGAATAAAAATTACAAAATTTGAAGTAACTGTAAGTATTATATCTTTTACTTTATATATTTTTGTAATCTTTTTCTTCAATTCTTGTAAATATAGATCATAACCCCAATTTATACTTGAAAACATTACTATAGTCAGTAGGTAGTAAGCCAGATTATAGCTTAAATAATAGGTATGTGAGTACCTAATCGTTTGAGTACCTACATCATATAACGTAACTATAAACTGTTTTTGAAATTCTTGATTTTTAAGTGAAATTCCCGTTGGCCGAAGCCAACCCATAATAAAAGTGGTTGTATGTTCTGGAAGTAAAATAATTATAATTAGATACTAGATACACGTATTTACTATAGAAATACATAAATCCGTACCTGCTTTTGTCTGTTCTACCAAGGGAAAATATTTTTATATTTAGTTTTGTAGAAAACATTAACCCTATTACTATAAAAGAAAACCCAACCCTCATTTTTGTTTCATGTACAACTACTTACTGTATGTCAGAGTTTAACGTACTTCTCATGAAATGGATAGCAGTCGAGACTGAATTTCCCCATGAACATTTCGCTGATCGCCTTCTCCAGAGATAAATTTTTGAAACATTATCGATATATTTTGTTCGTTAGTTGCAAGCTCATCCATTAGCAATATTTGTACATACAAATGTATTCATTCATATAATTTATTTAGAATATCATAAATAGTACTTTTTTGTTACATCCCTTTGTTTAATAAAAATATTTAAAAAATGTTTGCTTTGATTAATTACTATAGATTATTACTATACGGTATAAAAATGTAAAAACCCATATATATGTGTATAACTATTTTTGGATAAGAATTATGTAGGTAAGTACAATAATTTTTTGTCATTCATTAATATTTTTAATACATATTTATTTAGATAAGTCAAAAAAATTAAGTAACGAGATATTATTCTTGAAAATTATTTAAATATTATAATTTTGTGAAGTTTCAGTTTTTACTTTTCATTAAAACCCATAATATTTAAATATTCCATTAATAATAAACTCGATACATAATTTTTTTGCTACATATCTAAATAAATAGGAGAAGGTACCTAAATTGAGATATTTAAATTTCCCGCTCGCCAAAAAGTGCCAGGAATGAGGGCGCCACTGACAGTTTGTGTTGCCCTCCTTTTCTACAGAAATCTCATTTCTTCTTTTTCTGTTTTGTGGTATTATATATGTATATGCTTAATACAAATATGTTTCTAGTTGTAGTGTAGGTACACAGTTTGATAATCTATTAAGAATAAAGAAATGACTAATCAGTATTTCATATAAGGATGACTCCCTGGGACGGCAGTTGAAATCCGACTGGTGTATCTAGTGAAGTCGTGTTAAGTAGATACAAGTGTTTTATTTAATAATTACCCAGTTTATCCCTAATTATTGAGTGCATTAAAGTGTGAATAAGTTAAGTACCTACCAAGCGAGGGCCACTACATTTGGCGACGAGGATAAAACAAAATATAGAATAAGGTAGGTACCTATAGTAAATAAATTTTGCTGAATTGATAAAAGCTGTTAATAAGATAGTTACATAGCAGTAGAGTCAGGAATAAGATATCTAGCGAAAAGAAAGCTGTGAATAAGATATATAGGGGAAAGTGGGGTAATAACGCGCAGCGAGGTAATATTGCGCACCACAAAACAAAAGGAACGAAGAGCGAGAAGTGACATCTGGCAATGCGTACGTTATTCCGTATAGGTAGCAACTATGTTCAACAGGTGTCAGCTCGCTGGGAGTATTTAGTTGGCCGCAGTAAATCGAAGTGTGCGTACCTACACGAGTTTTCATTATAATTTTAAGTGCTCAAGAAATAAGTGAGGTAAGTGTAGATTTTAAAACCATCGATCTTTCCTATATACAAATATTTTCTAGCATATTTCGGGGGATCTATCCCTATATCTGCTTCTTATTTTCATACGTAAATAACGGAATTGTGGTTTGAAAACGAAACCAAACTCGATATGGGGTAATATTGCGCAGTGGGCGATATTGCCCCACAACATTGATTTCAACATTTTTTTCAATTCAGATGGTCAGAAACTATCAAAGAAAGACCCAACGACAGAGCTGGACCATTGAACAGCGTAATAATGCTTTGGCTGCTATACGTTCAGGTGTTAAAATACGCGAGGCAACAAGAAATTTCGGCATTCCCGAATCAACACTGCGCCACCATTTAAAATCTACAGGGTTGGCAGAACCTGGGTCAGAAGTTGACCGCTTGGGGAGGAAACCTCTTTTTACGAAACCACAAGAAGAGTTAGCAAATCAAAGAGTTAGCGACCAAAAGAAAAATATCAACGAAGCAAGAATCCGAAATTTGGGCTTCCACAACAATGAAGGCTACTCTCCTGGAAAAAGAAGCTAAGCTAAACCAGAAAAATGAAAAACAAAACAAAAACATCAAGCGAAAAGTGCGTGCAGGCATAAAGGTACAGGAAGGAAGCAAAAAGAAAATAAAATACATTAAAGAAGACACGTCGGATGATAATTCTAATTCATCCTCCAAAGTAGATCTCTCTGATGACAGCAACTCGGACTACAATCAATTTGCACTTCAAGAAGAAGAGCCTACTGTAGTCAATGAAATATGTGTCATATGTGATGAATTTGGAAAGGATAGGGAGCTTTGGTTTCTTTGCATAAAATGTGCAATATGGGTTCATTCAGAATGTTCTGGTTGGGAATTAGCTGCAGGATACACATACGATGATTCTCAACTTAGCCTAGGCGCCGATCAAAAAAAAGAAGAATCAAAACGTCGTTTATTTTAGTTTAGAGCTTACCTAGATAACAGAATCTCCGATGTATAACTTTCGTAACAAGACATATTTTCCTATTTTTTGCGTTTATTTCAAAATTTCGTTCCGTATTTTCAATATTAAACTGCGCGATATTACCCCACATGATGCGCGATATTACCCGACATGTGGGGCAATATTGCGAAGTGCAGCTCTTGAGTAATTTAATATTTTTTTCGTTTATTCGATTTTTTTTTAAATAACTCGTATGCTATCATAAAGTAAACTTATTATATTAATGTTTCCCAGATTTAGAGCATTTTCCAATAAAAAATGTAGATTTGATAAATGATTCCGCTTAGGTGCGCCGTATTACCCCTCTTTCCCCTACCAGTAGAGCCTAGGAATAAGATACCTAGCAAAAGAACGCTGTGAATAAGATACATAGCAGTAGTCTAGGGTATAATATCTAAAAAGTAGAGCCTACCCAATAAACACCAAATGGAAAAAACGCGTAAAATGGACACCTTGCACCAATATACTTAAACGTTAAAACGTACGGTCGTATCGAATATTAAACGTGTTTTAGACTTACTAGTGTTTCTTGGGTAATGTATGATAATCAAAATAAAAATCCCATGACTGAATGTAGAATCTATGAATTAGACACATATAGCAATACCGGAGAAATGTATATAAATATTTTGCAATTACATTTCTTTCCAGGTGAAAAAAAAAGCCATGTCAAATCCAACTCCCCTAGAATCGTTTGATTGCGATGGAGAAACGATGTCAGTTGGTCTAAGATGGGATAATTATCGATAATTATCCGGTTAATTATAACCAGATAATTATCCGGCACATCACTGATAAAAATGCAGTAAGTAATGAAAACCTAAAATTTTATTTCATATTTGACACTGAACATTTGTAAATAAGCCGATTCAGCGGACATAGGTATTACCAGACAAGACTTTTAATTTGAAAAATTGTCAAGAATACCCCGTCTCCGTATAGTTTGCAGTCACAATATGTATTAGATGTATTATACAGACGTTACAGACATTATATTAGACGCAATTAGAGAATATAAACCCTTTGAAGTACATAGAAGTATTTTATATTATCGGTATTGTAGGGAACTAATAGATTTCCTTTTCCACCATCTCAAAGTTTCATGAGATAGCTAGAGATGGCGACACAATATGATTCCACAGTATGTATTGAGCACCGCCTTCTAGATTTACTCCGTTTAACTCCGTTAAAAGATAATCGCGGAGGCGCTGAGACAAGACCGCCTTTTACTCCCGCGAAGACAAGAGGTGGCGCTTCGGTCGAATGAGAAACCGAAAGGTAGTTTGCTCCATCTTTGTTTTACCACTGTCAATAACCTAAATTACTAAAATGGAAAATACCTATTATACATTTATTTATATTGAAAAATGGTATAAGTTGCCGATAGCTGATTTTCAATAGAATCATTAGAATTTGAAACCAAACAGCCAAACAGTGTACCTAAACCTAAAAGTCCATATTCCGTATTCTAAATCTTCATCTAGTGCACCGACGGGGAGGAACCCTCGAGAGAAGGATTCGAGAAGTGACACTACCCTAACATAATCATACTTATTCTAAAAATACACAGTTTTCCATATGGGCAAATTTAGACTTGTATTTGTTTCTGTCGAATGAAAATGCATGCATTTTAAACCAGGCTGGTCTTTCAGAAGAAACTTTACTAAAATTTCTAAATTAAAATGGCTTTTAAAGAATACAAGAGTTGACTTCACTGCAATCAGAAACCTATATAATGACTGAAGGTTTGAATTTAAGAATAAGATATCGATGAAGCTCGCAAACTGTTTATAAACTTACCATTGCCAATGCCAATGAAATGCCACTAGACCACCTGGTGGTAGAAGCAGGTGGACTGTGCAGGAGGGGTAGTCTGTAATGCAGTATAAAATGTCTGCTTTATCAGTCCACAAGCGGAGCCTATTCCTATACAAATAATCTGCACTCTGCAGGCATATCTGCAAACGTTTTTAAAAAACAAGTCAAAACATATATACTAAATTCTAGGATTCGTTAAACAAAAATTACTTGCTTACTTTCCTCTTTTTTTTTTCTTTTTGTTTGCGTGTATACTGTTGCTTTGCAATTACTTTTTTGGGTGGTTCAGTGGAAGAGCGACCTTGTCGAACTTCGCCATCCTGTGTTAGTTTTGTACTAAACTGTTATTTTGTTAGTAATAAAGGCACTATTATTATTATTATTATTATTATATTTTCAGTTACAAGCTATTGATACTATTTTATCCAAAATTCCACTTGATACAGGTATTTCTTACATTTTATTATATTTTACAATATCTGTCCTTAATCTGGTATTAAGTAGATGTAGGTAGATGATGCATTACCTTCAAATGATGTTCAATAGCTTATATACGCCTGAGGTTTAATGCATTCCTCAAAAAGAACTTTTTGAAATAATTATTTAAATTCAGAAGACGAAGTCTTTTAAAAGCAATTCACCTTTTGAAAAGTCCTAACATTTTTAAGTTTTATAAACATTGTACATTTTGCTCTATTTTTTAGTCTTCTTGAGTGCCATATTTTTATGGTTTGACCATCTTATACATATTTAGAATAAATTCAAACATATTAGATATTACTAAATAATAATGTTTTTCATTTTATAATAAATTTTATGCTAAGTCTAATGATCTACAGCGTAAGTAGCATATCCAAATGTCCTTACAAACCACTATTTTTCTAAAACAAAAAAAAAACGGCTGTAATACAATATACATGTTGGAATATTTATCTTTTTTATATTTAAATATGTTAATTTCGGGTTTAAAAGACAAGTTTTATTTATTCACACTTAGGCTGCAAGGTGGTTTGTTATAAACTTCCGAAGTATATTTGAAATTTCTGGTGAACATTTGTAAAAATAATTATTAGTTTGTTTTTTTAGGAATGGTAATAAGATTTAAGTTTATTAGTATACTAAACATTCAGATAAATAGGTCTATGAAATATGAATAAAATGAATAAATGAAATTTTCACAGATGGAAAAAATGATATACATCACAGATTATAGATATACATTTAACCGCAACTTTGGAGATGCAGAATGCAAATGTAGTTGCACTAGTTGGTGTCCTTAAGCACCATAGACAAAATTCGTTAGGTTTGGTTGGGTAGGTAATAAGCACAAGTACATAGAAAAATGTAGTACCTAGATGATATATTTTCTATGGCACAAGTATAAAGATATATTAAAGATATATACAGTAATTTCACTCGGCAAAATCTCTTTGATGTTGGTGTCCTTAAGTTTTGTTTTTTAACCCCCCCAAAAAGACCACTGCGCATACTACCCACGCACAATCATGCGCATTAATGACCGTTTTTGGCAGCTATGCACAGGCCCGGGCTATTACTTTTTGGAGTAAAAAAGGTGGCCTATCAGAATTTCGTTTACAAATGAAACAATATTTTGTAACCATGTTACACACAATACAAAACACTTATCAAAATCACAAACACAAACGCCTAGACACACAAACGTATGCTGATTACCTGTAAAGCAAAAAGCAAATGTGCGCCCATAAAATAGCATACGCCGGCCCATTCCTCCCCTTCTACATCTCTACCAACGCGCATACTACCCAAGAGCAGACATGTGCATTAAAAACTTTTGTACAAAAAATTTAAAGAGTGAAACTACTGTATATATCTTTATAATTGTGCCTTAAGTTTTGTTTTTTTAACCCCCCAAAAAGACCACTTCGCATACTACCCAGGCACGGTCATGCGCATTAGTGACCGTTTTTGGTAGATACGCTCAGGTCCGGACTATTATTTTTTGAAGTCAAAAAGGTGGCCTATCAGAATTTCGTTTACAAATGAAACAATATTTTGTAGCCATGTTTCACACAATACAAAACACTTATCAAAATCACGAACACAAACGTATGCTGATTACCTGTAAAGCAAATGTGCGCCCTGCACCCATAAAATAGCATACGCCGGCCCATATTCTTCCCCTTCTACATATCTACCAAAGCGCATACTACCCAGGACCAGACATGCTCATTAAAAACTTTTGTACAAAAAATTTAAAGAGTGAAACTACTGTACTTATATATCTTTATACTTGTGCTAATGCCTTGGTTTTAAACAAAGCTATGGTCACGTCACAAAGTTTAATTTGATTGATAAGCAAAATTTGTAAACTTCAACAGGTCAAAATTCCACAGTAATTTGTGGTCAAATAGACGAATTTGAAATTTGAGTGACAAGATACTTAATCAATACATAACCTCAAAATTAAAAAAGTCATTTCAGTTTTGAACCGTTCCTTCTCAGTACTGTCGGTGTTTGAAACACAAAAAGCTGCAAACACCCAAGGATTGTTAACTGTTTACAGGATTGCTCGATCCCTATACTACAATGTAATCCATAATTGTGACGTCATCAAAGATCCAAAGATCTCGAACTTGTAAAAATAGGTACACTTTATACTGTTATTACAAACTTTAATAAATAATAATATTAATAATCATTCAAATACGAAAATTCTCTTGCAAATGTGAAATATAACAAACACAAAATAGGTATATTTTGACAATTCGATTACATATATCTTCGATGACGACACAAGGGCGGATGACACAATTAAGCGATCGAGCAATCCTGTAAACAGTTAACAATCCTTGGCAAACACCCACAGAAGCAGAGCTGGAAAGCGGCTGTCAGTAACTGTCAGAAGCATGCGCATTACAAATCTAAGCGTTCCAACAAGAGTCGAACGACAGTCCAGGATTTCTTGTCCTCTGTTCCAGCTTGAGTCAGGGCAGTTTGCTGATAGTTTGAAAAGTTCACTGATTCTTCGGAAACTCATAGTCCGGTGCATGCGCAATGCGCATTAACCAAAACCATTTACCAACTTTAACCTGAATTATTGCACACTGTCTATTATTAACATTATAACTCAACAAACAATAATTATTTGTCAGAAACGGATGATATTCCTCCATAATTTATAGGTTAAAAAATTATTTGGTTATTGTTTATTGTACTCTTCTTTTTCTGCTATTAAGTTCTCTAAAAATCCGGTGTTCCAGCAAAAATCAGAAACTAATCTAAGATCAGACATGCGCATTAAATCACAATCCCTGACTGTCAGGGATTTATCAGAGATTCTATGCAGGAACAAACCTTTTATGGATAAAAGACATGATACAACTACACTGATATGCTCATAACTTGACCAAATTTCGTTTGTTCTGCGCACGACGTCATTCTTGATCCAAAAATGGCGAAAATTCAAATACCTTACTGTCAGTGATATAATTATTTTCGTGTTTGTCAATTGTATTCCTGTATTATTATAATTGTGAGGCCCGAGGGTTATCAAGTTGTCATTTTTATATTATAAGGTGGTATTTATTTACAGTAGTGCTTCTTACTATCTCTTCAAATTGTAAAATTTAGGTTAGAATTATATTCGGTAGGTAGATCGACAGTTTGAATTAAAATAAGAAAGATTGATATTAATCAACTATTATTTTAGTTTTCGTGTATGAATCGTGTATTATAATTCCATAATCGACGTTTATTTTATTTTGTTATCTTTGTTTACAAGTATTTTATTTAATTTTGTGTAATAGCTGACGTCACGCTCATCGATAGACCACGCCCCCATGCATCATGGATAAAAGATATATTATGCTTAAAACATAAGTCAAGTGTTACAAGCTAAATACAACAATATATACAATACACAAAAAGATGCTTCTTTGCCACGGATTTCTTAAAATAAACTGGATCGCTAATACATACTGGTGGGGGTAGCTAAAAATAACAACTGATAGGCGGCTGCCATACTGTGCTAACTTCTAGGTATTTTATGAACTAAATGATGGTAACACTGTTGAGCTACCATCACTGCTTTTATATTTTCTTTTTGTTTTGTGGTTTATAAACGAAGTTCTGTGTGCAAGGTGCAAGTTATTTATTTCTTAATCTGAAGAAAAACATGCAATTTCATCATTTCATCCATTTGGTCGAAGTATTCAATGTTGAAGGTTGCAATAAAAGTCTAAAAACGTAGATATCTGTTATCTGAAGAGTCATCGAAAGGATACAAGGTGAAAAAGGCTGCAGTTTTGGAAAGAGTGCAAATTGAAGAATTTTTGACTAAATCTTGTGATAAAGAATATTTTATGATTAAGGTAATAACTCTTAACTTTTTAGACAATATGTATTAATAATACTTTGAATCATTTTAGGTTGCGCTAGTAATAGGAGTCTCTGGTGCTTGTCGATGCTACGAATTGACGAATTTGAAAATCACTAATGTATAGGACATTGGCGCGTATCTAGTTGTTTCTATACTAGATACCAAGACCGGCATTTCACGAAAGTTTAAAATTATAAATGAAGGATTTTCTATCAACGACGTAGAGATGTGTAGAAAATGTATTTCCCTAAGACCAAAGAACTTATCACAAAACAGATTCTTTTTACATTATAAGAATCAAAAATGTACTTCTCAGCCTGTTGGAATCAACACATTGGCAAAAGTTTCATCAAAAGTTGCATCGTTTCTGAACTTGGCAAATGCGGAAGCTTATATTGGCCACTATATGAGGGTGCACTTCAATAACTTTATTGGGAAATAAAGGTGCCGACTTTACACCCATCAAGCGGCATGGTGGGTGGAAGAGCCCTGCTATGGCAGAGAGCTATATTGAAGACTCCGTATCTAACAAACTTGGTATTGCAAGGAAAATCCAAGGTTCTTCTCGTTCAAGTCATTCCTCAGGAGAAGGAGACATCCAAAATTTGTTGCAAGAAGCAACTACAAGCTTCCTATTAACGGAAACGAAGTGAAATATGAAAAAGCGAAGAACGAAATGTCTATTAATGTAAATGTTAATGTTAATTTTAATAAGTAAATTAAATTTGGTTGATTTAAGTTTATATTTTTTATTATTTCAGTAGTGGATAATAGGTTACTTTATATGCTTTATAAGTGTGGATAAAACTCCTATTATAATGTGATTGTGTGTATAAATTATATTTTAAATGTGTTTTTATTAAATTCCTACCATAATCATAATGATTTTGAGTTTTGAAGTTGTTAATGTTATCTTCTAGAAAAGCAGTTATTACCATATTGTGTATTATAAACTTCATGTAATTTTATAACAAAATAACTGATTAACCTATCCCAATTCATTCACAATATTTAATATATCTTAACAGAGTAAAGTATAAATTTGACTAATAACTACTTGACATTACTAATTGTATGTCATTCAGTTAAAAAATATTTTTTTAGTGCCGTTTTTACTGATAAGACGTGCAGCTACTTTCATCGTGGCTTTTTATATATGCAGCTCCTGCCACAATTAAAATAACTACAAACATATGTCTAATTCTTCGATAAATACCTACCTTATATCGATACCTTTTTGCCAAACTATCGTAAGTGACATTTTCCATGAAAATGACTATGGATCTATCGTAAGTATAATATGCAAATACACATCTTGGCAGAGGTAGATAGATCCATAAATATGTAAGTGTATTTAAATGCTTCACGGTTAAATAACTGCATACATTTTATCGTAAGTAACAGAACTGTAATAGGCAGAGTGGCAGAATTGTCGTAAGTAGCCTAAGGTAAAATTTAGTGAGTGACTTACGATATTTTGGCAAAAAGGTATAGATATTAAAATTCCTCAAAACAATATACAAAACTGATCCTAACTAATTTTTATACTGCAATCAGACAAGATTCAAATACTTGGTTGACAAACCATGTTAGGTACTTTAAAGTTTTTTGGGTTAGTTACTAAATTATGTTTAGACAAGTAACTATTATGAACCAGTTATAATTCCGGCTAATGTAAAATTTATTTAAAAAATGAAGTTGTAACAGGAGAAATAAAGAGTGTCGTCAATGAATTTAATATACATTGGTACCTACCAGACATACCATTGGAAGATTTGTACATGTAGGGAGTGTCTTTACAAGCACATAAATTTCGACTTTGTCGAAAATCATTTCAAGTCAAATTAAAAAGATATAAAGTAAAAGATTAAATAGAAAAAAATTATGTGTACCTTTGCTGCACAAATATAACTCTTGAGTCCAGTCCTGTCAATTACTCGTCATATCTAATGCACAAATAATACAATTTAATCTTTGATATAACCCTGTATTAAGTTAACTTTTTAGACCCGCTGCTAAAGTATTTTTATTACAACAGTGTACATATTTTATACCCATATCCATCCATATAAGTAATATTTAGTTAGTCATATGCCCATATCTCACCAAACTATTTTCAAAATTTCCCTCTGTAAATACCTCAACATCATTAGCTGAAAACTAGCCAATGGAATGTTAGCAGTGTTAGCACAGTGTGGCGACCACCTTACAACTGACAAAATGATAGTTAGGAATCAGCGATCCAGTTTATTTTAAGAAATCCGTGTTCTTTGCAATAAAATATCAAAATATATATAAAAACTAAATTTGTTATGTTGTAGCAATAACAAAAAATCAAAAAGTGGTTTGGCCAGGATTCGAACCTTGAACCCCTTAAAACTAAACACTATTTGAAATTACACCTTTTGTGGTGAATTGCATATTGTGCAAACTTGAAATGTTTTATATGTATATAAACTAAAAGTAAACTACAGTATTTTATTAAATTGTTTGTCTTAAAACTAGGTACACTGTTTTTACTGAACTTTCTCATTTTATTTTTTCACAGGAATTGCATATACTGCAAACCTGGACTGGCTGGTCTCAGCTCAGCACCGCTATCCCACTTTTGCAGCTTTCACAACACGAGTTTGGGTCGAAAGGCTTCTTGGAGGGTTGTTGGCGTGTGGATATCGACATGCAGATGACTTGCAATTCCCACTGCTAGCACAGTATCATTATACTGTGCTGCTAGTCTATATGACACAAAACACAAAACACCGTTCGCAGAGATTGACCCCTTCCTCCTGGACCCTGTTCACCTCACCACCTCACCTAAGCTTAGTGACCACACCACCACAAATGAAAGGGTATTACACCACAACTGCTCGCACCACCACAAATGAAAGGGTATTACACCACAACTGCTCGGGTTTGCCGAGCTCTTCGGTTGTACCTGCCCCTATAAGCAGCCTCTTCTCGTTCGTCAGGAATTTCATCACCGAAACCATCGTCTGAGTCTGGAGAATCGAATCTAGCAGCGTCACAATTAGCCAACCGACGTAAAAACTTAAAATTGGCACCACGTTGTCCGTTACCTGCATTGTTACAGTTACACTCCAGAAAAAAAAAAGATATATTTTATCTATGGTTACACTTTTCTAAGTTTTCTATGCACTTCACTTCCATCACAGAATACAGAATGACTTCCACTTTAAAATGAAGAAAGTAAACTACCACAGAGGACCTCTCTGTGTAAACTACTATCAGAGAACAGATATCTATAAGATAAGAAGGTCATTCTCCTTGTACGAACATCGAAACAGCAATGACTTTTAAAAAGCGCCATCTAGTTGCAGGGATCATGGAAGAATTGTAACTAAAATTAATATTTTGTTCCATGGTGCCTTACTCGGTAGATAATATAGTGAGTTAATTTAAAGATAATCTCAGGTGACCTGTAAATTGTTTATGAATACTTGTATTTACATTTATTTACAAAAATATTTAAAATTACAAACACAAATTTACTGCTAAATGCTAGTTATATAATTAGCATCAGTGATGTGCCGGATAATTATCCATTTATAATTAACCGGCTAATTATCGATAATTATCCGTCGGCTAAAAATCCTTTCAAAATTAGCTGGCTAAATATTATAGTGCAAGTGGAAAAAATGGCCTCATAGGGAGATATATTGGAACTTTTATTTATTTTTTAATTTAACTTGGTTTGTTTTAAATTTTTATTTTTTTATTTGTACGATTATTTTTATTTTTGATGCACTTAATTAAATGATGAAGATGAAAAGTGCGGTATTTTAAAATAAAATACAAAATAATCGCTATCTCTAGATTTAATTTCTCCTTATCGATCACTTATAATATGATGACCTAATAATACCTATTATGCTTACCTACCTAGTAGGTAAGAATAAATATATAGATATTTTATTGGTAATTGCGAAAAAATTATTCTAATGTGTGAAAAATTAAAAGACTGTATATTCTGCTAACGGCTAATTATAATATTTTTAGCCGGCTAAATGCTAATTATATAATTAGCATTGGCTAAATATATAATTGGCGGCTAAAAACCCATCACTGATTAGCATTGGCTAAATATATATAATTATCGGCTAAAAACCAATCACTGCTTTTTGCATAAGATTCTGGAATCGAACGCCGTCACCGTATGCGAATTTCTTAGACGTGGAGCGGTGACCAAGAACCATAAACCAAACAGTACTTGGGACCATGGGACCAAACAGTACTGGGACCATGCTCCGTGATGTTGTCAATTTACCTCATATATATAATACTACTATATCGCGGGTAGAGGCCCAAAAATTCCGAAAACAACACGGCGCCGACATACAATCTCTATCCTTATCGAGAGTACCTTAGTCACATATGCGCATGCGCACGAATTTCGCGACATCCAATAAGCATGCAGCATAAATCTGCATCTCTGTCTACCGACTTCTTTTAAAAAAAGTTGAAAGTTGGGAAGTCTGTCAGCCTATAAACAGTGTGTTAGCTTCCGTAACCATGGAGATTGCGCATGCGCAAATCGAACAAAGGGTCTCTGGAACAGTATAGCACTATATCTTTTGTCCTTTGATGTTTTCGGAGACACCGCTTATGGGCTAACATAGGAAATACGCGATATAAGACCTATTCAAGCGGTCCAAAAGTATTTACCAAAGCAGAATGGTAATTACCAAACTCGTTCAAGCGCTGTGGTTACACAGAAGTTATAAGAGAGTGACGTCATCAAGAAGGGCAACTACGTCATCATATATGACATTTGTAATATTTGTATAACCCGAGTAATAACCTGGGTGAAGGAGGTAGTTATACGGCGGTTATCCCCTCTCTTTTCACATAAATAACCATACTTCTTCTGACTTCTTCGCATAGATAAGAAACTCTATAACGCAACCCCAACGTCAAAAGTGAGGTTACGGTTATGAAGTAATTACCGACATCTGTCAAAAGGGACAAAAGGGTATAACTTTTCTATAACCTAAGGGATAACCGTGGTAAATACTTTTGGACCGCTTGAATAGGTCTATAGTAGTATTATATATGATTTACCTATCATCCATGGATCATGGATTATTTCTTTTTTTATGCTTGATCACTTCTTGAATGTAGAATGACATTGACATTTGAATAAGGTTATGTTTTGTGTTTTTAAATTCATAAAAAACAAAATAATATTCTTTGTTCTTAAAATTGGAAATAATTATTTTTTTATTTTCTAATCAACAGTGTTCAGAGATTTTTAATAAAATGAGGTGATGAAACATTTTGGTATTCAAAGGTTTTTTTGTGAAAGTGGTAGTAAATAAAAAATGGAAAATATTTTTGAGGAATTGGGTATACCTAAGAAACACCTGAAGAAAACAGTCACAGAAGATAGATATATAGCTTTAATTCACAAACTATGGCTAAAGTAAGTTACCAAGTATGATAAAAAAAATTTGTTTAACCTGTACCTAATTGTTTTAGGTCATTAGTGAAGCACTTAAAATTAACAGAATTTATAGAAAAAACTCGATTAGATGCATGGCCTAGCACAGAAGAAGAAGTTGGACTATCGTGGGTAAAAGTATTTGTTACAGTTTTGAAAAAACGAGATTTAAAAGTTATACCTCTACCGAGAATAAGGCCTGTTACGAAAGATGAAGACACATTAATGTTTTCACAGCTAATGCAGTACATTTCTCAAACGAATTATAAAAACTTGTGGAAAGAAGCATATAAAAAGTATTCAAGTTCTTCAGAGCCTATTAAAGAAACCCACGTGACCCTTGCAAATTATAATGATGTTTTAAAAGATATTATTATACGAACTTATGGCTGTCCCATCATAAATACGTGTAATCCAGAATTAAGTTTAGATGCTTCTAAGCAGTTTGATGTAAATTTGAATATTCTTCCTTCAATGTGTGCAGTAGAAACATTAAATGCAATTTTCTTAATACACATACCTTATTTTGAACATAATTTACGTGACTGTGTTACTTTTTCCCCTGCTATTTTAGAAAAGTGCTACAGCAAACCTCTTTTCATTGTTTATCAGCTATTGAAAATATTAAAGTCGCTCCATGACCGTAGTTTAACTTTAGGTGATATAAATTTAAGTGATATATATATGACTGAAGATATGTGGATATATATTTTTCCTCAAATCAGCTCTAATATTTATGTTCAAGAATTGCCTCAATTCGAAACCAAAAATTCAAATATCCAAGATTGTCGAAAATTAGGTCATAAATTTGATAGTAACTTCAAGTGCGAATGTTGTGGGCTGCGAACTTTTGATAAAGTCCAAATAAGTAATGAGTCTCTGGAGGACCTTTGTCAATTATGGATCGATGGACAAATATCAAATTTTATGTACATCTCGGCCTTAAATAAACACTCAGGAAGAAAATTGGGGGATCCCAGATGTCATTATGTGTTTCCATGGGTTACTGATTTTTCAACATATTGTGGTAAGAATTGGAGGGATTTGAAGAAATCCAAATATCGTTTAAACAAAGGTGATCGTCAATTAGATTTAACATATGACAATTGCCAGACTCAAGTTCCTCATCATGTGTCTGATGTTCTTTCTCCCATCACGTATTATGTTTACATGGCTAGAAGAACTCCCAAGTCAGTGCTGTGTAAAAACGTGAGAACCATTTGGGTTCCTGCCGAATATCCTAGTTCTATTCAAAGAATGCAAGAATGGACACCCGATGAATGCATTCCAGAATTTTATACAGATCCTTCCATATTTAGAAGTATTCACAACGATTTAGATGATCTCGAAGTACCACCCTGGTCTACAGGACCTGAACACTTCATTGAAAGGCATAGAGAACTTCTGGAAAGCCCTCATGTCTCTGATAGGTTACATCACTGGATAGATCTGACATTTGGATATAAGTAAGTTGTAATAATTGTAAAATACACACTTTTTCCCATTAAATTTCAACACCTACAGAACAGAAGGGGCTACTTCTCAGTTCTATCGCTTATATTCGTACTTTGCCTCATTACCAATTGCCATTTCAAATTAAATGTGTTAGGCAAAGAGTGTTCCTTATCTAAAGACGTGTTTGATATAAAGATATAGTCCAAAATGGCCACTGGTGGTAACCACATATTTGAAGGAGATGCCGAAAACAACTACTCCACGGAAATGTTCCCCGACTGGCATTGCATTACTCATTACTCCGGCATCTCCACAGGAGTCGCCACATCTTTCATCGAGACCAACCACCAAGCACTGACTAGTTTCACGCTTATTATGCTCTTGTCAAAGTGCCATAGGTAGTGAAATCGATGAACGATGTTGCGACATGATAGCCTAATAGGCATCGTGAATTTTAATAGTGGTGAGAAACATCGCAGTGCCTTCTTTGCATCTTTGCTACTATCTGTCTGACAATTATTGTCAAATTGACAGACAGACAATGATCTGCTTTTCATAAGACCTACTTTTGAGATCTACTGTTTATTTGGTTACAAAATTTGTTCTAATTTCCGTGTTTAATTAGACTTTACTTATTAATACGTTATCGTATCTTTATTATGTACAAATTTGTTGTGTTTTCCGTGTTTTCTTGTATTCCGTGTATTTGGGTTTGTGTTATATATTCTCCAGAACTCTTGAGTAGTCTGGGTGTTGGCCCGTGCCGTGAAATATTATTTAGGTAAGTTAAAATAAATGTTAAACACAATATATAAATAGAAAATCTGTGTTTTTTAACAAGTTCGATGATGCTCTCTATTTACTGCAGCAGCCCACAGATTTTTATTTTAACAAGTTTTCCAATGTAAGCATTATATTCATATATAGCCAAGAAATTTATAACAATTTCATTAAATTTCCCTCATTCATGTATTTTAATAATTTGTTCGAACATTATTTGCCCTAACATATTTATACTCATGCAATATGTAATAATGAAAAAATATATGCTTAATAATATAAATGTATACATTTTTTATTGTCAAATAAAGGATTATTAGAACAATACAGCAGGTAACTTTACCCACAAAATAGATTAGTAATGGAAGTATTTTCACTGTTTTCATTGATTCAGTACTCGTATAATCAGTGAAATCATATAAACTTGTTGCCTAGGTCACCAAAGAGCGAAGCATATAAATTTAGAATAAAAAAAAAGCAAGCTGGGTGTCATTTATGAAATTAGTTCGCGCATATTTCACCAACTATGGCAAAGACCCAAAGAGGGCACTGTGGTGTTTCTCACAACTACATATGACTGTGTTTCCAGGCTACCTAATTGCATGTTTTAAATTACTTTTAAGGCGCCATGTAGGTACTAAAATTAAAATACTGTATATCTTAATTACTTGTTTAATAATATTTCAGATTAACTGGTCCCGCAGCGGTGAAGTCAAAAAATGTGTGTTTGCATTTGGCGGACGATCACACATACTTGACGAAATCTGGATTAGTGCAACTTTTTTCGCATCCACATCCCTCAAAAAGTGTTAATTCCCTGTTTTGGACTAAAACTCCACCCAAAGTGTTCATTAATAAACCATTGAAAGAAAGTAAGTAGATTTGTTATTATCTATTTTTAATATTCTACTGTAGAAATATTGTGGTATTGAAAAATAAAAAAAAAATTCAATCAGGCATTGAACTTATCAGATAACTAATAACTGAGATATGCAGAGGGTGCCATTAAAAATTGTTCAGACTAACATTTCTATTTATAATTAATTCCCATTTATAGGGGCCAGAGAAAGAAGTAGTTCATCTGTAACGACACAAGAAACATCTAAAAGTGAAGAAGATGAACATATTGCAGACGATCTAGCTGCAAACTTTTCCTTGAACCGATCTCCATTAGATTCCACCAAGTTATTATCACGTAGTCGATCCTCCTTACATGAAGAACAAAGTTCGAAACCTAGTAGAAGCCCCAGTAATCAAAGAAGTTCAAGTGTTGGTCCAAAAAACCCGTCCTTTACTTCTCATGTTATGCAGAAAACTAGGTCGAATCAACTGTCTGTCCCGTTCTCCTCATTAAGTACTGGAATAATATATTTACCAAAAGAATATAAACCTGAACAAGCCCTAGATGTTCTCGAGAAGAAATATTCGTTTATATCCAAAACGTTTCATCCTGAACAAGGAAAGGTTTATTCTAATGAACCTGATGAAATTTTGGTTAGAGATACAGAAGATTTTGTTGTTCAAAATGCTTTCACTAATTTTATATTTTCTGAGACATTCAGAGAAACGTTTAGGCCAAAACCCAAAGCCACCAAATCACATACCTTCCCTCTTGACAATCAAGATACTTTTCTACGAAGTTACCAAAGATCAGTCAGTCAGAAGTCCGAAAATCAAGTTATTTGTAATTATTCAGGTATTATTTCTACAAGGCGCATAAGGGAGTTACAAATTTTGGGATGCTTAGTGGTAGAAATTTTTATGTTTAAACATCTAAGAGCTATGGGAGCCAACATCTCCAATTTATCGTTCAATAAACGATTAAAATCATGTTTGACTGTTTTAAGGAGCTGCAAAGGTGACATCCCGCCATGTATTTCATACATTGCTAACTTGCTCTTGCAACCGGATAATAACGATTTGAAAAATTTTACTTACCCCACAGTGACTGATTTTGGTTTACCTCCACCTAGCGCACATATGTTGCTGGAGCCTCTTCTACACTGCGTCATACCGTTCTCTAGACACTTTCCAAGTTTATATGAGCTTATATATACCTTGAAGGATTTCCAAAACGTTGCAGTGGACTTAAATATTTTGTACCATTTTGACTGCAATGGAGAAATGTGTTCTGAATATGAAAATTTAGAAAAAACTAAAATATTGCTTGCCCAGAATATAGCGGAATGCAAAGTGAAATCCTGTGCTAGACATTTGGAAAACTTACTAGGGGAGCTAAATACTAACACAGACACTGCAGTGGTTAACATTTTATTACCTCATATAAAGGAATTAATTGAAGACCCTCCCACGTCTGTCTTAGCTGCTTGGTACCTCTTTGAACATATTTCAATAGCTTTAGGACCAAGGAAAACAGCTGATTCTCTTTTGGACTCTGTTTTGAAGCTTTATGAAAATGAACCAAACGATGCTCATTTGCCTTATATCGGGAAAATTGCAAAACTCTACCACCACAGTTTTTTACTTCGTTTGATGGTGAGGCTAGGTTTAAAGTGTTTTTTGGATAATTTCGTGACACCTTTAGTAGAAGCTGTAGGGGGTTATAAAGATTATGATAAGATGGAATTTATTCTCCACACTCACTCTGAGAAAGTCATCAAGAGAATGTCCCATTTGAAAACGATGGAGTCTGAACACATGGATGCGTCTTTAAGTGACGATTCCAATGCTAGCGACAAACAGTCTAGCGTAATTTTGTTTAAAAAAGACATAAAACCTAGTTTAGAAGATGTTCAGTTTGAATTTGAGGAGGACAACAAAGAAGATGAGCAAATGAAGTCTTTAATAGAGCAACTCGAACTAAATGTAGCTTCAGACTTACCATTCAACCATTCCACAGCTGAGGAAGCTTTAGATGCCACCATAGCTGAAAATATAGACCAACTTCGAAATATCGAGGAACTTAACCTTCAACTTACCGATGATATTGTAGAAACTGCATCCGGAATGATAACTCCTACTATACCTATACCTTCTACTTATCATCAGACTGTTATGAATATTAGTTGTGAGATAGGCAGTAAAAAAAGTGAAAGCGATTCATTCTTAGACAGAAAGTCTGTGAACTCCCAAGAATTTAATGTTGATTCATCAAACTCCAGTGTAGTATCTAATACTCAAAAATCAGGTTCTAAAATCAAGAAATCGGATACGAAGATTTCTGAAATGAGTTCCGACAGTTTGGTTTGGTTATCACATAGGTTAGGTCCGGTTTTGACAGCTAGGTACCTATCCAGGAACTTACTTAAAATGTTGACTTTGTGTTATGTTGGAAAAGAAAATTTAGAGCAGCTTTCCAGCGAAGAGATTGAAGAAGTATCTAATATTTCTGTAACTTCCAGTCATATTGTAGGTGATCGAAATGCTGCTAAGGTTATGGATTGCCTTTCTAGCATTGCTGGTAAGTATTTAATAGATGTATAGATGTTATTAAGTTTACATGGGCATTGTCAGAGGATCAGATTGTATTGATCTTTTCTCGAATACAAGAAATGGGAAACTAGCAGGTATTAATCAACTTCTTTCAGTGTATAAATAAAAAAATATTATTAATGATTGAGATTTGAAAATATTTGAATGATAAGAGAACATCAAAAGGTATTAACTAAATCATCATTATCCACAGTCAATCAGCTGTTTCAGTGATCCACTATACGCATTTTCAAACTTACGTTATTCATGCCTTATCTTGCTACTGATATTTGCTACATTCACCTATGGTAATCGAGATGAATGTCTTGAACATGTTTAATATATGGAACATTGCCCCACTGCAATCTGATATTTTTAAAATGATGTCTATGGTTTCCAATGGATAAAAGATTTATCAATGCATAAACTAATTCTTTGTACTTGAACTAAATAAAAAAATACTGTAAAGCCTCTAAGAATACACTTGTTACAAAATGATATCTTGTAATATGTAATACAGTCATACGAGTTATGAAAGTTGGATCACTTGCTGTCGATCTCGATCCAGTACTAACTACATATAGTTTTAAAAAGCTTAATTATTCAATTAATATATAGACATTTCATGGAAAATGTAATTTTTACATTGATGTTGATATTTGCATGTAAATTATTGCAGTTATTACATCTGAGCCGATGTTTTCATAACTACAACATTACTTTCCACACTTGTAATGAAAGTGATTTACTTATAAGGCAAACATCTTACTTTTATAGTATATTTTTAATATTATTTAACTGTCTATATTTTTCTTTATATAGAAATTAAACCAAAAAGTTAACTAAGAGATAAATGATTAATGAAATTATTAAATAATATTGATTGCTAAGGATTGCTACAATTTCAGTTTTGTCAGTAAAAAATAAATGTTTTCATTATAATTCAATACAAAAGGTATGTGACCAACAGTGGCGGTTGGTGACATTTGGATATGGGGGGGGCGCTGAAATAAATTCATTTCGCCCCGGGCAAAAATTTTGCATATTTCAAGGTCAAACCCCTTAAAATTATAAATTAGAAATTCGCAGAGCAAAAATATTTGCTTGAAAAAATAACTTTCGTTAGACAAATATCCTCCTTTTTAATACGATTGACGAAAATCTCGACAAAAAATTATTTAAAACAATATTTAAATATGTAATTAATATTTAGAATAAAAAAATTACATATACGTTACCTTAAAAAAGCTGTAAACTAGAATTCAGGAAGCAGGAACATAACTATTTTTAGTTTTTAGATATCCGTTAATTAAAAACGATATGGCACAATCACAAACTCAAAAGTATTTTAGTTATTCAGTTCATAGTTATCAAACGACATATTAAATTATTACGTAGGTAAACAAACTTCATACAGTTATTTATACACGAGTACACTTACTTTCTAAAATTGAAATGAGCTCTACGGTCTTTCATAGAAATAAATTTTTCCATAACTTTTTCATCGAAATTAGATATTTATTGGGCAGGCAACCCCCAACTCTTATTTGTATTTTATCTTCCAGTGGAAGATTTGCAAAATTAAATATATATTCATAATTATACTACTAACAGTACCTATTCATGTTAAGTAAAATATAAAATTGTCTTTTCACAAAAATTAAATAAGTACTTTAATAATGTTAAAAATATGTAATGTGTTAAAAATGCGTTGTAATGTTTAGTAATGTTCCCGTAGGGCCGCGAAATAATTGCGGCCAAATCTGCATAATATAAACATATGGAAAGTATCTAACGAGTGTAGTCGAAAAGATCGGGTCGGTTGCCATAGTTACCTGGGCCGCGACTCAAAATGCGGCCACGAATCTGTGATCCGTTGCTCACTGTGCAGTGGTAACATGCTGTGATCCAGTGATGCGGACTGTGGCGTTATGAATATAATAGCTCAAGCGCTCGAGCCCTTCCTTATAATCGTTTTGTACCACAATAAACATGTTTTAACATTTGCATTTAATTTACAATACGGATAATAATAAGGATTCCTTTCGTAGTTTTGGAGGAGGGGCCCGCGGCCATGCGGCCTTAAGGAGAAGCCGCCACTGGTGACCAAAAATAATTATTTTTAATGTATGTAATGTAGATGCTTGTTTAATATTTCATTATTTAAAATATGTAGATAACACTATTAAAAAGAAAAATGTATTAGACATATCTTAAAAATAACGAGGTTATTCCTTTGCCTACCTAGGATTATAGGTAACGAGGAAAATTAAAAACTTTATTGAACCATAATATTTGATAATTTCATTAATAATTAGTTAACTTTTTGGCTTAATTCCTATATAAAGAAATATATAAACCTTACTTTTAATTTCTTCTTTAAACTCGGCAAGGAAAATTTTATTTTCATATGTGATGTTGGAAAAACATTTTCAAATTAAAGAGCAATTCAAATTTGCTTTAAAAATTCTAATTCTAAAAAATTTTATAGAAAATACTAAAAGACTTTCTTTTTAACTACAGTATGTATTTTTTTAGCCCTGTATGGAGAGCAGTTAATATTATTTCAGTACATTCCTCACATGAGCGAACTGATTTTGCTTTGTAAAAGAAAATTGACTCTGAATTTAGAAGGAGGCTTAATCTCATGTCTAGCTTTATTGAAACATATAATTCCATATTTGTCTGATGCTATGTTAATGGACCAATTACAGGTATGCTATGAACACTTTAAAATAAGCCTCATTGATGTTTAAGTTTACTTAATGTTTTATGTATAATGTGATAAAATAACTAATTCTGAAATAACTTTTAAACTTTAAATTCTCAATGCAAACTGTTAAGAAATGCTGATATTTTCTCATTCATTTTGTTTACATGTTTGCCCAAATTAATATGATAGACTTTACATTGAGTCTCTTATTATTGCCCTTATGCTCTTATTATTGCTTATTATTGCTCTTATGTTTTTGTGTTGGTTGAATAACATATTTAATTATTTTTTAGGATGTTATATTAAAAAATATATTACACCCCACTGTTAGGCTCTTAGGTTCAACCAAATATACTTTCCCAAGTGGATATGTAGCAAGAAATGTTCTAGCTCGTAAATATTTAGATGCGTTATACATACTTTCCATTAGAATGGGATCTGATATGACAAAAAAGTACTTAGCTGTTCCTGCGCTTCAGAGGTTTTTCTTGATTTTTGATAAAGTCTTCATAAACGAGGAACTTAAATATTTAGACGAAAAGGTAAATGTTTCTTTTTTAATCTTTTTCCTGAAGAAATTAGTTTTATTTCCATTTCCAGGAATCCATTGAAAAATTCATCGAAGTTATAAAGACTGTCGAGGAATCTCACTTTGTTGAGTTACGTAGAGACGGAACTACGACAGAATGGGCGGTAGGAGGTAGACCTGTTCAAATTTCTCATGTTCGTTTAAAGGATTCCGAATCAGCTGATAGTTTGTCTCCTCCAGTTCCTAGTCAAGTAGCAGCTGGTTTGCCACAAGAAAGCACTATAAATCTCGCTCTAGATGAGTTAAGGCTTGTTTTTACTTCTGAATTAGCCCATACAGCTTACCTCCCCTTCTTGAAACAAGTAGGCGTTGACTCGCTGGAAATTTCATTAAAAAACCACAACAAGATCTGGGAATTATGCCACAAGTACGAACAGGAAATTAGAGCTACTCCCAACATTATTCCTCAGTTAACATTGTCACATTTCAACAAAAATAAAACGGTACCAACTTCAAGTAGTATTGGCAGCAACATTGCCCTTATCGGCAACAGAATAGATGTGCAATCAGAGAATTTTGACAGCCTTAACTCTGACCTCCTCAGTTTGGTTAGCAATCGCATGGATAACACTACCCGGCACCTTCGCGGGAACTGGTTAGCTTACTGGGAGCACGAAATAGGACGTTCTGAAAAAGACAACATGTTCAATTTCAAGCAGATAAAATTGCAAACTTTCACCGGCCACACGCATAGTGTCAAGTGTTTGTATGTTCTCGATAACGAGAATAGCTTCATGTCGGGTAGTAGAGACAAAACAGTGAAGCTTTGGTCCTTGCGAAGCCAAGGCGATGGTTTCAGCACATCGAATTGTCAGTGGACCTATAGCGCCCACAAGAAATCTATTCTCACTTTAACGTTCATAGAGAGCATGAGATTAGTAGCCTCTTGCGACAGTGTGGTGCATATTTGGGACCCATTCATGGGCGCCAACCTAGGAAATTTAGAATCGCCAAAGTTTGCTCCTGTTAATGTACTAAAAAGTATGCCGGCGCCTTCCACTTCAGTTTTTGCCGCAACTACCGATGGAACTGTAAAAGTTATCGATACTCGGCTGTTGAATTACATATATGAATTAAAGGTAAGTTGGTATATTTTTTTAGATATTTTTTGTAGCATTTTGAACGTATTTTTACATATAGATCAGCGCCAACCCATCTGGTTTTATAAGATGTTTGGCGATTTCTTCATCGGGCCTCTGGATTGCCGCAGGTCAGTCATCCGGAAATATAACAGTTCTGGATACCAGAACGGGATTAGTGATTTCCAACTGGCGTGCCCATGAAAGTGAGGTCTTGCAAGTAGTTGCATACGATAACAGTACCTTGGTTTCGAGCAGTTTAGATCAAACTATCAGTGTGTGGAACATTTTGGATGGAAAATTCAAGTTCCTTATGAGGTTTGTATATTTCTGCTGATCACTTAATCTAACACCAAAAAACAGAACCATATATATTCAGTTGTAGTGTGGTAAACTTTTTAAAATGTTTCCCAAAATTTTGAGTAAAGTATTGGACAATTTAACGATGTCATAAATTTCTCAAGTCCTGAAATAGCTTAAAATTTTTGTTTTGGAAATTAGTTATGTCTGAAATGTTTCGATATTTTTGTTTTTCTGTTTCATTTCCATGAAATATTTCCTTGCCTACAACAGTATCTAAATATTTGTTTAATTTTCGGTTTTTTATTTTTATTACGATTACAGAAAAGCAGATTATTTGTCGACACTTATTTTGTAAGATGTAGCCATGAATACAATTCATTGTACTTGGCCGAGTCCGAGAAATATTTCTATCTAGTTTATGTTATATAAAATATTAGGTAGGCTCCACTTACCTCAAACAAAAATTATTCCGGGTGTCAACGGATCTATTAGACAAGCCATAACTTCTAGAGTATTGGATGTATCAAAATGAGATTTGGTATAGGTAATTGGTAGAGGAAGAGGAAAGTTTTTGCATATTTTTCACGTTTAGGTTACTTCCGGTTTCACCGGAAATGGCTTCAATTTTGAATTTTTAAATGGAACACCCTGTATATTTTTAGATATTTGAATTTCTGAGACAATTTTGGACTAGAAAATGACATTAAAACTTTTAAAGTATAATACTCGTATACGAATTTATTAAAAACATCACTGAAGTAAATGTATTTTATGAGCTTATTTTTAATCCAATCACAATGAATTTAGTATCGTTGGATTCGCAAAAAAAATCCCTTTTTGAAAAGTGCTTGTCTAAAAAGTGTTGCCATTTGAAAAAAAATAGATATAAAAAAGTAATTTTGCCAACTTGTCTCATTCCTATCTATCATACTAATCACTAAAACTTTGCGATTACATTTTTCTGACATCATCTAAGGCCTTCAGATTAGTTTGAGCTCAATCATGGCCACCTAGATGCAATATTAAAAATGGCTCTAAAAAAATCAAGTAGGCGAAAAAACTTTTTAAAATGTCATTTTCTAGTCCAAAAGTGTCTCAGAACTTCAAATATGTAAAAATATACAGGGTGTTCCATTTAAAAATTCAAAATTGAAGCTATTTCCGGTGAAACCGGAAGTAACCTAAACGTGAAAAATATGCAAAAACTTTCCTCTTCCTCTACCATTTACCTATACCAAATCTCATTTTGATACATCCAATACTCTAGAAGTTATGGCTTGTCTAATAGATCCGTTGACACCCGGTATATGAAAATATGGACAAGAGTTCATAAAAAAAATCTTACAAGTGGATTCTATCAGATATAGAGGTTGGTTGACAATTTCGTATAAATGGCAACTTGAATTATAGGAATGGTAATTATTGAAAATGTTTGCAATATGTAACTTGGCACTCTCACACAAGTTTTATGATAGGGTGTTGCTTCACAACACCTAATGTTGTGAAATGTTTTTAATTCTGCCAAAAATAAAAATAAAAAAGATGACAAAAGCATCTGGAACAAGGTGGCTAACACTTTCAGCTATTATCAATTATTAATAGATGTTTCTTAATAAAAATTTATTATTTTAATAAATGCCTTCTGTGCATTTTTAAGAACACTGAACTCTCTACACTACAACTCTGAATTTTATCTCATGTCCTCTGGTGACTCTTAAGGTTAATTTGATTTATTTTATTGTTGTTGGTTTTATTTTATCATATTTACCAGCGTACATGCATAACAAGTATAGATACTTGCCTATTTTGTGTGTGTAAGACTGTGATTGGCTTTGAATTTGTCAGTTTGACCTTTATGAATGACCGTCATCTATCGGTCACCGATAGATGACGACTTGTAAGAAGGGACGCTAGCCTCATTGAAGGTCATCGGCTGGGAATTTTTAACATCAAAGTGCCGCCAGATATCTGTCCATATAGTGGATATATGTGTATGCTGTATTCACCATAAAAAAGCTTTGCCTTGCACTACAGTATCTGAGGAAAAAATGGTTTAATTGTTGCATTTGAAAGTAATATATTAAGTTAGATGCCACTTATTTTCACTTTGACTTGTTAATATTTATTTTGTAATTATTATGTCTACTTTATTGAGTGTCAATCAGTAATTCAACAAGTAAGCAATCAAAGATTATAATAAGACATTTTTGGTTAATACATTCTAAAATATCTGATAGAACATTCAAGTCTTAAAGTATTCAATATTAAAATAAAACCATTGTTGATAATTTCATCTGTATTTAGTACAATTGTGATCAATTGGCTCTAATAATTTTTTATTTTTTCGTTTTAATTTTGCTTATTTTTTCATTTCTTTTGACTCTATAACAGCATTTGCCTTCCTAGGGGGGCAACCGAACCAGTGCACTGCCTGAACATCTACAATAATGAATTGATCTCTGGGACTACCGCAAATCGCATCGGGGTTCACACTTCCATAAATTTAGACGCCTCATTTTCAAGCACCAAACTGCGATCTGACGCCTTTAGGGGCTTACTTACGTCCATGGCAGTATTGCCTTTAAATAGATTGTTATTACTAGGAGCAGATACAGGCAATATTAATTTGTTATGTTGATTTATTTGTTAAGTTCGATTTCCATAGCCGCTGAAAAACATGTCTTATTACATAATACACTTATGTATTATTAGTTTGTTCTCTTGGGTATTAGTCTCAGATTAACCATGTAATGGTTAATCAGATTAACCATGTAATGGTTAATATGGAAAAATAATATAGCTATAACTGTAAAGCTCCAGATACCTAACTCAAGAGTTAGTTGCTGTCGGGATATCGATCTTTCAAATAGGTTCAAGAGAACAAACTAATAATGTATATAAGTAGTCAAGGAGGAAACTTAATTCACTTAAATATAGTGAAGGACGCATAATTATTAGCATTTACCTAAAGCTTGTTCATATTATTAGGTTACACTCAACAGTTGAGAGAAATAATCTTTTAGCAATGTAATAATCATTATTGACAGTATATTTTTCCTACTCAATAGTAGGAGAGGGAAATTATTGCAAAATCCAGTATTCATTGTTCTCGGCAACAGTAGAAAGTAAATTTTTAATTTATTTTTCTGAAGATAAAGAATATACATAAATTTTATACCTTCAACGAGAGCAATCCAATTTTATAAGCAGTTGTGCCAAATGCCAAAACTACATGCATAATTCAATTATTATTTTGTCATTTAAAGTCATGTAAATGTTAATAGTACATGACAATTTTTGCAATTGGCAATATTTTTTATTATACCTTGAAAAAAATGGTAGTTTATAATTAGCGTCCCATAAAAATTTGGTGGAAATTCACGGGGTTCTGTCAAGAAATAGGAATTTTGAGAGGCATGTCATAATTTACAGGGACAGACTGGGGGGATATACACGTTTTTTCATAAAATTTTACATTTATAAGGTAGGTAATACTAAGTAAATATCTACCTTATAAACTCTTGTTGTTTCATTGATATTGAAGAGCTTGGATATTAGTGGGTTAAATTCTAACACTAGCAGTTTTAGAACATTTTAAAGACGAGGATATTCTATGTTGTTCAAACTAATGGAGGCAATGTGAAATTGTGACCACCAGCAGTTGTAGATGTCGGTAGATAAATCTGTATTAGGTGCGAGTAAGTGAGGTCAGAGATAGAAACTATTAAAAATTCTATAATTGTGCTGCGCTTTAATAACAAAGAATAATTATAGATGGCTATTTAAAATCTGTTATAAGTGGGGTGCACTTAACTGATATTTTCTATCATTCAGAGAACACATACTGGGGGTATATAGAAATAATTAACATAAGTATATTTGTATATTTCAACACATTACTTTCAACAGATTTCGATATGTATATTATATATTTTTCAATTCCTGAACAGCAAAATCTAGTTAATCTTTACATAAAGGCTTTACTGTGCAAGAAAAGATACGAAACATTGTCACAGTGGATTTTTAAGTGTAGGTATCTAATGTGATTGTTAGACTTGGCGAGTCCTGAGAGAGACCAGCGGTGTGTGTGGTAAACACCTCACCATGCCGCAAGGCTATTACTGTACATTTCAGTTCATTGTCCACTGTCGTGGTGTATGTGTGTAAATATCTCTCCGTTGTATTGGATATTGTTGTATTGTGGATAGTTTATAAATTGTAACAGTTTATTGCTTTTGTTAATAGTTCATTTTTTTAATACACATATTATGATGCGCACGCCTATGTCCGCCCTCGCATTTCGGCCAAGCCTAATGATCGCCTAATATTTTTTGCATATCCACATTTTTACAACCACATTTTACATAACAGTTCCAACTATCAGAAAATATATCAGGATAATCACTAAATAACAACATTTCTACACCTTTTCAATGTGTATTTCAGAAAACTTCATTTGTATATTAGATTAGATAATTGAATTTCAGAAACCGTCATTTGAATTTCAGTTTAGTAAATTTTATTTCAAAAAGTGTCAATTGTATCTCAGTTTAATCATCTATAAACCAGAATATGTGAATTCAATTTCAGAGTGTCATTTGAATTTTCGCATTTGTTAATTGTATATAGTAGAACTCTAAAATTATGTTTTACTTTTTTTTTTTTCTTAAATATTGATACATACATAATTTTTATCATAGGCAATGAGATGATATACTGATGATATGTGAAACTGATGTAATAAATATAAATTACACTTTCTGAAGTTTAATTATATCTTAATTCTGAAATAGAAATGCCACTTTCTGAAATTAAATTAATTAATGTGAAATACAAATGATACTTTCTGAAATAAAATTGATCCATTCCGAAATACATCTGGAAAAAGTGTAGATCTGAAAATGCAGTCTCCCTTATACCATTTTTAAACACTGTACACATTGTACCTAGATCCACAACAGGAGTATTAATAATACTTACGAGGTTTGTTTCCTACCGTTAAAAGTTATGTTTTATGGAAGACAAGTAGGTTATTCAACATTTACTACATGTCATTCTCAGTAGTTCATGACCCCTATATATCTAGTTTCACACGCTAAATGATTAACACATAAATACACTTAAAAATTACAATTTATTCTGCCATATTTTTTAGAAAATAGTAAATTTGAAATTCTCTCTCATGAATGTCCTCTAAAATTCCTATCAATTATATCTCACCAATACAGGCAATATGAAAGAGAAGTTTAGCCCTCCCCGGGAAAAGAATGAAATATAACAGATATGGTAAATGGATTCTTAATCAATTTTTGGAAAAATATGAAAGGATAAAAAGGGTAAAAATTAAGGGAAAATAAAGTTGTAAAATTGTTAAATAATGTTTTGCAAAGCAAGCATGGATGCTTACTAATTTAATTGTTTTAAAAAAACAAGACATGTTTTTAAGACCACTGAAATTTTTATTACATAAAAGGTATAGATATTTCAATCTCATATGTACAGTCCAATTTATCGAAGAGTGTGGCATAAAAGAATGTAATCCTGTTCAGTATTTGCCTAAATCAACCACACTTTTATTTTACTCCCTATACATCAGAATAAAATAAAAGTTGCAAATATTGGCCCGTCTGGGCCTACAAAATTAATAATACTTTCAGAATATCTTCAAAGTATGGTATACACCCACTAACATTCATATGAATCGGACTGTAAAGTACCCAAATGTTCAGATTTTTTCTAGATAAAATACTTAGATATTTTTATAAAAAAAATCTTTGCTTTCTAAAGTAGATACACTATAAACATTCCCAAAAAATAATAATTACGAGATATTTTATTTTTTATCATATATGTATGTAGACATTAAACACATATTAGTGCAATTAAAATAGTACAATATATGAGTTATAATTCATATGAACATATAATTAAGTGCAAAATCGTTTTACACCGAAAGGTAGGAATTCCCAAAAAGATCTATTTAGAATTATTATATACCTAACTAAAAGCAATTTGTACGAAATTTTATCAGTTTCTTTCTTGATTTTTCTGTGTGTAACTGCGAGAAATGCTGCACGTAACAAATAACTACAAGTTAAAGTAATAATATAAATACACAATCTTGATTTAAATATACAATCTCTAGATTTGCTTTTTTGTTGATTTTGTAAAAGCCATGAAATCTAAAAAAAATATTTTCTTTATCGAAAACTGAGCTTAATAGTTATTGGTATTTCCAGTAGATCTAACATCTTATATTTAAAAAATGTCACATTGAAAGCTGCATATAGATTTCTTTGGTAAACAATAAATTTACACTACAAATAAACATATGACATACCTACCTTCTAGAAACAAATTTACAGAGTTTATTATAAAATATTTCACATATATCAGAAATAATAGCAATAAATTATTATATTTATATTATATTACTTATTATGATTATGATATATTTTTTCTTCTTTTAAAAAACCCATATATTTTTGTACAATATAAAACAAATACACAATGATATACATTTCTGTGTAACGACAGTTTATATTTTTCAAGAGATTTTAATACTATGTAAACTCATTCTTTGAATATTTTTGTCTGATGCATAAAATGTCACATGGCAATTTTTCGTTGGAAAAATATTTAGGGACAATTTTACAGTTAGTGCCAAAATTGTGTAAAGTGACATAATATTTGGTTATTATAATAATTATATTGAAGTCAACCACTTCAATATAATTGCATTCTTCAAATAGACATAGAAATTGTTATTTCTCAATGTATCTGCAGGGTGTTTACATTACGTTTTAGCTTGATTATGGTTTTATTTTCATCTATTCCAACAAACTTTAAATGCAAAATATGTTTAATCATTGTCCATTTAAAAATCATGAAATACATGTATGTTATAATAATAGTAATATGCACGGATATGTTGATCTATCTAATTGTCTGTGCTGGTATCTCAACTCATTCTAATCACAAGTATTAGCCTGGAAGTCTATGAGACTTGTGTAGGAGAGGGAATGGCATATTATTATTAAGTAGTAAGGTCACATTTGCATATATCGAATAAAGAAAAAAAAGTGAAGAATTTATTTAAACTTAAGTAAAGAATAAGAAATGTGTTAAGTTGAAATCATCAAATTGAGTGGGCATGTTATGGTAAACACCCTGTACGTTAATATT
Organism: Pogonocherus hispidulus; assembly: GCA_963924545.1. Classification (NCBI taxonomy): domain Eukaryota; kingdom Metazoa; phylum Arthropoda; class Insecta; order Coleoptera; family Cerambycidae; genus Pogonocherus; species Pogonocherus hispidulus. The sequence continues at coordinate 10,122,931 of OZ004698.1, forward strand.
GTTTCAGACCTCAAAAACATACCATAGGTGAAAAATCTAGTCAGTTATATATTACTAAATATATTTTTATGTGATTTAAGATAGATTTATTTTATTGTTTTTTTTATAAAATATATTATGTAGACTTGGTCCACGGTATTGCCAGTTCTTATTTTCTTGTAAGAGTATTATAATAATCCAAAGATAAATTTGTATTATCTAGGCATAAAGAAGAAATAAATAGATTGTTATAGTCTTTTTCAATTTTTATTTATTTTATGTTTCATCCAATCCCAGTGTAGTTTTAGCATAAACAGACATATTTGCTTAGCATGCAATAGTAATGTAGTCACTCTGTGCAGATTTCACTAACCGAGTGGGCATTATCAGAAAATAATAATAGTGAAACCCTGAAATAGTATCTACATTCCATATGCATTGGACCAATTTAAAACAATATTGGCATCTTGTTAATAACAAATTTTAAATATTATTTAGCAGTCCATTTCCATTCTACTTCTATTTATAAATTTAGTTATATAAAATTCATTGCAATGCATTTAAATTGGCCCAGTCACATAAAGGTGCATTTTAATACTGCTCCCATAGAAAAAGAAAATTCTATAACAAGACTGAAAATTTATCCCCTTGACTATGCCAGCAGGTATACTTTTAATTATATATTTATTTGAAAATCAGTACTATTGCGCCATTTTATAGTCGAATTGTTTGATCAATACTTAGGTACATCTTTCATGCAATCATTCTCTGGTTAAATTTATATTTCAAATAATTTTTATAAGGGAATAGTTCATAAGCAAAAATATGGGAATAACAAGTAAAACTGGACTCACTGCAAGTCCTACAAAAACAATTGTGAAGTGTGACAAGGTAGGTACTGGAAACTGACGGAAAATGAAGGGTTATACGGTTTAAATGCTTGTAGACCAGAACTATTCAATTAAGGGCAATAGCTAGGCCAGCACCATTTGTACTGAAGCGATTTGCAGGACTGTACAATCCTTACCCTCATGGTTGTTCGCTGTTATGTAATCATCCTACAGACAATGAAGCAAAAGAGTTGCTGCAAAAAGCAAAAGATAATTGGGTAAGACATATTATTTGCAAGTTGTATATTTTCAACTTACTAAATAAGATATACATATTTCTGGATATTTTCACTAGTATTTGTATACAGGGAGTTGAGGGCAAAAATTTTCTATTGGCTGAAGAAATCGAAGCAATAAGGGAAAATTTAAAACAAATTAATACTAACGAACCTGTACAAATAGTGCCAACAAATATTATTATGCCACAAGTGGAAAGTGTACCTGAAGAACTGTTTAGGAGGTAAGTGACTTTCAGATAGTGTTTTAACGAGTTTTAATAATTTTTTTGATGGATGGTGAGTGTAAGTTTATGATTCCTTCTATGAGTATGTCATTAACAGTTTTAGTTGTGCTATGAACAGTGGGAATCCAACTTTTTATATAGTTAAAAATATTAAGTTAACCACTCAAGGCATTAAACAAAGAATTGATCAATAAGAATTTATTTTATTATTTCTAACGTAATATCAAAGAGTAAATCTACAAAGAAGGTACAAGGAATGGTGCATAAACATTGTCACTGAAAACCTATGAACGGAGATGCATAGAGAACATAATTATCCACCATTAATATTGAACAAGAATTAATTTAGTATTGTCATTATTTTACAATGAGAATAAATAGGAATCAATCTTTCTTTCATTATTTACATTTCTCTTTGTCAAATTTAAAAGCTAATTTTCCAAAACCAATGCACTTACCTTTAAAACGAAGTTTCACTCAACCTCTATTGCCATTTGAAACATTTTGAGTGAGAACTCTTCTGTGTTGTAGAGGGGTTCTGTTGCAAACTGTGAATTAAAAGTTATCCCCCTTGGCACAGGAATTGACTTCTCATCAAATATTTATGTTTTTGTTTTCCAGATCTTAAAGATGTTTCATATTAAATTGGACACACAGTTCAACTTTATGTCAGAAAGTTTTTATGTTATGTTTCGATCTTTACAGATTCAAGACAAGGTTAAAAACCTACATTGTATATTTAAGTTTTATATATTCATTTTCTGATATACACTTTTAGAATAGGTAGATTCAAAATATTTCTTATAAGCTCACATTATGTAAAAAATCTTGTAAAACAGTTGAGCTAAACCGAACTATAAATTAAATTCACCAACCACTTACTACACATTTAATTTAAGGTATACTGAGACAGATTCTAGACCACTGACTCCAGCTCCTACCTTGGCTAGTGCAGCAACAAAAGCTTCCGGGTCAAGAAGATGTGTAACACCTGACCTCTTACCTGCTAATCACATTAGAGAAAAAACATTACTGATATTAGATTTGAGACGAAGCCATAGTCAGGTAAAAATATATTATTCATCAAATCATTTACTCAAAAAGGAAATTTTACTCAATTTTAGGAAACATTATCTTATTATGGGAGTTCTTCTGTCCAAGAGCCCCCATTGATACGCATTCAACATGTGCATACTAGAGCAGAAAGTTTGGAAGAAAAAGCTACGGAAGAAGTACAGATTTTGACGAAAAGTTTGAGCACACCCGCTATTTTCAAGAGGCCTAAAAGTGGTAGGAAATCGGGAAATGTAAGATTTACAAATACATACAAGTGTACAAGCTATATTTGGAACAATTAGTAAATGTAAGTATTTTATTAAGGACGAAAATGTTAATGATGATGTTAAAGAGGATGAGAAGGAGCAAGATGATGAAGGGGAGGAAGGAGAATTTGTAAAAAGAAGAGGTAAAAAGAGACGTAAAAGAGAAAGAGATTCTTCCAGAGGTCCTCCAGCATTTCAAGCTTCATTAGATCCTGAAACACAGGTGATTGTAACATATTTCTTTTTAAGTTCTAATTGTTTTTAAAAGTTGACAGAACTTTTTTGGCTAACAATTAATTCTACAAACTCCCATTGTAGGTATCACCAAGAACCATCATATTTCAACACGGTATTAGTTATATTTTAAAACACATGGTACCGATATTGTAGACATTAATGCAAAATTATTGTCATGTTCTAACTACAAAGACTTAAATTTCTAGGTAGCGACTATAGGCTTAGATTCTCACAATCCCAGTGCCCGTCCTTCATTAGTACCAGGCAGTAATGATTTTCCTGATGTCCAAGAAAGAAAGAAAAGTGTAATAAAACCTTCCAAGAGTCTCGACATCAATTCATACTTGGATACTGAAATTCTCAAACAACTAAGGAGGGAATTAAATGAAGAAATTGTTGATAATGAACTGAATAACAATGTATAGAATGTTATTTCTATGAATAATTTTTTTTTTTTAATTGAAGTTGTTTTAGAGGAGAAAGGCTTTAGAGGAAGCACTTCGAACAGTTACAAAAGATAAAATGGCTTGCGAAGAGCTTTTGAATCTTCAAAAAGAACTGCGAGTACCTCCAATAAATTCTGATCTTTGGATATCGCTTCCTAGATCTTTCTCTAGATCTAGTGCAAGATTTGAGCTGCCTATGGACAGTCGAATGCTTAATAGTTGGTTAAAATTTATTTCAATAACCTTAAAAAATACATTACATTCTATACAACTGTTAGTTCCAAATGAGTCCAGCTGTCTATTTATTTTTTTAAATATTTATCTGATTTGTAGCTATGACACCACTAGATTATGTCAGAGAGAATGTTAGCATTACCTCGGCAAGAAAGTTATTGTACAATTGCATTTTTAATAAATTCAAAATGGTAGTTGACGGCGCCAGTGAATGTGAACGTAAACTCTCTGGAGAGGTAAGAGAAAACCTTGATTTGCTTAATAACTCTACAAAATAATTTAAATGTTACGTCTAATAGCAAAAAAACCAGGATGAAATATATTAAAAGAAGAATACCTATTAAAAGAACAATATTAAAAACAAAAATATTACATTTTTCAAATACTTTCTCTTCAGTTAAGAAACAAAAACCAAATATTTGGGATGGTAACTTATGCAGGGCAATTATTTTAAGGATAAAGCAGAAAGGATAAGTTATATAAACAATAATAACATCTCTACCCCTCATTCTAATCACAAGGATTTACCCAAGTCTGAGGCTTGTGTGATAGAGGAGGCGGCATATTATTTTGTGAGCCGTATTTGTGCCACAGGAACGACTTAGGTTGGTAAGCCCTAACCATCATACAGTGCTGGAATGAGCGAAACCTAGAAAACCTCTCAGGAGGACAGTCAAACATTAACTAATTTTAATCTCTCACATTAACACCAAACCGATATTCTCCCATCCTAGGCCATCGTCAAGTTGGTTGCCAACCCTCCCTGCGAATAAGCCTTTATATTACAATTAATTTTATATTACATGACCAACTATTCTGGTAATACTGCCCTCTTACTGTAAATAAAGCGTTTAAAACAAGAAGCCCCTACCATTCACTACCCCAAAGTTAAGTTTCCGAGGACGTTTATTTTCAAACATTTTTTTTACAATTATACTTGGTAAAATACCTACTATTTTTCAGAATTTACAAGAATGTCTCGATTTAGTAATGGGAAAACCCATGCCAGAGAAATATTCAAGATATTTTAAAAATCTTGTGGGTTGGAGAGAAGGTGATATTTATGACTTTAGAACTTGCTGCGGAATTTTTGCGCTTTGTGAAAGACTGTTGGCTCCAGATTTTTATCAACAATTACCAGACAGAAAAGCTGATCCTTGTCATGAGGTAAAAACTGTAGCAACATGATATAAGGCAGCAAATTAAGTTACTTTTAATATTTATTTTTTACATAATATATTTTTCAGATTGAATTAGCAGATTTTGAGGTATTATCAAGAAAACTACATGGACAAAATGTCGATAAAAGACTTGCAGAAATATTGAAAGGTGTAAAAACTTTGTAATTGTAGTTAATTTGTAACTTAAACAAATTTAAAATTCAGAACTTATAATTTAATTAAAAATTTAAAATACTTATTTTGTTTTATTACCTTTTCCGTTAACTATAAGATATTTATGAAAATTATTAAGACAAGTAATAGTTTCCATGCATCTTTTTATATCTAAAAGTAATGTTTGCATGGTATAATATACTTACACAAGATGATTTCTTACAATTTTACATTCACATGACTTCACCGTGACTGCGACTGGCAGTAAGTACATTAAGTACATTATATTTTTCTACATATATGTGCATAAACATCTACGAATATGTGGAACAAAAATCCCAGAATTAATACTTCTTTTACTATCAGATTAAGACAAAAAAACTGCAATACACAATAGATTAAATCGTCACGGTGGTACGTTTGGTTTTTTACCCACTCACTTTTGAATCTAACCTATACATCAACCTCTATATGATTATATTGATGAGAAAATACTTATACAAATACACAAGATGTCCAATTTGGGAAGAGGCGGAAATCTGTGGAATTTCAAAAATTGTTAGTGTAGGCATTGTGCGTCCAAATTATATTCCTTTTAATAAAAAACTATCACTTCTGTGTTAATACTCATACTTGGAATTACAAAAATTACAATAAAAAGTAAACTTCTGCTCAGAGGATTTGTCAAAAGTTACTATAATTTTAGCTTACAGTGATTACAGGTCAGTTGAGATTAGTTGAGTCTAGCAGAGACCATGCAGCTTTGTACACTCTATTGAATTATTAAAGTCCCCACTAATGGATGTTTTATTCGAAAATTCAAATTAACAAAAGCGTATTAACATGTTTATATGAAACATACAATAACTTGTAGATGGCTGTAAAATATATCAAGTTCAATTACATAATTTTTCGAAAAAATATTTTACATCTTGTTTAAAACTTTCCACGTTTAATATTGGAAACATTGTAAAAGAAGCGATTGATGGAACCTGTCCACTCTAGTAATTTGAAGGAAAATTAAAATATATAGATTTAATCCACAGCACAATTAACAAATAAAATACCAGAAAAATAAGAAGAAATCACTATATTTAATATACTATGTTACACATTTACTTAATGATCATCTTCATACCCATCAGGGAGAGGGTTGACGTGGGGGTTGTGGAAGAGAGAATGATTACCATCGCCCCAAGGGAACCGCTTGGTACGTACGCGAAGATAATCATATGGGACGAATGGTGGCCTTTCGTGATGTCCACTCTGATGCGCTAAATAGCAGTTTACAGCACAGAGTATAATGGATGGAAATGCTACGAATAAAGTGAGGTTCTTCCATATCTTATATCCACCTGAGAATAAATATATAACAAATATAAAAAGATATTGGTGAAAAGCTGAAAATTTATGGATGAAAATGATTAAAGTATCGGCATTAGCATGTCTTTTATTTTGAAGGGGAATTCGATTCTTATGTAATTCCACCCAATTTCTAAGATTTGCAGTATGTCTAGCCGCGTATAACCTTTTTATTTTATACTTACCTTCATGTTGGCCAGAGACAGCAGAAGGGCCCTGCACTTGAACTCCTCTTTGAACAGTCGTGTGCAAATATCTCCGAAATGCCTGATTAAGAACCGCAGCCATTTTTCAGCTTTCAGCTTGTCCTTCAATTTTAATTTTTGACTTTTGTTTTTGTTAGTGATTTTCGTTTTCTTTTGCACTTTAATTTTAATTCGTCTTCTTCTTCCAGTGTGAAAAGTTAAAAAGCACAGAGAGGAACTAAGGGGAAATTATGGGGCGATGTATTTTTTGTGAAATAACTCCCAGTGCCCAAGCCCAATTATATCAATCATTTTCAGGTCATAGGTATTTAATGTTTCCTTCTTCATTTATATATTTAACAACAAACGTTTTAAGGGAAAGCATATAAGCGATCTTTATCTGTCTATGCAGTCTTGTAGCTTTTGTAGGTAGCAAAGAGCAAATTAACTATTCTCTTTGCTTGTAGCCTTCTTGTAGTTTACATTTTATAATGGATGAGGATGAGAAAAAAATACAAAAAACGGATAGTTCTTTCTTGCTAAGTCTTACAAAATGATCATATATATATAGTTTTACTGACTGCTGTATGACAACTCTTGAAGCCTTTGTCGTATTTCGATAAGTAATTTTAATTTTTCCTTTTTGGTTTTCTTGTTCTTTTTCATGTTGTATCGTCCCATATTTCCATGATCTAATTTTTTTTCTTCAAAAACACAGTGTCTATCTTCGATACGACAAAACAGAATGACTGTAGCCCCCTCCCCCTATGCTAGCACTGCTACATATGATGCGATTGCCAGTTCTTTAAAATCTCTTTAAACGTCGTGTCGTACCATTCGATGGAACAGACCTATACTACAATAAGTGTCTAATTTTGCAATGAGGCAGGACTGCAAAGTGTAATTAAAAATAGTAAGCAAACTAAAAAATCGTACGCACTTACTAATGTAAAAGTTTATTTTGATGATAATATTTTCTATTTTATAAGTTCTTTATTTTAGAACATTTTTATTTGTGTTAAACATTATTTGTTTTATTTATCTAAGTTTACTTCTCTAATATCTTACTACCTTATAGTACTTATATAGTGTCTATCTAGGAGTAGATGGTATATGACGACCATATATTGACTTTATAGCACTATTATATAAGACTATTAGTATGACCAAACCACTAATGAATAAAAAGGAATACTTTATGAAGTAAGAAAATTGGTTGATGGGATTCGTTAAGAATTATTATTACTTATATATATATTATTACTGTAATAATATAAAAGGTGAATCAAACATTCTCAACTGTTACAATAGCCTACTTTAAGTCCCTTCAATTTATTTGTGTAATTAGTTCAAATACAAAATGTTCATTCAATCAATAAATCTTTTCCTATTTGGAAAACTCTACAAAAAGTTCCCAGGAACTTTCCTTCGTTTTATAATTATTAAATTCTGCCAATTATTTTTTCTGAAAGTATAACAATCCCAGTAAACAATCGTGTGATTTCTATATCTCCTAAATATACTTATAGAGCACATAATTACGTACTTACTATACTTAAGTACCATAGACAGCCTGGACATATACTTTTTTTAACATATCGTGCACAGTATATCAGGTACATAAAATTGTTTTTATTTCCGGTACGACTAATTATATACAAGGTATGTATGTAACTGTATACATGGTATGATAATAAAATGCTGTTCCTTGGATGTAGCCGATTTAACATTAGTATCAATCACGTCCAATGTATATAAAATGTTTCACATGTCAGATATATTTGCATGCTATTTAATGATATGTACCACAAAAACACTTGCAAGTAAGTATATCGAATTGTACATCGCCATTTTGGTCTTGACTAAAAGGTCTTGACATTTATTAATAAGATTCTGTGTTAATACGTAAATGTAGAGGATATTATATGCTATCACGCAACACTTAATCAAATTCGTGACAACCTGAATCTTCTTGGGACAATTTGGTGTTACAAATCATTTCATGTTATATATAATTTATTGCCAATACATTTATTATGGCTAAATATAACCAGCTAACACATACATATAAGTATAATTACTTATATATACATATCTAGAAAATAATAGTATAGACTACTTTTTATTCAGTTATTCCAGCTTCTGTATACCGTTTATGTGCTGTATTAAACAATAATTATTGAATTATACATCAATTTCACACTCGGTATTAGAAGCTATTTTTTAATAATACCATACAGGCCCATTTAGTTGAATTCCCTGTATTGAATTTCAATAAATGCATGTATTCATTCTGAAGTATTATCCAAAGTCAAATTTAGTCAAAGTAATTGGATTATTTTTGACAATTTCGAACTACCTAGTTCCAAATTCCTCTACGAATCCAATAATGTTTTTATACATTTGTCGGAATTTTTAGTTGCACTTTATACTTATAGGTACAGCAATAAATTATCACTTTGCAAAAAAATTATTCAAAATCAGTCTACTGGACTGACAGGTAGAATTAATAGTTTGTCGTTAAACGCAAACATTTTTTAATTCAAGCCTGACTAGGTATCTATACAAAATAAGGTAAAAGAAGTTATATAAAACAAGACTGAAAACTATGAAACAAAAGAATTTTTTATTACATCTCATTTAGTAGACAATATAACTGATATAAAGAAAAGAATATACCTCCACACAAGATAATAATTTGCATAAATTTCATTTTGGTTAGATATAATATTACATTCATTAGTCTTCTATTTTATTTTAAGTCGAGTTTTGTGGAAAACCTGCTGCTAGGGTCTTTTTAACAATATGTATTTTCCTATTTGATAAGCAAACTATGTAACAGTGATCGTCATATACCAGAGACAATTTTTTAAAACCTTCTTCGGAAGATATAGCTTTTGAATCGATTTGGGATGTGATGTTTAACAATCCCATAATAGTCACCGCTGATTTTTCATCATTTTCCAAGTCGCCAGATGATGATAAAACGGCACCTTCTTCATTTAACAACAAGTAGCCGGTTTGGCCGGGTCGATCCATATCATCAAAAAACCTGAAAATTTGAAAATTAATCTAACCCATAAAAACCAAAATATAATTTTCTGATTTACCTAAATCAAACTATTCTCATAATTCTTTGTTTTGTGAAAGTCAATAATCTGTGGTTTTGTGCAAAGAATATATGGGGTTTTGTGATTATTGCCAGTGCGGAGCGAAAAAATAGCTGACAAAACGAGTGATAATAACGATAACAAAGTAAATGATAAATACTGATAAGCGATAACGAATAAACGAATGATAAGAGACTTGACACGGTTGACGTATGACAACTGACAACTGACAAACTGACCAGCAGCCAGCAGCCGAATTCCAAAATTACGATACGATACGTATTACTCGATATGATAGAGATGGAGCAATACACGACTACAAAGTAAGAAAGAGATGCATAAATCGTGTTTTGTATCGAATGGTGAAACAGAATTCCTCTGCAGTGTTGCCAGGTCGCCAAATGATTTTGTACCACAAATTGTGGGAAAATGTACCACATTCAATCAAATTGTACCACATAAAGAAATAATTTTAAAATCTGCAAAGCCAAAAAAGACGTGAATATAAGTCATATTATTGATTTCCTTAAATAAAAAAGATACAAAAGGAAACGAAAGAAGAACAGACCAACAGCCTCAATACCTACTGCTAAAAGAATAAACAAATAAACATAAATAAAGGTTAAACCTTTCTATTTATTTACCTAGGTACCTATATGAAGGTTTTCTATTTAAAAGGCTACTTGAAGGTTGCTAAGTGTAGCTCGTTTCATTACCTAGCATATCTGCAGAAAGTAAGATTGAATTAAGCAGGTTTCAATTTGTAACCTATTCCTAAGATCATTTTTAATCATATTTAATTTTGAAAAACTGCACAGTAAAAGTAAACGATAGACGGAAGATGGCAGCGCGGCAAGCGACAACAGTTTTAAGGAATTTCAATTTTCGAGATTCGAGATCATCGCCGCCGCGATTATCTTGCTTTACGTTAAAACGTAGTCAATCTAGGCGGCGGTGTTCGAGATTTACTTAATTAACTCATAACGACAGATGGCAGCACCACAAGCGAGGACGCGGGACATTTTTCAAGCAATTTCAATTTTCGGTATTTACTTAACCGTATTAATCCATTTCGTCTGAATTGTCATACATTTTATCAGTGATGGGTTTTTGTTTTTAGCCGCTAATTATATATTTAGCCAATGCTAATTATATAATTAGCATTTAGCCGGCTAAAAATATTATAATTAGCCGTTAGCAGAATATAGTCTTTTAATTTTTCACACATTAGAATAATTTTTTCACAATTACCAACATAATTTAATTAAGTGCATCAAAAATAAAAATAATCGTACAAATTAAAAAATAAAAATATAAAACAAACTAAATTAAATTAAAAAATAAATAAAAGTTCCAATATATCTCCCTACGAGGCCATTTTTTCCACTGGCACTATAATATTTAGCCTGCTAATATTTAACTATTAAATATCTCGAAAACGAAAAGAAATAGCTATAGGGAACCTTAATACAAATATGTTCCTAGTGATATAGATTTTAAAAATATAATAATGTATATAGAATGTCGCATTTGAAATAACCAACTTGCACCTTGTCCCGACTTTTTGGAACACCCTGTGTAATTGAAAATATTTTTACAATATGCACTTTTAGTGCCAAAGAACTTTCATATAAAAAGTTTTTTGATATAATGTACCGTTTGTGAGTAATCGAACAATTACCCACTAATGACACACCCTGTTATATGTTTGACACTGCAGTTGAAGAGTGTTCAACTAGATAATTCAATAATAATCATCAACAATAATTTAGGTAATTAACACTGCATAAATATGTATTTGTCGTATCTACCCATCATAGGTAGATAATTTCTTATCATCGAGCTCTTATGAGCTTAATTCTGGTCCTATCTACTGGAAATTCCCGGTGTCACAATAAGTAAATTGGTAGGTATACCTATATACAGGGTGTTTGTTTTTCGATTCCCACCGCATGGGTATAATCTATCGCGTATCTTAAGAGATACGAAGAAAGTTAAATTAGGACAAAGTTGCACATTTTATGCTGATATCAATAATCTGAAAAGAAATTAGACAGTTTTGGAGATATTGCCAAAAAACGGAAAAATTTTGATTTTTGTTTTTGTTCTTTAAATCGAAAACCGTTAAAACTGGACAGTTCTAAGAAAAACATTATTGAGACACTTTTTTACAAGGAATCGGAATGTGACATTAATTTGTCAATGACATTCAAGATAGCGGATAATAGATTTTTTCATTTTTGAATCACGTTTTTTTTCTGATTCAAATGATAATATATCATACTTGATATTTTGTTTTACAAATTTTTGCGCAATGTGCTTTGGAAACAAAAGCGGTATTTTGTTTATCAACAACTTTTGACAATTCAAACATTTGTTCATGAACAACTACACTCATATGCTCATAACTTTCGTTTGTTCTGCGCATGACGTCATTCGTGAGGGAAAAATGGCGATGCGATGCGAAAATTCAAATATCTTAAGGGCAGTGATATAATTATTTTCGTGTTTATCAATTGTTTTTCCTCGTAACTGACGTCACGATCAATCGATAGACCACGCCCCCATGCGCATTGGCATATCTGTGTAGTTGTATCACAGAACTATGTGTATAATTCTGTGGTTGTATCATGATATTTGTGAAGTTTTTGTTTGTATTTTTGTTAACTTAACAGCAACCCTTCTGGCGTTATGAGACGGCGTGCCATACTGTTGATACCACAAATTATTAAGGCGATTAAGACAGTTATCATTATATTAACAGTTAAATTGTGAATATCTCCATCCAAATTAACGGTTTTTAACAGTTAGTAGATGACCCTGACGTATAGTTTTCCACATAACACCAAAGCACTATATACTGAACTCCACGCGCGCGTTTCGCCAACCAAGTTATTGTCATCATCTGGAGATGATTACAACTAAGCCTATGTCTGTGTCCTCTGTGCCTATGCTAACATTGTTTCCTACCTATTTATACCTAAACTATTTCTAAACCAACCGGTTCAGAGGATCGTCGCGCCTGCTCAGTCGCGACTGATTAGTGAACCGCCGCGGCGGCCAGTGAACCGTGATTTTCTAACCAATAAAGCGGGTTATATGGAATTGGCCCTGTGTCACCATCTATACTATTTTTACATTTAGCAATTTCAAAATTCTCAAAAGCATCCAGCTGTCTTGAATTTGTTACATTCCATTTAAGACTAATTAGAATGTAGGTAAGAAATTCCAGGCAGCTGGATGCTTTTGAGAGTTTGGAAATTGCTAAATTTCCAAAAACATGTATACATGTATACATGAGAGATGTATACATGTATACATCTCTCTTTTATTTACTAGTTTCGTTTATTTACCACTTGTAAAATTTCAATTTCATTCTCAGTTTGTATATCTCCATATCTTCGTCTAGGCTTACAAAACGAACCATTATATATTGGCCTAAGTTTCTATGAAGCGATAAAAAATAGTTTTGAGCTGCCGGTTCCCTTTCTGGATACCGCACTGCAGGTATGTTTCAGAAGTAATTGTTGCCAAGCGCAATAAAATTTCCAGCAAATAGTGTCTTTCTTCACTGGAAATCGGCATTTTATTGATAAAAAAAATATTTGCGTTAATTATCGAAATGTGACCGAACTGTCAAAATGTTTCCAAAGCACTTTGCGCAAAAATGATTTTTTTTTATTTCGCTCAAAATGTTAAGGTGCATTTTAAATTAGAGCGAACAGAAGCGAGCGAACTAATTCGTTCGTTCGTCTCTGTTCGCTCTAATATATTATGCAGAAACACGGACGAGTTCGTTCGCTCCCGTTTTGTTCTTCATATAAATTACGCAAGCTTTAAGCAAACGAATTCGTCCGTTCGCTTCTGTTCGCTCTAATTTAAATGCACCTTAAGAGTTGATCATATATGAATCCTCGTAATCAGAAAAAAACTATATTCAACTATAGGTATACAGGTTTATTCACGTTAAGCGGGTATTAGACGTTCTTGGAGTTCGGTTAATGATAAAAATCTGATTTTTTTTATGGGGGAGGTTTTCGATTATTTCCGATTCAATGAAAATATTTTCAGGTTTGCATCACTTCCGGTTATACCGGAAGTAGACCACAACTTCGTTATTTCAAATGGAACACCCTATATATTATTGCAATTTTGAACTCTACGTGATATTCTAAACACATTTCATGTAGGATGTCCTATACCTATCTTCAACTGTTTTTGAAATATTGACAGGTGAATATATTGACATTTTTCAACTTTGACACCCTGTAAAATCTAAACGGTTAGAGATCAAGCAAAACGGTTTGCACATTCCTATCTTAACTTTTCAAAAGCTATCGTCTTTATCCAGAAATAAAAAAATTTCGATGAAATTTAATCTCTTGGTTAAATCTGAAATTGGTATCAAACGATAGCTTTTGAAAAGTTAAGATAGGAATGTGCAAACCGTTTTGCTTGATCTCAAACAGTTTAGATTTTACAGGGTGTCAAAGTTGCAAAATGTCAATATTCACCTGTCAATATTTCAAAAACAGTTGAAGATAGGTATAGGACATCCTACATGAAATGTGTTTAGAATATCACGTAGAGTTCAAAATTGCAATAATATACAGGGTGTTCCATTTGAAATAACGAAGTTGTGCTCTACTTCCGGTATAACCGGAAGTGACGCAAACCTGAAAATATTTTCATTGAATCGGAAATAATGGAAAACCTTCCCCATAAAAAAATCAGACTTTTATCATTAACAGAACCCTAAAAATGTCTAATACCCGCTTTGCGTGAATAACCCTGTATATATTCAAAAATGTAAAAATCCAATAAGAAAGGCGCCATTAAGAAAAAACAAAGTGAAGTGATGTAGGTATAGGTCTTGCATCTAAAATGCCATGGAAAATACGACGACATATTTAGATTTTCTGTAAAAAAGTACCCTACACAATGTTTCAGTTAAAACGTCTAGCTTGGTCGGTTTTAGCTCAAAAAAAAAAAACGAAAATCAAGATTTAAATTTTTTTGCCATAATTAAAAAACAAAAAATGACAAGTCAAATTTTCCATTCACCATAAAAATGCCCATTTTTTTTTTAATTTAACCGATCTTGTATCTCTCATAATAACCAAGATAGCCATGCTTGAGGTCGAAAAACGGGGACCTCGTATAGGTATACTTTTAACATTTTATTCTATTTTATTTATGTAGATTTTTATTCAAATTAACTAATTCAAAAAATATATAGAACGAAAAGTGCGAACTTTCGGTACTTATTCCAATTATTGTAGTCAACAATTTGACTCCCGTGCATCGATCCGTTGATCTTCCCGGTAAAGAAACTATTAGTTATTCATTGACCATTGACCTTATTAACAAAACTGTTATTTTAATTATTATTTTATATCATGGAATAACTAGATTTGCATCTTTTTCCATTGATTTTCAATTGTTTTGTCAACAAAAAAAAAAAAAAAAGAAATACCTATCTGTTTTAGTTTATAATTTTTTGACGTCGGGTAGATATATTAGGTACTAAAAACATGTTTGAACTTGAACATATAAAAAATTTATGAAAACCCAAAAAGAAATCTGTACCTACTTGTGAGAGAAGTAAAAATAAAACTCAGAATGGTAAGTTCAAATTAGCTATCTATAATCTATGGTTCAAATACTTACTTTTAAGCAAAATGTAGGGTTATGTTTTATTTGAATTTGTTACAGTGTAAATAGCAACTGTCCCTATGCGTAATTTTACGTAATACCTAGTGTTTTTTTGTTTTATAATTGTATTATATTTTAACTTCATAAAAATCACTACATTTCCATAAAATACTTAAATTTCAAATTTGTGAACTCACCTGTACAGTTCCATCGAATACAATATTGAACGACCATATAGGTATAGTAATTTTAATTAAATTATGGTATTAATAATAAATAATAGAAACAATAATTTATGCCTGCAGTGTGCAGCTATAGGGGTGAACTCTAGCTTTATTCATAATTTGTAATTGTAAATACCTGCTCAAGTTTTTCTGTCATCGTCATCATAGAAATTTGACATTTTTGCTCGCCTTTATTGAGATTACTTTTTGTTTCACTATTTTAGCGGGTACAAATCTATACCTACTTGTCCACAACTTTTTATGATGATTGGCAGTTACAAATTTCTTGTAGTACCTACCTAAAAACATTGTTAGCTAAAAAACCGCGCTATCCGCGCAAATATATACCTACCTATATAAACAAAGCTACTAAGTACCTACCTGTATGCTCAAAATTATAATGTGCTATGATAATAATTGATAATGACAGTGACGTCTACAAATAATTTTTTCTTTGTCATTTGACCTCTATATAAAATATAACGATTGGCGTTAGAAAAAAATAATAAAAAAACGTAAAAAGAAACCTAGATTCCTGCGCTTTTAAATTTTGTTTTTATATTATGATACGCAGAGACTTATGATACTATAATTACTATAATAATTAAATGACAATTTTGCTATTTTATGAATGTACAGATATAAATTTGTAAATAGGAATTCAGTTTTTTTGCCTGCTCAGTATCAGACGCAATGGCGTACCCACGGGCGGGAAAAGGGGATATATCCTGTCAAGACTTCTGGCGCAATAGAAATTGTGGGTAGTAAAATATATAAACAAACGAATTACAATATTTCAAACAATAATAGTGGCACTACACGCTGCAGTTGTACTTGTAGTTTTAGTTGTATGTACTTGTATGTTGTGTTGTATGTATTTCCAGTTTCCAGTATATTTCTTGATATTTAAGAGGAAAGATTTCTGTTTTGTGAGGAAAGATTTAAATAAGGTCGTTATTAATAAAGTCTAATATTATCTCTCGACGTTAGACCACATTCCCATTAAAGTCCTTATCACACCCTGTATCCTGTAACCTGTATCCATATCACTACGCAACGGATATAGATATAAGTAGGCAGTCTACTACCTTATAAATATTCTGTGTCTACTACTACTCTCATTAAAACTGGATTTATTTTCGTCTCGTCTTTATTTGGAATTTTATTATTCCAAAGTAGGTATAGGTATGTGTTTATATGATAATGACTGATAATGAGTGATGAGTTTTACACGTGAATTTTGTTCGATTCCTAGTTTTCATTAGAGAGGTTAAAATCTCTGCAGTGGCGCGTAACTATGCTGGGGCGGCAGTGTGCGACGCAGAAGGGCCCAAGAGCTTGAGGGGCCTCGGAAGGACCCAGTCCGAGTGCGAAGCGAAATAAAGAAGTTATCTATTCCGGCTCGGTCTGGTGTTGGCGAATCCCGAGTTCGCGTTGCGTCGATTGCGTGCTGTGATTGCAGTGAAATAGTTTTGCCAACTCAAAGGCTAGGAGGAGAAACTTTCAGTATATTTATAGTTTTTTTTGTTTTTGTGGATTTTTTAGAGCTTGAGTTAGAGGTTACAAAATAAATTTGAAACATTTTATTTCGATAATTCGCCCGACAGACAGGAATGTTTCAATATTTTTAAAGCAATAATTAATTAATGGGGAGGGGGCCCGAGACGATTTCTGCACACGGGCCCAAAAATTCAAGTTACGCCACTGAATGTCTGTATATCCATAATTAATTGGCTTGACCATAAAGCTTGACAAATCAAACCACACTACGATTTTCTTCTATTATCTATGCTACGACCTACCTTTATTAAAAATATTAAATACATAAAAAAGTATATGTATATAGATATAGGGGGTTGGTGCAGCTGTAATATTTACTTATGAAATAGATCTACGTATTCTTCCTTATTTTTATTAGGGATTACCTAGGGATTCAATTACCTATATGAATAAATAGAGATACCTATCTGGTATATTTAAAATTTTCTTATTGTAAAAGCATTTTGCCCAAAATGTCCGTAAATCCGTGCAAGTAAATGAATTAGCCAGGTACAGACCAACCAAGATTGTCGCTCGCGACAGTAAATCCAACCAATCATGAGTTGTATTCCCCTGATTCTTCTGTTCTTCTTCCCCATTTTCTGTCGCTGGCTATACTAGCTCTGTTCCTGCAGGAATCACAGACTAGTCAGATCCAATCAAATCATTCCAAATAAGTCAGCAAATTGTTTTCAACCAATCACAATCCTGCTGACTAGTTGGTGATTGCTGCAGGAACAGGCCTACTGTTGCCTTGAAGTTCAAATTTCTTAACTACACGCGACAGACTTTATTTTTTGTGAGGTTATGTTGGTCAATCATAAAAGAGTCAATCTCATGAAATATGAAAATTTAAGAGAATACTTCTATACCTTTTTTGAAATTTATAATTTTGAAGAGAAGGTGGTGGGGAGCCGTCGTGGGTGACAGTTTTAGTTCTATGTACCCGGCTTTATAGGGGTGGCCGGCTAACCGGCACATTGACCCTACTTAGTTTACCCTAAAATTTTCGGTCATTTTTCAGTTTGACTAAAAGTACCTATTTCTTTCCTATAAGGAAACTAAAATTACACTACACACGTCTCATGTGTTCTCAGAGGTCCAATACAGGCTATGGGTGTCATTCCTCATTCTCCTATATTTTTTCTTGCGCAAATGCTTCAAAATGTTAAAAAATCATTCAAAACTGGTAAATGTTTACCTTGATTCCACTATTTTCTCTTCTTTAGGTCACTTTCAATTCAATTCAATTCAATATTCAATCATCAATCAATGAGATGAGCCAACGTTGCCACGTTTAATGTATTTTCAGTATATTTGCTACATGTGTGACGTATTTTCCTTGCCCTACACCAAACGTCCTAATTTTTTCTAATTCAACAGTGATTTACCTTGCCCTAAAAAAATGTTATACAAACATACTAATTTTTGGGATTTTTTTGTTTTTCATTATGCCCAAATTTCGATTGTTAATAATTCACCAGCGATTTTCCTTGCCCTTTATAGTTTCATTATTACTCATTTGCCTAACATTTCTTCACTAAACAACTACTTATATTCTCTATTAACGCTGCATACAAAAAAATGCAAAAATCCGGAAGTAGTCAAACTGAAAAATTAGGAAGTACCTACCTACCTTTTCATATTAAAAAAAAATGAAAAACTTTGTTTTAAACTTAGCGCCATTTCATGTACCTAATTCCCGCCATTTTACTAACTATAAAAAAAATAAGGTAAAACAAAAGTGTTTATGGTCTAATACAATAAGGTATTTGGCATTTTTTTTTAAAATTATAATGATAAAATGAAAAAAAAAAGAGAACCAGGGCCTGTATTTTTTGTCAAGTGCAAGCATAGATAAAAAAGTGCAAATGCAAATGCAAGTCGTATTGGACCTAGGAAGCACTTTATTCTGGGTATAGTGGGTATTGGGTATTGGAATAATAATAATACCACTACCACATACCTACCACTTAAGGATGGTTGATTTTGATTAGACATACTTGGACAAACTTATATAAAATTGTGTAAAGTGCTCCCAAAAGAAAAGTAAAAAGCAGAAATATTATGTAATATAGATGATACTAGACAAGTTGTTGGCTGTTATAGTTGAATTTATTTCTTCAATAAAAAAACCAAAAGAAAATCTTTTTATTTTTTTTTATTATTGGAGGACTTTCAGCTCATTTTTTTTTACATTGATACCTTCTCCGACGTTTCGTCCGAGTTTTCGGACTTCTTCATAGGTTACTTAAATACTGAAAATAATGTTTTTACATGAATAATTAAATTAGATTAGTGACAGAATATTTATCCAAAAGAGTGTTTTCTTACCTACTAGAATCTTTCTATTTTAACTACCTACTACATTATGGTTTTATTTTATTTTTATATGTACATTTGCTTCATGATTTGAGCAGTGATCTGACTGTTTTAGGTGTCGCCGTCGATGTGTTTCTTTTTGAAAGCAGGTACCTAATTAAGTCAAGTGCGTATGTTAGTGGTTCAGATAGCCTAATATTGATGGTCCGAACGACAGAGTTATTATAAACATTTTCACGACTCGAGAGTGCTATTGAGAAGAGGTTTCGCAGTTTGTTCATCTACTGGGTGTTTGAAAAGCAATTTACTATTGTATGAGATTGCGATATATGCTACTCAGATTTTCTATATCCGTTTGATAATTAACTGTCTTTTTGTTGTTTTGTATTTCTGCCATTTCCAAAAACATACGTTTTTTGGTATTTCTTTCTTTATGTAGTATAGTTGTATTCGGAAAATTAAAGTTGTGTAATTTATTTACGGCGTGTTCAGTTAATGCCGTGCTACATGAATTAGGCGTTGCTATAGAATTTCTAATTGATAACTTATGTTGATTTATACGTTTGTTTAAATACTGTTGGGTTTGTCCTATGTAGCATCTATCGCAATCTGAGCAGTCTACTTTATAAATAACATGAGTTTGATTTAATTTATCTACTGGATCTTTCAGTTTTGAATATAGTTTGTTTTTTATGCTATTTTCATTTCTGTGTGCTAATTGTATATTATATTTACCTAATTCTTTCTGAACTTTTTCTGATACTTGTGGTATATATGGGGCCGATATGTATATTTTGTCTTTATTTGTTCTTAGACCTGACTCTAATTAGAGCTGGCGGTACAATTAAAACCAATTGGTATCAAAAAAGCATCAATTCGGGACGGTATACCAATTTTCTATCTAAAACTAGTAATAAGTACAAAATTAGTGTTATAAGCAGCCTTGTAGACAGGGCCTTGTTACTATCAGATAAACAGTTTCACAAAGAAAACATAATCAAAATTAAAAACATTCTTTTAAGTAATTTCTACCCGCTACCATTCATAAACAAGTACATGCAAAAGAGAATACATATAATAAACAACAAAACCCATCAAAATCAGGCTGACATAGATTTACAACCTAACTGTTTAGGACCCATATTCAACAACACAAACCAGAACAGAAATCTAAGCAATCCAAATAAAGACAAAATATACATATCGGCCCCATATATACCACAAGTATCAGAAAAAGTTCAGAAAGAATTAGGTAAATATAATATACAATTAGCACACAGAAATGACAATAGCATAAAAAACAAACTATATTCAAAACTGAAAGATCCAGTAGATAAATTAAATCAAACTCATGTTATTTATAAAGTAGACTGCTCAGATTGCGATAGATGCTACATAGGACAAACCCAACAGTATTTAAACAAACGTATAAATCAACATAAGTTATATCAATTAGAAATTCTATAGCAACGCCTAATTCATGTAGCACGGCATTAACTGAACACGCCGTAAATAAATTACACAACTTTAATTTTCCGAATACAACTATACTACATAAAGAAAGAAATACCAAAAAACGTATGTTTTTGGAAATGGCAGAAATACAAAACAACAAAAAGACAGTTAATTATCAAACGGATATAGAGAATCTGAGTAGCATATATCGCAATCTCATACAATAGTAAATTGCTTTTCAAACACCCAGTAGATGAACAAACTGCGAAACCTCTTCTCAATAGCACTCTCGAGTCGTGAAAATGTTTATAATAACTCTGTCGTTCGGACCATCAATATTAGGCTATCTGAACCACTAACATACGCACTTGACTTAATTAGGTACCTGCTTTCAAAAAGAAACACATCGACGGCGACACCTAAAACAGTCAGATCACTGCTCAAATCATGGAGCAAATGTACATATAAAAATAAAATAAAACCATAATGTAGTAGGTAGTTAAAATAGAAAGATTCTAGTAGGTAAGAAAACACTCTTTTGGATAAATATTCTGTCACTAATCTAATTTAATTATTCATGTAAAAACATTATTTTCAGTATTTAAGTAACCTATGAAGAAGTCCGAAAACTCGGACGAAACGTCGGAGAAGGTATCAATGTAAAAAAAAAAATGAGCTGAAAGTCCTCCAATAATAAAAAAAAAATAAAAAGATTTTCTTTTGGTTTTTTTATTGAAGAAATAAATTATGTAATATAGGTTATTTTAGGTAATGTAAATGTTGATTCAACATAAACAAACACGACCTTGAAACAGGTTCGGTGAGATTTTCCATCCGTAATTTAAGGAAATATGTTTTAATTATATTTTTCTGGAAACTTAACCAACCACACTTATCAGATATTATTAATAATTACATAATTTCTTAATGGTTTGTATAGGTATATGCAAACTATTCAATATATATCCAAAAATTTTTAAGACCTCAACTAATCCTACTTTAGAAATGTTAAATTCAAATCCCTGCCGAATATTTCAAAATAGAAATGAATGAAGAATGATGTATAAGAATGTTTGTACTACTAATGGCTGTTTTAATGTATGTAAAACTTCGTACTTAATACAAAAGTATAAATTTTGACATTTATCACATATATTATGTCCCTGAATTTCTTTAATTCTATACAAACATTCAAAATTGACAAATGTGTTATATTTCTATTTTTATTTATATTTTCTATTTTAAAAATTCTCTATAATTATTAAATAATCTCTTAAATTATTTTCTATATTCTGTTCGATGATTTATAAATACAGTTATTGTTTAATGGGGTGCCACACAGCCCATACATTTTTTCATTGGGTGCAACTGACCTCTTACCCAAGTACCTAGTTACGGCCCTTGTAGATGACTATTGTGAACCTCTTTAACTATGGAAAAATGGATTAAGAGGAAAAGAAAACCCAAACTCAAAGAGGAAATAATACAAAGAGCTTTAGAATGAAACATTATTGAACAACTTTATTTTTTAACTTAAGTCTAGCTAACAATTTTATATATTTAAATCACTTCCATCTATATCGCTCTCGAAAATACTCCTTCTGCTGTGAATATTTGCAGCGGAAGATTTGCCTTCATAAGTACCGCTCAAATATTTTCTCAGTATCCTACTAATATCGTTTTTATTCTGCTTGTAAAAGCCATCTGGTGTCAGAGTGTGGTTAGCACTTGGCTGCGACACAAAGATACTACTATCTTGGTTCCCGTCTATATTTTTCATTTCAAATGCATTTGCACCTTGTTGGTTACAAATGGTTTCTGACATGGTCCTCACAAATCTTTTAGTTACGCTGTTATTGGTGTACTCTCCAAAACTAAGTGTTGTGGGTTCAAATCCTAATTTTTGGTCTGCCTCTTGGCTCTTTTGAAAGTTGAAGCTGAAGGTTTTGTAGTCTTTTTCGCTGGAGTTTAGATAACTCTCAAACGGCAATGCATTTTTGTCGCTGAAAATTGAAACGCTGAAATTTTCATTCGAGTAATGTTTTTTCAAGTGGGACGTTTTAATTTTCTTTCTAGGTGGTTTCGCTGGTATGATTTCTACACCTTCATTTGTTTTCCTGACCATCGCCAAATGAGTTGTTTCCTGAATTTGCTTTACCGTTGGTCTCTTGATGAGTTGTTCTAAGTATTTTGAAAAGTTTGAGGAGTTGGGACTGCTCTCAAAAATTTTTCTATCTTGTTCTTTGAATTCTTCCCTGATTTCCTTTGCGCTCAGCTTACGGGGTGGTATAAACTTTTTCCTTTTAACAGCACATTTCTTCATTTTCCTTTTCTTCTCAAGTGAGTCTTTACTATCCGAATCATTTGGTACTTGTTCAGTGCATGATTTAAAGAACTTTCTTTTCAGAGCCACTTTGGGCTTGGATTTATCTTCGTCACTTTCTTTCACACTGCTTGAGCTCTCTTTTGTTCTACTACTTGACTCCTCCTTGGGACTTGTAGAATCAGTGGTTACTTGATCTAAGTTTCTCTTTCTGGAAGCACTTGAAATACTCGTTATTGTTTTGTCACAAGATGTTTTCTTTGCACTATTCTCTTCTTCTGGACTAGAATCGGAAGAGTTTTGATCTAATTGTCTCACTTTAGATGCATACGAAATACTAGTCAATGCAGTCTTGTTCACAATATTAGTAGAACTGGACTTTTCATGCTGACTTTTATTTTTATACTCTGAACTAACTATTTCATTACTTTTAACTTGCTCGATGTTTTCACTTGAATTGCTTATTTCAATTTTTTTGTTCTTTTCAACACTCTTTTCTCTGTGTATTGTATTATCTATTGATGAGTCTACAAATTTGCTTGGATCTTCTATTAATGTTACTTCGTAGCCATTTGAAACAAATTTGTGTTTATCTAGATCCAATATGTTTTCTCTAATTGATTCATTTGCACTTTGTTCTTCTTTACAACTGTAATGGAAAGAATGCAAACTGTCACCGTGTTCTTCCACACAACTTTTAAATGAGTTATCTGATTGTTCGACATTGCTAGAATGCTCATCCTCATAAGCGCTCTCAAAACTCATATGTGGTCGCTCAAGTGTTTCTCTTATTTCTTCTAAACTGTGACTACTCCCTCTGTTTGCTATCTTTTGAATAGTAATACCGTCTTCGTGATTAGCATTATCTTCATTATTAGATACAAACCAATTTATGTCAGATTGATCGGCAGTCAATCTATCACAAGCAGATTTATGGGATTCAAAGCGAGTTTGAAAATTAAATTGGTTGTCGGTTCTCTTGCCAAGTGTAGATTCTCCTTTCTTCGTATCTACCTCTTGCTGTATTCTTGGTTTTACCACATCGGTTGGTTGTATAACAATATCAGAAATAATATTTATCTTGTTGTGGGTTAACATAGTTTTTATTTCAGCGTCCTCGGGTTTGTCTTTGAAATCATTTTCGTCAAAGGACAGTGTTGTATTATTTGGTCCTTCTATTACCGTTACTATTGGCATAACATGTTGAAGTTTTTCTTTTGGAGGCTTCTGTTCAATTTTCTCTGCTACTGGAGAATAATTGTCTGGTAATGATTTGTAAGTTGTATTCAGAGACTCTTCAAAGTCATTGTCTTCTTCACAAAAAATTTGGCTGCAAACTTCTAATTCTTCTTGGATAGATTCTAGATCGAAACCTTCCAGTTCCAATTCTTTTGGGATAAATGTTCTACTATTTTCGTGAAACTGATTTGAATCTTTCGTGCTTGAAGATTTAGAAAAGTTTCGTCTATCGTTATAAATTTGCACAACTTTTGATGGACTTTGGAGGAGTGCAGATTTTCCATGTATAACAGGTGTTGAAGTTTTGGTAGCGTTGTTCTGGAGAGGTAAGGAAAACTGGAAGTCATCCAAGTGTTTTGAAATCTCAATACTGGACTGTTTTGAATTTCCACTTTCAGGAATGTTTTTGGCTCTCTGCAAAGCGTTCTGCGAGTCAAATGATGTTTGGTTTATAATGAAACTATTCTGACTGAGGTTGGATATTTCTTCATAACTCAGATTAACTTCTGGTATTAATTTATGAATATTTTCTGAGTGTTCTGCGATAAACCTTGATACATTTTGATAACTATCAGACAATTCATTACCACCTTCATAATTCTGGAAGATGCTGCCATCGGAATTATTTTGATATTCATCATTTCCATTTTTATTTTGGTAATTATGGTAGAAATCTAAGTTAGGACAACTTTTGTTCAAAGAGTTTCTATATTCCCTTTGTTGAGAAGGTTCTGGTGTAAATACTTCTTGCATTCTCTTCTCTGTCTGCTGTGTTCCTAAATTGATGGATAACTGACTGGACAAGGAAGGTTGTGGAGTAAAATTTTCTTGTAGCCTCACGTCCGTTGCCTGTAAATCTTCTTCTATGGAATATTCCTTTTGAATATCCCCAAACACAGAGTGTGTAATTTGGGCAATGTTTTGCACATTATTTTGTGTAAAACTTGAGGCCAATGGAATGACATTGATATGATATCCAAGCTTCTCTAATTCATTGTGATACTGATTCAACATTTTATTTACTTCTGCAATGGTTAATTTCTGTTGTGATTTCAGTTTTCGAAACTGGGATTCGATAGCATATTTAAGACGAACCTTTGCATCTAGAGTGATAATGTTTGCATTCTGTAAAAGTTTTGTATAAATATTTTTATAAATTTTAATTTGTGCAATTAATTGTTCCTACCTTTGGTTTTTTAGAAATATTATCCAACAGAGCATCAACATATTTTAGCATATTGTCTGGCCAAATATTACGGACAATATAGACCCCATAGCGTTTAACAGATGTAACACCGGGTATTAAATTATGTTTAAAGTCTAACTTGAATGTTTTTGGATCTTCCCCAGATGGAATGGTCTCTAACTGCCATCTGAAAATGCAAAATTTAATTTTATTGTGTATTTAAATTGTCATAATAGTACTTACACCTTCACGTTTAAGTACATCTCATAGAGTTTTGTTAATAAGGTAAAATGTGTGGTAATGTATATAAATGCTGACGATTGCACCAGTTTTTCCACTATAGCTATGGCTAGAGCCGTACCTTCTTCTAGGGATGTGGAACGGCAAAGTTCATCTATTATTACCAGTGAATTTTTTGTCATCGTTGTCATTATGTATTTGATCTCTTTCATCTAAAATATAACTAAATTGAATTATGTCACAATGACATATGGATATATGAACATAATGTGTAATAAACAAGCATATTTAAGACTGTGTAAAACTTAACGATTTTATGTTTGATTGCGACATGCTATAGTTTTTTAAAATAAATATGTTAGTTTTGCTTCTTGATTCTAGCAAAGTAAACCTAGGGATAACAAAGGAGCTGGATTGCAAGGAGTTGCTCAGAAGGAGCGATATTTGAAGCAAAATCTGGAGAATGAGAAACAAAATCAGAACGTTCAAATGGCCCGAGAGAACGATCAGTGCGGAAAGGAAAGTGACCGAAAAGTGAAGAAAGAAAATCAGGTTTCTAAATATTTCAGTCCTATCTTTGTTTTTAAAATTAATATTTGTAGTTTATAATTATTAACTTGAAAAGTAAGATCAGGTGTCTAATGTAGTGGGTCGAAAACGACCACCCTCCACGGTGGTCTATTGTGGCTAATAATATAAATTTATTCTACTAAGTACTATTTTAGATTTGACAACCTAAGTAAAGCTTGCTAAAAATTTTTAAAATTTAGGCTTTTGGAAATGCAAATATATTACTCTTAATATCAGTGGATGAGATATCTGTAAGGACTCAACTCTGTATTTAGAGTATCTGCAGCTTGTTCGAGCAGTACAAATAACTTGTTTTTCTTATAATAATTAGATCCTCAAGAAGCTAAAAATATGCGTTGTAACAATTAACTATAAATGAATTATTGTCTATTATTTGTGAATAATACTATTTATCGTTATTCACGTGTATTATCCATATTTATTGAAGAAAGTATCAAATAGGATGTATCATCGTGCTCCAAATTTCTTTCTGTATTTAATGAAGCGAACATCCAATATGGCGCCCATAAGAAATACAAAAGTTGAATATTGTTGCCGACAAACTAGTAGGCCTAGAACATGTTTGAGTATGGCAATCAAAAGCTCTCTTCAAACTATGTAAACATACCAAATTTCAAAAGTTTATGTTTATTTCAAGAAAAGTTATTTGAGAAAAGAAACTGCCAAATTTTGTTTTTTCCAGCATAACTCCCGAACGGTCCAAATATATTAAACTTGTACACATATTTTGAATCAGCATGAAATTGAACAACTTTTTCCTAATTTGAGCCAACATCTTTTACCGTTCGCGAGATACCAATGGTGAACATTAAAATTTTTCCACCCTGTATATAGTATATATATTTCAATAATATTCTTTTCTTGTTCTTATATTGCAGGCATCCAATAAGTCTCCAAAATGTGAACAGCTGAAGCAAGAAATAAATGAAATTGCTAAGAAAATTAGACAAGCCAATGAAAACAAAATGGTTCTATTGAACATTATTCCCACAGCACGTAATACTCCCCTTGGAGAAAGACACACCAACACAGTGGTTGAGTCAGAAAACCAGACCCTATCTTGTGACTGGACCT
Organism: Pogonocherus hispidulus; assembly: GCA_963924545.1. NCBI lineage: Eukaryota > Metazoa > Arthropoda > Insecta > Coleoptera > Cerambycidae > Pogonocherus > Pogonocherus hispidulus. The sequence goes on from OZ004698.1 coordinate 10,150,341, forward strand.
CCACTCAAGGACAGTTCGGTTGGGAAGAGATAGACAAGGCTTCAATTCCATATCTGATTAGATTTGGAGAGAGATTTGTGTCATTACGTATGGCGGAGAACAAACTCTTTCTCAAATATAAAAACATGTTTACAGATGAGGTACATAATTGTTTTAGTGTGAAGGTCTCACATGCAACTACAGCTGAAGCTCAGCTGCTGAATGAAATAAACTTCAGACACTGTGATAATTTATATGGTAGATTAGAGTTTACTGTCAGCGATGGCATCGTCAGTCTTAAGGATATCACAGAGATGTATGAGTTCTTAAATTTTTGTTATTTGACACTAATAGAAAAAGTGGCCGTTCCACAAAAAAGATGCGGATTTATTAGAATAGCTGGCCAAAATTATGTTCCTTATGTTTGGCATGAGAATAAGCAGGTTGTCCCGCTGTTTTACTTTGAAGGAGGACAGTGTAAATATTTGGAGGATCGGTCCTTGTCATTAACAGGTTGGGACTTGGCCTACATGAAGCTTTACTGCAAAATTCAAGGAATTAGAAAATCACTGTTTGATGGAGAATCTGTGTGTGTCGTGGAATTAGAGCTGGTAAAGACATTATTTCCTGCAGATACGCCATTTGAGGAAACTTGGCCCGCTGAGAGCAATACTGATAGTTTGATTCTGAGACCAGTGCCTAAGTTAGTGTTTTCCCAGACACGAGATAAAAGCAAACAAGCAACAAACTTTAATAATGTTCAGTCAAATCATCAACCACAAGATGCCTCAAAGAAAAAAGTGATAAGTGTAGAACAAAATTTATCGGTTCCCCAAAACAAGCAATTACCTAATACTAGTCACTCCACTCATCCTACCCAGTCAGTAGGTGGAAGTGGAAAAAATATTCAAAATAATTATGGGTTAGTTCAGTCATGTCCAAACAGAATCAGCAATTCAATTTCATCTTCAACCAATAATACACAAAATCCCCGTACTTACCAAAATCAAAACACACTAAATGTAGGAAATAATAGGCCAATTGTATTAAACAACACCATGCCAATAACAACTGAACATGCGAATTCGTCAAACGTGTCGGGTTACCAAAAAAATTTTGTACGTCACACACTTGGGGAAAACAAATTTATGGGTTACAAACATCCTGTAGTAGGGCCTGCCACAGTTCCAGGAATGTACCAACCAGGATCAAGAGTCTTACAAATTCGAGATGTATTTTGTAAAAATGCATATTTCGTGGTTAGGACTCAAGTAGAAGGGAAGTTTTTCCAATATTGTATCAATATGGAACCTTTCATAACCACAATATTACTCCTCACTTTGGAAGAGATTTCCATGTTTTTTCAGTTACCATTGGAATCAGTCGTCAATGCTGTTACTGTAATGAATATCGATATATTCTTACCTAACAAGATGCAGAGAAAGGAAATCCAGAAATTCAATTTACATACTACAAGAGGTTTATTAAAACTTCGAGACTTTGTAGATCATCTTCCTCAATTGAGATATATTTTAGCTTCTAAAGTGTAGCTACTTCTTTGTTGTGGCTGTTATATTTAGGATGTATTATTTTAAATATGCAATATTCGATATCTAGTTGTAAAAAAATTCAAATTAATAAGTATTTTTGTATTGAGAGAGTTGTTCTGTTACACTTTATGTTTCATTTACAGTGAATAAAGCACCTGTAGTGAAGATTTGCATTTTTGTAATTTGCTTGCAAGTATTTGACTTACAAAATTATTCTCAATATGTAAAATAAATACAGAAAAGTAATAGCTTAACAACTTATTTTCTCAGCATATTGCTAGTTCGACATTAGACCTTGGACTGAAAACGTACTGAAAGTTGAACCAATTTTGAAAAATATAAACTTCCTTTAATTGGATATTTTGTTATATTTCTGAAAATAATAGAAAAGTAAACTATTGCCAAAAGGAACAGTCGGCAACTGATTTTTAAAGCGATATAAATGCAGATCATGAAGTATAAAGAGAAGGAACCCGAACTCTGTATATTTAAAATGGTTTAAATAAGAGGACAAAATAACAAATGATAGTATACAGGATGCTTCAAATTCGATGCAATACATGGGGATCTCGGAAACAGTAAGAGATACGAAGTCAGTTAAATGGAGGCAAAGTTGCGTTTTCAGGGGGGGGTAACATAATGGTGAAAAGAGATCAAGGCTAACTTGATTAGTTTTCGAAATATTTAGAAAAAACCGAGAATTTCGATTTTCGTTTTTATTTTTTTGCGGGCCTATTTAATGAGGTATTCAAAAATAAAGAGCACTTTTCTGTAGCAACTTTTTGCCCTTTATCGAATGGTGTTAGCAAATTTTCCGCAAAACGTTTCGTTTCCCGGAAACCAACATCAACTTAATTTTTTTAAATACGGACCTGGAATTTTTTTTCCAATTTTTTTTAATCAGTTTTGTAACTTGATAGAATGCCACCATAAAAGGAACTAGATTTAAACGTTTTGTCTAAGAAAAATCCATCATTAATATTTTTGTTTCGACTTTTGTTAATTCTAGATATTGAATAATATTTTTGAGATTTCATTTTTATTTACGATAAATAAACAAAAGCTAATAATAAAACAACGAATTAACAACTATAAACTTTGATGTAATTGAATAAACAATGAATAAAACAACAAAATATGTTAAAACTATAAAAACCCTAAAGCAGATGTTGAAATAATCCTCGGTCATTATTCATGCAGAGGCTTATTCGTCTTTTTAAGTTTTGAATAGATCTTTCGATTTCCCTTGCAGGTATTGCATTCAGGAACACGAATAGTGGCATTTCTCAAATCCTCAATGTTATTATATTGATTCTTATATAAATCATTCTTAGTTCGTCCCCGTAAGAAATAATCTAATGGGGGATAAATCAGGAGCTCTTGCTGGCCATTCTATAGCACCATGATTTCCAATCCATCTGTTTGGAAATGTTTCATTTAAGTAGTTGCGCACAATTCCTGAATTATGAGGAAATTTAAACAAAATTAAAAAATTGTAGATTGCTGAAAGCCATTTTTAAGTACCGATAGTGCTTGCCACAACATTGAAATGTGTTTGTCATAGAAACGTTTGCCTAGATAAAACTAAATCTAAGAGGACCACGGGAAATTATTAATGATGGATTTTTCTTAGACAAAACGTTTAAATCTGGTCCGTATTTAAAAAAATTAAGTTGATGTTGGTTTCCAGGAAACGAAACGTTTTTCGGAAAATTTGCTAACACCATTCGATAAATGGCAAAAAGTTGCTATAGAAAAGTGCTCTTTATTTTTGAATACCTCATCAAATAGGCCCGCAAAGAAACAAAAAGGAAAATCGAAGTTTTCGGGTTTTTCAAAATATTTCGAAAACTAATCAAGTTAGCCTTGATCTCTTTTCACCATTATGTTGCCCCCCTGAGTACGCAACTTTGCCTCCATTTAACCGACTTCGTATCTCTTACCGTTTCTGAGATCCCCATGTATGGCATCGAATTTGAAGCACCCTGTACGTTTAGTACAACCAGTTGCGCTGGTTTCAAAGCTGAAGAGGGGACTAAAAAATAGGTAAGGAATATAAATTTTCTCTTATAAGTAACGAGACTGACTTGAACCCTACAGGTAGATTTTAATTTGAAATATAAGATGTTTTATTCAAATCCTCCCCTATATCTGGACAGTTTTGTATTGTTACCAACCTCTAAGATGAAGGATGACGCGCCGTGCTCCATGTTGTCTTCTAGGTATATCCTGGCATACATTCGATCTGCTGGTCGAAAAATGGCTGTCTGTGCAGGAATGTAACATCCCACTTGGGCCATGATTTGTAGAAGTAAAACCTGCCGAATAAATATGCTCTTTCCAGAACCATTCGGACCTGTTATGATGTGAAGGTTGTAGTCGCTGGAACAACACTATAGAAAAGAAGTAAACATAAGAAGAAAATAGTAATTATTTTTAATACCATGAGAATATAAAACATAAACATATGATTCTATATACATATGTAGTGATGATATATTCGTAAAATCAGGAAAATAGAGTTCTTTTTGTGATTACTATAAACCGTGATCGTTTTCCTCTATATTTAAAATAATTACCATAATCTAACCCATAATTACCCCTAACTAATGAGGTTTTCCAGGTTTCCCTCATTCCAGCACTGAATGGTGGTTAGGGCCTACCAACGTAAGTCGTTCCTGAGGCGCAAATGCGGCCCGGGAAATAATAATATGCCACCCCCTTTCCCACACAAGGCTCAGACTTTCGGGCTAATCCTTGTGATTAAAATGAGGAGTAGAGACATTATTATTATTATTATTATTATTATTACTATTATTATTATTATTATTATTATTATTATTATTATTATTATTGTCTACAAATTATTTATATCAAAACTTCAACTTCTGAACTCGGTGGTGTAAAGCATTGATTATTATACTGGGTGATCCTTCAAAGTGATTCACCCCCTTACACTTAACTTATATTTCCAGATATGTCAACCAGACATGTGTTAATTTTGATGTTGTTTAAAGCACTCAATAGAATTAAAGAGACTAGAAGACTTAAAATTATTTTTTCATATTTTAATAAAGCAATCTATGGCAAATACATTGATGTATGGGCTCAAAAGTCTGTCTCTTAATAGCAAGGGAGGTATGATCGAATAAAGTATGTTCTGAAAAGCAATGAGCATATCACTCTTAAAGAGAGAAGATTTATTCCTTGTGTAGTGTATGGTGATTTTTGGTTCCATAGTGCCATAGTCTCAAATCTATTAGAATAGTGAACAAGGACATATGGAGTGAACCAACTTGCTATACTGCCCAGTAGTAGCAAGATCCCATAATCTCGGGTGTTTCTTCTGGGAATTAAAAAACTACTTAAAACTGTTGAAATTACTGAAGAAAATTTCGTTACGTGTAGCCAATGACTGAATGCCAGCTTACAACTGAGTGGAATAAGGTTTTAGTCATCCAAATTTCTCTGAGGAAACTCCAGATCTCCGAAATGAAAATGGCATTTGATAGCTAGTTTCATACGGGACACAATTTAATTTAGATTAAAATTAATTGGATTTTTGTTCACAAGTACAGTATATCGAAAAATTTGTTTACACTCCTCAGTTGTGTGACCTTAGTCCAGATTTCCAAATAAAATTTGGTATTATGTAATCACTCAAGTGGCATGACAGCCACCTCCATATTATAGAACCAAAAGTACATCATTCAGGCCAATATATATTCAGATGGTGCCCCTCATATGCTAACTTTTGAACTAATTGAGTTAGAGACTCTGGACAAAATATAGGTTTAGTTTAAATCATGTAAAATGTATTATTCTTAAATGATAAGGTGGGACATGTTGCATCATTTAAAAGGTCTCTCGATTCTCTGCATAATAGTCTTTGAAAAATTGAAATCAGTCCATCCGTTCTCAAGTTATAAGCATTTCTGTGAGCAAGAATATAAATGGAAAAAAAGCAGTCAAATTCAAAAGTTTATCACAGAAAACAACATTTTAACAGGAATAAATAAAGATTTTGTTCGAATTGAGCAACTTGGACCTCCTGACAGTAGAAGAACCAATCAGATATTTCCTGGCGCATGTTGTAAAATGTTTGCCTGGGGATAGATGCACACTCATTAGTGATTCTCTACTGCAAATCCAAAAGATTGTCTGGTTGGTTAATGAATACCTTAGATTTAAGGATACCTCACAGAAAAATCTAATAGATTCAAATCCGGTGAATGAGCAGGTCACTTAGGAGGTTCTCGACGTCCAATCCGCCTGTTAGGATAAGAGTTATCAAGGAAACTCCTGACTTCCCTAAAATGATGTGGTGAAGCACCGTTCTGTTGATACGTTATGTTAAGCTTTTGAAACTCATGGACATTCTTCTGGACTATTTCGGCTATCGCAGGCTGAATATCATTCCCTAAAAGTCAAGGTATACATGTCCTGTAAAATTTTTTCATCAATGAAAAAGGGTCCTATGATGTGATCTCCTTGAATAATGTTTCATGGGCTTAAAATAATGTATCAACAGGATGTCATTTTAAGGATGTCAGGAATTTCCTCGATAACTTTTATCTTAACAGGTGGTTTGGACGTCGAGGACCTCTTGATTGGCCTACTCCGGGCTTGATTGGCTGGATTTGAGTTCATTGGATTTTTTTCTATGGGAATACCTTAAATTTAAGGTATTTATTACTCAACCAGACAATTTTTTTGGATTTGGGGTATAGTTATAACGTACGCTAGGAAATGTCTGGTTCTTCTACTGTCAGGAGGTCCAAGGTGCTCATTATGAACAAAATCTTTACTTATTCATATTTAAATATTATTTTCTTTATTAAACTGTTGAATTTGACTGTTTTTTATTCATTTATAACCTTACTCACAGAAATGCTTATAACTTGAGAACAGATGGACCGATTTCAATTTGTCAGACTATTATGCAGAGAATTGAGAGACCTTATCGTTTAAAAAAATATTTGACAGCAACTGTGGAGCCATCTTTAATTTTAGAGAAAATGAATTTATCGTCAAAAATAATACATTTTACATGATTCACCCTGTATTTTATCCGGAGTCCCTAGTTAGAAGGGGGGGGGGGGGGGGGGCAGACTTTCGATACACACTGTATAAATGTTTAATTAAGAGTAATTTAACCTATAGTTAGCAAATTAGAATATGTTATATTATTTACCATTTTATGTGCAACTATTTCCAATTGGAACCACCTATAGTTAGTTTTATAGTAAATTACGTTAATCAGTACTTACGATGGGATTCGCAACTGGCCTAGTTGACAATAGAAAATCAAGCAGCGGATGATGCGCGAACGTAATTTCTGTGAAATCCCCGAATTTCGGTCTGACATACCCATTTCTGACACTGCACTCTGCCAAGGATTGCAGGACGTCTAGATGAGCAATCTCTTCGCAAAGCTTGTAAAATAATGGGATGTACTTTTTTATTTGTATGATTATAGAGTGAACCATTCTGAAAATATTTAGTTTTTAACTTCATGTATGCATAGAACAGTTTAAAAATATATTACACGTTACTTATTCTTAATATATCTGCCATGATATCATCAAGTCTTGTGGAAATGTTGACGATCTCTGGGGTTTTCATGGTGAAGCTACCTGCCAAACGGTATACCTAAAATATTTTTCTTGAGACTAGTCAGTGGTCTATAAGATGTTTAGTTCGTATACTAATGAAAAATTAAATTATACATAAACTACTACCGGGATATCAAAAATTATCTTGTTCAAGGGTGGTTGTGGAATGTAAAACGTGTGTCTTACTTTAAATTTGAAATAATTATGTCACTGTGACACTGACATCATCAATAACCTACAAATTTCATACCTATTTATTTCAGTTGTAAAACAATAATGAACTACAAATTATGAAATAACAGTTTTAGTAACAAGAAAAACTAAATTACAGTAATTGTTGGAAATGTCCCCCGTTTTGTTCGATGCACAAGTTGACGCGCCTCATCATGCTGTGAAAAGCGTTTTGCAGCATTTCTGGCATTATGATTGCACATTGCTGAACAATTCTTTGTTGCAGTTATTGCAAATTATTTACCGGAGTTGCGAAAATCTTGTTTTTTAAGTAAGGAAATATAAAATAGTCCATAATTGTCAAACAAGGTGATCTCGGAGGAAACTCAACTTCTGTATGCAAACTTATCAGCCGGTCATCAAAAAACTCGCGGAGGAAAGCAATATTTTCTCGTGTAGTATGTGCTGTTGCACCGTCATGCTGGAAATAACCGTACCGAAGTTCATCATCTTTTAACTGTTGCACAAATTCAGCCAAAAAGTTGTGTCTGTACCTTTCTGCGTTGACGGTGAAATCGAAAAAAATTGACCCAATTATTCTTCTGCGAGAAACTGCCATCCAAACACCAATTTTTTGAGCATGTAGTGGCGATTCAGTAAAAACATGAGGGTTATCATTGGTCCACATTCGCATATTTTGAGAATTGATGTATCCCGAAAGGTGGAACCACGCTTCGTCAGAAAAAAAAGTTAAGTCCAGAAGATCGTCATTCATTAAATTATTGACAAACCAATGGCAGTAAGCAAGGCATCTGGGGTAGTCTGCGGGCAGAAGAGCTTGATGTGCTTGCATCTTATATGGATGCATGTTCAAAGTCTTTCTTTAAAATCTTATGACATGTTCCATAAGAAAGTCCAATTTCCTGAGAAAGACGTTTCAAAGGTTTTGCAGGCTCCTCTTCCATACGTTGACGAACGTCATTGACAACTTTTTCTGTACGAACTCTTGGTTTACCAGCATCTTTTTTATGAGTCACACAACCAGTTTCGCGAAACACTTAAACACAATTTGTAAGGCACGCATAAAAATTGTCCGGTAATATTGCCACATTTGGACAGTGCTCTCGAAAATTGTTCAAACACAAACGTTGACTGTATTGCCAATTTCCATTAACTAGCGCACCCGTTCGAAAATAGGCTTCAATCATGAAAATTTTATCCTGGGTGGTAAGAGGCATGATTCAAAAACTGGATTAGAAAATTTCAGCACAATGACTTGACAGATTCTGACACAACAAAGCATATTCAAAAATTTAAAGTAAGACACACGTTTTACATTCCACAACCACCCTTGACCAAGATAATTTTTGATATCCAGGTACATACGGTTAAGTATAAATGAGATTCTTCAATGAAATATATATACACAATAAGGATGAGAAGTATGGAGATGTCGGAAATTATAAGAGATAGAGATTAGGTTAAATGGGAAAAAAGTTGCCAATCTGAGACCCGGCTTTACCTTTCATTACTGAAACCATATCTCTTATAGCACAGTATAAATGCTAAAGAAATATAGTTTCGAGATCCCTATACTTCTCATCCTTATCTTGGACACACTGTGTATATATTATATCCTGTGTATTATTTCATTTTTAGAGAGGACGTTATTCTGTCACCAGTACATTAACATTTGAGAGTTGACGGGCTGTCCTCTCTAATAGTAAAGGGGATACTTGTCTAAACTTTTACGAAAAGTTAATATGTTTGCAGACTAGCAACAACAAACAAAAATAAAAGTTTTACTAATACCTTCTTTGCTCTCTTTTGAAAATATGTCACCCCTCATTAGTGTTACAGTCAGTATGTATAGACTCGTACTCACCTCAATGAATTCTTCAGGCAAATCCGATTTTTTCATATATCGCTTTTGTTTTTGGTTTAAATTTAGCACTATGTGATGCCCTTTTGTTTGATTATTTCCAAGAGTTAGTGCTAAGTCATATTTTTCTGCTAACCTTTTAACATATTCTGAAACATATATAATACCTATGTAGTTTGTTAATGTAAATAATTATAGCTAGGTAGGTAAGCAGGTACCCATAAATAACGCAAATTATATTTGTGTCAATTTTATTACAAAAAACTCAGTATAATCTCAAAATTTTTAAATCGCCAGGAATGTCATGTGTATTAGTTGAAAGATATTTCAATTCTCTATGTTTCTTTTAAAAAATGAGAATCGATTTCCGTTCTTGAGCCTTTTAGTAAATTTACAAAGTTATGCAATCAATTGGTGCTTGAGCTAAGTCTGAATCTGAATTAGATCTGAGTCCCTTTGACTGTTTTGCGGGTTTACACTCGAAATATAAATTTATTTGTGATGTACATATTTGTGTTTGAGCTGTCCCAGTACAAAATAGTCTGGGGAACTTAGATCTGGTGAACGATGAGGCCATTCAATGAACACATAACTCGGGAATCCATAACTCGACTTTCTAAACGAGTATGTAGATAATTTAATTATTTGTTACAAATAACTTGCAACATGACACTCATGTTGCAAGTTGCACTGGATTCATCCGTAACCATCATGAAGTTCATTTTGTATTTTCACATGTACAGTCTGCTCCACGTAAAATTGACCCCCCTCTTATTATCTTAAATCTCAACATGTTTTATTGATTCAGAAGCCAGGCCCATGTGATTTTTCCTGAAAAATTCAATTGGAGTTTTAAAATTTTTATTGTTTAAAAATATTTTGTAAAAACAAATCTATTTTTTCTTAATCCAATGATATACTGGGTGTTTCCTAAGTAATCTGAAACACTGAAGGAGATGCTTCCTTAAGTGATTTCATAATAAAAGGTCGCATAAAGTTTTTCCTAAGTAGCTTAATTAGTTTTTGACACACAGCGATAACAATTTTTTTTTTTGGGTAAACTAAAATTTTTCTTTTAAATTGTTGTGACTTACACACCATGATAAAAAGGATGTATTGACTATTACATTTTTTTTTGTTAGCACTATCAGGGATGTGCAATATGCGGGTAGGCACTTTACTATTTTTATGAAAACACTATGTGCACTACTGGCCCTCTGGCTTTTTAATACAATTTTTTGAATTCATATACATATACAAATACTTCATATACAAATCTGAACTTGAGAGAATCAGAATTTCAAAAAACAATTATTTTATCAAAAATACTTCATCACATGATGAAACGTGACAGAAGTATTTTTGATAAAACAATAGGAGACTTTAGTTTGCAAAATATATAGGGTGTTCCAATAAAAAAAGTTAAGTTTTTTGCACACCCCATACATTTTTTAAGTATGAAAATTTTTAAAATCAGAATAGAATTTTACAGGAAATACAGGTTTTGAAACAAGCAATATGTTGAGAATTAAGACAATAGGAGGGGAGTCAGTCTGATGTGGACAAACTGTACATCCTTTTCGCACGATAATAGGAAAATATTAGGCCTGTTCTTGCAGCAATCAGCAACTAGTCAGAAGAATTGTGATTGGTTGAAACCAATTTGCTGACTGGTTTGGAATGATTTGATTGGATCTGACTAGTTTGTGATTCCTGTAGGAACGGGGCTAAAGTGTATTTGTATATAACAGCAAACGTACCTGTCATGTCGTCCACCCTCTCTGAATACGTCTTCCTCACCAGATCCAGCAACCCATTGATGCCCGCCTTGATAGCGAAACACCGCTGCATTACGGCGGCCTCCCCTTTAGCTGGATACGCATTTTCTTGGACAGTGCTACGCACGATTTCTTTGATGGCGCTGCAAATAACATTTACAACCAATTTAGTATTCACGAAAAACTAATTTAATTATTTGCTACTCAGTGTCAAATTTATACACCTGTGGAGTGGCATCAGTCTGCATATAAAACATATTTAATAAATGCTAGGTATACAATTTATAAGACACCCAATGAGTGGATCAAAGTTTTAGTCATTTAGTCAGGTTTTTTAGTCTCCGATTGATAATACTCCAGATTTTAGACTAAAATGTGTCTTTTTATAAAAAATACAATACAATCTTGATTCCACTCTGTTGCGCTTCTTATTAAACCACTCAGTCAACAATAAAGGTCTTTATATGCTGTGGTCAAACATTGATAATGAGATGAGATATGATTTAAAAAAAAACACCTGTACCTGAAGTCATCGCAGGACAGCGTATTCATCATCTGGACGAAGAAGGGGTGCGTGGACTTGGTGAGCACCTCCCTCAGCGGAGTAATAAGGTCGATGAGCGTGTTCAGGAGGAGGATGTAGTTCAGCTGACGGTTGGAGCACCTCTGGGGATCGTCGGGTACTAACGTCGAGATAGTTAGAAGGAGTTCGATGTTTGAGACTTTTTGCAGTAAGGCCTACAATTGGTAAATCGTTTTTACTGCTCTATTCTAGCTTTTAAATACTCAGTAGTGTACATTGACATCAAATTAAAATTTTGTTAAAGTTATATATGCTGTTTGCGTTAGAACTACTATAAATCCAGTTGAAAGATTTCACATAACAAACGGTAGGTATTACTTAACAGTTTTGAGGAACTTTAGGAAAGATGAGGAACATCTTTATCGCAACACAAGTAAAAGAGATTAGAAACACGACGGAGACAGAACTTTTGCCTAAAAGGCTACTCCGGTAACTAATAGCAAACTTTTAAGTAGAATCTTGAATCGAAAAACGAATAAGACGCGAAATGTAATATATTAAAAGTGTAATACATTTAATTTCAATTTCAATTCAAATATTCTGAGATTTAGGACATTTATTTCTCGGAATATTTCAGAGAACATACCGATATTGCTTTTGCTACATTGAGTTCCGCATCTTGTTAATTTTTTCTTCTTAGTAAAGGTATGAATATATTTTATGAATTAAAAAGCACATGAGTAGAATATGAAATTCAGTAAGTTATATCATATAAAAATAAAAAGCTTTAAGGATATATTTAATGCAGTCCAGCAAGATAAAATTTTGTAGGAACTGGAAGAAAATAGGACAGGAAATGGGACTTCATGAAAGAATGCTTGTTAAGGCTTCTAAAATCTGATTAAAAGACCGTAATAATAATAAATTAAAATAGGATTTCATAATATCTGCTAAAACTTCTAAAACTTAAACTAGACGATGATATACTGAATAGTGGGTGAAAAGAAAGAATCCTGTATTTATTATTGATGAGAAAAGGGACCCTATACAATTAATTCTAAAAAGAGATGTGAATTTAAGAGTGCAGATGTGTGTAAGAACTTACCTGGATCGACAATAACATTTCCGGGTGTTTTATTAATTCCGCGATAGCGTCCAGGCGTTCCTCAATGTATTGAACCTTGCAAGGCGGTTGTAAAATGCAAGAACGTAGAGTTCTGGATCCGATTTTGGTCACGCAATGATTCAGAACTCCGAAGAGACTAGAGTATTTGTTTCCTTGAGCGGGTTTTGCGCTGCAAACTAGTTCGAGCCTGTCTGCTGTCGAGACATCTAAAATAATAACAAATCTGTTGGAAGTTTTTAAGACAAAGGTGGATATTAAATGCGTTTTTTCAGTTATTAATTTTGAACCCAGCACAATTAGCTCGATCCATAATTCAGTTGCTTCTGTAAATCAGCTTGGATAGCTCGACTTAGAGGACAATAAGACAGTAACTTACCTATTAGTTAATAACTTAACTTACCTATTATCGCATATCCTTCGGATTCCTGATAATCAATTTTGATGGACTCAGCCGCATAATATACAAATAAATTGTCCTGTACATATGTTATTAAAGCGGATGTGGCAGCTAAGGCATAATACCTAAAATATTCTTATGTAGGTTGGGTAAAATATGCATAATAAATATTATACTGGGAGGAACAGGAAAGAGGTACACCCCTATATCAATTAAATTTTCTCAAGATATATCCATTAGGTAATTTTATGAAGTGCTTATAGGACTGAGAGACACCATACAAGTTCTAAATCATTTCAAGTTTCACAGAAAATTACCTCAACTTTTGAAAATTGAATAGAACACAAGCACTTTTACAAATTTGGCATAAGATGGTCTGCCAAGAATACACTAATGTAGGAGACACCCTGCAATCGTTGTCAAACCGAAAACTGACTAGCTGATAGTGTTTAATAGTAATTTCAATATTGGAAAATAAAGAAGGTGAGTGGGGGGGGGGGCGACTCCTTTGTTCCACCCAAGTGAAAAATATATAATTAAACACCAGTAAATACCTATGCTCTAGAACTAACAGGATTGCATTCAAACTAGGAATGCAAAGGTTCGATAATATATCCATGCCATTGGTTTTGTTGAACGTACTTCTGGCACATCCTGTATACTTGATTCTTGGAAAACGTTCCTTTACTATGTCTATTAGTCTATTCCCAGAGAAGTTTTCTACGAAGGTAAGAGGTACTAAAATCTATAACACATATGATGAAAGTTTAAAATAAAAGGAATATTGCCTAACAAAATGTATGCACCTCTTGGGGATTGAAAATATTAATTTTGGTTAAAGTATTAATGTAGCTCTGGGTATCAGATATTTGGCAAAGTATTAATAGGGGTTTCGACACATTTATCGCTGCTATCCCCACTTCGCACCGCGCTTCTCCTCTGCCCTCCGTCAAGGCTAAAAAATGGCAATTATTAATGATATAGAAATATATAAGCTGCGTCTTCATTTCATTACCAACTATAATTCTGGAATCCTCATCAGACGATATTTTTGAGCTGCTTGCAGACTTGTGAGTCGAAGAAGTGTTAGCGACACTATAGATACAAAATATGTATATTAAATATTGTTTTTCAATAAGCCCAAGGCAAAGTTCGAGTGATTTTTTACAGTCAAATGTACTTTTGACATTTATTTATTATTTTATTGCCACTAAAATAAAACCTACTTTCCAAAATGCCCAGTTACTTTAAGTTCGTATATTATGTACACAACTGAATCAACTGAATCTTAAAGGCTCCCCCAAACCAGAGCGGTACGGCGGGAGCGGGATCGGGAGCGACTGCAACGCGGGACCAATATATGTGGCGGGATATCTAAGCGCCTACATGAAAGCGACGTCCCGCTCAGATATCCCGCCACATACTTTGGTCCCGCGTTGCAGTCGCTCCCGATCCCGCTCCCGCCGTACCGCTCTGGTTTGAGGGATCCTTAAGTTAGAATCTAGGATTCCAAAGAGGGCTCAAAAGGATAGGTGTCAATGTTCCAGTTAAATTTATAAATTTTTTGGGAAAAACATTTTTTTTATTTAGTATTTATTTGTAGTAGGTATTTATGTATTTAGATATTTAGGTATTTAGTTGTGGTCAGTGGTGTTACATGTAGACTTTGGTGTTACTGACTGATTTTTGTTGAAAATAATATGATACTAATAATGGCTACAAACAAAATGATGCTCAAAATTTATCGGACATTAGAAGGTCTTTACTATCCTCTTCAGCATAGCATCAACAATAAATTTATAATTAATACATTTATTAATTTATTTAAAATCAATAAATTTATAATTATATGTATTATAAATTTATTGATTTACGAGATTCGGTAAATTATAATTTTTTAAATAATATCCCTATATCCCTCCTTCTCGTCGTAACTATGAGCCCGGAAGTCAGAGAGTGGGAGAGGGAGCCGCATATTATTATTTTGCGGGCCGCGAGAGCGCCCGCAGTGAAATCAATTGGGACATCCTGTATCTCGGAAAGGGTTGATTTTATAAGTCCACTTAATGTCTATAGCTTTTCTATATAAGCTTTAAAAGTATTCCCATTAACATTTTTTGATCTAACCATTACAGTGCCCTATATAAAGACTACCTACCTACCCTATTAAAAGTCCTAGATTTGGAAATCGTCCTGCCAAAAATACTTATACTAATTACGTTGAGTGAGAAATGCTAAATTTCTAGAATCTCTGCCTTGAAGCGAATGGTAAGAATTTTTAAATTTTTTATTTTTGTTATGGAAATATATTTGTAACAAACTACCTATAGTCTGACTAAATAATTTTAGATTGGTTGATGTTCCATCAGTATTTAGATGCAAACAATGATGCACATTTCCGTAATCCGAAGTCGTACGGAAAAAAATATTATGATAACTGAAACTAGCTGAAAACATATTTACAGCGTTATGTGTGATACATGAGTTAATTCTGAGTTAAAAAAGAATCACCACCACAAAAATATCCAGTACTGTATTTAAAAAATAAGTTTAATGGTTCTACAAACCAAAATGTCGGCCAATTCAAAGCAGCAACGAAAAATGCTTTTCAGTTTTCCTCTATTTTCCATAATAACACGATAAAAAAACAATAATCGGAAAATTGTCATTTTTGAAAATAACTCAAAAACTAAAATATATCCCGTAAATTTAAATTCGTATCTTACTTGCACAGCTTTCTTCCAATTTGAACCACTGTATCTTTTACCTGTTCGAGAGCCCCATAGGTTTCCCCTACAGATTATTCTTTTCTTGGAGATAAACTGTGTATTATCAATGAAAACTACACACCTATGGAATGCATGGGAATTCCAGCAGTTCCTTCATTAAATATCTAACTAAATTTATTTTGGAGCCAGCGAAATACGGAAAACAATAATTGATATTTTTGAATTCACAACAAAAATGAATAAAGGAGAGGTTAAGAAGGTCAGTTCCAGGCATGATGAAAAGCGTTAAAAATGACGTAAAGTTTCAGCAGTGCAGCTAACAGTTTTACGTAAAAAGAAATTTGGTCACATCATCTATACACCTGTAATTGATTTAAAATAATATTAGTTTCTATGCTGCCAAAACTATGATTTCAAATTAAAATCTCGAAAATGGAAATCTGATTGTGAAACATTGCTGAAAATTTTATTAACTAATACATTTGATTTGTATAAATTATTTTCACCTTTTACATTTACACACCCTCGTTTAGGAACGGTTCTGTTTGCGGATGGTTCAGATTATTGAAAAATTGCTTAATTTATTTACTTACCTAATATGACTTTTTCCCCAGTTCAGATCTGACGACGAGGGAGTATTATAGTCCTTTTTCGCAACTGGCACCGATAACGGAGGACCCATATCTGTAACTTTACCTGAACAGTTAGTAGTAGTATAGGTTCTTATCTCAGGTAGTAATAACGGTTTTATAGTAACGTTTACAGCCGGTTTCACAACCTATTTTTACTGACTACCTATAAGTTTAGATCGTGAATTTTTTAACATTTTATTTACAACTAGCCACATTCTAAACTTATACCTATATAGTTAGTTAACTAGGTATCGGTTAAGTAACGCTAATCAGCTATTGTGAAACTGGACCTCATAAAGATATACCGAGTGCTTCATACTAGTTTCAATGGATAGCGAAGTCGGTTAAATTGTGGCAAAAGTGCAAAAGTCGCGCGGCATTTTAATGTTGATAATCGACATGGAAAATAAGTAATATATTAACCATTAACCTCACTGTCAAGAATTCTTTAATTTAAATTATTGTAGTATGAATTGATTATAGGTATCAAAAAAACGGGGCTGGATTTTTTACATTGCACCTTCTTTATGCTCTCCCTAAGCCCTCTATTCTATTAAGTATATCCTAAATACGGACCTGAACTAATGACAAAAATATTCCAAGTTACAAAACTAAATATAAAATAAAAGATGACGAGTGGTAGATTACTAATGGTATACAATTAGATCATTTACTCAAAATACAGTATAAATATGACTAAAAAATTTATTTAAATGTTTATGTACATGTGGACTAATTTTTTTTCTCTCAAACATTTGAAACTGCATCTACGAAGAGTGCATGACGAAAATATAATAATTATCTTTTCGTACATTTTAATTGCAGCAAGATTTGGTTTCCGATTTTCCTCTGGATTTTTCATATAAAAGCTCCATTAATGGGCTAATACAAAAACACTAGGTACCTAGGTATTTTTGAATATCTCTAAAAAGTGAAGGCAACTGCAGTGTGTTTAATTTTCAAATAAAATAATTACCTACATACCAGTGTAATTTTTGTTTCTTACGTATCTTTTTCCTCTTCCTCTACCGCGATTCATCATAATTTCATTTAAGTTCATTGTCACGTTTTTAAATCGGTTTTATTGATAATTATTTTATAATTATAACTAAAGAAACAACAAACTTTTTGCGTATAAATCTGGTACAGAAAATAGAAACCTGCTACAACCTACAATATAATAATAGTTTTTGACGTTTGCAAAAATTAAAACAAATGACTTTCGTATATATGTTATTGTCATATGTAGTCATATATTGTAGTTAATACATATGGTAGGTAGTACCCAAGGATTGTTAACACAGTTAACAATCCTTGGGTAGTACCATTATATAAATGGTACCATACTACCCATGTAATAAGATACCTACCACACGATATACACACTGATATGATACTACCTCAATTATATCTGGTTATTATTAATTCAATTCCCAAAAACACTAGTTTAGTATTCTTGATGAATTCTATATACCTAGTTTTGTCCATGCATAATCGGCTAAATCACGTCGCCTGTTGCATAAGGAGCAGATTATAGTCCATTAATCTCATTAATCTCTTTTTTGTCACCAAAAAGTTGAATTATTCCTGTTATTTATGGCACATTTGCACCTATACCCACACAACCGATTAATTCAGAAAGGTGTATATCTGGTTGCCTGTCTTATTTATTATAGAATATATTCCTGAAATTTTATTTATTTTTGTATTAGATGTCTATTTAACAAATATAAGGTACCTACACCTACTAACTATACGGAAACTAACTAAAAAATATTGTTAATACTGAAAATAGATACTAGGTACCTATATCTAGGCATGTCTAAATACCTACCTACAATTATTACAATTTGCATCGCTAATATTTAATTACAAAGACATAAGAATAAATTAAAGTATGGTGCATACTGATCTTTATATATTTATAGCCAAATTGTAGGTTTAAATCTTTTGAAAATGGTAAGTAGGTATTTGTATTTATATTAATAGGTAGCAGGCACCTATAAATTTATTAAATGTTATTAATTTAAGAGACATTTGTTTTAAGTTAAAACTGGTTAATATGGCGAAATTGCAATATAAGTATTTCTCTAGTAGTGCTAGTTAGTATCTTGCAAACAGATATTCTGTGTTGTGTTGTAAACTGTAAATGCGGCTTAACGTTTCTCGGTTTTACTAGTTTTACCTTACTCGCTCTCTTCGTTCTTGTACCTATTTGTATTCTTTGTTGTTGGAAGATGGCGCCCCCTATTGGAAAAGAGATCAAGACTGATAAGAGCTGTCTTGCACTAATCATAGCGAAGCACCTTCTTTAATCAAAGGTGGCCATGGCAGTGCCTTAATTTATAACACTGAGCATTTGACAAATGGAATGACGAGTGTGCCGTGTCTGTACCATTTTAAAAACCATCTAAAAACAATAAGAAAGGCTGTGAATCAACTAGAATTTATGTTAAATGTGTTGTGTGTGCTTTTGTTTTGCGTCCAAAGTGTTTAAATATGTGTAATGTACCGCCAAAGTTTTATCAATTGTGTCGTTTGTGTTTATCTTTTGATAAGGAGAATGCTCTATCTATTTTCGATAAAGCGGCTATGGACAGAAATATCCCTAGGAAAATCATGACGTGTCTGTCAATTCTGGTAAGATGATTCATAGATTTATATATATTGATAACAAGTCATATCTGTATTTAACCTAATCGTCGAGGCAATCCTCTATTTCTTTTGTTTTTGCTCCTAACCAGGGCCTGTTTATTTCAAAGCATGGTACCAGGACGCAGCTGCACCGAATCGGGGTTATTTTGGGACATTTTACAGCCCGTAATGATATAAATAATATCAGTTTTTTGTTTTAAAAACATCTGCTTCGCGTGGGACGAGAGGATGCATTGTATATTTGATTACAGCGGCCCAGGCCATCCGTCAACAACGTCTTTGATGTACACCTGGTTCTTTTACCTGAGTGACTGTGAATAGAGAGAAAGTTTGGCAAGAACGGGAGATGTTCAGATAAGATGAACTCAAAGTGATAACAGAGTTTTCTTTGTGTGGTAAATAAAACCGCTCACTCTTGAGTTACTATATTATCGTATATACAATCCGTTGCCTATAATTTCTTGCAACAAAAACCAAGAACAACTTAAGACAGTCAGGCTTGTTTCTTATCAGAGTTCGAGATTATAAAAACTTGTATTTCGTATCTACCAATATAATATTCCATTCTTCCCAGCTGCGTAATTTTTAATGGCCTCCATATTCGTTACAAAGTTATTTTTGTACCTTAATTTATGCGAAAGATAAGAGATAACTTCTACATGTTGCTATTACCATTTTTGTAATATTATTAGATAGGTAGGTACATTATCTAAATCCACAAGGAGGTGAATACCAATTAATTGCCTCTTGTATTAAACATTGAAAAGACATATCTACTTTAAACTCATACCTATACCTACACTAAACATAGGTACCTAGCTAGTACAGTAATGGGTTTTTATCTATCACATATACCTATAATAAATGCTATCACTATGAGAACACGAGACACAGAGCCGACAGAGGAAATGTGCTATTAATTGATTCAGATTTCGTTTCCGTCACCAAGATATTTCTTATTAATTTTGTAACACAGGATGTAGGTATTTCAGTAAGTATAAGTACCTCCGTAAGTAGGTACCTATATTCCTATCAGTTCACCTATTTATTTCTGTCTGAATAAAAAATTAACTAAGCATTTTTTAACGGTTTGCAATCAACCAAGAATATATTTATAATTATTATAGGTATATCATAGCCTTGTTTATTCATATATAAATAGTATGAATATGAAAGTCTAGGTAGTTTTTTACCCGAGTGAGTAAACATTGTACTCGTAAAAAAAGGGATAGCCAAAGATCATTATTTAATACCAAATTTTACCCATCAATAAATACCTAGGTAACAATGTAGTCACTCTTCACTGCCGGATTAAAATTATCATTATCAGCTAATTAGCAGTTACCTAGTACCCGGACAGTGGTTTAAATTTCAATATATAATGTTTTATATTTGGAGATATATTTAAGTATATTATGAAATAATTAACCAATTTTACACAAGAGGTAATTAAGAGTAAATGAACCATTTAAATAAAATATAACATTACGAGACCTACTATTCACCAATTTGACAGATAGGTACTTGACTAAAATCAGGATTCGATTTTACAGATCCCTTATAAAGCTTCCTATGAGAGATAAGTAAATTTTTTTTCATCTGAATTAAGTAAATCTCTACTTCTACATAATTATTGCATAAAAAGCCGAAACAAGTACAAGGGGAGAATGTCATCCATCAGGCCTTGATTTCTCATGTGAGTTTCGAAAACGGTTTTAACAGAAACAGAGGAAATCGATAATTAGCGGTTTCCTTGATGGTGTAATAATTTATTGATGATGGAAGAGTGTTAATTCTAAAAATATAGGTAGATTTAAATGTCAGGATATCTATTAGTGTAAACCATATTTCAAATATGGCAAATATTTAAAGATGTAAGCCATGTTCACAGAAGTTTTGAGACTTTGGTCATCTTGACTATTTGACATAACATAATGACCTCGATAATAACATGACATAAGTACAGACATAATATAATATGCAACATTTTATTTCAACTTTCTTCAACACCAGTCCTTGGATGATCACTATCTAGGTTATCTGGAAGTAGTGCCTAATTTATAAACACCACACCGAGCACCACATATCTTTTTTGCTTCATTATTATTGGTAAATCATATTTTTTTGTTAGTCGATGCGAACTCAATTTCAGTCTCGATTTCAGTCTTCTCATTTGCTGACATTATTTCACACTGGTACCAAAGTCTATATGTACCTATACCCTGGTACTAACCATGTGTGGTAAATGTGGTTTTCTATCAGTATCTACCGAGGTGCCTGTCTTTTAAATTCTAACAGGTCGCATCAGGAGAAATGCTCCTCATATTTTCCAAATTGTTATTTGTATTTTGCATTACGACGGTAACATCGAGGTAGGTATCTAAATACGTGCCTAAATATTTCAATTTTCCATAACCGTTAAAGCTTGTACCGAGACTTCTACCTAAGTTGAGGATCGAGTCGGGAGTACCTATGGATAAATCAAATTTTCGTAAAAATATACCAAATTCTAAAGCTATTAACTTATCTGCAAAACTTATTAAACATTAGAAATAATAACACTGACGTAGTTTTCCATATAACACCAAAACACTATACTGCATTCGACGCGCGATTCGCCAACCATTTGTGCAGTACAGTGTTGTATAGTGTTTTGGTGTTATGTGATGTGGAAAACTGCGTCAGTGTTAGAGCTTCACACCAAAGGTTCCTACTCCCTTCAAGATAAAAATAATAAGTATATAAAAAACACAACTTCTAATAGTGGATCAAAGAACACCAGTAATTGTCCATGGTGAATTTCAGAAATAGACCATACATTAAAGAAATAAATACTTAAATTCACGTTATCACCGCCAATGCCACGTTCCATTTTGTCACTTACAAAAAAGCATTGTTCTTAAAAACAAAAGAATGAAATTGTTATTAGTCTCGGCGTTGTTATAATGTAACACATACCTGAATATGCCGATAATTTTTCGTTGTACTACATTTTACACAATTTTACGAAATTCAATGAACATTTACATAAGAACTAAGTATGCCATTTCAGAGCAAATTGTTTAAATTGCATAAACAGAAAAAATAATTACCTGGGGATATTTTGTGTTTAGTGTTGTAGTCGTAGTTACTGTAGAGGACAGGGCTTAACTATTTTAAGGACAGTAAAAACTGTTTGAAATTGGCCTTATTATTTGTCAATTATTATAAATTTAATAATGGGATACATTGACCGTTTCATATAAGACTACTAAATTTTTGACATGCAACATAAAAATCCCTAAATTGCAGTCGACCAGTACGGTTTTTCATTAAAATGTTACAATTTGTTTCGTCGATTGTATTTTCAGTACGATATTTATGTTTCGGTTGCCTAAGTTCACACTGAATACGTTTGTTTAATTTATCTTTTGACTGCTTCATCTACAAGGGAGTGCAAACGCACCCTTAATTAAATACTATCTCGTAACATATTCAAGAACTTGCTCGAGAACTTGTATTCCATGCAGTCTTCACAGAAATGTACCATACTAAGTATTCAAAAGTTCGTAGCTACAAACGTTTATTTAATTAATTTGTATTTTCATGAGCTAGAAATGAAACAATAAATCAGTCCTCTCTAAGGATCATAAGAACCGAGATAAGAACCTTTTTAAAAATGTTTCTACTTTGAATGAAAATATTTTTTTGGATCGCTTTGGCACTACTCGAACCACTTTATTATTTTTCATCCGGAGGAATATAATCTATTTAAATTATTTTTCATCATTTTCCTTCCGGCATTTATTCTCCTTTTGCCCTTTCTTCAGAAGAATTGTTCATTAAATAATTATTTTTCTTCTTGCTATTATTCTTATACAAGGTTTGTTCTTTAAACCAGCTCGACTAGGTCTAGTAACTTCCTATTGTAACTGGTCTTTATGGTAACTTTCTGGTCTAACTCTAGTAACTTGACAACGATTGACAGCAAAGAAGAGGTAAATACACCAAATTTTGGTGTATCTATACTCATGTGTACCTACTTATATTTTGAAAAATTAAAAATACTATTATGAAATTTCATGGAGAATGTGACAATTAGTAAAGATGTTCCGTTTCGTTCCCTTTGATTCATATTTCACATTTCATTCCATTGAAATAAAATTTGAAGCAGTCTGTACAATGATAAGATACGTTCAGTAATATGTTACATTAATAATTGGTACCTACCTTATATAATAATACTAATAATAATAATAAAGAAAGAATAGTCTTTATTTAGTCCAAGTTAAATTACAATATCAAATCAGAGCGAATAAGTTCAGATAACTTTAAAGTTTCTCCTCTTCCAGTTACCCTATGAGAAAAAGTGTATGAAAAAGAAATATAGGAAAACAGAAAGAAAATAGGTGTATATATTATTGAGTATATTATGTAATACTAGGTAATATTCTTATTAAGATTAACTTACAATACTTACACATAAATAATCATGTCTTACAAGTTGTCATTGTACTGTTATTAGTTTGTATTTATTTGTCTATGAGGATTGTTCGTTCCTTAGCTGATCTGTAGGTATATGCTATTTTAAATTTTAATATATTTGTTTGCTTTATTGAAACTAGTATATTATTGTATATATTTGAAATTTGGTGTCTAAAAGAACGTTTAAAAACTTTCGTATATGCATAGGCAGTGTTATTGTACCTTTGTATCTAATATTTATGTTGTGAACGTCAGTCCTAAATGAAATTTTATTGTGCAGGTAATTGGGTGCTTTATTTTTAATAATTTTGTGGTATAAACAAGTTGCATGTAGTTTACGCCTATTTCCCATGTTCAACCATCCTAGCAAGTTTATACGATATTCTCTCATACTGCCTAAAACCAAAAATGAAACGTACACAATTATTTTGAACTTTTTCAATTCTTTTGATATCTAAGGCCCATATAGGGAATCGCAGTAGTTAAATCTTGACAATAATTGATTCACATAGCGACGCTTTCACGATGTCGGTTTGATCCGAGGTTTGATCCTATTACATAGTTGATTTTATAGCCAGATGATAAATAATTGTTAATTCTCTTTGGTGATTCTGAGGAATGAGGATAAATGCGCATAAATCCACCAAAGCAGGCCTACCAGTCCTACCACCTATACCTGTAGTATCACAGCAGTACTTAGGTGTGTGGTACGATTTATTTTTAGCCTTTATGATAAATTTAAAGTCTTTTGAATTTAAATTAGCGGCTCCCAGTTGTATCATTCTTTATTTTACACAATCGATCAGATCTATGAGTCACGTAGATAAACAATTTTTTCACAAGCGTCAGCCAGTGGTGTTGCTTTTACACGGTCGCTGGATATTCCTGGCAATAAAAAATTCCCAGTGAGTGGAAATCTCTGTTTTGACCTACTGTTTATTTTTGCCCAGTTATTCAAAGCAGTTGTAAATAGGATGTTTCATGGGGATCATATAAAAGTACCTATATCACAAAATAAAGTAAATGTAGTTCATAAAGTACGGTTCGTTCATATTGATAAATGCCCACAACTGCCCAGAAATTTTCTTTTCTACCACTTCAATTGTTATTTTGCATCGTTTCAAGAGGCTAAACTTTCAAGAGTAGTAGGTACATTATTTTTAGATGTTTCCTAGGGAAAAAGTCAGTTTGACGTACCCAATAGTAGTAACAAGTAGGGGATTGGGATCGATTAGGATATTTGGTTCTACTAGTCTGGATATTTGATGTTTGCAAAGGTTTAGCCAATGTCTACATGTAGACTTTGGTTTAGCTGTTTCAAACTACAGATGATTGTCCGGTACGGGAACACAGCCTATCCTGAATATAATCAAAATTTATTTCCATTTGCTAAAATTACTTTCTTTTTAACTGTCAATTTGAGAATATTTGACAGCATTTGACGTTTGACTCAGTGGCGTTTAGCATTTATCGTGTTTAAATTGTTTTACTGAAGTATCATTTGCGTTTAAAAGAGTATTTCAATACCATACAGTTTCAGAGAGTCCTAAATCAGGTTGGTAATTTTGTATTTCTTAATATTGAAATTAATATATGAACCATAAATTAATGTTTTTTAACGCTCCACGCTCCACAATTCAGTTTGAATAAGTTGAGACGGATGCGACTCGAGATTTTCGAAGACGAAATAGATGTAGGAGTCGACATACGGTCTCGAAAAAAAATCTCAAAGGATTAGAGAAAGGACTGAACTTTCGCGTGAAGCCCTTCTCGAAGCCGTAAAAATTGGAAAAAGGTCTCGGGGGTCCCGCGAAAAGTCGGTATTTCGGCGGGCGTGACGGGACCAATAGGCGCTAGGACAAACGCCGGTGCTAGCCGCATCTCTCTCGTCGAACGGCGATCGACGAAAATTTTGCAGAGGTTTTTTGAAAAAGCGTTTAAATTGGGAAGAAGCGTAAGAAACGGGACGAAAATACCCCTACGCATTGGAGAAAGGCCGGGGGCGACCTCCGGTGGTCCGCGAAGATCGTTCCGAGATCGCCCCTCGGAGAAGATAGCTTTGAAACTTTGTCGATTCGACGACGGAATTTAGAGCGAGACAGAATCGACGCATTTTAATATATATGGATTACTTTTAATAAATTGTCTTTATTTTATTTTTAACATAACCTATATTCACTGACGTACCATGGCATGGAACAAATCAAATCAAACCAGTAAATTCCCTTGCCTGCGCTCATGATTCTAGTGCATATACTAAAAATAGAAAGGCGGCACATAAAAAATCATTATGAAGCGACACGGACAATCATTCTGGAACTCTCTGTATAAATTTAGATTGATTTATATGAAGCTCACCACCAATGCCGCGTTCCATTTTGTCAGTTACAAAAAAGCATTGTTCTTAAAAACAAAACGATGACAGTGTTAACAGCCTCGGCGTTCTTAATGAAACACATACTTGAATATGCCCATAATTTTTGTTTTGTCTGTATCGTTATTTATGTAGTATACCTGGTGTTTCACATAAAAGTCCTCAGCCTCGTATCTCGGCAACGGAAAGATAGATTTTGATTTTGAAAAAAACAGATGATAGAGCTCATCTATGGCTTCGTCACGGAGGTCAACTTGATTTTTTTTCAGAGTAAATTGGAGATGGCGCTGAAATCGAAAGAAATTTTTCGTTGGCAGGAACTTTGTAACAAGGTTAGCCGGTACTTTGTTCAATTCTAAACAATTTTTGTCAAATGACTATTTTTCAAAAACTTGATAGTTTCAAATAGGGATACCGATACCCGTTAATTTTACTACCCGGGTACCCGTTTTCAATACCCGGTATTTACCCGCTACCCGTTAATTACCCGCTACCCGTTAATAACCCGGTATACCCTTTAATTACCCGTTACCCGTTATCCGCTATTTATCTATTACGCGATATCAACCCATAGCAAATAGTTCCCAATTCAGATCATATTTTATATTGCCAAACCTGCGCCAACGCAAAACCGCAAAAAAAAACAAGTTGTCATATAAATATGAGTCATATAGAGGGCGACCGAGTGTAGGTGCTTAGAGGGTTATCGGGTATTTAACGGATTATCGGGTTTTTAACGGGTTATCGGGTCCTAAAATGGGAACCGGGTAGCGAGTCGTTATCGGGTACCCGGGTACCCGTCGGCATCCCTAGTTTCAAAGATATCGGGCTCTTCATTTGGTGAGGCCCAAACTGAAGCGTATTTTAGAGTTCCGAATTATTACCTTATGCAATGAAATAATAATTATCCAAGTCAATTGAATAGCTCTTTCGAAGGAATAGTGAATAATATGTATTTCTGTAAAATATGGCAAGAGTTTTTTAAATATCTAATTCTTTTTATATAATTGAGAGTTTTTGAGCTTCTTAAATTTTAGCACGTCGTTATCGTTATCGTTATTCTGCGCATGCGCAGTGCCTAAAAGAGTATCATTTTTTGCACTGCGCATGCGCAGAATAACGACAACGACGTGCTAGAATTTAAGGGGTTCAAAAACTCTGTAATAATTCATAATTATTTAGGTATTTATTATAGGTATTTAAAAAACTATTGCCATATCTTGATCGGGGAATTGACTTGGATAATTATTGTTTCATTGTATAAGGTAATAATTCGAAACTCTAAAATATGCTTGAGTTTGGGCCTCACCAAATGAAGAGCCCGATATCTCTGAAACTATTAAGATTTTGAAAAATAGTCTTTTGACAAAGATTGTATAGAATTGAACAACGTATCGGATAAACCTTGTTCCAAAGTTCCTGGCCAACGAAAAATTTCTTTCGACTTCAGCGCCATCTCTAATTTGCTCTGAAAAAAATCAAATTCAACTCCGTGACGAAGCCATAGATGAGTTCTATCATCTGCTTTTTTCAAAATCAAAATATATCTTTCCGTTGCCGAGATACGAGGCTGAGGACTTTTATCTGGAACACCCAGTATATCTAACGTGCATTTTCTCGCGTGTATAGCATTTCGTCATTGGCAAAAATACAAAGTAGGCTCGAAACAAGAATCCAAACGATGCACGTTATAAAAGATCTCCAATGTTATTTTCCTGAGATTTCAAAATTACAAGGAAAGAAATGTTTTTAGCCCTTTAACATCATGTAAATAATTTTATAACTTATTACGTGCATTGCTTGGATTCTTGTTTTGGCTATAGTATAAAAAGTCACTTTTTACACTAAAATCCATGTTAAAAATTAGGTTAGTGACATTATTCTTGTTACTATCATTGTTTTTTAATCTTGTTTTTAGTTATAGGTATTCTGCTTCTTTAGGGTACGGCCTCCCTCACGCTCTTTCGTATTTAGCCAGATACACACTTTTTCCTGCTCAAAATGCCTGGGAGATGTACCTTTCAAGTACGTCTGGAAATAGTTCTTCCATATCTCCCAAGTTGTGGTTATTTTCTTCTTTAATTGTTTTGTCTTCTTTTTACTTGAATTAATTTCAGCTTTCTTCTTCAATCTGTTCAAACTTCTAATGCGGGATCAGAGAGTTAGTATAGACAGATAGCACAAGCAAAGGATAAAACTTTTCTCGATCCGGGGCAACGGCGAAGCATTACACAACCGAAATGTTGCCTCGGCTTTAGATTAGAGCACCAGGTCGGGAGGACCTGAATGAGGAGATATTAAGGAATTGTACATAACTTTGATATTTATCTAACATGTCTTTATGTTGTTTAATTATGAGCACTTTTTGATTATTTAGCACCATACACATGTTGGTGTATCATATTATTGTTATTTGGTTATATTTAAAGAAATTTATAATTAGTGTTGATCCTTCATATGTATACATTTTTTTTAATATGATATTAATGTTAGTTGGAGTTTGAAGTTTGCATAAATGAGCTAGAGAGGAATTTATATCAAGGTTAGGTATTTTAGTGATTGGGCATTCAAATAAAATATGATTTAGATCTCCTCACTGACCACATTCACATAATGGGATATCAGCTAATCCGATTCTAAATTTATGGTTGTCTGTTAGGCAATGTCCTGTTCTTATACGAATTATGGTGGTAATGTGTCTTCTATTGGTGTATGGGAATTTATGACACCATGTTTTTTTTGGAAAATTATTTTGGATATTGTAATACCATATCCCTGTGTATTAAAATATGTTTAGATATATTTTGACGTTCAACTGAAACGTATCTCATCTTTGTGTTCCTTGTAAAACACGATATATCAGACTTTTTAGACAGATCTTTAATTACCGTTTTTATTGTGTAATTCAGTTGTATAGCCTGACATATATAAACTAGAATTTCAAAACTTATAAATCACTGTAAGAATAATGTAAATATCTACTATGTAAGTACGGGCCAATATCTTTTGGATGCAAGCCCAAGTCATAGGAAATAGTACGACATACTTGTAGTGTCTGTAGTGTCCATTCTAAATTAGCAAAAGGCAAATTGTACGAGCACCAGAAATATTACGCAAAGCATTAATACAAGTAAATCTGTACACCATTCACCTTCCTCGTATTGTTTTTATAATTGAATAGTGTATCTATCACTGTGCTGGTTTTCTGACTGTATATACAATACACTACAGTAATATATTTTAGTTTGTTTAACCATGAGGTTATATCTGTTATTTGTTCTCGTTTTTTTTTTCTTTACGAATTATGGTAATCAGAAAATTAACATCAATAAAAATAACAATAAACACTAAATTGAACACAACCAGGAAAACTCTTAATAGATTTTGATGTAAACGTATTAGAAGATAATTGCTATCGTTGCACTCAAGTACAGAGGTACAAACTTTTTGCCAAACACATTACTTACTCTGGTATGATACAGAGTGTGATACACTCTTTTAGTTATGTCTTAAATCTCTTACTATTAGATATAGACCTCGTATTCCTATACCTATTAATGTATTCGAGAATGTCGAAAGATTACCCTTCCACCGCCATTGAAAAATATCGTATTTACAACTCAGATATTGATTAGGTAACTCAGAATATAATAATACATGTTCCTGTAACATACTTACAGGTTTTATAAATTATTACCTCGAGTATTACCATAAATTAGGCAAACTTATTACAGTTATTAATATCTACTATAAATTGCCGCCAAATTATTACTTTCCTTTTGTTTTTATTGAGGTTTTTATAACATTACTCCAGTTTTGATTACTTTTATACTCGCTTTTATATCATTTATACTTCATTGGTATACGTAATAATATGATATTTTAATTTAGTGCCTGGGAATTGCTCGGGGAATTGCCTTCTACTGCCATGACATAATATGACAAGAAGTACAGTATTTAAGGGTCCATTCTCTGTAGATTTGACAGGCATGAATGTTGGGTCGGATTGAGAGGATGGGTGGCCGATGGGTGGAGACTTATATATTCCAACTATCGAATTATTAAGATTTCGTAGGTGCACGTAAAGTCGAAGTAAAAAGGCACATGGAAATAAAGTTAGCCCTCATTGCAAGGCTACCGGATTTGTCTTATAATTGCAACAAAATTTCTTTTTAATGTTATAAATTATATATCACCGGAAAGATCAAAAGATGAACTAGATCCCTATAGTAGCAAATTTTTGTTTAATACATGTATTTTAGAGAAAATAATTTTTGAAAATACGCTATTTTAGTACAAGATTGTTGGCATGGAATTTTAAAAATAAAAAGAAATACCAAAAATTACTACTATAAGGACTTAGATTAAAGTCTTATCTTTCAATACTTTTTTACTAAAAGTCGCTATCTTTTATAGTTTTTTTATAATTAGACACGAGACGAACGCCGATTTAGGGCTTATTTCGACCTAGTGAATGGACTCTTAATATTTTAATAGAATACTGCATAAAAGTTAGTTTTATTTGTTAAAAGGCGATATCGAAATGCCAACAATTTTACATGATATGTAAATTAATTCAATAAATATTATGAATGAAATTCTTGCATTGCGTACTTGAACTTGATCGAGTATGAATATTTACTTCGAGATTTACACTTCCAAGTTCCGTTGTAATGTTATG
Organism: Pogonocherus hispidulus; assembly: GCA_963924545.1. NCBI lineage: Eukaryota > Metazoa > Arthropoda > Insecta > Coleoptera > Cerambycidae > Pogonocherus > Pogonocherus hispidulus. The sequence goes on from OZ004698.1 coordinate 10,180,897, forward strand.
TTATAGTTATTGTAGCATTATTATATAAAATTGGGGCTAAAAGGGAGAATGGACATAAAGTTACGATTTGACTTCATTTTCTTTTCATACAAATTTTAATACATGATTTAATTTTTTATTTTCCTCATCAGTCATTGAAAATTAGATAATTTTCATATGTAACTTTTTATGAATGTAGGTAGTGATTGTTCGAATAAAATTGCAGATTTTGGGCAGTCCAAAAACGATTACTCCGTTCTCCCAACGGGAAATGAGCTTCATTGCTCATAGTAAAATTCAAAAATGCAATCTGGACAAAAGTGCAATCTCCTCAACCCTATGAAGCTGTTGGGCCTTTTTGTCACAAACCCCTTCCAAAGTTTTTAGCCTGAGTTAGAAGCCTCCTAATAGAAACCGCTACAGAACAAATGGCAACTAAACAAATGACACCCTTTATAATGAATTTGTGATACTGTTAGACGTGCTGTCTATTGATTCATTGTTTACTATTCTATTTTAGATTCTGCGTTGGTGTGTTGCAGGGGACACAGTTGACATGATTTTGGCTGCCTTTAATGTTAGCATTTGGAATATTTTATTTTTAAAACGATCTTTAGAAAGATCCGTATTGTTGCTAATAACTTTTACAGTTTGCATCAGTGTTGTTTTTGTTGGTTTTACATAGCAATTTACAACAGAATTCGACGTTTTGTCGATTAATCTCATCTATTTTACCAAACTCAATTAAATTTTCGTAAAAAAGAAACAAACAATAAGGTATCTAGGGTTAGGTTAGGTTGAAAAGTGAGTGGGCCGAAACAGTAAAAAATATATAATTAACGTGAAAACGTTAATTTGGTATTCTCCTTAATTATGGTATACAAACTTTTCAGCGGCTTCTATAATGGTGCTCAATGTTGTCAAAATCATTTGAAACATTCAAGTTTTCCTGTTTGCATTATGTTTAGTTTTCTATGAAATCCTGCCTCATAATGAAGCTGATCATCTTATTGGGTGATAACTTATTCAAATCCTCTGGCACAAGTTATCCTTTGCCCAATAATGAGTATCTAATCCTTTCCCCAGCGGGGAAGGTGCATAATAGGTATGTGTTCTGCCGTTTTATCATCTTATAAGCAAAATCGGTACTCAGCATCTTCTGCTAGGCCGAATTTATACAGATGATATTTTAAACAGCAGTGATCAGCATAAGCCAGCAGCAGCCAGCAGTGATCAGTATAGCAGTGATCAGATAGGCCAATTAAAGTTCGTAGGTGCAATCTGCTTAACTCTAAAAGTTTTTTGTTTTTTAGTTCTTGTTTTTGAAGGGTTTATTATGAACGCCTTCGAATGAACTAATCTTGGTACTTCTTGCCAGTACTGGAGGATTTGCCGCTCAGCCCAGGTCAAGACCGTTGTTTTGGCAGTACTCGAGGATATGCCAAGCACCAGTTTGGTCTGACAAATTCAGAAGCAGCACCCTCCCTGGATAGACAGTCGGTTGCTTTATTTCTTTCATGGCCAGAATGGCCTGGGACCCAGGCCAGAGTTTCTCTAATTTCCTGCTTAAATGAGCGAGTGCCCGCTGAAAACTCTATACCGTTTTTGAGTTACAACGGTAGGAACCAAGATTTTTAACAGCTGCTTGGCTGTCTGAGAAGATTTTTATCGATTTGCGTGAAAGTTGCGTTCGATGGCATTTCTGGTTGCATAACTACCAACGGATGAGGATATTTTTACTGTTGGGTTGCAACTATACACTCCGGCTCCAACACCCATGGGGGTTTTGGAGCCATCTGTAAACCAACAATTATCTGCCCTCAATAGGTCAGCTTTATTCCGATCCCATTCATCTCTTCCTGGGAAAAGAATGTCAAAGGGCAGTTCATGGTTGGACGTTGCAGGCATGACATCTGAAATCATCTTCAGGATGCTGTGACTTTCCATGTCTTCCAGCAGCCTATTGTGGTCCATGTCCGACTGCGGCATGTTAATAGCTGCCTGCTTTAGTCTGTGTGTTGCCCATCTGGCCTCTTTCTCCAAATATAATATGTGAAAAGGAGGTAGGTCTAGTAGGATTTCTAGAGCTGCTGACGGTGTAGAGCTAACTCCAGTTATGGACAGCCAGGCTTGTCTCTGTAAACCAGAAACTTTGATTTTGGTCCTTTGTTGTAGTCCTTTGGACCACCAAACTAAGGAGCCGGTACCTACAAATAAACTTGATAATATAGAAATTATAACATTCTAAAGAACCTCCCTCCCTACTTATGTAAATGAAAACTGTAGAACCCAAGTAACAATAATACATTACAGTAGTTACCCAGCAACAACAATAACAATAAACTATAAACAACTATTACCAAATGATAACGTAAGCAGTAAGCCACTGCCAACTCAATTATTGAAAGAAATAAAGTAAACAAATTTCATATATTTTTTTTATCTCATGCATGAACGTAGATAAGAATAACACCTTGCGTAAATAATAATTTTAGATTTTTATGGCACAATATGGAAGGTGAGGGTCCACCTATACTTACATACAATTACTTAATTGCAAGACAAACACTAATAGTAATAATAACAATTACAAAATTATCCTCTTCGTTTAAGTACTCTTATAAATATGAGCAATAATATATCTATCTTTTGTTATTAATAAATAATAAATATATAACTTGAAAGTTTTAACAGTGGCGACCTTGGGCGTCAACTTGAACCCGGGTAACTCGTAGAAGCCGTACACAACTAGAAATCATTTGTTGACGATTTGAGAGCTGTCGCATATTTTCGACTGATCACATCTGCTGAAGTGCGGAAAAAAGTTATTTTTATTTCATTGTCACTCTTAGAATTCAAGTCTACCTAATTCATTCTAGTACGGAAAAGCAAGGGTTATGGTTCTTAATCGGAAATATGTACAGAGTGGTGCAGATTGGTGGGTTTTCAAGGGTTACTGCGAAACTGTCATAGATAGAGCAAATCTGTTACACGAGAGCTCTTTTTTCGAGAAAATAATAAACCGCATCTCTCTATCTGTTACAGTTTTCGATCTACAAGGCGTTTCTCGATGTTTGGCTAACCAACTGGTGGCCTTTTCTGATATCTCTTTCAAGATATCTTAAAACGGTTTGAACATTCAACAGGCACACACATTCGATGGCATAAAAATAAATGTGATCATATTTTTAGTTTTCTTGTTGTGACCACAAGTTGTGTTTTTTTAGATGGAACACCCTGTATTTTATTTCTAAAATGGAAAAGGTCTGAAAATGGAGAAAGGGCACAGGACTCATCCATCAGATTTATACACTATAACCAAACCTTAGAGTGCAAACTACCCTAAAATCATATTTTTAATTCCAAGGGATGTCCATTATAGTGGTTCTTTCTGTACTAATAATTCTTTCACAAAAATAACCTGACTTTTGTTGAATTACCTATTTGCGACATCCGGATAAATCTTGCTCGTAGAAAAAATGCGAATAAATTGCATACGACACGTTTTAATGAAAATGTAAAAATTAATTCTAGGTTGCTGACTAGCTCTACATTAAACTCGAGATTAAACTTAAAATTCAACTCTAGTTGAAGCTATTAAGTAAATTTATTAAAATGCTGTGCCTATGCTTAAACATTTAAAGTGAAGTTAAGAAGGTCGTTCCCTATTTACGCTTTTTTCAAATAAAATTGATACATACAGAGTGATTCATGTATAGGACGTATGACGTCATTGATATTTTTTTTTAAATAACAGCCCTCTTTTTTATTACGAAATGTGAAAGAGCACATTTTTTACATTCATGAATGGCTTATATTCACATCCAAGGCTTCCTAAGAGAAATTAATCTGTGTATTCTAATCTATTCTTATGATGGTTAGGGCTTATCAATGTCAGTAGTTCCAGAGGCGCAAAAGCGGCCTACTGAATAATAATGTGCCACTCCTTTCCCACACAAGTCTCTGACTTCCGGGCTAATCCCTATCATTAGAATGAGGGGGAGAATATTATTATTATTATTATTGTACCCTTGGAATTGTATGCTCATTATATTTAGAAATTAATTGTCGATTATTTTATGAGTATGCTCATAAATTCTCTTTCCGAAGTTCTAGCAGTTGCTGATGTTGGCGGATCTAGAAAATAATACACACATAGTTGCTTTCTTCATGCAAATTGCGCGAAATAGATATTGAAAGTTAGTCAATAGGTATTCAAGATATGTATTCATTTATTCCAAAGGATGGGTACTTGGCAAAAACCTGAAATAACTTATATCAACGCGCTGCGTTGAAAGAAGAGAAATATAGAAGAGATGTTCTTATACGAGCTTTTTTATTTAAACGACATAAAAAATCACCTTAATTTACCACATGTTTCTATGAAACACTGGATAATCAGTTATAATATCACAAGAGCATAGAAAATAATCGATTATACTTCCGAGTCACCAGATGTATTTTGCGAAACATCACGAGAGCACAGCTCGAGTGGTGTTTTAAGGAAATACGTCGAGTGCAGGGGTCAGTATAACGATTATTTTCGTTTGCTCGAGTTGGTATTCGTTACGATTATATAACAAATAAACAAATATTATTTTTTTATTCATTAATTATTAAAATTAAAAGTACAATTATTATGTTTTCACTGTACCTTCTTTATATTCTGTGCCGACTGCACGTTTCATGTTAAACGCCCAATCTTTTAGGATATCTGCTAATTGTTCATTTGTAATATCAACATAAAGTTTGTAATTTCGATGTTCACAAATCTCCGTAAACTGTTTCCAAACACACTCTGCGTTTTTGTATCTTTGAGTTCTAGTATCAAATTTTCAATTTCTTGATCTATTTCACCGTCAGAACTACAACCAAAGCCTTGTATATTGAATAATTAAAGAACACTACACTAAACTTGATTGTTAATTATTTTCACAAATCGTCTTCTCTATGAAAATATGCACATTTTGACAGGAGGCGAAACACCAAAACGGTTATACAACGTCCTCAAGGGTATATTCACTTATCAATACGCGGTAACTATGCAAAATTGACGGATTTTATAGGCTTATTTTAACATGAGTTATATAATCGTGCATTATTAGTATAAGTTCACATTATGGTCCAGCGGTTTTTTCTTCAGTTTCTTATTGAAGAGCGTATCAGAAAATCCAAACAAAAAATTGTAATTATATTTCCAAACTTAAAACTGAAGGCGATGTGACTACTTTATTAATCAAAGGGAATAACGTACAGTGTCTTTTAAATATAACTGGGATGATGCCCTACATTGACCGTCTCTCTTGTATGATACTGAGTATCATCAGTGGCAGATGGTGACTTTTTGGGACCTGATGCTGATTGCATTTCAGATGCCCCTAGTAGCATATTTTAAGGAGGGGAGGGTCTAAGGATGAGGACGAACTATAAAAAATAATGTGTAATAGGTACGAAAAAAATATTAGAAGAAAAAAATATAATTTTAAAAGTATAAAAAATATATTATGCTATAAACTGAAACATCATAACATCATAAAATCCCTATGAATCCGCCGCTGAGTATGATACTCTCTCCTTTCAATGTAAAACTAAATAAATGTTATTCTTAATTCAATTATGATATACACCTACCACTGGTTACGCAAAACCGTTGAGAAAAAGTTAAACGGATTAGAGAATAAATTATTACTGATGTTCATTCCATAACATTCACCGACGTATTTTTGTTCGACCAGATAACAGCGAGGGAAAAAGTCACACGACCGAGCAGTAATACTTCATTCAAATAAGACGAAAATTAAATTACCGCTATCGCTAATTAACGTGGTTTAGAGTAGAAAAATGCAGGGACGACTTTATAAAATTAGAAGGGCAAGAAATTATTTCACTTTTTTATTTTTCTAATTATTTCAGAGGAGTTTATTAGAAAATTTAAGTTAATAACCCAAGTTTCCAAGGAGGACCTGCTGCAGCGTTAGTCAACCTTTTCAATAGGCCATAACGAAACCAACATTTACGCAGTATGGATGCATTCCCTAGTGGGCGCTAGGCGAACGGAACAGTCTTGTTTCGTCTTTTTGTTTACTTTCTACGCAGAAGGGAGTTTCACTTTGCTTCATATTATGAAGATGTTTTCTTTAGTTGACAGTGTTCGGTGTTCGATTAGAATAATAGTCGTAGCCTTCTAGACATCGCCAGATATTTCATAGATGAATCGTCCAGGGCTGGGTCAAGTGTATCTATTACTGTACTGTAACGTTACTGTGTAACTGGCAGGTGCTTGTTGCATGCCACATTTTTATATGGCGCGTTGCGCACTAAGTAGGACTCATTAGTTATACTCACACTATAATACGCCATCTCTTCTTTCTTCTCTACGTTCTTCTAATACGCGATCTCTGAGGCCATCTCCGAATAAGAAATGTAAGTTTTATAAGCTTATAAAGCTTACATTTCTTATTAAAATATCCCAAAACAAACCAGAGATTATTTAGCTGTATGTTGTATACTGTAGATGTAGAGTGTACAGGCTGGTGATAGTAATATTTTAACAGTAAAACTAGTAGTAAATTTAATTCAAGATAATTTGTATTGGAGGCGTATTCAAGAGTGAATCTAGGTACTCGAATTCTGTGTTGCAACTATTCTGAATTCTGAAACTATGCCTAACATTTTTCGTCATGGCTTTTTTATTACATAGCCAAATTACCTACGCTCTAGAAGCGGGGATAAAATGCTTAAACTTAAAGCTTAAACTTCCTAAGGAGAAGTGGTGCAAGTGGGCATAATGAACTAGCTCAGCGTAAATGAAAAACACCGGGAAATAGCTGTATTTGGTAAAAATAAACCTTTTATTTTATCCAAAATATTAAACATTTTTTTTGGGAAAGCAAAAGCAAATGTTAATATTTTCATTAATTATTATCTACCGTAAATGGTATTATCCGTTTGGATGAAACTTCGGATAACAAAAACAACATGGGAATAACGCTGCTGTTGTTTTTGTTATTTTTCGGTTATGGTATTTCATATTACAAAATAATAAAAATAAAGTGTCATTAAAACAAAAACAAAGAAAAGGGGAATATATGTGCGAGGTACTCGTATTTTAAACCGTAATATAAACTTAAATACATTTATTTGTATTGTTATCTCAAGCTGTCAAATTTAAAAAATCGATCACCGAAGGCATGTTGGACACACAGCCATCACACAGCTAGATGTTATAGTTCACATTTAGAAGATACTTGGCAACTGCTACTGTATTCTATATATTACAACAATGTATCACCGTGTCTTTATTTATTTATAGAAATATACAGGGTGAAGCAGCCCAGGAAGTAAGAGATATGTCTTCATTTAATATTTCTCAACAAATGAATACATTTTGGTTATTACTCATATAAAAAATATGTAAATTTATACGCTTCGTAATATATTCAATATAAAATGGCACTGTGTGTACAACTTAAAATAAGGTTTGAGGTATACACGTTTTTTTATAATAAATCAGAAAATTGTGTGAATACTGGATTGTCTATTCTTATATTTGCGTAGCCCAGTATATATAAATAACGATACTATAATAAAGTGGATACTGGAAGCGGATGGTTCTTTATGAAACATCGTGAAAATAATAAATTGTTTTGGAAAAAACACTGTTCTCATTTAGATGTTTCAAGAAATGTATAGAAAACACTCTATATACTAGTATTTCGGCTTCTTAGGCCTTTCTCAATAGAGTAAATGTCTATTACTGTAAATATCACTGTTTCTGTCTACAAATGTCTATTACTGTAATAGACATTTATTCTATTGAGAAAGGCCTAACAAGCCGAAATACTAGTATATAGAGTGTTTTCTATATATTTCTTGAAACATCTAAATAATTACTGTGTTTTTTTTCAAAACAATTATTATTAATAACGCTACTGTTTGTTGACTAGAAAATGTCAAACTACACGTACCTATCCACTTATTTAACTGTTTCAAATGTTTAGAATTACATTTACCTACATATATAGACGTTTGTTATTAACGAAGCTATTATATTGCGACTCTTCTCTAAAGCTACACATTGTACAGATCTACATTACTCGGTTTCGGTTTCTGTTTTACAAAATCGTGGAAAGTTGATTGACCATTGGAAACATGAGTTTAATTTTATTGAATTGGTGTTGGTATGATTTTTAAAACCAATTAATATACAGTTTAGAATCAGTTGACCACCATATCCAATTAACCATTGTCCGAGCAATCCTGTGGCGGTAGAGGATGTAAGTATTCATAGACTTACGTTATCGATACCGTTCTGGTTACCACACATGGTATCTTAATCTTATGGAAGAGGAAAACAAAGAATAGTATGTGCAGTAATTAAGAATTAGCAAAGGAGAGTTTGTGATTGCACATCAGTTTTACACGATGGTACAAGAATAGGTAGTACAAGAAATATAATACCTCAGAATTTTAAAATACCTATATATATTTTTCTTTGTATGCTTGCTAGTTAATAATTATAGTTAAGTATAGATAGTTATCACAATTTTAGCAGAAAGGTTAACCTCAAAAGATAATCGCGGACATATTGAGATATACCTCAAATCATTAAATAATTTTACCAAAACATGATTGACCAAGAGGTGAATGTTCTTAATGAAGCTATTTATCTTGATGGGGGTAACAGCTGATCCATATATTCTGACAAGTGATCCTTGGTTAAATATTTAGCAGGTAATTTCTGTTTCATCACCCTCACAGGTTTATTACCTAGATTCTAGGGATGCTGATGGGTACCCGGCTACCCGATAATGATTCGCTACCCGGTTCCCATTTTAGGACCCGATAACCCTCTAAGCACCTGCACTCGGTCATCCTCTATGTCACTCATATTCATATGACAACTTGTTTTTTTTGCAGTTTTGCGTTGGCGCAGGTTTGGCGATATAAAATATGATCTATGTATCTATGTATATGATCTATGTATCTACCTACCTATGTATCTAAATATGATCATTTTTGCTATGTTGAATGCTATGGGTTGATATAGCGTAATAGATAAATAGCAGGTAGCGGGTAAATTAACGGGTATACTGGGTTATTAACGGGTATACCGGGTTATTAACGGGTACACGGGTAAATACCGGGTATTGAAAACGGGTACCCGGGTAGTTAAATTAACGGGTATCGGTATCCCTACTAGATTCTCTCTCCTATTCTTAAAAGTTTTGTAGTTATTGCTGTGATAAGTAGCTTGTAAACACCTTCGGATGAATTAGTCTTGGAATTTCCTGTCAATGCTAGAGTGCTTTTCTCTAAGCTCGGGCTAAGAGTGCTGCTTCACCTGTACTTGGAAGCTGTGCTATGCTTATCCGTTACCTTCAAAGATGAGTTTCTAAATCCTGACTCAAAATACATAGTTTGAATGCAGGTATATTACAAGCATTGAAAACGTATTATTATATAGGTACTTACCTGGAAATTTTCGAAGTGAGATACAATATAACCTTTTAACACACACACACCAATGAGAGCATCAAATCAAGTATTTTACCAAGCAACTTTACTGAATTTTTGTAGACTCATATGGCGTTTCATCAATTATGTATGTAGCAGCAGTTCAAACATTTGTTAAAATATTTAAAGTCAGGTGCATACACCTCTGATGGTTGGTTGGCTATAAGACAAGAACCGGCTCTGGACTCATTGTGCGATGTGATAAAAGCCATATTTTATTACAAAATCAAGGAGCGTAGCGGAGTCGCGTATCAGCTCAGTTAGAAAGTCTTTCCGGCGTCCCGCGATTTTATCTATATCCACATTTTTTTTATTAACAATTCTCAAACGTAAAAGTATAATTTCTAATGCATCTGCGGACTGTAATATCTATTTATTTCTTTGAACAGCGCGAATTTAACATCTTCGCAGCTTATAATTATTACATGAGTATTTTCTATCGCTGAGGTCAATGATCATCTAGTCTGCTGGGTAAACAAATGCTGTCTACTGTCCATTCTGATTTATTCATTGGATGGTACTGTTAAATTAGAGAGTACCTGAGATTTATTCATGGGTATTGCTGGGTACGCGGAGTTTTATGCATCTGTTTAAATTTGTACACAACCGATTTATAGTTTGCCTTTGCAATTTGAAAATAAACAGCTCGTAAATGATGTTTTCCAAAATTTAAATGCCAATTAGTTATATGTTTGCAATAAAAATTGCATTTGTTCTTCAGTAAGGAAAATGTCAAACCCTGCCGCCGGTGGCTCAGGGTTTTTATTTATTTATTTTGTATTATTTACTTATTATTTATTGTACTGTATTATTATGACTGTATTATTATTTATTTATTATTATGTGTAAACCTCCACGGTAGCCCAGTGAGCTAGAGCGTGTTTTGACAGCATTACTTGGTCACACTCCCTATTATTATGGTCTGTGTTCGATCCTTAAGTGGGATTTACACTGCATCACTTTTGATGTACATCCAAAGTGAATCATCCAGAGTGAAATCATCCGGAGTGATCATCCTTGTTTACATATTTTCATCCAGTTTTGTGGTTTCACCTCTGTCACTATTCACTGTTCCTAAGAATTTCGTCATTTCGTGTTTGGTGCAACAACTTGTGGTACCAGGCGGCAGGATGTCTCGTTCCAGAAAAAATAAAAGTCTTATACGCGATGGCATTGACTTAATTTCAAGTGGACTGATAAATGAATGAACTCAATTATATCAACAACTGGCCGTGCTAAAAGACGTTGGAAATGCCATTGTATAACACGTTTATATAATAAATATAATTGATTTAAATATTTCTTTATAATAGCCACAAACAATCGCACTGGCAGCTGTACTAAAACTAAAAACTCAAGTAGCGGCGAAAATGAACTCATCGTATTTACATTTTTCACTGAGCCTTCACTTTGGATGAACCATCGGTTCAGGGCACATCTCTTTCATCAAAAATAGGTAGAGGTCGATTTGTTTCATCGTTCATTTTTAATGTACACTTTGGATGCAACTTATCACTTTGGATGATTCCTCCAAGATGAACATCCAAAGTGATAAATGTAAATGAGTTTTATGGCTCCGGCACTGGCAACTGTCGATGGTTATGGGGTGTTTGTCTGCGTTTTTGTAACACCCTTCCGAACAGCCTTTGGGTTTGGGGTTGTCTAATTTATGTAGTGTTTAAAGTCATTACATTTTGTATCTTGCGTTTTTAGTAGCAAGCTTTAAAAATTTGTCTCGATACCACACTTATTTGAATTATAATTTTTTTCATAATCATAGAGCTGCCCAACAAAAAAAAATCTTTAAATAACCCTAAATTAGTTAAATTAACAGGATACTGTTAATGCGTGAAATTGTTATTTAATGTAACCATATTTAGATCAAGTCTGGATAATATGATAGCTACACTTGATACCAGATCTTCGATGTAGGTCCAAAATATCTAATAAATGTTCCTAGCGGAAAAAACGCACCGTGTATATTCAACTAATAAACGGTCTACACCTCCGAAATTTGTTTTTGGCTTAAAAAAGACGGTCTTTTAACGTATGAATGAACCTTAATAATAGTTCTATAATTTATAATATGTCTAAAAAGTTAACCGATTTACGCCGTAGCTTTTAACTTTCATCTAATGTTTTAGCGCGAACTAATTCAATTTGGAATTAAGAGATTAAGGTCGTACCGAAAAAACTCAATGCACGATAAAATCGAGGATAAACTAATTACCTATTAATAATCGCAGCCGAGATGATAAATTGTATTAAATTCCTTTTCAGTTGTGAACGGAGATGCGAGTTGAAATCAACATTACTTTCAGATTTAGTTTTTACACTTGATGCATTGTATTTGCTTTAGGCATACCGATACCCGTTAATTTTACTACCCGTGTACCTGTTTTCAATACCCGGTATTTTTACCCGCTACCCGTTAATAACCCTGTGTACCAGTTAATTACCTGTTACCCGTTATTTACCTATTACGCGATATCAACCCATAGCATTCAACATAACAAATAGTATTATTTTAGGGTAATAATTAGTATTAACCAATATTAATAACAATAACTGAATCGGATTAATAAAAAACTATATTAAAAAATAACCTTTATTGAGCCAGGCTCTTAATTGAAGGGCCTTGGTCGAGCGCAACTCGATCAATACTTGCGCTAAGTCGTAACAGCATAAGGATTGTCACAGGACTGTTGACAGGTCACGGACATCTTAACAAGCACCTTAACAATATCGGTCTTAGTGACACTAGAAGGTACAGGTTTTGCGGACACGATGACGAGGACTCCATTCACATCCTCTGTCGCTGTGCCTGCCTCATGGTCAAGAGACACAAACACCTGGGCGCAGCATTTCTTCTGCCTCAGGACATTAGGGAGCTTCCCCTACAACGGGTGTTGGCCTATGCGCACAGCACGGGTCTCTTCCAATAGCTCCCAACTAGCGGCAGGCACAATGGGTCGAAAAACCTGAGTGCTGCGGGTAACCGCGCCGTTTATCAACAACAACAACAACAACCTTTATTGAAGTTTGGCTTCTCGCGGTAAGTACCTATATTAGTTGGATAGTTAACCTGGTTGGACCTGTAATCCAACGCCGCTAACGCAAAACCGCAAAAAACAAGTTGTCATATGAGTCACATAGAGGCCGATTGAGTGGGGGTGCTAAGAGAGTTATTGGGTATTTAACGGGTTATCGGGCATTTAACGGGTTATCGGGTACTAAAATGGGAACTGGGTACCGAGTTGTTATCGGGTACCCGTTGGCATCCCTCTATTTGCTTTGATATTAAAATTATGGAAAATATTGCACGGCTGAGCAGGGTTTTTTATATTTTGATTACTATATGGCTATCTTCAGGAAGCGCAAATTAATTCGCTTTTATTGTATTAGTGTTCGTAATAGTAACTTGGACTGTTTCAAAAGACAAACAGGAAACATCACCAGGATATTTTTTAATTGATTATTTACCGTGCCCGTTCGATGGAGGGAGGTTAAAGAAATGCCCTTGCAGCAGACTTTCGGCTAATTCTGTTTTTTCAAAAACCTGTGATTTTTATAAAATGATCGATTTTTATTACTAAAAGACGGCAAAATTACAAGTCATCGAACATTTTTAAGTAAGTACCTAGCTACCATTTTACTGACCCTCTATTTACGCAACTTTTTCCCCATTTAACCGATTTCGTATCTCTTTCAATTTCCGAGGTTCAATAGTGTCTCTTCTTATCTTATCCACGGTAATAAAATAATAAAAAAAGTAATTCCAATTTTGTTATCCTTCATGCACCAGAAAACCAGATTTTATATGGTTTAGCCATTTTGGGAAATATCCCATGGATTGACATTAAGGCCAGACGCGCATGGACGATTGTGAAATCGACCGATCATAATCGCCAGATCACAGGTTTACGCGCGCATGAGGCGATTTTGCAGTCGGCCGATTAGTCTCAGCGCGGACGAACGACTAGTAGTCGGCCGATCAAAATGGATTTCGTATTTTCTGCTCAGTTGTAAAATGGGTTTGATAAAGGCTGCCTGTATTTCTGCCCTTCTTATTATTAGATTTCGCGAAAAGAAACGAAAAAGGCAATATTGGGTACATCCTCTCATAAGTGCTCGTCTAGAGAAAGGACAGTTTTATAAAATATATGAAGATTTGAGATTGCATCCTGAAAAATTTTTCAGTTATACGCGAATGAGCAAAGATAGTTTTGATAAACTACTTATACTTAAATATCTCACCTCTCATAACATATCAAGACGTAGTTTGTAAATGTATTCCAAATTCCAAGTGAAGAAACAACAGACATGCACCTAGTATATATCGTGAATCGGTCGACTGAAAACATATGCGTTCGCGCGCGCGCAGATTGAAATACATTGGGCTAATGCAATCGGGCGATCGCGATCGGGTCAGAAATCTGTGTCCAGACACAGATTTTCAAATCGGGCGATTTTGCGATCGTTCATGTGCGCTCTCCATATATAAAGTACAGGTCTAACTACCCGATTGATTAATCGGTCGATCGTAAAATCGGCCTAAATAAATTTAATTAGCAATTATCCTAAAATATATCCAGCTTGCACAAAAAAGGCATAAATGCATAGGTCTGTCTGTATAATGAAAAAATGAGAATTTACCTCAAATGCAAATAAAATCATAAAAGGCAAAACCTAAAATACTAAAATACATGATGATATTATGGAGTAGGCATTCCAGATTGTTATATTTCCAATAGTTCTCGATTTCGTTTTCAATTATTGAACACACGTTCAACACTAAAATGTATAATTGAGACGTAATTTATTACTGCTTCTCTTATACTCATACCATTTAGGAATTCCTAATAGTATAAAGTTTAACAACTATGCTGTATATTTATTTATCTATCTTATATGTTTCTAATAGCAATACTTAGTGAAATCACATTTATTCTGTATATTCATGAGTAAGTCAAATAGACACACGTCTGTTAGCTACAGGATATTTTTCTGTACATCAAGGCTTGTCATAAAAAGTGAAATTTCTTATTTTCATTTGAGGATAATGTTTGTAGGTAAATGCTGTCAGCGTCTTCTCTCTCCGACTTTTAAAATCCTGTTGATTAGTTGACAGGTGTTTAAAAATGTTTCAGCTATTAATTTTCAACATGAGTCGACATCCTCATACATTCAAGCAAACTGTGAGTAGTCGGATAAACCTGATTTATTTTATTAGTTTAATTTATTTAGAACGGTAGAAAAAGTAAAAGTTGCGTAATTAATTACATGCTTTACCAAAATAAGAGATTATTAATTTTAAATTATAGGCTTACACTTTGTGGATGGCGCGCTACTAACTTAGACTCAGTCAGAAGTTAATTTGGCTACAGTTTTTCTGGTTGACACATTTTTATTTATTGTTAGCAGTAATTGGTAGCAAGTTGAAACTAAATATAAAGTTGTACAGTTAGTTCAATAAAGTGTATGACTTGTACATGAGGAATACCTATACATTTATTTCTAGGTATTGGCTCTCCGGTTTATCTCGCTTGTTCATACAGGCGGAGTTTGCTGTTCGTTACCTACTGATTGCTAGTAGTAATAAATAGAATAAATAGCTAATAACCATATTATATTGTCCACAGTGCTAAAAATATTTTTTTCCTTACTGCTCCTTTGCCTTGCACCAAATCAAATGAATTTAAGATGAAATCCTATGTAATAGGGAGAATTTATCATTAAGGGTCCGTTTGCACGCCCTTGTCCATGAACCAGTCAAAAGATGATAAACGTATTCAGTGTGGACAGTGTGGATACAATCGGCCATACAAATTGTAACATTTTAATCAAAAACCGTACTGGTCGACTGCAATTTAGGAATTTTTATGCTGCACCTCACAAATTTAGTACCCTTAGGTATTGGCGATTCCAAAAATGAATGCGCCCTCTGCATGAAAATATTTGAACCTACTTAAAAGGTAATTTTTGGAGGGGGCATTACTGATATAATGATAAATAACACGTATTTGGGTTTGTTTAACGTAGTAATTTAGTGGTGCTTGTGATTTTTTGGTATTACAAAGTTAAAAACGAGGTAGTTAGTATTTGTGCATCTTTATTTTTACATTTTAAAATGGCATTCATCAGCACAACACAAACTGCCGTGTTTATGGGTGTCATTCCACAAAACGTGTCAGTAGAAGTGTTTAAGATAGAAGATAGGTAGAAGTTTGGCCCTAGTATAAGAAACTGTTTCTCATCATTTCTCCAAAAGGCATGTAACAATTTAATAACAGGGAACACGTTTATAACCACTTTGTTATAGTTTGTCTATACTTTTCTATTATTAGTCTTATAAAAACAGGTATTAATATAATATCACTACAGTTTATCACACTTATTTTAGCCTAAAATGTAACTAAACAAAAACTAGGGCACCTGTTTCAACCCAAAAAATTCATATAATTAGCAATGAAGCACTTATGGGGCGAATTATTGCTTTTACCACTCTGTTTATCCCTTATTTCACCCTAACTCGCACATGAAGTCACTATATTTATGGCAGTTAAATGCTGAATTGCTAGATGATGTGATATGAAATGCAAAATTTTTACTCGTCTTCCTCCATATTTGTTTACAATTTGCAGCGCCCTCATCGGTAATTTGAATCGCCAATAGTGACATTGTTAGCGGTGCATTAGATAGATAAACAAATATATATTGATGATCGAAAATAATAAGTTAACCTAAGATTTGCGGTGCGAAGTTATTGGCCCGACAGTGCGGTCCTGTTTCACATCTCCTGCGTATGTCAGTCTCGTGCTGCTCGCGTGCATTTGTTTTATCAGGTATATCTCTAAAATGAAGGAACAGTATTAATTTAATGTGCTAACACGATCTGGTCCGGCGTGACATTTTGTATTACCTATCCTAACGTAGTGTTAAAAGTTGACTATCTTTCGAACAACTAAATATTGTTGATTTGGACGAGTACCTAATTTATTTGTCTATTTGAGTGTTCGCCGTTTGGAACCTGATTCTCAACCCCAATGTTCTGTATTTACAAAAAATTAGTTATTTGAGTAGGTATTATATAATCTAATAAATCATTTTAAATTGTAGAATACTTTACCTCTATATATTGAATGGCTTGGTAATGTTGGTTAAATATTTAAAGTACCTATAAGTATTTTATTGCTTGGGATACCTGTTATTTATTTACGTGGGATCGCCATCCCTTACTGCCCTTTGCTAAGTACCTTAGCACTACCATAAAGTGAAATAAATGATCACAACAATCACTTCAATAACTTCCTGTACATAAATAATTGTTTAGTTAAGCTGTGTAAACACTTAGCGCCTCGGTGTGATAATACCTTTATAATCACCAACTTTTACCACAATATGAAATAACTTTACCCTTATTTTATTATCTATTGTTGAGGTTGAGGACTTGGGTTGTGGTCAGAGTGCCACCGTCTTCGACCGACACCGTATACGGCCGAGGAGATGCTTTTCAAATCTCCGTTTACTGCCAAAAATTTGTCGGAAATTCTATCCAGTGTAGTATGATTCTTCTTAAAATGAAGGGATGAATAATTAATTATTTAAAAAATTCCTAACTTTATCCATCGCAATGAATTTACAACTGCCTCGGCAAATGCTTTTATCCTGTGACGTTTACTTCGGATTGCAGGTGTGAAGTGTCATATTGACGTCTGAGTATCGAAAACAGTGTATCAGAAACAGGTACTGCCTTAAGGATTGTATTATTAAAAAAAAATAAATATTACATTATTTCGTGTGTTCCACAAACTAGTTTCTTCAAAAACTAAAATGTTTAAAATTTCATTATCCCCCGTTATGCCGAAGTCAGCATGAAAATGTCTTCTTAAATGAACCGAAAAGGCTGAAAAAATTGGTCCCCTGCCAGAAAAAATTGGCCGAACTCGTCACTCCGAATCGGGTGTTCTGTGACTAAGTCAATAGAATGTAAAGATTTTTTTAGGTAGGTATATACAAAATACCCTTGAAGTGTTTTTTGGTGTTATTACAATCTGATCAAAAGGAGATCTATGAGTAATTTGGTTCTATCCTAATTTAACTAAAGCCGAAAATCTTAGAGCTAAGGTCCTACTCACTAGTGTACCTTATAGGGTCTGGTAACTTAATTACACTAAAACTAACGTGTAACGCTAACCGCACTATACTCTGCTTTTATACTGATATAATCAATTTACTAACTCAAAGGGCTTAACCCTCTTGAGCCTTCTTACTAGGTTAGTGTTGTCGAGGAGCTAGATGGCCTCGATGTTCACATGTCGATGATGGAGTCGTTGTTCATAAGTTCTTGCAAATTTGGTGATTGTCTGCTCTACAGTGTCCAACTGAAGATCTCGATGAAGGTCGCTGTTTCTGATGTATCAAGGCGCTTTGACGATGTTCCGCAGTACTTTGTTCTGGAATCTTTGGATGATTAATTCCGTAGGTCCATACTGACTTGAGGATTTGTTTATACCACAGTATTTTGTTGTAAGTTGATAACTAGGAGTGTCTACCAAGTAGCCAGTACATTTTCTTATATCTGAAGTCTAGCTCTTCACTTTTCTTTTTGGCATGGATTTTCCAGCGAAGTCTTGCGTCTAATGTGATGCCTAGATATTTTGCAAGTTTGCATATGGAATCTGGGCATTATTCATGTTAATAGATATTTGTTGTTCTCTTTTATTTGTGAAATTAATCTGTACTGATTTGGTTTCATTCAGCTTGATACCCCATCTTCTGGTCCCGTTATTGATTTGGTTAACTAATGTTTATTTACAGCTTCTTCATAGCCCTTGCCTGTCGCAAGGATGTCAGTATCCAGCAAATGTGGCTATTGTGCTCTGCTCTAACTGTGGTATATCACTGGTGTAATGTAAAGATTACATTAAAATAATCCGAGAACGACAGCGATACTGTGACCATAACCTTAGGTACAGATACTGTAGCATATTTTATTTCCAAGTTAATAACAGAGGGGTGTAGGTATCGTCTTCGTTATTTTAGATGTATCAGATCTATTAGTAGTCTTTTCGTTTTATACGAAGTTTTATTGCTTCACCCCAGCCAGATAGAGCGATGGCACATAATTATCTACACCCAAGTAATTCGTTATTAAAGGCGCGTTTACACGCTTGCAGTTAAGATAGCAATGTGCAAACCGTTTTGCTTGATCTCAAACCGTTTAGATTTTACAGGGTGTCAAATTTGCAAAATGTCAATATTCATCTGTCAATATTTCAAAAACAGTTGAAGATAGGTATAAGACGTGGTACATGAAACAGGCTTGGAATTCGATGCAGAATGGAAAAATGAAATAAAAAATAGGTGTTTTCATTTAAAAAAAATGAAAGTTGATTGTAACTTATTTTTGGGCTACCCTGTGTACATGAATTTAGCATAAAAAAACCGCAAAACAAAAATCGACGGGTCCGAGCGTTTTTTCCAAAAACACACCGCTGAATTTTAAATGAATTTTAAACACTACTTCTGGGACTCACTGTGTACACCTCTGATCACAGAACCCCCGGAGGTATACACTAAATGTCCCTCATTGGCAAACCTTGGGCAAGGTCATGGGCAATCTATTATACTCTATAGTGATTGTAAATTTCCAAAAGTACATATATTGAGAACTAAGTATTGCTTAAAGTAACGCTGCGCCAATTATACTGATCGTCTATGATTGCTTTAGATGAAAATTTAGTTATTAAACTGGTTACTATTAGCGAAGTTTACAGAATATACCGTAAATTTTGCTATTAATACCCAATATATTTTATAAATGTCCCAAATCGTTAATACATACATATCCAGCTACAAGTATCCTACTTTTCTGTGCTTCTTTATCATAGACCGCTCAGGGCCCGTTTTAGATCATTAACTTATTTTTTATATAATAATAATTGATGTTTATATAATTATGTTTTATAAAAAAAATTTAAATCTTTTTAGATTCTTCCTATGATTCTTCTTGAAGAACATTGTATATACTATTTATACCAAAGCCCTTTTCAAATTATATACAAGGTTCAATTTATGTTTACTTTCAATCAATACCCTACTACCAATACCATTTTTATCCTTTTTTGAACAGTAGGTTAAGAATTTATTTGGCGAGTTGAATTTTCTCTTCAATTAAAAAAACTGATTTAATGCTTTAATTACTCCTAATTAGCACCTTTAGGAAATGCCGATGTTAAATATAATTATATTTCATGATCATGGCATTTATGCGGAATGGAACGAATCGCAAAACTACGAGCAGTACAATTGTCCCACATATAGGTAATTCTGCTTCAACATTGGATCAATTTTGTTGTAGTAAACAAGGTTGATAAGTGTTGAGTCATTTTTATAATCTTTTAATCTCTGTTATAATTGACCTCTGACTAAAGAATTAAAATAGCAGTGAGCCAGTAACTATTTCTATAATTTTTTAATCATTTCTCTCTCTTTCATATTGTAAAACTAATAGCATCTAGGTAATAATAATTAAAGCTTTCTTAGAATATATATTGTGTTGGTATAAATAAATAAACTAGACCCTAACAATCTGTATTGTCACAGAAGAATAATTTTGTGTCTTAAACTATAATAATAAATAACATTGTTTCGATTGTTTATGCGGTAACTTTGTGTCCATTGGCGTCGCGCAGAGGGGCAAAACCGGTTTCTCTTGCAAATTTACGTCAGTAAAACTTTTCCTGCATTATTAACATATTATTTCCGACATTTTGCTTGTAGGTATAGCGTATGTACAACGCATTAAAGATGTTGTTCAAATGGTGTCTTCAAAAACATGGGAACTATATTGGAAAATAAATTTTTGATGCAGTGGCGGAACTACGCTGGGGCGGCAGTGTGGGACGCACAAAGGCTAGACAAGAGCTTGAGAGGCCCCGGAGGGGCCCCAGTTTGAGTGCGAAATAAAGAAGTTAACTATTGCAACTCGGTCAGGTGTTGGCGAATCCTGAGATCGCGTTGCGTTGATTGGGTGCAAAGAAATTCCAGCGCAAGGGTGCCAGCAACCTTGCGCTGCTCTCCATAGAGCACAAACTTGCGTCATCACTAGATTTAAGAGACCTCATAAATAATTTTGTCAACTTCGAGGCTATTGGCGAATCCAAAAATGAATGCGCCCACTGCTTGAAAATATTTGAACCTACTTAAAAAGGTATTTTTTGCAGGCTTATAATTATATATAATATAATATATAATATACAGGGTGTCCACCTAGTGCGCGTAAGTCCAATATCATGGGAATTATCAACAGCAGAAACCACAACATTAAACTAAATATTATCGTTGTTACTCCCATGTCTCCTGGTAGTTTTCTCATAATTCTCATTTGCACGTGGGAATCTGTATAAATACGTGCTGCTAGCAAATAATTCCCATGAACTTCTTCTAAAGCATACGCCAGTTTTGCTAATTCTTAATTACATGTAGAGCTTTTATGATTTTTTACTTTTATTTACAAATAAATGGTAACTTTCCATAAAGACTTGTTTATTAAACTGAAATTATCTAAATTTTTCAGTTATTTTTATTTTAAGAAGTGTAAACTAATACATTTTATAAAAATAAATAGCCTTACAATATTTTTTCCGTCAAAGGAGTGCGCAAATCGGGTATTTTTCATAAAAGTGGGTTTTTTGCAAAAACTACGCAACTTAGGAATAGGGAAAGCTATTATAAAATTGTAGAGTCTACAGAAAGGCATCTAATGAAATCATAAAACACAGGGTGTTCCATTTGAAAAAGTCGAGATTTTTTAAATTTTAAACCATCAGGTTTGGCACGATTTCTGTTGCCCCCTGTATATCGCAGGTCAACTTTTGATACGTTTTTCGAAAGAGCCATCTTCACTCTACAGTTTCTGAAAAAAAATAATTTCTAGCTGTCATACAACCATAATTATGTCAACTATTAGAAGTGACGAAACATAAGAAAAAAAAATTAAAAGTCAAATATCTCGAAAACTATCAATATTTCAATAGCAGTGTTATGCACAAAGTCCCACTAGATTTTTACGTAGAATTCGATAATGCCATAAAAAATATAGGTTTCCATTTAAAAAAATGAAGTTGGTACCTGTCCAGGAAAAACTGAACACCCTGAATATGTAAATATATTTTCATTTTGTGCAGCTCGGGATATTAGACAACCCTGTAGAAAAAAAAATTAAGTTATCTCTTTTATTAACCCAGATATTGGACTTACGCGCACTAGGTGGACACCCTGTATAATAGAATTATTAATTATAAATTACACGTATTTGGGTTTGTTTAACGTAATAATTTAGTGGTGCTGGTGGTTTTTACAAAGTTAAAAACGACGTGATTAGTATTTGTATATCTTTATTTTTACATTTTAAAATGGCATTCAAAAAAAGTCAGCACAACACAAACTGCCGTGTTTATGGGTGTCATTCCACAAAACGTGTCAATAGAAGTGTTTAAGATAGAAGATAGGTAGAAGTTTGGCCCTAGTATAAGAAACTGTTTCTCACTCATTTCTCCAAAACGCATGTAACAATTTAATAACAGAGAACACTTTTATTTACACAACATAACGACTTGGTTGCAGTTTGCCTATACTTTTCTATCATTAGTCTTATAAAAACAGAATATATTTTAATTGAAACATTATTTAACAAAAAACAAGCACTAATATGGTATCACCATACAGTTTATCACACTTATTTTAGCCCAAAAGGTAAGTAAACAAAAACTAGGGTACCTGTTTCAACCCAAAAAATTCATATAATTAGCAATGAAGCACTTATGACTGCTTTTACCACTCTTTTTATCCTTTATTTCACCCTAACTAGCACATGAAGTCACTATATTTATGGCAGTTGAATGCTAAATTGCTAGATGATGTGATATGAAATGCAAAATTTTTACTCGTCTTCGTCCATATTTGTTTACAATTTGCAGCGCCCTCATCGGTAATTTGAATCGCCAATAGGAGGAATGTAATAAGTCTTTGAACTTGTCTCGGGTTTTAGGGATTTCACTTTCAGTGACACTTTTATAAACATAGTAACTGTTTCTTGGCCTTCTGTTAAGTAATTTTGGATGATTCTTTTATGTGGAGTTTAAATTTACACTATATAATCAATAATCGCCCCCATGTGTAAACCAGAATATATCCAAATGAATGAATAAATGGGAGATGGGAGCTGTAGGTATGTCACCACGATACCCGCCCATGTATATGTCCGGTAAGAGATAAAAGTAACACGTTCGTCAACAACAAAACCAAATGCGCAACGTCTGAGTCCGTCCTTGTTTAGTAGGAGTCGGATCAAATTAGTTTGAAGATTCGAACTCTGGTTTGAAGGTTTCCAAACGTTGATCGACCCTTGTCGTAAATGTTCCATTCGGCGTACCTGCGGTATGGTAAAAACTACTGCTTCCGGTCGGTCAGTTGTTTTCGTTTTGTTTGCGTGAGAACTGGAGAGGCAGCACCAAGAAACGCGCTTTGTCGCGCTACGCGGTAACCATTGATCAAGAAGATGGACAGCAGATTTAAATTATAGTTATCTTTGATACAGAGCAGGACCCTGTATTAGTGTAATCATCCATGTAATCTCTCTTGCAACTGTTACATGTTACATATATTATGTAATTAAATAAACATGCTGCTTTTTCGGTGATATGAAATTATTATTATAATAATATACAATCATATAACCGCACGTGGGTGTAACACTATTATTATTACTCATTCATTGTGTTTTAAATAGGATATGGTATCATATGATATCTCATTTGGAAGGTATTTTCTTTGTGGTGGCAGCAAAATGCCGACCTTTTCTTTAAATTAATTATTAATATTTATTTATTCAATATATACGTTATCGGTATAATTATTAAGGCCGGGAAATTGACAAAAATTGTCTAAAATACGTTGAAAACATGTCTCCGTATTATGTAATTTTGGCTTTTTGAAAGGGAATGTCAACGTTATTTCACCACGTTCCACGGAAGGTCACGTTATCATCACCGTCAATGGCGCGTTCCATTTTGTTACTTAAAAAAAAGCATTGTTCTTAAAAACAAAACGATAAAATTATTATTAGTCTCGGTGTTCTTAATGAAACACGTACCTGTATATGCCGATAATTTTTCTTTGTCGTAGGTTGTCGAATAATATTTTCCAAAAATGACCGCTGTTGCTGTGACCGGTTCATTCAACATGCAACACATTTTACACAATTGTACTAAATATAATGAAAATTTACATAATAACTATGTCCCTTCAGAGCATATTGTTTAAATCACATAAATAAGAGAAAAAATTGAGTTTCATTTGAATTTTTCCTAAACCATTAAAGTCAATTAACAACAGAGAAGATTTCATGTTGTGGACATTATTGTGTAATAGTTTCAGTAAGTTACTGCTAGATGCATTATTAATATGTATTATTTCGAACGACATTTTCCAGTGCGTAAGTTTTGTGTGAATCATAACCGTGTCAATAAGAGGTGGGTTGATGATGACGTGAGGAAATCCAGTCAGTATATTAGGGATTTGTTTTTTTTATCCAAAACCTGTGCAGATTTACTACCTTTATATTATTCAGCAAAGAAGAATCATGTTAACCTTGTTAAACAAAAGAAAAAACAATACTATCAAAATAGAGTCGAGAGTTCAGAAAATCCGGGACGTGCTGCTTGGAATTTGGTAGCAGAGCTAACCAACAGGAGAAAGCAAATAGGTAACGTGTCTCTAAAAATTGATGGGTGGGTGGTGGAGGATCCCGGTAAGGTTGCCTCCGCCTTCAATCATTATTTTGTCGATACACCTAAAGATATTATTAGTGGAAATGTTGTTGACAATAAGAGAATCATGCATGTACAAAATAGAAAAATATTAACTCATACTCTTTTTTTGGACCCATTTATTGAAGAACTACTATCATTGCTGAAAAATAAACTTAAAAACAAAAAGTCATCAGGTCCAGATGACATACCGCTGTTCTTAATTAGACGCGTTATTGATCTAATTATAGAGCCTATTACCTACCTAGTAAATTTGTCTTTTAAAACAGGGAAATTTCCTCAGTGCTTGAAACTGGGCAAGGTCACTCCTGTTTATAAGAAAAAAGATCCCCACCTTTTGGAGAATTATCGTCCAGTGACTATGTCATGTGGAATATCAAAGATTTTTGAATACGCTTTTTCATGTCGTTTATTGTCTTTTTTGGATAGATTTCAAATAATAAATAAGAACCAGTATGGTTTTAGACCTGGACAGTCAACGGCTACTGCGATACTATCTTTTTTCAATGAAGCAATCAAATATATTGAGGGGGGCGAGTGTCCTGCTGGGATCTTTTGTGATCTCAGCAGGGCATTCGACTACGCCAATCACAAGATTTTACTTGACAAGTTACATGATTGTGGCATTCGAGGACTGCCATTACAGTGGGTTGCTAGTTTCTTAAATGGTCGCCAACAATATGTTATCATTCCATCGTGTAGTAATAATTGTGTAGATAGAATATATTCAGACATTTTGTCGCTTGACATGGGTGTTCCCCAGGGTTCGGTTTTGGGACCTGTTTTCTTTATATTGTATATAAATTCAATTGAATCGGTTTTGAACAAGACATTTTTTACATTGTATGCTGACGATTTGGCTTTGATTGTTTCAGATGAGTCTGACTATGGTTTGAATGAAAAGTGTAACAAGACTTTACACTTATTGCATGACTGGTTTGGTGAACATAATCTATATTTTAATACTGGAAAAACGCAACTAATAAGATTTCATACTGCACAGAGGAGTTGTAATGAATTAAGTATTTCTGTAAATGGCACAAGGTTAGAAGATAATGACAGTTGTATCAAGTTTCTGGGTATTCATATTGATCAGTGTTTTAATTGGAAAGCTCATTGTAATAAACTTGTTTCAATCATGTCGGCAAATTATTATTTATTTAGGAATATGAAAGATGTGTTGTCCGAACATCAACTGATTAATTTGTATTACGCTCACATAGAGAGTCGATTGCGATACGGGGTTTGCTTTTGGGGTTATTCTGCCTATTCCGAATCGGTCTTCATATTACAAAAACGTATAATACGTTGCATTGCAGGTGTTGCCAGGCTACAGTCATGTAGACCTGTTTTTAGTATGTATAAAATTTTAACATTGACGTCGGATGTTTGTTTATATTTTTACAAACAAGAATAAGTTTCTTTTAAATAGTGATGTTCATAATTTTAATACAAGGTACAAAAGTGAGATAAGGGCAGCCTTCACAAAATTGAGTATAGTAAGTAAAGGTCCAAACTATTTAGGACCTAAGATATTTAACCATTTGCCTAATGAGCTGAAAGAATGTGACAAATTGATTAATTTTAAGCGAAATTTAAAATTGTATTTATTAGATAAGTGTCTCTACTCATTGTCTGAGTATTTTGTTTAGTATAGGTTATTTTCATGTTTTGACTAATGCTATACATTCTTTTGTAATGTCTGATGAGCATAATAAAATATTATTATTATTATTATTATTATTATTATTATTATAGATGACACTGCTGTCAAAAAGTAACTAAATTATTCAGGGATATTCTGTGTTTAGTGCTTTAGTGTAAATGACAGGGCTTTACTATTTTAAGGACAGTAAAAACGTATCGGAAACTGGTTTAATTATTGTTTGACAATTATAAATTTAAGAATGGGACACATCGACTGTTTCATTGAAGGCTACTAAATTTGTGACGTGTAACATAAAAATCCCTAAATTGCAGTCGACCAGTACGGTTTTTGATTAAAATGTTACAATTTGTATGGCCGATTGTATCCTCCACACTGTAATTCATCTTTTGACTGCTTTATCGGCCAGGGAGTGCAAACGCGCCCTTAGGTAATGATCAGCATATCAACGTAAGGTTTATTATAGTACATGTTGAACTATTTTTAGAAGTAAAACTGCCAGATTACTATAATATAAAAATTATATATGAATGTTGCCTGAATATGTGTATATTTTAGCCTTGAACATTCCTTATTTTCCTTTGATTATTATTAGTGAGTTTTGGTTTAAACAAATTGAATATCAAAATGTATGATGAATCCTTCGAATGTACGTCACCTGAAATCACGGAAAAAGCCGCCGAAGTGACACAGAATCTTTTGCCAAATGCGCCTAGAGAGCAATATGAAGGTGCCTACCAAAAATTCATGGAATGAAGGAAGAAAAAAAAATTGCAAAATTGCAGTAATTTTACTATTAATTACAACTTCAAATAGAGATTGTTTGTAACTTAAGATTATTATTGCCTATTATTAAAAAAATTATCATTAGCTGTTAATAATGATGTTTATTGCTAATACCATTAATAATAAGTAAATGTTTATTAAAATTAAATAATTGTTGTTTTATTATGTCAAAAAATCATCGTTTTGAAAGCAAAACTTAACCAAGAAAAAGATATACTTCCCTCTAATGTGATTTAAGTGCAACAGTAGGAAAAGTATAGTGTAAAACACGTGCGAAAAGCATTTTTCACACTCGTGAGACTTGTTGCACTGGCCTTTTGGGCTCGTTCACAAACCGTCTCACTGCGTGTGAAAAATGTCTTTTTCGACACTTGTACAATATAGTTACTATTACAACATTATTTTACAGCTCACGTGGCGCTAAGAAAATCCATTCTGAAACATTTAAACAAGACTGAAATGGACCAAAGCGTTGCACATTTTTCCGTTGTTTTCGTTTCCGTTCACACACAAATCGCGACCCTATAAAAAATTATACATTTCCGAGTGAATTTTCTCGTTCGCCTTGAATCGAACGAATTCAAAAAACCACGAAAATTAAAATTGCACATATGATTTGAGAAAATCCATTCCGAAAAATTTTAACATTACTGAAAACAGACTGAAGCTGTGCATATTTCTCCTATTCACGCACAAATCGCGACTCCATAAAGAATTATGAATTTTCGAGTGAATTTTCTCTTTCGTTTTGACTCGAACATATTCAGTAGATCAGGAAATTAAAAATGCCACACCTGGCGCTGGAAAATTCATTCGGAAAAGTTTAAACAATACTGAAAATAAACTGAAGCCCTGCAAATTTTTCCGATTCACGTACAAGTCGTGACTCTATAAAGAATTATGGATTTCCGAATGAATTTTCTCGTTTGTTTAGACTCAAACGAAATTAAAAATAGCACACTAAAAATTGAAACTTAATAACAACGGAAATATTTATTTTTTTCTACCTATTTTGCCTCCTTTTGACAGTTCTGAGACAGTCTTTTAATCAAAACTGTCTCAATTTAACATCCAAGTAAAAGGAGGAGAGTGAATTTGATTTTAATAATTTGATTTCTATAATCATGCTAAATTTTTTTGGCTATAATTATTATTGCAATGTATTTTTCTTCTGGTAAGTATAATAATACTTACATTATTATGTAAGACATATTATAGAAAAGATGTACCTATAAGAAATATTCTAATTTTTTTACTAATACAAATAAGTTAAAGTGTAACCATAATAACGGAATAAAAAAGAGAATCATGTGTAGTCAAGATTTATCAGAACTGTCAGTTTGAAATTAAACGTCACGTCAGATCGGTTTTTAATACAAGCATAATATATAAATGTCTGAAGAAATACAGTTTTAATTTGACGCCTGAAGAAAACTGGTATATGTCACTCGGAGTATAAAACTCTTATGTGTTTCGCCCAGTTTACACAGCCTTGGCGAACGCCTCGGCTGGGTAAACTTCTGGGCTCAACAAATATTGTTCGCCGTCTACTTCTAGTAACGTAATATACTATTGCCCACGGCTACTAGATAATGTATCCATTAAGCATGTGTTCCCTCGAGATTAATACTATCCATTATTCACTGCAGTGAATAATGGCCAAATTCACATAATATTTACCTACGTGCCTAAAAACATTTTATGGTAACCCATGAACAATTTGTCAAAGCATAATTTTGTTATTGATTCGAAACGTCAAAATTTGTATTTAAACTGATATTATTTACAGCCGTGAATAGGATGGTATTCTACTAGCATATATAATGTCTATATTTATTCACTTTGGTGATTTAAAACACTCACTTACGGCTCTTGTCGTAAACATCACCCTCGTGAGTAATAGCCATCATTATATGCTCGTTCAATAATATGTTTACATGATTATATACATAATCATGTACATACAATATACAGGGTGTCCAGTTAGTGTTCCCTTGGAAGATTGTACAAAAACGGCTAACTTTATAAAAAAAATTTCTTAACAAAACTTTTAATATTTCATCTTTAATACAACGTAAAATTATTTAGAATTATACAAGGTGTCACAAAAACGAGTTACACAAGAAAGTATAATTTTTTTTAATGGAACACCCTGTATATTTTTTTATTTTTGGATTCTACAGAAAATTCTAAACACATTTCATGTAGGATGTCCTATACCTATCTTCAACTGTTTTTGAAATATTGACAGGTGAATATTGACACTTTTGCAACTTTGACACCCTGTAAAATCTAAGCGGTTTGAGATCAAGCAAAACGGTTTGCACATTCCTATCTTAACTTTTCATAAGCTATCGTTTGGTACTAATTTCAGAATTATTCAAAAATTTAAAATTTTCTGAAAATTTTGAAAATTTTTGATTCCTGTATAAATTTGAAATTAGTACCAAACGATAGCTTATGAAAAGTTAAGATAGGAATGTGTTCCCAATTTTGAGAACATTTGGTTCAGTAATTTCCAAATAAAAACCAGTAATATCGATTTCTGTTATATCATTTTTTTACATACATATTACAAATTATTGTAAATTATTCAAAGCAAAACAAAAATTAAAAGTAAACAAATAACATTAAACTATCCCTAACCTAAAATAACTTAAATTAAAAAATTATGAAATAATTTAAATTAAACGTAGAGGCAGAAACAAATTTAGAAAACACGTGTTACTTCAAAAGATGTTGAAAATGACCACCATGAACCTCCTGACAAATAAATGTTCCATGGGTAAGTTCTATTATAAAGATTATGTGGTAAAAAGATTATGTTATAAAGTGATATCACTGGTATTTATTTGCAAATTACTGAACCAAATGTTCTCAAAATTGGGGGATGTTTTGAGCATAAAAATAGCTTCAAAATGAGTTATTACTCGACCCCCATTTCCATTTAAAAAAGTGTTCCTATTGCGCGCCCAGCTGTCACTTTGACATTCAGATCTGTCATTTATGTGTCAAAAAATATAGAATTTAGTCATATATTATCGTTCCAAATTTCATCCCAATCTACCCAGTGGTTCAAAAATTAGAGGGGAGGGGGGGGGGACGGACTTTATGTCCTCACTGTATGAATAATGTTAATAATTTTTTTTTTCAGGTGTCAGACCATGACCATTTGCCGCACGTGATTTGCCTCAAATGTACAGAAGAGCTAGAGGCACTGTGCAAATTTAGGGAGGTCGCCAGGAAGACGGAGGATCTGTTGAACCAGTTTCTGGTTTACACGAAGGAATTGACGGGGACGGAAGAGGTGAGTTTTTTATCAGTTAATTATATTTTCCAGTCGAGTAAATTCGACGTTGTTATTCAGCTGGTGAACTGAAAGAATTCCGAAGTTCTATTGTTTTATTAGATAGAATTGGTGTCACAGGCTTAAATTGCCAAATTTCTTGACGAACTGGTGACCTCATTCTGAGAAAGAAATTCCTATAAACGTACTTTATTGTACTTCTATCTACATTAGGGACTATTCAGAGCCATTATATTCAATATTTTTAATATATGTACAGGGCCCATTAAGAACCAGGACACCCTTCTAAAAAATTTTTGGTAAGTGCGATTCCAATGATTTTATATATATATATATATTAGCCTCCTAGATGTACTTGTTGAACCTATTATGATGGTCCAGCTGCTAATCCCCAGCCTACTACGATTTTTTTTCAATTTATTTTTTCGAAAATTACTTTAGGGATTTTTTTATTAAAAATTTGACATCGTGGAATTCTTCAGCATCACTTAAAACCCCTGTGTTCCAAATTTCATTAAATTGTATCGAAGAATAATTTTTTTATAGAGCCTTAAATGTTTCAAGTTTATTGAATTTGTGTTTCGCTTAAAAGATATAGCAGGCATTGGAAACTCTAATAATTATTGTTAATCGAAAATACTGTTCCTTTAATTACTTCACAAATTAATAATAACGTTAAAACAATAATTTACAGTATATCATATAATATATTTGCAACCCTATATCCCTAAATCCCTAAAGTAATTTAAAAAAAAATTGATTGAAAAAAGTCGTAGTAGGCTGAGGATTAGCAGCTGGACCATCGTAATAGGTTCAACAAGTACATCTAGGAAGCTAATAAGTATAACCACAGATAGGGCCTCAGATATAACAAAATACGAGAATGAAAAACATTTTTTGTAAAAGCTATTCTTATGAATAAAGTAACATTTTAATGGATAAATTACAAATTTAAAACAAAATAATCACATAACAAAAACATTTAACAAGTATTTTCTTATATTACAGTCAGTCTTTTCTTTAGGAGTTAAGGGTACAGCTTAACAATAAAGTAAACGTAAGGTATTCCTTTAAAAGATATTACAGCATTAGCATTACATAAGTTTAAAAAATAAAGAAAAGTATTTAAAAAATCTTTTCTTTTATTTCAGTTAAGATATATCAGTAGGTACCTACAGTTTGAGTAAGAATAAAATAAACGTAAGATATATTCTTTTAAAAGATAATATAAAAGATAATTTATAAATTGTTTATTGCAAGGTTTCGTATATCATTATATTTTTTATTTATATCCAATAAATCAACCCGTTTTAGCTCAAAAGGTTCTGAACCCAAAAGAAAGATTGAAGAGATTTTAAGAAAAATTAAGCATGTACGATTGAAATTCCCCAAAATACCCAAAAAATTGCCCGAAATACCCTAAGATTCCCCAAAATACCCCGAAATTCTCCGCAATTCCTTGAAATTCCCCAAAATTCCTGAATTTTTCTCGAAACTTCTCCTGCTTGTACACTAAAATACCCCAGTGATTCGCCCCTCGTACGGTTCACATGTCCTCCGATATTCTTATATGCGCACAACAAAATTTGTACATTACCCATTTGTACACATTTTTATATGTATAGATATACCAAATATATGCACCCTTGACACAACCTTTATGCGAAAGATTTGATGTCGGGTTTAATATGTTTCTCTCATAGTGAATGTTTCTAACTGGCGCATTCACCATATTCTATAATAGAAATAGAAAGATACGAACAACCTTTTGAATATTATATAGCAAAGAAATTAGAAGTTATGTGAATTAGTAACAATGACACCAAACCGTTTTAAGATAAACTGCTAGCAAAAAAAGTAACATTCTTTTGAGGTAACATAGTTCTGCTGTTGAATTTTGTACGACACTCGTGTGCTATCACATAAGTCACTTGGGAAAATTGTGACTCCATGCCTTTCCCAGCGAAACATTTCCCAGAGTATTTAAATGTAACATAACACACTAGTACCGTAAATAGCTATTATACATACACTGCTTTACAGGTAATATAA
Source organism: Pogonocherus hispidulus (assembly GCA_963924545.1). Classification (NCBI taxonomy): domain Eukaryota; kingdom Metazoa; phylum Arthropoda; class Insecta; order Coleoptera; family Cerambycidae; genus Pogonocherus; species Pogonocherus hispidulus. The sequence continues at coordinate 10,213,037 of OZ004698.1, forward strand.
CTATAACAGTCTGGTAAATACAAAGACGTAATAAAGGGATGTCTATGGGTACATATTGCCCCTCCTTTCGGGACACCATATGGCATTATTATATATGTGTAACACTTTGCGCTTTCCTTCAATACTTGGTTAATTAGACATTTTTAAAAACGTACATCACTAACCTGCCATTTCGAATTGTTTTTCCTAATACGATCTTAATTCAGGGTGTCCCAAGATAATGTGACACATTTTAATGGCTTATAACTTCTAGGCAAAATGAGATAGCGACGAGTGGTTTTCACTGGTGCTCTTAATTTTGCAAAATTTCATCATTGATACTAGTTTGTTAAAAAATTGACACTTTTTAATTTAAAATTGTGATCATTTTTTAAATGGAACACCCTGTAGATTATATTACCATTTGATAGAGACACTTTTCCCCTTTTCCAAAATGTATAGTTTGATAGAGTTGTACCAAAAAATAAAGGAGTTATTTAAATTTTTTTGGAAGATCGCATTTTATTTTTTTTTATTTATCAAAAAACCGGTAAGAACAGCAAATACACAAACAATTAACACAGACTGACAGCTGACAAACGTCAAATGTTCCTAACTTAACGCTTAATTTGGATTAAGCACTACCTTTGACTATAAACTCACTGGCACTACCAATACTTACAGGGTTTACCCATGATGTAGTGTAAAAATTCCCAGATAATTCCCTGAAGCTACGTTTTCTCGTGTCCTGCATAGAGTGGCTATTTTTGGATGTGTCATATAATGGATATTGGCATTCTATATTTTTTATAATTTCTATGATTCATCTTTACTCGACATGTTGACAAAATACAACTGCAAACGCCTACAAGACTGACATACAAGTACCTAGTGTACAGAATCCAAACCCATAAACGCGCGTACATCAACGTACGTTTATGTACTAAGACTTGTTCGTGTACGTCTGTAGGCCCCTTAATATATAATCATAATCCAGGTATAGATTTATTAATATGCAGAGAGTAGACATACTACATATTAGTATGACACACCAGAATACTTTTGGATACTAAAACAAATCGTGTTAACAACATTGTATATTTAGTTTTTTTAAATATCCATCAATTACAACTTAACATTTAACGCTTGTAGTAGTTTGTAAATAACGATTAAACCCATCGGTAAAAAAATAAATAGCTAAATAAATTATTATTATAAGCATCGCGTACTAGTCCCGTAGAGCAATAAAAATGGAAGGTGGCAGTTATGGGACGTTAAGTGCTTTAAAAAATCGTTAAATACGAAGCCGAAAATAAACTGATGATAGATTTGGGAGTGGGAAAGCAATAAATGAAGAATGATCAAAGAAACACATTCAGTTTTTTTTTAATCGATTATTTATCTTATAATTTGTCATTTATACTTTTATTGATACCTTTTATTGTCAAGTAGTTGAGTTACCTATGCAATTTCTAAACTATAGGTTGAAAAATATCGTTGAAAAATAGTCGTAGTTTTACTATTTACAAAAAAAATAAATACATAAATAATACAAAATAATAAACAAATTGGAATACTAACAGAAGGTTTTGTTTAATAATCCAGGGAAATTGAACTCTTGACTTAATAAAAAGTTTTTTATTAAATAATAGGTTTGTTCCTATTCAGTGTCAAACTGTCAGGAGTCTGCGCAGACCATATTTACCCATTCCAACATAATCATTTTCAAACTAGTCTAGTAGTAATATTTTACCGTTCCAACAAAAAAGTGACTAGGTTTCAAACAGTTTAGTGACTGTCAAATCGATTTGAAAATTATTTAGAAACTACTAGTCAGACGCATGCCTAGTGGATAGTGGATAAAATCATAGAAAATGAAACTGGCAAATCTTAACTAAACTGACAAATCTTAACTAAACTGACAAATCTTAACTGAACTGACCTAAATTCTTAGAGAAAATCAATTATTTAAATACTGTTTGAAGTGTTATAATGTTATTTTCATTATGAGTGATATTTTAAGTGAAAGCGAGAGTAATCTCTCAATATCTTCCGAAATTAATTGCCACATTTTTTTCAGATTTGAAATTTGCTGGATTCCACCTTTATTCTGGTATTTCTTATATAAATCGACCAATAAAAGTGTGACATTATATGTCCCCTGCGCCTCATTCTGTACTGACAATATAAAGAAAATAAAATGCGATCTTCCAAATAAATTATGGTCTATTGAAAAGAGGTGGTGTGTAAATTGAAATAACTCCTTTATTTTTTGGTATAACTCTATCAAACTATACATTTTCGAAAACAGGAAAACTGGTTCTATCGAATGGTAATATAATCTACAGGGTGTTCCATTTAAACAATGATCACAATAATTTTTAATTAAAAAGTGACATTTTTTCACAAACTAAACAAACTAGTACCAATGGCAAAAGAAAACTTTTTATAAAATTAAGAGCGCCAGTGAAAACCGCTCGTCGCTATCTCATTTTGCCTTGAAGTTATAAGCCTTTAAAATGTGTCACATTATCTTGGGACACTCTGTATTAAGTTTTGAAGATTATTCAGAAGAGCAAATTCCCAAAGAAAAGAGCAGGTACAAATAGTTTTGAAATCATCATCTTATGTATATTGCTATTTTAAAAACTAGAAAAATGCAGTTCTGAGGTAGTAAAAAAATAAATGCGAGTCTTATAAAAATGTATTTGTTCTAACTTTTATTTGACAGGACATTTAGTAAACACAAAACAATCAGCAAACATAATTTTTAATCCTACTTTTAGGTATTAATAACACTACTATACTAAACTTACTTCCTTAAAACAATACTTTTATAATAATCCACGCAGATAATTACGTATCGGATTGATTTTGAAAATCAAATTTTGCTAATACTTCTCGAGGAAAAAAAATTAAATAAATAAGAGTTGAAAGTAAGCACTGCTACATGTGGTACTGATTTTGTATAGGATTGTACTGCACTTGCGTCGTGAAGTTGTAGTTCTTGTACGCCGTTCCTCTTCTGTACCTCAAAAATGCTACGACGACGGCTAAAAACGTACCTATGGTAAACACGATGCTCAGGATTATCAGCACTATCCTTATCGTTTCAAAATGGCGCATGGCGTGGTGTAACAATGTCCCCGTCGACTGAAAAAAAAAATTTATTGAAAAACAGAATGATACTAATAATAATATAATGATAATAATAATAATAATAATAATAATAATAATAATAATAATAATAATAATAATAATAATAATAATAATGACTTCGAAGTAATGCACTCGGTAATGCATAATAAAAATAACTTTGGTATCAAAATATTTTTTTTATCTTTACAGATAACGACGCTATGCAAAAAAGACGCCTTTATGCCACACCCTGTATACAAGGTGTCCCATTTAAAGTAAAACACCCTTAATATCTCGAGAACAAAACGAGATATAAAAATTTACCGCAACAGGTCAAAGTTTGATTCGGGGGAGACAACTTTTGGAGCATAAGTGAAGGTTGACCTTTTCTCCCCTCTCCCCTCCCCGTTTTATTAGTACACAAAATTTCAATTTTAAAATTGTCAGATTCGTTATCGAGTAATTGACGTTTGAAGCTGCATAAAAAAATTAAGGAAAAAAATGAAATGCTATTTTGTACTCAAAATTAACAATGTAAAAACTAAGTTAAATGGTCAAAGTCTATTTCCATGCAGTAATACACACGATGCTGGAAGTTATTCTCAGTCTTAGATTAAACTATCTAATGATATACCCTTCGAAATGTAGTTTAGTCATAATATAACAAAATAACAAGGTTTATAATTGTTTTGGTGTGATTATTGAAATATGGATAGGTAGATCGCTAGGAGGGGATCAATTGAGTGGCCGGTCCGATCACCCGACTTATCCCCGCTCGATTTTTACCGATTCGATTCGACCGATTTTAAAACCATGCCATTGAATAGAGAGCAAAAATACCTTTCAAATAAGGTGCGATTCGACACCTATTCCTATTAGAAATTTTGTGTGTCCTTGGGGAGGAGGGGAGAAGGGATCAACCTTCACTTATGCTCCAAAAATTGTAATGTTATGTGTCCCCTTCTTCCCTCTCCTAGTTCTTTGGCACAAGATGAGGTATGGTATGAATGTACCATATCTATATGAGCTATCTATGGTATTCGCAATTCTATATCTAAATCTGGAAGAATATATAGTTTCCACGAAACCAAGAACGAGGTCCAAGAAATGGTTGATATGCTTAAAAGTCCGTGCATTTATCGTGGCACACTTTTGGCACAATCTTCCTTATGATTAAATATAGACCCAAAGAACATTATTTGCATATACATATACAGACATGTAGTGTTGAAACTACACGGAGGAAGTTCAAGTTCTATTATAAATCAGAAATATTGCAAATCAGGAATTTGCTGAAACCCTTAGATACTGCACAAAGAAGTACTCCAGGTTTGTTAGTTTTTAGCGGATTTCATAGCTCACATAATAAAAAAGTTAATGATGGTACGTGTTAATAATCCCAAATCTTGCCAATGTCCATAAACATTTTCGAAGGCTCGAGTTGCTGGTGATAATTTTTTTCATTCAGGATCGTTTTCAGTCATGATCGATGACAGTCACATAGAAAGTGTTTTACAGTCTTTTCGAACACAATTTTCAAAATAGCTATAAATACTCCTTAACGAAATTAGGAAACGAAAACGTTAGTTTTTGCTAATATCATCTGATTTTAACTTTGCCGACATTTGTGAGGTTTTTCGTCTGCTTAAAAGCGATAATTCCCAGTTCGCTTTGTTTTTTCCATTGTTCGATAATGGACCATAAGATAAAATAAACGTGATGTGTTTCGTCAGTGGAAATAAATAAAAAATAAAATAAATCTAAGAGCGTTTGCACATTACGCGATAGCGATACGATTTATCGTACGCTGTAATACGTTACGGCATCGCGTGGACTGTAAACAAATGATTTTAAATTAACAATTTTCACATATACGCGATATCATGTCGCACGACAAAAAGTATCGCAGCGGTATAAAAGTGTCGTGGTTACATACGATATGTTCTTGGGAAATCGCGATCACGATCGTGATCCGCGGTAGAGTTCGACTTCAGTACAAATAGAGGCAGTTTTCGAGAAACCGTGTTGAGAGTTGGCGAGATTGCGGCTAAAATAGTAAAGTGGAAATACGAAATTATCGATTTAATCGAATTAGTCGAATTGGTTTTCTTTTACTTTTGCCTTTCACCTGGGCCGGTGGCTCAGGGCTTAGCGTCTCGATCGCTCAACCCAGAGGTCGTGGGTTCTAATCCCCACTCCGCCAACAATTTTTAATTAAATTGTTTGCCCGTAGATCAAGGCTTATTGGCAGGGATGGCTTGGCAACTATCCTGCCGATGGCCTAGGATGGGAAGAATACGTCAACTTGGTGTTAATGTGAGAGATTAAAATCAGTTGATGTTTGACTTGTCCCCCTAACTAATGAGGTTTTCCAGGTTTCCCTCATTCCAGCACTGAATGGTGGTTAGGGCCTACCAACGTAAGTCGTTCCTGAGGCGCAAATGCGGCCCGCGAAATAATAATATGCCGCCCCCTCTCCCACACAAGTCTCAGACTTTCGGGCTAATCCTTGTAATTAGAATGAGGGGTAGAGATATTATTATTATTATTATTATTTGTTTTCTATGATATCTACGATGCAGTGCTAATAACAACAAAATGCCTTTTTTATTCAATGTTAACAGAATGCGTCTTTTATGTTATACCCATAATAGTCTTTTCGTTGACACTGTCGCAAATTCACTGAAACTGCCGGCAACAGCGACGAAGACATTCTATTTTGATTATTTATTTTTAAAGCAAGAAATTGGTAGTCGCGATATTTATCGTATTGTGTGAAGGTACTAGCTTGACGCGATACGATTTACAGCGTACGATAAATCGTATCGCTATCGCGTAATGTGCAAACGCTCTAAGAGTGAATTGTAGCCCGTAAGTTAGAATAGGGTTTTCGGTTTCGTTAACCCATTCGTTCCCATTGTACTCATATGAGTACAACGAACAAAATGACACAGTAGTGACATCTTTTTTAAAATTTAATAACTTCATTGAATTACAGGTATTTGCAAACAAGCATAATTTGACGTAAACGTTTAAAAATGCGATTTTTCCCATGGAGAGAATTGTTGTGTTTGAATTCGATGGCCAGTGTCCAGTTAGTGTAAATATTCTGTGACTGCTCAAAGTAAATAATTGTTTTTTGTTATTGTTTGATAAATCACTGGGTTTGATTGTTGATTATTTGGATTTATAGGACCCTAAAAAGGTAATTGTTTTTATAGGCCAATAATATTATGATTATGTAAGCACAAAATGGCTCCCTAACTTTACTGTACTCATTTGAGTACACTGGGCACTTGAGACACATTCTATTTTTTAAACAGTTAAATAATATGTAAATAATTTTGATGTTACTGATAATTTATTGATCGCCCCACAGGCCCCCGCGGTGACCTGTGGGGCGATTAAAAGTTTGTCAGAAACATCAAAATTACTTACATAATATTTTAATAATTTTATATGTGCTAAAATATGGTCCAATGATATGGTTCTAACATAATTTATTTTATTGTTAGAACCTGATAAAAATGGATCCTGATCACCTTGTGCCAATACCCTCGGTATCTTTTTATGGTAAAAGGTATGAAAGGCTTGGGGCTGCCCTAGATGATATCTGTTCCTCAAATAAAAACGTTCAAGCTGATATTGCTATAATACCACCCGATCCTGACGACCAGACTGATGAAGAGGATATAGATGAGGATTTCATTGAAGAAAATGAAGTAATGCAGTTTCCTAGGGATATCCCTGGTCAGGTTGAGGTACATTACGTAGACGAGAATGAAGATACTAGTGATGAAGAAATGGACATACCGTTATCTGTTTTGCGTCAAAATCTACAAAAGGGCTCTGCAGACATCAATCAAAAAGCTGATGGTGAACCGTTGCGAAAAAAAGCAAAACCCATTGAACCCAGATGGACTGAAAATATTATTGACATATCTTTACCATCCACGCCTGGGGCCGCTGATCGATAGGAAATAGTCAAAAGAGAATTACAGAATTGTAGCCCGATTGAAATTTTTGAAAAGATTTAGGATGACAATATTGTAGACCATATTGTACACCAAACAAACCTATATTCATCTCAAAAGAATGATCATGCTTTCTTTGTTTCTAGAGCAGACATAAAATTGTTCCTTGCAATTTTGTTATTTACTGGATATCACAAGGTTGCCCGTGAGCGTCTCTATTGGAGCCTTGATGAGGACGTTGGTGTGAGCTTTATAGCAAATTCCATGTCTAGAAATCGTTTTCAAGAGATAAAGAGGTATATTCATTTGGCCGATAATAATCATTTACAACAGGATGACAAAATGGCAAAATTGCGCCCTATGATGAATCTTCTAAAGCAAAATTTTTTGCAATGGGGTATCTTTCATGACGAGCTCTCAATAGATGAAGCAATGGTGAGATATTTTGGTCACCATCCCTCAAAAAAATTCATAAAAGGAAAGCCTACTCGTTTTGGCTATAAGGATTGGATGTTGACCAGCTCCACAGGATATTGTTATTCGTTCGATACGTACTGCGGTGCCAAAACGTCAAATCAAGATTTAGCTTCAAAACTACCCTTAGGATCTAAGGTAGTATTAGACCTCTTAGAAAACATTGCAGTCCCTTCAGACCACACTATATTTTTTGACAACTACTTTACTAGTTATGATCTTCTAAAAACACTTAGAGAAAAAGGTCAACGGGCTACAGGCACCGTTAGAGAAAATAGGACCAAAAAATGTCCATTGACAAACAACAAAATATTTAAAAAAAAAAGAATGTGGTTCTCATGAATATAGATATGATAGCGATTCTCGTGTTTTATTCGTAAGGTGGAAAGATAACAGCGTTGTCACTTTAGCAACAAATTATGACAAATTTGAACCTTTGTCCAGCGTCAAACGGTGGTCAACTGCTGCAAAGGCAAAAATTGACATTCCTCAACCATTCTTATTTCAAACTTACAATCGACATATGGGTGGTGTCGATTTACACGACCAAGCAGTGAGCAATTACCGAATCAATATTCGCGGCAAAAAATGGTGGTGGTGTCTGTTTACCCATATGGTAAATATGTCAGTTATCAACTCATGGAGATTATATCAATTAGCCTCTGCAGAAAAAATTGATTTGCTTGGATTCCAGAGACTTGCTGTAGAGATGCTGCATTACTTGAAATGCTTTGGCAAATCACAGTTTTTGAAACAAAGACCTGCTGCTCAAGTTCTTCAAACGATTAGACAACATGAAGGTGGTCACTTTCCACGCAAACTGGAAAAGCAGTTAAGGTGCATTCAGTGTCATAAAAGAGCTAGGTGGGCATAAAATGTCAAGTAACACTTTGTTTAGAACGAAACTGTTTTATAATGTATCATTCTCACTAAATTGATTTTTGTTTGTAAAAGAAACAACAAGTAGTTTCGGATAGTAGTAAGTGACCACTGTACTCATTTGAGTACATATCTATATGTAACCTTCATAATTAGACTATAACTTTTATATATCATTTTGTTAAAAATAAAGATATTAATACAATGACGTGTAATTTTTTCATATTTTCGACAAAAAGGGTCCATGGGATCTAATGGGTTAAGTTTTGTGACTGTTCAATAAGGGCTTTTTCAGACGGTGCGACTGCGATGCGATTTTCCGTTTGCGACATATCGTATTGTATTCGCGGAAAACTTTCACACAAGGCGATACAATTTCTTCTCCAACGATTTAAAAATAAAATATTGTGCGCAGTGTTGTCATTGCTCAGTTACTCTTCGCAGTTAGTGGAGTGTATTTGCAGTATGTATAATAGAAGAATTGCTACATCGAAGGCGAAGCCGAAGAAGTATTTTGACGCTTCCACGATATCGTTGCGTCATGCCGCAAACGGAAAATCGCATCGCAGTCGCACCGTCTGAAAAAGCCCTAAATATATTCTGTAAACTTAAGTTCTATTAACTTTCTTTCCACATTCGGAAACAAAACACATTTAAAAATAACATGCCCGGTTGGTGGAAATCCTCCTTTGCATGTTACAAACCAATGATGGTTAAATCTATTTAACACCACTTCATCGCATTAATCAATAATTTGATTTACATTTCGAGTAAATGTTATAAATCTAGAAATGTAGAAGTACCGTAGTTTGTTTAGAGCTACTGGCAAAGGAAATAATTTAATCTTATTTAAACGGCATCATGTTCCAATTAGGATCTATTATTGGATCAGTGCGTTACGTGCCGTAAAATAAGTCGTCTGAGTTGAAAGAACATTTCCCAAGCCTAAATAAATCTGTTTTTATATTTAAGAAAAATTCCGAAGTGCTAAATTGAAAAGTATCAAGTAATTCGCCTCTCATCTATACGTTCCAGAACTTTTAATATTCTAAACTAAGGTAAAGAAAGTATGAGACGGTGATCCAACTTGACTACTATAATTTAATTGTTATTATTTTTATTGGATGTCACGAAAACTCGTAGTGGTAAATATGCATGGACGAATGATATACGGGGTGTGTTTGAGTGCATATTTTAGCTGTAACTCATTAGCATAACGAGTAACAAAGTCCTGGTTCTTTTTTTGCGTTATTTGAAAATATTGACGAGTATACAGGGTGATTAGGTAATTTTATGTTTTATATCTTTAGGGGAATATCCCCTGTATATCACGTTTTGGGACGAGTAGATACGAAATTTTAAATTGAAAATATTTGACATTTTGAAAAATGTACAAGCGGGGTTTATAAAAATGTTTATAAATGTTTATATACAGAGTATCCAGTTTAAAATTATGTACAGGGTATTCGCGTATATTTTGACCCCTACCTACAGGGGTTATTAAGAAAGTTAGAAAAAAAGTTTAAATACAAAAGTTGTTTGGTTTTTCACGTATTATCTTTTGGCTAGGTCGAAAAAAAATTACACGTCGTAAATTTGAGGAAACCAATTGAACATAATATTTTTAAATGGGACACCCTGCATAATTTTAGACGCTTGGGGAAAAAGTTTTTCTCTGATTTCAAAAATATATATTTTGTTGACATTTGCACTGACAGTTTTCGAAATATTTAATATTTAATGTTTACAATAAATTATAAAAAAAATATTAATAAATGAAAATATTAGAAAATGTTTAAATAACTAAGGAGGTTACATCGAAAGGCGTTAAATATTTTTTTTTACTATTGGTTTCTAGTGTTAAATATTTTTAGTTCTTTGTATTTTTTGTATTTTTTTATGGTACTCGCTGTCGAATATTTCGGAAACTGTCAGTGCAAATGTCAACAAAATATATATTTTTGAAATCAGGAAAAAATGTTTCCCCAAGCGTGTAAAATTATACAGGGTATCCCATTTAAAAATATTATGTTCAATTGGTTTTTCCAAGTTTACGACATGCAATTTTTTCGACCTACCTAAAAGATAATAAGTGAAAAACCAAACAACTTTTGTATTTTAATTTTTTTTTCTAACTTTCTTAATAACCCCTGTAGGTAGAGGTCAAAATATACGCGAATACCCTGTACATGGGGATATTGGAAACCGTTGGAGATACAAGGTCGGTTAAATGGAAGAAAAGTTGCGTATTGGTCTGCTCAAAAATAATCCGAGTCAATAATATTTTAAATCGATACCGTTCCGTTGACACAGGGTGAAAACCAAAAAAGTGCATTTTCGAAAAACCCCAATATTTTACTTATTACAAGAGACACTGTCAAACCCTCCCCCTCCTCTTGCCGCTAACCTCAAAATTTCAGGTTAGGGGTAAGAGGTGAGGGGTAATATTGTGATTGGTTTTCACCCTGTATCAACGGAACGGTATCAATTTAAAATATCATTGATCCGGTTTATTTTTGTTCAAATTAATACGCAACTTTTCTTCCATTTAACCGACTTTGTATCTTCAACGGTTTCCAATATACCCATGTACATCATTTTAAACTGTACACCCTGTATATGTATATACATATGAATGTTTATATATTAAAGACATTGTGCTACTGTAACTTATGACTTAGGGCCAATTTCATATCAAATTTTAAGGAACTTTAACTAAAGTTGTCTTTAAATACCCTGAATACTATACTATTATTGAGAGAATTGTATCCAAGGTATTAAAAAGTAACGATAGTTAAAGCTCCTTTAAATTTGATTATGAAACCGGCCCTTATATATGAAGAGGTTCTTAGATGAAAATAAGTTTGTAGTAACGCCTTCTGCTCTAATATTTAAAGATAGAATAAACTTTTTGAGTAAAAATATTGTGTACATACCTACTACAATTTGAGGATACTCAAAATAAATCTAAAGGTGCATTTAAATCAGAGCGAACAGAAGCGAGCGAACGAATTCGTTCGTTGCTTAGGCTTGTTCGCTTCTGTTCGCTCTAATTTAAATGCACCTTAATGCTCGGACGAACACGAAGAATAGGATATGCTTCCTCTAGTATATTTTCTACTTTACTTACCTACTACTACCACTACTTACCTTCAAATCGCAAATATCCTCACTCAGAGAGTACACCTGCGTGCTTCTGTCGGTCCTGGGGTCCACGCAAACTGGACCATCCAGTGTCGTGGTGATCTCCTTGTTCAAATCTCTGCTGATGTTGAACAGGTTGCAGTCGCACACCAGCAGGTTAGCCTCCAGTTCGAACACCCTCAGGTTGGACCACTGGAGGAGTTTGTAGTCCAGCTCCATCAGGGAGTTGTTGGTGAGGTAGAGCTGGAATGTGAAGCCACTTTATGAAATGGAATTATATACAGGTGACGATTTAAGTGTATTCCAAATTCTCCAATTTTATTTTAAGTACATTCTTATTTTCAAAATTAGTATGTCCCAAATTGGACATATCGGCTTTAAGGATTTATTTTGTAAAATTCTGTTCTCATTTTTCTACTGGCAAATTTGACATTATACCAGTTCTCTAGGACCTAATGTGCGATACAATGTGTAGTTTAGGACTATTCTTTTTACATAATAAGGTTATTCCTTTGCATACCTATAGGTTATAAAGGACATGGAAAATAAAAACTTCATCGATTCATAATAATTGGATAATTTCAATAATATCTTGGTAATTTTTTTTGTGACTGAACAACTTGATTTAAATATGTAAATAAACAATATCTTTTCTCGCCTCTGAAACCACATATAAAGGATACGAAAGTACAAGAGTTCGGTGGTCCGGCACAATAAGAAACAAGAGGATAAACTCTTGTGTAAGGCAGTTCGATGGAGATGTAAAATAAATAGAAGCCACACTTTCGATAGTGATGTATTTTATGTACGCCCCCAAGCCAAGCATGTGTACACTCCCCTCTCCCCCATACCTATTTCAATTCGCAGTCTGTGCAGCTGGAAAACCCCTTTTTCTTACTTTTAAGTTGTTTTGTACCATTATGCTTTTGTACGCTGGACAGGATTTAGTATTAAGTATGGCATTCCAACTTTAAATTTTTTTTTGTAAAGTCGTCATCCAAAGATCTAATGTATTGGATTTTGCAATATTCGTATGGATGCATATATTTGACCAAAATGTACTTTATCAGCACCACGGTATTTTCGGAATTTTTATGCCCATACCCGCGATAATGAAACCATATGGCCATAATCCGTTTCAGCCATATATGGCTGAAACGGATTATTTTAGTTTGTTTGCGCCATAATATAAAACTGTTGGATGATTGGAAAACATATCTTATAATTTAGAAATTTAATAAGATATAGGTAGGTACCTCAAATGGAATTTCCTAAATCTATTTTTGGTTATTAACCAGATCCAGATTTCTCTCAAATCAAGATGAATCACCTACATATTTGCTGTAATGTTAATTAGGAGGGAATTCCACTTTATGTAGCAATGATTGATAGATAAATTTGATTTTGGTAACCCGTTTACATATAAATTATTTTTAATAATTTACTGCAACCACTGAAATTCCATCACCACTGTCTTAAGTAATGGGTTCCAAGCATATTTAACTATAATGGTAATTAATATCCTTAGGATTTTGTATTGGAAAAAGTGAAAGCAGACATACGAACTCCGTGTTCTTGTACATATTACGATCATCATCGATAGGATATTCGATGTCGACAGAAATAGAAGTGGCGAGTGAGGAATTTGGTGACTAGAATTTAAATATAGGATCCTTATATGAAGACCCACATTTTTATAAAAAATAAATATACATAACTGCCATTTGAGTGCACTTATTCCTGGGGGTCATTATCCAGGATGTTACAGAAAAATTTCATCCTGGGCTATCTGTCAAAGGATTGGTTTCCATGGAAAGTGCTCGGACAGGTCGATTTTTATTTGAAGGACACATTTTTATACAGGGTGTCCCAAAAAATAAAGGCTTATTACAACTTGTATTTTTTAAATGGAACATCCTGTATATTTTTAGCCCTAATATAGTGCAGGAGATATACATAAAAGAGTGTTCATAAGAATAATGAGTTAAAAAGAGACTATAGATTCGTTACTAGGCTACAAACACTACAAAGTCACACTGCTTTTATGGGAACATTGGTAACAATTTATGGTCATATATATCCTATAAACCCTATATCAATATATTCGTGAGAGGACGTTCTATCCAAGTCTGTAAAAATATACAGATTGTTCTATTTAAAAAAAAAAAACATAAGTTGTGGTAAACCATTCCTTTTTGGGATACCCTGTATCCATGTCAATTTACATGATTACATTATACATTATTCAAGTAAAAATCGACCTGTCCGAACATTTTTCGTTTTCTCACCCTATAGAATACGTAGAATATCGATGATTTAGGAGTACGTCATGCTTTCCTAATTTCCAGTCTCAATCTGTCACATCTCAGTTTAGTTTGTAGCAAAACAGTAATATATTGGTAGTGTCTATTTTGTTGTGTTTATTTCTGCCTGTGTTTTGTGTGTATATGGATATCGTAGGCAAATGGTAAAATAATCCATCTTATGAGACTCTCGGCAGGTGTTTTTTATTACCTATCTTTCTATTTTTCTGGCCTAGATTTATTCAGATTTAAGTTAATCTAAGGTTAAGTCAAATTGGGTTCACATTCACTAAAACTGAAAAGTTATTTACACCGTAAAATATAACTTTATTTTAATAAAAATATACTTTTTATATTATTACTGTTCTTATTGGAGGGATTGGTTATAAGGTTTTTGTTAATCATTAAATCTATCAGATTTTCGTCAGATTTTTCAACTATTTATTAAAGGCCGAATCAATCAACCATTATAGTTACTGTTGGTTCCAATTCAGTCAAATACTTTTTAAACCAAAACTCAGGTGTTTTTTTATCCTGACAAGGGCCTTTGGCAAAAATAAAATTAGCGTGATCGAGTCTGAGTCTACATCGTTATCACGTTATTAAGACAACAGCAACGGTCACCAAGTCACCACAGGCTAACTCATTTAGTTGTTCTTTGGTGGGACTGCACTTCGTCAGTGATAGATTAACTGGGCAAATCTCTTCCTATTTACTCGAAAATACATACCTATCAAAATTAATATCCAATGCATTTACACATTATGTAAGTAAATGCTGTTGTTATCTTTTAATAATTCTGAATGTATTAGACCGGCAGTTAGTGACAGATTTTTTGTTGTGATTTTAGTCAGTTTGCCTTTCAGAGGGTATTATAATGAGTATATTCTCATTCCTATAGCCGTCCCGGGTTCTTCATATATAAAAGTGAGTTTTAATTTTTTGTTCGCAAATTATGCGTTTTAGTACCATTTTTTTACGATAAAATACATGCCAGTCAGTCTGCCATGTATTTTAAAATGAAGTTCAACACATAAAGGTCCTCGGAAAACTACCGGCATACCGTTCGCGTTGATCCAAAGTGGTCCAAAAGGCTGTTATGGTTACCCGTGAACTTTTATTTGAATAAAGAATTTTTCCGATTTTCCGAACAGGTTGCTAATGATAAGTATACAACTTTTTGTTATAAAACTGCTGCAAAATAAGATGACATACCGTTTGCGTATGCTCAAGTACATACGCACAAATTAACTCCCTTTTCTATATGAAGAACCCAGTATAACTCTTTGATTCATTCAATTTCGTCATGAGAATATAGGCAATATAATATATAATACCCTCTGAAATGCATGCTGACTAAAATCACAACCAAAAATCTGTCACTAACTCCCGGTCTATATAGTAAGTAGTCGTAGAAGCAGTAAGATGAATCTTTTAATGTGGTACTTTATTAATACGTCTGTAAATCAATTTATATTGTAATCTACTTACCTCTTGTAGAGTTTGATTAATTCCAAAGGCTTCTCTGTCTATCGACATTAAATTAACGTTGTCGCGGAGCGATAATTTCCTCAAATTCGGCAAATTAATGAAAGTGTCCACGTAGATGGTCCTCAGCCTTGGTAAATTATCTAAATATAGGTCCGTCACGCTGGTTACACCTACAAATAAAAGTGAAAGACTACTTGAAAAAATTAAAGGGTTATGTAGCACTATTATAATAAAATAGATTGTAATGCCGTGTATGTGGGTCAAACCGGTAGAAGTATTGAAACTAGAGTAGAAGAACATAAAAAATCTATACTAAATAACGTAAAAAAAAATCAGGCTTATCGACGCATTGTATAGAAAACAATCATTTTATAGATCTGGAAAATGTAAAGGTCCTGCATTGGGAAAAGAAAGAAAAGCGCTTAGATCCGTTAGAGCAATTAGAAATTAAAAAATCTTTAATTAGAAATCCTTATACTACGAATGATCAGATATATACGATATCAGGTATATGATCACTTTCGCCCTTAGAAAAGGTATTAAAAATTCGGGCTTTACCAGATTGGGAGGATCAATCGGGGTGGGTAAATAGATAAATAACTAAAATGCGCTTGGAAATATTTAGTAATAGTAATAGACATTTACTCTATTGAGAAAGGCCTAACAAGCCGAAATACTAGTATATAGTGTTGTCTATATTTTTCTTGAAACATCTAAATGTAAACTGTATTTTTTCAAAACAATTATTATCACGATGTTGCATAAAGAACCATACGCTTCCAGTATCAACTTTATTAATGAAATTAGCCAAAACTCCGAAGCTTTCAGAGATAGGTAGAGGTAACTCTTATATCAGTCGGTTCAGAATTGTTCTGGGTATGCCTTTTGATAAAAGAAAATGATAAAGTGGATACTCGAAGCGGATGGTTCTTTATGAAACATCGTGGAAATAATTGTTTTGAAAAAAACATTGATCTCATTTAGATCTTCCTAATCAGAAAAATGTAAAGGTACTGCATCGTGAAAAGAAATGAAAGCGCTTAGATCTGTTAGAGCAATTAGAAATTAAAAAATCTTTAATTAGAAATACTTATACTACGAATGATCAGATATATACGATATCAGGTATATGATCACTTTCGCCCTTCTTAGAAAAGGTACTAAAAATTCGGGCTTTACCAGATTGGGAGGATCAATCGGGGTGGGTAAATAGATAAATAACTAAAATGCGCTTGGAAATATTTAGTAATAGTAATAGACATTTACTCTATTGAGAAAGGCCTAACAAGCCGAAATACTAGTATATAGTGTTGTCGATATTTTTCTTGAAACATCTAAATGTAAACTGTATTTTTTCAAAACAATTATCATCACGATGTTGCATAAAGAACCATACGCTTCCAGTATCAACTTTATTAATGAAATTAGCCAAAACTCCGAAGCTTTCAGAGACAGGTAGAGGTAACTCTTATATCAGTCGGTTCAGAATTGTTCTGGGTATGCCTTTTGATAAAAGAAAATGATAAAGTGGACACTCGAAGCGGATGGTTCTTTATGAAACATCGTGGAAATAATTGTTTTGAAAAAAACATTGATCTCATTTAGATCTTCCTAATCAGAAAAATGTAAAGGTACTGCATCGTGAAAAGAAAGGAAAGCGCTTAGATCTGTTAGAGCAATTAGAAATTAAAAAATCTTTAATTAGAAATACTTATACTACGAATGATCAGATATATACGATATCAGGCATATGATCACTTTCGCCCTTCTTAGAAAAGGTACTAAAAATTCGGGCTTTACCAGATTGGGAGGATCAATCGGGGTGGGTAAATAGATAAATAACTAAAATGCGCTTGGAAATATTTAGTAATAGTAATAGACATTTACTCTATTGAGAAAGGCCTAACAAGCCTAAATACTAGTATATAGTGTTGTCTATATTTTTCTTGAAACATCTAAATGTAAACTGTATTTTTTCAAAACAATTATTATCACGATGTTGCATAAAGAACCATACGCTTCCAGTATCAACTTTATTAATGAAATTAGCCAAAACTCCGAAGCTTTCAGAGATAGGTAGAGGTAACTCTTATATCAGTCGGTTCAGAATTGTTCTGGGTATGCCTTGTGATAAAAGAAAATGATAAAGTGGACACTCGAAGCGGATGGTTCTTTATGAAACATCGTGGAAATAATTGTTTTGAAAAAAACATTGATCTCATTTAGATCTTCCTAATCAGAAAAATGTAAAGGTACTGCATCGTGAAAAGAAAGGAAAGCGCTTAGATCTGTTAGAGCAATTATAAATTAAAAAATCTTTAATTATAAATCCTTGTACTACGAATGATCAGATAAATTTTACACTCTCGTCCCTCCTAGAAAAGGTACTAAAAACTCGGGCTTTACCAGATGGTAGGGTCAATCGGGGGTAGGTGCTCTTAAACAAACAAATAACGAAAGCGCGCTTGGAAACGTTTAGAAATAGACATTTACTTTATTGAAAAAGGCCTAATAAGCCGAAATACTAGTATATAGAGTGTTTTCTATATATTTCTTGGAACATCTAAATGAAATCAATATTTTTTTCAAAACAATTATAAAAGAAAATGAGTTTCAGTACTTTCAAAATTGTTCGGAAAGCCCAGTTCCTAATCTAGGTATATGTCATTCAAAAATGAAACATCAATT
Organism: Pogonocherus hispidulus; assembly: GCA_963924545.1. Lineage (NCBI taxonomy): Eukaryota > Metazoa > Arthropoda > Insecta > Coleoptera > Cerambycidae > Pogonocherus > Pogonocherus hispidulus. The sequence goes on from OZ004698.1 coordinate 10,231,107, forward strand.
CTCAATTGTTCAAGATAATATGTGTAACTTTAAAGATAGCAATTAATAAAGGTTTTCAAAGGTGAATTTAGGCACATAAATTTAACTTCAAATTACAAGGAGAATTAAAAATACACATTGAGTTCTATTTAAAATAACATAGTGTTGATTAACTTCCTGCATAACCAAAAAAAGAAAAGCTTGTAAATATTTTAGTTTTGTTGGCGTCACTGACGTTAATATCCAACAAGATTTTTTTTTATCTTCATTTTCTATACTTATATCGAGTTGGTTTTCGGCGGGATACCCTGTATTTTAATATATTGTAGATATGTGTAAAATCACAATACATCTTTTACATGTGCAGGCTGTATTCACTTTTTCATTAATCCCCCTTGATGCGTCACTTCTAGGGCTTATTATGAATAATTATAACTTTTGTTTTGAAATTTAAATTAATTTGTCTCACACATTCGGACGTCCAGTACAGTCACCACCTTAATTATGTTATATAAATAACCCAATATTAAAATCGTTAAAAAAAGTTATATAACTGGTTTCTCTGCTTTAATTAAGTCTTCGGATATTTATTGTGCCATTAATATTATTAATATGCAAATTTGGACAAATATTTTGGCTTCAGCTTAATCACCATTTAAACTATTAATGTGTAAATGCCCTGGAAAAAAATAAACTCTAAATTATGTTAACCAGTAACCAGGATATACAGTGTAACTCGTAAGTTTGCAACCAACGGCATGCTCTAAGTTGATGTTTGTGGTTTATACAATTAGGCAATGGAAAAATTTTATATTGGCGATTTGTCAGGAAATCCTGTTCTTGATACAACGTCATATAAACTCTAGTGGAACTCTTTAACATGATAGCGATAAATATCTTTGTTTAGAAAAGTAAGTAGAGGTGCAAACAATTTAAATGAAATATGGAAGACGGTCGCTAGTTCTACAGGGTGTTAGTTAAACATGCGGCAAAAATTCAAGAGGTTATTCCTTGGACTATTCTAAGGATATTTATCCTTATCCTTATCCTTTGATGATTTTTGAAAAAGCGCTTTGTTGCGAAGATATAGGGCGAAAATAATTTTCAACAAATAACAATTTATTACTAAAAATTTACATGTAACATTTCTGAACCTACAAGAATTGGTCAAAATGGCTACCTCCAGCTCGGATGCAACCATCCAATCTTCTCCTCATAGACTCCCGAACTCTTTCAAAAACACCAGGGTCGTTTCTTATTGAGTTACACCCAGCAATTATCCGATCTCTTAAATCGTCCACATCTTCTACTGGCCTAGTATAAACTAATAACTTTAGATGGCCCCATAGGAAATAATCCAGGGGGTTTAAGTCCGGGGATCGAGCAGGCCATACGTGAGGTCCACCTCGACCAATCCAGCGATCTCCGTATGTTGCTGTTAAAAACTCTCGAGCAACTACACTAAAATGACGTGGTGCACCATCATGCAAAAACCACATTGCCTGTCTTGTAGCCAATGGTTGTTCCAAAAAGTTGTGGATACTTCGCCGGTAAGTCTTCCTGGTAGAAATACCGGTCCAATTAGCCAGTCACCCACAATTCCAACCCAAACGTTTAATGAGAACTGATGTTGAAACCGATCTTCACAAATCTCATGTGGATTTTCGTCAGCCCACACATGGTTGTTGTGGAAATTTCTTATTGCATTTCGCGAGAAACTGGCTTCATCGGTAAAAAGAATCAGCGTAAGTTGTTGAGGGATTTCAACCAATGTGTGCAAAAGCCATTGACAAAATGCAATACGTGGAGCAAAATCCGCAGGAAGAAGTGCCTGAACGCGTTGAATGTGGTATGGGTACAACAAATTATCTCTCAGAATTTTCCAAACAGTCCAATTACTTACATTCAAAGTATTTGCAATTCTTCGCGTAGACGTACCTGGATCTTCTTCTATCATGTCCAGCACATTCTCTTCTACGTCTACCGTTCGTACAGTCCTTGGCCTTCCTGGTCCTCCACTTCGCTTCAATGTTTCCGTTTCTCGAAGACGTTGATGAATACTTTGAAATATTTTTCTATCGGGAGCAATGTGGTTAGGAAATCGTTCAATGTACAGTCGCCTAGCTTCTAATGCATTGCCATCAGCAAGTCCATAAATAAAATGCATGTCAGCCATCTCGGCATTCGTATAGCGAGCCATGATAGAGGACTTCACTAACAACCGTTTACACGTCAACTAGCCAAATATCAATCAATTTTAACAAATGCGATACATACAAACTACAAAAACACAACATACAAAAACATACAAAATAATCACTCCCAAGTATCACGGGATGTTGGTAAGAAAAAACGACTCCTTTTTCTTACATGTCTTTTACTTGATACGTCCAGTGTAGTGCGTCATACTTTTATTTCACCTACATTAGTAATGTGAAAAATACCAAAATTGGATTTGTTGAAAATTTTTTTCGCCCTATATCTTCGCAACAAAGCGCTTTTTCAAAAATCGTCAAAGGATAAAATATCCTTAGAATACTCCAAGGAATAACCTCTTGAATTTTTGCCGCATGTTTAACTAACACCCTGTATAGAGTTCCACCCCATGAAGCATAAGAACAGCACCTGTAATCTTTCTAAAAATAAGTAAAATCGTAGAAGGTAAAAATATTTAAGTGAACAGTTAAAGGGCTGGCATAGAAAAGCGTACAGAGGGGTCGGTAATTTGATAAGCCTGATAAAAAATGTACATACTTTAATGTGCCGTATTCGCAAAAAAATATTTCATTAAATAAGGAATTGTTTACGATCACCAAGTCAATATGGCGATTGTGTTGACTCACCTAAAAAGCTTTGGTCTCTTAATTCGAATATGTAGTTGTCGCTGAGGTCCAAGACTTTCAAGTGTTTCCCGAGATAGTCCAAAGTTTCGGGTACGAAATCCAAACGGTTGGAACTCAAATTAAGCTCCACCAGATTATTTAAACTTTTTATCGCATCTCCTACAAGTTCGGTCAGGTCGTTGTGTGCCAAATTTAGTACCTAAAACGAAATAATTCTAGACACATGCAGCTGTGTGGCAAAGATTGTTTCAGATTTTGTTTGGTAGGCGGTATATGACTAAATACTGTTAATTAAGTTCATATTTCATTTGACGGATCTTAAAACATGTATAGCTCGAGAATAATAATAATAATATCTAATATACATGGACCATGGACGATATAAAATGTATACTTCCACATCGGCTCAGATGCAACGATTATTGAACCTAACTAAAATTGCATCCAAAGATATATGGTTTGGTTTAAATAAATGTAATGCCATACAATGTGGAAAGTGGGGTAAAGAACAAATCGGCGATTACTCTAAATAACGAAAAAATGTAACAAATGAAGCACATGAACAATATAAATATCTAGGATTTTATCAAAATCAAATAATACACAAATAAATAATAAAACGAGACTTACAGGAAGGAGAACTCAAGGAGTGATTGAATCTACCTACTATTTAAATCAAAACTTCACTGTAGAAACCTCTTTAAACCTATTAATACATTTACTGTCCCTATAGTAACATATTCATTTGGTATGATCAAATAGTCAACAACGGATTTAGAAAACATAAATATACTAACAAGAACGCAGTATAGAACATTGAACCTGTTATTCTATCCAGTTTGTATGCATAGCTTAGAATTAAGATTGGATTCAAACCTCGCTTTGATACTCCACTGGTGCTTGGTAAGTAGGCAGTCATAACAGACTGATAGACCTCTGAATCTCACAATATACAAGTCATTCTTGAGGAATCTGTTAGTCTTTATTGACCTAGAATCATTCCGTTCATTACGAGTATCAAAAATGCAAATATAATAGAAGCGACCATAGATACCACAGAAGAATATTCATATAGGTTTATTTTTCTTGCTAGATACCTACTTAGAATTATCAACAAGTTCTTGTAAAAAGGCACTAAAACAAACTAAGAGCAGATCTTCTATCCAGGGTTGAAGGATGTAAAAGTTATTCTGGACTTGCTGAAATATGGAATTGTTGATAGACAAAGAAAACACATTTTGCTGAGAGAGGCAGTTAAAATTGAATGTTTTGTCAAGAGATTAGAGTTTCAAATTCACAATATTATTTGCTGACGCCAAAAACTCCAAGTAAACCTCCATAAGAGCAAAGTCGGGTCAAATTTGACCACCTTGTCTAAAAAGACCCATCCTCTTGCTCTTAAGGGGCTTTTACATGTAGTTGTTGTGCAGTCCCGACCAATCAGATTACAGTTTTCAGACCACACCCCACGGCCAATCAGCCTGCAGAGAAAAAGGTATTTGCAAACAGGTATGAAACAAAAATCAGGTATGAAAACAGAAAGCAGGTATATTTGCAAACAGGTATGGAACAGAAAACAGGTATGAAAACAAAAACCGGTGTGAAAACAGAAAACAGGTACTTGCATCCATTGGCCCTGAGGTGGGGCCTGAAAGCTGTAATCTGATTGGTCGGGGACTGCACCACAACTACATGTAAAAGCCCAATAAGAGCAAGAGGCCTTTTTCGTCAAGTTGACCAAATTTAACCCGAATGGGGGTTTACATGGAGTTTTTGGCGCCGTTCGCCTACAGTATATTTATTAACACCCTGTAGAAAACAGTTATAATTACAAGCTTACCCGTAAATTTGAAAGTGTGGACAAAGCCATTTGCGTATTCGGATCCAAGGCTACAAAGTCGTTTCCCTCCAAATTCAGTTCCTCGAGGGAGGGCATGCTTTCGAAGAATTTTCGGGGTAGGCTGTGGATTTGGTTGTACGCCAAGTTCAAGGTTTTCACCGCTATTGGGCAGTAGACGCTCTTGTTGTAATGGCCTTTGAAGTCTTCACCGTCGATTTCTTCAGCTGTAAGTTAGAGAATGATTAGAGGTGTGGCGTAAAATAAGGGTGAAGATTGCATTGGATTGGATTGGATAATTATAGCTTAATAAACGGACGTCCAAGGAGTTACCTCCTCCAATCTAGAGGAAGTCTAATCCACTTCTGTTTTGGATAATATCCAAGACAGAACAATACTCTGTAAGATGTTGTAGGCACTACTATATTTATTGATTACCTTCAGCTTTGACTATACGTACAGTGACGAGTAACCATATTTTTTTTTAAATATACAGGGTGCTTCAAATTCGATGCAATACATGGGGATCTCAGAAACGGTAAGAGATACGAAGTCTGTTAAATGGAGGCAAAGTTGTGTATTCAGGGCGGCAACATAATGGTGAAAAGAGATCAAGGCTAACTTGATTAGTTTTCGAAATATTTTGAAAAAACCGAAAATTTCGATTAGGCGGGCCTATTTGATGAGGTATTCAAAAATAAAGAGCACTTTTCTATAGCAACTTTTTGCCCTTTTTCGAATGGTGTTAGTGAATTTTCCGAAAAACGTTTCGTTTCCCAGAAACCAACATCAACTTAATTTTTTTAAATACGGACCTGGAATTTTTTTCAATTTTTTGGAATCATTTTTGTAACTTGATAGAATGCCACCATAAAAGGAACCAGATTTAAACGTTTTGTCTAAGAAAAATCCATCATTAGTATTTTTGTTTCGACTTTTGTTAATTCTAGATATTGAATAATATTTTTGAGGTTTCATTTTTATTTACGATAAATAAACAAAAGTTAATAATAAAACAACGAATTAACAACTATAAACTTTGATGTAATTGAATAAACAATGAATAAAACAACAAAATATGTTAAAACTATAAAAACCTAAAGCAGATGTTGAAATATTCCTCCGTCATTATTCATGCAGAGGCGTATTCGTCTTTTTGAGTTTTGAATAGATCTTTCGATTTCCCTTGCAGGTATTGCATTCAGAACACGAATAGTAGCATTTCTCAAATCCTCAATGTTATTATATTGATTCTTATATAAAACATTTTTAGTTCGTCCCCATAAGAAATAATCTAATGGGGATAAATCAGGAGCTCTTGCTGGCCATTCTATAGCACCATGATTTCCAATCTATCCGTTTGGAAATGTTTCATTTAAGTAGTTGCCCACAATTCCTGAATTATGAGGAAATTTAAATAAAATTAAAAAATTCTAGTTGGTGATTGTACAGCAGCAAAATGGACGACATATCGAACATTTGGGTTATCCACTGTTGGACATAAGAAATCCCATTGTTTAAGCAATTGAATTTCTTTCACATCCTGTTATTAACTTAATTGGTTAAAAATACATAATAAGCTGAAATATATTCCTTACTTTATGATAACCTTGTATGTTGCAACAGTTTCTTGGATTCCAAAATAATGTTTCCATGCAAAATGTAGAAACAATGTTAAGGCGTCTCTAGAGCAGAAGTGTTATTTATTTAGATTTTTGAAATGTGATTTTAACTTAATTTTAAATTTTAAATATAAATCCATGATGTTGATTGGTCCCATCAGTGGCGGCGCGTGAACATTAATTGTATGTGTTCTGCTTAGGGTTGTCACATTGGTCGAATTCACTTCCGGGACATTAAGTCTGGCCGGAGCCGCTAAATTTTTAAAATTTTCAAGGTCACGCGTTTTCGTGGCACTTCTGAACTTCAACCGGCAATTTCAATCGGGACCGTACAACTAATTCCCGATACAACAATCACAGAAAATCCCGCCCATGCCCATGTGGCAATCCTATATAGTTCTACCTGTTCATTGTGTTTCCTTATATTATCCCAATCAATATGCAGAATCTAACTGACTTCTTATGTTTATTTTATCTAATAGGGCCAAGTTAACCTAGTCATTTGACAAATGATTTTTTGTTATTTCATGTCTCTTGATGCTCTGACTTAAATGACCTAAATCTGTCACGCCGTATATTATATTGCCCATGCTTTATCCCCACCGAAAAGTAAGCACGGAAAACAAAAGAGTGCATTTTGTATATCACACCCGCACATCCACTGTTTTTGTGTATACATGATTGTTAAATTGTTTTTTGTAACTTTTACTTGGGCTTGTTTCCACTAACTTCAATATTTAATTGTGGTGCTGGCTTACCCAATTCTTTTATTTTCAGTTTATCCCCATAAGGCAGAGAACCAAATAAAGTTTTTTGTAAAAACGAAACCCTATCCATTTTAGTAACTAGGTATAATATCCGTGGACGCCTAAACGAAAATATTTACCCGTGCCTGTGAATTTACTGCAGTGGCTGTTGTTGTTGCAGCCACATAAGCCCGTATGTTCGTGTACTGGGTCACGTGCCTGATTAGCCAATAAAAACAAAGAACGCATCTAACTGTTCGCTGTGCACACATTTTGTATATCAGGTTGCGGTTGAATATATTAAGGGGCTAGCTCCCGTCGTAATAAATAATAATATAAGCTCCTAGATTTATTTTAGCACGATTTGGATTCTTTAAATTTAAAATATTTTGTATTTTGTTGATATTTAATATGCTTAAAAGCTTAAATACATAAAATTTTATGTGTTCTGCATCTCCGCAGCTCTTATGGTAAAACCGCCACTGGGTTCCATATGTTTGTACCAGCAGAGCTTCTTTATATAGCTTTATATAGAATTGGTCTTATATCGAATTATCCGGGCTCCTCTACTACGATTAATTGATGCTAAAAAGCTACATTAATTCTAGATCTTATATAATAACCTCCTCTAGGTGTTCCTCTAAAATTGGCGGAACATAAATTATAACTGTACCATTTAGTATGACTTCTCACTTCTTAATAACTTACTTGTTAACAAGTTGTAACTCAAATCTATATATTCCACATTGTTAACCTCCTTAAAGACTCCAGGGTCCAAATACTTTATATTGCAATGATCAAACACCAGCCTGACTGTCTGATTACTAGGCGGAAGGATCCCCAAAGTAGTTATGTTGTTGTTACTGAAAGTAGCTACTAGAGTCTTGTTGTGCTCTGGCCAGTTGGCTAAGACGTTTCTGAAATCTTGGTCCGAACAATCGAGGACGAATTCATCTTGGTCGCTGCATTTGCATTTCTGGCATAAGTTTTTCGTGTTTTCGTAGTCTTCGTCGGCCAGGATCGAGTATATCAGAAAGATGCATATCTGAAAAAGGAATCTAGTTGAGTTACATGAATCATAGGCCAGTCACCGTAAACATAAAAATCGCGTTAGGTCGCAAAAAATTGCAGGGTTCTGATTTTTTGGAATGTTGTTAGGATAGGTACCAATAGTGTAAAACCAAGTTTGCAGCTTCTAAAGACCTGTGCCAACTGCGTGGTGCTTGAAAAACTTTTTTTTTTCGGACTTTTTTCAGTTTTTGGTTTATAACTTCTAAATAATGTACCCTACGGAAAAAGTCGCCCTGTACAATTTTAAAGTAGAAAAAATTTACTACAATATGAGTGCAATCGCAGCTCCATAGGTCTAATAGCTCCCGAGATACAGCACTTCAGAAATTAGCCATTTTTTCCCAAAAAGTTCGAAATTGTTGTTTTAGCCGTCTTCCAAGCCGAATATCAGCTAAAATACTCAGCCTACGAGGAAAGTCATGGGAAATGAAGTTGTAGAGCAGTTATTTAGCTTTAATTTAAGTATAAGCGGAATACTGTAGGGCTAATAGTTCCCTTGTTATCAGGAAATAACAAAAAAATAAGGAAAATGGGATTTTTCAAGAAATGGAGCCTGACGAATTGCAGGACTTTTGTAAAGGATAAGAAAGACACTTGTGCACTCAAATTGTAGTAAATTTTGTCTACTTTAAAATTGTTATCATCATCATTGTTATCAATCATTTGGAAGTTATAAGCCAAAAACTGAAAATAGTGCAAAGAAAAAAAGGTTTTTCGAGCACCACGCAGTTAGCACAGGTCTTTCGAAGCTGTAAACTTGGTTTTACACTATTGGTACCTACCTTAACAACATTCCAAAAAAATCAGAACTCTGCAATTTTTTGCGACCTACGATGTTTTAAATGACTTGGCCTATCAGCAATGTCGGAGTATGTGAAAAGAGTTTGCATGTGTTACTATTGGCTGCTAGAATTGTCAACTTCTCTTGCATGAGGGAGCAGCTAGTAGCAATACGTTTGAACCAAATGACAACAAAGGTTAAGAAATGTTTAGTTTTTGCTGTAATAATAATAATGCCTTCTGACTCAAATACAGGGTTTCTTGAAATAGAAAAACATTTCTTTGACAAGAGTTGTTGGTTTTTTTTACTTTTAAAAAGTATTGTGTTGCAATTAACTTTCTTATTTTAAATGAAAGACCATGTATGTTGTTGCATTTTTGGAAAGAGCATACAATTTTGAGTCAAAAACATGTCGTAGCTTACCGTGAACCTAAACCCAGCCGTTACGTGCATGTTTAATTATGAAGTTCTAAGAATATGTGCGAAATATAAAATTTTATAAAGATTAATTTTGTATATGGGTATTTTTATCAAAAAGTACACCGTGTCCACTGTGTAAAATATCATTTTGCAGGTAAAAGAAAGGCGAATCGAATACGATTGAAAAATACAGGGTGTTCCATTTAAAAAATATAAGTTTGGTTCACCCCTCTGCACTGGATCACCCTGTATGTTCAAAAATAATTTTAAAAGAAAGCTCGAAGTGGTGTATATAATGCCCTAAAAGGAAAAAAATATATATATTCTATAGTAACTCAGTAATAACCGAGGCGTCTTAGGTGCCTCACCCTGTAGTACCTAAGTTAAATTTGGTATGGTCTTCATTAACTATATAAGCAATATAATGTGAAAACCCGTTAATCGTTATTTTTCCTAGTAAATACGATTTAAATAAGTGCGATTTGCATTGAAATTAGTTAAGTACGCTTGGTGTTTTTTCCGGAAATGTAATAATAATTGTTCCCGAATCCTTTTAATTGGAAATTTGTGAGTATTTGTTTATTTATTGATAACATATTTGTCATTTTTTATCAGTTAAATATTATGCCATCACTCATATATATATTTCTGTATGAGATTACATGTCATCGCAACCGGTATCTACTTACTTATAAAGCCTTTGGCACAGTATGTGTTGGGCCCCACATTCAACAGATATTATAGCACGTACCATTTCAAGTAACTATAACTTCGTGTGCAGAAAAGGACTTCCCCAAAATGTGGCCTTGCGTGCTCCATCTAGCCCTCCTCAAGCATAAGATGATCAGATATCAGATCTCATCAATGTCATTAATTTATGGCTGAGCATAACAGAATATAATAGCTTTGAATATGACGGTGTATCTATATGTAACATGGGTTTTGCAACAAATGAAATAGTATTTAGATGGCTGTATCTTATTTTATTTATTCTAGAATGTGGTTTTTGCTATTTGCTCAAAATAAAATACCTATTTTAGTAGGTTTCAATCATACTCATTTTATGAGCTTTCTTAAAAACGGCTCAGTTGCAAAACTTCTTGTTTTCTTTACATTCCTATATTAGAAATCAAACAGTATGCTTCAAAATTATTTGATCATAATTGATGAATTCTCTAAAGCATATTTTTTATATATACATCAGCGAGATATAATAGGTATAATGAAATTATTTGCCTACTATAATATAAATTCATTATAATTAAGGCTTTGCACCTACCCAGAAAATAGGACTGAGTAAATGTTTTCCTTGATTATCAGTATTATCACATAAATTATATTGCTCATATCACGATAACATATACCTATTTTAGGCGAATATTAGTATTACTTGGGCACGTTATACAGTCTGTCCATAAAGTAACCCCTCCCCCCTGCTAACTTTTGGACGAATCGAGTTAGAGAGTTTTAACAAAATACAAGGTGAATCACGTAAAATAAAGTTGATTCTGACGATATATTCAATTCTTCAAATTCAAAGATGGCGCCACGGGCGCTGTCAACTCAATTTTTTTAAATGGCAAAGTGTTCTTTGTTGCGCCTCATTTAAGAGATAATTCAATTCTCTACTTTCTCGTTTTTGAAAAATGACAATCGAGTTAGCCGTTCTCTAGTTACAAGCGTTTCTGTTTCTAATCTGATCCATGAATAAAATGTTAATTAATATTTTAATACAACAAATTTTGAACAAATATTTATTAAAACAAAAAATAAAAGAATTAAATAAGTTATTCAAAATGTTGTCCATTGACTTTTTGGCACATAAAAAGTCTACTATGAAATTCTTGCCTGATATTTCCTAAAATTTCTGCAGGGATATTTCTACACATATGTGTAAAGACGTTGCTGTAGTTCGTCGATATTTACTGGAGGAGTTCTATAGACTTTTGACTTCAAATATCCCCATAAAAAAAATCAAGAGGAGTTAAGTCCGGAGAACGAGCCGACCATTCTATCGGGCCCTTTCTGCTAATCCATCTGCCTGGGAAATGGTTATTTAAAAAATCGGTAACAGGTCCATAGAAATGAGGTGCCCGCCCCCCCATCTTGTTGAAATACAATACTTTGAATGTTATTGTCTGCTATTCTTTCTATCTTTGGAAAAATTTCCACTCGCATGATTCTTAAGTACCGCTCTCCTCTTAAATTTTTTCTTAAATCTATCAAATCGAATAACTTAAAAAATTAAGAAAAAAGCCTGTAGAAACTTTCAAACACTCTTAAATTAAACGCTAAACTACTTTTTCGAACCTTATTGACGCTTCAGTGACAGTGGCAAGCAAGGCAAGGAGACTTGATAAAAGCAAAATTTTTAAATATCGTTAATACAAACGCTTGTAACTAGAGAACGCATAACTCGATTGTCATTTTTCAAAAACGAGAATGTAGAGCATTGAATTACCTTTTAAATGAGGTGCAACACGGCACACTTTGCCATTTAAAAAAATTGAGTTGACAGCGCCCGTGGCGCCATCTTTGAATTTGAAGAATTGAATTTATTGTCAGAATCAACTTCATTTTACATGATTCACTCTGTATTTTGTTAAAAATCTCTAACTAAATTCGTTCAAAAGTTAGCAGGGGGGGGGGGTTACTTTATGGACAGACTGTAGTATGGACAGAATCTTACACATTGTCAATCAACAAGAAGTATTTTATGCACAGTGGTAGTGGGACAAATTATTATTTTAGACAGCGGCGTATCTTTTTGGTCAATGGTTACATATTAAATATTCTTTACTATCATTAAATTTGAAAACAGTTGATCTATCGGTTCCTGTACATATACCTGGTGTCTTAAGATCTCTTTCCGGTCACGATGTCTTCATTGTTTATTTTTTTACCAGTCACAATAAAACTTTGGTATGTGCTACCATAAGATAGCTTTATCCAAACTCTAAAGACAATGAGTTACAAAAACAAAAAAATTTGAGAAATGAATTGTGACGTTCTTTAAATTGTTTATCTTTTGATTTATTATGTGCAAAAATAACTCTATGAAACTCCGCATTAGTAAACACGGACGTTGAACGATTCCGACAAATTCTATGTGCACTATACAGTTTATCTAACCTGTAGAATCTCGTATGAACAAGGCCAAGGTGCTCCAAATAAATAATTAACTAAAATTAGCTTCCTCTTATACACATTTTATTAAAATTCACACCGGTTTTTTATTTTATTTTACACTTACCACTATTAATTTCTTCATTTTCCCCCCTATTAATGTCCCATACTACAATATACACTAAAAACTACACTTATAAAAAATGGATCCGCCAACTGTAGTACCTCCTTATCTTTCTTATCACCATGATTCCACCACCCATCGTATTTTGATAACACATTTATTAGACCTTTTATTTATCTTTTGTAATCAAATGCCAACCCAATAAAATCAACTTTGAATCTTGTATGCAGTTGCTACATTCTTTTGTTTAGGTTTATTGTTTTTAAACGACACATTTAACTTTTAAATTTGTATTTATACAATCGATAAATTATTTTAAAATGTTGAACTATAGATCACGGCGTCGTTATGTCACCTTTGTTAACAGACTTTATCGTTGGTTTTTCCTTAGGTACTAATTAGAGCAAAGTACCACTTAATTAGTAATAAGGTGGGTTGGTTCGTGTTCAATTCTACAAGTTAAACTGAGCTAGTTCCACGGCAATTTTCATCCAGCGATTATTTCCCAGTGAGTCAAAGGATTTTAATGTGGATTTTGTTTTGTCTAACACAAAGAAATATTTTAATTGTCGTTCACAATGCCTTAGCCCTAATAAGGAGTACGTGTCTTTATGCAATAGAACGCTTTAAAGTTATTTGCATTTTGAGTAAGCGCAGGTGTTAGCTGTACTATAAAATTTGTAGTTTGCGTTCCCTGTTTCCTCAATAGTTTACATATTGGTGAGAATGCAATTTTTATGGTAGTATTGGAGATGGCAGTACCAATATTTTAGGATGCTCTTCAGGTGTTTCCGATGTAAAACTAGTTGGTCTGAAGTATACTCATAGTCACTGGTATTTTCAAGAAATAGTTACTGGCAGTTTTAAGATTTGGTCAAGTTTCGTCGCCGAAATCGGAAAAAATACTCATTTACGGGTAAAGTCATAGGGGGAGATGTTGTAGCGAGTATAATTAGCTTTAATTTAAGTACAGAACGACGTCCGTAGGTCTGATAGTTTGCTCACAATGCTTAAAAATCAAAAAAGGGGAAAACTGCATTTTTTGCAAATTTGCTCTATTGAGTTCTTATGATGGTTTGACGGTAGTTTGAAAGGAAACCCCATGTACATCCACAAGAAATATATATATTTATTTACAGTGTAATTAATTCAACATTTTTATTTATTGATATATATGTATATGCATATTTACAAGAGATATTTACGTCGACGATCCACTACCTATTTTTCAAGTTGAATCGGACGATTTCGAACCACCCACGAAGCGGGCAAAATGAACTATTCCAACCCAACAATATCTCTTGTAAATATGCATGTAAATATACCGGGTGTTCCACATAAAAGTCCTCAGCCTTTGTATCTCGGTAACGAAAAAATATATTTTGATTTTGAAAAAACAGATGATAGAGCTCATGTATGGCTTCGTCACAGAGTTCAACTTGATTTTTTTCAGAGAAAATTGGAGATGGCGCTGAAGTCGAAAGAAATGTTTCGTTTGTAGGAACTTTGTAACAAGGTGTATCCTATACTTTGTTCAATTTTGCGAACAATTCAGTTTTCCCATTTTTTGGAATTTTTAAGCATTGTGAGGAAACTATCAGACCTACGGACGTCGTTCTTTGCTTAAATTAAAGTTAATTACACTCGCTACAACATCTCTCCCTATGACTTTACCCGTAAAATGAGTATTTTCCCCAATTTCGGGGACAAAAGTTGACCAAATCTAAAAATTTCACTTTGTTGGAAAAAATTGCCACTTTTTGGAGGACTGTGTGTTGGTAACTATTATACCTACAGAGCTGGTTTAGCAAATTTAATCTACTTTAAAAACATTAAGAACATGTTTTATGAACAAACGCAAGGTTTAGGAGATATAGTGAAAACACCGAAAAAAGTGCGAAAATTTCGCGGTTTTTCGAGTGTTACGAAGTTAGCACAGGTCTTTCGAAGCTGCAAACTTGGATATACACTACTGGTAGTAGTCCTAACAACATATTAAAAATCAGAACTAGCCGTTAGCTTGCGATTTTAATGTACTATATGACTGGCCTATTGCCCAAGTTTTTCCCAATTTAACCAACTCTGTATCTCTAATGGTTTCCGAGAACCACATAAATAAAGTTCATCTTAAACTGGACACAGTGTTATACATAAGTATAAAGAGCAAGTTGAAGCGGCAACGGGTGTGTTCTGACAGGTGTGTGGGTTGCATACTGCATAATTATGTATGTATGTGATGAGAACTAATGTGGTTTATTATTACACCCTATTTGCATATACCACCACAAATAACAGTTGCCCTCAAATGTTGCATAACTTCTTGCCGATACTATGTACATGTTGTTATTACTAAAATGAATACTACTTTGTTGTTGTTTCAACAATGCTTTATCACCCATTTTTATTTAGTTGGAATTGCAAGCGCCCTCATCGGTAATTTCATGCGTCAATAACTTTTCCGAAGATGTAATAGTTGTATCAAAGTTTACAGAATAATATATTTATTCTGCAAACTTTGGTTGTACTGGTAGGTAACTATATCTTAGATCTCAGGTTTTAAGGTACGTACATCAGAGTAATAAATAAAGGGGAGACCGCATTCCCTATTTCAAAGCATAATGTAAACATGTAACCTCAACCTACTGGATGTTGATAAACAAACAATACATAATGAACACACGATGGTCCCTGATCGTATCAGCGTAGTGACGTATCAAGCTATATCACGGAAATGCTTACAATATACATAATTATATACAAAAGTTAAGTTCAAAAACACAGTTTAAGAACACATAAAACACTCGGCTTCACCAATTTTTGATTTCAAAATAATGGCGTTACTTGCTATATTAGGTTAATACCAGGCAATGTTGCCACTTCCGGCGCTTAATATCGCTAGAAATTTCAATAATGTATTGATGGATATGGAGAGCCTATAATTATAACACAAGTCACAAAAAAATAGTGGGTAGCCTTAAACATATTACAATGTAACTAATTTGTAAATTGATTGAGGTCAAGAATGTGGTAGATCTTTACATGTTAATCAATGAAAATGATGACGGCTGTACCTAGCTATAAAAATAAAAAAGTAAGTTCGGCATCAATGTCAAGGACGTTGCAGGGACCGATGTTTGTAAATACATTTACCTCAAGGCTTCACTTTAGAATGTAAATAACGGTCTCCCCTTTATTTATTACTCTGATGTACGTACCTATATGAAGTTGTTACATCGTACCAGTGACTATAGTTATAGTCACTGATCGTACCAACATATTTTATGGTACAGGCTTAATCTATGGATAAAGTTATACGAAAGGAACGAAGCGAGTACATTGTGTTAAAAACAAGAACCGCATTTGAACAATTTCCATTTTAATCTTCTGTATTTTAATCTCTTTATCTTTTTATTTTTTCGCCCTGGATGATGATGCTGATGCCTCCTTCCTTTAGAAGGTCCAAGATTTATTCACTATCCGGTATGAAAGCCATTATACAGGATAATTCATGATAAGTGTATATATCCTTTTAAAAAGAATAGAAATGAATTAATCACAGTCATCATGACACACATTTCCAGAGTGTGTTTATAGATTCTTGATTAGCATTTACTCTTACTTTTACCGCTGATTGAAATAATATGCACTTTTTTTATCAACGCTTTTACTAATAAAAAAAAATTATGTACAGGTCTCAGTACATCTGTTTGGGCGTTTACTTTTGCTGTAAACTGTTGTAGGTACATACTGATAACTATATATTGAATTTTTTTAGATTAAATATCAATTTATATATAAATATAACGTCAATAATAATTAATATATGGCATAATTTAGTACGTTGCTGCTTTTCTATCCGTTTCTTATCTATGGCTACCTGCAGGTGAAGCATTTATTTACTTTTACTTTTAGAATGCCACAGCTTCCGGTTATTTTGTATTTATTTATTTCTTATTGCAAGCGGCAATTGGTAAAGAGAAAGGAGTCACTATTCTATTCAAACAATGTTTATATTCAGAGTTATAATGATAATGAAGGATATTCTTTCTATGCTGATTGATTAGAAAAGCTCTACCATCTCCTATTTTTATGCTAATTTCTTTTAGATTTCGAGGTCTTGCGTATGTACCAATTTAGAGTTTTGGAAAATTATTTTATTTAGGAAGTTAGTATGGCGAGTTAAATTATAAGTATTTTCAATTACTCCTATAAGAGTACCTTGTATTAGCACAGCTTACCATAACAAACAAATGGTAAGCTGTGATATTAGTATGCATGTTTCACCCAAAATAAAAGTTGAGTTCGATGAACTGGCTTAAATATTTAATTAATTACTATACCATTTACTAATTAATTTATTGCCTTGATTAACTAATTAAATTAATAATTTAGTGAATTATTATCTCTTAGTTGTACTTTGCAAGTTTCTAAAATAAAAAAAGCACCTATTAAATTTAAGAAGTTATCAATAATATGTACAAACGATTTACGAATTTTAGGACACAATATATAAAGTTTCGCATAAAATGGTTATCAATTAACAAAAATAAAAATGGAGTTTCAAAGCGGGATGAGTTGGAATAGTACATAAACAAATAAAAGGATTAGAGCCACAGTTCCCAAAAGAAAAGGACGAAGAATAGTTTAAATTAAACCATTTCCACTTATTTTATACCATTCCTACCCTTCCTCAATATTAATAATGATGTTGATAATCTGGTGTAAAATCTGTACTTTCAGAATCTAATTATTAATGTGCCTATTCATGTATTTACACAAAACAATAACGTTTTTAACAGTTAACTTTATATGTGCGTTTGTTTGCAGAAAGTGTTAATTATATAAATATATTTTTATTTAAAATATTTCTCTACCTAAAGACTAAAGACACAGCGGATTTTTTTTACCATAAGGCATAACTTTTTCAGCTTATAAAATAATATACATTATATATTATTATTTATTATTATTATTATTATTATTATTGTTATCATTAATATTATTTTTTTTTGTCAAAATCCACCGGCTCCCTGGCTCCGATTCTCAGGGTCAGCCGCTGGTGATTATCAGTAGCTACACCCCACGTTCGTGGGGTGAGTAACTACTGAGTCCAGGAATTGTGTGTCCTGAGTAGACCTAATAAGCCCAGAATGACCAGTCTTCTGCATTTTTCCGGCTAGAAGATCTGCCGAATTTCGGATCTTCAGTTCCGAAAGCAGTGTATCTCTTGCTCCACCGAGGGCTCCTATTATCAGCACCACAAGCTTCACAGTATGTTCTGGTTGGAGTCTGCGGAGTTCGAAGAGAAGATCTCGATATTTCATTCATTTCTATTCCACTTTCAAAACAATGTTGGTCTCGGCAGGAGCCTAAACTCGATGACAAACATTGTCTTGAGCTGGTGGTCGAGGAGGTCTACATCAGGCATATTGGCTCGAATCTGCCTGAGCGTAGAAAACGAGTAGTTCCAATAAATTCGGCACTTCTCATTCCTCATTATTATTATTATTATTATTATTATTATTATTATTATTTAAATTATTTTCGCTTTAAATCTGAAATGGCCACATTACAGATACCTCTACTTACCTTACCTATAATAAGCCAGTTATAAGAAAGACATATCTACTTATTCTCACTACAAGGATTATCCTAAAAGTCTGTTACTTGTATGAGGGAAGTGACGGCATATTATTATTTGTTATTAAGGGTTAAATTTTAAGAATTAATAATAAAAATCCTCAAACTCTTTCAAATGTATTATAATAGATAATCCGATCACAACTGTTTCGTTTCACGTCTGGTATATAAGTTGAATTCATGTAATGTTTATATCTCATAAAACCCCAATATGGTTCATGCTTACACTCCAAAAGCTATCATTGACCTTGTGCTGTTTCGGATGTTTAATCTTTGGCAACTGGCAAAGGAAAGATAAAAATCCCAAAATATAAATATTTGTAACCTATTTTATAGGCCACTTGAGTATGATTGAGCTTATTTGGTGTTCCCTTTTTTCCAGGAAAAAATGTGCCAGTCCGAAAGAGTCCTCGACAACCTGACCACATCTTTGCCAATTAACCCAGAAGACTTAAAAGTAGAACCAGCCGAATTACCTTGCAGTATTACGAAAGAAATCAAGCAGGAACCCGAACTCACGATAACAGCAATACCACGCGAACTCGAAAACCCAACACTTCCAGACAATAATCACATGAACGCACATCTGCAGTCGGAACCGCTAAGGGAACACATACCAGACCCTGCAAGGGAACCCCTGTTAAAGGTCAAACCACCCAGCGTTTTGCAGTATGGCATAGAACAACAACCAACGGTGGTGGCGCCTCCTACAATCCTGAATCAGGACATGACTAATTTTCTGGATAGACAGGCCGAGCTTGAGGGCAGGATAAGTCCTGTGGAGCCTGCAGATTTGTCAAACAAACGACCAGAGAATGTGACGTGTGTCCCTGAGATAGATTTTATAAAGGAGGAAAACGATAACGCTTCTGTTTACAGCAATAGTTCGGATCCTGAGAGGCTAGAGGTGGACATGTCGCAGGTAACTTGTACTTCTTGAGTTTTTCCAGTTAAAATATGACAATTGAAGCTATCTTATCTATACACTGTGTCCAGTTTAAGATGAATTGTATGGGCTACTGAGAAACCATTAGAGTTGGTGAACTTGGGAAAAAGTTTGGCAATTTTAGGCCCAAAAAGAATCCAAGGTTATATTTCCAATAATTTCTTCCCGTAAGTAGATACAGGGTGAAAAAAATGTGCATTTACTGCAAACACGCATTTATTGTAAAAGATACATTCATAAAATTTTCAGGACAGGGGTAACAGTCAGCAAGGACGTCAAAATTGGTATCTAAAAAAATTAGGCCCTCTAGATTTTGCGCTAATACTCGACTTTTGTTTTTCTTATGGGCGCCATATTGGATTTTCATATTTTTGAAAACTCCATACAAAGTGCTTTTCAACCATGTATATATAAAACACGCATATGTGAAAAAAACTGAGGAACAATAAAATTCCCTGCTAGGTCACCGAACCTTAGTCCATTGGACATTTTTGTGTGGGGGTTACCTCAAAAAACAAATTGTATACAAGATCGTATGAAACTGCAGAGGGTTAAAGACACAGTAATTGGAATTACTCCAAACATGTTACAAATTTTTTCGTTTCTGAACATATGAATATTATACGTGGTTGAAAGCACTTTGTACGGCGTATTAAAAAATGGGAAAATCCAATATGGCGCCCATAAGAAAATAAAAAGTTGAGTAAACTAACGCAAAATCTAGTAGACCTAGATTCTTTTAGAGACCAATATTGAAGTCCTTATTGACTGCTATTCCTGCCCTGAAAATTTGATGAATATATCTTTTACACTTAATGAGCTATGGACTTTTCCAGAAAAGGCACATGTTTTGTTTTCACCCTGCATCTACTTAAGGAAAGAAAATCCTGGAAATGTAACTTTGAATTTTTCTTGGGCCTAAAATTGTTCAACTTTTTCCCAGTTTAGCCAACTCTATGCTATTACAGTTCATGTTAAACTGGACACGACACAGTGTATACAAAATTGCAGCATTAAGTAATTTTGCAGTATTAATTATATTTACTTCTGAAAAAACAGCGTTAATGAGAAAGCGTTAACCCATGTAAATGAAATTTAATTTGTCAATACATATTAGTAAGCATTATCATTTCATAGTGTTAATTTTTATTACCAACATTAAGAGGCCTACCAAAAATACTTCTATTTAAGTATTAGCTCATTAACCGATTGATTTGATTTATTCCTGTAAAGGATGAGTTTTTGTTAAGACATTTTGTCAATTTTATTTGTTTTCTTGAAAAAAATTAAAACATTGTTTTATGAGAAAGTGTCAACCCATGCAAATGAAATTTAGTTTGTCAATACATATTAGTAAGCAATATTATTTCATAGTGTTAATTTTTTATTACCAACATTAAGAGGCCTACCAAAAATACTTCTATTTGTTAGCTCATTAATCCAATTGATATGATTTTTTCCTGTGAAACATGAGTTTTTGTTAAGAAATTTTGTCAGCTTTATTTCTTTTCTTGAAAAAAAAACCGTGGTGACAAAATAGAGGTGACAAGTGAAAGAAGCACCCAATGCCCTTAGTTAAAGTACATAATTATACATGTATATACATGTTAATGTATATGATATGCTCAATAATATGAATTATAAGGATAATAGAGATAATTTTAAATTGAACATTATCGTTTATTGTATGAATGTGTATTTCTAAGCTATCTAAGAAAGAGTTAGGGGAACCCGCCTGCAGATGGCTTAGAAATACACTTTCACACAATAAACAATAATGTTCAATTTAAACTAATCTTTATACATAGGAAGTCCCACTTTTATTTAAAATGTTGACATCCTATTTGACCTGTTTGGCGATCTAATTTCAGTGATGCTGATTATAACATATTGAGAAATTTTAGTAGATTTATATTTACCAGGTGTCTCCAACATATGCTTAGATAGATAATCAGTTTGTTTAATAACTATTAGATTTAATTAATGTTAAACATTAGAAACTGTCAGCTTAATATGTATATTTACTGCCTGTTGTAAGGATATAACTAAGTTGATAGAAAACTCAAGACCAGGTTAGATGTAATAAAATAAGTAATCTAATAATATAATATGCTTCATTAAATAAATAGTTACAGGTTGCTGGGCAGAATAATTATTTAATTAATGATTAAATTGACAAAGTGTTGCTATCTCTTCTTATCAAATTATAGTACCCACTTGTTTTTTTAGATATGATGTATTTGTTTTACTAAAAAAGTATAATTGGCTAAGAGGTAGAAATAAAACTAACTGAAATACATAATTATTTATTTTTGATTTTTTCATCATCACCAAGCTGAAACTTACCATACTTTGTGTGATTTTTAAATAGCTTTAGGTCATTAGTAGTAAACTGTTAATTCTTGACATTTTCTTAAATTTCTAGCGATAATACAGTCTTTCTACAGTTTATTTAAATAGTTATTTGATGGAATTAATATTTGAGTGGAATTTGTAATTTCAGATCTTCTACTGTCAATAAAGCGCTTTAATTCTATTTTGAAAACATCTCAAGTAAAACATATTATTTGCTTCTTGGAGTGCATTGTAAAGGGTGATTTATGTAACATTCTAACCCCCTTAACTTAGTTACTTGTTGACTTACAAATTACTCTTACCATACACTATTTTGGCCATATCTCCCTTGTGTGTCCTATTCAGCACATTTAGTTTAATTCACTAATTAAATATCATCTAATTATGGAGTTTTTCACTAAAACATCTGAGGAAAGGCAGCTAATAATGGGCGCACGCATTCAGGGAACCGCAGCGCTTCAGCGCTTTATAAAATAGCTGCAGCGCTGTATTAAAGCGCTGCAGCACTTTATTAAAGCGATAAAGCATATATTTTTTCCGCTGGATCGCTGAATAGTTCCATCAAGCGATAAAATTAATATAGTTTAGGTTTACGTCTATGGGTTTACGCACAAAATATCTATGGATAATATTAATTATTTATTATTAATATTAATTGCAAAATATGAATTACTGAAAATTACGTCACTTTAAGCTTGCGTTTAAAATGTCGAATCAGCGAACGTGAAGCGGTAAAGCGCTGAAGCGCTGGAGCACGATGTTTCCCTGAATGCGCCCAATATGTCTTATGGAAATTAGACATAAATGATGAATTGCAGTAGGTTGTCTGTGGTATGCCCACAAGGCAAAAAACAAGTCATACAAAATTATAGAGGCATAGTTCAGTTAAATAATTTATAAAATGTGTGTTATAAAAGATGTGGCAGTCCAAACTAACCTTGTGGCACAGCTTAGAAGACTTATTGTATATTCTGTAATTCATGTTCTTTAAAATAATATACACTATAACAGCGGCGTTGACTGCTGGACTGTCACTAATCAGTATATACGTATACTTCTTGTGAATTTCAGGCGACGGAAGATCATAGCAACTCCACCACTCAAAGCGGGACCTCCCCTACTCCCGAAACGATGAACAACAGGGACAACGAACACGACTCCTCTCTGTGGCGTGCTCTCTCCCAAAACGGTTACAATCCTTCCACTCCACTGTCGGGCGAGGCCAGTCAATTGCTTCGAAAGCTTATAACTTGCCGGAGGTTAGGTATGAGTATCACGCCCGCATCTCCGCACGTCCTCAACTACACACTCTTCCAAGACCAGCAGATGCATCGACCGATGCAATTGCAGGGGGTGAATATGGAGAAGAGTTCGGCGAGAAGGAAGCAAAGCTTTCCGACCAAGGCCAGTGTACAAACGGAGGCTTCCCCTATGGACCAGGATAAAGATGAGGAGGACTACATACCAGATTTTACAGGGAATAATCCTTGGTGTAATTTGGTGAAGGGAAAGGTAAAGTAAATCAGCCTACCCGGTGATTGCGGTGGTACATGTCCTGTGAAACACAAAATTGGATAAAAAATATTAATTGTAAAATAACTCCGGTTATAGAAATGCTCAAATTTAATCACAAACACACAGTTTAGGTACATTTTTCTGTATTGATTGAATTCATATTGTAACTCTTCTTTTTTTATTGTTTTATTTAAATATTATGATTGAAACTGTTTTCATTTCTGTTTATATTGTCATTGTTTTAACATTTTTTTTTTTACTAAGCAAAATACAATTTTTATTCACATATTTAAATATTATTGTAGTGAAAAAGTTGTGGAAAAAACCTACTGGGTCATGTTTAAGAAAAATCTGACTATTGAGAAGTAGGGTA
Organism: Pogonocherus hispidulus; assembly: GCA_963924545.1. NCBI lineage: Eukaryota > Metazoa > Arthropoda > Insecta > Coleoptera > Cerambycidae > Pogonocherus > Pogonocherus hispidulus. Next base: position 10,254,485 of record OZ004698.1, read on the forward strand.
TCCTACCTAGTGATGTAAAATTCTCGAGCACGTATTTTTGGAGAACGTTCCCCGAGCACGAATGAGCATGAACGAGAATAAATGAGCATAAACGAAAAAACCCTAGAATTTATATTTGGGGTGTAGTGAAGTATTTAGAAACTTGCTTTTCGTGGTTCATTCTGAAAATGCTCAAAATTCTCAAAATGTTTAAAGTGCTCAAAATGCTCCTAATGCTTCATATGAAAATAAGAGTGTATTCATATTCTGTGTTGCAAATAATACAGTAATAACTTCTAACATCAAAAAAAAATAATTTTGTTAAGTAAAAAAAATTACCAAAACTTAAGTAACATGCATGTAGAAACATAGCGTAAGATAAATATAGCTTTGACATAGTAGCTTATACTTAAATACGTATAAAATATTTTTTTATTTAAAAAAACTTTTTATAAGAAAAATCAACGTGCAATCTCAATCTGCCGTTGACATTTCATTTGCATTTTCCTGACAAATTGACGACCACAATTTGTAAAAATGTCCCGGCCAAGTTTCTGAAACTTTTAAATTATTTTTTTGTCTTCTAAAGTGCATAGGTAATTTCGTTTTAGTTTGTTATATACAAACAGATCCACTATTCAATTTAAGCGCCACATTGAATTTTCCCGTTTAACGTTGACCGATAGATATCCTTATCTTAGACACAATTTATAAATTACATTTGTAAAATTTAATATTTCCTTGCACTACGTAATAAAATATTTATAAAATACAGGTATTTTATACTTATTGTTTTTAATTGACCCCTTACGGATTCGGACATTTCGCACATTTTATTAAATGACTTGCCATCCGTGTGGGATGCTGGCTATATTCACTATAACAAAATTTGCACAAATAAACGTGTTTACCATTTTGTTTTTTACAAAAAAAGAAATCAAATGCCTTGCATTTTCTTCTGGGCATATTGATTAAAGTATATTCAACTCGATATTCAATCAAAATAAAGTACCTAAATCTCTGCTAAATATATGTATAAAAAAATTTAATACTAATCTAACCACACTTGCTGACCTTTATGCAAATATGTATACGAATGTGTTAACTAAATCAAATAACACAATAAAACAAGGGGATTCACAGAGGCAGCATGATGAGGCACGCAGATGAAGCGCGCAGATTGGCCGGGATCGTGCTGAAAATTCTCTATCGTGCTCGGTAGGGAATATTCGCTGAAAGCGATCTATCGTGCGCGCATGAACGATTTATCGTGCGTGAACGTTCGCGGTAAGTTCTCCACAGCATGAAAGGAACGTTCTCCCCTTTACATCACTATACCTACCTACCTGATTATATTTTTTTATTTATTTTATTTATGAAATAAAAATTCCATTTGTAATTTAAGGGTGGACCTGGTATGGCGAGAAGAGTAGATCTTTCATGTACTAACTGCGGCACTCAAACCACAACAATATGGCGACGAAACATGAGAGGCGAGATGGTTTGTAATGCTTGTGGGCTCTACTACAAGCTTCATGGTGTAGACAGGCCGCACACTATGAGAAGAGACACAATCCACACGAGGCGCAGAAGGCCAAAAGCTGCGGATGTAAAAGATAAATGCAAAGGTAAGGTTACTTATTTATGTAACATTATTTATTTACACAATTTATTGTATCCGGAGATGTTAATTGGAAAGTTTTCTATAAAAAAACAACCAAACTATCTTTTTGCTGTCCACCAAAATTATTGAGCTGGAAAATGTTCTCATTATTAGTGAGTGGTTGTACGTTTATTCCAATCAAATATGCAAATTTTTTAAGCCTTTTATCAATCATCTTTATATGTAAACATAATAATACAAAACTGTTAGGGCTTGTTTGAAGTTCAAGACGATACGTGTGGGAATTTATACCAGTTTAGCTCTTAAAAAATTAGGCAAACAAATGAAAAACATGACAAAGTTACGTACTAAACAACAGAATAGAAAAACAATTGCATGCACATTATTTAAGGTATAATTCCTTCTATTAGGCTGATGTATTTATATGCATTTTAAGACTTAATTAAATACTATTCTCAAATTGAAACGACAAATACACGTTTTACTGTTTTATAATGATACAAAATATATCAGACTCTAATTTAAGACAACAAAATCCACAAAATGATGTCCAAGCCAAAAAATCTTGTACACCAATGATCAGAACATTAAATATTGTCAATTTTCTAAATCGAACAATTGACAATAGAAACGAAACTAATTTTAGCAAATGGAAATCAGTCTTATTAGCAATTGGGACAGGGTGTGTTCAGAATCCGGTAAATTATTCTGGATCTAACTGTACATTACAGTGCATTACAAAATTACTCTTGTCAATTGTTATTGTTGCTCTAGGTTAGTTTACGTTAGCTATTTGTATTAGTCACTAGGACAACCATCTACACTTAAGTGTATTCGTGTCGACTTGTGGTTTTTTTATGCTTATAGATAACAGTGTATTACAAAATTACTTTTGTAAAGTGTTATTGATGGTAGGTTAGGTTAGGTATTAGTCTAATCTATTCTTGGTAATAATAATAAATAAATAAATTTAATTGAATGTAATCGAGATTACAAACATATGCAGTTTTCCGTGCTCCACATTTACATATTTTCAGAATTGGTCCTTAAAAGATCAAATAATGCTTTATCAGAATAAAATGTTAAATGCCTGTGGTGGTCTGTTGTCTAAAGGGACTGATATAATGGGCCATTTCCGCATCTTTTTTTAATTCGCTTATTATAAAATATATACTTAGTTATGCCTAACAAGTATTTTTTAAATTTTTTTTCTTCGCCAGATATATTTCGAAAAAATTGTTAAGATTACAATATATTTCAAATAACGCGCCATTAACGTCATACTCCAGTTGGTTATTGTCTGTTGGCTGCCCAGCATTTTGTGTTCTGTCAAGTGAAGTGTGCTTAACCTAACTTTCGTTTTGTGTTTTGATTAATTTGATTTAAAATGAATAAAATTGAAAAGGGATATATTAACGCTGATTCAGACAACCTTCCAAGAGTTGACAGTGAAATGGTTAACGATTTCTACATCACAAATATGAACTTTCTTAAGTGCTGAAGTGCGCAATGTTAAGACAAGAAGGTTAAGTTTTATAACCTAAGTTATCAAATCATCATTTAGTTGATTCTAGCATAGATTGTGCAGTGTTGTCACCTTTAGCGAAAAATACCTAAAAATTATTTTGCTCAAGGGATAAATTGTAAAATAATCATGTTGATTTGCTTTAGTAATAATTTATGGAGAATATTTCACCTAAAAATACATATTTTCATTTCAAAATTACCATTTCACCTAAAATACATAATATTTTCTTTTTAAAATTACCAGAATGTAAATTTAATCGTTGCCAAGAAAAAAGTAAAATTATATGTGGTAACGTGGAGTCGTTCTCTAACTTGTCTACATTTTATTGGCTACTGGAGTGTGATGTCAACGAACCGCGCGGTTTGAAATGATTCATGAAGATTGGTCACTTTGTATTTGGATAACTTCGCTTAATTACAATTCTTTAATAAATTGGGTTGATTCTACCTTTACTTATGTACCAGTATAACGTTTGATATTAATAAAATAGTAAAATTCAATTTAGTGGAAAAGGCCCATTGTATCTTATATGGTTGCATGTGGAGGTTCTTCATTACAGTCACTCGTCATGTTCTGACAATCAAAAATAAATGCATAATTACATATAAAATTCTATAAATGGAAGATACTAGCATCCACAATTATTATAAAATCCATAACTATCTTTTACCACAATTTTTTTTTATATTTCAATGTAAGATCAATGTAGATAAATAAATAAATAATTATTAATTCTAGTTTAATGTACCTACATATCAATGTGTATTTGTAATTGTGTATTATTAATTTCAGACTATAATTCATTCTCTGGGACTATAAAAAGTTACAAAGGTAAGCTCGTAAAAGGTATATAGCTTATTATAAGTAACATTAATGGACACAATTTAAAACTAGCTATTTTTTTTAATGTATGTTTTTTCATTAAAAAATATTGGTAATTGGTTACAACATTGTCTTTGGTTAATATCAGCATATTGTTCAAAAGAAGAAAGAGATTTGTTCAAAAAAATATAGAGGGGCGAGCCACTTGAATACTCATAAGATAGAACTTAATATTTCAGTTACGATTTAGTTTACTTTGAATTTAGAATAAGTTTATACCGACAATATTCTCAAATATTAGACAAATATTAATCGCGAATATACACACTTAAAAGGACTGGATTCATTTCAGTAATGTGAATATTCATCTGTTTACAGAAAATATATCATTAAATAACAGGTTTTTTGACTATTTAGATATAATAATCATAAAATACCGGGATATCAAAAATTATCTTGGTCAAGGGTGGTTGTGGAATGTAAAACGTGTGTCTTACTTTAAATTTGAAATAATTATGTCACTGTCACACTGTTTTAGTAACAAGAAAAACTAAATTACAGTAATTGTTGGAAATGTCCCCCGTTTTGTTCGATGCACAAGTTGACGCGCCTCCTCATGCTGTGTAAAGCGTTTTGCAGCATTTCTGGCGTTATGGTTGCACATTCCTGAACAATTCTTTGTTGCAGTTCTTGCAAATTATTTACCGGAGTTGCGAAAATCTTGTTTTTTAAGTAAGGAAATATAAAATAGTCCATAATTGTCAAACAAGGTGATCTCGGAGGAAACTCAACTTCTGCATGCAAACTTATCAGCCGGTCATCAAAAAACTCGTGGAGGAAAGCAATATTTTCTCGTGTAGTATGTGCTGTTGCACTGTCATGCTGGAAATAACCGTACCGAAGTTCATCATCGTTTAACTGTTGCACAAATTCAGCCAAAAAGTTGTGTCTGTACCTTTCTGCGTTGACGGTGAAATCGAAAAAAATTGGCCCAATTATTCTTCTGCGAGAAACTGCCATCCAAACACCAATTTTTTGAGCATGTAGTGGCGATTCAGTAAACACATGAGGGTTATCATTGTTCCAAATTCGCATATTTTGAGAATTGATGTATCCCGAAAGGTGGAACCACGCTTCATCAGAAAAAAAAGTTAAGTCCAGAAGATCGTCATTCATTAAATTATTGACAAACCAATGGCAGGAAGCAAGGCGTCTGGGGTGGTCTGCGGGCAGAAGAACTTGATGTGCTTGCATCTTATATGGATGCATGTTCAAGTCTTTCTTTAAAATCTTATGACATGTTCCATAAGAAAGTCCAATTTCCTGAGAAAGACGTTTCAAAGGTTTTGCAGGCTCCTCTTCCATATGTTGACGAACGTCATTGACAACTTCTTCTGTACGAACTCTTGGTCTACCAGCACATTTTTTATGAGTCACACAACCAGTTTCGCGAAACACTTCAATACAATTTGTAAGGCACGCATAAAAATTGTCGGGTAATATTGCCACGTTTGGGAAGTGCTCTCGAAAATTGTCCAAACACAAACGTTGACTGTATTGCCAATTTCCATTAACTAACGCACCCGTTCGAAAATAAGCTTCAATCATGAAAATTTTGTGCTGTGTGGTAAGAGGCATGATTCTTCAAAAACTGGATTAGAAAATTTCAGCACAATGACTTGACAGATTCTGACACAACAAAACATATTCAAAAATTTAAAGTAAGACACACATTTTACATTCCACAACCACCCTTGACCAAGATAATTTTTGTTATTCCGGTATATTACATTTTTGTTATACTTAATAATATACAGGGCCCCAAATAAAAATTTGTTGAGACAAGGACGGGACGGGATTTGCCCGCTGTTCCAAGTCACATATCAATAAGATCTGAAGTGTGGCATCTATACATTTGTAATATCTCGGTCTAACTGGCTTATACACGAGTTGTCTTGTGTAAGCTTTCTCTTACTCTTCTTTCTTGTTGTATCAGACCACCAAACTCTTTCACTTTCGTATAGTGTACATGTAAAACTTTCTCAGGAGAAAGTGAATACCAACAAAACCTTACCACATTGTATATCCAGCAAGTGTATATACCATCTCAAAGAATACCTTTTCAAAATCAAAAAAATAATTTTTCACAATCAAAAAGCCAGTTCAGAAGAGTTTTCAAAATTGCGTTGTGCTGCTACACCATGATTTAAAGATTGACAATCCGTAAAATTTATAAGTAGCGGTGTGGTGCTTATGCTTTGTTTAAAGTGCACATGTATCCTATACATTGTCTCTTACAAGATGACATGATTTAAAATATTACCAGTTTTTTGTCCGTTATATTTAGTTCTGTCAAAACTATTGTAGTTATAGCTTCCAAAGAAAAGGATAACCACACGACAGAATCAACAGACACCGAAGATATGCTAAGTGCACTGAGGAGGCAGATTCAACCACACCTCGTAATGGCGTTGCAGGGGCACAAAAATACAAGCACTCCTAATTTCCCGCACCTACAGGTGAGAAGTATAAAAATCGTAAAACGTACGGGAGATTGTATGTAATAAAACTAATACACTAATATTGTTAATGCGGTTTAAAAACTTGTAGCACTTCTCCTTGTTTTAATATTAAACTGTATATTGTAAAATAGAAAATACTTCTTATATTAGGAATTAAAATTTAATGTCCGTAACTGTTTTTTGTATTTGTAATGTGGAATATGAAAATGTGTATAAAACTCATTTTTTATGTTCAATAAAAGGCGAAAAAGAATTACTATATTTCTCCTATTAAGTTAACATTATATTATTTATTATTTTTATTATTATGTTTGATCATATTTGTGGATTTAAGGTTTCGATAAGTTTAAATCTTCCCCTTGACTTTTGTAGTTTCTAATTAAAATGTTACGTACACTAAAAGATCTTTAATATCGAGGTGGAGAAATAATATGGCTGGATCGATTAAAATGATTGAGTTTTTTTATATTTTTTTCTGCTAGGAACTTCTATTTTTACTATTTTAATTCACAGGCGGCCTTCAATGCTCAGCAAAATTTAAAAAAAGTTACAATCATAACATAACCCATTTAAAGATAGTTAAATTTGTAAAGATTATTATAATTAATAATACATTCATGGGGACTATGATAGAATAGACACCATATGTTATGTAAAAGATTTATTAACACAATATCAGTGTTTGATCTGTTAGCATCAAGGTGTTTCAAACCAAGCAGGTTCAGAGTAACCGACAAGTCCAGTATTATAATAGAATTTAGAAATTCAAAGCCATATTTATAAAAAATTTTTGTAAGGAGAAATTCTGTTTACAAATTTACAGAGTTGCTCACTGTCTCGTCATTCTTAATAATATTTTAAGTAATATTTGAATTTCATATCAAAACGATCAATAAATACAAAATTGTAATAGAAAAAGCGCCATCTGTTTACTAATAGAGGCATTAACAATATCTGTTAACGTATTACAGTAACTTATAATCCACTGTTATCAAGAACATTGACGATAAGTACCATCTGTTAGATAATAGTTTTGTTATCAATACAATCTCTAAATACATTAGTGAAAACTTTATTGTCTGAAGAAAACGTTTTTATTTTTAATAATAATTTTATAGTTTGCTATCTAAGCCCTATTTTCTTGATTAAGCACATTAAAATGTTTATGAGCGAGCGATTTTCAATGCGCTTCAATATGCTTAAAAGCGCTCAAAGAGAACGCTAGTAATACGTATTACTAGCATTTCTAATCCGTGATACATATTCAGCGAGGAGTAGGCAAGTGGGCATAAACGTCACATTACCATCTTGACATAAGTGCTATTTTACTATAACAATCACACAGAACATACCTACTATTTTGGCACACAAGACCTTTTGGAGGTTTGTTTTACTTTCTTACAGTATTTACAAAGCTATAACAGATGCCGACACATATTGAAGTGAAATTGAAAAGACCTTTTGGAGTTTTGTTTTACTTTCTTACAGTATTTGCAAAGCTATAACAAATGCCGAAGCATATTGAAGTGAAATTGAAAAGCATATATCTAGTGAAGGTCTTAAATTATTCTTGGTTTCGTCGTTCATAAGAAGATTTACAGTGCGAGAATTCATCATAATTTATTAAAAAGACTGTAAAATATAACCTCAAATGCAGCACGTAACAAACTGTCTAATTTGTTTAAACTAGTGTTGCAACGGTTACGGTTAATTCGCGGTTTTTGAAATTATATGGTTAACCGCATCTGTATATTTTTCGCGGTTGTTCTACAGTTTCTACAGGTCAGATCACGTCTGCGGCGAGACGCGGCGATGGCACAAACCGTGAATTTGGTAGTCTGTAGTTGAGAGCCTGCAAGTGTGAAGAAATCCTCGCGCGTTATTTAATGTTTTTCAACATTTTAGGTTCACATTTAGGTTCCTACTGCATTTAGTTTTCAGTTTTAGTTTTAAAATGTTCACATAGTTTTTGTTTTGTTGTATAGTTTTATTAGAATTTCTGTTTTTGTTTTACATAATTTATTATTAATGTTTACTGGACGTATGGATTTATTTTATTTTGAAGAATAAACTTCATTAACCTTATTTTTCATTATTTTTCATTTCTTTTTGAATAACCATAGCCGTATTCGTAACCATAGGGATAAGCGTAACCATAACTTTACCCGTAAAAGTCGCAACCATTGCAACACTGGTTTAAACTGAAGCTTTGGGTCTCTTTTACATTTAAATTTAATGACGTTATTATACAATACGCTAATGAGCACCTTCATAATACGCTTAACCAAAAAAATACAGCTTTAATGGATGTACGTGGAGTGTGTTTGAATTCCATTACAAATCGCATTCTGGCACACTATCAACTAAAGATATTTATTTCAGAAATTACAAAAAATATTTTTTGTAACATTAATTGTGGCCTTACACTATAACAACTAATTAAAACTTCTTTTTTTTTCTTCTCTTTAAACCAAGCAGCAGTCATTGTTTTGTGATTGACGACAAATTGGAATCTGATTTTTCTAAAATATAGAAGAGAGAAGCGAAAATCTGGAGTATAAGGCCACATTAAATGACACTAAAATTGACAAATGATAGGTGGGAGACGACTTCATAATTGTTTTTTGACAAATCTTTTTAATTTTAATGTGTACGATAGGTGCATGATACAACTACACTGATATGCCTATCCGCATGGGGGCGTAGTCTATCGATGAGCATGACGTCAGCTATTACACAAAATTAAATAAAATACTTGTAAACAAAGATAACAAAATAAAATAAACGTCAATTATGGAATTATAATACACGATTCATACATGAAAACTAAAATAATAGTTGATTAATATCAATCTTTCTTATTTTAATTTAAACCGCATTCTGTGTACCGATCTACCTACCGAATATAATTCTAACCTAAATTTTACAATTTGAAGAGATAATAAGAAGCACTACTGTAAATAAATACCACCCTATAATATAAAAATGACAACTTGATAACCCTCGGGCCTCACAATTATAATAATACGGGAATACAATTGACAAACACGAAAATATATCACTGACAGTCATGCTGACAGTAAGGTATTTGAATTTTCGCCATTTTTGCATCAAGAATGACGTCTTGCGCAGAACAAACGAAATTTGGTCAAGTTATGAGCATATCAGTGTAGTTGTATCATGGATAGGTGTACTTTAGTCATTTTTTAATTATGATGACATATAACCTAACACCTACTAACTCGGACAAGGGATCAGTAATATGTTCTACTAACTTTAATACCAATGTTCAAAATTGTAATTGCTTCTTTATTCATAAGTATTTTTGGAATGATCAATTACTTATCTTGTTTATCGTTTTCCTGCAGGGTCCTCCGCCTTTGTCAAAATTCTTGCCTACAGGGACATCTCCAAGCGGATCTGCTCCAGAAGTAGACTCCGATGAAGATAGTATAGCAGATTTGCCCTTGAACCTCGTCTCAACACAAATGACAGAAGCTGAACTGCATTAACAATAAACACCTGAAGTCGAGTCAAATTAGAAACTTGGTAATTTCTAACAGTGTCCCTATAAAGTATACCAGTGATACCAACTATACTTAATAGTTTTAGATTTTTACCGTAACCTTAATTAAAAATTTTCTCCTAAAAGTGCGCTCTCTTAATTAGGATTTTTTTAACTTGTACTTACATGATAATACTCATTTTGTAACGTGAACTTTTTATACTTGTTTTTTTTAAACACAGATTGTGATATTTTCCACAAACGCATTAATAATTCATTTTTTACCGAACTAGAAGAGAACATAACCAAACTTTTGCTTATGCCAGTAGTACCTTAATATTAATTAGTATTATTTTTTTACTTCTCGAAAAGTTTTTTATACTTTCTTTTTACTATTAAGAATGACAGTGTAGGTTGTTAAAGAGTATATATTTATAATAGTTTTGATATTATACAGTATCAGACAAAAAGTTTACTTACTAAGTAAAAATTTTAAGCAATAATAATTAACAAGTACTTCTAATAAAAAAAGAATATAAACCAAAAATAAAGCAATAATTATATTTACTATATTTAAAAAAAATACAGTATTAGAAATATAAATAATAATAAAATTACCTACGTTCAACAAAAAATAAAAGATTTACTAGATACATAGAAATAAAGTAAAATTAAACAGAACGTACTGAAATATTTTGTGTTGTCCGAATAATTTAAAGGTGCATTTTCTTCAATTATTTTTGCATGCAATTGGATGAAACTTGGATTGGATGGATGTCTTTATTTATTGGACTCTTTCATAGATAGAGCTGAGGGTAGAGCAGCACGTCTATTCTAAATTTATTTAACACGGCCACATATATGAGGGAGCGTCGATAAATATTGTACAAGTTCCTATATCTCCGAAATTAAAGAAAGTAGACACATGCGGTACATATAGGAATTACTCTATAATCCACTACATTTCAGCAATCATATATGTGACTTGATTGGGCAGTATACAGGGTGCTTCAAATTCGATGCAATACATGGGGATCTCAGAAACGGTAAGAGATACGAAGTCGGTTAAATGGAGGCAAAGTTGCGTATTCAGGGGGGCGACATAATGGTGAAAAGAGATCAAGGCTAACTTGATTAGTTTTCGAAATATTTTGAAAAAACCGAAAATTTCGATTTTCGTTTTTGTTCTTTTGCGGGCCTATTTGATGAGGTATTCAAAAATAAAGAGCACTTTTCTATAGCAACTTTTTGCCCTTTATCGAATGGTGTTAGCAAATTTTCCGCAAAACGTTTCGTTTCCCGGAAACCAACATCAACTTTTTTTAAATACGGGCCTGGAATTGTTTTTCAATTTTTTGGAAGCATTTTTGTAACTTGATAGAATGCCACCATAAAAGGAACCAGATTTAAACGTTTTGTCTAAGAAAAATCCATCATTAATAATTTCCCGTGGTCCTCTTAGATTTAGTTTTATCTAGGCAAACGTTTGTATGACAAACACATTTCAATGTTGTGTCAAGCACTATCGGTACTTAAAAATGGCTTTCAGCAAAGAATTTTTAACCAGTAATAAAAGTATTCTGGATGTTTGTTGGAGATAGATAACACCAACAAATGATAAATAATGATGATACAAATTTGATGCTCACATTTCCAAGATCCCAATCTTGGAAATTTTAGAGATACGGTGGAAGAAAACACCAAAAACTGGTCAAGTGTGACATACTAATACTTTAACTTGTATTATAATATAAGTTCAAAATATAAAAATATAAAGGTCCAAATTTAAAAAATAAAAAATTTATGTTGTTAATCATACAAAATAATGGAATAAAAATATCACAAACACGTAGATATGAAAAATTTACATTAAGAAGGTACTGGATATTTAATATCTATACTTATTCAATATAAATAAATTTTCAATTTACCGGCAAAAATAAATAATTCAGAATTTCAGTTATTTTCAAATATCACAAAAGCCAAAAGATATTACTAAATTACTAAAATTTCTTTGGCCCAAATTTAACCAATTCTGTGTTTATCCTACATTTTATCTTCCTGTGTTTTCAAGAACTCAATAGATCTTTATTCGAAAATACTTTAAGAAAATATTCAATTTCAAATTTGGTATACATTAGTTACTATTTAAAGTTCAACTATGCATCACTATATTCGCGAAATTATGAGTCAATTAATGTAGGTTAGGTGTCGATGGGGTGTCCAATCGGGAACTCCATCGATTGATTATCGAAAAACTATAAATAGGAGAATTCTGAAAATTTTGTAGCATACCAACTTCGATGTGGGCCATTCGGTTAAAATATTTTCAAGATGGTGGCACTTCCGGTTATACCAGAAGTAGATGTCAAGTTGCTTGTTTTAAATAGAACAAAAAATACCCTATATATTATTTCATTTTTAAATTCTACATGGAATTCTAAATACTTTTCAAGTATAATGTCCTGTACCTAAATCACGTTTTTGATATATTTAAAATTGTACGTAAAAAATGACATTTGTAGACCGAAAAATAATAATCAATTTTGAGTGTACGGGTGTCTTTATTATTTAATTTCGGTTGGTTTTTATGTCTTGAAAAGGGTTGGAACCTTTGGTGTGAAGATAACTTTAACTTAGTTTTCCACATAACACCAAAACACTATACTGCACTCGATGCGCTTTTTGCTAACCAAGTTGGCACCATTTGGAAATGATTAAAACTGTGGTTGGCGAAACGCGCATCGAGTGCAGTATAGTGTTTTGGTGTTATGTGGAAAACTACGTCAGTATTTTGGTTTCTATGTAGAAAGGAATCTCTGTAGCAGACTTCGTATAATATTTTTTTATAATTATTAACATAGTGGTCAAAAAAGAAGAATAAAAATAAAATTTAACAAACTGTCAAGTCATTTTTTAAAATGGAAACTACCTCTTTTTATAGTTTTATCTTATTCAGCATAAAGAATAAAGCTAACTTTGAGTAAGGTTGTCTATTAGGAAAATCTAGTTTTCGAAATATTAGCAATTTAATAATTATTCCCGGTATAATTGTTGATAATTTTTAGCAAGTAGGTGACAGTAACATTCATTCAACACTTTTTAAGGACGTCAAGACCAACTAAGCAAGAGTAAGTGAACCTAAAAAACTTTGCAACAGAAAAACGTTAAATTGTCATTATTTTAAAAACTACAAATTTTCAGAATAGACAACCTTCTGCGAAGTTTTAGCTTTATTTTTAATGTGGAAAAAAAATTTTAAACGGAGTTTCCACTTGAAAAAATTGCCTTAACAGTTTTTGTAATTTCATTTTTTATTCTTCTTTTTTGAGTACCCTGTGTAATAATTGCCAAAAAATTACATTAAGTCTGCTAAAGTAGGCCCCTTTTTACATAGAAACCAACCCAAATTAAATAATAAAGACACCCGTACAGTCCAATTGGTAATTATTTTTCGGTGTGCAAGTATTAATTTTTGCATAAAATTTTAAAAATGTCAAAAACGGATAGACTTAGGTTGCTTTTGTATTTTACTAATTAGTGGACTGTATGGATTTAATTTTGTAAATTTGGCCTACCCATTTTCTTTCTACGTATAAACTAATTTCTGATCGTGTTTTTTCTTCCCATTGAAGAAAAGCAGCAGGAATTGGGATAGAAGAAAATAATGGTTATCTTGCCGTAGACAGTCACCAAATTATGTTATTTGTACACTAGTTTATTTATGGAATAATTGTTTAATACGCGTCGAACTGATCGCGATTCGCACTGAGTTTTGTCTCTGTCGAGTTCCCTTTTTTAATTTTAGGAACAAAAAATGGATTCCTTTTTACTACAACTAGTATCTGCGCACCATAAGAACACTATTTTAAATTTAATATCGAATTATTTCTAAATGGCCTAAATATAGGTATAGGACATTATACATGAAATATGTTTCGAATTTTGCGTAGAATCTAAAAATTAAATTATATAGGGCGTCCTATTTAAAATAAGCTAGTTAACATCTACTTCTGGTATAACTGGAAGTGCGACTTTCTTGAAAATATTTTAGCCAAATACTCCCTATCGACTGGTATGCTACCAAATATTTCAGATTTCCTGGTGGGATGCCCTGTATATATCGCTTTCTATGGCATGTCTCCATTTATGTTTTTTCACGAATATATTCTCAAACTTAAAGCACTAGAAATTATAAATTTCGAGTGCTTAATTACACCTTGACGCACAATACATAAATTACAATTACAATACATAAAAACTGTGCTATTATTGTAATAATAATATCAACTCATTATATTTGCTAACAGTAACTTCGAATTAAAGACATTTTACACACCTTTTCAAAAAAGTGTTGTGTCTTGTCAAAAAAGCAGACATTACAAACATAGATACCGTTTTTTATTTATTTTTCATTTTATTCACATAAGTACGTTTTGAAATGTATTCCATATGATGCCAAAAATTCGTTGCTAAATATGAAGCCTAAAACCACTGAATTGCTTGAAAAGACGAGCAATAAAGTGTCAAAAAACATCTTATAAGAATGAACGAACTTATGAATTTGGCCTGTTTACTTATGAACATTCTTTAAAACTTTTTGTCTGATACTTGCCCTCCTTAATACTCGTTAATTATATTTAATAATACCCCTTTATTTATTTAAATTATTATTAAGCTCTCTCCAAATATTTTGGCATCCTAACCAGTGAGTCATGTAAATTCTACAGAATACTGGGTATTCTATTTATTGTACTTGCACAAGTTGTACATACATATTCTTCCTTTCAAAGGTATACCATAACCAGTAATTTTTTTATAATTTTTGTAACACTAGGTTTAGTTGCGATTATTAAAATGTTTTTAAGCTTTTTAATTTGCAATTTTTTATTTTAAGCATTTTTTAGTACACTAGCTTAGAAAATATATGACAGTCAACCAAATTATAACTTAAATTATTGTTGCTTAATCCTAATAGTTAAGAACTAGTGAACAGTTGAGACAGCAGTATTATTGGTGATAGTATTAAAAGTATAAACAAATAATTTGAACCAGTAGCGCTTAGGTAAGGATTTAGTTTTGTAAGCTAGTGTACCTACCTAGTAGTATTAACCATATGAGTGATATTTCTTATTTTTAACCCTACTTTTTATTTTTATTAATTCAAAATAACTTATTAAAATCCAAAATCAGTATTTTATACCTTTTTGTACTTTTTAAGCTAATTAGTGTATTTTTATTATTTAATTGGCAGCTATGCCTCGCAGCTTTTTTTTAATTGCAATAACGGTTTTACTGAAACGTTTTTGGTGTGTTATAGTTTACAGTTTTATATACATATAAATTTTTTTAAAGTTGAACTATATTGTTAATTGATTTTTTTAATACTTTTTTACTAAATCGTGTTAGAAGCAAGTGGTTGTGATAACTTGTTAAAGAGGTTTACTTGGATTTTTAACAAAGAATGTTAATCATATTATGAAAGTTTGTGTGCATTTTATCAGTTTGTAACAATTTTTTTATCCACTTATATATGAAGAGTGTTTGATTATGGTAACAATGTAATAAAAATTGGCTATTTAGAGTTAGAATATTTTTTTACCAATAAACATGGCTGCTATTACAAAGTCTTTTAATTAATGATGACACAATTTTGCCAATTAGAAAATCGACTAAGTAACAGATTTTTACGATACTTGGAGAACATCACTTGTTTAGGAATACAGAAAAGCTAAAAAGTATTTATTTTTTTTAAATAAGTAGAATTGTCTTCCTCAAAGATAATAGAGGTCAGTGCTATAATGGCACTTGTGGAAAAGCAAGTCACTATCTGTCAATTAGACAATAGTTGTGAGACGGATAGTAGAGACCAAAAGAGGCAACGTTAGTCTATAACAGGGGTGGCCAAGCTCCTTCATAGTCCGAGCCACTTTTACTAATATTTATACTATGGCGAGCCATACTATGAAACAAATTTAGTTAACTTACCAAAAATTCCACATTACAAATTATATCCGTAGCAAGTGATACAAATTGTTTCCTCCAGAGTACAATGTCAACTGTCCGTTGCAATGAAAGTTTACAAATTCAAAATCGGTTTGGAGTCGGTCGATTACGCCACTTTATGTTCGTTCGCGCAGTTTTTCATGAGTCATATCATTCTTAGCTTGGACGGAAATGAAATTTGTTACAACATTGCACTTAGTCTTTCATATTTGTCGTCAGTAATTTCAAAGACATTTTGAAACACATACGGAACGATAATAATTTTTTAAAATATAATAGCATAAAAATGAAAAGGGAACTCGGGTACATCTATCGAGAGCCACAAATAATCCTTCAAAGAGCCGCATGTGGCTCGCGAGCCACAGTTTGGCCACCCCTGGTTTATAATTAATGGCCAAAATTATGGAGTGACTCATTTTCAGCATATAGAGCCATTCGACGGGTGAAGTTGCAAATAATCGCAATTTGATAGGTGTCTGGTAAGATAAGGCCGAATTTAAAAAAAATATAAAGAAATATCTAAATTTTTGTAATATAAAAGTGTGCTTCATAGATGACAAAAAAAAAATCTAGATAGAAAGATTACTGCTATTGCTACCCATATATCATTAATAAAAATATTAAGAATAATAAACAATACATTTAGTTACTACACCAATTTTATTGCATAACATACAACATTAATTAATAAATTTGATAATATCCCACTAAAATAATATGAATTTAGTGATTAGTGGTATTTGTAGTTCCTGTGGTGCTCTGTAACAAAACAATTTTCTCAGCATATAATTTTATAAAACAATTATAATATAATTTTATATTTTGTTAATATGTCATGTATTCGTGTATCAGAATATAAAACTTGGGGCAAACATGGCTCATTTACAATTATGCATCCTGACTTAAACAAAATGGCTGCAAAAAATTTTAGAACAGGTTATGGTTATACATATATCAGAATTACTAAAAATAACCACTAATGAACCATTTCAAATTTTAGAAACATTAGGTTTCTTTAAAGGTTGAAAGGTTTATTATGAACGACTTCAAATAAACTAATCTTGGTAGTTCTTGCCAGTACTGGAGGATTTGCCCCTCAGCCCAGGTTAAGAGAGTGGCAGTACTCGAGAATATGACAAGCACCGGTTCTGCCATTAACAGTATGAAATGCTGCACAAATCCATAATACTTACTTATTTTTCCGTAATTCAGAACATAAAATACCCCCATTGAAATAAACACTACATGTAAAAATGGAGCAATTCCCGCTCTCTTTGGTTGGACATATTTGTGTTGCCATCTCCAGAAAGCTGCAAAATATAGAAATATGTTAGCTTCAGAGTTACAAAGATAGGCCTAAAAAATCCAACCTCTGCTAACAGCTCCTGCAAAGGCTGATGGGTGCTTATTTCGACGAGCTAGCCATCCACCAATTTCTCCCAATTTTACTTGAGCAAATGGGGTATCAGCTGAAAAATTGGAAGAAAATTCAGATAATCGATTATGTAATTTTAATGCAAGATATTTGTAATTTATTGAAGATTATATAAGATACTTACCTTTACCATAAAAACGAGCGGGATCATAAGGTCCATGTACATTCGGATTATATTCAGCTGGATAATCACCGAAACCCATTTTACCGTATCTCGCAAACTTATATAATGATAGGAATTATCTGGGAATTAGGATAATCAATTTTTCAACCCACGAAAACCAAGAAAACTGGATCTTGGAAATGACATGACAGATCTGAACCACAGAACTATAGATTACGGATGGGAAAAAATAACCGGTTATTTCAATAACCGGTTAATCTGACGTCCGACAAACCCATGCGACAAACCGATTATTTTCGGTTATTACTTCTATCCGGTTTAACCTAATAACCTGATTCATTTATCAATAACCGGTAGTCGGTTAATTTTCAAAACTGTATTTTAATTTAACAGCGTTTTCGCATTGCTTGCATTTTTGCACTTGGATTTCTGCGAACTGTTAATATGGACCGGCTCCATCATAGACAAGGGTTTGGCGATGTTAGATTGGTTGTGCTGTAGTGCAACCTAACCTAATCTAACCTGGAAAAAATTCGTTTTTCTTTTCGTTTTCCCACTCACAACTGTTTTCGTTTTTATTACCTGAACGATTCGTTATCCGTTAATGGTTTCTTATTTCCAAAACAGTCCATATCTCCACTTTATGATCATGTCTGCTAGTGCTAAAAATAAAATAACTATATTCTTATATAAACAACGATACTAGCTAGCTAGATGGCATCCAAGAATTGAATTTCAAGTTCGCTATTTAAACTCACAATTATGCTCATATCACGGATTTCTTAAAAGTTTATTTTAAGAAATCCGTGGCTCATATAGATGGAACGCACCATACGCTTTTCTCGCTATCTATCAAATTATATGTAGATAGTTGTTTATCCTTACATGACATTCTTTGTAATGTCAGAAAGTATATTATTTGGTTCACAGAAATCAGAAATAAAGATTATTGTCAGGTGAACAAAGGGTCCCGATTTTCGAATCGTGAGAAAATATTTGTATGAGAAAATGACGTTAATATGACGTAGTTTGACAGTTTTCTTGCTATAAAGAAATAAACGTCTACGCATATATATAAGTAGTATTATATATATGCGTCTACGTAAGAATCGTAAATTTAGTTTAAGAATGGTAAACTTAGTTTACCATTCTTGGTCTACGTACTCTTTGTGGTCTGTGGTCTACGTCTACATCATTTTTAAGTAATTTTCGCATGCGAATGTATTCTCATGATTCGATAATCGGGCCCCTGAGAACAAAAAGTTTCCTGTTCACTGGTAATTCTGTTAGTTTAATTTTTGTTAGTTAGTGGTTAGTGGGTAGTGGTTGGTGGTAAGCAAAGTAAGTGTCAAGATTGTCAAGTGAAAGATTTTCTCGCCCTAATTTTTTAATTACTTCAAATTGTATAAATTAATCGAATATATAGAATATTGATGCAACGTTAATTTGAAGAAACCACAGTGTAATTATAATAAATGAAGTGATGTTAACCTGTTAAATGAATACAAATCATAAAGTAAAATACCTGTCAAACGTCAAAGATATGTTTTTCTTATAATAAAGTTAAAGATTATAATATTAGTTTAATTTAAATAGAAAGCCGATATAAGAAGAGTATTTAAATTTCTTGAGGTTAGTATTTTTATTTTAAAATACCGCTATTAAGTGTTCAATTTTGTTATTTTGGATACCACCTCAGATGTTTATTTTTTTAAGGAATTACAATAATAAACAAGATTAAACTTGTCTAAACTATAATTTAATCATCACTATAAAAGAATGTAGCAACAATAACAACATTCTGACACATTCCATGTCAAATTTGTAGGCGATGCAAAAATTCTCCAGGCAGGGACCTAGTAGGTACGGTTTGGGACCCTCAAATGGGCAATTGCCTGACTTGTTTCAAGGAGCCCACACAGACGGCCCTGGACACCACTTCACAAAATTTTCATAAAGAAGGTAATTAACATATTTTTCCATGCATTTGTGTGCTTATCTCGCATTCCTGTAACTTGTCACTCCCTGATATTGTATAATACTTTATTTTGGAACAAGTTTCTAAAATAAAGTAATTCAAGTGGTTTCAAAATTATGGCATCTGTTGGATTAGGAGATAATTTTATATGAAATTGTATGCTATATATAAAATTCTATATAGCTATAAGATATGCTTTTGCTGCACAAGTTCTAATTTACATTGAAATTGAATGATTTACAATGTAAGTATAGCGTAATCCGAAAATTAGAGAGGAAAGAAAATATTAGCTTTACATACTGCCAGGCAAAAATAGAGGATATTTATAGAGAAAAATAGAGGTTATTTCCTTAATTAGTAAGTCTTAAAATATTTAAATAAAAATCCATTGATTAAATACCATTGATGGTACATCATTAAAGAAAAGAATAAAGCAAAATCCAACGATAGACAAATTTAAGATCTTTATTTCATAACAGGAATGACAACTGTTTATTGACAGAACTGCTTCTACTCCATTACACTTTTTTAATAAGTATTCTTATTTATGTTAGGTTATGCTCAAAAGTAAGTGGAAAACCAAACTTTACCGTGACCATGCCTATTATTGCTTAAGCCTAATTATATTTTACTCAACATGTTCAGCCTCTTAAAGTTGGTTACTTATTATGTGATAACTTGTCCAGAACCTCTGGCAGAAGTTGTCCTATGCCACATTTCAATATCTAATCCAGGCAGGTACATCAAATGCATTCTGCCACTTTATCATTTTCTAATGTAAATGGCAGCATCCATTGGTTTATTAGATTTAGAAGGTGTAACATGGTTAACCGTAAAAGTTTTTGAGTTATTGCTTCCAGCTGGTGTGTTATAAATGCCGTATAATGGATTCGGTTCTGGTTGCAATCTGTATCCTAGTTTTTTTTTAAATCATGAAAAATTTAAAATTGCAGTAAAAAGTAATATGTACGTGTTGGCTTGCTATAAGTAGCCTAGGAGCCATTGCACCACCAAAAGAATTTTTTTTTATTTACAAATTATATTTATAGCTTATTTTTTATTTATTTATTAAAAAATTCATGCATTTCTTGTACAGCTATGTTATCATATCACAGATTTTGTTCCATATTATCTATAATATGTGCATGACAATCGACAACAGAGCCAGTTAGAAGTTGGTTCATATTTAAACCAGTTGTGGGGCTTAATTTAATTTTGTGAAATAACTTCTCTGTTATTTATTATATACTCTGGAGGAAATAATCACGTTTAAGAAATTAGGCAGGCCTCTACCCGAGTTGGTCATTTCAAAAACACAAGCATCTAATTACAGAGCTACCCCATGAGCTACCCCTTATACTTGTGTGATTGCTAAGATTTTCTAAGAGTATTATTTTCAAAATTTAAAAGTTGTATGATATATAATATTAGACCACTGATATAGATAGTGATGTTAATTCGATTAAGAAATAAATTTGTGTTATTTTATTTTTAAATGGTATAATTTTCATAGTAAATGTTTTTAATGCCATGTTAAATATTTTTCCAGAAATGACTGAAGCTCGTCTTTATCCTGCTCCAAGTCATGTGCCAGCTTCATCAGCCCCTCCTGAGACTATTCTGAGCAACGGAAACCACTTGTCTGCTCCTCCAGAGTCCACCGTCACTGTTGGTCGATTTTATACCCAAAGTCGAAGGCCTCACCCAAAATCAGCCCCAGCGATGGGTGTCACGGAAAGCAAACCATCTGAAGTCAAATTAACTGCCCTTTTCGAGATGTATAAAGATGAAAGCGAAGAGAGTATTCTCGCAGAAGGGATAGAAAAGTTTTGTCAGGATTTGCAAGTGTCTCCTGATGATTTCAAAATATTAGTTCTTGCTTGGAAGTTAAATGCTGAACAGATGTGCCGCTTTACACGTCCTGAGTTTATAGACGGTTTAAAATCCATGCGTGCTGATTCGATAAAATCTATTCAAACACGTTTACCAGAATTAGTGAGTGAGGTGGAACAAAATGATGAACTTTTCAAGGATCTGTACCGTTTCACATTTCGTTTTGGGTTGGATTCAGCTTCAGGACAGAGAATTTTACCAACCGACATGGCAACTGTACTCTGGAGGTTAGTTTTTACAATTCGGGAGCCTCCGATCTTAAATCGTTGGTTGAATTTTCTTGAAACACATCAAATGATTCGTGGGATCCCCAAGGACACTTGGAATATGTTTTTAAATTTCTCTGAGCATGTAGGTGATGATTTAAGTTGCTACGACGATAACGAAGCTTGGCCGAGCCTTTTCGACGATTTTGTAGAATACGAAAATGATCAAGCCAATCAAAACATTTCTAAGGATAAAGAGAAGGAATGTGATGAACTCTTGATTAGACAGGATTGATGATGGTTTTTTCCTCTTGGTGTATCTTAACATCGTAATCAAACAAAAGAAAAAGAAAACTGCCTAAGTATTTTATAAGTAAAAATGCAAATGAATTGTCGTGATATTATTGTAGCCGTTTTGTGAGGTACAAAATAATGGAAGGGGTAGTTGGATAGGTAGGAGGGTTCAGTTTTTTGCTTCATTTTTGTATATAAAATGTTAAGAATCAATATTTTTAAAAACTGGGAAATAAGAGCTTTAGATTGTTTAATTAATTCAGCTGACAGAGTTTTATAAATTGATATTTTATTTTAAATTATTTATTTAGGAGGTAATTTATTTATCATTTGAAAGGCTTTGTGAAATATTTTTTTAGGAATAGGATAATTTGGTATTCTTAAATGGCATTTTATTGAGTTAAAATGTTCTGTTTATATACATGACTTTTAGTTTAAAAAATGTAGGCAAAAGTGTCTATTATTTATTTGTGTAGCTCTTTGTTTATAATTATTAAACTAACAATACAGGTGGCTTTCCAGTAGCATTTTGACATGTTTTCAATGATCAATACTGAAAGCTGAATTAAGATATTTTTTCCAATGGAACATTTTGCCAACGCTATTTTGCAAAAATGGAAATTTTTTCATAAACTTGGTGATGTTTTTGACAATTACCACCATTTGACAGGTTATATTGGGTGCACATAACTTTAAAATCAAAATTTGGGTTTGCTAAATGTAAAGTACGCAAAGATATAAATTTAATTCTTTAAATATGTTTTTTTGACCTGAGTATGAAATTTGATCTTGAAAATTGATTTGGAATTCTTAATAAAAAAAAATTATGAAAAGAAAAAAAAACTTTTTTCCAACCATACGAATAAGACACTATAACATTAAATTATTTTGTATAAAAAGAGGGCCATTTTGGGATCGCCATAGCAACTGTAAAAAAAGAGATTATTGTACAGTTTTACCCTGGATTTATAAACTTTTCGTTCGCGCTGGCGTTAACGTTGCTACGGGTTTGCTACGAACGCCGGGCGAAAAAGTTGAAAATAAGTTATCTACGAACGCCGATGAGCGGCAACGCCGTGTATAAACGACTATATGAATATACCTAACCAACCTAACATCGCCAATCTCTTGTTTATGGACTATATTTTAAAACACTGTTTTAACTTTGTTCGCGAACGCCAGCGCCAACGACGAGTTTATAAATCCACTGTAGCAGTACCGAAAAGTAATTTGACATTGACGTTGCATGTCACATAATATATTGAAGTTTAATTAAATAGAAAAATAGAAACAGATAGCGACTCCGATGAATCGGTAAACTGGAGGTACTAATTAGAAGCGGTTGGAAAAAAAATATGTTAAACTCGTGCAAAAAATACGTTTTCGAGACTCGTAAAATTCCCCTTTCCCTCGTCCCGAAAACGTGTATTTTTGTACTAGTTAAACAAATAACTATTATGTATATTTTATGCTTCTTATGAGAACACTGCCGCATATTACGTTGACAGCACATCACATTCATAACTGGGAATGGAAAATTTTCCATAATTTACAGAATTTTTTCATAGTCTTCGTTTTCCAGAAAATGACAAGTTTTTTTATCATTTCAAATGGTCCGTTTAAAATAATTTGCATTATATTATCGGGTATGATTCCACATATTGGCAACGAGGCATTGGCATGACTTTGAAAATCTAAAATTTCGTAAGGATAATTCTAAATCCTGTTAAAAAGTTCAGATATCTTTTTTTAAGTTTTCAATAAGTGCTACAGTGTGTTAAAACATTGGAGAACTCCATATGTAAAAGACAATTACTTTCTAGAGTTTCTCTGAAGTAACTTTGTTCATTACGAAAAATAACAAATTAACATGTTGATTCAAGTAAGATAAGTTTGCAAGTATTTCGCATTTTAATTTTTAAATATGTTTCATTGGGAGCTGTTACATATTGAGAAAAAACAGGTATTTCAGAAATTTTCACTTTTTATTTTGAAGTCCAAAATTAAAAATCTGAAGTATGACTTCATTTCATTTCATTACATGTCTAAATTTGCTATTAAACACATGTAATATATCTGTATGTAATGTTTTCTTTCCTTGAAAGTATGCACATTGATTAACCAAATTAAATTTAAATAGAAGAATGGAGTTTCAGTACCTTAACGTAAAACACCGTCCAGATATCTTTGTTTGGTTTACAAGACAAGTCATTTTTGCCATATTGCTGTATTTCTGTCAATAAAAACTGACTTATTTTGTGTGATTTTTCTTCCAAAAATTTGCTTGATAAAGTGAAACAGCTTTAATGAGACGTGAGTATTCAAGATAATAGTAAAAATTGGAGACTTTAATTACAAAGCTTGGGATTCACAACTTTTTGAAATGTTTTACCATTCTTTATGGTATACTTTTAATATTATTTATTGACTTATTTAACTGTTTATATATTTCTTTATATAGGAATTCAGCCAAAAAGTTAACTAAGAGATAAATTATTAATGAAATTATTAAATTATCAAATATTATAGTTCAATACAGTTTTAATTTTCCTTGTTACCTATAACCTAGGTACTGTTATTTGTGAATTCGCGTAAAATTTTTTTTATGGATTTCTTGCCGTCTTAGAGAATTTTAGTTGAGCAAAGCACTTACATTTTAAGAATATAATGTTTTGTTCAAGGTTCTTACTTTTCCTCATTAATTCCAGTAACAAATATGATTAAAAGTTACTGAAATTTTACTTGGCGAGTATTGCAAAAACACCAGAAAAATCTACAATAATTTTTGTAAGAATTTAATTTTTAAAATGTTGCTCATTATCGCTGGTTCCACAGTACTTTAAAACATGATAAAATATTTGTGAATACCTCAACCAATGATTTGTTTATATTTTAATTGTCAAATTTTGTGAGAAACAGTTGTTTCTCATTATTTTTTTATCATAATTTGGCGAATTTAACAAAGTGCTTTAATTTCCTGAGTGTCTTTGTCTTTTTATACAAGACTGACTGTCAAATTATTTTTATTAGGTGCTAAAATAAATTGAAAAACATCTTTCTTTTTATTTCTAAGTTCATATTTATTTAATTTTTTTTTATTTGTAGATAATATTGTATATTTAAATGTTTTGTGAATAAATAAAATATTACAGACATTACTTTTTGATTTCTAACTTACTAAGCAGGAGAACTATTGATAGCACTATATCAGTTCAGGGCTGTGTGGTTGAATAATCACTTTAAAAATTGAAAATCATTAAGTCACCAAAAATTATTACTCAACCTTTTCACAGTGCAACAGGTATATAGTGGGTAACTATCTATAATCTGTGATAAAGAATTTTTAATTGTAATATTTTAAAATCGTTGGTCGCTAATATCGCTATTAACATCATCTCTAGTCTCGTATACCTACTAATATAATTGCTGTATATTTGGTTGAAATGCTTTTATTGCAAATTGCTCTGGTAACAGGATACTAGCAACTAAAGGAGGTATGATAACCAGGAGCACAAGAAACACTGCTTCATACTTTCTGTGTTTCTAATAATATTTCAAATATTGGTCAAAAGTTTTGATTGAAAACTATACTGGCAACCTAGCAAGTAAAGGAGGTACCTACTTATTATCAGGAGAACTTCACAGAACAACACCTCTTCATACTTTCTGTGCTCCTAATAATATTTCGGATAATGGAGCTTTGATATTTAGATACCTGTTAAAATGTATATTTGGTTGAAAAGCTTTTATTGCAAATTACGCTGGTAATAGGAAACTAGCAAGTGAAGGAGGTATATAATAACCAGGAGCACAAGAAACACCTCTTCATACTTTCTGTGCTCCTAATAATATTTTAGATAATGCAACTTTGATATTCAGATGCCTGTTAAAATGTATATTTGCTTGAAAAGCTTTTATTGCAAATTTCTGTGGTAACAGGATATTAGCAAGTAAAGGAGGTATATAATAACCAGGAGCACAAGAAACACCTCTTCATACTTTCTGTGCTCCTAATAATATTTCGGATAATGGAGCTTTGATATTTAGATACCTGTTAAAATGTATATTTGGTTGAAAAGCTTTTATTGCAAATTACGCTGGTAACAGGATACTAGCAAGTAAAAGAGGTATATAATAACCAGGAGCACAAGAAACACCTCTTCATACTTTCTGTGCTCCTAATAACATTTCAGATAATGCAACTTTGATATTCAGATGCCTGTTAAAATGTATATTTGCTTGAAAAGCTTTTATTGCAAATTACGCTGGTAACAGGATACTAGCAAGTAAAAGAGGTATATAATAACCAGGAGCACAAGAAACACCTCTTCATACTTTCTGTGCTCCTAATAACATTTCAGATAATGCAACTTTGATATTCAGATGCCTGTTAAAATGTATATTTGCTTGAAAAGCTTTTATTGCAAATTACGCTGGTAACAGGATACTAGCAAGTAAAAGAGGTATATAATAACCAGGAGCACAAGAAACACCTCTTCATACTTTCTGTGCTCCTAATAACATTTCAGATAATGCAACTTTGATATTCAGATGCCTGTTAAAATGTATATTTGCTTGAAAAGCTTTTATTGCAAATTACGCTGGTAACAGGATACCAGCAAGTAAAGGAGGTATATAATAACCAGGAGCACAAGAAACACCTCTTCGTACTTTCTGTGCTCCTAATAACATTTCAGATTAATGCATATTCAGATGCGTGTTAAAATGTATATTTGGTTGAAAAGCTTTTATTGCAAATTACGCTGGTAACAGGATACCAGCAAGGAGGTATATAATAACCAGGAGCACAAGAAACAACCTCTTCGTACTTTCTGTGCTCCTAATAACATTTCAGATAATGCAACTTTGATATTCAGATGCCTGTTAAAATGTATATTTGGTTGAAAAGCTTTTATTGCAAATTACGCTGGTAATAGGAAACTAGCAAGTGAAGGAGGTATATAATAACCAGGAGCACAAGAAACACCTCTTCATACTTTCTGTGTTCCTAATAATATTTCAAATAATGCACCCTGATATTTAGGCACCTATACCTCGTTCAAAAGGTAATTTGGTTGAAAAGTTTTGATTGAAAACTACACTGGTAACAGGATACTAGCACGTAAAGGAGGTGCCTATTATCAGGAGAACTTCACAGAACAACACCTCTTCATACTTTCTGTGCTCCTAATAATATTTCAGATAATACAGCTTTGATATTTAAATCTGTTAAAATGTATATTTGCTTGAAAAGCTTTTATTGCAAATTACGCTGGTAACAGGATATTAGCAAGTAAAGGAGGTATATAATAACCAGGAGCACAAGAAACACCTCTTCATACTTTCTGTGTTCCTAATAATATTTCAAATAATGCAGCCTGATATTTAGGTACCTATCTCGTTCAAAAGGTAATTTGGTTGAAAAGTTTTGATTGAAAACTACACTGGTAAGATACTAGCAAGTAAAGGAGGTACCTATTATCAGGAGAACTTCACAGAACAACACCTCTTTATACTTTCTGTGCTCCTAATAAAATGTCAGATAATGCAGCTTTGATATTTAAATACCTGTTAAATGTATATTTGGTTGAAAAGCTTTTATTGCAAATTACGCTGGTAACAGGATACTAGCAAGTAAAGGAGGTATATAATAACCAGGAGCACAAGAAACACCTCTTCATACTTTCTGTGCTCCTAATAATATTTCAGGTAATGCAGCTTTGATATTTAGATGCCTCTTAGAATGTATATTTGGTTGAAAAGCTTGTATTGCAAATTACGCTGGTAACAGGATACTAGCAAGTAAAGGAGGTATATAATAACCAGGAGCACACCTCTTCATACTTTCTCTGCTCCTAATAATATTTTAGATAATGCAGTGTTAATATTTAGATACATACCTGTTAAAATATTAATTTGGTTTCAAAGCTTTTATTGGAAACTATAGACTGGTAACAGGATACTAGCAAGTAAAGGAGGTATATATCAGGAGCAAAGTGTCATAGGACACCTCTTTATACTTTCTATGTATGTGTTTTGTAGGTTTGTAGATTTAAGGATAAATATCTATTCATTAAAACACCAGTAACTGTGGAATTTTTTTATTGGCAACAAAAATAAAAAACAATCTTAACATATAAAATAATTTACATATAGAGGATATACAGCATGTGTCAAGTCTTCCATCCTAACATTTGAAGTAACTGTGTTAAAAGATTTCCAAATATGTATAAGGTGAATTATTTTGAATAAACAATTGATGATAAATTTGTTTCTACTTTAATCAAAGACATTCAAGTATTTTCAACTTAAAATTATTAAAACGTGAAAGATGTCGTAGTTGAAGAATATCGGATATGCTATGTTGTTGAAATACAAAGTCCTATCCACAAGATTCTAGCTCATTATTACTGAAATTATCAGTGTTTCTTCTATTTATTTATGAGTTCATTTATAGAACCACTTGTAACTTGAGAGTCGAGTTGAAAGTGGACCACTTGATTCTAAAAAATGAATATGTGGAGAATTGAAATATCTTTCAAATGAGTCCAGTGTCTTAAAATGAAAAAAAAAAAAAAAAATTAGCATAAAAATAAATAATAGGACATTTTCTAACAAATTAACTTAAAATTCAGCAAGAGGGACAGTTTAGACATGCACTGCATGTACAATGTTAAAATTTTTAAATATTTTACCACTCTGTGGAAATTAAGTAGCAGAAATAAAATTTTACTGAAAAATTGAAACTTAAATAGTAAATTGCCACTTATTTTCCACATTGCACTTAATATTGTCGGGAAAAAAATACAAATTGCACTTTTAAATCTCCCTAAAATAGAATACAAAATAAATCAAGACAGATACAATATGGATAAAAATAATGATCAGAAAAATAAACAATCATATCCTGAGTTCCATTCATTACATCTAGAAATAATCTAAAATTATATAAAAAATAAATAATAGTTTAAAATGATTTACATGGTCATCTATAAGGATTCTAGTTCTATAAACTGGAAGGCAATTTTTAGTCGAGCAGGTAGATGTGTTGTCACTGGTAAAGTGAATTTAGTATTTAGTAAAGAAAAAAATCATACCACTGAATTATAAGCTAAAATTATAGTTTTCCTAAGAATTAGAATAGTAAAATGGTTTCCACATATATACAGGGTGATTGATCGAAACCGTCCATTAACAGTATTGGGAATTCTGTTCATAATATTTTTCTGAAAATTTCAGCATCTAGGTAATGAATCATGCTCTTTTCAATGAAAATATTTTCAAGATGGCGGCACTTCCGGAAGTACCGGATATTGATATCAACTTTCTTATTTCAAATGGAATGGTATAGTTTTTTTTGCATTTTTGAATTCCGGATGTAATTTTAGGGGGACTTTGTGTAGCATTCCCTATACCTAAGTGCAGCCGTTTCTGAGTTTTTTCGACTTTTTTGAAAAATTTTCGATTTACATCGTGATGCTGAAAATTATGTACCGCCGCCATTTTTAAAGCAAAAACGCTCAAATTTGGGTTATGGATAGAAAAGACCCTTACATTTATACCGTAGTTTTTAGAATTGGTGTATTATCTACAGGGTGTCCAAAATTTGATTTCCTTTTAGTGCAACTTCAAACCACTAAAACTCGATTTTTTCAAATGCAATGCCCTATTTTTTTTTTCATATCCAGAAGCAGAATTAAATTCTGCATCGAGCTGCATTAGCATTCCCTATACCTATCTGCAATATTTTTCGAGTTATTTAGGTTTTTGATAGAGCCTAGAGGAAATTATTCCATTTTCTTAATAGCTAGCCATGGAAATGACAAAAAACGTTCTTATTAGTAACTGTCAAACACTCAAATCGTGTATTGCTGTTCTCTTTATCGAAATGGAATATCAAGGGTATTCAAACACGGATATTTTGAATTTATTTTATATTCATGGAGAATGTCACAAAATTATTCAGAGAACCTGCCGTGTATTCAATGAGAGATATCCCCATTTGACTGCAGTAACTACACATATATTTAAATAAACAGAACATAATAGTCTTTAGCATATCAAAGAACGAAATATGCTAAATGTCGAACTAAATCTATTACAAAACTATTACAATACTAGTTAAATTAAAGTAGTCTAAAGCATGTTCAAACAAAACATAGAATCTACAACTTTATAAATGCTCTATGTGGTCCCCATTTTTCTGTAGACAGCGATGAATTCTTGAAGAAAATTCTTTTGTGCAAGCCTTATAAATATGATCAGGATTTAATTGGCGAAATGCTATTCTGATGCGTTCTTCTAATTCCTCCCTTGTCTGCACTGTAGTATTGTACACTTCGTTTTTAATGTAGCCCCACAGAAAAAAGTCGAGTGGTGTTAGGTCGGGAGATCTTGGAGGCCATCGCCAGGGTCCATTGCGGCCAATCCAGCGGTCATCGAAAATCTGTGTAAGCTCTCGTTCCACTTCGCGAGTAGAATGGGCAGGCGCTCCATCCAATTGGTACCAAGACTCTCTTAAAATCCCGACAGGCAAATTCTCTAAAAATTCCGATACTACTCCTCTTAAAATTTCAAGGTACCTTTCGCCAGTTAAATTATAATCATAGATTATAAAGGAATATCGATTGTTCATAAGTAGACAAAAAACGTTAACACTGAATTTGTTTTGAAAATGAACCTCTCGCTTTAAATGGGGGTTGTTTGTGGACCAGTGATGTAAATTGCGCCGGTTGATTATCCCCTCTCTGCTAAATTTTGCCTCGTCTGTCCAAATGATTTTTCGCAGAAACAGTGGATCTTCCTGAGTTTTAATTAGAATCTGTTCGCAAAATTCCAATCTTCTAATATCGTCGCCTGGATGGAGTTGTTGAACTGTAGTGAACGAATAGTCGTGCATTTTATGCTTTTTTAGAATAGCTTGAACTGCATAGAATGTTAAACCCAAGTCTCGAGCTGCCGATCGAATTGACTCCCGTGGATGGACATTAAAATATGTTAGAACGTTAATTTCACTATTTTCTTCATTTACAATAGGTTTAGGTCGAATGCCAGCTGATTTCACTTTCCCATATTTTAAAAAATTAGATTCTATCCGTTTAAATTTCTGTCTGGTCATTGCAGTCAAATGGGGATATCTCTCATTGAATACACGGCAGGTTCTCTGAATAATTTTGTGACATTCTCCATGAATATAAAATAAATTCAAAATATCCGTGTTTGAATACCCTTGATATTCCATTTCGATAAAGAGAACAGCAATACACGATTTGAGTGTTTGACAGTTACTAATAAGAACGTTTTTTGTCATTTCCATGGCTAGCTATTAAGAAAATGGAATAATTTCCTCTAGGCTCTATCAAAAACCTAAATAACTCGAAAAATATTGCAGATAGGTATAGGGAATGCTAATGCAGCTCGATGCAGAATTTAATTCTGCTTCTGGATATGAAAAAAAAAATAGGGCATTGCATTTGAAAAAATCGAGTTTTAGTGGTTTGAAGTTGCACTAAAAGGAAATCAAATTTTGGACACCCTGTAGATAATACACCAATTCTAAAAACTACGGTATAAATGTAAGGGTCTTTTCTATCCATAACCCAAATTTGAGCGTTTTTGCTTTAAAAATGGCGGCGGTACATAATTTTCAGCATCACGATGTAAATCGAAAATTTTTCAAAAGTCGAAAAAACTCAGAAACGGCTGCACTTAGGTATAGGGAATGCTACACAAAGTCCCCCTAAAATTACATCCGGAATTCAAAAATGCAAAAAAAACTATACCATTCCATTTGAAATAAGAAAGTTGATATCAATATCCGGTACTTCCGGAAGTGCCGCCATCTTGAAAATATTTTCATTGAAAAGAGCATGATTCATTACCTAGATGCTGAAATTTTCAGAAAAATATTATGAACAGAATTCCCAATACTGTTAATGGACGGTTTCGATCAATCACCCTGTATATATATATATATATATATATATATATATATATATATATATATATATATATATACCATGAATGGAACATTGCTCCTACTTGTAAAGAGCGGTAGATGGTGCAGTTCGAAAATCATTTTCTACCCCTGTATTAATTTGATTTTAAGTACCCTTCGAAACTGGTCGAGAACACAAATTTCAGACTTTAAATAAAAATAACCTAGTCTCTAAACGTACACAGCGCCGCCGTCATAAAAATCTCCTCCGACTCCTCTCACCTCTTGATTGTATTAATTCGAATCAAACTGACTCGGATACAGGGTGCTAATAATAGCCCAGCAGGCCCCATAATAGGGCCTAGGGCTGGGAATCTCGTCACCTGCGTCCCTCTATGCTGTACACGTTCACGCAGGAGTCCAAAGTGCCGGTTGCCAAGGCAACTTTGTGAAGATGATAGCTCAAACATGTCACAGGGCCGATCTTGTGACCCATGAAGCCCTCGTAGAAGCAGATGATTCCCTTTAACGTATAGATGCTTACGGACTGGTTCAGGGATCCGCTGAAAATGAAATGTTTTATTTTATTAATAAAATATTTGTTCAGATTCAACAACTTTTAGAAATTATTAATTACAAAACGTAATGGTTGTTGCAACAATGTGCCGAATATGCTATTCTATTGGTGGCAAACATTGGATTTTACATCGTTGATTCATTTGTGATTTTAGGGTGTATAGGAATCAAACTGGGTTTTCGTGAGATTGACATAATGGTAAATTGTTGTGCCTGTTGTGTCATTAAGTACAGAAATAGGAGCAAGAAGAAATTAAGACTGAATTACAAATTAAGACTTCCTTCACACTCACGGCTGTGATTACTACTCCTCTCTCTTTCCTAAGCTAAGAGTGCAATTGGTTTATCCAGTCATAATAGGCTAGATCAAGTCGTCTGGTCCTTATACTAGTCTGTTCCTCTGCCCTGTTTCAGTGCTTCTCCCCAATTACCGGGGGTGGCAACATGTAACGATAAGTTTACGGTAGTCAACTTTTTGTTTTGATTTGATTTGAGGTTAGTGACAGCCTGGCAGCTGTCAAATCTATCTCCTAGTCTTTTCATGATTGTTTTGATGCTATCCGAATTATCTTTGTTATTTTTAATTATTTTGTCGTGTATATAAATTTTAAAGTTTTAGTTACTTCTACAAATTTTGTGTTTTGTAGTGCCGTAAAGTGCAACAGCTGTCACTAGTGATACTGTCAACTTTTGACAGATAGAGTCTGCCCACAGAAATAAAGACTATAGAATGGAAAAGTCTGGATTTGTGATATTTTGAAGGCAATGAAGGATTCGGTCTAGTATGGATTCTGCGCAGTTCACATTTGATGACAGAAATCTGCATGGTACTTCGGATGACAGACACGATAAAGTGGCACAATATTTATGAGAGTATACAGTATACAGTATACATAATAGTATACAGTTTCTTCATACACTCTTTTAACTCTTACTTCAAGAAAAAAAAAACAGACAATGCATTTTATATGTGCAAACACATTTTTTACTCAATGCGCAAACTCCTCACCGGACAGAGAAACCATGTTGTAGTCCATTACCATGAAAGGTATTATACCTTCTCCATGCTATAGTCTTTATTTCTGTGAGTATGCTACACTGACACTTTGTAGTTCTCAGTGGCACAATGTGGTGGTACTAGCTACCGAATTTCCATGGCAATCAAAGGATAGAATTGCAGATTGTACCCAAATTGGGCCGAATCGACAGACTAGAAATAGGAGCAGGCGACGAGATTTAGTAGATTAAGATCCAGTACTTTCGAGCTGAAATGGCAGCCGATGACATTATGTGTAATGCTGGTTGCCTATTAAATATGTGTATATTTTGGGCAACCTATTAAATGTATAATTTTTATATAGTAAACTAGCAGTTTTACTTCTAAAAATCATTATCAACATGTACTAATATTACGTTGATG
This sequence comes from Pogonocherus hispidulus, assembly GCA_963924545.1. Classification (NCBI taxonomy): domain Eukaryota; kingdom Metazoa; phylum Arthropoda; class Insecta; order Coleoptera; family Cerambycidae; genus Pogonocherus; species Pogonocherus hispidulus. The sequence continues at coordinate 10,288,334 of OZ004698.1, forward strand.
TACTGATCACAACTTAACATTCAAAAAAATCATTAGAATGTGATGAACTCTCATATAAATTGCTTATAATCTACAATGAATGTATTATATTCATTGAGAACTTGAAATTTATCTGATATTTCTTGTAGATTATTATCGACTAGACGAAACATTTAGACAACTTAACCATCACTCTACCTAACACAGGCAGTTATTAGGTTAGTGGCTCTTTCTATATTTTAAACAAGTAAATATAAATATACTTTTGGATAAGAAAGTGATGAAGAAATATTTTAGGCTGATTATGGAATTATAAAAGTTAATATATAAATTTTAAATTTTTAGAGACCTTTAGCACTCAGTTCTGTTAAAATATCCGTATAAGTTTTTTGATAAAATTATGGAAAAGGTTTTATTAATATTAATCTTGAAAGTTCTAACAATCACTTTCGGTAAATTTTGTAATATTCTATAATTTTAAAGTTTATAAACTTTGTTCAAATTTATATTCTACAAGTTCAAATACGTTATTTCTTACCTGCCGCTAACTATAAAATTGCCCTACAATTGGACCCCCAAAACCAAAGCGGAGTGCTCCATCCATACCCTCACTCATTCTCACGGATCCGTCCCCACAGCCGATCATGCACATTCCCAGTCGGGGGCCGTGGTAAGACGTCAAGCCATCTCCGTTGTCTATAATCAAGCCATCGTCGTCCAGGCCGTATTTGTTGTAGTATCTCTTATGGTTCTTGTGGCATATGCTAGGGAAAGTGGGGTCGATGCAAGTAACTGAACTGTCAGTGCCTAAAAATAAGCAGAGAAGTGTTATTTCAGAAGACCTTTAAAAGGTTTAAAAATTAAAACTAAAAAAACTCGTTAAGAGCTATATATATAAAATTTTAAAATCCTTGTAACTATTTTACAAATGTTTTAGGTTTACTCCTGATTCAGATATTGAAACATGAAAAATAAAACGACATGCAAGTATAAATGAAAATAAATTTTGCACATATAAAAATATCTTATTTATTAAATCCTTTCTTATTATCTTTTGCATATTTACAGTAAAGCTTGGTTACAATGTACCAGAAGGAACTTAAAAATGAGTATGTTATATCAAAAGTTCATTAAAAAAAATGAAATACATGCTTACATTTTCTTTGTTTTTATTAATTGTTTAGAAAAAGACAAATAAATGTAAGGAAAGCAACAACAAAATAACAAACTGTTTCGTTTTTAAAGCAAAAACAGAACTCTTAAAATATACATATGGATTATTTTGTGTATCATATAATAACTTGGGTTGATTACAAAATTCGCCCCACTACAGCACGAACGTTACTACACGCCTCCAACAACAAGAAAACTAAATCAAGAACTGTAAAAATAAAATTATCAGAAATAGACGGAATTTATTATAAAGAATTTTTAAATCAAATAACGGGCTGCTACTTCCAACTAAAAACCGCGGCAATGTTTATGGATTCACAAGCGGCCGTCTTTTATCTATTACTGTCACACTGTGCAATACACACAATTGCCGATGGCAAGATAAAAAAAAAAGATTATTGATAAGAAGTACTTTACATTTGCTCTTTTTAGACTTGGCAATTTGGTACTTTTTATCAGAATTAGGTAATAACAAACTACGTTATAAAAATTATCTTTCTATTGAATGTTTATAATAATGACCGGGACTTTTCATTTGGTACGTTATAACCGTGGGTTCATAAAAAGTGTGTAGGTTATAAATGAGTTTTACTGTATTTACATTTACAATAATAAATCAGCAATGAAATGACCCCACGAAAGTTATAACAAAGCAAAGTCAGAGCAATTATTTTATATCTCTTCCTTCGTGTTATTAATTTTTCCATAATAATTTCCAATTAAAAAAAATACCTGTAGGTATATTGAAGGCCTTTAATTATTTTTCTGCATCCCAAAACCTAATAACCCGGTTGTCACCACTTGTTATAAGTGTTTGCCTCCATTGTTCCCAAGTCATCACAACTCCTAAAACAAATAAGAAAGATTAAGTAAGTAAATTATTCAAAATACTTCTCATATAATTTAGTAGAGTAAAAACTTTACCTGTACTTTTTCCTTCAGTTGGCTAGAGGTCGCTGAAAGTCTGCCAAGCTGCTATTAGGGAAAGTTCCCAACTCATTCCGATATTGGGTCGCCACAGCCTAATACTTCCATCGCTCGCAGCCACCATCAACATTACTATATCATGCCCATTTATCCATTCGAGGGCCGTTACCTTGCTACTGGGCAATTTCGAAGATTTGTTCTGGCAGGCCGTCATTTTGGCCCCAGTGCCCCAGTCCCAGATGCTAAAACTTATTTAATCCATGAATACTGAAAAGTTACTTTAAAACAATGTCTTACATGAAGCTATCATTTCCCGCTACTGCTATTTGTTGATCGAACGGATGAAGTTGGAGTAAAAATAGAGGCACCGCCGTTCTTGTATGAAACACTTGATTATCTATCCTAGAGGATAATGTTCTACGTTGTTCATCGGAAGCTTCTATTCTAATATTACTATTCCTGAAATTATAAATAAATAAATAAATAAATAATATAGTAAAGTAGTGGTAGTGTATATTATACTTCTAGAGCTTTTCGACTGATGTACAATGTCAATTATCAAGAAGAAACATATGTTTCTTGCTGTTAATAAACTATGTTAATCTCAAACCTGTTCTCCCAAGAAAAAATAATATGAATTATATTAAATGTGCTATATTTAGAGATGGGAAATTCCCGGGATGATAAAATTTTTTTGGAAATACTTATTCCCAAAATATATTTCGGGAATGTTGCCAAATGTTTCCCTTGAATCATCCCAGGGAATATTTCCTTGGAAACTTTCCAGGGCAATATTTCCAAGGGAAGTTGCCCAGAAATATTTTCCACCACTTGCAGACCGTTTTTGTTTTTTGAACATGTGTATTTAGTTATTTTTTGGCATTGCAGGTAAGTACTTGATTTGATATCTGGAAATTATTTCAGCATGTATTTTCGGTTTAATTTGTCTAGGATGTACCTATTTATAGCAATTATTTATACTTATTATTTTTTAGCAACTTTACCTTACCAACTACAGATTCTTAAAAAAATGTACAAATAACAAGAAAAGCAGTGGAAAGACACCCACCTCAGAAAATATAGGACTATATTTTCTATGGACACACACTAAAAATAGGGCTTAATTTGCAATGATAGGGAGGTAGTCTTAATACTGTTATTCCATGTTTTAGTGCCATTTCGTCCACAGCATATTTCTTATATTTATCCGCATGTAATCGCACAATCTTCCATAAATATGGTTTTAGGTCACGTTCGTTGAAAGGTATCCTTTTTTCTCTTAACCATTCTTGAAGCTTCGATTTCTTCCATGATTGTTTGGGCGTTTCCTCACTTCTTCGGCTGTGTTATGGTGCATTATCCATGACGACGACAGAGTTAGGTTTCAAAATCGTTAGAATGTGTTCAAACCATTTTTCAAAAACATTGGCACTCATTTCTTCATGATAATCTCCGGTTGTCTTCGACTGAAATATAAGTTCACCATTTTCCAGAAATCCTGTATCACTTCCTATATGTGTTACTATTAATCGACGACCTTTTCCTGATGGCATTCTTACACCAGTTGACCAGTTGACCAACCTTCTAACACTGCTTGACGCTTGACGTGCATTTTTCACATTTCCATCTTGCCATACCTTCTTCACTGACTGTCCCTCATTGACCCACGTTTCATCCATGTAGTAAATTTTTCTTTCTTGCTGTCGAAATTCGTTAATTTTCATAAGATATTCGTTTCTCCATATTACTATATTATTTCTTTCAATAAGAATGCTCTTTCTGTCAATCTTTCCATATCTAAATGATTGCATCTCCATCAATCTCCATTTTTCTTCTACCTCGTTCATGTATGTAGTTTAGGCTTCTGCACCTCTCCATATATTTTTTCTTCCCTCAAAACTCAAAACTTTATAAACAGCATATTTTGTATTTTAATGATGCACGAAAATCGAAAATTTGATCTATGATTAATTCATAATTCCCATATATATAATACTAATAAAATATATGATAATTCCTAATCCTAAGGTTATGTTCAAAGAATATATACCTAAATTAAAAGAAATAGATGTTTTTCTTACATAGAACACGCCTGAGATGCATTTTTAGTTTCTTCCAAACTGATAGATGGTGCTGTAGCTAATGAGATAAACAAAATCGTACATGATATAATCTGACATTCAAACATTGAAGTTTTCGCCGCAATTTTTTAAAGAATTTCCTATGAAAAAATGCACTAACTGCTCTGTGTTTGACTTGTTTCCTCAGTAGCTGACAAACTTTAGTCCATTATTATCATTCTGGAAGAATATTCTGGGGAGATGTAATAATACAGGTAATGTAATAATAATCAGTTTTACTAATTAGTGTTCAGTTATTAGATTATTATGTTTTAGGTTTGAAAGAAAAGATCCAAGAAGGTGCATGATAGACGTTTCAGAAGAGGTGCTGCAAGAAAAGATTGTACTTATTATTCCTTGGAAACACAATTACTTTATAACCTTAATAATTTGATAATTATAAAGTTTTCGCAACGTAAGTTTTAGATTATATTAATGTAAAAGTGTTTGTAAAGCTTTTTATAAATTCGTGATAAATATATATAATGTCTCATATTTTTAGTTTATTTGTAACATTTTGATTTCATAGTAAAAAATGTATTGGTAGAGAAGGTCAAGGATCCTGCAAATATTTCTTATGCAACCAGTTAAACGTTACTTCCATTTTCATTGAAAATATCTGATGCAACCAGTTAAACACCTACTTCCTTCCAAACCGTCTGAGGGCGCAGTGTTAATTCTTAAAATTTCAATATTAAGATAGTTATCTATTGTATTTTTATCTAGGAATATATATGAGGGTTATGTTTATGTAGTAGTAGTATGTAGTTATAATTTGGCGGGAAATTCAAAATAATACGGAAATATTTCCCGGAAACTTACCGAAAACATTTCCTGGAAATGTCTCCTGAATAGGATTCATGATTCTTCCCTTGCCGGAAAGTTCACATTTTGGAAATTTTCGAATCGAAGTTCTTGAGAAGGAATCGTATTTTTATTTATCTTGTTCCGAAACTTGATTTGAACTAATTTGAACTACCTACTCAAGAATTTGAACCTACTAAGAATTAAGTCGAAGTCGTACGATTTTCATCACAGAACAGTTAAAATTTTCATAAAAACTGTCAATTTTGTAATTTTGTCATCTTTATTTTCTATGAATTTTTGTTAAAAATAACTTGGTTGGTAATTTGGTAATCTGAATCTGTGAAAATAACTATGAGTCATAAAATAAATTGTTGTTCTTGTTGTACTTCCTATCCTAGTTGCTAAAATATTATTATCAAAATCTAAAATAAGCATGTTTAACTTTTGGTCTAAACCCGATCCTAAAGGTACGCTCCCAGTAGTTTGTCCTTAATAAATAAGGTGTTTGTGTTGTTTTTTGTTTTAACCTATAAAAATAAATGAAAAAGTTTTGTTGTACCTAAACCTATAAAAATAAATGTTGAAAAGTTTTTCAACAATTATAATTTTTTTTAGATGAGCAACGTGAATCTGACCGTCAGTTAAAGAGAGTTGGCAGAGATATTGAAAGGGATCGCAGACAACTCGAGAGAGACGAGAAGAAATTGGTAAAGTATGTAAGCTTTGTGTGTTCCGATGACATTGTTGCTTTTAGGAATTAGAAATTAAGAAATTAGCCAAAGAAGGTAACAACGAAGGATGTCGGTTATTAGCAAAGCAGTTGGTACAGCTACGGAAACAGAAACAACGCTCTTATGCAGCTGGAAGCAAAGTACAAGGAATTTCCTTTCAAAACAAGGCAATGGGGGCGAATGTAAAACTAGCGGATGCTATGGGAACAGCAGGTAAAACCATGTCGGACATGAACAGGATTATGAAACCAGAGCAAATAGCTGCTACAGTTAACGCATTTTCAAGAGAAAATATGAAGATGGAAATGACGGATGAAATGAGTAAGAGCTTATCCATGATTTTGTATTGCTATTTCCACTGTGAACCCCAGTGCCAGTGTATACTTAAGTTCTACATAAATGTATTTGTAAAAGAACACTTTTTTCAATATTCACCTGTAATAATATAAGTACAGGAAATTTTTTATATTAATACATACATATTTTGAAAGTTTGTCCCAAAAAAATATGAATAATTATACCATATATAAAATTAACATTTTAACATTAGTTTTCAGTTTAATAACAAATGTGAGCTTATATTTGTAAAAAATTGATTTCATAACTTTTTATACAGTGGCTCTTGGATGCCACATACTTTTTCCTATTGTGTAAAATGTATTTATGTAAAACTATACTGGGTGTGCATTTAATTATAATTTATAATATTGATGTAGGCATTTTGCATTTCTATTCTCATTAGCCCTTTCATTCATTTATTCTAAAAGTAAAAGTAACATTTCTTAGGCTTATCTTTATTTTATAGTAAATGACACTCTGGATGATATGCTAACGGAATCTGGAGATGAGGAGGAAAGTGATAACATTATTACTCAAGTACTAGATGAAATTGGCATTGAAATAAGTGGAAAGGTAAGTTTTACTGTAATTTTGCTAGTGTTAGTTAACTTTATTTGATTGTCTTAGATGGCTGATGCTCCTCGGCCTGACTCGGGGAAAATTGGAGAGAGCTCTAAATCAAAAGGCCTTACGGATGATGAAATCGAAGCACAACTAGCAAAATTGAGAGGTTGATTAGTGATACACATTTCAGTATTTATTATATAAGTTAAAATTATATTTATATTCCACAAAGCCTAAGTACCTACTGCAAAATTGTCATGATTTATTGTTATATGTATATACTATGGTGTACCTATTTCTTTTTTTATAAATAAAAATGTCTAATAAATAAAACTTTATTAAAAATTAACATACAAAATGCTAAAATAAATAAATAAATCACAGAATTTAATTCAAATATAATTAGTATCTTATTTTATATTACTTCAGAGTTTGATGTACCTAATCGAAAAACATTTTTCTAAAATTGGTTATTTTATGGCACAAAAATGGGGTTATTGAAAATCTAATACCACATTTTTTCTGTTTTGTATGCTTACAATAAGTTTGGAATGTATTAAAGTACATCCTAATAAGTAATTTTCAAATGATTTGTACAGCATTATTAAAAAAAATATGTAAAATCTTTTATGGACATACTGGGTGCCACAAAACAGTGGCTCATCTCTGGAACTTGATTCCTCGAAGTTGGAAATATTAAAATTAAATTTGGCAATGTGAAACTACTCATAAAAATGCTTTTGTGAATGCAGTGAATTTCACCACTTCTCCAACTTCACTGATTTCGGTATAAATATAACACCCAGTATATTATTCAATATTTCAATTCAGGACTGAACTCTCAGTCTGTTGCTGGAGTTTTTCACGGACTCATTGTTTTATTTTGATTTTAAAATTTGTACGATTGTTTCAGGACTTGTAATAACAACTTTGGTAAACATATTGGTACCAATGAATTTGTAAAAAAAATGAGTAATTTAACAAATTTGATGACCACAAAATAAATATTTACATTTTATGTGTAAATATTTAATAAAAAAAAAATGCCCTCCAATAATTTATAGAGAAGTAAATGGGTAGTTTGTATTTATCCCAAGAAAAAAAAAAAAGATTTGTATATTTTAAAGGTCTCATAGAAATTTGGAAATGAATATAAACAAATGACAATATGTCAAATATTTCTGAAACTCCGGCAAGACACCTCTGGGAATATAGCCCTGAATCAGAATATTTAATAATATACACGGTGTTTCATTTAAAGATCAAAAGTTGGGAACAATTCCTGTTAAACCGAAAGTTTAGAAAGCATTTTTATGAGTAGTCCCACATTGCTAAATTTTATTTTGCTATTTCGAGGAATAAACAAGCTACAGGGCTAGTCCTGTCCTATCCAGTGTCCAAAATCTAAAGGTTCATTTTTAAGAAAGTAGACAATGAGATGTTTGCCTAATCCAGGCTTTAGATTCAAATTGAGATAGATTTAGAAGCCTTTTTTGCTTCACATTTCTGCTAAAGGTGCCTACTTATCGCAGTAAACTGACATCCTTTGTAAACATAAATCTGAAGTATGTATTGATGTCCAGTTTACAGTGAGTTATGAAATTACTTATTAAATTATACCTTTAAACTATATAAATTATACCTATTAAACAATCTATATATTTTTTATTATAATTGGTAGAAACTTGATGGAAAATTGTCCACTAAATGATTTAACACATGCAATAGCGAGGACTCAAGGTTTTCTGATAGCTACAGTACATTTTTGAAGAAAAAGCCGAACCTCATTAATTTTTCACCCATATCGAAGAGTCAAGAGAAGTATCAAGTGGTTTAGTATTACCGAATTTTGTTCGTAAATCTGAAATATTATATACCCATGCTTATTAAGACAACTTATTTTGTGTGTTACTGTATGTCACTGATATATTATTTATTTTTTTAAATGCTTTTCATTTCCCTACAATCCTATAAGAAAATTTGTTTGAAAGACTAACATATCTACGATATAAGAGATTGGTATTGACTAATGATAATGATCATACTGTTGACAACTCCGTAGAGAACACCCATTGGGTCTTGAGGAACATTCATTGTCTTACTGAACACATTTAATTAATTATACTAATTAAATACTAGCAATTCATAGATCAGGAGTTCCTTGCTTACTTCTTAAATTGTACCTAGAATTTTGCAACTCATTCAAAGGAAAAAGTATCTTTTTTGCTGAATTATAATTTCTTGAATTATTTAAGTAATTTTCTTTTGTAGAGTCAGTGCTACTTTCTTTGTAATCCTTAATAGTGCTTAAAATTGGAGAGTAAGAGTTACGTTTATAGGAACTATATCTACTTTCAAAACTACTACTAGAAATGAGGCTATCAGTACTGGTTTTGTCTCCATTATTTACCTCTCTATCTAATGATTTCCTATTTAAATTTTCATTAATAATATTTACATTAGCTTTACTGGGAATTAAACCAATTTTTAAACTCTTTAACATGCATAACATATCATTATTTTGTTCATTAATATTATTAAGTAGTTCATGATTTTTCACAACTAGATCTTTGTGGGCAACAATTCGATAAATCAAAATGAAAACCGAAAGGAATATAAAAGCATATCTCGAATACCAAACAAAATCATATATGTCATTGTATACATTGTGTGCATCAATACTGTCACTTTTAAATATAATTGACGAACAAATTAATCTTTCTATTATGAGGTTTAAAAACAACAGTAAGAATACTGGTAATCTGGCAGATATTGCTCTTTGTGAAGAAGTTATAACGAATGTCACGAAAATTGTCATTCCGTAGAATATAATCGAATCAATCCAAGATACTTCCCCTACAATCCAAGCTTGTAGATTGGAGACACTTTGAGACATAATTTTCAAAACATCTTGGTGAGATTTTGAGGACATGTACAAATCCTCTAGGACTTGTTCTAAAAATTTACCGTGTTTCAACATTTTTTGCTGTAATTCCAGGCTCTCCTTTTGGGCTTGTAATATACCTTCTTGATTCTGTGCAGTTACTTCTAATTGTTTTCCAACTTTCAACGTATTTTCAGCTATAGTTTCATGCCATATCTGTCCTCGAAGAAACCAACAAATGTTCTGTGTGTGAGTGTAGAACTCTGTATAAACATTAAATGCTCTATCTGACATACTATTGATGCATATAGCACGCAAATTTGGTTTCTTATCCAGCTCACAATTATAAGTTTTATGGCCTGACATTTCAAGGAAACAGTTTGTTATGTGAAGTGCTATATCACTCTGTGTATCCTCGGAAAGGTACCGACAACCTTCGTCTAAATGCGCCACTGCAGCTTTCCAACAAGGCCCATATGTTGGTAACTTGCTTCTTTCTTTGAGAAGCTACAATTAAAATGAATAGTTTTTAAATAGTTACCTAATTTATTCCATAGGGATTCCACTCTCTCTTTAATTCACCCCAAGAATATTTTTTACCTGATATTGTTCTCGTCCGTGTTCTATAACTTCCTGGTTTAATTGGCTTTTCACATAAAATGTGTCTTCGAAGGCCAATGCCACAACTATGAAACATATTAATTCATACATTTTCGAGTGTAAAAAGATTATTTTAAATCCTTTAACAACCTGTTTGTTTACATCAAAATTTGTAGGTTAGTTACATAAAAACGTTACTATTTGATTATTTATTTTACCTCGCCATCTTTTAGTTGTGACGTAAATTAAAGTAAAAGATAATATAACTTTCTGTATTGTATTGTGACACAACTAAATTCAAGTTTAGTAATTAAAAAATAGATGGCAAAACAAAAGGATTGAACTTGGCCATCTTTTAGTTAAGGAATGTATTAAAGTAAAAAATAATATAGGTTCCTGTATTATAATAATATAACTAATCTCAAGTTTGATAACTGACGAATAGATGGCACCCAATAAAGTTTTATAGGATGCCATACTATTGTTACTTTTTTTAATCGGTACTCTTACAGATAGATGACTCTGGAGTGCTAGACTCCTACAGGAGGCTGCTTTCAAACACATTACACTTAGTATAATGGAAACTACAATATTTTCATTTGTTGGAGTGTTTTGACGCCATCCAACGGATATGTACCTAACCTATGCCTAACATATTACGAAATTTACAGGTACATTTACTCTAACATTTACCTGAGAACAGCACCACCTATCAGGGAGTAGAATAAAAAATAGAATCTGGCGGTAAATATAAATAAAAAATTTCTTAGAATTCAGTAAATATTTTAATATTAGAGGGCTTTCAGCCAGATACATGGAAAAATATTATACGTTTGCATTATCTATTGTACGTTTCGTCCGAGTTTTTGGATTTTTTCTAGGTTAATCTCTAGCTAATATAAATTTCCTATTTTAATTTCATTCTGTGGGTTGGTTTTATTTTGCTTATTGTTTAATGCAAATCTTTTATCCACTTTTTAAATAGCGCGACATCCTTTTTTGGAAAAATAGCTATGCCTTTTACACTTGTTTTACTATACAAATCCTTTAATAACCAGGTACCACACACTTATTATCGTTTTCGATGACTCCATTACATTTAACACCGAAGGGAAAATAAAATAATATGTAAATCATAAGTTTTAAAACAAATAACATACACCCTTACCTACATTCAACTTCATTGTAAAAGTAATTTAAAAACGTAAATAACAAATAACTTGACATATTGTTTACCATAGAAAATCATATTTAATTTTCTATAATTATTTACTGAATATGACAATATTGACGACCAATCACAAGATGCGTAATTCTAATTGCCCAATCACTTCGAGAGTTTATCCATGCATTTTTGTTCATGGCAGTTTTGTATTCAATTTAAAATTATACTCATATATGCTATATGTTCATATATATATATATATAAAACTAAAATTTCAAGTATATCTGGTTGCATAGCAAAAATACTTTCAAAGTCGCCATAAGATTTTCCTTTCTAATGGGAGTTACTTTATCAACATTTTTTTATTTGACTTGCCATCTTTTAGTTGAGAAGTGGATTAAAGTAAAAAATAATACAGGTTTCTGAATTAAAATAATATAACTAAAATCAAGTTTAGCAACTGAAGAATAGATGGCAAGCAGGTAAGTTTTATAGGATACTATTGTATTGTTACTTTTTGTTAATCGGTACTTTTACAGATAGATGGCTCTGCAGTACTAGCACTGCCTTTGACTAAATTACCAAACTCAATGGCACTGCTTTCAGAGATGTGTAACTTGAATAGGAATTGTTGCCTAGGGCATTGAGTATAGTCAAAGCCTAGGGTTCTTGGGCTTTCAGTCCTGACCAGCGCCATCTCTAATTTCTGTTTACAAGTTTCTTCGAGTTATTATAGTTCGCAACCAATTTATTAGGTGTCTGATATTGACGGCATTGAGCCAATCCAATAATATGTAATTACGCTTAAAGATGGAGACGTCCGGCTTTATCTACGGATGCTTTCATACGACTAACGAATATACCTATCCAATTCATTTTCTTGCAAAGACGCAACTACCGAAAAAAATATTCTTTTAAATGCATCAGATTTGTAGGTTGGTTATATCTTTGTTTATTAGCGGCTTTTTTTAGTACTTTGCCATAGTTGTTAATTTGGTTAAACATACGGGTTGTTTTAGCACCCAACAATTAAAATTTTATCTTAGCAGAAACATATTCGCTGTGATTAGGTACGATTACAGACTGCAGCCATAAATAAAGTGTAACTATTAATTTACGTTTTATCGTTCGGATCAAAATAAATGTTTATATTTCAAGTTCTGAGGTGGTTTTTAAATTATCTACAACAAAAATATTAATTCATATTTGGTAAATAATAAATAGGTATATGTTGTTCATCTCGAACGAACTACTAGGTATAAAATCATTTTTATTTTCTATTTATTATTCATTACTTCGATATCACCTACAATAATTTTTTTGCTAAAGGTACCCTCGTTTCATCGGAGCTACTAATGTTTCCTCCAGTATGGATCTTCCCTTAATCTTTCCCTGAGCATGTAGGTATCTAGTTTATCCACCTTGAGATGATTTGGTGTTAGATTTTATTAGTTAGATCTGTTAGTTGTTCAATTATCATTATTAGTTAATAAATTATCAACTAAAATATTAAATAATTACTTGCAATATGCCAAATACAGCTCTGCATATTGTTTATTAATTTGTAATCCAAACTTTGAAATATTATTATGCATAATTTCTTTTTATCAATCACCTTTTACCAAATGAACTTCATCTCGTAAAATTTTTTGTCTGCTTGAACAGAGATCGAAATATTAAGTTGAGCACGATTACACAAGAGGCTTGTCAAGCGACAGGGGGCCTATAGTTCAATTTGTGCAGACGTCCTGCCAGCTAAAACTTGTAGGGTACACCTAAGTTAATTTTATGGAACAGCGATTGAAGATGAGAAGTTTAAAAGTTAAATTATACCTAAATGAATAAAACAAGCAGACTTAATTGTTGGGCAACTGATACAGAACTGGATAGGAATGAGCTGGATTTTTGAAAACGGCGGTTTTAATATTTACATTAAGGTAGGTATAGGGTGATCCACGTGAGATGTTCAGTGAATTCTCTCTTCAGTGGCATAGATGTGAAAAATCTATTAAATATTCACTGTAACTGAAACCAGTTATTAATAGTTCAACTATTTATTAAAATAATGAATAAAAAAAATAAATAAAAACAAAACCAAGATTAATTCTTTGTTATTGTTAATAAGGGCGCCATACAAGTTTAGATCTATTTCGTTTAATATTCATTTAAATATACATTATCTTATTAGTTATGTTATAGTAAATATATATTATAGTAAAAAGTTATCTCTTGTGGTTTTCAACTAAATCTAGAAACTTCATCATCCATTTAACAAATACATTTAATCTTATGAGAAACACCTACATTCACGCATAATTGAATTGAAATAACTTTTGAATATATTATGGCTATGTGTAGCTATTGTATGCTATTATGCTATATATTATGCTATGCTCAAGGGCGTCGCCTCCAAAATCTCTAGGGGGGCGAAATATTTTTTTTTTTAGAATTTGTCTTCGATCAACAAAATATAATGTGTCTATTCACTTCTTCAGTTTAGTTTAGTAGAAACATTTTTAGTTTCGTTGAAAAGTCAAATATTAATTAAAAACATAAAATTTAAGCAAATATAGGTATAAGTGAGGCCAAAAAAATAAAAGTCCAGTAAAATAAAAAATACCTTATCACAAATAAAAAAAATATATTCTATCAATAGATCTACATGATCAAAACACATAAAAATATATTTAACAAAAAGGCATTTTCTTAAAATAAAATAACAAAATAACGGAACTAGATTATAACAGCTGATAAGTATGTATATAGGTCGAAATTCGAGGCTCACTATTGGGATCTCGGAAACGGTAAGAGATACGAAAACGGTTAAACTGGAGCAAAGTTGCGTAATTTTGTGACCAATAAATATGCCGTCAAGAAATCCAGAATATCTACATTCGTTTTTGAGTTATTTCAAAAAAACCAAAATTGGCAAGACAAGACAAGACTTTTTCTTTGCCACTTTTTATGCTTTATAACGTGGCAGTACAAAATTTCCGTTACGGCGTTTCGTCCGATCAGGACCATCTTCAATTTTATTTTTTTAAATAGGGACCCATAATGTTTCTTACGAAAAACGGATTTTTTATTCTGATTCCACTACGTCTCATTCAAACTACACAAGGAGCTAATCTAGCACCTTTTTTACTGGTAGTGGCAATTCTTGTTAAAAAAAGAGAATAATGGAACTCGATATTTTGTTTTGTATTGTATATAGATAAATAAAAAATTATAATAAATTTTATTTGTGAATATTAAACTATTTTTCAAATTATGTGAAGTTATACTTAGTATACGAGTCGAAAGTCAGAGGAGGCGGTCGCCTCCCCTGCACCCCCTTGGCGACACCCATGGCTATGCTTTATCTAAGTGTTCATCTCTATTTTATAGAAGATTAATTCAGGCTTTAGTGTCATAATTTAAAAACGATGATGTAACATCTTCTGAGATGGCTGTTGTAGTTACTCCCTTATCTCCCATCTCGTTGTACCCATAGACCGTGACGCTGTTAATGAAACGTAATTGGATATAATGCACGCCATTATTGGTCATTTCATGGGGCTTTTTGTAGTCCCTAATTTTTGTTTTTGTGCAGTAAGACGTTGAGTGACAAAATCCAGGATGAATATTGAACTTGAACTTGATGAAACTTGAATTTAAGTACTGAAGTGATGGTTATCACTATGATGGCTATGGTTAGTGATTGGATATATGCTACAGGAAACCAAAATACTTAATTTATTGCATTAATAATAATAAAAATAATAATAATAATACTTTATCTTCCTTTAAGAAGAAAACATTTGTATATGAATATTCAAAATCATAATTACTTAACCTACCTTTTGCTAGATGTCCATACTAGTTCGCAAAAATTCTTCTACCTTGTAAAAATCACTGCATACCAAATATTTATGTAACTAGGTTTTCTGCCTCCTTTATTTCAAGAGGCAGTTTGTTAAAAACTTTTAAACCTAGATGAAAAGGTACATCATGCGATACCTTGTAATTACAAAAAGGTACATAAAACATTTTATTTTGCCGAGTACTTCTATTGTCCACATTTTCATGCAATACAAAATTAGTTCTATTTTTAAAAACGTATACGGACAATTCAAAAATAAATAGGGACACAAGAGTTAAAAATGTTAAGTCCTTAAACAATTGTCTACACGACTGCTTATAAGATGCTCCAGAGATACATCTTAAAATACCCTTTTGAACCAGAAAAACGTTAGGTGCTAGGGTGCAACCCCCCTAAAGACCAATCCCATACCTCAATCTTGATGCTACCGGGATATCAAAAATTATCTTGGTCAAGGGTGGTTGTGGAATGTAAAACGTGTGTCTTACTTTAAATATGAAATAATTATGTCACTGTCACACTGATATCATCAATAACCTACAAATTTCATACCTATTTATTTCAGTTGTAAAACAATAATGAACTACAAATTATGAAATAACGGTTTTAGTAACAAGAAAAACTAAATTACAGTAATTGTTGGAAATGTCCGAAATGTTTTGTTCGATGCACAAGTTGACGCGCCTCCTCATGCTGTGAAAAGCGTTTTGTAGGATTTCTGGCGTTATGGTTGCACATTGCTAAACAATTCTTTGTTGCAGTTCTTGCAAATTATTTACCGGAGTTGCGAAAATCTTGTTTTTTAAGTAAGGAAATATAAAATAGTCAATAATTGTCAAACCAGGTGATCTCGGAGGAAACTCAACTTCTGTATGCAAACTTACCAGCCGGTCATCAAAAAACTCGCGGAGGAAAGCAATATTTTCTCGTGTAGTATGTGCGGTTGCACCGTCATGCTGGAAATAACCGTACCGAAGTTCATCATCGTTTAACTGTTGCACAAATTCAGCCAAAAAGTTGTGTCTGTACCTTTCTGCGTTGACGGTGAAATCGAAAAAAATTGGCCTAATTATTCTTCTGCGAGAAACTGCCATCCAAACACCAATTTTTTGAGCATGTAGTGGCGATTCAGTAAAAACATGAGGGTTATCATTGCTCCACATTCGCATATTTTGAGAATTGATGTATCCCGAAAGGTGGAACCACGCTTCGTCAGAAAAAAAAGTTATGTCCAGAAGATCGTCATTCATTAAATCATTGACAAACCAATGGCAGTATGCAAGGCGTCTGGGGTGGTCTGCGGGCAGAAGAGCTTGATGTGCTTGCATGTTATATGGATGCATGTTCAAGTCTTTCTTTAAAATCTTATGACATGTTCCATAAGAAAGTCCAATTTCCTGAGAAAGACGTTTCAAAGGTTTTGCAGGCTCCTCTTCCATACGTTGACGAACGTCATTGACAACTTCTTCTGTACGAACTCTTGGTCTACCAGCACCTTTTTTATGAGTCACACAACCAGTTTCGCGAAACACTTCAACACAATTTGCAAGGCACGCATAAAAATTGTCCGGTAATATTGCCACGTTTGGGAAGTGCTCTCGAAAATTGTCCAAACACAAACGTTGACTGTATTGCCAATTTCCATTAACTAGCGCACCCGTTCGAAAATAGGCTTCAATCATGAAAATTTTGTGCTGTGTGGTAAGAGGCATGATTCAAAAACTGGATTAGAAAATTTCAGCACAATGACTTGACAGATTCTGACACAACAAAACATATTCAAAAATTTAAAGTAAGACACACGTTTTACATTCCACAACCACTATTGACCAAGATAATTTTTGATATCCCGGTACTTGGGCATGACAGACAGCAATCAATTGAGTCACGGATAATATCGGTTTTAAATTACGGCTCAAATAACATGATGAGTTTACTCTTGAAATTAGTTGATTAGGGACTCTTCCAGTTCAGACATTCGTCAATAGTTATTTCTAAAAATTTACTTTCGTTTCCGCAAGATAAACTACTTGATCCATCTTTGGTTACATTCAACTTATTCCAATTTTTCCATTCCGTCATTACGAAATCGTAAAATTTGTGTTTTTACGGCATTAAGATAAATAGAATACCATGTGCCTATCGATCTTAAAACTCTATTGGATTTTATCCCTAAAAACTCATCTGAACTGTCAGATACTAATAATGACCCATCATCAGCATACATGACAAAAGATGCATCTGGGATAACGTACTCAAACTCGTTAATATATAATAAAACAAGATCGGTCCAAGAACAGGACCCTGAGGGGCTCCGATACTCACGTCAAAGCATCCTGAATTTGTTTTGGGCACTGTGCTACCGTCTGAATGAGTTAAAGTGACACATTGTTTACGTCCAGTCAATAAAGATGATACCAAATCGTTAGTAACCCCCCGAATCCCGTACGCGTACAGCTTTGAAAACAATCTCTCGTGATTAACGCAATCGAATGCTCTACTAATGTCACAAAATATACCAGCAGGATACTCGCCAGCTTCTATGCATTGAATTACCCTTTGATAATATGAGAGCAAGAACCGTAGTCGTAGATCTACCTGATTTAAAACCATGTTGGTGCTTTGAAAAATTATTATATTATTATTAGCCCGAAAGTCTGTGACTTGTGTGAGAGATGGGGCGGCATATTATTATTTCGCGGGCCGCATTTGCGCCTCAGGAACGACATACGTTGGTAGGCCCTAACCACCATTCAGTGCCGGAATGAGGGAAATCTGGAAAACCTCATTAGTTAGGGGGACAGTCAAACATCAACTGCGAACATCCCTTCTTGTTCGCATAATACCTGTAATTATCTTTCACGCGCTGTATATTTAGGATATGAGACATTAAAATAAGTATTTTTCGAAAATACACAATATATTTGTGGCTCAGTAGTAATTTGCAGATATTATAGAAACAACTACGATACAGGTAAGGGTCACACGGTGGTAATATGATTCAATCTGTACATTATTGTCCATAACCATCAAATCCTAACTGCAGCGCCTGGGAAGGACATTAGGTACATAGAATCGGAAATCATCGTTCAATTACCACAGTCAAAAGCGCCAAGGGTTACTCCCACCTGCCACAGGTCTCATTCGAGAGGTCAGGGAGGTCGAGGAGTCTTCACTTAAAACATGTAATACCAAAGTAGATGGAGAAGGCAACTTTCTATTACCATCGGTGGGACGCCCACACGGTTTGAATATGTTAAAACGGTGATGAACAGCTTAAGAAGATACATGTGCTGTTTTTTTTAATAGGTCCTGGGATATTGAATATTAGTAAATATTGTCTGTAACAATCAATTCATCAACTGAGATGTTAGGGAATATCGATAAAAATAACAATAAATATATAAATTAAAGACTAAAATATTTTTAAAAAATAAAAAAAGAGAAAACGATTTGAGAGAAATAATTTAAAATAGTTTAACAAGGAAAGGGTACAATAATCTAGTTGCACAATCTAACATGTATTATCAAATAAAACGGCAATATAGAATACTCTCCCAGAATTCAGGTGAATTTTAATTTAAGTTCTTATTCTTACTACAATATTTTGGTTTTAAATTTACCAATTCTTACCATAATATAATTTATACGTATAAATTGGAGTTCAATAATTGTGTGAGTATTTTTTAACGCAAATTGGATTGTCTTCTTGTCCTGGGTAAATTAGAGGAGGAGGTGGTGGTTTTCTGTTTAAAGGGTCCCCCAAACCAACGCGGATAATCGCAGCACCTGCGGAAGTTCGCACCGCTTGCGATTCGCATCATTTTGTTTCCATTGCGTTAAATATGTACGTTCACACCAACACGATTTTTTTCGTTTAGACTGCGAATTGTCTGCGTTTATTTCGTACGGAGTTTTTGTTCGCAATCGGCTGCGTTTTTTCTCGGATCGGTAGTAGTTTCGCAGTCTCTTAACTAAGAAAGTAATTAATAAAATGGAAAAAATCATTGAATTAGTGCGAAAGTATCCTATATTAGACGACCTTTCTCAAGACGATTACAAAAATATTCGAAAAAAGTAACAAAA
Source organism: Pogonocherus hispidulus (assembly GCA_963924545.1). NCBI lineage: Eukaryota > Metazoa > Arthropoda > Insecta > Coleoptera > Cerambycidae > Pogonocherus > Pogonocherus hispidulus. The sequence goes on from OZ004698.1 coordinate 10,307,571, forward strand.
ATATAACATAGATTCTCGTCTTTTCGTAATTGCGGCATTAATGTATGAAATTCCCTATATTGTCGTCTTTTTTTATTAATATCGTGAACCCATTTTCTTTTCTTAAGGTTAGACACATAATACGATCATCACATTTATTTTTAAAGAATAAGAATAATTTTACCTTAAATTGTCTTCTTCCAATGCAAGCAACACAAATGCTTCTTCTTCATCTGATGATGTATACATATTTTTGTATGATAGGTAAGTATGTAAGTACAAGTACAAATTGTTTATTTTTCGTTTTCAGCAATAGCAATCAACATTTTCGATACTGAAAATATGACGCATATGATGTGATTATATGCGCTTTGGTTTGGGGTTCTCTGCGGATTCCGCCACGTCGCTGCGAACTTTCCGTCACGAATTCGTTGCGAATAATTCGCGTTGGTTTGGGGGAGCCTTTATGCTGTTGGCTGATTTCTGTGCTGTAGGGGGACAGGTCCAATTGGCGAGTAAGAAGCTTCGGTGGTGATACATCAAAAGAAAAGTCGAAGACCTCTGAACTATAGTTTTCCACATAAGGCGAGTATACATAGTACTTGGCAATGGCAATGAGTAAAGTGTTCAGGACTAAATCCTCCAAAGAGATTTTCACAAGTTACACAAACAAACTTAAAGCAAGACCTTGAAAAAATTTTATCGGCTGAGTGGATTGATCCCAAACAATTGGACATATAAATCTTAATAATTTCCTTTCACAGGCGATTCACTAACAACGTGCTCTATTGTGGAGTACCAACAGAAAAGTGTCCTATAATGTACAAAAAATTACTTTTCCTATTTAAAAAAGTCTTCCAAATTAGACCATAGAATGTCAAACAGAATGAACAGAAATTTACTACCATAGAAGAATCTAGAAGAATTATAGAAATATATGTACATAGGCATAAAATTGGTCTGGAAAAGGGATTAATAACAATAAATGGTACCGAAGACATAAAAAGTGTGGAAGTTTGACAGTGACAGTGGAACTATAGCACCATAAGATGTGACAACGGCTAACAATAGCAGCAAGAAATTGATTTTAAAATTTTTAAATTTCATAAGGCACGCACATTATGTAGAATTATTGAAAATACAGATAAATAACTAATGGGCTATTTTGGTTTACCTAATTTAAAATAATTTTATAAAGTTAGTAAGTTTTGAAATTCACCGTGACATATCCATAACTGTTTTGTGACATAGCTTCATGTTTCCCTTCACAAATGGTTTTTTGCCTGTATTCAATTAATCCTATGTCCGTTATCCCACACACGTTCAGCTAACGTAACTCATGACATGACATTTCATACAAGAAATGAAAATAATTAGTTAAAGTAAATACATAGTAAAAATAGAGGCCCCGGACTAGGTCCCTGGGATACCCCAACTGTTACTACAGAACATACATGAAGATGTAACATATTTGAACTCTGTTATTAATTTAATGTAGAAAATAACAAGATTAGTGGCTTAGAAAAACCTACGAAAGGGTGTTTATTAGCGATACTATTGACATGAATTGTAGAGAACTATGAAGGCGTAGAAGGGCCACAATAAAAATAAAAATTTTAAAACTTAAAATTCTGAGTTTTATCTCAGAATTCTGACTTATCTCAGAATTCTGACTTTTTTTCAGAATTCTGACTTATCAACTCAGAATTGTGAGATCAAAGACCGAATTGTATAGAAATGGTTGGTAAAGTGCATTTTGCTGTTAGTTTTCGATCTGTGACTGTCTCCAATTGTCAGACCGATAGCAACACAACAGGGCACTACGGTGTTTCTAAACTACTAATTATTAATATGCTTTTTTCGAATTTTTTACAATTCTTAGAGAAAGGACACCTTACGAGTATGTCTTATATTTCTTTAAGCTAAAACCCAAAAAATTATTTCTAATGCGTGAAAATGTATAAAGAAGAAATCTCTTGTATCTGCAAATTTTTTTTAAATGATAAATATCTCCGAAACGGCTAGGTTTCAGTTTATGGTATGCTATAGCATTCGACTTTATATAGTTTAACACTATTTAATAAAATGTACAAATATACAACACATTCTATTAAAAAAATATGTTTTTGCAATTATTAGAGAAACACTCTGTGCATTCGGGCCGGTGGCTCAGGGCTTAGCGTCTCGATCGCTCAACCCAGAGGTCGTGGGTTCTAATTCCCACTCCGCCAACAATTTTTAATTAAATTGTTTGCCCGTAGATCAAGGCTTATTCGCAGAGATGGCCTGGCAACTATTCTGGCGATGGCCTAGGATGGGAAGAATGTCAACTTGGTGTTAATGTGAGAGATTAAAATCAGTTGATGTTTGACTTGTCCCCCTAACTAATGAGGTTTTCCAGGTTTCCCTCATTCCAGCACTGAATGGTGGTTAGGGCCTACCAACGTAAGTCGTTCCTGAGGCGCAAATGCGGCCCGCGAAATAATAATATGCCGCCCCTTCTCCCACACAAGTCTCAGACTTTCGGGCTAATCCTTGTGATTAGAATGGGGGATAGAGATATTATTATTATTATTATTATTATTATTATTATTATTATTCCACAAAAACAGGCTGTTTCTTTGGGAGGTAGTGGACTCGATGAACAATATTGCAACATGATTGTCTAAGGGGCATCTTAAACTTTTTTTGTTACGTTGGTATTCAAAATATGCATTAAACTAGTGGGTAACTTTAGTTTTGGGATGTAATCATGGCCAGATACGATAACTTTTATTGGCTCAAATTTCAAAAAGTATTATTAGGAATTTTTTTAGAGAAAAACGGATGACGGATTCTTATTTAGAATAATTTAAAACGTACCTGTACCTACCGATTTTTTATTGTTAGTTTGTAATAGTACCAAATTATACACTATTACTATATTAGTGTATAATTTGTATCAGTGTCAAAAAAAAATTTTTTTTCTTGGACACTCTGTACTTTAGAACACAGAAAATTGGTACAGGTAGGTTTAAGTTATCGTACATAAGATTCCGTCATCTGTTTTTCTTTAAAAAATCTCTAATAATACTTTATAAAATTTAATTCAATAAAAGTACATTTTCTTTTCTTGAACACACTGTATCTTAGAACACTGAAAATAGGTTCAAGTAGGTTTTAAGTTATTCTAAATAAGAATTCGTCATCAGTTTTTCTCCAAGGATAATCCCTAATAGGTAATACTTTCTCAAATTTGAGCCAATAAAAGTGGTCGTAGCTGGTCATGATGAGCCCAAACATAAAGTTACCTTACTCGTTGATTGCACATTTTGAATACACAACATAACAAAAAAAATATCAAAATCCCCCAAGAATAAAGTTACAAGGGTGATAAGTCCTTAACGTGGACACACTGTACATATATTTTTTCGAGCGAGCGGTTCTGTAAAAAACTATAGTGATATTTTAATTAAAAGGGCGAGATTTTTTTATGTTGAAATAAATCAATCAATGCATTACTACATTAAGTTACCAGAATTCTGAGTTATAAGTCAGAATTCTGCGATAAAAGTCAGAATTCTAAGATAAAACTCAGAATTTTAAGTTTCAAAATTTTTATATTTATTGTGGCCCTTCTACGCCTTCGTAAAGAACTGTATGTTCATTAGATCAAACGTTTTTGCGAAGTGAAACTTTTCACCATGAAATGTATAAGTTTTTCTTCGAGTTATCCTGCAGGCTCATTGAAAATATTTCACCCTGAATGTATATTCTAATAATATTTAGAAATTCTAGAGGATATGTCACAGTGGACTCTAATAACTGCGATAGTTAGTGTTAAGTTAACTATTTCTTGTCCCTGAAGTATTACCTAAGCAAACCTACGTCTGATTCTACTATAGCACTTGAGGTACACAACGCGCCCACACACAAACACAAATAAAGGACGAATTTGCATTTTCAGCTTGTAACGACACCTTCAGCACAGACTTGCTTGTAGTAATTTGCATTTTAATACTTTTCGAGCAAGGAATCGTCGAATAAATTCCAACCGACTGTCACTACTCATTGGGACAAACCAATTATTTGTAAATTACATACGTACGAGATTATTTTTCAGTAATTGCCGTCATTTCAGGACGATTATCTGATTTGCTCCATACGTGGTCCATTAGATTCTCAAAGACGGTTATGATTCGCAATTCCGGATTCGAATAAGGGTCATTAATGATTATTTCCATTAGTTTACTGGGTGGTCTTTTACGATTATTTTAATTAAATTACCTTAGGTCAATAGAATTCTGTTTTATTTTAGTATACAGGGTGTCCCAAGATAATGTGACGCATTTTAAAGGCTTATAACTTCAAGGCAAAATGACATAGCGACGAGTGGTTTTCACTGGTGCTCTTAATTTTACAAAAGCTTTTCTTTTGTCATTGGTACTAGTTTGTTTTACTTCTACAGGTGGTTGAAAAAAATTGCCAATTTTTAATTGAAAATTGTGATAATTTTTTAAATGGAACACCCTGTAGATTATGTTACCATTCGATAGAGACACTTTTCCTAAATTTATAGTTTTATAGAGTTGTACCAAAAAATAAAGGAGTTATTTCAATTTACACTTCAGGCCTTTTCAATAGACCACAATTTTTTTGGAAGATGGCATTTTATTTTTTTTATATTGTTAGTACAGAATAACGGAATGCATCAAAGGAAAGATATCTCTAGGTAGAGCCGGACCAATACAATGGCCTGCACATTTTCCCGAAATATCGGTACCTGATTTTTTCATATGGGGTTACGTCAAAGGTCGTTGTTATAGTCTTGTTGTACAAAATATAAAACAACTAAAACATAATATAACTAATGTTTTTCAGACCATAACACCGGAAATGTTAGAACTTGCCTTTAACAATATGCAGTTTAGATTGCAAAAGTGTATTGACGGTGGGCACATTCAGCAATTTAACCTCAAACATTAAACAAGTACAGGGTGTCCAAAATAAGATCCTCTATCCCCTTATCTCGGAAAGTATAAAGGGTAGAGAAAAAAGTTAAATACGAAACTTTTTTGTTTTTACCTGAATTTTTCATTTTTATAACTTTCTTGAATACAGGTTGTTCAGTTTCTCTGATCCAGGCATCAACTTTCTTTTTTTAAATGGGACACCCTATATTCAATTACGTTTTTGAACTCTCCTTAAAATTTTAGGTCGACATTGTTAAGAGTACCCTATACCTATCATTTACCGTTATGAAGATAGTAGCATTTAAAGAAAAAAATCTGTAAAAGACACCTGCTCAAAAAATCTCGGCAAAACAAATAAGACATCCAAAAGAAAGCTAAATAGGGTTTATTTCGTAGACAATTAGACTCAGAAATTACTTCTACGGATCGATATTACCTGATTAATATACAGGGTGTTTTTGATAGATGGCTCAAACATGTATGTTAAAACTCCAGAAAATCGAAAATCTCTTATGGAACACGCTGTGTATTATTATATTTTTGGATTCTCTATTAAATTTTAACCTTACTTTATATAACGTTCCCCATTCTTATTTTGCTTAGTTTTCAAGATATTGACGAAAATGTTTGGTGCGCTATTTATAAGAGACACATTTTAGGCCCTGTCTTTCTTGGCCAATATTTAAATGGTCCCAGGTACCTTAGGTAAAATATCAGGAAATGACATTCATTACAAACTTGCATTTTACCTTTAAAGGATGCCGAAGAAGATGCCAATCAGATTATCTATCACATGGATGGAGTTCCATGCCACAATACTGCAGTTGTAAAGAATTTTATTAAGAACTATTTTATGGAATGGATAGGGCCAAACGGGAATATCCCATGGCCACCGAGGATCCCAGATTTAACTCCACTTGATAACTTTTTAAGGGGTACATTGAAAGCCTGAGTTTATCAAATTCAGAGTAATAATGTTGATGATTTAAAGATTAAAATCAGGATGGAAATTGAAGCGCTCAATCAAAGCGATTGCGCTGTAAGAAAACTAGCAGTTATATACACAACATGCATAGCTGGAAATTGAGGACATATAGGGCACTTGATTTAATTTATTATTTTTATTGTTATTTGTTGATTATTGTTAGTTATTTGTGGTTCAAGTTACAAACAGATTTGTTTATATTAGTTAATTAATGAAATAATTTTTAAAAAATATTAGTTTTTAATAAAATAATATATTTTTAATCAGTATTAAGGCACACTTACTATAATATACCAAATAATAGTAGATATATTTTTAATAATAGCCGATAATAATTAATAGCTGACATTTTTTCTACATTTTCGTCAATATCTTGAAAACTAAGCAAAATAAGAATAGGGAAAGTTATATAGAGTATGGTTAAAATTTAATAGAGAATCCAAAAATATAATAATACACAGGGTGTTCCATAAGAGATTTTCGATTTTCTGAAGTTTTAACATATACATGTTTGAGCCATCTGTCAAAAACACCCTGTATATTAATCAGGTAATATCGATCTCTATCAATTACGTTCAAAAACGTAATTGAATATAGCGTGTCCCATTTAAAAAAAGAAAGTTGAAGCCTGGATCAGAGAAACTGAACAACCTGTATTCAAGAAAGTTATAAAAATGAAAAATTCAGGTAAAAACCAAAAACTTTCGTATTTAACATTTTTCTTTACCTATTATACTTTCTGAGATAAGGGGATAGAGGATCTTGTTTTGGACACCATGTACAATACATATGTGTGTATATTAAAACTAAATTCTTCTTAATTGGTGTTTTTGTTTCAATAACTATGTAATTTATGCTGTAATGTAATGTGTGTAAATTTGTATTAAATTAGTTCTTTTCTTAATCATATCCTTAGTTGATGCATACCGTTATTCTGTACTGACAATGTAAAAAAAAAATAAAATGCGATATTCCAACAAAATTATGGTCTATTGAAAAGGGCTGGTGTGTAAATTGAAATAACTCCTTTATTTTTGGTATAACTCTATTAAACTATGCATTTTTAAAATAAGGAAAAGCGTCTCTACCGAATGGTAACATAATCTACAGGGTGTTCCATTTAAAAAATGATCACATTGTTGAATTAAAAAGTGGCAATTTTTTTCAAGCATCTGTAGAAGGAAAACAAACTAGTACCAGTCACAAAAGAAAACTTTTTGTAAAATTAAGAGCGCCAGTAAAAACCGCTCGTTGCTATCTCATTTTGCTTTGAAGTTATAAGTCATTAAAATGTGTCACATTATCTTGGGACAACCTGTATTTTACAAAACGGCTTTAAATGTGGGTGTGTACCTACAATATTTTTCGCGTTTTATGTATAGCAATGGAATCTATTGCTAAATTGTAAATCATTTAGTAAAGTGATATTACAAAAATTATTTGAAATAATCGGTTTTGCAATTACTAATTCATAATCCTCCTGCTATTTAGTCGCAGGCGTCCATCACCGTTCGGTTATCTTCGGTCATTTGACTGATAACTTTTGGTTGCTAAGTTCACACCGCTTATAACAAAAGTATTTTTGTAGTGGCAACGAAGACGTCGATAGATTATCAATCATCCATAGAAATAAAACATTAGGTAATGTTAAATGTAGTATATTATATGATAAGTAACTAATTTTGTATACCTATAGATCCTTTTTAGAGATAGTGGACAGTGCGATCAGTTTGGTACGCCTACAATTCGTCTATCTTGCTATTTTTTATCTTTCTTTATATTGTTGTTGGTTTCTACAGGTAAAGAAAAACTAATAGCGTAAGGAGTACCTATATTGATTGCTTATTGTTATGTCCCATGTATGGGATGTCATATTAGATGCAAAAAACATGTTCACAGCTTTTTTCTTTACGTTTGTATGGTACACTATGTGAACATCACCTTCTATTGCTGTTTCTTTGTTGTAGAAAAAATACTTTACTATTCAAAAGTGTACTCACAAACAACAAACACTAAACTAACATCAGTTATGTTATAACAAATATTTTTGCATTAAAATTATAGCTACACTTATTATAATTATTAATGGCGTCTTGTTTCCATTTCAGTGATAAAGTAGATTAAAACAAATAGACCTCTAAAGCTAGAATAAGATAATCGAATTTGATAAATAAACTTGCTATTAATATACAGTGTGTTTCTTAATAACATGGTAATATTTCAGGAGGTTATTCTTGGGTCTATTTTGAGAAAAAAACTTCTTATGAACCTAAAAGTCTTAACTTTTGGACAAGGGTGCTAAAATTTTAAGAAAAAAAATTTTTTTTATAATTAGGGTATTACCCTAGATATTTTTGTGAAATTTGGTACACGCCTTCTATGCATCAAGATGGATTTTCTGATGTACACACAATTTTATTATTTTTACCAGTGGCGTCTGTACGTGTGGCGTGTCTACGTGTGGCGTCTGTAAGTTATTGTTCTTGTTAAGTGGTCTAGCGAGATGCAAATGAATGAATTTTATTTTTTTTATGTGAAAACCGTAAGTCAAACGAAAAAAAATAAAGAGACCACATTTACTCAAAAAAAATGCAGATTTCAAAAATTTTTACTTTAAGAAAAAGTAGTGGCGTAACATATTTTTCTTCAAAAATATTCAATTTAAAACCCGTACAGACGCCACTGGTAAAAATAATAAAATGGTTTGTACATCAAAAAATTCATCTTGATGTATAGAAGGCGTGTACCAAATTTCACAACAATATCTACTAGGGTAATACCAAAGTTATAACATAAAAAAATTTTTCTTAAAACTTTAGCACCCTGTAGTTCAAAAGTTAAGACATTTAGGACATATGTTCATATGAAGTTTTTTTCTCAAAATGGACCCAAGAATAGTCTCCTTAAATATTAGCATGTTATGAAGAAACAGCCTGTATAACGAGTGGTAGTGGATAGTCACTATATAAAATTTTGCCGGATTCGGAACAGTACAAGTGATTTTATTGGCTGTTAGCTGGTACGTGATTGTGGCAACATGGTACCTATATTAGACGAGTTTACATACCTAAATAAATGGCAGATATTACCGTAGCTAAATTCCCACCAAGGGCGGCTCGTGATGAAATAAAGCAGGTGTTCTGTAAATGTTGATTTTACCTATTTTCTAAAAATTAATTCGATTCTACGATCCGTTGTATCAGATTTGTAATGTCCTCTCAAAGCTTCGCAAAATATTATGCAATTTCTAATTAATCTTGGACAAAACATCTATTTTTTATCACATTGTCATTATGTTTTTGTAAATAATTTATTCAATAAGCTGAATCTAACTAAGCTTAGTATTAGGAGTTCTCAATAAAGCTCTAATTCCATTGTGTTATATGAAAATGGCTTTAAGAGTTGTCGTTTACGACGTTTGTTACGTTTTTTTTATTTTTTCAATCAGATTTACTTACTATGCCACCTCTACCTTCGGCCATGCTTTATCGCCGCCAAAAAGCACACAAGCAATGAAAACAATGCATTTTTTGTTTTAAACCCACAAAGATAATTTTTTCTTCAATAAATTTCTCTGTTCAATTGACGCGCCGTTTGCATGTTTTTCCCGGACCAACACCTGCCGTTTCAAATATATTGTATGTATTACATGCAAATTAATTGCAAGTACTCCGACCGATGCAGCTCACTAAGCAATGGCAATTGGTACTGCTTGGGCTGTTAGAGGACCCGACCAAATATTATATTATAGACAAATTATAGCAACACAGTTTTGTTCCCAACAACATTTAAAACAACAGCTCTTTGTTTACATTAGTGCCCAAGTATTTGGTCCAATCAAAAAATGCCATAGTAATTTACCCCCTAAATGGTTAGGGATTTTGTGACGGTCACCAATGGTTGCGGTTTAAACAGGTAAGTAACCATGCATAAGCGTAGAAGTGAAGTAATAACTTTACAATTTTTTTTTATGGTAAATGTCAAATACTATTATAAATAGTGTATTAAATATTATAGACATATGTGTAGGTATAAATTGTTGTTCTTGCATATGTAAATCTTAAATTTTGTATTTACTAAAATAAAATATTCACCCCTTAAAACATAGCCGCCCATGCTCTAGGGCACTGTGGCAAGAAATTTCATGAAATTAAGGTTATGTCTTGTTATTCTTGGAAACGACCATTTTATATACTGACAAATAGGCAATTACTTATCTATATATATTTGATGGGAGGTTAGAGGGGAGTTGTTACTTAGAGAATTCGTCTGGTCTATTGTATTGGCTTCGCCGATATGGTAAGTTGTAAAATTGCTGCTCAGAGGCGTTCGCTTTACGCAATAATAAACACGTCACGACGCTAATTCAAAGATAGTGATAGTAATATAATATATTATTGTTATTAGGTAAAAAAATAATATATTAAATGTGTAAATAATTAAATAAATTTAATCTTGGAGGGAGTTGGGACCTCTGGTGTGAAGATATCACTGACGTAGTTTTTCACATAACACCAAAATACTATACTGCACTCGACGCGCGTTTTGCATCAACGCGGCATCATCTGGAGATTATTAAAACAGATCTGTTTTAATCATCCCCAGATGGTTGGCGAAATGCGCGTCGAGTGCAGTATACTGTTTTGGTGTTATGTGGAAAACTACGTCAGTGATAAATAAATTTAAGAAATTTTTGGCAGTTCTGCAGCTCTGCATCACCTATGCACCAATTCAGTGATTTATCCAAGATTAGTTGATTCATGATTAATATAAGACCTTAATTTCTGACTAAAATCCACTAATCGAGGTTCAGTACATCCAGTGCATTAAGTTCAAGTAGCATTCGCCATACCTAAATCGGAAAACATAATTCCTTAAGAGAGAAGACGTGGGGGCCCGAGCGGTCACGATTACGTCGTGAACGGCCCCCGGAGCAGAAGATGCTCCGGATTCGATTCGAATGCACGAACTGCACGACTTCACGACACCCGACTGCGAGCCACGGGCGCATCCAGTGAAAGTGAATGGCTTCTATGGGTCTGGTTTCCCATGCACTCGAAAAAATATGCAAACGTTCAGTTAAGTGTTATGATTTTGAAAGAGTAAAAGTCATTATTGAAGATACAGTGTGAAATAAAATATACGAACTAAGTATTTTATTTACCGAACAGTAAAATAAGAGTTGGTTAAAATTGGCTGCGTAGTCTTTAGAGGTTTTTTAAGTATGAACAACAACTGACGCCAGTTGTGGACGTTATGCATAACATGATATCTGGATGTCCTGGAAAGAGTAAACAGAATATGTACGGGGTGTCACATCGAAAAGTATCACATTTCGCCGCCTTATATCTCGAAAACTAAAAGAGATATCGGGATGCGGTCTGGACAGAACGACTTAAGATTTTTGTAAGTTTTTTTTGGCACTGTTGCCAAATCTCCAAATATATTGGTAAATTTCTTACTGAATACGCTCCTCTTTGGAGTAAAATTACTTGCTTATATTAAGTGGAACACTCTGTATATTTTGCCATAATCAGAAAGCCTAATCACTTTACTTTTCAAAAAGGTATACATTGTTTACATTATCCTGAGAATTGGAGCCACAAAATTCAGTTTAATGGGAGCACCTCTTACTTGAACAGTTTGTGAAGCTGGTCTTCGTTTTCACAGTAGCCATGAAAAACAAAGGTACAATAATAAACTGTATTGTCAGTTGTGTCAAATATTTGAAGTATAGATATAAAAATGTTCACATTAGAAGGATCACACACTTTTGATCATTTACTACTAAGGATGCACAAATGTATATGGAAGTAAATGGTGGGCAGTTAAAACAAATTGTTTTCTAACTTATTCAAGTAGTTTTTATTTATACAGTTATTTTGATTATTTTATCTGTTATTTTTATTACTGTCATTGAGCTTTGTTGTTATTGTTAACAAAACTCGTTCCTACCGATTATTAAAGAGTTATTCTTTTCTCTCTATCTTTTTTCATTTAAAAAGCAAATGCAGTCAAGTTCGACATCAAGTTTGATCAGAGATATTAAAATGATAAAATATAAGTATAGGGTATTTTATTTAAAATAAGTGTACAAAAACTTAAAAATAACTTTACAAAGAAGGAGGTATTTTTTTCATTCGTAATAAGCGAAATAAGAGTACTTCTAACAAATTTAATTTTGTTGCTCCAATTCTCAAGATAATGTAAACAATGCACCTTTTTGAAAAGTAGAGTGATTAGGCTTTCTGATTATGGCAAAATACACAGGGTATTCCATTTAATATAAGCAAGTAATTTTATTCCAAAGAGGAGCGTATTCCATAAAAAATTTACTAATATATTTGGAGATTTGACAACAGTGCAAAAAAAAACTTACAAAAATCCTAAGTCGTTTTCTCTAAACAGCATCCAGATATCTCTTTTAGTTTTCGAGATATAAGGCGACGAAATGTGATACTTTTCGATGGAACACCCTGTATTTATATGAACCCGGCCTTGGAACTGTGTCAAGCATTTAGAGAACTCAGAAATATTAACCCCACTTTTATTTGGAAAGTTCAAAGCGTAATATAGAAAGACTTTTCGATGTCAGGACCAGGTTACATCTACTCTTAACAGATAATTTTTTTTCAAATATTAACAGGATTCGCATTACATAGAATTCTATAAGATTGAATTTAGTATTGTTTTTTCCTTTCCTTAATTTTGCAGAAAATATATAGAAGATGATGGAATCAAGTCAATGTTTTAGAATCTGTTGAATGAATTGTATGGAATGCTGAATACCTCTCATGTACATAGTTGTACACTACACTATAAAAGTAATGCGATAGAATGTCGAGGAAGCTGCAATATCATCCAAGAAATTAATCACTTTAAATCCCCTTCCATGTTTTTAACTATGTCATTAATAAAAATGTCCAACAGCAAGAGTCTAAGAACGGATCCTTGAGGAACATCAGAGAATATTCAACAGACTCAAATCCACTGTACGTATTGTTTCCTGTTTGATATATAGCATTGGAAAAGTCTAAGCACATTTTCAGAAAAACCATAAATATCAATTTTACCAAGCAGCACAGAATGATCAAGGCTGTCGAAAGCCTTGGTAAAATCGGTGTAACGACATCTATTTGAAAATATATCACATATCACTGAGAAAATTCATATGTTTGTTACTGTGCATGATTATACAACAATCGGAACGTTACAATACTTCAAACGGCCGAAATCTACTTCAGTAAAAAGTATACCACCCTTTCTTTCGTCAAGGAATGTCGTTACTCTTCCCGGACATCGCGGTAGCTATTAAAAGAAATCCAAGAAAAACGTTAACCCCCAAAGACAGTTCTTTGTCATTCAGAGCTCACCATTGTTGAATGATGACCCTCCATTAAACTTTTTATTGCCCAGATGGAAATTAAAACTTAACCGAATGTCGCATTAAAGGTCCATCGATATATCACTGTCCACGGACTGAATGCGACGTGTTATAATTTTTGAAGAATTTACGGCCATTTTATATGACTACTTCTTCGACATAACTACTTTTAAATGAAACGTATCGGCTGAGATAGGTTAACGATGGTGAAAAATCGTTAAATGTATTCAGTCTGCTTCTTTTGTGACGTTAATGTGGATAACTATAAATTGTTTGAATTACTTAACATATTTGTTTGGCTATTCCTACATTTTTATGTTGTTGTCACTAGAAAATCTTTAAATAATTTGGCTCTTGTTAATCTTCTATTCTAACTAATCGCTGTTGTAATTATGTACAGGGTATCCCAAATATGATACACCACCCCCTTATATCGGAACTTATATAAAAGATAGAGAAAAAATGAAAATTCGAAAGTGTACTATCGTTTCGTATTTTTTTTTAATTAACTAGTCTCATATACAGGGTGTCCCAGTGTGAGCGTACAAAAAATTACCAGGGGGTAGAGCATTACCAGGGGGTAGAGCCAACCAAAATAAGGATAAAACTCTTATAAAAAAAATTCTCTAATGCACGCCTAAAGAGTTACAGGGTGTTATTTTGAAGAAAAAAAAACAATTTTCCGCAATAAAAACCGTTTCGTAAATTTAGGTAATTTTTGGGTGACATGTATATCTATTAAAGGTCATTAAAACTACATGGTGTTTGTTTAACTCTGACACTTGTGGTGGCCTAAACCTACTCTTCCTTATGATTTTGTCTTCATAACTCTTGCATATCCTACTTTTTCGTGGATTAACTAAGTTTTCCTTAATCGGCTATCAATTCTGAACAAAAAAGGTGCTCTTGTTACATAGCTCTAAAATCAACCATTTTCGAGTAAATTGAGTGTAAAGTACCGACTACATTCTTTATGCAGAAAAATACATGCAAAGGAAGTCATAAGGAAGAGTAGGCCTAGGCCACCACAGGTGTCAAAGTTAAACAAACAACATATAGATGTTTAGATGGACACGTCTCCCAAAAATTACCTAACGATTTTTAAGTTATTGCGGAATTTTTTTTTCAAAATAACACCCTGTAACTCGTTAGGCGTGCATCAGAGAAATTTTTTTTATAAGAGTTTTACTCTTATTTTGGTCTGGTCCACCGCCTGGTAAAATTTTGTACGCTCACACTGGGACACCCTGTATACACGATGTTTTTGGATTATACATAAAATTCTAGATCAGTATTATATAAGGTATTAACTGTCAAAAATTTATAATTTTCGAAATATTTCCGATTTTTGTAAAAAATTGACAGATGTGGAGACATTTTTGAATCGACTTTTATTAAGTAACAATACCTTACATATTTTTGAAATTTGGTGATAGTGAACACAAAACAGTGCAGCTTGACGTGCATACCTACATCAAATTAAATTTTTTTTTTAATACAGGGTGATCGGAATCTTAGAATCAGACGTGGTTAGTCATCTTTATTTTTACGTTTTAAAATGGCATTCAAAAGAAATCAGTGCCTCTAGCTCTTCTGTGCATTTGAGGCAAATCACGTGTGGCAAATGGTCGTGGTCTGACACCTGAAAAAAATCATTATTAACATTATCTATATACCTACATAATGATATTGGCGATTCCAAAAATGAATGTGCCCTCTGCATGAAAATATTTGAAATTACTTAAAAGGTAATTTTTGAAGGCTTATTGCTGATATAATGATAAATAAAACGTATTTGGGTTTGTTTAACGTAATAATTTAGTGGTGCTTGTGATTTTTTGGTATTACAAAGTTAAAACGACGTGGTTAGTATTTGTACATCTTTATTTTTACATTTTAAAATGGCATTCAAAAGAAATCAGCACAACACAAACTGCCGTGTTTATAGGTGTTATTCCACAAAATGTGTCAATAGAAGTGTTTAAGATTGAAGATAGGTAGAAGTTTGGTCCTAGGAACTGTTTCTCATTCATTTCTGCAAAAGGTATGTAACAATTTAATAACAGGCAACACGTTTATTTACACAACATAACCACTTTGTTGCAGTTTGTCTGTACTTTTCTATTATTAGTCGTGCAGAAGCAGAATATATTTTAATTTGAACATTATTTAACAAAAAACAAGCACTAATATCACCATACAGTTTATCACACTCATTTTAGTCCAAAATGTAAGTAAAGAAAAACTAGGGTACCTGTTTCAACCCAAAAAATTCATGTAACTAGCAATGAAGCAGCACTTACTTTTATCCTTTATTTCACCCTAACACCCTAACTAGCACATTAAGTCACTATATTTATGGCAGTTGAATGCTAAATTGCTTGATGATGTGATATGAAATGCAAAATTTTTATTGGTCTTCCTCCATATTTCTTTACAATTTGCAGCGCCCTCATCGGTAATTTGCATCGCCAATCCTTGCCAATAAAATTGCTACAATAGAGGTGTTACAGTCAAGATAAAAGTCGATAAACAGACTTTTTCGAAGAAACAGGATTTTTTTGGGTTATAGGATAGCAATTGAAAAACGGCCAAAACCGTTTCGAGATATAAACTTGGATTTCAAATACCCCCAGTAATCCAACGCAAAAAATATTTACGAATTTACATACATTTCACTTTTTTCTATTTTTACATTACCTCATTCTCCATCCTGTAAAATATAAACTTGCTACTACCATACGAAAAACCTTCGTGGGACAAAATCTAAACGACATGAGCTTTCAAATCCGAAAAGTTTAAAGAAATTCGTTGACTAGCATCGTTGATTTTCGAACTAGAGCACTTTGAAAAGGGAGTTAAAAATTGCTTGTGCCGTTCTTTTTGACGAGGAGTTTATTATGCAATTATGTTTAAAGCCAGAAATCTTCTTTGTTGTTTATTGACTTTCTTTCATTGTTTAGGAAAAATTCACATGGAACTCAATTTTTTTTTCTTCATTTAAGTAATTTCAACAATTTGCTCTGAAGGGACATACTCTTATGTAAATTTTCATTGAATTTCGCAAAATGTGTAAAGTGTGGTGGGTGTTGAATAAATGCCAATGAGATATGTGGATATATTTGTTTTTCCAGCATTAGATACATTGTCAATTGGCGATTCCAAAAATGAATGCGCCCTCTGCATGAAAATATTTGAACCTACTTAAAAGGTAATTTTTGGAGGCTTATTGCTGATATAATGATAAATAACACGTATTTGGGTTTGTTTAACGTAATAATTTAGTGGTGCTTGTGATTTTTTAGGTATTATAAAGTTAAAAACGACGTGATTAGTGGTTGTACATCTTTATTTTTACATTTTAAAATGGCATTCAAAAGAAATCAGCACAACACAAACTGCCGTGTTTATGGGTGTCATTTCACAAAACGTCGTGTCAATAGAAGTGTTTAAGATAGAAGATAGGTAGAAGTTTGGCTCTAGTATAAGAAACTATTTCTCACTCATTTCTCAAAAAGGCATGTAACAATTTAATAACAGAGAAGACGTTTATTTACACAACATAACCACTTTGTTGCAGTTTCTCCATACTTTTCTATTATTAGTCTTATAAAAATAGAATATATTTTAATTTAAAAATTATTTAACAAAAAACAAGCACTAATATGGTATCACCATACATTTTATCACACTTATTTTGGCCCAAAATGTAAGTAAACAAAAACTAGGGTATCTGTTTCAACCCAGAAAATTCATATAATCAACAATGAAGTACTTATGGGACGTTTGACTGCTTTTACCACTCTTTTTATCCTTTATTTCACCCTAATTAGCACATGAAGTGGCTATATTTATGGCAGTTGAATGCTAAATTGCTACATGATGTGATATGAAATGCAAAATTTTTACTCGTCTTTCTCCATATTTGTTTACAATTTGCAGCGCCCTCATCGGTAATTTGAATCGCCAATATGTAATTACATTAAAGCTCTTCTTTAATACCGTGGTAGTAATTACCATTATTATTTAGTTTAAAGTAATTTATCTTAATAATTACATTCTCAAACGTCAATTTTAGGGAAACAATGGGTACCTTATTATCTAATTTACTGAATTCCTCCCGCCTCTACTGCTCTGCTCCATCCTCGGGCTTTTGAAGCAGTGCACAATGGTCGTGATTAGTTCAGATAGTAATCTGGCCACTAGGAATTGGATTTTACAATGGGCGATCGAGATTTGGTTTCACTGACTTCGAGACTGTCGGATGAATCGCTGAAATAATGTTTTTTTAATAATTTATCATGTGAAAAGGGTATTGTTGCAATTGTGGGAGGATGGACACTATGGGAATACGATTGAGAAAGCTATTGTTAAAAAAAATATCCTAGGTACGTATACCTACTGCTCACTGCAGCAATCTTTACGGCTATGCAAAATGTAAGTAAACATTTACGTATACTTTCTATTAATTCAGAGACTACAGACTAATTCTTACGATAATGTGGGGCCAACTGAATAATAATTTGCCGCCCCTCTCCCACACATATCATCAACTTTCGTGTTGATCATTGTGATTAAAATTAAGGGTACATATTACACATTACCATGTATTTAAACAGAAGGATGATCCATAAAAGAAGAGAATTGCATTGAAGGATTGTAAATAATGATGCAGCTAGAAACATCAATGTTTCATAGGTTTTGTTCCTCTTCAGTGCTTCATTATCTTATCATGTTGTTTATTGAAATAACTCAGCAACGGAATCGTTTAGTAAATAACTCTGTGATATTTTTTTCTATGAAATAGATTGTTTGTATTTTAGTTTATGTGACTAATGAGTAGGTACTACATTAAAATGTTTTAATCTAGCACCCTGTATAACATCTGTTGGAACAGCAGCTCATAATTTTTTATTTCCAAATCTGTCAAGAGTTCAAGTTCGTAATGAAATATATTATATATTACCAAAAAACTCATTTAAACCGTTTATCGCAATTTGTCGACACATGCTACCAAAAAAATACTTAATGCCATCTATACATCATCCGCGTTCCCTAGCCCAAAATTAATGTCCACGACGAAATATTAAAAATTACCTCTCACGTCAAGTTAATAATATCAAGGTGTTGATGTACACCTAAAGCTTTATTTTTCACGCTGGAGGAGTGAAGAATACGATTATAATATAAAGCTAATGATCTGTACATAATGAGTTAGTCTTATTAATGATTTAAATCAATTCTGTACCATGTTGGAGCTGGTATTTTGTTGAGAACCTCATTTACACTTATAAGTTCTTATTTGGCTCTATAAATAAAAAGTACCTTGCTGTTAAAGCAAGCTACTCACTGTTATTGCGTTTAAATAATTAAAATATAAATAAAATAAAACAATAATAATAGTAATAGTAATAATAATAATAATAATAATAATAATAATAATAATAATACTTACTTACTTACTTTATTTAACGACCACATTACATACAATTAAAGGTACATTTGAAGTCACTGAAACATTAACCGTTAGAATTTGACCAATTAAAATAATCATTCACACTATAAAAACATTTGTCTATTAGAAACGTTTTACACAATTTATAAAACTTATTAAAACTCAAACTAGTAATATTAACATTGTTAAAACAATGAACAAAGTGATTATACAATCCAACATCCAATTTATTTATTTGCGTTGTACGAATCCTAGAATAGGACTGAATCAAATTTGTTGCATTCCTAGTATTATAGGAATGCACATCACAATGCTTTTGAAATTTGTCAAATCCACGGTGTATTTGCAATAGGGACTCGAATATATAAATACAAGGTAGGGGCATAATTTTAAATTTTTTAAAAAGATGTAAGCACGAGGTACCATAAGGAGCACCTTCTATGGAGCGAACAGCAGCCTTTTGCAAAATTAGCACCCTATAAGCAGCACTTGAATTTCCCCATAACGTGATGCCATATGTTAAATGGCTATGGAAAATTGCGAAATACACCGTGCGTAGTACATTAGAAGGAAGCGAACGTCTTAATTGCTTCAGACAGAATATCTGCGATGACAGCTTTGAGCAAAGATGATCAACCTGGGGTGACCATTCCAATCTGGTATCTAGGGTTAGCCCAAGAACTTTGGCCTCGGACTTAGAAGCCCATTTGTCAGTGGTGAAATGAATGTGCTGAGTCTTGGACTCGTTGAGTTTCAGCTTATTTGATGAAAACCAATTTTTCACCAGTTGAAAACTACCCAAATTAGAACTATCACCCCTTGCAATTAGTGTAGTGTCATCAGCAAATATTACACAAGATAAGTCATCTACCGAGTAAGGCAAATCATTGATGTATAATAGAAACAAAATAAATATATTATATATATAAAATAATAATAATAATAATAATAATAATAATAATAATAATAATAATAATAATAATAATAATAATAATAATAATAATAATAATAGTAATAATAAGAACGTAAAAAACGCTCTCCGCGGCAGGTATAGACACCGCCTCCGGCAGATCTGGTCTGCAGAACTGTCAGGCAAGTATAAGGTGAGTGCTACTAATATGCTTGCCGTTCCGATCCTCCTCTACTCCTTCGGAGTAGTGAAATGGACACAAGAAGAGCTGTGACAGCTCGACATAGAAACACGCAAAATGATGCATCTCAATAGGAGTTTGCATTCTAGGTCATCCGTTCCACGGTTGTACTTCCTAAGACATCGGGGAGGTCGGGGACTTTTGAGTTTGGAGTGTCTGCACAACAGAATGGTATTGGATGGAGCCTGCAAAGTAATCAGGAGTTCGGATCCCCTCTCTGCGTGGTCTAAGACCATGAAACTGCAGGGGTCGGAGCATTTTTATTTAAGGCAGCACGAAGAGCAGCTGATGAAATCGGTCTCATCTTCGATGCTGAACGGAGACCCCCAGACTCTGTTACCGAGTTGCGACCCGTTCAGTTGAAAGCCCAAGTTAAATCTGCAGAAGGCCGTAATCTTCTGCAACTGTATAAGGATAAGCCATTGGCTTATCTATAAGAGCCTTGAAGACCATGGCTTATCCGAAAGGCTGACCTTTGCCTTTTTAAGGTCAGCGGGGATTAAGTCGAAGACCGAGGGATTCATAATGGCTTGCCAGGGTGGTGTATTTAACATCTTCGTCTATCGAAGCCGTGTCATGGGTATGGAGGTCCCTCATGTCAACTGCAGGGCCTGCCATAGGGCGTCGGAGATAATCATACATCTGGTCTCCGCTTGTCCGGCATATGCAGTTTCGGCCTATATCCATAGACATAATGCGGCTTTACGGGTGCTTTACCACTTTCTAAGGCACTTGTATGAGAGAGACGAAACACCAGTGCTGCCATACGCTCCGGGAGATATTGAGCTCGTTGTGGGGAATGAGAGGTGCCGAATTTATTGGAACTACTCATTTTCCACGTTCAGGCAGATTCGAGTCAATAACCCTGATGTAGTCCTCCTCGACCACCAGCTCCAGAGAATGTTTGCCATCGAGTTCTCGGCTCCTGCCAAGACCAACAATGTCTTGAAGGAATTATGATATTATTTTCTATTGTTATTGGTCCTTGTCGATTTTGTAAGATATACAGGTGTTAGCACAGGATGAGCTGTCAAAGTAAATACGCTCGGTATGCGGTATTGCTCATACAATACAATATAATTCAATATGTCAACTAATTTTCAAGTTTCTAATTTGGAAAATAATATATGATATTGGAAAAGTTGTTGGCTGTTAAAATAGAATGTATTTCTGCAATGAAAAACAATAAACGAGCACTTTCACCCAGATACATGGACAAATATCCTACGTTTCGTTCGAACCTTTTTCAAGGTTACTTAATAGTTAATATCAATTTCCTATTTTAATTTTATGTATGGGTTGGTGTTTTATTTTGTTTATTACATTTTATCTTTTTTTTTGTTTAAGAATGCAATGTACATGTAATTTGAACAGAGAATGATTCATTACATGAGAATAATCATTCTCTGTTCAAACTAAACGTACATAATCAATTAAATAACCAATGATTGTAAAAATAATCATGATTAATAATTAAAACATATTCAAATTACAACATATACAAATTACATATAAGAACACTACCAGTTTTATGCAGACAGATTTAATAGAGGAGCAATTAGAAAAAGTTGCCCTATAGCGAAATCCGAACCTTCGCCAAATGTGACCACAGATTTATTAATAATTATGCGTGGCCTTATTAGGAGGTGATGTTTTTATTTATATCCAGCTGTAACTTTTCCTGAGAGCTAAAAAAATCACCAGTTAAGTAATTTAGTCATGAAGCCTCAAAACAAATCAAAATAAGAGCTATTTCATGTACAGGGTGGGCAAGTTTCGATATTTTTATGGAATTTTTATCTATAAGAGATAGAAGAAAATAACCCCTTCCTTTCCGATTCCTTTTTTTGCGACCAACATAATGGTGGAAACCAAAATGAAATATCGCCTTTTATTTTCGAGTAATAAACAAAATTTTGATTTTTCAATTTTTGCTCCATATTCATGTCCATATTTTTGGTTGTTTGTGGAGGTAAAGAATAATGAACTTATTATTCTGACTTTTTTGAGTAGAATCCAGTGGCGTGCTCATTATTTTGCTGTTTCATTAAATTTTTACTTATGACCTAAAGCTGTGTACATGTTTAACTTATATACAAATTTTAAGAAAAAAAATATTCATCTTATTTCAGTTAGTTAAACTATATCTAAGTATTATTTAGGTTATATTACTAGTATAAATAATAATATTCAAAATATTATTTTTTGTTGATTGCACAAGCGACGAAAATTTGAACTTATTTGAAAATAAACTAATTTTCATAAGTCAGTGTTGGATTATACTTTTCGTAAATACAGCTTACGGATTACCGTTGTGGCACGCCCAGTATACTAGTCATACAAAAGAACTTGTGTTGCCTACCATTTAATGTTTACAATCTGAAAGTTCGAGGCTGTGCTTGTACCAGCATTTTTTTACTTTGTTTTGATCCAAATCAACTAAACATCTATTAAAATTAGTTAATAAAAAATTACCGACCTTCGAGATTCCATTTATCCCAACTGATGATTAATGATTGGTTAATTAAAGAGCATTTCAACACATTTTGAACGCCCCGAGCATTCCGATGGACAATCAGGTGGTAATGGGAGTGACCTACAGCTAATTCAATCAAATTTTTAAGTCACAAACGGCTAACTAATTATAATTATTCATTAGGTCTCAGTTGTAAGTTTCATCTAAATGAATGGTGGCAAATGCGGCTTGTTTTGGTATTTTGTTTTCGTATTATCATCATCGGGAGAGAAAATTGAAAATATGTACAGGATGTTTAATAGTGGTTCATTATTTATTAACACAAAAATAAAAAATATATTTTAAGCACTAAATTCCTTATCTAAACTAAACTAATGGACATATGAAGTGGTCGCAGATACATGATTCTTCCTTTACTATTTACGTGGATGTTTCAACAGTTCAAGATTATCGTCAAAATTCTTGTAGCTCAGTAATTTTTAGGGACACAACCTAAAACACTTAGTTATGTTTTTTTGAGAAAACTTAAAAGTAGCCATGGTTACTTAGCATTAAAAATAATAAAGTTATTTCTTTGCGTACCTAGGTTATAGGTAACGAAGAAAATTAAAAACAATTCAAAAACGGGATGTAGAAAACAAGTTCTACAACTTGACAGGTGGCTCTATTCTCCTGGCTATATGCCACGACGAGCGCTGAATTACAAAGCAAAATTTGCCGTATTTTGCCTAACACAGGTAGAATCAAAATACAAGTGTTCTGATCGCAACGAAAACTACGAAGAAATACTTGGACCTCACATCGTAGGATGTCACTAACTGTGCAGACCGGTTTCGATCTTTTTGTGATCTCGTCAGTGCAATATAAGTGATTGACACAATAGGTTCGTTTTACATACGCAAACCCTATACCATAGCACCACCTCTTGGTAGTTCTCGCAGCACAATCCAAACCAAACTAATCGTATGAGAATCCAATACAATCGCAGGATGTAGAAACAAGCTCTACTACTTGACTTTATTGAACCATAATAACTTCATTAATAATTTATCTCTTAGTTAATTTTTTGGCATAATTCCTATATAAAGAAAGATATAGATAAAGTTAAAGGTATAGTTAAATAAGCCAATAAATAATATTAAAAATATAGTGTTAATACTATTGTAAGAATGATGCACTAATTGTGAACAGAAAAAACGCTTCTACTGTGTACTGTCAAACCTTCAATGCCTACCTTGTAAATATTAATATTAACATCTGGATGAATGATAAATAGTCACTTAAAATGCTATAAAATCAAAACCGGTTCCTTGTATCTCAAAAACTAAACTATCTAAAAACAAATCTTATACAAAATACAAATTTGTATAAGTCAAAAAAATGTACAAATTTACAGCAAGTCAAACTACTTCAATATGAGGTACCTACTTATAAAGGTCTATAGATTTAGACTAAAAGAGACAATAATAATAATAATTAAACTTTTCTTTTCTTGACCATTAGAGATTTTTCGTGGGTATATCTGGCACTTAATTTTTTTTATTTATTTGCTGATAATATTCATTACATGCATTGGGTAGAGAGGGGATTGAAACCTAAAAATAATATTTGTTCCGACTTGTTTAAATTAGAAACTAAATTTACTTAATTTAGTATTTTTTGTGTGAGATGTAAAACATTTTCTTTTGTTTTGGTTTTCCCCATAAATGACCGCAATTAAGTGACCGATATACCCACGAAAAACAATCTGTGTTAAATAATAATAATAGACTTAAAAATGTTATCCAGGTTTCCTTTATTCTCGTACAAAATGGTAGGTAACATCATCATGCGTTCCTGGGCGCATTTGTGGGCCCCAAAATAACAATATGCCGCTCCTTCCTCCACACAAATCTTATCGTTACGATGAGAATGAGGGATAGAGATATTATTATTTAACGACAGCAGATACCGGGATATCAAAAATTATCTTGGTCAAGGGTGGTTGTGGAATGTAAAACGTGTGTCTTACACTTTAAATTTGAAATGATTATGTCACTGTCACACTGACATCATCAATAACCTACAAATTTCATACCTACCTATTTATTTCAGTTGTAAAATAATAATGAACTACAAATTATGAAATAACGGTTTTAGTAACAAGAAAAACTAAATTACAGTAATTGTTGGAAATGTCCCCCGTTTTGTTCGATGCACAAGTTGACGCGCCTCCTCATGCTGTGAAATGCGTTTTGCAGCATTTGAAATTTGTAGGTTATTGATGATGTCAGTGTGACAGTGACATAATTATTTCAAATTTAAAGTAAGACACACGTTTTACATTCCACAACCACCCTTGACCAAGATAATTTTTGATATCCCGGTATATTCACCAATATCGCAGGCGATTTACACTTATGTTGAAAAGGACTAAATAGCTAATTTTTCATTAATACTGCTCTAGTAGGTAAAAACTAATCTAGCAATAAGTAATAACTCATCTTTGATAACATCTTTGGAAAGCACAAACCAAAGTCAAATAATTCAGCCTCCCACCTCTTGAAGACTTGAATCATAAAAGTGTTGCTGTGGTGTCATTAGTCTTAAATTCTACTTTAGGGTTTATGAAAACCATAGTCAAATTAGATGTATACGGTTTGGAGGCCTAAGGTTAAGCTAGTTTAAATTACTCAACATTCCATTCCTCCCTGTCCTGTATGGGCGAAAGCTGCGCATGATTCGCTGCTTTTAAAATAATTTATCTGAAATTAGCCGTGGGCCACATCCACATCAAGTGTGAATTCGAAACTTCTGAGAAAATACATACAGTGCGGGTCTAGAGGCCGCCCCCCCCTGCTAACTTTTGAACTAATTGAGTTCCGGACAAAATACAGGGTGAATAATGTAAAATATATTATTTTTAAACAAATGATAAATTAATTTTACCAAAATGAAGTGTGGCTGTCAGATAAAAGTTTTTAATGATAAAGTTGGACGAACATCATGTAAAATGTATTATTCTTAAATGATAAGGTGGGACATGTTGCATCATTTAAAAGATCTCTCAATTTTCTGCATAATAGTTTTTGAAAAATTGAAATCCGTCCATTCGTTCTAAAGTTATAAACATTTCTGTGAGTAAGGATATAAATGAATAAAAAGCAGTCAAATTTAACAGTTTAATAAAGAAAACAATATTTTAATAGGAATAACTAATTATTTTGTTCAAAATGAGCAACTTGGACGTCCTGAAAGTAGAAGAACCAACCAGACATTTTCTGTCGCAGGTTGTAAAATGTTTGCTAAGGGATAGATGCACACTCATTGGTGCCGCAAATCCAAAAAATTTTCTGATTGGGTCCTGAACACCTTAGATTTAAGGATACCCCATAAAAAAATCCAATGGACTCAAATCCGGCGAATGAGCAGGCTACTTAAGAGGTTCTCGATGTCAATCCGTCTGTTAGGATAAAAGTTATTTAAAAGTTATCAAATTCCTGACTTCCCTAAATAATGTGGTGAAGCACCGTCCTGTTGATATGTTTATGGGCAACTTGAGAAATAAATATTTGACGTAATTTGACAAATAAAATTTAGTTAATTGCAATTGTTGCCTAGCAACCTTTAAAAAACGGTGCACGTTTTTTGAAGATTATTATGCAGGTATAATAAAAATAGATTTATACAGGAGATAGTTATATACTTTCCTATTTAATCAACTTTTATTAGTATAAACTGTTATTTAAAACTAACACAAACGAGTATTTTCTACAAACGAATTAATATATCCAGATATTTTTAAAGGTCAATTGATTAGTCTTCCAAGTACCTACTGCTGTAAAATACAAAGTGTTCCATTTGTTATAATTAAAAAAAATATAGAATTGGTTGTACCAGTTCATATTTTAAATCTAAGAGAAAAGTTATGTAAAAGTATAATGCAATATGAGAATGAATATCTGGTTTATCTCTAATAGTAAAATTATTTGAAAAATTCTGACGATATAGTCCATACAGTGGCACACGTTACAATTAAGATACATGAAGTAATTGATAATTCAGAAGAAGCAACGTGCAAGCAACTGTCAAGAAGAAGAGGAAACCTCAGTACACATACTATGCCAGTGCGAGGGCCTGACAAGACTGAGATTTCAAATACTTGGGGAAGGAAGACCAAGAGCCAATAGTTACGTGGAGGAGTCGCTATCAAGGCTGTGGAGTCTAATGTAAAGGACAAAGCTGGACAGGGTGCTCTAAATAGGTTGGGAGTGCCACAATAGATCCTCTAGGTCGCGGTGATTAGGCCAGGGGGCCGACTCCTATTTAAATCTAATCTAATCTAAGTTATTGATGTGTCATTTTTTATTTCTCCTACCGCCTTAAAAGAGGTTTCATTTGATACCCATATCTGGCATTAAAGTTATCGTTTTCAATACTAGGTTGAAAATGAATGGTTGCTAGGCAACACTTTTAAATCATGACTGCATGATAAATGTCAGGACTGTACTGACATTTAAGATGATTTATAATTAAATATTAGATGTTTGTAAAGAACATTAAAATAATGAAAAATTGTTCATCTCGGATGATTGGAGAAAAAAAGCATGTATTATTCGGATAAAAAGTGATGTTACCATGTGATAGGAGCCAAAATACTCCTAATGTAATAATTATTATACTCGTAGTATGTGGCGTTCCTTTACCTAAATATCCCTTATCACTAAAAAAATTAAGCTAACTTTCAAACTACGTTGATGATGCTTTTCCTTTATACCTAGTCAATTCCCGTAGAAAACACTGAGAAAATATTTTGAGAAAAAACAACAAAGCCTCCTGTTTATTCCGAAATTGATTTGTAAATT
This sequence comes from Pogonocherus hispidulus, assembly GCA_963924545.1. Lineage (NCBI taxonomy): Eukaryota > Metazoa > Arthropoda > Insecta > Coleoptera > Cerambycidae > Pogonocherus > Pogonocherus hispidulus. The sequence goes on from OZ004698.1 coordinate 10,334,797, forward strand.
TGAGGGCCTCGGCACACAAAGTAGTTTAGCTAGGTAAATATTTGTGTGTCTTTCACGTCTTGGGGTGGTCTGTTTGGCTTCCAATCGCCGCTACCTGTAGGGATGAAAGTACCTTCTGCGCCAGTTTCCGGCATTCCCTTATCTTTGCATCCTTACAAATCGGTGTGGCCACACTCGATTGCGGCATAGTAAATAATGTTAATAGTTCTTGACTTCCAGATAAATATCCACGTCGAACGGCAACTGATTCGCACATTATTTTCGCTTTCATTCTTTGACAACATGAGCCGACTTTGAAGTGCTAAGAGAGAGTGAGGTATTTTCCTTGTTCATGGCTAAAAATCCACACAAACAGTAGGGTAACATACGTGAAAATGTTAGGTTGAATGAAAACGACGGGTTGATTTCTTTGCGTTCAAATATAGGTACCTATAGAAATACCTATACTAATACACCTATCTTGAAAGGGTTTGGAACCTTTGGTGTGAAGATAACACTGACACAGTTTTCCATATAACACCAAAACACTACGTACTACACTCGACGCACGTCTTGCCATCCAAGTTGGCATCATCTGGAGATGATTAAAAATTGAATTAAAAACTGAACTGAATGAGTTTTGACCTCTATTTAGGAATCAGCCTGTATATAAGTTAAGACTTTATTTTTAGACAACTCAAATGGTTAAAATACATCACTAAACGACACACATTTTAGTCCCTCCTCTGTAAAACCCAAATTAAAATCGGTATCAACGCTATATTGGAATCTGGAGTCAAACGGCGATTATCAAATTAATCACAGCAAGAGCCTCGAAAATTCAAGCACAGAAACACTTCCACACAGAGAGACTTTCAAATATATTACCACTCTACCAATTAGTCTCAGTCTGAGTTCCATCTCCTAATATCGTTTTTTATGTTCTCCGTTATAATTTTTGTTTTTTATTACAAATAACTAAATGGTTGGGTAATATTTAGCATCTGCAGAGCAGTAGGGTTGGAACTACCCTCCCTGTATGTGGTAAAACACCGCGGCGCTGGATCCTGACTCGGAGACCCTTTTAAGATTATATTTTTTATGACGTTTGGCTTTCGTCTCAAGAGCAGTTGTGTGCATGTTTCTTGGTTTTGAGGGATCGAAGAATATTCTTGACTAATGGCTTTCTCGAGGGAAGTAAATGGCGCACATTTAAGTTTCCAGGGATGTGCACATTTCGGGTTATTGAATATTTATTTTGGCAGGTGCAGGTTGGAAATGGGACAGGCTCCCTTGAAATGAAAATTCAATTCTGCAGGTATTAATTTTGATGACAGGTTAATTTATCAGACCCTTGGGTCCATGTTTTTATTTATCTATTTATTTATTTATTTAAATACAATATCCAACGAGCACGAGCACAAGCACATCAACGGGCACAAGCACAATTGGAGGATAAGATTAGTACCAAAATAAAATGGATATAAAAAATGTATACCTATTAAAAAGAAGTAAGATAATAGCCGTTTTCTTTTGCACCTGATTTCGAGATCATGATATGAGCCAATCACGCTCCTTTATTTTTTAAATCGACAAATAGCATTGCAGATATTGTATCATGATTCAGAAATCAGGTGTAAAAGAAAACGGCTAATAACTTATAATTGATAACTTAAACACAACAGATACAAAACCTATTAAAAGAGATTACATTAAAAAATCTTCAAAGTAAAATACAAAGATATTCAGCATATACGAGACGACAGAAATTACAAGAATAACATCATAATAAACATTTTTTTATCTCATTTACGTTTGTAAAATTAAGTGTAAAATTATTTATACAAATTGGAGCGATTATTTTTTATATTAAGGCTCCCCCCAAACCAACGAATTATTCGCAACGAACTTTCCGTGACGGAAAGTTCGCAGCGAAATTCGTGGCGGAATCCGCAGAGAACCCCACACCAAAGCGAATATAATCGCATTATATGCGTCATATTTTCAGTATCGAAAAGGTTGATTGCTATTGCTGAAAACGAAAAATAAACAATTTGTACTTGTACTTACATACTTACCTATCATACAAAAATATGTATACATCATCGGATGAAGAAGCATTTGTGTTGTTTGCATTGGAAGAAGACAATTTAAGGTAAAATTATTATCATTCTTTAAAAATAAATGTGTTGATCATATCATGTATCTAACATTAAGAAGAAAAGAAAATGGGTTCACGATATTAATAAAAAAAGACAATATAGGGAATTTCATACATTAATGCCGCAATTACGAAAAGACGAGAATCTATGTTATATTTTTGTTACTTTTTTCGAATATTTTTGTAATCGTCATGAGAAAGGTCGTCTAATATAGGATACTTTCGCACTAATTCAATGATTTTTTCCATTTTATTAATTACTTTCTTAGTTAAGAGACTGCGAAACTACTACGGATCCGAGAAAAAACGCAGCCGATTGCGAACAAAAACTCCGTACGAAATAAACGCAGACAATTCGCAGTCTAAACGAAAAAAATCGTGTTGGTGTGAACGTATATATTTAACGCAATGGAAACAATATGATGCGAATTGCAAGCGGTGCGAACTTCCGCAGGTGCTGCGATTATCCGCGTTGGTTTGGGGGACCCTTAATAGGTGGTACTCACGAGTATTATTGACATTTGGAACTCGGATTTCTCACATTGGCAAAATACACGGACACACGGACAGAGGCGTGTCACTCAGTGGATAAGAAACTTCTAAGGTGAAGATAGCCGATTTAAAAACCCCTCGCTGAACTTTCTCTAATGATGAGATATGAACGTTATATATTGGAATTCAAACGACAGTCGCATACTCGAGGCTGAATCTAACACAACTGTTAAATAGCAAACACAGAGTGTCAGGATTTTTTAACTCTCATATATTTTGAACAATTAGACCCAGAATTTTATGAGAGACAGACTAGCAAAAGATAGTTTACAGTCAAAAGTAACACCCAAATCTTTTATAAATTCGGGCCTGGATATAGAAGACGTACTAAGTTAGAATGTACCAGTTGGTATGGTATAATACGCATTTAAGAAGGAGGGAAGGAGGAGGAAGGAGGAAGCATTTAACAGGAATTTATTTACAATACACCATGAATATAGTAAGTTTAAGAGATATTGCAGTTTCCCAGTGTCCATCCAAGATGTACTGAATCTGAGAAATTATTTTTAAGTCGACGACAAATAATAAATAATGAATGTCCGTATCGTAAATTATGTCATTAATGAAAATAGGAAACATTAATGGCCCAAGCACAGATCCTTGTGTCACTTAGGATGTTTAAAGGAAATCCACAGACCTAAACCCACAATGTTGAATAAATTGCTTTCGATTAGCTAAATATGACTGCATGACTTAATTAAATTATTACCAAAGTAAAATTGCATGATCGAGCCTATCAAATGCCTTGGAAAAATTTGTGGATCACCTTGGTTTAGGATTTCACTAATAAATTGTGTTTTGCAGACTAGATTGGTTACCGTTGATTTCCCATTTATAAAGCCGTTCGGCTGTTCTGTTTGATGCAATAATGTAACAACAAACAAAAACTATAATATAGAAAGGGGTTGGAACCTTGGGTGTGAAGATAATACTGGCGTGGTTTTCTACATAATACCAAAACACATACTGCACTCGACGCGCTTTTCGCCAACCTAGTTGGCATCATCCGGAGATGATTAAATCTGATCTTAAGTGAGATCCGACTTTAACTGAGTTTTAATCATCTCCAGATGATGTCAACTTGGTTGGCTAAACGTGCATTGAGTGCAGTATAGCGTTTTGGTATTATGTAGAAAACTATGTCAGCGTTAAAATTAAATACAATTGTTAAAAACAAATAAACCGAAAAAATATGTACCAGTAAGTAATATGGACTCGTTTTACAGAATTTCACAATAAAGTACAAATAATTACAGTAAATGAATTGAGGTTAAAACCATAGTTTGTATTGGAAATTATATAAATTATAACAATTATTATAAGCTAACAAATCAACTTTATAATATTTGTACATATTATTTCATTTCATTTGTTGTTGTATTAATGTTGTTGTATTAAAATGTATTTATATTCACATGGAAAAAGAAGTAATTACATCCTTATTTATCTTGTCAAGAAAACAATTTATAATAATTATGATCATGATCAATATTAATAGATAAGGGCAGATGTATTTTTTCTTTTTGCTGTATTATCCACGATTATTTAAAAATTTGTCGAGTATAATACACAATACTTGATTTTTTTTTGTATCTAATGAATAAAATATTTGGTGTTCAGAAATAAATTAAGTAAAATATTGTTCCCAAAAAATTAATAGCACTAGAAAAATATTGGGTAAGAGAACTGAAAGCTTTCAAATAAATATTCAAATGTAGAAAGTCTACAGATAACTCAAGAAACGTAATCGTAGACGTAAAAAATTGTCAGTTTCATTTTTCCGGCATAAATTCAGAAAGATATGGAATATAACACATTCATAAATTGGGCTTTTTCCCAGTTTAATCTTTTTTTCTATCTCTTACTGTCGCCTTGCCCTTATCTGAAAAATTATTATGCATTTTTAGGTATATAACGTAAACAATAAATGCAAAAAAATGTGGGGCCGCTTCCAGTATAAAATTCACCTATCCTACATTCCCAGAAATTCATTTTTAATGTCCCTTGTGTGTTGCTAGACATCATTTATTCCATTCCCTAAGACCGACTTCAGGACAAGTCTCAATGGCCTTAAAGACATTCAAAAGAGGGAAGGAATAAGACGTATCGCCTCTCCCGGTGACTTTCGGTCTGCCTTTTGTGCATCTGGCCCTGAAAATCTGCAACAATAACCGTGGCTGAATGCGTTAGACATACCCTGGTCTAAATGAAGGGCATGTGCAACTTTTGTGGTAATCCGAAAATCGGCAGGCTTTTGTTCGTCAACCTCAAGGAATCTACAAAGAAACAGAAGTATGAATCGGTGCACTCCTATAGAATTAGCTGAGATTTATTGTAAATAGGCGGTTCCACACTGTAATGGATCCCTACTGGGTTTTTTGGGTGTAATGTTAATGGCATTTTAAGGATTTCCATCAGAAAATTTTAAATAAACAAGGATAAGTGATGAGTACACCAACCGGCTAAAAATGTATCTAAGTCTAATCGTTGAGGGGAAAAAAGTAGGTACAATTCAACCGTACAGCTTATATCACCTGTAGTTAAGTTTATACAGGGTGAGCTAGATATTTATACTTTCTTAATAAACTTAATTTTTTCATCTTAATAGCTGCAAATGCAAAAATTTACGCTGTTTTTAACTTTACTTGGCTGTCACTGACGTAGTTTTCCACATAACACTACACTGCACTCGACGCGCGTTTTGCCAACCAAGATGGCATCATCTGGAGATGATTAAAACTATGCCAACATTGTGTCCTATTTATACCTAAACTATTTTTACGGTTCAGTGAACCATCATGACCGCTCAGTAAACCATCGTGACTGATCAGTGAACCGTGACTTACTAATCAATAAAGCGGACTATATGGGATTGGCCCTCTGTCACTTTCATACTATTTTTACACTTTGCAATTTCGAAACTCTCAAAAGCATCCAGCTGTCTGGAATTTGTCACTAGCCTCTAATTGCTACTATCTATTTTATGATTGCTCTCAAACGCATGTTGGGTGACACTAGAGTTATCTGTTCTACCATATTTGAGATGAGCCATATATTCCTTGAATCTAGTTTGAATTGACCTTCTAGTTTGTCCAACATACTTTTGATTACAGTCTTTACAGCTAATTTCGTAAATCCCCGACTTTTCCTTAGTTTCTATTTTGTCTTTTGGATTGCCTAAAAGTTGTTGTAGTTTATTTCCCGATGAATAAACAACTGACATACCTATATCTTTAAAAACCTTACCAAAACCACGGGTGAAACGAGGATCGTATGGAATAGATATGAATTTTGGGTTTTTTCTTTCATTTTGAAAAGTCGAGGAATTTCGAACTGTCTTTAAATTTACGTTTCCTAATTATTTTATCAATTAAAGTCAAGTCAAGTCAAGTTTACTTGCCTGTTTTTTTGGATTATAAGTACTGTTCAAAGCAATCCTGATTTTAAATTTACTTTATTTGGAGGTTTATATTTCATAGTATACACAGATATCCCTTCCAAAAACGAATTCAGCTATATAAGGTACCTATTTTTTTGTCAAAACAGATAAAAATTGTATCACATATTGGAACCTTATTTCTATGAGGGCAATTTGACAGGTGATATTTATTTAGATTTTTTGCGTTTTGAGCTGATTACAGCCTTGGAATTTTTCTAACACTAATGAGCACGATATGCCTCTTGGTGATGTTTGGTTCCTACAAGATGGTATGCCCCTCTACGTTTTCCCCTCGATGTAAGAAACTAGCTTAATGAAGTTTTCCCCAATCGGTGGATAGACAGAAGATAGCTTGAATAGCCACCACGTTTCCCTGACTCAACTCCACTAGATTCGCACAACGAGTACTTAGTGCACGACGTCACTAATCTCACGCACTATATTCGGGAATGAACTTCAGGAACAGTCTGTCCATAAAGTAACCCCCCCCCCTGCTAACTTTTGAACGAAACGAGTTAGAGAGTTTTAACAAAATACAGGGTGAATCATGTAAAATGAAGTTGATTCTGACGATAAATTCAATTATTCAAATTCAAAGATGGCGCCACGGGCGCTGTCAACTCAATTTTTTTAAATGGCAAAGTGTGCCGTGTTGCACCTAATTTAAAAGGTAATTCAATTATCTACATTCTCGTTTTTGAAAAATGACAATCGAGTTATCCGTTCTCTAGTTACAAGCGTTTGTATTAACGATATTTAAAAATTTTGCTTTTATCAAGTCTCCTTGCCTTGCTTGCCACTGTCACTGAAACGTCAATAAGGTTCGAGAAAGTAGTTTAGCGTTCAATTTAAGGTGTTTGAAAGTTTCTACAGGTTTTTTTCTTATTTTTTTAAGTTATTCGATTTGATAGATTTGATAGATTTAAGAGAAAATTTAAGAGGAGAGAGGTACTTAAGAATGCTGCTGGATGAAATTTTTCCAAAGATAGAAAGAATAGCAGGCAATAACATTCAAAGTATTGTATTTCAACAAGATGGGGCCCCGCCTCATTTCTATGGACCTGTTACTGATTTTTTAAATAACCATTTCCCGGGCAGATGGATTAGCAGAAGGGGCCCGATAGAATGGCCGGCTCGTTCCCCGGACTTAACTCCTCTTGATTTTTTCTTATGGGGATATTTGAAGTCAAAAGTCTACAGAACTCCTCCAGTAAATATCGACGAACTACAGCAACGTAGTAACACATATGTGTAGAAATATCCCTGCAGAAATTTTAGGAAGTATCAGGCAAGAATTTCAAAGTAAACTTTTTATGTGCCAAGAAGTCAATGGACAACATTTTGAACAACTTTTTAATTCTTTTATTTTTAGTTTTAATAAATATTTGTTCAAAATTTGTTGTATTAAAATATTAATTAACATTTTATTCATGGATCAGATTAGAAACAGAAACGCTTGTAACTAGAGAACGGCTAACTCGATTGTCATTTTCCAAAAACGAGAAAGTAGATAATTGAATTATCTTTTAAATGAGGTGTAACACGGCACACTTTGCCATTTAAAAAAATTGAGTAGACAGAATCGTCAGAATCAACTTCATTTTACGTGATTCACCCTGTATTTTGTTAAAACTCGCTAACTCGATTCGTTCAAAAGTTAGCAGGGGGGGGGTTACTTTATGGGCAGACTGTATATTTAGAAAGGGTATTCATTCAATTTCAGTTTTCTTGATTTGCAGGGATATATTGCACCATTTTCCAGAGTGCCTTTTCCTATTGCCATATTATTCTAATAATAAAAAAAATATGAGTTAGCCGTATTTATAGTGTATTTAGTACAATAAATAACTTAGCTAAATTACATGTTTCTTATTTGATTTCTTATATACTGCCAATATATAAGAAATCAAATAAGATTTTACTTAAAATGGTACAGAATTACCTTTACAAAATAGGTAACTGAAATACTATCTCTTTCAATTTCCGAAATAGCAGTGCACCCCATCACAACTGAAACACCCTGTACAACCTCAAGAAGCCTTCCTCGTTTCTAAATAATAAAAATTCAAGAATCATCCTATAAATCAATACATCCGTGCAGCCCTAAACAAACCATCTGCCTCGAGCGTCTCTCTGAATCAAAATTCTGAAATCGTGGCTAACATTAGAGAACACTCCCTGTAGGGGTAATACTAATAACTTACTCACGAGGGGGTGCGACACCAACAGAGTCGCCACTGGAGCTGCCCGGAATATAAAAACATTTAAAAGAACAAAGGGCCGTTAGAAGAAGTCGAGGGCTTTTTATCTGCCGCTGATAGGGTAATAGCGCTGTAAGACGGTCGCAATCAAAGGTGGCTCAGGAGAGGATTGTGAGAAATTGGGACGTATCTCGGCAGGTATTGCAGCTTAGTGGTCGGGTTTTTATCATGCAGCCGTTTGAGGAAATATATATTAAAAGAAAATAGGGCGTTTAAAAAGATAACTACCGTTTGGGTGCAAAGCACAAATAAATAAGAACCGTTTTTACAGATAAGCGATTGAACTAGAGTGGGGTTTATCGTAGCTTATCGTCGTAGTCATGCGTTTGTAAATGATCTATGGTAACACAATTTCCCTTTATTTAATTTAATATTTTGTAAATATTTTTATAAAAGTAATAAGGTAGTGGCGGGATATAGGGTGCCGATTCTATCTCCTTACATGGCTAACTTTGTTAATAGTGGAGATAGAGAATTGGTTAAATTAGCAACAGTGGACGGAATTACAAGAGGAATTCAGTGCTTCCTTTAGATTTAATTTTAATTTTCAACATTTCGAGATATTTTGAAAAAACTGAAAATCGCCAAAATCTTTAAACTCGAAAACTATAAAATATAAAAATAATATAAAAATACCGTGTGATAGTGTTTTATACGTGATATTGATATTTCAGAGGCATCTTAGTTTTCGAGAAAAAAATTAAAGTTGTTTGTTGTTTTATGGCAACCATAGTTGGCTATGATATCAATAAAAAGCTTATTTTTTTCTGATTTCAAAAATATAATATTTAATATACATTTTTATTTTCTTTTTTATATTTTGAGCAATAATCGTTTATTGTAATGAACAAATAATTTATTAACATAGTAAGCTATGAAAAACAAACGTAGATCAGTAAACAACAATAAAATACAAATGTCAGATCACACTAAAGTCACATTATACACGTCAAAATTAAACGTTCATGTTAAAATCGTTATTGCGAAATGTACACAAACGAAGAAAAAAACAATTTATTAAATATTATATTTTTGAAATCAGAAAAATAACACCAAGTTTTATTGACACCATAGCCAACTATGGTTGCTATTTAAAAAAACATAACTGTATTTTTTCTCGAAAACTAAGATGGCCGTGAAATTTTCAATATCACCGCTTAATTCCACGTAAAAAACACTATCACTCAGTATTTTTATATTGTTTGTATCTTTTATAGTTTTCGAGATATTCGAGTTTAAAAATTTTGGCGATTTTAAGTTTATTCAAAATGTCTCGAAAAGTTGAAAATTAAAATTAAATCTGAAGGAAGCCCTGAATTCCTTGTGTAATTCTGGCCAATTTTGCTAATTTAACCAATTCTCCATCTCCACTATTAACAAAGTTACCCATGTCAAAAGATAGATAATGGGCACACCGTATATGGGCCACCTAATTTTTTAGGTGGCCCATATACGGTGTGCCCATTATCTATCTTATCTATCTAAATATCTATTATTAGAAAAAACATATTTTTATATGTTTTTTCGTCAACTTAAAACAAAAATATAACAACCCTTACAAGATCTTAAACATAAACATTTTCGCTTTCGGGAAAAAATAAATTTTGGAAAAAATCTAATGCAAAATAAAGAAAAAAAAAAAAAAAAGAAAAATTAAGTATAGTCGTTGGGCCATATAACCAACCCTGGTTGGAGTTCTGGCCCTTGAAAAAATAATTTTTACTGAAGAGTTTATTAAGGAATTTTAGCTTAAATATAGTGGACTAACAACAACAAAAAAAAAGAGACAGCAAATGTAATCGAAAATAGTAGAAAAAGGAGTATGGGCTGTATGATCAAACCCATCTGGAGATATGGCACTTATATTATTAACAAATCTGAGCTCTTTAAACCAACAAAATATATTTGTTTCACTAATGAAACATTAGATGAGGTTTTACCAAGATGAAAATTAACAATGTTAGCAAATAAAGTTATCTGCTAACATTGTTAGCAAATAACGTTAATAAAGTTTTATTATAACTTTAAAGTTATAATAATATGTTATATTTATTCTATAAGCCAGTCCAGAAATAACCACTTTTAAGTACAGCTGAAACATTTAAAATCATTCATATCATCAACTGTTAATTCAACACGACTTCATGGTAGTACTGGTTACATATTACGCAAATGTGCATGTTCAGCTGTTCATTCTTTTCACACACCGAACAGTACCAAGATTTCTTCGTGAAGATTTTCTTGGTAACGTAGATTTGGAACAAGATTGGTATTGGAAGCTATCGAATACACTTTGCGTTTGACGCTAGTCAAACGATAGCTTATGAAAAGTTAGGATAGGAATGTGCATACCGTTTTGCTTGATGTCAAACCGTTTAGATTTTACAGCGTCAAAGTTGAAAAATGTTAATATTCCCTGTCAATATTTCAAAAACAGTTAAAGATAAGTATAGGACATGGTACATGAAACAGACTAAGAATTCGATGCAGAATTCAAAAATGAAACAAAAAATAAGTGTTTTCATTTGAAAAAATAAAGTTGTTGGTCGTAACTTATTTTTGGGTTACCCTGTATACATGAATTTAGCATAAAAAACCGCATTAACTTCTGGGACTCACAGTATATCTTCCACTTGTCCTTTCTTAGAAATGATTCAAAATCTATTCCTACAGAAACGTCTTGCCTGGATTTTGTGTTATTGGATGAGAAATACGTGTACAAAAAATGTCATTCCAAGCAATCCAATATTTAAGTACCCGCCCTTAAGTAGGTAAAATTCAAATATTTACAAATAATCTGGAAGTCCAACTGCGATATTGTAAACATTCACAGCTTTATTTCTTGGCGTCTCTGTCGCTACATCGACATTAGGCAAACTATTTCGGTGAAACATTTAATATTATGGGAGGCCTTGTGTAAATAAACAAATGCTTGTGATATAAGTGTAATATAATCAAAAACAACTGTGTGAATATCAGTAACGTTAGGCTGTTTGACTTTGTTTATAATGTTGGTAATATACATAATGTTCGGTACCATATTCATTACTGAGGCCCGGTTTCACAATCGCTGGTCACCATTACTTAACTGATAGTTAACTAACTATAAGTTTAGAATGTGCAAAGTTATAGATAAAATGTTAAAGAAATTCACATTCTAAACTTATGGTCAGTAAACTATTGGTTAAAATACATTGTGAAACCGGCCCTGAGAGTATTTATTTTATTTCGAGAAAAATTGCATAATGTTTATTGCCAAAACATAGTAAGTATTTTGTCATGGGTTTTATTTCACATTTCAGTAAAATAATATTTTGTAGAATGCCAAAATGATGAACCAAAAAAAAGAAAAATCTTATTAAAAATCATGTCATAAAAATACAATATAGGTAACTACGATATTTTGTGTAAGGTACCTGTACCTGTTGGTCTAACTAGGAACTCACGGCCAAGTGGTAATGAGAAAGAAAAGTTGCGAAATGAATGAAAAAATATAGGTATCACATTAAAACAGTAGTTATTTCCATAAAATTTCACTTTAATTTGTTAACATAACAATTGTTTCGCCACAGAGTGGCTTCATCAGATGTAATATTACAACCCCCACTACTATTACAATTCAGTTGTAATACTCACATCTAAAGAAGCCACTGTGTAGTAAAACAATTGTTATGTTAACAAATTAAAGTGAAAATTTTATAAAAACAACTAAAACAACTTAAATATATTGTTTTAATTGTAAACAACAATGATGATACGAAAAAACATTCACGGCAATATTACGCATAATACAGGCTGCCCAGTGTGAGCGTACAAAAAATTACCAGGGGGTGGACCAGACCAAAATAAGAATAAAATTCTTATAAAAAAATTTCTCTGGTGCACGCCTAAAGAGTTACAGGGTGTTATTTTGAAAAAAAACAACAATTTTCCGCAATAGCTTAAGAACCGTTAGGTAATTTTTGGGTGACGTGTACATCTATTAAAGGTCATTAAAACTACATGGTGTTTGTTTAACTCTGACAGCTGTGGTGGCGCCTACTCTTCCTTATTCAAATCATTTACCGTGTGAACTTAGGCAGTTGAATTCATTATTATTTAAAAGTAGGATCAAAAAGCTCCTTCTTATAAATTGCTTCTACTCAGTAGAAGAGTTTCTACAAACACCGCTTACTTAAGTAACTGAATGTTGACATGTACATTAAAATAAACTTGTATACAACATCTTGTCATTGACTTGTAACTATCTCCATACAATTGTTTGTCATATTCTTTTTTTTTGTTATAACCGTATGTTTACACATATTTATGTATTGATTGTTAATTATTGTTTTCCCAATTCAATATTTTATGTGACCAGTTTTGTGCTTTAACTTTTAAATTGTGACCTGCTTCAAATGTTTATGTGAACATTATGTTGTTAATAAACACTATCGATCTATGACTTCCTTTGCATGTATTTTTCTGCATAAAGGAATGTAGTGGGTACTTTACACTAAATTTACTCGAAAATGGTTGATTTTAAAGCTATGTAACAAGAGCACCTTTTTTGTTCAGAGTTGGTAGCCGATTAAGGAAAACTTAGTCAATTCACGAAAAAATACGATATGCAAGAGTTATTAAGACAAAATCATAAGGAAGAGTAGGCCACTACAGGTGTCAGAGTTAAACAAACACCATGTAGTTTTAATAACCTTCAATAGGTGTACACGTCACCCAAAAATTATCTAACGGTGTTTAAGTTATTGCGGAAAATTGTTGTTTTTTTTTTCCAAAATAACACCCTGTAACTCGTTAGGCGTGCATCGGAGAAATTTTTTTATAAGAATTTTATTCTTATTTTGATCTGGTCTGGTCTTATTTTTGTACGTTCACATTGAGACACCCTGTATACGATGTTCTGTCATCCGATTGCGATGAGTCTTTCATGGAATACTGCATTAGTTAAATGCTCCATTTACTTACATAACATCGTTGATTTGGTCCATAGCTTGTTGACTTGTTGAAGTTGCTTCACAGATGCTCGTTTCCTAGGTGCCATTTTGGAAATTCCTGTTCTCTACAAGAAAAAACACGGTACTATTACAATTCAAAAAAGTGTTTCAGCATATATTCTTAATAAGGCCGATCATTGATCTTATTAGGAATATATAACCGTACAAATTTCTAAGAATAATTAAGAAATATAGTGTAAAATAAGTGCTTTAAAAGGAAAAAAATTGTGGATGAACCATACCTATAAGATACCTATATCTATTTTGGAAACAATTCTGATGACAGTTACTGGAACCATGAGTGATGGAGTCTATACTATGAGGATAAAATTGGTAAATTATATAAAATTTTATATAATACCAGGGCACTTAGAACTTCTTTATGAAACTTTCATCATTAAATATACAAAATTTATTAGTCATTAAACTATACTAATTTCACTGTAAAAAAAACTTGCATTTTTACACAAAACTTAATAATTTATTAGCGAATCATTCTTTTTTTACTTATTCTCTTTTCTACTTAACAGTTTTAGTAATTTCATAATTTCAAAAGCATAAATATATGTTGTAACAAATAATTATATCAACCGGCTGGTTTTAAAGTAAACATTTTTTTTACAGGACAGTGAAACACTAAGATACTTTGCAGTAATCGAAAATATGGCAGTGAATCAAGGAACTAGGTACATCATTTCTTATGTCCTTAACAGTTTTATGCATTTTATTATAAATAATATATTTGTTTAACTTTCAAATTTTGTTCAGTTTAAAAGCTTGTCAAATAAAAAACATTTAAAACTACTATTTTATTTTAATTAACCTTTATAGTCCTGGATACAGTGCAATGCACTCTTACATATAATAATGCGATTAGCAGTGGTTAATAAATTAATTTGTTGCTGCCCACCTTGTTTATTAAAACCATTCTTTCATAATAAGTTTAATCTGAAAGAGAAGTAAATCTTTATAAACCTAAAAAATGTAGAAACTAAAAGTTGCTATTGTTATTTATCTAAATTAGATGTAACTGAGCCTAAATCGAGTATAAAATATCAACTAATAGTAATATTTTACACCTTTATTCCAGAAACACAACTCATTAAAAATTTTCGAAAAAATCTAACCAATCAAGGCCGCTTACATAATCAAATCTTGAACTCAGTGTTTCGTATGTTACATACCATTGAAAATGGAAGAAAATTTAAATTTAGACTTTACTTGATAACATTCAATGCAATTGTTCAAATTGTTTTAATTAATAATTCAAAAATTATTATGTAAAATGCATTATTACATTGTAATTATACATTATACACTATTAACAATGTAAACTTACTTTGTAATTTTACATGTGATTATAAAATAAACATACAAAATTATTATAGACAAAAACTTTTGATCTGTATAATTACATTGTAATATTACATTAGTCGAATGTAAAATCACATTTCAAAATAATTTTACAATAGAACTTTACAGTTTATTGGTAAAATTACAGTAAAATTGAAGGGTAAATAAATTGCCACCAATTTTTTACTGTGATTTTTCTTTCATTGAATTATTGCCCTGACCTTGATAGGGACATTTAACTTCAAATAATTAATAGGCGGTTAAAAATGTTTACAATTTGGAAATCAGAAATAATCCATACATATATCCAACACAATATGTTTAACTGGGAAAAGGTTTCTATCACAAAAAACAATGAAAAATTCTTAGCATAATTTTACATCGCAGTCGGCTGGAAACAATCCCTTGCAAGTAACGCCATATGCACTACATATTTTTACTAATCTGCATTAATGCCATAACCATTAATCTGCATTAATGGATATCTATAGTAGTTAGAAACATATCTATTTCAGTAATCTTTTTTTCAGCAGAAAACTGGCATCTAAATGTGACACTGTTTTTTAAATTAAAGTGGTCGGCCTTATTAGGAGCATGCGGCCTTATTTGGTGCAGGTGCCTTAGGTATTATTTTAAAAAATACAAGGTTCTGAGGACATTCTTCATATGTTTATTATGGACAAAAGTGTTTACCACATGAATGTCAGTCACTCCTAATATCAAACGACAGACAGCTGTTTCGGTGTATTAATTCTTCTCAGTGCCGTATGGTTTTGTAGTAAAGACTCCAACTCATTGTGATTGGAAGCTGGAATATACATTACAGTGTGCGCTATCACCGGGAGAAAAAGATGCCTTTTCATACCCTTAATAATGTTTTAGATGTTTCCCTAACTTACAACGCTTTGAAATGTAAGTATAAGTTTATTAAATGGTGCATCTGCATTATCAATATGGAAGCTTATATAAAATCCAGAATAAAATGTTATTCCTGATATTTATTACCACTGCAGCAAGGCGCGCAGTGTCATTCAGCACGATAGCAATAAATTTGGCCAAATGTATAAAGCTCCGGTTGGCCGATAAACCCAATAAAAAATTGAAACTAGCTAAGGTTGGAGCGTTACATAATTTATTAGCAAGCTTTAGATGTCCTCGAAAGCTTAATTTATCTATTTATTGTAACTGTACAGGGCAGCCGTATTAGATTTAAAATCCAATTAAAATTTGACAGTGAAATAAGAAAACAAAGACATAATTGTTGAAGTCAAATTCATCCCACTGTTTTTTATTTTTTTTTACCTTTGGAATAGACAATTAGATCACAATTCTTGATTTTTATGGTACTCTACTACTATGATATACTGATATACTGGTAATTAGGTAAAGTAGTAGTTAAAACTATTTCTTCTCTTCTCTTCTCTCTTCTTCTTCTCCATTTTCATCCTCCATTGTATCTAGATGTTAAAACAAATTGTAAATCGACCCTATGTTCGATTTATGTACTTTTGGAAGTACATAAATAATAAAAAAATACATCTAGAATTCTCGGAAACCTTTTGACAATACCTCAACTTATAATACACTTGAATTAATTGTTAATGGCTTTGGCAATTTTGGCTATTTTAGTAGTGTTTTCAATGCCAAGAGCGACTTTGTCTCGCATTATAACTTTAATAATTTTCCAGTCTTAACAATAAATTATATATCGGTCTAGAATATACTTTCATCTATAATCAAGTCGAAAGACAAACCAACTAATGGTCGAATTCTCAGTTACTTAGTGAAAGATTGTAAATATATCTTTGTTTATCCTTTAGCAATACTATTCAATCTGTGTCTAAAGACTTCAACATTCCCTAACGTGTGGAAGATTGGCAGGGTTTGCCCTATTCTGAAATCTGGGGATCCATCAGTACTTAGCAACTATCGCCCTATCACAATTTTAAGCAATTTTGCCAAATTTCTTGAGAGGTTACTGTATAATATAATATATCCGTACGTGTATAATTATATTTACTCGAATCAGCATGAATTCATTGATAAAAGATCAACTTCTACCAATTTGGTTTACCTGACCCAACAGTTATCAGAGGTTCTTGATAGTCAAGGTCAAGTAGATGTGGTGTACACAGACTTCGCATGGCATTGATCATAATATTTTGGTCGACATATTAGAAACATTTGGTTTTAATCTACCACTAATAAATCTCTTCATATCATACCTATCCGATTGGGTGCAGTTTTTGTTCTATAATGGATTTGCATCAGGTAATTTCTTGGCTACCTTTGGGATAACTCAGGGATCAAATTTGGGCCCATTGTTATTTTTAATATTTATAATGATTTGTGTTTAATTATGGATTATGACTTTTTGCTGTTTGATGACGATCTTAAACTTTTTTCTAACATTACTACCATTTCCGATTGTATCAACATTCAAAATGAGATCATAAAACTTCACCAGTGGTGTCTATAGTAAATAATTTAAATATGATTGTTGATAAATGCAAAGTTAAGACTTTGCACTTAATGTGCAAAATTCACGAAAAAGTAGGATATGCAAGAGTTATAAAGACAACATCATAAGGAAGAGTAGGCCTAGGCCAACACAACTGTCAGAGTTAAACAAACATCATGTAGTTTTAATGACCTTTAATAGATGTACTTGTCACCCAAAAATTACCTAAATCTACGAAACGGTTTTTAAGTTATTGCGGAAAATTGTTGTTCTTTTTTCCAAAATAACACCCTGTAACTCTTTAGGCGTGCGTCAGAGAATTTTTTTTATAAGAGTTTTATTCTTATTTTGGTCTAGTCCACCCCCTGGTAAATTTTTGTACGCTCACACTGGGACACCCTGTATATATTTTTCTTCCTTATTTGTATTTCTTAGTTATATAGTAATAAGTATATTTTACTGCACAAGTTGTTATACGTTGTTATGTGCTTAATATGTTTAATGGAAATATTGATTATATTGATAAATGTTGTCCTGTAGTTGGAGAAATCTGTTGGCAACAAATGATTTATTTATTTATTTATTTATTTATATAATAAACCTTGTACTTTATGTAATAAAATACAAACTAACTCAGTATCAACCGAACAGAAGCATAACCTATATTAAAATAATATTAATTCCTATGTCAAGCTCTAAGGGCTGCATATCTCTTACAATACACATGACGTTTTACAGAACCCAAAACAAGACCATAAACTATCGTAAAATATTACGCAACCGTCGTACAGGCCAGTGTCACCAGAATTCACTCCTCTAAAGCATCAATCAATTTTTTCTTCAAAGAAACTGTCACAAAATTTGCTGAAACTCTCTGCTACGCCCTTAAAAATAGTCATCAATATCCAAGCCGAGGATCATTCAATTCCATTCTGATCGGAATTGACCTTTAAGGGTCCGCAAACATCTGCTTTCCTGACCGCATTAGAACTATTGAAAGATCTTTTGTGTGCCTGTTAAAGATGGTTTCGGTACTCGTGTGCGTTTAATAAGCTTTTAGGGCCGGAGAATGGAGTCAAGTTCGGTAAGATGGAATGTATATAGTAGATGCATATCAGGATAAGATGTCTATCTGGACAGTAAGTGGTTGTAAAGAATAATTTGGTAGATACTGATATCGATGAATTTGTAAGTGGGACTATATTGCTCTCTTGCTGCACCTGTTTGGAAAAGTAAAACCCACCTTATATCTATTTAAATTTTTGTATAATATACAATGAAATTGCTGTATATTTTATAACTATAAAAAGAGATTGATGAGTGTATTCGGTGTCTCATGTTGAGGTATTGATAACAAAGATAACTGGTGGAGAAAAGAATAGTGAACGTTTGTATACAGTGAGTGCATAAAGTCCGGCATAAATTCATTACATATTTTGAAAAGCAATGCTCTCCCATTTCTCTGAGCTCTATTCCTGGCAGTGGCGGCTGGTGAAATTTGGGAATGGGGGGCACAGGGGGAAAAAATGCGCCGCAGGCGAAAATTTAGCATTTTTCAAGGTCAAACACCTTAAAATTAAAAATTAGAAATTCGTAGAGCAAAAATATTTGCTTGAAGAAATAGGTTTCGTTAGGCAAATATCCCCTTTTTTGATGCGATTGACAGAAATATGGAAAAATTATTTAAAATAATATTTAAATCGGTTCAACAAAAGTATACATGTCAGAAAAATGGCAGGCGAAACTTCTGTTTTCTGCTAGACCAGAAAAAACACAGATAGATAAAAAAATAAATAATAAAACCCATTTAAGTACTTAACCCAAACCCATAACAAATCGGTGTGCTTACCTTACAATCTGCAACCACCCGCTCGTCCATCGAAAACTAAACTTAGTAACTTTTAAAATGAAACTCCATTCTTCTTGACTTATCATTTGCAAAATGTTCGATAACTTGTTCGTTAAAATCAGTCATAGTGTTTACAAAATTTTTCTCGATGGAAAGCATTGCTAGAGCACATAATCTTTCTTGTGACATCGTGTTTCTTAAAAATGTCTTTATTTGCTTAAGTGCTTAAGCGCTTAAGATTATTTGCAAATCCGGTGTAGGTCTTAACACATGTACGTTCATCAAATGTTAATTTATTTTTTAAAATATTCTGAACTGCATTCATCTTTAATTCTTAATTAAAATACACGGTCTTACACGTATAATCAAATCAAAGAACTAAAAAACATTAACGATAATCGAACCTAACAAACTGTAGTAAACTAAATAGTAAATTCGTTGTGGACAACAAACACCACAACACAAGTTCTGGTGTTTGTTTGGTTGTGTCTGTACTCTGTACCGTTAACGTGGGCTACGTCTGTACCGTCTGGTCGACGGGGCAGCGCCCATTCAATGACGTAACAGAACGCATTAGAAAAGACGCGCTGGAAAAATAGAAGCTGCGTAACTTTTTCTTGCGCATGCAAATAGAAAAGAAAAAAGAACAGGCACACAGCGGCCGTGCCCACTAGTGCCCAGCCCAGTGGAGACACGGATTACACAGACGGTGAAGCGTGAAGCGGTCTAGACGTTAGACGGATATATGTATGCACCAAATGATTCAATATTCATGATGAAATATTAATAGAAAAATCCACCAAATTATAATAATTATAAAAGTTTATAAAATATCACAACATTCACAAGTCTTATGTGCTTACGCATAGGGCACGTGCCCTTGTGCCCATTATGACTAGCCGCCACTGATTCCTGGTCTGTCATATTATACTAGATTCTTTTCTTTAGCTACACTACGAGTACCTATACCGAATTTTAAATAATCTTTTAGATTTATAAACAAAAAATGATAGAACTCATTTTCCATAGAATCTATTCCCATACCCAGAAAATTAACAATATTTCTAGCAAAGTTAGGGCCTATGTGGGAGAGGGAGCGGCATATTATAATTTCGCAGGTCGAGAATGCATCCAGGAACGACTTTCGATGTCATAACTATAACTGCCCTTTCGTAGATACGAGAAAAAAGGAAATCTGAAAAAGGAAGTATAACCATCAGTCTTTTGTCGATTGAATAGATAAATTACATCTACAAATTCTGACATATTATACTTGTCAGTTTATCACTTAAGAGTTTATCTGATTTATTGGACAAAACTAACGAAAGTCCGCGTGTGTGGGTGGTAATTAGATCTGGAACATCTATAATATTCCTGTCGCTATTTACTTTACCTATAATATATAAAACAGGGTCAAAAACAGAAACTTGTAACATCCTTATTTCAAAAACAAATACCTCTGATTCCATATAAGAATGGGACTCCTATCGCTATATTGAATTCACGTTAATTGTTGCCTACATTTCACAGCTGATGATATCTACTCAAGAGATACACACGATAGATTTTATACACACAAGTTTTGAAAGTGAAACTGTAGATCAGTGTTGAAATAGGAAGCATCTTGTGTGTGTTGAAAATCCTTATCAATTAAAGTTCCTGAGATCCCTCATATGTATATGTATACTAAGTATATAGACAGAAGTTTGATGGTGCATACACTTCAGTCTACTTACCCAATTAAGTAAAACCGTCTCTTACTATGTCTAAGGCGTTTATCCTGCGAATAACTTATTTAACGACTATACTAAACTTCTGAACGGCAAGACGACACACTCCATTAAAATTTTCCTCGAAGTTAAAATAAATTTTAAAGTGTCTTTGTTCTAAATCAGATGAAACGTCTCTTCGAATGATGTTTAAACATGAGTTAGAGATATCAAAAGAAATGTACTGCACAAAGAAAATTTTACAGTTGGGATAATAATATCCGATGCCTTGGGGGAGACAGACAGGGGGAGTATTCGTATATTACTTCCCTGTACAGAACTTTCTCCCCTGGGAAGTATGGCTATAGCAGCCCTACTTTCAATTTACCTGACAAACAAAGTCTAAAATTTAATTATCCGCGGAAGTTTTCCTGTTAAAAATTTCATGCATTTTTTATGAATGACACACACTGGGCAGTGAATAGCGGTAGTGAGTGTAACTGGGCTTGTCAAATTATAAAAAATGCATGCAACATTCATGTGTTAGACAATAATAGGGAGATTTTGAAACCCTTAATTTTTAGCTTATCCTTAGTGTAATCGTTATACTGAGTAGGCGTAGTGCCAAAAAGGATACTCTTTTTGGCACTGCGCATGCTCATATAACGATTACGATAAATATAAGCTAAAAATTTACCGGTTCAAAATCTCCGTAATGTAATTGAAAATAATATTGTGTTTTTTTCATCTTTACAAATGGACTAGTATATCAAATATTAAAGTTGCTTAGTAGTGGTGAAATCCACAGTAGTGTCGTCTATTATTGGTGTTCTACTATCTTGTAAAATTGTCAATCGACAGATAACTTCACAGATATCATTACAGCAATTACTTAATAATTACTCTGTTAGTAGTGGTGAGAAACACACCGTAGTGCCCTCTTTGGGTCTGTGCTAATACCTGTCTGACAATTATTGTCAAATTGACAGACAGATAAGGACCTGCTTTTCCGCAGATATCATTACAGCAGTGCCCTCTATTGTCTTTAAGCAAGACAATCCTACTTATTTATTTGAATATTAGGCAATCACGTCATGATGTGAATCATCGTTCATCGAGTTCACTACCTATGGCACTCCGATGAGCGCAAAATAAGCGCGAACCGGTCAGTGTCTGGTAGTTGGTCTCGATGAACGATGTGGCGACTCCTATGGAGATGCCGATGTAATGAAATGCCAGTCGGGGCACATTTGCCGTGGAATAGTTGTTTACGGCATCTCCTTCAAATAATTACTCTGTTATTAATCCTCTATATGGGGCAGACTGATGAGAATTAAAAAGATCGAAATCGTTCTGTATATGGTGATGACACTGGCAAATGATTTGACCTTCTCTCAAGAATTTGCCAGTGGAGTTCAACAGAGACTTTTGAATAGTTTTTTCCGATATTTCCTTGTTTATTATCTGTAATTTATTTGTGATATATCTATCATTCATCAAATATTCTTTGGAGAACACACATGCGCGTAAGATAATAAAAACAAGGAAGGAAAAACTTTTAGAACTTTTCCTCTGAGAAGGAGGGAATGAAGAAATGATGATGCAGACAGATGACATAGATTTTTGATTAATTATTTGAATCTTAATATCTTAAATTTGGATCATGCTGTTATAATATCATATTGTTGACAATAGGTTGCCATTTTTAGATGCATTGATTATGAAAACACATTCTAATTTTGATTGAACAATGATATTCAAATTTCAGTTTGAACAATCACATTTTTAATATTTGCAACTGCGTGGAAGGTTATAACAGTAAAAATAATTATTTAGGCAAAAGACAAATAAAAATATGTTAAAAAAAATTAATAAAGAATAAATAAACCAAATCCATCAGCAATCATCATCTTTAAGGAATTGTAAAGACTCCAGAGACTATAATAATAATAATAATAATGGCGGATAATTACAAGGGATAATTTTAAATCTTGAAACAAAAAATGCTTTAAATCAGTATTGTCTAAAATAAAACACCTATTAATAGTGATCAACATAAAAAGATTTGTATTTATCAAATTCCATGTGAGTATATAAAAGACTGCATTGGCGAAACATTTATACCATTACAAATAAGAGTTAGTAAACACAAAATATATGTTAGAAATTACCAGGTTGAAAAAATCTGCGTTAGCACAATTCGTATGGGATAATGGCCATAGGATTGATTTTACATCGACAAAAATATTAATAAATAAGGAATCAAATAAAACAAAATTAAGTAAAAGTGCTTATATATATATATATATATACGTTAAGTGTCATTTATCTCAATGGAAATGGTTTTGGCAATGAAAATGTTTCTCTATCGAGAAACTTACATCGATCAAATATAGCTTTTTCTTCTTCTAGAGATGTTAGAATAATAAATAATAAGGTATGCCAGTAAGAAGTGAATCAGTGAAAGATTTTTCGTAAATTATAATGAAAAATAGAATACTGCACTGATCGTAGCCGAATATCTCATTGAAACCTTCCAGTGAACAAGTAAAGGTTAGAGTAATGTTCGGGAAAAATTGTCAATATAATTTTCTTATAGTTTTTTATTCAAAGTTCTAAAAGTATTCTATAATATTACAGTCTATAGTTGCCCCTAAACATTAGAAACTCATTCTTAATTTATTTCATGGTATTTAGTTTTGTTTTTTTGAGATATATAAACTTTAATATCCTACCAGAATGCTACATGTACAATCTTCGTGTTTTATGCTTCTGTTTTTCACTTTCTTTATTATTTTTCAGGTAATGTATAAAATGATAAAATGTTAAAAATGTTTTCATGAACTAAGGTTAGTTTATTTTATTACTTTTAACAACAATTATAATTTAGCGTTATGGGGACATTACTAAGTAAATATTTAATAATATATTGAAACCAGGCGTAAGAGAGTAAGATGCAGAACGCCCTGTATATAACAGTGAGAGCTCAGTATGTCAAGAATAACATTTTAGCGCATCACAATACCATGTTTGAGTGGTTGTAACCTTTACCGTGAATAAATAAAACTAATAGTCACATAAAATGCAAAGCAAGGAATTTAATTACAAATAAAGAAACTCGTTAACAAGGCTGTATTTTGTAGACATACAATTAACACGCCTGTCGTCTCGTTGTCATACCCACAACCTGGTAATAAATATCAGATATCCATCTAAAAAAATATCTTGTTACCTTAAGTTCAGTCAACTATTTGTAAAATTAACGAGAGAATTAGGGAAAACAATTACGAAAATAGAGAAGCGTTTGCCTGCATAAATATTTCGGTCGGTTTAAATACCGGTTGATTATGAGCTTCAAATTTTAATAGCCTTTCTGGCTAAAAGAGGTCGCCACTTTGGAATTTTTATTCTTCATTTTGTTCAAAATTTAAATATCACCCTATTTCCTACTAAAGAGTTATTTCATTTGAAATATTATAGGTATGGGATGGTCTGTCTACAAATAAAACTTACCTGCATATGATTTTAGCAGATTCTGTGATTATTCACAACTATTGAAGACTTATAGGGATTTCGAAATAAAAATATGTTCAAATTGGAGACAAGGACGAATCGGTAGTAAGTAAAGTGTGTATTGTACAGAGAAAAAGAAGAAATGTGACAACGGTGACAGATGTTAGAGGTGTGGCCACAGATGTGTCTGGGTGTGGCTCTCAGCTGTATTCTCCTACTGAATAACGAATTATTAGAAGGTTTTTTTCAGTATTATATTTTATTTAACTATCATGTGCTGATATCTTGTGTCTTTGTTTCCATTCCGAAAATATTTTTGTTTGGAAACCTGTCTAGTAGCTAGTACAATGTCATAAAGAAGTACGCAAAATAATTTTTCAAACGTCATTATTACGAAAACCTCTGATTTTAGAGATATGGTATGTTAAACAAAAAGTGTTCAGAATTTACTGTACAATTCAAAAATGGCATAATATACAGGATATTCCATTGAAAAAATCAATGATGACTACATCTGTTCTTTTTGAGACAGCCTGTGGACAATTTTCTTATGTCAAAAAAATCTGCAACTAAAAATACTAATCTATGTGTCAGAGCGTTTTTCCACAAAATAATTACCTAAATATTAAACGAATTTGTTCCTTTCATCATGGACGCACTGTATAGGTTCGTTTTTTTGGCGTCACACTCCTTTTAACCTAAAATTTTTCCAAATTCAATTGTTATTAGAATTTAGAATATTGTTGATGTGCAAGTTATTAGAATTTAGAAAATAGTAAACGAAATAAGATATTAATATTTGTGCTAAGAGTATTTATAATGATGTATAAACTTTTTTACTGACTCCTCTGAGTGTTTGGAATACCAATAATTTATTTTCTTACACATTAGATTATCGTTAATACTTCTGTGTATTTATCCTTGTCATTCTAAAAATACATACCACGATTGCTGTCGGTTATCCAAGGCAAAGGGAGATACAACACTGTACCTTAAATCTGCAGAACTAAGTCAAGCACTAAGGGCTTCATTAAGGGTTCCCTTATTGAAAATCATACATGGGTTTGCTTGTGGAAACCTAACTACCAATAACGCTCTATTGTTTTGCTTCTGGTATGAAATTACTTCTTTTATACATATTTGATATTCTTGTAATTATATATCAATATTTTAAAGATAATTATCTTGTTACAACACAGTTCGTGTTCGTGTACATTTTCTCTCTCTCTCTCTCTTTGCCTCTCTCTACTAAATCACTTTATTATTTATTTACTTCTGAAGATATCAAAAGAACGAATTTTCAATGAAAATAGACAAATGTCTTTTATATAGGAAGTTTACACATAAACGTTCTGATATAGAAATCGATGGTATCTCTAATAATACGAGATATATATCTTAAAAAGAAGGTTTTTATGTACGAGTAAGAATTAAAATCTTAGAGAAAGTCTTTACTTCAGCAATGAAATGACCTCTTTCTTCTCTTATTTTTGAGGTAGAGATAAATTGTACATGCAGCGTAGTATCAGCATAGAGTAATTCACACTTTGTCTATGGTATCAGTCACTTTCTATATAAGAATTTTCTGAACTTAAATCTGTCAAAATATATTGGCCGTTTAAATTAAAAAACCTCGCAAACAGCCGGAAAAGAATGTTCGGTGATAATTTTACATATTTTTGATAACTTGAAATACAATACATTATTATACAATGCTTGATGATCCTGAAAATAATTCATAAGTACACATAAATCAAGAGATTAAATACCTCACAATTTATTTACTAAGAAAGTTCAACAATACTTCCTTTTAATCCTCAGGAAATAAATGAACTACGACTGGCTAAAATCATAGTAATTTTTCAGTTTGTGTCGGAATCTCAGACATCAAGAGATCATGAGGTCACTGAATCCTAGTAAAGAGTCAAAGGATTCATCTACGTCAAAGTTTGAAAGCTGCTCTCTTATGCACCGCAGATCATGCCATCATTATTTTAATGCTGTTCTAAGTGCGCTATTTACCATAAAAAGCCACAGTCATAACTATAATAGTATCTCTGTTGATATTAATTAAAATTGAGACTCCAAACAAACCGACGTCGTGTTCGTCGCGAGTTCTGTCGTCTATGAACCTTTTGTGGGTCATCTTTCATGAAACTGAAAAAGCGTTAGATCGTGATGTCGACCAGACTAAATAAAAACGGCGCCTTTTTTTGGCACACAATCTCCCTGGAGGGTGGAATAAGCGTTTGATGAATATTTTAAGTATTAGTTATGTCGCTCACATTGGATTGGAGATGTTAGAGTATGGCGAAATGCAGCGGCATGCAGGTAGGTATATTTTATGAAAGTTTGCAGACACGCACATTTTTTTCAAATAATGTAATAATAGTAATTTATCTTTCTTTTAAATAAAATACATCGTAGGGGGTCTTCACGTATCTATATAAAGGCTGATTCAAACGGGTATATGCATGGGGATCTCGGAAATGGTAAGAGATGCGATGTCGGTTAAAAGGAGAAAAGTTGCGCAATCAGGAGACCCAACATAATGGCTGAAAATATCAAGGCTAACTTGATTGGTTTTTGAAGTATTTTAAAAAAATTAAAATTATGAAAAATATTGAAAAAAGAACAACAGTTATTCACAGCAACTTTTTGTTCTCTAATCGAATGGAGTAATTTTATTTTTCATAAAACGTTTTGTCTTTCCCGGGCGGTCTTCAATAAAATTTTTTTAAATACGGCCCTGGACATTTAATATCATTGAAATCTCTGTGTCTCCTGATACTATGCTGACATCGCCCAAAGCAAGTTCAGACGTTTTGTCCCGAAAAATCCGTTTTCAATGTTTCAATTTCAATGCATCAATTTTTTCAATTCAGACTCTCGTTTTACGGAGTTTTCTTTCGTTCAGCCCAAAAAAGTCCAAAAGATTATCAAGAACACAAAAAACACAAAAACAAACACAAAACAAAAACACAAAACACAAACACAGTCTGTTAATTAAACTTAATTAACAAAAAACTGATAATAGATGTTGAAATTGGTGCCTTCCCCTGTTCGATACATTTGTTAATTATTTCATTAATATTTTTAATAGAGAGCTCAAGTTCCCTCTGTCTAACGGGAGCTAGCCTTAACGGAGCGTAACAGAATATGGCTCCAACATGACTAAGCACTCCCTCATAATTCAAGGGAGGCAATTCGGAATTTCCGAGGCGATGGATCGGGAATAAAGGTCCTGTAAGGTGGCCACCAAGGTCTCCTGATCCTACAGTATGAGATTATTTCGTATGGGTTGTCATACAAATTATAGATAAAGAGGTTTCCGTAATGCAGAATAGTAGGAGCGAAATGACAGAGCATCGGAGCCGAATGAGGAATGAGGAATGAGGAATGATCAGTGATCAGCGTATGACTCATCGAACACCTGACGTCTAGAGATCATCCGGTTTCATAGTATGATGCAATATTTAACAATATCTGGCGACGGTATTTTAAAAAAAGCTGACGCCGATAAAAATTAATTTAATACTCCGCGTCAGCAATAAAAAAAAATATTAAGTGATAATACATATGAATGACATGCTTCTGTTTAAATAATATCTAATCCTCCTATTCTCTATAAGAAGCAATATACATAGTAATAATATACCACTTATTCCCCACACAAGTCATCTAGAATCAAATATATCATAATATAAACAGTAGTAATATACTCGTGAGCATGATGTAATAACTAAAAAACTGACTTGTTGATAAGGGGATAAGAGGGGAGCTACCCGTAGCTCCCAGGAGGTGAAACACGTGTCAAGAGGTTAACGAACGCTACAAACAGACAGGTCTAAAATTGTTTGAATGATCTTGAATGCTTGGTCCATTATTGATTATTAAAGGGTATAGTATAAGGTACAGAGCATGTAAAACACATATTGAACTCAAGACTAATATATTCCACATGTTTTATTTTACTCAACAGTATCAGCAATAAAAAAATAATAAGAGATATGAATGACATGCTTCTGTTTTAAATAATATCTAATCCTATGTTCTATAAGAAGCAATATGCATATTAATAATATACCACACAAGTCATCTATAATCAACATATCATAATATGCACAGTAGTAATATACCGCCCCGTCCCCACACAATGGTGGGGGGTTACTCTATATAAACCACAAAATGTCTCAGAGAGTGTTAGTATTCAACATGTCTTCAAAGTTTTGCTTTACCCAATATCAGCCTCAAGCTGATTTGCCAACTGATGTTATTGTTAGTGCACGAAAGTATGAACTAAATAAATCAAAGTGTAAGTTTGTTAGTGTAGGCCTGGCATTCCATTCTGGTTTGGAACCCTGTGTAAGGCTATCAGGAAATAAAAGCGATGCAGTTATGTTCGACGAAGGCGAATGGAAAATCTTTTTAAACTATCAGGGAATAATAACAAATTATCTATATTCCTTTGAAAAAACCGATAATATTGATACCAGTCAATTTTCTATACACTTCGAGCAGTTTTCTCATACAAGAGTGGTGAAGATAATAAAAAATGATTCTTATATTTATTTGGGATTTGAATCAGTATGCAAGCTCTGGGAGCTATTGCCTTTGATCAAGTTCAGACTGGATATATTAAAAAGCCGGCAATTTAAGAATTACTTCAAGATATTAAAAAAAGGGCTACAGCAAGGAGATGGTAATGTTTTTCTAAATGCCTTAAACATACTTCATCCAGAGGATAATCCACACTCTGAAAACGTCGGCACATGTTTGGAGCTTATTTATTTGTATCCAGAAGTATTTGAAAATCATTGTAACAACATACATGGAGACAGAGAAGAAGAAAGTTGCATTCAACGAGAAGCAGAACCAAGTTCATCATATAATAACTTGGAGTTTTACTTAGAACGCCGCTAGGAGGATATATTGGGAATTTGTTGCTCTCGACCGACACCGGCTCCATCAGAGGATTGAAAGGACTTCAAAACTTCTTAATCCTATATTAGAAAAAGAACATAGATGTGTGATATACAATATGAGGTTCATAGATAATTTACTGAAATAAAAATGCATAACAATAATAAAGTGTTTTATTTAAAAAACAAGTATCTGTATTATATTATTTTGAGTAATCCATGATTTATGAGATTTATCGACACCGAGTCATTTAAAGTTGTAATATATACAGTGTTCCTAAACAGTAGGTACCTATATAGTTGTTTGTTTAGAATTGCTTACCTGTCATTAGGGAATTTCTCTGAATTATAGGAAATAATATCTCTGAATGTATATAATATGATTTACCTTTTAGCCTTAGTTTATATTTCGTCATTTATATTTAAGTAGGATAATTCTAAGAAGTATTTACAAGATACAGGGTAGTTAATTGCTCGAATTAGAATAGGGTAGTATTTAGGGTATTATTATTTGAATGTTATATCAGCTAGTAACTATCCTTCCGGGTATAATTATTATTATGAATTTTATATACGGAATTTCCCAATGCTGACCAATAGGGTCCCTCTTTGCGATGATTAAGAGGGGGCAGCAAGGGGGATCTCCGGTTGCAACGACAAGATGAAAAGTAGAACTAATATAGATTTCGGGGGATACAGTTGTTCACCATTACTTATAATATGTGTATATATTTTTGATTGTAAGTTTTTCCTTTGTAAATATATGTTTTGGAACGAACAAGTGAGTTTGTTTCTGGTCCTTCGAGAATTCAATTTAGATGTGGTACAGCAGTGCAACAATTGATTATTAATTTAATAATCAAAATCAAAACATGGTCCTTCGAGCCGGATTAGGAAATCAGCCAGAGGAAAAACTGTAATTAAAACAAGCATAACGAGTGCCACATAGCAGGGCATCAAGTTCGAGAACGAGTGCGACATTACAGCGCATCAACCCAAGGGAGCATCTGTAGTCCTGAAAAGAAAATATCAACACAAGTAAGTGTGCATCCTTCATATAGTATCCTATTAACCTATCACATACAACCTAGCTTCGATTAGATTGTCACAATGGAAGAGTTAAAGATCGAAAGAGAGCAATTAAAATTAAGTTTAACAAGGTTAGAGAATTTTTTTAATCAAATGTCAAAGAAAGAAATAATCAGTAATAGCGACTTAAGGGAGCTAGATGAGCATTTTTCCGGTAGAGAAAATTTGTTAAAAGATTATAATATTATTCATTTAAAAATAATTAAGCAATCCAAGGATTTAGCTTCATTCGAAAAAGAATTAACGTTATTTGAAAATGCATTTTATGCAGTCAGATCAAAAATTAGGGATTTCTTAGAAAAACACAAAAAATTAAATACTGATGAAAATAAGCCAGTAAAGCTCGAATCTTCCGAATTAGGAGAGGGTATGTTACGATTACCTAGTATAACGTTACCGTCGTTCAATGGCGAATTTGAAAATTGGTTAGAGTTTCACGATGCCTTTGATTCTCTCATTCATAAAAATTCAAAATTATCCAGTATACAAAAACTTTATTACTTAAATTCAACACTAAAAGGGGAGGCGGCCCATGCAATAAGTTCATTAAAGATTTCAGCTGAAAATTATGAAGTTGCGTGGAAAATGTTGTGCAAACGGTTTGATAATAAAAAACTCATTGTACAAAGTAAAATTCAAGCACTTTTTAATTTAGAGTATAGCCAAAGGGATTCATATATCTCCTTGCAAAGACTACTAGATAATATTCGTAAGCTTATACAATCCCTAAAAAACTATGAACAGCCTACCGCAGACACCTTACTAATTTATATTATAACAGCTAAATTCAGTCATACCACAAGAAAGGAATGGGAATC
Organism: Pogonocherus hispidulus; assembly: GCA_963924545.1. Lineage (NCBI taxonomy): Eukaryota > Metazoa > Arthropoda > Insecta > Coleoptera > Cerambycidae > Pogonocherus > Pogonocherus hispidulus. The sequence goes on from OZ004698.1 coordinate 10,365,897, forward strand.
TTTTGAGCCCGCCAGCGAGTTTCCTATAGTAGAGGAGCTTTTAGATTTTCTGGAAAAGCGTTGTCAGCTTCTAGGGGCATTAGAAGCAAATAAATCATGTCAAAGTTTGTTGAATCCAAGTTCAAATCAAGGTAAACCCAATAATAGAAATATCAATTCGAATCTAAGCACGTATAAAATTATATGCAGCTTCTGCAAAAATTCCCATGCAATCTACAATTGTGACTCATTTTTAAAATTAGAGGTAAATAAAAGAATTTCTGAAGTGAAGCGGTTGCAACTGTGTTTAAACTGCTTAAAAAGAAATCATTCAGCTAGAGATTGTAGGGGACAAGGTTGTATTAAGTGTAATAAAAAACATAATAGATTGTTGCATTTAGAATACGCATCTAATGAACCTAATGTTAGCAATAATAATAATCATCCAGGTACGAGTCAAAATACTGATCCAGTTGTAAATAATATAAATGAGCCTATTCCAGCTAATTCTCAAATTACTTACTCAAATCATTGTGCAAATAACCTACAAATTTTATTATCAACTGCAAGTATTGCTGTTTGTGATATACACGGAAATACTCATTACTGTAGGGCGTTGCTAGACTCAGGGTCGCAATCAAATTTTATAACCAATGACTTATGCAATCGATTAGGTTTACGTAAATTTCGTTATAATTCCATCGTTTCAGGCATAAGTCAAGTAACTTCAAATATAAATTTTAAGACAAATGTAATTTTTAAATCTCGCATAAATAATTATCAGGGGAAAATATCATGTCTCATTTTAGATAATATCACTAATTGTTTGCCCGTAAATTCATTTAATTTGGCGAAATTAGATATACCCCAAAATATGCGTTTAGCTGATCCGAAATGCAATGTAACTGGTAAAATTGATATGTTATTAGGCACAGATATATTCTGGGAATTATTATGTGTTGGACAGCACGAATTAGGTAAAAATAAACCAATATTGCAAAACACGATGTTAGGATGGATTTTGGGAGGAAAATTAATTGAAGAAAATAAAGTAAATCACGTGCATAGTTCACTAACGTATTTCGGTAGCGTTGCAGAGGCACCTATCGAAAAACAATTAGAAAGGTTTTGGGAATTAGATGAATGTGATAATAACTATAATAAATACTCATCAGAGGAATGTTTATGTGAGGAACATTTTTTAAAAACCACTGAGCGCGACAATACTGGGCGATTCATTGTAAATATCCCATTCAATAAAATGATAGATAAACTTGGGGATTCAAGGCAATCTGCCTTAAATAGATTCTATTCATTGGAAAGAAAACTAAATAAGAATTGCCATTTAAAGCATGAATATGCGCAGTTTTTGGCAGACTATGAGGAGCTAGGACATATGACAAAAATTTCGGAAAATTCTTTAGACTCTCTGAATTACTATTTACCGCACCATGCTGTGATAAAGGAAGCAAGTAAAACGACTAAGGTTCGAGTAGTTTTTGACGGATCTGCTAAAACGACGACCGGGGTTTCTTTAAATGATGCTCAATATACCGGTCCAATAATACAAGACGATTTATTTTCTATACTGATAAGGTTTCGTAAGCACACATACGTTTTAACAGCGGATATCGCGAAAATGTACCGGCAGGTATTAGTACAAAATAGTCAGAGAAACTTCCAATTAATATTATGGCGGTCTAATGTGGAACAGCCAATAAGTTGTTATAAATTAAATACTTTGACATATGGCACAACTTCTGCCTCATTCTTGGCGATACGCTGCCTGAAACAATTAGCTCTTGATTGCCGGGATGAATATCCGAATACCTCCAAGATAATTGAAAAAGATTTTTATGTTGATGATTTATTAACAGGGGCAAATTCATTTGATGAAGTTTTCACAATTCAAAATCAGATTTCCAGTATATTATTAACAGCCGGGTTTGAACTTCGTAAATGGTCTTCAAATAATATAGAATTATTAAAGAAAATTAACTTAGGTGATAGTCAACAGCAGGAAAAATTTCAGTTTAATAGTGATTCACAGAATAAGACGCTCGGTATATTGTGGGATCCTACTTCGGATTATTTATTGTATGCAATTCAAGAATTCCCAAGAAAATTGCAGGTCACTAAGAGATCTATTCTGTCCATAACCGCCCAAATATTTGATCCTCTTGGGTTGTTAAGCCCGGTCATTATACACGCAAAATTAATTATTCAAAGGTTATGGCAGCATAAATTGTCATGGGACGAAGCTATACCTCTCGTTTTAAACACCATGTGGTTAAAATTTCGGGATGAGTTGCACCATTTGAAATCGCTGAAAATTCCTAGGCATGTTATTTGTAAGGACGGGCATACTGTTGAATTACATGGGTTCTGTGATGCTTCCGAGAAAGCATATGGGGCATGCATATACATTAGAAGTACCGACGAAACAGGTCTGAATCATGTTAAATTGTTATGTTCCAAATCCCGCGTAGCTCCATTAAAAAATGTCACTTTGCCGCGTCTGGAATTATGTGGTGCATTATTATTAGCAAGATTAACTTGTAAGGTAAGGAAATGTATCAGCATCAAATTTGATAGTCTATTTTATTGGTGTGATTCGACGATCACATTAAGTTGGATACAAGCACCTCCGAATAAATGGAAGACCTTTGTAGCAAACCGTGTTTCAGAAATACAGCAATTAACAAACTCCAACGATTGGAGGCACATAAAAGGTAGTGAAAACCCCGCAGATCTTATATCCCGCGGCATATATCCTGATCAAATAAATAAGGCGTATTTATGGTGGAATGGTCCCACGTGGCTAGCAAAAAACAAGTTACAATGGCCGTTAAATGTTCTAAAAGATGAAAATAATTTGCTAGAAGCTCGAACAGTCGCGGTTAGTGTAACGAATACTGAGCCACTGGATTTATTTTCCAAATATTCATGTGTAAACAAACTTAAACGTATTATGGCATATTGTTTGAGGTTCGTAAACAATACGAGAAAGTCTGATAAAATATTTAAGGGTCCTCTCACGGTTACTGAGATGGAAGGGTCTCTGAATAAATTGATTAAAATAAGTCAACGTGAGGCGTTTTCTCAGGAAATAAAAAAATTGTTAGAAAATAGGCAAATTGATGCTAGAAGTCGTTTATTATCACTCAATCCCTTTGTTGATGACGAGCAAATGTTAAGAGTGGGAGGCCGCATTACGCATTCAAATTATAAATATTGCAAAAAACATCCGATAATATTGCCTCCGGATCATCATCTCACTTATCTAATCATAAGGAACGAGCATGCTCGGTTGCTCCATTGCGGTGCAAATCAGCTTCTAGCATCCTTGCGAGAGAAATATTGGCCTATCTCAGGAAAAAAAATAGTAAAGAAGGTAATTCACCAATGTATTAAATGTTTTCGAGCGAAACCTAAATTTAATATCCCTATTATGGGAAGTTTACCAAGATCTCGCACAGAATGTGCTCCGCCCTTTTATAATTGTGGCGTAGACTATGCGGGACCTATATTGATTAAAAATAAAAGGGGTCGTGGATTTAAACTCATAAAGGCATACATTTGTATATTTGTTTGTTTCTCCACGAAAGCTCTTCACCTTGATTTGGTCACCGACCTTAGTACAGAAACTTTTTTAGCTTCATTACGAAGATTTATTGCTAGGCGAGGACAACCAGCAAATATATATTCTGATAATGGCACAAATTTTGTAGGTGCAGCCTCGGAATTAACTGAACTAACTGAATTCCTAAATAATGATGAGAATCAGAGGCAAATAGTTAACTCCCTAAGTAATATTAATATAACATGGCATTTTATACCGCCCCGTTCTCCTCATTTCGGAGGCCTTTGGGAAGCTGGCGTAAGATCAGTTAAAATTCACTTAAGGCGCATAGCTTCTAATGTAAACCTAACGTTTGAGGAGTATTATACATTGTTGACACAAATCGAAGCGGTTTTGAACTCCCGTCCTATTAGTCCCCTATCCTCAGATATTAATGACCCAGAACCTCTTACCCCTGCACACTTTTTAATTGGAAGGAAACTTACTTCTGCACCTGAAAGTAATCTGGCAGAAATACCGGAAAATAGGCTAACCAAGTTCCAGCACATCCAAAAAATTACGCAACACTTCTGGCAGCGCTGGCGAAAGGAATATGTAAGCGAATTGCAAGTTAGAACCAAATGGAAGAAAAATCATAGCAATTTGTTAAGTGTCGGCGTGCTGGTAATCATTCAAGAAGACAATCTACCCCCATTCAAATGGCGGCTTGGTCGCGTGGTTGAACTTCATCCCGGAGCAGACGGTGTTATCAGAGTTGTATCCATAAGAACTAAAGGTGATACCATTATCAAGCGATCAGTGTCTAAAGTTTGTGTTTTGCCTGTGTCTGACTGTGGATCGCAGTAGTAATCAGTGTTGTCTTAAGAATTCGGAGACATTCATTTGGATTAAGGTTAAAATTAGCAAGGGAAACTTTAATTTCCGTTATAACCCTAGTTGAAAGTACTATCTTTCAAGGTGGGCGGCATGTTTGTTTAGAATTGCTTACCTGTCATTAGGGAATTTCTCTGAATTATAGGAAATAATATCTCTGAATGTATATAATATGATTTACCTTTTAGCCTTAGTTTATATTTCGTCATTTATATTTAAGTAGGATAATTCTAAGAAGTATTTACAAGATACAGGGTAGTTAATTGCTCGAATTAGAATAGGGTAGTATTTAGGGTATTATTATTTGAATGTTATATCAGCTAGTAACTATCCTTCCGGGTATAATTATTATTATGAATTTTATATACGGAATTTCCCAATGCTGACCAATAGGGTCCCTCTTTGCGATGATTAAGAGGGGGCAGCAAGGGGGATCTCCGGTTGCAACGACAAGATGAAAAGTAGAACTAATATAGATTTCGGGGGATACAGTTGTTCACCATTACTTATAATATGTGTATATATTTTTGATTGTAAGTTTTTCCTTTGTAAATATATGTTTTGGAACGAACAAGTGAGTTTGTTTCTGGTCCTTCGAGAATTCAATTTAGATGTGGTACAGCAGTGCAACAATTGATTATTAATTTAATAATCAAAATCAAAACAATAGTTTTAATTCTCGTTATTCACAGAGGAGTAATATACTGGTGATATACGGTACTTAAAGGAATACGCGGTATACCATAAATAAATAGACACACAGAGAGCTATATCTAGTAGGGGTTTATGGGAGGGTGTTCTACCAAGAAACAATAATATTTTAACCCAACAGAATTCAGCTGTAGAGGTGAGCTTAATGAGGTAATATCTAAATATAGCACCTGATTAATTGAATAGCTAATAATTTCCTCAATAAAAGTAAACTAGAAGGTACTTCAACTCTATCGCTGAGAGGTAAAGCCAAAAATTATCAGCGTCATCTATCGCTAATATTTTCGACAAGCCTTCAATAAATACTATCATAAAACAGCACCAACAGTGAAAGGTTAAGAAAATTATCATGTCTTCTCTTGTTAATATTAAATTATGGAGAATATGTTTAATATCTAACTAACACGCAGTATAATACAAATTAATATTACCGGAAACGTACTAAAAGGTCTTCAATAAATTCCCAAGCAAATGAAAACGCTACCAAAAAATTGTCACCAGAACAGCCACATTGTTACATGGTCTCCGAGCTCCGAGCATAGCTTTAATTATGCAGCAATCAAGACTAACGTATTTCCCTAAAACATTATTTACCCAAGTCGGGCTATTAAATCGATACACCGTTTACAGAAGCCATAGTGCAGATGCTGTAACTAGTACAATATTTTTATTATACAGGGATTCTACGCTGAATCTTCTCGTAAATAGCAATATATCGCCCCTTCGACCACATATACCTCCCACATCAGTAATCCAAGAAAAAAAAAACACTTATTACATACTAAAGACAATACATATGTGTAAAATGATTGTTCTTTTACATAATTGCATAATAATAATATACAGCTCCTTCCTCCACATAGATCATCCGAGTCAGCAATGCAATAAAAACACTTATTACGTGCTAAAAGCGATAAATATACTTATATAAATGCTTCACTTTAAATAATGCCTAATTCTCTTATTCTTGCACCAATGGCTAGAAGTAATACTGCTGTAGTAATATACCGCCCTCATCCTCCACACAGACCTCCCACATCAGTAATGCATGAAAAACACTTTAATCTTCTCATCAATAGTAATATACCATCCCATCCCCCACACAGACCTATCACATCAGTTATGCAAGAAAACACATTAATCTTGTCGTCAATAACAATATATCGACCCATTAATCCACATAGACCTCTTATATCAGTTATGCAAGAGATTCACTTTAATCTTCTCATCAATAGCAATATACCGTCCCTTCCTCCACACAGACCTATCACATCAGTTATGCAAGAAAAAACATATTAATCTTCTCGTCAATAACAATATATCGCCCCTTCCTCCACATAGACCTCCCACATCAGTAATACAAGAAAAACACCTTAATTAATCTTCTCGTAAATAGCAATATACCGCCCCTTCGACCACATATACCTCCCACATCAGTAATCCAAGAAAAAAAAGAACTTATTACATACTAAAGACAATACATACGTGTAAAATGATTGTTCTTTTACATAATCACATAATAATAATATACAGCTCCTTCCTCCACATAGACCATCCTAGTCAGCAATGCAATAAAATCTTCAATAAATTCCCAAGCAAATGAAAACGTTACCAAAAATTGTCACCAGAACCGCCACGTTGTTACATGGTGTATATGCGAAAGGAGTTAATGGTCTACACATATTTGTGGAGGCGGGATACAGTATAAGGTGTAGAAAAAGATGTAAAACACTCAGTATATAAATATATTACATAATTTCATCCTCTCTTTAAAAAACAGAGGAGCAAACCAAAATTCAAACAAAACAGACAGAATAAACTATATATTGGTTGACGGAGGCCATAAAGCAACACATGCTGAAATCAATTTCAATTCTACTAACGTATTTCCCTAAAACATTATTTACCTAAGTCGGGCTATTAAACCAATACGCTCGTTACAAAAGCCCTAGTGTAGATCCTACCAACTTTTTAACTATGAATTTATTTTTTCCACCTTGATAATGGATTCTACGCTGAATCTTCTCGTAAATAGCAATATAACACCCTTCGTCCACATATACCTCCTACATCAGTAATGCAAGAAAGACACATTAATCTTCTCGTCAATAACAATATACAGCTCCTTCTTCCACATAGACCACCCGAGTCAGCAATGCAATAAAAAAACACTTATTACGTTCTGAAGGCGATAAATATACTTATATAAATGCTTCTCTTTAAATAATACCTAACCCCCTTACTCTCACACCAAAGCGATAGGCTAGAAGTAATACTGCTGGTAGTAATATACCGCTCTCTTCCTCCACATAGGTCTCGCGAGTTAGTAATATAACAAAACAATACGTATTAAGGCGCTATAAATACACGTAAATGATAATAATGTCACCCTAAATCCCTTATTCTTACACCAAAGCGATAGGATAGAAGGAATATTGCTGTAACAATATAATAATACATAACCCACATAACATTCGCACATCCATAGTAGTCAAGGAGTAATATGTATAGTAATAAGATACCGCCCCATCCTACATATAAGGCGCAAACATCTAAGAAGTTATAAATGTTATTTTTAGCCACATGAGAAAATCGTTGCATCGAAAAGCCCCGGGGAATATAAAAAATCATAGGTCTAGATGTGGTCAGATTTCACACTATCTATTGACTTAAAATACCTACACGTGTATTTAGGAGATAACGCTCGGTATATAGGTACACAGTAGGTACAACTACAGCAGTCTCGGAGAAATATAATAATACTCGTTCTCAAGGCTTCGTGAAAAAGGTGCTATTTAAGCGAAAACTACGAGTTAAAACAAATTTTAAGGGAATGTTTAGGTATAAGAATAATCGTTTCAGAATTTCTAAAACATCAGTGCACTTGTTTATATGTGTATCTAAACTAGTAATTTAAACTATAAATCACAAAAATGACTACAGAACCACACGTCGCGAGATTCGATCACCCCGGGACAGCTATACGGCCTCGACAAGCTGTAAATGTTATGATTATCAGAAAAATCAAACCCCATTCAAGAACTATATGAATAAAGTATGGTTTTATATCGCCCAGTATATACAAAATATAAAACGCAAGTAACATTAAGAAAAAATGAGAGCATACCCCACATATCGCAAAATAAAACATACCTAGTGTTATTAAAATCTGGCGTAACTAAATATTAATTCCGCAGATCCCCGACATGTAAAATTTCGTGTCTTATCTGTTTATAAGAAGGCCCCCACTATATTTCTATCGAGTAAGGATTTTCCAGAGTATCTTGCAAAAAAGCAAAGGGATATTTGATTAGGTTATCAGTGCATCTATCATTTAATCAGATCTGTACAAATTATTGACATTGCATGAATTAGATATTTCACGTATTTATCATTAAGAACATGCTAATGAATTTACAGGACTTTATCAAAATAAAAAGATAGCTGTCAGCAAATATTATAAAAAAATTGTCGTCAAGATTAACCAGACAGTAAACCGATCTGAATCGTGTGTACATCCGGTTGCGCAGTGTCACAAGGGTATATATTACTGCAGGTCAACACCCTGTATAGCGATTGTCTATAGAAAACAGATAGGTATTATAATAGAAAGCAGATATTATAACGCAAATAGCTGCCAATGCAGATTCTGGTCAACACCCAGTACAGCACATTTAAGACTAAATAAACAAGTGAGAATAATATCATAATGTATCCGTATAAGGAAGTATTAATTAACTGACTGTAAATATGTTATTCTAATACGAAAAACCTGGTAGGTCCCAAGTACATTTGCAAATTCAGATTATGTAGAAACATGTGATATGCTTTCGCAATGTCACAAGGGTATATATTACTGCAGGTCAACACCCTGTATCGCGATTGTCTATAGAAAACAGATAGGTATTATAATAGAAAGCAGATATTATAACGCAAACAGCTGCCAGTGCAGATTCTGGTCAACACCCAGTACAACATATTTAAGATTAAATAAACAAGTGAGAATATTATCATAATGTACCCGTATAAGGAAGTATTAATTAACTGACTCGGTAAATATGTTATTCTAATACGAAAAAAACCTGGTAGGTCCCAAGTACATTTGCAAATTCAGATTATGTAGAAACATGTTATACACAGGGGTTTTTATAAATACAGCTATATAGAAATTATACCAACCGAATTTAACAATTTACCGAGTTTATCTACATTAATCTAAAATATAAAACTGCAGTATAAAGTTATTGAAAGTGTTTGATCTTCATGAGATTTCATAGTATAAAAATATATGTATAATGTCTAACCTACAAAATAGAGATAACTAACCAACAAATCTAAAAGGTATACCTTCTAACGAAATTGGGGTAGATATTAGATAACAGGTGAAATAAATTGGGATAAATAAAAGAGTATAAGCATACTACGAATTTACCATTTGCTGTAACTTATCTAAAGGGCAAGCATAACACATACCTGCAAATTTTGTAACAAAACATTTTCTTAGATTAACAGTCTAAGTCGTCATAATAATATACATAGACAAATCTTTGAAATGAAATTTATGCCATAGCAAGATGGATACTCATTGATTTGCAATCATTATACATGGGATTCTAGGGTATTCTTTAAATAATCCTTACCACTTAGATGAACCGGCTACCAGTAGATCTGTCTCCATCTTGCTGTAATTGGCTGCATTTAATTGCATTCACGAGTCACCAAATCCATAACCACTCGGATTTTTATCATGAATTCTTATCCCCACCCTAGAGAAATGGATAATTTTCTTCATCAGTTCATCGCACTCACAATCTCGTGACATGTAGAAACTAAAATTCGTTTACATTTTCTTTCTCCTCAATTTTGGTAAATCGATTATGTCTCTGGTACCGGTACCGGTATACCGGTCATACCGTACTTATAACTCTATGTCCCTTCTCCCAATAACCTCATTGTTTTGACAAAAACTTTAACATTATGTAACAAGAATAACCCATTACTGTTTGCTTTTAGTAGTAGTTCGAGCTATAATTTCAATATGTCGACGTCATTATATGTATATGTATATGTATATGTAAAGTATTCAATAGTCATTGGAGTTCGTTCAAGAGTTTATCTTTAATAATTTTACCATCTTTATCAGGCAGTCTAACACGTACTTCCAAAGTTAATATACTCAATTAAATGTGGAACTATTAACTATAACAATATCTCTGCTTTGTAGGCACTATCCTCATCACTTAGATACCCGGCTACCAGTAGATGTGTCTCCATCTGGCTGTAATTGGTCGCATTTAATTGTATTCACGTGCCACCAAATCCATTACCACTCGGATTTTTCTAATGAATTCTTATCCCCCACCCTAGAGATGATTTGATTTTAATAAATAAAACAGAATATATTTAATTTGGTTTTTATTTCATCATAAAGCTAGGACATTATAAAATGTCCATACAGATAATACACATTAGATAAAGCACACATACATATATTCTTTGAATGATATAAACATTTAGGTGGAGAATGCTTCAAGCGGGGTTCTTCTTCAAATTCTATAATAATTGGTTTTGACGAAAAACGCCGAAGATATTCAGCCTTCTCTCTTCCTTTAACATAAATCTGTTCTGCTTTTGAAGTCAAATACTCAATAATGTTAAATTTGTGTAGTTGTGTAAAACCCTCTTCCCACTGAATGCAGTGATGATGTTTAGTTACCCAATTAGCTTCTTCTTGAAATTCTGATGGAAGTGCGTCAAATGAAAAAGGTGGTTTAAAAATATAATGACATATGCGTTCACCATCAAATGACTTGAAACAAAAAAACCTTGAAGCCTTGTACATCTAAGATTATTGGCATATTTTCAAATTTGTTAGCTTCTTCAGTACAACACTTTTCAAACTATACAATTCTATTGCTTTTCTTAATTGTTTCAATTTTTTCCTGTGTTCTTGCAGGGTCTTTCTATATTCAGATATCATTATCAACTGAATTTATTATTTATGTTACTGAGTTTATGTATACTAGACCTGTCTAACAATTTTTACCGTTGGATTATATCGAAACGGTGCTTATAAGTATCGGTACCTATATGGTACCGGTATACCGGTGCCAGTGTAACTGGTAGACCGGTATACCGGTACCAGTGTAACCGGTAGACCGGTATACCGGTACCAGTGTAACCGGTAGACCGGTATACCGGTACCATATAGGTACCGATACTTATAAGCACCGTTTCGATATAATCCAACGGTAAAAATTGTTAGACAGGTCTAGTATACATAAACTCAGTAACATAAATAATAAATTCAGTTGATAATGATATCTGAATATAGAAAGACCCTGCAAGAACACAGGAAAAAATTGAAACAATTAAGAAAAGCAATAGAATTGTATAGTTTGAAAAGTGTTGTACTGAAGAAGCTAACAAATTTGAAAATATGCCAATAATCTTAGATGTACAAGGCTTCAAGGTTTTTTTGTTTCAAGTCATTTGATGGTGAACGCATATGTCATTATATTTTTAAACCACCTTTTTCATTTGACGCACTTCCATCAGAATTTCAAGAAGAAGCTAATTGGGTAACTAAACATCATCACTGCATTCAGTGGGAAGAGGGTTTTACACAACTACACAAATTTAACATTATTGAGTATTTGACTTCAAAAGCAGAACAGATTTATGTTAAAGGAAGAGAGAAGGCTGAATATCTTCGGCGTTTTTCGTCAAAACCAATTATTATAGAATTTGAAGAAGAACCCCGCTTGAAGCATTCTCCACCTAAATGTTTATATCATTCAAAGAATATATGTATGTGTGCTTTATCTAATGTGTATTATCTGTATGGACATTTTATAATGTCCTAGCTTTATGATGAAATAAAAACCAAATTAAATATATTCTGTTTTATTTATTAAAATCAAATCATCTCTAGGGTGGGGGATAAGAATTCATTAGAAAAATCCGAGTGGTAATGGATTTGGTGGCACGTGAATACAATTAAATGCGACCAATTACAGCCAGATGGAGACACATCTACTGGTAGCCGGGTATCTAAGTGATGAGGATAGTGCCTACAAAGCAGAGATATTGTTATAGTTAATAGTTCCACATTTAATTGAGTATATTAACTTTGGAAGTACGTGTTAGACTGCCTGATAAAGATGGTAAAATTATTAAAGATAAACTCTTGAACGAACTCCAATGACTATTGAATACTTTACATATACATATACATATACATATAATGACGTCGACATATTGAAATTATAGCTCGAACTACTACTAAAAGCAAACAGTAATGGGTTATTCTTGTTACATAATGTTAAAGTTTTTGTCAAAACAATGAGGTTATTGGGAGAAGGGACATAGAGTTATAAGTACGGTATGACCGGTATACCGGTACCGGTACCAGAGACATAATCGATTTACCAAAATTGAGGAGAAAGAAAATGTAAACGAATTTTAGTTTCTACATGTCACGAGATTGTGAGTGCGATGAAGCTGATGAAGAAAATTATCCATTTCTCTAGGGTGGGGATAAGAATTCATGATAAAAATCCGAGTGGTTATGGATTTGGTGACTCGTGAATGCAATTAAATGCAGCCAATTACAGCAAGATGGAGACAGATCTACTGGTAGCCGGTTCATCTAAGTGGTAAGGATTATTTAAAGAATACCCTAGAATCCCATGTATAATGATTGCAAATCAATGAGTATCCATCTTGCTATGGCATAAATTTCATTTCAAAGATTTGTCTATGTATATTATTATGACGACTTAGACTGTTAATCTAAGAAAATGTTTTGTTACAAAATTTGCAGGTATGTGTTATGCTTGCCCTTTAGATAAGTTACAGCAAATGGTAAATTCGTAGTATGCTTATACTCTTTTATTTATCCCAATTTATTTCACCTGTTATCTAATATCTACCCCAATTTCGTTAGAAGGTATACCTTTTAGATTTGTTGGTTAGTTATCTCTATTTTGTAGGTTAGACATTATACATATATTTTTATACTATGAAATCTCATGAAGATCAAACACTTTCAATAACTTTATACTGCAGTTTTATATTTTAGATTAATGTAGATAAACTCGGTAAATTGTTAAATTCGGTTGGTATAATTTCTATATAGCTGTATTTATAAAAACCCCTGTGTATAACATGTTTCTACATAATCTGAATTTGCAAATGTACTTGGGACCTACCAGGTTTTTTTCGTATTAGAATAACATATTTACCGAGTCAGTTAATTAATACTTCCTTATACGGGTACATTATGATAATATTCTCACTTGTTTATTTAATCTTAAATATGTTGTACTGGGTGTTGACCAGAATCTGCACTGGCAGCTGTTTGCGTTATAATATCTGCTTTCTATTATAATACCTATCTGTTTTCTATAGACAATCGCGATACAGGGTGTTGACCTGCAGTAATATATACCCTTGTGACATTGCGAAAGCATATCACATGTTTCTACATAATCTGAATTTGCAAATGTACTTGGGACCTACCAGGTTTTTCGTATTAGAATAACATATTTACAGTCAGTTAATTAATACTTCCTTATACGGATACATTATGATATTATTCTCACTTGTTTATTTAGTCTTAAATGTGCTGTACTGGGTGTTGACCAGAATCTGCATTGGCAGCTATTTGCGTTATAATATCTGCTTTCTATTATAATACCTATCTGTTTTCTATAGACAATCGCTATACAGGGTGTTGACCTGCAGTAATATATACCCTTGTGACACTGCGCAACCGGATGTACACACGATTCAGATCGGTTTACTGTCTGGTTAATCTTGACGACAATTTTTTTATAATATTTGCTGACAGCTATCTTTTTATTTTGATAAAGTCCTGTAAATTCATTAGCATGTTCTTAATGATAAATACGTGAAATATCTAATTCATGCAATGTCAATAATTTGTACAGATCTGATTAAATGATAGATGCACTGATAACCTAATCAAATATCCCTTTGCTTTTTTGCAAGATACTCTGGAAAATCCTTACTCGATAGAAATATAGTGGGGGCCTTCTTATAAACAGATAAGACACGAAATTTTACATGTCGGGGATCTGCGGAATTAATATTTAGTTACGCCAGATTTTAATAACACTAGGTATGTTTTATTTTGCGATATGTGGGGTATGCTCTCATTTTTTCTTAATGTTACTTGCGTTTTATATTTTGTATATACTGGGCGATATAAAACCATACTTTATTCATATAGTTCTTGAATGGGGTTTGATTTTTCTGATAATCATAACATTTACAGCTTGTCGAGGCCGTATAGCTGTCCCGGGGTGATCGAATCTCGCGACGTGTGGTTCTGTAGTCATTTTTGTGATTTATAGTTTAAATTACTAGTTTAGATACACATATAAACAAGTGCACTGATGTTTTAGAAATTCTGAAACGATTATTCTTATACCTAAACATTCCCTTAAAATTTGTTTTAACTCGTAGTTTTCGCTTAAATAGCACCTTTTTCACGAAGCCTTGAGAACGAGTATTATTATATTTCTCCGAGACTGCTGTAGTTGTACCTACTGTGTACCTATATACCGAGCGTTATCTCCTAAATACACGTGTAGGTATTTTAAGTCAATAGATAGTGTGAAATCTGACCACATCTAGACCTATGATTTTTTATATTCCCCGGGGCTTTTCGATGCAACGATTTTCTCATGTGGCTAAAAATAACATTTATAACTTCTTAGATGTTTGCGCCTTATATGTAGGATGGGGCGGTATCTTATTACTATACATATTACTCCTTGACTACTATGGATGTGCGAATGTTATGTGGGTTATGTATTATTATATTGTTACAGCAATATTCCTTCTATCCTATCGCTTTGGTGTAAGAATAAGGGATTTAGGGTGACATTATTATCATTTACGTGTATTTATAGCGCCTTAATACGTATTGTTTTGTTATATTACTAACTCGCGAGACCTATGTGGAGGAAGAGAGCGGTATATTACTACCAGCAGTATTACTTCTAGCCTATCGCTTTGGTGTGAGAGTAAGGGGGTTAGGTATTATTTAAAGAGAAGCATTTATATAAGTATATTTATCGCCTTCAGAACGTAATAAGTGTTTTTTTATTGCATTGCTGACTCGGGTGGTCTATGTGGAAGAAGGAGCTGTATATTGTTATTGACGAGAAGATTAATGTGTCTTTCTTGCATTACTGATGTAGGAGGTATATGTGGACGAAGGGTGTTATATTGCTATTTACGAGAAGATTCAGCGTAGAATCCATTATCAAGGTGGAAAAAATAAATTCATAGTTAAAAAGTTGGTAGGATCTACACTAGGGCTTTTGTAACGAGCGTATTGGTTTAATAGCCCGACTTAGGTAAATAATGTTTTAGGGAAATACGTTAGTAGAATTGAAATTGATTTCAGCATGTGTTGCTTTATGGCCTCCGTCAACCAATATATAGTTTATTCTGTCTGTTTTGTTTGAATTTTGGTTTGCTCCTCTGTTTTTTAAAGAGAGGATGAAATTATGTAATATATTTATATACTGAGTGTTTTACATCTTTTTCTACACCTTATACTGTATCCCGCCTCCACAAATATGTGTAGACCATTAACTCCTTTCGCATATACACCATGTAACAACGTGGCGGTTCTGGTGACAATTTTTGGTAACGTTTTCATTTGCTTGGGAATTTATTGAAGATTTTATTGCATTGCTGACTAGGATGGTCTATGTGGAGGAAGGAGCTGTATATTATTATTATGTGATTATGTAAAAGAACAATCATTTTACACGTATGTATTGTCTTTAGTATGTAATAAGTTCTTTTTTTTCTTGGATTACTGATGTGGGAGGTATATGTGGTCGAAGGGGCGGTATATTGCTATTTACGAGAAGATTAATTAAGGTGTTTTTCTTGTATTACTGATGTGGGAGGTCTATGTGGAGGAAGGGGCGATATATTGTTATTGACGAGAAGATTAATATGTTTTTTCTTGCATAACTGATGTGATAGGTCTGTGTGGAGGAAGGGACGGTATATTGCTATTGATGAGAAGATTAAAGTGAATCTCTTGCATAACTGATATAAGAGGTCTATGTGGATTAATGGGTCGATATATTGTTATTGACGACAAGATTAATGTGTTTTCTTGCATAACTGATGTGATAGGTCTGTGTGGGGGATGGGATGGTATATTACTATTGATGAGAAGATTAAAGTGTTTTTCATGCATTACTG
Source organism: Pogonocherus hispidulus (assembly GCA_963924545.1). Taxonomy (NCBI): domain Eukaryota; kingdom Metazoa; phylum Arthropoda; class Insecta; order Coleoptera; family Cerambycidae; genus Pogonocherus; species Pogonocherus hispidulus. The sequence goes on from OZ004698.1 coordinate 10,382,302, forward strand.
ATGTGGGAGGTCTGTGTGGAGGATGAGGGCGGTATATTACTACAGCAGTATTACTTCTAGCCATTGGTGCAAGAATAAGAGAATTAGGCATTATTTAAAGTGAAGCATTTATATAAGTATATTTATCGCTTTTAGCACGTAATAAGTGTTTTTATTGCATTGCTGACTCGGATGATCTATGTGGAGGAAGGAGCTGTATATTATTATTATGCAATTATGTAAAAGAACAATCATTTTACACATATGTATTGTCTTTAGTATGTAATAAGTGTTTTTTTTTCTTGGATTACTGATGTGGGAGGTATATGTGGTCGAAGGGGCGATATATTGCTATTTACGAGAAGATTCAGCGTAGAATCCCTGTATAATAAAAATATTGTACTAGTTACAGCATCTGCACTATGGCTTCTGTAAACGGTGTATCGATTTAATAGCCCGACTTGGGTAAATAATGTTTTAGGGAAATACGTTAGTCTTGATTGCTGCATAATTAAAGCCATGCTCGGAGCTCGGAGACCATGTAACAATGTGGCTGTTCTGGTGACAATTTTTTGGTAGCGTTTTCATTTGCTTGGGAATTTATTGAAGACCTTTTAGTACGTTTCCGGTAATATTAATTTGTATTATACTGCGTGTTAGTTAGATATTAAACATATTCTCCATAATTTAATATTAACAAGAGAAGACATGATAATTTTCTTAACCTTTCACTGTTGGTGCTGTTTTATGATAGTATTTATTGAAGGCTTGTCGAAAATATTAGCGATAGATGACGCTGATAATTTTTGGCTTTACCTCTCAGCGATAGAGTTGAAGTACCTTCTAGTTTACTTTTATTGAGGAAATTATTAGCTATTCAATTAATCAGGTGCTATATTTAGATATTACCTCATTAAGCTCACCTCTACAGCTGAATTCTGTTGGGTTAAAATATTATTGTTTCTTGGTAGAACACCCTCCCATAAACCCCTACTAGATATAGCTCTCTGTGTGTCTATTTATTTATGGTATACCGCGTATTCCTTTAAGTACCGTATATCACCAGTATATTACTCCTCTGTGAATAACGAGAATTAAAACTATATAGGTACCTACTGTTTAGGAACACTGTATATATTACAACTTTAAATGACTCGGTGTCGATAAATCTCATAAATCATGGATTACTCAAAATAATATAATACAGATACTTGTTTTTTAAATAAAACACTTTATTATTGTTATGCATTTTTATTTCAGTAAATTATCTATGAACCTCATATTGTATATTACACATCTATGTTCTTTTTCTAATATAGGATTAAGAAGTTTTGAAGTCCTTTCAATCCTCTGATGGAGCCGGTGTCGGTCGAGAGCAACAAATTCCCAATATATCCTCCTAGCGGCGTTCTAAGTAAAACTCCAAGTTATTATATGATGAACTTGGTTCTGCTTCTCGTTGAATGCAACTTTCTTCTTCTCTGTCTCCATGTATGTTGTTACAATGATTTTCAAATACTTCTGGATACAAATAAATAAGCTCCAAACATGTGCCGACGTTTTCAGAGTGTGGATTATCCTCTGGATGAAGTATGTTTAAGGCATTTAGAAAAACATTACCATCTCCTTGCTGTAGCCCTTTTTTTAATATCTTGAAGTAATTCTTAAATTGCCGGCTTTTTAATATATCCAGTCTGAACTTGATCAAAGGCAATAGCTCCCAGAGCTTGCATACTGATTCAAATCCCAAATAAATATAAGAATCATTTTTTATTATCTTCACCACTCTTGTATGAGAAAACTGCTCGAAGTGTATAGAAAATTGACTGGTATCAATATTATCGGTTTTTTCAAAGGAATATAGATAATTTGTTATTATTCCCTGATAGTTTAAAAAGATTTTCCATTCGCCTTCGTCGAACATAACTGCATCGCTTTTATTTCCTGATAGCCTTACACAGGGTTCCAAACCAGAATGGAATGCCAGGCCTACACTAACAAACTTACACTTTGATTTATTTAGTTCATACTTTCGTGCACTAACAATAACATCAGTTGGCAAATCAGCTTGAGGCTGATATTGGGTAAAGCAAAACTTTGAAGACATGTTGAATACTAACACTCTCTGAGACATTTTGTGGTTTATATAGAGTAACCCCCCACCATTGTGTGGGGACGGGGCGGTATATTACTACTGTGCATATTATGATATGTTGATTATAGATGACTTGTGTGGTATATTATTACTATGCATATTGCTTCTTATAGAACATAGGATTAGATATTATTTAAAACAGAAGCATGTCATTCATATCTCTTATTATTTTTTTATTGCTGATACTGTTGAGTAAAATAAAACATGTGGAATATATTAGTCTTGAGTTCAATATGTGTTTTACATGCTCTGTACCTTATACTATACCCTTTAATAATCAATAATGGACCAAGCATTCAAGATCATTCAAACAATTTTAGACCTGTCTGTTTGTAGCGTTCGTTAACCTCTTGACACGTGTTTCACCTCCTGGGAGCTACGGGTAGCTCCCCTCTTATCCCCTTATCAACAAGTCAGTTTTTTAGTTATTACATCATGCTCACGAGTATATTACTACTGTTTATATTATGATATATTTGATTCTAGATGACTTGTGTGGGGAATAAGTGGTATATTATTACTATGTATATTGCTTCTTATAGAGAATAGGAGGATTAGATATTATTTAAACAGAAGCATGTCATTCATATGTATTATCACTTAATATTTTTTTTTATTGCTGACGCGGAGTATTAAATTAATTTTTATCGGCGTCAGCTTTTTTTAAAATACCGTCGCCAGATATTGTTAAATATTGCATCATACTATGAAACCGGATGATCTCTAGACGTCAGGTGTTCGATGAGTCATACGCTGATCACTGATCATTCCTCATTCCTCATTCCTCATTCGGCTCCGATGCTCTGTCATTTCCCTCCTACTCAGAATTTCTGATCCATCGCCTCGGAAAATCCGCATTTATGTATTCTGATACCTCCCATGTGTCATATTGGAACCAAATTCTATTAAGCTCCGCTAAGGGTCTATCGTCCGAGTATTCTTCCAAAGTATTTCTCAAAAACTTAAACAATGCTTTTTCTCAATGCTTCAGCCCCGGTTTGGCAGAGGAACCTTGAGACCTCTATTAATAATTTTAATAAAATAATTAACAAATGTATCGTCGAACAAGAGGGGCTCCAATCTGAACATCTATTATAAGTTTTTTGTTGTTTTTATTGTTATTTACTTAAATTAAATTTTGTCGAATTTAAAATACATTTTTAATTTGGTATAAAAGTGTAGCACGAAAATTATTTGTTTTTGTTTTTGTGTTCTTGATAATCTTTTGGACTTTTCTGGATAATACGACAAATTGAACGAAAGATAACCCCGATGAACGAGAGTCTGAATAAAAACAAAATTGATGTATTGAAATGGAAATATTGAAGGTGGATTTTTCAGGACAAAACGTCTGAATTTGCTTTGGGCGATGGCGATAATGTCAGAAGACACAGATATTTCAAAAAATATTATAAAACTTCCAGGGTCGTATTTAAACAATTTGAATTAAACCCCAATTTGAATCAACCTGTATACTGAATTAACCTCTAATTTTTTGATCCTAGATTTTACAAAAAAACTTTGTTAATAAGGATTTTACAGTGTTTTTTGAAGATTTAGAACAGGATTTAGAATATGGTAACAGAAACACAACTGGACCGACACTAATAACAATTTCTTCGTTTTCTTTTTAAGAACAATGTTTTTTGTGACGATTTTGAAAAATTAAGAGTACTTCCTTAAGGAGACTTTCTGTTCTCGTTGGCCAGGATGTTCTGTAATAAAATGAACCTGTTACCATAACCATGAGCTATCAAATGTTTCTTATGACAACGAGCAAACAAAGAATTATGAATTAGAATTATTATCAGACAAATTCCATTCCTGGTAGTCACTAGCAGTAACTGAATTAAAATATTGATTTCTACGAACCGCTTAATGGTAGCCCAACTGCTAATTCGTGATCTATCTTATAGCTACATGCATTTACAATTAAATTATATACAAAAACTGTACCTTATCTAATAACAAACAAGTTAGAGATTAGCAAATCTACATTTTCGTGTACATCAAGAAACTATTCATGGCCACGTCCGCGATGTCCTGATAGTAGACTTACTGGCGTTATAGGCGAAATACAAGTAGGCATTTTAAGCAAATATTATATTGGAAAATTATGTCAGTCCTAATGATTTTCCTAAAAAATATTTTAAGAAACGTGTATAACATAATAATTAATCAATTAAGATTAACAACAGTCTTCTTTGGTTACTAATTTTTTGTTTTTTAAACTAAAATAGCATATTGTGTTATTAGGATAAAAACATGATACAACTACACTGATATGCTCATAACTTGACCAAATTTCGTTTGTTCTGCGCACGACGTCATTCTTGATGCTAAAATGGCGAAAATTCAAATGCGTTACTGTCAACGTGACTGTCAGTGATATAATTATTTTCGTGTTTGTCAATTGTATTCCCGTATTATTATAATTGTGAGGTACGAGAGTTATCAAGTTGTCATTTTTATATTATAGGGTGGTGTTTATTTACAGTAGTGCTTCTTATTATCTCTTCAAATTATAAAATTTAGGTTAGAATTATATTCGGTAGGTAGATCGGTACACAGAATGCGGTTTGAATTAAAATAAGAAAGATTGATATTAATCAACTATTATTTTAGTTTTCGTGTATGAATCGTGTATTATAATTCCATAATCGACGTTTCTTTTATATTGTTATCTTTGTTTACAAGTATTTTATTTAATTTTGTACCAAAAGTGACGTCACTTTCATCGATAGACCACGCCCCCATGCGCATAGGCATATCAGTGTAGTTGTATCATGGGATAAAAAGTGGTATTTTTTCTGACGAGCAGTTGTTTGTGTTTGCCAGACGAAGCGGTATCGTAGGAGCGAATACAAATCTGCGAGTGGTAAACATTAGTTTTTATCCGAATAATACATATTTTTTTTTTTAAATCATCTGAGATGAATAATTTTTCATTATTTTAATGTTCTTTACAGACCTTTAATATGAATATTACGTGATTCAAATAAATGTCAGTACAGAAATGACATTGGTTTGGATTTTAATGAAACGTCAAATTATTTAATAAATTGACAGATGACAGATTACAGATGACATATGACATATGTCGTTTCACTTTTACAGCCAACGGAAGGCAATATTTATTTGTTGTACTAGGCAAAAAAGCACAAGATTTAATGCCGCGTCTGGTGTTTCATAGCCAAGGCGTAGCCGAGGCTAGCAAATCAGCCAAAGCATTAAATCTGCTTTTCTGCCGTGTGAAACATATAATTTTTTCTCCAAATTTGTTTCAATTTCACGCAAATTCATTTTCCTTGTGTACCTAGGCGGGAAAGTGAACGTTTTCCAGGGTGACAGAAGAAATGGACAGGGGAGGCGAAGCCGATCCTGGCCACTTCTGGAACATCAAATTCAACTTCAACCAACTCAACTCGTCAATCGTCATCAACTTCAATAAAACCGATCAGGAATATCACTCCAATATAGTTGCAAACCTTCAGTGAAAAGTCTTCAGGTAATCTCGAGGGTAATCTGTCAACCACTTAGATATCAAACATGCGCGGACATGAACAGACCAAACTATATTTAATTTTCATAACAACCGAAAAAATATCTGGCTACATATCGAATCTCTTCTAGTGGTGTTACATAGAACAATTATTTTGAAAGGGTGAATTATTTTGAACTTTCAAATAATTGACATATCTTGAAAACCTTGAAAAGGGTTGGAACCTTTGATGTAAAGATAAAACTGACGTAGTTTTCCACATAACACCAAAACACTATACTGCACTCGACGCGCGTTTCTCTGGAGATGATTAAACCAGTTTTAATCATCTCCAGATGATGCCAGTTTAGTTGGAGAAACGCGCGTCGAGTGCAGTATAGTGTTTTGATGTTATGTGAAAAACTACGTCAGTAGTGAAAAAAAATGTAAAGAAAGTAGTTGTTTCTTAATGACCGAATTTTAGATAAAACCAATAATTCTCTATCAATATATCTTGACATTTATAAGTTATAAATAAGTTATAAATAATATTACTGGCTAAAAGTGTCAATAACCGATTGGTTTTGACAATATCGTAGGCATATTGAACATGTTCTTAGTTTAATTTTATGAAAAATTAGTCTTCTAAGCGACTGTGCATGCTTTATCCCTGATGCTGTACAAGCTTCATTGCTGATCATGGTCAAATATATTTAAATTCTATTTTGTTATTACAAATAAAATCATGTAATGGCAAACCTTTTGGCTTTATGCGTGACCCCTTATATCTAGCCAGGGCGCGTTCTCAGAGCCTGTGATAGATTCGATGGCTGGCCTCACGGCAGGCTCCCCGTAAAATTGGTGCACAATACTGTACGATGTACTAGTCACGGTCACATAAATTATAAATGATATACTTTGATTTCGATTTCTTAACACTTCGGGTGGTCTTCAAACCACGCCAAGGGGTCCACCTTGGGATAATTATTGGAGATGTACACGAATTCAGTGGCGTACTTAAATATAAAGGTTAGAAGTATATTTATATTGATATTTTGACTTGTATAGTGTGCAATGTTTTTTGTAGGTACCAAAAGGCTAATAAATAAATTTAATTCAAGTTCTCATACTCTTTGAAAACACCATCTAGAGTTATGTTGGTTGTATTCCATTATTTTTTTGCACCGCATACTATATTATCCCCTTTATTTTTTAAAAAATATTATACCGAAGTAGTTTTTTCGAAATAATTTGAATATGCAGTGGGAAGATTTATTTATTAATTGAGTTAATGCAACTTTAATTGTGTTAAATCGAGTACTCCTTATAGTTTTTCTGTTCTCAAGACAGGATTCTTCTCTTACAAATACACTGCTTAAGATTTCGGAGGGTGAATAAGAGAAATATATCAAACAAGGACTTTTTTGTTCATCCACTAACCAATTAAAATATTCTATTTAAAATTTCCCAACATATTGCATCTGCAGATGTCACGTTAAATCTGGGACACTCTGTATATTCATGGGGGGGTCTATCTAAATACCGCAAAATACATTTTGTGTCCCATTTTATAAATTTTTTTATCCACATTGTCGTATATGGCTTAATGTATATTTCCATGACACCAGATATTAAAATTATTAATAGCTAAACTTATATATAATTTAAGTAAGTGTACCAATAAGTTTTAGATGTGAAGAGTTTATGGCAGTGAATCGTTTTATGGCACGCAATAATTTATAACATTACCAAATTTTTTATAAGCTTTGTAATCGAGTAAAAATTGTATATAAACGGTTTTTGGAAATGTTTGTAGTAACATATAGAAATGGAAAATAACTTCCAAAAATGGCAACATAAATTCATTTTTTAAAATGCGCGCCATTCAGTCGGTTGATGTCGTAGCGGAGCGCTAGTGGTCCCGTTCGAGAGGCGGGACTATAAAGTTTTTCCCGACACACAGTTCAGTCGCCATCATGCGTTGGAACAGTGAGGAGCGTGCTTTTGCCGTTGAGGCCTACTTTTCGAGCGGATGTTCTGTGATCGCAACCCAGCGCGCCTTTCGGAATCGCTTTAATTTAGCCCCGTAGGCTCCTGTCCCGGACCGGAAATCAATTGTTAGGTGGGTTACTCCGTTCAGACAAACTGCAAGTGCGACAAGACGAAGAACTGAAGTCTCTCGCCCCATTAGATCACCTGAAAACATTGATTCAGTGAGAGTTTCAATGTTGCGATCACCACGGCGTTCTGCGCGCAAACATGCGTCTGCCCTTGGACTTTCCGATCGTTCTGTGAGAAGAATTCTTCATTATGATCTTCTTTTCCATCCTTACAAGACGGCGATTGTGCAGGAACTTTCTGCACGTGACTTCAATTCTCGGATGAACGCGTGTCAGGTCCTTCTGGAAGTCGTTCCTGAAGAGGCTATTGTTTTTTTTTTTGAAATCCCGTGTTTATGTGAACCGTCCAAGGACCCTACAAGATTTTAAGACCAACATCCAGGAAGAAATTGCCAACATAACGCCTGCTATGCTGGCAAGAGTCATGACAAACGCCAGAAATCAGTTTAGTCAGTGTATGGAGAATGGGGGATGTCACCTATCTGATTTGATCTTCAAAACTATGTAAAACAAAACTTTAGGCATGCGCCTACATTATAAAAAAACAAATAAAAATGTTCTGATTAGGCGGCTACACACGGACGTAAATGATTTAATACATGCACGTGCGTTCACTAACGCGCATGCAATAACGACAGTATAGATGCTCTATAACGTCACGTTGTTGACTGCACACTCCTTTATGCACGTCATGCAAAATTTCTGTCTCGGCTAGAAATTATGCACGCACATTCACTAACGCGCGTACATGTCTCAACGTGTAGAGACAAATATAGCAACATCGCACGTTAGTTTATCAGCTGCGTCGGTAGTGTGTAAAATTATAACATAAAATATACTTTTAAATAAAGAAAATGTCGGATTTTAGAACTCTCTCCCGAGAATTTACGCGTGAGTTCATTGAACTATATAGACAACAGCCATGTCTTTGGAAAACCAAGTGCAAAGAAGTTCTTTTTCTTTATTTTTTCATTAATTGCAAAAACGCACGCCACTGTCAATAAACCTAGTTCAACGTCGTCTACCGACATCTTCAAAAATACTGCTGGAACACGGATAAAGTTCTGGAATAAGTTCGTGCGTCTGTAGACAAATTGAATACGCGTTATTGCATGCGCGTTAGTGAACGCACGTGCATGTATTAAATCATTTACGTCCGTGTGTAGCCGCCTATTCATACAATGGGTTTTATTAAGTTTTGAAACAAGGAAGTTATGCTGCCGCACCCTGTACAATTTGTGTATAAATAAAATACAGTTATAGTGCAAAGTTACAAAATACAGTTCTTGCTATAGCCATAATGCACCAAAACTGCTGCTTTTACAGATATACTTGGTGACAATTTGAAAAATTGCAATACGTTGAGGAACTAAGAATAAAAAATACGTTCCGCCACTGCCAAACAAAGCAATCGGAGGAATCGACCAAATGATATCGGTAACAAAGTATCATCGTTTATAATTAATACGGTTCCTCCTTTAATTACAATCGTAGAGCGATGGGCCCAAATAGAAACGCGTATACCAAAAACATATTTTACTTCTGCTAGAACAAAGGAAAGCAATTAAATATGGACAAGTAGGCGAGGGCGCCCCGCTTAACCTGTTCAATTATTTAGCTCTGGGTGCTAATGTAGTACAGAGGGCGCTAGTTTGGAGAGAGCGAAATTCGCTAAAAATTAATTATTCAGGAGTTAATGTACGCGTGGGTGTAAAATCACAGACGGAGCAGGATTTGTATGTGCAGGGTGTTTTTAAAATATGGGCTAAGGTTTTGATTAGTAAGTACGCAGTTTAGCCCAGTTGGCTTAGAATGTAAAGCTGAAGTAAAGGAATATATTTTAAATATTTTGAAGGATATTAAGAAGGTAAAAAGTCGAGCTTCAGTACCTATTACTGATAATTAACATACAGTGTTTTCTCATGAATTCGCATTTGCAAAATAATTTTTCAAATTACATATTCGATGAAGCTTTGTTTGTTTTTTTAATAAATAATTTCATCGTATTGACCACATGAATTACTTATATCTAAAATAATTTTTTTGTGTTTTTTTTTTAATTAAAATTCTACCTTCAAAATTGTATCTTCTAGTGACATCCATACTTTGTTCACTATGTAAATTTTTTTTTAAAGAAACCTATCTTAATAATTTTATGCTTAATATTTTTAAAAAATCTCTTATTATTATCTCTGGTTTTTTACAGCGCTATTTTCGAGATAGTAATTCACCCCTTCTTCAAAAATGATTTCGGATTGTAATTTTTAAAGCGACAAGATAAAACAAAACGAATATAAGAAAACGGTATGACTATTTTTTAAGGCACCTTTTCCGAAAAAGTAATAATAATACAGGGTGTCCCAAGATAGTGTGACACATTTTAATGGCTTATAACTTCAAGGCAAAATGAGATAGCGACGAGCGGCTTTCGCTGGTACTCTTAATTTTACTAAAAGTTTTCTTTTGCCATTAGTACTAGTTTGAACCAAAATTGCCACTTTTTAATTCAAAATTGTGATCATTTTTTATATGGAATACCCTATAAATTATATTACCATTTGATAGAAACACTTTTCCTCTTTTCAAAAATGTATAGTTTGATAAAGTTGTATAAAAAAATAAAGAAGTTATTTCAATTACACACCAGCCATGATTTACATATAGACTTTCCATAGACCATCATTTTTTTGGAAGATGAATTTTACTTTTTTTACATTGTCAGTACAGAATACGGAATTCGTCAAAGAATAGATAGGTAGAGTCGGACCAATAGACTGCTCTGCACATTTTCCCGAACTAACGGCACTTGATTTTTTCATATGGGGTACGTCAAAGGTCGTTGTTATAGTCCTGTTGTACAAAATATAAAACAACTAAAACATAATATAACGAATGTTTTTCAGAATATAACACCGGAAATGTCAGAACTTGCCTTCAACAATATGCATTTTAGATATCATAAGTGTATTGAAGGAAACGGTGTGTACATTTAGCAATTTAACCTCAAACATTAAAGATGTACAATACATATGTGTTTATATTAAAACTGAATTCTTCTTAATTGCTGTTTTTGTTTCAATAACTTGGTAATCTATGGTGTAATGTCATTTGTATAAATTTGTATTAAATTAGTTCTTTTCTTAATAATAGCTTTAGTTAATGCATACTGTCAGTGGCGTGCGGTGCCCTTTGAGACAGGGTAGGCAAAAAGTTGTTAAATTCTAAAAATTAGTTACCCATCAAATAATGCATCTCAGTAGACTCAGTATATCAATATATCAAGACCCCGTATCAATAAACAGTCTAAAACGGGTCTCGCAGTTATTTTAAAAAAGGGATTTTCATTTTTTTTGCACACAGCGCAACACTTTCGTCCCACCAAAAAAAAATATTGCTTCATTTTAGAAAAAAAATTGTAAATTTTGTAAAAATATTTCACTTATTTGTAAATACAATCAACGCGACGATATTTTTTTAAAAACTCATTTAATACATCGTCATAGAAATTGGTTGTTCTTTTTAAGTCCTGCAAAAGATTTGTTCCAGTGAAATAATAGTCAAATTATTTAAAGATTATTGTCCTTGAATATTTCGCAAATATGTGTGGATTCTTTTTAAACCGGCTACTACTGGCTGGAATTGTTAGAATTAATTTTGCTAACGTTAATAGCTGAGGAAATACGTGACACATACTTTTATCTTCACAAAATCTAAGAATTTCATAAGGATTCATAAGAAAATACTACCTGAAAATAATAAAACACCCTACCACTGTCAACTTCAACTGATATTCACCCCGAAACGCTTAGAACTTAAAATTAGTTAAAACTAAACAAATGTCAAGTACCTACTGTCCTATTGTCGATGTCGATCCGACTTGATCCTCTCTTTTCATCGATATAAGACGAACAGGACCAAAGAGAAAGACAAAAGATCAGATCACATGTGCCTTCTGTTCTACGTTGGCGGTCCACCGGGTACGTGCGATTCTTTCTAGTTTATTGACTGACATATTTTTTAACATCTCTGTCTTACTCGTACAAAAGCACTGCTTTTGGTTCCCGTAAGATTTGCAATAGCTCAAGCGTTTTGCTTACCCCGTATCGCATATGGAATGCTTTTATTGTCGAATAATAATTTTAAGTAGATACCTATTATTATTAGGCTGCTTTGTGTTTCAGCAATATTTTTTATTTGTGTTTGTGTTTGATGGATTTTTAATTTAGTAACTAAACTTAAGGAAAATGATAATAATTACCTATTTATATAATAATTTAATGTAGACATCGCAACATTTTTATTTTTATTATCTAGTCTCGTTTTGGTCTAATTTATAGGGTAGGCAATGCTTTTTTGCCTATATTGTAAGCACGCCACTGCATACTGTTATTCTGTACTGACAATGTAAAAAAAAATAAAATGCGATCTTCCAAAAAAATTATGGTCTATTGAAAAGGGCTGGTGTTTAAATTGAAATAACTACCTTATTTTTTGGTTTAACTCTATCAAACTATACCGGTGTGAATATATTTTTTCATAATTCACTTACTACGCCACTGGCACGGGCGTACAAATGACTTGATCATGTATTTCAAGTGACATTTCCCTGGCTAAATAGTCACTCGACAACGCAAATTATATTTTTGCTGGACGTTTTATTATATCTCTCGAAGCATTTTTTAATGAATACGCCTTTATCGACATGGTAGATTCCCAAACCGTAGCTGGCGAAAACCGTTGCTGAGAAAAACCGTTGCTAACTTCACACCGGTTCAAGCTATACATTTTTGAAAAGAGGAAAAGAGTCTCTATCGAATAGTAATATAATCTATAGGGTGCTCCATTCGAAAAATCATCACAATTTTAAATTAAAAAGGTGGCAATTTTTTTTCAAGCACTTGTAGAAGTAAAACAAACTAGTACCAATGACAAAAGAAAACTTTTTGTAAAATTAAGAGCACCAGTGAAAACCGCTCGTCGCTGTCTCATTTTGCCTTGAAGTTATAAGCCTTTAAAATGTGTCACATTAGCTTGGGACAACCTGTATATAGTGAATGGGTTACCAGTAGATTGCTAAAGGTCATTTATTGGCTGGGAAGGAAAAGTGTGGCAATTAATGATATACATACATATAAGGGCTTCAAAAATTAGATGGAAAATTAGCAAATTAGCCTGAAAAATTTTGATTACAATTGTTTTCCTTATTTTAATATAGTTAGACTTCAAAATTGTTGACAGCCTGTAGCCAACCTTTATTAATTGAATCATATCAGTTTTGTTTCTGCTATCTGCGTAATTTTTTAAGTGTGCCTCCAAAATTTGGATGTTAACATGTAAAAATGCTGTCAAAGCCCGCTCTTAATCCTCATTAATGTACTTTTTGTCCACTCATCCTCAATTATGAATTATGTGTAATGTCCTCAAGCACGTTTATCCTTTTTATTAGTATACAATTAGTTGTAATTATGCCACATAGTAATAATTCGCTTAATGCATAAGAAAACATTACGACCGACTGTTTTAAACCACATAGTGCTTCTCTTGTAAAGAAAAAAACTTGTCGACATCACGATTATTAATCAAGATATTCACATCTGTTCATTTTTTGTGGCTGGGACAATCAGATAAGTTTTAATAAATGAACGCATCTGAAAGCCCTACAATTTCACTAATGTGATCCCTTTTTCACAGATTACCAGCCTCCTACCTAATTTAAAGAAGGCTGACAAGCTTGTACTCGAAATGGTCATATTTTTATTCATAATGATAATTTTACTTTGCTCGTTGACAACATGGACACGTACGTTTAAGCCACTGGTAATGTGGTCATTAAAGGATTAAGGATATTTAATTATTTTGGTTTTTTCGGCCACAGAAATTATTTACTCAACAAAGTATTATTTATTTTATGGGTTTTTTAAACTAAGGTAATCAGGCGAAACATTTTCCGACTTTCTTTTGACGGTCGAAGAAATCTCTTCGTTACTTTCTATTAAAAAAAGTTAAACAAAATTTTTTGATAGTAGGTACTAAATACTAAATACTATATTTCACAAGGGCGGAAACATTTTGTGGCTCCCTTCTGAAGGACACTATCCAAGGTCAAAGGTTAAAGCTATTTCGCTTACTACTAATAAATAATTTAAATATATATTACCTATGCCATTGCTAGTAAATACAAATTAAACTTTTCTTTTCTTGACCGTTAGAGATTTAACACAGATTGTTTTTCTTGGGTATATCGGTCACTTAATTACATATAAAAAAGGTTACATTTTTTTATACATGTATATATTTCTGACGTTTCGGCTTTATTAGGCCATCTTCAGAGATTCTGCAGAAGATTACATTTTACATTATTTGTTTAATATTTTTTTGATATATTATACTTACATTTATAGGATGTTTCATGTATTGTAACTAACTAAATTATAATAATTTTAAATTGTTTGAAACGATTATTGCGTTATTTTGCTGCATACATGTTGTTTGAGGGCTTTGAGGCGACTGAGTTTTAAAGTGGTTTGGGTTCAGTTGGGTTTGGGTTCAGTAAATACAAATATATCTACTGGTAAACAATTCCGTCTTCAGGTACATAAATGTTTTAAACAACAAGGAATTTTGTATAATTATAGTCTCGAAACACTTTTCGTTTTTTTTTCTTATTCTTTCTTATTATTCTTATTTTTTCTTTTTTTGGAACTTATTCTGTGAATAAAATGAAGGTAATTTTGTAAAATAAACATGGGATCTAAGGCTGCCATTTTCAAGCTATATCGTTTTCAAAATAAAAGAAAAAATTAATTTAAAATATTTTATAAACAGCTTGGGATATTTTCAACAAATTTGGTATACACATTTAATATTGTAGTAGCTTTAAAATAAAAAATAATCAAATTTCATAAATAACCAGTGGCGGTGATATGGTTAGGTACTTACGGACACTATGATCTTATTTAACAAAATTACCTTAATTTCAACCATAGAATACACCCCTGGATTTTCTGCACCTCATTAAGAATTCATTAAATACTCTGTAGAGTATTACGGCTGACAACTCTCTAGGCAAGTAGTAAAGATTCCAAATATAGGTACAAATTCAAGTAAATAATAAATCAAGATAGTCTATAAGTTAAGTTGCTTTATTTATTCTAAGGTATTTATACAGTGTGTCCCATTTAAGGTCTAACCACCCCCGTAAAATTTTTATTTATGAACCGATTTCCATGAAGTTTTTTTGTTGGGTAGGTCCCAAAAAAGTACAGAGCGGGCATGCTTCATTTGTTTGGTAAGCCGGCGTCATGGCCAACTACGTCCTATTTTTTATGCAAAAAAACGAGATGTACTATTAGCGACTTTTTCACAAAAATTTTAATGCTAGATTCTTAATCAGGAGCACCTAAAACCTAACTGTACCAAATTTCATGGCGTTACTGTAAAGGGTGTTCGTGTGTTCCACTTAAGGTCTAGCCACCACCTTAAAACATAAGTTATTTTCCTAAAATACTAAAATATTTTAAAATTGAAAAAATAAAATATCATTTAAAAAACTTATTCTCTGGAACACCCTGTACTGTAGCGCCATGAAATTTGGTACAGTTGGATTTTAGGTGCTCCTGATTAGAATCTAGCATTAAAATTTTTGTGAAAAAATCGGTAATAGTACATCTTGTTTTTTTGCATAAAAAAATAGGACGTAGTTGGCCATGACGCCAGCTTACCAAACAAATGAAGCATGCGCGCTATGTACTTTTTTACGACTTACCCAACAAAAAAAGTTCATGGAAATCGGTTCATAAATAAAAATGTTACGGGGGTGGTTAGACCTGAAGTGGGACACACTGTATGTCAACCACGAAGAAATTTTGGCAAATGGATATTCAAACTACAGGAAGCAGATCTCAACATGTCCAACAATTTAATAGAAGAAACTCACGTATTCAAGGAATGCTACAAAATTCTCCATACTCAGAAAAAAGATTAAAACTAAACTTGCAAATTTATTCCACGTTAATCTCTTGCGAAAAGATTTTGTATTTCAAATTACGACCTAGTTTCTCAGTAGATATTAATTATTGATGTAATTATATTTATTGTGGATTAAAATTAATATATAAACCCTGTCACATACAGTAAATTCAGTAATAATAGATAGCTCCGTTAGTCTGAAACGAGTCTAAATAATAATACAGAATATTAACAATACCAAAACATTGAACTGCATAGAAACATAATCGGCTCGTCACTAACTCTGAAGTGTATTATCTGCATTTGCATTGCAGTGAATTATCTTTATTACACCGTAGCATTTTCATTTGAATGAAATGAAGCACTCGACATCAAGGCAGATCAACTAACCAGTGCTTTGTTTTTAGTTTTCCGTACATTCATCAGTTCCTAGATATAACTTTTTTCATCAATGCATGGTTTGATCTGATTTTTAATTACGAAAAACTATTTTAGGTATTAATTAAAAATAAAACAATCACTAGCTAATAAAGCAACTCCTGCCTAATAACGGTAGAGATCTAATAATAAAATGTGTCTGTTATTGTTTAACGATTCTAAAATGTTTATAACTTTCAAGATTATAGTTCAGTGAACTCATTTGAAATATGGTTAAAATATTTTTAATGGTGCGGAAGACAAATAACAGTAAACCTAAAAAATTTTGAAATAATTTCATGATAAATAAGTGTTCATAAATGAAACGAAAGTTTATCTATGGCCGGGTCATGACTTCGACTAAATCTTATCAAAAAAAGACTTTAAGACAGAAGCCAAATCAGTTTTAAATTGCTGCTTAACAGGACTTTAATATAACTTACCAATAAATTATTAATACTCAGTGTCAAAACCTTGAAAATATATCTACTTTAACTAGTTCCTATCTATTCTTCTTTAAAGATGTAACTAATTTATTAAATGGCCTTAGGCCTTTATTTCCTCAATACTAATTGGTACCTTGAGTATAGAATATTCCGACCACAAGGTAGAGGACTTTATTTTTACTTTTATAACTTTTCCTCGAAATATGTTTGTAAAACATTTTCTGATATTATTCTAGCATTCTTCTGTGCATACCATTTTTTAAATGCTCATAGGTATTTTCATACTGTTGCCTGGATTTATTTGTCAGAATATTTAAGTCTGGTGGTATACCAATAAACTCATCGTCACTTTCACTATGCATATTTTTTTACAACGAAAAAGATAGATGCAGAATTTGAAATACTAAATGCACTAAAACTGTATAGTTTCAAACAACATCGCGTTTCCAGAGTAACGAGCAGGTTAGGTTAGGTTAGGTTCAAAAGTGAGTTGGTCGAAAACCAGACCCTCCACCGTGACCATGTGGTCTATTGTGGCTCACACTTACTTATATTTCACCCAACAGGTCCAGCCTCTTAATGAAGCTGATCACCTTATTGGGTGAGAACTTATTCAGATCCTCTGGCAGAAGTTGTCCTTTGCCAAATAATGAGTATGTGATCCTTTCCCCAGCAGGCCAGGTGCATAATATGTGTCCTGCCATTTCATCATCTTCTAAGTACAAGCGGCACTCAGCATCTTCTGCTAGGCCGAATTGGTACAGATGATATTTTAAACGGCAGTGACCGATATATAGGCCAATTAAAATAAGTGCAACCTGGTTAACTCTAAAAGTTTTTTAGTTCTTGTTTTTGAAGGGTTTATTATAAACGTCTTCGAATGAACTAATCTTGGTAGTTCGTGCCAGTACTGGAGGATTGGC
This sequence comes from Pogonocherus hispidulus, assembly GCA_963924545.1. Classification (NCBI taxonomy): domain Eukaryota; kingdom Metazoa; phylum Arthropoda; class Insecta; order Coleoptera; family Cerambycidae; genus Pogonocherus; species Pogonocherus hispidulus. The sequence goes on from OZ004698.1 coordinate 10,399,791, forward strand.
CCCTCAGCCCAGGTCAAGAGAGTTGCTTTGGCAAAACTCGAGAATATGACAAGCACCGGTTCTGGTCCGACAAATTCCGAATGGCCTGGACCATAGCATTGACTAATAGGGGGCTACGCCTGGACTGTTGGACGAGCAGGACTTACTTGGTATTTATTAAAAAATATGTACTTCATTTTGTAATGAAATTAAAATGACTTTACCTAATTATTAATATGTCAATACCCTCGGCAGTTGTAGAAATAATATTGTGCGAAATGTCTTGAGTGGTCTCCAATGATTTTTCATTCTTGAGCACCAAAGTATCATTTTACATATTAGTTACAGAAACAACTATATTTTTACATATAATTAAAAGCAAGATTTGATAGATTCTTTCTGGATCTGAGAGCATTTCCTAATATTTCTTTTTGCTCAACTACTAGATCAATATTGCGTACGTGATATTTTAAAGATGAATTTACCCAGCTTACTAGGAATTTGTTGACTTAAAACTTCCTTGCTCCCTGCATGCTTGCAAAATTATACTTTTAAAAATGGAACGCTCTGTATTAGAGTCCTTTTCACAGTTGCAGAATTTCAAGTTTTTATTGCGTGGCAGGACATATAAAATATTGTGCTTAGTAAAGCAGTATCGTTTACAATCAGATTTCGGGACTGTGCACGGATCTGGATACTCCACCATTTATTATCTTATCAAGCATCCGATCGACATGTGCAGAGCCAACTTGAAATTCTTACACACCATAATTCAGTCCGAAAATTCAAAGTCACACCGTACAGGTGCTTAATCTCCACTTTAAATCTGAAACGTACCTTGAACCACACCAAAAATACCACTTGATTTAATGGTACTACAATACTGTATACGTAGGGGCGCTTGGCGCAGACATACCTGAAGAAATTATTTTCAAACCAAATGTAGAACGAATGGTATAAAAGTACTACTTTCTACCCACAAATGGAATTTTGAAAACTGATAGATGACGTCAGAATCGCTGTCGGCACATTTTTTTTTTAATAGCATAGTAGGCCGTGTCGAAACACAGAAACGCTTGTAACTCAAAAACGGATAACCCGATTTTAATTTTTCAACCAGTGGTGTGAAGAGAATTGAAATACCTTTCAAACGATGTACGATACGGCCTACTATGCTATTAAAACAAATGAGGCGACAGGGATTCCGGCGCTATAAAGTATTATTTTTTATACCATTCATCCTACATTTCTTTTGAGGTCGATATCTCAACTCGTCCAAAAGTTAAGGTGGGGGTAACTTTAGGGACCGACTGTATATTCCACTCAGTAGGTCCAAATTCTTTATAAAACTAGGTAAGTATTTTGTTGCTTGAGAATTTGTTTATATTCTCTTAGCAGAAGTTTTTTCCTTTGTTAAATATTAAATATCCAATTCTTCCTCAAGCACGACAAGTACTTGCATGGAACATGTTGTGTAGCTTCATCACCCTCTAAACCTGGGGAGGTGGGTCTCGAATGAACTGATCAGTCTAATCTTACCAGTTCTTGTTCTAGAATATTTCATTCTCACTCAAAGTCAAGCTAGCTGCCTCCACATTGTTCGATGCTCGACTCATCAAGCACCAATCATCAAGAAACGGCAAGGTATAAGTCATTCTGTGTTTACCGCCTGTTCCAGTAAGAGCTTTTTACAGTAATAAAACTTTTTTTGAGTAATGTTAGGACTCAAGAACTCTGAAAGTTGACTGGTTGTCAATCTGAGATATCTGAGACGAAGATTAATATGGAATTGTGATAAGAGCAACTTTATTACAGTCCTCTTACATGCATTTTTAAGGTATACATTTCTGCCGCAAAGATACTTGTATAACTATTGAAACTTGAAAATAGTTGAAACCGTTGAGTTGCAACTATACACTCCGGTCCCAATTCTCTCGAGAATTTCTTCCTTCCACCCCTTCCTTGGAAGAAAACTTTAAAGTTTGTTGTCGATGGTCGATCAATGAAAGCGTAACATCAGAAACCATTCCAGAGTACTGTGACTTCTTATGATATCCAATAGTTTGTATATTTTAGTATATTAACGTGTGTATATTATTACAGTTTATATGTTGCTTGTAATTATAAGCTGTTACTAAAAAAGTACAAAGATCTCTGAAAATATCGATTTTGGATATAGAACATTACTTAACAAGAAATGTAGAAAATGAAAGTGACAGTTCAAGATAAAATAATATCTTGAAAGTTCCATTTGGAAACAAAATTGGGAGATGAGAAAAAACATTGTTTAAATTAATCAATATTTAATTGGTTGTGGTGTTTAGTATGATCCATTGGCTACAAAGCGAGTTAATTTATAAGGCCTCGTTCAATGTATTAATAACATTTTTAAGGTTATTAAATTTACTGATAACGCCACATCAAAATAAAAAATTAACAGTGTGTGATAATATACAGGGTTTTTCAACGAAAAGTAGCCACCCTTAATAACTCAGAAATGGAGGGTAGCAGAAAAATTTCCAAAAACAGGTCGATTTTTATTTCAAGGGGGACACATTTTCATATTACTGAAATTTTTACAGGGTGTCCCAAAAAAGAGATATTTACCACAACTTAGATTTTTTAAATGGAACACCCTGTGCATTTTTACAGATTTGGATAGAACGTTCTCTAACGAATACGTTGATATAGGGTTTGATGGATCTAGCTCTAATAGTGAGTGAGATATACCTCAAATAGTGTTCCATAAGAGCAATGTGTTAGAGGTACTGTAGATGTGTTGTACTTTGTAACGGCTGTACCCTAAAGCAATGAATCGATATTCTCTTTCTAACCCATTATGCTCATTCTTTCGTTAGACAACGTTCTAACCAAATCTGTAAAAATGCACAGGGTGTTCCATTTAAAAAATCTAAGTTGTGATAAATATCTCTTTTTTGGGACACCCTGTAAAAATTTCAGTAATATGGAAATGTGTGCCCCTTGAAATAAAAATCGACCTGTTTTTGGAAATTTTTCTGCTATCCTCCGTTTCTGAGTTATTAAGGGTGGCTACTGTTCGTTGAAAAACCCTGTATAAAATTATAAATCAAAACAATCCATTAAAAATGCCTTCATAGTACCGTCTATGTTCCAGAATATATGTAAAATGTGTGCCTAAATAATTATACATTCCCACTAGATGTTGTAGCAACTCCACTCACCCCCATTTTTTCAGATATATACTGGATATGGAATATAAACACAACTTGAGTGATTTGTCACAGCAGCACTTTAAGGGTATCAATTATTGTATTAGGGAAACTTTTAGACGTTATCGAAAATCACAATAAACAGCCTCAACGACAGCAAGATTGTATGATAGTCTTCTTTATGGTGTTTTTGATGCTGCTTCACGTGAAACGTAAGTTGTCAGCCATTTAGGAGGTTAATTGGTTTTTGTAGCGATAACAGCTAAGCGGCTTTACGTTCTTAAGAAACAGAAGACGTATTTTCATCTCTGACTTTGGACGTGTATCTAATAAGAAGTATGAAATAAAACCCTTAATGTTTAATGTGACTGAAAAAGAAATGATGCTAGGACAACGTTACCATAACTTCTTAATATGAAGTAAATGTGGTGCAGGGTGTTGGGTTGCATTCTGCATTTCAAACCTTACGGTTATGTACAATATTTATCATCCATCTTCTTTGATAAATTAAATTTAATATATATAACTTTACACTACCTTATTATTTGACCAAGGTTTAGTACCGACTAAATAAATTGAAACGTTATAAATACAATATTAATTCAAATCATGTCGGTGTTTACAACAAATAAAATATCATAATATGATCTTATAACTGGAAGCAGTAATTTATTATACACTATATATACAGGGTGTCCCAAAAACATACCGACACACTCTATGGGGTGGTAGAGGATATAAACACAAACCTTTTCTGTTTAATAAACTTATGTCCGCAAATGAGCCGTTTTGGCAGAAAAAAAGGAAAAATGGTTTTGGTAAGTTTTGTTTATTTCAGCGATAAATAATTAATATCAGAGACGTATAGAATCTACACTTATGTAGATTCTATACGTCTCTGATATTAATATTAATCTGTTAATATTCATTTACAAAAAGTGTTTAGGAGGACATTAATAAATCACTTCTAGTTCGTATTGGACTTTCTCTCATTGGTAAATAAATGATGATTTACAATACCTGTACAAAATGTTGAGCATTTGATTCAATACAAAGATTGTACCGTCTGTTCATTGACTCGCGGAAACTATGGAATATTCCGGGAATAACTTCTACATGTGTACAACTGGCTATTATTCTTGCTAAGAGATCTTCCCCATTACGAATAGGCGTTTCGTAGACTAAAGACTTGAGATGACCCCAAAAGAAAAAATCCAGGGGGCTAAGATCGGGAGAACGCGCGGACTAGGCCACGGGACCTTCTCTTCCAATCCATCGGCGGGGAAATTGCTGGTCCAGATACTGACGTATGTTCAAACCAAAATCTGGAGGTGCCAGTCATGTTGAAACTGCATGTTATTTCTAATGTCCAAAGGGATATTTTGTAAACTAGAGGCAAAACATTTTGCAGAAAATAGAGATAAATATCTGCGTTCAAACGAGCAGCCAGCAAGTGAACTATTAGATTCTGTCCAACAATACCAGCCCACATGTTTACAGAAAATTGTTGCTGGTGTCTTCTAGAGACCACAGCGTGAGGATTTTCATCATGCCAAATGTGTCTGTTTCTACCATTAAAATAACCATCGCGCGTAGAACATGCTACATCAGAAAAACAATGCTATTCTCCCAAAGTGAGGTTCTATTAAGTTGTGACCTAAAAACCATTAGCATCGATTCCACATCGATTAGCAAAAAGCTAATCGATGTGGATAATCTTCAGGATTTAAAGATTGTACGCGTTGTAAATGGTAACGGTGGAGGAGTAGCTCATGCATGACACGGTGTACCGTCGATTTGGAGGATCCCATTTGGTGTGCAATTGCGCGAATACTTGTGGATTGATTTTCTTCCACACGGTGTAGAACTCCTTCCTCAAATTCAACTGTACGAGCTGTTCTTGGACGACCATCACCACTAGGACGCTTTAGGTTTCTACTTTCTCTAAGACGACGATGGATGGAAGCAAAGGTTGTATGATGAGGTTGCCGGCGTTCCGGATATCTCTGTCCATACAAGCGTGCAGATTTTCTTCCATTACAATTTGCTGCACCATAAGCAAGGTGCATATCGGTAAGTTCTTGAAATGAGAAATTATCGTCCATTTTCAATACAAATTTTGAATTAAAAATCAACAAAGTTAATGTTCTGATGCCAACTAAATAAGTCACAAATAATACTGCGGTCTTAAAATTGGCATCTTTGGAGTTTTTATTGTGATGAAGACATTTTTTTCTCCCAACAAGAAGCGTAGTTAAACAAAAAATGTTGAACGAAATACAGTGGTGTCCAACTAAATCAAGAATTAATTTAGTTATTTGGATATGATTTAAAACATTTTATTGCTCTACAGCTCTACTACATACATTGCTACAGTATGCGCGGTCTACAGTTCTATTGCTACAGTTTTTTTTTGAGAAAGAAGTTTAGAAAGGAAAGATCCAGTAATTCCTATGTTGCAATTTCACCCATTTTCCCAGAGACAGAGACGCATGCTCTTGATTAGAGAGGCTTGATTATTGCAGAATATGTAGATGAGTTTACGTGCTTAACTCCACGTCAAATTTTCCGCCAAACATGCTATTATTGTGAAAATTTCTTCTTGGAATATTGTGAGATAAATCCTTAGATCTGTATACACTTTACACACGCAATTAGATACATAAATTCGTCTATTTGACTAAGCCCATCCACCTCGGGCATTATAATAATTGATTAGACATCTTATAAACTCTATAAAAGATATTTCTAGAAACCTAAAAATCCTCATGGAAATACGAGGGTGGATCAAATATAAACCGGAATTTTGATTCATTAAATTTATTTTCACAGTAAAAAAAAATTAGATTACATCTCATTTTTCTACATAATCTCCACTTTTATTAATACATTTTTTCGTAGGATATTTGTCCATGTGTCTGGCTGAAAGTCCCCTTTTTTGTTTTTGATTGAAGAAAGACATACGATAATGTTTCTACGAATACAGAACAAGAAAGTTGTGAATACACACATCATGATGATATAAAGATATCAACAGTTATCAAAGCTAACTACAACTATTTTTTAATTAATAGTAGAGATTTATGGTTATCTAGTATACATTTGAAAATACCATCATCTGTATTTCACAGAAACCACCAAAGCATACGCTTAAAATTATACCATCGAAGAAAACGAATGCTACAATTAAAAGACCCATATCACTGTCAAACAAAAAACTGTATTTTTTCCTTAAATCAGCAGATGTATGTACCCCTCATTAATATTAAACAAATAGCTGCAATTAATTTGGACATTAATTACTGGTTTATAAGGAATAGAAGTTCCTGTACGTACTATTTAAAGCATCAATTAAACTATAATAAATTATTGTGTATCACACACAGAATTTAGAGCCTTAGGTGACTATCAATTCTGAAAAATGTCGGCGGGTGTAAAATTGGTCCAATGTGAATATAATACATATTAATTAAATTTGAATTATGAAAACGGTGCTATTTAAAAAATATTTGAGAGTTTATTTTACGGTGTGTAGGTTCATGATTCATGAAATATAATCTGTTTATTTCATATTTCTCTTAAGCTATCCATGGTTAGGCGACACTTTGTAATCGTTTGGTTTTCAAAATTGAATCCAGTTTATTGTCACACCAAAAATAAGTTTTATAGAAAGCCAAAGTAGTTTCGATTAAAGTAGCTCCTTGAAATTGATTTGATTGACATTGAGAAGTAACTTTGGCATCAAAAATTGAAAGTTTTTCCTAATAAATACCTATTAGAAAAATAATATTCATAATTATTAAACTTTTCGTTAAGAAGAAAAAATACAACTCTTTAACTATTTGAACTGAAACAATATCATGAAACTAAAATCATAGAACATTATTTTTTAAAAAATAAATTATTAATTAATTGTTTTGAAAAAAACATTGATCTCATTTAGATGTTCCAAGAAATATATAGAAAACACTCTATATACTAGTATTTCGGCTTGTTAGGCTTTTTTCAATAGAGTAAATGTCTATTACTAAACATTTCCAAGCGCGTTTTCGTTATTTATTTGTTTACGAGCACCTATCTCCGATTGATCCCACCATCTGGTAAAGCCCGAGTTTTTATTACCTTTTGTAAGAAGAGCGAGAGTGTAAAATCTATCTGATCATTGGTAGTACAAGGATTTATAATTAAAGATTTTTTAATTTCTAATTGTTCTAACAGATCTAAGCGCTTTCCTTTCTTTTCACAATGCAGTACCTTTACATTTTTCTGATCTATAAAATAATTGTTTTCTATACAATGCGTCGAAAATCCTGCATTTTTTTCGTTATTTAATATGGATTTTTTATGTTCTTTTACTCTAGTTTCAATACTTCTACCGGTTTGACACACATACACGGCATTACAATCCGCGCAGTTAATTTGGTATACCCCCGATTGTTTTAATTTATTAATCCTTTCTTTATTGTTTATCAAAATCCTCCCAATAGTACGCTTGTTGACACTAATCGTTTTACACCCGTTTCGTTCTATTTTGCGAGCTATTTTTTCGCTATAACCTGGGACGTGATTAATGGTACCTTCTTTTTCCCGAATGTTTTAAAACTCCCGACGAATTAATTTCCTCCTTTTGTTTTTTAGCATGCTATCTATTAGTTTTTCTTTATATCCGTTGTTTCTTGCAATTTGTTTGATTGTACTTAATTCTTTTTCAAAATCTGCTTTTTCCAGCGGAAACATTAAAAGTTTATGTATTAAACTATGGAAAACCGACTTTTTTATTTGCCAGGACTGCTGCGAACTTGCTGGTATAATTGCGTCGGAAGTTGCTGGTTTTCTATAAACCGAGAATTTTAATTTATTTTCTACCTTTCTTATTGTTATATCCAAATAGTTTAATTGATTGTTTTCCTCCTTTTCCATTGTAAACTGAATATTATCGTTAAGCGAATTTAAAAAATTGAGAAAGCCGCTCAAATTTCTTTCAGTACCAGTCCAAATACAAAAAATGTCATCTACATAGCGAGCCCAAAAGTGAACATGTGATTTTAAATTATTGTCACTATTGAACAGTGTGTTTTCGAAATAGTTCATAGAAATTTCCGTTAGCAAAGGAGAAATAGGACGGGTTACCCATGGGTACATGGGTAACCCGTTTTTTTGTTTGTAATATTTTCCATTGAAATAAAAATAATTTTGTTTAATGCATAACTTTATTAATTCATATTTTTCTGTGCTTTTCAATTTTGACTGATTTATTAAATTGCATAGTACTGACGTTAATTCTGCGACTGGGATTGAGGTGAATAAACTTTGAGATCAATGTTTTTTTCAAAACAATTATTTTCACGATGTTTCATAAAGAACCATCCGCTTCGAGTATCCATTTTAATAAATTATTAATTTGTTTAAATTTTTCCTATATTTACTCTTGTATTTAGCATAACGGACATAAGAACAAGACTTAATGATAGAATATAAATCAGTCGTCTTTAAGGCATATAATAAAATCTATTCGTTTTCAAAATATAAGTGGTGTTCTTAAATGAGCGTAAACTTACAATATCATAAAAACAGAAACATAAAACTTGACTATATCTCATGTTTAGCTGTTAATATTACTAGAGACGAAAAGGCAATATTTTCAGAACATAGAACAGATATATACACATATAAAACCGTTGAAATAATTATTATTCATATCAATTATTTATATCAATATCCATTTTTGAGACTTTCAGATATTTATTAAACGATTCTTTGATTCTTTGAAAGCCATCAGGCAACATTTTCCCCTTTCACGCTGGTCAATGCAAATAGCACGCACTGTATATACCTAATCCCTTGATGACATGTGCCCACTTTTGTACGTTCGAACTTACGCATGTCAGGACTAATATTCTCACTCCTAATGGAGATACCTGTCGTGGTCCCATGCAGGAAAATGTTGACCGCTCTGTTATGTTGCAAAGAGGGAACATAAAGTCTCAATATCTTTTAAAGTGTGATAAATAAAATTAAATAATAAATAAAGTCTAAGTAACCACTTCAGTTACTTAGAAAAAACACGCTGTACAAGCAAATAATTTTACGATGATATCAGCTTATAGTATAATGGTTTGATTATCTAAATACCGAATCTCAACCTTTAATTATCGGAAACAAGGCTACTATGATTTTTTTTAAAAGGGTATGTTTTTCTTCAAATTTTTAGAAAAACCATAATAACTTGGCAACCCCGCATACAAGACCAGCAAGCGGGGCACCAATGTATAGGGAATTTTAACCTTAATCAAAATCTCGTATAAAATACAGGGTGTTCCATATAAAAAACAAATGTTGAATGCTGTAACCTCTCAACGGTGCACCCTGTATATCTAAAAATAATTTTGGATTTTAGAAAAAATGATAGAACAAGTCCTCTTTTCTATATTTAGCTCTATTTCCTTTATTTAAGGAGCTACTAAAGAATTCGTTCTTATTGACTCACACTGTATAATAATTATGGAGTTATCTGTACCAAACAATTTTCTCATTACGTCTACTTAACTATTTAGTGATAACGACGTGGTAATTTGCTATATCACGTCGCCTGCTCCTATCAGGCGACATGATCTAGCTGATTATGCCTCCATCATAGCCGTCGAGATCTTTGTTTTAGTCGAGCAGTCAATATGCAAAGAGAGTGACATTGTTCATCTAGTTCAGAGGGTTCATCTGGTAAGGTTTAAATCGTGTTTTATCATCAGTTCAATCAGTTATATAATCAGTTCAAAATCAGCTGCATGATTTGATTAAATTAAAAGGTAGAAATGAGATCCTAAGAAAATTGGTGACAGCGTGGATAACGATATTCCTCTGGATTCACATTTCAAGTTTCAAAGAAACAAAAAAATTGCAAGAAATTACAGCATATATCCCTTCAAGCTTCAATCTTGCTATTGAAAACGGCTACCTAGGTACATATATTTCAAATTGGATGTAGTAACATTGGAATCTTGGAAACCGTTAGTTATAGAGACTAGATTAAATTTTGATAAAGTTTTTGATAAAGGTAATTTGGTGACGAATAATATACCTCAAAAAAACCAATTAATTTTTGAAATCTTTGAAGAAAATTGAAATTTTAAAAATTTGTTTTTATATAACGTTCGTCTTTTCAGAACCATCATCAACTTCACTTTCTCTAATATGGTCCCATTTATATTTTTGTCATTTGACAGTATTTTTCCTTCCGAGTTCAATGATATATCATATAGTACAGTTTGATTACGTTTTGAATGTGGAAAACCATTATCAAACTCATCTGCGTCTGTATGTATTAACAAAAGGATGACGAAAAAGTTACAAAACATTAACAATAAATAACAATTAAATAACAAAAATAAAGAACAATTAACAAAAAATAAATTGAAAAATAATAATGAACAATTAATGGAACAGTAAACAAACTCTAGCATATGATAAATTATTGAATTCAAGGAAAAATGTTGTCGAGTGACGTGAAATATTAATGAAGTCGTATCAGAAAAATTAAACGTTACCTAAAAAACCAGTTTAGGCCATTCGATAGAGCGTAAAATGTTGCTACGAGAAAGTGTTCTTTTTATTTCGATAGCTCTTTAAACAATTAAGCCTGAAATTTTACAAAAACGAATTCATAGAATAATTTTTTTTTTCAAATATCTCGAAAACTGTTCATTTTTTCAAGGCATATTATTGGTCACCAAATTACGCAAATTTGCCTCAATTTAACTTAGTCTCTATCTCTGATTTCCTGATGCAATATTATGGGGTGTTTTCCTATTTTTTTTTTTTACATCAGCAATGGAAAGTAGTTGGAAAAAGAAGAGATACGTATTTCTGAAATTTTAATATTGGGTTCATTTAAGTCCATAAATAATTTTTTCATTGTGCGCGATATGTATGTGACGTCACTCAGCGAAAATTCAAAATTTGCGCCATTTTTTAGCGATTTCTAGGATATTTTCATTTGTGTGGTTGGTGTCACTGCGTGACAACTTTACTTTTGTTTATGTTTGAATTGTTTGGTTAGGGTAAACATGGTAAACATGAGACATTGTTTTTAGTTTATATTTTTACCTGTGAATTGTTGTCTCTGCCTGTGACTGATTACAAGGTAATTTTTGAATATATTTAATCGACTTTGCAGTAATACTGTTAAGTTAAGTACTAACCTTACATTTTTCATCCCTTTTATTTCTGAAAGGATCTATAGGATCTTTATCATGATCTGTAACCGGTAAATTGTCGGACTTAGCCTCTACAAAACCTTGCTCCATGTTTAAGAAAAGTTTACTTCACAAGAAAACAACAATACAACACGTCAAGCCAAACACAAACAGGAAATTTCAAATGTCAATTATCGAAATGTCGACTGTCGTTTGTCGTCGTTGCAAACCGAATCTAGCCACATATTATCAGTGTGACCTCTTTATAGATACATATTCCCTAGTTTTCGCTTAGTGATGTCACGAATACAGAATAAAATTTCAAAATTGAATTAAAAATTTTCTACCGATTCAATCTTAATAATTTTTATCCTAATAAATATAAAAAAAATAGATTTTATAAAAATACAGGTTTCCACTTTCATTTCGATTGAAGGAAAATACCTCATTGCATCCTATTTGAAACACTGTATATTTTAAGATTCATTTTGATGGTAGACAAATACATACAGAGTGAGTTTTATGTATGGAACGCCTCAATTATCTCGGAAACGGCTTGCCCGATTTTTATGAATTTTGGTTTATAAGGGTTTTGTAATATGGCCGATATTATTGTGGCATTTACATTGTTGTCAGATCTTTCGTTTTTCCGGAAATATACTGAAATTCGTTATTTCAAATGGATCACCCTATATATTTTTTTGTTTTTGAAATCTCTAAGAAATTTAGAATATTTTTCATGTAATGTTCCCTATACCTAATTGCCATAATTTCGGAGTTACAGCTACATTTGCAATATCTCCGCCGAAGTTAAAATATTACATCAGGGCGGCTATGTCTGCGACAAAAACAATTTTGACGTTTTAATAAACTATTATTGTTTGTGTTTATTGAAACTTACAATGGACCGTTTATCTGAGAAAGAACGAATTGAGATTTTAATGATATTAGGATATGGTGATGTGCGTAGAAGTCAACAGGAAACGTGTAATATCTTTAATAATTTATATCCTAATAGAAATCCCATAACAAGATCTACTGTGAGTAAGTTGTTAAAAAAGTTTAACCAAACTGGAGCCATAAAAGATTTACCGAAATCAGGGCGTATAAAAACTGCAACAACTGAAGACAAATCTTTAGATGTTTGTGTTATGTTAGAAGAAGATCCACACTTGAGTACTAGACAAATATCCAGGGAAGTTGATATTTCTCAAACATCCATAATGAAAATTTTACATGCCAATAAATTCCATCCTTACAAAGTAAGATTGGTTCAAGAGTTGTCAGATGATGATTTCGATAGACGTGAAAAGTTTGTCGACACAATGATGGAAAAATGTTACGATCAAAATAATCCAAATTTTTTAAATAATGTTAAGTTTTCCGATGAGGCCACTTTTCGTATTGATGGAAACGTAAATCGGCATAATTGCAGATACTGGTCACGTAACAATCCTCGTTGGATGAGAGAATCCCACACCCAATTTCCACAAAAGATTAATGTATGGGCTGGAATAATAGGCGACAAAATAATTGGTCCTTTTTTCATTGAAGGAAACTTAAATGGTCCGGCGTATTTAAATTTATTACAGAATAATATTATACCTGAGTTGGCTCGGTTATTTCCAAATCTAAGTAAGTATTCTCAATTGCCTGTTAATTTAAAAATTTTATTATTTGAAACTTTCAGACAATAACAATGTCCCAAATAACAATATTTGGGTGCAACAAGATGGAGCTCCACCTCACTATGCGCGTGACGTGAGGCAATACCTAAACGATGTGTTTCCCAGAAGATGGATTGGAAGGCGTGGTTTTATCGAATGGCCCCCGCGATCACCCGACATGAATCCTTTAGACTATTTCCTGTGGGGTCACTTAAAAAATATTGTTTATAAAACCAAACCTGCCAATATTCAGGAATTAAAAGATAGGATTACCACAGAGATAAGAAGAATTGAGCAGTCAGGAATGTTACAAAATGTACTGCAAAGTTTTAAACATCGCATGGCTTCTTGTATGGAAGTAAACGGACAACATTTTGAGCATCAGCTGTAACCGCCTTTACTTTATGTTTTCAAAAGATCCTATGGGATTTCTATTAGGATATAAATTATTAAAGATATTACACGTTTCCTGTTGACTTCTACGCACATCACCATATCCGAATATCATTAAAATCTCAATTCGTTTTTTCTCAGATAAACGGTCCATTGTAACTTTCAATAAACACCAACAATAATAGTTTATTAAAACGTCAAAATTGTTTTTGTCGCAGACATAGCCGCCCTGATGTAATATTTTAACTTCGGCGGAGATATTGCAAATGTAGCTGTAACTCCGAAATTATGGCAATTAGGTATAGGGAACATTACATGAAAAATATTCTAAATTTCTTAGAGATTTCAAAAACAAAAAAATATATAGGGTGATCCATTTGAAATAACAAATTTCAGTATATTTCCGGAAAAACGAAAGATCTGACAACAATGTAAATGCCACAATAATATCGGCCATATTACAAAACCCTTATAAACCAAAATTCATAAAAATCGGGCAAGCCGTTTCCGAGATAATTGAGGCGTTCCATACATAAAACTCACTCTGTATAAATGTGACACATATAGAAAACACAGACCCACGTTTGCATACATTTTTACCTTTATCCTTTATATATATTATTCCCTTATACTGTCTAGTTTGGATATGTCAAGAAAATTTTTAAAATAATGAGTATAGCAAGTGTCATACATAAAGCTCAAAAGAATTCCCCCACGGGCGACAGTTTCTGTTTATTTCTTAAAGCTGTATATGTTTCTGCATGACATCTTTGATCCTTTGTAGCTGAAATGCATGGATTATTTGTGCATGTTTCATGCATTAATATACAGGATGACACCAATTCGGTGACTGTATTCTTACAATATACATTGAAAGTGATATTTAACTGAAAGAATATACAAGTTTCAGCGTGAGCGCAGGCGAGGGCTGAAAATTTGCAGGTTCAGTGGCCAAAATATAATAGATGACCTTGAATGATTTAAATATTTCTTGATTTCTTTCTATTAATTAATTACAATATGTAGAGTGTCCCGAAATTAGTGTTCAATATTTTACCAGTGTCTATGGTTAAAAAGGAAACTTTTTCTTCATATAAAACATGAATTGAAAAATGCTTCCTTAAAATTTCCAAATCGATTGTATATCAAAACGAAGCATTTTATCGATTTTAAACTAGAGAACCTTTTTTACGTAGAAAAGTCTAAAATTTCATATTTTAATGACAAAACCAGGGAGAAATTTCATACAAAATAGTTACATACATCTCGTGTTATCGCATGTAAATAATTAAAGCGATTTTGCTGGAAAACGTTGCGTCTTATCGATAGGAACCCGGTGTACCTTTTTTAGTAAAAAAATTGAAATTTCATATTTCCTAATCAAAAGTTGAAAAGGCCAAAGCACAAAAAAGTTGGGGTTATATTTACCTCACTCCCCCCCATTCTATGGTTAAAAAGGGGACACTGGTAAAATATTACATGCTAACTTCGGGATACCCTGTATATCTGCAGTTTTCTTGGGATCGAGCGGAAAAATTTCTTGAAAAAAGATTTCTTACGTGAATGTTATATCAAAAAAATAACTTACCTTAGTGATACAATTATTGGATGTATCACTAGGGTAAGTTATTTTTTTGGTGAAACATTAACGTAAGAAATCTTTTTTTTAGGACCTCTAGCTCCACCAGAAATACTGTAATTGAAATGATTGTCAATTTGAATACCATAAACTAAAAATAATAATTATTTATAAGTTGTTTATAACTTGTAAAAGGTATTCCGTCACTAATTATATCCATGAATATACCATAATGAGTAAGTCTAGGTTTCCTTTTCTTTCAGCCGAAAATCATTTCATATCATACGTTTTGGGACTAAGATTGTATAAACTTTCCCCCAGGCGATTAACCTAAAGACTTTCTATTTTTTTTAAATAAATTAAAAACTTTAATTTCCAACTTACCTGGAGACATAAACATTTTTAATATTTGGATTAACTTACCTACTAACGTTACATGATAATTTTGCTAGAAATTAGCAGTATACCCGATAAACAAGTATTTATGAAGCATTATTGCGGTTATGGTAGTGTTATTTTGTAAATTGAATGAATTAATTAATCGATATATCGAAATTTAAACAAAATAGGTTAAAAAACTGATTGTTGGAATAATTTGCTGGAATAAAAAGTGCAGTGCTACAAGTAATTGATTTTGTTTTGATATTCTAGATTTGGAGATAGAGACTGGAGTTCCTCACATATGGTTCTATCTACAGGGTGATTCTTAACCTATACGCATAAACTTGGGAAATTATAACCGAGGACAAATAATGACTAATAATGAAAAAAAAAATGCAGGAAAACATTTTCAGTTCCGGAAATGACAATTTATTTCAAATGAAAATAAAAGAACGTGAATATCATAAAATTGAAAATGCATTTTATTAATCATAGTAACTGTTCGAAGTTATTTCCTTGATTTTCAGTACACAGTTGAGCTCGCCGAATCCATGAATCCCCACACCCACCGCCCAGTTGAATCGCCACAGCGGCAGCATGTATGCGATTTCGCAACTCTTCTTCTGTGTTAACTTCGGTAACATACACCATACTTTTTATGTGACTCCAAAAATTAAAGTCAAGTGGATTAAGATCGGGCGATCGAGAGATCGTCAATCAATTGGACCACCTCAGCCTATCCATCATTCGGGAAACACAAGATCCAAATGTTGTCGCTCTAGTCGTGCAAAATGTGGTGGAGCACCATCGCGAAGAAACCACATATGCCGTCTAACGTTGAGATTAACTTTTTCGAGGAGTACCTATAAACTATTAAGTAAAAATTGTAAATAAAGAGAACCAGTTAAACGATTTTCCAGAATGAAAGGGCCAATAAGTACTCCGTTCACAATTCCAGCCCACAAATTTACTGAAAATCGTTGTTGAAAGTGTGTTCGCCGAGTGACATCCGGATTTCCAATGCCCAATAATGCGTGTTGTGGAAATTGTGAATGGCATTACGTGTGAAAATTGCCTCATCCGTAACTAAAATGTTCATGGTAACGTTTGTGTTTAACTGCTGCTGATGTAACAACCACTCGTAAAAATTCACTGGAAGCGGAGGATCCCTTGGAAGCAAGGTTTGTACCCGCTGCACATAAAATGGGTAGAGTAAGTCGTGCTTTAACGTTCACCAAACTGTGGATTGTGATATTCCAAATTACGCTGCAATTGTTCTAGTGTTTATGCCAGGCTGTTCCTCAACGACATTTAAAATCTTTTCCTCGAGATTCACAATTTGCCTAGGTCTAATGGTTCCTCCATGTTGCCCAGGCTTATTGCCAGTTTCTCTACCCCGCTAAACCACACGTAAAAAGGCTTCACGTTTAGGATGGTATTTTTGGGAAAACCTTTGGACATAAAGATGAGCTGCAGCCACTAAATTTAGATGTGATTCCCCGTATACCAGTATCATGTCCATAATATCTTCGTTTGAGAAATTATGCGACATACTTTTATTATAATCGCGTGAAAATAAACTTGAATACGACCACAACTGATAACAAAGTACTGCTAGAAATACCAAACATATCGTCCTGACTTGTTCTTAGGGTTTGTAAACAAAACATTTCATTCAAATTATTTCTGAAACTAAAAATGTTTTACATTTTTTTTATTCATTATTAATAATTAATAATTATTTGTCCTCAGCTATAATGCAGTTTATGCGTATAGAATATGAATCACCCCGTATATCTAGCCGTTTAGGAAGTGTCAAAGTATTCTATTTCTATTTAGAAATGTGAACATACATAAGAGTTTCATCTTTTCTCAATATGGGTGTTAAACGATGTCGCAGTGAAATTCGAAATGAATATGTTAAATCATCCGCATATTCCTGTAACTTTTACTAAATTTATAGTCCCAGTAGTAGCGAAAATAGAGAACGATGTAGCTTAATATATTTATCTTAATCACAATGCATTTACCATTGACAACTTCATTTAAAGTCACTGAAAGGGAAGAATAGTGCATTAATGTCCATGCAGTCCATAAAATAGTCGTCTTAGAGAGAGTATATTAACACCTTTTAAAGGTATTTAGAAACCATAAATGGCTATTATGTGCCGATTTGTAAGCTGTTTAATCAAGTGAAATTAACATAATATGTTTTCTTTGAGATTCTTCAACGCGCTATATCAATAGTAGAAACTCGTGAGTGGTAAATAATAGCTGTAGTAAAAGTAAAATAGAAAAATGGTCATTGATACGACTTATTCGCATTGAAAGAGAGATTTGTGATGTTTCTGGTTTCTTTCATAAAATATTCATTAAAGTGTGAGAACATTTAAAGGTGGAAGAAGATTAGAGCATACAAGGTATGTTAGTCTAATACTTATAAAAATTAGAGCGACATGAAGTCTGATAAAAATTAACTGCATAGACAAAAGCGTATGCCCTATCATCACGTGAGTGTTAGTTAATACTAAACAACAGACATCTTTTTCGATTCATTAGATCTTCTGAGTGCTATACAGGTCTTAGAGCAAAGATAACTCATTGAAAGATGGCGACACACTACACTACAGTTGTGGAAGATACTGTAATAAAGCAGTTCATCCACGTTGGTCTTCAACCTAGATGGCGTGACTTATGTCTCACGCTTATAGTGCACAACTGTAGTGTACATATATGCCATCTTCCAGTTTCAATAGGTTCGCTCTGCAACAGCCCCCATCAAGATCGGCTCCCATCAGGATTTTTTCTGATTGCGCTCTAGGGAGCCACTACTGCTCCGATGACTGCGCCACTACTGTAGATGTGTGTATTTTTAAAATGGCGCGGGAAACCACACCAAGTGTCGCGAAAGTAGTGCTGATGTCATTTATACGGAACCCCAAATGAAAATATCTTCAATTTGGACGGTTTGGTGGAAAACATGGACAGTTTGACAGTATGTAAAGTTGTATATTAAACAGAGAAAAAGAACGGTGCATGGATTAATCCAGGTATGGATATCTATAGGTGGAAGACGAGACACTGGTGACAGAGGTCAAAGGTGTGGCCACAGAGGAGTCTGTGGGTGTGGCTCTCAGTTGCGTTCTCCAAATAAATAGCGAGTTAGAAGTATTTTTCCAGTCTTATTGTTATTTATCTTTATTTAATTACCATGTACAAATATCTTATGTCTTTGTTTCCAAATTGAATATATTTTTATTTGGGGACCTGTATACAATATTTGAAATACTAACGTTAGTAAGGACTGTTCTTCCTCTTTAGCATGATTATATATTGGTTAGGCTGATTTGCGATTTGAGATTATAAACGATCTGTCGGAGCAGCTAAGGTCGGTACTGACTTGTGCAAATTTGCGCGCACGACCGCTGTGCGCGCAAATTTATTCAGATGCGTACGGAAGGAGTACGCATGCGCGTAAATTCTAACACGCACGAACACACTCCGTCGCTTGTCGGTCTCTGATAACATCAAAGAGATTTACGCGTATAATTTGCTCAGTCTGGACGAGGTTCTTAATAAAATTGGATGTGCGCTGTACTAGTGAGATTTTAAACAAATATTGCATACTTGAATAGGAATCTCCGGTCGCTAAAAAACGTAGAATTAAAGCTAATAGTTTAGAAACACATTTTCTAAATTTGGTATCCATCTTACCGACTTTCGGACCAATAGCGTTGACCAAAAACTCGAAATCCTCATATGACATCCGGATGAAATTATTGAAATGGCCACTGTTTTCTTCCAACTTTATCTCAGCTAATAAATTGGTACCACCATATAACTCCCGGTTTCGATATAACTGTAATGCACTATGGCTTCTTTCTTTTTTCATTCTTTTTATTAATTATACTGTGCATTACAATAAACGCTGCACTTGCAATAGTAACTATATTTCTTTGTGATGATATCTTGACGACACAGACTCAACTGACGGAACGGAAACATTGAAACCCAAATTGTCCCAAAATAATCATTTACGCGAACGAAAATGTGTGCTCACAAATCGTTCGTGCATGCAAGCTATTCGTACGTGCCAAATGCTCAAATCAGTACGGACCTGAGATCTGTGCAAAAACTATTCGTTGTGGTAAAATGAAAAACATTTAAATTCAAATCGTGAAAGAAATTATATTACGGAATATGCTACCATAATTATGATAGATAAGCTTGTTATATAGTTAGCAATTTATATAAATTTTAAATATTTTTTCAAATCCCATGACTGGTATTTTCGGTATTTATGATAGTAATAGCCTAATCTATTACAGCACAGAATATATTCTGATGCGAGGAAAAACCGTTGTTTCCATATATTTAATTCCAAATTCAATAAATCATCGGATTTACTTCCCGCAAATGTTTATATTGAGGATTTTCAAAATTAATTAACTCAATTTACATGCAAATTTGATTATACGGCTTTGATCTGTATATATTTTAAATAGCTTTAATAAAATGTTTGTAATTTTTGGGTTGCATTGTGTAGTATATATAAATACCACAAAGGCAAATTTTTTTTTAAACTAATTCCCTGAGTAGGTTTCTATATAAATTTTGTATAAAAATAATTGTTGAAAAATAAGTTCTTTGAGCAATAAGGCCAAAAATAAAAATATTATGCATGAAGAGGGGAAATCCTTTAATTCAAAGCTTTTATACATTTTTTGAGGGTGGTAATAGCAGGGAAGTGTTATATAGTGCTATGATATATAAAAAAAAACAATGATTGAGAGAAAACTTGTATCACAGTTCAATGTGATATATATTACCGTCTCCGAGATTTCTAAAAAAATATTTTTCTATTCATATACCTACGTGAAAATGGGAATTTTCATATTGCCCACTTTATACGAAAATTACAGTGTTTTAATCTAGAAATAAAAATATTTTCACCACCAGAGACATGATAATGTCAAATTTATGAGTTTTTTTATTAAAACAGAAAACTAATTAAATTGCATGAACATTCCTGTGAATAATTAACTCAATTTCAATGGATCATAATATAAAAAAAATAAATAAAAAATTAAATAAAACATTTCACTTGACAAAATCGTTTTCTATGTGAATGCAACAATAAAGAAAACGCTCTTTGGAAAGACTACATGTGTTGGCTATGGAAGCAACCAAACAGACAATTAATAAAATAATTAATACATTTTTTTAAGGAAAACTTTACAAGTTATCTTTGATACTACACTTTCAATCTTAATTTTGAATACGTCTGGTTTCCTGTTTTTATTATTTTACAGGTGGTGTAAACCCAAAAGAAACTACAATGAAATAATTAATATTTCGAGTGTGTTTATACGAAAGCATAGAAAGGACATCGTGTGAAATAATTTTATAATTGCCAGTTTACAACTGACAATGATCTATAATTATTGACAGTTTAACCTGGCAATTATACATAATTGCCAGTTTATGCACACAATTGCCAGTTTAAACTGTCAATTATACTAAATTGCGAGATCAAACTGACACTTATCTATCATTGACAGTTTAAAATGGCAATTATAAAAGGACATAGTGTGTAATAATTTTATAACTGCCAGTTTAAACTGTCAATTATAGATAATTGTCAGTTTGATCTGGAAATTATGTACAATTGACAGTTTAAACTGGCAATTATGTATAATTGACAGTTTAAACTGTCAATTATAAATGACACATTCACATGATGCAAGGATTTTTAACTTATATAGTCAGTTTTAGTGAGTTTGAACCTCAATATAGTCCGTTTTAGTGACGTCACTACGAGACCCGGATACTCTTTCTCTCTCTGTATTGTACGATTTCTTATCTATGACGGGTTGACAAATCACTGTCACTATCTAACTCATATATTTTGTATATCAATCCGATGACGTAGCCGCAAGACCCAATCACGTGACACGGCTTATAAATTCTATGGATCGAGCAATCCTATATAAGTTAAAAATCCTTGCACATGATGTCCTTTTTACCCTTTCGTATGTTTAGAATCCTACTATTATAAGTATTTATAGTAATATTAGTAGGATATTCTATAATATATAGTAATAATAGTATATAAATTATAATTCTATAGTAAAATAGAGAATATATTTTCAAATATTTATATGACTAGATTATCTATTCGAGATGAAATACTTCAGAAGGATGGAAACATATTATCCAAACATGCTTTACCTAAGCATAATTCAATATCTAAGTACTTTCTATACAGGGCGCCCTATTTCTTGACCCGTTGCATGGGTAACTTTTTTATTAGTAGAGATACAAAAACGCTTAAATGAGCGAATTAGTGCAGTTTCGTATTAGTAATTCTACGGTAAGGCGAAAAATTATATACGGGGGAAGGTTGAAAAGTTATTGACAAAAAACGAGAAATCTAACTTTTCTATTATCCCTCGTAGCTCGTTCATTTGAAGAGTTAGAGAAAAATGCTTCACATGTTTTTTGCAGTATTTTTCATGTAAAATGACATGCACTTGCTACTTTTTATATATCTCTTAAAATGGTTGAGAATCACAGTAAAATATATTTTTTTTAAATGTAATATATAGGTGGCTGTGACATTAACCGAAAGTCCCCTTTTTTCTCTTTCAGATGATATAACATAGTCCATATTTTATCCTTACAAAAGTAATAATAATCGTTGTTTTTAAAGAAAGTTTATTGTCACATCAAGAATGCTATGGATTATGGAACAAAAGAATGTTTTGAGAACAGAAATTATTAATTAATTAATTATATTGAAGTAAATGTTCGAAATGACCACCATCCTGTTGGATACATAGTAAGCAACGTTTCTGGATACTTCTTAAAACATTATTTATTGTATGTCCATGTATGCTTCTAATTGCATCTTGAATCCTGACTTTTAGATCCTCTATATCTAGAGGAGCTGTCACATAAACTTTATCTTTCAATAACCCCCAAAGAAAGAAATCTAAGGGGGTCAAATCAGGTGTTCGCGCTGGCCAGTCGATATCCATTCTATTTCCTATAACATTATCAAACTGTTCATGTAAATATTGTTTTACCTCGCGGGAATTATGCGCAGGTGCTCCATCGTGTTGGAAGTATTTAAGATTTCTAAAAATATGAAGTGGTAATTCATTTAAATATTCCTCTGTTAGAGTATTCCTTAGAAAATGAAGGTAATTATTCGCATTCAAATTATCTTCGTAAAAATATGGGCCAATAATTTTGCCACAAAAAATTCCACACCACACATTTATCCCAAATTGACGTTGATTTCTTCTTTCAGAAACAAGATGTGGATTTTCTCGGCACCACATTATGTTATTATGGCGGTTAAAAATACCATTGTTGGTAAATCTACTTTCATCACTGAATAAAATCTTTTTCCAGAAGTCTAGATCCTCTTCGCATTTTGAAATGTACCATCGACAAAATGTCATCCTTCTTTGATTATCAGCTGGATATAAAGTATTGCATATGGAATAATGATAAGGCTTTAAATTGTTACCTTTTAAAATAGCTCTTACAGTTTCCTTGGAAGTGTTGCAGTGATGTGCAATTCCTGCAGTTGAAGAATCAGGTTTAAAATTTACATAAGCCAAAACATTTATTTCAGTGTCTTCATTGAAGTTTCTTTCATCCTTGGGCTTTGAAAAAGAACCGTATAATCGTATATTATTTTCCAGCTGTCTAAATATTCTATGATGGGGTTGTCTTCGTTCCATGTAAGTTTCAAAATAAAGATTCGCTGCAGCTTGTGCATCTCGATTTTGGTTATAATAACAAAATAGCATATCATTTTTCTCTTCGTTGGTGTACATATTTGCAACACTATTATTTTGTATGCAGTATTAATAATAAACAATAAACTACTTAACAAAAACTAAAAATATCACTTATGATCTGTCAATAATTAAATGCCAACTAGACGTTTTTAAAAATATCAGGAATCTTATTTTTTGTTTTATTTCCATAGCATTCTTGATGTGACAATAAACTTTCTTTAAAAACAACGATTATTATTACTTTTGTAAGGATAAAATATGGACTATTTTATATCATCTGAAAGAGAAAAAAGGGGACTTTCGGTTAATGTCACAGCCACCTATCCATTACATTTAAAAAAAATATATTTTACTGTGATTCTCAACCATTTTAAGAGATATATAAAAAGTAGCAAGTGCATGTCATTTTACATGAAAAATACTGCAAAAAACATGTGAAGCATTTTTCTCTAACTCTTCAAATGAACGAGCTACGAGGGATAATAGAAAAGTTGGATTTTTCGTTTTTTGTCAATAACTTTTCAACCTTCCCCCGTATATAATTTTTCGCCTTACCGTAGAATTACTAATACGAAACTGCACTAATTTGCTCATTTAAGCGTTTTTGTATCTCTACTAATAAAAAAGTTACCCATGCAACGGGTCAAGAAATAGGGCGCCCGTATATCTAACAAATTATATTTTAATAATATTAAAAATTAGAAATTCCACTAAATTACGGCATTTATTTGTCGCTCACACTCATATTTGTTTGGCACCCTATTTTTGCTGTTCATTCTGAATCGTTTAGTAAGTTAACATCACTACTTTTTATATAGAGTCCCTTCTTGTTTTACAGACGTTTTGGTTTGGTTAATATATACCTAACCTACCCCTTATATACCCGTCAAGACGTATTAAAAAAATGTTTGTCAGCAGCACATATTTTGCACCTGTGTTGACCCAAATACAAGCTCAAATTCCCATGACGGGCCCAGGTATTTCCCTTTATGTCCAACAATAAAATATACTGTGAAATGTAATCTAACACTTTAGAAGATGAAGTCGTGTGATTTTTCACCCTTGCACACCAGTTGTGAAAGAGATATGAGGGCTGCCTTCCAAAAAACTTCACGTACAGGGAATATAGATGAACAGGTAGCACCAAAGAGTGTTAACGATGTTGCGATAAGGATATTTCCCGCTGTGTTAGAGACGTAGTGAAAGATTTAATAATTTTAGATACAAAAAGCGGGAAACACGGGTCCGATTCTGATGATATAAAACACTTTTTATGAATAGCAGATTGCGTTCGTATCTTTATAGATTTTTCTGCCTGTAGTTGTTTGTCTTCAATCATTGATTGAGTTATACCGGGGGTGGTTTAAGTTCGTGTATTTTCAACGTTTTCCGAAAACCAATCAAATACCAGGTGGGTCCAAGTAGATGACCTATTAGGTTATTTCAGAGACGACTTCGATTTAAATTTTGAAATTTGGCACTCTGGGGTTTTTGAATGTCTCTTAGAATAAAATAATGGCGTAGCTATAGCTCTTTTGGTTATACCGGAAATTGACATCAACTTTGTTATTATAAATGGAACATTTTGTATATTATTGAATTTTTGGATTTTACATTTAATTTTAGTGTCATTTAGTATCAAGTTGCATTTAACCTTTTTCGAGAAATTTAATACTAAAAAAAAAAAAAAAAATAAAATCAGTACATTTTTTATAGTAAGAAACATAATATTCATAGATACGATAAAGAGCGATAATATTCATAGAGAAGAGAGTGCAATCCATATTTCGTAATAATTGGCGATTCAAATTACCGATGAGGGCGCTGCAAATTGTAAACAAATATGAAGGAAGACGAGTAAAAATTTCATATCACATCATCTAGCAATTTAGCATTCAACTACCATAAATATAGTGACTTCATGTGCTAGTTAAGGTGAAATAAAGGATAAAAAGAATGGTAAAAGCAGTCAAACGTCCCATAAGTGCTTCGTTGCTAATTATATGAATTTTTTGGGTTGAAAAAGGTACCCTTGTTTTTGTTTACTTACATTTTGGACTAAAATAAGTATGATAAACTGTATGGTGATCTTGTTTTTTGTTAAATAATGTTTAAATTAAAATATATTCTGCTTTTATAAGACTAATAATAGAAAAGTATAGATAAACTGCAACAAAGTGGTTATGTTGAATAAATAAACGTGTTCCCTGTTATTAAATTGTTACATGCCTTTTGCAGAAATGAATGAGAAACGGTTTCTTATACTAGGGCCAAACTTCTACCTATCTTCTATCTTAAACACTTCTATTGACACATTTTGTGGAATGACACCTATAACCACGGCTGTTTGTGTTGTGCTGATTTCTTTTGAATGCCATTTTAAAATGTAAAAACAAAGATGTACAAATACTAACCACGTCGTTTTTAACTTTGTAATACCAAAAAATCAGAAGAACCACTAAATTATTACGTTAAACAAACCCAAATACGAGTTATTTATCATTATATCAGCAATAAGTCTCCAAAAATTACCTTTTAAGTAGGTTCAAATATTTCCATGTAGAGGGCACATTCATTTTTGGAATCGACAATACCTTCAAGGTTGCTGAGTATCGTACAGGGTGGTGAAAACGTAATATTGAGTTAGGTCGACTGCAAGCCATGAAAACTTGATATTTTAAATGGGACACCCCGTATATTTTTATAAATTTCATCAGCATACTTTGAAGAGTATGAAATAGTATGGTTCCTTATTATAAAGTGGATACTGGAAGCGGATGGTTCTTTATGAAACGTCGTGAAAATAATTGTTAAAAAAAAACAGTTGCCATTTAGATGTTTCAAAAAATATATAGAAAACACTCTATATACTAGTATTTCGGCTTGTTACGCCTTTCTCAATAGAGTAAATGTCTATTATCGAGTAATAGACATTTACTCTATTGAGAAAGGCCCATCAATCCTCAAATTAATTAATGAGACATTAACTACTGTAATGATAAGGATAATATTTCTAAAAGGGCATATACTTTTTCTGAATTTACTAGGTTTAAACAATGCAGTAAAGTATTGAACTTGCATTTTTGATTTAGTTTTAAACAGACTGCGACTCCCTGTCAATTTTGTAAAATAATGTACTTTTGTTTTAGGTACTACGAAATTCGTAATAAAATTTAATAACCAACTCAATCGATATGACATAGTTAAGGACCTTCATGTCACATTTGATAGCAAACTAACTTTCGTTGATCACATAAATGATATTGTTGCTAATGCGAATAAGAATTTAGGAATTTATAATAAGGAATTTCAAGGTCTTCATTAACAAAGATACTCCAGTTTTACTTTTCAACTCATTTGTCAGGTCAAAATTAGAGTATGTATCGGTCATTTTGAATCCTTGATACCTACTTTATATATATATTGGAAAATCCAGAGTTTTCTGTAAGTATTTTTGATGGTTAAAAAAATTTAAAATTAAATTAAAAAAAAATAGGTTTACATAAAATGTTAACTGAATTTAAATTAGTTCGATTGGTCAGATTTCCTTAGTAATTTTCAAATAACTACCTGTAGTTCTCGTGCTTAATTTATTTTATTTGAACACACAAACTAATGATTAAAAATTGTACCTATTTTATATGCACAATGTGTGCAAATTATAAGGATATTGAGAAGGAAACCGATTTATTTTATAGTAGTTTTTTTAGTTAGTTTAGTTTACTCTTTCTTTGTTGCATTCTGTTTTATGATTTTACCAATTCCTTTGGTATTACAGATATCTATCCATACCATATCCATATCCAAAGTAATATATTATTTTTTGAAAATTGCGTGCCGATGCTGTTGGTTAAGTCACTTCAGTGAAATTTATTGGATTACAAAATTGAGCTATATGTGCAAAGTAATATGTTTACTTCAATTTGGACTTTATATTCCATTAGAATATAGAATATTCCATTAGAATATGTTTCGTAGATGCCCTGTATTTTTCAGATGTATTTATAATCACATCTGCCATGAAGGATATTTTGGTGTGAGCAATTTTTTTAAATAAGTGTGAATAAATGATATTTATATAATAATGTACTGGTTAAAACATTATTTGTTGCAAGAATATGATGTCAGATGAAATTGGTATCGAGTAGTAGCACAGCAGCAGTTTAAAAAAAAATACAGAATGTTTCTCACATTAAAATAATAAATATTAATAAGATTATATAATAAAAAACGTTCAAACGTGGGAATAATAACAAACGTCTAGCTTTCCTACAATGAAATATATCTGCCGCTTGAAACAAAAGCAGACCGAATCGAATAAAATAAAAATTTCATCCACACGACAAATTTACAAAGACCTAGATGTTAATCATGAATGCCTCGCAAAACGGAATTCACAGAACCCGAAACAATAAAATTAACATAAATATTCCCGTCCAAAGACGTACCAATCCTGGTTTATAATCGATATTATTATTTCATCAAGATATTATGCCCGTGCTTCACTATAACTCATTTTTATTGTCAGCGATTATGGCCCATTGTATTTCGAGACGGGCATCTCCTTCAAACTCTGCGAGGAGTAAAAAAGGGTGGAAAATATATTGTGATGCAATATGAAAGTCGAAGAGAAATAAACCAACGATATAACTATGACAAATTGCACTTCTGCTATGAGCGCTATTGCGTTTCGACGTGATCTATGAAGTTGGCAATAATTGTATTTATGGAGAATATCTTCGTATTTGTCAAAGGAATTGTGAAAAATGGCAAACGGTGACTCAGCTGCATCATACAGGGTGATTAATTGAAACCGTGCGTTACAAATAATAGTATTTCTGATTGTTTATACAGTGATTTCGAAAAGTAACGAATAAATTCATTATTTTAGAAATTGAGAAGTTTTCGAAAAAAGCCCCTCACACGTCGATTTTGTTTTTTAAAAAGACACTTTTTGACATATGACCCATATTTGTGACGTCATTGTTATTAGAGATATGACGTCACCGACAATTTTTTTAAATAGCAACCCCCAATTTTGACCACGCCATTTGAAAGAGCGTATCATTCTACATACGCATCATGAAAAATCATGGTTGCCTGACAGTAGCCTTATCGACCAAGAATGTGTTTTATTGCTGTCAGATAAAAACTTGAAATCGTACTTTATTAAATAGTTGTTCTGTTTTTTGAACTATTTCTTTAGTTCTTATCTTTTGTTTGGCAAAAGCACTGCGTTTGAAGTGTTTATTGAGTAGTAACTTTGTCATTTTATAAAAAAAAATGGTTAAATTAACTGAACGAGAACGAATTGAAATTCTTTGCATGATCGGATTTGGAGACAGGATGCGCACCCAAAGAGAAGTAGTTGAATTGTTCAATGAAACTCATCCTGATCGACATCCTATTAGCCAAAGCATGGTAAGCAATATTGAGTCTAAATACCGTAACTTTGGACATGTTAGTGATGTTCGTAAATCTGGTCGACCGTCAAAATCAATAGATGATGAGGTTAATGTTTTGTTGGCAATACAAGATAATCATCACTCAACACTTAACCAATTGGCTTCTGATTTAAATATGGCAGCGTCCACAGTTCACAAAATTATCAAAAAAGCAAAGTATCATCCTTATAAGGTATACCTTCTTCATGAGCTATCTGAAGACGACTTTGATCGGCGAAATCAATTCTGGGAGCAAATGCAAGAGCTATGGAATAATGATAATAATTTCGTAAAAAACATAATTTTTTCTGACGAGGCTACGTTTGTTTTGAACGGCCATGTCAATAGGCAGAACTGCCGTTATTGGGCTACCGAGAATCCCAGATGGATGATAGAGTATCACACTCAAAGTCCCCAGAAAGTAAATGTGTGGTGCGGCATTTTAGTCGACGGAAGAATTCTAGGTCTATTTCTTTGACGTCAACCTAACTGGTGCAAGCTATTTGGATTTTCTTCGAGACGACCTCATTTCTGCACTAATAACTTTATATCCAGATATAGAAGGACGTGATCTTCCAAGAAATGACATGTTCTTTCAACAAGATGGTGCACCTCCCCATTATGCACCTGTCCGTGTTTATTTAGATGAGCTGTTCCCGAATCGTTGGATAGGGAGAAGGGGGCCGATTGAGTGGCCAGCCAGATCGCCTGATTTGACACCTCTAGATTATTTCTTGTGGGGATACCTAAAAAGCAAAGTATACTTTACTAGACCGGTTAATTTAGAAGATTTAAAAGCAAGAATTCGTCACGAGATACATCGTATACCTTCTGAAGTTATGGATAATGTCCAAAAAGGATTTATTAATCGTCTTGGCTACTGTCGGGCAGCCAACGGTGCACAATTTGAACATTTAATTTAGTCGATTTTTTACATAATCATTATCATTGTCAGTATTGTGAAAATTAAATTTTAAGATCTTCAAACATTATTTTCTTGAAATTTCTGTTATGTAACACCATAATTTTTCATGATGCGTATGTAGAATGATACGCTCTTTCAAATGGCGTGGTCAAAATTGGGGGTTGCTATTTAAAAAAACTGTCGATGACGTCATATCTCGAACAACGATGACGTCACAAATATGGGTCGTATGTCAAAAAGTGTCTTTTTTAAAAACAAAATCGACGTGTCAGGGCATTTTTTCGAAAACTTCTCAATTTCTAAAATAATGAATTTATTCGTTACTTTTCGAGAGCACTGTATATGAAAATATTAGACTAAGGTAGTTAAAATTATAATGTTTTACATGGTGCCCATTTGAACTTTAAACATTTTAACACTACCTATTCCGTTCCATAAAGATCATAACTATTCAATCAATATTCATTCATCATGATCATATTCAAGTCATATTTTAGCTAGAGAATAGAATACGCTAAATGTAGTGGTTACAAATCGTATATGATTTTGGTAACACCCGGAGTACCCCAGGGCTCTATTCTTGGACCCCTTCTTTTTGTATTGTATATTAATGACATTGTGGATGATTTGGAAGTGTCTCATCTACTATACGCGGATAATATGAAACTATACTGTAACATTGTTTTTAGTACAGAATGCGAGAGACTTCAAAATGATCTAAGCAAAGTAAATAACTGGTGCGTAATAAATAAGCTAGAGAAGTGTAACGTAACGTCATTTTCCAGAAAACGTATAATATAATAACGTCATGAAATAAATAATAATATGTTAAATCGTCTTCAAAATATTACTGATCTTCCTATCTGACCTACGATAGGACATATTAATGTACATATTAATAATGTAATACAAACATGTTACAGGAATCTAGGTTTTGTGATACGAAACTCCAAAGTTTTTACTGATAAAACTATTTTAATTTTGCTCTTTAATGCTTTTGTTAATCAAAACTTGAGTTTGCTTCGTTAATTTGGAGTCTTGGTTATGTAATACGTATTGAGAGCCTGGAATCGATTCAAAGACGTTTTCTAAAATATCTAGCATTCAAAGAAGATGGTTCGTATCCACCTTTTGTAACACTTCAAAGTTTATTACTTGGTAGATTTACTGTAACCAGTTTACATGGTCGTAGAATTGTACAATCTGTCATATTCCTGTACAAAGTGATAAACAACAAGATGGATTATCCTGAAATTTTGAGTTGGCTTTATTTATATATTTCTATATTTGAATCTAGAAGTAACATATCATTCTATCTTCCTACGCCTAGAACGAATTTACTGATATTTTCTCCGCTCTACTTCATGTGTAGGAACAGAATTGACATTTCATTGTACCATAAAGGAAATTAAAAAACTGTATGCTTGTTAATAAACTACCTTTATATGTTTTAATTTATACAATTATTTATTTGACATTGTTCGATGCTGTTTTCTTTTTTTTATGTGTTTTTTATATTAGTCTTCTAACGTTACTGTCATATATTTATACATGTTTGGGTGATTTTTTCTTTTTTTATTTATATTCCTTTGATGAGTTTTGTAAAATTGTGTATTTTCCCATCCTGTAATTGGCTTCTGCTGTTGGATGGAGTATCTAAATAAATAAATAAATAAATAAACTATTCAAAAGTTTTCATGGCTGTGAACAGATTGAGAATATACTTAGTTTTTCATAACTTTATACTTACGACAAATTCACTGGTCACCGAACATTCTTATCTTTCCTTCGTATACCTCACGACGTATGTGGAACTTCCTAAAATATTTAAGAGGAGGTTATACACTCATAGTTCCTTGCTAACCATACAATACATGAATTATGTTATTGTCTTCCAGACGTACTGTACATAGGCTAATTTCTGCCATTTCCATAATATTCACGTACACCCTGAGTAACAGGGAGTACGTGAACTTGTTTCGTTGGGATTCCTTCTCCTAGCCCTTTGCTTTCGATGCTTAAAATTTGCAAATTCTTACTACAGTTGTTCTTTGGGACTAATTTGGATAATCAGAAGAATTTGCAGTACTGAGTTTTCTACCAAGTGGGACCGTCCACTCACTAGAATGTAGATCTAGATGACGACTTCAGTGTGCACTCAACTTACTCAACACACTCCTCAAATGCACGACGTGAAATAAGTCACGAATTAGCGAATATTTTTTAGGGCCGCCCAGGTAGGATTGAAGTAGCTCTACCAATTTGTAATTTATACAAAGTTTGGAGTTCTTAGATATACTTTTACAAACATTTGCGAGATTCCAAGGGAGGTGTTAGACGAATGATGTAGATCACCTAAGCTGTTTTGCCTTGGTCGATGTTCAATTGAAGACGTTTAGCCATTCTCCTGATTTGGCATCATCAGTGGTTTTCATAACCTGATTCAACCTCCGGTCACGATACGAAAAGCATTGAAGATGAGGTATCTTAGGTATCTTAGGATTAGGTATCTGTTCTTTACTCTCGCTTACTGGTTTGTGTATTCTTTTTTGTGTGATATGAGTGCTCTTTAAATCTAGTCATTACATTTCTTTTTGTTTGGCCGATATTTTGTATATCCCGGATATCTGAAGCGGATCTTCTTTCTGGAAAGTGGACCCTAACAATGCTTTAATTATAAATATTTTTAAATGCAGGGATGATATTGACTCTATTGTCTTTCTTCTATTGGGCTTAACGTGGTATTGCTTTTAATTAATAATTTTTTCTTTTGTTTATAAAAAATTCAGTTTATTTGTTTCTTTCCAAAACCGTTGTCATTAGCAATATTGTAGATGAAATTACATTCTTTGCGACAGTTGGTATTATTGAGTGGTACACTTAATAATCTAAAAATTAGAGCATTAAATGCAGCCATTTTATATTTTTATATTTAAAGTGTGTTACTGAGGAGTTGTCTATGTAATTATTTCTATAAATGTCAACAGTACTCGAAATGTATGTATTTAGCTGATATATATGTGAAGAAAGGTGTATTGTCTTATTTAATTATATTCATATTCAAGAACTTACCTCGATCAGTTTTTGTAATATCCATAAGTTGCATTGTACAAGTAAAATTATTTGTTGTGCAATAGTATACACTGCTAAGGCTAGTCCTAATTATATCTGAATGGTAATCAATTAGGCAATCCTCCATGAATTCATCATAATGTATTATTCTCTTTACTTATGATAGGTCAATGGAATTAGGTGAACGTGTACCTACTCAAGGTAATGGTGTCATCTTAAAAGTAGGTACTTCATTATTTAGTTCATTAATTGGTTTATAATGACATCAAAACAACAATAAGTTCATCATTTGGAGCTTGAATAAAGACATAATCTAAATGAAACAATGGAAATGCTGTTATGTGAGTTTCAAAATTACAGTTCAGTATGGTAATGCTTTTCGAATTGTATTATATACTCGTACAGATTAGTCATTTACTGATATAAAAATTTTATTAGTAATTACTCGGTTTAATTTAATAAGCTTTAAAAGGATTCTAAATCCTTAAAAAAATTTAACAGTATACCCTTCAAAGTTGTTTAATGATCTAGTACTTCAAAATACAAAGTAAGTAATATACTTTAGAGTGCCAATAAATGTATAAATAACCAAATTAGGTAGTTTGGTGGATATTTCACTATAATGCTTCCTCTTCCAAGTGGAAAAACAAATTTCTTGGATGTTTG
The DNA here is from genome assembly GCA_963924545.1 of Pogonocherus hispidulus. Lineage (NCBI taxonomy): Eukaryota > Metazoa > Arthropoda > Insecta > Coleoptera > Cerambycidae > Pogonocherus > Pogonocherus hispidulus. The sequence continues at coordinate 10,433,091 of OZ004698.1, forward strand.
CAACATATATCTATTCCATATTCCACATATTGAACATGCAACTGCAACATATTCATAGTAGAAGATGGATTGTGAGCTAAGCTTATTGTTCAGAAGATATCCGCATTCTTAGTCCAATATAATCTGCATCTACTTCAACTGAAATATCCGGTCCTCTAGATGTAGTTTGCTGTTTAGCTTTCAACTGATTGGAGCCAACTTAAAGGGTATTAGAATAATCACACCTAATCCTCTGAAAAGCCGAGGCGTGTATTTTTGATATAATTTTGAAAATAGGCATAATCGTCTGTAAGTTATATTAATGAAAAAAAAAAATATACATATGTTCATACATTTAATTATATTAAACAGTTACGATCTGAAGGGTTTTCAGTGGAGGATTATTGAGCTAAATGAATAGTTTACTGTAATCAAAGCATCATTAATAAATAATAAACACCAGTTTCAATTATTTATGTACATGGTATATACTGTTACAGTAGCGCAATATAAATTGAATTGGTTCTCATGTAATGATAAATACATTGTTTTACACAAAGCAACAAAGTATTACCAATTTTGCAGATACTGGATTTTCTTTTTTTCAAAACATATTTATTATTATTATTTTAGAAACAGATGAAAACGTGAACAATGTAACAGAAATGTAAATTTTTTTAATATACGAAATATATATAACCGCTAGAAGATTAGTAATACGTGATGTAATTTTTGAAGGCATAATGTAAGAGGCGTATTGTTTATTAATAAACTCTTCGTAGAATCAAAAAACAACAATTTGCAGAATGTCCGTTTCCATATATTTAGTGAATAGCCCTAATTATTGCAAGTCACAATGGAGTACACCTTGAAACTTTAGTGGTGATACCTTCAGTAGTTGTGAAACTTCAGAGGTGAACTCAATATTTACCAACACATTTTTCTATAATATGCCAACTGTAAAAAAACAAGCAATCATTCAAAACTGAAATTGAACATTGAGTGAAAATGTCAAACTGATATCAGATACTTTAAAATCAAAATATATATCACAAACGAAGAAGCGAGTATCAAACTGAAATATCTGAACGAGAAAACAAGAAGAAGCTATTTAAGATGAGTTGAGTTACAATCAAAATGTCATTTGGGTTAAACAAAAAATCTACCGATGAAACTTAATTAATTTATTAAATACACACCCCACAAAAATTATCGCAACACTAAAAATTTGCTATTATTTTGATATTCGTTTTCTCTGGAACTAATTGTCCGATTTAATTGATTTTTTTTTGTATTGTAAGTTGATTCGTTAGCAATGTGACTGGTTTAGTTACATTCTCGAAAAAAATAATTTTGAATACATACAGGGTGAAACAAGTGTAACATGATTTGTCACAGAAGTTTAGAACACCCTGTGGAGTTAATCAGTTATGGCAACATAGTAAAACTTAATAGGAGTTAAGCGACTTCTTTTCTTAACATAATCGTGTTGGTTTCACATCGATATCTCAATAATTAAAGGAGATATTTCAAAATAAAGTATTCAATGTCATTTCAGTAAAAAAAATCAAATAAACCTTAACAAACATTTACAGATTTTACGAAAACTTAGCAGGCTCTGAAAACAAAATTTGAAATGTCATTCCTACAATCATTATTTCTACAGAAATACGATTGTTACAGTTTTGTTAAAACTCTTTTAATTTGCGTGCTAAATTTAAAAAAAATGAATGCTGAACTTCGTTTAAACAGACATTTGTCAAATGAAGAGTCAGTAAGAGCAATTGCACTCGTTGAAGACGGACGAAGTCAAAGATATGTGGCAAATGTAATAGGTGTTCAACCAAGTACCATTTCCAGATTAATCAGGCGTTATAGAGAAACAGGACAACATTCCAGAAGGCAAGGACAAGGGCGTAAAAAGGTAACTACAGCTGCAGATGATAGATTTCTAAGACTTTCGGCATTAAGAACTCGACATTGTACTGCTCGTATGCTTCAACGAGAAATTTTGGGAGGCAGACATGCAAACATTTCTTTACAAACTGTTAGAAACCGTCTTAGAGAAGTTAATTTACGTCCTATGGTTCCAGCCAAGGGACCACGTCTGACCAGGGCACATCGAGTTGCCCGTCTCCAATTTGCTAGGGAACACAGTAACTGGGGCCTAGAAGAATGGTCTAGTATACTGTTTACTGACGAATCAAGATTTTGTTTATATTCGTCAGATAGACGTATGCCAGTATACAGAAGGCCAGGTGAACGGCATATGCAGTGCAATTTTCGACAGATCGAAAATTTTGGAGGTGGATCGGTAATGGTGTGGGGAGGAATTTCTGTTAATGGGCGTACGGCATTGGTGCCTGTCAACAATGGCAGCATGACTGCCCAACGTTACATAACGGATATTTTAGTTCCTCATGTGATTCCATATGGACGCTTGTGATTCCATATGGACGCTTGTTGGGTAATAATTTTACCTTAATGCAAGATAACGCACGTCCTCACGTTGCACGTATAGTAAGAGAATATCTTGAAAACAGTCATGTTGCTACAATGGACTGGCCTGCTCGCAGTCCAGACCTAAATCCAATTGAGCATGTATGGAACTACATGTCATGGAAAATCAAGGAGGGTCAAATCCCCTGCCGAACATTAAATGAGCTCCAGAACAAGCTTCAACAGATTTGGAATGATATAGGGGAAGATTACATACTCAGTCTGTTTGAAAGTCTACCACAGCGTATTCAAGCGGTAATTGAGGCTAGGGGAGGAAATACCCGATACTGAAAATTGTTATTTTAATTTTATGACGTGTTTTATTGCTAAAAATGATTTTTTTTACTAAAATGACACTGAACTCTTTATTTTGAAATATCTCCTTTAATTATTGAGATATCGATGTGAAACCAAGACGATTATGTTAAGAAAAGAAGTCGCTTTAACTCCTATTAAGTTTTACTATGTTGCCATAACTGATTAACTCCACAGGGTGTTCTAAACTTCTGTGACAAATCATGTTACACTTGTTTCACCCTGTATGTATTTAAAATTATTTTTTTCGAGAATGTAACTAAACCAGTCACATTGCTAACGAATCAACTTACAATACAAAAAAAAAATCAATTAAATCGGACAATTAGTTCCAGAGAAAACGAATATCAAAATAATAGCAAATTTTTAGTGTTGCGATAATTTTTGTGGGGTGTGTAATTGTACTAATTACATCAACGTTTGATAGAGAATTATTCATTTTTAAGATTTTTTACAGATATAAAACATGAAACATTTTTACAGGTTATTAATGAAACTTCTGTGGCAAGTCACAATTTTTTGTTAAGAGTGTACGCGAACGTAGAATACAAATTTAGTCCAGTCTTGGTCCAATTTTTGCCAAGTCACCATCACCTATAATATGATTAATTCATTTTTAAAAGGGGCTGGCTCACCATTAAATGTCCATAAAAATCAATTTAGGTCCTTTACTTTTTATTTAATTAAAAATTATTTACCTGCAAGGCACCAGGTAATATTCCATAATCAAACGTTTATTGGCTGTCCATTATGTGTTTTGATAAGATCAAATCGCTTGAGATAAGTTTCGGATAAAGTATCATGTTAGGAGTAATATTTGTGGATTACTGAAAGTCGAAATATAGTTTTTCTTTTCATTTTCATGAGTAAATAGAATGATCAGTTTAGATAAATTATTTTTTTACAGTTATATCGATATTATTTGATTTTACATAATTAATTATGGAATGTAAGTTTTCAAAGTATTTATTTTGTGGTATGAATAAAAACAAAGTACCTGCTAATACTACAAGTATTAGTATATTCTACGTAGTATTTACTTTGAAAACAAGGATTTACTAATTTCCGGTAGTATCTACTTTACTTGACATGGAACATGCTTCACCACAAAGTATATACTCCATAGTATGAAGTATCTACTTAACAAGTGTAGTACATTCTTTGAAATGTGTAGTACTTACTTCCATCACACATAGTTAACGAGATAAGACATGTTTAAAAGTTTTTGGGAAACAGTTTCAGTTTTATATGTATTTATAACATCAACAGTCCTTTAAGATATTTTGGGATGAAGGAAGTGTGATAGAAGAGTAACGAGTAATGAGAAAGTAACGTTTTCCCTACTAAACCTTGATTTTTGTTACATGTAAATCAAGCTATTAGAAACTTTTTTTTATTATAATACATACTCAATTCAACCAATTGCTATCTTGTTGTAATTAACATAATGATAAAAAATTAATCAACATCTTTATGAGATAAAAATCATTTACTCAAGTAACTGTTTGATTTTCCTCTCCGACAGATTTTTCAGGTGCATTTTTGGTGAGCTAATGTTACGTATTGTTTTCTGTATCTTTCACAATACACCTTAAATTTTCTTTACGATTAAAGTACAGTGGTGCCCCCGGTAAAGTCTTTTAGACAAATAAATAATGTGAATTTTAACAACTATAAACTTTTCAAATTTTACATTTTAAAAAAAAAAAAAAAAAAAAACAAGTAAATAAGAATATTGCAAATCAAGAATTCCGACCCAGCCAGACAACTGCTAGCCGGCAGAAAATTGTAAGTGTCCTTGGGTTAACTAAACTAAAACAATCTGGCAAATTACAACTATATAAAAATTTGACCAAGCACGCTATACAAAAGTGACGCACCAACGTCAAGGGCCCGATTTGCAATGGTATATTTATTGTTTTATTTAATCTTATTAAAATTTAAATAATTTATATATAGTAGCCACCACAGATTTACCTTACATCTGCGGAGAGAGAAATTAAAATTCATAATAACAGCCTGGATTCACTAGAACTTTGAATATATAGGTTTGAGCACATACCTTTTTCTTGCGTTTTTATTGTACTTGATTGTGCTGTTGCATGCTGGAATTCTTTAATTAATTTGGTTAAATCCTAGTAAAATGGAATCTAGTAATATGAAACCAGTTTATCTCCTGAGTGAGGAATTGAACTATGAATTACGTATAAGAGGTGTAAACGCGGGTAGAAAAGACGCTGCAGCTAAACGGAAAATATTAAATAGATTATTAGAGTCCGAACGTAAACGAGAGACGGAGTTAGTAGATTCTGAGTTTGATTTTAATGTTGAACAAAACTTAATTGTAGAAATTTTACAGTCAATAAAAAATCTCATTGATGAATTTGAGGGACCTGCTTCTGATTCTATGTATAAGCGTATTGAAACTCGTCTAATACATGTTTATAATAGAATTTTACGAATGCCATCTGGAGAAAATAAAGAAATAAAAGACTTTAAAGACGATTCTCATTCCACTTGTATATTATATGACGCAGATCTCAGAGAAAAAATTCAACAATCAGAAATTTCACCTCTCGTTGACATAAATGTAAGCACCTCTTATGTTCCTAAACAGATGCCTGGTTCATCCAACCAAAATAATAGAAAGTCAGTACCTGTTTATAAATGGGATTTAAAATATGATACACAAAATATGAGTGTACATACCTTTTTAGAGAGAGTACAAGAGTTATCGGTGACTCGTAATGTAAGTAATGTAGAGTTATTTGAGTCAGCAGCTGATCTTTTCGAAGGTCCAGCTAAACTTTGGTTTCGAAATATTCAACGTAAAAAACTAGCTACTGATTGGGAAGGTCTAGTACGTTTATTGAAGCGTGACTTTTTATCGGACGGTTTTGATGATGACCTGTGGGACGAAATCAAAAAACGAACACAGGGTAACAAAGAATCAATCCTTTTATATGTTGCTACGATGGAGTCATACTTCGATAGACTATCTCGTCCTCCAGCAGAAGTTACAAAACTTAAAATTATTAAAGAACGAATTTTACCACGCTATACGTCGAGAATAGCTTTAGTTGATGTAAAGAACACCGATGAGTTGTGTACTATTTGTAGAAAGTTGGATGAAGCAGATCGCATAAAAAATAATTATATTCCCCCTCCAAAAAGTACGAGTGTTTTACAAACTGATTTGGCATATTTAACGCAATCTAGTACTACATTAGCAAGCACATCTACGGGTAGAACATGTCAATTTCGTAGAAATTTTAATGTTTCCACTGTCACTTGTTGGAACTGCAATAAACCAAATCATAGATACCAGGTAAGCAGAGAAAAACGTAAGATATTTTGTTTCAAGTGCGGAAATCCTGACGTCATATCTCGAAACTGCAGAAAGTGTTCAAAAAACTAATAATAAAGGCAAATAATTTTGGCCACTGTTTGCCACATGTAAATAAGGCCGTACGTTTTATTCCGTCTAAAATTGTTTTTAATTCTAAATTTAATCATTTAAATTCTCGTGGTAAAAATTTTGCTTTTCATCCCTATTTTAATAATTTTAAATCTAAGATTTTAACATCTCAAACCGAATGGCAATCTTGGTTAAACAAAGTTAAAAATTTTTATTTAAATAGTCATGATAATTTTATTGTACAAGATGAGTATAATAAATTAAATAATACTGTACCAGAAACTTTACCAGTCTTTGTTGAGCGAGCTCACGATAATCGTCCATATATAGCTATTAATGTCTATGATAAGGAACTAGTAGCCTTACTTGATTCAGGAGCAAATAAATCGGTTATTGGATCCGAAGGTGAACACATTTTAAATAAATTCAAATTAAACATTCAACCAGTTCAAACGAAATTTGTAACTACAGCAGATGGTCAAAAACAAATCATATCCGGCTCAGTTTCATTACCAATTTGTTTAAATAAGGAGTGTAAATTGTTAGAGGTATTAGTAGTTCCATCACTAAACCATTCATTGATCCTAGGTAGTGATTTTTGCAGATTATTTAATCTTTGTCTAAATTTTAAAAACAACATTTGGGAAATTAGTGATCCAAGAACAAATATCAATGTAAATGTGATAGATGTTAAAACATTTAAAAATATTAGTGATCAAGGCCTTCGAAATACAGTTTCCTTCACCGAAGATAAAAGAATTCAAATAGAGAACATATTAGCTAAATTCAAACAATTGTCACCTGAAAATAAATTAGGTAGAACCAATAAACTAATTCAACATATTGACACAGGGGACGCGATACCTTGTAAACAAAGACAATATCAACTATCACCATATCTATTAAAAGAATTAAATTCACAGTTAGATGAAATGTTAAAGTTAAAGGTAATAGAACCATCTTTTAGTAGTTGGAGTTCACCTGTTTTATTAGTAAAAAAATCAGACGGGACATATCGCTTTTGTTTTGATGGTAGAAAATTGAATGCAGTCACTAAAAAAGATTCCTATCCACTTCCTAGAGTTGATCAAATACTGAATATGTTGAAAGGGGCCAAGTTTGTTTCGAGTATAGATTTGAAAAGTGCTTTCTGGCAAATACCTTTGTCAGAAGACAGTAAAGAAAAAACCGCTTTTAGTGTACCCGGAAGGGGCTTATTTCATTTTTGTGTAGTACCTTTTGGTTTATCTAATAGTGCCCAAGCACAACAGAGATTGATGGATAGAGTTCTAGGTCCAGAATTAGAGCCTTCAGCTTTTACTTATTTAGATGACGTTATTTTAGTATCAGAAACATTTGAAGACCACCTAAATTTGTTAAATGAGGTACTTTCTCGTCTTAAATCAGCTAATCTGACTATAAACTATGGCAAATGTAACTTTTTCCGTGAATCTTTAAATTATCTTGGTTTCGTTGTGGATAAGGATGGGTTAAGGACTAATCCAGATAAAGTTGAGGCTATGGTAAACTATCCCAGACCGCAAAATAGTTCTGAGGTCAAACGTTTTCTTGGCATGGCTTCATGGTACAGAAGATTTATAAAAGATTTTTCATCAACCGTTTCAGCTTTAAACGACCTATTAAAGGGTCGCGGTAAAAAACTTCCTATTAAATGGAATGATCAAGCCGAACAAGCTTTTCAAAACATCAAGCAAGCTTTAATTTCCGCTCCAATTTTAACATCTCCTGACTTTAATGAAAAATTTTCTATACAGTGCGATGCTAGTGCTACTGGTTTAGGCGCTGTACTTACACAAGTACAAAACGGAGAAGAAAAAGTAATTGCTTTTGCAAGCCGCAGTCTATCGCGTACTGAACGAAACTGGTCAACTTATCAGAGAGAGCTTGGCGCTGTTTATTTTGGAATAACTAAATTCAGACCGTTCATCGAAGGAATTCATTTTACTGTCATAACAGATCACTACAGTCTGTTGTGGTTTCAAAAATTAAAAGAACCAACTGGTGTACTCGCCAGATGGGCAGCTCAATTACAACAGTTTGACTTTGATATAATTCACCGTAAGGGTAAACTAAATGTTGTTCCAGATGCTTTGTCTAGGTCACCACTCCCTATGGAAGTAAATGTGTTAGGAGTTTTGCTTGATGATTTGGAACCTTGGTATTTAAAATTAAGAGATAAAATTAATAGCCACCCTGAAAATTATCCACACTGGACCGTAAAAGATAATTACATTTATAAATTTCTTCCTAAAAACATTCCTTTAAAATCTAATATATCAGAATGGAAATTAGTTGTTCCACTTTCACAACGTAAGTCAGTAATTAGTCAATGTCATGACATTCCCACATCGGGACATTTCGGTTTTTACAAAACCTTAAACAAAATAACTGAAGATTTTTATTGGCCTAAAATAAGAAAAGATGTTTTAAAGTATATTAGGAATTGTGATATTTGTCATAGTCAAAAAATGCCAAACTCCGCACCTATGGGATTAATGGGAACAGAAAGAAAAATTACCACACCTTTTCAATGTATTTTTATAGATTTTCTTGGTCCGTATCCACGTTCACCACGAGGCAATAGTTATGCAATAATCGTTACTGACTATTTCACAAAATATGTCTTGGTAAAGCCAATACGTGCTGCTACTGCTAAAGCGTTAGTTTCATATATAGAAAATGAAGTATTTTTAGTGTATGGAGTAAGTCAATTCTTAGTGTGTGACAACGGTTCTCAATTTACCGGAAAGGAATTTAAAGAACTAGCTAAAAAGTATAAAGTTCAAAAGATTTTATATAATGCTAGATATCATCCACAGCATAATGCAGCTGAACGTTCGATAAGAACTTTATTAACATCGATTCGTTGCTTCATCACCAATCATAAAAATTGGGACAAGGATATTTATGAAATAGCTCATGCTATGAGAGTATCTCATCATCACGTGGTTGGGTATAGCCCTGCATTCTTAAATTTTGGACGAAAAATTCCAATATCGGGTGATTTTTATGGTGAACATATAGATAACGTAGATTTTAATTTAGAACCTGGATACGCAGATCACTATGCAGAAAATCTAGCTAATTTTTCAGATTTGTATAAAAAAGTACAAGATATGTTGAATACAATGTATCAACGAAATTCTAAACAATATAATTTACGTAGGCGGAATATTATTTTTAATGTAGGTGATAAGGTCTGGAAACGGAATCATGTTCTATCAGATGCTACGAAGCAGTTTTCAGCCAAACTAGCACCTAGATATGTACTCTGTAAAGTACGTAACGTGAAATCTCGATTAGTATATGAACTCGACGACATACAAGGTAATGATGTAGGATCTTGGCACATTAGTCAATTAAAACCCTATCTAGGATCGAATTCTGATTTATCAGAGTAAAATTTTTCTGCTACCTAGATATCTACCTACTTAGTTTATTTTGTAAAACATTCTACTTTTACCAATAGAAAATGTAACATGGGTATAGTTCGTTTCATATTACTATGAGTTTCTCATATTTTTATGCAAGAGTATTGCAATGGTCACTTTAAAGTGTTATTTGTGTCGATATATAGTAGGAAACTATATTTTCGCATAGTTAGATGTACTACCCAGTACGTACCTATTTTTTTGGTTTCGAACCAAAAACTAATAGTTGCAACAAATTTTTCTTCGAACAATTTTTCTTTAAACACGTGTTCCTTGTGTTCATATATTCCCTGTAGTTATAATTAGTATGTAGTTCTAGTATAGTACATCGGTACTTCTCATATTTTAATTGTAAAGCCCTGTGGTAGTGGGTTATGAATTATGCCACCGTGGAATTAAACCTGCGTGAGGTAAAAATCCTCAAAAAGGACCCTTTGTTGTAGCAGAGGGGCTCGTTTGTGATTGGGACATGCTCGTCATCGGAGGGCTGCTTTTAATAGTAGGGTGTTTAAGAAGGGTAGGTGGTGCTGCAGATTGGTAATAGACTATTCAGTCGAGGCTGGATACTCTGGCTGGTTTGCATCCCACAATCTACCTCAGCTCTCATATACCTGCCGCTCCGAGAGATTGCATGTCGAGCCACATATGGGAACAACCCCGTCGCATGTTTTTTTTCGCTCTTAGTAGTGTTTCAGTGTGTCAGCCCCTTTATCGCTGGTGGGATAGTAAACCATGTCCCTGGAGTATTCCTAAATTTTATGGTTTCTTTTCCTTTTTCTTGACGGTTTACCTGTGTTTCTTTTCGGGGTACAGTCACCTATTATAAATTTCTGCTGAGATCTTGGACCATTTTGGTAGGTTCTTTGCACGAGGCACCTCAAGCGTCTTGAGGTAGCGCAACTTAGAACGTGACCTGTCGCTTAACATCTTCAGATAGTGTCACGAGCTCTTGGTTAGGTATGGACTAGTGGGTTATTGTCTTTCGTCAGGAAGGGCACGTGAATTTGTCAAGGTAAAAGTTTCTTCGTATCCTTCTCTTTTTGTCAGTATGAGTACGTTTAGTACGATGACATGTCTAATTTTGGTAGCAAGTTCGTTTACTTTCTTACCATTTTTGTATATAATAGATTTTGTACTTTCAGTACATCCCCTGTAACAAGCTGATGGCCTTTACATTATTATTGTGGAAGTGTTAATATCCATAGTTTTTGAGATTAAGCTAATTAAAATAGTTTAATTGAATTTTAGAAGTTTAAGAATACTGCAAATAATTGTAGTCAATTATGATACTTGTGAGTAAGTTTTGATAAAGTCAATTATAGAATTTAGATTATAAATTTTAGGATGGCTTAGATTAGGAAATTACTAACATTAGATTTAATATAGAAATTCTATAAAAGGAGTAATGATTTTTAAACTTTTCTCAAATTTAAATTTATCAAAAATATAACCTGAGGTCATATTTTTTTGGTTGGTGAAGGGTGTGTAGCAATTGAAATTGCTTACTGCTGATATTAGATATTTATTAAATTAATTTATGTTGGAAGTCCCCCTAGATATTATAAAAATACAACCAGAAAGACTCAAATACTGTATTGTTGGTTGCATGGTTCAACTAAACAAATAAGGGTTGGTAAACAAAACGTTTCAAATATAAATTTTTTATTTTTAACTATTAACAAGCAATCATGCATAAAAAAAAAACTACTTAACATGCATTAGACATATTGGCATTACATTTCACAGAGACTAAATCACAATTTTCACTTAAAATTGTCCTTTTTGCAACACTTTCACTTCACTAAAACTTCAGTTTTCACCAGATCTCCCTGTTTGTGGTAAGTCACCTTACTCTCTCCATGTCTCCATGTAGTAGTTATTTTCTACAGTTTCCACATTTTTTAAACAATTAGTTGTCTAGTTAAAATAAATTTTATTTAAGATCACCATAAACCATAGATAAACTTTTGCAAGGTTTATAATCTGAAATGTCAAAAGGCAGTGCGAATAGGAAAATTCTTCTTCTTCCACAAGATTTATATTTTTGCCATTACCATGACCCATAGGCTTCGAACTCGTAAACAGACATGCGCTTCAGAATAGTTTTTTCAAAAATTGCTTTCTGGAAACGTTGGGTTCCGTTTAACTTTCTTTTACGTTGCAAGCATCGAGGAAGGCACACGTGTTGTACGTTTCAGCCTCCATTTTAAATCTTCTTCGTTAAAAGCACATGGCAAACCCTTTTTGAATTAAAGGGTAAGTTTCATCTAATTCAACTTTATTTGATAATTTTTTAACAATTTCACGTAATTGTAGGTTTGTGATGATATATATTCTTTATGGAATTTATCCATTTGAAGATAAAACCATACTTGTGATAGCATTTATTGGTTGTATCTATCCATTTGATGGTATATAATTTTTGTTGGAGTTAATCTGATTGGGTTGATCATCCATGGTTTATTTGAAGCATGATTTTGAATTGCGACTGCAGTATGCTGAAATTGCTGGATGACCCTACAACATTTTTTATTGGTTTTAATTGGATGCAGTAGACCTGAATTGCATTTCCCTTTCCCTTCCTATTTTGGAGGATTGAGCCTTGAGTTTTTGAAGTGGACCAGAACCGCAGTACCTATAGCAGTTATAAGTAGACAGCAAGTGGTATAATCCAGGTTGTATTTTTGGATGTTGTATCTTGTATGCTTGAAAGTTGTATATTGTATATTTACATCATTTTAATCACCAATCCTTAAAGGACAGGTATAAATTACTACAAAAAGATAAATTTTCAGGAATAAGGATTCCGAAATTCAATGTAAAATTTGGTGTAGCTTTTAAATTAATACTAAGTACTTTTCTATGTACACCAATGGTACCAGAGGTAATTATCTAACAATTGATTTTTGTTACATGTAAATCAAGCTATTAGAAACTTTTTTTTATTATAATACATACTCAATTCAACCAATTGCTATCTTGTTGTAATTAACATAATGATAAAAAATTAATCAACATCTTTATGAGATAAAAATCATTTACTCAAGTAACTGTTTGATTTTCCTCTCCGACAGATTTTTCAGGTGCATTTTTGGTGAGCTAATGTTACGTATTGTTTTCTGTATCTTTCACAATACACCTTAAATTTTCTTTACGATTAAAGTACAGTGGTGCCCCCGGTAAAGTCTTTTAGACAAATAAATAATGTGAATTTTAACAACTATAAACTTTTCAAATTTTACATTTTAAAAAAAAAAAAAAAAAAAAACAAGTAAATAAGAATATTGCAAATCAAGAATTCCGACCCAGCCAGACAACTGCTAGCCGGCAGAAAATTGTAAGTGTCCTTGGGTTAACTAAACTAAAACAATCTGGCAAATTACAACTATATAAAAATTTGACCAAGCACGCTATAAAACATAAAACATTCTAAATTGATGGTACTTAATTGTTTACGTAAACATTTTTGGCGGTATAGGATATCATCGTCGTAGTATCTTCTTGCAGTATAAATTTTATTTCTACGTATTTGAGCCATTTTTAAAATATCACTTTTTAGCACGCACGGTAAAGCTGCTATGATATCAACTTTGCTAATGATGGAGCAATTCAGTTGTTAAAATCCAAGTATCTACCAGTGAAAAGTAGAGTCCTATAGGACTCTAGTGAAAAGTAGTTACTTTAAGTCGTAGTACATGTTACTATAATGTTTAGGAGGATGCTATTATTTTTAAAATTTCCGAAAAAATAGAAGGGAGTACTTCGAAATGTAGTATCTACTTCGTTTTAAAGTAAATACTACGTAGAATATACTAATACTTGTAGTAGAAGCAGGTACTTCGTTTTTATTCATACCACAAAATGTCTATGCCTTTAAAAGAGCATGTGCTTCAAAAACATATACAATATTTTCATTTTCTTTCTATTTGTTTTCTACTTTCTACTTTTATTTCCAATAAAAATATTTTTTAAACATGTAATTTACAAGATGTACCTAGCTTATTCTTTTTCATACTTACAAATCAAGGAAAAATTATACATAAATACGATTTAAAAATTATCCTTTTACAGTTTTACTATGTCATTACCGGTAATTATGGTTTTTATTTCTAAATAAAGCATTACCAAACGATAAAACCACAATTAAGAGACAAAGGAGCTGTTCCTTGTGATTCATATCTTGATTGCGATTTTTGACGTTTAACTTTTGATGAGAATTAGTACCAAAACACGGCTCATGAGAATTGTCGCAATAAAAAAGAAGACATATAATGTTACATAATGTGGGAAGCCTGTAACACCGATAGAGACAAATTACCCAAACACGCATCGCGGGAATTTGTATACAAAATGCCCAGTTGTATAGCTAGATGTTCAATTTTAGACAAAAAAGGCAAAAAGGCATATACATGAACCACCTGTACGTCCGGTACTTTTCAAAGAATATTTGTATACATGTTTTAATAATAACCATACTGAACCAAAAGGTATGATTTTAAACTAATTGTTATATATAAATTCCTACATATTTGGCTAACAGATCCTAATGTTTTACGTTATAAGTCCAGTAGGTGAGATATTACAGTACGAGTTCTTTTACGGAGGAAGCGACGTTAGGAACTGAGAGTACTGTGAAGACCTACTGAACGTGTATCGTATATTTTATTTCATACTGTCGTCGTTTTAAAATAAAAATGAATTTTGTAAATTTCAAACTAATCAGTAAAATAAAATCTCACAATATTCATGTGCCCATAAAAATATTTATTAATGATGCAATTGTAGAGCAGGGTGATATTCTGGCTGAAACTTTTGTAATTTTTTTTACCTCTGCAGCTAAGATAGCTATACAGAGACGGTTTGGTGATCAAATATCTGCTCAATGCACAATATCGAATCCAAATGTGGCTAATACATTTTTTTATGACGGTGTTAATGAAAATGATGTGGAACATATTATAAATAATTTAAAGAATGGAAATTCTATGGGTATTGATTGTGTTTCTACAAAGATTATAAAGAGCATAGGCAGGTTTATTGCTGCTCCTTTAGCATATTTGGTGAATTTGTCGATTCATTTAGGAGTTTTTCCAGATTCATTAAAGATTGGTAGTGTGACACCTATATTTAAGAAATGTGACCGTTTAGTAATTACAGTTCTGTGGGTATTTTCTACTGTGGATAGTAGAAAAAATAATATATGATAAGATTGATAAGATGATAAAATACCTTGGTAAATATAAATTACTGTCAGTTTGTCAAAATGGGTTTTGCCCAAATAGATCCACAGAAACTGCTAGTTATGCTTTTACTGAGTATATCTATGAAAACCTTGATAAAGGAAAATATGTGGGATTTGACAGTTTGGATCCTGGTTTTGTGGGGAGGAAGTTGCATGCAATTGGTTTCCGAGGTACATTTCTGTCGTGGCTTCTATCTTACTTAAGTTACAGAAAAATATGCGTAAAAGTGAATAATACGTATTCTAGTATTCATGATGTGGATCTTGGAGTTCCTCAGGGCTCCGTACTCGGTCCTCTGATTTTCCTACTATTTATAAATGGCCTTCCTGAGCATATTAGTAATGACTGTACCGTTATATATGCTGATGATGTAACACTTGCTGCCGCTGCAGACGAACCTGGGGATTTTCAGAATCACTTAAATAAATTGTCAGTTGAATTTTCAAACTGGTGTAATAAAAATGCATTAATATTAAATGCGGAAAAAACCGTATGCATGCAGTTTTCTTCACGGAATGTTCGGGATGCTTTTGACGTCACAGTCGATGGTAGACTAATTCAATTATCTGAAACTACGAGGTTTTTGGGCACCTTCATTGATTATGATATGAGCTCGAAAAGCAATATTGAGTTTGTTTGTAAAAAGCTTAACAGTGGTTATTACGCTCTCCTACAATTAAACTCTATATTTGACAGTAAACAACTTCTCGATATTTATTATTCCCTAATCTATTGTCACTTGTCATATAATGTAATCATATTGGGTAATGCGGGTGGTGTTAGTACCAGTAGAGTTTTCATTTCACAAAAGAGAATCATGCGTCTAATCTTTGATGTACAGCCATTGAATTCTTGTAGACCTTATTTTATAAAATATGATATACTGACATTTCCATGCATCTATATCTATAAATGTGTTTTGCAGATTGCAAAAAATTCCAATAAATTTGTTAAGAATGACCAAACTCATGGTTATAAGACTAGACATGGTAATCTGTTTAGAATACCCCATCACAAAACATCTTTATATGAGAAAACACCGTCCTATATGGGCATTAAATTTATGAACCATTTGCCAGTAAATATTAGAACTGAACGCAATTTTAACTCGTTCAAATCAAAATTGAGAAGATATTTCACTGAAAATTGCTTTTACAGCATAGCAGATTTTACTCGTTCACACTTATGTTCTAATGTTTTAATATAGTCTTAAGATGTGACCGTGCTTTACTATCGATTTATCGATTTATTTGATGTTCTGTAAATGTTATACGTGTGAAATTAGTATTGACTTGTCCAATGTCATGTATATGTGATCTGTCTGGATAAATAAATTATTATTATTATTATTATTATTCAATTTGCTTTACTATCTTAACAGCCTTGACATGCAAGGCGATATTAACATGACATTAAACTTATTTTGAAGTATAATAATTTTCTTTGTTTGTATAATATAGGAGTGCTCAGAGGAAATTTTAAATAAATTCCCTAACATCGTAGCTTCACTGAAATGGGTAGAAAAGCATTATTTATATTTGCCTTATTTTTAGTTTTACTAAATTAAAGCGGATAAATCTCAAGAATTGATTTAAACTCGAAAACATAGCTCCCTAATAACAATCCAGTAAAGTGTTGCTAGGCAACAACATTACAGTATAAGGTACTGTATGTTGTTCCATTTACCGGCCGCAAGTCTGTGCAGGGTAAGTACATTTACTGGACAGTATGAAATAAAATATATTTAAGTGATAGCAATGATGAAAAAAGCTATTAAATATAGGCACCAACGAAGCACCTTTGAATTAATTCAACTTACAAATTTGATGGTACTGGTTGCTGATCGGTGATTAAATTTAATGTGATATCTACTCGGATATCTATAAGAACCCATAATTTGATGTGCTTTAAGATTAGATTAGATTTTTATATGCAGCGTTAGGATTTTATTTAAAAATAACAGCAAAGCCATTAAGAACTAAAAGGCTATAATAATACAGGGTGTCCTCCTAGTGCGCGTAAGTCAAATATCTGGGTTAATAAAAGAGATAACTTAATTTTTTTTTCAACAGGGTTGTCTAATATCCCGAGCTGCACAAAATGAAAATATATTTACATATTCAGGGTGTTCAGTTTTTCCTGGACAGGTACCAACTTCATTTTTTTAAATGGAAACCTATATTTTTTATGGCATTATCCAATTCTACGTAAAAAATTAGTGGGACTTTGTGCTTAACACTGCTATTGAAATATTGATAGTTTTCGAGATATTTGACTTTTAATTTTTTTTTCTTATGTTTCGTCACTTCTAATAGTTGACATAATTATGGTTGTATGACAGCTAGAAATTATTTTTTTTCAGAAACTGTAGAGTGAAGATGGCTCTTTCGAAAAACGTATCAAAAGTTGACCTGCGATATACAGGGGGCAACAGAAATCGTGCCAAACCTGATGGTTTAAAATTTAAAAAATCTCGACTTTTTCAAATGGAACACCCTGTGTTTTATGATTTCATTAGATGCCTTTCTGTAGACTCTACAATTTTATAATAGCTTTCCCTATACCTAAGTTGCGTAGTTTTTGCAAAAAACGCACTTTTATGAAAAATACCCGATTTGCGCACTCCTTTGACGGAAAAAATATTGTAAGGCTATTTATTTTTATAAAATGTATTAGTTTAGACTTCTTAAAATAAAAATAACTGAAAAATTTAGATAATTTCAGTTTAATAAACAAGTCTTTATGGAAAGTTACCATTTATTTGTAAATAAAAGTAAAAAATCATAAAAGCTCTACATGTAATTAAGAATTAGCAAAACTGGCGTATGCTTTAGAAGAAGTTCATGGGAATTATTTGCTAGCAGCACGTATTTATAGAGATTCCCACGTGCTGACTGTTTTGAAAATGTGAAAGAAAGATTTGAAAGAACAGCAAATGGGAATTATGAGAAAACTACCAGGAGACATGGGAGTAACAACGACAATATTTAGTTTAATGTTGTGGTTTCTGCTGTTGAAAATCCAAAAATATTAGTATCAGAAAATCAGTAGAAATCTTGGAGTTTTCAAAAGCTCGACAAATAAGATATTGAAGAAGAAGTTTCATACGTATTATATTGAAAACCAAACGGTGTTACCGTAGTTAGAAAAATTATTAGTGAAATGGATGAATATACATAGAGTATTGAAAAAAGAATACGCAATACTCATACAAGCAAGCTAACCTAAAGTAAATTCTCAAAATGTCCACCGTTGTTTTCAACACAAAGCATTAATCTACGACGAAAATGAATGTGAACATTTCTTAACATTTCGGGCGTTATGGTTAGAAACTCATTTGGGATCTTTTCTTTCAAGTCTTGCATATCCGTTGGTGGTACTTCGTATACTCGCTCCTTGATATAACCCCACAAGAAAACGTCCAGAATATTTAAATCAGGCGAACGTGCAGGCCAAGGAACTGGACCACCACGACCTAACCACTTATTTGGATATACGTGGTTTAGGTGTTCTCTAATCTGAAATATGAATAGATAATAGGAAAAGTACTACAACAATAAAATAATCACAGTACCGCCAAAGTGGAATGTGGAGGGGCACCATCATGCTGAAACCATTGTTGAACCAAATAATCAGCGGGCATATTCTGTAGCTGTAGAAGGGGAAGTTCGTTTTGCAAAAAATGCAAATACACATTGGCATTTAAATTGCCTTCAAAAAAGTACGGTCCAACAATATGTTTTCCACAAATTCCAGCCCACACGTTCACTTTGAAACGATGCTGATTATCTAGTACCCTCAATAATCTTGGATTATTGTCAGCGTAGTGATGAAAGTTGCGACGATTGGGTAAGCATGTGTTTGAAAATGTTGATTCGTCAGTAAACAAGACATTCATAAAAAAGTTTGGACTTTCCTGAATTTTATCCAATGCCCAGTGGCAAAATTGCAGGCGGTTTAGGTGATCTTGAGGTAACAGTGCTTGATGGTTTTCAATATGATACGGATGAAAATTATTTTTCTTCAGTATCTTGTTTGTCAAGCTTTTGGAAACTCCAAGATTATTACTGATTTTCCTGACACTAATATTTGGATTTTCAACAGCAGACGCCACAACATTAAACTGAATATCGTCATTGTTACCGTCATGTCTCCTGGTAGTTTTCTCATAATTCGCATTTGCTGTTCTTTCAAATCTTTCTTTCACATTTTCAAAACAGTCAGCACGTGGAAATCTCTGTAAATCTGGATTATTTGCTTTGTAAATACGTGCTGCTAGATAACAATTTCCATGAGCTTCTCCTAAGGCATAAACCATTTTCACCAATTCTTCTTTTGAATAGTTCATTGTATGCACGCTTAGTACTTACTCTAAACTCGTACGTGAATATTCAGTAAAAGAAGAAATGACATGTAAACTAATTGTCACAAATTTTATTGCGTGACAGACGCTCACTGCGTTTTTCCCGAGAAAGGAACGTGCGCAAATCGGGTATTTTTCATAAAAGTGGGTTTTTTGCAAAAACTACGCAACTTAGGTATAGGGAAAGCTATTATAAAATTGTAGAGTCTACAGAAAGGCATCTAATGAAATCATAAAACACAGGGTGTTTCATTTGAAAAAGTCGAGATTTTTTAAATTTTAAACCATCAGGTTTGGCACGATTTCTGTTGCCCCCTGTATATCGCAGGTCAACTTTTGATACGTTTTTCGAAAGAGCCATCTTCACTCTACAGTTTCTGAAAAAAAATAATTCCTAGCTGTCATACAACCATAATTATGTCAACTATTAGAAGTGACGAAACATAAGAAAAAAAAATTAAAAGTCAAATATCTCGAAAACTATCAATATTTCAATAGCAGTGTTATGCACAAAGTCCCACTAATTTTTTACGTAGAATTCGATAATGCCATAAAAAATATAGGTTTTCATTTAAAAAAATGAAGTTGGTACCTGTCCAGGAAAAACTGAACACCCTGAATATGTAAATATATTTTCATTTTGTGCAGCTCGGGATATTAGACAACCCTGTTGAAAAAAAAATTAAGTTATCTCTTTTATTAACCCAGATATTGGACTTACGCGCACTAGGTGGACACCCTGTATAGATGCAGACAGTTTTTCCTTATACCATATACAGGTTGTTACAAATTCGCTTCTCACCTGGGATCTGGGAACTGTAAGAGATACGAAGAAGCTTAAATAGGGGCAAAGTTGCGTAATCAGGGAACCAACATGATGCCCTAAAAAATCAAAGAGGTTTTGAAATGTTTCAAAATAAACCGAAATTTTGGAAATTCGTTTTTATTTTTTTGCCGCCTTATTTGAACAGATATTGAAAAATGAAGAGCACTTTCTCGAAGAAACTTTCTGTCCTATTTTGGTCGGAACATTTATATTTTCAATGTGTTTCGTTTTTCCAGAACCACCATCAACTTCATTTTTTAAATACGGAGCTGAAATGTTGAAACCATAATTTGCAAGCCTTCTTTACCCCTAATAAAATACTATATCAGAATAAATCAAACAAGTAAAGCAGACTTTTAACTTATGGTTTCAAAATTCCAGATTCGTATTTAAAAAGTTGAAGATGATGATGGTTCTGGAAAAATGAAACGGCAGATTCAAAATCTAAATATCCTGGCCAATAGAAGGCAGAAAGTTGCTTCAAGGAAGTGCTCTTCATTTTTTAATATCTGCTCTAATAAGACTGCAAACAAATTTTCAAAATTTCAGTTTTTTTCAAATATCTCAAAACCTAATCAAGTTAACCTAAATTTTTTTGGGGCGATATGTTGGTCCCCTAATTACGTAACTTTGCCGGCATTTAAGCTTTCTCGTACCTCTTACAGTTTTCGAGATCTCAAGAAGCCCGATATTTCGAAGCATATAGATGTCGGTTATTATAAAAGATATGAACAGGGTTAAATTTGTGCAAGGTTGCGGAATTTAGAGCATATTTATATTTTAAAACAAAATCAGAGGTATTTCTATACGTTTTGACAATTTTTGAAGAAAAATGAAAATTTGTATTTTTTTTTTTTCAAATACTTCATATTATTACAGCCACTGTTCTAATGTTTAAACATTAGGGCAATTTTCTGTACGACCGAACGCCTTTTCATAGCAGTCGTTATTTTTAAAATTCGTCTTCGAAAAGTCAAGTTTTTTCTTATGGGCGCCATATTGGATTTTCAAAAGGTTGGATAGCGCTTTTAAATCTGAATTTTTTAATTTTATCGCCGACGCCTATGGACTTTATAAAACTCCTGTGCCGGATTTTTTTTATTATTTGAACTAGACATGGCTTTTGAACGATTTGGACTCATAGAAATGATAAAAAATATAGAATGTTTTTATCTGAGACTGCAAATGGCCATCCTATGGAGAAAACGTAACAAGCAACTTTGATTTTCTGTATCGTGTGTCATTTATCCCATTTATCTCACTATAAACTAAAACAAAACAGTTGTTCAGGGAACACAATAAAATATAAAGTAAGGTAATATTTACCAAAAAATCGGTAAGAACAACAAATACACAAATAAGGTCGGGGCCATAAAATAAACAAGAAGAACAATTAATACAGGCTGACAGTTGACAAACCTCAAAGGTTCCTAACTTAACACTTAATTGGGATTAAGCATTACCAATACTTACAGGGATGTATTCCATGGTGGAGTGTAAAAATTCCTAGAAAATTCCCTAAAGTTACGTTTTCTCGTGTTCTGCATAGAGCGGCTATTTTTGGATGTGTCATATAATGGATATTGGCATTCTATATTTTTCATAATTTCTATGCTATAATGGTTAGACTATGTAAATATTTATATTGTATTCATTCACAAACTTAGAACTTTGAATTCCTTGTCTCAAACGGACAAAAAATAAGAGTAATGATTCAATAACCAGGATTAATTGTCACTTTAATAAAAATGAAATATGAAGAAGATCCCACGCCGGTCCCTCGTGATTCTTCTCAACGATTAACTTCGCCATCTTTCCCAATTACCTAGCGCAATGGATATTAATTACTAAATTCTTAATTTACAATCAAGGCCAACTCGATAGGTACGAGACGGGAAAGGTCGTATCTAATTACAATAAATATTTATTTATTCACTTACGGATACGTTTTCGTTATTATAAATGACTGGTGTTAAATCCTTACATTATAAGATGCTGCGCTTCGACGCCGTATGAGATAATAAGAAAAAATTAATAGCCTGTAATGTTTCCATGCGAAGAACACAATAGCACAATGAAATTGATTGCCTGCCTTATCCTATATAAAAAGCTTGAGGAATTAAATGACATAAGCTACTAATCTTTTCCGTTATTATTGTGGGTAAGCCTCTGGGAAAATATGATTTTTTTATATGTGGTACGTGTGAATAAATTGATATAAGGAACTTTGATTTCCTTCGTACATATTCATTTTTATAATAGATTTTAATATACAAGGGTATAACTAAATAGATAATTTGCAATATTGCTTGTTGGATTGCTCAGTCCAACAGTTGGGGTATCAAAAAGTAAGCGATGTGCTTGCTATGCAAGCTAATACAGAGCAAACTATTGTTACCACCCACTAATATAGCTAACCTTAATCATTAGATAATATAAATGTATATAAATTGTTATGTAAGTTTATAAAGTTAAATTGGTAATTATATTAATAAATAAGAAATATTAAACTAAATAAAAAAAAAACAAAAAGAAATAAATAATCAAGATAATATAATAAAAAGCAAAAAATGTATGTACAGGGTATTTGCGTATATTTTGATCCCTACCTACAGAGGTTATTAAAAAAGTTAGAAAAAAAGTTTAAATGTAAAAGTTGTGTGGTTTTTCACGTATTATCTTTTAGCTAGGTCGAAAAAAAATTGCATGTCTTAAACTTGGGAAAACCAATTGAACATAATATTTTTAAATGGGACACCCTATATAATTATACATCCTTGGGTAAAAATGTTTTTCCTGATTTCAAAAATATATATTTTGTTGACATTTGCACTGACAGTTTTCGAAATATCCGACAGTGAGTACCATAAAAAAATACAAAAAATACAAAGAATTAAAAATATTTAACAGTAGAAACCAACAGTAATAAAAAATATTTAACGATTTTCGATGTAACCTCCTTAGTTATTTAAACATTTTCTAATATTTTCATTTTTTAATATTTTTTTATGATTTATTGTAAAC
This sequence comes from Pogonocherus hispidulus, assembly GCA_963924545.1. Lineage (NCBI taxonomy): Eukaryota > Metazoa > Arthropoda > Insecta > Coleoptera > Cerambycidae > Pogonocherus > Pogonocherus hispidulus. The sequence continues at coordinate 10,456,210 of OZ004698.1, forward strand.
ATTAAATATTAAAGATTTCGAAAACTGTCAGTGCAAATGTCAACAAAATTTATATTTTTGAAAAAGGAAAAAAATGTTTACCCAAGCGTGTAAAATTGTACAGGGTGTCCCATTTAAAAAATATTATGTTCAATTGGTTTTCCCAAGTTTAAGACATGCAATTTTTTTTAGACCTCTAGCCAAAAGATAATACGTGAAAAACCAAACAACTTTTGTATTTAAACTTTTTTTTCTAACTTTTTTAATAACCCTGTAGGTAGGGGTCAAAATATACGCCAATACCCTGTACCTATTTATGTAATAAAGTGTACCTATACAAAGTACAAATAAAACATATATTTCTGTATATTAAGTTGGCAAGTTACTTTTAGCAAACTGCAAAAAAAAACTATTAGAGATTTTGTAACTTTTTTGTTACTATTTTGTTACTCTGAAAAAAATGTTGTACTTTAACCCATTTCCGAAAAATCTACAGTCTAACTTGAACTTCAGTCTCCGTGATATCTTCGTCCGGCGCCCAATTCACGTACGGCCATGTAAAAGGTGTCACAATTTGTTACTTTAGAAGTATTTTTAGAATCCAAAGTCATATTTTAGATCTGAAGTGTTCTTAACCTTAAAATGAAGACATTGGAAAAAAAATCGCAAAATATTGGAACAAACTGATACTGAGCAAAAATACAAGGAAAAGAGTAGTAGATTTTGTTTTTTTGTTTAAGGGAATCTGTTACGCTGAAATAAATTTTGTACCTTAACCCACTTCCGAAAAGTCTACAGTCTACTAACCTAAACTTCAAGTTTCAGTCCCCGCGATTTCTCTACGCCTAATGCACGTACGGCAATGGAAAAAGTGTCAGAATTTGTTGCTTTAAAAGTTCTTTCAGAATCCATAGTCATATGGATTCTGAAAGGATTTGGACTGCTAACTTGAGGTTTAACTGCAGATTTTGCGCAAATGGGTTAAGGTACAAAATTTATTTCACTGTAACAAATTATTATCAACAGAGTAACAAAATCTCCTAGTTTTAAAACTCTTATCAGTTTATTCTCTTTGGTTCAACATAGGCAATATTGCTGTGTGGCAGGAAAAGCTTTACTGATGTGAATTTTTTAAATTATTTTATTGTTACGATTAAAGAGACTAGACAGAAGACAAGAGACATAATAAAGAAGTAGGTAGCACAGACAACACTTTCAAACGCAAATACATTTAGGGCACTCAGAGTATTGTCCAATTTGGCTTTGCTGTCCAATTTCCACGCTCCCGTGCACTTGTTGCATGAAAAACAATTTTTAAAAGGCCCAGCAACGTCATGCTTATTATTCAAATGTTCTGACATTGTATCCCGAAAATGAGGGCCAGTCTAGATGTAATAGATGATATTTTGGTCATTTACAATACATCCATATTCAAATTTCATTCGAATAACGTGCTTGGCGCTTCTATAAATTATAAGGAAATTATCTCATAAGGCCTTCGTTGAACACGAGCACGGCATTCCTTTCCCGCCACCTTAATGCTCGTTGTATGTAAATAAATTCAGAATAAATAACAACCGAGCCTGCAGTTACTTTCTATATCGTTCGAGTGCTCATCCTTCATATCTACATGTTTTTTATCGGCTTCTACAGACGGAGTACCCACCTTTTTCATGTAATTCTAACTGTATATATTCCTATGTAAACAAATATTAATAAACTTACTACTGGCTGTTGGAATTTACATAAACGGACAGTTAAATAAATTTTATTAATAAATAGCCTTTGTTTTGGTTGCTCACCCATCTTGAAATGAATATTGTTAATAAATCATTTCAGTAGTCACCTTGCTAGTAACTAGGAATGATGTTTTTTGGCTTGTGGGGCCTCTGTGTCGAAAACATGGCCTACTGGAGTGAAAATAAGACAGATAAATAAAACACTTAACTCATTAAAATGCCTGTATATACGAGCCCTAACAACTAAATGTTGGGACAAGGTATTATTTTGGATATAATACAATGGCTCACCAAAACTGCTGAATTATTTTGTTAATTTTTTTCAATACAAACATAACCATATATCCTAGACTATTTGAACACATTTTCGTGCCATGGTGAAGCAACCAGTAGTAATCATAGCGTATTTAGTCATTGGAAGACCAAATTGGCTGACAACTAAATGTTGGGACAAGCACAAATCTCACATTAAAAATGTTTAAAAAACGCTATATAAACATCAAAAAAACGTTTTATTTATTCATTGACAGTTTGTAAGTGATGTAAATAGTTATAAGTAGTAGTATTTGTTGAAATATTTAAATTTTGTTAATTTAAATTGGAATAATGGGTCGTGGAAAAGCTACCGAACAGAAATTACGTGAAATTATTATTCACCAATACAATGCGGGCAAGACAATGCATAAAATTTCTAGCAATTTACCTATTCCAAAGACCACAGTCTATAATATAGTGAAAAAATATGGTGAGTCTGCCAATGTGGATGTTCGAGGTAAAAGTTCGGGGAGACCAAAAGTTGTTTCACAAAGAGATTTACGAAATTTAGTTAAATTCCGCAAATCAATGAGAAGAAGTACCGTTCAAGACATAACTGCTCAATGGAACAGGGCAAGTGGATTAAATATATCTAGAGAATGTTGCCGAAAATACATTCATAAATGCGGTTTGGGATTTTACAAGGTAAGTTCAGTTTTGTATGGTTGATCCATTAGCAAAAAATTGATCCAAATTCGTATTTAGGCCGAAGAAAAACCGCTATTGACAGAGATTCAAAATAAGAACTGTTACAATTGGGCAAAATCTAAACTTCTGTGGACAGAAAATGACTGGAATAAAATAATATTTAGTGATGAGGAGAAATTTGATGTTTGCGTTGAAGATCACCGTAAACGGATAATACGAAATAAAGCAGAAGCTTTTCATAAAAACTGCTTAAAAAGGGTTGTGAAGTTTCCAAAGGGAATTATGATTTGGGGCTGCATGTCGGCAAGGGGCTTATGCATTTTAAAATTTATAGATGGTACTGTAAATACTTAAAAATAACAAGAGATACTTCAGACCTCACTTTTACCTAGCGCGCAAAATTGTTTCCTAATGAGGATTTCATCTTCCAGCAAGATGGAGCATCATGTCATTCGGCAAAATCTAACAAAAAATGGTTTGGTGATAATAATACAAAGGTTTTATCTCATCCAGCCAGCACTCCAGATCTAAATGTGATAACTGTGTGGCATAAAATGAAGCAGTATTTAAGAAACCATCCTCAACGCACTATTTCTGATTTGCGGACAAAACTAGAAGAGATTTGTGATAATTTTTCTCCTCAAACGTGTCAGTCCTTGGTTAATACAATGCCTGCAACAGTTCAAGCAGTCGTTAAAGCTAAGGGCAATGTGACCCCGTATTAAATTAAAGTTGCTTCTTGTTTGTCCCAACATTTAGTTGTCAGAAAATTTGACCTTCCAATGACAAAGTACGCTATGATTAATGCCCATTCCTTTACCATGGCACGAAAATATTTTCAAATAATCTAGAATATATTGTTATGTTTGTATTTAAAAAAATAAATAAAATAATTCAGTCGTTTTGATAAGCCATTGTATTATTTCCAAAATATTATCTTGTCCCAACATTTAGTTGTTAGGGCTCGTATGTCTTCTTACATATACAGGGAATTCCAACGAAAACGAGCTACCTTGATTAACATAGTATACAAATTTTTTCATCCAAACTCCCAAGGTAGTTTGATTTTATCTGAGGGAGACCAAACTTTCAGGAAACCTCTTAGTTCTTAGGTTTCTTAACTAACAAAACATTTATGGCTCAGTCGAGGGTGCTGATTTAATATCCTTATTATAGTGTATGAAAGAAATAAAAAAATGTGTTTTGTATCATGGAGTCAGTTTCAGTATGAAAAAAATTGGCCTTCTTATCCTAATGTTATTCTAATTAATGTGATCTTGAAAGGGGTAGGAACCTTTGGTGTGAAGAAAATTTTCCACAGAACACCAAAACGCTATACTGCACTCGGCGCACGTTTCGCCAACCAAGTTGGCATCATCTGGAGATGATTAAAATGATGATGAGGAGTTTTAATTTTCTCCAGATGATGCCATCATGGTTGACGAAACGTGCGACGAGTGCAGTATGTGTTTTGGTGTTCCGTGGAAGACTACGTCAGTGTTAATGTGAGTCAATGTATCTATGAACATTTTCCTGCATCGATCGATTCTTTAAATAAATGTCAGTTCACTTCCATTGTAAAGCGATATCCAATATCAAAACTATTTAGTATTTCAGTTCATTGACGAAATACAGTACCCGTTTAGAATTTGCACCTTTGTGGTACAATATAATCTGTTATAAAAATAAATAAACATGACGCTAAAGACCTAGATAATAACTAAACAACGGATAATGGAAAACAAATCAAGTACCCATTGTACTAGCGACAGATGAATGCAGCTGTCCAACTTTCTCAACACTTGAGGCAATAATATGAAAGGTGTATAATGGAACTATTTATAGATCCATTCCAACAATAATTGTCTTATTCTATTCCTTCTAACCCTATAAGAAAGAAAATGTTTCTCTTTTATATTTAATAAAGTTGCATTTAATATACTAGGTATAATAGGATTATATTTTCTGTTACAATGCAATTCAAACAGAAAAAAGTGTTTTGAAGGAACAAAAGCTATTATATCGTTGATAAAAATCTGTCGTTTATTTTGTACGTTTTTTTACTGACAGAAATTTACAATGGCAAAAATATTTTATAGATATGCCAGCGGTGTCTACCTGTGCATTGTGGAATAAAGATTATATCAAAGTTTTCGAGAATAACAAGATCAAAATCTTGTTCCTAAATCCTTTTGGGCTACAAAGACTTATGCGGAGACAACAATTTAAAATACATTTTTTCAATAACAGCAGATCTTTTAGTGTATTAATATGGCACTTAAATGTGTAAAATGTAATGAAATTTTAACGCAACTGACGGTTCATGGTCTATGCTCATGCTCATATTTATGAATTTTATTTTCTATCGATGATATAGAAACAAAACAGAATAACAGCGTAAGATTACAAAATATATTAATGGTAAGATACGTAGAAAAACTAGAAGGAAATACAGTGCCTTAGTGTATTTTAGTGTTTCAATAATATGCTTCAAAATATTCAAAGTTAACTTGATCAGTTTTGAGATATTTAAAAAATATTGAAATTCAGGTTTGTTTGAAGAGCTATTGAAAAAGGACACTTTTATAGCAATTTTTTACGCTATATCGAATGGCATAAATAGTTTCGTCTCTTCAGAACTATCATCAACTTCATTTTTTCTAATATACGGTCTCATTAATATTTTTACGTCACTCAACAGCATTTCTCCTTCTGAGTTCAATGATGTATCATAATATACGAGTTTGATGACGTTTTGAACATGAAAACCATCATCAAACTCATCTGTTTCTGTCTGTATGTATTAACAAAAGGATAATGAAAAAGTAACAAATTATTAACAATAAATAATAAATAATTTACAAGAACAAAAAACAATTAACAAAATAACAACAAATAAAAAAATAATAATGAATAGTTAATGGACCAGTAAAGAAACTATAGCATATAATACATCATTGAACTCAAAAGGAGAAATGCTACCGAGTAACGATATTAATCTTATATTAATAATATTAAAAATATTAATAGGGGCGTATTAAAAGAAATTAAGTTGATTATGGTTCTGAAGAGACGAAACGTTACTTAAAGAACTAGAACTATTTACACCATTCGATAGAGTGTAAAAAGTTGTTACGAGAAAGTGTCTTGACTCATCAAACAAAGTCTGAAATTTTGCAGAAAGCAATTTCCAAAATTTCGATTTTTTTTCCAATTTCTCAAAAACTAATCATGTTAACCGTGATCAGGCATATGATTGGTCTTCAAATTACGCAACTTTGCCCCAATTTAACTTGATGTCTATCGGTTAACAGTTTCCATGATACTAACATTATTGCAAGCAATTTAAAACACACTGTATAGTAAATGCTGAAGGTTACATTTCCAGGGTCCTTTATTTCATATTTAGAGAACCCCTGCTATATTTTTACCATGTGTTATGTTTACATGTCTGATTTTTTTCATGCTGCATCTATAATTAATTGTATATTTAGCAAGTAATGGTTTACCGTGGAAAATGCTGCATCTTCCGTTTTATACAAATGCGGGCAAACCTCTCTCAGTTTGGCACTTATAGAATCCACGGAAGCATTGTCGCCCAGATAACTGTTAACCAACGTGGTTATGAGCACCGAGCATATGTCCTGCCTGTAGAGAAACAGTTCTTTAAATGTAGTGTTTTGTAAAACCTGTTGCTGATTCTCCGGCAATGCACCTATCAGAGAATGGAACTGATGCTCACAGAGGATCCTCCATAGGCCTATTATCTGGCAACAGTGACAGACAAACGTTTTTAAGGCATCTAGGGATTGGCGTTCTTCTACCTGGGCGTCGTGTATGTTCTGGTTCATTCTTGTGACGTTTAGCGACGTGTTGTTGTACATAGAAGACTGAAGATTGGCAGAGGTGCTGGTTATGTTGGAGAGTTGGGTGTTATATGTCAGAAAGCTGTGTAAAGCTGTGAGGTTGCTCAAGATGTAAATGCAGTCTTCGCTGGTTATTGTGCTGATATTCTAGTATAAATGATTTCAATAAAAAAGTATACTTCCATACACAAGAAATTTATGGCATTATTTTTTTGAATCTTAATTTTACGTGTCTACCAATCTCACGGGAATTTTTATTTTTATCAATATTCGGATTTGTTTAAATACCAGATATAAGAATGATGCGAGGTTTTGCTTTGAAATATTCGTGATATTATATGGAGTATCTTATACACAACCGTGATCAAAATTAAACTGCAGGGCATCCAATTTATATCAATGATTCAAAACGCAACTTCAAAGTCTTGGGCTCAATAAGTTTCCAAAAAAAAGTTAGAAATTGTTCTTCTACTGAATAAAAACAACTCTGAGTTTGAATTAACTCCCAGCCTACTCTGAGAATAAAACTAACTTTACTTTTAACTCTTAAGTATTAGAAACATATGGGGTCATTATAAAGTAAGGGGTATACTATAAAGTCTTATATAATTTTAAGAAATCAATCTAGTAGCAAAAAGTAAATGGAATCTAGTTGCTTCAATAATTGAATTTTACTGTATATATGGAAAACAATGGAGTTGTCGTGCCAACCGCTGATACAAGTGTCAAACGTAATCATTGTGACTTAGAAAATTGTTCTCAAAACAAAATTCACGTAAACGTAAATTGAAATGACCTCCAAGATCGCCTGATCTTAACCCAGCGGATTACTGGCTGTGGGGTTATTTAAAAAATTTGGCGTTTAGAACACGACCAACAACGCAGGAGGAATTAAAATACTCTATTAGGGAGAAAATTGCTGCAATTCAACCACACATGTTGAATAATGCTGTGTACAATTTGGAGGACCGGTTGGTGATTGTACAGCAACAAAATGGATGACATATCGAACATTTACGTTAACCACTGTTGGACATAAGAAATCCCATTGTTTAACAATCGAATTTCTTTCACATTCTGCTGTTAACTTAATTTGTTAAAAATACACAAGCGGAAATATATCGCTTACTTTATGATAACCTTGTATAATAAAACGAAGAGTAGTATAAAGAAAAAAGAATATAGAATATAGTACCTATAGAAAAGGAACATAGTCTAAGAAAAGCAAAGTAAAAATGTATCCAGGCCAAGAATAGATCCCGAAGGAACTTACAACTGCTAGTGATGCATGTCATCTTGGAGACTTGAAATTCGTTAAACTCATGAGATCACGACGTCTGAACTTCATTTATTTTAAATTCTTTTCGTGTTACTTTGGTATAAAGAAATAATGTTCAAATAATAACAGTTATATTAACTTTGACATGACGAGGATTTTGATGCCAGCATAAATTATAGCTAAAGGTACTTTTAGAATTAATTTGTTTTACCAGTATGCCATTTAAGTTCTTTAAGGACCCCATTCAGCAATTTTAAAGATGGGTAAGACACTCAGCTAGTCAGAAGAAATACTTTATATTTATTTATAATGTTTTTCAACTTGCTACTGACCTGACAATTATATTAATTATCATTAATAAGCCAACATTTATATAAGAATACACACCTATTAATAATTAAAATTAACAATCGCGTACCAATACGACAAAAACATTTATCATATTTCCTGTTCCTTACACTTCGTGAATAGCAATGGTGAGATTTGTATCGGACAAAAGGTACCTACCATAAGTATAGCAGCTTGGCACGTACCATGTGGTTGCATATTGACATGTAACTTGATGACAGGAAACTCGGGCATTAAGTATCACTAGATGGGTTTCCCTAGATTCGGGGTATTTTTAGTTTTCGGTCGCCAGTTGGATTAAGGATACTTGACTTGCTATATCCGGATTTGATTTTATTGTTAAGTAGCATTCGTAGGGTAATAATTTTGCTTTAGGAGATTTTATGGTAGCCTTAATAGGGATTTAAGTGTATTTTCAAATATATAATCTTTAAATAGACTTTTGTGTATATTTGGACAGTCGTTATGTTATTCATATGTGTTGGGATTTAAATTGAAAGGTGTTGGTAGGATATTTTTGGGCAAATACATATAACTTATTCAGTTAGATCTTTAATTTAGATTGTGTTTCTTGTTTAGCAATGGCTGGATATATGTTATCTATATCTGTGCTTCATTCTATATTAAATAGAATTAAGCACAGATATAGATAACATATATCCAGAATGAAGCACAATTATTGCATTTCGAAAATAAGGCGTTGACCAATATTCTATTGGAAGTAGTCATTTAGACACATTTAATAAATTCATTTTGGCCGACAAATTTTTAATTATTAGTAGCAGAAAAGCTGTTTTAATTCTCATAATGTTGAAACCATTAATGTAGGAATGTTATGTTATAACGATTCGTTTAATTTGTAATTTGTAAATTAACAACAATGAGATTTTCATTTGTACATCTATACAGGGTGTTAGTTAAACATGCGGCAAAAATTCAAGAGGTTATTCCTTAGACTATTCTAAGGATATTTTATCCTTTAATAATTTTTGAAAAAGCGCTTTGTTGCGAAGATATAGGGCGAAAAAAATTAACAAATCCAATTTTGGTATTTTTCACATTATTAATGTAGGTGAAATAAAAGTATTCCTGGTAGAAATACCGGTCCAATTAGCCAGTCCCCCATAATTCCAACCCAAACGTTCAACGAGAACTGATGTTGAAACCGATCTTCACAAATCTCATGTGGATTTTCGTCAGCCCACACATGGTTATTGTGGAAATTCCTTATTGCATTTCGCGAGAAACTGGCTTCATCGGTAAAAAGAATCAGCGTAAGTAGTTGAGGGATTTCAACCAATGTTTGCAATAGCCATTGACAAAATGCAATACCTGGAGCAAAATCCGCAAGAAGAAGTGCCTGAACGCGTTGAATGTGGTATGGGTACAACAAATTATCTCTCAGAATTTTCCAAGCAGTTCAATTACTTACATTCAAAGTATTTTCAATTCTTCGCGTAGAAGTACCTGGATCTTCTTCTATCATGTCCAGCGCATTCTCTTCTACGTTTACCGTTCTTACAGTCCTTGGCCTTCCTTGTCCTCCACTTCGGTTCAATGTTTCCGTTTATCGAAGACGTTGATAAATACTTTGAAAGATTTTTTTATCGGGAGCAATGTGGTTAGGAAATCGTTCAATGTACAGTCGCCTAGCTTCTAATGCATTGCCATCAGCAAGTCCATAAATAAAATGCATGTCAGCCATCTCGGCATTTGTATAGCGAGCCATGATAGAGGACTTCACTAACAACCGTTTAGACGTCAACTAGCCAAACGTCAATCAATCTTAACAAATGCGACACATACAAACTACAAAAACACAACATACAAAAACATACAAAATAATCACTCCGAAGTATCACGGGATGTTGGTAAGAAAAAACAGCTCTTTTTTCTTACATGTCTTTTACTTGATACGTCCAGTGTAGTACGTCATACTTTTATTTCACCTACATTAATAATGTGAAAAATACCAAAATTAGATTTGTTGAAAATTTTTTTCGCCCTATATCTTCGCAACAAAGCGCTTTTTCAAAAATCATCAAAGGATAAAATATCCTTAGAATAGTCCAAGGAATAACATCTTGAATTTTTGCCGCATGTTTAACTTACACCCTGTATATTTATACATCACATCTAAAATTTAAGTAAACATTTTGGGTAGCCAAAAAGTACCAATTGTTTAAAAAATTAACTTATTTTAAGTTAATTTAATTAAATATTTGCGAAAACTGTATTTGAAAAACACTCAGAATAGGTAGTTTAATTTAGTACATTTAATAACAAAAGTGAACCTTCAAATAGGTATATGCATATATTCAAATAACAATGAGTAAAATATAAATATAAATAAATTGAGTGATATATAAATTAATGACATTTCTTTGCAACGGTCCACACATACAAACAAAAATTTAACGATAAACCACCACATCCACTAAATTGGTGGATATGGCGTACGTACTAGACACGTCTTTGTTTTAGTCCCTTAATTAACGAGTCAAGTCTGTGTTCCTGAAATGTTCCGAGCCAAGAGTGATCGGAAGTCTCTTTGTGACGATTCGTTTAATTTGTATATATTTGCAAAAATTATATTTGAAAAACATTGTATAGTTTAATTTTGTACATTTGATAACAAAAGTGAACCTTCATACAGGTATATGCATATATTCAAATAACAATGAATAAAACCGTTATTTCTTTTAATACAGGCTACTCTGTAAATATTTTCCTCAATATTATTACACGTACTTTCTTATCTCTAATCTCCACCGTGTGCCACGCTTAAAAGTCTACGCTTTTACACAGATTTTTAAACCAGACCATTTCTTTCAACTAAGCCGCTATCTGCCGTTCCCCGAAATAAAACCTAAGTGCTTATAGCCTAATATTTAAGGCCAAGACCGGGCGGAAATTCATAAATTCGGTTTTTGTTTCCTTATCTGCCCTTTTCATTAAAATTAAACAGTTGGTGCTTGCGATATCTTTCTCGGTAATCATTTGAATTCAATTATCCTGGGATTTTTTCCTTGTGACTCGGGGCCGTGTCTGCCCTGTAATTTTTTAGGGCGATTACGACGATTTGGGCATATGGCTTTTCAACATACATATGCTATCGATGTATCGGTGGCTGCGATACTGACAAGCATTGTTTGACCTTTGTTGGTATTAAGATAATTTATAGAATTATAGGAGCTTTCTGATGCATATGCGTATATTAAGATAAACGTTTGTATTTATTTTAATATAATTTAGTCAATGATAATACAGACAAGAAATTGATATTCCAATAGCATATTTTACAGTACTCCGTTTATTGGGTACTTTTTCACATTTCTGAAAATATAAAAAATTTTATATAAAATATCTAGGCCAAAAATTTATAAATTAATATAAAAATGGTGTTTCATCTGTGGAATATTTAAGAATGTATTTCCAGTCATTAATGTAGACTGTCCTAATAGATACCTAATCAGTATCATGTGAATTTCGTTCACACAACATTAAAAAACAAAAAAACTCAAAGTCAAATACAAGAAATTAGTCTTCCATCTATTGGATGTGCTCTGCACCAAAAGGAACAGTCGGGGGTTGCTTTTCTTGAAGCCCAGTAAGTTATTCAATAAGTGGGCATTCAATACCTAGTCTTTAACTTGTAGGCAGTCGAATATATTTAGGACAATAAGTAATAGGAGGTATGATTCATTATAGTTTTTTTTGGGATTACACCACCTGTAAAATAATAAGAAACAGAAAACCAGAAATATTCAAATAAAGTGTAGTATCAACGCAAACTTCTAGATAGATTCATATCTAAATTAATATCTTCAAAAGACGAAATTTTAACAAACGATTTAGGATTTATTAACAATGTGTTAATTATTAATAATCAATATCTTGAAAGTTTTGTTGATAGAACATTTGAAACAAATTGAAATTTTTTTTTTTATTTTTAAGATTCTTTGTTGGACAATCTTATTTCTATTAAAACTGGTCTGATGACCAACCATTAATTTTCGTCTAATAATCTTACAAACTAAACATTTATTAACTAAAGTTCATCCAATGACGTCCTTTAGATTGTTTCCTTCTAACAATTTCACTGGCGCACTATGTCCTGCTTTTACACAGCACACTACACCAGCTCAAATGGTTTGGGTCTCTTTAATCTTCGAACAAGATGTTGGTTGTCCAGCAGCTGAAGAGCTTATGCATTGATGTAGAGATGAAGTCTGGCCTCATGTCTGCCAGCAAACCATTTGATCTCATCTTTAACCATTGGGATGTTAAGGTCTCGATGCAAGTCGGAGTTGCGTATGTACCATGGAGCGTACTTTGTTCTGGAAAGTCCGAATGGTTTTAATATTACTATTTCTGGCACAACCCCAAAGTTGAATACCGTATAACCAAACTGGTTTTAAGATCTGATTGTAAATTAGTATCTTATTATGTATTGTCAACTTAGAATTTCTTCCAAGCATCCAATAATGCTGTCTATATTTTAAACCAAGTTCGACTCTTTTCTTCTTTACATGTTCTTTCCACCGGAGCTTGGCATCCAGGGTCATGCCTAGGTATTTGGCTTTATTCTCATTGGGCACAATAGTACCATTAATATCCAAGGACGGAGGGTTAACTAGTCTTTTGTTGGTAAAGTTAACATGAATTGATTTGAGCTCGTTTAGCTTGATCTTCCATTGTTTGCTCCAATCAAGTATTGTGTTGCTAGCTACTTGCAGTCTTCTAGTGGATATTCTTTGATATTTACGGACCGCGAGAAATGCAGTGTCGTCAGCAAATGTAGTTTCTTCTAGTACTGACATATCACCAGTATATAGCAGGTAAAGGATAGGGCCAAGAACGCTACCCTGGGGCACTCCTGCTCTTATATCTTTCAGGTCAGAATATTCATCTTCCTGTTTTATTCTGAAAAGTCTGCCTGAGATATACGATGACAGAGTCTCTACATATTGTGTCGGAAGTACTTTGTTTAATTTGTGTATCAATCCTTCGTGCCATACCTTGTGAAATGCTCGAGCAACATCTAAGAAGACTGCAGAGCAGACTTCGTTTTCTTCAAGTGTACGCTCTATTATGTTAGTAATACGATGTACCTGATCAATAGTTGAGTGCTTTTGTCTAAAGCCAAATTGGTAATCCGGGATAAGATTACCATTTTCAATTAGTGGTCTTAATCTCTAATTGAAAATTGAAAATAAGAAAAACAACCAAAGAAAGCAACGTAAAATTTCGTATAGGTACCTTAAAAATTCCATATATACTGGGTCTATCTGAAAGATTGCAAAGAACTGGTAATATATGTTCGAAATTAGAAGGGTTTTTCAAATGGTTAATAAATTTTATCAAATACTCGGCCAAAAAATAATTTACAAAGTTGAAAATACTGCATTTACAGTGTACCATGTGAGTCTAATAAACATTATGTGGGTGAAACATCGAGATCTCTAAATGTTCGTAACGGAGAACACAAAGATTATATTAAAAGGAGATAATTTGAAAACTCACAAATTTGTGAACACGTTGGGGAAAATGGCCATAGGGTAGAGTGGGAGTCAGTTAAAATTTTAGATAAATAACAAAACATTATGAAACGAAGACTTAAAGAATCCGCGACAATTTTATTAAATAGAGACAAATGTGTATCTAATATTTCCATAAATTTTGATAGCTGTTGGTTATTCTTAAAGACGAGGTAAGTCAAAATAGAATGAAAATCGACTACACACTGTCATACTATTTTGTACGTCAGTCAAACTTAAAGTTTTGTTAACGAAAACTGAAAGTTTTCGAAACGTAAACGTTTTTAAGTGATGTGTTTAATATTATATGTATATTGTTAATCTGCTTTTTAGTGTGAAACTTCTTGATTAGGTAAACATATTTTTCAAGAAAAACCAACCTTTGATTGTTCCGTCGACGCAGATGTTGATTATTAATTTTTTGTATTCTTGTTTATTTATAGTTTTGTGTTTTTTTTTTGTGGTGGTATAATACCTAAATAAATAAAACTAATTAAAACTTAAATACTTATTTGCAAATTGGTACTGCATTCTTATTATTAGGGTATAAAATATGCTATACCTACTATAAAACGTTATGTAGACACGAACATATTATCTTATACGTACATCGGGTTACAGAAATAATTCCCATCAGAACGCATCTAATAAAACACACATTAACGGGCTCGTCCCAACGTACTTGCGTCTTAATTAAAAAATTCATATTTATGACCACATACGGATAGGAAGTTCTTCATATAGAGGTTATAATATTTTCAAAGATAAACGGTTATGTGAACCTTGGCCTCTTGGCCTCGTAGACACAAGGATGCATCTTTACTGTTGCAGATGAATAATCGTCTTCTTCCATTGACGGATTATCTATTTACTCAACTCATGGTGTGGCACCAGTTCAGTACAAACTGGTGCAAGGAATCATGATATACTTGGAGGATATGGGAGAATAGTACAATGAAAACAGGAAATCGTTTGGATGGTATTTCTGGAGACTAGGTCAGACGTCTCATAGAAAAATGCAAGTTGTATCAAGTAATTGGAGTAAAGTTGCACGGTCTTATGCTCAAAATTACTGCATAAAAATCTAGAATATCAGTAGTTTTTGTAGAGGTACCTAATATAAAAAAATTATGATTTTTCCTACTGTATTTGAGAAGATTAAAGTCAGATGTCTCACAGAGAAAAGTACGTTGTTTCAATTGGAGCAAAGTTGGACAATTTTATGGTCAAAATTATACCATGAAAATATAGAATAATAATGAAAATATCGTTGTTTTTGAGAGGATTGAAGAACTAGTTTAGAACATCTTATATTAATGATATAGTTTACTGGTCTATTAATGGTATATTAGTTATAATAATTCCAGGTGAAATACACTGATTGATGATTTCAATAACATATTAAGATATTAGTGTCTGTATCAATTTATTTGTGGAATTATCTAAATAGTCTTCCTTCTATTGGATGTGCTCTGCAGCAAAAGGAACACTCGGGATTGCTTTTTTTGAAGCCCAGTAATTTATTCAATAATTGGTTTAGTTTTGTCTTTGATTTGGAACTCTTTACTGTTTCTTGAGGCGCAGGAATTTATTTTCTATTTTGCCTTTTATATTTGGAGAAGTGAGGAAAAATACCCAATAAAATTGAATACCCAGAGCATTGAGTAAAAGAGATAGACATGGTAAGAATTTATTAAAAACAAAAATGTTTAATTCTTTTGAAATAACTCCATTACACAGTAACTTAAAATACATTCAGTAAGTAACTCAACATTCCGCAAATCAGTTTTCAATTTCCACAGTGACAAGAATGAACACTGATGGACCCTGTACATATCTACATTACATTGACAAACATAATGGAAATATAAAAAATATAGAATATTTTCTCCTATCAAGTTCTCTGTGGGAACACTTTAGTTCCAAGGATGTGGCCCTTATCTATTAGATCAGTTAATACGACCCTGCCTCTTTCACACATGCATGGTGCTTGTCAGCAAATGAAGTTCCAAAAGGTTATCGATCACAATCAGCGATTGAAGGGATACTTCGATAAGTTATTGTCTAAAGTCGTGAAGCAATATGCATATGTATTGTCTTGTCGACGTATTTACTGGTCATTTGTTTTTGCCTTTCTTGACTTGAACAAAACTTTTTTCGTTAGAATATAGATAGGAATATAGACGTCTTACAAGTGAGTGGTCAGAGATGGATCGAGAAATAATTATAAATTAAGTTTTTTATAGTATATTTTTAATATTATTTATTGGCTTTTTTAATTGTTTATATCTTTCTTTATATAGAAATTAAGCCACAAAGTTAACTAAGAGATAAATTGTTAATGAAATTGTCAAATATTATAGTTCAATAAAGTTTTTTAATTTTCTTCATTACGTATAATCTAGGTACCCAAAGGAATTTTATTTTTAAGATATGTCGAAAACCACTACTTTGCGTGGTGTATGTACCCACCAACATTGAATTATAACGGCATACCTACATATAACCTCAACTTATGTCTAATAAAAAATATTTAAGAAAATAAAAAAAAACTTTATATCTCTTACAGGATTACCTCCAGTGCGGTGCTAGAGTGTACTAAAGTTCTGGCCTAATTGGGACAGAACAACCAAGTAAAATTGACCTGGGTACCGGGTCGTCACAACAGAAATGAGGAGACTGATGTACTGGCTAAAAGGCTCAAGTATACAGTTTATAGGGCTACTCAGTAGGGTTAGGTAATCCGTACTTAGGCTTCCGCCTAGTTATGTAACAAGGTCTATTGGAAACTGGATCAAGGAAAGATCAGAGGAAGAATAGTCGAACGTGACTGGGCTACGTCAAGCCAGGCACTTAATTGAAGGGCCTTGGTTGAACGCAACTCGATTAATACTTGACCTAAGTCTTAACAGCATAAGCATTGTCACAGGACTGTTGACAGATCATGGACATCTCAACAAGCACCTTAATACTATTGGCCTTGTGAAACTATAATGTGCATATTTTGCGGACATGATGACCATTCACATTCTCTATCGCTGTGCCTGCCTCATAGTCAAGAGACACACACATCTGGGTGTAGCATTTCTCCTGCCCCAGGACATTAGAGAGCTTTCACTAGAAATGGTGTTGACCTATGCGCATAGCATGGGTCTCTTCCAATAGCTCTCGACTAGCGGCAGGTACAATGGGTCGAAAGGGCTGAGTGCTGCGGGTAACCGCGCCGCCTTCCAACAACAACAAGAAAACTTTATTGAACCATTCAAATTAAATGTTATCGCTGACTGATATAAGCTGATAAATATGCTGGTAAATATGCTGATATTTGGTTTATTTTAGGGGGTATACTGCAAGGTGTTCGAAAATCATTCATCAGTTTTTGGTCACTCTGTAAGTCACAAGGCAGCGCATCATGTATATAAAAAATAAAACACACCACAGAAATGGACAAGGACTTCTGGACATATTCATATAATAAACGATGCCTCAAATGTCATTAAAAAGAAAACTAAAACCATGCAATGCTCTAGATTTGGATCGCGTTTTTTAACTAGACAGAATAGAAAATCTTTCTAAATTTAAATACCTATGAAACATCAAACACTTCCGAAGCTGTTGGATTTAGATAAAGAGTATACTACTGTTTAAAAAATTTCAACTCTTTGGAAAAATGAATAAAATTGTGGGGATATAACATTGTTGCACACAGAGAAATATGTCAAATAAGTAAGAAAAGACGCAAGTAAATTCTCTTAAATGCGTTTCCTTTGTTTTTAAAGAAATAACAAAGTTAAAGAGGAAATATGAATTAAAAATTCACTTTATATATGTAGAGGAATGTTCATTGTTATTCTTTTTTCTTCCAAGAATTGGATGGTTCAATTTCTTAAGAACAAAACTTGTGTTAAGAAATGTTTGGTGTGGGTGTGAGTTAACTTAGATTTAACACTAAATACCGTATAGGAGACAGGGCTTTAAAATTTAATTGGAGTGCTAAAATAGCCCTAAAAAAGCACTAAATCCTAGATCATTTCATGGTTTTATGATGTAGGTGCGCTACGTTGACAGATATTTGAGCAGGGTGTGACATTTGGAAAATAAGCGTTTGCGTAGCGTGATCGTTCGGTAAATTTAATATCTAATATTTATATTTTTAATAAAAATATTATTTGCTTTTGTTACTGAGCCGCAGTAATTGTATACCTATATGAATTGTTACTTACTCGAGCAATAAGAGAAATAATTTTGTTCAACTATGATGGAGGGATAAGTAAAGTTGTCAACGTTGTTGCGTGTTTCTTTGAAGGTAGTATCAGAGTGTCTCATTAAAGAATACCAATCAATTAAGCACATACTACTAGTGTCAAAATATACCTAACGGTAACAAAGAAAAAAAAATACGAACAAGCAAGCATGTGTCTCTTAAAAGATAGTGTTGAAATCTTAAATTGGCTTTTTCGAAATTTTATAGATTTAAATTTGAATTTTGCTATGATTATTTTTATTTGATATCGATATCGCGCAGTAGGTGCGAATTTACAAAATAATAAAAAATGAAAAATAAGGTAGGTAGTACTCCATTATCCAACAAATCTTTGGTAAGGTAGATCTATAAAGTATTTTTTTAATTTTCGGTACTAAGCAAATGTAAACAATACTAATAGAGACGTTTATATACTATTTTTTTTTTTGGTTTTTATATTGTAATCTCTACAAGGTGTTCCTTGAATTGGAATAAATTAAATACTTAAAAACATTAAAAACATTATTTGTTTTGCTGATATGTACCCACTATTATTTGACACTTTCATTTATTATACAGGGTGTCCACCTAGTGCGCGTAAGTCCAATATCTGGGTTAATAAAAGAGATAACTTAATTTTTTTTTCTACAGGGTTGTCTAATATCCCGAGCTGCACAAAATGAAAATATATTTACATATTCAGAGTGTTCAGTTTTTCCTGGACAGGTACCAACTTCATTTTTTTAAATGGAAACCTATATTTTTTATGGCATTATCGAATTCTACGTAAAAAATTAGTGGGACTTTGTGCATAACACTGCTATTGAAATATTGATAGTTTTCGAGATATTTGACTTTTAATTTTTTTTTCTTATGTTTCGTCACTTCTAATAGTTGACATAATTATGGTTGTATGACAGCTAGAAATTATTTTTTTTCAGAAACTGTAGAGTGAAGATGGCTCTTTCGAAAAACGTATCAAAAGTTGACCTGCGATATACAGGGGGCAACAGAAATCGTGCCAAACCTGATGGTTTAAAATTTAAAAAATCTCGACTTTTTCAAATGGAACACCCTGTGTTTTATGATTTCATTAGATGCCTTTCTGTAGACTCTACAATTTTATAATAGCTTTCCCTATACCTAAGTTGCGTAGTTTTTGCAAAAAACCCACTTTTATGAAAAATACCCGATTTGGGCACTCCTTTGACGGAAAAAATATTGTAAGGCTATTTATTTTTATAAAATGTATTAGTTTAGACTTCTTAAAATAAAAATAACTGAAAAATTTAGATAATTTCAGTTTAATAAACAAGTCTTTATGGAAAGTTACCATTTATTTGTAAATAAAAGTAAAAAATCATAAAAGCTCTACATGTAATTAAGAATTAGCAAAACTGGCGTATGCTTTAGAAGAAGTTCATGGGAATTATTTGCTAGCAGCACGTATTTATAGAGATACCCACGTGCTGACTGTTTTGAAAATGTGAAAGAAAGATTTGAAAGAACAGCAAATGGGAATTATGAGAAAACTACCAGGAGACATGGGAGTAACAACGATAATATTTAGTTTAATGTTGTGGTTTCTGCTGTTGAAAATCCAAAAATATTAGTATCAGAAAATCAGTAGAAATCTTGGAGTTTTCAAAAGCTCGACAAATAAGATATTGAAGAAGAAGTTTCATACGTATCATATTGAAAACCAAACGGTGTTACCGTAGTTAGAAAAATTATTAGTGAAATGGATGAATATACATAGAGTATTGAAAAAAGAATACGCAATACTCATACAAGCAAGCTAACCTAAAGTAAATGCTCAAAATGTCCACCGTTGTTTTCAACACAAAGCATTAATCTACGACGAAAATTAATGTGAACATTTCTTAACATTTCGGGCGTTATGGATAGAAACTCATTTTGGATCTTTTCTTTCAAGTCTTGCATATCCGTTGGTGGTACTTCGTATACTCGCTCCTTGATATAACCCCACAAGAAAACGTCCAGAATATTTAAATCAGGCGAACGTGCAGGCCAAGGAACTGGACCACCACGACCTAACCACTTATTTGGATATACGTGGTTTAGGTGTTCTCTAATCTGAAATATGAATAGATAATAGGAAAAGTACTACAACAATAAAATAATCACAGTACCGCCAAAGTGGAATGTGGAGGGGCACCATCATGCTGAAACCATTGTTGAACCAAATAATCAGCGGGCATATTCTGTAGCTGTAGAAGGGGAAGTTCGTTTTGCAAAAAATGCAAATACACATTGGCATTTAAATTGCCTTCAAAAAAGTACGGTCCAACAATATGTTCTCCACAAATTCCAGCCCACACGTTCACTTTGAAACGATGCTGATTATCTAGTACCCTCAATAATCTTGGATTATTGTCAGCGTAGTGATGAAAGTTGCGACGATTGGGTAAGCATGTGTTTGAAAATGTTGATTCGTCAGTAAACAAGACATTCGTAAAAAAGTTTGGACTTTCCTAAATTTTATCCAATGCCCAGTGGCAAAATTGCAGGCGGTTTAGGTGATCTTGAGGTAACAGTGCTTGATGGTTTTTAATATGATACGGATGAAAATTATTCATCTTCAGTATCTTGTTTGTCAAGCTTTTGGAAACTCCAAGATTATTACTGATTTTCCTGACACTAATATTTGGATTTTCAACAGCAGACGCCACAACATTAAACTGAATATCGTCATTGTTACCATCATGTCTCCTGGTAGTTTTCTCATAATTCGCATTTGCTGTTCTTTCAAATCTTTCTTTCACATTTTCAAAACAGTCAGCACGTGGAAATCTCTATAAATCTGGATTATTTGCTTTGTAAATACGTGCTGCTAGCAAACAATTTCCATGAGCTTCTCCTAAGGCATAAACCATTTTCACTAATTCTTCTTTTGAATAGTTCATTGTATGCACGCTTAGTACTTACTCTAAACTCGTACGTGAATATTCAGTAAAAGAAGAAATGACATGTAAACTGATTGTCACAAATTTTATTGCGTGACAGACGCTCACTGCGTTTTTCCCGAGAAAGGAACGTGCGCAAATCGGGTATTTTTCATAAAAGTGGGTTTTTTGCAAAAACTACGCAACTTAGGTATAGGGAAAGCTATTATAAAATTGTAGAGTCTACAGAAAGGCATCTAATGAAATCGTAAAACACAGGGTGTTCCATTTGAAAAAGTCGAGATTTTTAAAATTTTAAACCATCAGGTTTGGCACGATTTCTGTTGCCCCCTGTATATCGCAGGTCAACTTTTGATACGTTTTTCGAAAGAGCCATCTTCACTCTACAGTTTCTGAAAAAAAAAATAATTTCTAGCTCTCATACAACCATAATTATGTCAACTATTAGAAGTGACGAAACATAAGAAAAAAAAAATTAAAAGTCAAATATCTCGAAAACTATCAATATTTCAATAGCAGTGTTATGCACAAAGTCCCCCTAATTTTTTACGTAGAATTCGATAATGCCATAAAAAATATAGGTTTCCATTTAAAAAAATGAAGTTGGTACCTGTCCAGGAAAAACTGAACACCCTGAATATGTAAATATATTTTCATTTTGTGCAGCTCGGGATATTAGACAACTCTGTAGAAAAAAAAATTAAGTTATCTCTTTTATTAACCCAGATATTGGACTTACGCGCACTAGGTGGACACCCTGTATATTGATGGGTCAAGATGGTGGCTCAGGGTTTAGTGTCTCGATCGCTCAACATAGAGATAGTGGGTTCGAATCCCCATTCCACCACACAATTTTTAATTAAATTGTCTACTCGTAGACTAAGGCTTGCATCGGCGATGGGTTGGCAACCATCCTGGTGATGGGCTAGAATAGGAAGATTAAAATCAGATGATCTTTGACTGCCCCTCTAGCTAATTAAGCTTTTCCTCATTTCAGCATTTAATGGTGGTTAGGCTTTACCAACCTACGTCGTTCATAAGGCGCAAATGAAGTCCGCGAAATAATATACAGCCCCCTCTCCCACACAAATATCAGACTTTCGGGCTAATCCTTGTGATTAGAATGAGGGAGGTAGAGATATTATTATTATTTTTTGTTTTTGTTAAAATCCCTTTGACCCCCTTCCCTTCGCCCTTCTGCATTCTCCCAGCTAGAAGATCTGCCGAATGTCGGCATGCCGGTATGATCTTCAGTTCCGAAAGTAGTGTAATTTATAGACCACGTGTTGTTTCTTATTTTTAGCAGTTAACCAATCTACCATATCAATTTTTTTAGAATTACTTGTTACTTGTTACTTGTTACTTTAGGTGGCTTGTCGATTTGTACAACTACAGAATGGAGTGGTCAATTTGGAATCAGCTTCTCATTTAACCCCCTCCAGGGGTTGTTACGCCGCTGTGTGTAATGAGCCAGTGAAGATGGGTTTTCTGGGTATTATTTACAAATCTACTTGCTAGAATTTTCCGCCTTCAAATATTGTACGGCCTGTACTTGTAGAGGAAAAAATGTGTGATTTTTTACCAGATTTATTAAATTGTTCATATAGATTTTGCTGCAATGCTAATTACTTTTATACGTTAATCATGTCCTTTAACATAGGTACGTGCTATATCCGTTATAGCCGTTACAAGAATCCTTTACGGTCGTCGCGTGCATTAGAAACGGTTATAAAAACTGTAATAAAAACCACATTGGTTGTAATTTTATGAACACCGTCTCCGCAGACATTAAATGGTAATCTCGTATTGATACTAAAATCAATGCGTTGTAAAAGATTTTATAGTATCGTAGCGGATAAGTCGTCACCATTATAAATATGGGCATGTTTATCAACATTTCCATATACAGGGATATCAAAATTAAATGGATTAAGTGGTGTCGTGTCGCGACAGTAGGCTCAGTGGATTACGACGTTTTATGAGAGGCGACTCAAGTTTCAGTGGCCAGTTTCAGTTTTTTGGTCGCCCACGAAATTTTGCTAGTCGAATACATCTAAATATATAATTTTCTACGGTCGCGTCAAAAGATATCACTTTTAACATTCTAAGGGCCGGTCTTTACACCTCTTTTTAAGTTTCTGATAACTATTTGGAAGATTAGAATGTGACATTTCAGTATTTCAGTTTTCACAGTCTAATCTGCCAAATAGTTATCAGGAACTTAAAAGAAGGTGGAAAGACCGGTCCTTAATGTCAAAAGTGGCTGTTTATACCACTTTCAATTTAATCGTATGTTGTTAAGGCAACGTACAGTAAAAACGTAAAAAACACACTTCTTGAAAATTTTTATAATAACATTTTATTACAATAAAATCAACTTACATGGTGAAAATATTATTAATTTTTGTCATGAAAATTTATATTAACTTGATAGTTTGCTCTCAACGTTTATTGTCATAGGTGTATTGGATAACGTCGATTCCAAAGTAATACACTGTGAATTCTTTTTATTTACTTCTTATAAAACGGGAAATCATTAGTATTTCCTTGTCCAAGAATTTGATTTGCAATGTTAGTTTTATTTTGGATCGAATATCTTCCACATAACCCTCCGCGACTATCGATGACAGACAACCACCGCAAGTATCCGCAAGTAGTGTTGCGGATGAATTTTTTTAAACATTGACCTGTGTATGAACTATAATTTTCTAAATGAAGATATTTTGTTGTTTCGGATGGAAGTTTTCCGACAGTATTAACTCCTACAATCTGGTTTATACATTTTTCATTTCGATAATTAACGAAAAAACGGTCATGATGAACAGCCTCTGGACGAAGGGATATATATTTTTGGCAAATGTTTACCAGATAAATTTTTTTGGATTTTCCAATGGAGACAATAAAACAACGCTCCCTATTGATTTTCGTTATAAGGTGCTTTTATCATCAACACTTTCGGAAGTTTCAATATCATGGGCATTTATATTAACTAACTCTTCCCTACGGCATGCACCCACAAGAGTGTTAGAAAAGCCCTTCCAAAGTTGTAATAACATTTGCCTTATTAAAATATTGAAGTATGTTTGAAGTATAAAGTCCTTCTATATCAAAAAGTTACAACTTTCATAAATAAATATTTATCACCTGAAAGCCTGTTCTAGAAACTGAAATATCTGATCTCGCGTAAATACTTTTGATTTTTTTGGTTCGATATCAAACATATTTGAGTTTTAAAAACGATATTAACTTTAAATATTTTTTAATATCGATATCTTTTTTGACAGCTAACGTAGTCTTTATCATGGAATATTCAGACCATAAAGAAGAGGATCTTAAAACATTTTCCTTTTCAGAATAATATGCAAGCAGAATATTTTCAGACATATGATTTACCTTGTTTCGTAGACACCATTCTTTAAAGCTTTTATTTTATAAACTATTTCGTACTGTTTTTTCATTTTTCAGGCAAAAGGTCTAGTGTAGCTCTCTTCAGAGTATTCAATATCTCCGGAGGAGTACCAAATATGTCGTTACTTTAATCACTATCAGACATTTTAGAACGCATACGGATAACAATAACAAAATATCTACAGAAAAATAAATTCATCGACGGTTAAATTTATTTAATTTTAACATATTTCTTAAATGAACAACGATCGTAGAAAAAATATTGTATGTAAAACGTGCAACAAGTGTGTTTATGGTACAATCGAAACTGTTGTCCATTTTTGATATAGAAGGACTTTTTATACTTCACACATACTTTATATTTTAATAAGACACCCCATATGTTATTACAACTTTGGGATGGCTTTTCTAACAACATTTCAACGATACCAGATTGTGTGTAAAACGGTGTTAATATGAGTTGTTAAATGTATGGACAAATTTTGTTTAATTGTTTTAAAAAACTTAAATATCTTAAATATCTTGAAAGTTTTGTTGATAGAACATTTGAAACAAATTGAAATTTTTTTTTTTATTTTTAAGATTCTTTGTTGGACAATCTTATTTCTATTAAAACTGGTCTGATGACCAACCATTAATTTTCGTCTAATAATCTTACAAACTAAACATTTATTAACTAAAGTTCATCCAATGACGTCCTTTAGATTGTTTCCTTCTAACAATTTCACTGGCGCACTATGTCCTGCTTTTACACAGCACACTACACCAGCTCAAATGGTTTGGGTCTCTTTAATCTTCGAACAAGATGTTGGTTGTCCAGCAGCTGAAGAGCTTATGCATTGATGTAGAGATGAAGTCTGGCCTCATGTCTGCCAGCAAACCATTTGATCTCATCTTTAACCATTGGGATGTTAAGGTCTCGATGCAAGTCGGAGTTGCGTATGTACCATGGAGCGTACTTTGTTCTGGAAAGTCCGAATGGTTTTAATATTACTATTTCTGGCACAACCCCAAAGTTGAATACCGTATAACCAAACTGGTTTTAAGATCTGATTGTAAATTAGTATCTTATTATGTATTGTCAACTTAGAATTTCTTCCAAGCATCCAATAATGCTGTCTATATTTTAAACCAAGTTCGACTCTTTTCTTCTTTACATGTTCTTTCCACCGGAGCTTGGCATCCAGGGTCATGCCTAGGTATTTGGCTTTATTCTCATTGGGCACAATAGTACCATTAATATCCAAGGACGGAGGGTTAACTAGTCTTTTGTTGGTAAAGTTAACATGAATTGATTTGAGCTCGTTTAGCTTGATCTTCCATTGTTTGCTCCAATCAAGTATTGTGTTGCTAGCTACTTGCAGTCTTCTAGTGGATATTCTTTGATATTTACGGACCGCGAGAAATGCAGTGTCGTCAGCAAATGTAGTTTCTTCTAGTACTGACATATCACCAGTATATAGCAGGTAAAGGATAGGGCCAAGAACGCTACCCTGGGGCACTCCTGCTCTTATATCTTTCAGGTCAGAATATTCATCTTCCTGTTTTATTCTGAAAAGTCTGCCTGAGATATACGATGACAGAGTCTCTACATATTGTGTCGGAAGTACTTTGTTTAATTTGTGTATCAATCCTTCGTGCCATACCTTGTGAAATGCTCGAGCAACATCTAAGAAGACTGCAGAGCAGACTTCGTTTTCTTCAAGTGTACGCTCTATTATGTTAGTAATACGATGTACCTGATCAATAGTTGAGTGCTTTTGTCTAAAGCCAAATTGGTAATCCGGGATAAGATTACCATTTTCAATTAGTGGTCTTAATCTCTAATTGAAAATTGAAAATAAGAAAAACAACCAAAGAAAGCAACGTAAAATTTCGTATAGGTACCTTAAAAATTCCATATATACTGGGTCTATCTGAAAGATTGCAAAGAACTGGTAATATATGTTCGAAATTAGAAGGGTTTTTCAAATGGTTAATAAATTTTATCAAATACTCGGCCAAAAAATAATTTACAAAGTTGAAAATACTGCATTTACAGTGTACCATGTGAGTCTAATAAACATTATGTGGGTGAAACATCGAGATCTCTAAATGTTCGTAACGGAGAACACAAAGATTATATTAAAAGGAGATAATTTGAAAACTCACAAATTTGTGAACACGTTGGGGAAAATGGCCATAGGGTAGAGTGGGAGTCAGTTAAAATTTTAGATAAATAACAAAACATTATGAAACGAAGACTTAAAGAATCCGCGACAATTTTATTAAATAGAGACAAATGTGTATCTAATATTTCCATAAATTTTGATAGCTGTTGGTTATTCTTAAAGACGAGGTAAGTCAAAATAGAATGAAAATCGACTACACACTGTCATACTATTTTGTACGTCAGTCAAACTTAAAGTTTTGTTAACGAAAACTGAAAGTTTTCGAAACGTAAACGTTTTTAAGTGATGTGTTTAATATTATATGTATATTGTTAATCTGCTTTTTAGTGTGAAACTTCTTGATTAGGTAAACATATTTTTCAAGAAAAACCAACCTTTGATTGTTCCGTCGACGCAGATGTTGATTATTAATTTTTTGTATTCTTGTTTATTTATAGTTTTGTGTTTTTTTTTTGTGGTGGTATAATACCTAAATAAATAAAACTAATTAAAACTTAAATACTTATTTGCAAATTGGTACTGCATTCTTATTATTAGGGTATAAAATATGCTATACCTACTATAAAACGTTATGTAGACACGAACATATTATCTTATACGTACATCGGGTTACAGAAATAATTCCCATCAGAACGCATCTAATAAAACACACATTAACGGGCTCGTCCCAACGTACTTGCGTCTTAATTAAAAAATTCATATTTATGACCACATACGGATAGGAAGTTCTTCATATGGAGGTTATAATATTTTCAAAGATAAACGGTTATGTGAACCTTGGCCTCTTGGCCTCGTAGACACAAGGATGCATCTTTACTGTTGCAGATGAATAATCGTCTTCTTCCATTGACGGATTATCTATTTACTCAACTCATGGTGTGGCACCAGTTCAGTACAAACTGGTGCAAGGAATCATGATATACTTGGAGGATATGGGAGAATAGTACAATGAAAACAGGAAATCGTTTGGATGGTATTTCTGGAGACTAGGTCAGACGTCTCATAGAAAAATGCAAGTTGTATCAAGTAATTGGAGTAAAGTTGCACGGTCTTATGCTCAAAATTACTGCATAAAAATCTAGAATATCAGTAGTTTTTGTAGAGGTACCTAATATAAAAAAATTATGATTTTTCCTACTGTATTTGAGAAGATTAAAGTCAGATGTCTCACAGAGAAAAGTACGTTGTTTCAATTGGAGCAAAGTTGGACAATTTTATGGTCAAAATTATACCATGAAAATATAGAATAATAATGAAAATATCGTTGTTTTTGAGAGGATTGAAGAACTAGTTTAGAACATCTTATATTAATGATATAGTTTACTGGTCTATTAATGGTATATTAGTTATAATAATTCCAGGTGAAATACACTGATTGATGATTTCAATAACATATTAAGATATTAGTGTCTGTATCAATTTATTTGTGGAATTATCTAAATAGTCTTCCTTCTATTGGATGTGCTCTGCAGCAAAAGGAACACTCGGGATTGCTTTTTTTGAAGCCCAGTAATTTATTCAATAATTGGTTTAGTTTTGTCTTTGATTTGGAACTCTTTACTGTTTCTTGAGGCGCAGGAATTTATTTTCTATTTTGCCTTTTATATTTGGAGAAGTGAGGAAAAATACCCAATAAAATTGAATACCCAGAGCATTGAGTAAAAGAGATAGACATGGTAAGAATTTATTAAAAACAAAAATGTTTAATTCTTTTGAAATAACTCCATTACACAGTAACTTAAAATACATTCAGTAAGTAACTCAACATTCCGCAAATCAGTTTTCAATTTCCACAGTGACAAGAATGAACACTGATGGACCCTGTACATATCTACATTACATTGACAAACATAATGGAAATATAAAAAATATAGAATATTTTCTCCTATCAAGTTCTCTGTGGGAACACTTTAGTTCCAAGGATGTGGCCCTTA
Organism: Pogonocherus hispidulus; assembly: GCA_963924545.1. NCBI lineage: Eukaryota > Metazoa > Arthropoda > Insecta > Coleoptera > Cerambycidae > Pogonocherus > Pogonocherus hispidulus. The sequence goes on from OZ004698.1 coordinate 10,484,607, forward strand.
TCTATTAGATCAGTTAATACGACCCTGCCTCTTTCACACATGCATGGTGCTTGTCAGCAAATGAAGTTCCAAAAGGTTATCGATCACAATCAGCGATTGAAGGGATACTTCGATAAGTTATTGTCTAAAGTCGTGAAGCAATATGCATATGTATTGTCTTGTCGACGTATTTACTGGTCATTTGTTTTTGCCTTTCTTGACTTGAACAAAACTTTTTTCGTTAGAATATAGATAGGAATATAGACGTCTTACAAGTGAGTGGTCAGAGATGGATCGAGAAATAATTATAAATTAAGTTTTTTATAGTATATTTTTAATATTATTTATTGGCTTTTTTAATTGTTTATATCTTTCTTTATATAGAAATTAAGCCACAAAGTTAACTAAGAGATAAATTGTTAATGAAATTGTCAAATATTATAGTTCAATAAAGTTTTTTAATTTTCTTCATTACGTATAATCTAGGTACCCAAAGGAATTTTATTTTTAAGATATGTCGAAAACCACTACTTTGCGTGGTGTATGTACCCACCAACATTGAATTATAACGGCATACCTACATATAACCTCAACTTATGTCTAATAAAAAATATTTAAGAAAATAAAAAAAAACTTTATATCTCTTACAGGATTACCTCCAGTGCGGTGCTAGAGTGTACTAAAGTTCTGGCCTAATTGGGACAGAACAACCAAGTAAAATTGACCTGGGTACCGGGTCGTCACAACAGAAATGAGGAGACTGATGTACTGGCTAAAAGGCTCAAGTATACAGTTTATAGGGCTACTCAGTAGGGTTAGGTAATCCGTACTTAGGCTTCCGCCTAGTTATGTAACAAGGTCTATTGGAAACTGGATCAAGGAAAGATCAGAGGAAGAATAGTCGAACGTGACTGGGCTACGTCAAGCCAGGCACTTAATTGAAGGGCCTTGGTTGAACGCAACTCGATTAATACTTGACCTAAGTCTTAACAGCATAAGCATTGTCACAGGACTGTTGACAGATCATGGACATCTCAACAAGCACCTTAATACTATTGGCCTTGTGAAACTATAATGTGCATATTTTGCGGACATGATGACCATTCACATTCTCTATCGCTGTGCCTGCCTCATAGTCAAGAGACACACACATCTGGGTGTAGCATTTCTCCTGCCCCAGGACATTAGAGAGCTTTCACTAGAAATGGTGTTGACCTATGCGCATAGCATGGGTCTCTTCCAATAGCTCTCGACTAGCGGCAGGTACAATGGGTCGAAAGGGCTGAGTGCTGCGGGTAACCGCGCCGCCTTCCAACAACAACAAGAAAACTTTATTGAACCATTCAAATTAAATGTTATCGCTGACTGATATAAGCTGATAAATATGCTGGTAAATATGCTGATATTTGGTTTATTTTAGGGGGTATACTGCAAGGTGTTCGAAAATCATTCATCAGTTTTTGGTCACTCTGTAAGTCACAAGGCAGCGCATCATGTATATAAAAAATAAAACACACCACAGAAATGGACAAGGACTTCTGGACATATTCATATAATAAACGATGCCTCAAATGTCATTAAAAAGAAAACTAAAACCATGCAATGCTCTAGATTTGGATCGCGTTTTTTAACTAGACAGAATAGAAAATCTTTCTAAATTTAAATACCTATGAAACATCAAACACTTCCGAAGCTGTTGGATTTAGATAAAGAGTATACTACTGTTTAAAAAATTTCAACTCTTTGGAAAAATGAATAAAATTGTGGGGATATAACATTGTTGCACACAGAGAAATATGTCAAATAAGTAAGAAAAGACGCAAGTAAATTCTCTTAAATGCGTTTCCTTTGTTTTTAAAGAAATAACAAAGTTAAAGAGGAAATATGAATTAAAAATTCACTTTATATATGTAGAGGAATGTTCATTGTTATTCTTTTTTCTTCCAAGAATTGGATGGTTCAATTTCTTAAGAACAAAACTTGTGTTAAGAAATGTTTGGTGTGGGTGTGAGTTAACTTAGATTTAACACTAAATACCGTATAGGAGACAGGGCTTTAAAATTTAATTGGAGTGCTAAAATAGCCCTAAAAAAGCACTAAATCCTAGATCATTTCATGGTTTTATGATGTAGGTGCGCTACGTTGACAGATATTTGAGCAGGGTGTGACATTTGGAAAATAAGCGTTTGCGTAGCGTGATCGTTCGGTAAATTTAATATCTAATATTTATATTTTTAATAAAAATATTATTTGCTTTTGTTACTGAGCCGCAGTAATTGTATACCTATATGAATTGTTACTTACTCGAGCAATAAGAGAAATAATTTTGTTCAACTATGATGGAGGGATAAGTAAAGTTGTCAACGTTGTTGCGTGTTTCTTTGAAGGTAGTATCAGAGTGTCTCATTAAAGAATACCAATCAATTAAGCACATACTACTAGTGTCAAAATATACCTAACGGTAACAAAGAAAAAAAAATACGAACAAGCAAGCATGTGTCTCTTAAAAGATAGTGTTGAAATCTTAAATTGGCTTTTTCGAAATTTTATAGATTTAAATTTGAATTTTGCTATGATTATTTTTATTTGATATCGATATCGCGCAGTAGGTGCGAATTTACAAAATAATAAAAAATGAAAAATAAGGTAGGTAGTACTCCATTATCCAACAAATCTTTGGTAAGGTAGATCTATAAAGTATTTTTTTAATTTTCGGTACTAAGCAAATGTAAACAATACTAATAGAGACGTTTATATACTATTTTTTTTTTTGGTTTTTATATTGTAATCTCTACAAGGTGTTCCTTGAATTGGAATAAATTAAATACTTAAAAACATTAAAAACATTATTTGTTTTGCTGATATGTACCCACTATTATTTGACACTTTCATTTATTATACAGGGTGTCCACCTAGTGCGCGTAAGTCCAATATCTGGGTTAATAAAAGAGATAACTTAATTTTTTTTTCTACAGGGTTGTCTAATATCCCGAGCTGCACAAAATGAAAATATATTTACATATTCAGAGTGTTCAGTTTTTCCTGGACAGGTACCAACTTCATTTTTTTAAATGGAAACCTATATTTTTTATGGCATTATCGAATTCTACGTAAAAAATTAGTGGGACTTTGTGCATAACACTGCTATTGAAATATTGATAGTTTTCGAGATATTTGACTTTTAATTTTTTTTTCTTATGTTTCGTCACTTCTAATAGTTGACATAATTATGGTTGTATGACAGCTAGAAATTATTTTTTTTCAGAAACTGTAGAGTGAAGATGGCTCTTTCGAAAAACGTATCAAAAGTTGACCTGCGATATACAGGGGGCAACAGAAATCGTGCCAAACCTGATGGTTTAAAATTTAAAAAATCTCGACTTTTTCAAATGGAACACCCTGTGTTTTATGATTTCATTAGATGCCTTTCTGTAGACTCTACAATTTTATAATAGCTTTCCCTATACCTAAGTTGCGTAGTTTTTGCAAAAAACCCACTTTTATGAAAAATACCCGATTTGGGCACTCCTTTGACGGAAAAAATATTGTAAGGCTATTTATTTTTATAAAATGTATTAGTTTAGACTTCTTAAAATAAAAATAACTGAAAAATTTAGATAATTTCAGTTTAATAAACAAGTCTTTATGGAAAGTTACCATTTATTTGTAAATAAAAGTAAAAAATCATAAAAGCTCTACATGTAATTAAGAATTAGCAAAACTGGCGTATGCTTTAGAAGAAGTTCATGGGAATTATTTGCTAGCAGCACGTATTTATAGAGATACCCACGTGCTGACTGTTTTGAAAATGTGAAAGAAAGATTTGAAAGAACAGCAAATGGGAATTATGAGAAAACTACCAGGAGACATGGGAGTAACAACGATAATATTTAGTTTAATGTTGTGGTTTCTGCTGTTGAAAATCCAAAAATATTAGTATCAGAAAATCAGTAGAAATCTTGGAGTTTTCAAAAGCTCGACAAATAAGATATTGAAGAAGAAGTTTCATACGTATCATATTGAAAACCAAACGGTGTTACCGTAGTTAGAAAAATTATTAGTGAAATGGATGAATATACATAGAGTATTGAAAAAAGAATACGCAATACTCATACAAGCAAGCTAACCTAAAGTAAATGCTCAAAATGTCCACCGTTGTTTTCAACACAAAGCATTAATCTACGACGAAAATTAATGTGAACATTTCTTAACATTTCGGGCGTTATGGATAGAAACTCATTTTGGATCTTTTCTTTCAAGTCTTGCATATCCGTTGGTGGTACTTCGTATACTCGCTCCTTGATATAACCCCACAAGAAAACGTCCAGAATATTTAAATCAGGCGAACGTGCAGGCCAAGGAACTGGACCACCACGACCTAACCACTTATTTGGATATACGTGGTTTAGGTGTTCTCTAATCTGAAATATGAATAGATAATAGGAAAAGTACTACAACAATAAAATAATCACAGTACCGCCAAAGTGGAATGTGGAGGGGCACCATCATGCTGAAACCATTGTTGAACCAAATAATCAGCGGGCATATTCTGTAGCTGTAGAAGGGGAAGTTCGTTTTGCAAAAAATGCAAATACACATTGGCATTTAAATTGCCTTCAAAAAAGTACGGTCCAACAATATGTTCTCCACAAATTCCAGCCCACACGTTCACTTTGAAACGATGCTGATTATCTAGTACCCTCAATAATCTTGGATTATTGTCAGCGTAGTGATGAAAGTTGCGACGATTGGGTAAGCATGTGTTTGAAAATGTTGATTCGTCAGTAAACAAGACATTCGTAAAAAAGTTTGGACTTTCCTAAATTTTATCCAATGCCCAGTGGCAAAATTGCAGGCGGTTTAGGTGATCTTGAGGTAACAGTGCTTGATGGTTTTTAATATGATACGGATGAAAATTATTCATCTTCAGTATCTTGTTTGTCAAGCTTTTGGAAACTCCAAGATTATTACTGATTTTCCTGACACTAATATTTGGATTTTCAACAGCAGACGCCACAACATTAAACTGAATATCGTCATTGTTACCATCATGTCTCCTGGTAGTTTTCTCATAATTCGCATTTGCTGTTCTTTCAAATCTTTCTTTCACATTTTCAAAACAGTCAGCACGTGGAAATCTCTATAAATCTGGATTATTTGCTTTGTAAATACGTGCTGCTAGCAAACAATTTCCATGAGCTTCTCCTAAGGCATAAACCATTTTCACTAATTCTTCTTTTGAATAGTTCATTGTATGCACGCTTAGTACTTACTCTAAACTCGTACGTGAATATTCAGTAAAAGAAGAAATGACATGTAAACTGATTGTCACAAATTTTATTGCGTGACAGACGCTCACTGCGTTTTTCCCGAGAAAGGAACGTGCGCAAATCGGGTATTTTTCATAAAAGTGGGTTTTTTGCAAAAACTACGCAACTTAGGTATAGGGAAAGCTATTATAAAATTGTAGAGTCTACAGAAAGGCATCTAATGAAATCGTAAAACACAGGGTGTTCCATTTGAAAAAGTCGAGATTTTTAAAATTTTAAACCATCAGGTTTGGCACGATTTCTGTTGCCCCCTGTATATCGCAGGTCAACTTTTGATACGTTTTTCGAAAGAGCCATCTTCACTCTACAGTTTCTGAAAAAAAAAATAATTTCTAGCTCTCATACAACCATAATTATGTCAACTATTAGAAGTGACGAAACATAAGAAAAAAAAAATTAAAAGTCAAATATCTCGAAAACTATCAATATTTCAATAGCAGTGTTATGCACAAAGTCCCCCTAATTTTTTACGTAGAATTCGATAATGCCATAAAAAATATAGGTTTCCATTTAAAAAAATGAAGTTGGTACCTGTCCAGGAAAAACTGAACACCCTGAATATGTAAATATATTTTCATTTTGTGCAGCTCGGGATATTAGACAACTCTGTAGAAAAAAAAATTAAGTTATCTCTTTTATTAACCCAGATATTGGACTTACGCGCACTAGGTGGACACCCTGTATATTGATGGGTCAAGATGGTGGCTCAGGGTTTAGTGTCTCGATCGCTCAACATAGAGATAGTGGGTTCGAATCCCCATTCCACCACACAATTTTTAATTAAATTGTCTACTCGTAGACTAAGGCTTGCATCGGCGATGGGTTGGCAACCATCCTGGTGATGGGCTAGAATAGGAAGATTAAAATCAGATGATCTTTGACTGCCCCTCTAGCTAATTAAGCTTTTCCTCATTTCAGCATTTAATGGTGGTTAGGCTTTACCAACCTACGTCGTTCATAAGGCGCAAATGAAGTCCGCGAAATAATATACAGCCCCCTCTCCCACACAAATATCAGACTTTCGGGCTAATCCTTGTGATTAGAATGAGGGAGGTAGAGATATTATTATTATTTTTTGTTTTTGTTAAAATCCCTTTGACCCCCTTCCCTTCGCCCTTCTGCATTCTCCCAGCTAGAAGATCTGCCGAATGTCGGCATGCCGGTATGATCTTCAGTTCCGAAAGTAGTGTAATTTATAGACCACGTGTTGTTTCTTATTTTTAGCAGTTAACCAATCTACCATATCAATTTTTTTAGAATTACTTGTTACTTGTTACTTGTTACTTTAGGTGGCTTGTCGATTTGTACAACTACAGAATGGAGTGGTCAATTTGGAATCAGCTTCTCATTTAACCCCCTCCAGGGGTTGTTACGCCGCTGTGTGTAATGAGCCAGTGAAGATGGGTTTTCTGGGTATTATTTACAAATCTACTTGCTAGAATTTTCCGCCTTCAAATATTGTACGGCCTGTACTTGTAGAGGAAAAAATGTGTGATTTTTTACCAGATTTATTAAATTGTTCATATAGATTTTGCTGCAATGCTAATTACTTTTATACGTTAATCATGTCCTTTAACATAGGTACGTGCTATATCCGTTATAGCCGTTACAAGAATCCTTTACGGTCGTCGCGTGCATTAGAAACGGTTATAAAAACTGTAATAAAAACCACATTGGTTGTAATTTTATGAACACCGTCTCCGCAGACATTAAATGGTAATCTCGTATTGATACTAAAATCAATGCGTTGTAAAAGATTTTATAGTATCGTAGCGGATAAGTCGTCACCATTATAAATATGGGCATGTTTATCAACATTTCCATATACAGGGATATCAAAATTAAATGGATTAAGTGGTGTCGTGTCGCGACAGTAGGCTCAGTGGATTACGACGTTTTATGAGAGGCGACTCAAGTTTCAGTGGCCAGTTTCAGTTTTTTGGTCGCCCACGAAATTTTGCTAGTCGAATACATCTAAATATATAATTTTCTACGGTCGCGTCAAAAGATATCACTTTTAACATTCTAAGGGCCGGTCTTTACACCTCTTTTTAAGTTTCTGATAACTATTTGGAAGATTAGAATGTGACATTTCAGTATTTCAGTTTTCACAGTCTAATCTGCCAAATAGTTATCAGGAACTTAAAAGAAGGTGGAAAGACCGGTCCTTAATGTCAAAAGTGGCTGTTTATACCACTTTCAATTTAATCGTATGTTGTTAAGGCAACGTACAGTAAAAACGTAAAAAACACACTTCTTGAAAATTTTTATAATAACATTTTATTACAATAAAATCAACTTACATGGTGAAAATATTATTAATTTTTGTCATGAAAATTTATATTAACTTGATAGTTTGCTCTCAACGTTTATTGTCATAGGTGTATTGGATAACGTCGATTCCAAAGTAATACACTGTGAATTCTTTTTATTTACTTCTTATAAAACGGGAAATCATTAGTATTTCCTTGTCCAAGAATTTGATTTGCAATGTTAGTTTTATTTTGGATCGAATATCTTCCACATAACCCTCCGCGACTATCGATGACAGACAACCACCGCAAGTATCCGCAAGTAGTGTTGCGGATGAATTTTTTTAAACATTGACCTGTGTATGAACTATAATTTTCTAAATGAAGATATTTTGTTGTTTCGGATGGAAGTTTTCCGACAGTATTAACTCCTACAATCTGGTTTATACATTTTTCATTTCGATAATTAACGAAAAAACGGTCATGATGAACAGCCTCTGGACGAAGGGATATATATTTTTGGCAAATGTTTACCAGATAAATTTTTTTGGATTTTCCAATGGAGACAATAAAACAACGCTCCCTATTGATTTTCGTTATAAGGTGCTTTTATCATCAACACTTTCGGAAGTTTCAATATCATGGGCATTTATATTAACTAACTCTTCCCTACGGCATGCACCCACAAGAGTGTTAGAAAAGCCCTTCCAAAGTTGTAATAACATTTGCCTTATTAAAATATTGAAGTATGTTTGAAGTATAAAGTCCTTCTATATCAAAAAGTTACAACTTTCATAAATAAATATTTATCACCTGAAAGCCTGTTCTAGAAACTGAAATATCTGATCTCGCGTAAATACTTTTGATTTTTTTGGTTCGATATCAAACATATTTGAGTTTTAAAAACGATATTAACTTTAAATATTTTTTAATATCGATATCTTTTTTGACAGCTAACGTAGTCTTTATCATGGAATATTCAGACCATAAAGAAGAGGATCTTAAAACATTTTCCTTTTCAGAATAATATGCAAGCAGAATATTTTCAGACATATGATTTACCTTGTTTCGTAGACACCATTCTTTAAAGCTTTTATTTTATAAACTATTTCGTACTGTTTTTTCATTTTTCAGGCAAAAGGTCTAGTGTAGCTCTCTTCAGAGTATTCAATATCTCCGGAGGAGTACCAAATATGTCGTTACTTTAATCACTATCAGACATTTTAGAACGCATACGGATAACAATAACAAAATATCTACAGAAAAATAAATTCATCGACGGTTAAATTTATTTAATTTTAACATATTTCTTAAATGAACAACGATCGTAGAAAAAATATTGTATGTAAAACGTGCAACAAGTGTGTTTATGGTACAATCGAAACTGTTGTCCATTTTTGATATAGAAGGACTTTTTATACTTCACACATACTTTATATTTTAATAAGACACCCCATATGTTATTACAACTTTGGGATGGCTTTTCTAACAACATTTCAACGATACCAGATTGTGTGTAAAACGGTGTTAATATGAGTTGTTAAATGTATGGACAAATTTTGTTTAATTGTTTTAAAAAACTTAAATAACTAAATAACCGAACAAAATAAGTATAACAATAATTAGAGTTCAAGCATACATTGATTGCATTGATGTAATAACTGTCAATTAATTTTGTTTCTCAGGTTTTTTATTGTTACTGTAGTGATTCTCAATTTGTTGCTGTGTAGTCAGTTTTAACAGTTTTATGTTGATGTGAAATAACGCTTTTGACTTTTAAAATCATCAAATTTCAAAATGGCCCTTCAAAATTGTTCGATATATCGACTGGACAAAACTTCATGGGCCACCTTGTATATTTTTATATGTAATAAACCATCTGTAGCATAATTTCCTGGATTTTGATAAATGTTCGTTTTATAGTCTTTTGTTCTCTAAATGCCACTGCCTACTTTAGTTTTGTTAAGACAGCCAAGTTGAGTGTTACGTTTTTCTGATTGAGAACAAAAAGAGCTTTTTAATGATGTATACGTGAATATTTTCCATGCCAACCATATATAAAGGAAAATTCAAAGTACTATATACTCCGGACACACCGTATAAAGCTTACTAGATGTCCCAGGCTCTGGAATCGTTATCCTTGGTAATCAAATCAGTCTAGTGAGGCTTAACCGGCCACGAAAAAAATGTGTACATTTAACGGTCATGCAAGGTTCGCATTTACGAAGATTTATTTAATGCCCGAGAGGGTATGAATTTCGCCACGGCCAGGCTGTTTAACAAAGGCTTTATTGTCCAGATTAACGATGTCGCACGAAGCAGAAAAAAAAGTGGTTGTATCACCTATTGTGATTTTTAACGTAATATTATTTTTATTTTTTTTTAAAGGAAATATAATTAATATACAAAGGCCTCAAGTACTATAAAATAAATATTATTTCAGGAATACAATTCTAATATCAGGCAAGTTTTTAAATTCATCAATTGCTTATGCGCATCCATAGATAACTATTTCCCTTCTCTTTCGCGTCAAAGGAACAAAAGAGATAGCAACACACTGATGGAATCCATCGATGAATTGGCGACCATTTCTCACAGAATTCAACATATACTAAACCTTCAAAAACAATTAACAAGCTTTTTTCTCGTAACGATTCCAGCTAATACAAAGATGGCCGTAAATACACACTACCGAAATTGTAACTCTAATCTGAACTGCTGTAGCAGTGATATTGACAATGATTGATAATATGGTGCGATGAGTCACACCGCTGGACAATCGTTGAGAATGATTAGGGATAATTTTGAAGTCGTTTTTCAAAATGATGCACCCACTATAGTTCCAAAATGAGAATAGCAATTATCCGTTTCTTCCGAACTTTATAGCAAAATTTATAGCCTATATTTCTTTTTTATAGCCTATATTTCAAAATATGGTACGAAATCTCCAAGACCGCCTTGAGTTATGCGTCCAATAGAAGGGTGGACATATAGAACATATGATTCTCTTTTATAATAGACCTTAACTTTGTCGTTTTTGTTATATTTGTTAATGTTTATAGGTAAGAAATATATTTTTTTATTTGAGTACTCTATATTTCTGGTCATACTGTACTTAACTCTTCGTCAGTGGAGTGATTTTTTGATATGTCACATTGAGATACTTTTTAAGAAGTGAATATGCCACTGGATTCATATAATGTACCTACCTATCTGATAGCTTCAAACACAACGTGTCCACTGACTTTTCTTTTCAATAGTCTAGACACAAGAATAAATAACCAGAAGGGTGTTAGTAGTGGTGAGACACACACCAGTGCCCTCTTTGGGTCTGTGTTATAAATAATCCAAATAAATAAGTAGGATTGTCTTCCTTAAAGACAATAGAGGGCACTGCTGTAAAGGCATCTGTGGAAAAGCAGGTCGTTATCTGACTGTCAATTTGACAATAATTGTCAAACAGATAGTAGCACAGACTCAAAGATGGCACTACGGTGTGTTTCTCACCACTACTAACATTCACGATATCGATTAGGCAATAACGTCGCAACATCGTTCATCGAGTCCACTACCTATGGCACTCTGATGAGCGCAAAATAAGCGCGAAACCGGTTAGTGTCTGCTATTTGGTCTCGATGAACGATGTGGCGACTCCTATGGAGATGCCGATGTAATGCAACACCAGCTGGGGCATATTGATCGTGGAGTAGTTGTTTTCGGAATCTCCTTCAAATACTTTTAAAGTTTAATTCAAATAAAACTTCAAGCAACGATGTATAGCTTATAAAATCATGGTGAGGCATATTTAAAATGCCAAATAAATCTAAATTGGTATTTTTGTAGCAAAATAAAGCCGATTAACCTAAATATTGATGGGCTTTAGAATACTGTTCACCAACATCATATGTTTGGTGAGACATTTTTTGATTAAATACCCTGCAAAATACCTTACAAAATATGTTTCTAACATACTGTTTCTGCAAATCGATTTTAACTACAAACTAATTGAGTAGGTAACTAAAATATACGAAACTTAAGACACTGTAACTACTTAACAAAACTAGATAAAATATCTTATTATACTCAATGTGTAAGAAATAATTCGCTGCGAACATACTATAGCATTTGAGACGCTAGAACACTGGCAGTTTCAGGATAGAATCTCAGGCTAACCGAGCATCGAGGATACGGGAAGGAATAGAGTGAGTTATTCTTCTGTTACTTATTTACTCCTGTGGTTTAGATTCCTCACCAATATAGTAAAACAATATCGCGATAATCTTGTTAAATACAATTGTTTAATTGATTTTAACAATTATTAAGTGTTTCTGTTTTTGTGTGAGTATAGACCTTAAAGTATAGACCTAGATAGGTGTTCTGCATAAATGCATATGCACAACAAACAAAAAGCCTACGAACTACGTGCAAATACCAATTAAACAGGATAATACATGCAGGTTAAGTGCCTCAAAGCTTGTGCTTTAAGTCAACTTCATAACAGTATAAAAAATGTTAATGTGTGGCTTCACGCTCAAGAGGTGAGGTTAAGAATAACGATTCGCGATGTCACATGCTGTAAAATGAATAAAAAATGTCGCATTGTGCGACTTACGCCTTGGCACGGGACAATGGGTAGGCTAGGCCCAATCAAGCAGGCTGCGTGGTCGTTGGTAAGAGGGTTATTAATGGAAATACCAGATCAGACATTATCGCAGTTTAATCGGAAGAAAACAATAAGTCGCAGTTGTTATTGAAAAAAACCATGAGTTTTGTTACTTCTTAGTTGAAAGTTAACATTCGCGTTTAAGGACGATAACCCATGGGCAAATAGTATGAGAATTTAATATTCTATTTATCATAGATACGTATTTAGATTAAGGATTATTTTGGTTATTTTTCTTTAAGAACGAAATGGTAGTAAATAAGAAAATTGTGACTACGGTTTTAGGAAAATTTTTGAAAAAAAACACTTAAGCATCATATTAAGAAGATATGACCCAAAACATGTGTTATTTACCGTAGATACAAAATAATAAATATATATAAATATATGCAAGAGTAGTGTGTATATACGGAGAGTAGTTGTTTTCAACATATCATTTATAATTAGGTTTTTTCTTTTGCGTTGATTAATTATAGGTAATAAGGAAAATAAAAACTAACAAATAATATTTAAATAATTTCATTAGGATAATATTTCTTGTAGATAATGTCTATAACTTATTTCTGGTGCGTTTTCAAGATTCATAGTTTCTTTTGGGATTACACCACCTGTAAAATAACAAAAAGTAGGAAACCAGAAGCATATAGATTAAATATTCAAAGTGCAGTGTCAAGGCAAACTTCTAAAGTTTCCACAAAACTTTTCCTGCTTTTTGTTATTTTACAGGTAGTGTAATTCCAAAAGAAACTATGGATCATAACATTTCTTAGTTCAGAGTTTTTTGATAAATAACTAAATAGATATTTAAATACTAAGAAATATTAATCAATAATAAGTAATTCATAAAATAGTGTACTAGAAGAGGGTATTATAAAGAAAATATATGTTAATTGCATATTTACGGGGTTTCCAACTCTTTGTAAAACGTTTGACTTTTTCACAGTAAACTTGTTTGGTTATATCTTTCTTAGCTCTTAAGGATATTACTTCTTCGAAACTCTTACCGAATATAAGAGGAAATTTATTAAAAACATTTAACCCCGAAAGAGTTAGTTAGTTTATATTTTATAATGAGAAAAACTATAATGTTGAAATCTAGTGAGACATATTCAAAATTTGTATGTCTTCAACAAGCCAAAAATTTTAACATTTTTTACAGTTTTATAGTTTTTTATAATGCATAATGTAATGTTTTTTTTTTAAATTGAATAAACTTCTAAGGTATATAAAAATGTATCGTTTGTTGAGCCGATTATAATAAAAATTTAACATTGCACAGTAGACTTTGAAAATATAATTAGGAAAAACCAAAATGTAAAACTTGAAAAATATGTATAAAACTAAAATTGTAGAAAATACATTATATAAATACAGACTGAATAAAGCATATCAAAAATAATTTCAAAGTGATGGTTAAATCAGCTATATCTCTTAAATTCGTTTTTGATCAAGAGAAACATAAGGTGTCAGGTTACATCTTCTCAAAAAAACCAATGTCACACTCTCTCTTTTGATAATATTTTTCTTATTATTAACACTAAACACACTAAATTATTAACGCGCAATCGAGTAATTTATTAATACTAGTTATTGCCACTTAATCTATTCAAGATATTTAGTTATTAGGTTAATTTAAGTAATTACAAATCTTCATATACCTGTGATTATGATTTATTCATCTTTATCTATTGTAGGAACAGGCTCTTCACCAGTGGCGGCTCCTCCTTAAGGCCGCATGGCCGCGCGCCCCTCCTCCAAAAATACCAAAGAAATCCTTATTATTATCATTACTGTAAATTAAATGCAAATGTTAAAACATGTATTGTGGTACAAAACTATTATTAGGAAAGGCTCGAGCGCTTGAGCTATCGTACTCATAATGCCAGAGTCCACATTACTGGATCACCACAGCACACCACTGCACAGTGAGCAAAGCATCACAGCTTCGTGGCCGCACTTTGAGTCGCGGTCCAGGTAACTATGGCAACCGACCCGATCTCTTTTTCGACTAAACTCGTTAGATACTTTCCGTATGCTTATATTATGCAGATTTGGCCGCAATTTTTTCGCGACCCTACGCCAACATTATTAAACATTATAACATATTTTTAACACATTACATATTTTTAACATTATTAAATTACTTATTCAATTTTTGTGAAAAGACAATTTTATATATATTACTTAACATGAATACTGTTAGTAGTATAATTAGAGCTAAATTTGCAAATCTTCCACTGGGAAATAAAGTAGGTATAAATAAAAGAATTGGGCGTTTGCCTGCCCAATAAATAATTTCGATGAAAAAGTTATGGAAAAATTTATTTCTATGAAAGACCGTAGAGCTGATTTCAATTTTAGAAAGTGAGTGCACCCGTGTATAAATAACTGTATGAAGTTTTGGTTACCTACGTAATAATTTAATATGTCGTTTGATAACTATAAATTGAATAACTAAAATACTTTTGAGTTTGTGATTGTGCCATATCGTTTTTAATTAACGGATATCTAAAAACTGAAAATAGTTATGTTCCTTCTTCCTGAATTCTCGTTTTCAGATTTTTGAAGGTAACGTCGTATATGTAAATTTTTGATATCTAAATATTAATTACCTACTACCTACCTATTTAAATATTATTTTAAACAATTTTTGTCGAGATTTCCGTCAATCGTATTGAAAAGGAGGATATTTGTGTAACGAAAGTTATTTTTTCAAGCAAATATTTTTCCTCTGCGAATTTCTAATTTAGAATTTTAAGGGGTTTGACCTTGAAATATGTAAAATTTTCACCTGCGGCGCATTTTTTTATTTCTGCGCCCCCCCATATCCAAATGTCACCAGCCGCCACTGCTCTTCACGTATACGTATTTTGACTAACTCCTTCCTCGTCTTTTATTTTACAAAAGAACTGTTATTACGAATTTTACGGTGTCGTTTGAGAATTTCGAATATATCGGAAACATAATTGGACATCTGAGATCAAAATTACATGACAAACTTGATTTCAATAGAATATACTGTATGTTTTTATAAATCTTTTGTTATGTTTTCAAAAATATATTATTTTAATAAATATCTCTAACTGTTTTCGAGATATTTAGTATTAAAAATATTCTCCATTCATTGCGATAAGAGGCAAGAATACTCATATCTTTTGAACTACTCTGTATAATACTAGTAAACCCTATATTGGCGAATTCGAAAAAAAAGATGATCCGAATTCAAATGTGAAATAAAATAGTTATTTGTTTAACTAGTACAAAAAATACACGTTTTCGGGACGTGGGAAAGCGGAGTCCGGCAATTTTACGAGTCTCGAAAACGTATTTTTTGTACGAGTTTAACATAATATTTTTTTTCCAACCGCTTCTAATTAGCACCTCCAGTTTACCGATTCATCGGAGTCACTATCTGTTTCTATTTTTCTATTCCATTAAACTTCAATATATTATGTGACATGCAATGTCAATGTCAATGTCAAATTACTTTTCGGTACTATACAACTGTACACTAATCTCTTTTGTACAGTTGCTATGGCGATCTCAAACAGTCCCGAAATGGCCCTCTTTTTATACAAAATAATTTAATGTTATAGTATCTTATTCGTATGGTTGGAAAAAATGTTATTCCATTAAAAAAAAACATAAGTTTGATATGGCCCCGGTTTATAGAGCACCCTATATGACTATACATGTTTTTAAAATGAGTGGCCTCGTAGGCTCTATGAGATCCTGAAATATATATTTTTTTGTTTATTAGGTACGGCATATGAGATAGTATGGAACTTTGTCACACTATTAAGCCACTCTGTATGTATAAATAAATCCTTTGACTGCTGTATACTATTGTATTTCAGAATAAGATTAAAGTACCTTTGTAGATGGTTAAGTAGATTACTTTTAGTGTCAACTTTCAGTTCGTAAATATATAAAAACACACATTTTACACTTCTTGACTAGAGGTGTTTGTACAGTGGCAACCATGAGCTCATAAGCTCAATAACCCCTGCTTATCTAACTGAGACTATCAGCCACTAGCAGCGATAACCACAACTTTGTGTACAAACGGCGATGTTAAAACTGTTTGTATCCACCGAAATGAAAATCAAGAGAATAATAGTGTCTGATATGCTTTATCTCGTGTATACCGGCTGCGGCTGGAATTATACGGCAGGAAAATGGTCCTTTTATGTGAAAAGATCGCTGCAATTTGTGTCGGTGTATTTCAGCTACAACTGCAAATTTAAACGAAGATTGTAATTATGTATCGCACAGTTTGTACAGGGGTTAGATGAGAGGTTTATAAATTAATTACCTCTCTCCGAGGCGTAATTCGTGTGGTACATAATTTTTCATGTCTTCCTTACTACAAGAAAAGGATGATATATAACAGTACATTCCTGGAAGAAAGTTTTATCATATTACCTGCGACTATTTATTTTTAGCATTATCTAGAATTTCTTTTTATTATTAGATATTTTCTTACCTCTAATATTTCACACATTTCAAAATATGCAGGTAGCATATCTCCAAAATAATCTAGTCATCTCAAAATCAGTAACAAACAAGAAAATAACGGCTGATTTTGAAATTGCTGGGTATTATCCAAAATGAGGGAACGTTGACTCACACTGATAATGTAGAAGAATATATATGGATAAATGGAAAGTTATCACCCCAGTAAAACTATGGTAGGGAGTAAGAGTTGATAAATTTCCCAGATATCTGGAGTCTCAAAAACAGAGATCTGACCCTGACCTGGGTTTTGTGTGCTCGTATGTACTTACTTATTGAAAATAACGCGAAATTTTCAACAGCTTTTTCATCTCTATGCAATGACGGCTTCATTTCAGAAGACTGACATTTCATTACCGTCAAATATTTTCAGATCAATATAATAAACAGGAAAACGTCGGTTCTTTTATATAGATATTATATTTTACAATAAATTATTTCTTTCAAACAAGGGAAAGATAGGTAGTTTTTCGTAATACTCAAAAAGTGCGGATATCCATCTATAATTTGATTATAAAGTAAGGTTGTGTTCCGATATTATCCGCGACCAACCAGGATTTCGGTTAACCGAAATATTGGTAAACCTGAAAAATGTGTAATTAAGGAACTGGCTGGTTAATCAACATGGATGATGAATTGTTTTTATTGGGATTCATTCAACCTTAAATACCTTCATATTCCGTGCTTAACTATTACTCTAGTCTTCAGTCAAAAAATAAATGAAACAGCAGATAATTTGGTATATTATAGTAAGATATAAGTAGTTTATAAGTAGATATAAGTGTAGCTTTCAGTCGACTTGGTCAAGTGGACTACAGAATACAATACAGAAAAGTAGAATTTATAAATATTTATTATAACTCTTAACGCAAGAACACCACCCCATCTGCCTTCACCATCTAAACAAAATATAATTAAAATCGTTGAGAATTGATTTTTCTTCTCTCAACGCTAAAACCTAACCTGCTAACTCTTCGGTTGACCAATACACCGCTCCCAGAGCACGGTCAATATTTTGACGTTTGGTTAACCTTTTTCAGGTGACCACAGTTCCAAAATTAAACAATTTTCAGGAATTTTTATTTAATGGAACGCTTAACCGGGATTTTGGTTAACCAAGTTTAATATCGGAACACAACCTAAATCTACAATATAAAATGAACATTTGGAATTACTTCAGAAAATATTTTTGCCTTTTTTAATGTAACCGTGGTTACAATACAACAGAATATTGTATTTTAGATTTTAATCAGCTCTATATTTTGTAGAAAGATAAAATGGAGAATATAACTTCTTTTCTCTACATGCAAGTATAGATCTATCTATTGGACTAGTATTCCAAAAATAAGGACAAATTGGGTTTCAAACAGGAAAAAAATCCAATTACATGAAGACAATATGAAGGACAAAACAGTTAGAGGGTTAAAGATCTTGCAGACAATTTAGAATATGTCGAGAACAATGCAATTAGATGAATTTAAAAATAAATTTACTCCAAATATCCAGTATGATGAACAAAGGGTATATTTTATATTAGAAATATATCATCAATTTCACTGTGTTATTCCGAACGAAATGAATGGTATTCATATGAATGGAAATAATCAATTAGGCATTCACCCTTTTTATTTTCATTTTCCAGTAACTGTTAAAAGGGATAAAAACTGATAACATTTGGGTAGCGTATGCTTGTTTGTTGAACACTGATTGGATACAAAAAAATCTTTCATAAACCCTTTTAATATATACCAAATATTTGAATTTAACTGAAATATATTTTATTCAACATAATTCTTTTCAGACAGTCAAATCTATTGGATTAAACATTACAAAATGCGTAATATCGTCACCAATTATATATTTTCTTAATGAATATATATGCCTGCTGGATAATGTTCATCCATATCCGATTATCTACGAATGTGAAAGATCTTCAGCTTGAAATAATTATGGTTTAGATATAATTGGAGCTATAATTGTATATAATTTGCTATATTGGCCGGGCGAAGCACTTAGACTTATGAACTTTTTAAAAAGACTATAGGTAGTTATTATTAAGTAAAAGTGCAAGATCAGTCTATAAAGAGGTACATTTTAGAATTTCCATTGCTTATATGAGAAAGTAAGTTTAATTTTGTTGTAACTACTACTACTACTACTTTTGTTGTTAAAAACTAGTTTTAGATACTAAATTTGGGACTATATCTAAGGTTATGTAGGTACTTCATAATATTTTCAACTATTTTATTATGCTGTTAGAATTTTACAGTGCTGAAGTATCAGTCTCGTTCAGTTTTTCTTCTGAAACTATTTACATTATACAGGGCGATGGGAAAATTGTTCGGACCCGTCGATTTTCTTGTATTTTGTTCTTATTTTACGTATATTTAATTTTTTACAGAAATAGACCCATATTTTTTTAAAATAAAGTGGATACTCGAAGCGGATGGTTCTTTATGAAACATCGTGAAAATAATTGTTTTGAAAAAAACATTGATCTCATTTAGATGTTCCAAGAAATATATAGAAAACACTCTATATACTAGTATTTCGGCTTGTTAGGCCTTTTTCAATAGAGTAAACGTCTATTACTGTAATAGACGTTTACATGGCCTAACAAGCCGAAATACTAGTATATAGAGTGTTTTCTATATATTTCTTGGAACATCTAAATGAGATCAATGTTTTTTTCAAAACAATTACCATATTTTTTTATTATTAGAGACCTATTAAACCTTATGACCGTATACGGAAAAAGAGTTTTATCCAAAAAAAGTAAAATATGTGCAAAATAAGGGCAAAAATAAAAAAATCGACGGGTCTAAGCGATTAAAAAAAATGGGAATTATGAAATAACGCATTTATCCACTACTTTATGTAAGCGCTGTAAAATGACGAGCTAAAACCATTAAACAATGTATTTTTATAACTTCCATGGGAAATGCACCATACAAAATAGAACATAAAATTTGTAAAAGTGCAATGAGAGCCAAATTCAGTCTTTTCTGTAGATATTTTACGGCTATGAACTAAGCTGACTGCTAAAGTATGTCATACCTCGTTCTTCCTGAATAATTTAATTTACAACTATAACAATCGATGGTATTGTAAAGATTGATGTCATGCTTTTAAGGTTTATAAACCGTTCTGTTTTCTATGAAGCCGTTCAAATCGATCTGAAGAACTCAAAGCACGTTTTTTTACGATTCATCGTGAGGCACTGCGTTGGTATGAATGGAATTTTAACTCCGATAATAATAGATTGGGGTATCGCACGTATGAGTGATACGAATACAATGCGTAGTATCAAATATTCTGTTATCATCTACAACAGGTATTCTAAAGCATAAACGAATTCCTTTATATCTACAATTTGTTTGTTTCTTAATAGCTTCTTAATTTTGAATAAACCTCTTAAATCGTGACATTGGTAGTTTTATGCATTATGTGATAGGGTTCGCAAAATTAAACGGCAATATTTTACCAGCGTGTTGAGAATATTTCTACATATGAACACGAGGAAAACTTCTGCTTCTGCTTCTGGAAAAAAATGCTTCCAAAATCAGCTACAGTTCCAGGGGTACCCGTTCTAACTTATTGAAATATATTTTAGAAATAAGATATCTTTCCTGTCCCGAAATAAATTTAAGATTTGCATCACTTATGTTTCAGAGTGGGCGAAGAGGGGTAAATATTAATACAAATTTTAAGTGCCGGAGTTTTCAAATTTTCGTTGAAATAATACATTTTTTTAAAGGTATATACTCTCGTCCAGTGTTGATGGGATATGCTACATTTATGAGTAAAATAAATTTGAAAATTATCTTACAATCAAAATCGAAGTAAAAAATGCAAAATGAAATTGCCACGGCACACTTTTCTAAAAGCAAAAATAATTTTTTAAATACAATTTCAATATTTTTCTATGTTTGTTATACAGGGTGCTTCAAATTCGATGCAATACATGGGGATCTCAGAAACGGTAAGAGATACGAAGTCGGTTAAATGGAGGCAAAGTTGCGTATTCAGGGGGGCAACATAATGGTGAAGAGAGATCAAGGCTAATTTGATTAGTTTTCGAAATATTTTGAAAAAACCGAAATTTTTGATTTTCGTTATTGCTTTTTTGCTGGCCTATTTGATGAGGTATTCAAAAATAAAGAGCACTTTTCTATAGCAACTTTTTGCCCTTTATCGAATGGTGTTAGTGAATTTTCCGCAAGACGTTTCGTTTCCCGGAAACCAACTTCAACTTCATTGTTTTAAATACGGACCTGGAATTTTTTTTCAATTTTTTGGAAGCATTTTTGTAACTTGATAGAATGCCACCATAAAAGGAACCAGATTTAAACGTTTTGTCTAAGAAAAATCTATCATTAGTATTTTTCGGTGTTTTTGTTTCGACTTTTGTTAATTCTAGATATTGAATAATATTTTTGAGGTTTCAGTTTTATTTACGATAAATAAACAAAAGCTAATAATAAAACAACGAATTAACAACTACAAACTTATAGATGTAATTGAATAAACAATGAATAAAACAACAAAATATGTTAAAACTATAAAAACCCTAAAGCAGATATTGAAATAATCCTCCGTCATTATTCATGCAGAGGCGTATTCGTCTTTTTAAGTTTTGAATAGATCTTTCGATTTCCCTTGCAGGTATTGCATTCAGAACACGAATAGTGACATTTCTCAAATCCTCAATGTTATTATATTGATTCTTATATAAAACATTTTTAGTTCGTCCCCATAAGAAATAATCTAATGGGGATAAATCAGGAGCTTTTGCTGGCCATTCTATAGCACCATGATTTCCAATCCATCTGTTTGGAAATGTTTCATTTAAGTAGTTGGGCACAATTCCTGAATTATGAGGAAATTTAAATAAAATTAAAAAATTCTAGATTGCTGAAAGCCATTTTTAAGTACCGCTAGTGCTTGACACAACATTGAAATGTGTTTGTCATAGAAACGTTTGTCTAGTTAAAACTAAATCTAAGAGGACAACGGGAAATTATTAATGATGGATTTTTCTTAGACAAAACGATTAAATCTGGTTCCTTTTATGGTGGCATTCTATCAAGTTACAAAAATGCTTCCAAAAAATAGAAAAAAATTTCCAGGTCCGTATTTAAAAAAATTAAGTTGAAGTTGGTTTCCGGGAAACGAAACGTTTTGCGGAAAATTCACTAACACCATTCGAACAAGGGCAAAAAGTTGCTATAGAAAAGTGCTCTTTATTTTTGAATACCTCATCAAATAGGCCAGCAAAAAAACAAAAACGAAAATCGAAATTTTCGGTTTTTTCAAAATATTTCAAAAATTAATCAAGTTGGCCTTGATCTCTTTTCACCATTATGTTGGCCCCTGAATACGCAACTTTGCCTCCATTTAACCGACTTCGTATCTCTTACCGTTTCCGAGATCCCCATGTATTGCATCGAATTTGAAGCATCCTGTATACTCTCGTCCCGTGTTGATGGGATGCTATATTTATGAGTAAAATAAAGTTGAAAATTATGTTAATTAACACTCAAAATCGAATTAAAAAATGCTTAATATTTGTTTTAAACAAAGTTGCCCCGGCACACTTTTCTAAAAGCAAAAATAATTTTCTAAATACAATTTTAATATTTTTCTATGTTTGTTATATATTGAAGCTAACGTTTTCGGAAAATTCTGAATAATTTTCTTAACAAAACATTCATGTATAAAAATATCTAATACACTTTTTTCCTATTCTATTTTGCTAGCGCAAGTGGTTTTGCATTTTTTGAGGGGGAAATTTGTTTTGACCATAACTAAATTCTAACGTACTACCATCTTTGGGAAGTACAAATACACATATATATATGTAATAAAATTTGGACCTTCAGCTTTTTACAAAATATATTTTTCCGTATTTCCTTTTACATCAAAAGAAGTACGTGTCTGTGTAGCATATCTGAGTGATACAATTTTTATTGGGATCAACGTCGAAACAATAAAAACTTTACGCCTGGGCGGTTAATATTTCAGCCTAATTCACCCGGGAAATCCCAGGGTAAATCGTAAAACACATCAAGACTGATCAGTCTGTGAAGTTGTTTCGACCTTTCCGTGATTACCGTGCCCTTTGGCTCTCTGTTTGTTACCATAATTAGTACATTAGCTGTCTGTTTTACGGATATTCGTGAGTATCTGAGTAGGAGAAGGTGCAGACACTCTAGCGTTCACTGCAGTACTACCATGGGGTTACCAGTTGGATACGAACCGAACAGCAGTATTTGAGTCTCAAATATACTCCTCTGTCAAAAAATATATAAAGAAGTTTAGTGATTTTTAATTCAAGCATTCATAATTACCCAATGTCTCTTCAACTGAGTTTAGCTAACATGAAAATGATCAGTATTATTTATATTACACGTTAAGCCATAATTTTTGACATATTTTGCATCTATTATGGAATCAACGGAAGTTTACTATATCTGTGCAATCAGCTACCTATATTATACTTATTTTTTATTTATATATTTAATTATTTCTAATTATTACTCTAATTATTCTAATTACTTATTCTAATTATTTTTTCATGTCTAAATATTGCACATTTTGCAAAGGAACACATTTTATAAAATCACTTATATGTCGGTTTATGCACCTGCTTCGCTGGGGAAAGGATGAGATACTCATTATTTGGCAAAGGACAACTTCTGCCAGAGGATCTGAATAAGTACTCATCCAATAAGGTGATCAGCTTCATTAAGAAGCTGGACCTGTTGGGTGAAATGTAAGTAGGTGTGAGCCACAATAGACCACATGGTCGCGGTGGAGGGTCTGGTTTTCGGCCCACTCACTTTTGAACCTAACCTAACCTAACCTAACCTAACTTAACTTAACTTAACCTAACATAACTTATATGTCGGTTAGTGGATGTACAAAAACCCCAATTATTTTTTAAAGACGTATTAACGCTCTGATTCCTCTCTGTTATATTACGTGATTTGCTAGCGCTAATTTTAAATAACAAAAATAAAATAAAATAAAAATTAATACATATTTTTCCAAATGTACAATTGAGGCTATTCTCATACCAGCTGTAATATATTTTCTCAGTAAAGTTTAGTATACAAAGGAAATTTAACAATACAATTACTCTCCATCAAATCAACTTTAAATAAACAAAATCATATTAAAAATACAATAGCTTATTATAAAATACGTTAAGACAATAGGAAATAAAAAAGTTATACTCTCTAATAAATAATCAGCATTATAAACCAAATAATGCGAAGTGTATAATGTATAATATATACATTAAAAACTACAATTCAGTAAAGTAATACTACTATGTAAAAACAAAAAATATGCAAATAATAATAAAAATATATAGAATATATAAATACAGAAAAAACTATCAAAAGTACAATAAGTTACTATCGTTAGCAATGATTTTCATTTTAATACTAATAATATAAAAAGTTTTAAACTTGACAAGGCTCAGTTTATATGAATACTGCACTAATTACTTAACTTAAATAACGATCATCATGGCTAAAGTGTACTCCTAAGAAGATAACTAAACTTAGTTTATACCTAATTATACTTATTGTTCGTAGTGGTTCCGAAGCTGATCTAAAATTTAGTACAGGAGAGGCTTCAAGTCAGGTGCTTTTTGTTAATTCTGCAGTGAGAAAGTTTTTATTTTTATGCTTTACATGTTACATTAAGTTATTTTGTAATTGAATGATGAATTACCTAATTTAATTGGTTTTGACAGTCTGCTACCGCTGTTATTGATAAAGTTTTACATTTCTGTGTACAGTGACTGATATTGATAGTCAGTTTAATAATGAAGTTCGTACTAAATTAATGCGTTTGTAATTATCTATAAGCCCTTTTCTACAGTTCCAATATTGTATAGTTCCATGTATTATTAATCGATAGAGGAGCGGATATCTATGTGACATCCATAGTAATATGAATATGCCATCGGGCACTGGGTTCACATACGTATTATCTCAAAATATACGGTAAATATTTTAAAATTAATACTTAAAAATAAAGACATAATATACCATATGGTACTTTTTATTTTTACAGTCAAATAAAATCCTTCTAAAAATGGCAATATTAATAAATATCACAATAACTGCACAACACAATAAAACACAACGCTTTAAAATAAATACAAGAATACTTGATGGCATATAATTATAAAAAATTACAAATATTTTTGTAACAATAACTTCGTCTGCAAGTTTTGTCTTTAATCACCGTTCTATCTATCTATCTATCTATCTTCTTGAATGGTTGAAATAAAATGTTCTAAAGTAAATGTATTCAGTTTAAGAAGTTATGACATCAAATTGACTGCAAATGTCCAGATTTAATTTGATAGGCTCTGAATCAAATAGTTTATTGATATTGACCACTGCGATTGTTTTTATAACCACCACATTAGCAGGTTTGTGCATGTTGCCTTGAGCTGCGATCCACCAACATGACGAGTGTCAAACTGTGAAAATTATGTTTTTAATGGGGTGTTTTCCTATATTTTTTTTCATCGGTAATGGAAAGTAGTTGGAAAAAGAAGAGATACGTATTTCTGGAATTTTAATATTGGGTTAATTTAAGTTCATAAATTATTTTTTTATTGTGCGCGATATCTATGTGACGTCACTAAGCGAAAATTCAAAATTTGCGCCATTTTTTAGTGATTTCTAGGATATTTTTATTTATGTGGTTGGTGTCACTGCGTGACAACTTTACTTTTGTTTATGTTTGAATTGTTTGGTTAAGGTAAACATCATGGTCATGGTAAATATGAGACAATGTTTTTAGTTTATATTTTTACCTGTGAATTGTTGTCTCTGCCTGTGACTGATTACAAGTTTATTAGTAATAGAAAAACATCGTAATTTGTAAAGGTAATTTTTGAATATATTTAATCGACTTTGCAGTAATACTGTTAAGTTAAATACTAACGTTACATTTTTCATCCCTTTTATTTCTGAAAGGATCTATAGGATCTTTATCATAAAAGGATCTATAATCGGTAAATTGTCAGACTTAGCCTCTACAAACCTTGCTTAATGTTTAATAAAAGTTTACTTCACAAGAAAACAACAATACAACACGTCAAGTTGTCAAGCCAAACACAAACAGGAAATTTCAAATATCAATTACCGAAATGTCGACTGTCGTCGTTACAAACTGAATCTAGCCACATATTATCAGTGTGGCCTCTTTATAGATACATATTCCCTAGTTTTCGCTTAGTGACGTCACGAATATAGAATAAAATTTCAAAATTGAATTAAAAATTTTCTACGGATTCAATCTTAATAATTTTTATCCTAATAAATATAAAAAAATATATATTTTATAAAAATACAGGTTTCCACTTTCATTTGGATTGAAGGAAAATACCCCATTTCGGCGATTCTGAGAATGGACCTAGCGCGCTGTGCCTACCTGGGGTGCCGGAGGAGCGTGATGTTTAGCATCGAAGTGCTAGCGCTTCAAGTCCAACGGCCCGCTCCTTCTTCACGACGGCGAGACTTTCCCACGAAGAGCCACCCCCGCCCCCCTAGCACTTAGCGCACTCTACAACTGCCCGTAATCGATGCAATTTGTTCAAACGCTGGATGGACCGGGGTTCTAGACCCGGACGGTGAGGTTGCTATTGCTGGTTTCGATATATGTAGGTTAATGTACTCACATTTAAAAGTCTAAAATGTCAGATGAGTAATTTGATATGAAATAGTCTCGATTATTCATTGAAAATAAAATTTCCTGTTATGAAATTCATATTCGTGAAATTATTAAGGAGGCCATTGATATTTTTCGATCATATTTTATCTTTTTATTCATCTTTTCTATTATTTGTAAGCTATCCTCCTTTTTTGGAATCGCAATGGTGCGTAGGAGTTAGAAGTACCCATGAAAACGTATGAGTATCTCTCCAATGATCCATAATACGTTAAGGTAAATAATGTGCTCAACGATTCCAAAATGATAGGGTGTGGTGTACCACAAGGATCAATTTTAAACTATGTTTAACATCAACCCATTATTTCCACCTTTTCAAGTAGTATAGGTACAAACGATGAACAAAATATGAACTACAAAGTTTTGTTTTAAATGGTGATCAACCAATCGAGTTTTTCAATAAAATTACTAGAGTAAAGTACCAGAAGTAGTGAGAGTAAAAGGTTCACATGGATGGTAGTAGTTAGAAAACATGGGGTAGTAACGAAATGTAGAAGATACTTGAACAAATTTGTGGTAAATCAAAGATGTGACAATAAACAGACACTGGTCAGCAAATTAGGTACACCCGGATGATGGTCAACCTATCTCCTAAAACTATGAGTATAGTAATTTAATTAAAAATTGTCTGTTGGAATGGGGATTCGAACACACGACCCCTGGATTAAGCGATCGACATACTAAACCCTGAGCCATCGATATGATACCTATAATTTAATACAATTTATTATGTGACTTGATTGTAAATTGAAGTAGGTTGATGAAGTTGATTTAAGCCGATGTTATTCCTGGGCCACAAATATTAGATGTTCCTTTAAATGACTAATTTTTGCCATACTATTTATGTATACCAGCCCAAAAACTGGTCCTTGAGGTATATCAATATGTGCGAGTGCCTAAGAACTTAATAGTCCGTCGGAAAGCCCGGTCTACGATGCACAGAAAAAAAACCATTTGGATAATCATATTTTTTTACATAGAAAATGGAAATTGACGACTCCCTCCATTGGTCGAGACCAAAAATGTACGCAAAAAACTGAAAAAAAGGGAAACTTTTTTTTTTTAACTTTGATGACTCATAAGACTCATCATCAAGTGATGCACTTGATGCATCATTTTCGGAACCCTAAAGTCCATCCATATAACAGGAGATCTTTTTTGGTTACCTCACCAATACACCTATTGACCCATATAAATGTTTGATAATTTGACCTAAAATTGCACATTATAATAAAATGTGGGTACATTACAAATTTTTGCTTTATAAATTCACCTAAGTATATGTAGTTTGAAACTATCTTCTGTAGGGGGCAATTCCTGAGTTTGCATTTTGCTCTGATTTGTATGGTTTAACCGAATTTCATTCAGATATTTTGTATTTTTATTTTTGTATTAAAAACTTACAAATCTTCTGGCGAACCTTATTCCTTCGTCAGGTGACATTTAGGCAAACTTGTGAAGGTTGAGTGTGCCGCAATTTTTACAGTACACCTCCCAAGAATTTTTTTTCCTATTGTGATACGCCCAGCTATATGACATCCCCATCACGTTGTTATTATTAGATCCTCTGAGGCTGTGAAAACTTGGTAATCCTTCACATGCCAATTTCAAATTAAATAAAATTTACCACTTTTTTTGAAATGAGGTAAATAGGAATATATCGTTTTTTTGTTAGTTGTCATATTTGTGTGACGTTTCTATGAATATTTCTTTGGTTTTACTATTACTAAATTTTTTGTGGGTAGGATAATAATAAATTACAGTCTACCATTTTTATTGGAGGATACTATGTGGAAAATAATCCTTGTATCAGAAATAAATTAATAACTGTCTATCCATCAGCAAATATTAAAATTCATTAAAATAAAACCACAACAAAGCAATTATAAATAAAACAAAACACAACATTTTTAGAATAAAACTTACGATCTCTTCTCACTACAAAGTGCAAATATACCAAATTAAATACTGTAACTAGGCGCGGGTGCAGCGATCGCGATGGGAAACATCGCCGTCTAGCCCGCCGCAGAGGCACGCGCCCCGACGTCTAAAAGCCGCTACCGGTTTAATTTTTAAAAATAGACCACATGTTAATCGAGACAAAATGAAGTCCATTAAATTGCGCAGTTTAAAAAAAAAAAAATTGAAATAGCTCTTTGCATAAGAAAGTTATGGTGAGGCGAGTTTAAAAAAATGTCGGTAATTTGTTGTCTTTTTTAAAATATTCCTGTTTTTTTAATATAGTTTATTATTTTATTTTAATGAAATATATACCAAAAGAAAGGAAATTGAAGGAGGAATAAAACTTAAAACAAATGTTGTTCTACATTCTTTAGAAACAAAGTTATGAGTGTGCAAAGTTAAAAAAAAATATTTCCCTATTTTTCCAGTTTTTTGTCTATATCTTTTCTCTCGACCAATGAAGAGAGTCGTCAATTCGGATTTTCCATTCGGAAAGTCCCATTTGGTTATACCTCAGTTTTTTTAGCTCCGAAACTAGAAGGCTTTTCGCGCTCCATCCGAAAATTTTTAGAAAATTTCGCCAAAGTTCTAGCAATTCTCTAATAATAACTCGAATTCTAAATCAATACAAGGTCATTAATAATTATATTAGCTGTAGAAGTCTCAGAAATAACTTCAGAAATTAATGTCTGTAACCTTCATTTGTGTTGTAACCGTACGATTCTTAAAAAATCCAGTCCTCCTGGTGTTTTATTATTCTGCAGGTGGAGTATTCCCTAAAGGATTTCTTGATGAATCTTACAAAAATTAATAAGTACAAAACTTCGCAGGAAAGGAGGAGGCTTAGGACGTGTACTGTATAAATGTCCAGCGCTCCGCAGGATTTCTTTGGAACGTTTTCCGAGCAGGAATGCAAGTACGACATAGCTCAATTAAAGTAAATTATAAACTAGAGCACAATGGCGGATGCAGAGCTATGCGACGATTTCCGCGCTCACGTACTCCACGCAGGTGTAAACCCCACATCACTTGGATGTTAAAATTCTCGAGGACGGCGCAAGAAGCGGCGATATCTCAGATGCGTGGATATGCGAGGCACAACCGTGGCGAAAGAAATAGATGTCGTCTAGAGATTGCGATGGACGGCGCGTCCAAAATATATCAGAGAATTCCAACTGCATAGTTCTTGGTACTTCCTTATCTTGTAATTTAGATTTGACGATAAATATGGATACTTTTTCAGTCGCCGCTGCTTGCTTAGATGTTAAATCATTTTTTTAAGGTATACGTAGTTCTAGTAAGGCAGCGTGTACATAGAAAAAACATGTACCTAGTTGAATCTTCTATAAACAAACTGTTCTTAGATCGGACTAAATACTTATTTGACATTTTAATCAACCAACTTGAAGTGGGGGTTGGAACCTTTGGTGTGAAGATAACACTGACGTAGTTTTCCACATAATATCAAAACACTATACTGCTCTCGACGCGGGTTTCGTGGCATCATCTGGAAATGATTAAAACTGAGTTAATTAAAATCCAATTAAAAATTGAAAAAATATTAAAATTAAAGAAATTTAAATTAAAACTATTAATCAGTTTTAATCATCTCCAGATGATGCCAACTTGGTTGGCGAAACACGCGTCGAGTTCAGTGTTATTTTAACCAACAATAAACGAAAATAAACAAATCATAATAACTATCAAAATCTGTACGATGTGGATGTAATGGTACAATCACAAAATGGTAATGTAATGCATAATTTTCGCCAACTGGCAGCCGTCGTGACAAATCTTGTACCTACTCGATCTTGTGATAAAAAAATTGGCAGAAATTTTTTACTTGCATGTAAAATTTTTCCATGCACTTTAAAACTTCTTCAACCTTAACTTTTCTATTGTCTAATCTGCACGAAGATCTATCTTGTGTATCAAATTCCCTTGTTGCTTTCATGAATTTATTTTCATGTTCATCTGGAGCCATCTACACACAGTTTCCCCAAGGCTCCGTCTTGTCACCTTGCATACCCCACACGAGAGGACGAGAGCGGCACTTGCCGCCCCCATCCGAGACTGACTACCCCCGGTGAGTTAGACATTTAGGCGAAGAAAGAAGACAAGACAGAAGACGTCAGAAGATCCTACCCAGCCTGCAGGGTAGAGCCAGGACAGGAGGAGACCCCACGAATCGCTCATACCTATCACTTTTTTTGATCGGGGTTGGTGAAGGATGGGGTCCACCTCTACGAGGCAGTCCAGACCTACAGCGATGGGGAGGTTAAAGAGCGATAATCCCACTCAGCTCCAAGCCATCCCCGGTCTTGACCAGGGTCAATGGATATTGGCGATCTACATACAGTTATGTTTCGCATATTCAGAAATTTTGGTTTCTCTGCCTACTACTTTTGAATTCCCCCCCAGACCTAAAATTATAGCAGCTACCATGGTAGATTTATTTGTGCCATTAGGTCCATTTATCGTGTTCAAATGGGGGTCTGGAATAATTTCTACATGAGAATATGTTACAAAGTTATTCACTCCAATTTTCCGGATACAGCCTGCCTTATACATTTTTAATAAAACACAACAAAATTCCACACTAATAAAGTCCTTATAAAGTCAAAGAAAAGTATTTTGAATTAAACTTTTAATGTTAAATTGACCATTTTTCAGTATAGACACAAATACAAAATAAATGTACAAAACGAGGAAAATATTTAATATTAAACTCATTGACACCAAGTGAAATGTACAGAAACATGATAAAAAAAACAACAATAACAATAATAATAATAATAATAATAATAATAATAAAAATAATAATTAACAATAATAGTAAAAATAATAATTAGTAATAATAATAACACTGACGTAGTTTCCCACAAAACACCAACAAAGCACTATACTGCACTTTACGCGCGTTTCGCTAACCAAGTTGGCATTATCTGGAGATGATTAAAACTAAACCTATGCTAACATGGTGTCCTATTTAAGTCCTATTGTGTCGCGTCGTAGAAATAGTTTAGGTATAAATAGGACAAAATGTTAGCATAGGTTTAGTTTTAATCATCTCCAATGTCGGAATATCTCAGGTAGTGGAAAAAAGGCAATTTTTATATCAAAAAGTGACCTTTAATAAGTACTTTCACCATGCAAAATTTGAAAATTGTATCTAAAAAAAAACCAGGAGGGGAAAGGGGGTGTACCATGGATCTGGTTCACACTGTATATTATATAACTGGAGAACTTTTCAACAAAATATCATCATTCTCATTTTATGTTGGCAACAAAGACAATAAATTTGTAAATATCTAGGTATACCTATACCTATACTTAAACTATATTAACTTAGGTAAACACAATACACAGGTACCTACACAATATTACTATTATCTTAAACATTATTGTATTTCTTTATTTTATTACTAGATATTACCGCTAATGACTAACGGCACTAGGAAACAAAGATGTCTTAAGTACTTGTGTTCCAACAAATAGCTTGTTAAGATATAAGTTCATTAGTCGAACATTAGTGAGTTATAAATTTAATAAGGCCCTCACTGAACAAAGAACATCTCGCAAGAGGTTTCACAATTTGTTCTAAATGTTTGGTGCACAGTAGCCGTTTGTATTTTGTATCCTAGAAGCAGAAGCACTGGATATAAATCACTGATAACCTTTTAAGTACAGCATTTTATTTTTTATTTGTAAGAATATTATTACTTCCTTCCGGTTATATCTCTAACAGATTAGGAAGAATAAAAAATGTGATCAGCAACATTTAACATTTAAATTATCTATTCGGAGAGTTAAACAATATTAATAATTTTTTTTTAATATTATTTATTTCCTTAATTAACTGTTTACATATGTACAGTGCGTGCCACTAGGAAACGACGCCACAATCTGGAAAAGAACTAGGGTTTGATGGATCTATCTCTAATAGTGAGGGAGATATACCTTAAGTAGTGTTTCATGAGAGTAATGTGTTAGAGAAAGACTTTCTAACGGCTGTAGCCTAGCAACACATCAATATTCTCTTTCTAACTCATTATGTTCATGGAACACTATGTTATGGAATGCTCCCTCACTATTAGGGCTACATCCGTTAAACCCTATATCAGTGTATTGGTAAGAGGACGTTCTATCCAAATCTGTAAAATACACAATGTATTCCAGTTAAAAAATATAAGTTGTGGTAAATATATCTTTTTTGCGACATCCTGTATAAATGTCAATAATATGGAAATGTGTTCCACTTGAAATAAAAATTGACCTCTCTTTGAAATTTGATTGAAAAAACTTGTATACAAAGTTATTCAAGGTGGAAACTTTTTATTGGCCCATCCTGTATATAATTCTGTAAACTTTGCTAGTACTAATTCCCATGAAAATATTAGGTATTTCCAGAGTGGAATTAAACAATATAGTATCAAAAAAGTATAAAACAGTGGCAACATTATTTGTTATGACAAAATAATAAATTATTTTAATATAGTTGCGTTTTTCTCATTGTAAAATTGTACATCGACCATTGCCCATCATTCTTATTATTTAATCAACGCAAGAACAGACCGCAGCAAACTTGGAAATGTGTGAGAATCAATAGACTGCGGTTAAAACAATTCTGATCGTTTACCACATTTACTTCTGCTTCTCCTGTATTGCCCATAAAATCATTCAGTCCGATCGATATTGGAAAAAATAAAAATATTTATATTCCTCGGTATGATGGATCAGTTCAATTTAAATCGATATACAGGGTGTCTTATGCCCAATGGCAATTTCATCTAGATACATGTCATTAATCAGATTAGGGGGGAAACTCAAACTTTACTTGGTATGTGGGTGATATCCTTGATTTCTTGTTCAGTTCAGAACCAAATAAAATATGTCAAAAATATTAAAGTCTTCAAACAGATATAATAATAATAATAATAAACTTATTAATCCCACATACATACGTCTATACAAAAGATACACATTACATAAAGAGTACATCTATTGCAATATATGTCTAATAAAATACAGATGAACAGCATGAAATATGAAAATTTAAGCAAGAAAAAAGCCAAAAATAGAAAAATAATGTAATAAATAAAACTAACGTAAAATTACGAAAATTTCTTAAAGTATTGATGGGTTGGTTAAGAGAACAATATCAACATAGTGCTGAATGTGGTTATAACCATGACACGTATAAAAGGCGAAAACAGATGCTGATTAGTGTCAGGAGTTGAATAAGCTGTAACGCAATTTCTCACAGAAAATCTAGGCACATGAAACTTTAGCTGAGAATGAAAATTAATATCATCAATTCATTTCTTCCATTAAAAACAAAAAAAAAAAAGATCACTTTGAGTCAGATACATGGACAAATATCCTATGTTTCGTCCGAGTTTTCGGACTTTTTCAAGGTTACCTAATAGATAAAGAAATGAAGAAAAAAAATTAAATTCAAAACTGAAAGATCCAGTGGATAAATTGAATCAAACCCATATTATTTACAAGATTGATAGCTCAGATTGCGATAGATGTTACATTAGACAAACCCAACAATATTTAAATAACGTATAATTCAACCTAATAAATCAACCTAATAAATTATCATTTAGACATTCCCCATAGCAACTCCTAATTCATGCAGCCCAGCATTTATGAACACGCTGTAAATGACACAATTTTAACTTCCGGATACAACTATAACTGCAACTAATAAAAAACGTATGTTTTTTGAAATGGGTGCAATACAAAACAACAAAAAAAAGCAGTAAATTATCTAGAAAATCTAAGTAACATATATCGCGATCTTATTCAATACAAATTTTTTTTAACATCCTGTATATGTAAAAATTGTAAAACCTCCTCTCAACGGCTTTCTCGAGTCATGGGCATGTTTAGGTACAATATGCTATCAGTTCTTATTACCTGCTCTCGAAAAGTAACACATCAACCAAAAAATACTGATAATTCTCTGCTTAACTCTTCAAATTATACATACGTTACATGCACACGTATATTGCATTATTAAACAATAAAAAAGATGAAAAACAAAATAAAACCAACCCATATTAGGTAAAACATTTTTTTGGGTATTTATTCAGTCACTAATCTAATTTAATACTTATGTAAAACCATTATTTTTAGCTATTAGATAACCTTGATAAAGTCCAAAAACTCAGACGAAACGTAAAATATTTGTCCATGAATCTGCCCATGATGAAATATGACACCTCGATCCTTAACTACAGTTATTCTGGTTACAAGCTGATCATGAATTTGATAAGTCAAAGGTCATTACTGCTGATAACAATCTGAAAATCAATAGAAAGCTATTGATTTTCAGATTGTTATCAGCACACCATTTTATTATTTTATTAAAATCTTCCTACAGTGACTAGCAGCTATTGACACCATCTATAACATTAAATATCTTTAGGTCACCCGCATATAGCAACTTAGGCGATTGAATTCATTAATGAAAACGAAAATAATAACGGGCTCAAGTTACTACCTTGCGTAACACCACTCGTAACTGAGTAACTTAGCGACCTTTGCCCCAAACATTCAATATATTTCAGCCTATATGACATTATGTCAATATACAGAGCATTTCAATGAAAACGAGCCACCCTGAATAACTCCGTTACTATTTTGTTTCCAGAGAAATCCCGAGACAGGTCGATTTTTACTTGGAGGGGGACATATTTTGCTATGCAAAGCATGTAAAAAATAAGCACATATTGTAATACAAGTCACTAGTCTCCTCTTATGCATCATAAATATAAATGTGCTTTTTTGATATGAACTTTTGTTTTTTGTCTGAGCAAAACCTGATTCAAAAAACAAACAATGACTTCTCCTTTTGACACGGTATTTTATCTTTTAGTATATTGTAATAATCATAAAAATGTGACAAATTAGTACTTATATAATAAAATAAAGACTAACTAAACATTAAAATAATTATGGAATTATGTTTAATTTGTTATGATATACACATACAAAATATTACCGTGCAATCATTATAAATAACAATTAGACGCAATAAAAACCAAGTTAGTCTGGGCCTATGAAATGAATAATCGAAATATTTGTAACAAAATAATAACTGTGATCAAAGCTGTAGTCGGCTCTGCTTTGCCTTCGTCCCGAACAAAAGAACGCTGACAGTAAAATTATATCACTACGTAGGCTAGGCTGGGCAAGATTGATGTGATTTCCCAGGAACCGGTAATTATTACCGTTAAATCTAGTAAGACACAAGCTAGGACGTGAACGAAAAAACACCCCTAATTATCATCATGTTACGTTCCGGGCGTGTTTCCGTGAACTGTTATTATTTTGGCTGATGTGCAATTAAAGTGGGCAACAATTAAAAGGGGATAGGTAATTAGGATAAACGTTTCAAAGCTGAAAACGAAAATTACCTAGAATTAACACTTGAGTTCATAAACTGTAACGTGAAGGTAAACATTTTTTTGTACAAATGTTTAAAATAGCTGAAGGGTTTGAAAAAGAACCATGTCGATTTAATTTTTTTAAATACCCTTGAACGTGCTTAGGCTATATTACAGGCCCCCCTTAAATTTTGAACGAGTTGAGATATCGACCTAAAACAAAATGTACGATAAATGGCGCCAGAGTCGCTGTTTACACATTTTTTTTAATAGCAAAGTAGCCCAATAGCGTATGGTTTGAAATGTATTTCAATTCTTTTCATACCACATGTTGAAAAATTAAAATCGAGTCATCCGTTATCGAATTACAAGCGATTCTGTGTCTCATAAAAATGTATCTATAGGTGTTAAATCGGGGGAATGTGTTGGCTTCCAATTAATTTCTAGCACCAAAAGTAGCCCGTGGGAGGATTGAGACAGACAGTCCCAGATAACCACTCCCGGCATCCTGAAAAAAAAAAACCCGTCACGTTATCCTGAAAAAACGTGACGTTATCCTGAAAAAAAAAACGTCACGTTATCTTTGAAAAACGTCTCGTTATGATGAAAAAATAACGTTACGTTTTTTATGATAAAGTGACGTTTTTTTAGGATAACGTCTCGTTTTTGAGAATAACGTGACGTTTTTTTTTCAGAATGCCGGGTGGGGCTGTCTGGGACTGTCTGTCTCAATCGTCCCACAAGTTACTCTCCACCCGGCATCCTGAAAAAAAGAACGTCACGTTATCCTGAGAAACTTCACGTTATCCTGAAAAACGTCACTTATGATGAAAAAAAAAACCGTTACGTTTTTTATGATAAAGTGACGTTTTTTCAGGATAACGTCTCGTTTTTCAGGATAACGTGACGTTTTTTTTCAGGATGCCGAGTGGGGCTGTCTGGAACTGCCTTTCTCAATCGTCCCACAAATTATTTTATTTTAAATAAAAAATGTAATAACCAATAAATAGTATCAAATAAATGGCAACAAATAAACGATAGAACGATAACTAAGCAAATGATAATAAACGATAAATAACTACTAAATAAACGATAAATAAATTCAAAAACTGTAGCACGTAATACAGTTCGATACTTTTCGAACTGTTTCGCTAATAGTTTGTAAATAAAACAATCAATTGTACTTATATTTAGAATAGGAACAACTTAATTTTTATTTGCCAAATACGACTACCTATGTAGAGAATTGGTACATCTACCTTTCAAATATTAAAATGATTAAAAGCCAACAGATTCCCCCGATTTAACATCTATAGGTAAATTTTTTTGAGAATGCAAACTCCTTAGATTACATTAACATTCTTCGGTTAAAACATTTTAAATATTTAGAGTGAATGGTGGTCTTTTTACTCACAAATCAAAATGCATCTTGAAAACGTATGGCTCGATTCTAATTTTTCAACTATTGCTGAGAAGGAAATGAAATACCTTTCAAACGATGTGCTACACGATATACTATTCTATCTAAAAGATTCATAGATTTCGCAATTCTTGCAACCATCGGAGTGCATTGAAAATTAATTAAGGAAATTTGGAACTATAGAAAGCTTGCAAAAGTTACTTTCTAATTTGAGAACATACCATTTGCGACTTACAGACTTTGCCACCTTGTATATCACATTCACATGAGAGTTTAGATTCTCAGACTTGCAATTTGCAATATACGAATACGAATGCCAAAAACTATGCGTCCACGCCGCCCGCTCTACTCGGTCCCCCACTACCTAACCATGTCGGTGTGACATGCTCATCGCGTTACACTTTTCATCGAAACATAGCCGTATAACCTTCGCGATCCTATAAGGATTTTCAATCCTAAAATGTTCCGACAGCGACTCAAAGTTGATTCAGTTGTCCAAATTCCGTTTGGGGGTAGAAAGTAGTATTTTTTATACCATTCATTTTGTTTCATATAGATATCTCAACTTGTTTAAAAGTTGAGATAAGGGGGGAGGTTTACTTTAGGGACAGACTGCATATTTGTTAAATATTATAATAAACAACAAGGTGGTTATCTTCTAGAAGAAATAATAAGGTAAGGTACAGCTACCTTGAAGGAAGATGGTTGTTTAAAATTTTATGTAAGAATAAAACATAAAAACATTTACTTACGTCCTGCGTTCAAATCATTAATTTTAATTCTATTAACGTGGCTATGGTTGAATAAATAGCATCTCTTTTGAACCATAAATACTTACAAAAAACTCTCTGGATCCTTGCAATATTAGGCGTAGATACTTTAATTTTGACAAATGTGCTGAAAAGTAAAGTTAACGTATCATTGTTAACGAAGACCTTAGAATTACTCATTATAAACCCAAAATTTCTATAAGCATAAGCATCAGTGTCATTTATGTATCAACAAATAAAAATAATTTATATTGAATGTTTTTGAACGAGTTTTTCTCATTAGCACAATCCAAATTTGGTTGACGTATCTTAAAAAATGAACCAGGTAAGTACATTTATGAATCCTGAGATGTTGCTTCCTACAGTAGATATTTTCACCATCAATTCAAAATATAAAGTGAATTTGGAATTAACTATTCAATATTAATTAAGGAGAAACATAACATATTCTAATCCAAAATGCATCTAGAGCTCTAAATGCCTAAAACAGTGTTATTTACCACAATGTCCAAGC
The DNA here is from genome assembly GCA_963924545.1 of Pogonocherus hispidulus. Classification (NCBI taxonomy): domain Eukaryota; kingdom Metazoa; phylum Arthropoda; class Insecta; order Coleoptera; family Cerambycidae; genus Pogonocherus; species Pogonocherus hispidulus. The sequence continues at coordinate 10,523,171 of OZ004698.1, forward strand.
TTTGTACGTTAAAGCTGTGAACATAGTAGATAAGAGACAAGCTTATATACGCTATTTGACTTGGTTGTATGTTAGATATCTAGCCAATGTTAATAATGTGAAGTTCATGAAATACTGTTGCTGTTGAACTTTGACCACAAAAATGCGATAGCCAACAAATAACCATTAATCAAATGTATTAACATCCTCGCAACAATGGCAGCAGTTAGCGGTTTCATAATCCAGTGATACCATCAAATCAAAAATGAACTCCCTTCATTAATTTGACATAAAAATTCTGTATTCCATAAATGGACCTCTATATCCTCTAAATATTTTACAAGGGATATGATATGTGTACAATGTAATAATGTGAATAATTATTGAACTGAATAAATTATATTTATCGAACATTAAAATTTGTGCTGTCGTGTCTGTACCATTTTCCATGCATCATGGCATAATAAATATTTAAATATAGTTAAATGTAATAATTACACAGTAATTTTGAACAGCAAATAATTTATATAATGCGTATTTTAATCACTTCATGTGCAGGGTCAGTCAAATTTGATCACCACTGGGATATGGAATGGAATAAGAGAAATCGAGTTTAATTAATTAATATTTTTGCAGGAATAAACAATGCAATATGCAATCAGTAAAATGAAAATAAAAAACACAAGTGCACTATAACATTAAAATGAATTACAATTTTACCGCCATTCTAATCACAAAGATTAGAAATTCGTTTGGGAAAGGAGGTGATATATTATTATTCAGTAAGTTGCATTAGCGCAAAAAACCATTAGATGGCCCCAAAAAAACCACTTTATAAAATGTTGTGCATGGAAATATTTAATTATGTAATTCAAGATTATATGATAAGTATAACAAAAATGAAACATTAAAACTATTAAAAATTAAATGAATTTACCAAATAACTAAAATAAACTAGCTTTCCTTAACATCTTCTCTATCTCATATTTATAGGTCACTGTTTTATTTTTAGTTTTCTACTGTTCACTACCCTTTGAAGAAGAAAACGTCTCGTTTGATCTATTGATATTTTTTCGAGAACATACCGTCAATATCTGATGACCGTTATCTCAGAGTTATCCCATATATTAATCTCTAATCAAAGACGTCGAGTGATACAACTTGGTCATCAACGTCAAAACTTATCGACCTGGTAATTTTGTAGTGTTCACACACCCTGGTTTGTAATGGTCTGTTTGTTTCACCGATATTTATCACGAACACAAGGAATGAAGCGCATTCTCTATTCTCCCTTTCATTGGATATTTTATCACATTTCTGAAAGGTACAGGGGTTTATTTTATACCTAATACTTTTATATTTTCACAAGTGTGGCAAAATATCCAATTAAAGGAAATATATTAAGCAAATGCATTTTTTTGCGATTGCATCATCATTAATGAGTGTGTAAAATGATCCAAAAGTGCTTTGGATTCAATAGTGACTTTGCTCAATACACAGATTTTATTTTGATTTAAATTTCTTTTAAAAAGTTTTCAAGTATCCTCAAAATTTAGAGAATTCTCTTTTTGTTGTATTTTCGTTGTATTTTGAATGTTAATTTCAGTAAAAAAGTTGTACTTCAACTTGATTCATGCAAATCAAATATCAAATTTACTAAAATGCAGTGGTGTGTCACATTTTTTTCTGTTGATATTAACTGGATTGTCAGTTATGCCACTGGAATAAGTAAATAAGTAAAATCGTTGAGTGACTATCAACGGTAAAATCTAATTACAACAAATGTATTTTATTATTTTAAATGAATCTGAATGATTTCAATGAAATCACGTGAAAAAACGTTTTTAGTATTGAAAATACTTCTGGGCGCGTGTATATGGGAGCTGTCTTTAAAATATCAACGATTAGCGACATGCAAATGCGAGCGACATCGACAAGGTCACGTGCTTATGGAGACGACCTATTATGTTGTTATAATAAGCAGTTTATGTTTATTGTTTATGCTTGGGTTATATGGTTCCTTGACTTACAGAGATTGCTTGGTTGTATCACGGTAATGGGCCCTTATAATTCGAGCACATTGAATAAAAAACTTCCCAGTACATGTTACAGTGATTTATGAACTGATGTTGAATGTAAAATAAACGTTTGGTGTACTGATCGTTGTAATAGGATGAACAGGTTTTAGACTAACATATATACAGGGTGCACTAATATATCTATATATACAGTGAGGACATAAAGTCCATCCCCCCCCCCTCTACTTTTTGAACCACTGGGTATATTGTGATGAAATTTGGAACGATAATATATGACTAAATTCTGCATTTTTTGACACATCAATGACAGCTCTGAATGTCAAAGTGACAGCTGGGTGCTCAATAGGAATATTTTTTAAATGGAACGGGGGTCGAGTAATAACTCATGTTGAAGTTATATTTATTCTCAAAACATCCCCCAATTTTAAGAAAATTTGGTTCAGTAATTTCCAAATAAAAAGCAGTAATATCGATTTCTACGTTATATAATTTTTTTTACATACATATTACAAATTATTCAAGGCAAAACAAAATTTAAAAGTAAACAAATAACAATAAACCAACTCTAACCTAAAATAACCTAAATTAAAAAAATTATGAACTAATTTAAATTAAACGTAGAAGCAGAAACAAATTTAGAAAACACGTGTTACTTCAAGAGATGTTGGAAATGACCACCATGAACTTCATGACAACTAAATGTTGTATTGGTAAGTTCTATTACGTGGTAAAAAGATTATGTTACAAACTGATATTACTGCTTTTTATTTGGAAATTACTGAACCAAATTTTCTCAAAATTGGGGTATGTTTTGAGCATAAAAATAGCTTCAAAATGAGTTATTACTCGACCCCATTTCAATTTAAAAAAATATTCCCATTGCGTGCCCAGCTGTCACTTTGACTTTCAGGGCTGTCATTGATGTGTCAAAAAATGCAGAATTTAGTCATATATTATCGTTCCAAATTTCATCACAATATACCCAGCGGTGCAAAAATTAGAGGGGGGGGCGGTCTTTATGTTCTCAACGTTTTACAGGGTGATTTAGTAAGAATAAGTAATCTCTAAACTGGAAGATATAGTTTTCAAGATACGTCAAATGAAAGGTTTTGGTATCACACTATGTATAAATTATAAATATAATGGACTATGAAATGTATAAAGTGCGTAATAAAAATGGTTGTGCCTGGTATTTTCAATATGCCTACGATATTTGCGTAAGGTGCAACATCTGTGAATTTTTTTTATAATCATGGTGCAACACGTATCTTCAAAACGGAGTGATTCCTGACACGTGTTTATAGGAACTTTTGTTCTTATTCTTATACAACGAATCTCCACCTGATTTTTTGCTATATTAATGAATCATCCTATATCTCTGTCGGTTAGATTACACAAGTGAGCTATTGTATTTATATCTAATATATTTATAACATCTTAGGTAAACAGTGCACGATACAACAAATAATTTGCTATTTCTATTTAATTTATTTATTCAAGTGTGCACATTTGCTCATCTCTGTGCAATTTTTTTACGAAAATAAATAAACATTCATTCGTTTCTGCTTGCACAAGTGTAGGTATGTAGTTTCCCTTCCACATAGCAACCACTTTTAATTTCACGCTGTGGTATTTTTATCAAGGAAGTACTTCAACAACTTATCTCTTTCATGTTTGGATTTGTTATCAGTTGATTCCCACAGAACTGAATATTGCTGTGTTGGGCATCAATACCAACATTCTTATTGCCATCATGTATATGAAATACGATAGCAAATGTAATAACTATTATTAAGGCTGATAATTCTCCATAACATTCCATGCGTGTCGGCGGCGGGGGAAACGGAAACATAAACAGGGTAAGTCCGAGAACGACAATAAGCGAATGCCATAAAGCTGCCATAAATATATGATAATTGGGAACCGGATTACATATGCTGTATCATATGAATAGCTGATGCAAGACGATACGCGACGTGTGTTTAATTTAACTTTTTCATAAATTAACCATTATAGAAGAATAAATAATGTAGAATAGGCTACGCGATTAAAGAAAACTTACTAGCTTACTGTAATGAAGAAAATAGAATTACAAAATTAAGTTAACTACTCAATATTTGTATATGAGAGGCTTAACTCGAAAATAAGTGCCGTGGAAAGAATAAAAAATGAATAATTATGACAAGAAAAATTAAATTGAACTGAATAACTGATAATAACAGAAATAAAAGGCCAGAAATCAGTCATGAGGAAGATTAAAGACGACGACTATGCTGGTGATACCTACTTTAAACATAGACTGAGGAGGATATTGTTGCAAAAATAATCCAAAGGTGGTAAGAATGGAGTAAAGAAAAAGAAGATGGCTGAAGAAAACCTTGAATAGGAGCCTGCACTGTGAATTGAAGGAATTAGAATTCAGATGGAAGAATATATATTTGGTGAAATTAACATAATGCAAAAAATTATGTATAATGAAAAAAGTCACTAAATAGGAAAAGGATAAAAGATATAAAAAGCTTTACCTGTTTTTTTTTTCAGTGTCAGGGTCCTTCCTGTGGATGAAACTTGGAAGACTAACATCCAGATTGAGAGGTTACCCAATACCATCTAGATTATCCAGCTGAAGTCCTAAAAAGGATTATTCAAAAGGTTTTAGGATTATTCAAAAGGTTTTAGATTAACTTGCTCGAGCAGGAGTGCATGAATTTTAAAATAAAATCTGTAAACCTGTTATAGGAATAATAAAAAAGAAATAATATTATTTTTAAGATATGTCTAAAACAACTACTTGCTTGCAATATGCCCCCCAACATTGAATTACAAAGGCATATCTTCATATAAGCTCAACTTATTTTGTTTTTAATAGTGTAATTAATTTAATTCACAATTTTTAATTTTAAAAATTGTGCATATTATACGCGAAGTATTTGTTTTCAACATATCTTAAAAATAAAAAGGTTATTCCTTTGCGTACCTAGGATTATAGGTAACGAGGAAAATTAAAAACTTTATTGAACCAACATATTTGATAATTTCATTAATAATTTATATCTTAGTTAACTTTTTGACTTAAGAGTCACTTTTTGATTTAAGAGTTTTGGCTTAAGACTATTCACTGTAGACTTGACAGACATGAATTCGGGGTCGGGTTGAGAGGTTGGGTAGCCGATGGGTGAAGACTTACATATTCCCACTACCGAATTATTTAGATTTCGGAGGTGCACGTAAAGCCGAAGTAAAAAGGCACATGGAAATAAAATTAGCCCTCATTGCAAGGGTACCGGATTTGTCTTATAATTGCAACAAAATTTATTTTTAATGTTATAAGTTATATATCACCGGAAAGATCAAAAGATTAACTAGATCCCTATAGTAGTAAATTTTTGTTTATTACATGTATTTTAGAGAAAATAATTTTTGAAAATGCGCTATTTTTAGTACAAGATTGTTTGCCCGGAATTTTAAAAATAAAAAGAATTACAAAAAATTACTACTATAGGGATTTAGATTAAAGTCTTATCGTTCAATACTTTTTTACTAAAAGTCGCTATCTTTTATAGTTTTTTATAATTAGAAATAATGGAAATTTTAGAAACACCTTATATAAACAGGCTGCTAAACAATCATCATTTATATGGCTACCACTAAACGTCCTGAGACACATTTCATTAAAATCCCAGTTTTTATTAGCCATATGGGCCGTAGAAAAACGAGTAAAACAGAAAACCCTTTATGTCCATGAACCCTTTCATATCTCCAGTAATCTCGTCATAAAAAATCCGAAGAAAAGATGCATCCTTTAAGAATTTAAGCCTCTTAGAGACGGCCTGATAGAAATAATAGGTCGGTCTGATACCTCGGCCCGCTGGATGAAAAGATCTCTTAGCAGAACGGCCGAAGCCTTCATGGCCGCTATTCAGCTGGAGATGGGATGAAAGACGGATTATATAAGTCTACATGTGTGCGCGACGACGCTGTTGATGGCGGAGGTGGCCTCAGGAAATATAAAAAGTAAATCGCTGCTTCAAAGGGTGCAATACTGGTTTATTTGTAGTATTTTCAGTATTTTAGATGCCAGCGCAGATTCACAGTTGCCTAATTCGATTACTTACGATGAGGATGTCATTGAAAGTTTTAAGAGCAATCCGTACAAATACAACTCGTTACATTTTTAACCCTGCGTTGGCAACTTCTCCCACCTAGACAGAATTGAAGTCATTACACTGTAGAAGTATATGTATTTAGAAATAAATGGATAAGTAAAAAACAGATTGTAATAACTATTAATGTATAAAAGTTACACACACACACACACACACACACACAAATGTGAGTGTACGAGCTTTCTTTTTCAATTTCTGCTTTGATGGACCCAAAGTTTTTAAAGTTTTCATAATTTGTTTGTATGATGGCTTCCGTTTTTGCCACGACCACGGCCTACCCTGTCTTTTGTATCTATTAATATTTTTCTGCAACTTCATACTAGGAGTATTGAAACCACGTTTAAAATGCTAATGGGTCGCAATGGGCTACTTTATTATTTTCTAAATTATTTTCTGAAGTATGAGAGGATACACAAAACTACGAAGGCGTAGAAGGGCCACAATAAAAATAAAAATTTTAAAACTTAAAATTCTGAGTTTTATCTCAGAGTTCTGACTTTTATCTCAGAATTCTGACTTTTATCTCAGAATTGTGAGATAAAAGACCGAATTGTATATAAATGTTTGGTAAAGTGCATTTTGCTGTTAGTTTTCGATATGTGACTGTCTCCAATTGTCAGACGGATAGTAGCACAGGCACAGTAGCACAAGAGGGCATTACGGTGTTTCTAAACACTACTAATTATTAATATGCTTTTTTCGAATTTTTTACAATTCTTAGATAAAGGACACCTTACGAGTATGTCTTATATTTCTTTAAGCTAAAACCCAAATAATCATTTCTAATGCGTAAAAATGTATAAAGAAGAAATCTCTTGTATTTTTCTATTTTTTTTTTTAAATGCTAAATATCTCCGAAACGGCTAGGTTTCAGTTTGTGGTATGCTATAAGCATTCGACTTTATATAGTTTAACGCTATTTAATAAAATGTACAAATATACAACACATTCCATTAAAAAAATATATTTTTGCAACTATTAAAGAACCCACTTGGGAGGTAGTGGACTCGATGAACAATATTGCAACATGATTGTCTAAGGGACATCTTAAACTTTTTTTGTTACGTTGGTATTCAAAATGTGCATGAAACTAGTGGGTAACTTTAGTTTTGGGATGTAATTATGGCCAGATACGAACACTTTTATTGGCTCAAATTTCAAAAAGTATTATTAGGGATTTTTTTAGAGAAAAACGGATGACGGATTCTTATTTAGGATAACTTAAAACGTACCTGTACCGATTTTTATTGTTAGTTTGTAATAGTGTATATAGTATAATAGTGTATAATTTGTATCAGTGTCAAAAATAATAATTTTTTTTCTTGGACACCCTGTACTTTAGAACACAGAAAATTGGTACAGGTAGGTTTTAAGTTATCCTACATAAGATTCCGTCATCCGTTTTCTTTAAAAAATCCCTAATAATACTTTATAAAATTTAATTCAATAAAAGTACATTTTCCTTTCTTGGACACCATGTATCTTAGTACACTGAAAACCGGTTCAAGTAGGTTTTAAGTTATTCTAAATAAGAATCAGTTTTTCTCCAAAAATAATCCCTAATAGATAATACTTCCTGAAATTTGAGCCAATAAAAGTGGTTGTAGCTGGTCATGATTACAGCCCAAAAATAAAGTTACCTACTCGTTGATTGCACATTTTGAATAAACAACATAACAGAAAAAATATCAAAATCCGCCAAGAATTAAAAAAGTTACAAGGGTGGTAAGTTCTTAACGTGGACACAGTGTACATATATTTTTTTCGAGCGAGCGGTTCTGTCAAAAACGAGAGAGATTTTAATTAAAAGAGCGAGATTTTTTTAGGTCGAAATAAATCAATCAATGCATTACTACAGTAAGTTACCAGAATTCTGAGTTATAAGTCAGAATTCTGAGTTATAAGTCAGAATTCTGAGATAAAAGTCAGAATTCTGAGATAAAAGTCAGAATTCTGAGTTATAAGTCAGAATTCTGAGATAAAAGTCAGAATTCTGAGATAAAAGTCAGAATTCTGAGATAAAAGTCAAAATTCTGAGATAAAAGTCAGAATTCTGAGTTAAAAGTCAGAATTCTGAGATAAAAGTCACAATTCTGAGATAAAAGTCAGAATTTTAAGTTTTAAAATTTTTATTTTTATTGTGGCCCTTCTACGCCTTCGTACAAAACAGCAAGCACTATCGATATCATTGAAACGTAAAAATTCGATGAACGATCTTGAAGATGGTAATAAAACTATCGAAACGTAAACACATTCTTTCTCTATAAAATATTAATGCTTAAATCCGCAATTTTAGAGCTTGTTAGTTATTGCATGTTAACTCTCATTCGCATGCAAAGGATAAATCCTCTTATACAGATCCAGCAAAATATTGCGGCATTTGGGGTCGTATATTTATCAACTACAAGCAGTATACGTCCACGATATTATTCGAATTAAAATCCGTGACTGCTCCAGTTGCCAATAAATTATTGTGTGGGAGCAAAAACCATCGCAGTGAATCTTCAGAGTCGTCGAAAATTGTTAGCAGTAGACCAGTCAACTGTCATGATTTTATGGTCTTCAGCAGAGGCTCCACTGCAGCATCGTTTCATTCGGAAAAATAAGGATTCGAGCAACGAAAAATAACCTTCGCTTCGCAAAATAAGCAATTAAGCAACTGTTTTAACATGAGCAAGTATGTCTGAAGCTGCACGACTACAGAGATCAATTTCCCTACCTAATTTTATAACGACAAATTCGTTATTTAAGATTTAAAGGTACAAAATTTACTAATAATAATTGACGGCACGTTGGGCGCCAATTGTATAAAGATAACTTCGTTAGTTTTTTATTTTTAGATAAAGGTACAAAATATACTTACTATAGCGATGAAATTCTCTTTCAGGGGTGAGCAGAGTGAAGTACGGTAGGGTTAATTTATTATCTGCCAAACTTGGGTGCCATCAATAGATCTTTTTTGATGGTACAGAGTAAAGGTATAGTTCCTATCTAAGTGAAGACAATTGCGAAAAAACACTTGACAAGAACAAAGTTAATTTTTAATATAATTCTCTCAACTATACATTTACGAACGGTACATACATAAAAGACACACCTAAATCTAAATATTAGAACATACACACTCAAAGGTAGAAAAATGAGTGAAAGTTTTATAGTAATAATGCTTGACAACAAAATGTAGTTTGGCTGTACTAAAGATCTACAAAAAAATGCAGTTTTTAGATATTTACAGTCTGCGAGGTAACAGTAAGAGCCCTTAAATTCAGTCGCACACACGCCTATGCATAGGGTAAGTTAGTCTAATTAGGCACGGTATACGTAACGTGGTTTAAGATGCACTTCCAAAATAAGTAATAAAGTACTCATATAAGAACAGTTGGTTTCGGGGTTAACGTTGTTCATACGTTCTGCTGCCAATTCACAAATCAACGTACTAAAATGGTTATTTTCTCGTAATCACACCAGGGAATAGTAGGATTTGTTTACTAAGATTAATTCATCTTTTATATTTGCTTTTTCAACTTTGGGAGCTGCTAAATTCACTCAACCTGCTCGCCAATGCCAATCTTCGCCATCTTTTTTCGCTCCCCTCTCGTTTTCTTACGTCGTCCATCCGCTCACGTTCTTAACACGAGATGGCGTCACTATATCGTTCTGAACTTTAGTTTATGTAACCTAGGACTATGTATGGATAGACCTAATGCACAACCACAGAGGGTGAAGTCGGGATTATAAGCACTTAATATACACCGAATACATAGAAAACTTTAAATACAGGATTGGTGTGTAACAAAAAGGTAAAAAAACACAGAATGAGATAAGACAGAGTAGTTTAAATCAACTAAGTAAGGTATTTTAGTAATTACTAAAAACGAGACCGTTACAATTTTTCTTTCAATACCTGACTCATTGGTGATAGGTATATGAACTAACATTATTTTATTCAATGGGGCATATTTACATTAATTTGTTGTAGTATTTAACCTTCACTTCGCTTCACTTTAGGTTCCCTCAATGTTAATTTTCAAGAAATCAATCTCAGACAGATCCCTTTGACGCATGGGTTTATTTTTTCTTTTCCTTAAGAAATATTGTAAAATACCCAGTGAACGGAGATAATCGAAAAAAATAAAACGCAAATGTGCAATTTTTGGTTTATTCATAAAAAAAGTCGATGGAAAACAAATTACTAAGTTCGGAGTTTGCATTGACACCATGGGCACAAGATTAAATAAATAAGCAGTATAGTGTTTCCCTTCTAGATTGTGCATAATCTGGACATGATTAAACATCAAAAAAGTATTATATTATACATTTTATTACACTGTAACATATTCTGAATATTTTCTATGATCGACAGACATAAATGCAGTATTACTGACTGGCCTATAGCTGGTAGTTCTGCGGTACACCGGCGTATCTGTATCGAGTTCGACTGACAGATTTATGTCGAAAATGTTGCAGCATCCTACTAAGCTGCCGAGCATATCTTCTTTGCCCACTCATGCAGAAAAACACCTTTTGGATGCCGACCCAAGTTTAACGAAAATGTGTACTTCTCAACGGAATTGCTAGCTATTGTCGTTAATTCCTTAATGCTTTATAGGACAGATCAGAGGTGGGTTGGTAGGGTGGAGACCTAGACGGGTTTAATTTTTAAAATACGACCAGGTATGATTGACTAGTAGTTTATTTATTTTGGTTCGATTACAACGATTCTGTAACACAGCGGAAAAATAATCAGTAAGTAAGTACTAACTTTTACAAAATATACACGAACAAACAAAACAAATAGGATGAAGAATACAAATATAATCTGAGATAAATAGTAGGGCAAAAAGTAAGAACGTTAACAATTAATAATTGTTTTAATCAAATACATACATCTAGAACAATACAGGATCAAATGGCACATATAATGAAGCATATATAATACTGAAAACTATTACATCGTAAATAAATAATAATAATAAAGCTTATATTTAATTTGACGACTAAAATGAAGTAAGTAGATGAGTTTCTCTCATAAAATTGTTGTATGTCATTTGAGAACTCAAGACATTCATGGGTAATTATCATCACAGAGTTCAAATAATTAATTTATCTAAATATTCAAGACTTCGATAAGTTAACGACTTTAATATTAATAAAATCAAAGACCAAGACCCACAAGTTAAGCTCTCGAACTTCCGTTAGACTATTTAAAACAATTTGACTTTTTAAAATTGACACAAAATAAAACTCTTATAATTTTTTATTTTACACATGGATATTTTTATAGTTGAATACGGCACAATGTACCTAACCACAAAAATTCATTAAACCCCAATATCAACTTCTGCAGCTCTTCCTTTTTAAGTGTTAATTTAAGAGATTATAGAGAACATCAATTTCAATCATTTGAGACAAAATTCCTAAAGTCTCTAAAGAAAGAAAGTCTAAAAGAAAGTCTAATGATTGGAATCATTATATAATACCTACAAGGTATAAAGACAGAAGTGTAAGTACTATCATCACATGAGTGTCAGCCACTTATAACATCAAACGACAAACAGCTGTTTCGACCTATTATGTCATCTTAGTGCTGTACAGATCTCTGTCAACACTATAAGAAGTGTGGAACGGTGTGTTGCCATAATAACATAAATATATCAATTTCTAATTTTATTTTTACACAGGTAAATTAATTCCTGTTTTTAAATTGTTTTAACTGGGGATCAGAATATATTTTTGATTTTATTGCAATAAAATATTGCAATAAAATAAATTGATTTTATTGCAATAAAATAAAACTAACACAACGACTCTTTCCTTTGGTGAGAATTATTCCATTAAGTAGGGACATCTTCTGGGATAATAAAAACAAAAAAAACATTCGTTTCTTAAACCCAGAAGAAACTAATAAGTGACGCAGTTTCAGACATCACTGTTTCGGGGTTTTTGCTGCTTTTCAGTGAAGTATTGTTAAGAAAAATGCATCTAGGATGGTACAGAAAGAGTCGAACGATAACTCGATGAAATTCGATGAGCTCAGTATTAGTATATTTACTTCATTGGCGGATTCAGTAGAAGGAAGTTTTATATACTGATAATGAAATACATACCTGAATATGCCGATAATTTTTGTCGTAAGTTGTCTTATATGCTTATAGTTTGCGTAAATTATATGCTACGACTGGTTCATTTACCACGCACCACATTTTACACAATTTTACAAAGTTCCATGAAAATTCACATACGATTTGTGTGTCCCTTCAGAACAAATTGCTTAAATTACATAACCCAAGAAAAACATTGATTTTCATAGGAATTTTTGCTAAAAAATGTAAAAAAGTCAATTAACAACAAACAAGATTTCTTGCTTTGGAGATAATTGTGTAATAGTTTTAGTAAGTTACTGCTAGAGGACACTGCTGTCAAAAAGTAACTAAATTATTTAGGAATATTTCGTGTTTAGTGCGTTATTATAGAGGACAGTGATTAAATATTTTAGGGACAGGAAAAACGTATTGGAAACTGACCTAATTATTCTTTGACAATTATAAATTTAATAAAGGAACACATTGACTGTTTCATACAAGGCTAGTAAATTTGTGGCGTGCAACATAAAAATCCCTAAATTGCAGTCGACCAGTACGGTTTTTGATTAAAATGTTACAATTTGTTTATTCGATTGTATTTATCAATGTTTCGGTTGCCGAAGTTCACACTGAATACGTTTAATTCATCTTTTAATTGTTTCATCGACAAGCCCAGTGCAAACGCGCCCTTAACAGCAAATTTTAGATTAGTCGAATGCTCAGACATGTACCAATATATGCATGCAGGCGTTTGGTTGCACGTATTACACTATATATTGCATGGCATGCATTAACGGAGTCAACATGAGAAATCGCAAAGCCACGAAGTAAATATGACGGTCTCGGAATGCAAACATGATAATATTACTATTACTATATTATTGAAACAATTTGCATCATATGTTGAATAACGTATACTTATATAACTATAGATTGATGTATTCATGCCTATACGTATAGAATTATAATATGCAGAATTTGCACATGATTTTGGTATTTAATCTCCGGTAGATATATAAAAGACGATAGTAAAAATTCTTTTCAAATTTAGTACAACGTAAAATATAAACTTTTCTCTATTTTTATATTCCGTCTGTCTTCGGGCTATGTGTATATATCTGAAATAACCATTCAGAGAAATGAGAGATCCATTTCTCCATATAAATGCAAATTTACTGTATATAGAAAAATGGAAAGTTTAGTAGGCTATTGAACGCGGCAAGTATTTTTACAAATAAACTCATGGTCAGCTTCAAGAGAAGCTTTCAAACCTTTTATATACAGTGCGCGTCCAAAGTCTCTTCTTTACTAACTTTTGAACTAATTGAGTTAGAGAGTTCGGACAAAATACAGGGTGAACTTGTAAAATGACGTATTTCTTATGATAAATTGAGTTTTTTTAAAGTGAAAGATAGTATCACAAGTACTGTCACCTATATATTTAATGCTAAGGGATGTCGTGGTGCATCAGAATCAGAAGGATATTTAATTTTTATACATATTTATCCTCGACAAGGAAATTTTATTTTATTTTTTTATTTTATTTTACAGCTACCCAGACAGATAATAATCCAATAATAGGGTAGGGAACATTACATATAATTATTAACATATAACATAATAAGATACATAATATAGAAAATGTAAGATTAAGCATCTAATCACTTAACTAGTTACAAGTAATATGCAAATAAATAATACACAACAATTGACAATTCAATAAATCAATAATATGTACTGATAACAATTAATTATCATTTAGTAAAACGTGTTTAATTTTACTAATATTGCAGCAGAAGATATCAAATTTGTTATTTACAGATTCATACTTTGAACACATTGAATGTAGGGGGGACGAAGCATATAAATTAGTATGTGGAGTATGTAAGTAAAATGTGGTGTTAGAACGGGAAAGGAAGGATGGCGCGTGCAGATTTAGGTAACTGAGCAAAAAAGGACAATCAATTTGGTTGTTCAATAATTTGTACAAGAAAACAACTGATAAATAATTGCGTCGGGATTCTAGGTCAGAAATATTGAACCTCTTCAGCAAGTCGACTTGAGGAGTGCCTCTAGTTGGATAAAAACCATCATTTTCATGGCAAAGATATTTACAAAAACGTCTTTGTATTCCCTCTAATTTATATTTATGTAGCTGATAACCTGGACTCCAAATAATAGATGCATATTCTAATTTTGCTCTAACAAAACTATTAAAAAGCAATTTCAAGGTGGCAGTATCTGCAAATTCTCTGGAATTCCTAATTATGAAACCTAAGTTCCTGTAAGCACTGGCCACTACTTCGTTGATGTGTGGTACAAAGGTTAACTTGCTGTCAAATATAACCCCTAGATCTTTAAATTGATTGAGTTTTTTCAGATCAACACCATTTAACCTGTATTTGAAATGGATAGGATTAATTTTCCTGGTAAAAGATACATAATTGCATTTGTCAACATTAAGAAATAAATGATTAGCAGCACACCAACCATTTAATCTCTCAATATCTATTTGTAGATTTAGGCAGTCCTCTAGGCTATTGATGACTGCAAATAACTTACAGTCATCTGCATATAGTAGGGAAGAGCAATGCAGGTTACAGCTTATGTCATTTATAAACATTACAAACAATAAAGGCCCAAGCACAGATCCTTGGGGCACGCCGGAAGTTGCTGTTATTTCGACAGACTTGAAACCACGATACTGTACATAGAGTTTTCTATTGGAGAGGTAGGATGAAAAGAAATTAAGGAAAGAATCGGTGAGTCCAAAACTGCACAACTTATTAAGCAAGATACTGTGGTCAAGACTGTCGAATGCTTTGGAAAAATCCGTATATATAACGTCTACTTGTCCTCCACAATCAAGGGATTCAGCAACAACTTGGGTTATGCTTGCAAGATTCGTTACAGTGGATCTGCCAGATAAGAAACCGTGTTGACTAAAAGACAATTGCGATTTAACATGGAAAAATATAATATCATAAAGAACGCTCTCAAACACTTTACTAAAATTGCATAGGATAGCAATAGGCCTATAATTCTCAATGACGGATTTATCTCCTTTCTTGTAAATGGGACATATTCTAGATTGCTTCCAAAATGATGGGAAAATGCCGGATCGAAGTGATAAGTTAAAAATAATAGATAAAGGTGCAGCAAACAAAACGGCGCAATCTTTTAAGAGAAAGGCAGGTATTCCATCAGGACCAGCGGTTAATTTTGGCTTGATTCTTTTAAGCGCCTTCAACACGTCTTCTTCTTTTATATTAGGAATGGAAAGCCCTGAAGTACAATTATTTACATTAACATTTTGAACATTCCCAAAATTGGTGATAAAGGATGATTGAAAAAACGTTGCAAAACTATTTAGAATTTCTTGTGGATCAGTCATGACATTATTGTTATGGGACATTATACTGGGGATCGAAGTATTATTTTTTAATGTATTGATGTGCGACCAGAACCTGTTTGGATTGGATTTAATTTGAAACTCTATGTGTTGTAGGTAATTTTTGTGGACAAGAGCAGTATCTGTTTTGATTTTTTTCCTTAATGTTTTGAATTGTTCGTAAGCATCGTTACTCCCTGTTACTTTATATGAACGCCAAAAGGCGGTTTTCTGTTTAATATCTTTTATTATTCTGCGACTATACCAAGGAGGATAAGATTTACTTATAGGGGCCGTCTTTGGAACGTTTATGGAAAAAACTGAATCTAAACTATTGTACAAATAAGTACATGCTTCATTCACATTTTCAAAAGAGGATAGGAAAGTCCAATCTAAATTACACAAATCTTTATATAAATTTTCAAAATTCGCTCTTTTGAAGTTGTAGCGAGTGTCAAAGTTATCAGGAAATTTACATTTGGGAGAACTTATATCAATCGTGAAATCAAGAGCAGGATGACATTCATCTTCGGGCAGTAAATAGTTATCAGATTTGTAAACATTTGTTGTAAATGTTGGCTTTACTTGGGTAAACTCACAAATAAATAAAACTCAGACAATTCAAGTACTAAAACAAAAACATATTTCGGTAATTATGTAATCAACTAGAAATTTGCGTCAAATGGTTAAAAAATGCTCCTGTATATAGCCAACTATGCAAAAAGGTCCAATTACCGACCCCAGGAGACGAGCATCCCCCAATTTTGCCAAACCGAAACTTTTTTAGTGCGGTAGGGATCTCTTGGGATTTACCTATTATCTTATAGCTAAGGGACCTCCGGTTTTACATCCTATTGGAGGGGGATGGTACATTTTCTCCACAAACCTCGCCTAAATTTGAATAACTTCTGTGAATTCACCGATGTACAGGCAACTAGAACATGCGGACAGGCATCGGGGGTCTTTCCTGTACGGTTACCCATCCAAATACTAACCGTAGATAACGTTGCTTAGCTTTTATAACGAGGTAGTAAATTATAAGAAGGCATAACAATGAAATATATGGAATATTGGACTTCACATATAATTTCACATATTTTAAGGACTATCAGATATATTTCAGGTATATTTATAAATACTATTATTAAACTTAGGAACAGTTACGACTCAAATATAGCAGAAAATAGCAGAATTTGATTCTTATATCCTTTTTATCTAGGTATTTAAAAAGCCTTTGCATCACTAATATTTCAAAAAATTATAATTTCGCGCTTATCGTTTTTTCTTAAGAATAATAGGTATATTTTTCTAATTTTTCCGAAAATTTGATAAGCCAGAAGTATCTTATATACACAGTTATATATATTATCAGTATAATCCTTTAAAAAATAAATACTTAATAATAACTATAATTAAAATTTTATGACAATAAAAAGATTCATGCCACGCTCATCAAAAAAAAACCCAGATGCATCTCCAGAATTTAAGTTTCAGAGTTTTTATTCCTACTCACTGTACTGTAGCTAAATTAATTGATATAAGATAGTACAGATCTCAATGAAAATGTAGGGAATACAGACTTTCATGTCTAATTGTACCACATACATTTTATATCACTTAACACTGGATTAACTTTTTAAAAACTTTTATTATTTACTAGCAGTTTAATAACATAGATTATATAAAATAATGATTAATAATAATGTAGTCGACTTGGTACTACGAGGTATAAATGACAAGTGTTCTTATTTGTGTCTTTCGGTGGTATTTATAAAGTATGGATGCCGACGCAAGCATAAGCATTCTAGGAACATGATGCCTTGTTTGCGTCTTACAGATAATGCTTCGTTTTCTGAGGAAGCTGTTATCGCTTTAGATAAGCAATATCAGATTACATGTTACTTGATACATTCAGAATGAATAGTATCATATTTTAGCATATAACAACTCCCCTTTTTTTTGAAAAGTTGGCGTTTTATGCCGACTTTTTAGGGTAGATCTTGCATCTCCCTTTCTTCTGTGCTTAGATGGGGTCTTCTTCGTAGAAGGGTGTTAATCCTTTTCAGCATCTCATTAGGGGTTGTTTCTTCCGATTTCTTACAGCATCTGTTCCTGCATTTCCAGATGACGTAGATGGCGACGAGACTGATCACGGTACCAATAGTTAAATACGTGACCAGAGAAATGTGTTTTGTCACGAATGGTTCATTTATTAATTGATCAAGGTCTCTAGAATATTGTTCCAATTTATGATTGGCTATATCCAGATTTTCAATATTTAGGTGATCGAACTGGAGGGGTTCTAATTTGGGAAGATGAAGTTTTTCGGGGATATTACTGCAACAGTCATATGGTATAAGCCATACGTTGTTTTGTAGTTTTTGGACGTTATAGCCCTGTCCATACACCAGGGTACTTTCGCAGTTTTCGGGAACCTGCCTGAAATTCTTTAGCAACTGGGCTTCGCAAATTGCACTACTATCGATCGGATATGCGTAGAGGTCTGAACATAACTTCTTACGAGCATTTAGTTGTTTGCATGTGCTCAAATCTTTTACAGGGATGTACATTAATGAATCATCGTTACGCGCAATGAATCTTTGTGAAAATGATAAAACGTGGTATAGGCCAGTTCTATTGTCTAAAATCGGAATGGGATATAAATGATATAAGGTGTAAAGTTGTTGTTCTACTAACGGTATTCTTAGAACGAAAACAAGATCTGATTTTGATTGAAAGGCTTCTAATTCAATAATTTCCAAGTATGTGGGGATTTTTGAATATTTTATTGGAAGGGGTAAATTATTTTTTACTAAATTTTGGGAAATTTTCTGAAGTGCGGTAATCAAATTTTCGGGTGTAATTATTGAGGAATGTATTATTTTCAAACGGGCGAAGGTTATTGAATTTAAAATGTCATCAAGATTACTCTGAAGGTACAAATAACTTTCGGTTAATTTTTCGCATATTTCAACAAATCTTAATTCGGCCTGAACTAATGCGACTCTATCATTTAATTTGTGTAAGGAATTTAGAATCTTTTTCATGTCCTCATTAAAGGTTTCCTGATTAATTTGCAAATTTTGAATTGTTTCGTTAAACGTTTTTATCACAGTAGAGGTGACAGATATTTGATTTTTTAGGAGGTTTTCCATTTGGTGTTGATCATTATTTAATTTATTTATACTATCCGTAAAGAATTGACCATCTTCGGCGTCTAGGTTACCGGTAATTGATTTGAATATACTACCTAAGCCGTTTAATATTCCGCGTTTAAAACGTTTGGTGTTAATGAACACTTCATCGAATTTTATTTTAAGGGAATTTGATATTTGATTTAAAAGAGTTATGTGGGTTCTAACTTTAACTAGAAATTCTTTCGTTTCGCGCGTGTCGACGGCGAATATGTTAGTGATTGATTTTAAAATTTTATTGTTGTTGTTGAAAGCTTCTTCAAGGCTTGATAGATTCTTATGGACAAGTAAAGTCCATTTATCATTGGAAATTACTATCCTTGTTTCGTCGTGGTAATAGATCCCGACGGTATTATTGATAGATGTTATCTGGTACTGGGCTACTGCTGCTCCGATCAGCAGGATGAATCTGTAAAGTAATTAGGTTTCAAAATATGGTTTTAACCTGTCAAAGTTGACTTTAGTTTTTTGTTTAGTCTTTAGGTTAAGAAGAGTGGCTGAATTTTTATGGAGTTCCACAATCTCAAATGGGCCATTGAATTTATTGTGCAATTTATCGGTGATTTGTGATTCCTTTACATATACCTTTTGACCGATTTGATATTCGGGGGCTTCTTTTAAAACGTGGGCGTCAAATCGAGTCTTTGCTTTCTGTTTCTGTATTTCAGTTCTTGCGCGCGCTACTTTATAATAATAAGAGAGGCGGTTATTTAGGTCTCTAACGTATTTCGTGACTAATTCTTTTTGATTATACAATGTCTCTGGAGGTCTACTGGACGTATGTCCGAAAACCAGCTCATATGGGGTAAATCCATGAGTTTTATTTGCAGAATTATTGTAGCATATTACTGCGTAAGGTAATATATTAAATGGGTGTTCATCAGGATGATCTGTCATGTGTATTCGGATCATTTCTAATAGGGTAGAGTGAAACCTTTCTAAGGAACCGTTCGATTGGGGATGTCCCACGCTCGAGTATGTTAATTTAATATCATAGAGATTGCATAAATCTCTTAAGAGAGCATTATCGAACTCTCGGCCATAATCGCAATGTATTCGGAGAGGCGTTCCGAAGTGTTGGAAATAAACGAGCAAGGTGTTTGCGACTGATTTCGCCGATTTGTCATTAATTGGGTATGCTTGACTAAATTTCGTGAGTTCGTCTCGTATCGTAAGGGCATGATTTTTTGTGGGGACTTCTAGTATATCAATATTTATGCGTTCGAAAGGGGACCTCGGGGTTTCTGTGATTACAAGGGGCGTGTCTAGATTTTTACGACAGGCTTTTGTTTTCTGACATGTTTCGCATTTTTTTATATAGTCGTCAACGTCCTTCGTCAAACCTTTCCAATTATATTTTTCCCTAATGCGGCGGATAGTTTCATTTATTCCGCGATGGATATGAGCTTTGCCGGCGTGATACTGATCAATAATAATTGGAATTTGATCATCGCTAGGTGTTTTTGTAATATCTTGACATATTTTAAGTTTCACGTCTTTTTCTGATAGGAGAAATGACAAAATTTCGAGGATAGGTAGGTCAATGTTATTTTCAATACAATATGTTTCAGAGTCTTTAAACTCTTCACGGCCATTATATAGCGAAGCAAATAGATTTTGAATTACTGAATCGGGGTCATATGGTAGGGCAACAATAAAATAGTTTCTATTTCGCACCGACTTACTGGATAATTTATTTAATTGTAAATTCCGAAAGTCTGCGTTGTCTTCGAACAAGTCTTCAATGATTTTATAATGAAAATCCTTGAGATTGTTTTGTTGTAGAAAGGTTACAATATTTTTGTTGGTCTTGTCTAAAAGTTGTCCGTTTGAGAATTCAATTTTGGAATAATCGATTAGTGACGTTGTTTTGTATAAGTTCGTGAATGTTTCAAATTCTTTTAATATGTCTTCTTTTTCGTTTGTTTCTATTGTGTCACTTTGATTGTCAGAGTCAGGTTCATTTGAGGTTGAGGGATTTTGGATGGGGCACGTTGATAATTTTGATTTTGCCTGAAAGTTGGAATAATCTTGGAGGTGAGTTATTTTTATGCGGGAAAGAGCATCTGCATTTTTGTTAATACGCCCGGGTTTATACTCTATCTCGTACTCGTACTCTTCAAGTTTCAGTCGCCAGCGTGCTAGGCGGCTTCCCGGATCTTTTATTGAGAACAGCCACGTGAGCGGTCTGTGGTCGGTTATTAACTTGAACTTTCGTCCGAATATGTAGGGGCGGAAGTGTTTTACGGCCCAGA
The DNA here is from genome assembly GCA_963924545.1 of Pogonocherus hispidulus. Classification (NCBI taxonomy): domain Eukaryota; kingdom Metazoa; phylum Arthropoda; class Insecta; order Coleoptera; family Cerambycidae; genus Pogonocherus; species Pogonocherus hispidulus. The sequence goes on from OZ004698.1 coordinate 10,544,278, forward strand.
CAATGGCTAAAAGTTCACGTTCTATAGTTGAATATTTGGTTTCGGCCTTGCAGAGTGTCCTTGATGCATAGGCTATTGGTAGATCTTTACCAACGGGGCCTTGTGAAAGCACGGCGCCAATAGCGAAAGCGCTTGCATCAGTGGTCAGTAGAAAGATATCGTCGAAATTCGGATAGATAAGGACTGGGGTCGAAATAAGTGCTTGTTTTAATTCTTCGAGGGACTTTTCGCATTCGGAATCGAAAACAAAGGGGACGTCTTTTTGTAGTAGTTTGGTAAGGGGTTTAGATAATTTGGCAAAGTTACTGATGAATCTTCGATAATAGCCCGCGAGACCGAGGAATGATTTTATCTCTTTTTGATTAGTAGGTTGGGGAAAATTTTGGATGCATGATATTTTATCGGGGTTTGGTTTGACTCCTTCTTTAGTGGTAAGATGGCCTAGGTACGCGACCTCTTTGCGAAGGAACTCGCACTTATCTGGTTGGATCTTTAGATTGGCATTTCGAAGGCGTTTAAACACTTCTGTGAGACGGGAGATATGTTCATGGACGGTGGGAGAATATATGATGATGTCATCCATATATACCAGGCATCGCTCGTTCTGGATACCCAAAAGTATATTGTCCATTACCCTTTGGAACGTGGAAGGAGCGTTTTTAAGCCCAAAAGGCATACGAACAAACTCGTAATGTCCGTTATCCACGCTGAAGGCGCTTTTCGGAATATCGTTTGGGTTTATCTCGATCTGGTGGAATCCAGAAGCAAGGTCTAATGTAGTAAAATACTGGCATTTACCTAGTTGATCTAAAAGGTCAGAGATGTTAGGTAAGGGATACTTGTCTCCTACAGTCAGCTCATTGAGTTTTCTGTAGTCCACAACTACACGCCATTTCTGCTTACCTGAAGCATCTAGTTTTTTGGGTACGACCCATACCGGAGATGACCACGGGGAATTTGAGGGACGTATAATGTTTTGGTCCAGCATTTTGGATACTTGCGTTTTAACTTCCTCTTTATGTATTTGAGGATATCGATACGATTTCGTGAATATTGGTTTCGCGTCGTTGGTGTCTATCGCGTGCTTAATTTCGTTAGTGAAGGTTAATTGATCACCCTCAAGATAGAAAATATCAGAGAATTCTAGACAAAGTCCAGTTATTACCTCACTTTCTTCTTCGTTTAGGTGATTTAGACGAAGTTGATTTATTATTTCATCATGTCTATTTGCATAAGTTTGAAAATCTATTTCGTTAGTGTTATTTAATGAGAAATTTTGGATAGGTTCTAGTTTTATGTCTGAGAAATCAATAGTTTTAGGCATTGCGTTTGCATTTATGATGGAAGTAAGAAATTCGCCTTTATCGTTTATTTGAACTATCGCGTTAGGAAGTCTTACTTTATCGATTTCCGTAGCTAGCAGTATAGCTTCGGTGTTAATCAAATGGCATTTAAGTTTCGAAATTTGTTCTGTACGTGGTTCGATTGAGATTGTATTTGAAATGCTGCGAGCAGTATCGCGCGTGGTTAAATCTGATTGGTTTTGTACGTTTTCGGTGAAAGTTTGATCTGTAACCTTGTGAATGGGAATTGTTTTGAAACTGGTTATAAGTTGTCTATTTTTTATGTCTATTATGCAGTTGTAGTGTTCCAGAAAATCGGAACCAAGGAGTCCATCGAACTCAATGTCAAGGTTGCATACATAAATTTTAAAGGGTTTATTGTCGTCAAACGGGATAAGAACGGCTTCATTGATAATTATTTTTTGATCGGTTATCCCTTGGATTGTGACATTTTCGGGATATCTCATTTTATAGTTCTCACAAGTCTTTGGTTTGAATATAGACAAACCTGCGCCTGTGTCAATTAATATTTTATAGGTATTTGTAGAGTCGTAAATATAGTACAGATTTTTAGATTTCACAGCCAATAGCGGGTTTAGAGAAAGCGTTGTTCTGGGAAATTGAGATTGGGATTGTAACTGTCCAAGTTCATGTTGCCAAATTGGGTCTGCAACACTGTCATATTGGGGTCTCTGGTTTGGTGATACGGTGGGTCCGACTGGGTAGGTGGGCCAGCTCGAAAATCCTGATTATACGCAGGGGTTGTATCGAAAGCTAATTCGTCAGTATAATAATTCTCATAGGGATCATTAGCCGTATAATGATCTTCGTTATTATCGTATTCAGAATTATTAGCTGTATAATAATTCAAATTCATGAAGGGGTTATTATCTGTATAATAACCATCGTTTGTATTTTCATAGACTTTATTGGTACCAGGATAATTTTGATTTGGTTGTTCTAAAGTTTCATGATCGCTATTTTGGTTCAAATGAAGTGTTTTCCTATTAATATTTGGTCTATAGTAATTGGGGTTCTGTTGAATCGCAGGGGGTCTTGGACTATTAAAATTTGGGTTTGGTGCAATAACAGGTGGCCTTTGTTGTTGGAAATTTTGTGAATTCCCAGGATTTTGGTTATAGTAGTTAGGTCTTTGCTGTTGGAAATTTTGTGAAGTTCCAGGATTTTGGCTATAATAATTGGGTCTTGGAAAATTTGGTTGGTTGCCAAAATTAGAGGGTCGAAGATTTTGTTGTCTCTGCCGACACTCACTAATGACGTGTCCCGTACGTTTGCAGAATGAACATTGTTTTATAGGCGAAGATACATTTGGGTTGCGTGTAGGAGTATTAGAATTATTACCGCGATTGAATTTTTGGGCTTCGAAATAATTTAGTTGAAGTTCTCTTCGAACTCTTCTAATTGCCGTTAACATATCTTCGGGATCGCTTGCTCTAATAACGTGGGCGATTTTAGGTTCTAAGCCCGTGAGTAGGGTATTTAGAATCATGCTTTCGGTGAACTGTATTTGCGCTTGTTTTTGTGACATTGATAGCTGTTGTTTTTGAATCGAGGCATACACTTTTGCTTCATGAGTTTGTAAACGTGTAATAAATGTAAGAGGCGATTCGCCAGGAAGCTGTCGCATCCTTTGGAGATCTTGAATTAATGTAGTTAAATCACGACTATCACTGAAATGGCTTTCTAAAAGTATTTTTATTTCGTTCCATGTGCTTGGATTCCTAGAGTTCACTAGTTCAGCTGCACGACCTTTTAATTGATTTTTTATATGAATAGTTAAAAGTACCTTCTGGTTACCAACTGCCATGTCATGGGCAGTTTTACATGAATTTATAAATGTGGTTAAATTTATTTGATTACCGTCATATTCAGACACAAGTGTGAATATTTCGTCTAATTTATAAGGTTCAACAACCTCTGGTTCAGGAGGATTTGGTTGCTGTTGTTGTTGAGGCATGTTTCTAGTAGTGACTGGCATAAAAGATTTAAACTAATGTAAGCTAGTAAGCTTGGGTCTTGTTTAAATTATTAAATGTAAAACAAATAGAACTGTCCTTTTCACGAGCACGTGCTAAAGGTTATCACGCTTATTAAATTAATTAAACTGTACACAAGAAATGCGAGATGATTCAATAAGTACTTACATAAAATTCTTCATTGATTGGAGTTGGTTCTGTTGTGCAAAGGATTGGAATCCACCACCGGCTATTGAAGTTCTTCCTTTTTCTGGCGATCCTTTCTCTGGAGTTAGGCACTTCTGGAGTGTTGTCCTTGTTCTTCAGGCAGGTTATCGTCAGTTAGGCTTCTTTAACAGGTGTTTCACAATCCTACCGACTGCGCCAATTTTATATCACTTAACACTGGATTAACTTTTTAAAAACTTTTATTATTTACTAGCAGTTTAATAACATAGATTATATAAAATAATGATTAATAATAATGTAGTCGACTTGGTACTACGAGGTATAAATGACAAGTGTTCTTATTTGTGTCTTTCGGTGGTATTTATAAAGTATGGATGCCGACGCAAGCATAAGCATTCTAGGAACATGATGCCTTGTTTGCGTCTTACAGATAATGCTTCGTTTTCTGAGGAAGCTGTTATCGCTTTAGATAAGCAATATCAGATTACATGTTACTTGATACATTCAGAATGAATAGTATCATATTTTAGCATATAACATACATATAGGTTTCACTTGAACCCCGCACAGGCACAACGAATCCTACCTTATTGTTAAAATTAAATGCTTCTGTATTAGCGTAGTTAATAAAAGACAACAAATATCAAAATGTTGCAATAGAGGGCACATCGTGTTAAGTCTTTGTTGTAATATATTACGGTTATCTTAAATCGTTCGACAAAGTTTTAATGGAAGTGCCCCATGCAATGTTATCCCCTACGCCAGTGTGCCGAAAAGCATATTAAGCAAGCAGTTAAGGTTAATAAGGCACTAAATACTGGTTAAAATACGCAATGTGCAGTAACTAAGGGCCTACCAAGTTTTCCTTATTCGAGTAAATAAAGGAGGGATAATAAGATTACGGTTTTGTGGGCACCCAAGGGCCCTTGCCTATATTTCGGATCCAATAAGAGGATTCTTGCGTAAGCATTATTCAATTATTGACCTATTGAAGGTACTTCAACAATAAGTTGTTTCGTTCAAAATCGTTCAGTGGCTAACATGATTTCTGGAGAATTTCTGAGAAGTGGTGAGCTGATGGAGTTTTTATTCTTTCTCTAAATAATTTGTTCTCTTTATGTACTTATATTGCTATAAATATTATTACAAATAATGTTTATTTATATAGCATGGACAGTAGTTGTTTACGACATATGGGTGCCCCGTATTTCGAGCTTAAACATGGGGATCTTGGTTAATATAAAAGATACGAGCTCGGTTAAATTGGGGCAAAGTTGTGGAATTTAGTGCACGTTTATATTCTAAAACGAAATCCGAGGTACCCCTATAGATTTTCAAAATTTTTATATTGTAATACGATTTTGATAATAAACTTTTAACGTGGAATGCCGAAAGTAGTGTAAACTGTCAAAGTTTGTGAAACAAAAGACTTGGTATAGTACTCTTGAAAAGAGTAAAGGTAGACTTTCGTAACAAGCGACAGCGACAGGAGACTGAGACAGGCGACCAAAGAGCTCGTTCGCAACGTACGGCAGGCCAGTGCATTAACATTTTTTGCTGGAAACTAACGCGTGTGTAGTGTTTAGATTATAGTGTCCGCAAATAAGGAAATTATTTTAAAACAAATACTATTAGAGGAAGAAGAAGATGAAGATCTGATTTCATATTACTTTTATAAAAAATTCGAAAGAGCGTCAATAAATACTTTATTTATAAAACGAAAAGATGAGGGATCTTTTAACCTATTAATATCGCAACATTTAATGTCTGATGAAGATCTGTTTAGAAAATATTGTAGGTTAAATAAACAACAATTTTATTTTGTTTGAAGTTTAATTGAGAAGGAAATGGAACCAAAAAGAACTGGAGCAATGATTTCAACTGAGGAAAAACTATTTATTACTCTACTAATCTAATAGACAACTAGGTCTATTAGAATTTCATCTTCATCAGATGAAAAAGCAATTGACTTAGACTGTGATAAATAATTTTAGCTTTTTTCGATGAAGAGCCAAAATACACTTGTATCCGCATGGCGACAGCGACACTACTGCTCTAGAAGCAGACGTGAGACAGGCTGCAAGAGACAAGGCGCGACAACCACGGAGCTGCGTGTCGCTGTCGCATGCTTCGAACGGAATCGCATTGAATTCCATTGTATCGGTAGTGTCGCTGTCGTCTGTCTCGGTCTCCTGTCGCTGTCGCCTGTTACGAAAGTCTACCTTAAGTATAGTAAGAGCACTCTTGGAAAACTATTCTTTTGCTTACATTAAGAGATGATTGCGTTAGGTTTTATAATAGGTACTTAAGTATATCATATTATAGCACATCACCATAATCACAAAAACTATAAAGTATACCCTATATTATGTCTAGAGGTAGATGGCAAATAATTGGAACACTTGTAAATTATTTATTAAGTTATATTATCTTTTAAAATCGCGTTAAATTGCAAAAAATAAATTTCCTGACGTTTCTGATTTAAATCCTAATTATGTAAACTGAAGAAAGTTTAACTATGTACTACTACGTTCTTTATATATTTTTTCTGCCTATATTCTATACTATTTCCACAGCACACGCTTGACGAAACATTTTCTTTTGATCTAGAATCGCCATTGTTTGTTCAAATGTCATATCGCTGCATATAAATGCGACATATCGCTGATTACAGACTTGAGAGCTCTATCAAACCATAATGTATAGAGTAATGGGCATGCGATAATGGCGCATATAAGAAAATAAAGTTAATAGTCGAATTTTGAAAACGGCGACTTCTAAACGGTCGGTAGATTCACATTCTACGTAATAAATTGTCCTAAAGATGTTAAAAATTAGATCAGTGGCTGTAACAATCAAGGAAACAATTGAGAAGAAAGAAAATTACAAAATTTCAGTTTTTTTCAAAAATCCTGAAACCCATAGAGGTACCTTGGATTTAGTTTTAGAATATAAATGTGTACTTCCTCAACTTTGTCCCAATTTGACTGAGTTCGTATCTTTTATAATAACCGAGATCCCCATCCCCCATAACTTCATTAAATCATATATCTTTTAGTTTATTATATCTTTTGACTCAGTTTCTATAAATAAATGTGTAAAAAATATATGTTTAGACAAATTAAATTTAGTTAAAGCGTATTTTGTGAGAGTTTCTTCTATAAAGGTGAAAAAAATAACATTGAAAATTATAGGCCTATTACTTTGATTAACAACTTTTCTAAAATTTTTGAAATGCTTCTTCATGCACACACATTTACCTAAGAAAAAATAGAATAACCGAATACCAGCATGGATTCTTTAAAGACAGATCTACTACTATTAACTTGTTTTGTATTACTGAATTCCTGTCAGATGCTATAGATGGTAATTCTCAGGTAGATGTAATCTACACGGATTTCATTAAAGCTTTCGATAGACTTGATCACGGTATTTTACTTTAAAAATTAAATAGAATTGAATTGTCAAAACATCTTTTATAAGTCTTATTTTAATAATAGACGCCAGCATGTAGAATTCTGTAGTCAACAATCTAATCACTTTGTATCACAATCTGGAGTGCCCTAAGGATCTGTCTTGGGACCTCTTCTCTTTAATATTTTTATAAATGACGTAGTTACTGATCTGGATGTTGAGTGTCTTTTATATACGAATGATGTTAAGATATAAATGAAAATTGACGATCTTAATGATTACTTCAAACTTGATACGATAGAAACGTTTAATTTATTGACTGTACGCCAGTCAATAAATAAGACTTAAATATAAAGAAATGTAATGTCCTCACTGTCTCACTTAAAGGACAGCCTATTCAACTTGAGTATTCTTTGGGGGAATCAGTTCTTTCAGGAACGTAAGTATTTCGGGATCTTGGAGTAAAGTTTGACAGCAAATTATCTCTTACTAATCATATTAATATCACCAATGATGCCTTCAAAATACTGGGATTCGTTATTCGTAACTCACGTGACTTTATCACAAGTTACATTTAACATCGGTCCTTCGCTAGGTCAAAATATGCTTCTATCAGTTGGTCCGTTCATTATAATGTTCATATACAAAGTTTAGAGAGTATGAAAAGGCGTTCCCTTAAGTGCTTGTGTTTTAAAAAATATATCCTGGTTTTGGGTTCCCTCAGAACGAGTTATTGCAAAGATTTTCACTTCCTAGCATAGCTACGCGTAGAATTATGGATCAAGAAATATTTTTGTATAAACTGTGGCACAATATTGGGTTTATTAAAATTAGAGTACCTCGACTTGGTGCAAAACAAAATTATTTATTTAAGTTGTCAATTCCCAGAAGTAATACCAGAAAGTTTTCATCACTCCATTAGATTTGTGATAAATAATTATAATAGAGTATGAGACAACCTAGATATTTTTCACTGCAATGCAACTTCTACAATTTTAATTATTTAAATAATGTTTTGTAAAGTCATTTTTGCTTACACATTAATTTATTAGTTACTATTATTTGTATAATTTTATGGAGTTCTATATTCCTGCCCTGTAATTGATTTTGTACTGTTGGGCAGTGTATATCTAAATTAAAAATAAAATAAAACAAATAAAATAACCACCTCCTTCCTCGACATATAAAAAATTACAGTTATATCAGTTAGATAAAATGTACTAGTAAAATTATTATTCGACGTATTTTTGGTCTCCTCACTTGTTGAACCAATAGCTATTTTATATCTCAAGAAAAACGAAGATATGGAAGACAAACGCACAAATAATTCGCTCTGTATCAAGCGACCCCATCTGCTTCGGTGTATCATATAAATAAGTATCGAACCCCTCCGAGCTAGGTCAAACGAAATCCTGATAAATTTCTTGGATTATCTCCTCCCATTAGAATTATCAACGCTCGAACATCTTTTAATAAAAATGTCTAAAAAATAAATCGCAAATCCGTCTAAGCTTTTCTGTTCCACCACGCTGCGGGTTTCGTTCCATCGGTCTAAATTGCGTGAATTTACCCCTGCCTGGCAAGAATACCCAGATTAAGGATTCCTTTATCCGTCTATTATCTCCGTACATTATACCTTCATATCCCATGGGCAGTTCTATAGAAACCCATTTCCTCTATCTATTGTTTGTGTTTTTTATTTCTGCATGATACCTCCTTGCGAGAGATTGAAAAAATCTCATTTGTTTCGGTAGGAGGGTTTGGTAATAGGAATACAGGAAGACGTTTGTTCTGATTTGTCAAAATATTTGCTGCAAGAATGAAAATAAAGGTACTGAAGTGATAAAATGCATGCGGTTCCCTGTTTCAATAGAAATTCTTATAGATTTTTAACAATTAGACGATATATTAGGAGTGAATTCAAATGCAATGAACCCTCAGTTTGACTAAAATGGAGGAGTTGAAAAAATTAAAACAATGACATAATCTATTTTAAACTTTATCATCAAATTTTAATAATTTTCGTCAAAATGAATCTGTCACACTATATGTACAGGGTGAGTCAGTTTATACTAGCAGGACTCTAAGATTCGATAGAGCACCTGATTTTAAGTTAAGTTTGTCATTTAAACATATGTCGGGAATTGCTTCGTTTTTGAGATACAGGGTGTCAAAGTTTTGGTTTTATTTTAGTATTTTCCACACAGCTCCTATAATTCTTAAGATAATTTATTCAAATTTTTACCAAAGATTACTTATGATGGTTCACAAGTTTTGACATATGTAAACAATTTGAAAACGTACAGGGTGATATTTTTTCGGAGATCAGGCCCCCTTTTACCGTCCAGAACTTTTTTGTGGTGCGCCACTGAGTGCTTATTTGCCAAAATTCGGATTCCACGTTCAATTTAGAAAAATTTTTGTCTTTTTCATTTTTATCGTAGCTGTAACAGTTGTCGAGTAATTTGAAGAAATCTCTGAAAGAATATGTTATTAAAAAAATATTTTTATTAAAATTTTCACTAAAAACAATAATTATTGTCAAACGAAAGTTCATTAATCTAAATTGTCAAAGGTTACATACTTACAGTACAACTTTTGCCACTAATTATTTAATTTTTGTATCATTTCAGAGACTTAATAACTAAGTAAAATAATTAAGAACTAATAATAAACCAAGGCAAATACAAATAACTTTACAAATAACCCGAAATTATTTATTTTCAAATTAAAATTTTCAAAATGTGATCCATTTTGTTGGATACATAATCGGCATCGCGTTTCAATAGACCTTCTTGCTGAAACTAAGTGATGAACTCTTATGTCTTCGCAAGCATGCCTTATACGCCCTCTAAGATCGTCAACATCTTAAACAGGAGTGGCATACACTTTTTCTTTAAAAAAGTTCCACACAAAGAAATCCATTGGTGTTATATCTGGGGAACCTGGGGGCCGTGCTATTGGACCTCCACGTCCAATCCACCTCTCTGGATAATTGTCGTCTAACCAAGCTCTTACATTTTTTCCAAAATGAGCTGGGCAGCAATCCAACTGGAACCAAGCTTGCTGTCTTAAATTTAGAGGGACATCTTCCCACATATTAGGATGCTCGGTTTTTTCTGGCAAAAAATATGGTCCAAGTAAACGATTTTCAAAAATCCCTACCCATACGTGCATGCTAAACTCATTTTGGAATTTTCTTGGCCAAATAGCATGTGGATTTTGCTCTACCCAAATAAGTTGCCTTTTGAAATTTACTATCCCACGTCGGGTGAAGCAAGATTCATCAATCCATAATACGTTGGATAAGAAAGTTTTATTATTTTCTAATGTGTTAAGGATCCAACGACAGAAATTCACTCTGCGTTGTTCGTCGCCAGGATGTAGACCTTGGTTTATTATTAATTCTTAATTATTTTACTTAGTTATTAAAAGTCTGAAATGCTACAAAAAGATAAATAATTAGTGGCAAAAGTTGTACTGTAAGTATGTAACCTTTGACAATTTAGATTAATGAACTTTCGTTTGACAATAATTGTTTTTAGTGAAAATTTTGATGAAAATATTCACTAAAATATATAGACTTTTTCAAATTACTCGATAACTGTTACAGCTACGATAAAAATGCAAAAGACGAAAAAGTTTCTAAATTGAACACGGAATCCAAATTTTTGGCAAATCAGCAGTCAGTGGCGCACCACAAAAAAGTTCTTGACGATAAAAGAGGGCCTGACCCCCAAAAAAATATCACCCTGTATGTTTTCAAATCGTTTACATATGTCAAAATTTGTGGACCATCATAGGTAATCTACCGTAAAAATTTGAATAAATTATCTTAAAAACTATAGGAGCTGTGTGTAAAACACTAAAAAAACTTTGACACCCTGTATCTCAAAAACGAAGTGATTCCCGACATATGTTTATATGACAAACTTCACTTAAAATAGGTGCTCTATCAAATGCCAGAGTCCTGCTAGTATAAACTAACTCATCCTGTATTTAGATACCGAGTCTTCTATGTTATCTGACTTACAAGCATTAACAGGGGTTATTACATTACATTAAATTTTATATTCCCAAGGCATACTATGAGAAATATTGCTAACAGAACCAGCAGAACTGATTGTTTAAAACTTCCGATAATCAAAATTCTGGAGTAAAATGTTTTTTAATTTAAATATCAATAAAAATTATTCTATATGGTTGTTTCAGAGCACATGATCCAAGTAGTATGTGGTCGAGGAGGATATGTAGTTGTCTCTCAAACTGAAGTGTAAAGTTTCACAAATTGGGCAACTATAATTAAATTAAACTTTTGGAATATAATTTTGAATATGGTGTATTCAAAATATACAGTATATACGATATATTAATTGTTATTATTGCTCAGGAACAACTACTTTCTGTTTTTGTAGTTTGGTTGAGTTGTAAAATTTTATTGCTAATACTTTACTGCACTGAAAAAGTACCAGCTCAACTAAAATAATTATTTACTCCTTATAACCAGACTTAAAAAGTGGAGTACTTAATTAGGTTTATAAATTGTTTACAATAAAAACCTAGTCTGCTTTAAATGCATGGATAATCTACTAAAATGGCGTGAACATTCTTGTTTCGTCTATTGTGATACCATAGACAGTTATCGTTAACGAACAGTAAAAAATGTGTTTTTTAACGGTTAAGAAAACTGGAAATATTATGGTTTAATATTATTTAATAAAAATATTTGAAATATAGCTTTTTGTGGTAGAGTAGTTCTCATTCAGCTAGATACGATCTCGGACAGTTTTACTATAGGAAGTTTATAAATACATAAATTTAGATAAATTTATCCATGAAATTGAAAATTTACTTTCAAGAATCAGCAAAAATCGCGATTCAATCATTATTGCCCACAAAATCCAAAGATAAATATGAAAAAGCGTATCGCTTATTTGAAGATAGGAGTCATCAAAAGAGAGTAACTGTTATCACTGAGGCAGTTCTACTAGTCTATTTTGAACAAAAATCCAGAGTATACAAGAGTTTCACGCTGTGGAGCCATTTGCAGTAAAAAAGAATATTGACGTAAAGAAACTTCTAAATTTAATTAATTGCTTTTCTTAAACGTAAATCGGTAGGATATATATCCAGGAAGTCTAATGTTTTAAGAAAATCAGAAGTTGAGAAATTTTTGAAAGAAGCAGACTATAAAACCTGTTTGATGGTGAAGGTAAAGGGTAATTTTCACATTTCTCTATAAATATTGAAATTTTTTACTATTTTAGATAGTGTTGATTGTTGGTATCAGTGGAGCATGCCGTCGAGTTGAATTGATATTTCTTCAGCTTCAACATATAAAAGACATGGAATAATTTATATTGATAGAGATTACCAACACAAAGACGAACGTGAGAAGAGAATTTACTATTTTTAGCGAGAACATCGATGTCAATCTTGTCGAAATGTTTCGAAAGTATTCCTCTCTTCGTCCGTCACCAATTGAGCATTCAAGATTCTTCCTAGGATATAGAAATGGAAAATGTACAAGATAATGCGTTGGTATAAATTCTATATGGAGTTTCCCTAAAAAAAATTCAGAATTTTTGGAATTCCGAATGCTGGGAATTACACAGTATCTGGAGAACGTCTTCTAGGATACTGGCTGATGCAGAAGCAGACATCACCACTCTTAAAAGCCATGGTGGATGGACAGCAACGAACGTGGCAGAAGGAAATATAGAGGAATTTTGAGGAAGAGGGTTCTGTTCAACAAAAACTTGAAGTAGTCTCAAAACTATTGGGTCAATATAAATACAAACTCGGCCTCTACTTCATCAAATACATGTGCAGGGTTTTCCACCACCAATTGTAAAAAAGTCATAGTTAAAATTTATAATAATGGTACGAAATTATTTAAGTTGACAATAAATTAATAGTTCAAGAATTAGGATGTATTTTTTGTGTGCGAGAAAATTTTTCCCACACTAGTTAGGAAAAATGGAACTTTTCTTAACTCAAATTAGTTACTAAATGTACGACTTTTCAGAACACTATTAAAAAAATAGATATTACATTACATGGTTTTAAGAACAACCAAGTTGCTAAGGTAGTAAGACTAATAATATCATGTCTGTAACTTATTTGTGGTGTATTTTGACGATTCATATTTTGTTTCTTTTGGGATTATACCACCTGTAAAATAACAAAAGGCAGAAAACCAGAAGTATACAAATTAATTATTCAAAGTGTAGTAACAAGGCAAACTTTAGAAGTTTGCTTCAAAAAACCACTGTATTAACATGTGATAAAATAATATTTGATATATTGACTAAATTTTATCAGTGGCTTTTCAGTTTTATACAAAATTTTATAATATTACATGTCATATTCTAAAATATGTCCAAATAAAATAGTTATATAAAAAATTAAAAGAAATTAAACACTTAACTAGCTTTCGTCTAGACGTTTCGAGTTGATCCTCAACTCTTCTTCTGTAGACTATTTTTATGTTGAGAACTCTTTATATGAACGAGAAGTAGTTCTTGTCAGATTGACATTTTTAATTTAAATTGTCATCACATGCACTGATCACTATAATATTATTAATTTTCCATTGGTAACATCTTTTTGGAGTAGAGGAAGCCACGTTTGATCTATGAATATTGTTTCCGACGAAACACAATTATCACCAAGTTTAATGAAAGCACTTTCTTTTAATTTTCTTTTAACCGATTTTTCTTCCTTTTGTAAAACTTTAGCCTGTGTCCAATCAACTCGGTGACCGTTATCCCATACATGGTTTACTAATGTAGACTTATCAACTTGGTAATCCTTAACATAATTTTCATGTTCGCGGATCCTTATTTGTAATGGTCTAGATGTTTCACCAATATAATATTCACCACATTCACAAGGAATCTGGTAAAAAATAAAAAAAAAAATTGTATTTACCAGATTTCTTGCGAATGTGGTAAATATTATATTGGTGAAACATCTAGACCATTACAAATAAGGATCCGCGAACATAAAAATTATGTTAAGGATTACCAAGTTGATAAGTCTACATTAGTAAAACATGTATGGGATAACGGTCACCGAGTTGATTGGACACAGGCTAAAGTTTTACAAAAGGCAGAAAAATCGGTTAAAAGAAAATTAAAAGAAAGTGCTTTCATTAAACTTAATGGTGATAATTGTGTTTCGTCGGAAACAATATTCATAGATCAAACGTGGCTTCCTGTACTCCAAAAAGATGTTACCAATGGAAAATTAATAATATCATAGTGATCAGTGTATGTGATGACAATTTAAATTAAAAATGTCAATCTGACAAGAACTACTTCTCGTTCATATAAAGAGTTCTCAACATAAAAATAGTCTACAGAAGAAGAGTTGAGGATCAACTCGAAACGTCTAGACGAAAGCTAGTTAAGTGTTTAATTTCTTTTAATTTTTTATTATAACTATTTTATTTGGACATATTTTAGAATATGACATGTAATATTATAGAATTTTGTATAAAACTGAAAAACCACTGATAAAATTTAGTCAATATATCAAATATTATTTTATCACACGTTAATACAGTGGTTTTTTGGGGCAAACTTTAGAAGTTTGCCTTGTTACTACACTTTGAATAATTAATTTGTATACTTCTGGTTTTCTGCCTTTTGTTATTTTACAGGTGGTGTAATCCCAAAAGAAACAAACTATGAATCCTAATAATATCAATTGTTGTAGATGCCATTTTGGATCGATGTTTAAAAATAAGTTAAATAACTATATTTAATTTGAATAATTTTGGTAATTATGAAAGAATAAATGATGTGTCGGATATTCTTGATGAATTTAAGGACTTGTAAAGTTCCTTCCGGAATCCTAACTTGAAACAACAAAATCATTGTTAATTTGTATAATCAGAAAAAGGAAAGTTATTAGAACTAGTTGTTCTTGCAATTTTCTAGGCGATAATTTGAATGAATTAAGTTATCAGCAAACCATTCAACCTACAACCAACCAGTCATTCCAACCAACACCATGTTGGTTGGAATATTCAATGTTAATACAACTTTTTTGGTTAAGAAATACATAAGTATAGGTGATTACTCCAAAGTAAAAGGCATTTCTCCAAAATAAAAACAAAGTTAGTAGCTTCGTGATCCGACCAAATATTATATAGACAAATAATAGCAACACAGTTTTGTGACCAACAATATTTAAAACAATGGCTTTTTGCTTACATTAGTGCCCAAGCATTTGGTCCAATCAAAAAATGCCATTTTAATTTACCGCCTAAATTGTGAGGGATTTTGCGACTGTCACCAATGGACGTGGTTTATACAGGTAAGTAGCCGTGCATAAACGTAGAATCGGCGATCGCGAGAGGGATCGTCAATGATTTTACAATAATTGCTTTTTAATAGTAAATATTAAATACTATTATAAATAGTGTAGTAAATATTATACACATATGTGTATAAATTGTCGTTCTTGAATATGTAAATCTTAAACTTTGTATTTACTAAAATAAAATATTCTAATTTGTACTTTTAGTTTTATAATTATTATTTTCACCCCTTAAAACATAGCCGCCCATTCCGTTGGGCACTGTGACAGGTAATTTAATGAAATTGAGGTTGTGTTTTTTGTTATTCTTGGTCACATTATTTTATATACTGACAAATAGGCAATTACTTATCTATACATATTTGATCGGAGGCTTCGTGCACCATGACAAGTTTTTACTTATGAAAGTAATCATGTTAAAGATCATGGTGCCTTTCACCAGGAAGAATTTTCTCAAATGCACAGTAAAAAAATCCGACTGATTTTAACACTGAATCCACACTCATCAGTGTGTATATAGTCCACACTTGGCAGTGTTAGACATATCGGTGTATTATTACATTACATTAAAAGTAATTTAACATAGTAGATTTTACAAGGTAATGTGTAATAGTTAATTATTCACCGTGTAATTATTCCGTTTTTATGGCGGATTGATTCATTTTTAACACAGGGTTTTGTAAATTTTACTACAATTTATGAGTACTTCTACAAACTTGGCGGGTATATCGTTCGTGTAATATGAGTTCTAAAGATTTAGTTATTATACTACCCAGTTCGGGTTAAAAATAACACTGCAGCAAATTACGATTACCATTTAGTAATTTTACCATTTGTCTTTTTTTACTGTGTGGTAAGAAAACATGTATTCCAGACAAAAACCAGGAAATCTTAAAAAATGTCACTGTTTCGGATTCTAAACCAATTCTAAGAAAAGTTCTAGTTTCCAATAACAATGAAAGCAAATTTAATCCAGCTGAGATAACAGATATTTGACTCTATTAAAATATTGTATTTTTCAGTAGGTATCTGCTGTTATGTTCGTGAAAAGTAATTTTGTTTTTTTAAAGTCTCATCTACTTCATAATGAAAATAAAATGCTGGGCTTAACTAAATATTGAAAGGTTCACCATGAAGCTAAGTTATATCATGTCAGTTAGTGACTACTACCAAACATCTTTTCGTATAAACATCGTACTTAAGGTTGAGCTATAGTTTAACTATAGCTCAACCTTCGGTTGAGTTTCAACCTCTGGTCAACCTCATGTGTTTTCAAATTCCTTAAAGATAGGGATTATTTGATTCTTTAATACTCCTTTTACCTTTATTATTGTTTTCACTATTGCTTCTCAGATTTAAACGAGAATTTCATGGGAATTGAATCTTCAGTTTCAGTTGCTTTTTATTTAGATTGAAAATGATACATACATTTAAAGTGAAAAGTGTACATATTTTAAAAAAGATGTGTACGAAGCAGTCCAATTTCTAAAAGAACAGCATTCTTATAAATAAACACTTAACGACTTATTTCCATCCATTTATAGATTTATATTTTCATTTTCTCGATACGCCTCTTTTATTAGATAAAATCTCCTCTCAAGTGTACTTAAAAATTTAATTTATTTCCTTGAGCACTTACGCAGATACACTTCGACTGTATTGATCCCCACGCACCAATAACCGAAATTCCTGCCGCGTGTGATACAGGAAGATCAAAGCGTTTTTCTACTCATTACTGAATTTCCCCTGTTTCCTTGTTTGGCAGAATTTAAGACCTAATAGGGCTCCTTTTGATGTAGAGTGGGGTGGGTGTCCCTTACACGCTGCTACCTCATACAGGGTGGTTCATTTTCGATGGTCTTAAATAGAAAATACTACTATCATTGAAGATAGTTTAAGGATATAGAATCATCCCAGTAATTTTATGGTTTTGTCTGCATTTAGTACCATTCCAGTTCTCCGTTTCTGAAGAGAACACTTTTTTGAAGCTACTGCTCTCACATATTTATGATTTAAGAACATCTATTCCGAATAATGTAACTTCTGACGTGCAATTACTTCGTATTCACATAATATGTTAATTTGTTTCTTCCTTTGCCCATATTTTCTGTCACTGATAAGGTTCGCATAGCTATTTAATTTCGTCTGGTATGGTCTGTATAGTAGAATCTTATAAACGCTTTTACATGCCTGTGTCCTGAAGTACGTTATGGTCTCAGTATGGGAACTTCTGTTTGTCTTTCTAGTTTCTGACCTCAGCATGGGAAACCAGGAAGGGAACTATCCCTTCTCATTTCCCAAGATTTGACATGGAAGTTCTAAAAACAGTATGTGTGTGCTGAAGAACAATTCTTTAACGGTATGGTTGGAATTTAAAGTTATTTTTACTCTTGAGAATCATCAAATCGCTTATTTGCAAATATGTAAATAGTTGTTTAAACACATTTTTCTACGTTCATGCAAAAAACAAAACTTTATTGAACTATATTTTGTGAAAAAACTGGTTCTTTATTGCACTAGTGCAATAAAAATTTTATTGCACTCATCTGTCATTCTACTACAGCGTTTTGTGATGATGACAAACATAAACGTCAAATCGACGTGGCACTTGGTGCCACCTAAATAAAACATTTTGTGGTTTTTGAATGAACGCAGAAAAAATATTGTATGCAACTCGCACAAAAAGTGTTTATTGAACTCGACATGTTGCGACAATTTCATGTCGCGTGCAATAAACACTTACTTTTTGCACTTGTTGCATAAATAACTATTTTACTGCACGTAGATAGAATACCCAAGATTGACACAATGCTATTTGCATTTGACCTTGAGACTATGCAGATAGACTGGATATTTTGAGACAAAGAGAATATCTTGGATATACGATCCCGGAATCTATTATCAAATTATTTCAATAAGATGCCCAAAACAACTACTTCGCGAGTAATGAACCCCGACTGGCATTGCATTACTTCGGTATCTCCATGGAAGACGCCACATCCTTCATCGAGACCAACCACCAGACACTCCCCGATTTTGCACTTATTCTGTGTTCATCAGAGTGCTATAATTATCGGACTTGATGAACGATGCTGCGACAAGATTGCCGAAAGGGCATCCGCTATATTATCAGTGGTGACAAACATGCAATAGTGTCCTCTTTTGGTCTTTGCTACTATCCTATGGCACTCTGATGAGCACAGAATAAGTTCGAAATCGGCCAGTGTTTGTAGTTCTTCTTCTTCTTTTTCTCCTGCGGGTCAGTTCTCTATAGCGAGTCTCAAAGCACTCCGGCCACATCTAGGCCTATTGTATATCCCGCTAATGTTCTATGCAGCGAGCAACTTTGTTTTTTGCATAAAGTCCAAAAGTCTACTCGCTGAAATATCTCTCGCAGACCTGGCATACCCGACTTTCTACTAATCTTAAATTACAGAGATGCTTCTTCAGATGGCAGGGCCCTGTTATGAGCCCTGCCATGCTCCTGAGCCGAGGTTTACTCGTGCCCAGCATCTCTACAGTTCTTCTCTGCAAAGGACCTTCCATGAGTGCCTTCGCATGATTCTGTCCTGGTTTAAAAAACCAGTAATTTCTATGTTCTAGTTCGACCCATTTTCCCAGAGCCGTTCTGGCAGCACTATAAGTGACTCCGCAAGCTGGCTCCGGTCCCATGAAACCCATTTCAGATCCCTGGATGCCTGGCATCCAATACAGTTGTACCGTATTGGTATTTGCCAGTTCCACCAGCAATTGCAAACAGTCCCAAAGAAGCTTGGTGTCTGATGGTTAGTCTCGGTCAAGGATGTGGCGTCTTCCATGGAGATGCCAGAGTAATGCAATCCCAGTCGCACATAGTCCGTGAAGTACATAGAGGTCACTGCTGCAGGTCGCTATCTGTCTGTCAGTTTGACAATAATTGTCAGGATATTAACAAATATCAGAAATAGTCGCTACTGTGCGTTTCTCACCACTACTATTATCATCAGATTGTTTGATTCCTCAATAGAAAGAATAGTTACCGCTTAAAGCCATCAAAATTAGACCACCCTGTACGCACATTGGGTTACAATTAGCGAGTTTCCGGAGCCCTTATTTGAGTATGCTTGCAGAGATTATAGACCCATCATAGGGTCGTGTGTCATACTTGTAGCGCCGTATGCGTAGGGAATTGCGGAATATTCAGAGGGATTAAGTAATCTATATGTAATATTATGTTGGACGAAGGCTTAGGAGGCATTAAGTTATTTGATAGGGTGGTTTAATTATTATTTTGTTCCCGGGTTTAGCGGTTCTCTATTGTAGCCTGCTTCAAAGGTACCATTAATGCTGAAATTACCTCAATTTGTGCTTATAGTTCGAAAATGGTCTTGAAACCGGAAATTAAAGTGCTTTATATAGTGTTCTGTGGTTTAACTGTCTATCCGCTGTGAAATATGAACATAACATTTGGCCAAGTCAAATTATTTATATTGAATTTAAATTATATGTTGAAGAAGGTAAAATAACTTAACTGAAAAATGTCTGCATATTGTCTATAATTTATAGGGGTGTACCTGAAAATTTAGATAAAATAATATGATAATAAAGACCAATCTAAATTTTAATTCTAGTCGAACATAAATATCGAAAGAAAACAGACCAAACTGAATATCATCAACCTCAGATGCTTTTAATAAAAAAAGACGTTATTAAAAATATCTTAAGGGAAAATATTTATCCTAATGATTTTGTTAAAGAAATGTTTGTAAAAATAAAAAATGAGCCAAATATTAATATTTCAAGATTAAATATGAAAAATACAATAACAACCATTACCATTCCATGTATTTACTCTAGAGATATTTGAAACACTTAAAAAACTTGGTAACAATTTTAACATAAGAACGATATTTGAAACGAAAAACACTATATCATCAATCAATACAAAAACAAAATTAATTAATAATAGTCAAAATCAAAAACTGTATTTACCAAATTGGATCACCGGATTAATGGACACAGGCTTAAATTTATACAAAAAGAAGAGAGATTATTTAAAAGAAAATTAAAAGAAATTGGTTTTATTAAACTTAATGATACTGATAACTGTATCTCGTTGGAAACAATATTCTTAGATCAAAGAATACTTTCCTTACTCCAGAAGTATGTTACTAGTGAAAAATTAATAATATCATAGTGATCAGTACATGTGACGAGTTTTGCATTAAAAATGTTAATTGTTAAGTTTTCTAATTATCTCTCACTACCGAAAAGAGATTAAAACTTGTTTCAAACAAAAAATAATAGACATATGTTCTGTACAAGGGGGACGCAATCAACATATTAGTTCTTGGTGTTTTCAAAGCAAAAAGGTGACTATGTCTTGAATTTAATCGCGGCACCTTATAAATTTATTTGATTAGTTCATTCTATACAATCCAAACGATTGTTAACTAACTGCAAAAGGAAGGTAACTGAGCGATATTCTCTTAGACTTTTTAAATTAAAACGTTACAATAAATGGTTTTCGTAAACATTTAGGTGAATAACCCTCAAGCACATACATAGAAGATTTTGGATACCTCCGCTGAAAATTCTCCAATTATTGAATATTGGTATTTGAATATTGGAATATTGGTGAAATATTGTTGAATATTGGAATATTGTCGATAGGATTCCAGACAACCGATGCAAACTCTAGGCGAAATCGAACAAATGTTTGATATAGTAAACAAATAATGTTAACATTCTTTGATCCCTTACAGTTTCTTGTCCCACAATCGAGATTCTTAAATGGAGATGCGCTAATTTTATTGATTGAATGACAGGTTAGGATCAAAGTGCACATCTAAATCTTTAATTAAGTCAGGTTTATGTAAGCCAATATTTTCGGTGTTATATATAAACACAGGCATATGGGTCTTCCACCCATAAGATAAAATATTGCACTTGATTGCAATCGATTGATGATACACCATGAAGTAACAAGTTCCAATATTTGTTGAACAATTTTGCAGTTTTGAATTGAATCAATCAAACGATATATTTTTAACTTATCGACGTTCACTAGGAAGCCAATGTTATATTCATCCAAGCCATCCAGAATATCATGTACAAACATGATGAAAAAGAGAATTTCAAGCACAGAACTCTGGGAATCGCCAGATCTCTGCGAAGAAGTGACAGATTTATGACCATAGCTTTGAAGAAGTTGATATCTACTAAGGAGTTCTGATTTAATTAATTCATTTAATGGACGGGGAAATCCATATTTGTCCAGTTTACTAATTGGAAGACCACGATCAAGCCTGTCAAAGGCATTGGGAAAAGTCAGTGTAGACAATTTATCTGACCCTCATTCAACCAACCCCTCATGAAACCATGCTGATTGACGGAAATCTGGGCAGATACATAAGTAAATGATAGAATGTATAAGAGTTTAAAAAGTTTACTGAAGTTACAAGTGATGGCTATACGTCTTTAGTGGGTTACTTCAGTCTTTTCTCCTTTCCTGAACACAAGGCATATTCAAGAAGTTTTCTCCTATCTGGGAAAGTGCACATACTAGTAATCAAATTAAAAATATTCCTAAGATATTTGAGAGAAATAGACGTACAGTTTTTATTGAGGAACGCAGGCATAAGATCCGGACCCATCATAGTGATGCTTGGTTTTACCTTCTTTATCGACTGTAGTACCTTATTCTCTGTAACTTCTGATACATTCAAAATGTTTTTGCAGCATTTCTGGCGTTATGGTTGCACATTGCTGAACAATTCCTTGTTGCAGTTCTTGTAAATTATTTACTGGAGTTGCGAAAATCTTGTTTTTTAAGTAAGGAAATATAAAATAGTCCATAATTGTCAAACAAGGTGATCTCGGAGGAAACTCAACTTCTGTGTGCAAACTTATCAGCCGGTCATCAAAAAACTCGCGGAGGAAAGGAATATTTTCTCGTGTAGTATGTGCTGTTGCACCGTCATGCTGGAAATAACCGTACCGAAGTTTATCATCGTTTAACTGTTGCACAAATTCAGCCAAAAAATTGTGTCTGTACCTTTCTGCGTTGACGGTGAAATCGAAAAAAATTGGCCCAATTATTCTTCTGCGAGAAACTGCCATCCAAATACCAATTTTTTGAGCATGTAGTGACGATTCAGTAAAAACATGAAGGTTATCATTGCTCCACATTCGCATATTTTGAGAATTGATGTATTCCGAAAGGTGGAACCACGCTTCGTCAGAAAAAAAAGTTAAGTCCAGAAGATCGTCATTCATTAAATTATTGACAAACCAATGGCAGTAACCAAGGCGTCTGGGGTGGTCTGCGGGCAGAAGAGCTTGATGTGCTTGCATCTTATATGGATGCATGTTCAAATCTTTCTTTAAAATCTTATGACATGTTCCATAAGAATGTCCAATTTCCTGAGAAAGACGTTTCAAAGGTTTTGCATACGTCCACTATAGGTCATCCATACGTTGACGAACGTCATTGACAACTTCTTCTGTACGAACTCTTGGTCTACCAGCAGTACAAGTACCTTTTTTATGAGTCACACAACCAGTTTCGCGAAACACTTGAACGTAATTTGTAAGGCACGCATAAAAATTGTCCGGTAATATTGACACGTTTGGGAAGTGCTCTCGAAAATTGTCCAAACACAAACGTATTGCCAATTTCCATTAACTAGCGCACCCGTTCGAAAATAGGCTTCAATCATGGAAATTTTGTGCTGTGTGGTAAGAGGCATGATTCAAAAACTGGATTAGAAAATTTCAGCACAATGACTTGACAGATTCTGACACAACAAAACATATTCAAAAATTTAAAGTAAGACACACGTTTTACATTCCACAACCACCATTGACCAAGATAATTTTTGATATCCCGGTAGTTTCGTCACCATTGGAAGGCACAGTGGGTATAGATGACGAATCATTTTTTGCGTTAATGAAAATCCATATATCCTGTATATATCTCCTGTTTAATTTTGGACCTCAATAATTTATATCCCTATTATATTCTACTCGCTTCTAGATATACAATTTTTTAGGGCTTTATATATTAAATGTTACATATAATATTCGGACAAGGAGAGGATTTAGTGAAAAAAAACTAAGTGTGACGTATGTAAAATACGTATGATATTATTCTAAAACTCAAATTCCAAACCTATTGTCTCTTACAGAGCCGTTAAATTAGAACCCGTAGCAAGAAAGAACAATAGATACCTTGAACAGTAGAACGGCGTCCGGTGATGGACGCTCATGCAACGAGATCCATCCGATACCTGATAGTGATTGACTGATCAATGGAGGCTGCGGGCACGCTTCAAGACACTCTTGATTTCTAGTTGCGACAGTCGGTTGTCTGCGACGGTACAGGGTGGCCTCCTACGTGCTAACAAGCTGTTAGTGTTCACACGTAGTTAAAACTTGTTATTAATTAGGCGAGAAGTAGAACGCTGCTGTGTGGCTTGAGAGGTTAATCACTTCTGTTGTTTTGAATAGTAGGAGTATGGAATATGCATGCACATTTGATATATATTATCATTAAAGTAAAAAAAACATGTGGGCGAATCAACATCATTAAAACATAAGCTTTTATGGTGACTATACAGATTTATTTTTATTATATGTTAAATCTAAGATAAAATATGAAATGTTTTTTTTGGTTTATTTTTATTTTATTTTATTTATTTACAAACCCAACAGAATTTAAATTCCACTTACAGGGTAGGTACAAACATAAAGAGGTACAAGAAATAACTACAGATACAGTAAACACACATATTATACAACTAAATACTTAAATTAGACCAAACACGCTTAATAGCACAAGGCGTGCAACTGAATATATCAATATTATGTTCAATTTGTTAAAGTTGTTGCACGTAATAGGGTGAAAACTTTATCATATTAGTTCTTGATTGTTTTACGTAAAAAACGGACGTGGACCGAGTTGGTACAGGTGGAACATGAAAATTTATTTTCTCTAAAAATGTGGAACAATCAATTTTGCTATTCAATAATTTATATAAAAATAACAAACCATTGAGATGTCTCCTGTCTTCTATTAGCAAAAAGTTGAACCGTTGCACCAGCAGTTTGTGATCAAAACCTATTTGGGGATAAACCTGGTCGATGCGTAATGCTAAGTATTTCAGAAACTTTCTTTGAACATCTTCAATACTGTCAATATGTACTTCATAGCAAGGATTCCAAACTAAACTTGCATACTCCAGCTTTGAGCGAACAAAAGTGTTAAATAAAGTAATTAAAGTCGATGGGTCACAGAAACTTTCAGAATTTCTAATAATAAAATTTTAAATCTGTCAGACAGATAGTAGAAAAGACTCAAAGAGGGCACTACGGTGTGTTTCTCACCACTACTAACATTCACGATGCCCATTAGGCAATCACGTCGCAGCATCATTCATCGAGTCCATTCTGATGAGTGCATAATAAGCGCGAAACCGGTCAGTGTCTGGTTAGTTGGTCTCGATGAATGATATGACTCCTGTGGAGATATGCCGGAGTAATGCAATGCCAGTCGGGGCACATTGTCCGTGGAGTAGTTGTTTTCGGCATCTCCTTCAAATAAATAAGTAAATATTCACGAGAATAATAAATTTTAAAATGTACACAATTTTGTTGCCAGAGATTCATCGTACACTTTTTTGGGATTACACCTGTAAGATAAGCTATACGCTTTACGCTTAAAGAAAGCTGTAAGATAATTCTCGAACAAAAATTGCTAACAGACGATTTTATTATACTTAATATTTAATATTATTATACTCAATATTCAAATTGCGATAAAACTAAAGAGCAAGATCCAATTTCTATCCGGTTCAAACCTCCTTGCAAACCCACTTCTCTTCAGGTTGAAAATAGATAAATCTTATATAAATTTGCTGACATTTGAAGAAAAAACAGCATATTTTATTTGGAGGAAAAGTTACTTTTCATGGCTTTGCTCTCTATTAGCAGCCTCGCTTCGTTCGGCTGCTAAACACAAGCGCACCATGAACAGTATCACTTTTCCTCCGTATAAAATAATATACTATTTTATACTCGACACTGAAAAAATTATTTAAGAAGGAAGAAGATAACCAAAATGTATAGCCTTTGTATTTCAGTACGTTATGTTGAACGTAGACCATTATTTTTAACTATATGGTAAATTGCGTTTTTTAATTTTCATTGTTTGTAGCCAGGCAAATAATAAAACGTTTATCCTTTATATACCTTTTTCTGTAATTTCAGCTCTAAATTAGAAAGGAAGCGTATACTATTATGCTTTCTGATAATGAGAAAAAGAAACGGCTTTTGATACAGTCGTTCATTTGAATAAATGTTGAAAATATACAATACAAGATAAAAGTGTAAAAATATAGGTTTCTAACATTTCCGTATTTCAGGAGTAATAATAAAATTAGTAAAAATATTAGTTTATTATAGTTTCTTTAAATTCAAGTATTTTGGTCGTTACATCTAACGGTTGAGATTTCTTTAAAATTTAATGTAAAAGTATTTTGTGTTTCGAAAGATTTGAAATGTGCTTAATAAGAAGGAAATATCAGTGTTACAGAAGAATAAACAGAAAGTTAGTACTAAAAAATACCAATAATATAGGGAAGAACTGCAAAAGAATTGAGACAGTTGTGGGAACAGAAAATAATTTTTTTCAAAACTATGAATAAGGAAATCTGGTAGAAAGATGATGTCAATACAGTTAACTAGCAGCCATTCTACGAAAAAAGGGAAATTATTTAGGTTAAGTTAGGTTACCTACATTGATTAATATATAATATTACATACTTCCAACTTCTATATATTTATCATATATTCAAAGTCTGTATATAAATACAAGTTAAAAAGTATAATCGGTATTCGGATTATCGGTATAAAAAGTATTATCGGGCCGGTAGCTCAAGTTAAAAAGTATAATCGGTATTCGGATTATCGGTATAAAAAGTATTATCGGGCCGGTAGCTCAAGGCTTAGCATCTCGATCGCTCAACCCAGAGGTCGTGGGTTCTAATTCCTATTCCACCAAACAATTTTTAATTAAATTGTTTGAAGAATGTCAACTTGGTGTTAATGTGAGAGATTAAAATCAGTTGATGTTTGACTGTCCCCCTAACTAATGGGGTTTTCCAGGTTTCCCCCATTCCAGCACTGAATGGTGGTTAGGGCCTACCAACGTAAGTCGTTCCTGAGGCGCAAATGAGGCCCGCGAAACAATAATATGCCGCCCCCTCTCCCACACACGTCTCAGACTTTCGAGCTAATCCTTGTGATTAGAATGAGGGGTAGAGATATTATTATTATATTAGAGATATAAAATATTCTGGTTAAATATCTCGTAATAGTACATGGTATATCTAGTAGTAAAAGCAGTACATTTCCGGACGACTTAGGCCGAGGCCAGCAACAGAGAATATACATTTACTACTAGGAAACACATACCTACAATTTTTTCTGAAATCTCATTTAAAATTATTATAAATTAAGAAATATCAACGCATTACAATTTCTCCTTTCTCATCTCCTTTCCTTTCCTTTTTGTTTCCTTGACAATCACCCGGTACGGAAAATTTACTCTCCCGATCAAAGCCGGAAAAGTAACTTTCCCATGCTATTCTATGATGGTTGTTTAGCAACCTACTGAAATACTAAAATAGAGTATTTTGGGACCTGAAATTGCACCGAGAAAGTAAACATTCTCTAGCGATATCAGAAAAAGCATATTTGGATAAAAGTATTCCGGTTGTAAAATCAACATCTTGTGCACCATTTCTAAAACTGGTACTGCATCTTAAGGGACGAGGATCTTCAAGATTTAAGAAATAAAAAAATTGACCTCTTTCAAAAAATCCACTAAAATATGCGAGTATAACTTACACGATAAAAATAAAAAAATATATATCAATAATTACTGGAACACTTCAAAAATAAATTGATTCCACCCTGTTTAAAATTACAATCTGCATAGATATCCCAACGGGTATTCAACGGACATTCAAGTCTTTACAATGGCCACTTTACCTCTTAAAAAATGCAAATAAAGGAAATATTTAAAATCGCTGGTCACTAGACAGCGTAAATCAGTCTCCAGTCGGACTGAAATTTTCTCTACCTACATGTTTCTTTAGCAGATTTGAAAAAATACAAACACAATCTTGCGCGGAACGCTCACTTAACGTAGTAGGATTGACAGTCTAAACAAAGCTGGCGTTGTAAATTTTCCGAATCACGGAGTTACGGAATAACGAAGGCTTTGTGTAAGAATTTTATCTCCTGTTCTTGTCCTGATGTCAGTCTTCATTATATTTAATTAGAAAAGTGATTAAACATACAACCCCACAGATGTCAAATCATGCTACTGAGTAAACGTTTAACATGAACGAAATATATCATTAAGAAATTATGGCTGCTAATTAAAATTTTTGCGTTTCTTTTTTCATTTATGGCGAGCCGGTGGCTCAGGGTTTAGTGTCTCGATCGCTCAACCCAGAGGTCGCGGGTTCGAATCCCCATTCCACCAAACAATTTTAATTAAATTGTTTACTCGTAGATCAAGGTTTATTCGCAGGGATGGCTTGGCAAGCATCCTGGCGATGGCCTAGGATGGAAATAATGTCAACTTGGTGTTAATGTGAGAGATTAAAATCAGTTGATGTTTGACTGTCCCCCTAACTAATGAGGTTTTCCAGGTATTCCTCATTTCAGCACTGAAAGGTGGTTAGGGCCTACCAACGTAAGTCGTTCCTGAGGCGCAAATGCGGCCCGCGAAATAATAATATGTCACCCCCTCCCCCACACAAGGGAGAGATATCATCCTTGTGATTAAAATGAGGAGTAGAGATCTTATTTATAGAATTTAATTTCATGGGTTTAATATTTTTCCAAACTATGACAAAATGTTCATATGTTCACTATCTCTTTGGAATCCATCCACTATAGCAAAACAGTTGAAGACATAGATGATATAAGAAATGGAAATGCTAATACAGGTTGAGGCAGAATTTAATATAGGCATCGAAAAATTATCGAATTTTGGTATTGGATTGAATTAACAGAAAATTAAACATTATTTTTGCACAACCTCTAAATGATTTAGCAAAAATTAAGTCATCAGTTTAAAGCATCAGGGTCTTTCTAACCAAGTTCCAACAAATCCAATAAGTGGTTTCAGTTCGGTAAATACAAAATGTGCAGTACTATGGACCAAAAAAGTTACAGTATATCAATAAAATGGTATTAAAATACTAACCCATTACCTTTCAGCAGTCGATTTATGTTTCCTTTTTCAGTTAATCACCTATTAGTCTACCATGAAAAAGCATTCAATAGAGTGCGAAATCCATGAAAGTATAACAAATGTAGACTGTTTTATTTCTTCCCTGGTTGGTGCCCTCTACAAATCCCGTGAAAGAAGGATAAATGAGCGCTTTATCACCCCCCATTAAGGGTTATTTCATTTTTCTCGAACTGCTTCTTAAGAAACGTGTGGAGGGGGTTAAGCTTCCGGATCCTTTATTAGATCTGGTTTGGCACGATTTGCTCTAATACTTTTACTTTCGGATCTTACCTTTTGGCAAATGACGGACGGGGAAAAGTTATGGGATAAAAAATCACCCGCTAAAACTGAAACGTAAAATAAAATTGGATCATATTTTACATAGGGAATCTTACCAGTCTCATTTAATATAAGAAATGTACTTCCTATGCTTGGGTTTTCGTCAAAATAATACTAATATTTGTTGATGGAAAATATATGGCGTATGTTTTCAATATTTCTGTTTATGCATGACTTGAAATAGTTATTTACCTTTATATATCTTCTGAAATAAAAAAGATATCATTCTGCAACTTAGTATACCTTGCAAATAGCTTAAGTAGAACATACTGTCTGTTTGAATCCTTGCCTATGAATTTTTTCAATTTCGTCCGTTATTGAATTCCCTACGATTTTATTCATCAAAAGCCACAAATTTTTTGTATTATGTTAATTTGGATAAGATTGACTTTGATTACAAAATGCAAAATGCAGAAGAGGTGATTGGTTGGTAGTAGTAACTATAGCTAGCTAAGGGGAAACTTGAAGAATTCAGTTCTTATGAATATTTGGTTCTTTTTCATCACAAATGGATTTCTGATTATATCTCCAATTAAGGCCCTTGCTTTTCATAGTCGATGTTTGCTTAGATGTCTCTGCATAGGGATTCGCCACTACAGAGACATCTGCAAAAATGCCAATGCCAAACTGTTTCAGTTTTAATCATCTACAGATGATGCCAACTTGGTTGGCGAAACACGCGTCGAGTGCAGTAAAGTGTTTTTCTGATTATGACATTTTTAGTTTCTATAATTTGTAATATATTCCAATTCATAGCAATACCATATGCTAAAGTCCTAATTATCTTTTATAGTAACGCGCCTCAAGGAACATGTTGTAATACATTTAAATGACATATTACCAGCTTCCACTCATGCGGATCTTAACGTCGTAAAGACAAAGTCCGGCTACTTCCAACAAAGAAGGTTTATTAATATTATGATAAACGACAAAAAGCAGACGGTAGCTAATCCCTTAAGTTCCTTCAAATTGCGCCATGCATCAGCATCTCTGGCATCTGAAAGCTCCTTTTTATAATCCGATTAAAGATTTAGTCAAATGACATACCTGGTTTGAAGGTAGAAGGTCGTTACGAACGGGGACAGGCTGGGTTTCATATACCACAGTTTTTTTTTTAAATGTAGTTGAATGCTAATCTATGGTTGAATGGAGACCAGTGTCTTTTTTGAAAATTAAATGAAAACATGTGTTTGATGATTGTCTAAAAATGGCGACTATATTACTTCAAAATATTCTATTACTCTTATTTATTTGGGTATTATGCTACCACTGAAAAATACAAAAAATTAATAACCAACCTTTGCGCCGACGGATCAGTCAAAGGTTGGTTTTTTGAAAAATATGTTTGCCTAATAAAGAAATCTCACAGATTAACAATATATAACATTAAACATATCACTTAAAAAAAATGTTTACATTCGAAAACTTTTCCGTTTTCGTTATCAAAACTTTACGTCTGACTGACGTACAGAATAGTGTGACAGCTTGTAATGAATTTATTTTGTTTGTCTACTTCCATGGGCATATTAGAGATTAGTCGATTTTCATTCTA
Organism: Pogonocherus hispidulus; assembly: GCA_963924545.1. Classification (NCBI taxonomy): domain Eukaryota; kingdom Metazoa; phylum Arthropoda; class Insecta; order Coleoptera; family Cerambycidae; genus Pogonocherus; species Pogonocherus hispidulus. Next base: position 10,574,707 of record OZ004698.1, read on the forward strand.
TTTTGACTTACCTCGTCTTTTAAAATTGATAACCAATAGCTACCACAATTTATAGAAATATTGGATACACATTTGCTTCCATTTAATAAAATTGTCGCGGATTCTTTAAGTTTTCTTTTTATATCTGTTCTTTATCTAAAAATTTAACTGATTTCCACTGTACCCTATGGCCATTTTCCCAAGCGTGTTCACAAATTTTTGACTTTTCAAATTCTCTTCTTTTAATATAATAATCTTTGTGTTCTCCGATCCGAGCATTTATAGGTCTTCATGTTTCTCCCACATAATGTTTATTACACTCACATGGTACACTGTAAATGCAGTATTTGGAACTTTGTAAATTATTTTTTGGCCGAGTCTTTGATAAAATTGTCCGTAAAGCATTATCCGTTTGAAAAACCATTCTAATTTCGGACACATTACCAATTCTTCGTAATAGACTAAGTATATATGGAATTTTGAAGGTATACGAAATTTTACCTTGTTGTCTTTGGTTGTTTTCCTTATTTTCAATGCTTTCAAATGTTCTATCAACCAAACTTTCCGGATATTGATTTCTAATTAACACATATTTGATAAATCTTAATTCGTTTGTTAAAATTTCGCCATTTGAAGATGTTAATTTAAAATACAGAGAAACCTGTAGAGAACATTTTAAGAGGCATGGTATACTTACATTCTATTCTGTTTACATATACAAATGTATTCTCTATGTAAAGAGTAACTATTAAAATTTCTGCAGAAATTCTGATTATGATGATCATTTTACTAGATCCTCTAATTCTATTAAGCCACCTAAGCATGCAACTAGTCCCAGAAGAAAGCCCAGTTTATATGGGAATTCAACTCTTAAATCATCTGCCTGAGCATATAAGATTGGAGAGTAATCCAAATGTTTTTAAACGTAAACTTAGACATTTTGTTGTCTAATGAATGTTTCTATAACATTGCAGAATTTTTAGATGGACGATTTTAAAATTTTAAATTTTAAATTCTATGTTTTTAATGAATTGTTTATGTTATTGAGGTGTATGTATGAGCAAATTATGTTATATTTTAGTTGGTATACTATTGTGTGTTATTTTGTGTAATACTTATTGTATTTCTTTATATTGACTTGTATATCTTTGCTGTAAGATCTAAAGGGATGAATAAAATATTATTATTATTATTATTATTATATTATTATTAATTTAGCCCTATCATATAAACACTTAACAGCACCTTTCTTTGAGGCAATATTATGATTTGAATTAAAATGTAAATATCTATTTGTATGAGTAGATTTCCTGAAAACACTTGTTTCATATGTGTTACTGACCTTTTTAATTAAAATATCTAAAAAGGGTAAAGTGTTATCTTTTTCTATTTCTATTGTAAATTTAATTGATGAATTAAAAAGCACAGAAATTTTAAGATTTTTATATTTAAAAAAATATAGTAGACCTCCTGACTACAATGTCACTAGAAATGAAGACCTGTGCGCGGAATTTAAGATAAACACTTTCAAGAGTCGTAGAAAAGTAGCTTTGGTAATGTTTTTTTTATAAAATAGTTAATAACATGATTAATGAACCTATTATATTGTCCTTGTTCTCATATAGATCTAGTCTCATATAGATCATATAGATCTCATCCCAGGTCTAGTTCCTCTAACTAGACCTGGGATGGTTTGGGGCCGAGCAGGATTGTCGATCTTTACCCCATTCTTCACCAACCCCGATCACAAAAAGTAATAGGTGTGGGCGATACGTGGGGTCTCCTCCTGTCCTGACTCTACCCGGTAGGCTGGGTAGGATCTTCTGGCGTTCTTCTGTCTTGTCTTCTTTCTTCGCCTACATGTCTAACCCACCGGGGGTAGTCTGTCTCGGGCGGGGGCGGCAAGTGCCGCTCTCGTCCTGGGTGGTGGTTTGGAATAGCTTGACCTACTCCAAACCTACACCTACAGTGGCTGTGTAGCCGGGGATGCACCTCTAAAAAAGCCAACTGGCCGTTTAGCATTATGCGAGGTAAGGGAAGGGTACTCGAAGTGATCCTCGCGGCTTCGAGGGGTGGTTTGAGGGTTGTTTTTTTTTAGTAGCTTCGTAGCCTTCTACGCGTGTTCCGGGTGGAGTCTGAAACATAGGAAGACTTACTCTCATCCTCGGTCCAGCAGTTGGAGTCTTGGCCCCTTGTGTACAGCGGCCGCATTGGGCTCGTGTTTATCTCTCTATACCTACGTACTGTTAAAACTACTACCCACTCACCTCTCGTTTGTTATATCTCATTTAATTAACCGAGTTTCGACCGACCACAATATTGATTTTTCTTGGAGGTTTAATCAATTTCGCAAGGTTGTAAAAAATATTTTTTTCCCGTTGAGAACCAAAATGATGTGTACTTATTGGCTATTGAGCTCCCTTTATATTCTCTATATTATGTATATGTAGTTGTGTTCATTCTTATATTAAATGTATCTTTAAAGTATATATGTTATCATGTCTGCTTCATTATCACAATTATTTATTCTTAAATTGATCTTTCCTTGTGATTAGGCATTCATGCCTGTTGGGAAATAAATAAATAAATAATGCTAACATAACGAGAATTTAAATTGAACCTCAACTTACTATCGCACAATATACTTTCATATAAGTTAACAGACTTCTTTAGATTGCAAAAATTAATAAATTTCCTCAATTAATCATAACATTTTGACATCATAAAATATTATATTACATTGTATCTTAATTACACTTCCCCAATTTTTGAAAAACTTCAGACATATTTAATTATTAAGCCAAAAATGAAAGGCGCTGTACTTTTTGTGGGTAACATAATTTGTGTTCATACCTTACATTAAAGGAGTAAATTTTTTACAATGTAGACTGAAAGTAGATTTTCGGCTTGCACGTTCTAATACGAAATACTAAAAAGAGTTCCTCTGAAAAGCTATAAAAATGTATTGTTAATTTTGGTTGCTGGTATCAAACAGGTACGGTAGAATCCATTAACTGCTTTCATACGAAATATAAAATTTATATTGAGGAAGCCAGTCTATTGTGTGCTCAAAATAATGTCTGCAGTATACGACGAAAAACGCCGCGTAAAAAATGGTAACGGTTATTCTATAATAACTTTTATATACGGCGTCACTGAAAATGTTTTGTGTATTTATAATTCTTTGCTTGATTGAATGAAACGCCTCTATATAAAGGGTTTTTCAATAGGAACGCTCGATGTTTGGCAACAGCGTATGACGATGTCGGTAGTCAGACAGGTTGTATCTTTGACGGACGTATTCAGTTAGTCTTTACATTTCATTATTTAACGCTATACGATTCAACAACGCCTCGAAATGGTTAAAACTTATTATCAAAATCAATGTTCTATTCGGCAAACGTTTTGTTCACTTCGGCCAATTTATGGTTTCGATGGTCGTCCTTCAGAGTCCACAAATCGCCGTCTAATAAATAAATTTGAAGCAACCGGGTCGCTGTTAGATCAGACAACGCCTGTACGTCAACGAATTGCAAGATCCGTTGAAAATATTGCTGCAGTCCGGGAAAGTGTGCGTCACAGTCCATAACAATCCATTCCACATCGTGCTCAAGAACTTGGCCTTTCTTCGACGTCAGTTTGGCGAATCTTGCATAAGGACTTAGGGTTTCACCCTTATAAAGCGCAATTAACCCAAGAACTAAAGCCCAACGATCATAGACAGCCGCTTGCATTTGCTGAGTGGGCGCTAGAGCAGTTGGAGGTTGATCCTAATTTTGGACGAAAAATAATCATGCGATTTAACGCCACTGGATTTTTTCTCTGGGGCTTTGTGAAATCTCGTGTCTATGCCGACAAACCACAGACGGTTGCTGCCTTAAAGGCCAACATCAGACGCGTCATTGGTGAAATTGAGCCACTTCTATGCGATAACGTCATCGAAAATTGATCTCCAGGATTCGAGTCAGCAGGCGAAGTCGCGGCGGACATTTAGCTGATATAATTTTTAAAACATAATGTGCTCACATATGTTTTAAAATAAAAATAAAAACATGTCAGCTTAACTTATACAATTTGTTTTATTACATTACAAAGATCGAGCGTTCCTATTGAAAAACCCTTTATAAATATACAATAGAAAATGTTAGGCGTAACAGTGCCTTCAAGTCAGAAAATGTACTTTTTTAATGAAAAAAAGAATTTGGTAATATTTCTACGAAACAAGTACGGATAAGTAGCATTACCGCAAAAATTAGAAGGAACTTTTCCTGAGTTATCCTTCAACGTGAAAGAAGAAGAGGAATGTTATCTGAAATAGAAGGATATTGAATATCGTTTTCGTTAGATACCGGATTTTTTAAAAATTGGTTTAAAATGATGTTATTATCGCGTTCAGAGTTGAGTATGGCAATTATAAGTTTTGAAAAAACACATTTCTCATTTAGATGTTGGTTTTCTGATTTTATAGAAACACCATCAATTTCCGACGCAATTATACCAGCAAGTTCGCAGCTGTCCTGGTAAATAAAAAAGTCGGTTTTCCATAGTTTAATACATAGGCTTTTAATGTTTCCGCTAGAAAAAAAAACAGATTTTGAAAAAGAATTAAGTATAATCAAGCAAATTGCAAGAAACAGCGGATATAAAGAAATACTAATAGATAACATGATGAAAACGAGAAGGAGGAAATTAATTCGTCGACAGTTTTACAATATTCGGGAAAAAGAAGCCACCTATAGTTCTATTAATTACGTCCCACGTTATAGTGAAAAAATAACTCTCAGATTAGAACGAAACAAGTGTAAAACGATTATTGTCAACAAACGTAATATTGGGAAGATCTTGATAAATAACAAAGAAAGGGTTAATAAATTTAAACAATCGGGCGTATACCAAATTAACTGAGTAGATTGTAATGCCGTGTATGTAGGTCAAACCGTTAGAATATTAAAACTAGAGTAAAAGAACATAAAAAATCCATACTAAATAACGTAAAAAATTTAAGATTATCGGCGCATTGTATAAAAAACGATGATTTTATAGATCTGAAAAATGTAAAGGTACTGCACCGGGAAAATAAAGGAAAGCGCTTGGATCCATTAGAGCAATTAGAAATAAAAAAACTTTAATTAGAAATCCTTGTACTACGAATGATCAGATAGATTTTACACTTTGGCTCTTCTTAGAAAAGATACTAAAAACTCGGGCTTTACCAGATGGGAAGGATCAACCGGGGTAGGTCAGTAGATAAATAACTAAAATGCGATTGGAAATATTTAAGTAATAGACATTTACTCTATTGAGAAAGGCCTAACAAGCCGAAATACTAGTATATAGAGTGGTTTCTATATATTTCTTAAAACATCTAAATGAGAACTGTTTTTTTCAAAACAATTATTATGAGAAAATGTTAAGACGTATTTCTTGGAGGGAAGCAACGATATGGCAGGCAGACAAGGCTCCGTTAACTTTCGAATAAAAAAAATATGCTAGTAATTTGTCGAAAAAACCGTGTTCAGTTCTTGTGGATTAGTGACCTCTAATGTTGTTACTATATTTCTGGTTTACCACATTATGCAGTTACTAAATCGATGACTTATCTAAAAGTATAATGTTAAAAATTATTTTTTCTACGAGCATTTTAGTTTAGAAACATGCACTATTCCGCACTAAAAGAATCTGTATATAGGTCACAGTTTTCGCCGATCCTCAGCATCAATATTAGCTGATTCTGGCGAAGAAATACCCAACATGAAGCGACTTGAGAGTTGGAAACCAATCTGTTGCTGAGGTTTACATGGAAGAATCTACAAACCATAAAAATGATATATCTAATAAAATATGAATGCCGTCCACTAATCCATTAACATCCCGTCAACGGCGTCAACTTCGTTAGAGTTTGACAGCGAGATTTCTTCAAATGTTTCTAGAAGAGCTTCGTTTTTTTTATGTTTTACCAAAAGTAATTATTAGTTCTGCTGCTTTGAAACTCGTTTTTCGACTTTCTTGATACGAATATGCTTGAAGGAGTAAGGGAAAATATCGGCTGAACATACAGTATATACCTAACAGAAAATAATAGAGATACTGTAGTTCACCCTGAACCTACCTACATCAAAAATATTATTTACCTCTTTCTAATTTCTTTGAAATTATTGTAAGATACTGGTATCTACTCTAAAATGTTTACTATATTAAGTAAAAATAGGTCAATATGCAATTTAGTTTAAACAATCCATTGTCACTACCTTCTTTTGTGCATTTGTTTGTATATCGTTTGAACTTTGTGGCAGGTAGGTATAAACCAAGTGATAAACGAAACTATCATGAAAATAGCAAACTTGAGCCTTGCAAACTATAAATTATAATAATCCGGCAATTTTGGCAGACATTATGACCATGCATATTGTATATCTCAAGTGGGCTATAAACTTGAATGATTGTTTGCAAAACTCTGAAAGGACCGCTTAATTTTCGAGGAAAGATGATTCAAAGCATGTTAAAGGCTTTTATTGTTGGTATACACTAAATGTTTCTGTTGCTATTTGGATAATTGTAGGTGCCATAAGTCTCGGCTTGGCGTGTCTTCTCTAAACAGCCATCTATAAATATCCGAGAAAACTGTGGAGGCTAGGCGTATACCGTAATTAAAGGATCTTAAGGACATCTTCAAGATGTAATGTCTTAAGTAATTGCGTCGTTAATTTTATAATTTCAGGTTACGGGGATCGTTTTTATTCGCTAACATAGTTTTAATATAAAGTATGTAAGATTTCTAATGCTATAGCTCTTAAAAAAAACCAGACATTCTGCTAGAAAATTAACGGTGTTAAAATAAATCAACAAGATGAAGCAAGACGATAATGTAGATGTCATTTTATTATAATATATTTATGTATTACAAGACCATTTTATTATATCTCCGGTTGGCGAATTCCAGAACGAGCGACAGGTGAGTTTGGTAACCAGACAAATAAAATTTAGCAATTGTAAAAATTATATACCGTTTGTTCCATATAAAAGTCCTCAGCCTCGTATCTCGGCAACGAAAAGATATATTTTGATTTTGAAAAAAAACATATGATAGAGCTCATTGTGATTCCACGGAAAATTGAGATTGCATGTTTTGGGTGCTATCTATTTTTGATCCCCTGGGACCCATTTCAAGTCAATGATTTTTATATTGAGTAGTCTGTATGATATGGGTACTAGGTGTACCAAAGGAGAAGTTGGGACGCTCAATAATTTTCGAGAAAATTGAGATTGCATGTTTTGGGTGCTATCTGTATTTTACCCCCTGGGACCCATTTCAATTCAATGATTTTTATACTGAGTAGTTTATATGAGATGAGTATTACGTGTGCCAATGGACAAGTTGGGACGCTCACAAGCAATTCATTTTTATACTGAGAAGTCTTTGTGAGATGGGGATTACGCGTGTACCAAAGGAGAAGTTGGAAAATTATTGTTTCATTGTATAAGGTAATAATTCGAGACTCTAAAATATACCTGAGTTTAGGCGTCACCAAATAAAGAGCAATAGGTTTTTGAAAAATAGTCATTTGAAAAAAATTGTTTAGAATTAAACAAAGTATCGGATAAACTTGGTTTCAATTGTTTCAAATTTGAGATTCACTCCCCTATGCCAAAGAGTTGAACTCATCCTTGCAAATAGATTAAGGACCTATAACAAAAACTATCTTGCACTGTATCAGCAACAAAGCGTGTCATGGAAATAAATACTATGTTTCTATGGAAACTAAGACACCTACATGGAAATAATTTTGGGCGATTTAATTTTCTGTGAAAAATTGTTTTCTAATCTAACTTCAAAGCTCTGTAGCTCCGTTATTTTTGAGTTTTTGAAAAACTGTTACAGGAACTTGGGACTTTATTGTAGAATCACCCCTAGAATTTTTTGCGCATCATTTCTAGACACCCTGTATATTAATTTAAATCATCACAAATATATTTAGCAGCGTATACAACAATATCAGTTAAATAATTTTGCAGTTTCCATTAATTTATTTGAAGCCTTTTTGATTCATATGGTGTCCTTGATTTACCCTTAAGATTTACCCTTAGATATTGATAAGCAGAGTCCGAAGAAATTTTGAATCTTGTTCTTAAAAAAATTATGTCACATAATCAATTAAATTTCATAAAATAAATCCCAAATTGGATATACTGCAGGGAAAAGCTTTTTTTTAGCATACTTTAATGAATAATATAAAATTAACATCGTGTTTAATGTTAAGAGAAAACCTTATCGATAAAAGATTATGTTTTAGAATACAAATTTCAGATTCTGAAATAAATATTTCACGTGAATTACATATTGAAATGTAGATATATATCTAATAAATGCAATATACTATTTACTAATATTTATATAAGTATAAACCACTACATGGCGCCAAACCAGCAATAGACGATTTTTTTTTGTATTTGTCTTAAAGTAATAACAGCCGTTGATTGTATTACCAGTTCTTTTCACATCTTTTAGCAGATCCTGGAGCAGACTTCTTAACGATTAAAATGACATGCTGACCGGAAATCTGATTTGGTTGCAGAAGACTCTATTGGGATTGTCGTTATGACCTAAAGACAATCTTTTTTGTTATGGCGTACGATTTTTTATGTCAACTGTCTAACCATAACTAAAATGTGGATAGAATAATTTTGAAGTGGATATAAATATTTTATGGGATGAGAGTTGATGTGTTAATGAAGTGTTTTTGTTTCTTTATATAGAAATATCTGCACATGGAACCCATTACAGACATCATGAGAAAGGAACTAGTCACGCTGGATTAATATATATAAAATTAATGAGACATGTTAATGTCAGATTAATCCATAGATAAATGGTGCTAGAGTACGAATATGTATAGTAAATAGTACCTATTCTTGTTTTAAATTCAAACACATGTAAATAATAATAGTAAACATATCTTCCATAAAAGAGGTCGGTGTTTCATAAGATGAGCAAAGAAGGCAAACTACTAAGTGAAGGCTGTCATTTTTTCAATTTCGCTTTTACATTACTGATTGACAAGAAGAGAAGATTATTTAATATTAAAAATATAATTTAAAATTATGCATGGATTTGTTTTAAAGTTTGGTAGCATGCATTTTAAAAAGTCCCAAGTAAAGACATGCGGTTTTATAGCTAAAATAACAAGACAATTTTTTTCCAAAACAAATTCGCCTAGTCAGTAAGTGAGCTAGTAAGTCAAGTAAATGAGGATCACAAATATCTTTTAAAAGGAAAAACCCTTACATTAATCTGCTTTTCAAATATCTAGCAGTTATCACTTTCTATAAAAATGTTCCCCAGACCCATTCTTCTCTGTTTTCAATCAAAAATTCTATCAGCTACAGTCAGTAGTGGGCTGTCAGCTACTTACGACTTGACTAGGAGTTTATCACCTTTCGAAATCAAATCGAGTCGCACTGCATCTTCCTTACTGTATTTTAAATATTTGGATAAAGTGCTTCTTCATGATTGTCTGAGTAGATGGGTCTATTTCTAATAGACAGAGAGAAAAATCTTATGGTGACTGTAAGTATTTCGAGAACCAATTGAGACACTTATAAAATTCTGGATGCAGTCAAAGTTGGCTATGATTTATTTATCGAAAATATTTAAAATTTTCTACAATCTATAATTATCTTTCTTAGTTTATATAACCTGCCCTGTATATTAATATATTTTTGGATTCAACATCGAATTTTGAATACATTTCATCAATAATGGTATATACCTACCTAGCTTTTATAATTTTCGAGATACCTAGATATACCTGAATGATTTTATGGAAAAAATTACTTGTGATATTGTAACACTACTTATTTTATTCTAGAGCTAAGAGTCTCTAGTTAGGTATTTCGCAAATAAATGTTAAATAGCTAGAGAACAAACCCGCTAGAGCGAGTTTCTATATAGTTTATATATAGTATAGTATAGTTCCATAAAGAATGTTTTCGACCATCCAATGGCAAACATAATAGAATACAGATGGTTATACTATTTTCTGAGCACCTAGTATATTGCAGGCTTAGATAGTTTACTTGTAAATACCAATGTAATCAGACATAATCGCATTAAAGCTACAGATTCCTAGACTGAAATATAAAAAAGAAATCGCACAATATCTTACATATAGTGTGAAATAGTACAATTCTTCCATCAAATTATTGTCAATCATTATCAGTAACGTGACAATCTCGTTAAAGGTAATTAAGTATATATTTGTTTGAATGATAGTGGTTCAAAATTCAATTTAGAATGAAAATTGTAATTAAGTATGTAGTAGTATACAACTTATTGAAATTTCACGTTTTTGATAACACATTTTTGTACTGTACTGTTAAATAATCATTTTTCAGTTTGTCTACTTCTGGATTTTTGCAATTTTTTTGTATCTAGCGTTAGTAGAGAGTATAAGTAGTCGTTTTCTAGTGAAGAAATGTTGCGCAAATGAGTAATAATGAAACTATAAAGGCCAAGGAAAATCACTGGTGAATTATTAACAATCGAAATTTGCGCATAATGAAAAACAAAAAATCCCAAAATTAGTATGTTTATATAACGGTTTTTTAGAGAACACGTGAGTAATTTTAGTTTCGTTGTAGCAAAGAAGTAGTTAAACTAAAAAAATGAGTTTTTAAATTAATATCTCAATTGGTTCCTGAGGCACTTACATCACCGTTACCGCGAAGGAACACCCTGTACAACCGACAACAGTAACAACCAGAACATAACAGTTCTTGCCATCATCTCTCTCTAACAATGACTATTTTGTTAATATATTTGTTGATTAATTCAAGCATGTAAGTAGAGTTTGAAAAAGTTGAAGTACTTCTGGTCAAACCAGAAGTAGCTGAGAATCTTTTATATTGTTTTGAAATGCTGGTTTTGGTGAAATGGCTGATATAAATAAATAGTCAAAATTTTGACTATTGGCATATCATAAAAACGAAATATATAGGGTGGTGTACTATCTTCATGTTCCACCCTATATAATAATTTATCTCACCTAAATAGTATCATCTTGTTTAAGTAAAAATAACATATTAAATACCTGTAGGTATCCTTTTTACAGCGCCACGCTTTCTAGTTTCAGGTTTTTCTGTTTTATTTTCCTCTGACCACTTCACTTAACTAGTAAATCCATTATTTTATGCTTTATGCACTCAATACACATCTATAATGAAAGGAAATTAATTTCGGCGAAGCAAAACGCATTTATAATTAAGTTTATAGAAAATTAAAAAGCACGCCCGCCCGCGAATGTTGAGCTGACTCTACTAATTGAACATCAGACGATTTTTTGCTTCCGCTGAACTTTTTTCTGCGAATCTCGTCTCAGTTTTTACTAATTTCATTTAATTGGGAAAATAAGGTCCGCTTTAATCAGGTCTGTATTTAAAATATTTGTTTCTAAATAGGTATGTTTTAAAATTGTTTCTAAATGTGCTTCCAGAATGTTTTCCTATGGTATCTCTGTTATTACTAGAGATATACAGTGGACTTTTTTCAATAGGGAAGGCAAAACTAGATATCTGATGGATGAGTTTACAGCCATAAATTGATATTTCTGACATATGTAACTGGTGGGAACAGTACCGGTTTTTACGTAGCATCCAGTAGCGTGTTTAGTTTTTTGCTACCAAATATTTCAGATTTACAGTATATACTAAAGTTACATTGTTTTCAATGAAAATCATAGGCTTTGGCAATGACATTTCACGAATATAATATCTTTACCCCTGATTAGAATATTGCCCTGCCCTATATTGCCAAACTCCCAAAGAGCGCATCTACAAGAATCTATTAGAAAAATATAATGTTGCTATTTAACAAAAATTATCGATGGTGTCATATCTTTTTTTTTATACTGGGTGTCCCATTGAAAAGTATCACATTTCGTGGCATTATATCTCGAAAACTAAAAGAGATATCGGGATGCGGTTTAGACAGAACGACTTACGATTTTTGTAAGTTTTTTTTGGCACTGTTGCCAAATCTCCAAATATATTGGTAAATTTTTTATGGAATACGCTCCTCTTTGGAGTGCAATTACTTGCTTATATTAAATGGAACACCCTGTATATTTTGGCATAATCAGAAGGCCTAATCACTCTGCGTTTCAAAAAGGTATGCATTGTTTACATTATCTTGAGAATTGGAGCCACAAAATTAAATTTGTTAGAAGTACTCTTATTTGGGTTATTACGAATGAAAAAATACCTCATTTTTTGTAAAATTATTTTTAAGATATTGTACACTTATTTTAAATAAAATACCCTGTATATTTTACCATTTTAAAACCTCTGATCAAATTTGATGTGGAACTTGACTGCATTTGCTTTTTCAATAAAAAAAGATAAGGAGAAAAGAATAATTCTTTAATAATCGGTAGGAACGATTTTTGTTAACAATAACAACAAAGCACAATGACAGTAATAAAAATAACAAATAAAATAATTAAACTAACGATATAAATAAAAATTACTTGAATAAGAAAACCATATGTTGGAAGTGCCCACCATTTACTTCAATACATTTGTGCATCTTTAGTAGTAAATGATCAAAAGCGTATGATTCTTCTAATGTGAACATTTTTATATCTATACTTTAAATATTTAACACAACTGACAATCAGTTTATTATTGTACCTTCTTTTTTCATGGCTACTGTGGAAACGAAAACCAGCTTCACAAACTGTTCAAGTAAGAGGTGCTCCCATTAAACTGAATTTTGTAGCTCCAATTCTCAAGATAATGTAAACAATGATACTTTTTTAAAAAGTAGAGTGATGAGGCTTTCTGAGTATGACAAAATATACAGGGTGTTCTATTTAATGTAAGCAAGTAATTTTACTCCAAAGAGGAGCGTATTCCATAAAAAAATTACCAATATATTTGGAGATTTGGCAACAGTGCCATAAAAAACTTACAAAAATCCTAAGTCGTTCTGTCTAAACCGCATCACGATATCTCTTTTAGTTTTCGAGATATAAGGCGACGAAATGTGATACTTTTCGATGGGACACCCCGTATATAGAAAATACCCCTTGAAGGGTATTTTGCTGCTAATACAATCTGATGAAAGAGAGGTCAATGAGTAATTTGGTTTTATCCTAATTTAACTAAAATTGAAAATCTTAGGGCTAAGGTCTTACTCACTAGTGTACCTTAGAGTCTGGTAACTTAATTACACTAACACTAATGTGTAACACTAACCGCACAATACTCTGCTTTTATACTGATATAATCAGTTCACTAACTCAAAGGGCTTAACCCTTTTGAGCCTTCTTACTATGTTAGTGTTGTCGAGGAGCTGGATGCCCTCGATGTTCACATGTTGATGGAGTCGTTGTTCGTGAGTCCTTGCAAATTTAGTAATTGTCTGCTCTACAGTGTCCATCTGAAGATCTCGATGAAGGTCGCTGTTTCTGATGTACCAAGGCGCTTTGACGATGTTCCGCAGTACTTTGTTCTGAAATCTTTGAATGATTAATATATTACTCTTACTGGCACAGCCCCAGAGCTGTATTCCATAGGTCCATACTGGCTTGAGAATTTATTTATACAACACTATTTTGTTGTAAGTTGATAAGCAGGAGTGTCTACCAAGTAGCTAGTACATTTTCTTATATCTGATGTCTAGCTCGTCTCTTATCTTTTTAACATGGACTTTCCAGCGAAGTCTTGCATCTAATGTGATGCCTAGATATTTTGCTGAGTTTGCATATGGAATCTGGGCATTGTTCATGTTAATAAGTATTTGTTGTTCTCTTTTATTTGTGAAATTAATCTGCACTGATTTGGTTTCATTCAGCTTGATACATCTTCTGCTCCAGTTATTGATTTGGTTAACTGATGTTTGCAGTTTGTTTGCAGCTTCTTCATAGCCCTTGCCTGTCGCAAGAATCGAAGTATCATCTGCAAACGTGGCTATTGTGTTTTGCTCTAACTGTGGTATGTCACTGGTGTAGATCAGGTATAAGATAGGGTCTAGGACGCTTCTTTGTGGTACTCCTGCTCTGATTTCTTTTAGTTTAGTGTATGTTTCATCTTGTTTGACTTTGAAGAGTCTATCTGAGATATATGATTCCAATAATTCTGAGTATTTATATGGGAGTAACTTATTTAGTTTATATTTTAACCCATCATGCCACACTTTATCAAAAGCCTGCGCAACATCAAGGAGTATCGCTGAACAGACTTCTTTGTTTTCTGGCGACTTTTCTATTACATCAGTGATTCTGTGTACTTGATCTAGTGTGGAGTGGCTTTCTCAGAATCCACACTGGTGAGTTGGGATTAAATTACATTCATCCATGATTGGTTTCAATCTTTTCAGTAGAATATTTTCGAACAATTTTGATATTGCAGTCACAAGTGTCATATCTGAAAACCTGGAGTGTCATGTTATTGTATATTACATCAAAATAAGTCGAATTAAAATAAAAATCGACGAGTCCGAGGAATTTAAACAATAATGTCGGTCTTAAGAAATATTGAATTTATCCGTTACTGTTCTAACGCACTGTATATTATGCATACAAGGATATTAAACCGAATTATCTATAACTTATATAACAAAAACATGCTAGACATGCAGTTTCATCAAGTCACTCCAAATTAATGGTTTACTTAATAACATTTCTTTATTCTTATCTTTACTCGAATATGTGATAGTTTGTTAATCTATTTTTTAGGAATGAACACACGTTTGCACACGTTAGTATGTCTGTTTTTTATTTTGTAGGTTTTAGATGCATTATTTTGTTTTTATTAATCAATCACTTGCATCTTGCACCTTGCACTTTCGGTGTCATCAAATTCACCAATTTTCTTGCTGTTTGTTATGCTCGAAGTTGTTTTGTCTTTTTTTTGTCCTTTTTTATCTTCTGGGATTCATAAATGTTATATTTACTGGCAGTGTTTATTATGTATACACAAAATATATTTCACCTTCCCAATTTTTTAAACACCATCTGTGATTAAGGCAGACCAGTGCCTTTGACAGGTAACATAATAAGAAATCTATATAAATGGACCTGGCACGCGTGTTCGTTATGCTCATATAAAAAGCATGAGCGTCTGTTAAGTTGCGGTTTTATTATCGCTACGGTTCAATTATTACACCGTTTCTGCATACAAGCAGCTAATGGCGTCCTGTATAAAACATTTTTTATGGTATCAGAGAGCGAGTCACGATAAAAAAACGACTCTAAGCTTCACAGCTTTTTCCCGGCTACACGATTATTACTTATTATCTTAATGGTGGGTTTTAGGTTTTTTGTTATTCGCCAGAAAGCGAGGTCTTTATGGGTACGTAAATTTTTACTGACGTCACTTGCGAGAAATGAAGACTGTAAATAACCGATACAATCTTTTAACATCGGATAAGAAATATCGAAGAATAAAAACTATTTGCTACAATTTATTTGGGTACCTCATTATCGATATATCAAAAAATTATGACTGGAAATTGTAAATTTATAAAAGAATGTAGAATGTTCCATACGTGTATACATAGACTCCCTACTCTGAAAAAAGTGACTTAAAATCGACCTACTCAAATATGTACATCTTATATAAAGTAAAATAGAGGTAACATAAGCTATTAAATGTGATACCCAGGTCTTTAACATGACATCGATTGAGATGGTTGTTATTATTTAACGTTCAATTAAATTTTATTTTAACGAGTTTTCCAATAAAACCAATAGCTATATTTATCTACGATTAGGGGTAAACAATTATTTAATTCACAACAATTTCTCAACATGACCCAATCTTCTTGCAATTTCAGACAATCATATAAGTCAGCTAAGTCTAATTAATGTAATAAATAACGATTTAACAAAAAATATAATAAGAAAATTAATCACGAGGAAAGACAAGGAAATAAAAACTAATAAGATTTATCAAATAATTGTCAACTCTTTTCCTGTAAGAAATAATTTCATATTTTATTAAAAGACACCAACCTCCATGAAGCATTTAAATCGAGTGAAAAACTATTAAATATTCTTTATAAAACTAAACAAAAAAACTGTTAAAAACAACAAATTAGGAGTTGTAGACTTTTTTGCAAATAATATAATAGCTGTTGCATAGGACAAAAAGGAATATATTTGAGTACATGTTGCAACATTTAAAAGCTTTCTTAAAAAAACAATTACAATTTTGTAAATCAATTTTTAGAAACAAACCATATATTTCCATCAATCGATAACCTTATGCCAAAATTGACTAAAATACTGTATATAGTATTAGTAAATCAAACTGTGCTTATGACTGTATTATTTCCTAAAATCCAAAAGATATTAGAAGCAATAGAAATCTATAAACATTGGAAAACCCAAATTGTGTACAACTTAATAGTCAGTTACAGATAGAATTTTCCAATTTATTTTCTGTTGTCTTATAATAAACTGATGTTTGTTAGTATCTACCCTTCTGCTTGTAAATATTTAGTTTTATCACATTGTTAAACATCTGACCTATGTAGAATACCCCATATTAGTGACTCCCAGTTATTGACTCCATAATTTAATTTGTTAATTCTTTGTGCTTCAATATGTGGTTACTGCAATTTATAAGAAAATATAGTGATATTTCAAGAAAAAAATCAGTTCTGGTTATTTATTAAAAATATATTTAAAAATGGAGAATTTTTATTATGACTAACTATATGTATAGTTTTGGCAAAGTTTACAGAATAAATATATTATTCTGTAAACTTTAGTTTTGGTATTTTCCGAGGTATTTTCTAAATAAACTTAAACTCTAATTCAAAATTGGTCCCATTATGTTTCTAATTTAATAGCTTTGCTAATCAAATCGAATCAAATTTCTTTTTATAAATGTAACATTTACCTAATTTTTTATTTATAAGAAAACCTGAGTCGTAAATGTGAGGTAAATGTTCTTCGGATGAAGAATGCTTTTAAAATGTATGGAACAGACTGATCTATATAGATTTATCTTTTTATCTTATCGAGTTTTATATTTATATCGTTATTTCCATTAGTGAATTCCCAAGTTACCTGGTTATCACTTCTTTAATTGGAATATCTTGTATAGTCGATAATCTTTCATTAAAAAATCTGATAAAAATATATGTACCTACCAATAGTCTTTTAGGCAGTAATAATGATACCAGATAACCGTTTTACGTTTTCTTGGCATAGGTACGAATTGATAATAAAATTATGTTGGTACCGCTATAATTTATGAAACAAATAAATGTAAAACTAAACCACTTACTTCCGTTAGTTCCATAGTCGGTTTCACTCAAGCTACGGAAATATCTATATCACAATATTATCAGTAATTTACATGTATACCTAGACTACAATTAAAAAAAAATAATAATAATTATATACAGAGTGTATCTACTACCTATTAAATATAACTACAGTAAGCATCTAAAGCCTTCCAGCTACTAAATTTTGAGTTATAACTAAGTATAGTGAAAATGTAGATAATTTTTTAAAAATGTTTTTAACATTTAAAGTGGTAAAATATGTTAACTATGTACCATAGTGACATTTAGATCTTTAAAAAGATTATTAATATTGTGTTCTGCACATCAGGCGCTTCTCAGTTTACACTGGTTTATTTTTCTTGCAGACTGGTTAATATCAAGTCTAACAAGAAATTATTTTTGGTTTAGAAACGATCTTACTATATTCCACGTGTGAAGTATGGCTGTTTTTTGTGACTGAGTATATACACTTTCTTCCAAGGTAAGTTGAGTGAGGTGACTTGACACCCGTCACATGTATAATAAATGGATTGATATGAGCTTGTTTCTGTTTCCATATTCTTTCAACTTCTGTTGCTAATTGTTGATATTGTTGCTATGTTTCGGTCAGATGGTATTGCCACATCGATGACCCTTCTTATTTTATCAAGAAGTATTATATCTGCCTTATGAATTACTGTTTTATCAGTCTGTATAGGTCCCAGCATAATTTATAATTTTTGTTTTCTATTATAGTTGGTGAATATTGGCAGTACGCTTGAGTACTGCCAATTCCGCAGTACTATTACCTGCTGAATATTTTTTCCACTGCATGATGTCTATTGGTATATTACACACTTGCTATTAGTTTACACCCGGATGTTAGATGTTCTATTGTTTCAGGAAATTGGTGGCATTTTCTGCACCTATTAATCTTAATTGAAGTATCCTTTAAAACATATTTTTATAGTTATTTGGCGCTATACAACTTGATCTTGTATTTTAAGTATAAATCCCTCTGTTTCTGGGTATAATTGGCCTGTTTATAAAAACCTATCTTTGTTCATATGTTCTTGCTTTACACTATTATAATATCTGTCGTGTAATGCTTTAGACGACTATACATTTTGTTTTTGTACAAGGGAATTATTTTATAAGCATTTTGTTCTTTACCTAGATAGGTTTAAGAATATGAAACCGCTATCAATTTTTATTATTGACCTATGTAATGTTAAATGGTTTTTGAAATAAGTTTTTAATGAATTTATCTATTTAGTTTAAAGTATATTAATAATTAACTGTTGTACGTGAATCATTCCTCTTCCCCCTTCTTTTCTGCTTATATTTATTCTCTCTTTACATGAATTTACATGTACCTCAGGGACCTATTCTGAGGCCTATGCTATTTGTAATGTATATAAACGACATTATTCGTGGTCTCATCTGCCATTATCCTTTGTATGCGGACGATTTAAAGATATCCAATTGCATTGAAACTTCAGAAGATTGCGCAAAGTTACAACTTTGTTTAGATAATGTTCAGAACTGGTATACTGTTAACAATCTTACTTAGAATCCCTGTACTGTTGTATGAACTGAACTGAATGTGCTGTTATGATATTTATAAAAAAGCGTTTCCCTATTGATGGATGGAGTGATCCTGGCAAGCCCCGAAATCATTAAAGACTTGGGTATGTTTTTTGATAGTAAATTAAGTTTTAGAGTTCATATTCAAAAAATTGTTCTGGCAGCATATAAGAGCCTGGGTTTTTCAATTAGAATGACACGTGGATTCTCTGATGCTGGTGTCTACATGCTACTTTATAATGCTTTGGTTAGATTGAAACTGGAATTTGCTAGTGTTATATGGAATTCTGGATATAATGTTTATGTGGACAATATTGAGAATGTTCAGAAACGATTTTTAAAACTAGTGTCATTTCGAGTACATGGTACTTACCCGCCTATAAATGTCCTTTAAAATACATTACTGGAACGATTCAAGCCTCAGAGGATATACTTATTCCTCTGAGATTCAAGCTATCAAGTCTAAAGGAACGTAGAGAGATACACTGTGTAATTTTCCTTTACAAGATTCTTTGTAATTTATATGACTGTCCTTTCTTGTTATCGATAATTCAGATACACGTTCTTGCAGTATCAACTCGCAATATTTGTGTATTTTATTTATCTAGAACCCACTATTAATATTCTCAAATTTTCTCCAGTTTTTCAAATGTGTTCATTATGCAACAGCCTGCAGGATAGACTTGATATATTTAATGCCACTTTGAGTTGTATCAAAGTACTCTACGGTACTTGAAATTAGTTATTTTTCTTCTTCTCCTTTCTTTTTTATATAAACTAAGATTGTTTAATTTTTATAATTTTTATATTCTTAGTTGTTAGTTGCTATGTAATACTTTTTTGATAGTTTTTATTCTGTATTTTTCCTCGTCCTATAATTGGTTTGCCTGTTGGGTGATGTACGAAATAAAATAAAATAAAATAAAATAAAATAAAATAAAATAAATAAATAAAGTTTGAGTGTACCTAGCATTCTATTGTGTGATAATTGTTTTCTTGTTAGTATATTTATTATTATTGTTATCATTATTATCATTATCATTATTATTATTATTATTATTATTATTACCATTATTATCACGCAGTGGTTAAACATGATTTTAAAAATGATAATACTTTATTGCTTATTTATTTTTTAACTTCTTTCATCCAATAGTTAGGTATGAAAAACATTAAAAAACACATTCATAAGAAAATCTAATCATACTGATGTTTCTGGTACTTAAATATGCTATTGTATTATGTTTTTATAACTGTGTGTCTGATGTGATTTTTGTATATGAAAAGCTATTTCACAAATGTGAGGTTATTCGCATTTTTATAAATAACGTAGGTAGGTATTGTTAGTATTATTTATATAACAGAAAACTTTTAGTTTATTAGGTAATAGCTTATGCTCTACTTGTAATTTTGCAAGCGTGTAAATATGAACAATAAGTACAAAAATTTATTCTAATTTAAAACCATTCAACTATAAATATATTTGTAGAAAAGTGGGTAACTTCCTGTCCTATAATTTCAATGTTACAAACAATGAATTAATGTAAAGAATACAACTTATATCAGCGAAATCTAAACATTTCCTCCTTCCCCTGCGAAAGACAAGAATCTAAAATAATAGAAATAAACCGGAAAGACTCATTACGCCACCCCTGTACTAGAAAAAGTTGCTAAAATACATTAGAGTAGGAAACAAAACACTGGCGCCGACCGGTGTAACTTACATTTATTTCTCCAGGGGCTACTCCAAAATAGGAAGCCGTGGACCCTTCCGGTATCCCTAGCGACAGCCTGTCACTTGTTTCTCAGATCGCAATCTCTCATGGCTACCGAGATGTCAAGTTTTCAGTCGTCGGTGAACAGACTGGCACCTCACCTCAGCATTTCTCAGGCATTATAAAATGGCACCAAATGTTTTAGTGATTGACGAATTCTGAGACGTTTTATAGATATGTCTGTCTGCATGCCTATAAAAGTATTTATCAACAGCGCTTTCGTTTTAAGATGAAGCCGGTGATTGAGGCGAGCTATATGGGGTTTAGTGCTCGATAAAAATAATCGCGGTTGGTTTTTGGGTACAAAAGGATACGACGAGAGATTTTATAAGTTTACATTAATTTTAGTATGGGAAATCGTAAAGTTTTATGGGGTCGTTATTAGTTTGAGTTAATTAGATTAGTGCCACTTACGAATGAGTGGCACTTAACAGTTGACAATTTTCAAATGCGTAAATAGGCTGTATATACAGGGTGGGTAGGTTTCTCTTAGAATTGATTATCCGAGTTCTATTAATGATTATCGATGATTGACTAGGAAAATATTTAATTAAATTGTCTAGTTGTATATTAAGGCCTGTTTCCAGGGATGTATTGGAAACCATCCTGGCGTGCGTGCTTAGAATGGGAAGAATCCATCGGTTCCCTGGCTCCCATACTCAGGGTCGCCCGCTGGTGGTTATCAGTAGTTACTCCCTTATTATTATTATTTTTTTTTGTCGAAATCCAGTCAACCGGTTCCTTGGCTCCGATTCTCAGGGTCGGCCGCTGGTGGTTAACAGTAGTTACTCCCCACGTCCGTGGGGTGAGTAACTACACTCGTCGGATAAAATAATAGGCAGTGACGTATTACCGCGTGACGTAATAAATTGTGGTGGGGACTGCAATTCCATAGGCGTACGCAAAAATCATCGGAAAGGTGCTAATAATGTCAAATAAATATAAAAAATATTAGAACATGACCGTTGTTATAGAAATTGTGAATTGTTTTTTAAACTCACCTTACAGATTAGTTGTACATCGAACGAAATTGATGAATATTGCCACAGATATTAAAAGAACGCTTTTAAGTGTTGATGGCCCACCACCAACCTACAGCCGCCACCGAAAACGCGATTAATCACATTCCGGAGCAAGTTTACTATTTAACATTTCACTTCACTTCACTTCATTTCACTACGCTACACAACACACCACAACACATGTCAACACATCCTTAATTTAACCATGTCTCATCCATATAATATATTTTTCTATTTAAAGCCGAAATTCTCTTATTTTCTCCAAATATCCTCGTCTCCATGTCACAATCTCATTTTTCTCTATAAGCATACTCTTCCGATTCTGTTTGCAATATTTGAAATTCATTTCATGCATTGTCCTTATAAGCAATTTATACGAGAGTTTGGGCAAACCGCTGTCTTCTGCTAGGGCAGCCTGAACTTTACTTACTGTTGGGATTTCATTTTTGAAAAAGAAACCATGAATTTTTCGCCGAATAGCATATTTCACATTTTCATTCACAGTATTTTTTTTTCTTCCCCGTGTTTCCATTTTCTTCTTCTTTGCGTCTGTGTCTCCATATTTTATTGCACGAAATACACTACGAATGGAGACTTTTGTTAATTCACTACACAGTTCCGCCGCATCCACTACACTTAAATTTTTATCACGCGCTTTTAATCCCTCATAGAATTTTTTTATCATACAAATTTCCTCGCTTGTCAGATGAGATCGTTTACGCGTTTCTAATCCACTACTCCCCGCGATCGCTTCCATAATAAAATCCTTTTCTTCGAACACTAAATAAACAAAGTAACAAATCACCAAGTTCACCAATTAATATATGCAGTCCAGACACAAATTACAGCATTTCCCGCGTACTACGCTTATGTCAGGCTGCGATCACCTACTTGGATGTGTGTGAATTGTGCATGTCCGATCTTCTAGACACTCTTGACTTTTGTTGCATAGGTTGCATATCTCGCTCTTCGTTTTTTAACCCGTTAAAAAAAGACGGAACTATATCTGACGTTAAGAATTGTGGTGGCATCGAATAGAGAAGCATGGAACCACCATGGAACAGACAATTTATAGTTCTGTTCAATAGTAATGCGTAAGCGGCATCACTTATCTATGTGCAAACGTTTGTGCCGCTGTATTAAGTATTTACACTTCGTCCCTATTCTGTATCGAATTAAACCATGAGTCACTGCCTATTATTTTAGCCGACAAGTATACTGAGCCAGGGAATCGTGTGCCCTGAGTAGACGTAATGAGCCCAGAATAACCGTCTTCTGCATTCTTCCGGCTAGAAGATCTGCCGAATTTCGGCATGCCGGTATGATATGATCTCCAGTTCTGAAAGCAGTGTATCTCTTGTTCCTCCGAGGGCTCCTATTATCAGTACCATAGCTTCACAGTGTGTTCATGATGGAGTCTACGGAGTTTGAGGAGAAGGTCTCGATATTTCGTCCGTTTCTCCTCCACTTTCAATACAATTATTCTGGTCTCGGCAGGAGCCGAGAACTCGATGACAAACGTTGTCGAGCTGGTGGTCGAGGAGGACTACGTCAGGCTTATAATAATAATAATAATAATAATTATTATTATTATTATTAGATATTATTATTATTATTTTTATTATTATAAGGTTTATATTCAAATTGAACGAGAATCTTTTAAAACTGTAAATTAACAATTAACAAAGCCTTTGCTGTAGGTGTGTTCAAATAAACAAAATGAACAGTTTCAATACTTACCAGAATCAAACATTCACAATATTTAAAAAATAATAATTATTGTACACCCTCAAAAGAAATAGTAGGTACCCATAATTTTGTAAACACGTGATATAGAAGCGGGGATAAATCTCGTATATCTACTACCAAAAACTCGATTATCATTTGGTCACACTCATAATGACTCGACGGTTGACAAATTTTTTTCGGAAACACCGATATAATTGAGTTTATTGTGCCGGGAGATTTCTCATTAAACGCCTGAACATATTTAATTGAATTTGGGATGGCTCATGAGTTTTCTAAGAGGTGCCTTAACCCTTCAGATCGTCTGCTCAGACAAATGCTTTTGTCAGTGCCGGATGTAGTACAAAAAGACCGTTTTTTATGTAGATTTCAATTAAAAGGATCTTCTTTTTCTCCACATCCCCAGTCATTGTGGGTAAGTGGCCCAGACACATGTTTACATGCCTATAATGGGGAGTAGTGAGTGAGATAGAATAGATAATGCCTCAAGATATTATTCGAAATAAATTTTGAAGGACTTATTTATTTCAAAAGTAAAATAATTGGTTATTTGAATTTGAAGTAAGCTCATATTCAAAATAGATATATATCGTGTTTTATTTATATTATCAAATAAAATATTGTAAGAAATATAAAGAAATAATATCGAATTATTTAGATGCAAAGTAGATATTAAATTCGAAACTATACAGGGTGTTATATAAGGACGTGGCCAAACTTCAAGAGGTAATTCTTTGAATGATTCTAAGACGAAAAGTTTAAATAATCAAGACACAGAGTGTGAACCTTTTTTTTTTAAAATCGTTTTTTCAAAAAATCTTTATAATCCTTTAGCCGATTTTGTTGAAAGTTGGCAGTGTTTTTTTATCGTAGAAAGGGGCTAATTTTGCCCTAAATTAAAATTATTAAGTCTACTGGAGTCCCGGGGGTACCTTAACCAATATTTTTGACAAATAAAATGTGCGCCACTGACTTCTTAAAACTTTTTTCCATATCAACGGGTTTTTCCATATGAAAAAAAAATAACAGGTACACCCCCGTTGTTGATAGTTGGTAGTTTTAATTTTTTAATATGTTGTCCCAGGGACATATAATAAGGTTTTTATTTTTTTCTCGAAAACGAAGCAAGATACGAAAAAAATTCAAGAGACAAAAAAGTTATATTTTTAGTTGCTGAATGCGAAAA
This sequence comes from Pogonocherus hispidulus, assembly GCA_963924545.1. Lineage (NCBI taxonomy): Eukaryota > Metazoa > Arthropoda > Insecta > Coleoptera > Cerambycidae > Pogonocherus > Pogonocherus hispidulus. The sequence continues at coordinate 10,599,274 of OZ004698.1, forward strand.
AAACGAATGCGAGAATGGAATGGAAAATTTTAAAATAGTCAGTGGTATCCAGGTTACCACCTGAATGCCACTAGAGCCAACAATTTTAATCTTTTTACGTTAAAATAAACTCCTTACTACTACCAACCAACAAACCAACGTACCAAGTTTCATCCAAATCGGCGAAAGAGTTGTCAAGTTATTAATAAAAAAAAAAGATTTTTATAAAAACCTTGACACACTGTATCTCGAAAACGAGGCAATTTAGAACACACGTTTATTTGGACGTTTAGTCATAAAATTGGACAAGGAATTAGCTCCTATAGTATGGACATGACATTAAGGACCACCTTGTATATTACAATAAAAGGCCTGAAAAGATAGTTGTAGTATAAAATCACACAAAAACAATAACCAAATGAACAACTATAATGACACACTGAAATTTCAACTCTAATCTCACGTGAGTTCATCTTATCTCATTTCAGCTTTGAGACAGAAGTTGACTAGATGAGATGAGATAAAAATGATACAAGATTAAGTAAAAGCGACGCAAAATTTGTACTTTTCCTGTGTCATATTCAAAAACAATTTCATCGACAAATACAGTGTTATTCAGAACTTATCCATAATAAAATTTGGGGATGTTCAACATACATGTAGAAATGTGGTAGTGCAAAAAAAATTTTTTTTGGCGGCTTCTGAAAACTATTTAAAAATTTTTCATTGCACGCCGCTGGATACTGGTCCACTGTAATGGAGTGACCTTGGGACTGACAATGCAAACTGGCTAGCACGAAAAAAACTTCGGAATATCTGAGAGTATACCGACACCCGGCGCAAAAAAGATTTGCAGCGTTTTTACTTTAAAATAAACTTAAAGATAGATAGATGTGACCAAAGTGACATGTCTTTAAAATGAATAAAATTTTGTTACATTAATTTTGAAGAATTGCGCTACTTGATTACTAGGTATTAGAAACATGAAATTTATAAAAAATTTGCACATACCTTGTTACAAAAGCTGTTCGAAATAATATTCCTCGACTTGTACAACTTTTGGGCACGCCTTATCCAATTTTGCTGCACTAAACCGAATGTTCCTCCTGGTTGCTGATCTTGTAAATGCAAATTATTAAGTAAATTGGGGATTTTCAGCATTTTGCTGCAACAACCACTCACAAAATCTAACTCATAATTGATAATCCACTGGTAACAGTCCATTAACTCAGCATTACTGGATTTTAGCCATTTTAAAAATTTTACAGTTTAACACTCCTCCGATAAATAAAACACCCGCACTGAGACAGCGACACAGATAGACTGATGACTGCATAGACAATAGAGATATTCGCTCGATCTTAACCAGGCGTTGCAGGTACAAAAACGTGTTTACTTTTTTTTTACCACATTCTTAGGAATATGGTATATCAGATGTTGAAGTACAGTTGCCCATCTACGTAGTCCATTATAATGGTATAACTTTAAACATTGTTTCGGGAAATACTAAGACTTTTATTATAAATTTTTTTGGTGTTTTCTTATTTAAGGATGCACATATCCTCAAAGTTTTAAAGATAAGTTCTGAATAACCCTGTATAATACGAACAGTTATTGACAATACTTATTTCTTTATTTCAAATTTAAAATTTTTCGAAACGCAAAACTAACCGATGATGCCTTTTGTTACAAATGCAATTTAAAATGCCGGCCACGTGGTTCTATATTTAGTTTAAAAGGTATTTGACGATGATTGAAAGATTTATTTGTTCAATAAGAGGTTTTTAAAAATAACCGTTCAGTAGTTCACTGATACTTTAATCCTGCTTAGTTCATACATACATTAGTTGTTACTCTGCAAGTTCTTTTATGGTACAAAAGTACCAGATACAAAAGACTTCAACGCGTGGCAGCACTTACAGTGCTTTAATTTAACCCGAAACGCCATTCTCCGTATCAAAGATTACCCATCACAATAGCGAATAAGAATAACACTAGATAAAAAGATAGCAGAGCGCAAAATGGACCCATAAGTGTTCACACAGTCGCGACGCCAGAATGTTCCGCTTGAATGGACTTCTATGACACCGGCAAGGACGAAATTGCCCATCTGCGTGGGGCGGCCTTTAGTCACACGGGTAAACCGCGTGGAAGTGTGCTCTGATCGACGGAGAGTAACCGCGAAGACTACTATAGCTCGTTTCGAGGTACTCTGGACTTGAGATATGTTATTCCGTTCGAAGTACAGATGGTGGATTCTTTTCAAGTCGAATTAGAGCATGAGATGAATTTGGTTTAGTGGAGTAGTATTTGTTACTACTTCAAATTACAAGTACTATTTGGTACAAAACAAATCTTCATGATAGCATATTTTTTTAATATTTTTAATATTTTTAATATTATTTATAGGGGTTTGTAAATATGTACATATATTTTTAAATAAATAACATTAAATAATTTAAATAACATTATAATAATTAAAAGTAAGTAAATTATACTTAGTTAAATATAAAAATCTAGTTATTACACATTTGTTCTTCTTGTTACATGTGATCACCTAGGAATACAAACGAAATAAACTCATGGAAATCTATTTTTGTATATTTGTATCTACTTTTAATACTGTTGTTATCATGAAAATATCATATATTTTAAAGTTAAAATTACTTTTAAGAGTTAAATTTTCAATAAAGGTGTACAGTAATTCTATACAAAGGGTAGGTTTGCAGTAACTCTTAATAATAATTTTTACTTCTGCGGTTATGCTGTTACGACGTAGTAACTATTAATTCTTATGCTGTTACGGCTTAGCGCAAGTATTGATCGAGTTGGGTTCGACCAAGGACCAAAGCCCTTCAATTAAGAGCCTGGCTTGTCGCAGCTCAGTCCCGTTCGATCATTCTTTCTCTGAACTCTTGCTGATTCAGTTTTCCATAGACCTTGTTACATAACTACATGGAAGCCCGAGCACTGGTTCGGACCCTATAAACTGAATACTTGAGCCCATTTTAGCTAGTGCATCGGCCTCCTCATTTCCAGTTATCTTGTGATGATCCGGTACCCAAGTCAAGTTTACTTGATTGTTCTGTTCCAATTGGGCCAGACCATTAACACACTATAGGACTGCCCTGTGATCCTGTATCCTGTGATCTGGTGATTTTGTAGGAGATCAAGGCACGTAAAGCCGCCTCACTGTCTGTGCATATCTGGATATGCTGATTAGAATATCTACTTTTGAGATTTCCCTGAAGACATGCAGAGATAGTAAACCTTTCCGCCTGAAAGACCCTTGCATACTTTCCCAAAAAGAAGGATATTCTCGTCCTTGGGCGCAGGCTTTGGAGTCCCGTCCCTGAACCCTGTTCTGTTTTGGACCCATTCATAAACCAGACGAGCCCATTTGAGACATTACTTACCATGGATTAAAATAAACGCACCCAAACAATGAAAGACTTGTTAATAATGGATTAATAATCGCTAAATTTATCATAGTTTGTCATAATTATAATAGAAAGATATTATGATAGAATAACTTTTATACTTGAGATTAGGACTACATTCATTTGAAGTATCATCGATCATGTACTGTAGTACATGTAATTTCTTTTTTGTAATCTCTTCAGTTCTGAATATCTTACTATAAGCTTATTAAGCATTAAGCATTCTTATTCTTATCATTAAGCATAGGAATAGAATTTCTAGTCCTTTCTCAACTATAGTATAAACCTGCATTACGTGAAAACAGGAACTATATTTGCATTCATATGTTTTTTACCTATTTCAGTAAAACTCCTAAAAAGTTGAGGATTTTTTTCTATATCAAATTTAAATTTAAAGCGAAATCATTCATTGGCATATATATCAATCATTCAGTTTAATCAAAACGTGTCAACAAATAATATTATTAGGCCATTATTCACCTAATTCTTTTAGTCAGTTTTTGAGTAAATAAGGCTGAGAAAAGCTTTATAAGTTGCTATATCAGTTCACAGTATATCTAAAGGAACTATAACTATACCGAAATTATTATGACGAGGGGAGTGATGTTCAATGAAGAATAAATGGCCGTTTATCTTTCATAAATTGCTTGTTAATAATCGACACCATTCACTGAGTGTCATTGTGCATATGGTTGGGACAGATTTATTTTTTACGCAATATACACTGATATGAATAAAATTTATAGTGTTCCCGGTGTGAGAATTTTCATTATATTAACTAGGGCTATGGCAGAACAAAGAGATGAGAAAATATGTCACGTGTCTAAGTTGAAACATGTTGGCTTGTTATTACTACTGTCCAGAGTGTAGTTGATGTTGATAATAGTTGGTTGTTTGACATATATCATATATTTTGATACCAAAACTTTCAGAATATAGTTAGTAACTAAAAGAAGCATGCAAGAAGAAGAAGGATGTGTTGTAGGATGATGACCTAGAAAAAAATTTGCTTAAAACTGAGAAAAAAATGTATTTAAGAGGAAATTACTGAAACTAAATTATATCTATACCTAGTAGTGGTGAGAAACACACAGTGGTGCCCTCTAGAATAAATAAATATATATCTATACTTTTTCATAAAACTTTAGATGCAAAGAACATAGCTATAAACTTCATCAGTGAAGCTTTAATGCTTAATTCTTATGTAAAATATATTAAAACAAACCAAAAGATGTTGGGAATGCTGCCTGTCACTACCCATTATCGACAAACTTAATTTAAAAATCAAATCCATCATAGTAACCATTAGAGTGTATGTGTTACCAGACCCTAGGAGGCAAACTCATTAACTCATATCGTACTGATAAATCAAAATAAAACCCACCAGCACCACTTCATTATAAAATGCAAACTATGTTGTTGAGGATTATCCACTTCCAGTGAAATCGTCGATTGTGATCGCCGTTTTAAGAGATGAAGCAATATTGACACATTAGAAATATACAGGGTGACACATTCATTCAAAAATTAGTATATCCTAAAACAAATTTAAGAGGGGGCCATTTTGAAACAACTACACCCAAATAAATTTTTATTTGACTTATTAAACGTCAACTAAGCAAAGTTGGACCTAAAGTGATTGATACTAAAAAATGATACTCTATAAAACTACTAGAACTGAGAGTTTAAAGCTAGTTTTAACTTATGTCGAAAAGGGTCAGTTAATACACTAGAAGAAAAGTTGTTGTAAGGTGTCATCTCTTATGAATTCAGACCATTCAAAAACCGTTCAGACTTCAGTTCAAGTAACTTTTCATTTCTTTTACCTACATAGTTACCCTTCTTCTTTTTCTGTTGCTGTTCCAATTAAGGTAGCTACTCTATTTGAAAATGAGAAGCTATTTCACTCAGATCACAGTTCTATTATGTGTTCTGAATATACCTACTTAAGCTTATCTATGTGTCTATTCTGTTTATCTGCCTATGATCTGTTTTTTACTTATGATTCTATAAGTTTTGAGATCTAAGGAAGTACCTACCTCTAAGTGGTTCAGATGGTTTACTTTCTGTGTTACTAAGATTTCATAACCGCAATGTTTTTTATCATTTTCGAATCATTGCTCTTGACTTATAGATCTTATTAAGTTATTTTGTCTCTCAACATCTTGAAAGGGGATGGAACCTTTGGTGTGAAGATAACACTGACATAGTTTTTCAAAACACTATATTGCACTCGACGCGCGTTTCGCCAACCAAGTTTGTAACGGTCTCGTTTTTAGTAATTACTAAAATACCTTTCTTAGTTGATTTAAACTACTATGTCTTATCTCATTCTGTGTTTTTTACCTTATTGTTACACATCAATCCTGTATTTAAAGTATTCTATGTATTCGGTGTATATTAAGTGCTTATAATCCCGACTTCACTTTCTGTAGTTGTGCATTAGGTCTATCCATATACAGGGCGCCCTATTTCTTGACCCGTTGCATGGGTAACTTTTTTATTAGTAGAGATACAAAAACGCTTAAATGAGCAAATTAGTGCAGTTTCGTATTAGTAATTCTACGGTAAGGCGAAAAATTATATACGGGGGAAGGTTGAAAAGTTATTGACAAAAACCGAAAAATCCAACTTTTCTATTATCCCTCGTAGCTCGTTCATTTGAAGAGTTAGAGAAAAATGCTTCACATGTTTTTTGCAGTATTTTTCATGTAAAATGACATGCACTTACTACTTTTTATAATATCTCTTAAAATGGTTGAGAATCACAATAAAATATATTTTTTTTAAATGTAATGGATAGGTGGCTGTGACATTAACCGAAAGTCCCCTTTTTTCTCTTTCAGATGATATAACATAGTCCATATTTTATCCTTACAAAAGTAATAATAATCGTTGTTTTTAAAGAAAGTTTATTGTCACATCAAGAATGCTATGGAAATAAAACAAAAAATAAGATTCCTGATATTTTTAAAAACGTCTAGTTGGCATTTAATTATTGACAGATCATAAGTGACATTTTTAGTTTTTGTTAAGTAGTTTATTGTTTATTATTAATACTGCATACAAAATAATAGTGTTGCAAATATGTACACCAACGAAGAGAAAAATGATATGCTATTTTGTTATTATAACCAAAATCGAGTTGCACAAGCTGCAGCGAATCTTTATTTTGAAACTTACATGGAACAAAGACAACCCCATCATAGAATATTTAGACAGCTGGAAAATAATATACGATTATACGGTTCTTTTTCAAAGCCTAAGGATGAAAGAAACTTCAATGAAGACACTGAAATAAATGTTTTGGCTTATGTAAATTTTAAACCTGATTCTTCAACTGCAGAAATTGCATATCACTGCAACACTTCCAAGGAAACTGTAAGAGCTATTTTAAAAGGTAACAATTTAAAGCCTTATCATTATTCCATATGCAATACTTTATATCCAGCTGATAATCAAAGAAGGATGACATTTTGTCGATGGTACATTTCAAAATGCGAAGAGGATCTAGACTTCTGGAAAAAGATTTTATTCAGCGATGAAAGTAGATTTACCAACAATGGTATTTTTAACCGCCATAATAACATAATGTGGTGCCGAGAAAATCCACATCTTGTTTCTGAAAGAAGAAATCAACGTCAATTTGGGATAAATATGTGGTGTGGAATTTTTTGTGGCAAAATTATTGGCCCATATTTTTACGAAGATAATTTGAATGCGAATAATTACCTTCATTTTCTAAGGAATACTCTAACAGAGGAATATTTAAATGAATTATCACTTCATATTTTTAGAAATCTTAAATACTTCCAACACGATGGAGCACCTGCGCATAATTCCCGCGAGGTAAAACAATATTTACATGAACAGTTTGATAATGTTATAGGAAATAGAATGGATATTGACTGGCCAGCGCGAACACCTGATTTGACCCCCTTAGATTTATTTCTTTGGGGGTTATTGAAAGATAAAGTTTATGTGACAGCTCCTCTAGATATAGAGGATCTAAAAGTCAGGATTCAAGATGCAATTAGAAGCATACATGGACATACAATAAATAATGTTTTAAGAAGTATCCAGAAACGTTGCTTACTATGTATCCAACAGGATGGTGGTCATTTCGAACATTTACTTCAATATAATTAATTAATTAATAATTTCTGTTCTCAAAACATTCTTTTGTTCCATAATCCATAGCATTCTTGATGTGACAATAAACTTTCTTTAAAAACAACGATTATTATTACTTTTGTAAGGATAAAATATGGACTATGTTATATCATCTGAAAGAGAAAAAGGAGGACTTTTGGTTAATGTCACAGCCACCTATCCATTACATTTAAAAAAAATATATTTTACTGTGATTCTCAACCATTTTAAGAGATATATAAAAAGTAGCAAGTGCATGTCATTTTACATGAAAAATACTGCAAAAAACATGTGAAGCATTTTTCTCTAACTCTTCAAATGAACGAGCTACGAGGGATAATAGAAAAGTTGGATTTTTCGTTTTTTGTCAATAACTTTTCAACCTTCCCCCGTATATAATTTTTCGCCTTACCGAAGAATTACTAATACGAAACTGCACTAATTTGCTCATTTAAGCGTTTTTGTATCTCTACTAATAAAAAAGTTACCCATGCAACGGGTCAAGAAATAGGGCGCCCTGTATAGTCCTAGGTTACATAAACTAAAGTTCAGAACAATATAGTGACGCCACCTCGTGTTAAGAACGGGAGCGCATGGAGGACGTAAGAGAACGAGAGGGGAGCGAAAAAAGATGGCGAAGATTGGCATTGGCGAGCAGGTTGAGTGAATTAAGCAGCTCCCAAAGTTTTAAGAAAAAAGCTTGAAAAAGCAAATATAAAAGATGAATTAATCTTAGTAAACGAATCCTACTATTCCCTAGTGTGATGTGTGATTACGAGAAAATAATCATTTCAGTACGTTGATTTGTTAATTAGCAGCAGAATGTATGAACAACGTTAACCTCGAAACGAACTGTTCTTATATGAGTACTTTATTACTTATTTTGGAAGTGCATCTTAAACCACGTTACGTATACTGTGCCTAATTAGACTAACTTAGCCTATGCATAGGCGTGTGTGCGACTGAATTTAAGGGCCCTTACTGTTACCTCGCGGACTTAAATATCTAAAAACTGCATTTTTTGGTAGATCTTTAGTACAGCCAAACTACATTTTGTTGTCAAGCTTTATTGCTGTAAAACTTTCGCTCATTTTTGTACCTTTGAGTGTGTATGTTCTAATATTTAGATTTAGGTGTGTCTTTTATGTATGTACTGTTCATAAATGTATAGTTGAGAGAATTACATTAAAAATTAACTTTGTTCTTGTTAAGTGTTTTTTTGCAATTGTCTTCACTTAGATAGGAACTACACCTTTACCACAGTATAATGCTTTTCTTTAGCATTATACTGTGCCTTTACTCTGTACCATCAAAAAAGATCAATTGATAGCGCCCAAGTTTGGCAAATAATAAAATAACCCTACTGTACTTCATTCTGCTCACCCCTGAAAGAAAATTTCATCGCTGTAGTAAGTATATTTTGTACCTTTATCTAAAAATAAAAAAACTAACGAAGTTAACGTTATACAATTGGCGCCCAACGTGGCGTCAATTATTATTAGTATATTTTCTATCTTTACCTGAATCTTAAATAACGCAATTAATCGTTATAAGTTGAGGAGAGTTCCATCATCTGGAGATATGTCTTTCCATCTATCATTGATTCTTTCCATCTATCATTGATTCAATTTCTAGTCGTTGAGCCCACTGGGGAGTTTTTCGGCCAAGCAAGTCTTGAGAACTTCACTGACTCATCTAAGGGACCAGTCTGAGAGTTTTTAGTTTTTAGTTTGGGCTGTTATTAATCTACCCATCATGAAAGCACCATACTACCCATTTTGCTGCATATCTTAAGAACGCTGTAAGTTGGCCACCCTATATACTTAGTTCTTTCAAATGAAGCCGGCTAGTTCGGATACACATAACCCATAACAATGAAACTAGCTGTCCCACGAGGCACTCCAACCAAGCCCTCTCAGATTAGGGCGCCCTAACGAATTTCATCGTCCAGACGGTGTACTGGATAGTCTGTCCGCGTCCGGTTAACTTGATTCTATTGACATTTTGGGGGCACGAGACTAATCACTGGTGAGGGTGTATTAAATTGCACGGGATTAGGCAAAATAACAGGGCCGCGTGCGTTATTTTCTGCCGATTGTGCTACGGGTGGGTAATTTGATTTTTTTGGTTCGACGTGAGGTCGGCGGGGCTAATTGTTATGTATGGATGGGAACGCTGATGACGAAAATTGGTTGAAATGCAATTAGTTGTCGATGATTTAGATGCTATTTTTTACTACAGCTAGACTATTTACTTTGGCGCAGGGGTTTTCTTTTAATATATTTATATTTTCAAAGTTCTGGCACAATAGCCAATAAAAGTAAGACTATATAGATAACGTTATAAATAAATAGTTACAGAGTCTTGGGAATGTTTTTATAACTATGACAAAATAAGGAATTTATAAATATGGTCTTTCAGGCAACAGTTTCACTTGAAGTTTTAAGAGATAGGATTAAAATTAAGAATTTATAACAATTTTCATAAAACTTCATAAGATTTTCCTTCACTTGCAACTAAGTTTCAAGCAAGAGGTTATGATAAGAGACAAAACTTTCTTATATATTTATAATTTTTAACAATATAAAAGCTAAAGGAGGCTGAATTTTACAAAATAAATGTATAGTTTAATATCTCTTACCATACATAAAAGAAGATGTAATTTTGAAGATTAATGCCCATATAAAAAGTGATAATAATAAATAAAAGTTATTACACCTGCATATTACACCTGCATAGTGACCTGAATTCGGGCATGATAGGAAAAAATACTAAAGTTGTGCTGTATTTTTTCGAAAAAATTCATCTCTATAAAGAAGGGCGTTAGACCAAAGTTGGTAAAAACGTCTGGGGGTATGAGCCTGTAGATAAAGCCAAAGTGGTTAAAATCCATAGGCTAACCGTAACCGCGATAAAAGGCGAAGAAATTCTCGGTTCGTGCAGAAACTCGCATTTTTGCTGCATTTTGACGTACCCTGTATATATGTAACTGTCAATTACAAACAAATTTAAGCCTTACACACCATTACAGGCACAGAACATAAAAACTCCCAAGTCTTATTCAATATATGCTGTAATTCTAAAGGCGTGTTGTCTTTTTTCGAAAAACTTCGTATCTCTATAAAGAATGGCGTTAGATCAAAACTGGGAAAACCGTCTTGGGATATGAGCCTGATAAAATGTAAGTATTAAAAGAAAATCCGCAACGGCTGTAAAAGTATTGGGAGCTTGTCAAATTTTTGTAAAAATATAAGGGGGTTAAATAACGCCCTGTACATCATAGGATACAAATTGCTTCGTAATTAATAGTCCTTGTATAAGTTACCAAAGAATATTCCGTCGTCAAAACCATTCTAATTTTATCCCTATCGGTTAATTCTAATCGAAGATATACAGTGTGAAAATGTGACCAAAATTTCAGGTGTCCCTTGAATTTTGCACAGCAGTTTATTTGTCACGTGAAAATAAACACTAGTTTATACAGGGTGCTTTATGATGACCACCCATTAGAATATTTCGGTTGATAAAGTATTTGGATTTAAATAATTTAATTTTATTCTCATAACTGCAACTCATAACTGATAATCGGTGAATGTCTGAAGGTGGACTTTTTCAAGAGATTGTAGTAAAATCCAGTGGCTGTTACAGACTTTCAGTGTTTTATGCTTTTTTTATGTTGGATGTTCAATTAAAGAAATGTAAATTATTGGCTGGTTGTTCGATTTCACCCACCACGTTCTAAAATATTGAAACCAAACACTGACATACTCTGATAATTAATGGCTGATATTTATTTGGCAATAAAGATTAATGTATATTGCATACAGAACAATATTTTGCTATCGATACTTTCACCTTAATAGCACAAGTCACCACTTAACCAAGAAAATTAGAAACTGTCGATAAATATATAAAAATCTCAATTAGTAAGATTAAAATTAATTAAAAACATAATTATGTAGCTTCTTAGATGCTATGTACTTAATTTCACAAATGGGACACATTTTCATGATTAATATTTAACTTGCAAGAGTTCATCGCACTCAACGAAATTTATTATTGCACAAAACAGTTATAAGAGCTAGTCAGTAATTTCTTCTTATCATGAGTGTAACAGTTGTCTTAATGTCAGTGAGTAAAATTAATAACAACGACATTAAAAGTTAAAGAAATTTTACTACTGTACTAGTTACTATTTTACTAAGTAATAATTTGAAACAAATGAATTATGCTTGTTTTATCATTGAACCTCTAACCACTGTAAGAATTTTGTGATACTAAGTATGTACTAACACCCGGATTCATGAAAGGGACGTAAGGCTTTAGTCGGACTAATCAACTTTGTACCGCTGACTACACCTTTTATTTTAACACGTGCAACAAGGGCGCAAATTTTTTGCGTAACCTTCGCTAGTCGGACTAACGTTAGGCCTCGTTGATGAATCCGTACGTAAATGTATAGGAATATAAAAGGCGGTACCTATATATATTTTTTATAATTTTAAATAATTTGAAAATTTGTAATAAGCATGAGTTTGTAAATACAGTGTGTTTCAAATCGAATGAAACAACATTGGTATCTTGGAAATCCTTAGAGATAGAGACGTTAAATTATAGGTTAAATAGGTATCGAATGCCGTAAACAGTTTTTTAAGAAACGTTTCGTGTCTTTAGAACGTCATCAACTTAATTAAATACGGTCCCATTAATATTTTTACGTCGATAGGATCAGCTCGAAGATCCAGTGTGTATAAATGATTATTTCAAAGTTTGACTTTCTATTTTTGTCGTGTTTTTAGAACATTGTCACGTGCAATATTACGGAAATCTGCAGAAACACCTCCTGATGATTTAACGATGAACTGCAGCTGTATAAAATCTTATTAAAACCAGAAATATAAATGATGAATGGCAAGGGACCTATTATGGGTTTCTGTGGAGTCCCAGAATTTGCTGGTAAGGAGTTCAACATCATATACATTTTTGATAAATACCTATTGGATAAATACAGGGTTTTTCAATAAGAGCATTTTCAATTCTGAATAAAACAAGGATTATGATAGATGTCAAGTGTGGATGTTTCATTAAGAGAGGTGCACTTTTCATTCTGAATAAAACAAGGACTAGGATAGATGTCAAGCTTCTATTTTGATTGTAAGTATATTATATGCCAGTATCTGTGGAACACAAGATCTTTCAAATGTCCTTCTCAAATGTCCTGGATGCGTCTGCATGACGATTCGTTGCATCCAATTTTTCATGACTTTTAGGTACAAATCGGCCTGAATATCAGCAATTACGAATACAATGTTCATTCTTAGCATCTAATGTTGCTGGTTTGCTATTGTAAACGAGCGAATTAACATAGCGCCACAATAAATATTCTAGGGGGGTTAAATCGCACGACTGAGGTGTCCATTTTTTTTGTCTTCATAAAGCGATCTTTGCATTGGCAGTGTGTCAAGTGGCGCCATCTTGCAGGAACCACTTACCTGCCAAGTTGATAGCATCCAATTTGGACCATAAAAAATTAATTAACATCGAGGAAAACGAATTCCATTCAGCGTAACTGAATTTCCAGCATTGACGAAAAATAAGAAAAGCCCTATGAAGCCTTCAGCATGAAATGTGCACCAAACAGTCAACTTAAGAGGATGTAAAGACTTTTGATGAATTTCTTGTCGATGATTCTTAGATTCTTCTTCTTCTTCTCTGCTTATTAACAAAATCAGCCAGCAATAGACCTCATCGTTGAAGATTAATTTTTTCTGAAAATCTGGATCAATGTCAAGTTGTTGCAATACCCGATCATTGATACTCCGGTGCAAAAGATGATCACTTGGTCTAAGTTCTTGTATTAAACCAATCTTGTAGCAACGCAGACCAAGATCTTTTCACAAAATTCGCCACAAAGTAGATTTCGAGAGACTCAATTGTTGAGCACGACGAAGAATTGATACATTTTTGTCTGTCCTAACGTTCTCTCGTATAGCAGCAATATTTTCTTTATTTCATGCATTTCCTCGTCTAACTGTCGTAAGAAGATTACAGACAATTATTGATGGTGACTCGAATTTCTGTACCAATTGTTCAATAGTTCAACGAGTTGGCCGATTATAGCGACCGATAATTGCTGTTAGCGCACGCAAAGTTTCCGCGACTGAATAACGCTTTCCATAATAAATATGAATAATCTGCAATCGTTGTGGAAGCGTGTACTGCTTCATAATTAAATGGTAGACTTTGACAAACACAAATGTCAGTGGAATCAAAACAAAACACTACCCATACATCAACAATCTTGATTTCAAAATGCGTCGCTCTTAATGAAAAACCCTTTACAAGTCTGAAATAATATAATATACCGGGATATCAAAAATTATCTTGGTCAAGGGTGGTTGTGGAATGTAAAACGTGTGTCTTACTTTAAATTTTTGAATATGTTTTGTTGCGTCAGAATCTGTCAAGTCACTGTGCTGAAATTTTCTAATCCAGTTTTTGAATCATGCCTCTTACCACACAGCACAAAATTTTCATGATTGAAGCCTATTTTCGAACGGGTGCGCTAGTTAATGGAAATTGGCAATACAGTCAACGTTTGTGTTTGGACAATTTTCGAGAGCACTTCCCAAACGTGGCAATATTACCGGACAATTTTTATGCGTGCATTACAAATTGTGTTGAAGTGTTTCGCGAAACTGGTTGTGTGACTCATAAAAAAGGTGCTGGTAAACCAAGAGTTCGTACAGAAGAAGTTGTCAATGACGTTCGTCAACGTATGGAAGAGGAGCCTGCAAAACCTTTGAAACGTCTTTCTCAGGAAATTGGACTTTCTTATGGAACATGTCATAAGATTTTAAAGAATGACTTGAACATGCATCCATATAAGATGCAAGCACATCAAGCTCTTCTGCCCACAGACCACCCCAGACGCCTTGCTTACTGCCATTGGTTTGTCAATAATTTAATGAATGACGATCTTCTGGAGTTAACTTTTTTTTCTGACGAAGTTTGGTTCCACCTTTCGGGATACATCAATCCTCAAAATATGCGAATGTGGAGCAATGATAACCCTCATCTTTTTACTGAATCGCCTCTACATGCTCAAAAAATTGGTGTTTGGATGGCAGTTTCTCGCAGAAGAATAATTGGGCCAATTTTTTTCGATTTCACCGTCAACGCAGAAAGGTACAGACACAACTTTTTGACTGAATTTGTGCAACAGTTAAACGATGATGAACTTCGGTACGGTTATTTCCAGCATGACGGTGCAACAGCACATACTACACGAGAGAAAATATTGCTTTCCTCCGCGAGTTTTTTGATGACCAGCTGATAAGTTTGCATACAGAAGTTAAGCTTCCTCCGAGATCACCTTGTTTGACAATTATGGACTATTTTATATTTCCTTACTTAAAAAACAAGATTTTCGCAACTCCGGTAAATAATTTGCAAGAACTGCAACAAAGAATTGTTCAGCAATGTGCAACCATAACGCCAGAAATGCTGCAAAACGTTTTTCACAGCATGAAGAGGCGCGTCAACTTGTGCATCGAACAAAACGGGGGACATTTCCAACAATTACTGTAATTTAGTTTTTCTTGTTACTAAAACCGTTATTTTATAATTTGTAGTTCATTATTGTTTTACAACTGAAATAAATAGGTATGAAATTTGTAGGTTATTGATGATGTCAGTGTGACAGTGACATAATTATTTCAAATTTAAAGTAAGACACACGTTTTACATTCCACAACCACCCTTGACCAAGATAATTTTTGATATCCCGGTACATCATTACTGAAATGAATACCTGTTTCAATCCTTTTACTCTAATTAAATAAATAGCTGAAATAAAGAACCCTTTTTAGTTAAAAAAGAAGTAGAAAATCTCGCTACGTTGCGGTTCGAAGCGTGAAGCTCACACGTGTGTCCCTTTCAAATGGGAAACCGTACAGGAAACATCATAAAGGAGCGCTACACGCCCACGTAACGAAAAACCCTCACAATAGAGCCGAACCGTAGGATTTATAGTCGCCCAAATTACATACTGCAACTCCCAACATAAAACAGAATTGGTCTGTTGAACATTCTCGGAAAGTGATCTTTAAAATTTTACGCCGCGTTGTCTGCATTCTGTATTGGCATCTTGTAATACATTAAGCAAACATCATGTTGTAATAAATATCTTGAGTGAACGAGGATGGTGAAGTGTGGGTCCCTGACTTTAATTATTTATAAGTTTTATTCTTGGCATCAGTTACTGACCATCGCGGAATTAGTTTCTTAAATATACCAGCTGATGCAATGCTTATAATAGTAATAATAATAATAGTGTGTTTATTATTCCATCAATTACAATTTCATTAACAAATAATAATTTTAATTACATAGAAAACTATTGAGATAAACCTAAGATATTTGAGCCTAAATAATACTATAGATAGTACAAGTGTTCAATGTGTCATATATAGAAAGTATGTTTTAGAAGGTAAGTATGTATGGTAATAAATCAATAAACACAATATTCACAAAAATAATAACTTGTGTGTGAGAAATGAGCAATTAAAAAAAATGTTATTAAATATTATTTATGTTATATATATGCTCATTTAGTATATGTACACCTGTAAAAATAATTTGCAGGCATAATAAGGAATAATAACAATTTGAAAAAAAAACTTAAATAGTACTTATATCTAACAAAAACTTATACTACACTAAAAAAAAATTTATACTACACAACACGACACATCCAGTAGTATATTATTTTCTTCCTATGTCCTTTTCTCCTTTTCCTCTTCATATTAAGTTATCAACTGGTGTATCGATTCTCTAGTTGACTCAAGAAGATGATTTTTGCTAAATATAATTAAGAATTTTTGGTGGTGATGACGATTATTATAAAAATAATCATTTCTGTATTGTTATTTTAATATAAGGATATCTTCACAGATTTCACAGAAAATTTACAGATTTCGCAATTCCTGCAACCATCGTAGTGCATTGCAAATGAATGAAGGAAATTTGGGACTATAGAAAGCTAGCAAAAGTTACCTTCTAATTTGAGAACTTACCACTTGCGACTTACAGACTTTGCCACCTTGTATATCACATTCACATGAGAGCTCAGATTCTCAGACTTGCAATTTGCAATATACGAATACGAATGCCAAACTATGCGTCCACGCCGCCCGCTCTACTCGGTCCCCCACTACCTAACCATGTCGGTGTGACATGCTCATCACCTTACAGTTTTCATCGAAACATATTCATATATGAGAACCTTCGCGATCTTATAAGCATTTTCAATGCTAAAAAAACATTTGTAGTGTACATCGCCATTCGGTGTCCTCTTCTACGTCGAATATAAAATATTTTTCAGTTGCAATAATAGTACTCTAATAAGTTGTAAAGTTTTATTAAAACATCTAGAAAAACAGTAAAGTGAAAATTAAAGTAAAAAATTTTATAAATATTTATGGTGTTTATGGTGTTATATTTTTTACTGTAACTCAGTTTACTTTTTTAATTACTGTTTTGTTTCTACTTGTATTAATTTCATCTTAGGATTTTTTAAAATTACGTTTCTAAAGAAACATCATAGTAGTGTGATTTGTCCTATATAGTATGCTGTATATTTCGTATTTTTTCTTTATTTTTATTTCAAATACATTTTGCTAATATTTTTTTCTTCGTTCTGATGAATCTTTTTTAATTTATGATTTATTTTTTAATTTTCATATATTTTGTTTTGTCTAGAAAACTGGAAGGTCTGTCCTATTTTTCATGTATTTCGTGGTTGTATCGGTGTAGATACAGACATATACCCTTTTTTCATGAAGGCTGCTTCCTTTTTCGAGAAAAATAACTTATTGCGATCGGCAAAATAAAATATTGCGATCGTTTTTGGTTTCTCAGTTATATAAACAAATTCAAATTTAGTACTGTTCTCAGTGGTCATAACTTCTAGAGTAATACCATATTGAATTGTGTTATATAAATTTATTAACATATAATTCAGTTACGTATTAATTTTTTCTTTAGGTGTCACAGTTTTTTAGAAAAAAAAACAAAGTTGTAATTTTGTAATGGAAACTATAGGCGACTGTTAAAGAGCGCTTTTAAAAAGTATGTAGGTATTAAAATTATATGAAATTTTCATATTTTGCATTATTAGCCATTCTAATACAAAATAGTTTGACGATTCGACAAACAACTAATATGCGATGTTTTGGTTAACCATATATGTATATCACTGCCTTTACTTTTATGTTTTTTTTGTACGTTATGTTATGTTTTATATTTTTTATTGTATTTTTAAGTGCTTTGAAAAATCGCTACAATTCTTAAACGGTTTAGGAAAAGTGTATATTTTTTGAAAAAACCCCAGAGACTGAAGACAACTATTGTTACTAGTAAAAAATCTAATTTTGTTTTTTTACTCAAAAACTATATAACCTAAGAAAAATGAAGTCCCGGTATAATATTCATTTGAAGGAAATACCAAAAACAACTACTCCACTGGTAATGTGTCTCGACTGGCATTGCATTGCTATTTAAGTCATACTTTAGTAACCGATTACAGTTTATATAAACCAAGGATTTTCATCGACGCTTGTTTACTGCATTGTTCGGAGCACCTCAGGGCTCTATCTTAGGACCATTATTACCGAAGTATTCCAAAATAACCTTGTGAAAATTCAATTTGATGTAATTTAAATTATCTTGACCTAGACATTAAAAATGTAATGTTATGCCCTTTTCTCGTAAACAATGTTTTTGGTGCAGAGTATCTTATAGTATTGTATAGCTATATATTTTTCAATAATTTACTATATTCTTGATATTATTTTGTTTGTTAAATTTTATGTATTTAGCCTGCTCTTTGACTGGATTTCGCCTTTGGGCAGTTGTATAGAAAAAAAAAAAATAAAAATTGGATACATCACATCGTAGTCAAAATACAGGCACATCGGTTCAGCTGCTGACATTCATAATATAGTAGGCTCGTCTCGTAAATTTTGGTATTTTGGTATGTATTGTACAATATTATTTCAGTCAAGCTAGATTACCTTACTGCTACTAGAACTTGGACCGGGACGAGGCTTAATCTAAGCCACAATATGTTTTCTTAAACTTAGGATATTATCTTATGACTTCTTTATTTACGTTTCCGCTTCGCTAAACTTTATAGCCCCTAGATATGAGACCGTTTATAGTTAAATTGTGCATAAGATTCTATGAATATCAAATTTGTATAGGGTGTACCACTTTACTTGGAAAAAGGACTTTATACTCTTAATACAAGTACTAAGGATTCAATCAAATTCAAAAATACAAATTACTAAGTCAAAAGCCAGATTGTCCACAGCAACTGAATTTTGTTCTTTTCATACGTCATTATACTTATCTAGTTATTGTCCGCAACAATAAACTAGATTGGCATTAATCTCTGTCACTTTACAGCTAGGTACGATGATGCAACGGGAGATAAAATTATTACAACTCATTTACTGCTAACAACTCGTATATATAGAGGGTATATTTAGCTATAAGAATATTTTGATATGGAATAATATGTATACAATATCAAAGTGCAATTATCTAAGTGATACTTTGCCTAATTCTAAGATAAGAGCAAGATACAGGATTTATTTGAAGGAGATGCTAAAAACAACTACTCCACAGCCAATGGCGACTTCCATGGAGATGCCGGAGTGATGCAATACTAGTCGGAGCACATATTCTTGGAGTCATTGTTTTCGGCATCTCCTTCTAATAAATAAGTAGGATTGTCTCCCTCAAAGATAATAGAGGTAACTGCTGTAATGCACTTGCGAAAAGCAGGTCACTATCTGTCTGTCAATTAGACAATAAATGTCAAACGGATAGTAGCAATGACCAAAAGAAGGCATTATGGTGTATCTCACCACCACAAATAAGATACAGGGTGTTTCATTTGACGAATAAAACTAACTGATCAAATGGTTTAGTCTTTTACGAAAATGAGTGACGGTTAATTGTATCCTTTAAACAGTGGTCTTAGTTAGTATTCCGCAAATGGAAATTTTGTCATGTAAATAATGAATTTTCTTAATTTTTGCAAGCGAGGAACATTTGCTGTAACTTCAGCAATGTTATTTAAAAAATATTCCCCAATTTTGTCTAGTTGGGGAAATTATTATGCATTATTCATTAAATTCCGCCAAAATATTTTACTATTCGCTTTGTAAGAAAAGGCAAATACTGCTGAAATATAAAATGTAGCTACGTCTGCATCTTCCTACGACATGAACACCTGCATTATCTTCCTGAACAAGCTTTCCACTTCTTCTTCTTCTTCATATCCTTCAAGTATACGCTTTGACTATTGTTGACAGCTGTTGGTACTTGTTAAGATAAATACTTTTATTGGCTGCTATTGATGAAATCACTTACAGCATTGCAGTTCGACTTCTTCTTCTTCTTCATATCCTTTAAGTCTACGCTTTGACTATTGTTGACAGCTGTTGGAACTTCTTAAGAGAAATACTTTTATTGGTTGCTATTGATGAAATCACTAACAGCATTGCAGTTGGTCTTCTTCTTCTTCATATCCATCAAGTCTATGGCTTTGACTATTGTTAACAGCTGTTGGTACTTGTTAAGAGAAATAATTTTATTGACTTTGCTATTGAATTTGCTATTGATGACATCACTAACAGCATTCCACTTCTTCTTCTTCTTCATATCCTTCAAGTCTACGCTTTGACTATTGTTGACAGTTGTTGGTACTTGTTAAGAGAAATACTTTTATTGACTGCTATTGATGACATCAGTAACAGTATTCCAGTTCGTCTTCTTCTTCTTCTTCTTCTTCACATCTTCTTCAAGTTTACGCGTTGACTATTGTTGACAGCTGTTGGTACTTGTTAAGAGAAATACTTTTATTGGCTGTTGTTGATGACATCACTAACAGCATTCCAGTTCGTCTTCTTCTTCTTCTTCATATTCTTCAAGTCTACGCTTTGACTATTGTTGACAGCTGTTGGTACTTGTTAAGAGAACTATTTTTTATTGACGCTATTGATGAAATCACCAACAGCGTTGCAGTTCGCCGCATTCGCCAGTCTTTAAATTATAAAGAACGAAATTTTGGTCCTTATTAAATGAAATGATTCTTTTACATCCTGCTAATTATATTTAACTTTTGAATACCCAAAAAACTGTATATTCTATTATTTAACATGCGAAGTAAATCCACAATTAAATACGAATTTGATATACTTAATGATACATGTATTTAATAAGCTCTGCATAATACTATTCTATGTATGTAAAATATGTTATTACAATCACAAATGTGAGAGGTGTGTCCAGAAAATTGCTATGTACATATGTTATTTTACTATCTGTAGCTACTTATCAAACAATGGACGACGTATTCTTTCTCATGCTACTAAAACGCTACATGCGCATGTTTTATCACTAGGCCAGCGTTTAAAAAACAATTTGTCATTGTATTGTAATCATATATTGTAGTACAATATTTTTCACGAGATGTACAAGGTTCTCGCTGTCAATACATAAAACTGTATGAATATATAATCTCTTCGTATTAGTATGAGATTTTATTTTTGAATAATAATTATGTTTTGATTGACAATTTCTTGACGTTGTGCAGCAAACAACTTGATAGATTTTTGTAATATATTTGGATAGCTGAAAAAGTACTTCTCAATATTTTTTAGACTAGCTATCCTAGTTACATTAGGCCAAGAAGGACTGTTTTAATTTTAGACTTATTAGTAAGTGAATAGAAAATAGAAATGTCAGAATAATTTTTCGTTAAAAAATCCAATTCACAGGATATATAGGGTGGTCACTTCCAAGGTGTAATCATTACCTTACCATCTTAGTGGTCTATCTAAATGGTGAAATATACGGAGTGGCTCAAATAAGAAAAAAGTTGCACATTTTTATGCTTTTCAATTCTCTGAAAAGGAATCCGGGATATTTTGCGTAGTTCCTGAATTATCGGTGTAAAACAGAAAACTTTTCTTTTTCCTTTTATAACTTTTTTATTTTTCAAGGAAACATTATGAAACATTGCAATTACTTTTTTCGATATAAGCTTCCTAACCAAATGCCCATAGTCAATTTTTGATTTTCTTAGGACCGCCATATTGAATTGTGAAATCAATGAAAAGAATTCGATTTAAACCATGTGTAATTCATAGGTAATCTAAAGTGTTTGGAAAATTGAAAAGTGAAAATTTGGGCATCAGTCAGCGCAGAAAAATTTTGTCACATCATCAAAAAATGTAAGAATGCAAAGTTTCATAATGTTTCCTTGGAAAATAAAAAGGTTGTAAAAGGAAAAAAATGCACGTTTTCAGTTTTACAGCGATAATAATACTACTCCTGCGATCTGCGGAAAAGCAGGTCGCTATTTGTCTGTCAGTTTGACAATGATTGTCACACGGATATTAACAAAGACCCAAAGAGGGCACTACGGTGTGTTTCTCACAACTACTAATATTCACAATGCCCCTTAGGCAATCATGTCGCAAAATCATTGATCGTTTCCACTAGCTATGGTACTCTGCCGAGCGTATAATGAGTGCAAAACCGGTCAGTGTCTGATGGTTGGATTTATTTGGAATAAATACCAAATAAATTGTGTGATATCACAGAATAAATGTGAAGAAAGGTGTATCGACTTTCATTTCTTTTTAATGTTATTGTCTTCACGATCTCATCCATCAAATTGAAGATACCACAGATACGAAAACTACATAAGTAAATTATCTATCCTAATGGTAATGTTATCCTTTATTTTTATTTTTTTTGCAAGTTGGAAATAATCCAAAACAAAAATTTTATCTAAATATAACCGACTAGACCAACAGAATATTTTATCATTTCTACTTAGAGACAATCTATTTACAAATAGGAAATAAGTATTCATTATACGCAAAGTACCAGGCTGCTTTAATTTGATCTTTTTAATTATTTATGCACTGTTTCCTTGGCCTTCTCTTCGTTTCCTGATCCACAAGATCTTATAAAACAATTTGCTCAGCAGAGATGGTAGAGCAATTCGCAGGTATGTTACAGTTACTCAATAACTTAATCTGTCTGAAAATAATTCACTACGTGACATTCTACGTATGTATAAGTTCTCGCTCTGATTCGTTTGGTGGATTGTCGTGATGCTAATTGCTGGTATCAGTTAAAAATATACGGTTCTGAATTTTACGCCGAGAATTTAATGAAAAAATTGGTGTTTTAGTTGCTTCATGAATTCATGTACATACTGGGTTTACTCTATACTTAAAGTAATTTACCTGCAATATATTTTTCAGTCCTTTCCGCATTTGAAAATTTCGGATTTCAATAGCTATACTCTCTACCAAAATGATAGAGAGTGACTTTTGAATAGTATCAGAGTATCCAACTAAAGTTTTTGAAAAATCGCTCCGACATGTCGATTTTCTTTTATTTTTGCAATTGTTTTACATATATTAATTTTTTTAGACGGCGACTCAATCGTCGTAGTCGATAGGTCGAAGGTACGTCGATATAAACGTTGATATTTTAAATGGGATACCCAGTACAGTTTTACATATTTGGAAAAAACTCCTTTTTACGAATACGGTTATATCAGGTTTTATGGATCTATCTCTAATAATAAGGGAGATATGCCCAGAAAAGTGTGTCGTAAGGGCAATGCGCAAGAAAAAGAATATCGACTCGTTACTGGGCACAGTCTTTCTCCAACCCATCGCTTTTATGATACACTTTTTCGGGCATATCTCCCTTATTATTAGAGATAGACCATAAAACCTTATATGACCCGTGAGTCGCCCAGTAGAATATACACGGTGGCCCTCGAATAACGAAACAAGCGAATTTTCGGATACTTACCAACTTTTTCTTGCAAATCGCTCGGACACGTCAATTAGGTAAGTTTTCGAGGGGGAAATATTTTGCGCATATTTTTAATGTCGACTATTATTATTTTTAAAAAAGAATACTTACTAAACAATATTACAATCTAAAGAAGAAGAAATTCGAAATGTTTCCAATTATTTTGCAAAAATGAAAAAAAAAAAAAATAAAAAACAAAAAATTTAATTTCTCAACAACTAGTGACTCAAATTCAAAAAAGTATGCAGCATTGCAAAGGTTTTTTTCAAGCTTTAAAATGATGTTTGTCTCGATCCCCCTTCACATGGTGATCCTCACCCTCGCTTAGGGGGTAAAACTAAGACAATGAAAATATGCGCAAAATATTTTCCCCTTGAAAACTTAATTGACGTGTCCGAGCGATTTGCAAGAAAAAGTTGGTAAGTATCCGAAAATTCGCTTGTTTCGTTATTCGTGGGCCACCCTGTATAATATATGTAAAACAAGTGTAAAAAGAAAAGAAAATCGACACGTCCGAGCGATTTTTCAAAAACTTTACCATTTTCAAAATAATCAATTTAAACGGGATTTTATGAACTCACTGTATAAGGAAATTTGATAAAAATCCATCTATATAAAAATAGAATCCACATATGCAATCCAAATTACACCATTACAGAAGTATCGACTCCCGGTATAACGGTATAATGTTTCAAATACCACGAGTAAATAGTAGTTCTTCCCAGCCAATGTATCTGGAAATCCCTCGCACCAACCTACTAAAACGCTCGCCAATTTATGCTATGTCTAGTAGGTAATTACAATAGTGTTGATGACAAAATAGATTTATTTTCCTGTATCATTAGGGATATTAAAATATTATAGAAATAAATATGTTTACCACTCGCGGTTATTCATATGATTGTTTTTTTTTTGGTGTTTTTTAACTGTTTTTGGTCACTGTATTCCATTTTTTTCCCCATTTTTTTTTTGTTTATTAGATGTTTATAGTCATTATTGTTTTTCACATGTTTTGTACTCTATATGTATATAAATTTACTGAATAGTCTTTTTCCCATTCATTAATTGGATTCTGTCTGTTGAATGGTGTATTACCAATAAATAAATAAATAAATAAATAAATAAATAAATAAATAAATAAATAAATAAATAAATAAATAACCGGAAGTGTATACATTTTGAAGATATTTTCATTGAATAGATCCATTCATAGCCTACTGTGTTTATGCTGAAATTTTCAGAAAAACTATGAACGGAACTTCCAGTACGCCCAGTGAAAAATTTCAATCAACCACTTATGACGTAAATTGACGCGGTCTCTTATTGATCTATAAATTTATTTGGCATTTGGAATACCATACTGTAAAATTTTACGTTTCCAGCATAATAAGTTATACTAGCAAAATTTATGATATCTTGAGCTGTACATTTGGGCCACGGCAATTTTCCTTATACCTAAGGTAATGGGATAAAAGCACATTAAAGTTACTGCTTACTTACTGCTGGGATAACCATTAATTTAAATTTAACCGTAATGGCGACTTGAACATAATCTTCGCTGTCCAACTTTCGTTAACTTTGTATAATGTTTCGGACTGAATTGCCCCTATGTGTTCCTGAAACAATACGAATGTATCCCGTCTCCTAATTTATTTCCCTTTAGAAATACACAATGGAAATGAAATTGAAAGGTAGCGGGGAATGAGTTTTGTGGATACTTTGAACAATACAAACTACCTAACAAGATTAGGGGATGTTCGTTTATTTAAAAAATTGCGACTCGATATTTGATTAAAAACCGATCTGAATCAAAAATTACTTATCCATGAAAACAATGAAAATTACGTAGACGAGGAAGGGCCACTAAAATTAATGTTTCAAATGTCGACTTGTAACTCGACATTTCGTTAATACTCGATTTATAAGTAGAAGATTAACAACATTTCGAGTTAGAAGGGATGTATCTATTTGGAGTTGGTGTGGACAACCTCGCACCAATTAAATTTATTAGGGAGATTTGTCCACACTTATCCAATTACAGCTTATGACACATTAAATTCAAATAGAGATTGATCTGTGGAAATGGTTAATAGATAAAATGTTATTTCTAGAATTGCAGAAAAGATGACAGTATCTTACATTTATATCTTTCTTTGTATAGGAATTAAGCCAAAAAGTTAACTAAGAGGTCATTGTTAATGAAATTATCAAATATGATGGTTCAAAAAAGTTTTTAATTTTCCTCGTTTTCTAATTTCTATTTATAACTTGATATTTAAAAAAATAAATTTTAGTGGCCCTCACGTCTTTGTAGAAAATATATTGCTTCTAGCAAAATGGGTTCAGAGAGTACCTACAACAAAATCTGCTACTGCAAATCTCGAATCTATAACCATTCCACCAATTTATTTGAAGATGGCGATTGTCTAAATTTTAATTAATGAGTATCTGCAGTAATCTTTTATTAATTTTTGAAAATCATGCAATTAATTTACCATTTAAATGAAATGGCTCTAACACAATGTTAAAATTTTGTCACCTCGAAAACTCGAGAAAGAGAAAATTGTTACATATAGTTCCCAATTATAGTTATCTCAGAACTCATGTAGTTCTTCTAGAGAATGTCTAGCCTAAGGTTTCTTTCTGTATATCATCAAAAATAATAGTAATATGGTATTTCACAGCAATCGGATATCTTAGGTAGGTATTAAACATTAGAAGTAATCTGACACCGAATTCGGTTGTCATGTATTTCCTATATCCGGGTCAACGTAACTTTGGAAATAAACAATTTTCATTTGATGGTATAAAATAGCTCGTTCTCTAGCAGATAAAGGAGAAGTAACATTTGGTTCTTACATAATCTTAGTTGAGTATATGGAATAGAGCTTCAGACAGAAGCTATTGTTATTCAAAAGATGTTAAATTGCATTATTTCTAATTTAAAATTATGACAATATCTACGACTAAAAAGAAAAATACAAAAAACAATTGAAGCAATCGGGAGTATACCAAATTAACTGCGAGGATTGTAATGCCGTGTATGTCGGTCAAACCGGTAGAAGTATTGAAACTAGAGTAAAAGAACATACAAAATCCATACTAAATAACGTAAAAAATTCAGGATTATCGGCGCATTGTATAGAAAATAATCATTTTGTAGGTCTGAAAATTGTACAGGTAATGCACCGGGAAAAGAAAGGAAAGCGCTTAGATCTGTTAGAGCAACTAAAAATAAAAAAAATCTTTAATTAGAAATACTTACTTACTTTTTCACCTTTCTTAGAAAAAGTACTAAAAACTCGGGCTTTACCAGATGGGAAGGAACAATCGGGGTAGGTAATAGAGTATGTAATAGATAAATAACTAAAATACGCTTGGAATATTTAGTAATAGACATTTACTCTATTGAGAAAGGCCCAACAAGCCGAAATACTAGTATATAGAGTGTTTTCTATATATTTCTTGAAACATCTAAATGAGAACAGTGTTTTTTTCAAAACAATTAACTATTTAAACAGTTTTGAAGGGGGTTGGAACCTTCGGTGTGAAGATATCAATGACGTAGTTTTCCACATAACACCAAAACACTATATTGCACTCGACGCGCGTTCCGCCAACTAAGTTGGCATCATCTGGACATGATTAAAACTGGTTTAAAAACAGTTTTAATCATCTCCAGATGATGCCAACTTGTTGGCCAAACGTTCGGCGAGTGTAGTTTATTGTTTTGGTGTTTTAGTGTAGTATATTGTTTTGGTGTTTTAGTGTAGTATATTGTTTTGGTGGTGTGTTTGGTGGTGGCAAACCATCATACGAGTTGAGTCCAAGTTATCAAAATCAGAATAAGGAAAAGAAATGTCTCTTTACAATTATTATATCACATTGTTGGTTAGTAAATAAGAACATAAGAAAAAATCAAAGGCTTTATTTAATACCATAATTCTTAGAAGTATTTTGATTTGTTTCTAGACTTTTTAATTAAACTTGATATAGTTATCTCATCTCTGAAACGGTAAGAAATACATAACAGCCTATGTTAAAAATATAGAAAATATGAAAACCAAATGATTTTTTCTCTTAAAAATTGTTTTTGAATTATTCTGAAATTAAAGTTGATATTTCATCTAATAATAAGTAATCATACAGTGCAAGTCAAAACATGCCAAATTTAATCAGTAAACCTTTTAAACATGTCAGTAGATGACAATAACATTATGAGAAAATCATTATTTGTTTATGATAAATTTTATCTGAGACACTCAAAGCATTTTCTTTTGCTGTTTTGACAAAACTGCAAAGTACATCGACTTCGGTGTACTCGATATCTTCAAATAATCCAAACGCAAGTGTCTCAATACTTTCCGTCAATGCAGAGGTACCATTACTGAATCATCTATCTCTATCTTTCCGGTACTTGAAAACCTAAATAAAGAACAACCGTGTTTCATTGAAATTTTATGGAAGTACTATTCATACCTACAATGTTAAATGGCCGTCCTTATTTCCTATAAGTGTCCCTAGCCACAGCCTGCTGTACTAAAGCAGGCTGTGCCCTAGCCTTATAAAATATCAAATTCTCTAACCTGTATCTTGTCATGCACCCTAGTGCCCCACCCCTTATGTTAGAAGTATACGTTCTACTGTCTACTGTCCCCTACCGATTTACCAGGGCGGTATTAGAAATGTTTCATGTTCGATTTCGTGCTGTAACAATGTTGTACTTAGCAAAAATGAAAAAGGAGCATGCTCCAGCTGTTATCTGTTAAACAACAAAAACTGATTTGGAAAATTCAAATGATGACAAAAACCAGGGAAAAAGAAAAAAAAATAATTCTAAAGATATTTCTCAAAATTTCATAGTAAAACAATATTTTAATTGGTTTTCAGAAATGCTGCGTTATATAAATTATGATTATTTATTACTAAGTGAAAAATATAGCAAATTCATTTGTCTACCAAACTAGTACTGTTAAAGTATTTGGTACTGTGGTACCTTTTAGGTCTGCCATATTCAAAAAGGAGAGGCCACATATTTTATATTATTAAATCTTTGATAGATTTAGTTGAGAATGTAGGTTAGTGTTGAAGTAATTTTTGCACAAGAAAACCATTTTAGCTTTTAGATTCAGATTTTTATATGATTTAGAATTACAGGTGTAACAAAATCAGTTTCAGAACTATAAAAATTAGAAGAATAATTTTCTTATTATAATATATTATGCAATAATGATATTTACCCCCTCATTCTAATCACAAGGATTAGCCCAGAAATATGATACTTGCGTGGAAGAAAGGGTGGCATGTTATTATTTTGCAGCCTGCAGTTACGCCTCAGGAAAGACTTAGGTTGGCTACTTCTAACCACTATTTAGTGCTATAATAAGGAAATCCTCAGGGATTAGTCCTCGAATCTATTTTATTTTTAGCGTATATTGTTCTAATTTAAAGCACATTTTTAAGTCAATTAAGATCTATTATGCAGACGAAACTAAAATTATTTATAACTATTTAAGCCTTCCTCCTATGCGTTAGTGCATTTTCGCCCCGTTTCCTATGTTTTTCCCAATTTAAACGCCTATGGCCTTGGCACGTTTGCCCAAACCCTGACTTTTGCGCGAGACCCCCTCGACCCCTTTTCTAATTTTTACGGCTTCGAGAACCGCTTCACGTGAAACTTCCGTCCTTTCTCTAAACCTTTGAGATTTTGTTTAGAGACCGTACGTCGAGTCCTTCTACGTCTATTTCGTCTTTGAAAATCTGAGTCGCATCCGTCACAACTTCTTTCTTATTTTATTTATAGCTGATGTG
Source organism: Pogonocherus hispidulus (assembly GCA_963924545.1). Taxonomy (NCBI): domain Eukaryota; kingdom Metazoa; phylum Arthropoda; class Insecta; order Coleoptera; family Cerambycidae; genus Pogonocherus; species Pogonocherus hispidulus. The sequence goes on from OZ004698.1 coordinate 10,628,571, forward strand.
AGATTCAACCAACAACAAGCCCCTTCTACTAAAACAGTCAATTTAATTAAATTTCAGATAGGTTATTTTCCTATGAGAAATATTGCTAACGGAATCGATTGTACTAACTGCCAAACACTTCTGATTACCAAAATACTGAAGCGAAATGCTTTGCGATATTAAAATATCGGTAAAAATAAATTTTTCAGGTTAACACGTTTACAGTTTACCTACTTAACTATCTCAGCGTCAAATAATGACGAGTGACGGGGTAGCCTAATGGTGTAGTCGAAGGATTTCAAACGCCGTAATGCTGATTTCGCGAGTTCGAATCACGCTACAGGCAATTTTTTTTTTACTTTTTAATTCCAATTATTTATTAGTATTAGTGTTTATTTATTCTGCTTTATTGTCCGTAGTGTTTATTCTCTCTGCAGGTAAAGTTTGGAATGAATTTGTTCATTTTGGCAGTCTGTAAAATTCATCATTTTAGCTTACAAAAGTAAATATCTAGAATATTAATTTGCGGAGGGTCCCATTGATAAAGTTGATAAAAATGTTTTCCGAAAAATAAATTCTACTTTCAGCACTTAAAAAATGTTGTTTTTAAGTGCTTTAAAATGATGTTTTACCATCAAGAATAGAGTACCCTTACAATTCATCAAAATATTAAGAAAAATCGTTTAGTATAATTACATCATCATTCCAGACACAAAATTTCTTTAATATGTATTTTCCTAAAAATAACATTATTCTAGATGCTTTTGTCACTTCCCGACAGCGATTTCCTTCCATTTCTAGTTCTATTTTTTAAATAATGCCATGGGCCCGGCCCTGGAAACCCAAAATCTCAGAAGATCCAAATTGTGTACCCCATTTGCACATGTGGAAGAGGCGTCACACGGACAGGAAAAGGAGCTCAGTTTTACAGGCATCCAAAAACAGGTCAAAGTTTGCAACCACCCTGCATCCGTCTTCCTGGTATCTCGGCTAGCATGTGGTTTAGTGGATGCAAATGGAAGAGATTAGACGGATCCCGATGGTTAACCAGAATAACATGCGGCTGTCGAGATTGACAATAATTACACAAGAGCCACAGGAAACAGAAGCTCCACACAATTAGTTTTGAATTATGCTGTCGGTATGAGGGCTTTGAAGGACTAAATAAGATGCTGATGCCGAGATACTTTGTAGGAGATGCCAATAATGGTTTTCGTATAGTTATACAGTGTATTGTCCGAAAATTATTTGCGAATAATATAGGAAATGTTGAGGAAAAGTCGATCAATGGATGCAAAAGTATTAGAACTAGTTAAACTATGCCTAATAATCTATTAATCTATGAAATAGACCATTAAAAACACATTTTAGTAATATGTTTCAAATTTGAGTGTTTTAAAACCAAAGTATCAAACAAAGTATGACGCAGCCATGTATGGATAATGTCGCATAGTTATACGAATTATATTCTGTTACAAAACGAATTAAAATAAATCTACTACATCTAAAAAGTTATAAAATAAAAATTTTACCCTCTCCCAAAGCGAAGAATACTAAAAATAAACAAATGGAATGAAGCTAAATATGGTGTTATTGGAATCAATTGTTAATATTATTTACTATTACTTACATATGTACAAGGTGGCCCGTTTAATGTGGGCCTATACCTTATCTCAGAAACTACAAGTCCCATGGAAAAATAATATATGAAATTGTTTTTTTCCAAGTTATCTTCAATTTTGTAATATATTCAAATTTATAACCTGTTTATATACAAACGATGAACTAAAGTTCCTTTATTTTAAATAGCACACCCTATATATTATTACATTTTCAGAAAGTCCTTCTAAAGACAAGTTCAATGATATATGACATGATGGGTCTGACGCCCACCGTATCGTAGTTATTGAGAATTATCTTCAGGAAATAGCCAATATTAAAATCGTGCTAGAGAAGTTAATAATTAAGTTTTTGAGCATCAACTTGCGCCAAGAGAATTCTAATTTTATTTACTTTATTATGTAATTACTCAAAATTCAGTTTATAAAAAAAATTTACCGTGTTGCCACATTTCGAAAACCATATTTCTCACGATTTTTTCAAATGGAACACCCTGTATATTGTACCATTTTTAGAAAGCCCTTCTATAGAGAAATTCAGAGATATATGATATGATGGGTTTGTATCCCATCGTTTCTGAATGATTATCCTCAGAATATGGTATTTTAATATTGACTATTTCCCGAAGATAATACTCAATAACTCCGAAACGGTAAGTATCAGACCTATCATATTATATATCATTGAACTTGTCTTTAGAAGGGCTTTCTGAAAATATAATAATATATAGGGTGTGCTATTTAAAGAAAAGGAACTTTAGTTCATCGCTCTGTATATAAACAGGTTATAAATTTGAATATATTAAAAAATTGAAGATAACTTTGAAAAAAACAATTTCATATAATTTTTTTTCCATGGGACTTGTGGTTTTTGAGATAAGGTATAGGCCCATATTAAACGGGCCACCTTGTACATATTAATAAGTACATCATATCCTGTACCTTTTAAAAGTGGTGAGAAACACCTTGTGTCTTATTGGTACTATCCATATGACAATGATTGTCAAATTGAATTAATCAAATCAGCTTCACATGCTGTGATGAGTTATTCTTAAACTTTTTTTTTATTTTCCTTTTTCATAATTGTGTTCCTTACATAGAAATTTAGAGAACAAGAAATCATTCATTCAATCATGTGTTGCCTTTCTGTTCATGTGTATAAAAAACTATGTTATCGTACATTTTATCCCTCTAAACTTTATAGCGAAAAACTACTCTTACTCTCAAACTGTAAGTACCCAACGCGGCGTTTACATTCACATGTAATTTCCAAGATAGTTTCCTTATAGTTTCGTAATTAATTTTCAAATTAGATCGTAAACTGCCGCGCTGAACCGTTAAGCCGTTAGGAAATAATGACAAAAACATTCTTAGATGAGCGGTAATTGTTGTAGGCGAAAACAACGTGGGCATGAAACCATTGTAAATTAATTAACCGGGTTTGTGGTAATGAAGTGATTTTACACAGATTTGTGCCATCTTAATTACGAATTATATACTCGTATAATATCCTTACTCCTATAAGGAAATAGTAAACATGAAAAGCCTATACAGGATATAATGCTATTAAATTATGTCTTTTACGTATTCTAGAAAGTCCAATAGTTCCCGCATTTGCAAAAATATAAGTTGCTTACAAAAAACATCCTTTCTACGCCACTTCCACGAGAACTGGGATGTTGACGATATGTAAGTGCGCATGCTCCAGTTTTAGACCTTAATGTTTCGATGTCAGCCAATCATGTTGAATGTTTTAAAATACACCAATCACATCGCACTTCGTATAGAGTCCTTGAAATAATAGTCAAAATCACTGTCCGTAGGGAACAGCACATTAAATGTTTATTCGCAATCATCTTGTTGGGTAAAGATTATTTTATTCAGCGAATAGTAATAGCGCTCTGATACTACTTGTGTCACTTGCTATAATTTTGGCTAAAGACTATATGGGATTACACCGAGATAACAAAAATTATCTTGACCAAAGTGGTCATGGATTTTATAATAAGCTGTAGAAACTAATATGCTGATTTATGTCAACAGTTTCTTGTTTGTCAAAATTTGTCAAGCAATTCTGGTGAAGTTTTATTGCTGTTGTAATGTTAAGCATTTCAATAGGATATGTGGTCTTAATAGATTAGATTTTAGAAGACGTTTTTACTCGGTTACATCTTTACCAAAGTCTATATGTAGACTTTGTCTTTACATTCCGTTAGAGATTATCTGGTCGAACTAATTTTACATTTTATTGCCTTTCATCCAGAACTAATATTTTAGTGAAGTTACCAATAAGCAAAATTTGCAGCAATTAGAAATAATTTAATATGTAACTATTGTGATATATTTTGTGCGTCAGATTTATTAAGTGATTAGTGTAGGCTCTTTGTTATATTTATTAATACTATACTTAGTTACACTTGTTTTCCACTTTTTGCATATGTGTATTATTATAGTGAGGCCCAGATGTATTGTCTAAATTCATTTGAAATTCAGCGGTGTGTTTTTTAGAAAAACGCTCGGACCCGTCGATTTTACCAACGACGAACTAAGAGATTCAATTTAATCGAAGATTTTTAGTTTCTGACTAAATCTGAAATTAATGTCAAACAATAGCTTATGAAAAGTTAAAATAGGAATGTGCAAACCTTTTTGCTTGATCTCAAACCGTTAGATGTTACAGGGTGTCAAAGTTGAAAAATGTCATTATCCACCTGTCAATATTTCAAAAACAGTTGAAGATAGGTACAGGACATGGTACATGAAGCATAGTTAGAATTCAAAAATGAAATAAAAAATAGATGTTTTCATTTGAATAGATAAAGTTGATGGTCGTAACTTACTTTTGGGTTACCCCATATACATTAATTTAACATCAAAAAAACCGCACTAAAAATAATAATCGACGGGTCGAAGCGTTTTTCCAAAAAACTCATCGCTGAATTTTATATGAATTTAGACATCACTTCTGGGACTCACTGGATAATTTTCCTTTAACTGGTATTTTTTTTACGGTTTGACAAATACTTGGACTATTATTGAGGTACCAGTAGATCAATCCTAAGTACAGAAGAAAGAATTATTGGAGTATCTTATGAAACATGCCAATTGATTGTAGAGAAGAATTTGTACATATATCCATATGAGATGCAATCATATCAAGCTCTTTTACCAGCAGACCACTCTAGACGTCTTCCGTCTACCAGTGGTTCTCGCGTGACCAAGTTGGACACTCAACGCAGTGGTTTATCGATAATTTAATTAATGACGCTTGCTAATCTTATGGTTATGGTTACGGTCATCTTTCTGGGCACATCAATCCCAAAATATGCAGATGAGGAGCTTTGAAAGTTTATATAGTTTTGCTGAATTTCTATCAAGTTCTTGGAAAATTGGAGTTTGGATGGCAGTTTTCTGCAGATGATTGAACCCCTTTTTTTTTTTAAATCAACGTCAATTCGGGGAGATACAACAAGTTAAGTTTCCTCCGAGGTCACCTTTTTTCTTTCCTTATTCCTTTGCGTACCTAAGATTATATGTAAAGAGAAAAAAAAATAGCTAAGTTATCTACAAACTGACAATTTTGACATTGAAATAATTGTAATTTTAAAATCAGTTAAATTGTCATATATTTCTTGTGATTTGTAACAGTTCTTAGATGTTAAACCTCCTGCCACACATGTGCCTAAAGACGCCGGAAGCAGAATTTCGTATCGTAGGTACATTAGGCTAAGGAGGTTTGCCATAATTTCAGTTTTGTCAGTAAAAAATATTTTATTTCATTGAAATTCAAAACAAATAGAATGTGACCAAAAATAATTATTTTTATAGTAATGTAGTAATTAATATATCATTAATTAAAAAATGTAGATAACTATTAAAAAGAAAAATGTATTAAAGACAATAAGTTGAGGTTATATGAAGATATGCCGTTGTAATTCAATGTTCATATTGCACGCAAAGTAGTTGTTTGCGTCATATCTTAAAAATAATAAGGTTATTCCTTACCTAGGATTATAGGTAACGAGGAAAAATTAAAACTTTATTGAACCATAATATTTGATAATTCCATTAATAATTCGTCTCTTAGTTAACTTTTTGGTTTAATTCCTATATAGAGAAAGATATAAACATTTAAATAAGCCAATAAATAATATTAAAAATATATTATAAAAACCCGGATCTGTCCCAAAAGAGGCCAGGCTACTTTTTGTACTAGATAGTGTTTGTATCAAATATAAATTTGAAATATCTATGTGTCCGGGGAAAATGTTTATTGATTTGGTTAATGAAATAATAATTATTTCTATTCCTAACGAAAAACTGATGAAGACGGACGAGATTTATAGAGCGCGATTTCAAATACCCGTTTGAAACATATAAATCACAGAATATTTCAGTAAAATCGATTATGCTTTTACCAGACTACGTTGCATATTATATTATTTAATTTTTAGTCTACGTTAACAGTCATTAAAAATTAAACTAGTCACAATAATTGAATTTTCATGTACCATCCTGTAGTGATCCTGATATTTAGGCAATAATTTATTTTCTAATTCGTGATACTTTTCTAGGCGAATAAAAAATTTGACGACAATAATGCGACTCATACTCAACAATTTCAATTGAATTAATACCAAGTAATGATTTATATTCATGAACAAATTATTATTATTCATTTCTGAATGCCTTCCTATTGTTTTGTCATTAGCCTATGTTGTTTGATGAATAATGCGAATCATTGGTATGACAGCCATGTTTTCTATTGCTTTTTCGTGGATTAGCTTTCTAAAACTGTTCAAGGAACATGGCACATATAAAAACATCTTTATAATATGTAGGTATACTTAGTTAGAACTTTATATTATCCTGTAATTTAATTGCAGAGCACAGCTAGCGCTGAATATACTGGACGTAAGTAAATAGAGTCCTAATAAAAATACGTATGTAAAATATATCAGTTAAAAAGGTTTATCATTTAGTTCAGTATCGACAGTATAGTATCGCTACTGAACTACCAACCAACCTGCATCATCTGGAGATTATTAAAACTGATCAGTTTAAATCATGTCCAGATGATGTCAACTTGGTTGGCGAAATGCACGTCGAGTGTAGTATAGTGTTTTGGTGTTACGTGGAAAACTACGTCAGTGTTATCTTCACACCAAAGGCTCCAACTCCCTTCAAGATTACTTGTATATACTTACCATTTTATTTATCTTTACAAATAAGGAAATAGGGATGCGGTTAAATTTAGTTGAGAATCTGTCCCTGGTGGCCAAATGTGTTTGCTATTATAGGATCCTTGAACTAAGTGAAATATAAAAACATTAACCGCCTTTTCTCGATCTCTTGTTCTGAGACAAATTTAATGCCGAAATATAAAACGGCCCATCTTCTTTTGTTATTAAGTTATTAGCGAAAATTCGATTTTTTGAATTGGTATCCCCAATTACAGGGGAGGGAAAAGCAGTGTAAGAATCAATAATAAATATGACTAAAATAACAGAAATATAATAAATACACAGACAAAACAGAAAGAGTTAAAAATATGATAAATTACAATATACGAAATAATAATAAATAATAATACAAATAGTACCCACTAAAATTCTCGTATATCTCAGTTGTTTTGCAACTGATACGTTCTTTAGACACTTTTTTAATGCATAATAAAATTGCGTAGACTAATTTTTAATAAATTTACAACTTGTATTTTTTAAATTAAATTCGTAGTAGGCTATGATTTGGTTAAGAACGAACAGCATGGGGATCTTGGAGCATGGAGAAAAAAGTTGCGTAATTAGAGGTTTTTTTGAAAAAAGTGATTTTTTACATTTTCGTTTTTATTTTTTGTGGTCTTATTTTTCTAGATATAGGAAAATTGTTATGACTACATTTTTTTGTCAATACAAAACTTTAAACCAATAATTTATTAACGAGTAATTAATAATTAACGTATTTATTTTAAATAGCTCGTAATGATCAAGTAAGATCAAATAAATGTATAATACATTTATTACATAATACATAAGAAAGCTTACCTAAAACAAAATCATTATAATAAATGGCGGAAATAAGAAAAGCAAAGCTCTCGTCAATTACAATCTATGATCATTGATAATTAACAAAGTACATGCAGCGGATGAAATAATATATTCCTTCAATTTTTTAAAATCCTTGCTTGAATCCACAGTGACAAGATTTTACAGTTGCTTAGAATCAAATAGTTTTAAAGGACCTGTAAGTTGTTTTATTCTAACATTTAAAAGAACCGAAATATGCGCAGGCACCGAAAATGCGAAAAATTGACTTTTCGCCAAAAACAATGACGATGGGCCATTTTGCGTTTTGGCATTAAGTTTATCTCCGAAAAAAATATCGAGCAAGGGGGTTAATTTGTGTGTATCTCTCTTAGTTCAAGAGTTGTTCTATAATAGCAAGCAGATTTGGCCACTTGCGTAGGTACAAGACATTTTGGCGCGAAAATAATGTGTATTTTTTCTATTGTAGGTACCTAGAATGGTGTTCACGTATAAATCCCAAAATCAAAACAACCACTCTCGCATCTTTTAAAAGCCATAACACGAACTAAAGCTGAACGTTTTTGTATTCCTTTTTTACGCCCTCTACTCCCTATTCAAAATTAAAATCTAGGTTACCAAGCACTTCCTGCACTTTTTTACTTCTTTTCATATTAAGTAGGGTGGTGTAAGAAAAAAACAAACATCTGCAAGTAGTAGTGTGTGCTTCCGGTAAGACGAGGAAGCTGCAATTTGTCCCACTTTTCCAATTAGTAAAAAAATAAATTAGGTTTATGATTTATATGTCTCTTGAGCAAATTCAGCGTCTGTATTTCAGACATGAGTCTGAAATACATCGTATAACTATGTCGTTTTAGAATTAGTTTCTTAAATTATACTTATGGGTGGTTAGGGCTTATATATTTGAATTAGTTGTTGTTGAAATGATGTTATCCCTGCAAGTACCAACATTTACGTAAATACGAGTGATTTTTAGTGCTTTAAACTGGTATAGTTGTCTGAGTAACCTGAGTATAATTGAATCGATTCCAAAATTTTAAAAACTGCGTAAAATACGCTCTATTAGTGATGACGTAGCGCCAGCCATTTTGTTCTGGTAGGTCGCGGTTCACGATCTAAACAAAGTCCGATTAACAAGGCAAATTTACAGAAAAGTGCTATTTTGACGTTATTTGAAGATTTTAAGGGGAAAAAACATCGAAAACGGTAAAAGTGTAGTAAATGTACCCTATAAACGCATTCATGCAAGACGTATGGGTAATAATAACTGAAATATTAATAAAATCTAAATTTAACATAACCTCACTTTATATAGTTTATTGTAAAAATAACTTTATTTAATGATTTTTACAGTACCAATCTTACATTCACCATGGTTATGTGCTGGGCTCCGGATTGCAAGCACTACAATCAACGAGAAACTTGTAGATTTTTTATATTTCCGAAGGAACCTAAGGAACGCAACCGTTGGAAAAACTTGTGAGGTAGGTTTGAAATATACCTTTTAATTTTGGATAGGTAACTGTTTAATACAAATATATTGTATATTATGACACGTAGCGACGAATCTGGACCTGGTGCATTTTTATGCAGTGGTCATTTCCGTGATGGTAAAAGGGAAAGTGGGCCTGAAATCTTCTTGCACAATGTGACAAAGAAATTCACTTATACAAGTCCTGAAAAGAGAAAAAGAAGAGAGCAGAGAGTGGTAGTTCAGGAGCATCTGGAAGGCCTACCAGCAAAGCATCGACAAGGTTATTTTGAACCAGATGTATCATCTCCACTATCTGAAATGGAAATGTGAGTGATATTTATGTCAAAAATGTATACGTTATACAGATTTGATTGCGCTGACTGCTAAATAAATACAGTGCAATAATAATCACTTGACATAACGAACAAACCGTTTAATCGACAAACCTAGTTTTTGATCGTTCGTTATGACAAGTAATTATTATTGCACTGTATTTATTTAGCAGTCAATGCAATGAAATCTGTATAACGTATACATATTTGACATAAATATCACTCACATTTCCATTTCAGATGGTGGAGTTGATACATCTGGTTCAAAATAACCTTGTCGATGCTTGGCTGGTAGGCCTTCCAGATGCTCCTGAACTACCACTCTCTGCTCTCTTCTTTTTCTCTTTTCAGGACTTGTATAAGTGAATTTCTTTGTCACATTGTGCAAGAAGATTTCAGACCCACTTTCCCTTTTAACATCACGGAAATGACAACTGCATAAAAATGCACCAGGTCCAGGTTCGTCGCTACGTGTCATAAATATACAATATATTTGTATTAAACAGTTACCTATCCAAAATTAAAAGGTATATTTCAAACCTACCTCACACGTTTTTCCAACGGTTGCGTTCCTTAGGGTCCTTCGGAAATATAAAAAATCTACAAGTTTCTCGTTGATTGTAGTGCTTGCAATCCGGAGCCCAGCACATAACCATGGTGAATGTAAGATTGGTACTGTAAAAATCATTAAATAAAGTTATTTTTACAATAAACTATATAAAGTGAGGTTATGTTAAATTTAGATTTTATTAATATTTCAGTTATTATTACCCATATGTCTTGCATGAATGCGTTTATAGGGTACATTTACTACAGTTTTACCGTTTTCGATGTTTTTTCCCCTTAAAATCTTCAAATAAAGTCAAAATAGCACTTTTCTGTAAATTTGCCTTGTTAATCGGGCTTTGTTTAGATCGTGAACCGCGACCTACCAGAACAAAATGGCTGAAGCTACGTCACACTAATAGAGCGTATTATCTCGAAAATTTAAGCGCCATTTTGAAAAAACTTTCGATGAGTCTTTAATCCAATGACGTGCTCGTTCAGGGTGATGTTTGGTTTATTAATTTAAATACCCTGTATCCCAATCGAAAAACGTATTCCTCACTTTGCTTCTAATATCAGCAATATATGATTTCATTTATTCGTCTTATTCAGATACAAGATGTTCCATTTAAATCAAGCATTATACTGTATTTAATTAAATTTGGAGTGACAGTTTTATGAATATGCCGTCTAAAATCTTCTGCTGGAAAAATGATTTTACATACTTTTGATATTTTATATTCGGTCCACAAATGGTCAAGTTACAGGGGGTTTAATTTAGAATTGAGGATAGACTCAACAGCCCCTATATCAGTGTATTGGTGATAAAATGCTATAACAAAATATGTTAAAATATATAGGGTGCTTCATTTTCTTAAATGGAGCACCCTATATATTTTAACATATTTTGTTAACATATAGGGTGCTCCATTTAAGAAAATGAAGCACCCTGTATATAACTGGATTTGGAAGTGACGGTTTTTCAATATGACGTTTAATATCTTCGAGAAGAATGATTTTATAGGGTTTTTAAAATTGAAGTTATAGGGTCGGGGACATTTTTGGTGAATCACTCTGTACCTGTCTTAAATTATACTTCCTATTTTTGTTACATTCATAAGATTAGACAGAGAATTATGATATATTCTTGCTAAAATTCATTTTTCTGTGCCAGGGTCATTATTTTCTAGTACATTAATATTTTCTATACACAGCATGTATAAAATAACTCCGTTGTAAATAAAACTCCGTTTGAAATATCAGCTACACTATAAAAATGAGTCACAATTCAGGGTATTGTTACTTTGACATGATCTATGTAGCCTAAAACTTATTTATCATGTAAGTCGGTGATCCAAAGCATTGGTAATCAAGGATACCTGGAATCCTCGATTTCGTGCGTTCATTATTGAACGATATTTCAAAAATGGATCTGTAACAAGCACTAAACGATTATTTAGACTGAGTTATTGCTTTAATCTCTTTTTACCGCTGTCGTGTGAGATAAGAAAGTTCAAGAATGCTTCATCATACACGAAAAAGAATGCAGGAAAGACAACTTTGGTACCTACATATTTAAACATTAATTGAGTTCTCCTCCTCGCTCGGGGTATCTTTCAATCCGTTCGTTGACATTCAGCGTCACTATATTACTTCGTATTATCAAAGTTTACAGAATTATATATTCTGTAAACTTTGATATTATACAGGAACCTGCATTACTACTTCTATGTACCAGATTCAGAGTGCCAAAGTTGGCACCTTATCAACTCTGAACATCTTTGTCAGCTGTTTTGTGACTTGTTGAACGATACACTTGAGACATAATCAACAATGCGTAGATGTCCGACGAAGTAGATATTCAATATACACTTATAAGTACCATATTTATTTGAAGGAAATGCTGAAAACTACTCACGGACTATGTGACATGGAGTAGTTGTTTTATATGTTTTTACTAGAAATGGGAGAAAATCGCTGCCGCGAGTTTCGTTCCCATTTCTAGCCCCACCGGAGGTTCAGGCCTGCGGCCTGGGGTCACCCTTCGGGTGACAAAAGCATCTAGAATAATATTATTTTTAAGAAAACACATATTAAAGAAGTTTTGTATCTGGAATGATGATGTAATTATACTAAACGATTTTTCTTAATATTTTAATGAATTGTAAGTGTATTCTATTCTTGATGGTAAAACATCATCATGTTTTAAGTGCTGGAAGTAGAATTTATTTTTCAGTAAACATTTTCATCAATTTTATCAATGGGACCAAACAAATATTGCTGTCATAATTGCTGCAGCAAATTAGTATTGTAGATATTTTTTACTTTAGTAAGCTAAAATGATGAATTTACCAAAATGAACGAACGACAATGAAACAGAATAACTAAATCTAATACAAATAAATAATAAAAATTTGCCTTCAGCGTGACTCGAACCCGCGAAATCAGCATACCACGTTTTCAATCCTACGACTTTCCCATTGTGCTACCGCGCCTGTTGTCAAAAATTTATCCTAAGACGTTTAAGTATGTAAACTGTATGAGTCAACCTGAAAAAATAATTTTTACCGATTTTTTAATTGGAAAAGCATTTCGCTTCAGTATTTAGATAATCAGAAGTGTTTGGCAGTCAGTACTATCTATTCCGTTAGTAATATTTCTCGTAGGAAAATAACCCATCTGAAGTTTAATTAATTTGACAGTTTTCGTGGGAGGTGCTTCTTTTGTTAGTGCAATCTCACATCGGCAGATAAAATGAGAAAGAAGTTGAGACGGACGCGACTCGAGATTTTCGAAGACGAAATAGACGTAGAAGGACTCCACGTACGGTCTCGAAAAGATATCTTAAAGGATTAAAGAAAAGGCGGAACTTTCGTGTAAAGCGGTTCTCGAAGCCGTAAAAATTAGAAAAGGGGCGAGGGGGTCCCGCGAATAGTCGGGATTTCGGCGGGCGCGACGGGACCATTAGGCGCGAGAACAAACGCCGGTGCTAGCCGCATCTGTCTCACTGAACGCCGATCGACCAAAACTTTTCAGAGGTTTATTGAAAAGGCGTTTAAATTGGGAAAACACGATCCCCCCTCGGAGGAGACAGCTTTGAAACTTTGTGGATTCGGCGACGGAATTTAGAGCGAGACAGAATCGACACGTTTTAATATACAGGGTGGGTTTTTGAAAACGAAACAGAGCGAATAACTCTCAGGAAAATTATTTTTTCGAAAAACGCCGAGACAGGTCGATTTTTGATCAAAAGGGGACATCTTTTCCCATACTTTTGATGCTCCAGTCTCACCCCCCTAGGGAGGGGGGGCAACCCCCCCAAATATCTTAATAGGGAAGGAGGGTTAAATGACACATCATTTGAAAGGTACTTCAATTCTCTACACAACCCTGTATTAGTTTTTTAATTTGACTGGTTAGTTTTGAAGATAAAGGTTGTTAATAAAAAACTACTTTTTACGATTTTATTTGCAAACTTTTTCTACATCAGCCAATTAAATATTCAAATTGATGACCTCCAGCCTCCATACAATAGTCGTCCATGAGTGTCACCCCTTATGTCAGAGTGACATTTCCTTTTATTATTCGCAGTAAATTGAAATAATAAATAATACAGTCAGAACGGGTATTGAATGAATTATTATTTTATTGTTACCTGTACAGTTTGTCGACATTATGGTTTATTCGATTCCAGAAAGAGTGGAAATAATTGCTCTTTTTTATGCAAATAATCGGAGTGCTAATAGGACAGCTGAAATATTTAATCAGCAACACTTGGGTAAAAATGTTCACAGGAAGTACATTTTGGAGTTAGTGACCAAATTTCAGGAGACCGGATCTGTAAGTAATAAAAAGCGACACCCCGAAAGAAATGAAGCAGAAGATGTAGCTATTCTAGGCCATGTTGCTATAAATCCTAGAACGAGTACGAGGCAAATGGCAGCTGAATCCGGTTTTGGGCGAAACAAAATTCGTAAAACTTTGAAGCATCATAAATTCCATCCCTATAAGATTCACCTTGCACATGAACTTAATGGAGATGACTTTGACCGCCGACTACAATTTTGTAAAGTAATGTGTGAACGAGCTATTAACAATCCAGATTTAATTTTTAATATCAGCTTCTCGGATGAGTGTTCATTTACTGTTAATGGCAATGTCAATCGTCACAATTGTCGTTATTGGTCCGATTCTAATCCCAGGATATTTTATGAGACTCATACACAACATCAGGAAAAATTAAATGTATGGGCTGGAATTTTTGGTGACCACATTGTTGGTCCTTTTTTCTTACCAGGTAATCTCACCGGGGAGATGTACCTGGATTTGTTGGAAAACTCCATTTATCCAGAGCTGATACACATTATAGAGAATAATGAAAATTATCTGGAAGACCAGTTGATATTCCAACAGGATGGAGCCCCTCCTCACTACGCCTTGCCTGTTCGGCAGTATCTCGATCGTACGTTTGCAAATCAGTGGATTGGGAGAAGAGGCGTCATAGAGTGGCCTGCGCGATCGCCGGATTTGTCCCCTTTGGATTTTTTCTTGTGGGGTCATTTAAAGTCACCTACTTCCCTTGAAGATCTACGCCAACGCGTTATTAACGAATGCCGCCAAGTTACTCCAGAAATGTTGAAAAACGTACGTGATGGCATTGTGCAAAACTTATACTATTGTATGGAGGCTGGAGGTCATCAATTTGAATATTTAATTGGCTGATGTAGAAAAAGTTTACAAATAAAACCGTAAAAAGTAGTTTTTTATTAACAACCTTTATCTTCAAAACTAACCAGTCAAATTAAAAAACTAATACAGGGTTGTGTAGAGAATTGAAGTACCTTTCAAATGATGTGTCATTTAACCCTCCTTCCCTATTAAGATATTTGAGGGGGTTGCCCCCCTCCCTAGGGGGGTGAGACTGGAGCATCAAAAGTATGGGAAAAGATGTCCCCTTTTGATCAAAAATCGACCTGTCTCGGCGTTTTTCGAAAAAATAATTTTCCTGAGAGTTATTCGCTCTGTTTCGTTTTCAAAAACCCACCCTGTATATGGATATCGCTATTTATCTGTCAATGTCAATTAGACAATAATTGTCAGACGGATAGTAGCAAAGACCAAAAGAGGGCACTATGGTGTTTCTCACCACCACTAACATTCACTAGTAACATTTATAACTTTATATTTGTCTTTGTTGCATCTAACTATAAGAAAGTAACTGGCAAATGGCGAAATATTTTCTAATTTACATTTTCATGAAATACCATCTTATTCCGACGTACCAAAGCATTCTCGAAATAAGCCAACTTTTTACATCGCCCAGCTAACATCTAACGATGAGGAACATTACAACCTCCATCTAATTATTTTAATTGCAAATTCTGAGACAGCTATTCCGCAACAGAGTATATCATCAGGTGTGCTGCTGCCATCTTAGAAATTGAAACAGAATGCTCGTTACTTCCTTCGAGTAGAGAGAGTCGTTCGAGGCATATACATCATTGCTGCAATGACATAAATTCCCTTGTTCAGAGAAATTCTGAACAGTTGACTGCGCAACGTAATAACAATAAATTTTCTTAAGCAACTGACGAGTTGTCATTTATTATAATGTATTATTTTCTTTGGAAACTTAAAGACTTTCTAACTGTAGTTGAAAATTACGTTACGACAGGTGAGCTTCATGTATTAATAATAATAACGATTGACACTAATTTAATTACCTTATTATTGTAAAAAGCAAAAAGTAAAAATGTTATATACGCTTATCCCAGGGTCATGAGTTATACCAAAAGTTGTGCCATTAATTTATAATTAGAGAAACAAATAGAAATCGTTTTTTATGATGCTGCTTAACTTCATACAGGTTGTTCTGTAAAACACGGTAAAACAAACTTGTTTTTTTAAATTCAATACTCGTTTGTGATTTGTTGTGAAGAATCAAAAGTAATATACCTAGTGCATTGAATTTAGTAAAACGATAAATTGTAAACGATTGTTTACTCTAATAATACAAAGAATAACAATAATAGAACAAAGAAAGGCTATAAGTACTTATATGAATGATCAAAAAGATGAGTGTAAAATTGAAAGCATAATATCTAAAGACAACAATTATATAATAGGCTTAACATAACTAATTGCTTACAATGAGATCACAACATAAGAAAATAAAACAAAATTAACACATATGTTAAAAAATAGCTTCACAAAAAAGGATGTGGATAAATTAGAAATCTATAATGCTGTTGATAAACCTCCATGACCACCGTATGACTTTGAGTCATGAATATCTACTGAACCAAAAATATGAAATGAAATTATGAGAAGAACTGTTGAGTTGTTGGCTCAGAGTTTAGTAATTTTTACTTTGAGAGATAGAGCCATCGATCTTTGTATTAGTTTACTCTGTAAAATAATGTTTTAAATAGTATGCTTAATTTAAACTAAGAAAGCGAACGTCATTTCCTGTTAGACCAGATCCGAAAGTTAAATAAGAATATGCCATTGTAAACCATTTTATTTTTTGGCATGCATTTACATTTTGCTCCGAAATTAATTTTAATGAAATTAACTGATTGATCCGTGAATTTTGGTACACAGTGTATAACAAAGATTAGTACTAAATAAAGCCTTAACAACTATATGTTGGAACAAGCAATTAAATCCAAAGTTATACGCATAGGTAATACATTATTTCAACAAACTCATGTAGCGTTTTTCGTCTTATTCAATGGCTTTTGGTGAAGCTTTTTAAAGCATTTCGGAAGTGCCGTTTCATTTTATGCCAAAGAGTTTTTATTAGGTTAAGATATGACCTATTGGATGGATGTGAAGAGATGTTGACATTGTTTCCTCAAACCATTTTTTTTGGCAGTTTTTTAGCAGTTCTGTCCGCTGAAATCTCCAGCCTGCGTTTGGATATAATTTTATAAAGCTTGATAATAGCGAACTCTGAAGAACATGTTGATATTTTAAGGCATTTACGAAACTTTCTATACATTTTAAACTTCCCAATCCTTTTTTTCAACCAATTCAACCATAATGCATTTTAGAAATTTTACTATTTTCTGTGTTATTCTAAATGATAAGTTTACGGTAATCTCCAACACAAACATACTCAATTTTGATTCATTCCTACATGACTTTACTCCAGTCATATCTTGTCTACGAAAGGTTAGACTTTGCCCAGGTACAACAGTTTTTCTTTGGCCTATAAATATCAAGAACACACACATTTAGAGATAAGTCAGATATAAATATTAGAGAAATATTGGATATATGGTATACTTTATGAATGCGCAAACCATATTTGTGGATATATTGGTAGGATCCTCTAGAAATATTTAACCCAGTTTGTTGATTCCATCGTGGAGTAACCTCTCGCAGTGTATTTCGTGTTCTCGACTTGCATAGTTTAACAAAAACGAAAAAATTATCTGGGGTCTCCCTGAACTTTTACACAAGGCTTAATATTTGTACTTTTGCCATATTTTTAATTATATTAAAAATGTTAGTTTTCCAAATAGCGAGTTCACTCACCATCTCATACATGTTCTAGCCTTTATGGTATTGTAGGATAATGATTTCGCGTATTTTTTATTAGAAGGTTTTCCGGCCATTCTAGTAATTATAATTCTAGAAATTAAATTGAGGTGACAAAAATAAATTTGAAAACATAGGTTGTTTTTGTTTCAATGCCTACATGATCACTTATTGCCTGACACTGATAATAATATGAAGTGCAGCAATTCCTGTTCCAACATATGTATAGTTATTAGGGTTTAGTAGTTGAGGAAACTTTGGTAAGAACCAAACCAAGTACTATATTTTGATGACTCATGCATCTTGAATACACCTTTAAGGGCAACCGAACCCTAATCATTAGAAGCTCGGATACTTAGAGAAGTTTCCAGCATCTTTTATTTCGAATGCACAGCAACTGTAAACGATTAATTATTCTTTTGTATATTCCTCAATTTTCAAATTAGCAAGGTCTGGGTACTCGATCCCGAGTAAATTGCCGGGTCAATCACCCCTCATATTGTGATGTGGAATTCCCCTAGGAAATATCTTTTAAGCTCGGATGAACGGGTCTTTTAAGTTCTGCAAGGTAAACAGCGGAGTAATCAGAGGCGTCTTAAATATTTATTATGCCCGGGTATTTAAGAGCCGCCTGTTTTGTTTCCACAATTATTTTGAATTTTTGATAGGCCAATTTTTTTCTTTTGTGCTGCTCTCATGTTTTATGCAGCACTGGAACGACAGAAGGAGGAATTATGAGCTTCAGATGAATTTAAGATTCATCTTAAGTTTTAAAAATTGCTAAGCAGGGGTAAATGAGGAACAGCGTCTTTTGTGCCTATTTATGGCATTTGAATACTGGCATTGAATAATTTTCAGGATGCTATGTTAAAATATGAACCAGTTTCTAATGGTGCTTTCACGATTTTCGCTTTTCAGTTCGTATTTAGAATGTATCTGACGTTTTATGTACTTAGCAATAAAATATTATACAAAAGAACATATCTACTTTCAATTATTGCAAATTTTGTATAATACGGGGTGTCCCATCGAAAAGTATCACATTTTGCCACCTTATATCTCGAAAACTAAAAGAGATATCGGGATGCGGTTTGGACAGAACGACTTAAGATTTTTGTATGTTTTTTTTGGCACTATTGCCAAATCTCCAAATATATTGGTAAATTTTTTATATAATATGCTCCTCTTTGGAGTAAAATTACTTGCTTATATTAAGTGGAACACCCTGTATATTTTGCCATAATAAGGAAGCCTAATAACTTTACTTTTCAAAAAGGTATACATTGTTTACATTATCTTGAGAATTGGAGCCACAAAATTCAGTTGAATGGGAGCACCTCTTACTTGAACAGTTTGTGAAGCTAGTCTTCGTTTTCACAGTAGCCATGAAAAACAAAAGGACAATAATAAACTGTATTGTCAGTTGTGTCAAATATTTGAAGTATAGATATAAAAATGTTTACATTAGAAGGATCACACACTTTTGATCATTTACTACTAAGGATGCACAAATGTATATTGAAGTAAATGGTGGTCAGTTAAAACAAATCGTTTTCTAACTTATTCAAGTACTTTTTATTTATACAGTTATTTTGATTATTTTATCTGTTATTTTTATTACTGTCATTTTGCTTTGTTGTTATTGTTAACAAAACTCGTTCCTACCGATTATTAAAGAATTATTCTTTTCTCCCTATCTGTTTTCATTTAAGAAGTAAATGCAGTCAAGTTCCACATCAAGTTTGATCAGATATTTTAAAATGATAAAATATATAGGGTATTTTATTTAAAATAAGTGTACAAAAACTTAAAAATAACTGTACAAAGGAGGTATTTTTTTCATTCATAATAATCCAAATAAGAGTGCATCTAACAAACTTAATTTTATGGCTCCAATTCTCAAGATAATGTAAACAATGCATACCTTTTTGAAAAGTAGAGTGATTAGGCTTTCTGATTATGGCAAAATACACAGGGTGTTCCATTTAATATAAGCAAGTAATTTTACTCCAAAGAGGAGCGAATTCCATAAAAAATTTACTAATACATTTGGAAATTTGGCAACAGTGCCAAAAAAACTTACAAAAATCCTAAGTCGTTCTGTGCAACCCGCATCCCTATATCTCTTTTAGTTTTTGAGATATAAGGCGACGAAATGTGATACTTTTCGATGGGACACCCAGTATTTCAAATTGTAATTTTCAATTAATTATCTTATAATTTAATAAAACAATTCATTACATAATTTTCATAAAATTTCTTTTGAGTATATCAACTTACAACTAACTTATCATGAAATCCGCCCTCACGAAATCTTTAGTTAGATTATTGAATAATTATTGCTTTCATCGCATTTTGTACAGAATTTTTGTAGGTAAATTTTAAAAATTTTAATTGATGATAAACTTTTAATCTTTATTTTGAACATTTCAGTTCTTTGGTACCTAGTTTGAAGATGGACCAATTCCTAAACGAATTATTTTGAAAGTTATGGTTATTTTGCACCCTCATCTCAATCATTTCTAGGAATACAAAAAGGGGAAAATAAAAGTTGTAGTGTCATAAATATAGTGTTTGAATGTACCATCATAAAGGAATTGCGCATCACATATACAGTGTGTTTCAAATTTGATGCAATAACATTGATATCCAGGAAACCGGAAATACGAATGAACTACATATTATCCCCTCCCAAAAAAATATTTAGATAATGCTGCAACTAACAAGTTACCTGTAATATTATATAATATATAATATAGTAATACACCTGTAATGGTATAATAATATGAAGACAGATTAAATTTGTTTTTACAAAAATGAAACCGGGAAATCTGAAATATGTCCTTAATAATAAAGTAAAGAATCTTTATGAAATGTAATATATCCTGGTAAATATAATATGCAAGTTGTCGTCTGTATATAAACATAGTCTGAAACTTACATATATACATCAGGAGAACATGAAAACTGCAAGTTTCTTGGTAGTATTACTAGACATTCTTCTTGAAGTTTCCTCTTTTTATTCCGATGTTGCTGTTTATTAAAAACCGTACATTTATCACTTTAATATGCGAAATTCTTTTCCTAACGTTTTATTTCTCTCTCTAGCTTCAACTATTCAACTTCATTGAATATTTACTTCTAGCAGAGCTTTATACTCTCAGAACTGGTTCCTATTTTTATTTAACTTGATTCCGGCACCAACTTCCAAACTTTCCATTTATATGAAAAATTAATGCCAACTTATATTACATCGACAAACTGCTTGGCAAAGTGCCTCCATCAAAACTTTTTTCATAACTCCGATGCGACTTCACCGATAAATCTTAGCTATTTCTCATCAAATATTAACACATCAATCGTACATTATATTTGTTTCAATTTATATTTAATAGTTTCATTTCGACCTAGCTAGTTTTGCTAGGGTGAGGCCCTATATCGGGGGAGAATCAAACTAGGGGAGTTCGATGAAAAAATCACCTGTTTAAATTAGATGATTCAGGAATCGGGATGAAGAAGAAAACGTGGGGCTGTACAACCCCGTGGTTGGACGCGGGGTTACGTGAATGTTGCCATGTGTTTGAATCAGGTGCTGTAGAAGTTAGTAATGAGGTAAATACAAATAGACTTTATCATCAGAATTGCTATACTCCTGATTTATAAATATGTTCTAAATTTATTAACTTAAAATACCCTATTTATTTAATTCATTTATTTACTTTAAATCCTAACTGGAAAATCCCGATTTACACGGCAAATTGACAACAAAACGTACAAGATCATAGAGTATTACAAATACAAATATAAATAACACAAGAAATAGATAACCATTATTAAAGAAAAAAATGATAATTCAGCACAATAACAATAATAATGATACTGAAATAAGTGGTAGGAAAAAATGTTAGTATAGGTTGTACAATAATGTCAAGTACATACATACTCAAATACCATATTGATATCATAAGCAAAATTAATGGTACAAATGACAAAAATGAAAAAAAAAACACTACGACCGATTTAAAATTGGTTTTAGAAAACTGTTTAGAGAATTATAATTTGTCAGTCAGCTCATTACATTGCTAGTATATTCTGTTTAGTATAGACATGAGACCCATATTACTCTTAGAGGCTTACAAGTAAAAATACCTATAGTAAACATGTTCAACAAAATCTAATGATTATACCTTGTGTTGGGTACACTTCTTCAGTTTTCAAAATACATGAATTTAAAAAATTTGCGGTGAACATATTCTACACCATTAATGTCCCTCAAATAGAGTAGGTCAAACCTACATATTCTAGTTGGAATCGAATCAAAGATACAAACAGTTGCATGAGAGCTGCGGAATTCGTGAAAGATGAACAGTTTCCAAAAACAAAACCTAATGTTTTATTTGCAACGACATTCATTATATGTGGAGAATAAGTCTATGGAGTTTCTCATCCAACGTAATGTCCAAACCCTTGATATAAGATACTCGACTCAGTGGATGTTGCCCTATCATATAATTGTATAAAACTTTATTAAAACTCCTGGTAAAAGTAATAACGAAACATTTGTTAACGTTTAGTGGTGATTTATTAGCAACACATTATAAATCAAGTTTATTTAAATCTTTTGAAGAAGAAGCTTTTGATTCTATAAAATAATTTAAAAGCATCTGTAAAGATCAATAGGCAGATTTTGAACCCCTTAAATTTTAGTTTATAGTTATCGTAATAGTTATATTGAGTAAGCGCAGTGCCAAAAATTATACTTTTTTTGGCATTGTACATGCTCAGTATAATGATTACGATAACTAAGCTCAATTTTAAAGGGTTTAATATCTCCCTATTAACTCACATTGAAAATTTAAGACTAAATCATTTATAAATAATAAGAACAATAATAGCCCAAGGACTGAACCTTGCGGGACACCAGATGTAGGTATAAATATAAATGAATCAGACTGAAAACCATTGTATTCGACAAATTGGCTCCGATTTGTTAAGTACCTACCAGTGGAAAAATTGAAGCATAGGCAAGGAAAAAGAGAATGGTTGTAATTTTAATATTAATACATGATGGTCTAACTTGTCGAGTGCTTTAAAAAAATCAGAGTAAATTGAATAAAGTGTAAAACTAAATAAGATGAACTAAATTCAGTAAATTCCTATTTTAAATAACTATAACTAATACTAACTATATATAACTATAACTATAAATAATGTATAACTAATCTTATTAATCGATAGAAAATAAAATTCTCTATCTATTTATTTATTTCTATATCTAAAATGCATAGTTTTACAATTCTTTACGTTTCCCATTATCACTCTAATAAAATAATTCGGTTTTGTAATCTATAGAAGTCTGTCCATTTGACAGATTGTAAGCCTATTTAAAGCCTGTCAAATTAACGCATTTTAAAAAAGAAATGAAGAAAAATAACAATTAAGAAAAAATAAGTAGTTCCATAAACCATGATATATTTATAAATAAACATATCAAAAAACTATATATAGCGTGTTTCTTAAATAGAAGTCAAAAATATAGGGACGTATTCTATGGTTAGGAATAAGTTTTTTTTGTTATATTAACATAGTGTCGGCAGTGTTTATCAAGCTAAATGGTGTCAAATATAAAAAAATAATCAGTTTTTGAATTTTTATTTCTAAACTGTTTGAGATAATACAAATAAGATAAGTAATTAAGTAAGGTAACGGCTTCTTATCATTTTCCTTTTGCATGGCCTCCTTAAGATATTTTTAAGTATCGTAAAAATTCCCGTGGTCAAATAAATCAATTTTGGAATACAAAAAAGTGTAAAGAGACAAAAATGAAGATAATATAATAGTGCATATAATGAAGTATTTTATTTGCAGTATTGTATAGTGATACATATTTTTTTTTGATAACCAATGATTGATGATTCATAGTTTCTTTTGGGATTACACCGTCTGTAAAATAACAAAAAGCAAAAAAAGCAAAAAAATAATAATAATGATTGATGATGTACACACCTCCCCCAATTTTTAAAGCTAGTAATTGTTTGTTTCATACCCACTGACATATTAAATATGTACACCGATTTAGTTAAATTACCTTAAACGGTTTAAAAATTAAAAACTGAAATTTCAAAAGTTTTGACACGCTGTGTTGCTTGAGAAGGGCTAACGTAGGACCCCAGGTTTATAAAACAAAAAAACCTTATTATTAGCCACAGACTACGTCCCTGGATTTTTGACCTCTATTTAGGAAACAGCCTATATAATAGGCTATAATAATCAGTAAGTCATAGAAAAATGTTCAAATTTTGATATGAAGAACAGTTCAGAGAAATGAAGAACGTTCATTAGAAAACTGCTAAAGAAAATAATCAGTAATATACAGGGTGGGCGAAATTATCATACATCATTGGAATCAGAATAAAAAATCCTATCGTTTTTCGTAAGAAACATTATTGGGTCCCTATTTAAAAAAATAAAGTTGAAGATGGTCCTGATCGGACGAAACGCCGTAAAGGAAATTTTGCACTGCCACGTTATAGAGCATAAAAAGTGGCAATGAAAAAGTCTTGTCAGTTTTTTGATATCGTCTCAAATAAAGCTAAAAAAAATTAAAAACGAAAACTCAAAATTTTGTTTTTTTTTTTAAAATAACTCAAAAACGAATGTAGATATTCTGGATTTCTTGACCGCATATTATTGATCACAAGATTAGGCAACTTTGTCCCAATTTAACCGTTTTCGTATCTCTTACCGTTTCCGAGATCCCAATAGTGGGCCTCGAATTTCGCGCACCCTGTAGAAGATAATCCTCGCTTACGTTATTTTTTTATCATAAAAAAGCTGTGATAGTTGGTCTAATCAAAGCCACACATAATTGTTTTAAAATGAAGTGTACCTGTAATGTTCCTTACAAAATTTTTTAAATGAATCATGGAGCTGTATCATAACTAAATTATAGACAAAGTGCAAAGGAGAAATTCAAAATAGGTTGATACCCATTTATGGACGACGAGACTTTTATTCACTAAGTCTCCATGCTAAAGTCCCGGTAAGCGTCTTTTAGCATAAAAACGTCCACTTCCTATTACAAAAAAAATAAAATCTCGCATTTCCCGAACAATATGGGAATAAAAAACGTTCCACCGACCGCCCACCAAACTCACTAAGGCCTATCTCCCGGGCCAAATACTACAATAATACACACTATTAGTAAAACCCTGTGCCATATTTCCTGATATTGCACATCCGCTTCCTTTTGTGAGAAGGTACAAGTACAAAAAACAACGCCCTACCTCTCAGAAATGTAAACGGATTCAAATGTGCAATGCAGATTTAAATCGGGACATTCAAAACAGGTGCTGGCTTCAAGAGGGGTTTGTAAGGAAAGGTGCTTGGGTGGGTTGCAAAAAATAGCACAAATAGAACAGCGGCAGCGGTACAGGGTGTTTCTTATTGCTCTTTAGTTATACTAACCTGCTTCCTTGCTTCAGCTGCAAACGCAAAACAACATCGATACCAAAAGGCATATACAGGTACATCATAATAAACTACCCATTGTATGATTTAATTGAAATTTCTATATCTATGAGATTAGAATAAATAATAATACATAAAATAATTAAAATAATACGTTACGTTAAAACAAGTCATTATGAAACGCAATAGGGCGTTCTCACATATTTTTTTAATACAAAAAAATTGAATTTTCCTTCCCTATTATACATATCTCTAGTTAAAAAAAATTACAAACACTTGCATATCCGAAAAAAAGTGAGTTGAAATTTAAATTCAGCATTTGGCGCGCAAACGCGTATACTACGGCAGACATATTTGTGACGTCATCAGGCATATAAACAAACAGTTTGACAGGAAGCTATCAACATCAGTCATTATATTTCCATTATAATAAAGATCAGCGTGTACGGTAACAAGTTTTTTTAAGTTATTTTATGAAGTACTAGTTATATTGTATGTTTTAAATATATATAAAAAGTTCCAGTTCAAAATATGTAATAAAAAACACTAAACGGCGGCCATTCATATGCTTAATGACGTCACTTGTGTTTTTGTTCCCGTTTAAAATATACCCTTTTTTAAATTTTCTAACTTCCATTTTATTCTGAAAAATTTGCATTTTTAACACATTACAACTTCTTTGTGGATGTATTACTAAGCATGTATAGGTTTATAACTTGATTCGTCACATACGGAAAACACCCTATTGGGTGTCGAATAGAAACCGTTTTCGACACTTAACTTTTTGTTATTAAATGTTGGTAGCAACAAATTTACATCCTTTGTTTTGTATGGTATGCCATAGTTGGAATAGTAATGGTATACAGATGGTATTTAAACCACATATATAATTATAGTATTATAATTTTGGTTATATGATAAATCATAAATTTTCTAATTTTCAAGTAAAGTTGGTAAACGTCAATGACACCAACTGTCCCAGAATATGTATAAAAATCCCTATACGGGAATTCAATTTTCTGCTGATTTTTCTTTGTTTTCATAGATGTAAAACGTGCAAAATAGAAAAAGTAGTATAAACAAGACGTTGCATAAGGCGTTTATCGCACTTGTCTTTTAGAAAACTCGCCGCTTTGCGGCTCCTTTTTTTAACTTGGACGCATGCCATAAAAGTACGCCTTATGATACTCGTTGTTTAATCCATATATATTAAAACGCCTCGATTCTGTCTCGCTCTAAATTCCGTCGCCAAATCCACAAAGTTTTAAAGCTATCTCCTCCGAGGGGGGATCGCGGAGCGATCCCCGCGAGCGATCGGAGGTCGCCCCCGGCCCTTCTCCAATGCGTAGGGGTAGTTTCGTCCAGTTTCCTACCCGTTTTCCCAATTTAAAGGAATTTTCAATAAACTTGTGCAAAATTTTCGTCGATCGCCGTTCGGTGAGAGAGATGCGACTCCTTCTACGTCTATTTCGTCTTCGAAAATCTCGAGTCGCGTCCGTCTCAACTTCTTTCTCATTTTATCTACCGATGTGAGATTGCACTAACGAGACAAGCACCTTCCACGAAAACTGTCAAATTAATTAAACTTCAGATAGGTTATTTTCCTACGAGAAATATTGCTAACGGAATCAATAATACCAACTGCCAAACACTTCTGATTGCCAAAATACTGAAGCGAAATGCTCTTCCCATTAAAAAATTGGTAAAAATTATTTTTTCAGGTTGACACGTACAGTTTACATACTTAAACGTGTCACGGTTACTTTTTGACAACAGGCGCGGTAGCGCAATAGGAAAGTCGTAGGATTCTAAACGCTGATTTCGTGGATTCGAGTCACGCTGGAGGCAAATTTCTTTTTTACTTTTTAATTCCAATTATTTATTAGTATTAGTGTTTAATTATTCTGTTTGATTATCCGTAGCTTTTATTCTTTCTGCACGTAAAGTTTGGAATTAATTCGTTCATTTTGGCAGTCTGTTAAATTCATCCTTTTAGCTCACAAAAGTAAATATCTACAATAGTTTTGGTCCCATTGATAAAATTGATAATAATGTTTACTGAAAAATAAATTCTATTTTCAGCACTTAAAAAATTATGATGTTTTACCATCAATAATAGAGTACCCTTACAATTTATCAAAATATTAAGAAAAATCGTTTAGTATAATTACATCATCATTCCAGATACCAAATTTCTTTAATATGTATTTTCTTTAAAATAATATTCTTCTAGATGTTTCCCCCGGTAGGGTTAGAAATGGGAACGAAAATCGCGACAGCGATTTTCTTCCATTTCTAGTATACTATTAAAAATTTTCAGATGATTTCTAAATTTTGTCAAAAGAATACGATAGAAACTTATTTTTATCTAATCCAAGAATCTCACATATATGTAGCTAATACTTAGTGTATATTGTACTGTATAGTATAGTGTAGTGTAGTGTAGAACTATCTGTATATTTTTAATAATACGCCTCGGTACTACTAAAGTTTGAATTCCTGTTTGTAATTTAGCCAGTATAAAAGGTATTCTTTTGAAGTACTTACCTTTATCACAATAAAATTATTAGCAGCACAGTGGTGTATAAAATGAATTTGTAACTAAATATTATTGCTTTTCCTGGCTTCAACTAAATGAGTATCATTAATTACATGTAAGGCTTATTTCTTTACTTTACAATCTTATGAAACTTCCTGTAGTATAAAAGTTTTAAAGTAAATATTGAAATGGCCTAAAAGTTAGTGAAACAGGAGAATATATATAACATATGCTGCACATACTTTAATGATAATTTATTATATTTACTTATATTTCCTACTGAAAAATTGATTACAAACTTTGAGACCCCTCTTGTATAAAATTTCAACGAATGCATAATAATTTCTGAAATAAAAACTAGGCCACCACTTATTTATATAAAACTAATATATATCTTATAGTTGAGATACAAGGCACAGACATACTAAGAAAGCAACTTACTGTAAATATTTACAAACATTTCACAAAGATGAATTGCAAAAGGCGGTCACTCTCGACGTGTGTCATATAGAGTGTACTTTATTACGTGATTAAGGTGATATGTTGTAACAACAACACAGTGTTTGTATTTCGAGATGCGCTGTATAAGAGATTAACAAAATTAATTTTCATAATTGGAGCTGCTTCTGTTCGTGGTAAAAAATATCGTGGTGCCAAGATGTATAGGCGTTACACTTTGCGCATTCCAGGTCCGGACTAACGGTATTTCGGACAAGTCAAGACAAAAACAATAATTCTTTCGATCTCTATTATAATCTAGAGACCTAGAATATCCTATTCTATCCTATTCTTGACTGTCAGTAAAATAATGAAAAAAAAAAAACCGAGAGATAGCTATCATATCCATTGCTATCAACTATATCGTTATTATCAGTATTTTTTTTTTATAAATATAACACATAAACCATAGGATGTTATTTGTCACTAATTTGTGACGCACTTCTCTGATTAATCTTGAAATTTCTTTGGAAATATATCACCAGTAAAAACAATATACAAAATAAACGAGTAAAAAGAGTATACAAAATAAACGCTGTAAAAGTAATGTTAAGGAAAATTCTTATTTTTTCCAAAAAAGAATATGATGGAAACGATCTATTAAATTAACTATATTTTGAGAAAAGTTTAATATTATTTGCATATATTTGATCCGCAAGGATTTATATTAGGACCCATTCTTTTTTCTACAATCTACACATTGTTTTTTGAAAATTTTTTATATGGTTCTAAAGTACAAATATATGGCGACATCCAATTGTTTTACACATTTCATCCCAATGATATTCAATACAGTTGTAATGTTATAAATAATTAACACTTCACAATATATCACTTGAACACTGTAATTAAATATAAATAATTTACTAATAATAATAATTTAGTAATAGTTATCAGAGTAAATAATGATTCTCCTAATAGCACGATGACTATTAGGAGATAATGTTAGTGCGAAAACGTATACAGGGTATCTGTTATTACATAGCCAGAATGGGAATGTCTGAACTTCTGAAAATCTTTTTTTTATGAGACCTCAATGATTTTTTCAGACCAATGAATTTAAAAACACTTTAATTTGATGTAGGGTCATCCTAAAACCATCATTTAATGAATTTATAATTATACAAATTCATTTATCTGAAAAAATCATAGTGGTCTCATTTGAAAAAATTGATTGTCAGATGTTCCAAGATTCGCATTGGTTATGTAATAACAGACATCCTGTATACGTTCTCAAACTAAAATCTCTATCGGTAAGTATCAAATGTTACTCAGTGAGTTTCAAAAATAAATTTTTCTTTTACTTATATAATAAAAAATATCAGATAAATAACAGAGATATTTATTTAGTAGTGGCACCCTGTATGTTTTTAACTTAAAATTTGAAGGGGAATACAACAATATAAAAACATACAAGATGTTATTTTGAAAATAAGGAGGTTTAGAAGAAAGCAATGCCATATTTATCTGAAATCCATCTGCCCGTTGACAGGTCGTTGCTGTTTTAGTACAACTACCTGAAAAAAAGAAACAGTTTGCCTTAGTATGTCATCGAGATGACGTGGAGCACATGCCCATCCGGACCTCTAAAAATCATCAATAAAATGCAGAAAACGGAAATGTCTAAACGTTAATAACTTTGTAACTTGAAATCCCACGTGCTGTTTGAGAATCATATGGTCCATTCAGCTATTGCGTTTTTCACTGGTATTCCATATTATACTTGTATATAAACCCAGCCTTTGGAGATTTAAAAAGAAGGTAGCTCTTCCACAATCCTTTTATCAAATGATCACATATCATGAGTTTACAAATCAGTTTGTACCTTACCCTGTAAATATTATTTATTTTAATAAAATCATATACATTTACTCGTGCTCGCGTTTTCCCAAGTTTTAGGTTTACGTCTCTTAAATCTAAAGGGTGTTTATATCCTGTCAACATCTTAGTTGCTCTGGAAAATAGAGCGGTTGCCTTTTATTGCCTAATTTGAGTTTTCAAATTTTGAAATAGCTAATGCTTAGGCTCCAGAAGTAAGCAGTTTTGTTTAAAAGTGTTTCTGAACTAGATGATGCGCCAATAAAGAATGGCAATATTCGACGCAATCCAGTATGCAATTTTATAGTTAATAAATGTCACTTTTAACGTCAATACAGTTTGAGATGAATGTTTTTAAACACCCATTAAGTTATTCACTATAATACTCGTAATGTAAACAACAAATGAACTTACAATATGATGTTGAATAATAACGAAAACTAGATAATGCTGTTATTAAAAATGTTGGTTCTTGCCTCTGTGACTTAGAATAGCGTGGAATTGTCAAGAGGTTCGTTTGTTTAGATCCCAGTTATCTTGGTATTGAGAAATATGAAAAAGATAATTCATCAGATTTAAGTGCATCTAGATTCAGTTGAGCACATTTGATGAAACTGAAGTTTACGGAAAGAATGTTACAAGGAATAAAAATTATACGTTTTATTTCATATGCAGAGTGCCCCAAAAACATACAGACAAACATTAAGGGGTGGTAGGAGATATGAAAACCAACCTTTTTTTTGTTTAATAAGCATATGTCCGCAAATGAGCCGTTTTGGCAGAAAGAAGGAAAAACTGTTTTGGTAAGTTTTGTTTATTTCAGTGATCAACATTTACAAAAAATGTTCAAGAGGACATTAATAAATCACTTTTTGTTCGCGTTGGACTTTGTTTGATTGATAAATAAATGATGGTTTACAATAAGTGTTCAAAATGTTGACCATTTGCTTCAATACAAAGATTGCTCGGTCGGTTTATTCACTCGCGGATCCTATGGAATATTCCAGGAATAGCTTCTACATGTTTACAACTGGCTATTATTCTTGTTAAGAGATCTTCTTCATTACGAATAGGCGTTTCGTAGATTAAAGATTTTAGATGACCTCAAAAGAAAAAATCCAGGGGTTGAGATCGGGAGAACGCGCGGGCCATGCGACGGGCCCTTCTGTTCCATTCCATCAGCGGGGAAATTGCTGATCCAGATACAGATGTGGAGGTGCCCCCACAAGGGACATTTTGCAGAAAATGGAGGTAAATATTTACGTTCAAACGACCAGGCAGCAAGTGAACTATTAGATTGTCTCTAACAATACCAGCCCACATGTTTACAGAAAATTGTTGCTGGTGTCTTCTAGAGACAACAGCGTGAGGATTTTCATGTGGCTGTTTCTACCATTAAAATAATCATCGCGCGTGAAAAATGCCTCATCAGAAAACAATACTGTTCTCTCAAAGTGGGGTTCTATTAAGTTATGACACAAAAACTATTAGCAAAAAGCTAATCGATGTGGATAATCTTCTGGATTTAAAGCTTATACCCATTGTAAATGGTAGAGGTAGAGCAGTTGTTCATGCATGATACGGTGTACTGTCGACTTGGAGGATCCCATTTGGTGTGCAATTGCTCGAACACTTGTAAATTGATTTTTCCCCACACGATGTTCAACTCTTTCTTCAAATTCAACCGTACCATCGCCAGGACGCTTTAGGTTCCCACTTTCTCCAAGGCGACGATGGATGGAAGCAAATGATGAGGTTGCTGGCGTTCCGGATATCTCTGTCCATACAAGCGTGCAGCTTTTCTTCCATTACAATTTGCTGTACCATAAACAAGGTGCATATCGGTAAGTTCTTGAAATGAGAAACTATTGTTCATTGTCAATACAAATTTTGAATTAAAAATGACACAGTTAATGTTCTGATGCCAACTAAATACGTCACAAATAATACTACGGTCTTAAAATTAGCTTCTTTGGAATGTTTATTGTGATAAAAACATTTTTTTCTCCCAACAAGAAGCGTAGTTAGTTGAAACAAAACAGGTTGAACGAAATACAGTGGTGTCCAACTAAATCAATAATTAATTTAGTTATTTGGGGATAATTTAAAACATTTTATTGCTCTACATACCCAAAGGCTCATTTACGGACAAATGTTTATTAAACAAAAAAGGTTTACGACACTATTTTTCACGGAAACCTCGGAAGGATTCGGCCCTTTTCGGAAATCCGGTGAGCTCCATCCAGAAGCGGGAGAGGCGTGAAATGTGAATTTGCAAACAACTCATAAATACGTACCATAACCACAGTATAATGCTGTAGCATTATACTGTGCCATAACCATACATTTCACAGCTGTTTGTTACCGCTTTTTTCTAGACTTATATCTATGATCACCGTGCTACCACTCAATTTTTGAAGGTTTCGCTTTTGTAAATCGTTTTGTCCTATTATGTGCAAAATATTGTGCTTATATAATTAATTAGTGAAAAACTTATTAGTATCTATTATTTTGCAATTTTGAATCAAACATGGAAACTCAAATTTCTCAGAACAAAACTTGCTCATTGTGCAATTTGGAATTTTCTTGTGTTTTAGCAAAGAATAGACATGTTAAAAATTTTCATAACCAACAGCAAGATTGCGTTGCTAAGAAATCGCATATTATTTGCCCATTGTGTGCTAAAAATAAGTTAGCCTGTGGAACTTCTAACAAACTAGAAACACATTTGGAGGTAAACCACAAAAAAAATTATAAATACAAACACATTATTTTGCTAGCAGAGAAAGTTTTAAACAATGGTCTGAAGAACAGAAAATTGAGACAATTTATGCAGTGGCCAAGATTAAAAAATATAATGATTATGTGAAAAAATCCTACATTTGCAATCGTAGTAAGTCAATAGATAAAAAGTGGAATGCACCTTTTAAATATTGCTTTATTTTACAAAATATTTCTATTATCCTTACAATATGGCAGCAAGTGCTCCAAACGAACGGAGAACGCTGGTGGTTCAATAAAAATGTATGGGGTATGCCCATCTCGAATAAATATAAAAATCTGGCAAACAGGTAAATTATTTCATTGCCAGAAAAGTATGTATAAGTAGTATTTATATAACCCTAAAATGTGCTTTTTTCTAAAATTTTTCACACAATAGGACAAAGAGCTTCGAAAATTTGGTGGTAACACGGTGATCAAAGACATGTCTAGAAAAAGGCGGCAACAAACTGGTGTAAAATGTATGGTTATGGCGCTTGTTTATGAGTTCTTCCCAAATTCAAATTTTCGCGCTACCCCCGCCTCTTGACAAAGCTTACCGGATCACCGAAAGGGGCCGAATACTTCCGAGGTTTCCGTGATAATTAGTGTCGTCTGTTTTCATGTCCCCTACCAGCCCTTAAAGTTTGTCGGTATGTTTTAGGGACACCCTGCAGAGTACCATAGTCCCGATAGATATAAATTTTCAACAAGTAGGTATCGAAGTCATGAATAATTAAATTTTATTGAATGACTCCGTGACTGTAGAAAATCCTGTATGTACAGTGTGATTCACTTTCGAGTGTGTAACATGGGTATCTCGCTTATTACAAAAGATAAACTGTAGGTTTAAATTCGGCAAAGTTGCGGAATTTTGTGCTCAATAAGTTGGCGCAAAGAAAATCCCCATATCTGCTTTTGTTTTTGAGTAACAGGAAAAAACATTTTTTTCCGGTTTTCGTTTTCTGGCCATAACTTCTATATTTTTGAAAATATTGGCTTATCGTTTTCACATTATTAGGACACTTTCTTGAGACAAATACGATCCCGCAAACTGTTTTTAAAAAAAATATCACTTTTATTGTAAATCATTGCCAACTTTATTTTTTCTTATGGGCGCCATCTTAATTTTTCTCATATTTGAATAAACCCATTTTTTCTGAATACAACAATATAATATATGTTAATATTTTCCTAAAAAATTAGGGCATTATGAAGAAAAATAGGTATTTTTTTAAAAATATCTAGTTAGCCATGGCCATGACAGTCAATTCTTGACAAACCACAAATGTCACTTATAATTTTTATAAACTGCATCTGTAGAGTACTTTTTACATTGACTAACGATGTATTCAACCGAAGAGAAACAAGATATTATAAATATTTATTACAGATGTAACAAAAATTTAAACAGAACAGTTGAAGAATATTTAAACACATATCCTGAAAGACAACAACCATGCAAGACATATATTAACTGCCATAATTTCTTAAATTACAGTGCAGTTTAGTAATATAGTATAGTATAGTAGTAGTAATATATGTCTTGCATGGTTGTCGTCTTTCAGAATATGTGTTTAAATATTCTTCAACTGTTCTGTTTAAATTTTTGTTACATCTGTAATAAATATCTATTTCTTATTTCTCTTCGGTTTAATACATCGCTAGTCAATGTAAAAAGTACTCCACCGGTGCAGTTTATAAAAATTATAAGTGACATTTGTGGTTTGTCAAGAATTGACTGTCATGGCCATGGCTAACTAGATATTTTCAAAAAAAATACCTATTTTCCTTCATAATGCCCTTATATTTTAGGCAAATATTAACATATATTATATCGTTGTATTCAGAAAAAATCGGTTTATTCAAATATGAGAAAAATTAATATGGCGCCCATAAGAAATAATAAAGTTGACGTTGATTTACAATAGATGTGACATTTTTTTAAAAAACGGTTTACGGTATCGTATTTGTCTCAAGAAAGTGTCCTAATAATGTGAAAACGATAAGCCAATATTTTCAAAAATATAAAAGTTATGGCCAGAAAACGAAAACAGGAAAAAATTTGTTTTTGTCCCTTACGCAAAAACAAAAGCAGATTTGGGGGTTTTCTTTGCGCCAACTTATTGAGCACAAAATTTCGCAACTTTGCCGAATTTAAACCTATAGTCTATCTTTTGTAATAAGCGAGATACCCATGTTACACACTCGAAAGTGAATCACCCTGTACATATTTTAAATGTTCACGTATTTCCCGATCTATTTGGGCCGATGCGACACTGCGTTAGTACCACGATGCACCTGGCTAGGCGCGTTGCCTTGCATTAATTTTATTTATTTACATTTACCTTGGATTAATGCGAGGAACTGTTTTCGTATTCCGTCCCCTCTATCTTCTTACTTTTATTGCGCTACCTCGCTGCTAGCTACATCCGAATTGTCTTTCTGGCGGTTTCGTGAATCTCGTTCGGTTAAACGAGGTGTATTCAAATTAAATGCATTTCTTAATAGAGTATGAAGAGGATACAATTAGGAAAATGTTTCGTGAATTTCCTAGAAAACGCCAGACGGGGTTTATGCGCTTGTAAAATCCAGGCCAAGTGATTTTAATTTTAATTAAAATGTCTAGAGGTTTACGCGCTCGTTTTCGTAATTTGCCCTTTGCTTAAATCTATGCTGGAAAATGTATAATACTGTAAGGCGATATTGTTCAAGAAATCAGATGATTTCATAACTATGTATAACTTTTTTGATATCTGATAGATTATTTATTTATTTATTGGTGAACAATTTACAGATCATATTGATCCAATTACAGACTGCTCTATACAATAAAATACTAATCTAACTAGCAAACACTAATCTAAATATGAAGTAAAAAGGAAACAGAAGAAAGACAAAAAATGGAAGAGAATAGTGAGAAGAGAATAGCAAGAAAAAGAAAAAGAAACTTATAGATAATGTACATTAATCAGCCAATAATCACGGTATTCATACAAGATTTCTAATTTTTGACAAAAACCTTAAACGTATTACCATATACATCACATTTATTCTGCAGTAGATTATAATTTAGGCACATGTTGGTTAAAGGTTACCTCAATTGATAATTAGTTCTGGCAATTTCACAATGAAACGTACGATATTGCCGTATATATTGAGTTTTTTGAATGGGAATAGCTATGTTAACTTTACCCAATAGAACCTCATCCTTTGCAATAGGTATAGTTGATAAGTTTATATAAATATATTATTTGTTGAAGTGATCGCCTATTGTGCAAAGTCAACAAGTTGTTATCAATTAAATATTGATGATAAATATGATTTGTAATAATAATTGTAAGTTTCTCTGGAAAAAATATTACGTCTTTTTTTACTAAAGAGTTCCGTTATTTTGCAGCATCTCTCATTTGATATGTGCGAGAGGTATTTAATTAATAACTCATGAGTTTTGCTTTTTGGGGAGATTCTTCAATTTACTAACAAACCCAATGTCATATGATAAGATCCATTTTTCCGATGCCCTCCAATATTTTCTCACCTAGAAAATCATCTCTCTCATGATCACTCAACCCAGAGGTTGTGCGTTCATATCTCTATTTCATTGGACAATTTATAATTGCATTATCTACTCGTATTCTTCACAAAGATGAAATTAACATCCCTGGATGTTTGAATGCGGTTTCCCAGGTTTCCTTCATTCCAGTACCGAATGGTGGTTAGAGTTTACCAACGCAAGTCGTTCCTGAGACGCAATTGCGGCCTTCTGAATAATAATAATATGCCGCCCCCTCTTCCACACAAATTTCAGAATTCCGGGCTAATCGTTGTGATTAAAACGATGTATAGAGATTTTAGATATGATTGCAACCATGTGTTTCTGAACCTTTTCATTTCAAAAGTGTTCTAGACTATATTCGTCCTAACCAAAATACTGACAAAAAATCGTCTTCGACTGGCTCATCCTTTCTGACTAGATTGTGCTACTAGGTGTCTGAAAAATTGTATGACCAAAGGCGTTATCCTCCGAATAGATCACAAAGATGCTTAAGATAACATTATCTTCAACATATATGTTGAATATATGACTACGTATCTTTGGGAAAACCATAAATTTATAAGTTTGTAAACTTACACTTACGTTTTTGTAACCATAGTGGAAATATATTATGTGTATCCACATTTCCAGCCGGTAATAAATTTCATTTGCGTTTAAACGTCTGGATTTGTCTGCGATATTCATCATAATATCGACCAGCGTAACTAGAAATCCAGACATTGTGTACATACATTTAAGAATGAGAAAAAATAAAAGTAGTAAAATGACGCGTCAGCTCTAAATAGGTGTGACAACTGAATTGTTTTCGCGAATAATGGAAGTATCTTCTCGTATTGGAGAGGAACATTATTTGAATTAGATAATTTAATGGATGGGAATGGGTCTTAATATTCCAATAATCTTAATTTTTATTTATGCCATGGGTTTCAAGGTTCTATCGAAATTTTATCATCAGCAAGAACAAACTCTTGATGGCTGGTGATGAATAAAAATAAATAAAATAAAATAAATCAAAATAATGAGTAGGTAATACCATCAAGTTGGAAGTATGGAGATTTTTTTATGAGATTAGGACAATATTGAACTTCATTCAATTAATTGCATTCATACAGGAATGATTAGATGATTTTATTTTAGTAACGTACTCATTTTACAACATAAGTACATTTTCTACTATAAGTTGCCTAGATTGTTTATTATTGAATCGTTCTTTTAAATTCGTTATCCGTGACGAGGGCAGGAAGAGTTATTTGAAAACTCACTTTCCTGCTTCCTGATTTATGATTGGCTGTCGTGAACAAACTAAGCGTCTCCTAGAAATTAAGGAAGCTAATTGGAAACAGTCCCTCGCTCTATCGACGATAAATCACGGGATACAATAAAATATAAAAAATTATAAGCTATTACGTGCGTAAATAAGTTTCTCATGTGTGACAACCCTCGGGGGCACGCATCCGGTCACTGGGACGTCCGCTGTTATTAAAAAGCGGAAACCTGCTTGATGACATGCGTATGAATTTAGAAATCTTTAGGTTGCGCACTGCTGATTTTTGTGATAAGCATGGTGCATTGCACTACATACACTCCGATAAAAGTATGGTAATTATGCCTAGTACTTGGTTTGTTTTACTATATTGTAAATTTTAATACAGGGACATAAATATCTAGCGGAATCAACAAGTTTATGGTTTATTTGAAGGAGATGCCGAAAACAACTACTCCACGGGCAATATGCCCCGACTGGCATTGCATTACGTAGGCATCTCAATAGGAGTCGCCACATCGTTTATCGAGACCTCCTACCAGACACTGACCGGTTTCGCGCTTATTTTGCGCTCATCAGAGTGCCATAGGTAGTGGACTCGATGAACGATGCTGCGACGTGATGTGTGTTATCGTGAATGTTAGTAGTGGTGAGAAACACACCGCAGTGCCCTCTTTGGGTCTTTGCTACTATCTGTCTGACAATTATTGAGGCGACTCCTATGGAGATGCCGATGTAATGCAATGCCAGTCGGGGCATATTGTCCGTGGAGTAGTTGTTTTCGACATCTCCTTCAAATAAATAAGTAGGATTATCTTCAGCAATCTATTGGCGATTCCATAAATGAATGCGCCCTCTGCATGAAAATATTTGAACCTACTTAAAAGGTAATTTTTGGAGGCTTATTGCTGATATAATGATAAT
This sequence comes from Pogonocherus hispidulus, assembly GCA_963924545.1. Taxonomy (NCBI): domain Eukaryota; kingdom Metazoa; phylum Arthropoda; class Insecta; order Coleoptera; family Cerambycidae; genus Pogonocherus; species Pogonocherus hispidulus. The sequence goes on from OZ004698.1 coordinate 10,666,942, forward strand.
TAACACGTATTTGGGTTTTTCTAACGTAATAATTTAGTGGTGCTTGAGATTTTAGTGGTGCTTTGGTATTACAAAGTTAAAAACGACGTGGTTATTATTTATACATCTTTATTTTTACATTTTAAAATGGCATTGAAAAGAAATCAGCATAACACAAACTGCCGTGTTTATAGGTGTCATTCCACAAAATGTGTCAATAGAAGTGTTTAAGATTGAAGATAGATAGAAGTTTGGCCATAGTATAAGAAACTGTTTCTCATGTATTTGTCCAAAAGGCATGTAACAATTTAATAACAGAGAATACGTTTATTTACACAACATAACCACTTTGTTGCAGTTTGTCTATACTTTTCTATTATTAGTCTTTTAAGAGCAGAATATATTTTAATTTAAACATTATTTAACAAAAAACAAGCTTTAATATGGTATCACCATACAGTTTATCGCACTTATTTTAGTCCAAAATGTAAGTAAACAAAAACTAGGGTACCTGTTTCAACCCAGAAAATTCATATAATCAACAATGAAGTACTTATGGGACGTTTGACTACTTTTACCACACTTTTTATCCTTTATTTCACCCTAACTAGCACATGAAGTCACTATACTTATGACAGTTGAATGCTAAATTGCTAGATGATGTGATATGAAATGCAAAATTTTTACTCGTCTTCCTCCATATTTGTTTACAATTTGCAGCTCCCTCATCGGTAATTTGAATCGCCAATAAGGATAACAACGTAAACAAATAATTACAGTAACTTGTATGCAAATTCAATCGATTTGACAGACTTACACATATGACTGGATGTGGATCTAATACTTTAGATATTTTTAGGTACTATGACGAACTGGCATGACATGCATCAGTAAAAAGCCACTGAACCAAGTCATACGCTGTGGTAATAATTATTGATCGTGGCTTGGTTGTTAACAGTTGTTTAAAAATCATTTCCGTGCTGAATATATTGAACTTGCCAAAAACATAGTCGTTAGGTATGCCACCACCAAATAAGTAGTTCAACTGCTTAAAATATATTCACGTGAATGAGTGACGATACCAATTTGAATAGGGAAATAAAAATCAAAATGTAGTGTAGGTTACAGTGTCAGATAATTATTTTTATTTCATTTCCGATTTCAGCTATTTTCAGATGAAGCTAACGATAATAGTGAAATTTCTCGCATCGAAAGAAGTTTAGAATTTTGGAGACTAAAGGACAGCCCGATTGTTTCTTTATAAAATGCAATGAATAATGATTTTGTAGCATCTAGTGTTTCAATATGAAGCCATAGACATTGCACAATTTAATTGATTTACTCAGTTTTGATTGATTTCTATTTTAATTATTTGGCATATTTTATATAACATTTGTTGTCAAATATGCATCTCATTACGAATTAATTCAGATATAGTATATAGGTATATCTGAATAGGTAGGTACTATATAATAATTTAGGTTAATATGTTCCATACATCAACATTTCAAAACCACCTCCGTGTTTCCTTTGAATAAACAGTAAATTGTAATAAATGTATACTACCAACTATAATAAATGATGCAATAGCACAAGTATAAAGATATATACAGTAATTTCACTCGGCAAAATCTCTTTGATGTTGGTGTCCTTAAGTTTTGTTTTTTTAACCCCCCAAAAAGACCACTGCGCATACTACCCACGCACAATCATGCGCATTAATGACCGTTTTTGGCAGCTACGTACAGGTCCGGACTATTACTTTTTGGAGTAAAAAAGGTGGCCTATCAGAATTTCGTTTACAAATGAAACAATATTTTGTAGCCATGTTACACACAATACAAAACACTTATCAAAATCACAAACACAAACGCCTAGACACACAAACGTATGCTGATTACCTGTAAAGCAAAAAGCAAATGTGCGCCCATAAAATAGCATACGCCGGCCCATTCCTCCCCTTCTACATCTCTACCAACGCGCATACTACCCAAGAGCAGACATGTGCATTAAAAACTTTTGTACAAAAAATTTAAAGAGTGAAACTACTGTATATATCTTTATACTTGTGGCAATAGTATGTTTCCTAGGTACGTAGCATATTGGTTCTGAACTGAATTTTACTAAAATTATTGTAGGGGCAGGAACCACTGCATTTTTTTAGCTTTACTTGGAAATAGTTTGTCAATAGAACATGCCAATAATATTTTATTAAAATTGCTTGATATTTTAGTAAACCTATACGTATGAGAATACGTAGATATTGTTTTTAAACAAGTTTTTCTGTTCGGCCAGATTTACTTGGAAAATAAAAGTTTTGTATAAGAATATAGTATTATAATAAAAAATGATAATATATTTAATATCTTTAAAGGTAATATTACATAAAGGTACCAACGCTTTTATTGAGTATTTTTCCAAAAAAAAAAAAAAATAAACAAATAAACTTACTTGCTCGGTACAAAAAATCATATTAAAAAACAAAACAATCATTTTGGCAAAGGGTTTTATTTTGTACAAGAATTTTCAGAAATATGGGCTATTACCCAAAAGAAACCGAATATTAACTATTTAGTTCTATATTCTATATAGATACTCCACGTAAGTGAACATCTTTCTCTTTTATATTAATCAAATATGTGACAATAAAGTTATTTGTTAACACTTTATTCTTTGGTTTTCAATATACTGATTTTCTATTCACTTTCAACGCCATGGGCTTCCATAAACGAAACTTTTGAGTAATGTTTTATGACATTGATTATTTACTTTTCTTTCAGATATTCAAATACAACACTGTTCTGGACCATTCCAATTAATTTCATCTACTTATATTGTATAAAAAGTGATAACAAGACATCGAAAGATAACAACAAAAAGATAATGTATATTTCCTATCTGAAAATCAAATATAACCATAACTCATCTTATTGTGTAATTCTAAGTACAGATAAGTAAGTTAAACTCTAAACAATAACAAATAAAATATAGATAGATATACCTACCTACATATAGCAAAGCTATTTTTACAAGTTGTACAAGGTGGCCCGTTTAATATGGGCTATTATACCTTATCTCAGAATCTTCGGGAACTAGCCAGTATTAAAATCCCATATTCTGAGGATAATCATTCAGAAACGATATGATACAAACCCATCATATCATATATCTCTGAATTTGTCGATAGAATGGTTTTCTAGAAATGTAACAATATACAGGGTGTTCCATTTGAAAAAATCGTGAGAATTTATGGTTTTCGAAATGTAGGAAGATGGTAAAATTTTGTTTTATAAACTGAATATTGAGTAATTAGATAATAAAGTAAATAAAATTAGAATTCTCTTGGCTAAGTTGATGCTCAAAAACTTAATTTTTAACTTTTATAGCACGATTTTAATATTGGCTATTTCCTGAAGATAATTCTCAATAACTACGAAACGGTGGGCGTCAGTCAGACCCATCATGTCATATATCATTAAACTTGTCTTTAGAAGAACTTTCTCAAAATGTAATAATATATTGGGTGTGCTATTTAAAAAAAGGAACTTTGGTTCATCGCTCTGTATATAAACATATAGCTCTGTTATAAATTTGAATATATTAAAAAATTGAAGATAACTTTGAAAAAAAACAATTACATATAATTTTTTTCGATGAGACTTGTAGTTTCTGAGAAAAGGTATAGGCCCATATTAAACGGGCCACCTTGTACATAATATTAATTTTTAATAATAATAATTTTTGATTCAATTTTTTTTGGTTATGAATTCGAAAACCCATTTAGGAAATAAAATACCAGCTTGTACATAAATAAAAACCATTAAGATTAAGTAACCAAAGAAATTAAGGTAGAAAATAATTTTACCAACGTATAAAATTAAAACGATAAATTAATTGTTCTATTTCTGCACCTTTTATAGAAAAATTACCATAGATTAGAATCTAAATGCCTTGAAATTATGCCGTTTTATTTTTAACTTTCTCTTGGAATTTAATAGTACCCAAGGGTTGGAAAGAAGGCACCAATTACCATTAATTTACTGCTTAGTAGTAGTTAAGGACTTTTTAACACCACCATTTCAGTGTAGTTGTGCTCGACAAATTAGTATGTGGTGCAACACGTAAAATTATTTATATATGAATGTATTTTTGGACGAGCCAGATAATATTTAACGGAAAATGAGCATATAAGTGAATAGTAAACTTTATCAAGGGGAGGCCCATTAAATATACTAATTTTACACAAGGTGTTTAAATACAGGGTGTTTAAAAACATGGGTTTATATCTTGTGGGGAGATTCCTGATCCAAGAAGATAAATAGATTCGATCAACATGGGTCCACTTTTGCTTCGTTTCTTAGATACAGGATGTTTTTTATTTTACAAATTACAAAGTTTTTTATTTGATTACTTTTCTCGAAATGTCATGAAATAGCTTTAGCAAATTGAATAAAGCTTTTATTCTAAAACCTACTTAAAACAGTAGGTACATATTTTGTCATTAAATAATGATGGTGAACTTACTAGGACAATGTGTACGGGCTAGCACTGAAATAATTTTGAAAAAATATATGTTCGTCACTAAATGTATTTCTTTTTGATCTACTTTTACTTGAGTAGACCGACAAATGCCTTATAAAATTGTTCTTTTCACATTTATTACTTTTCGGCTTCTTTCAATTTTAAAAAAAACTTTACAGTAATATAATGTCTGTAACTTATTTGTGGTACAGTATGATTTATTGCTCCCTGTATCTAAGAAATGAAGCAAAAGTGAACCCGTACCGACAGCAACTATTTGGTTTGTTTTAGGGTGAGGAATCTCCCCGTAAGCTATGGCTTTTGTTTTTTGAAACACCTTGTATATTATAATGAATATTTATACAAAAGACATATGGCTAGGATGAACATAGGATTTTCTTTTCTTTCTACTCGAGTGACCTACTAATTGGTTTGGGGGAAAGGCATGTGGCTTTCCCCCTACTTTCAGTACACTTTTAACTTTGGATTTAGGATTTCTCTAATTTATTGGTATTTTAAAGTAAGTATAAGTGTAGCTGCTGAGTGTTTCATGTAAAGTAAATAGAATAAAAAGTTAATAAAGAGTTTTTATATTTTTTAATTATTGTTGGACAACATTTGACCAGAAACGTACTCTATACAGGGTGTCCCATTAGTATGAAATAGTTTGTTTACGTCTAAACGGTTAGAGATAGACGAAAAAGAAAATACCCTGGCGGGCCAACGGTTAGATCATAGGGTCGATTATGGGGTATCAGATGATTCCAAATTTTATGCAGAATTCTAAAACGAAAAGAAAATTGGAGGTGCTATTTAAAAAACAAAGTTAAGGTCGATAGCACTTGAGATAGCACTATGAGACACCCTGTAGACTTGAAAATATTTTACGAGATGCAACTCTAAAAATTAAGACAACATGGTATTTTCATTTTTCGTCTACCTCTAACCGTCTAGACGTAATCTACCTATTCCATACTAATGGGGCACCCTGTATACCTTTAGTGGAAAAATAAATATTTAGATTCTCCATTAGCTTGTAGGTTTAGGTTAGCATTTTCCGTATTATAATATGAGAGAGAACTGTATGAGAGAACTTTTTGAATTACTAATCATTCAAAAAAACAATTCAATATTCGTGTCACATCACATGACATTAGGAGGTCACAAATGAGTAATAATTTTAGAAGTGAGTGATATTTGGCAATTTTAAATCTGAAGACCTAATAATTCCTTGAATTATGAACAAATGGACAGTAAAATCAGGTTGGAACGAGCACAATAAATGATCAAATCCCTCAAGATTCTCTTCTAAATGCTGGGGAAGGTAATATTTCAAAGATTTAATATTATACTGGCACACTAATAGAGCAGCTAATGGAAATCTGGATTAATTTTCACCTTCAACAGTTAAGTTAAATTGACTGAGATTAAAAAGTGATGAAGAGGAAAGAAGATAATGCAAATTTCAACTAATCTGGAAATGAGATTTTTAGAAAACATTATTTTCGCGGAAACTGACATTAACTGTGTAACGTGACTTTAAACTCTTCTCACAGAGTAAATTAAAAAAAAGGTCTATCGTTTTCCTGTTCTCGAAGTATTTATTATTCTTAGATTACCTGTAGATACTCCAGCTAGTTGATAATTCCAGATACAGAAGTGCACCACTCTTCAATTCAACAATAATATCCAACACTCTGGAATATTAAAGTTGTGGGAGGACACAAGGACGGAAGGATCTAAATCCTACTGGTCCGTTTGTACATCCTCCTATGGTAGTTCTCTAATTTTGGCAACCTAATGTAAAATATTACATCATAATCTCTATAAATAATATCCTTAATCTGGATAAAGTTAGCCAACTCCCTCCGTCACTCAAAATTGATAATTTGGCAGCAGAAAGTCTTATTTTTCGGTTGCATCGACTACTTTCATGCCCTGAATTGATTCTTTAACTGACAAGTAGAGGTCCCTCCTACAAAAAGTTGTTTAATAAGTTCCTTGTACCCATCAAATTTTCCGAGTAGATTTTAAATGTTTATTGTTTAGTCTTAGACTAATTGAAATTGGCCGCATAGTTGTAAATACTAGCTTTTTCTATATGATTTCAACTTATCTAACTAATCAGTAATGATAGTAAATCATGAGAAGTCTGGATGGTCTGGCTCAATTGGGACAGAACAACGAGGTAAAATTGACCTGGGTACCGGGTCATTACAACATAACAGTAAATGAGGAGGCCCATGCACTGGCTAAAAGAGGCTCAAGTATACAGTTTACCGGGCCCGAACTAGTTCTCTGCCTTCCGCCTAGTTATGTAACAAGGTCTATTGAAAACTGGATCAAGGAAAGATTAGAGGAAGAATGGTTGAACGGGATTGGACTGCGACAAGCCAGGCTCTTAATTGAAGGGCCTTGGTCGAACGCAACTCCATCAATACATGCGCTAAGTCGTAACAGCATAAGGATTGTCACAGGACTGTTGACAGGTCACGGACATCTCAACAAGCACCTTAACACTATCGGCCTTAGTAAAACTAGAAGGTACAGGTTTTGCGGACACGATAACGAGGACTCCATTCACATCCTCTGTCGCTGTGCCTGCCTCATGGTCAAGAGACAAAAACATCTGGGTGCAGCATTTCTCCTGCCCCAGGACATTAGAGAGCTTACCCTGGGACAGGTGTTGGCCTATACGCATAGCACGGTTCTCTTCCAATAGCTCTCGACTAACGGCAGGCACAATGGGTCGAAAGACCTGAGGGCTGCGGGTAACCGCGCCGCCTTCCAACAACAACAACAACAACAAATCATGAGAAGTTAGCAGAAATATTTAGAGAAATGTTTAAAATAATATATTATCATTTTCACAAAAGGCTTGTTGAAAATATTTGCCTTTATTCAAATGAAAACTAAAAAAATGTAATTCGATTATAGATTACGACCTCATACCTACGTAACAATAAAAATCCACCTACAAATAATATTACTCATTTAAAGTGTTCCAATATCATGACCTTAGGATTAGCCATAACCAATTTGGTTTTCCATTACTGCTTGACACATTTCGAGAGCTTACAGTTAGTACAAAGAACCACACGACTGCCTGTAGGCTAGACCAATAAATAAACAAATAAATATTTAAGTCACACAAACTTTAAAGGTGCTTCAGAACCGAGCGGCATTCAGATTCTCACGTACTGTTAGTATAAGGAAAACGTCTTAGGTAAGTGTTCCTGTGTAATTGGCTAGAGTTAAAATAATAAATACTAGGTACCTGCCCTATTACCAATTTTCGACTTTATTTTTACAAAAGCTGAGGTGATGGATTAGAGTAGGATTGCAGGAAAATTCTTATTAGAAAATAAGAAAGCCAGACTACAATAATTACTATATCTGTATGAATTTTTGAGACACATTTTCACGTTACTTTATAAAAAAAGCACTGAGAGTTCTTCATCAAAATCAAAATCAAAAGAAGCCGCACATTTCAACTTTCAAGAGTAAACTTCAACACCAATTCTAGGTGTTCTAATATCCTACTTAAATTAGAGTTATGTACAGCCTGATGTCCTCTTTTTTTCCATATTTTATTATTATTATTTAATGGTAACAAGACAGTAAACAAACACACAAGCAAAACAAAACAAGCAAAATATATGAACCGCCTGTGAATTTTACACTGTTTTATACAGACCGAATAACCGACATTATTTATACAGATTTTACAACAGCGTTCGACAGACTTGACCACAACATACTGTTACAGAAGCTTCATAATATTGGTTTCTCAGATTCCTTGTTATCTTTAATGAAATCTTACTTAAGTAAGACTCAGTATGTTGTGTACAATGGGTACGAGTCTGTCAAATACATGGCCACGTCTGGTGCCCCTCGAGGCTCTGTTTTGTGGCCTCTGTTGTTTATTATTTATATTAATGATATAGTAAATAGTTCAGATGTTAAATGTCTACTTTGTGCTGATGATCTCAAAATCTACGACATAATTCAAGATCGCAGTGATGGTCTCAGAATTCAAGATTCAAGATCTCAAAAGAACTACTAATTGGTGTTTCAACAATAAGCTACCTCTAAACATTGACAAGTATAATGTAATGTCTTTTTCAACATGAATCACTTTGATTATAAATTAAATAACATAATGTTACAACGTCCTGAATTATTCCGAAATGTTGGTGTAACTTTTGATAAGAAGTTAATTTTTCACGGTCATATTTCCCATATTATATCACAAGCTAACAAAAGTTACTGGTTTATTGTCAGGAACTGTTGTAACTTCACAGATATAGAGTTAATAAAACTACTGTAAACTTCTCTTGTCAGATCTAAACTTGAGTATGCTTCCTTAGTCTGGTCATCTTATTTAATATACACATTAATGGTCCAGAATCAACTCAACGTCGATTTCTAAAGCTTATTAGCTTCAAGTAAGAAGGAGTCTATCCTCATATTGGATTTCCAACATCATGAGTTGTTAGCCAGACATTCAATAGCTAGCCTTGAAGCAAGACGCCAGTATTTTCCTCAAGTTTTTTTATTCAAACTCATTAACAACAAAATCGATTGTGCCGAACTGCTGTGTAAACTTTCATTTACAATACCTACAGAATTACCTCTAGAGTAAACTCTACATTCACCTTTCTATCCCGCGTACTAAGGTTCTTGAATATTCGCCACTGCAAACTGTTTGCCGTAATCGTACTAATTAACAGTAATCAGTTAGATATATTTACCTGCAGCCTTAATGATAAAAAATCGTATCTTTTGGATAGACTCTATTTTTTGGTCTTGTATTTTTTGTATTGTAATCTAATATTGTATTTACATATAAGGAGAAAATGTTTTTAAATGTTTTATGTGCATGTTCTTTTTTTAGTGTTAACAATGTAAGGAAATAAATTAAATTAAATAAATAAAGAAACCAGTCGATGTATAATTTAGAAAATTTGCGTGGGATGCTAATTGATGGCGCTAACTTTTTCAAAAATATTATTGACGTTCTGTCACTTAGGGTTATTCTGGAAGTCTATCCCAGCTTCCTTATTTTAATTGGAATACTAATTTTTCTATTATATTTTTGAATTCCTTGATAAAATTGAGGATAATTTTATTCAGCATTCTATATATCTAAATTTTGTAGTTTTTGAGGTAAGTATTTAATTTTTTTTTTAATTTTGAGACGCATGATTTTACGATATACAGTGTGTACAAGATAAGGATGAGAAGTATGGGGATCTCGGAAACTATAAAAGAGACAAATTCGGTTAAATGGGAAAAAATTGCACAATCTAAGGACCAATCTTAACTCTCACTGGCAAATCATACCAATCTTGATTGGTGCTGTAAACTTTTGGAAAAAACTGATTTTTTTAAAAACCGTTCCAAAATCAGTTTTTTCCAAATTCAAAATTTCCACGAATAACCAAGATTGCTGTGATTTACAAGTGAGAGGTAATTATGCCTTTAATAACGCAACTTTTTTTACCATTTAACCTAATCTGCATCTCTTACCGAGATCCCAATACTTTTAACTTCTTATCCTTATCTTGAACACATTGTATTTAAAAGTCACCAAGACAAAAATAACTAGTCTTAGGGCCGGTCTTTCCACCTCCTTTTAAGTTCATGATAACTATTTGTCCGATTAGACTGTGAAAACTGAAACACTGAAATGTCACATTCTAATCTGCCAAATAGTTATCAGGAACTTAAAAGGAGGTGGAAAGACCTGCCCTTAATAAAAAGTTAAGAACACCTATAATTGATGGAAACAAGTGCATAATGCATAGCATAGGGCAATTAGAAAAATAGGTGCAACTAATTTAACAAAAACTCAATTTTTTTAAAAGGAAACTCCAATTTGTTAATTTCATTAAATACCTCTTAAAATAATAATAGTATTACGTGTAAAATTTGGTAAACCTAAAGTGAACCTTTTGAGTTATTGCAGAAAAAATGATTTTTCTTAGTATTTATAAGCCAATCCGATATTATCTAGTTACTACTGGTTATTACTGACATATATAAAACAATAGTTAATCAAGTAATTTAAACTTGAGATATGTCACGTCAAGGATGGAATAGTGAATACCACTTCAATTTATTAGTGATATATTTATCGTGAGGTGATCCAATTTCATCTTCACACACTTTGTTTCAGATTTGCAAAATGTTGTTGTAAAATTTTAAAGACGAGAGTTCTTAATATCTTCTTCAAAAATTGTACAAAGAGAATGAAAGTATCATATAAACTAATTCACATCTTCTTTCATCAAATGATCTTTATGTTGACTTTTATGCTTCATAAGTACTAAACATGATCATTATGGTGAATGATAATAAACATACTGTATCCTGTATATTTTTTTAAAAGTGGGAATAACAAAACAGATTATATTTACACTTATCTAAGGTGATCATATTAGTTTTTCTTCCAGTACAGTATTAGGAAATAGTAATTGAGAATTTAAATTAATCGTTGTTATTGAATAGTTCATGTACGTCATGTTCAGAGAAACATGAGTAAAAAGTGAAATTATAACACATACCTATTTATATTTTCTTTATTTCTACGAAATTCACTTTCTCATTGATACGTTCCGCTCGGCTGTGATCTTCGGTACTTAAACCCAATTTGTTGTTAACAATATAAATCAGTATGTTACTTTTTCACATCTTCTATACATATATTTCTTTCTTTCTAAACATTGAACCTTAAGTGTAAAAGGAACAGCTAAATTAGGCAAAGTATTTTACCTGCTTTGTCGCAATTTGGGCACAAGACAAAAACTGTAAATGCAATGGTAACTACAATAATCACTGTAAGTTATCCATTAACTTTTTCAGCATTAGACATATAGCGATGTAGGTTGCAGATACGTTCAATAATGCTAATTTTTCTTACGAGTACACTTTTATATTCGAATACAGTAATTCTAAACCAGGTGAAATGGATGAAGGTCCATTGCAGACAACACAGTAGTCCTATATTCGATTGATTCCTGAAAAAAAAGAGAAACTGGTGAGAATGATTCACTACATACTAAAATTTGGTTTGATCAAATCTAGGTAATCACAAATTTAAAGAAAATATATTATATTGGATGTAGCTGAAAGAAATGTAAAATACACCACTTTAATTGTATCACCCTATATCAAAACTAAACCAACATAACTAACAACTCATAAAAAAGTAGCGTTCTGCCTATATTTTACCATAGAAGAAACTGTTATGATTTTACTAATGAAATCGGTAGATTTTTAACGTGGGATAAAAGTGATATTAAATCATTACCCAAAAAATTCTATCCATACTGTGTAAATTTAAGAAATTTCAAATTTATAGTGGATACCAAAATGTCTTTTTGTGTATTCTTTACTAAATATAAAAGCAGTATATAAAACCCAATTAAACAAATTAGGGATGATATACATCAACAATTTTATTAAATTATGTACAAAAGGAAAGTTCTTACCCAAGTGATTTATTGTATAAAGAATTCTTTAATTGATGGATATAAACAAAATTTAATACCGCAATATTCTAGGCCTACAACATAATAAGTGAAATGAGACAACAACCAAAAATAAAAAAAAAATACTAAAACACAGAATTTGTGAAAACTAAAACGAAGCCGACAAAAGACATTTATTTACTGATATCAATTCTTGAAAATAATATGTATCGAACCATATCTGAATGTTTTAAAAAGATGATTGAAGAAATTAATTTTAAAAACACTTCAGTAGGTCTTCTAGATTTATTTCTATTTGCCTAGTTCATTTTAATTTGGGTGTTTTATTTTTTTTTTGTTAAAATTATAATAGAATAAATCTTATTATTATTCTACATATGAGAAAGATGGTTATTAGAAGACTACCGTAATTTTATAAAATTAGTCTTTGAAGGAATCACGTTTCTGAAGGAGGCGATATATATTCTCTAACTTATTAGACATCCTGTATATCTAATACGGTAATTATTCTTGCTCTGTTATTAATCTGGTAACAGTATATCATTTAAGCACCCATTGCATGACTTTCCGCTTTTTTCCCAATTACCCAAATCGCTATAATAACGTCCCTGTCAACCTAGTGATAAACTACCTCAACACTAATTCAAGCCAAATTAACACAATAATAAACCGCGTCTAAGACCTTCGTCGGGACATTTTTATAACACCCAGTCACAAAAACAGTGAAAAGAGGAACGTGTCTGCACCAAAAGCAGCTCAGAGGTTTTATCCCTGCCTAGACGACGCTGTCACGTTTCGAAAATTAGGAATTGTTTCCATTCGAGTCTAACGATTCAAATACGAAACTTACAAACTGGTTTCTTACAATAGGACATACGTTTCTTTCGCATGTTACATTTGAATCTGCAGAAGGGAACTTCAACTTGCTCGGTACAAAAGAGAGAACCTGTTTCTTTTTACTGTTCACCAATGTCTAGGGATTTTTTAAAATTATACTTTAATATATGGACATTTTTAGAGAGCGCTTTTCTGTAAAATGTGCAAGTAAAATGGTTATTTATTGACCAGCAGAATGTATATTTTACCTCGGAAATGAATATGTAGGAGAGGTCTTCAATGTAGTAAGCATCTGGAATGCTGAAAAAATGTCTAATAAATATGATATACGGCGTATCGAGAACGTGCAAAGATTAATAGCTTGTTTTAGATTTTCACTATTAAAGCTGTTATTTATGGACTGTGAAGAGTGGGAATCATATTGGGAATAACTTGAGAAGCAAGACCAAAATTTAAACTAGATTTTTATATAGGCAAAATGGACATAACGAAATTTAGTAGAATTATGTTACAACCGTGTTTTCTGTTATAATAGTTCAATTAGTAACAAGTATATTTTAAGAAATTATCAAAACATTTAATTTAAAAACGTTTAAATAACCTTTTTGAAGAAACTTATGTTAAAAATTATGTTAATAAACCAAAAGTATGGTGGAGATATGTAGATGACATATTTTCAATATGGCCCCATAGCCATGATAGTTTAAATAATTTTCTAAATTTTTTTAACAGCAAAGAAACAACTATAAAATTTACAATAGAAATTGAAAATGATAATAAACTACCATTTTTAGACGTATTAATAACAAAATCACAATTAAATTTTGAAACTAATTTATATAGAAAAAAGACCAATACAAATAGATATCTAAATTTTAATTCTAATCATCACATAAGTATCAAAAGAGGTATTGTTAAATGTTTATATGACAGAGCAAAATTAATATCATCAACCTCAGATATTTTCAATAAAGAAAAAAACGTTATTAAGAATATCTTAGAGAAAAATAATTATCCTAATGATTTTGTTGAGGAAACATTTATAAAAATTGAAAATAGACAAAATAATAATATTCCCAGAATAAATAGAGAAAATCCAATAACAACCATTACAATTCCTTATATTGCAGAAATCTCTGAAAGACTTAAAAGGCTTGGTAATGATTTTAACATAAGAACGACATTTAAAACGAAAAATACTTTAAGATCAATACTTACTAAAACAAAACCAATTAATAATGATCAAAATTCAAAAAATTGTATTTACCAGATTCCTTGTGAATGTGGTAAATATTATATTGGTGAAACATCTAGACCATTACAAATAAGGATCCGCGAACATAAAAATTATGTTAGGGATTACCAAGTTGATAAGTCTACATTAGTAAAACATGTATGGGATAACGGTCACCGAGTTGATTGGACACAGGCTAAAGTTTTACAAAAGGAAGAAAAATCGGTTAAAAGAAAATTAAAAGAAAGTGCTTTCATTAAACTTAATGGTGATAATTGTATTTCGTCGGAAACAATATTCATAGATCAAACATGGCTTCCTCTACTCCAAAAAGATGTTACCAATGGAAAATTAATAATATCATAGTGATCAGTGCATGTGATGACAATTTAAATTAAAAATGTCAATCTGACAAGAACTACTTCTCGTTCATATAAAGAGTTCTCAACATAAAAATAGTCTACAGAAGAAGAGTTGAGGATCAACTCGAAACGTCTAGACGAAAGCTAGTTAAGTGTTTAATTTCTTTTAATTCTTTATTATAACTATTTTATTTGGACATATTTTAGAATATGACATGTAATATTATAAAATTTTGTATAAAACTGAAAAACCACTGATAAAATTTTGTCAATATATCAAATATTATTTTATCACACGTTAATACAGTGGTTTTTTGGGGCAAACTTTAGAAGTTTGCCTTGTTACTACACTTTGAATAATTAATTTGTATACTTCTGGTTTTCTGCTTTTTGTTATTTTACAGGTGGTGTAATCCCAAAAGAAACCAACTATGAATCGTTTAAATAACCTTCCTAGTGCCTCCACACTTTTAATTTTTTTAGGAGGAGACAATAGTCTCTTTCTACTTTAATATCTTTGTGGTATACCCTTTTGGTCCTATATATCCCTTACTATTAGAGATAGACCCATCAAACTACTAAATTGTCTACTCGTAGATCAACGCTTGTTCGCAGGGATGAGTGGGCAAACCTTCCTAGTGTGCGTGCCTAGAATGGGAAGAATGTCAGCTTGGTTTTGTGTGTGAGAATGTGAGAGATTAATATCGGTTGATGTTTGATTGTCTCCCTAACTAATGAAGTTTTCCAGGTTTTCCTCATTTCATCACTAAATTATAGATAGGATCTACTAACGTTAGTCTCTGAGGGATAGTATAGCGGTCTACTTAATAATACACCGCCCCTTCTCACACACAAGTTTCTGGCTTTACTACTAATCTTTGCGATGAGAATGAGGAGTAGAGATATTATTATTATTATTATTATTATTATTATTATTATTATTATTATTATTATTATTATTATTATTATTATTATTATTATTGTTATACGGTGTGTTTTAATCATAAAACAGCTAATGAAGTCACAGTCTGAAGAGATGTTATTAAAAAAGTGCACATTTACTGGTAAATTGCCTTAGTTAAAAGCGGATAATTTGACTAGTAACTGTATAATAATTGGAAACCTCGTTTATCAAACTCAACACTATTTATCTTAAATTAATTACCTTCTAAAAATGTTTATTACATTTTAGAAGAATAATAGAAGGATAATAATTATTAATTACATATGCTCACAAGAAACAAATAAGGCGCCTTGTTCCGGAAACTTGGTTAGTATATCTCTTTGTATTTTGAGTTGGACACAAATCTGATCCCAGAATTTTCCATTACATCAGGATTTTTTCTAACCTCATAAAAGCAATAGAAATACCACGATATCGCGGAGTCTCTTAACATGAGGAATTGACTAGATAGGAAGAAAATGTTTACATACATGTTCCATAGATCGATGAATACAAATTCCATGTGAAAAATCCCGAGAAAAGTCTCTACAATGATAATATACATGAAATACGTGGTAAAATCGCATCATTAGATCTTTCAAGTAATTCAGAGTATTCAGCAGGAAAATTAATTATACTCTGCGAATAAAAATATTGCTGTACGAACGAATATGAGTGCTCCAATTTTATAAGCAGGATATGACACTTCACACTCGAGTGAGTTATAAATACTATTTTTTAGACGATCCCATAATAGTTATTTGTTTAACTAGTACAAAAAATACGATTTCGAGCCTCGAAAACGTATTTTTTGTACGAGTTTAACATAATATTTTTTTTCCAACCGCTTCTAATTAGCACCTCCAGTTTACCGATTCATCGGAGTCACTATCTGTTTCTATTTTTCTATTTAATTAAACTTCAATAAATTATGTGACATGCAATGTCAATGTCAAATTACTTTTCGGTACTGTAAAACTGTACAATATAGCTATTTACCTAACAAGTGCGGAAAATAAATTTTTCCGCACGAGTCTGCCGTTCACCGAACGACGCGTAGCGGAGTTCGGTGAAGCAGACGAGTGCAGAGAAATACATTTTCCGCAAATGTTAGGTACAATAGTTTTTCTACAGACGTGCGGAAATAAGTATATATAATTCGTAATAATTTAATAACTTTTAATAACTATGGCAAACATTAACAATACATAGTAAACAACAAAGAATAAAATTATTCTTTGTTATAATTAACATGGTAGGTAACCGAAAACTGGCAATTATAAGCATTATTAATTAAACTGGGAGCATTTTGATGGTGAGCTTCGTTAGCAATAATGTTGACACTTTTTCTTCTCAACTTGTCATGCTGGTGCTGTTTCACTAGTTCATTGTTGTCAGCAATAGCATCAATTTCACACGCGAAACTTGTAGAAGGTAAGGGCAAAGGCGGAGGTACACTTTCCTCGAAATTTTCTCCTTTAGAATATAGAATTTGGTTGGCTATTCGTTTTTTGTTCCCCATGGATTCGTCCACATATGATTCTGCAACTTTCGTCGATTGCCATCCCCCGAGACGTTTCAAATTAGTAATATCCACTCCAGCGTCAGCCAACATGGTAGCCGAAGAGCGTCTATAACAATGTCCAGTAAAGCTCTCTGGATTTGGAAGTTTCAAAAAAGCAGCCACATCGGATGGCATCTTACCAAACTTATTAATGCCAACAGTTTGAATAGTACATGTACCTTTTTGGAAATTAACAAAAAACCTTTGATGCGGTGTACTTTTGGGACGCAGAGACATGTACTTCTTGATTAAATTAAGATTTTTTTCTCCAGTTATTACAAAGCTTCTACTCTGGTGAGTCTTGCTATCCGGTATTTTCACCAAAAATAAATCTCCTTGTTCGACTACGTTTTCACACAACAGATAAGTCAATTCTTCGCGCCTACAGGCTCCAGCGATTCCAATGATAGTTGCGACTTTGATTAGTAAATAAGTATCGTCAGGCGCAACGCTTAAAAATTTTTCAATATGTTCCTGATTTAACACTTTAGACTTTTTGGTCTAAAACCTATCATTTTCTTTTTTAAAAAAGCAATCAATTTAAAATGCCTGCTAATATCAACGTTTTTCTTAATTTTTAGTATAGATTTCACCATTGAGTACTTGGACCACATTGTAGAAGGTTGAAAATTCTTTGAAATTTCTTGAAAGTAAACTAAAAGTACCTCTTCTTTACTGATGTTCGTTATTTTCTTGTTGATGCACCATTTGACGAACTTTTCGTATTCTTGAATGTACCTGACTTTGGATTTTTCTGGAAGCAAATTCATATCTACTTCTTTTGCTGCGCTCAAAATATATTCTGGAACCCCGTCTTCCATGGCCAGATTGTCAAATTCACCTTCAATCATTCTAATAATGCAGAATTACGAAAAATACACACTTTTAAAAAGCAATTAATCACAAATAAATAATAATAATATCGAAATGTCAGTTTGTTGATTTCTAATGATTGTTTAAGCGTCCTTAGTAACTTGGAAACCTGGTAGCTAAGCAAGACGAAATGCATTAAGCCTGTTACACACTCTGAGATACATATCAGAGACGGTCATTTAATGAATTAATAAATAATAAATAATTATTGTTGCTGCAGTCCATGTTGGTACAAAATATTGTTATAATTTCCTGTTATCTCCATTCACGTTGAGATATGCATTGATATGTGTATCGCGACAAACAACGATGCGTGTATAGTAATTTTCAATATTACGTGCGGAAAAATATTTCTGCACTAGTGCGAAAATTTTTTCCGAACTAGTGCGGGAAAATCAATTTTCCGCACGAAAATCAGTGCGGAAAATCGGGTTTTCCGCACGGCTATAGAAAAAATAATATAATGTTATATTGTCTTATTCATATGGTTGGAAAAAATAAGTTTTTTCATTAATTGCTTTTATTTAGTTAGATATGGTATTATTATTATTTATACAATTATGAAAGATACAGAAGGTTTTGAAGCTTAACGTGTCTGTTCAATTTTATTGCTTGGTGTTGCACTGTCTGAAGTTATTACTGGCGCTGTCTCAATGGCATTTAGTGGATAATCTGTAGTTCTGTGTGTGAAGATGAAAGATCTATTATCGAATTTGCTATGGAATCAACCATCAGTATCATTTTTCCCAGCTCTATGACGTTTCAAGGTGGTGATACTACCTCCAGCATTTACTAGAATGGCAGCAGAGGAAGATCTACAGCAATGTTCTGTACTATTTTCTTATTGAATTGCAATATATTTGGGAGTATTAGTTATTTCATTTATTCCTAGAACTTTCTTGGTGTGTTTGATATTTTGATAGTTTAAAAAGAAACATTTGTTTCTTCAATAAAAAAATAAAAAATAATTAAGTAGGGAGTAATTCTCTGCTTAATCATTTAAACTACACGTATATTGCATTCTCAAACAATAAAAAAGATGAAAAACAAAATAAAACCAACCCATACAATAAAATTAAAATAGGAAATTGATATTGGCTATTAGGTAACCTTAATAAACTCCGAAACCTCAGACGAAACGTAGGATATTTGTCTATGTATCTGGCTAGGTCGTGGTGGATTAGGCCAGGGGGCCGACTGCTATATAAATCTAAATCTAATGTATCTGGCTGAAAGTCTTCTTCTGTTGTTTTTTATAGAAGTAATAAATTCTATCTTAACAACCAACAACTTTCCAATATCATATAGAAACATTTGTAGTTACCGTGGTGGAATTTTTAATTCTCCAGTAATAGTAAAACTGAATTTTTCCCCTTAAATTATCACGATATACTAAGAATACAATTTCAGGAAATAAGGATTTTATTCTTTAGCTCTTATTTGCGTCAATTCTCTGATGTTCTCTGGCCTTTAGCGATAAGGTTTTTGGTATTTTTTTCACCGCCTCCAAAATTTTTGGCGGAGTGCAGTTTGTATCCCAATCAGCGTCACTTTCATCATCAAACTCATTATATTTATTGTTAACTACAATACTTAATTTTCAAATAGGATTATCCCTTAAAATCTGCTTCAAATGTTTCAATTTGTTAGTAATATAGATACTGTGACCATAGAAGCGATAAAAACAAATATTGTTAAAGTACTTTTCCCTTGGTTCTTCCATTGTGATATGACTAAACTAATATAATATCATTTTAGTACATGACACCGATATAGAGTATCCTTGTGTCGTCAATAGTTTCATAAATAGTAGTCTGAAAAATACGTAATATACTAACCATGTCTCCAGGATAAGACACTTTCTTATTTTTTTTTTAAATAAAAGATATCAGAACTATAAGATATCATAACTATATTATTACCAACGTATCTAATGCATATTTTTTTATCATTATAATTTTTATTAACACTACATTAAATACTAATTAATAATAGTATATTATATACCTAGGTTGAGAAGTGAGCTATTATTGACCGAGAAATTTTATATCCTGAGGCGCGTAACGCCGAAACTGAATGCGTGAAATGTCAAACAAATGAGTTTCAATACAATTTATTATTAACCTAGGCATGATACAAAACCTATTCCTAGGTCATTATTTACCTATTCATTATTTACCTAGGTCAATAATGAACTACTTCTCATTACACAAATGAGGTAAGTAATAAAGTTTTCTCATGTTAGTAGTAAAAAACAAATTTGTTTATATAATAAGAATTCTGTAGCAAGTTGAAATACACTTGTCACGTCATCAATATATATTTGCTGACAATTACCTGAAGGATCCCATCTAACATGTTTTTGACATGCAAATTTCTATTTTCATCCCAGCATCCCCGGTCTACACATTGATTAGCTTGTTATTTCTACAAATTCTGTGCTTCAGACACTTTAATTGTTATTTCCTCCACAGCAAATTTAACTGTATTGTTTGCACTCACTAATTGTATTAAATCTTCACTGATTCAATAAAGACAGATGTAATCAGAGTATAAAACTCGTCCATATTGTCAACTACAAATTGGGTGGAACTGCTGGAGGCCTTAATTGGGTGGAACACAATTGGATTAGAAAGTACGGCAAACAAAATAATATATCATATTCTCTGTTTATTATATACAGGGTGGGCGAAATTCGAGGCTCACTATTGGGATCTCGGAAACGGTAAGAGATACGAAAACGGTTAAATTGGGGCAAAGTTGCGTAATTTTGTGACCAATAATATTCCGTCAAGAATTAGTTTTTGAGTTATTTCAAAAAAACCAAAATTTTGAGTTTTCGTTTTTAATTTTTTTTAGCTTTATTTGAGACGATAACAAAAAACTGACAAGACTTTTTCATTGCCACTTTTTATGCTCTATAACGTGGCAGTACAAAATTTCTGTTACGGCGTTTCGTCCGATCAGGACCATCTTCAACTTTATTTTTTTAAATAGGGACCCATAATGTTTCTTACGAAAAACGATATGATTTTTTATTCTGATTTCAATGATGTATGATACTTTATAGTTTTAATTATTCTTTTTGCTCAAATACTAGGAATAACTTTTAAGACCGAATCTCAATGATCGAATCTAGTATGCTTTGGGCTGATGACACTTGTCATAAAACAATTTTAATTGTCAATACAATTTGACGTTTAAAGAGCTTCGCTTTAAATAGTAGGTAATAATGCCGTTTACAAATCAAGAAAAATGTGATATGATTGAAGTTTATTATAAATGTTACAAAAATTCAACCAGATCTGAACAAACATATTTTAAAACATACCCAGAAAGGCCACAACCACATAGAACGACATTTTCGAAACTGCACAGACAATTGACAGAAAACGGTAGTTTTGAGCATAACAGTATTTACAGGACAATACAAAATTATAGTCCAAATCATATTATTGAATGTTCAAATTTGGTTTTATATGGTAACACAAGTTGTACCGTATAATTAAATTTAAAATAATGATAACAAAGTAATTTATAATAATAACAGAAATATTTTTATAATAAATTTCAATCATATCGAATTTTTCTCGATTTTTAAACGGCATTGTTACTTATTATTTAAAGAGAAGCTCTTTAATCGTCAAATTGTATTGACAATTAAAATTGTTTTATAACAAATGTCATCAGCCCAAAGCATACTAGATTCGATCGTCTTAAAAGTTATTCCTAGTATTTGAGCAAAAAGAATAATTAAAACTATAAAGTATTATACATCATTGGAATCAGAATAAAAAATCATATCGTTTTTCGTAAGAAACATTATGGGTCCCTATTTAAAAAAATAAAGTTGAAGATGGTCCTGATCGGACGAAACGCCGTAACGGAAATTTTGTACTGCCACGTTATAGAGCATAAAAAGTAGCAAGGAAAAAGTCTTGTCAGTTTTTTGATATCGTCTCAAATAAAGCTAAAAAAAAATTAAAAACGAAAACTCAAAATTTTGTTTTTTTTGAAATAACTCAAAAACTAATGTAGATATTCTGGATTTTTTGACGGCATATTATTGGTCATAAAATTACGCAACTTTGCCCCAATTTAACCGTTTTCGTATCTCTTACCGTTTCCGAGATCCCAATAGTGAGCCTCGAATTTTGCCCACCCTGTATAATTTTTATATTTTCTACATATTTGACGTATAAATCATATCACTCTTTCAGTGAATATGTTTATAAATATTAAATAAAAACATGTCTACACTATTGGCGATTCCAAAAATTAATGCGCCCTCTGCATGAAAATATTTGAACCTACTTAAAAGGTAATTTTTGGAGGCTTATTGCTGATATATATGATAAATAACATGTATTTGGGTTTGTTTAACGTAATAATTTGGTGGTGCTTGTGATTTATTGGTATTACAAAGTTAAAAACGACGTGGTTAGTGTTTGTACATCTTTATTTTTACATTTTAAAATCGGCTTCAAAAGAAATCAGCACAACACAAACTGCCGTGTTTATATGGGTGTCATTCCACCAAATGTGTCAATGGAAGTGTTTAAGATAGAAGATAGGTAGAAGTTTAGCCCTAGTATAGGAAACTGTTTCTGTTAATGACAGGGGACACGTTTATTTACACAACATAACCACTTTGTTGCAGTTTGCCTATACTTTTCTATTATTAGTCTTATAAATACAGAATATATTTTAATTTAAACATTATTTAACACAAAACAAGCACTAATATGGTTTCACCATACAGTTTATCACATTTATTTTAGGCCAAAATGTAAACAAACGAAAACTAGGGTACCTGTTTCAACCCAAAAAATCATATAATTAGCAATGAAGCACTTATGGGACGTATGACTGCTGTTACCACTCTTTTTATCCTTTATTTCACCCTAACTAGCACATGAAGTCACTATATTTATGGCAGTTGAATGCTAAATTGCTAGATGATGTGATATGAAATGCAAAATTTTTACTCGTCTTCCTCCTTATTTGTTTACAATTTGCAGCGCCCTCATCGGTAATCTGAATCGCCAATAGTAACCATGATATGGTTATCATTTTACTTGGCTTTTCTTGGGATTATAGGTTCTTTAGAAATATTGTTGATTTTACATCATGCTCTATAATAGAGCAACTAACACTGACGTAGTTTTCCATATAACACAAAAAAAACTATACTGTACTCGAAGCGCATTTCGCAAGCCAAGTTGGCATCATCTGGGGATGATTAAAACTGATCAGCAGTTTTGCAGCAGCAAAATTGAGGCAGCTTTTATCATCTCCAGATGATGCCAACTTGGTTTGATAAACGCTCTTCGAGTGCAGTTTAGTGTTTTGGTGTTATGTGGAAAACTACGTTAGTATCAAATTAGTTACTAAATGTACTTTTTAAAACACTATTAAAAAAACATTATTGTATTAATTTAATTCCGTCTTAGACAACTTTTATTTTTTTTTAACGGCTATGAGAAAAAGTAGGGTTAACCTTATATCGCTGAATTCGTCTTTCGAAGGGCTATCTATTTATAATGACATATAGAGCGTATTATTTAAAAAAAATCCGTCAAACGTGGCTCAAAAAATTTGAAATATTGCAGAAAAGTGTCAATTTCTATCTTAATTGATGTGTTTGAATGTTTTCTTTAAGCTTACCTAGAAAAAAAATATGAATTTTGTTCCATTATTTTGGGACACACTCTATATATAAATAGTTAAGTCAATAAGTAATATAAAAAGATGCCATTAAAAGTCTCTCTATGTTTCAGTACAATCATTTAAATTATATATTGTTTATAATTCAAAGTATTATTAAAAACGTATTGCACTACTTTTTATAATTAATTATTTTCAATTTTGTTTTAACCTCAGATCTTCAATATACCATTTTAACTACCGGAAAGTCGAATGTATATTGCTAATACAAACTTTTAATTAGTTTTTAGTGCGACGATATTCCATTTGCTCACAGAAACTATGATCTTTTCAAGTCCAGCTTAGGTGTTTCTCTTTTCTTAGAGCAAATTACCGATTACAAATTCACTATTATTACCCAATAGATTTAAATGTCAAGTGAGGAGATAATATTTATTTGCTAACAGTAAAATATGTTGGTTCTTCTCTTTAAGCTACATAGTAATAACATACGGCATCTTGTCCACGTTAATACCTTCAAGGAGACATTCTGACACAGAGTATCCATACATCAAAACCGAATTAGCCTGTATAGAATTTCAGCAATGGTGCCCGTTTTACAACAATTTGAAATTGTCCATAAATTCCCGCTATGCCATCGATAAATCCATCCTTGTTGATGATTTATATTCATAACTTGCCTTTACGATTCATTTTATGCTTTATCAATATGGGGCTTTGGAACAAATCATTACGGATTTCCCTGGTATCCGTAATAACATTCGATAATCGCAGGTCATTTATTGCATTATTATGATTCATGCGAATTTCTAAACGTGGAACAGCACGTACTTGATTTGAGGGCACAAAAAAAATGTAGGCCAAAGAAGATATACTATATTAGATTATTCCTTTTCTTTACTGTATTTTGCACCATTTGAAAGGACAAAAAAGTCGAACAGAAACCTCTGTACCATATGCCTAACCAAAAATAAAATTCTTGTTCTGAAAATAGAAGGTTATTAAATAGGAAAATAGGTTTTTAAACAAAAAACAAGTTTCTTTTTTGTTGACTTTTCTACAATGTCTCCATTTTCGTTATTCAAATAAATTTATTCACTAAATTTCGAATTTTCGCCCCCCCTCTAATTTTTGAACCACTGGGTAGATTGTGATGAAATTTGGAACGATAATATATGACTAAATTCTGCATTTTTTGACACATCAATGACAGCTCTGAATGTCAAAGTGACAGCTGGGCGCGCAATAGGAACATTTTTTTAAATGGAAATGAGGATCGAGTAATAACTCATTTTGAAGCTATTTTTATACTCATAACATCCCCCAATTTTGAGAACATTTGGTTCAGTAATTTCCAAATAAAAACCAGTAATATCGATTTCTGTGTTACTTCAAAAGATGTTGAAAATGACCACCATGAACCTCCTGACAAATAAATGTTCCATGGGTAAGTTCTATTATAAAGATTATGTGGTAAAAAGATTATGTTATAAACTGATATTACTGGTTTTTATTTGGAAATTACTGAACCAAATGTTCTCAAATTTGGGGGATGTTTTGAGCATAAAAATAGCTTCAAAATGAGTGCCCACTCGATATATAATATAATATAATATAATATAATATAATATAATAATATAATATAATATAATATAATATAATATAATATAATATAATACAACCTCTATCTGAATCATGTAGCAAAAGCTAATACACATGGTAGAAGGTAGCTACTTATTGCTATATGATATAGGTACTAGTCATGAGACTCGATACCTCTGATTATTTTGGAAATGTGTCTCACTCAAAAAAACAGGTTTGAAAGTACCAGTTTTTAAAAACATTTTTTACTATAAAATTGTGTCAATTTATTTTAAAATTTCCCTTATATTTTATATACATGTAAGTACTCGTACATATTGTATAATTATTTGCACAAAATATCTGCGCAAATTATGAACCATCATATTTATTTATCCATTACTCTGCTGTACTATTGGTTTTTCGTTTATTATAATACTCTGTATAGAACGATATCAATGCACGTGACTAGACGAGTATAAATCAGATCAACATCAAATCCACTATTTGTATTCACAACAGTAATGTGCCTACTATTTATGTAGATGGCGAGAAAAACCGTATTTTTCGTTAACTGTTAACACACGTGAGGGGTTTATTAACAAACAATGGACTGTATTTTAACTATTCGCGAGTCGTTGTGAATTGAAATCAAACGTTTGTGTGCCAAGGTAGATGAAATTTAGCGAATCCTGCTTTATCTTATTTGTCCAAAAACCATTATATAAGATGAGTTTTCGGGTACATGATCTTATTATTACTTTTTTACTTATGTATTAAATAAGATGGAAAAAATTTGAAATGAATTATATTATTTTTAGGATTGCTTACCACACACTGGATATTTGTCCAGTATAATGTATATTAATATTTAGAAAAAAAATATTAAACCAATTAAGTGTTTCACAGAAATCAATTATTGATTTAATTTGCTAAACAGTTAACATCTGTACAGCATCTCTGGTTTTATTATCACTGTTAACTATTAAATTTATAGTACCGTTCACTAAAAGACGTTTTCAACTTCCCATAACTAATTTCTTTCCATCTAATGTTTATGATACTTTTTTCTCTTAGAAAATGGTACGATAACTGTTGCTAAAATGTACAAGCTGAGACAGCAAAAGTGTTTCTATGAAAACTTCTTCCATTGATCAGGAAGCACCATCGAATGTATGTCTAATATTACTGAACAATTTATGATTATTCAATTTCAAATTCAAGCTAGTACCGATTTTCACATAAATAGTTTACCAACAATAATTTTTTTTTGTATCTAGATATTTTGAACATAATTATTTCCAATACACATCCATAAGATCTCTCAAGACAGGATTCTGTGCGATCTACGTCTACAGACGAATGGACTGGGGGCGATATGCGTCTAAGGGAGCCTCTGGAATATGCCTCTGGGTATTAGGGATGGGTTAACTGCTATATGATAGTAGCAGTAACAACTGCTATTATACACCACAACCTGCTATTTATGTAGCAGGTTGTGGTTGTATGTTAATCACTTCGCTGCTGCCAAATGCCCAAGTCTATGCTAGTTACCAACCGAACTGCAAGTGAAGAGCAAAAATAAGGAATACAAACAAGCAGTGAGGCGTGAGGCAATGTTTCTAGGTATTACCTTTAGCAAAACAAAATTGAAGATATAGAAGTATGAAATAAATAGAAAGTAAAAATTACTTTATACTTAGTCGTTCGTTTGAGATCAACAACATATACCTATTTATCAAACATGAATTAATATTTTTGTTAAAATCACCTCTGAACTTGAAATGTAAACATTTAATTTTATCCAAAACGTAAAACAGATTAATAGTCGAACTATATTTATGGCATCAATCTGTAATAATTGTAATCAGAGCAAATATGTTTCTGCTAGGGTAAAAGTTCAATTGTTGGCTACCAAACTCACAATACCAAAGTACTAAAAAAAGCTGCTAATAAAATAACAGCTATGTTGAACTGCTAAATAAAAGTAGTAGTAGCATCAGTAGCTGCTATTAAAAAATAGCTGGTTCGACACATCACGACTGGGTACGCCTGCCTTTCTACATCTACCAGCATTGGGCCTGTATTCCCCAATGCTCAAGCAATAAGAAACCTACGGAGCTTAAGATCTATTTCATTCCTATTTAAATCCTAAATAAAACTGATCTTATTAGATCAAGAAAGGAGGCTGATTTAGTTTCCAACACTAGAGACTGAAGCAGAAGGCATTTTAGGTGATGATGCATCTACACCTTTAAATAAACTCCCCATTGAAAATAAGCAACTAGAAGGTCTTGCAAGGAAGTGCCTAGCTAGTTTGCTTGCCATGATGACCAGTGGACATTCAATACTCAACTAGAGGGGGTAATAAAAGCTCCTCTATGGCAGAAGAAAAGAAACCTTCTTTCCAGGCTATAATAGAGAGCTTATTCATGATTAGGTAAAGTACTTTTTCATATAGGTACCTAGTTAAGAATTTTTATTTCAATAACTATATAATGTTGATATGGAAGTTAACACTAACGTAGGCCTCCACATAACACCAAAATACTGTGAACCGCCGCGAGGGTCAGTGAACCGCCGCGACGAATCAGTGAACCGTGATTTACTAACCAATAAAGCGGGCTGTATGGGA
Source organism: Pogonocherus hispidulus (assembly GCA_963924545.1). Taxonomy (NCBI): domain Eukaryota; kingdom Metazoa; phylum Arthropoda; class Insecta; order Coleoptera; family Cerambycidae; genus Pogonocherus; species Pogonocherus hispidulus. Next base: position 10,694,634 of record OZ004698.1, read on the forward strand.
TTAGCCTTCTGTCACCATTCATACTATTTTTACATTTTGCAATTTCCAAATTCTCAAATGCAACAAGCTGTCTGGAATTTCTTACATACCTACCTAATTAGTCTCAAATTACTACTATCTTTGACTATATTTATAAACTCAATGCTACTATCTATTTTATAGTTGTTCTCAAACGCATGTTGGGCGACACTAGACTTATTTGTTCTACCATATTTGAGATGAGCCATGCGCTCTTCGAATCTGGTTTGAATTGACCTTCTAGTTTGTCCAACATACTTTTGATTGCAGCCTTTACAGCTAATTTCGTAAATCCCCGACTTTTCCTTAGCTTCTATTTTCTTTTGGATTGCTTAGAAGTTGTTGTAGTTTATTTCCTGATTTCCCTTTCAAGATAAATTATATTGTCTGACAGAGGCTTAAATGTAGCAGTTACACCTCAGTTTTCTTAATTTACTTTAGACATCAAGTAAAATAAAGAATACCTAATTAAATAGGTCTTCGGATAACATCTAATCTCGATTAGTGGTCGTTAGCACAATAAAAAGCAGTAAATCAGGTAATTCCTCAAGTAGATCTAATTAAATCATCATTGTTCTCTATTCTCCGTAATCGGCTATTTGAATGAGTTCGGTCGTTCGTTAGAAATGCGAGACAATCGGATTAAAAAGCCTATTCAAACGATAATTGGACGAATCAGTGTCAATCGTGCCCGGTTCATCGATCCGGGTCAAAGCATGTCATTCTTTCTGTGTCTGCCGATGCGGGATGTATTTAAAAAAGAGTCGTTACAGTTTTGTATCATCGATAATGATAATTTAGAAAGTATGCGTACTAGTATATGAGTGTAATTTGACCACTAGTAAACTATGAAACTAAACTAGTCCATATTTATTTTTTAACTTGTAATTTTATGACTGTAATTTGAGAATTATCGATTCTTCTAATAATTGTAAAAAAGCTTTTTTTACAAATTATAGGTTACAAATTAACGCAAGTTATTCTGATTAATCATGAAAGAACCATAAAGTGTCATTTTATTGATTAGCTTGAGACCTGTCTTGATCTATGTAACGGGTGTTCAAATAAGAAAGGATGTCGGCCATATCTCAGGAATGGTACATCGTAGAGCATCTTGGAAAAGAATTTTACTGCAAAATTGGCCCAGAAAAAATGCTGGAAGTTAGTTACAAGTTCCTATTTCTGCCGCTACAGGCGCAACATGCATGGCTACCTTAAATATCTTATTTTTTCCAAATTTTCCCAGTTGAGGTAGAGCAGATATTGTAATCTTTAGCAAATTTTGCAACTTTTTGACTTGATATTTTTTGCTCCCTCTAAATCTCTCTAAATAAGGAAAGAGTGGAGGAGGAATGTCTTTCTAAAAAATGTTTATAACTTCGGTTTGCATTAATCAACTTTGTCTCGTTGGAAAGAGCACCCAATGCTTCATTCCATTTTTTGTATATACCTCAAGTTATTTTGCTTAATATTGCCATTGCTAGATGGCCTTATTTGGAACACTGATATATTTTCCAATTTTTTCCAAAATTTATAATGGGAGCATCTGTCAATCTTAGCGTGGCTGAAAGGGCAATAAGAATAGGAACAAAATGGTGAAAGTTGCATGTTGATATCTGTTTTGGAACCGGAGATATAGACAAAAGAGTACTGGAAATAGGCGTGGTTTCTTCGCGGGAACGCGGCCTTTCATACCGAGATTTTGAATAATATAATTTAATTAACAGTTGATTAATCTGTGAAAACTATAGACGGATTGTAAGATTGTTAACTTATTAATGCTAGAAAGTTTTATAGTTCTCTAGTAAATCAGCTACGACTGATAATATTACAAAAATTAGTATTCGTATTTTTCGTATTCTAAACTTTTCCACAATAAAAATTTCTAGTTTGAAATCCAAACAACGTAATCTTGTTATTAGCAAAAGTCGTCACTTGGTTAGTCCACTTTAATAAAATAGGACTCTGTTAAAACTTAAATACGTCTGATTTTTATACGCTCAGGAACAAGTGAAATTTTAAATCTAACAGGATCACTAGGTAAATCACCTTATTAATTAATAATTCTTTCAGAATAGCTGATAAATTATCATTAACAGGAAAAACTGGTATTCATTTTATTCTTTCAAGTTGCTGAAATATTAAAACTTACTAACTCTTGAAACTAATAAACTGGGAGCTATGCCTACAGGAATTTCTAGTGGATTTGAGTAATTATCGAAGATGATTACAAGCAGTTGACAAGGAATATGATAAAATTCTCGATTGCGTATTAAAAAAAATTCTGATGGTGCAAAGTGGAACGTTAATATAACAATCTATTTATAGTATCTAGCGGAAAATAGAAATTTTTTAACACACTATTGTTAATTTTCCATGTCTTCATAGATAAGCTAGGCTAAAATTTAAAACAATTAACTTTTTGAAACAGTTTAAAAGCTTTTTCAAATATAATTCTACTTAGCTTTCCATCTATTACAGCTAGTACGATACGCATGCATTTAGAATGAACATGATAGGTTTTTTATAGCCTATATTGTTATAGAGAAACCCCAGTGACCATTCCACCCTTCGTTTTTGAATTTTAAGGTTTTTTTTCTCCAGTAAATCTTAGAACTTAAGAAAATCTTCTCAGGAACAGCTTTGTTGCATGCATATTATCTCGGAGTTACAGAAGCTGAACAATTAGGGTTTTCAGTCACTTCTGAAAGTCGTGTCACACATAATTTGTCATTTTGAAGTTAGAGATTACAACAAGGTGGCTCTCGTCGCAGTGTGAGGTCATTAATTACTTTTACTCTGCGTCATTTAAAAGGGTCTGTTTTATATGCTTAGACGTGGGGAGGCACAGCTATTTACCAAATTTAAATACGCCCTAAAATTTATGAAGATAACAGAAAAAACGTGACCATGTTGACAGTAGTAAATATCTTCCCAACTGTAGTCATTATTCTTCTTTTAAAAATAATTACTCCAGTGAAAATAATTACCTTTCTCATTTGTTAACATTTTCTTTCTTTGAAATAGGTAGCTATTTAATTTATTTCATTAAGAGGGGACTATATTGAGGCAAACAGCTCTGGACAATTGGAGACTCTCATAAAATACGACCAATTAAGTTCTTCATTTATTTTCAGGGGTTTTAATGTATTACATAACTGGGCAAATAGTTTCGATAGTTCTAAATTATCCAGGACTGCCTCTGAATAAAACTAGTAAATAAACGGTTTGAAGGTTGGAATAGACTTGGATTCAAATTAAATGAGGAAGATAAAAATTTGTTCATTAAAATCAACCAATAAAGATATGAAAATACACATTGTTAATGTTATCTTTTGAAAATTTTCATCTATTTCCATTTTGAATATATTTTCTCTCTAAAACTATTTGAATCTTACCTTAGGAACAGGGTACAGTTTGTGAATCATAATGATGTGAACTCAGTAATGCTCTCAAATTCAACAGGGGTTCCACAAGGATCTGTATTGGGCCCAGTACTATTCCTACTTTATATTAATGACTTACCTACAGCCTTAAATGGTGTGACTTGTGTCCTCTTTGCTGATGACACAACGCTTTTGGTAAGAGGTGATGAGAATGATGGCGCAGAGGTACTTCTGAAAGCTAAAGATTGGTTCAATAGCAATATGTTAAAACTCAATATCTCTAAAACCCATGGTATATTGTTTAGTTCAGACAGATGGGTTGCTAAGTACAATCCGGTACGACTTCTAGGTGTAACATTTGATACGGGTTTGAATTGGTCCGAGCATGTTGGCCACCTCTGTTCTAAGTTGTCATCACAAATCTTTGTAATGCGTCAATTGAGTTCATGTTTGGACCGCCCCACCCTGAGGATGGTCTATTTCGCATTATTTCATAGTATACTGTCATATGCCGTCTGGGGAAATTCTGCCTATTCTTACAAAGCCTCTTTTACTTACAAAAAGCCGCTATGCGAGTTATCGATGGAGCACCATACGGTACCCATTGCAGGCCGCTGTTTAAGAAATATGGGATACTTCCACTACCTTGCGTCTATGTGCTTGAAAAAACACTACTGCTAGTGCACAAAAATATAGAAAATTGGACATCGCACTGTGACAGACACAATTATAGCACAAGGCGGGGGACGGATCTTATACCTTCTTATTCACGAATTAAAATGTCTCAAATGAATAAAGTTGATTTAAATTTATATAATAAATTCATGAGCCACCATAGTAGCTTAGATATTAAGTCATTGAGTTTATATTCATTTCATAAGCTGGCGAAGGACTTCCTCATGAGTCAATGATTTTATAGTGTGGATGAGTTCAGGGCATATACTATTTAAATTTATGTGTTTCTTATATCATATGCTAGTCTGGTCTAAAAGGAAAGGAGGATGAAAAAAGGGAGAAAAATAAATTCTCTGTTTTTCTCTCTTTTTTTTTTTTGTGTAAATCATTTGCCGATGATCACTTATTTTAATATTATTTTCACGTCTCTAATTTTATACTGTGTTTTGTAATGTATTTTATTGTAAAATTGCTTTTATTACTATTTGGATTTGTGTTTCTATAGAAATTATATTTGTATTTAGAATGTTAATAAATCATGTATGTGAATTAATTATGTTGTGACATAAATGTATTGTAATATATATTGTCAATAAAGCATCTATCTATCTATCTATTAATATTTTTATTTTATTTAATAAAGATTATATATTAAGGAGGTGTTATTCAGTAAATTGTTACCCCTTGATGAAGCCCTCTTTTATTTTGAATCTTAGACAATACTTGTATTCTATTGAATTATCTTTGAGAGCAGGTTACCAAATCTGGTCTAAATTGAAGGCACAACCGTGTCCATTTAACAGAATTGTTCTGTACTTTATGACGGTCGTTTCAATAACCAATCTGGAAAAGTATTACACGTGTCAAATATTAGGAAAATATTGCTCTGGTCTTTTCAGTAACATAAATTTACAAGTATTAAGAATTACTAATCTTTAAGGACCCTATTTCTAGGAAATTCATTATACCAGTTTAATTGAATAGAATTTGTGAGAAAAGTTTTATGCGACTTAACACAGTTTTACAAAAGTTTATGGAAATTCTGTAAACTTTGGTTTTATCGACTCATAATGTGAACAGAGTTATTGTTTGCAGTTAATACTGAACGTTTATGATTGTAATTTGCTAGTCAGTATTTATTACCAAAATATTAGCTGATTTAGAGTATATTAGCTGATATATTATTAAATAAACTGTTGAATTATAAAATAAACAGTGAGAATTACCAAGTAATAACTTAATTGACAAAATATTGAGGCAATATCAAAACATTCAAGCAAATACAGGGAAGATTTTCCAAATAGACATTAATGAGGGAGTGTAGAGATGATAATGATCTCTACACTTTGTCAGACTTACAAAATGAATTATTGTGTCCTAAAGGTTTGGATATTTTTAAACAAATTGCATTTGAAATGTTACCTTACTTGAAGATATTATAAATTAAAAACACTATTTGTTTTTATGTTACTGCTCAATGTTCATGTTTCGAAATGAAAGTAGATACTTACCTAAGAATTTGATGAATTTATTTTTATTTACTTACTTTTATATGTTGTTCTTTCTAGAGAGTACTGATACAAATATCATTTATATACACACTATAAACTGTTTTTGCTGTGCTTTAGATGGGTATTTCTATTGATGTTCTAAATAAGTTATATAGAATATCCAACTGTTGATAATACGTTTTCTAACTTAAATTGGCCTGCCAGAAAGACTTTTTGTTCGCCCATTATGTAGGTCATGATGTAAACATGTATGTGTATGCAGGCTACACCATTGTGTTAATATAATTAGTAATTACATAATTTACAAGAAAATAGCACACCCATAAAGAATCTATCCAATAACATCCCCTATTTTATCCAGACATATTTCAATTTCCTTTATAAAGTCTTCGATCAAAGCCAGAATGAAACTCAATTTAATCCACATTGTTAATTTTTTCGGCAAAACCTGTTCACATGTTTACACAATATAACAGTAGCATTTGTTATCAAGGGGTGGATTGGATGTGTGGTTGGTGTAAATGACAGGTGCCAGTGTCACGTGTGCGCCTATAATGACCCCTATTTCGGGGCTCATGCATGTACATTATCGATAAAGTTGATGATATTGATGGTGTTTACAAAATTGCTACATTGCAGGTAACAGTTTGATTGAATAATGGTTTGTTACGAAAATGATTAATAGTCGAGGTTTGCACAGGGTGATTCGGTTTGTTTCGTCATTATGTGGGTATACGTACTTACTAAAAAGTCTCTTTGTTTGTATGTTCTTGGAGGCTATTGTGGGTATTCATTAATAATCGTAAGGGTTTCCTGTGCTTTTATTGACTGTATAGTAGGAGGTCAGTGAGCGGACGTTTGGATAATAGAAAATCTGTGTAAATTTTGATTGCGGGTATGAAGTTAAATTGTCTTATTGAATTTCATCATAAATAGTATTTCTACGGATATCTACAGTGTGGCCCATTAAGAACCAGGACACCCTTCAAAAAAATGTTTGGTAGGTGCGATTCCAATGAATTTTTTGATATACATATTAGCCTCCTAGATGCACTTGTTGAACTTATTACGACGGTCCAGCTGCTAATCCTCAGCCTACTACGATTTTTTTTTCAATCAATTTTCTCTAAAATTACTTTAGAGATTTTTTTATTAAAAATTTGACATCGTGGCATTCTTCAGTATCACTTAAAACCCCTGTGGCCCAAATTTCTTCAATTTGTATCGAAGAATAATTTTTTTATATAGCCTTAAATGTTTCAAGTTTATTGAATTTGGGTTTCGTTTAAAAGATATAGCAGGCATTGGAAACTCTAATAATTATTGTTAATCCTAAATATTGTTCCTTTACCTACTTCACAAATTAATAATAACATTAAAACACACTTTACAGTAGTCCCCTATATCCCTAAATGCCTCAAGTAATTTTATGAAAAAATGATTGAAAAAAAAATCGTAGTAGGCTGAGGATTAGCAGCTGGACCATCATAATATATTCAACAAGTACATCTAGGATGCTAATATACAAAAAAATCGTTGGAATCGCGCTTACCAACAATTTTTTAGAAGGGAGTCCTGGTTCTTAATGGGCCACAAAAAATTGTTGTTAAGGGCGATTCCAATGATTTTTTTTGTATATTAGCATCCTAGATGTACTTGTTGAACCTATTACGATGGTCCAGCTGCTAATCCTCAGCCTACTACGATTTTTTTTCAATCAATTTTTTTTTAAATTACTTTAGACATTTAGGGATATAGGGGAGTACCTACTGTAAAGTGTTGTTTTAACGTTATTATTAATTTGTGAAGTAAGTAAAGGAACAATATTCTAGATTAACAATAATTATTAGAGTTTCCAATGCCTGCTATATCTTTTAAACGAAACCCAAATTCAATAAACTTGAAACATTTAAGACTCTATAAAAAAATTATTCTTCGATACAGATTGATGAAATTTGGGCCACAGGGGTTTTAAGTGATGCTGAAGAATGCCACAATGTCAAATTTTTAATAAAAAAATCCCTAAAGTAATTTTCGAAAAAATTTATTGAAAAAAAATCGTAGTAGGCTGAGGATTAGCAGCTGGACCGTCGTAATAGGTTCAACTAGTACATCTAGGAGGCTAATATGTATATAAAAAAATTCATTGGAATCGCACCTACCAAAAATTTTTTAGAAGTGTGTCCTAGTTCTTAATGGGCCACACTGTATACAGTGTGTTTCAAATTGGATGTAATAAGACCGTTATAGAGATAGAGACTAGCTTAAATTGTGGCAGATTTAGTTACCGATAATATGACTCAAAAAAATTAAGGATACCATGATCCTAACAAGTTTTTGAGATTAAAAAAAAATTGAAATTTTGGAAATTCAATTTCGTAAAATTTTAGGCCAGTTTGAAAATCTATTGAAATAAAAAAAGATACTTTCTCATAGCTACTTATTACACTCTATCGAATGGCATAAACAGTTTTTTTAAGTAACGTTTCGTAATAACGTTTTTAAGTAGGTAACGTAAAGTTTTAAGTATCAAATGCTATACTCTGATAACGTTTTGAATGTGGAAAACCATTATCAAACTCATCCGGGCCTGTCTGTATGTATTAACTAAAGGAAAAAAACAACAATAAATTAAAAAATAATGATCAGTTAGTGGAACAGTAACCAAACTATAGGATATGATACATCTTCAAATTCATAACGAAAAATGTTGTCGAGTAAGGTGAAAAGATTAATGGGATCGTAAGTATAAGAAATAATGAAGTTGATGATGGTTCTGATTGATGTGCTGGAACAAGTGTGATTGTATTCGTTTCTTGAGTAGTGTGCAAGATTAAAATAAAAAAAATGGTGTTTTTTTGACAACACAGTTTATGTTCAATTTACTGATAATAAAATCTAATAGTCTGTGATGTTTCCCTGCACATACTCGATAAACAACCATTTTGGGGGCTCTGGAATAAATACTATATACGTACTATGATACGTACGCCTATGAGCCGGAAATGAGTGCCAGCTTTAGTTATCAATGAAATAAAATTCTGATAAATAAATAATTAATTTAGATGGTAGAATATTAATTATACCATTTTGGTAATTGCCCTAAAGTCCAACGAGAACCAAAAGTTTTTTAATGAATTTTTGAACTTTTATTGTAAATAAATATTCAATATTTATCAAGACTTCCAAAACCATTATTCATGTCAAAACGGCTCATTACCTTAACAAAAAATGTTTGGTTCAATAAAAAACAAAAAATCCTATGTACATACAAATTGTAAAATTTTCTCTTAAGGGTCCATTCTCTGTAGATTTGACAGGCATGAATGCGAGGTCGAATTGAGAGGATGGGTAGCCGATGGGTGAAGACTTACATATTTCCACTATCGAATTATTAAGATTTCGGAGGTGCACGTAAAGCCGATGTAAAAAGGCACATAGAAATAAAGTTAGCCCTCATTGCAAGGGTACCGGATTTGTCTTATAATTGCAACAAAATTTCTTTTTAGTGTTATAAATTATATATCACCGGACAGATCAAAAGATAAACTAGATCCCCATAGTAGCAAATTTTGTTTATTACATGTATTTTAGAGAAAATAATTTTTCAAAATACGCTATTTTAGTACAAGATTGTTTGCCTGGAATTTTAAAAATAAAAAGAAATACCAAAAATTACTACTATAGGGACTTAGATTAAAGTCTTATCTTTCAATACTTTTTTACTAAAAGTCGCTATCTTTTATAGTTTTTTATAATTAGAACCGAGACGAACGCCGATTTAGGGCTTATTTCGACCTAGTGAATGGACTCTTAACGGCTTTCTGGAGTCGTGAGAAGGTATACAATAACTCTGTCATTCAGACCAGCAATATATGCTATCAGTTCTTAGTTACTTGTTCTCGAAGAAAAACACACCAACGGGGACACCAAAAACTGATCATTCTCTGCTTAACTCACACTTACATTGCATTCTTAGACAATAAAAAAGATGAAAAACAAAATAAAACCAACCCATACAATAAAATTGAGATAGGAAATTGATATTAGGTAAGAGAAAACACTCCATCTGCAAACGCCTTATTTAAATAAGGACTAAAACAAATCAAGCCAAAACAGCTATTCTCCTGGCTATATGCCGTGCCGAGCGCTCAATTACAAAGTAAGATTTGCCGTATTTTGGTCTAATAATAGTTAGAATAAAAAATACAAGGATTCGGATTGCAACGAAAACTACGAGGAAATACTCAGACCACACATCGTAGGATGCCACTAATTGCAGACCGGTTTCGATCTTTTTTCGATCAAACAAAATCGATACTCATACTCATGTTTATTTGACTACGTAAGATATACAATGGTACATTTGTAGCAAGTCAAAGAGAGAACAAATGATATTTGCCATATAACAAGCAAATATGATAAGATGTACATATTACTTAGATATGTTAAGTCTAGTTACATAAATAACAATGTAAACAATAGCACAATGTAAACATACATTTACATTTTCCACACCAACACACGGTATCGGTCAAGACATGGTGTCTGCAATTCGCAAAAAGTCGTTTAAAGAATAGAAACAGTATCTCAATAAAAAACTCTTAATTTTGTTTTTAAATAGTCTAAGGTCAAGGGACTTTATAGTGGCTGGGACCCCATTGTAAATATGAATATTTAAGGAATTTCTTTGAGATTTTGCCAGTCTGAAACAACGTGTTCTTAACAAGTTACTACCTCTTGTAGAATAATTATGAAAGTCTGACTGGGTTCTATAATTATTAAGATTTTTATGCACTTCTATTAGAGTGTGGTAAATATATAATGTTGGCAGTGGCATTATACCTAAACTAATAAATAGAGGCTGACAGTGTTCGTTAATATCAGCACCAGTAATTATACGAATTACTTTTTTTTGTACCACAAACGCTCTTTGAGCATATGATGAGTTTCCCCATAATATTACAGCGTAAGAGATGTGCGAATGGAACAATGCAAAATAGGTAGATTTCAGAGTATCCATGCTTAGAACAGGCTTTAAGCGACGAAATATAAAAACAACACTAGACAGTTTTTTGCACAGCTTTTCTACATGACTAGACCAATTTAAGTTGTCATCAAGGGTAACTCCCAATAGTTCAACGCTACTGCCATTGGTCAGTTGTACATTTGATGACAATAATATATTTTGTGTTTTGTCAGAATTTAATTTGAGCTTGTTAGCTGTGAACCATTTTTCCGCTTTTAGTTCAATGGTTTTAGAGGTACATACCAAATTGTTAATATCATTTCCACTGGATATCAGTGTGGTGTCATCAGCGAAGAGTACACACTTGTTTGGAAGCAAGAAATTATACAAGTCATTTATGTACAAAATAAATAATAAAGGTCCAAGGACTGAACCTTGGGGTGCCCCATGTTTTATAGCAGTCAGTTCGTAACTTGTATTACGTATATTAACGTATTGTTTTCGATTGTTTAAATAGGATTTGAATAACAGGTGGGAAACCCCTCTAAAACCATAATGTGACATTTTTTCTAATAGAATTTTATGCGAAACACAATCGCATTGATCTCATCAATGCAATACAAGTCATGAGAGCTGTTTTGGCTTGATTTGTTTTAGTCCTTATTTAAATAAGGCGTTTGCAGATGGAGGATAGTCTTAATGATGTCCTTACTATTCGTAGTTATTTGCTATATGCATGCCACCTGACAAGTAGTAGAAATAGTTTCTACAACCTGTTATTGTATTGGAGAAAACACTTTTTTGGATATTTATTCTGTCACTAATCTAATTCAATTCTTATGCTAAACCATTATTTTTAGCTATTAGGTAATCTTGAGAAAGTCCGAAAACTCGGACGAAACGTAGGATTTTTGTCCATGTATCTGAAAGTCCTCTCTATATTGAGAGTATCCTCTCAATAACTTTTCCAATATCATAAAAAATGTTTGTTTAGACCCTACCACCCCTTAAAGTTTGTCGGTATGTTGTTGGGACATTCTGTATCATAATTACATATTTAAAAATGCGTTCCCTGATTTATGAACATTTTCGTACCAAACTACGAATAATATTAATTACAATGCATACACATTCGTTCAACAGGGTAATATCACAATAATATATTCGATATTCAATTTTGTTCCACCTGCAAGTCCTAAAAGTACCACCCACAACTTTCTCACGACATATCGATGACTGCCTCACTCTCTATTTTTGAGTATAACGATCTAAATACACATAGATAAAGCCATTGAGAAATTCTCACGATGTTTCAAATCCACATATACTCTGAAAGCAACACCTGGTACCCGAAAGGGTTACATTGTCGTTTCCCATGCCCACAAAATGAGTAGCTAATAACTGCAGTGGTAAAGTGACTGCAAATGCATGCTTTAAGAAATTTTGCACATGGTCTGTTTTGAATTTTATAATATATTGGTTGTGTCCTTACAAACAGGGACCTCAGACCTGTGCTGTTCATAATAATAAGGCATTTGGTCTGATGTTTTTTTTTATGAAAAGAATAATATTAGAAGAGCTAAGACTGTTGGACACACCTTTTAGGATGTGGATAAAAGAGGATGTTTACCTAACATCTCAGTAATAATGTTATTATTGATTTTAATTTCTTTTTACTTAGTAAGACTTTTCTTACTCAATCTTGCACTTCATAATAACATCGCGAGAAGTGACCTAAAATAATAACACTGACGTAGTTTGCCACATAACACCAAAATAGTAGGTATACAACAGTCGATGCGCGTTTCGCCAATCAAATTGGCATCATCTGGAGATGATTAGAACTGAGATAAAATGAAATGGTGATGATTAGTTTAAATCATCTCCAGATGATGCTCACTTGGTTGGCGCAACGCGCGTCGAGTGCAGTATAGTATTGTGTGGAAAATTACGTCAGTGTTTACACCAAAGGTTCCAACCCCTTTCAAGACCTAAAAGACCTAATGTTCGGAAATTGTACATTTAATTACATGAAATAACATCAGATAGTTTCATTTTAAAGATATACATATATGTATGAGTGTTTAAGATAAAAATATAACAAAGAGACAAAAGGGGAGATATTTTCCTTTTTTAAACACTTCAAGAACAAATCGTTAGGCACTTTAAGCTATATATTTACTTAATTTTAACAGCAAATTTATGGTAAACCATACAAATGCTAACTAGAATACATCTTTCTTTATACAGGGTGTCTCAGTGTGAGCGTACAAAAATTTACCAGAGGGTGGACCAGACCAAAATAAGAATAGAACTTTATAAAAAAAATCTCTGATGCACTCCTAACGAGCTACAGGGCTAACATTTTTGTTACTTTGGAGAAAAAAAAAAACAATTTTCCGCAATAACTTAAAAACTGTTTCGTAGATTTAGGTAATTTTTGGGTGACGTGTACATCTATTAAAGGTCATTAAAACTACATGGTGTTTGTTTAACTCTAACACCTGTGGTGGCCTAGGCCTACTCTTCCTTATGATGTGTCTTCATAACTCTTGTGTATCCTACTTTTTTGTGGACTAACTAAGTTTCGCTACCAATTCTGAATAAAAACGATCTCGTGTTACATAGCTCTAAAATCAACCATTTTCAAGTAAATTGAGTGTAAAGTACAGACTACATTCCTTTACATGCAAATGAAGTCATAAGGAAAAGTAGGCCTAGGCCACCACAGGTGTCAGAGTTAAACAAATACCATGTAGTTTTAATGACCTTTAATAGATGTACACGTCACCCAAAAATTACCTAACGATTTTTAAGTTACTGCAGAAATTTTTTTTTTCAAAATAACATTCTGTAACTCGTTAGGCGTGCATCAGATAAATTATTTTTATAAGAGTTTTATTCTTATTTTGGTCTAGTCCACCCCTTGGTAAATTTTTGTACGCTCACACTGGGACACTCTGTATAGGAATTAAGCCATAAAATTAACTCAGAGATAAATTATTCATGAAATTATCAAATATTATGGTTCAATAAAGTTTTATATTTCCTCGTTATTTAAAATCCTAGGTATGTAAAGGAATAACCATATTATTTTTAAGATTTGTCGAAAACAACTACTTTGCACCGCCCAACATTAAATTACAGCGGCATATCTTGGCATAACCTCAACTTATTGTAATTTTTAACAATTCTTAGATGTTAAACCTCCTGTCACACATGTGCCTGAAGACGTCGGAAGCAGAAATACGTATCGTATATTTAGGCCAAGGAGGATTTCTACAATTTCAGTTTTGTCAGTAAAAATAAAAAAATGTTCATTAAAATTCTATACAAAAGGTTAAGCAAATAGTTAAGCAAAAATAATTATTTTGAATGTAATGGTCTGCAAAAGCTATTAAGTTAGCAACAGAACTGTCTAAAACTTTCACCGTTTAACCATTTTCCTATCTCTTATACTTTCCCAGATACCAATACATGGATCACCAAAATGGTCCACACTGTATAGGGACATGGGTTATGTTCTGCCACCTTCAGTTTTTTTAAATTGAAATCTAGCTTTCTCTTTTATCGGAGCTTTTATCGCACTGCATTATGCTTTTGTTGTATTTCCTTGTTGTTCCTTGTATTGTATGTCCTTGAATAAAGTTCCTTTTGCTACGAAGTAAACGTTGTAACACTTCAGTCCTCTGAAATAACTCCACATCTCGCTGCACACTCTTTAAAAAATGCAGCGCCCGATATTCATGATTCTCCTTTCGTAATGGTCTGAATGCTATAGATTGCAGCTGATTCCAGACCTTGTAACTGTACGTGGCATTCGAACAATCCTAATAGGTTTATAGTGATTATGCATGACGGAATCTCGGTGCGCCCCGTATGATAATGACATCCGGTCTGCGCTACCGACTGTAGCAGCTAACCGGAACTGTAGTGGATAACCAGGGTCTATTTTGTGCAGATAATAGAAAAGCGTAAAATAATGTACTTAATTCACTTGTATATAATTTTCCTTGCTAGTATGTCGTTTACTACTTACTGTAAGAGTATTCATATTTATAGTTTAAAATTAACTAAAGCTTACATTTTAGCCAGATTGAATTCCCCAACAAAGTTTAGTAGTTTACTAGCAGATTGCCTGTACTTGGCCCTTTGTAATAACAGGATCGAGTAAAACATATTCACCGACATTGTAAATTATTGACAAAGCAAACAAAAGTAGGATGTAGCACAGGGTTTGATAATTAATTAGCCATTACATTGAAATAATGAGTTACTGTTGAATGATTTATAAAATATGAAATCAAAGTTTCAGAGAAATAAAAATTGTTTGTAGAAGGTGTATACGACTTTATTTTACTATGTTTTGTGTTTCGTAATTATTTTTAATTATAGTAAATATAATTAAGACGAGTAAAAATTTTACATTTCATCTAGCAATTTAGCATTCAACTGCCATAAATATAGCGACTTCATGTGCTAGTTAGGGTGTTAGGGTGAAATAAAGGATAAAAAGAGTTATAAAAAGAAAATTATATGAATTTTTTGGGTTGAAACAGGTACCCTAGTTTTTGTTTACATTACATTTTGGACTAAAATAAGTGTGATAAACTGTATGGTGATACCATATTAGTGCTTGTTTTTTGTTAAATAATGTTTAAATTATAATATATTCTGCTTTTATAAGACTAATAATGGAAAAGTATAGACAAACTGCAACAAAGTGGTTATGTTGTGTACATAAACGTGTTCCCTGTTATTATATTGTTACATGCCTTTTGCAGAAATGAATGAGAAACAGTTTCTTATACTAGGGCCAAACTTCTACCTATCTTCAATCTTAAACACTTCTATTGACACATTTTGTGGAATGACACCTATAAACACGGCAGTTTGTGTTGTGTTGACTTCTTTTGAATGCCATTTTAAAATGTAAAAATAAAGATGTACAAATACTAATCACATCGTTTTTTACTTTGTAATACCAAAAAATCATAAGCACCACTAAATTATTACGTTAAACAAACCCAAATACGTGTTATTATTCATTATATCAGCAATAAGCCTTTTAAAATTATATACTGGGTGTTCCATATAAAAATCCAGAGTTGGTACCTATCACTTTCGGTAAAACCGAAAATGGCAAAAAGATAATTTCTATGTAAAAAAATAGGGGAGGGGGAAATAGGGGCATACCATGAATCTGTGTCAGTATGTATAGCGTAAATAGAGTATAGGTTAGCGTGAAATAGTAAATATAAATATCTAAAAAAAGTCAAAGTCGATTTAAGTCGATATAAAATATATTTAGTTTTTGTTATGTTTTACAATTCTGTTTAACAAATAAATGTTCTATATTTGTATTTACTCTTTCCATTTGCTACTTCATTATTGCACATTTTTTATATTTGTATTTATTTGTTTATATTATTAATTATACATTTATTTGTATTTATTCTTATCAAGCTACAGGTTCCGTATGGACGGCACTGACTTGCATACTGTTGGTAAAGATAGTCGCCAGATGCAATGGAGTACACATTTATAACGAATCGCTTACAAACTATACGAAAACCGCAGACTATAACAAGTTTTCTTTTCAACTTTTAAAACTTCACTTGCCTTCAATCCAACGTTAAAATATGCCATTAGAATTTGAAAAATACTACTATTTTAGAGCTGTAAGTTTTAGATATGACATTTATAGTCCTTCTGCACTGTTGTGGTAATGATAAAGCTGTTTTGCTACGGGTAACAGTTCAGGTAAAAAATATTATCAAAAGTCTAGTCTCATTTACAATGTCTGCACTTGAACTGAACAATATTCTTACCCATCTGACGCATCAAGAAGGAATGTGCAGCAGAAAATTGCTTGGAAAGTCATCTATAGCCTTTCAAATTTAAGATTTATGCACATTTAAAATTATAAAGACCAAAAGTTACTCACTGATTTATTCTCGACTTGTAACAGACAGGATTCAGAGGAGATACTTAACTTTTAAGGTTACTTGTTTGGTTATTACTAACTGCAGGATCATTTTAAGTGCTACTGTTAATAATCAGTGTGAAACAAAGCTGTGGTAATAAAACTAAAAGATGGTATTATGGTCTCAACTGAAGGGTGACATGATAGTTTGCGATGGCTGCGAAATCAACTGTCAGTGTCAGTTTGCGCGTTGTAAGTGACATATTGTTGTATTTTGTATTAACTATAGTGTGGCAAATCACCATGAATAGACTCACGTTTGAACAACGTTACAAATTGTTCAAATTTACTTTAAAAAGTCAGTCAGTCATCGATACGCGAAACATATAGATGACTTCGTGAATTTTAAAGGATCTTCAGACGATCAATATATTATATTATCAATATCGGAGTATTGACAAAATTATGTGAATGTTATAGATAGACTGATTGTCAATATGTATAAAGCTGGATTCATAGTACGTAAAACTTAATCCGTAAGCTATAACCGTACGCCGGTATGACTTAATTTCTTGAAAGTGCATTCATAATGTACATAACGTAAGCCGTACGCACGCGCAAAGAACTGGGAGATGGGATAAGGTTAAATGTCAAATCAAAATTTATATCAATAATTGCTGTTTAATTTTATCCAAGTTAGTTAGAAGTGGTTCAGTATTTGGCATTTTCAAATTTCCGATTTGAGGTTTGCATTCTATTAATAATACCATATATATAATACTACTATATGGAGCCTATGTAATCTTTACCATGTTTCTCAAGTGAAGCCCAATTAGAGTAGTCCAGAATCATATCTATTGTCTCTTTCACGGAGAAAATACCAAATACTCATGCGCAGCAAACCGCGGGAATTTTGCTCCATATACTGTAGCATACAATAAATTAACTTTATTTTATATTGTATTTTATCTACATATAACGGTTTTTCAATCTTGTTATTGGGATGTTCCCGTATTTATCAAGTTTACCAAAAGAGTGGATGCAGTTTGTATTTGAAAAGAAAATTTTAAAAATACATACTTCAGGTACCTATGCGACTTCATATGGAATATTTCCTTCGCACAAAAGACAAAACCTCGACTGAGTTTTTCGTTTCGGCATTTTGCGATATCTGTGGAATTAAATTAATGAAAATGAGGTACAGTATAATTCATATACCTAATTCACTACATATTTAAATTTACAAAATGTTCTTATATACCTAAACTTGCAGTTGCGACTGTAAAAATACCGTCGAAATAATTTGATGAGCAAATGTCTCTAATCACTAATAAGTCTAATAGGTATATGAACAAAACTAAAACTACAAGTTACACATAAATAAAACACTTCTAAAACTGCCGGCTCTACGAAAAACACAAATTTATTTTCTGTGAAACACAAACATACCTGAAATACAAAAGATAAACTGTGACATAACCACACCACAAAACACATAGATGACAAAACACATACAGGGTGTCCCAGTGTGAGCAAACAAAAATTTACCAGTGTGTAGGCCAGACCCAAATAAGAATAAAATTCTTATAAAAAAAAATTCTTCGCTGCACGCCTAACGAGTTCCAGAGTGTTATTTTGTAAAAAAAAAAAACAATTTTCCGAGATAACTTAAAAACTCGTTTCGTAGATTTAGGTAATATTTGGATGACGTGTACATCTATTAAAGGTCATTAAAACTATATGGTGTTTGTTTAACTCTAAACTTTAAAATCATTGCATATATTTTTCTGCATAAAGGAATACAGTCGGTACTTTACATTTAATTTACTCGAAAATGGTTGATTTTAGAACTGTGTAACAAGAGCACCTTTTTTGTTCAGAATTGATAGCCGATTAAGGAAAACTTAGTTAATTCGCGAAAAAGTAGGATATACAAGAGTTATGAAAACAAAACCATAAGGAAGAGTAGACCTAGGCCACCACAAGTGTCAAAGTTAAACAAAAACCATATAGTTTTAATGACCTTTAATAGATGTACACGTTACCCAAAAATTACCTAAATCTACGAAACGGTTTTTAAGTAGTTTAAGTTAAGTTATTACGGAAAATTGTTGTTTTCTTACAAAATAACACCCTGTAACTCGTTAGGCCAGCATCAGAGAAATTTTTTATAAGAATTTTATTCTTATTTTGGTCTGGCCTACCCACTGGTAAATTTTTGTACGCTCATACGCACACCCTGTATATGACAAAACAAAAGCCCGGTCTTTCTTTACTTTCGCGCCACATTGAAATTCTTGGATTGGATTGGACAACACTTGGGCATGTGCACAGGAACATTTGTCTGTGAAAGAGAACGAAATATATAACTCCATCTCATAAACCGGCTTCAAGAAAAGCTCGAATAGCTCAATATTGTACTATTATATATATGAATAATACGAAGACCCAGAACATCGTTTCAATTTCTACAATTTATGGTCTATGATCAGAATAAACTTCGATTCTATCCGATCACCAGCGGTTTTACCCGATTCCGTAACGATAAACGTAAGAAATAAAAATGAACCATTTCTTACGGCATACGAATTATGTTACGGTGACTATGAATTGTCATGCGGATTTGATATAATTTATTTTTAATACGTCTTACGGCTATAGCTTACGGCTTAAGTTTTACGTACTATGAATCCAGCTTAAAATATTGATGGGCTGGATTGATGAAAACCAAAATATTGGCAAGATAGACAAATATTTATTTATTTATTTGTTTATTCAGGAATACACTGCTCAGACAGATAAATGTCCAATTATAGGGCAGGGAAAAATACAACAGGTGTTTAAACAAGGCTGAAAACATGAATAACTATACCTTATATGGTATAGTTATATAAGGTATATAGTTATACAAGGTATATAACTATACCTTGTATAACTATACATCCTCATATATAAACATATTTACAAAAGAAAAAGGACAATTAGTATTACCTTAAAATGCATCGCTTTATATCCTTAATGGTACAGGAAAATATAAAGTTTTTTCTTGTATTATATAATTTGTACACATGTTATAAACGGGAGAAATCTTTAAAGATTGGTTCTTGGTGTTGCCAAGTAACATAGACAAAAAGAGTGAATTTGGACACTAAAATGTATAGCACTAAGTATTCGGACAGTCTATTTTACTTGTTAAAAGTTTATGTAAGAATATTACAGAAAAACTGATTCGACGAAAAGCTAGATCATTTATGTGAAACCTATTTAACAAGTCTACCTGGGGGGTCCCTTGAGTTGGATAAGCTCAAAGTTGACACCGTCAGCTTTGAAACAAAGATATTTAATATACTCAATACAGTGAGAGTAGAAGTATTTATAAAAATTTCTGAGTTTCGGACAACAAATCCTAAATTTTTATAAGCACCCGATATTACATGATTGATATGAGGAACAAATGATAATTTTATGTCAGAAACCACTCCAAGATCCTTAAACTCTGTACATCTGCTGACTGCATCTTCATTTATTTTGTAGATAAAGTGTATGGGATTATCTTGCTTTGTATAGGTCACCACATGACATTTACCAATACTCAGGGGTAGTTTATTAATACAACACCACAGATGCACCTTTGCAAAATCCTGTTGTAAAAAATGACATTATGGCATATTAGGTTGTGTTCCGATATTATCCGAGACCAACCAGGATTTCGGTTAACCGAAATATTGGTAAACCTGAAAAATGTGTAATAAAGGAACTGGCTGGTTAATCAAAATGGATGATGAATTGTTTTTATTGGGATTCATTCAACCTTCAATACCTTCATATTCCGTGCTTAACTATTACTCTAGTCCCCAGTCAAAAAATAAATGAAACTACAGATAATTTGGTATATTATAGTAAGATATAAGTAGCTAAGTAGCTTATAAGTAGATATAAGTGAAGCTTTCAGTCGACTTGGTCAAGTGGACTACAGAATACAATACAGAAAAGTAGAATTTATAAATATTTATTATAACTCTTAACGCAAGAACACCACCCCATCTGCCTTCACTATCTAAACAAAATATAATTAAAATCGCTGAGAGAATGGATTTTGCTTCTCTCAACGCTAAAACCTAACCCACTAACTCTTCGGTTGACCAACTGACCGCTCTCAGAGCATGGTCAATATTTTGACGTTTGGTTAACCTTTTTCAGGTGACCGCAATTCCAAAATTAAACAATTTTCAGGAATTTTTATTTAATGGAACGCTTAACCGGGATTTTGGTTAACCAAGTTTAATATCGGAACACAACCTTAGTGTGCGATAGGCAAAAGGGTGGACCTAAATTACGTATTTTGGGGCGAAAAAGACGATGCCGAACACACCATCTTCCTGTGTGCAAGATGGGAGGTGCTACGAAACAACATAGGAAGGCTCGTGGGAGAGACAATCACCAGGGATAACCTAGTAAGGATAATGCTACGAGGGGAGCAAACCTGGAAAGATGTAGAAAGGGGTGTGGAAATGATTATGGTGAGAAAAGAAATAGAAGAAGCAGGTTAAAACAGAAAGTCCAAGACTCCTTTTTCTGTCGAGGTAACGTCCTGGAAGGGCGGTTCCAACAGGAAAAGATGGCTTCCGAAAAAAAAGGTTAAAACTATACAGCCTTATTCAGAACTTATATCTAAAACTTTGAGGATATGTGCATCCTTAAATAAGAAATCGATATCACCAAAAAATTTATAATAAAAGTCTTAGGGTTTCTCGTAAACAATGTTTAAAGTTATACCATTATAAAGGACTACGTAGATGGGCAACTGTTCTTCAACGACATCTGATATACCACATTCCTTCAAAAAACAGTAAACAACAGTTTTTGTACCTGGCGAACGCCTGCCGAATTCAGTTGGAGTGGGGATAATATCTCTATTGTCTATGAGTCGTCAGTCTATGTGTGTCGCTCTCGCGGGTGTTTTATTTATCTTAGGAGTGTTAAAGTGTAAAATTTTCAAAATGGCTCATGTGTATAGTAATGCTGAGTTAATGAACATGATTCTTATTTATGGCGAAGTTGGACAAAATTCATTGGCAAGTTCGCGCTTGTATGCGGAACGATTTGCCAATTGACACACCGACACATCGACAGTTAGGTTTTGTGAGTGGTTGTTGCAGCAAAATGCTGAAAATCCCCAATTTACTTAATAATTTGCGTTTACAAGATCAGCAACCAGGAGGAACATTCGGTTTAGTGCGGCCAAATTGGATAAGGGCGTGCCCAAAATTGTGTACAAGTCCAGGAATATTATTTCTAACAGCTTTTGTAACAAGGTATGTGCAAATTTTTTATAAATTTCATGTTTCTAATACCTAGTAATCAAGTAGCGCAATTCTTCAAAATTAGTGTAATAAAATTTTATTCATTTTAAAGACACGTCACTTTGGTCACATCTATCTATCTTTAAGTTTATTTTAAAGTAAAAACGCTGCAAATCTTTTTTGCGCCGGGTGCGCCGGTTTTTTTCGTGCTAGTCAGTTTGCATGTCAGTCTCAAGGTCACTCCATTACAGTGGACCAGTATCTAGCGGCGTGTAAGGAAACATTTTTAAATAGTTTTCAGACCCCGCCAAACATTTTTTTTTGCACTACCACATTTCTACATGTATGTTGAACATCCCCAAATTTTATTATGGATAAGTTCTGAATAACCCTGTATAATTTATTACTAGTAGGTTATTACTATCTGTAATAGCTTATCAGATATATCACAGAGTTATACACTTAATGGACACACTGTATATACCGAGAAATAAACCGAAATCACAAATTACAAAACATTACTTGTAATCAACTACACAGTCAGAGACATATGCCCCCATATCGTCTCTCCTTTGCTGAATGACTGCTTTGAGATGCACTTCAAGTATTTAACTAACTGTATCACCCATGTAAGTTGGAATATTACTATGAGAAAGAACTGATAAGTACGGCCGCCTTTCAAAGCCAAACAGAACCAACTATTCATATTTGAGATAGTTGAAGTGCCTCATGATTATGTCGTTAAGAGATTAACTTGAATGGTCAATGAAATCCATATGTTGTCAAGTGCGTTATTAGGTATATAGTGGGTTTTTTGTTAATTCGTATTTTTAAGATTTCGATGCATCCAATGATTACATGGAGATTATACAAATATATACACAGTGCGTTTAAGCTTCATCGCTTTTAATTTTTTATATTAAGAAAAAGGAACCCCCATTTCTTTTTTGATCAAGGCGTGCCTATGCCTTAATTTGTCATAAGCAATCGGTTGACACTAAAAATTTAGACATTACTTCTGGGACTCACTGTATGTTTATTTTTATTGCATGTTAAAAGTGGTTTTTTGGGGCAAACTTTAGAAGTTTGCCATGATACTACACATTAAATTTATATTTTGAAGACATCTGGTTTTCTATTTTTTTTTTATCATTTTATAGGTGAAGTAATTCCAATGAATGTAGTCCATAGATTGAGGTTAAAATTATATATAAAGTTTAAAGATATTATATATAACATAGTTTGGTATATGATAAATGTATAAAAAATATAGGCATACAATTTTAATTTCATTAGTGGATTTTATGTTACAGTTTTATAGAGAACTGCTAAATTTATTAAAATGAAAACGAAATGGTAAGGTTAAACACAAAAGGGGATAAAATAAAGTATATATAGAAAAAAATTATGTAGCATCTATGTCAGCGTAAGTGTGTTTTTGTATAAGTTAACGTAAACCTATTAGTTCAATAAAACGGAGGTATGTATTCATATTTCCACATCGCGACAGTTACATAATATATTTCTCGATATCTTAATTTATTCAGAGCTGAACTGCTACCGGTTTTCGATGTCATAACAGTATTTAGTGCGCATAACTTGTCAAATTCTCGCTCGTGGGTTGTAGATTAGTTGGTAGTATCTTCTAACGATATTACTAACTTGGCAGTTCCCACTTATCAATAAATAAATAGCTTAGGAGCATGTTCTATAAAAATAACCCTAAAATCTTTCACAAAGACACAAACGAGGTAACAAGGTTGAGCTTGTTGTAGTTTTAATACAGAGTGTTTCAAGTTGATTGGAAATCAAATCAGACTTCATATCAATTTGGAGATCTCGTAAACAGGCACACATAATATGTAAATTATAGCTTTAGGCTTTGAGTAAAAAATTTTCACAAAATTTAGTCTTGGACATAAGCAAAAAACATTTATATGAGACGAGATCTTAATTGGTTTGGATTAGCAGGTGACTCTTAAGGATAACATGTCACGTGATTTGTACCATATTTGTTTTTCATTTTCTTAGGAAATATTCCTGCCTGGGTTAAGATCAAGCCCATATCTCTGCTTATCAACAACGCTCTTGATCTGGGCTGAGGGGCAAATCCTACAGTACTGGCAAGAAATACCTCTAGATTAATAGAATACCATTCAAAGGAGTTCATAACCCTTCCCTTCAAATTCCCTTCAAACCCTTCAAGAACAAGAACAAAAAACTTTTAGAGTTAAGCAGGTTGCACCTACGAACTTTAATTGGCCTATATACTGGTCACTGCCGCTTAAAATATTATCTGTGTAAATTCGGCCTAGCAGAAGATGTTGAGTGCCGCTTGTGCTTAGAAGATGATGAAACGGTAGAACACATATTATGCACCTGCCCCGATGGGGAAAGGATACTCATTATTTGGCAAAGGACAATTTCTGCCAGAGGATCTGAATAAGTTCTCACCCAACAAGGTGATCAGCTTCATTAAGAGGCTGGATCTGTTGGGTGAAATATAAGTAGGTGTGAGCCAAAATAGACCAGATGATCGCTGTGGTGAGTCTGGTTTTCGGCCCACTCACTTTTGAACCTAACCTATTCCAACCTGGTAATCAATAAAAAATAATACTAACATAAGCTAGTTTAGTGTTGGCTCGAGAAGGGCGGATCACTCATTATATGCAGTCAATGTGTGTATGAATGTAACAATGATTTATAATTGCAAAAAAGCAAGTCGTTATTATCCGCTTTATTTTTTAGATATACAATTTGGTGGGCATATCAATGCCAGGTTTAGGCTTTTATTTTTAAGGAAAGGAGGAAGAGGAAGATTTTTATTCATAGTAATAAACTTGTGTCAAATTTCAGAGATATTGAAAAAATTCAGAGATTTAGCAATCCTTGCAACCATCGGAAACACCATAACGCGCCGATCGTCCTTTCAAATGAGCCGCTACTGCATTAAGCGAGTAATGTATTATTACTGAACACTTCCCATTAGTCTTCACACCGCCCTATTATATTAGTGGAGTAAAATCGCCGGTGTAACTCGTTTCTTTGTAGGGGTAGATAGAGGCACCAGTATTCGCTGTATAAGCCTGAGCGCGCCGTAAAATATCTATTTCATATTCAAGTTCATTTTTGTTTAAAAGGACGAATTTTTAGTAATCAAACATTGTCCATAACTTTTGTATATAAATATGCCTTATTTGATATTTTATTAATTTACTTTTAAACAACACCTGGGCTGTAGACAGGCTACAGTCAAACACAGTTAATTTGTTGAGTACTTATCGAGCATCTGTAGTCTTTGTTTGTTATCTATATATATTTAATAATGTTTAATTAGGGAGAAAATAACACATATCTGCCCAAATTGCATGATTCTAAAATGCTCGATACAAAAAATGCCCCTAGCCTATAAAGCTACTTAGAAATGACAACGTAAGCACTATAATAATGATATAAGGTGGGTAGCCGGCAGTACTGAGTTCGTGGAACTGCATAAACTGCTTGGTTTATGCCGACTTTAGGGCACACACTGATTATGTGCGCATTATTGCTTATTTATTGGTCGATAAAGGGATATTTATTGGCGACTTAACGACTGTTCTCACAGTTCACCTGTGATATATTTGCAGTAGCTTCTCTAGAGTGACTAATTTTTATAACTACAGCGATTTGAAATATTGATTTTACAATTTTTTTTAGTCTTCAATAATGGGTTCTAGATAACCAATAAAATGATGGCTTAAAACTAACTATTGGGTTAATAAATTTACAAAAAACTGAACAGATCTGTCTAGTATCAATTCATTAATGGTCTATAACGAAACAGAATTGAAAATACATAAATTTTTTTATTATGACTTATGTTTATGAAATATGATAACATATTTTTTAATTGCGTTACAAAATCGCCGACGCAGTATCCGAGTCCGGCGTTGCCAAATCTACTTTTCCCCCAGCCCTAAGGAAAGTATGTACAATCTGGCAACTTCGCATCTGGGGTTGTCAGTGACAACCCCCCCAAGGATGAAGTCTCAACTCTCTAGGTTTTCAAATAAGGGAAATAGGCCCTTTTGTCCATATTTCCTGGACGTCACCACCGGTACTTATCGAATATCTCTCGTATAGCTTGGCTGTTGATTATTTATTGACCTGCCCTGGTATGTGGATTATTCGTGGGCATTCGATGGAAATTTCTACAAGGATCTAGAAGCCTAGTTTACCTGTATAAAGGCCGCGGCCTGTCAGCGAAGAAAACAGTCTTAATAGGACAGCGATCAAGAGCGAAGAAACAATACTTAAGTGAAACTTAATTTTAAATTATTTAATGGATTAAAAGTAGACATTATAGTCACTAATTTAAATAACAGTGCTTAAAAGTGGATTTGCCTTAATATATTTTCATTATTCCCACAATTTATTTACGAATAGTCATGACGTGTAGGACTTGAAATCCTGACTCTACTTTAAATAAAATCTTATGATATTATCATATTATCAATTTAACATTAATTATTTTTTATTTAAGTGTCATATTATTTGTCGTTAGACTTTACCTTTTCATTTAGGAATTTAGGTTTGGAAAAATAATATTTTTATTAAAAGTAGAAATAAACAATACAATTTTTTATAAATAATATAAAAATAAGTTGTTTAAGTGAATGACTGCAAGGACAAAATCTGCCTTCCTTTACATACATGTAAGATTACATATTTGAGGACATACATACATATACAAATGATTAAAAAAATCATTATTCTTATACAATTAGATATCAAGGTTATTATAGTTTTTTATTTCTGTTATTTATGTCGGCCTATTTCCGCGACTAAGGCCAATCGCCAAAGTCAGAAGATTAACAACCCCAACCTGAAAATTTTGCCGGACCCACATTTTTTGTAGCAGGAAACTTTTTACTTGCCTATCATTTCATAGTCAAGGGATATCCGGCTTTATATGCTATCCAAGGGATAGTACGTCTCTCTACACAAACCTCGCCTTACTTTACATAGCTTCTGTGAATTCACGGACGTACAGGCAATTAGAATATGCGGGCAAGCACCGCGAATCTTCCCAGCATGGTCGCCCATCCAAGTACTCACCGCGGACACCGTTGCTTGGCGTTCATATGGATAATATGAACGTCAAGTCGCTACAAGAAGTTTAACCAAAGACAAATTCAAAATTTACTAAAAAGTATTATTTTAAAGTCTTGCACACAGAGCATGTACTGATGTTTAGGTAAGTAAATAATTCTTTCGCATAAATTATTTATTTTATCTAATGTATTAGTCCCGTGACTTGTCAAATAAATATACAAAAAAGTAAGTAAATCGGATTACTAAATACAAAGGAACTTGTTTTACATTAATCAAGAGTGTAGTATATTCAAATAAACCATTTTCTCGGTGTATAAATAAAAGCGCAGCAAGGAACTTTCTGTATTTTAAAATTTAATTTTTAGTCATATTTTCTAGTGGCCTTAATTCAAGATATTAACTATAATATAATAATAATATAATTATAGGTTGCGAATACAAGCAAATAATAATATAATTATAGGTTGCGAATACAAGCAATCAAATATTTCATAAAAAAACTTTAATTATCTTTTTCTATTTGGTTTAATTAATATTACAAGCAGTTCCGGGTGTAATAAAGGGTTAGATATATTTTATAAACATGAATAGAGTTTTAGTCAGGTCGTTTTTTGTACATAATACAGATTAATTTAACTTGCCTATACCTACTTTAACTATACCTACTCTATTATTAATAATTTATTTAGGTTAGGGGGCTAACAAAGTTTACAGAGTCGCTATTGTTACATGTCAACAAAAAAGTGTTCATAAATGTACACTGTTTAGAAATAACAAGGCGAAAATAAGGGTCGTGTAATAGCGTGGTAGTAAAATAATGAAAATTTGTTAGGGCTGTAATGTGGAAGGAAATTTAAAGACAAAATTACGCGAAGTTTAAGGGAGGAGGTCACATTAAAGTTAAAATTATATTACATTAAGACATAATAAAAGGTATAATAATTGCGAGCACTCTTCTTAATTTATTTTTATGCGCCCTACTTTTTGTTGTGGGTGTATTAGGTAGAATAAAAAATGTGCACAGGAAAATATAAAGTGGTTACGAAACAACCCTTAAACGTATTCTTCTCAGCAGTTTTATTAAGCTAGTAGGTACCTAAAAAGTGAAAATTACCAATGTTCCGAAATACAATTAGTAAAAGAGGTACTTTGAGTTTATGTAGATGAGACTTTGTCCGGAGCTTAACAATAGGTACTGTACAGGGTATTCGCGTATATTTTGACCCCTGCCTACAAGGGTTATTAAGAACGTTAGAAAAAAAGTTTAAATACAAAAGTTGTTTGGTTTTTCACGTATTATATTTTGGCTAGGTCGAAAAAAAAATTGCATGTCGTAAATTTGAGGAAACCAATTGAACATAATATTTTTAAATAGGACACCCTATATAATTTTACACGCATGGAGAAACATTTTTTCCTGATTTCAAAAATATATATTTTGTTGACATTTGTTGACAAAATATATATTTTGTTGACAGTTTTCGAAATATTCGACAGCGAGTACCATAAAAAAATACAAAAAATACAAAGAACTAAAAATATTTAACACTAACAACCAACAGTAATAAAAATATTTTACAATTTTCGATGTATTACCTCCTTAGTTATTTAAACATTTTCCAATATTTTCATTTTTTAATATTTTTTTTATAATTTATTGTAAATATTAAATATTAAATATTTCGAAAACTGTCAGTGCAAATGTCAACAAAATATATATTTTTGAAATCAGAAAATTTTTTTCCCAAGCGTATAAAATTATACAGGGTGTCCCATTTATGGACACCCTGGGTAGGGGTCAAAATATACGCGAATACCCTGTACATATTTAGGAATTTAAAAATAATGAAAATTTTAGAATCAATAATAATAATTACATAATTGCATAATTTCATTCAATAATAATATTAAATAAGCAAATTGAGAGGATTAAAGGAAAAAGAAATAAGAAAAATAAAAAATAAAGAAAACAGAATAACGATGATGAGGCAAGAGATCTTAGAAATAAGGAAAAAATACTATAAAGACAAATTTCAACAAAGACATAGTGAGAGAGAAAAAGAATAGAAGAAAGATAATACAGAGATCAAACAGAACAAATAACGATAATTTCACCGGACAATATTGAACAGGAGATGATAGCGTGGTTGGGAGAGCAAGAAAAAAAGGTGGCTACACATAATATGTAAAGAAGCATGGCAAAAAGAAACAGTACCTAAGGGTTGGGAAAATAATTTAATATTACCTATCAATATACGTGAAAGGAGATCATATAGTATCGAGAACTACAGACCGATATGCTCAGTAGGATAGATTCACGAGATATAATTTGTTTAGAGACGAATATTTTAAGTCCTAATTGATGATGATGATAATAATAATAATAATAATAATAATAATAATAATAATAATAATAATAATAATAATAATAATAATAATAATAATAATAATAATAATATTCTTGAAGGGGGTTGGAAACTTTGGTGTGAAGATATCATTTACGTAGTTTTCCACATAACACCAAAACACTATACTGTACTCGAGTGAGTGCACTATAGTGTTTTGGTGTTATGTGGTAAATTACGTCAGTGATAAATAATAGTATTATACATAATATCAAATGTTTGTTTCTCTCAGCAATTTTGATACACCCATGTTCTATTTATATTGACAGACACTATATATTTCATAAAGTTGCAGTACGTCCTTTTATTAAATCCTTCGAAATTCATTCTTCCTTATTTTAAACCATCCTTATATAACTTCGTTACGTCTTAGATGAAACGCCCAATATGTTACTTGACGTTTTTTATGTTTTGTCGGAATATGAGACACCAAACAAATCTAATTTGCTTCCCTTGTTTTGGCACACACCGATGTAAATAAAAGAATAATTCGAGCAAACACATTTGCTACAGAATATATGTAGGCGTTAAAAGTTGTTTGGATTATATCAGGCACAACGAAAAAAAATTTATTGTTACTTTCAGTCTTTCGTTTTTAGAATATGA
Organism: Pogonocherus hispidulus; assembly: GCA_963924545.1. NCBI lineage: Eukaryota > Metazoa > Arthropoda > Insecta > Coleoptera > Cerambycidae > Pogonocherus > Pogonocherus hispidulus. Next base: position 10,724,530 of record OZ004698.1, read on the forward strand.
GCTTGAATGTTTTTTCTATATATTTTTAAACAATAACTCCCGCACTTTCCAACACATCTTTACCAATATTAAAAAGTGGTGTTTTGTGGAAGAGTAACATGAATTTGTGATTATTTTTGCGTTAAATATAGAGGGTGTTAAAAGCACCATATCTATAAGCAACAATTTATTTTAGGAAATATAACAGACTGTATTTAATATTAGTGTTAATATGAACATTTGATAAATTTAATTTGTTTGAGCGCGATACCGACAAAAAATGTAAATAAAAAAATTATGAGTTATAAACAATTCTTTGGGCCGATTTTAATAAACGACACTAGGTTAAATAAGCACTAGGTTAAATTATCCTCAATCCATTTTTTTATCCAAGCAAGCAGCTCCACTTGAATGGCATGTTCATTACAGAACACCATGTATATTTTTCCACAAAGCTTAGACGTCACTGAGAATTGCGTATTTCGGGTTCTCAGTCAGTTTTGGATAGTGTCGCGAACAGAAAAGAGAGAACAAAGTTGCCACAAATTTTAAATTTATTATTTTATGTGTAATATTTTTTGTTTAAAATTTAGTTTGTTGCTATTAAGTTGTTATATTTTTTGTTTTACGTTTTTAATTAGTTTCGCTTTATTACATTTTTATGTTCAAGAATGGATAATATAAATATATTTTTTTCTTATTTTCCTGTATATAGCTCTCACACAGCTGACAGCTACTGCATTATTAATTGTAGCTCAGCCGCTTCACTATAAAAATCCCGATTAAAGAATCACATTGACTAGGTTTTTCTAACGAACACGATCCAGCTATTATGATGTACTTGTACCTAGTTAGCAAATCAAGTGACCCGCGATTACGATAATTTATTGCAGGATTGGTATTTCTAGTTCTTGCACACACTGGTAAGTCTGATCTATAGACTTATCGTAAACAGCTAATCGAGAAAACCGGCCGCCAGGAACTTTATGAAGGAAATTGAAAAAATGTATTCAATCATGCATGCGGAAGCAAAAGAATATATTGCATTGAATAATATTACATTGCACATATTATTAACATTTCTTAAATATATTTCTGGCTCTTAAACATTATGATACATTTCTTTTATTGTTATTTTGATTATTTTAATAAACAGTATTTATAAACCCGTTAAACAATAGTATATTACAGTACAAATGAAGAAACTACGAATTTTGCTCACGCATGTGCTTTTGGCACACGAGGCGCAGCGAGTGTCAAGAAAATTATACACCTGACGCGTGGTGAACATTTTTCATAAAATTGTGAAATTATGGAAGTAAATGATGATATTGCTGTGCCAGCAGACATTCTAAATGAAGCTAATGCCACTACGTATCGTATGCTGCCAGAGAAATCTAAAGGTCGGTATTTAAATGAAATGGAAAAATTCCGTCAGTGAATGCGATCAAAAAACGTATAGGTTGTGACGGAGGTGGTTGTGGTAGCATATTTTAATGGATTGATAAAGAAGTAGGCACCATCTTCCTTGTGGTCTACATACTCCATGTTGATGTTAACGTTATTTATTTTTGAGAAAATAGAAAATAGTTATTACCAAGTAAGTTTCATAGTGCCATATTTTTAAAATTATTAGATGTAACCGTGTCATTAATTTGTATGTTTAACATCGTGTTTGCGCTTTTGAAAAGCAAGTCTAAAGGGTACCAACCTAAGAAGGCGAAGACATTTGATCATGAAGATGTTGAGAAGTTTATAAATGAAGCTCCCGATGAGGTTTTCGTACTTATGAAGGTGGTTGTTGTAATGGGAGTTATGGGTGCTTGTCGGTGCGACGAGCTAGTGAGTTTAAAAACAACTGATATTGAAGATAATGAATCTGTATTGGTTGTCAATATTTTGAAAACTAAAAATTACAAGCCTTGTTCTTTTGTTGTGTCTGGTGCTGAAGGAAAGGGTTTTAATGGTTTAGCAATCTATCGAAAATATGCAGCACTACGCCCTTCACATCTTGGTCAGGGAAGATTCTTTTTGTGTTATCGTTCGGGGAAATGTACAGTGCAACCAGTAGGTATAAACACATTGTCCAAGATACCCAGATTGGTAGCTGACTATCTTAAGCTGAAGGATACCCATTTATATAGGTACGGGATATTGCTTTCGGCGAACGTCAGCCACATTTTTGGCTAATGCTTCTGCAGACATTTTGACGCTTAAACAACATGGAGGTTGGCGTTCGTCGTCTGTAGCAGAAAGTTATGTTGAAGAGTCGGTGGCTAATAAGATTGAGATAATAAGAAAAATAATTCATGGTGGGGAAGGCACAAGTAAAAAAAATCGCGTAGAAGTTGAGGCAACAGAAGGTCTTGCGGGAGCCAGTGAAGCAGATGAAGTTTCAGCTGGTGGCATGTTAACTATCAGTCACCCTGTTTTTAATAATTGTAAAGTTAATTTTTATGTAAATAAATAAATGTTATGGATTTTATTATAATTTGACAATTCCCAATTTGACAGTAGAGTGGGCGAAAGTATTTTTCACTCACTACTTTCGCCCACCCGTTTCCATAGAAATAATTGGAATGAGTAAAACAGAAGCTTTCAAGCGTTATTTCTAAGTAAGAAACCATATATTTCAATGGCAGGATTAAACAAAATAACATTTTCATTCCTTTGATGGGGTTGAACATTTGATTCATATGATGCCCAACTTGACATTATTTTTTTTATTCCTCCATTCAAAAATGTAATAATATATAGGGGTTGGCATTACAAAAATTAAGTTAGAGAACGGTTTTCCTGAACACTCTGTACAGTTGCAAATAATTTTATGCTGTGTGGCATAATAAGCCATGTAATCTTCTTGTTTAAAGTTTTCTGTATTCCAACCGTTTAACCGCTATTGAAAAAATACGTACTATCGGGACATCCTGTGTAATATCTTTTTGTCCTGTAAACTTTAATGTACCTCATGTCTCTCACAGTTTTTGAAAATCCAATGCTGCGTTTTTTAAATAGTGACCACCCTGTACTACAGGCCACACGTTCATTAATATTTTCAGACTTGCTTTATGATGTCTATTAATACAGTTTATTTTTATACACTACGAACATTTCCTTGATCGTTTCAAAGGATCAGTACCCGCTTTAATCCTCCTGTTCCTGTAATTGCTACCATGTGTTCGACGATAAATAAAAAACTATGAACATGACTCTCGTTCCTCTTCCAAAATTAACCCTTGATATAAAGCAGAGCCTGTGTGTGACTACATGATACCCTGCAGGGAAAATTGAAAGGGGAGGACATTCAAATGTTTCTCGGTCTTTTTAACTGTCAACTGGCCCACTTAGGCCATAGTTAAGATTCCAATAATGGTCTAATTTATTTCTCTCTTGGTTCTCACTATGATTCTGTTAGCGGTCTAGTGCATTTATCTTTGCTTGGTAAATATTTGAACAGCGCTCCGGTGTTCCTCGCTGTGTATACCTCATTCATAATAGGAGCTTCGTATTTTCTACTTGGAATTCTCGCCCGTAGTAAATATTGTTAAAATGCCCGTAGTAGACGTGTAAATATTTTTAAACTCGTATATCTTCAAATGAACCTATGTGTAAAAACCAAGCGATGTATGAGCTTCCTAGGAACTGATGATGTAACGAGAAATTGAGAGAGGAGAAACGAGATGAGAATTTTAAAAATCTCACCTCGGGTAATCGACGCGCGGGAGATTTTATCAACTACTTATGCAACGAACAATTATTGTGATAACAATTCGGTAATAATAAGAAATAATTTAATGAATGTACAAAAAATCCTCTTAAAATATATACAAAAAAAATTGGGGAAATAATATTACTGCCTACCGTTTTAGTAATTTGTTTTTTAATTTTAATAATTGCTTGGCGAAACAGGGTCAGCATATTTCGATGTTTTTATAGACTTTTATCCAACCATAGACCATTTATAGACCATAGCCAACTATAATTTGTATTTAAGAAACACAGCTTCAGGTCATAACTCAAAAATTAATGAATAAGCAAAAAAATTGAGTTGGCCACTGGATTCTATTCAAAAAAGTGTCTGTTTATTATTTTTTTCTATCTCCACAAACAACTAAGATATGGGGGGATGTACCCGAAAGTTGAAAATCGAAATTTTGTTTATTACTCGAAAACAAAAAACGACAGGCCATTTTGGTTTCACCATCAAGTTGGTCACGAAAAAAGAGATCGAGAAGAGGGGGTTCATCTCCTATAGTTAACCAGATAGCCTATAAAATCATCAAAATTTGCTCAGATTGTACATTACTTAAAATAGTTGCGGTTTATAATAGACACTTGGGAATCTATTACAGGATTGTTTTCTTTCTTTTTCTTGTTTGAGGATGAGCCAAAAACATATTCCTTGGAATAATGTATGAATGTAAAATATACATTTAGTAAAACATTGACTTAGGGTAGGTAAGTCTACGCCTGATAGTTAGGAAAAATATATGGTAAAAAATAATGTTACATTATAACAATATGATAGACAAACACCTAATACAGAACATGATAATTAATTTTTCACATAGTATTCTGATGACGTGGTATCCTAACAACAAAGACTTCTATTAAAGAAATGCTCAAATATATTTAAAGAGATACTCTATCGTATTCTTTATAGTAAGTAGCTGACAGAAACCTAACATTATAATTAAAATTCTAATTAACAGCTAGTTGCTACAAGCACTTTAAAATATTAGACAAATCATTAAACCATTATACCTACAAAACATACTTTACTTTTAGGTGGCTTAACAACGAAAATATATCCTGTAACAACGAAAATATGCACTAAATTATAACTTTTTAGTAGTTTCAATAAACTGATTTGGCTGTTACCACTGGCTGTTGGCTGTTGGCTTTGAGTAATTTTCTATGAGAAAATAAACAAATTATACAGTACATTTCTTAACAAACATGAAAAGTGATTTAGAAGGATATAATACTTTTGAGCGATTATTTTTTAAATTTTATATGGTTTTACTTATTTCATTAATACAGTTTATGGTAATATTATTTGTACAGTTATGAAAGATTACAGGATGCAACTATTTACAGCCGCAGCAGTAGACTTTTGTCCATGACGTTTTAAGGTGATGATATCACTGTCAGTATCTGATAGAATGGTAGAGGAACCTCTGTAACAATGTCCTGTAGGTATGCAATATTGAGTTTTGTAGGTATCTGGCAATATTATCAATTTTATTTACTGCTACAAGTTGCTGGACACATTTATTATTCTGATACTAGTAAAAACCAGATGGTTTTTCTAGTCAAAACATGTGTTTTGTTATCCCTGGAGGTACAAGAGCTGCAGAGTTTTAGTAAAATTTATAAAATTCTCTAGTAATAGTAAACTTCGTTGTTTTTCTGGTTTTTGCGTCTAATATTTTGACAAGTCTAGCAGAACCTAGATCATCCATATTTTCTACATTTAGTTATACCAGTTCGTGCTTTCTGCAAATAATAACACAATCTGAAACCAATATAATACTATTTAATACAAAAATTTGTAACACCAAGAATGTATCTAAACCCACAAGAAATAGACATTGTCATAGTTAATTGCTTACCTTTTGTAAAAAATGCGTTTCATCCGATGCTTCATCGGGATATCCATGTATTTCTCCATTGTCACAGGTTTTTGGTTTTTCTGCTTCTGCTCTAAATCTGCTTAAAATATTTCAATTTATTTGTAACGTAAATGATATGCGACCATAGCAACGATCAAAACAAATCATATCAACGCACTTTCCCCTTGTTGATGTCATTGTGATACGAAATGTGATACGAGCTATTTCTCGTTTTATCCTGTTGTATTAACACAATCTGAAATTGTATTTTGACGAATATTTTACGTATTATCATAGAGTAATTCACGGTTTGTCTATGGTATTATCAAATGTAGACATTGGTACTATCAAGAATAGAGAAAAGTGTAAAATATTAGTGTCTGCTTTAGGTCGCCCAGTACTACTGATTCTGTCTTCCACGGATATCGCACTGCGCTTTTTCTGGACAAGCTATATCTGAATATAACATATAAAGAAGTCATATTTGTTGGATTGCATATTTATAATAATTAAAATGAGGTGCAAAACTTAAGTGTAACTCCATTTAATATTTTTATGTGAAGAAAAAATAGAGACACTTGAGTTCGTTGATTTTATTTTGATCAGTGCATACTGTAATGTAAAAATTGCATCTCCAATAACCTAACCCATCCACATAATAAGACTTTATTATAATTTTTTTTAAATATCAAAAGGTATTGACTTTTATTTCCCTTCAAAGGATTTTAAATTTAGCGGTATGAATAATTGTGTGTGAAATTTGAAATGACGATTTTACTACTTCAATTTCTGCTTATCTCTTTTTTCAGAGATCTAGCAAAATACCAAATTAATTACGAATAATATAAAACTGTCGAAATAAAGCTGAAACAACACGTTTCTGTCTGTCAGTTAATTTGTGGAACAATGTACAGGTAGAACGCTTAATTTAATAGAAAACCATGAAAATTAGATTAGGAGCAAAACAGATTCCCAACAAGCCATCCGCAGGTGATTATGTCGAACGTCATCCTGCAAAAAATGGACCGTGGGTTTTCAGCAACTGGTCCCACTGGTGTCAGTTTCTCATAAAAGGTGCTGCAAAATATAATAATACTATCGTCTGCAGGGACTTATAGGTATCATTACCTATATTAATTTTGATTTATGACACACTGTGTCCAGTTTAAGATTAACTGTATGGGTACCTCGGAAACCATTTGAGGTACACAGTTGATTACATTGGGAAAAAGTTGGGCAATTAGGCTCAAGAAAAATCCGAGGTTATACTTCCAAGAATTCCTTCCTTTAACACAGGGTGAAAACAAAAAAATAATATTTTCTGAAAATGTCCATAGACGGTTTATTGTAAAACATACGTTAATTAAACTTTCAAAACAGGGATATAGTCAGCAGAGACTTCAAATTTAGTCTTTAAAAAAATTAGATCTACCAGATTTTGCGTTAGCATATTCAACTTTTGTTTTTCTTATGGGTACTATATTGGATTTTGGTATTTTTGAAAATTACGTAAAAAAAGATTTTCAAACATTTTTAATGTGCATAAGTTGAGTATGCAAAATCTAGTAGATCTAAATTTTTGTAGAGGCCAATATTCAAGTCCTACCTGACTATCCCTGTCCTGAAAATTTGGTGAATGTATTTTTTACAAAAAAACAAGCTATGGACGTTTCTAGAACATGCATAGTTTTCAGCCTGTATCTATTTAAGGGAAGAAATTCATGGAAATGTTACCGTGGATTTTTCTGGAGCCTAAAATTGCTTAACTTTTTCCCAATTTCATTCACTCTGTATCTCTAATGGTATAATATCTTAAAAGTAATAATAACATGATTCCTTTGTGTACCTATAGAATTATAGGTAACGAGGAAAATTAAAAACTTCGTTGAACTATAAAATTTGATAATTTCATTAATAATTTATCTGTTAACTTTTTGGCTTAGTTATAAAGAAAGATATATGTACTGATGAAGTACTGTAGCCAATCGTACTAATGAAGAAAAAATGTAGTTACTCTTTTGCTGTATATTTTAAGTCCCTCTACATCAAATACTTATTTTAAGAATTAGTTTATAAATAGCTGGTTTTGTTTACCAGCGCCCCAGCGAACTATTTTCAAAAGACACAATATATATATCGTTGTTGTACTTTTTAAAATACACTACACTCTAAGATTACTATGTTTATACCATTAGAATGCTTAGAATAAGAGAATTTGTAAACACTATATTGAGTTAAATGATGCAAGTTAAAATACAGATAAAGCTTTTGTAGATGTATTTTGACTGTGATGTATTACCTGAGAGTTTATGTGAAAACAATTTTACTTTTTAGTAAAAGTCTATGGTTGGTTGCTTGTAAGTATTCCTGTATAAAAGTTAATATGAGTTTAGCCATTGCTAAAATTTACTTAAAGGCATATGACAAAATACACAGTGTGTTTCAACTTGGATACAGTAACATTGGTATTTTAGAAACCATAAAATTTGGTGACCAATAATATGCTTACACAAAAATCGAGACTAACATGATTAGCTTTTGAGTTATTTGAAAGAAACGGAAATTTTAGAAATTCGTTTTTAAAAAATGCCACGCTTGATTAAGGAGCTATTGAAAAAATGGGCACTTTCCCATACCAACTTTTAACGCTGTATCGAATGGCCGTAAACATTTTTTTCCTCGACAAATGCTCGACAGCATTTTTCCTTGTAAGTTCTATGATGTATCACATGCTATAGTTTGATCACGTTTTGAACGTGAAAAATCATCTTCAAACTCATCTGCATGTCAAAAATAGATAACAATTAACATAACAACAATTAAAAAATAATAATGGAACAATAAACGAACTATAGCATTTGATACAAAAAGAAAAACGCTGCCGAGTGAAGCAAAGCATGAGGCCAAATTAGAGAAATGAAGATGATGATGTTCTGAAGAGGCGAAACGTTACTTAAAAAAAAACTGTTTACGTCATTCGATAGAACGTTGGGTTGTTCATAAACTATAAAGCAAAATGAAATAGGGAAATAAAAGAAGCAGCAAACGTCTTAATAATTACGTATTTAAATGTCTGACTTCGTTTTAACCAGTAAAAACGTTATATTATCTCGGGTTGATGGTATTACCTTAAAATGTATGTGATATGCAATATTTCACTATCCACTCGCAACACCGAAAAAATAATATTGTTCCACAATATTTTATAACAAATTGTAAATAGTAATTTTACAATAATTATAAAAATAATAGCAAATCTCCTAGGAACAATTATTGATATTATGCAATAAACTATTCTACTACACATTGTCAATAATAATTTTGCAATTGTAGAAATCATCATAATAATTGGTGCCTGTAACTACTTCTGTAAAAGATCTTTTGCAAAAAAAATTGAAGATGTAAGAATGTACCTGCCATAAATATTTATATTTTGATGCTATAGTATCAAGGCAAGCACTGAAAAAGTACTATATATTTTGAACAGCCCTCGTGTACTATGTCTACCTTGAGTGTATCACTTTGTATATCAGGGAAATGCTTCTGTAGTACGTCCCACAGATCAAAGATAGAGTTAATCCCTGTGCATACATTTTAAAGCTTAGAAGGCTTATTCTCTTTATATTTAGACCGTTGCTACGCTTCATCTGTTGAACAGCTTTGAACTTGTAAAATATAGTTTTATTTAATGCAAATGTGCACTAGACAAAGCAGTGTCAGTGCCCGACATATTATTAAATTACTCATAAATATTTAACTGTACCGTTAAAATAAAACATAGTTAATAAGTAATAATACACTTTACCAAACTATTTTGTTCTCAAATTTCAGTATCGGTTTACATATGGTGAATAAGCAGTTGTAAGGAAATTGCTAGGTACCTACTTGCAAAGGAATTGTTATGCTAAGTCAGTACTTATGCACCTTGCATGTAGATATCAAAAGAATTTATGAATTTGTTCGTGAAATTCATATTGATTTAGGGAGGTTTTAAAAATACCACCTTTCTTATTTGTATTACCTTCTGAATTAATTGAAAACAATATTTTAAATGTCAAAATGAGTGTTTACAAAAGAAAGACACATTGACAGTAGCCAATGTGTTTTAACATCGGCACATCTCAGGTAAGACATCCTTCTGAAGTATTTTTTAAAGGATAAATATGAAATAATTTATGGAGTTAAAAGGGATCGTATATTAACAGTATTGTGCCATCATAAAATTTTATATATTTCCTCTTGCGCCCCTGGTTGCACCATTGGCTGTTGAACTTCTTTAGTGAACCTGACAGGTCGTTTTCAATGATTTTTTGAAGTATATATTAGACAGAATTAATACAATTGTAACTTTTTAACAATAGAGAGACGGAGGTTATTCTCGTGTTAATGTTTTTTTTACTAATTACAGAGCCCCCCCTGCTAACTTTTGAACGAATCGAGTTAGCAAGTTTTAACAAAATACAGGGTGAATCACGTAAAATGAAGTTGATTCTGACGATAAATTCGATTCTTCAAATTCAAATATGGCGCCACAGGCGCTGTCAACTCAATTTTTTTAAATGGCAAAGTGTGCCGTGTTGCACCTCATTTAAAAGATAATTCAATTCTCTACTTTCTCGTTTTTGAAAAATGATAATCGAGTTAGCCGTTCTCTAGTTACAAGCGTTTCTGTTTCTAATCTGATCCATGAATAAAATGATAATTAATATTTTAATACAACAAATTTTGAACAAATATTTATTAAAACTAAAAATAAAAGAATTAAAAAGTTGTTCAAAATGTTGTCCAATGACTTCTTGGCACATAAAAAGTCTACTTTGAAATTCTTGCCTGATATTTCCTAAAATTTCTGCAGGGATATTTCTATACATATGTGTTAGTCGTTGCTGTAGTTCGTCGATATTTACTGGAGGAGTTCTGTAGACTTTTGAGTTCAAATATCCCCATAAGAAAAAATCAAGAGGAGTTAAGTCCGGGGAATGAGCCGGCCATTCTATCGGGCCTCTTCTGCTAATCCATCTACCCGGGAAATGGTTCTTTAAAAAATCGGTAACAGGTCCATAGAAATGAGGTGGAAATACAATACTTTGAATGTTATTGCCTGCTATTCTTTCTATCTTTGGAAAAATTTCCTCCCGCAGCATTCTTAAGTACCGCTCTCCTCTTAAATTTTCTCTTAAATCTATCAAATCTATCAAATCGAATAACTTAAAAAAATAAGAAAGAAACCTGTAGAAACTTTCAAACGCCTTAAACCGAACGCTAAACTACTTTCTCGAACCTTATTGACGTTTCAGTGACAGTGGCAAGCAAAGGCAACGAGACTTGATAATAGCAAAATTTTTAAATATCGTTAATACAAACGCTTGTAACTAGAGAACGGATAGCTCGATTGTCATTTTTCAAAAACGAAAATGTAGAGAACTGAATTACCTTTTAAATGAGGTGCAACACGGCACACTTTGCCATTTAAAAAAATTGAGTTGACAGCGCCCGTGGCGCCATCTTTGAATTTGAAGAATTGAATTTATCGTCAGAATCAACTTCATTTTACATGATTCACCCTGTATTTTGTTAAAACTCTCTAACTCGATTCGTTCAAAAGTTAAGAGGGGGGGGGGTTACTTTATGGACAAACTGTATGGTGAAGCTATCGTTACTGTTAAATTCTAAATCCAGTGGTTAGATATTAATGTGGGGCAATAAAGAACATACTGCTGTTCAAAATTTCAGAGTTGAGGGTTCAGTTCTAACGGTTACGTTTTGTAATACAGCCAATCTTATATATTTTACCTTTAGAAATTTATTATAAGTAACCTACCTGCTTTATGATATCAATGAGAATAAATAATCCCAGATTTGGAAATTATTATTCAGACTAATTTACCTAGTTAAATTATCCTGTTTCTGAGAACATTCTGAAACTTCCTGTAATAAAGTTAAGCCAGTAATGAAAATTATATGGGGTTGAGATATGAACTCTACCTGACATAAGCATCTGGTCTCTAATTCACTAAGATTGTATATAGGTACATACTCTTCCCTACCTAACTGTATTTTAGGTTTCGAATTAAACCCCCGAGAATTAAGGTGGTGCAATTTAAACTATTTTCAAATGTAAATAAAATACTATTTTCAAAAATACCCCTTTGATAAGATAAAGTAGAACGCATAAAGCAGATAATATGGAGTAATTATTTGTGGATTTTTCAATTTAATTGTTATTGAAGAAGAGAAGTTTGAAATCGTATAACCAACAATAAATACCTATTTTTACACAGACAAACTCAATGCTCTAAAACCATGTGAAAAACAAAAAGATTTTTATAGTCTATACTCTATAGTATATGACGGTTATTGCATTTATAATGCTGAGATTAATCACTTAAATTCATTTTTGTACAATTTGCAGTTGACTTAAGCCCAATCGGTTCTATATTTTCAGCATGACAAGTAGGTACATGAAAATAAATATAATGAAAATATGCCTACATTCCGTAAATTAAATATTCTGAATAAAAATAAGAATCTAATTATTACCAACTCAGATTCCTTATGATATAGAAATATAAAAATTACTTTAACTTCTGGGTGATTGAAACCAACTTAGTTTTGTTGTATATTCTAGAATGTATTCAGAACATCAACACAATATTTATGAAACAATGTATACAACTTAGACACAACTCCATACACAAATTTCAGAAAATACTTCGTGGAAAATGTTCCTATTTAAGCGTTATTTGCAATGTATCTGTGTCGGTAATAAAAATGAGAAAATAGAAAGTATCCATAATAAAGATTACAAATATATAGTTTCAAGCTAATGAGTTTGCCCTAAAAAAGAAAGAAGAGTATTGGTTCTCTTGATTTTGTTTTGGTAACTAGATTCTTAAGGGTTCCGTTCGAAAATACCGCCAAATTGTTTATTTTTCACAAAAAGTAATTGAAATATGAATTATATCGTTAATAAAAAGTTAATACATATGTGGTAAACATACTTTCTACAAAAAACTTGTACACTGTACTTCGACTTGTACAGTCGCAGAAAATTAATAACTGCGTCTTTCCTACAAATATTTGAAATAAAAAAAATGTTTCATTACTAATTTTCTATAATCGTACCTATATTTTATATTAGTATTTTCTCTAATCTCGAAAAACCTGTTTGTTTGTTTCAAACTGACCATTAAAAATGTCATAGTGGAAAGTTCATATTTTTTCGTCGAAAATCTCATCTTTGTTTATATGTACGAGTATATTAAAATTAAATTTTAGGGGAATTTAAAGATTTAGAACATCTAACTCCACCTTTAGGATTTTAAGTTATCAGTATTGCTTTTACGTCAAATCCAAAGTTTACGATATCTGTGTACCGAAAAAAAACCGTCTAAAAGACGATAAAGACGTGTACTGTCTTAAATGGGAACTTTTAGGCACTGTGAAAGTATAGCTTATAGCATTTATTGTAATTTGAATGCTATTTTCTTTTTTGTTATCAAATTTGAAAATTTGAATCGATACTTCACTTATAACTTTCAATTGGAGGAGGCATACAGCTTTTGGTAAATTTAGATGCCCCTTTTCTTATTTTTGTCCACAGATGGCATATCCTGGAATTACACAGGAAGAAACATAGTGTAGGTGAACATAAGCGCATTCGGCAAACCTCAGCATCAGCATTGAAATCACACGTTGAAAGTCCATCGGACCCTGCAGCTCATCCTAGACTTATGCAACCGTCTGCGCACGTAGGGGGGATAGAATCCCCTGGGGCACCGGCTACCAGCTTACACAAAACCCGGTGGTTTACTGCAAAATGCATTAAAGTGCATCTCCGAGTCGTGGGAGTGGGAGTATTCCGCCTCGTGGTGTGAATCCATCCAAGTCTTCATCGCATTGCCCGCGCCAGCGGCAGTTCATCGTAGCAAGCCAGTGAGTTCAGTCGACGAAAAGTCTGCTTCCGGTAACTGTTCACGTAGCGTAACGAACAATTAGGACGTTTGTTGTTATTCACTTGTTTAGTTCCCTTGGTTACGGATTAGATCAATAGGACTTCCAGTGTTTTGTGGGATCCATACAATTGTGATTTTGTGCAATATTCTGTGATTAATTTTTGAACTTGTGAACAATTTTTTGAACTTCTTTCAACAGACATGAATTTGTAGAAGTGAAAAACTGACTGATTTTTCTTTGCCTGCGGAAGATACGTGTGCTTTGAAGATGACTTCCGCGTTATTATTTTTTACTGCACTTTTGACTGTCAGTAGTGGCTTGGAACTGAAGAATGGGGCTTACGAAGATTTGGTCGTTAAAGTGGCAGATACTGTTCCAGTCCAGGAATGTACCAAAATCGTGGAAAATCTGGAGGTAAACATATAATTTTACAGATGAAAAACTTTGGCCTACATTTTTAGTAAGACTGAACGTTCAGGAAACTAACTTTTATTTTACAGTTCTGAAGGTTTCAGTAACATATTTCAAAATTGGCAATATAGTTTTTTATACTATTAAAGGATAAGAAGCAGAGCACTCAATGTGATGTTTGACATTGAACAAGGATTAAATTAGGAATACGTTATTAATACAGTCGTCTACTATAATTTGACTGATTAGAATATTGAAGCGATCAGATAACTGAAAAAGATGAAAATAGCCTACTGGTTTGTTTTGCATTTTTCTGAAGCGATGCGCATTTGGCTTCCTGTTAAAGTTATGACACATAAAAATTAGTAATAAAAACATTCTTGCCATTCTTATATCAATAGATTTTCATGTTTTACAATTTTTAGAAGATAAAAGTTTAAAATGCGGAAAGAACGCTACATATTTTAAAAACAAAAACAGTTTGAGAGAATAAAAAATTCGTGGCTATGTTATGACTGTCACCAATTGAAAATTGTTAAGTCTTTTATTTGAAGGTTCCTTGCTATGAAGAAAATGCTGTTTTCGTTTTGAGAATTGATTTTTGCTTAACACTCCAAAAATTCCGGTTCAACTTCATTGTTACATACATATTTGTTTAATAAATTATACAGTTTAGTCAATATATTTACCTAAATCATATTTTCCATATATTTTCATCAGGCATCAGTTGCCTTTTTCAACGGACATGGGAAATTGTCTTCCGTTGAAAAATGGACTTGGATCTTTTAAAAACGGAAATGGAAAACCAAAAATAAATCTATTTTCTGTAATATTTGCGAATACAAATAATTTTCCTGTTGCTTCGGTAGGAATATAATGAGGTATACAAGTCTTACCTATATTTAAATGATATTTGTATTATTATCTTCTTCTATGTTTAGTGTGTATTGCTTGTATATAGTCAAAATTCGTTATTCCAACTAAATACTTTTTGGAAGGCTCTGATGATTGACCATGTTATTTAAACAATTGCCAAAAGTATGCAGTAGTCGTATGTAATGCCGAAAGCATACATTAATATCTAATGCATTTAAATATGCTCCATATCATTTGTATCGGCAGACATTGAAAATTATAACTTCATATGATGCCTTCAAATCAATGAAATGGAATATATTTATGAAAATAATGCAACCCACCTTTTATTGTAAAAATAATAGTAATTTCTTATGCCAATAACAATTTTTACTCAAACATAGTAAGAATGCCAAATCTGTGTTATGAAATGTTTAATTTTGTCTTGAAAGAAATACTTTTAATGCAGTCACCCATTTGTGAACATCCTTGCACAAGAGTATATCACATTGTTTTATGCACAAAGCCGTTTTAACAATAACGCCGTTATAATTTTGTCAACCAACTACCGTTAAATTATACCTTTAAATAAATATTAATACCTTGAGTTAAGCAACTGAGATTGTTTTTATTATGAGCTTTACTGAGCTATGTAAAGCCTGTTTGGAAACAACCTGGATACGAATTCTGATAAGGAGTTACTGAACCCAAACAGTGTACATATGAAAATGTTTAACAATGCATACCGAACTACTCCTATATGGCCTCTGAATATGTTTATGTTTGAGAAACACTGTCATCTGTTTTCATGAAATGTAAATATACAGATTTTTTGCCTGCAAATATTTATACTAATGTGGGAGTTGTTTAATGTTACAATGACGCAGGGTTAACTGAAATTTTGTTCTACTGCTTGTAGGCACAAAATGAATATTCCAGACTAGTTTTTTTGTATTATACAAACATTTAATGTAAGAATAAGACCTGCAACCCGCTAATGTTCGGGACTATCTCCTCCTTATAAAAATATCTAAAGAAAACCTTTTAAAATTCTTGGCTGTTTTGATAACAAGCACTTTTATAATTATCTAAGGTAGCTTTAAAAATCTTAATGCTTCCTCGAATCCTTAGCAGTCTTAAGTATACAAGCGATTATTTTTTACTACTTAACCATTTATCGCATAGCTGGCGCGGCTTTAGAATTCTTCCTCGATGAACAACTAAAGTCTAGATAACGAAAGGAAACATATTCGCCTATCTTTTGTTTCTCGATAGTCAAATATTTGTCGTAACTGTTTGTGGACATGCCCATATATAAGAAAGGAAGTTACACACCTACTTAAAACGTTCTTTAGAATAACAATTAGTTGTTCAAAAGAGGCACAGCTAGCTTTATTGTCTCCTCGTTTCCATCAAGCGGATAGGTTTCAGTGATTTACTAGTACTCGAGATGACCTAGAAATTCTTTGGGAACGTAGCTTATGCTTCCCAGCAGCAATTTACATTTCAAATTGACTTTCACGTCATCCTTAGATGCAATAATACCCGCAGGCGCTTCGTGGATAGATTCTTGTACTCAATACATTATTCGGTGTTTCGCAGCTTTTGAAAGTATCCATAGAAGGCCGTAGCATCTCGCCGACTCGTTTCACAGATAAATAAAATAAACGTAGTCCCACACCGATGATGGCACCGTTAGAATCACGTTTAGCTGTCGTGTCAAAGGTCGGCAGAGAAGACCAAGCAATAGTGGTAAAGACGGGTTTATCTTCCACACTGTTTATGCATTTTAAAAGGATTTTAAATACTATGGCGTCACGAGATAAAAATCTTTTTTGTATGCTAATTTTGCGGTAATGCGAGGCTGGTACTAACAATTGGCAAGCACGCCTGAATCATAAAATAAAACTGTGGGTATGTAAATCAATGTTCGAGTCAAAGCAATAACGTCATATGTAATACACCCCCCCCTATTTACCCTTGACTTTTTTTTTAGAAATTACTGGTAATAAGAATAAGTAATTTAATGATATTGAACTTTATACAGGATGTTTTGAAAAATATGACACATATTTTGAATATTAGGCAATTGTTTTATTAAAACATAATAAAATGGATAAATTTAAATTTTGACCTCCCTGATAACTTTCTTCGTTCAGAATTATAAAAAAAATGTGAAATATAAAAGTTGCAGGATTTTTTATGAAGTTTTAGAAAATTATAGTAGATAAAGAAATGAAGTCCAAACAAAATGGCCGCGGATGTTGCCTGTATTAATTTAAATGGAAGACCCTGTATATCTTTGTATATTTGGATAGAAAGTTGTATCACGAATACAGTAATATAGATATTGATGGGTCTATCTTTAACACTAACGGAAATATGACCAAAAAAGTGCACCATAAGAGCGATGTGCTAGAAACAGAATATCGATTCGTTGCTAGGCACAGTCTTTCTCCAACACATCGCTCTTATGGCGCACTTTTTTAGTCATCTCCGTTATTATTAAAGGCAAACCCATTAATATCTATGTTACTGAATTCGTGAGTTAATGTTCTATCCAAATATTAAAAAATATACAGGGTGTTCCTTTTAAATTAACAAAGTTAACATCCGCGGTCATTTTGCTATGACTTCATTTATTTTTCTATTATCAGTTTCGAAAACGTTCAAAAATCGAGCAACTTTTATATTTCACATTCTTTTATAATTCTGTAAACAAAAAGTTAACAGGGGGTCAAAATATAGTGAATCACCCTGTACATATACACTACAAGAGAAAATGACCTCTGCTTCGAAGCGAAAAACTATAGACCAGAGAAATCCCGATTAAAAAATGGATATTAAAGACCACAGCCATGTTTTTAGTAATATGGTTACTGATTGTTATATGATTTCAGATGAATAGAAAACAATAAAAGAGTTTCCATTATGAGCTGATGTAAAAGTTGGATTAACACAAAAATAATTAAGATATTTTTCTGATAATGGGAAAACTAAAAGTGTTTACATTTTCCCAACTATCACACATAATATCAAGTTTGTAAATAATTATTATCCCGATTGTGTCTATCAAAAACCTAAATGAATTTTCTTTAAGTAATAAATTATTTAAGATATAACTCAAACAAATAACATTTCTATTTTCAAGAGAATAATGAAATGGGAATATGAAAATTCTCTGAAGCCTCAATCTACCTACTTTTCAGAGAAAGGAAAGGATTGGGAGGTTGTGGTTCGATTCTGTACCCTCATTCGGCCTACTATCTAGATCTCACCACCGCCGATCATCTCTAGAGCCTCAATCTGACTTCTATAAGGAAATAAAAAAAGCAAAGATATCTGGAGGGAATTGAGGTTTCAGATACAATCGGTGGTGAGATAAGGGGTGTAGGCTGAATGAGACTTCGCGATGGAACCACAACCTCCCAATCATTTCCATGTCGCTTCTCGCATTTCGTATTAGCTTTTATTGGAAAAATTATTTTGTTATGTATATTTTTATTTATTTAATAACTATCAAGAGTCTGTGTGGTTTATGACAATATATTTCCTATGTAAATTTAAAATTTACATTTAAATGTTTATAAATAAAATCCGTGGTCTTGGCTCTTAAATATTGATTTTAAGTGACTGCTTAATGTTGACAAAAATAAATACCCAATCAAAATTTTCACTGAAATTGTAAAATTCAATAAAAAAACTTAATAAACAGGTACACCCACGATAAAGATAAAAATTAATGTACCCAATGAACTTACCGACTATGCTGAAACTATTTTATTAGACACTAATAAACTATTAAATGTCTTTAAATAAATAAATAATTTAAATATTAAGAGAGATTTTCACATTAAAATATGCTTGAATACTTCAATCAAAGTCTACATATATAATAGAATAGAATATATGTAAACTTTTCTTCAATAGTCAGTAAGAAATGCTCTTCTGTCGGGTAACATCACTTGCTGATTATTATTTCAATGAAGAGGCTGAAAGACGTGGAGGTATTATTTCATACAAATTATAGAGATAAATTACTTTACTAGTGGAATAAGAACACGATACATCTGGACATTACTTTAGTATCAACACAAAATAAAATTATTATCGTACTAGGTATTTCAATAATCAAAATTTAATAAGAATCTCTCTTTGCCTGTTTACCTGTTTACTCTGTTTGCCTGTTGGATGACTATAAGAGTAATGACAGTAATTTACTGTTATTATTCTACCCTACTGCATACATTGCCGTGCGTGTCTATAGCATATAACTACCGCAAGGTGAAAATACCATGAAGGACAACAATGAAAAATAATAAAAGCTATTTATCTTGACAATTATTTCATGCTAAACAAAAGCCTTACTTCAAGTATTGGTCATCGCAAGGCTTTCATGTTGTGGAAGTTGTCCCTAATTTCTATTTTTTCATTTTCAACCCAGAAAATAAATGAAAAATTTGTTTGTGATGTTTGTTTATAATGTCTGCAACTTATTTGTGGTGCATTTTTTTGATTACACCACCTGTAAATAATAGAAAACAGGAGACCAGAAGTATTCAAAATAAATATTGAAAATGTAGTATCAAGGCAAACTTCTAAAGTTTGCCCCATAAAACCACTGTATAATATGCAAACAAATATTTCATAAATTAACTGAATTTCATCAGTGATTTTTCAGTTTTATACCAAATTGTGTAACATTACAAATCATATTTTGAATTAGGTACTTATAATTAAAATAATTATTATAATAAAATTTAAAAGAAATTAAACAATCAACCAGCTTTTTCAATCAACCGACGTTTCCAGTTGCTCCTTGACTAGTCGTCGGTAGAAAAATATTTGATTATTATTTTATTTTATTTTTCTTAAATTTTTTATCATATACACTTTCTACTGACGACGAGTCCAGATTCGACTGAAAATGTTTAGAAAAAAAGGTAGTCAACTGTTCAATTTCTTTTTAATTTTATTATAATAATTATTTTATTTAGATATAATTTAAAATATGATTTGTAATATTACAGAATTTTGTATAAAACTGAAAGTTAGTTAATTTATGAAAAATGTTTTTTATTGCATATTATACATGCAGTGGTTTTTTGGGAAGTTTTCCGTGATACTACACTTTGAAATATTTAATTTCAATACTTTTGGTTTCCTGTTTTTTTATTATTATACAGATGATGAAATACCATATCTGTTTGTTTGTAGTGGCGAGATACAGTGAAATACACTGCAGTGCCCTCTTTGGGTCTTTGCTACTACCTGTAGTAGCAAAGACCTATACCTTTCCGATACCTATGGCAATCTGATGAGATCATAACAAGATCGAAACCGGTCATTGTCTGGTATTTGGTCTTGATGAAGGATGTGGCGACATCCATGGAGATGTTGATGTAATGCAACGCCAGTCGGGGCATATTGCCCGTGGAGTAGTTGTTTCCAGCATCTCCTTCCAATAACCATAAATGTTTGTTTGTTTATGAATATTTTCAGTAAGGTTTAATAGTGGCGAAGAGATTTTGACGAGTTTATAATATACTATTTATGATTTTGGCCAAAAAACTAATTAAAAAGCCATGTATCTTATAATAAAAAATAGGTATAACAATTTATGTCTGAGTTAATAAATTAATAAACAAATCAGTTAGTAATCCATACATTTTATAACAGAACTTAGTAGGCATATACTTTTGGTCTTTAATTTATGTTAATAAGTTTATATTTAAAATAATTATTACAAAATTATATTTAACTATTATATTTTTTTTATTAAACATCTAAACAACTATGTAAAAAATTACAATAGTCAATAAAAATAATAAAATGAATGTAAATGTATAAAATGTAGTAAATGAATCACTATGTAGTTATAAACTGCCGATATATGAAAAAGCATAACAAATATTCGGGATTTATTTATAGGATATTACTAATTACTAGTTTATACAAGTTATCCCTCATATAATTCAACTATATCTCTTCCGGTATCCGTTATTCCAATAGCCAACACCTAGCCTGAATCACCTATGCTAATATGTGCTGAAAACAACACACGCCTTTCGGCGGTTCACATACGTACAAATTGAATCATTTATGTATTTTTAATTTGTTCACGTTTCTGTAACATACTATTCCGTGTGGGGCAGAAACCCAACATAATAACAATCCGTGCCGTATAAGTATTACAAAACTTAATAGCTAATCCGAAATTAACTGTTTTCAAGCTCAGCGTGAGCCGTGAGAACTACTTAGAGGTTTTCGTGACTACGAAAGATTTTTTGAATGCTCTTCTCCCTGAACGTAGCTACATATAAATACGGGTGGACAACCAAAAACTAAAAACCTGTGTTTACTGCCACGTATAACATTGTTTTTATATCTTGGAAATTTTATATTGGGACAGGTCAGCCTCTAAAGTTAGGTTCACCCCTAAAATCTCAATAAAAAACAAAAAAAACACCACAGAAATGAACAACCTCCTTTCTGCAAGCTTCAGGCTTGTGTAGAGGGAGGGTACATATGAAAAAAATACAGACACACACCTATTGCCTAGGAGGGGTGCCATTTCTCCCCTGGTGACGTTCCAACTAGCTTCGTAATATACCATTCTGTTAGTCACAAGTTACCACCCATCACCTAACGGACTGAGCTTGCCGCGGCGATTAATGTTATTTCCATTTAAAAAGACGTGCTTTAAAATAATGTTACATTTAAAAAGACAATATTTTATACCCTCATCTCTTTTATAGGGGTTTATAAGAGGTTTTTTTACGCCACTGCTAATAATATCTAAGCTTTTATGAAACTCAATATGCTCTCTATTATAAGCTTTAATCATCATCCATTGGCCATTTTCCGTTACGCCACTTGAATCTCTAAGTTTTAGTAGAGCTTACCCCAAAACTTTAAAAAGATCAAGTTATAAGTATTTGCTGTAGATGTGAATGTTAACTTTTAACTTACTTTTTAATTACTTTTGTTAAAATATTATTTGTTGCTAATTATTGACTTACCTTAATTAAGAGCATCTGTTCGATATTTTCTATTTTGCTTACTTTTGCTGTTAAGTTTTTGAATTCACCCTTAAAATATGTGGTAGTGTATAACATTACCCTAATTGTAAGTAGAAGTAAATAATTTGTTTAAAACATTATCATAGTTTTTAGATTGATTTTAATAAAGGTTTACGGGATCAAAATACTGACGTATAAGCTAAGTAACTATTCTTGTTCAGCAGCACAATAGGTTTGTTCTAACAAGAATCCCAAATCGTCGGTGACTGTCGGGAGCATGCGCATTGCAATTTTTCCGTTCCACCAAAGCCAAAAGGAAATCGGTGATTGGTTCCTGATTGATAGTACAATGTTCTATCATGGTTTATTATTGGTTTGTGGACAATCAGAAAAGTTTTCAGATTTTTTAGGAACTCTGAATCAGAATCATGCGCAGTAAATTAAATGAAATGATATTCATCTCTACTAGTAAAGTCTTACCGGCATTATTATTATTCATGCTGATTGTAATTAGGTACTGAAGTATTTTTATGTTAGAAGCCTAACATAAAAAGTTTTCTAGTGAAAAGTGCTGAAGTGAAGTTTTCTAAACAACTACAAATCATAAAACACTCTTTTATTATGTTTTTTTTGCTTTTTCTTATTTTACAGGTGGTGTTATCCCAAAAGAAACAAACTATGAATCATGAAAATGCACCACAAATAAGTTACAGACATTATCTACTCTTTTCTTATCTATGAAACACTACACAAATGGCAAAACGATAAAAAACGTCCAATGTTTTCGTTTTGTGTCAAAAAATGATGTTAAGTCACAATAAACCCAGCCCACAGACTGCCACTCTTTACTCTTTGGCAGATTTGTCAGTTGTTCCATCACAAACTTCTGATTAGTTGCAAATTTGTCTCTACTAACGCATGCGCAGATATTGTGGTTACAATCAATTGGGGATTGATCAGAGTTTTCTTGTTAGAACAAACCTAATATCTCCAAAACCGCCCAATTAAAAATATGTAAAGTAAACTAAATTAGTCTAGCTATAAAACAATATGTTCATCTATCTTTGCGATTTTATTGTCTTAGGCAAATAAAAGTGCCCTTTCTGAAACGAATCCAATCATTTTTGAGCAGTGTTTCTAAATAACAAAAACACTTATTGCCTATCGGTTTCGTTGTGCCACCTTGTATACTCGGAGAGAGCATCTTCAGCGCCATTCTCTAACCAATTACTGTGCCTAAGAAACCCGTCGTAATATTAACCTTTCCTCCATTATTAACTTTTTCTTAGCTCGGGCCGTGCCCTCTTACTTTCATGTCCGAGAGTTCACGTTTGGGATTAGCACCGATCAGGATTTAATTGTTGACCAGATAATTTGTGTGTAAGCGTTGTTAAAATCGTTCTATTATCCATAGTATTATCGTTAATCCATCTATTATTGTTACTTAGAGCTGATGGGTGCATATATTTATATTCAAAATTAAAATTTATTAAATTACAATTTACCATGACAGCAAATGTCAAATGCCAGGTAAGGCTACATTTACAAGTTACAACTAGGATACTTACAAAATATAAGAAATAAAAGTTAAATTTAAAAGAAAATGTTTAATTTAAGTATTAAAATATTGTATAAAATCATTGGAACAAACGTAGTAATTTAGGACAGTGCAGTGTAAGTGAAATGAAAACTAATTAAGAAATTAAAATCATGTGGATAAACTTTTAGTCAAGGATTAAATCATTAAAAATCTTAGTGTACGGAAAAACAAGAAAATTATTTACTTGGTTACGAAAAATTTAGAAAAGATTGGCGTTGTTTATTGTTAGAGAAGAAAAAATTAGTGATTTTGAGAGAGAAAATTTGAAAAAAAAGGAATAATAATAGTACTTACGTTTGCAAGAAAGAGGTTAGAGGAGTTGCAGAGTAATTTTCCACGGTTTCCATTTATTAAATTGGGACCTAGAGCATTGGAAACCATCTACAAGGAGTTCCTGCTTCATCCAATGCAGGTTGCAGAATAAAAAACTACAAACACAGGGAGATAAAACCGGAAATTAAAAAGGTACCTTTCTTTAAAAACTTATAAAGTGATTTAAAATAAAAGCTAGCACAACAAAATACTTCGAAAAGGCCAAAGTAAAAGAATATTTGAAAATTATATAATTTTGATAATACTTACCAACGATAAGATCCGCTATATAAGAACTTTAGACAAGAAATAATCACAAATTTAGATATAAACTTTGCATTAAAGTGAACTATTTTAGATTATAAAGTTAGGTTATAGTTAAGTGGATAAGGTAGAAAACTGAATTGATCTATAAAGTTTAATTTTAAGAATTTATAGGACAAACAATAATTGTGCATGTAAAGAGTGTTGCATACAAACATAAATAAAAGGGGCGAATTTGGGAAGATAAATAAAAAGGCACATAATTATTTTGGTCTTATATACATGTTTAAAGAAAGAATTTAAAAATTTGAAATTGGTCAGTTAATTAGTAGTTGTAAGTGTTTAAAATTTGAGTAACTTCTTATATTTTTAAAGGTGTGGAATTTAAATCAATACTTTGTTTAAAATTAAAGATTTATAAAATTTAAATATCTATTTATTTTTTTGAGCTGAGATTGTCTTTTGAAAACTTCATTTGAACTGACTCCTGAGTTAAGAATATTATGTTCTGATAGAAAATAAAAGAAAAGAGATTTAAAAGGTATAGTATATGAGCTGAGTTAAAAAAAAAAAATAAGTCAAAAGGATCATAAAGCAAGTTAAATAATTAAATTTATAAAACAACAATATATCTAAACAATTAAAATAATTAAATTAAAAATTAGAAATAAAATAATAAATAAAATTCAAATTTATATATATTCACCAGAAAACAAAATACATATTAATATATATAGGGTGTTTGTTAAATAATATAAAATACTGGTGGATGCGCTTCTTGAAGTGATTTCATAAAGAAAAGTTTATAAAAAATTATTTTGTAAGTTTTGAAATACGGGGCATTAAAGTTAAAATGTTTTGTTTTATATTGTAGTATTTATACGCACCTAGAGAGTCTTGTCTTGTCCTGACTGTCATAAATGTTATTCTGATGTCGCAGGAACCTAAACAGTTTTGTAAAGCTATCCATAGGGTAGTGTTCTGTTTTTTTGTGTTGGAAAATACAGTAAAATTATTTTGTAACCACATTATGTACTATAATGGAGTGGTAAAATAATACTCTAACGAAACTATTATTATTTTGTGCATACCTATAGAATTATTCAATATTAATATACAAACAGAGTACCCATCGTTTTTACTAAAAGGGAAACTCTCACATCGCGAGACCTTTAAGCATAACCTACTTTCTATAGAAGCAAATAGCGAGGATTTCATCTTGCGAGCATCGCAGTCAGATAAAGTTGTAATTATTTTCAAACTGTCGATGTCTAATGCAATACTGTTATTGGAAATTTTGATTGACTATATCTGTAAACCTAGACTTTATTTTGTTGACATATTAGCTAGTAATACTGATAAAATTATATTTAATTTTAATTATACGTTTAAACAACTATGCATACAACTTTTAATTAAATAGACACAGGAAACAAGAGTTTTAGGAAGTTATCGAACAAATTCTTACATGTAATGATCTAAAGGAGTAGGGTAAAAAAACTACTTCTAGATGTTAGCCTTAATAACTTTTCATTTAAACCAGCGAAAAAATTTTTTTGACTTAGAACAA
Source organism: Pogonocherus hispidulus (assembly GCA_963924545.1). Lineage (NCBI taxonomy): Eukaryota > Metazoa > Arthropoda > Insecta > Coleoptera > Cerambycidae > Pogonocherus > Pogonocherus hispidulus. Next base: position 10,750,114 of record OZ004698.1, read on the forward strand.
TTTATACTGAATACAGTAAAAGTTATTGTCAAAATAATTATAGGAATACAATTGTAACAATACAAATAGTTTCTTAAATATAATAGACAAATATGAGTTAATAAATTATTGTTGAATTTAATTTTAGGCATCCTCAACTGCTGGGGATTTTAATGAAAAACGGGACAAGATATAAAGGTGGTCCCCAAAGGAATACCGCGTCTTTTAATTATTTGTACTGTCCAAACAGGATTAAAACTGAATCCCATACCAACATGTTCCTTTTCAAACTAAACCTGTATGTAAATTTAAAATTAATCAAATGTAAGCCTAACTCTTTCCTCACAGACACTTTGTTTAACGAGGTAAGGATTCACGTTTTGGATGAAAATAAATTTGAAGAAAACCCTTAAAGATTTTAATTAGGAACGGGGATTATATAGAGGGCGTTCTCGCAGACTTGATAACATCCATTCAATTACTTGCACTATACAAACAAAGATCAAAATTGTCCTAACCCTCGTAGATCCTGCTCCTTATCTCAGGACAATTAAATCGCCTAAACAGCCATACATTATGCACCCCTAATCTTTATTGGAACAGGTCTTTAATTAAATTTAAGAGGGAATTTATGCGTGTGGGAATGCCTTTTGTACATGATTTGCATATTCCGATGCACTTTGGCCCAGGGAAATGCAGTGGTTTTGCATATCAAAGAAAACTCGGAAGCCAGGCTATTTAAATTCTGTCAAGCGATTTGAAAATAAAGAAGGGCAGATTCGGGGACTATGGACTGCCAAAGGGCATAGGTGTTTGAAGTCTGTGAGACAAAGAATGGTGAAACTGAACTCTTTTTGATGGGATTAGTGAAATGTGATGCCGCGTTCGCCATTCAGGAGGAAGTTTGTCAGGCGAATAAAATATTCAATTTGTTCTACGGAAAAACAATTTTGAGAATAGGATACTTTTAGGTTCGTATTTAATTTCAGCAGCTAAGCACAATATACATAAAATTTTCACGAACATGCATCATATCACATTATAATGCATTATTAACAAATAATATGTTTTAAAATACATACACACATCGAAAACAGAAAAATAAAATGTAAATTTACATTATTTCGAATGGCTAATAACAGTTTTGTATAATATGTACTAGAATTAATTGATTAATTATGTTTAGTCTAATTTACTTTCAAATTTACCACATACTTACTCAGAAGAGGTCCATTGTTTTAAAAGCTATATTATCTAAAGAATTATAAATATATCCTATTTTAAGTAAATGTTTTCCTGGATAGTACATTTCCTCCTTTCGCCTTTCTATTTTACGTTTTTCTTCTAAAAATATAAAAATATATAGAGTTTTTTGTATTTCATAAATAACATTAACCTCTACTAACAAGAAAAAAATCATTAATAACTTCCAAAATACCTTGGTAATAGTTATTATAATACATGATTTCCTCTGATTAATTCTGAAAGATGAAAAATTAGACTTAGATACACTGATAGGTACGATAGAAATTCGATTAAAAACCATTTTTTTCCTTTATATTCTCTCAGCTTTTTCCTAAACGTTTCGAGTTGATGCTCAACTCTTCGTCAGTGGAACGTTTGTACGATAAGAACTCTTTGTATGATAAGAAGTATTTTTTGTCAGATTGACATTTTTTTAAGCTAGTTAAGTGTTTAATGTCTTTTAATTTTATTATAATACCTAATTAATTTATTTAGACATATTTTAAAATATGCCATGTAATATTCCAGAATTTTGTGTAAAACTGCAAAACCACTGATGAAAGTTAGTTGATTTATCAAATATTATTTTATTATATATTATCCAGTAGTTTTTTAAGGCAATCTTTAGAAGTTTGTCTTGATACTACACTTTCAAAAGGTATTTAATTTGTATGCTTCTGGTATCCTGCTTTCTGTTATTTTACAGGTGGTGTAATCCTAAGAGAAACTATGAATCAGATTATATACTTTATATCCCAATTTATTATTATTTAAGAACAGCTAAGGGTTTCGTTGGGATTATATTAAAATAAAAAAAAAATTGTACTATAAGTGGCGCAATTGTTTATGAAAGTGCAAAATATAGTACCTACCGTAGTACTATGTCTGCGTTTTCCCAGTTTTTTCTCGTTTTGTAGATGTCGTATTATCCTGCATCCTTTCTTTTGGCTCTGTAGCTAAAGAGGAATAAAACTGGAACACCAGTAGTTGCATTGATGTTTCCTTTGGTCACTATGACACAAATGAGTTTACTTTTTTATTATTTAAGTTTGAACAGCGGCAAAGTACCCATACAAACAAGGGACACTTATTAGTATTTCATTATTGATGCGATTAACAGCTAATTTATCAACAGACCCCTTAGCTTGTCAAGTTACTTCATTATATGGCACGCCAATTTTAAAAAAATAATTGAAATTCGATACCACGTCATCTCCTAAACGGTATCCCCTCAACCTACACTTTTAATACTTCACGAAGTTGCCTCTAGCACCCCACCTGTGCTTTTTTCCGGGGTAAGGTTACCTGTTTCTGATTAGACCGAAGCTGACAGTAAATTGATACAATGCTGTCGCCTGTTCCTTGTTTTTTAATTTCCTTTTTGTGCAGCGTCTGCCATATGTAACCGAAGAAAAGTATAAGTAAAAAATGGTAAACCGAAAGTGATTCAATTTTATTCAGAAACAGTTGTTTAGCCATGCTTTAAGAATAGGATTTTTTATACATTTTTTAAATCGAAGTTACAATTCATTTGGGGTTAAAACTGGAAATAAATTATTAAAATTGTATACCTGTCATGTAAATAAAAAATATAATAATGCACATATCGGTGTTGGCATTACCACGCATATCGTATGCCATTGCCGTACGTTTTTTACAGTTGAAAGTATACAATGGAACCCAAACTTGAAAAAGTAAGCACCTGTTAGGTTGTAAATCACCATCCCCATTATAAGATTGGTTTAGATATTTTAGAAAACATCACCAATAGATAAAAATATGATAACTTCTTATCAGTTTACATTTAAAAGTATATATTTCCAAATGTATAACAATTACCTTTGTTGTTGTTGTTGTTGTTGTTGTTGTTGTTGTTATGGTTGGAAGGCGGCGCGGTTACCCGCAGCACTCAGGTCCTTCGACCCATTGTGCCTGCCGCTAATCGAGAGCTATTGGAAGAGACCCGTGCTATGCGCATAGGCCAACACCCGTTCTAGGGGAAGCTCTCTAATGTCTAGGGGCAGGAGAAATGCTGCACCCAGATATTTGTGTCTCTTGACCATGAGGCAGGCACAGCGACAGAGGATGTGAATGGGTCCTGGCATCGTGTCCGCAAAACCTGCACCTTCTAGTGTAACAATTACCTTTAAATAATACAATTATGTTTAAAAACAGTTATACATAGTTCATAGATGTTCATAGAAGTTCTGTAATATTATATAAAGAAACTGGAGTAACCAAAATCGTTGCAGTCGAGAGACAAGAAATAACTGTTGCTTCATGCAACGTTATTATAATTAATAATTAATTGCAGATGAACGTGTGACCGTATACAGAAATAATTTGAGTAGCAAAATCTAAAGCGGGAGGCGATGTTGGTGCAGTGAAATTCAGGACATAAAAGTTATTAAGATGTGATTTTCAAAAACAATTAGATACTAAAAGGGGAGTCCAAAATATTTAAAAAAAATAATCATTAAATAATAAATTGGAATGATTAAAGAATGAATTAAACCCAAATTAATTACCAAATACTTAAATTTGATGTGCCCTTGGATAAAGTATTTAAAAAATGTATGGATTTTTAAGTACTGAAGAAATAAGAATATGTTGAGTTATTTAAATTATACATAATATCTATTAAACAATAATACTGTCTAGAAGGAACATTCCATTGCCCAAATATGTACAGATTTGAAGGTTAAATGAATTATACAATTAATGAATTGTCAAATAATAATTTAGAATCTTTTGTACGATTGTCTTTTAAGCTTCAAGGTTAATGTCAATGAAATATATCGAAATCAAAGAATAAACAAATTAAGTTTATTTTTTAACAGAAAGTAGGCGTGCATAAAAAAGAAGGGTATATATTCAATGTTTTGTTACATTTACTTATGAATAATAGTAAAAGTTTCCAGAATTATATTATATTCTGTAAACTTTGTAATAGTAGTAAATTCAAAATTTGAAAAATTGTGTTTGATTCATATATTTTTTAATTTTCATTAAATGCTTGTTTGATATATACAATAAATATATAGAATTCCGGGATTGCTCGCTGGTTAAAACTAACGATAAACAGTTTCAATGATCTCAGATGATTTTAAGCTTCAAAACACTACTCTTCTCTTGATGCGCGTTTCGCTAAGTAGCGAAACACTCGGCAGATTTTGTACTGGTTTTGTTTTGGATAAAGTTGGATATCCAAACTGGATGAATAGTTTTCTCATTAGTGTTTTGATGAGCCTGTTACGACTAATAATAAGTGATGAAGGCCACAAACTCTTTGAAGAATATGTTTCTTACGATTACAGATTAGAGAGACATATTAAACTTCATATTATAGCAGTATTCATAAGAAAATGTTATATCCAAGGATGTAAAGTATATTAAAATGATAACTTACGTCAATACTTTTAACCGTTTTAAATTTTTATAAACAAATAGCGTAAATTTTCATAAAAATATAGTATTAAGATTAAGTATATTTACTCGAGTATCCACATATATAATAATAATAATAATAAACTATACATTTATTATTGAAATAAAATTGGTACCTACATATATATTTCTATGAAACACTACTGCAAACATCCAAGTTGGTTTGTAACTTTTACCTGACAAAGATATACACTCTGTATAAGATGACATATATTAGATTATAACAGCTACATTGTCTGCTGAATATAAGGTGTCCCTAAGTGGTTTAGAGAAAAATAAAGCCGTGACGCCATGTGAAATTACATCGTGGGTTTCTGGGATAAAAACTCGAACAAAACATTATTACGTTTTACCGAATATACTTACATAAAAAATTCTAACGTCACGCTAGTAAATCCCATCTTCTTTAAGCCCATTACGGTAAAGACTTATTGTAAAACAACCAACGCAACTGAAACAGCTACCGGTATCCAGTCTAGCTGGCACTTTAATTTTGAAATTGATTAATTAACTTTAATTCCCAAGGAAGTACGGCGTTTCTTATTTAATAGATTTACGGTAAAATGCGCTGTACCTGTTTAAGATACCTCTGTAGCAATATGATCTGATTGTAGTGAAAAATTAGTTCTGTTCCTGCAGAGGAACTAATCTTTAAGTATGGGCAGAAAATTGATAATTACTAATAGAATTGTGTCTTCTCATTCAACAGGGTTCTATTATAGTAACTTTTGGTTAAATAACTTAATAATGGTCTGTTTTTCTATAAATAATTGCAATGACTGGTTCCATTCCTCACGATATTTTAAGGTAGTCCAATTTTCGTGTTTCCATTGCAATCTATTCAGAAAAGAACAACGTATAGGTACTACTGAAGCATCCTGTATGTCCTAATAGTTATAAAAATATTGTATCAAGAATGTTTATCATTAATTTTTAAAGAGGTGTCAAAAATAAAAATTAAAAATTAAATGTAATGCATATAATATATTTAAAACAATTTTGGTGTATAAGTTTTTTATATGTGACATAGTGCATCCTTACACCAAATGGCGTAGAACTCGGTTAATCTATGGAACATAGGCCTCTTAAATTGATTTTAGAAGCCTTACTGACTATTAAATGCAACGAACTAGAAATGTGATATTTGTTTTGTCTCTCTAGAACAAAGTCGAACGCTCTGCATATGTTTTAGTATCCTGATATCACATTATTTGAAAATGCATGATGGTAATTACTACTATTCCAATTACTTACCATGCGAATTCTGTCGAGTACGATATTGTTTACGAAAGCTGATACTGTCGTAAACATCCTGTGACGAAAAATTATGAATTGAAATAAAAACATAAAAGGTACAGTTTACTTCAGGTTACTAACAGAACTTTATCAACAATAGAGTCGTAAAAATGTAACGAAATTAATATTTTTTAAGCATTCAAGGGTGTTACGATAGGGATTTTTGTAAAGTAATTCCATGCGATTGTATATTATTATTATTATTATTTTATTTTTTTGAAAAAAATGTGTTTCAAGAGTGTGTAAAAAGAATATAGGTTTTATCTATAAAAATTGAGGGCATATGTGCAGGAAATTTAGTACCCATTTACTCCAAAATAGTTCAAATATCCAAACATGTAAAATTAATAAAAATAATAAGTATAATCTATTAGATACAGAACAACTAATAAAACTGAAGAGGTGTTTTAGATAGTAGAACCACAGCCTTCTCTAGTACTAGCCATGAACTGAGAAAATTGCAACACTGCATCCCGTCCTAATTTCAGACCGAGCGATACAGTTTTGGTAAATGGTGCGTCTGTACTTGTGGTATTAAATCATCCTATATATTTGTGTTAAATAGCGTTTAATTATAAGAGATAATTATTTCAGACCGTTGTATATTAAAGTATAATCAATGTACATAGTGCCGTGTATTACCAATTTGATATGTAATATCATTTTCCCGAGTTTTTACATGTTCTATTTATTAGTTGGAGGTGAAGTGAAATTAACCTTGAATAGTGAAAATGCCGGCACGGTGCTGTGTACTAGGGTGTAAATCTAATTACGATTCCTCTGTAAAAAGTGAAGGGGTAAAAAGTGTTTTTGGATTCCCTAAGGACGACACATTTAAACAAAAATGGCTCAAACGTATCCCTAGGAAAGAATGGTCACCTACAAAATATTCCGTTGTTTGTGAGTTACATTTTGATCCTAATGATGTCGTTAAACTTGACAGACATCTTTTACCAGACGGTACATTAACAATGATTGCTTGTAAAGCAAAATTAAAAGCGGATGCTATCCCATCTATTTTCCCAAATTTGCCTAAATATATTTCAAAGGAAAAGTCGATTGTTCGAAAAGATCCTGAATGTAGGCGCCAACAGCAAGTTCAGCAACATGAAATGTTGATACAAAATTTTGAAAAGTCAGATCTTATTGCAAATTACAATGATTTTATAAATAATTTTTCGGAATAAGTTAATCTTGGTGAAAGTTGGAATAAAAAAGACATCTAAAATAATTTTTTATACAATAAATTTCCATGGTGAAATAGTTAAAATTGAAAATCAGATATCAATAAATAACGACCTAACAGTTAAAATATTTGTAAATCACAGTGAACTGTATTTTAATGACTTAAAGTGGATTTTAGATTTTGATATGAAAATTAAGAGATGGTCTCAACTTCAAAATTTATTAGATAGATTTAAATATACCTATTATTCAAGTAACTCAGAAACAAGCAATACTGAAAATGCATTGCAACAGGCGTTGCTGTATTTAAAACAAGCTTTAGATTTTTGCGATAACGAGACTTTTTTATATTCTAAACAATTAAACATTATCGTAGATCAAATTAGCCAAATGACAAAGTTAAAAAGGAAATACTCTGCCTCCACGATAATAATGGCATTTATGATTTATATTCAGTCTCCTACTACATACAATATGTTACAGACTTTTTTTATTTTACTTTTAGACTTTTTTACTTACGACTCTTTAGAAATTGACTTCCTTAAAACCATGATACAACTACACAGATATGCTCATAACTTTCGTTTGTTTGCGCATGACGTCATTCGTGAGGGAAAAAAGGTAATGCGATGCGAAAATTCTTATGGGCAGTGATATAATTATTTTCGTGTTTATCAATTGTTTTTTCCTCGTAACTGACGTCACTATGCGGATTGGCATATCTGTGTAGTTGTATCATGCTTAAAACTGAAAACCAAAAAGATTTGCTGCAAGTTTAACTTTAGAAAGTATAGCTTCGGATAACTTTTACTTAGACTTCTTAGACACCTGTGTCTGTGGAAATAATGTAAATTATATTTTAGGAATAATTTGTTCAATATTTGCAAACGTTCTCTTAAATAACTATGTCAAAAGTAGCTTATTACAAACAAAATTGGGAATGCACGTCAAATACGATCGGCCACAGCCTTCTCTGCTAAAGAGGCTGTGGGTCGGCAATCGGACTAGAACATCGGCGTGGAGCGGTGTTGCCAATTTCATTTCATGGCTAGTACTAGAGAAGGCTGTGGTAGAACCTACGAGTGTTGTAGGGTAACAACTTTCCTAAAATGTGCTAACTTGTACCTATTTTTCAAAAATTATAGTTAGGTTATGAACACTTGTTATTTCTTAGATGAAATCCAAAGTATACCAAAAAATGTATAAATAACTGTAAAATAAGGGTGAAAATCCACTAGAAAAATACTAATTTGGGGTTTATAGCTTCAGAAGAACGTTAGAGGTATGTACCCAAATAATTTCTGTCAATAATTAAAAAGGCTGCAAGTGTGTCGCCATATTATTTGGAAAAAATAAGGAATTACGCCGACCAATTCCTATTCCCTTAATATGCTGCCTTTTAATATTGAAATTAGTTGTTAATGTAGTTATTTTTATTCTTATTTTTATGCTCCTGAAATGACAGGAATGTATCTCATAGTTTAATCTTTCTGGACAAATTTACTGCTTGAAAATCTATTTCTGAAACATTCATACATCCACCTATTATCACCGAGAGGCTCATGCGTGTATAATAATTAATCATGAACAGTGATTAAAATTTAAAGCATACATTTTCAAGACACATCCGTTACCATATAAAGTTTAAACTTTAAAGCGACTGAATAAATTTGACATAAAATTTAATATTCACCTACATCAGCGCGATATGAGAAAACAGACTATTCCTTAACATATTTTTATGTTATCATGTTCATTTTATAGGAGTTATAAACAATTTATACTAAGAAATATCGACTGTTGAATTTTATCGGTGTTATTTCAACATTATAATAATTTTGAAGTAAAAATTTTCCACTGAAATGTAAGCTGAAAACTAGACATATGTAACTTATTCTATAATGTAAAATTTTGACTACCAAACTCATTTAGGCTTTTACTTAAAGATAAAATGGCTTATTCTAAATTTAAATAAATATGAGAATGCAAAAAATTGTGGTTAGATCTAAATCGGCAGATTACAAGTTTAACTAATATATAATCAAAAAACTTTTGGATTAGAAGGGTTATGGAATAATTTTTCATGAATTTGATTGTCCAAACAAGGTCAAAATTGAATTTAAATTGGATCAAAATGTAATTTTAGGCATTCATTTTATTTTCTTTTGAAATTACACCACCTGTAAAATAATCAAAAAACTGAAAACCAGAAGTATTCAAAATAAATATAGTAGAATTTAAAGAAATTAAACACTTAACTATTCTAACTTATATTAACTACCTTTGTTCATATTTTAATTCAAATTTTTAATTAAAAAATTAATTTGTAATTTAAGGCATTTGCAAAGTGATTTTTCACTCAAAATTGAAAAACTTATTGACTACACATGTTCTAACAATTTTCCTGGCAATCTACATTTACCTCACCTGGTTTGTGAAAATAAATAAGTGGAAAAAAATACTTAAACTAAAATTTTATTTAGTTTAATTTCATAACTCCTTAGTTCTTCATTTTATTGAATTTTTGTAATTTTTTATCAGGTATTTCTGATATTGTTCAGACATTTTTCATCTGTTTAGTTGAATTGTTTGTGGTAAGACTGGAAAAAATATATCTACTTAGTTTACTTCCTATTCTTGCAGAATTAAAAGAAATAATTATATCAAACGAAAATACTTTTTCGGCGGACAAAAATTATTAAATATTTTATTAAACTACTTGACAGGATTGTGTTGCACATCAGAAATTTGTGTGCTATACTAAAATAAATACATTTTAAGCACAACAATTGGCCCTATGATGTAGGTATTATTTGATGTTAAAATAACATCGATGTTGAACTTTATAGCCAATCAGAAATTATAATTTTTCAAAAACATGGGGTCTGATTGGATCTAAACTTAACAACCCTTAATATAAAATAATATACGGGATACATCATAGGCCTGAATATTACTGAAAGCAAGAATTTATAGCAAGCAGTTCTGAAAGAGTGAACTAGTTAAATACCTGTGGAAGCTTAAAATCAGGTGCAAAAGTCCAACAAAAGAACATATAGGGTTCCCACGCAGGTTTACACCCTAAAATGTTTTATATTTATTATACCTTCTTGCATTATGTTCCCACATTTCAAACTATTGTCATCCCTATAACCCGAAATACCTTAAAATCGCTATATATCAATAGCATTTTCCATAAAATGCAGCAAAGAGATAAGAAACTAATTTGAAAACTAAATGAAATGTGTAGAGCTACACGTAAGTATGGTATGTGATCAAGTGAATCATCACATATTGTTGAAACAAACACAATGCTAGAAGTAATAAATGTAATCGTTATTTTAAAACCTACAGAACAATAATGTTGACATACTTTAGTAAATTAATGTATCCCAGTACATTAGAGTTAAAAATTAATGGAAAAATGATTCCATGCATTTCAAGTATTTCTAAGTTGCTTTTGTAGAATTATGAATAAAGAATAAAGTAATAAACTAAATATTAAAAATCCAAGCGTCAAGAATTCTTAGGAAGAAGAGAAACATTTCGGAAATATGGATGAAGAAGAATGGTGCAGACGTTACTGTAGCTGGAAATTTATTATTAATAATTTGTAATAGAGCATTAAAAATTGTTGATAATGTCTGTAACTTATTTGTGGTGTATTTTGACGATTCATAGTTTGTTTCTTTTGGGATTACACCACCTGTAAAATAACAAAAAGCAGAAAACCAGAAGTACCTATACAAATTAAATATTCAAAGTGTAGTAATAAGGCAAACTTCTAAAGTTTGCCCCAAAAAACCACTGTATAACGTGTGATAAAATAATATTTGATATATTGACTAAATTTTATCAGTGGTTTTTCAGTTTTATACAAAATTCTATAATATTACATGTCATATCCTAAAATATGTCCAAATAAAATAGTTATAATAAAATTTAAAAAAGAAATTAAACACTTAACTAGCTTTCTTCTAGACGTTTCGAGTTGATCCTCAACTCTTTTTCTGTAGACTGTTTGTACGATAAGAAATCTTTATATAAAAAAAGAAGTATTTTATTCTGGTTTTCTTTTTTTTGTTAATTTACAGGTGGTGTAATTCCAGAAGAAACAAACCATGAATCATTAAAAATTGTTGTTGTTACAAATTGCGTATAGTTCCAATAATAGAATAATATTTTATAGTATATTTTTATAATTTATATTTAACTGATTACATCTTTCTTCATATAGGAATTAAGGTAAAAAGCTAACTAAGAGATACATTAGGTATTAATGAAATTATCAAATATTATGGTTCAATAAAGTTTTGTATTTCCTTGTTACCTATTATATGCAAAGGAATAACCTTATTATTTTTAAGATATGTCGTAAACAACTACTTTGTGTACAACAGGCACCGACCAACATTGAATTATAACGGCATATGGTGCATATGTATATGCTAGGATATGATATGATGCATATATAATCTCAACTTATCGTCTTTAATACATTTTTCTTTTTAATAGTGCATTTCTATATTTTTCAAATTATGAAATATTAAACAAGCATCTACATTACATCAAAAATAATTATTTTTGGTTATACGTGTACCTTTTGTATTGACTTTTAGTGAAGAAAATGTTATTCTTTATTTTTTACTGACAAAACTGAAATTGTAGTTTCAGGAGGAGGTTTGTGCAGGAGGTTTAACAACTAAGAATTGTTAAAAAATTACAAGAAATATATGACAATTGAACTGATTAAATAAAAATAATTGCAATGTCAAAATTAACATTAAAAAAACATTAAATTATCTACAAACTGACAATTTTGAATGTCAAAATGTAATAGTATATTACAATATGAAACGCTATATTACAAATTTCAAGTAATACTTTATTATTGTAGGAATGGATTTTTGTGATAATTGTACAAATTTTCACATCATTAACGTGGATTTCAGAGTGAGCATTAAAAACACAACCTTGTTATTAAATTTATACAGATAAACGCGCAACTTTAATCGTAACACTTTTACCATATTATGACTTGTTATTTGTAAATAGTTTCCATACAAAAGAAGTAAAAATATATCCATCCAGTTATTCCACCTAGGTACCTTTTGCAAATCTAATTACTTTTTGTACTGTTCTTGAAATCCATCGTACACGAAGTGCCCCGAGTCACAACTACTCAATGGAAAATCCATTAAGGCACCTAAAAGGCACCAAGTGAACCAAATAATCGAATAATTTCAAACACCTGCACATCCACCGAACCTTTACGTCATTAATGTCACAGATTACCTGAAAATTGGATTTGATTGCCTCGAGGCATTTAAAAAATCGTGACCTGATGCAACCTCAGTGAAATCGCGATTCACACATTGCTAATTGAGAAAAATTGGAAGCATTATATTATTGAAAAACATTTTGTTCTCAAGCATGTTCCCACATAAAGCAATATCTGATGTATTAATAATTATTAATTGTAAAAGTAAAAGTTTTTGCAATAATTTTATGTAATATTCCAGAGGTTGATTGAATAGCTATTGTATTTTTGAAATTATGTGTATAATAATAATAGAAACACAGTTTTCTAATAGTATTTGTGTTTCAGAAGGCACCTAGAGGCTACAGTTTTCTATTTAGGTTACGATCTTCCAGTTCGATGGCTAGCGTAACAAAATTCTAGAAAAAGCCCATTATAGAGGCTTAAGAAAAACGGTATTTAATAACGATCAGTTCTTGAAGCGTTAAATATATCCACTTTCACGCGTTTTAAAGGAAGGTGCAGAGCTATTACTAAAAAGTAACAGAGTATAGTACAAAAACGACTAACATGCAATAAAAATATTAGTGTACACTTATTAAATCTGGGTAATACAACCGCAGGTAACTTAAGAAGAAAACTTTAACCACAAACAATAAAACCTCGATTAGTTCCTCAACTTGTTTTCGTTTTATGTACTTGGAAAACTTATGAGTAATTATATATGCAGTAGCTACTGCCTTAATCTCTGAATCATAACGGGATAATTTGAGAATGATAATTACAAAGCCGATTTTGTGTCATATTATTTCTTCAAATAATAATATACTATCTAACAATTCTACTAAATTTTACGGGCATTCAATGTAAATACGTAATTATTATGTCAGTATCCGAAATTTATGTCATTCGTAGCTAACAGTTTCCGAATAAATTAACAATTAGAAGCCCACCGCATCGATTTAGTCTGGAGATATCGACGCCAGAGTAGAACAGACACCCGTGTGAACCTGTGCGTAACAGTTTTAATAATTTTACTCGCTGCTACAAAAATCATAGTTACTGTGTTTTGAACAATTGAAAGTAAACAACTTTGTTTGCTCATCGTTTATCACATGCATATGAATTAAAGGATAGGCTCCACAAGGTTGTGTTTGATTATTAACAATCCCACGATGCTTCTTTCTCGCCGTCCTTTTTTAGTAAACCATTTGGCGTCTCATGTTCGCACGTTTGGGACGGATATGCTTTTTTCTTACTCATTAGGTTTTATACAACGGTGAACTATGAGTAATCAGACTTCTTCTGAGAGAATATTAGAATCTATATAACGTTTAACTTTTTTCCTATTACACAGGATGTCACACGAGGAACTGCGGCGATTGATCTCTCGAAAAGTAGCCGTTAGAAAATTTTGAAAATTTTATACTATACTTACACCGATGGGGGTAATTCGCTTAACATATTTTCAAAATGGTGGCACTTCCGGTTATACCGGAAGTAGATGTCAACTTGCTTATTTTAAATAGGACAATCCTATTTATTATTTCATTTCTGCATCCTACATTAAATTCTAAACACATGCCATGTAGAGTATCCTATACATAAGTCTAACCGTTTTTGATATATTTCAAATTTTATGTAAAAATGACATTTAATTATTATTTTTATTAAAGGTCATTTTTTGACATAAAAATTAAATTTTTTCACTTCCGGTTTCATCGTAATATCAACTCTCGATTTTTATATGGAACTACGTCACTTTCTGAATCCAACGATATGACATAGGTGACATTTCATCTGTCAAATTATCTACTATTTGGCCTCTATTTTACTTATATTGTACTTTACTCTTATTTGTACTTACAAGGCGTTAAAATTCTTCAAAGTGGTTATTGACCTGCATCTAGTTTTTTAAATAGTACTATAATGGTACTATGGTACCATTAGAAAGTACAATTAATCAGCAATCTACCTATATGCTTCTTTTATCTGTGGGACTAACAGAACTGAAATTACAGTTCGTTTAAACTATGGTTTCGTTTTGCCAAACAGTAACACCATCTCTGCAGCATTTCTACCCTCTTTACTATCAACTGCATAAACTTTAGATCTTATTTTGGGACACCGTGTACATCTAATATGAAAGCAACAATAGAAAAATGTAGAATTAATTTGTTTTGATGATGCTGACACGATAAATAACAACTTTGTGGCTAGAAACAATCCCAGAATTACATACCCTCAGGTAAGATGTAGAGGATATAATCAGAGTATGATGTAAGAGCGCAATTTTGTAGGAGTTAATAATTCTACGTAACGAAGATGTATACAGAATGCGCAATATAATTGTTTTCAAGGTTAGCATGCAATTTTCCATTAAAAATAGTTATAATGAAATCACCTATTGTGCAATTCGTGTAACAATGCCTGCGGAAAATTGGCATCATGGTTAAATTGTCATGGCTACATTGCGGAAACCGATAATGATAAATAAATTGATTAATAGACTTCGAGGAAGACTTATTATTGAACTTATTAAGAACTTATTGATTTAAATCGCTTTTTGAAGCAAAGTAGTAAATTATGTTAGAATTACAGAAATAATGGATTTTTGGGGGGAATTTATTACATGAAAAAATAAGACATTGCATGGTCTCATGTTGATAGTAGCCTAGTTGATTCGTTTTTTTTTTGTTTAATTTTTTGTTTTTTAAAGTTTTTTGTTTGTTAAAAATTAGGGTGTACGTTAATTTAGTAACTTTTATACAAAAGAGTTTCCATCATCTTTTGTACTTAAGCTACAACAACTTAGGTATATGGTTTGTGGGGAAGTCACCAACCATGATATGAACTGTATTTTATAGTAAAATAATAAAATTCCTCTAAAGATGCTTCTTATTAAATCCAAATGAAATATTAACGAAAACGTATTAAATAAATAAATGTTTCATAACGTCATAAAATTTTTATATAAATATAAAACAAAATAAAAAACGTTCACCAAACTACCAATAATTTAATTAAAGAACTATATTTTTCTATACACGTGTAGATAAATATTTATATAATATTTTTTAACATATATTTTTATTCAAAAAACATTTGGCAACGCCGAATTTGATACCGTAATACTTTTGCATTATTTTATTTGCGTAATTTTGCAGACTGGTCATTAGTTGAACGGGCTTATGTTTATACTTTAGCTCTTTTTATTGACTTGGATAAATATGATATTGATGGCAGAAAAATATGTTTCCATGTAATTTAAGAAAGCCCATTACACGCTATAATGAAGTACACCGACTTTATCCGTTAGAAATACATCTACGAGTATGTTGCACTGTTTTCTATAAAGCCATCTGCTAATGGAAAACTTAAAGCATTAAATTTAGTTACTAGACAAAATGGACACATGTGTTGCATGGTCTAACATGCGGAAAATTGTACATTTACAACTGATTAAAATTTGATTTTTGTAACACGGCAGGTTCTTCGTAAGGCTCATTTGTGCTTGTAACAAAAACCAAAGATTGGAATTTTATTGGAGAGCAATAAATCCGAGAGGGAAACAATTTTGGTACTAATTTATAACATTTGATAGGTTTTTATCACCTCCTACTTCTAAAAATGAAATTTGGACTGGCCACTACCGTTCTTAAAAATTAGAGGAAGGGCAGAAACTACGAAAGCTTTGAATTATGTCAATTATGACATTACGAAACTGACAATTATGTATAATTGTCAGTTTAAACTGTCAATTATACATAAATGCCAGTTTAAACTGACAATCATACATAATTGTCAGTTTAAAATGGCAATTATATATAATTGCCAGTTTAAACTGTCAATTATACATAAATGCCAGTTTAAACTGACAATCATACATAATTGTCAGTTTAAAATGGCAATTATATATAATTGCCAGTTTAAACTGTCAATTATACATAAATGCCAGTTTAAATTGACAATTATACATAAATTGCCAGATGAAACTGACAATTATTATAAACTGTCAATTATACATAATTGCCAGATCAAACTGACAATTATTTATAATTGACAGTTTAAACTGGCAATTATAGATAATTTTTCAGTTTGATCTGGCAATTATGTATGATCGACAGTTTAAACTGGCAATTATAAAATTAATTCACACGTTGTCCTTTCTACGCCTTCGTAAGAAACAATAGATAAATAAAATAATCCTTTTTACTACATGAATGTGTCAGGTGTATAGATAGAGAAGTAAGCACACTGTATTTTAAAAAACGAAGCGTTTCCGGGCACATGTTAATATCAACTGGTTCTCCTATTTTTGTACAAGGAGTCCCCCCATCTGAAATTTTTCGGAATTTTAATCAATCATCTTGTATATAAACGTTCTAAATATTCCTCCGTTATTTAATTTCAACCATATTAATGATCCCTATTGTTTCAGACTACCCTTATAAGTGCTTCGCAATACCTGTTTTCCGCTCTAGACGGCCGTGCTTTCTTGCGATCGGCAACTGTCTTACTTCCCCCCTCCTGGCCGGATTCCTGCGTGTCAACTTCAGTGCTTTCCGCTTCCGGTGAATCTTCCGATGTCACCGTTCAAGCCAGCGATCCTGCCAGGGGTCAAATATGGACACAGCAGTCGTTGGGATGTGGCCAAACTGGTGATCAGATCTACTGGGGATATGAGAGTTTGCTGAAGAAGGATAATTCTCTAGGTAAGAAACGTTCGAAACGTAGTTCGATTGTAGGTAATATCAAAATATATTAAATTGTATCAAAGGGGAAAAGATTATTGAATTCCACTCAAAATTAGGTTTTAAACTATACAGTGACGACATAAAGTCCCCCCCCCCTCTAATTTTGAATCACTGGGTAGATTGTGATGAAATTTGGAACGATAATATATAGTTAAATTCTGCATTTTTTGACACATCAATGACATCTCCGAATGTCAAAGTGACAGCTGGGCGCGCAATATTAACATTTTTTAAATGGAAATGGGGGTCGAGTAATAACTCATTTTGAAGCTATTTTTATGCTCAAAACATCCTCCAATTTTGAGAACATTTGGTTCAGTAATTTTCAAATAAAAACCAGTAATATCGATTTGTGTTATATCATTTTTTTACATACATATTACAAGTTATTGTAAATTATTCAAAGCAAAACAAAAATTAAAAGTAAACAAATAACAATAAACTATCCCTAACCTAAAATAACCTAAATTAAAAAATTGTGACATAATTTAAATTAAACTTGGAGGCAAAAACAAATTTAGAAAAGACGTGTTACTTCAAAAGATGTTGAAAATGACCACCATGAACCTCCTGACAAATAAATGTTCCATGGGTAAGTTCTATTATAAAGATTATGTGGTAAAAAGATTATGTTATAAACTGATATTACTGGTGTTTATTTGGAAATTACTGAACCAAATGTTCTCAAAATTGGGGGATGTTTTGAGCAGAAAAATATCTTCAAAATGAGTTATTACTCGACCCCCATTTCCATTTAAAAAAATGTTCCTATTGCGCGCCCAGCTGTCACTTTGACATTTAAAGCTGTCATTGATGTGTCAAAAAATGCAGAATTTAGTCATATATTATCGTTCCAAATTTCATCACAATCTACCCAGTGGTTCAAAAATTAGAGTGGGGGGGGGGACTTTATGTCCTCACTGTATATCAATTAATATACTCCCATTGGTGTAAGTAACTAAAGACACTTCTGTATGAAGATAAACTAATAAAATTACAACTGAAAGGTGGAAAGTGAAAAATGTAAACATTTTTACAAATTTACCATGCATCGACAAGTTACAGAATTTATTTAAAAATTTATGCATTCACATATTTATTCCGTTAGTTTCTACATTGTATACAGATTAACTAAAAAATATTTAGCCGAAATCTAAAGAGGGACGAAGCGATGTAGGTAACAATGTGATAAACAGAGAGTCCTCAGCGAATGGGTGAAAGGCTGGGCGTAGAGTCACCGCCCAGCCAAGTGGAAGGGTAGGCTCGCTCTCTTGACAGGGACGGTTTGCGCCGATCCACGCGCGCCACTTCTTAGGCCCGCCTTTGAGAAGAAAACAGCACAGTGGCGAGAGTTTCGAACCGAAATAGGAAATCACTTCGTGTTGATTATCGATTAAGCCAGCGACGTAGTTATTCTTGCGAATTTATTTTGAGTGTAATGTTTTGTGTTTATTTATTGTGCTTTTTTATTGTTCTGTTTTCTATAGTGTTCCTTTTTTCATTAGTGATAACGAGTAATAGAAAAACAGGAAACGTAAGTGCAACTAAAAACTGCAATAATAAAAGCTATAATTGTGATAAGAGCTTTTTTACCTTTCCTAAGCAACCCCATCGGTAAGTAGATAAAAATGTGTTATACATAACTGTAATTTAGTATCTAAGTTACCTTAATTTAGGAAATTCATTCATAGACAGCCAATAATATGGTTTATACAATCACTCAATTTAAGATTTAATGAATTTCGTTTAAAAGTTGGCCAGCTGTTATATTTTAGTTTTAGGAAAAACAAAATTATAGAACAGTACTGCCCAAGTAGTCGAGTGTAAATTTTTTTTGCTAATGTTTTGCGGTGTGTTTAAAAATAATTTTAACTAATTTTTAAAAATATAAATTTTTTTTAAGGGCAAGGATATGGCTAATGAAAGCCAATAGGGAAGACCTTTTGGACAAATTGGACACACTTCATAAAAGCCAAGCCAAGCTTCAATTTTGAAAATTTATATAGGTCGAATGGAAGAACTCCGAATTCTTACCGTTTGTGTTTCTTTCTTTCTTTTTTCGTTAAGAAATAAAGATTTTTTATTATTATTTATTATATGTACCTCATTGTAAAGTATTGTCTATTTTTATTTTTGTAAATAATTAATGTGTAATAAACATATGTACATAATTACTATCTCAAATTTCTTTTTTAAAACTTTGCCAAATAGGTAGACCTGAATCCCATTAGTACTTATTTCTGAATTAGGCATCACCGTTTTATTCATGTCTATTTCAAAAGTTATTTATAAAATGTTTCAAGAGTTTTTAATACGGCACTGTTATCGCGCATTTACGATAACTACAAATATTATACGTCAAACTCTGACTTCTCTTCTCAGTGCGAGAGCGATAGCGAATGTCGGTCAAGCTGTGGTTGTACTAGCTGCCGGCTGGCCACCGCGCCCGCCGGAGGGAACAGAAGACAAAGGCCCAAAGGCGTGGCCTGGGCCGACCGTACTTTGCCCACCGCCGTCGCTGTGCTTGTTTACATCGCTTCGTCTTTCTTTAGATTTGGGCTAAAGATTTTCTAGTTTATGTGTATAAGTTAATTATTGTTTAAAGTTTTCATATTTGTCTTAAAATATACTTTTAATAACAATTTCTGTGTTAATTAGATACAATTTTTTATTAGGATAGAGTTTAACACGTTACATCATTCACATTTTCACATATTCTTCCATTTAACATTATGTTTATAAATTTAAAGATATTTGAAAAGCGTTTTGAATTAAACACTTAAATCTCTTCAAATTAATTGACACATTACATAATAATGGAAATATTTCAGTTATATATTTGAAAGACATAATATTTCGCGGTCCCCGTTATCATATTAGTTTCACTTCAAATTGAAAAAATAAAAGAGTAGCAAACCCAAAGCAGGAAATCTTCAAACGTACTGTTGAGCACTGTATCTATTGAACTGTCGACCACCGGTAAATTTTTCAATCAACCTTTATGTAGTGTAAAAAATTACAGGAACAAAACTGATTAATATGGTTATCGCTCCCTGACGGCTCAATACTTCCTTGAAAAAAAAAATACTAAAAACAAACTCTGTTTTTTAAAACTTTATATCTACTATATTATATAAGAGCACCTAGCTATAATGATTAAAATGTTGTATTTACTCAGCTTTATCGAATTATATAGATTTGATTAGTTTTGGTAATAGATTTCTGTATACTATAGAACGTTCTAACTAACTGTGTTGTTTTATATTTTCAGCGCGCTCCTTAGTAAAAGAGTTCGCCATGTACCGTTATGGAGTATTCGAGGAACAAGGCTACTACAATGATCCAATTTATCCCATGTGCTACTACGATGATCAATTAAAACAGGGCAAAGTGACGGGATGTTCTGATTTACCCATACGAGACAATGGGTAAGTTAACAAATAATAGTTAGCAATAATTTCTTCTAGTCTAGTGAACCAATAATAATTCATTTCTATTGGAACATAATATGTTATTATTATTATTATTTGCTGACTATAAAACTTACCAATTTTCTTATGATAATGGTGATGTTGAATATAACTTTTTTATTTTTATTTGTAAAATATCTCCATGTGAATATCTTTATAAGCTAATATCGCTATAGACTTTTGAATTAACTGATATAACTTGGTTTATATAAAATCTACGAACTATAAGTTTCAAATTTTATTATGCAAATATGATTATTTCAAGTAAATAATATACATGTGACTATATAGGCTATATGCATTTATGTTATAAAGTTTAAGCATTAGTTTTTGCTGTATTTAATTATTAATATTACATTGATATCAAACAAAGTTTAAAGCAAATCTAATAACGTAGACCGCTGAATCGTACGTCGTTATCATTTGCAATATGTAATTCTCATTAAGTAAATACGGTAAAAATATTCTTGCATTAATTTCACTTGGGGATGTAGATATATTTCAATTAATTTACTACCAAACTACCATATTTCAAAGAAATGTATTATGAATTCTTAACTATTTTCAAGGATTAAATACTACACACATTTGTCTCATAATATACATTTGTCAATCAGTTTTTTCTAAAAAATATATAATTTTGTTTCCTTTTATGTATAACCAATATTTTTTTATTTTGCAGTATCTGCTCCTCAGACCCCAACGCCGTATACAACACAACCACAATGGTGGACGACAAAGCTCGCTCCTCCATAATGTTTGCTGCCGAAGCACCTTCCGTTTCTATGTTCTGCGACGAGGGCAACCACGACCGTTTGGCCCCAACCAAACATAACCTAATTTGCCAGAGACGCAGCGTCCTGGACGTCATCATCAACCACAAGGACTTTAATTTAAACACTGCACAAAATACACAAAACTCCAATCAAATAACTGATACAACTCCAAGGATCATCTACAAAAAACAAAATTTGACGCGTTACGTCTTCGTGATTGAAAATACCAAAGATATGATGCAGAGAGAGTCTTGGAGCTACCTAAGACTAGCCTTGAGGCAATGGACCCTTTATAGCTTGCCAGATAATACAGAAATTGGAATGGTCCTTTCAGATTCTGTGCAATCGTCCAGAGCGCTGAACATTGTTCCCGCTAAGTCCAACTCTTATGACAGATACGGAAACAGCAACAGAGACAAGTTCTACTCGGTTTTGCCTTACACTCCCAGCGAGAGTATGCAACCTGGATGCCTCCATTGCTCCCTCAAGGAGGCAATGCATATGCTCAATGCTCGAACAAAAACTCACGGCCCGGCCAATAACGTGATAGTCGTTATTGCACCTGGAATGGATATCGAAGACCATTTAAAAAGTACGCTGAGGGATTTGAAGAGGTCCAAGATCAAGGTGGCTACCATAAACTACCCAGACATTGTGAGGTCCAGCACGTTGGGATTACTAGCTCAGGAGACTGAGGGTGCCGACTATACAGTATTTGAGCAGAAGTTGAATGTCGATAGTACCCTGCTTTCATCCTATTTTGAACTACATAACGTACTATACGACATTGTAACCAAGTTTTATTCTGGAAGCCAAACAGACTTGCCTATGGAAATCCACCGCAGAGAAATCATTGATGATGGAAGGTCCTCAGTGACAGGTAGCTTCATGTTAGATCCAAGCATGGGAGAACCGGCCCAGTTTACTTTCTATACCCATAACACTGTCACGCCGCTCATTAAGGGCTTGAAATTGATTAGTCCGAGTCACCAAACATTTGCCGATAGAACTGACAAATTCATTGACTTCAAGATGATCACGTTAAATGCGAATATATCTGAGGTAATAATAATACCAATGATTTACAAGTTATGCTTTGATAACTTATTGCAATATATAATTTTTGATTTTTTTTTCAGACTGGCACTTGGACTTACATAGTGGAACCATATCCAGGTAATCCACAACCGCACTTTTTGCAAGTAATGGCTACCCCAAGGTCACCAATGGTACCTGTGGTGCGAGCTAATTTCAGAATGCACAGAAACTCACCCGGAGAACCGTTGATACTCCTGGCGGACGTTAAAAATGGCGACCTACCAATTCTCGGAGCTAAAGTTGAAGTATTGGTCACCAAGCCAGAAGTGAACGGTTCAATGATGCATAAAAGTAAAATAGAACTTCTGGACACTGGTTCTGGCGACCCAGATATTACTAAAGGTGATGGAGTTTACACCAGGTACTTTAGTGCTGCTGAATGGGGACCAGGGCTTTACACTTTTGAAGTAGTGGTAACTGACAATGGCAATACTGCATACACCTGGACCGATTCGTCAAGACATAATGGTAATTATTTTTTTAATTATGCCAAATCTTAAACGAGAAATAAAAAGATCAATTTATTATATTTTCTGTGGTTACTTTAATGACATTATTTTTTTTTCAGAAGACAGACCTTGTTGTGGAAGTTCGATAACAGCAAATGGAGTTCAACCTATTTCTCCTTTTCAACGCATATTGCCTAAAGCTACTATTCTTGTGACATCCGAAGAAATCCAATCAGCTAGTCAAGTATCTGTCGGTCGTATCGGAGATTTGAAAGTGGAAGTGATTCCAGAAGATATGAAGGCGCGTTTATCCTGGACTTCTCCAGATATGGGTGGAACCACAGTATCACGTTACGAAATCCGATATGCAACATCAGTTTTAGACATCATGGATAAATTCGAAACAGCTGCTTTAATCTGGGATAATGGACATCCTTTTCCCTTGGCCCCTGGTTCTGAAACGACCTTCACCTTAGATATGAGCCAGAACAGGGAGCTATTGGACAAACCTCTGTATTTTGCTATTAAGGCTTATCCTAGACTCACTTCTGATTTTGCTGGACCAATATCTAATTGGGTGAGGGTTTTGGTACCATCACCTCCTCCTCCACCAACTGTTCCACCAACATACTCTTCAAATGAGCAGTCTTTCTGGCCCGGTAACAATAATAATAATGTTGGAGTCGATCCTGTCAACCCAAGCATGGCTAGCGCTATGCCAGTAGGATTAGAGCTCATCTTACCAGTTGTAATTGGTATTATTTTATTGATAGTACTTTTGATAGTGTACTGCTACTTCTGCGTTTTAAAGAAACGTACAACTAACAACCATAAAAATTCGAGCAAAGCTAATGCCATCAAGAAAGATAATTTAAGTTCCACTATTACCATTGTACCTAGCTCTCCTCAAAACGCTACACAAACTTACATAAGCGCTGATGCACCGGATCCCCATCAAGTTGGTGTGCCAGTAAACAACTATGCATATGAAGACGAGACGAAGAAACGCTATTCTCTTGTCCATCAGCAAGAACAACAGCTTATTGATGAATTGAAGCAGCAGCAGCAACAAATACATCAGCAACGTGATGCTTACGGGGGAGTCAGCGTTATTTCTAACAACACCATCAACCGAAATCAACCAATTCTTAGTCCTTACAACTCTTGGAGTGCTTCACAACTTCTCCACGAGCATGAAAGACGTCATAGCCCAATGGATGGGTCCATGATGGAGCAAGAACAGATGATGCCTCATCAGGAAATGCTAATGAACAGCGACCATATGTCTGTGAATGGGCAAAATATGGATCACATGAGTGTTAATGGTCACCAAGTGCAAGAAAACTATCCTCAGGGTCATCTCCCTCCCCCAGTTCCTCCACTACCTGCTTTTAACGGTAACGGTTATCCGGTGAATTACAATATCTATGGTGTTCACCAAGCACCAGTGCAACAAGGCCATCCAATTTACCAAAGTATGCAGAGGAATGAATCCTTGGCACCTTTCAACCCCAGCCTACAGGGTTCTTTAAACTCTGTGAATTCAGGAGAAAAAAAGAGACGCAATGTTACTATGGTGTAACATAGTGTGACTGTTGTGGACACAATAAGTGTGAAAAAATATGAGACTTTTACAACTTACTTGTGAATGGGTGTTGTATATTTTTGTATAGTTTTGTAAATATTTCTTTGTTTTTTACTAGTCAAGACCTTGATTGTATTAAATGTTTCTTAGATAAAAACGAAGCCAGTATACTTATTAATATTTAATAGCATTGATAGGATTTGTAGTTGTACAAATATTGTTTTTGTTAAATTGAAGACTGATCTCACAATTTGTTTTTCTTAATTCTATCGACTTAGCTTGTGAGGTTCCGTTCTAAGACGTTTAATTTTTTTGTACATAAATATTTTTAGCCTTAAGGAACAGCAATTATTTTGTAAATATTTTCCATGAGTACGCAATTGCCAGTAAATGTTGTCTTGCATTTTTTAAAACATTGTTTTTTTTCCCATTCTTCCCTTCCACATAAAATTTTTGATACTAGATATGCAGATAAGTACCTAATATAGGATGAAGGATGAGAATGCTGAAATACTTCCCATAATTATTATCTGAAGAACTTGCATTGTACCGAATAATATAGTACAAGTTACCTCTTGCCCTCATGCAATTATTAATAAAATATATTTTTCCTGTCCTATACAAGGTGCCCATTATCTATCCTCTTACATGGCTAACTTTGTTGATAGTGGAGATAGAGAATTGTTTAGATTAGCAAAATTGGGCGGAATTACAAGAGGAATTCAGTGCCTCCTTCACATTTAATTTTAATTAAATATATTTTATTTAAGATATTTTGGAACAACCGAAAATCGCCAAAATATTTAAACTCGAATATCTCGAAAACTAAAAAAAATACAAATAATATAAAAATACTGTGTAATAGTGTTTTTTACGTGGAATTCAGCGTTGATATTGAAAATTTCACGGGCATCTTAGTTTTTAAGAAAAAAAATAAAGTTTTGTTTTTTTAAATGGCGACCAGTAAAAAGCTTATTTTTTTCTGATTTCAAAAATATCATATATACAAACATCATAATATATATTGTCATAATTGTAGCAGCAAATTAATATTGTAGATATTTACTTTTGTAAACTAAAATGATGAATTTTACGGACTGCCAAAATGAAGGAATTAATTCCAAACTAATAGTAATAAATAATTGGAATTAAAAAGTGAAAAAAAAGTTAGCCTCCAGGGTGACTCGAACTCGCGAAATCAGCATCGTCATTTTTGGAATCTTGCAACTATCCCATTGCGCTACCGAGCCTATTGCCAGAAATTTACCTTGAAATGTTTAAGTATGTAGGTAATCTGTACGTGTTATCCTAAAAAAATAATTTTTACCGATTTTCTAATTGGAAAAGCATTTCGCTTCAGTATTTTGGTAATCAGAAGTGTTTGACAGTCAGTACTATCGATTCCGTTAGCAATATTTCTCATAAGAAAATAATGAAAATAACTTATCTGAAGTTTAATTAATTTGACAGTTTTTGTGGGAGGTGCTTGTCTCGTTAGTGCAATCTCACATCGGCAGATAAAATGAGAAGGGTGAGACGGATACGACTCCAGATTTTCAAAGACGAAATAGACGTAGATGGAGTCGACGTACGGTCTCAAACAAAAATCTCGAAGGATTAGAGAAAGGACTGAACTTTCGCATGAAGCCCTTTTCGAAGCCAGAAAAATTAGTTAGAGGGGTGAGGGGGTCCCGCGAAAAGTCGGGATTTCGGCGGGCGTGACGGGACCATTAGGCGCGAGGACAAACGCCGGTGCTAGCCGCATCTCTCTCGCCAAACGGCGATCGACGAAAATTTTGCAGAGGTTTTTTGAAAAGGCGTTTAAATTGGGAAAACGCGTAGGAAACGGGATGAAAAGACCCCTACGCATTGGAGAAAGGCCGGGGGCGACCCGCTATCCCCACTCGGAGGAGATAGGTTTGAAACTTTATGGATTCGGCGACGGAATTTAGAGCGAGACAGAATCGACGCGTTTTAATATATATGGATAAGTACATATTCAAGAAATATGTTCCTAGCCAACAAAAATAATAATGCTATAAGATTAGTTACTGAATAATAATTCAGTAAAGTTCATTTCTTGACAATTTTTTAACTCATTTATGAGTGGAGTGTTTTCCAAAGATTGACAAAATTCCGTGGCCCCCGGTGGTTTTAGATGATCAGAAATTTTTATCTAAATCATGAAAGAGTTTGTTAATACATCAACCCTTGAATGTGTCTCCATGAAAAAGTTTGATATTAAAATATTTAATTTTTAATTACTTAGGCATCATTTTTCATTGACTTTGAGTTTATAATAGCAGGCACATTGTTATATTACTATGGTGCAGAGGTAATTAATAAAATTACTGAATAGAAAATAGAGAAAAAGACTGCAACGGGAGTTTTAATTAACTACAAGTCAAGTATGTGCAATTGTAGCAATTTAAAAAGTATATGAGACTCTCGTACACTCGTTGAGAAAATCCGTTCTCATGATGATGCCGAAATTAAACTGATTATTAGCACACATAATCTTTTATTGTTTTATGTGCTGAAGCGCTAAAAGGACGATGAAATCAATTTTCTGCATTTGAAAACATATATTTTTATTCTATAAAATTTTTGAAATATGACAAATTTGTAAAGACAAATATATGTGCTTTAACAACATCTCTGGGTTTAACATAAAGTCCTCTATAAAGAGAGTACTCTAGTCTAACAAGATATCAGCCGCCATCCGCCATCTATGTGTGCTTACACACAAATATCATGGCACTATTGCCAGCACAGAATGATTTTTAATATTAGTACAGCTACCTATTTCTTGTTACACTTCTAATTTTTTGTCATTCAGGAAATCTATATCTACAGGAGAAATACTCAACTACTAATTCCAAATTATAATAACTATATTCCTGCTCAGTTCGATACTATTGTTGGCAAGTGAGTTTCCTGAGGTGCACTATAACTTGCCTTTGAAATATAAGATATCTTTTCCAGTTTTTTTATAAATATAATAATAATAATAATAGAAATGTTTTAGTCTATGATTATAATTATACAACCGCATTAGTTTAGTGCCATCGTTTCCAGATGGCGCGGATTATGTTTTATATGCTGTGGAATAAGCCTGAATTGAAGAAAGCATTTTAATGAAAAGGTAGGTGTTAAAGGAAAGCATTTTATTTTCGTAATATGTAATAGAAGATATAATTATCAAAACATTTGTTGTATTTTGTTAATTCTTTCATTAATGAACCGCACCATCTGTCAATGGTGGGACGTACTAACGGTTGAAGAACTAACTATACCTTTGACTATATTCTCAATGACTATATCCCAATGCTTTTAAACAATGATTGTCTAATAATTCCAGAATTATATATTTCCTGTCTATTGGATATTATTTGGTTGATTTAGCGTCACTTAATGATATAGAGTAGAGACTACTATATATCCCTAAGTGAAGTGACGCTAAATTTAGTAGAGTGTAGAGTAATAGCGTTGCTTATATAAAGTATATAAGCAAGGGTAATAGATGGTCCAATTAATTTTCTTTTATCTATTTGCAATTATTTACAGGACAAGATATAAATAACTGAATAATTTTTTCTTTCCATAATCAGTTTACATTACTACAAGATTTGATAATGTAATTGGCAGATGGCACTGCAGATAGTTAGAAATCTTTTTCTGTAGTATTGTTTAGTGTAGACTTTGACTATATTACTAAAACTCAATGGTGTAGATAAGATAGAACAACTTTTATGAGCAACTAATATTCTACCTAAAGAAATCCACCAGTTACAAAAGCAAATAATCATAGTTCACTTGTGAGCTCTATTTCAATTAAGGAGAAATGGCATTGTAGTAATCTGTGTATAGGACTACATTATACTTATAGTATAACATGTACACAAGAGATGGCAGCATGTTTAACGGATGTTGGGGAGAAATCTTTGTAACATCACAAGACCGTGCGGAACGACATAGAAGAGTTAGTCATAACACTTCTTAGATGGCAGCACGGTGTACTTTATTTCGTCTACGAATTTGAGAATGTGTTTTTGGCAAACAAATCCACAATATTTAACAACATAATTGTTTATTATATGTGTCTGTTTAAACTATTTCAATACTACAATATTCCTGTAACTCGACGTCCTTTTCTAAAGTATAAATATAAATAGCTTCTTTTACTCTGCAAAAGGTGAACATTTAAAAATTAATACTGCAACATGATTCAAGAATTTGATTAAATTTTATTTAATAATAATATGTACTTTATTTAGCAAGAAAGCTACTTATACAAATTTTTATACATTTACACTATAAGAAGTTAAACTATTTACATAATATATAAAAGAGAAATACAAGAAACAATAGGTATAACATTTAGTAAGAAGAAAATCAGTTGATGTCGCCATCTATTTATGAGTAGGTAAAATAATTAACGGTAACCAATTTTTTTTCAGATGCCTATGGCGTGCTCTGGTGCTAAAAATAGGGAATTGCGCCATCGTTTGGGTTCTTCTAACATTAGCTCTTTGATTGGCCATCTTACGTGTTACTAGAAAAGCCCTATACACATAGCTAACTACACAAAATTACAATATGTATTTTATTTTTTAAAAGCATTATAAAATTACTTATTTCTCCAAATGTAAAACACGAAAATTATAGGATCAGAATAAATAAAAATAGAGGGCTTTCTTGAATAATAGAAACACAGGTAGATAATCGATGCAGTAATATAAACCTCGATATAAGCATGTTATATTCTTTGGAATTTTTACGGTTAAATATAAAGATATAATTTTTTATAAAATGGTTATACAGTGCTTTCATAAGTAGAGGATATAGCCCACTTCATTTTAAAAATACCCAATTTTTTTAAAAATCAGTCATACCCGTCAATTTTGTTTTATTTTGGCTTTTATTCTGAATATATTTCATTTCTTACAGAGTGGCTCATTGAAGTTACGTCGATATAAACTTTAATATTTTAAATGGGATTTCCTGTAATTTTTAAATATTTGGAAATAACTCATTTTATGAATACGGATATAATATAATTGATTATGGATCTATCTACATTTACATAAGTACGCCACATTTGGCCTACATACCTTTATTATTATTTGGGCTTATTTGGCCCTTATTATTAGAGATATACCCATAAAACCTTATATGACCATATTCGTAAAAAAAGTTCTTTTCAAATACATAAGAAAATACAGGGTGTCCCATTTAAAATATTAAAGTTTATATCGACGTAGCTTCATTAAGTCACACTGTAAAAAAATAAATATATGTAAAATAAGCAAAATAATGCAAAAATCAAAGAAAATCGACGGATCCCAGCGATTTAAAAAAAAATAGGGTCTTAACAAAGTAATGAATTTACTCCATACTTTAGTCGCGCACTGTAGAATACAGGGTGTTCCAGTTTTATGATGAAAAAATTCAGGAACATGTAGAACCAGAAAAAATGTGATTTTCCTATATAAACTTATTTCCAAATCTGTACCGTTTCTGAAATACAGGGTGTTGAAGTTTTCTACCAAAATAATACCATAAAATAAAATTATATGTATAATAGGCATAATTTTATATGGAAAGGATATGACATGGTTTAGATACATGGAATATGGAAACATGGAATAAAAAAAGAAATTGTATTTCAACTTTAACACCATGTATCTGTGACGGTACAGATTTAGAAATAAGTTTCTATAGCAAAGGCCCATTATTTTTACTGATTCTACATCCTAAATTTTTTTAAGCATAAAACTGAGACACCCTCTATATTATTTAATGAAATTCTATAGTTTTAAGTACAATATGCTACATTTATAATCATTCTTCCCGTTATTATTTTTTTACCCTGAAATAATAAACCGTATTATTGTACTTTTAGTTTTATTTCAGTAACATACAAATGAATAATTTTATAAGTATTTTATATATTTACATCTTATAAACAACAACAAAACTTGTATCTAATTATATTTATTATAAATAACAATTATGGCACATTTCAGTTGTGGGTTTATGTTTATAAAAGGAACACATCATAGTAGGAATACACTGGAATCGGTATTTTGTAACACTGGAGAAATTCATGGGTCTTGGAAAATTATTTCATGCATTGCGATTTTCCTTTGATTTCATTCAGGTAATGAATACTCTCATTGCCTGTCAAAGAACGAAAGTTTGTACTTTAATTGCTGGTTTGGCAGGTTCTTATATTTATATGTAATTTTGTAACTTATATAATAAAATAAAATGTATTAAAAACAGGGAAAGAAGTTACGCTTTTTACACTAAAACAGTACAATACAAATAAACATAATGTGAAGGATGTTGAAGACAAATATTTAGTTTTTTAGTTATACATATTGATGTAGAACTGAAAAACTAAATATTTATAATGTACAGGGTTTCTACTTTTGTACAAGAAAGAAAATTAAAAAACTTATGAGTATGTGAACATTTGTTACGAATCAGAGTTTGTTTTAGATTATATTTCATGTCAAAATATTATTTCATAAAAACCTAGTGTTCTTAAAAATTGTGTGGTTCTTTAAAAACTACATTCTTTAAGAGCAAAACATTTGTAGATATGTTAAATAAGACTTTTCGTTTAGCAGTCACTTTCTTTGATTTAATTTTCCACTTTCTCGATCATCAACTTTTGTATAATATGACATGCTCAAGAACCTTTTTTATTTAATGGCATTCTCTATAAAGAGTATACAATGAATACCCTGTACATTTCTGAAAAAGTATTAGAAAATATAAGAAGTATAAAATAAATCGTGTAGAAAAGTTATTGATAATAAATTTACTGTTAAAACAAGGGTCTCTACATAAAAGAAATTACTTTTTAATCCTCCTAAATGTATTTAAGGAAGATAAGATGAGGGAAGAAATACTAGAATACAAGAAAGGCCTTGATTTAATACAAACATATAGTTTATTCTATACAAATGCTTTTATTTGATCTAGTTAAATTTTTTTAACTGAATTAGATAGATAATAACTTCAAACAAAAATTAAAATACTCACATAAAGTAAAACCTATATTTTAAAACTAATATACCAGTAAACCAGACAATTAGTACTTAAATATACCTTTGCAAATTACTGAATAGTTTTTTTAAGCATTTTAAAATATTTTTCAAACATTTTGTGGTCTTGAATTAATTGACGGATTCTCGAGGTTGACATGGAATCGGTACTTATTATAGTTTTAACAATTTTACAACACTCCGAGAGTTTATTTATCTATTGTGTTACATTTCCGCTATAGATATTTGAAATTTGATTTCCAACAATATTTTATATTTCAGATAAATGCTCAGTATGCAATTATCAATATCCAAATGTTAATTGTATAATATACTTTGATTTACTAATCAACTTGCTAAATATATCAATTATTTAGGCTTAAACGGATTTTGTGCTTAAATGTGGTTCAGAATAACAATTGACAATTGATAATGGTAACAGAATTGCATTCCATTGTTATATTTTATTACTCATTAATATAAAATAATTGTATAATTCGTCATAATAAATTCCAAACTGTATATAAATAAATTATTCACTTATAATCTCCCTAGTGATCTCCTAGATAATCTCCCGGAAATTTTTTTAGTGCTTTAATTTTCTTGAAAAATTGATGCACGCATAAAATTTCCCGGTTATTAATTCAATAACGAGGGGGATTCGGTAAGAAAATTTCACACTTACTTAAGTTTTAAATATATAGGGTCATCATAAAATTAAAGTCTTATATAACTTTAAGAAATCAAGTTAGTAGCAAAAAGTAAATGGAATGTAGTTGCTTCAATAATTGGATTTTACTGTATCTATGAAAAACAAAGGACTAGTGTTTCAAGTGTCAAACGTAATAATTGCTATTTAGAGAATTGTTCTCAAAATAAATCTCACATAAACGTAAATTGAAATGATTTAAACTCTAATCATATGGATCTACAGTCAAGAAATGGTTTAGTACAACTCTATTACGTATGCGGCAGAAATTACACTGCTGGATGAGGAAGATTTCGTACGAAAATGGGTTTGAGAGCAGGATCCTGTCAAATGAAAGCGTATCGTAATTTGATTAGCAAATTTGAAAGATCAGGGTCTGTAACTGACCTACCGAGATCAGGAAGACCAAGGATTAGTGATGTTCAAGTTGCCGAAGTTCTTCGGGAAAATCAAAACATAGCCAGCACTAATCCGTTAGCAATCAGTAGTGTGAATTCGATATCAAAACGATTGTAAATGCCATACACCACGGTGTGGAAAATTTTAAGCAAAATCCTAAAAATGTATCCCTATAAACCATAGATTTATAAGACAAGGGAGATGTAATTGTTTACATTTTAAAGCAATCAGAGATCCCCTTGTTTACTCTTTATCTGGTCAACTGCAAGGTCTACTTTATGATTGTACGAAAAACTGTTGCCAAACTTTCAATTGTGTAATTTATATTTTCACATTTAAACTACCATGATTATGGGTTAAAGTTAAAATATTACATAAAAATATTTTTCCGTTTCCTAATTAAGTAGATAAATCATATTTTGTTAAAAACGTTGCGATAAAAACTAACTTCATAACGCAAAAATGGAATGAACAGGCATCATTGCTCCCTACTCCAATCCGCATGTCCATTGATGCACGTGAATCGTAGTATTTTATAGTATTTCTTTTGTGCGGTGTTGCTGGCAGTCGGAATTTTGCTTTTGTGAATTTTTCAGTGTTTTTCGTAAGGATTTTATTACTATTCTTCAGAAAATGGTGCCTCAGTGTCAAGTGTATGGAAAAATGAATTCTTTATATTCAAAACTGTCTTTCCACAGGTAAATTTTGCCAAGTTTTGTTTGGTTATTCGGTCGCTATATTTGTCACGCCATATTTACGGATTTTCAGGGGCGTGCTGGCTGGCTTCCTTATCATTTTACGGAATATAGTATATATATACTATATTATATTATGGAATTGCTTTTGTTATTTTTTAAAATATGGCTGATGTGTTAGTTTTTGGAGTTACCTACACACATACTTAAATACGATCAAAACAAGAATCCAAGCAAGAAGCTAAGGCATCATTCAGCACTTTGCTGCATAACAAATTAAAAAACCTATAATGTTTGGTAAGTGTGAAGCCAACATGCAACGTTTGCACACAAAAATTAAAATCAGTTGCGTAACCAAGGTAATTTTTAAAGGTATCCTTTATACTAATCTAAGAGAAAATCACCATTATCAGGCTTTTAAAGAGTTATTTTGAAAACAGTAAGTCAAATAACTTACAGAGTTTGGGTATCTTTGAAAAACTGAGAAACTTATATATACAGTAGTGTAAAAAAGTATTACACTACTGTATATATAAGTTTTTGTAATGTAGTAGGTGTACCACCTTTACTTAATTCAGAATTTTAAGTGTTCAAGTTTCAATTCATATTCCCTACATTAAAACTCCGATACTAATTTAATTTCTAATCTCACAAGCTTTTGCTGTTGCAATGTATAGTACTGATTTTCTTAAAATTCCTTTTTTGATGTTTTATTATCATACCCAACCCTTCCAAAAACAGTACGCCTTTGGCGTCGGAAGCAAGTTCTCCCAAAACTTTTGCAACGTTGCACGGAGTCGGAATTTTGCCGTTCTTTCTCTCGGTATTCTATGTCATACACATTGCCAATGATTGATACAAAACAAAAGGTTATTTATGAATGAACCGTGAGGTCTCCTCTTATTAAGTCTATGCTATAAACTTAATCTGCTGTTTGAATTAAATGATATAGGATCAGCTATGATTTTTGTTTACAAATAGGTATTGGCTCAGATGGAAATTGAACCAGAATGGTTATCCTGTATTTTATAGACAGATGAGGCCCATTTCTCTACAAATGGTGGAACCAATACTCAAAACTGTCGAATATGGTCAACAGATAATCCAGGTGAAATCGTTCAGGAAGGTCTTCATGACAAGATAGTCACCGTTTGGTGCGGTTTAACATCTAATTTTATCATTGGACCATACATTTTTAAGGAGATACAGAATGGAGAGGCAGTATCTGTAACTGTTACTGGTGAACGATACTTGCATGTATTACGAGATTATGCCATTCCACGGATACAAAACGAGCACGAAAGAAGATAGAAAACATGATTTTCATGCAGGATGGAGCACCCCGCTTATTTACGGACCAGTTAAAAAATTTTTAACAGATGTTTTTCAAAATCATGTTATAAGCAGACATTTTGTAAATTCATAGCCTCCAAGATCGCATGATTTTAACCCAGCGGATTACTGGCTGTGGGGTTATTTAAAAAAATTTGGTGTTTAGAACATGACCAACAACGCTGGAAGAATTAAAAGATTATTAGGGAGAAATGGCTGCAATCCAAGCAGAAATGCTGAATAATGCTGTGTACAATTTGGAGGAACGATTGGTGATTGTACAGCAGCAAAATGGACGACATATCGAACATTTGTGTTAACCACTGATGGTCATAAACAATCCCATTCTTTAAGCAATCGAATTTCTTTCACATCCTGTTATTAACTTAATTTGTTAAAAATACATAATAAGCTGAAATATATTCCTTACTTTATGATCTTGTACAATAGCAAATGTCAAAATAATACATGAAATTTTGGCTGTCAAAAAATTCTCACTGTTCCTCCTGCTTGAAGGAGGAGAAATAGTTTCCGGAAATCGTCTCTGTTGCTATGATAACCACACAAATATAAAGCTTCTGAATTGGTTGATATATGTAAGTGTGAAATTTTAGGTAAAAATAATGTACTGAGACACGGACAATCTAAAGAAAACGTTATAATATGCATCACAGTGGAGGTAGGTTGAGAAACGGCATACAGCAAATACAGAATAATAGGAAAATTCATTCCTATGAAAGTGTACATAAATTAACACCAAAAAGCAACATTTTAATACAGTTGATAGTAATTTACATATTATTTCTTTTATTGGGTATTTTGGCACACCTAAACTAACCATTGACTATTCCTCCAGTCGAAAAGGTTTATATTCTAATAATTTTTTTAGTTTGTGTGTGAGTGTAAGTTTGCCAAAATATCTGATATAAGGAAGAAGTTCTGAATTATATCACAAATAAATTACAGATAATAATAATAGTATATAGTCTATCTAGTGAGAAAAGCCTAACATTCCCGGATGACTGTGAAGGTTGCTGATCAGCAACGTATAGTCTGGAGAATGTTTATTTTTCTATGACGTACACATTATATTTTTCCACTGATCGTTTAAAAATCTAATGATAATATTAAAATTTACTAATCTCTTAAATTAATTGATCCCTTGAAATTACTGGTAAAAATTGATTGTGCAACCATGGAAACATATCAATTTCAAACGCAAAACATGCACGAGAAAAATGGAATAGTGGGTGCTGGACGCCAATATGGTTGATAGATTAATAGAAAATTTATAGATATTTACACCTTTTAAACCTATGTAAACGATGTAGACCTATTAAATATGTCTTGTGTTTTAGGTGTAAGGAAAATTGCAAATTTAAAATATTTATTTGGATATCATAAACCTGGCATTTCTTATTAGTGCCATAAGTTTCTTTTGTACGTATAAAACGGACTCAACAAACACATTTTAGTGATAATAATTCCTATTTGCCTTCACCTTACAATCACCAACACCAACAACAACCAACAATCACCTTAATTTGTTTCCATAGCACTCTCTTTTGATCAGATTTTTTCGGTTTTTCCGTTTGAATGCAAATAGATGTATAACTGGTAAATTAGGGGTGTTTCAGTATAAGAACTTCTAGAGAAACTCACCATTAACTTGGTAGTAGATTTTAAATAGTTATATACAAGGGTTATATACAAGTTATACTTGTATACAAGGGTTTCAATTTAAAACAATCCAGTTCCTTCACAAGTTTAATCTCAAAATTTTTATCTAAATACAAGGGTTATATACAAGTTATACTTGTATACAAGGGTTTCAATTTAAAACAATCCAGTTCCTTCACAAGTTTAATCTCAAAATTTTTATCTAAATATTGAACTCCCTGTGGATTATTTGGAGAAAACTGATAGGCCAGTTAGTAAACTGATGAATTAAATGCGATGAGTTAAAAAATTGAAACTCGCCATTTTATGTTGAGCACAAAGAGTTATTGGTTAGTGGATCACGGTTCACTGATCAGTTGCGGCGGTTCACTGATCAGTCGTGATGGTTCACCGATAAGTCGCGATGGTTCACTGAACCGTGGAAATAGTTTAGGTATAAATAGGACACAATGTTAGCATAAGTTTAGCTTTAATCATCTCCAGATGATGCTAACTTGGTTGGCGAAAAGCGCGTCGAGTGGAGTATAGTGTTTTGATGTTATGTGGAAAACTACGTCAGTGTTATCTTGACACCAAAGGTTCCAACCCCTTTCAAGATATTATTAGTTTAAAAAGGCTTGATGGATATAAGACTTCCAGAAACTACTTATATTATAAGTATATTTAGGGATACATCGAAGAATCTTTAAATAGTAAGGAAGAGGCGGCAAACAAAATTTTAACAAATTCACTGTACAGGGTGAGTCAACCATAGAGTAAAGTTCATTATCTCATTTGTTTAGAGAATTACGAAACAACGTTAAATACAAAAGTTTTATAGAATATTAAGGTGCACAGTTTAAAATTATTTTTGAGTATACAGGGT
This sequence comes from Pogonocherus hispidulus, assembly GCA_963924545.1. Lineage (NCBI taxonomy): Eukaryota > Metazoa > Arthropoda > Insecta > Coleoptera > Cerambycidae > Pogonocherus > Pogonocherus hispidulus. Next base: position 10,787,399 of record OZ004698.1, read on the forward strand.
GATTCAAAAAAGCGTGGCAAATATAACATAAGTTTTTTTAAATGGAACACCCTATTTTTTAATTTATTTTTAGATTTTACATGAAATTCTATAACTTTTTTGTTAATAATGTCATATACCTAAACCCAGTGGTTTTTCTAATATTTTAATTTTTTTAGAAAAATATTAGTTTTTACTCTTATAAGAAACTGACAGTACCGCCATTGTTTCTAAAGGTGGAATACTCAAATTTGGTACAAACGTTCTATAAGTAAGACAAAAAAGGTATATGTAAATAAATTTTAGTTAAATGCTACAGGGCCTTCAAAATAAATTTACACATTTCGACTATTTTAACTTCAAAAATTTCAATTTTTTTAAATGGCACACCCTGTATATTATTATTTTTTCTGATAGATTTTACAAAAGCCTTCAACTTTTATTGACTATGTCATATACCTAGTTTTCATAATTTGCGAGTTATTTTGATTTTATTCTTTTTTACACTTACCTACGCTATTGTGGAAACACAAACTAATATAAATAATAATAATTTCCCTACTAACTACCTTATTTTTAATTATTATGGAGTATTCAATGATCAAAAATATGCCCGTCTACTTAGATACACATGTTTAGTCTTGTTACTATATTTTCTTGCATGTTCCATAGCATAAAGGATGTTTATTGTCCTCCAGGTATCTCGTATCCTATTTTCGATATCTTCTGGTGTTGTAGGGGAATTCACATAAACACGATCTTTAAAGTGGTCTAACAAAACGAAATCTAAAGGTGTTAAGTCACATGATCGAGGGGACCACCCAATGAATCCGTTAGTGTAATAAAAACAAGTGTAAAAATGAATAAAATCGAAATAACTCCCAAATTATGAAAACTAGGTATATGACATACTCAATAAAAGTGGACGGGTTTTATAAAATATATCAGAAAAAATAATAATATACAGGGTGTGCCATTTAAAAAAATTGAATTTTTTTAAGTTAAAGTAGTCGAAATGTATAAATTTATTTTGAAGGCCCTGTAGCATTTACCTCAAATTTATTTAAATATACCTTTTTTGTCATCCTTATAGAACGTTTGTACCAAATTTGAGTATTCCACCTTCAGAAACAATGACGGTACTGTCAGTTTCTTATAAGAGTAAAAACTAATATTTTTCTAAAAAAATTAAAGTATTAGAAAAACTATTGGGTTTAGGTATATGACATTATTAACAAAAAAGTTATAGAATTTCATGTAAAATCTAAAAATAAATTAAAAAAAAGGGTGTTCTATTTAAAAAAACTTATGTTATATTCGCCACGCTTTTTTGAACCACCCTGTATACTCAAAAATAATTTTAAACTGTGCACCTTAATATTCTATAAAACTTTTGTATTTAACGTTTTTTCGTAATTCTCTAAACAAATGAGATAATGAACTTTACTCTATGGTTGATTCACCCTGTACAATATTATACAATATTACACAGTACAAAATATTTGGAAAAATAACGAATTCTCTAATAATAAATTAATATACTAATACTCATGTTGTTTAAACAGTTTCTCATAGTTCTCATAACTTTAATAATGTTCCTCCATTGTTTAAAAATTACAAACAACCAATTTTAGAATTTGTTTCAAAAACATGCTAACATTTATAAAAATACAAAGGTCGTGTTTTCTATAACTTTTGCAAAACACTAACCAATCTAAGGAAATAGCATTTCTTTGTAGCAAAGAAATGTTGGCTAACCGCAATTTCTCCTTTCCTTTCAACTACTAGGAATATTGTATTATTCACTTTTTCTATAGAAGAAATCTTGAATATAAACATTTTGAACGAACGGTGGAAAAAGTACGTAAGATACTTTATAAAATAATATAAACAATGAAATTTTACAATTACCTTTTAAATAATATATAATTATTTTACCGAAAATTATTATAAATACTTAATAACTTTACATAAAGATAACATCAAAATTAGTTTCGAGTCAAGGCTGATTTTTCCACTACTCCAGTATTTGCAATTTTATGCAGCAGTTAATTAATTAAAGACTTATACTCATAAATAAAATACTTTAAGTAAAATCGTAGGCATACTAATCTTCTTATAAGTTATTATATAGTAATCTTCTATTATTAATTTAATTAAAGACTATAATGAGGGTAATTGTTTTAGAATATCAGTTCATGTCTTAATGAGTTAGAAACAATAAAAAGTTCAATAAGAATGACTATTTATATACCGCAAAGTTCCAAAACTATAGAAATTATCCATAACTAGTAAATGTAGTGGTGTCGACACTGACAAATGATTATGACTATGAGATATATGATCTACAGCAAGTGAAAATACAGCTAACATGTTAGAGAAATGAAGTTTCATTAATCAAAATTTGAAAATGCTTCCAGATAAACAGGCAATAGTTAAGAACCAGACAAGTAGAAGGGTTAATGAAAGTCAACTATCATGCTAGGAAAGATTTATAAAATACATCATGAAATCTCGTCAGAAAGTACCTACAAGAAGGCGCAAGGGAAAATATAGACTAGAAAAGGACGGACTAGAAAAATATAGAACGATAGTGTGGGAACTGCTGTCAATACGAGAAATATATTGTGAATAAAAATTTAATACCTATAGCATCCAGTGCGTCCCTAATGTAACCCCCCCCCCCCCACTATAATTTTTGAATATACTTTGAATTTTTGAATATACATATATAATTTTTGAATTTAATTTAATAATTAGTTGAGATATCAACCTCAAACAAAATGTAGGATGAATCGTATAGAAAAATACTACTTAACGGAATTTTGACTACTGGTAGATGGCGCCAGAGTAGCTGCCGGTACATTTTTTGTTAAATAACATAGTAAGCCGTATCGTACGTCGTTTGAAAGGTCAATTATCTTCACATCAGTTGCTGAAAAATAAAAATCGGGTTATCCGTTTTCAAGTTACAAGCATTTCTGTGTCTCATTCGGCGAGAGAAAGGCCATCGTTCACTATAAATATTTAAATGTTTTAACCGAAGACTGTTAATGTACTGTAATCTAAGAGGTTTGCATTCTCCAAAAAAATTTATCTACTTATAGCTATTAAAACGGGGGAATCTGTTGGTTTTCAATCATTTGAAGAGTGAAATGAAATTTGATTTGAAAGGTAGGTGTATCAATTATTTACCTAGTCGTATTTTTGCTTAGTTATTGTTTATTTGTTGCCAATTATTGATTATTGTATTTATTTATTTATTTATTTAATTTTCGTGGTTTTCGATTGAAAATGCGTAATAGTGTAGAACATGGTTTTGCTGTTATACTTACCTAATTTAATTGAAAGCCAACATATTCCCCAAAATTAAAGGTTGTTAAATATATGGAAATTTATTATTTATTTTAGAGAATTTCATATTTGTTATGCCATATCCAAAATCAGCGTTTGTTTATGGTAAATGTAATTAATTAATAATAAAAAAAATGTTCTCTCGGTGTAGATAATTGATACACCTAGGTACCTTTCAAATCAAATTTCGAGTTTATTGATATATAATATCAGGGGTCTACGACACACTTATATTTTTTATAACTTATATTGCCATCTCTTTTAAATTTGATACAAATATTTAGAATCGTATGAATATCTGGCAGTTATCTTAAATGATATTTTCTTACATAATCTCTCAATGTTAAAGCTGGACTTTTGTGATTAAATATATAACATTCTATTAAGCCTACTTTTTCTTGCAGAGAATACATTACATACAAACATGCATAACTTATGTGTCAATTCCTGAAGAGAAACGCAGATTAATCCAAAACGGTGTGTCGTAGACCCCTGATATTATATATCAATAAACTCGTCTTTGCAAGGACTTTCAGGAAATGTAATAAAATACAGGGTGTTCCATTTAAAAAAATCATGAAAAATTTAATTTCACGAAACTTGGCATCACTGTTGCAATTTTTTTTATTTTAGTATTAGACAGAAGTTTCATAAAATAGACCAAATTAGAATTTCTTGGCCCAAATTACAGCTTATCACCTCAATCAGTAACTTTTCTAGCTCGCTATAAATATTAACCTTTTCCTGAAGATACCAGTCAATAGCTCCGAAACGGTGGGCTACAGACCCATCATATTATATATCGTTGAACAAGTCTTTTGAAGAGCTTTTCAAAAATGTAATAATATACAGGGTGTTCCATTTAAAAAAAGATAAGTTTAGTTCATCACCCTGTATATTGAAGAGCTACAAATATAAATATATTAAAAAAATACCGACATCTTTAACGCAAACAACATTTATATAAAACTTTTTTTTCTATCTCACATAGTTTCTGAGATAAGGGGATACGCACTCTTATACGGCCCACCCTGTACAATACATATGTGTGTATATTAAAACTGAATTCGTCTTAATTGGTGTTTGTGTTTCAATAACTTGGTAATTTAAGCTGTAACGTAATTTGTATAAATTTGTTTTAAATTAGTTCTTTTCTTAATGATAGCTTTAGTTGATGCATACCGTTATTCTGTACTGACAATGTAAAAAAAAATAAAATGCGAAGGGCTGGTGTGTGAATTGAAATAACTCCTTTATTTCTTGGTACAACTCTATCAAACTCTACATTTCTGAAAAGAGGAAAAGTATCTCTATCGAATGGTAATACAATGTACAGGGTATTCCACTATAAAATGATCACAACTAATTTTGAATTAAAAAGTGACAATTTTTTTTCAAGTACCTGTAGAAGTAAAACAAACTAGTACCAATGACAAAACTTTTTTTGTAAAATTAAGAGCACCAGTGAAAACCGCTCGTCGTTATCTCATTTTGCCTTGAAGTTATAAGCCATTAAAATGTGTCACATTATCTTGGGACACCCTGTACTTAAAGTGAACGATGGTGTTTTCACTCGCTATATGAGATACAAAAACGCTTGTATCTCGAAAACGGATGATTCGATTTTAATTTTTACAAATAGTGTGAAGAGAACTCAATCATCCTATATCTTGTTTGAGGTCGATATCTCAAATCGTTCAAAAGTTATGTAGGGAGGGGGGGGGCTACTTTGGGCCGGACTGTAGAATATGAACGAAGAAACAGCATACTTTTCAGCACAACAACTCAGTATTTTTACAGATTATAGTAAAATTATTATTAAGGAAATAAATAAGGAAATAAATTCAAGATTTAATGCCTGCCAAACGTGTATTTTTATATTTTTCATTTGTTAATATCATGTCAAGGATGCAAGGTAACTGGACACTGTTAGTTGAAAATATGCAGCTCAATAGTTATGCTGATGATATGTGATAAGATCTCAGATTATTACATGGTTAATCTGAGGATAATATGTTTCCAAAGTCAAAACTGTAATAATTATAATTACATAAACGAGACTACACAAAACGTAGAAAGAAATAACATTTAAAAAGTGTAAATACTGCATCACAACATATAGTTGGGCCGCTAGATCTTTGCACACACGTGACTAATGAGTGACATTGAGTGGTATGAATATAAACGAAGTACCTGCTACTACTACAAGTATTAGTATATTCTACGTAGTATTTACTTCAAAACGAAGGATTTACTAATTTCCGGTAGTATCTACTTTACCTGACATAGAACGTGCTTCACTACAAAGTATATACTCCATATTATGAAGTATCTACTTAAAAAGTGTAATACATTCTTTGACATGTGTAGTACTTACTTCCGTCATACATACGCTGCACACCGGGCCCTGGCTAACGAGATAAGATATGTTTAAAAGTTTTTGGGAAACGGTTTCAGTTTTGTATGTCTTTATAACATCACACTCCTTCAAGATCTAGTCTTTGTCAAGTCTTTGGATGAAGAAAGTGTGATAGAAGAGTAACGACTAACGAGAAAGTAACGTTTTCCCTACTAAACCTAGATGAAAAATATAAAATATAAATATAAAACATTCTAAATTGATGGTACTTAATTGTTTACCTAAATATTTGACGGTATAGGGTATCATCGTCGTAATGTCTTCTTGCAGTATAAATTTTATTTCTATGTATTTGAGCCATTTTTTAAATAAACCTTTGTACCACGCACGGTGAAGCTGCTATGATATCAACTTCGCTAATGACGGAGCAAATACTTTCGTTGTTGTTAAAATCGAAGTATCTACCAGTAAAAAGTAGATACTTTAAGTCGTAGTACCTGCTACTATAATGTTTAGGAGAATGCTACCTATTTATTTTTAACATTTCCGGAAAAATAGAAGTAAGTATTTCGAAATGTAGTATCTACTTCGATTTGAAGTAAATACTACGTAGAATATACTAATACTTGTAGTAGTAGCCGATACTTCATTTTTATTCATACCACCCATTATCAACGACAAAGTACATGATTAATAATTGTAAGTAACATCCAATATTAGAAAATAACAGATGATATGGTTCATGTGTAATACACTGACATTAGTAACAGTAGGTTTTTAGTTTTAATTCATACAAATATGCATGATGACGTGTGTGCAAAGATTGAACGGCCCACTATATTTGCTATACATGCAAAACGAATAAAGAAGTAGAAGAAGAATAGCTAGTGACTCAATGCTCCGATTAAATCTTTTCTCATTTGTTATTTCAAAAGCTCGATTCCATTTGTTTCAGTTAATTAAAACCAATATTTATATAAAATTTCTGGAACAAACTGAAAATTGATAGGATGATACAGTTTCCAGTTCGATATTTATTTAACATTATTTACTTTCATTCCTACAAAAGAAAGTTTGTTTACAGTATAAGAAAATGTATTTACTTAAAGTATTATTTTATAAATACGAAATTTGATTTTTAAAGGACGATAGAATATACACTGTACCCATTTCAAATCAGTCTATATTCAATATTCTTTCATGCAGTTATAACTAAGGGATTAAAAGCCATTCATCAACCAATAATATACAGGGTGTCCCTGCTATGTACGTACCACTTAATAATGAATTGAGTCATTGGACTCAAAATATGACTATTGAAGCCATCTTATCTATAAAAATGTGATTATTATCCAATTGCAACCATTATATCGGGTAGATGATGAAATTTTTTCTAAAAAATTGCTCTCTTGTCATTTTTCTGAAACCGTTTTAAGGGGCAAAATAAAATATTATTTATTTAATCAAGTTCACAATCAAATTAATCAATTATTTATATTGGAAATATTAAATGTTGATAACAATTTAAAAATTCAGTTTACTTTAAAAAAAATTATTATGATTACACAATTAGGTATACAGAGTTTCGTATATTTTTTCTGTTTGTATATTAATATATTACGAAGATTTATAAACTTTTTATGAAATAATCCAAATATTGTGATTAGTTGGAGTTTTTAGGTGACCTAATAGGTCGAAACAGCTGTATGTCGTTTGATTTTAGGAGTGTCTGACGTTCATATGGTGACGTCAGGTGAAGATCATGTCAGTTCAGATAATTTCTAATAATAATAATTGAATGATTGAGTCATTCTCTTTTTCAGGAAATTACGTAGATGGCTATAGTCATAAAAAATTTCTCAGTGAGACTACGGTACATATACTTCAGGGACATTCTATATGTGCTGTTATAGAGAATGTTTAGGAATCACGGACCTCTCTCATTTTGAATGTCTACATTTTCAGATATAAAGCTATGTTGCTGAGTTAAGGATAATTCTCCCCCATATTTAATAAACTCAGATGACTAATTAAAGCACTCTTGCGCTAAGAACTGGTACAAGATTAGATATTAACAATATTTCCAGTTTTTTTCACTAGCCAGTCATTGTGAAGTACAAGCGACATCGCGCGCGAATCACTACAAGTATCACTAAGTTCAAACCGGAGTAGTCCGTCTCAAGGTACCAAAACCTTGCCCCCCACCACTCCTAGAAGGTAAGCTTACCATACTGGGTGCTCGCAGAGGAAGGGCTTGGTCTAGATTAAAGGTCACGAACTCGTGTTCGTGCTGCACACTCGGCGAGTATTCATCAAAAGGTTCATTTATAAAATCATCACACACCAAGTCAGCCGTTGTGCTGACTGTGTTGGAAGTAATATCACGGGATATGGGAAAATTCCTCAACTCATTTTTACTAAAATGTTCTGTGAATTGGTAAGATATGGTAGGAGGTGGGGGTAAGTTGTAGAAACTAGATACATCCTTGAGCGAATTAGACTGAGATCTGTTCCTATGGACGCTACAAGGAGATTCTTGAAAAGGTTCCTTAGTAAAGTAAAATCGTTTTGGTCCGGCAGGACTTGGAGGGAAGTGTATTGCACTGTTCGAGTTAACATACGCCTGAGGATGGCGTCTACAAGGGTAAAACATCGCGGGATCCACGTGGTGGTTGTAGTTGTTCACTGGAAGCTGCTGTATTTCCCCCCTCTTGAACTCTTCCAGCTGTTTCCTCCTCCATTCGTACTGGACTCTGTAGATGAAAAGGAAGACGCAAGAGACACCTGTGAGCTTGGTGGTGATGACGCCAGTCACGTAGAGGAGGAACGAATAACCATAAGCGTATTCAAAGGCGGGAGGGTGAAGCTGGGACCTGGCCCGGAGTTTGCTGCCGATCTCAGATTTGAAGATGGAGATATAGACGATGAGCCCGAACAGCATGATTAGACCTGCAAATATATTAAATTAATTTACTAAAATGTATATGCTCTCGAAGTATATTCAAAAAAATCATATATAAGAAAAATGTTTTCTTAGATCTAATGAAAGATATTGAATTAAGATTTATTGATGAACGATTTGGCAGTCTAACAATTTTGAAACGATTTTGAATACTCCGAAAGACCGTGGGGGGGAAAGTATTGTCACCAAAACCTTGCCCCCACCTGCCTTCATATAAATTTCGATAAAAAGTTGAAAATTTCTGAAAAACAGTTAATGGATTGGTACCGACATCTAGCGGTATACACGGCAGACAGGCATTAACTAAGTTATAGATGCATAATACAGGTGCTGGTTCGTAAAAAACGTTAGAAATTCAAACAATCTTTAGACTAGTAAATTTTAGTTTATATAGAGTGTAATTAAAATGCCTGACCATATTTTAATGCAAGATTCTACGTCTCAAATTGACAATAAAAGTGAATGTTGAAACATAACTTATATTTATCTCAGTTCATACACATTATGTCAAACGCCATCTGTCAATAATCGTACAGTACTAATGTCGGTTGATTAAGTATTTATACCTAAATACAACAAGACCACTGATATCCAAGAAACTGTAACAGATTCGTTTTGCGAGAAATTTTAATTAGAAATCTCTGAGTGCCAAAAGATGGCAGGCGGCACGTGGCTTCTAAAATACAAGGTGTCCCAAAATAATATGACACATTTTAAAGGCTTATAACTTCAAGGCAAAATGAGATAGCGACGAGTGGTTATCACTGGTGCTCTTAATTTTACAAAAAGTTTTCTTTTGTCACTGGTACTAGTTTGTTTTACTTCTACAGGTGCTTGAAAAAAAATTGACACGTTTTAATTCAAAATTGTGATCATTTTTTAAATGGAACACTCTGTAGATTACGTTACCATTCAATAGAGACACTTTTCCTCTTTTCAAAAATGATAGATGATAGAGTTGTACCAAAAAATAAAGGAGTTATTTCAATTTACACACCAGCCCTTTTCAATAGACCATAATTTTTTTGGAAGATAGCATTTTATTTTTTTTACATTGTCAGTACAGAATAACGGAATGCCTCAAAGGATAGATAGGTAGAGCCGGACCAATATAATGGCCTGCACATTTTCCCGAATTAACGATACCTGATTTTTTCATATGGGGTTATGTCAAACGTTATTGTTATAGTCCTGTTGTACAAAATATAAAACAACTAAAACTAACTTAACTAATGTTTTTCAGACCATAATACCGGAAATGTTAGTACTTGCCTTCAACAATATTCAGATTAAATTGCAAAAGTGTATAGAAGAAAACGATGGGCACATTCAGCAATTTAACCTCAAACATTAAAGATGTGCAATATATATGTGTATATATTAAAACTGAATTCTTCTTAATTGGTGTTTTTGTATCAATAACTTTGTAATTCATGCTGTAATGTATGTTCTATAAATTTATATTAAATTACTTCTTTTCTTAATAATAGCTTTAGTTGATGCATACCGTTATTCTGTACTGACAATGTAAAAAAAAAACAAAATGCGATCTTCCAAAAAAATTATGGTCTATTGAAAAGGGCCGGTATGTAAATTGAAATAACTCCTTTATTTTTTGGTATAACTATATCAAACTATACATTTTTGAAAAGAGGAAAAGTGTCTCTATTGGATGGTAACATAATATACATGGTGTTCAATTTAAAAAATGATCACAATTTTGAATTAAGAAGTGCCAATTTATTTTCAAGTACCTGCAGAAGTAAAACAAACTAGTACCAATGACAAAAGAAAACTTTTTGCAAAATTAAGAGCACCAGTAAAAACCGTTCGTCGCTATCTCATTTTGCCTTGAAGTTATAAGCCATTAAAATGTGTCACATTATCTTGGGACATCCTGTATATAATAAGAATAAGTAAAAGTAATTTATTTAAATATACAACACAGTATGCCAATAAATAAACTAATTAGATATTAACAAACTATTTCGTTTAAAACGTCTATAGTACATTTCTTTCATATAATCTGCATTACTATCAGGTGTGATCATTATTACTATTTTCCTATTTTCTTTCTAAGAGAAATGGTGCCCAACTCATGTTGCATATTATTTGCTGAAATAGTTATTCGTTTTGGGTTCGTATGCCACAGTCTTTCAGGCTGAAGTCTTTGCTATCCTAATGGCAGCAAACAAGGAGGAAGTAAGGAACTGTCCGGAGCAAAATATTTACTTCTGCTCCGACAGTCAGGCAGCCTTAAAGGCTTTAACATCTCCAAGGACAAGATCCGCCCTTGTCCAAGAGTGCGGAGATACCCTGGAGGAGTTGGCCAGAGGAAAAGAGGTCAAATTGGTATGGGTACCAGGTCATAGTGGAATCCCGGGGAACGAAAGGGCCGATGAACTGGCTCGACTCGGATCTCAGGGACCCGGCCAGGGACCAGAACCGATTTTAGGCATTACACGGAGGCAGGTCAACATAGCTCTTAACGATTGGGCTTATGAGACACTAAGTAAACAGTGGAGAAGGAGTGGGGGCTGTAGACAGGCTCTCAACTTTATAGTGGAGCCAAGCAAGACCAAGACGGCCTGGCTGTTAAGTCGTAGCCGGAAGGCTCTAAACCAGTTGGTGGGAGTTTTAACGGGTCATTGTAGGCTTAGAAGAAATCTATCATTGATAGGTGTTGAGGGAGACCCTATCTGCCCAAAGTGTGGGGAGGGCGATGAAACGCCTTCCCACTTCTTGGCAGAGTGCGCGGCTTTCGGCAGACTGAGACACGACGTCTGGGGGGCCGGGGAGTTGCAAGGGGAAGAGGTTAGTTCCCTTGAATGGACCGACATTCTGACCTACATTAGAAGGTCGGGTAGGTTCAATGAGGGAAGAGGTGATGAAGCTAGGTAGGGACGACAGGGGTAGGTAAAAAGGGCCCGCTTGCGGCCTACTTGCCAGGTCTTGGCCGCCCCACTGCTACTACTACTACTACTATTCGTTTTTGAAAAATTAAAATAATACGTTCCCGACTTATAGGTTTACAAATCAAATTAAAAAATTACTTTAATAGACCAAACATATTATTTTGTATTAATCAACAAGAATTTTGTTAAAAATGAACCCGTTGTGACCAACGGATGGAAGGGACCTTTGTTTTTGCAACTCGAGGGACTCAAATCTGGTGAATGAGCAGACTATTAAGGCCATCCATTAGAAACAAGGTGATCATTTTCAACAAAATATTCTTCGTGATTAAAGCATGAAAAATGTCTGAACAATTTGTATTCTTATATACTGCAAAATCTTATCATTGAGCGTGATCGCTGTCTACAAAAATCAATTTAATGAATAATAGCCTTGACGTTATTTTCTATCACGCCCTGTAGGGTACTGTTTCCTCCCATACCAGCGAATCAGGAAGTTAAGAGATGTATAAATCTCGGTACCCGTCACGGGGAAAATTATTTTCATTAATCCAAAAGGGCCTCACTTCCGCGTTCTAAATATATATCACACATGTCGGCCGAGTAGCTGAAAAGTCAGCTTCCACGGAGTTTTATGGGATAGCTGTTTATCAAAAGTTTGTTGTAATAATATAATAACAGAAGCTTAATGCCCCTGTAAATTTCAGCATGTGATGGCGGACGGCTTTATAGTGAATATGCTAGATATACACCACATACGTGTCACAGCGTCCACACAAAGTGATGAAGAAGTTTTTATTGCGAGCCGTTATTGGCCATTGGTCGACTAGTAAAGAATGTGCCAGTTAAAAACCATTCCGTGTGTTGTAGAGGGTAAATGAAAGTCTGAGATCCATTCTTAGGGAGCTCCGTGGTCCAGCGCTTAAAGAATCGAAGTTTCAATTGTTCACTGTATTTCACGACGATTATGATCGCGGCGCCGGGAAACTTTTTCTAATAGCTCCAATATTAAATATGTGATCATAAAACTAGTAACATTTTTAATATACAACCAGTACTGCACCCACACTATATAAATGGCTGACAAGTTCCTGGTCACTTTTATTAATACTGAATCCTATAAGAAATAGCAGTACATTTTATTTAGAAGCTGAGAACAAAACTCATTATTTTTAGTTTGTTATTGTTTCGAATACTACTTCTAGTAGTAAACATTAATTTTAAGTATTGAAAATGCTTCAGGGCGCTTGTATATGGGAGCTGTCCCTTAAAATATAAACGCTTAGCGACATGCAAATGGAGCGACCTCGACAAGGTCACGTGCCCATGGAGACGACCTAGGTGTGTTGTTATAATAAGCAGTCTATGTTTATTGTTTATGCTTGGGTTACATGTTACTTGACTTATCACGGTTGTATCACGGTAATGGGCCCTTATAATTCGAGCACGTTGAATAAAAAACTTCCCAGTACATGTTCCAGTGATTTATGAACTGATGTTGAATGTAAAATAAACGTTTGTTATGTACTGATCGCTGTAATAGGATGAACAGGTTTTAGACTAACATATATACAGAGTGGGCTAATATATCTATATATACAGTGAGGGCATAAAGTCCAACCCCCCTCTAATTTTTGAACCACTGGGTATATTGTGATGAAATTTGGAACGATAATATATGACTAAATTCTGCATTTTTTGACACACCAATAACAGCTCTGAATGTCAAAGTGACAGTTGGGCGCGCAATAAGAATATTTTTTTAAATGGAAATGGGGGTCGAGTAATAACTCATTTTGAGGCTATTTTTATGCTCAAAACATCCCCCAATTTTGAGAACATTTGGTTCCAACCCAATGGTTGTATCTGGCATTTTCAATACGCCTACGATATTTGCGTAAGATGCAAGATCTGTGAATTTTTTAAATTTATTTGATAATCATGGCGTATTCACACGTAGATTTCTGTTCTATATTAAACTTAATCATAAACACTTTATGTTTATTTGATACAAAATCTATTAACGAAAAATGAAGTCCTTACCAGTTACAATAAATATAACTCCTGAAACGAAAGTGTACAGTGTTCGGTGTCGAAGGCATTGTCCCAATATGCAGAAAATGTATCCTATCGAGAGAAGGAAGCTGCTCATCAGGAAGAACAGGACAGTTTTCTTCACTGTATCTGAAAATCAAGGTAATAACTTATAACTAGTAGATATTTCTTATTAATCGTGGTTAATAATATATCTTTCTATTACAACTTATTAATTGCTCTTATACTAAATTAAAATATTGGATTATAAGGAATATAACATCCTTTAGATTATAGATGTCATTACTTGTCAGATTCTCTGCAGCACACACATATTCATGCTTGTGATTAATAATAAATTACAAAACATTTTAAGAAATATTTGATCAAATTGAGTATAATGTAATTTTATTCATTAATATACACAGTGTTATGCCGAGTCTTATACAGTACTTATACAGGGTGTCTTATATAAGGTGAGTCAACGAAAAATTGTATCCTCGATAATAATAATAATAATAATAATAATAATAATATTTATTTACTAAATAATGCATGTAAAATTATGGAAAACATGTACAGCTCGGAATATGCAAATAGAATAAAATAGGACAACCCCAAAAAAGGTAAAACCTTGAGTATCAATGTCCTGTCAACGGATTGGTTTCCATGGAAAATCCAGAGATACGCCGATTTTTATTTGAAGGAAGATACATTTTTATAGTATAGACATTCACATATGGGACAGTGTGTCCCAAAAAGAAGAGGTATTTCACATACTTATAATTTTTAAATGGAACACTCACACATAGAACTATATTTTTATAGATGCTATCATTTTATCAGAAATTAATCGAATATATCGAAGCAGGGGAAAGAGGTGTGCCCTGTTGGTATTTTTTGTGATATCAGTAGAGCGTTTGACTGCATCAATCACGATAAATTCCTCTCAAAACTATTAAGTTACAATTATTTATAATATTCTTAAAATCTAATCAACAGATAGATACTCATTATAAGGTCAATATAGGTGCGAACATTTCCCTATAGAAGCAAAATAATTTTTTTTTTAATAAATTTGACAATTTACGTGGCTACATGGTGTTAAAGCCAACTTTTTCGTCTTTATGCTGTATTAACTTTAATGGGATCACCTTGATAGTTAACGTCAGTGTTTCTTAAAAAGACTTTAAAGTATGTTCATTTTAATAAATAAAAATTTATAACTTTAAATTTTAAATAGCAAATAATTGGGTTTATGGCTTGGAAATAACTAGCTGATAATATATTCTTTCCTCAGTAACTTCTTCAAGTTTCTTAACTTCACTAACCTCTGCCAACTTCTGGTAACTAACTTTCTATAATTTCTACGTGCTCTTTGAAACGTACTAAAGTAGCGTGATTTGAAATATAAAATATATTTAAACGGAAAGTGTGGCTTATATACTTACAGTGAGCTGCAAAACATCGAATATGATACTCTTATATACAGTCTGTTCGTAAAGTAAACCCCCCCTGCTAACGTTTGAACGAATCGAGTTAGAGAGTTTAAAAAAAATACAGGGTGAATCATGTAAAATGAAGTTGATTCTGACGATAAATTCAATTCTTCAAATTCAAAGATGGCGCCACGGGCGCTGTCAACTCAATTTTTTTAAATGCAAAGTGTGCCGTGTTGCACCTCATTTAAAACGTAATTTAATTCTCTACATTTTCGTTTTTGAAAAATGACAATTGAGTTATCCGTTCTCTAGTTACAAGCGTTTCTATTAACGATATTTAAAAATTTTGCTTTTATCAAGCCTCGTTCCCTTTGCTTGCCACTGTCACTGAAACGTCAATAAGGTTCGAGAAAGTAGTTTAGCGTTTTATTTAAGAATGTTTTAAAAGTTTCTACAGGTTTTTTTCTTAATTTTGTAAGTTATTCGATTTGATAGATTTAAGAGAAAATTTAAGAGGAGAGCGGTACTTAAGAATCATGCGGGTGGAAATTTTTCCAAAGATAGAAAGAATAGCAGACAATAACATCCAAAGTATTGTATTTCAACAAAATGGGGCATTTCTATGGGCCTGTTACCGATTTTTTAAATAACCATTTCCCAGGCAGATGGATTAGCAGAAGGGGCCCGACATAATGGTCGGCTCGTTCCCCGGAATTAACTCCTCTTGATTTTTTCTTATGGGGATATTTGAAGATTACAGAACTCCTCCAGTAAATATCGACGAACTACAGCAACGTCTAACACATATGTGTAGAAATATCCCTGCAGAAATTTTAGGAAATATCAGGCAAGAATTTCAAAGTAGACTTTTTATGTGCCAAGAAGTCAATGGACAACATTTTGAATAACTTATTTTATTCTTTTATTTTTTGTTTTAATAAATATTTGTTCAAAATTTGTTGTATTAAAATATTAATTAACATTTTATTCATGGTTCAGATTAGAAACAGAAACGCTTGTAACTAGAGAACGGCTAACTCGATTGTCATTTTTCAAAAACGAGAAAGTAGCGAATTGAATTATCTTTTAAATGAGCACACTTTGCCATTTAAAAAAATTGAGTTGACAGCGCCCGTGGCGCCATCTTTGAATTTGAAGAAACGAATTTATCGTCAGACTCAACTTCATTTTACGTGATTCACCCTGTAGTTTGTTAAAACTCTCTAACTCGATTCGTTCAAAAGTTAGCAGGGGGGGTTACTTTTTGGACAGACTGTATTCAGAAGTAAGTATCTTCCAGAAATAAAAAAAAATACATACCTATTTTATGTTATATACCTAACTATCTAATATATTTTTTAAATGTCGAGGCTGTACTGGAAACATTGGCGCATTCGCCATAATGTATATTAATATATACAGGGTGTCCACCTAGTGCGCGTAAGTGCAATATCTGGGTTAATAAAAGAGATAACTTAATTTTTTTTTCAACAGGGTTGTCTAATATCCCGAGCTGCACAAAATGAAAATATATTTACATATTCAGGGTGTTCAGTTTTTCCTGGACAGGTACCAACTTAATTTTTTAAATGGAAACCTATATTTTTTATGGCATTATCGAATTCTACGTAAAAAATTAGTGGGACTTTGTGCATAACACTGCTATTGAAATATTGATAGTTCTCAAGATATTTGACTTTTAATTTTTTTTTCTTATGTTTCGTCACTTCTAATAGTTGACATAATTATGGTTGTATGACAGCTAGAAATTATTTTTTTTCAGAAACTGTAGAGTGAAGATGGCTCTTTCGAAAAACGTATCAAAAGTTGACCTGCGATATACAGGGGGCAACAGAAATCGTGCCAAACCTGATGGTTTAAAATTTAAAAAATCTCGACTTATTCAAATGGAACACCCTGTGTTTTATGATTTCATTAGATGCCTTTCTGTAGACTCTACAATTTTATAATAGCTTTCCCTATACCTAAGATGCGTAGTTTTTGCAAAAAACCCACTTTTATGAAAAATACCCGATTTGCGCACTCCTTTGACGGAAAAAATATTGTAAGGCTATTTATTTTTATAAAATGTATTAGTTTACACTTCTTAAAATAAAAATAACTGAAAAATTTAGATAATTTCAGTTTAATAAACAAGTCTTTATGGAAAGTTACCATTTATTTGTAAATAAAAGTAAAAAATCATAAAAGCTCTACATGTAATTAAGAATTAGCAAAACTGGGGTATGCTTTAGAAGAAGTTCACGGGAATTATTTGCTAGCAGCACGTATTTATAGAGATTCCCACGTGCTGACTGTTTTGAAAATGTGAAAGAAAGATTTGAAAGAACAGCAAATGGGAATTATGAGAAAACTACCAGGAGACATGGGAGTAACAACGATAATATTTAGTTTAATGTTGTGGTTTCTGCTGTTGAAAATCCAAAAATATTAGTATCAGAAAATATTCTGTAGCTGTAGAAGGGGAAGTTCGTTTTGCAAAAAATGCAAATACACATTGGCATTTAAATTGCCTTCAAAAAAGTACGGTCCAACAATATGTTCTCCACAAATTCCAGCCCACACGTTCACTTTGAAACGATGCTGATTATCTAGTACCCTCAATAATCTTGGATTATTGTCAGCGTAGTGATGAAAGTTGCGACGATTGGGTAAGCATGTGTTTGAAAATGTTGATTCGTCAGTAAACAAGACATTCATAAAAAAGTTTGGACTTTCCTGAATTTTATCCAATGCCCAGTGGCAAAATTGCAGGCGGTTTAGGTGATCTTGAGGTAACAGTGCTTGATGGTTTTTAATATGATACGGATGAAAATTATTCTTCTTCAGTATCTTGTTTGTCAAGCTTTTGGAAACTCCAAGATTATTACTGATTTTCCTGACACTAATATTTGGATTTTCAACAGCAGACGCCACAACATTATACTGAATATCGTCATTGTTACCGTCATGTCTCCTGGTAGTTTTCTCATAATTCGCATTTGCTGTTCTTTCAAATCTTTCTTTCACATTTTCAAAACAGTCAGCACGTGGAAATCTCTGTAAATCTGGATTATTTGCTTTGTAAATACGTGCTGCTAGCAAACAATTTCCATGAGCTTCTCCTAAGGCATAAACCATTTTCACTAATTCTTCTTTTGAATAGTTCATTGTATGCACGCTTAGTACTTACTCTAAACTCGTACGTGAATATTCAGTAAAAGAAGAAATGACATGTAAACTGATTGTCACAAATTTTATTGTGTGACAGACGCTCACTGTGTTTTTCCCGAGAAAGGAACGTGCGCAAATCCGGTATTTTTCATAAAAGTGGGTTTTTTGCAAAAACTACGCAACTTAGGTATAGGGAAAGCTATTATAAAATTGTAGAGTCTACAGAAAGGCATCTAATGAAATCATAAAACACAGGGTGTTCCATTTGAAAAAGTCGAGATTTTTTAAATTTTAAACCATCAGGTTTGGCACGATTTCTGTTGCCCCCTGTATATCGCAGGTCAACTTTTGATACGTTTTTCGAAAGAGCCATCTTCACTCTACAGTTTCTGAAAAAAAATAATTTCTAGCTGTCATACAACCATAATTATGTCAACTATTAGAAGTGACGAAACATAAGAAAAAAAAATTAAAAGTCAAATATCTCGAAAACTATCAATATTTCAATAGCAGTGTTATGCACAAAGTCCCACTAATTTTTTACGTAGAATTCGATAATGCCATAAAAAATATAGGTTTCCATTTAAAAAAATGAAGTTGGTACCTGTCCAGGAAAAACTGAACACCCTGAATATGTAAATATATTTTCATTTTGTGCAGCTCGGGATATTAGACAACCCTGTTGAAAAAAAAATTAAGTTATCTCTTTTGTTAACCCAGATATTGGACTTACGCGCACTAGGTGGACACCCGTATATTTTTAAAATGTCTAGGCTTTACTTGAAACATCGGCGCATTCGCCATAATATATATTGTCTCTTAACACACTTGCTTTAGCTATACCAATAATGGGTTTATTTATATTTTTTATAATTATACTTATAAATAGTATACCAGAATTATTCCACCATTTGGCAATGCCACATTTCGGTTCTTCCAAGTAATTTTTTTTATATTTTTAATATAATATGTCGATAAATGGAATGTCATTTTTAATTTTTTTTAGGTATTTATTTTTATATCATATACGACAGTATTTCGTTTAAAACAATGAAGTTGGTGGCTGCTTTCGATACACAGGAAATTTCCAGATTCCAAGACGCATTACTTTTCCAAATACGGGACCTCTCGTGTCTGGGAAAATATCATCATCATGACAAACTCCGGTTGAGCTTGGGTACACAAACAAATTGTTAAGAACCTTCTAAGCTGGTGAATTTAATGCTACTTTAATTGAAAATATTTTTATTAGTGTAAAAGAAAAAAATTATAAAATTCCATCAACTGATATGAATTCTATACCTACTTTAATTTTAACATGTTCGTACTTTATTCAAGACAATTATTATCAAACACTTCATAATAGTTAATAAAAATACCTATATGTTATATGCGTAAGTAATAACAAAATACTTACAAGGGATTGATAGAGTAGAATCATTGGGATCTGGACTGTACACTTCTCTTGAAAAGTAGTCTATGTTGCTACACTGGTACAATGTTTCCCCAGCTGAAAAAGAAATAATTGTTAATACAATTCTGGTTTCTTTGAGTATTTGAATAAGACAACAAATTTTGTGGTATAGGGTTACGTTTGTATCATTCTTGTGTTGGATAAACAGATTTCAAGGTTATAATGGATGATTGATAGTTTCAGAAAACAAAAAAATGAACTCTTTTCGCAGTAATGGTTTAGTCTATATAATCTAAATTGAAACTGTAAAAAAAAATTCCGTCAAAAAAAACACCGGTACTTCGATGGCGGCCTCTTTGTTTACGCACGTGTGTCGTTTGTCGGAATTTTTTATGCAGTTTCAATTTAGATTATAAAGACTATAATAATTCATGTCACAGAAGAAAAGTTCTTTATTACAAATATTAATATATTATTTGCTGTTTGTAACCTGTTTATGGAGGAGATCTATAATTTATCAAAGCTTCTATTGAGAACACAACATCTGTGGAATAATAAAAAAACAATATATTTATTTGAATTGCGTCAAATAGAAAAACAAATTTTAGTTAGTTTATGGAATAATTGCTTTAATTCTACAATGCTTTTACAATTCCTTTTGAATACAATGATTAAAAGAATATTTTATTTGTTGAGAATATTAATATTTAAACTGAATAATTTACTAAATTTATACTAAATATGTTACTGAATTATATCTAAATTTTCCTCAATAAAGCTCCTTGTCCGTAGCTTAAACACTAATCTGTATTAGTTACGGTTTAAACTAGCGACGATGAGTATACAGGGTGTCCACCTAGTGCGCGTAAGTCCAATATCTGGGTTAATAAAAGAGATAACTTAATTTTTTTTTCTACAGGGTTGTCTAATATCCCGAGCTGCACAAAATGAAAATATATTTACATATTCAGGGTGTTCAGTTTTTCCTGGACAGGTACCAACTTCGTTTTTCTAAATGGAAATATATATTTTTTATTGCTTTTTCGAACTAAACCCTTGATTTTAGTAGGACTTTCATCAGCCTTCCCTATACCTAACTTAAACTGTTTTTGAAATATTGACGGGTGAATATTGACATTTTTGCAACTTTGACACCCTGTAAAATCTAAACGGTTTGAGATCAAGCAAAACGGTTTGCACATTCCTATCTTAACTTTTCATAAGCTATCGTTTGATACTAATTTCAAATGTATCCAGGAATTAAAAATTTTCCGAAAATTTTGAAAATTTTTAATTCCTGGATAAATTTGAAATTGGTACCAAACGATAGCTTATGAAAAGTTAAGATAGGAATGTGCAAACCGTTTTGCTTGATCTCAAACCGTTTAGATTTTACAGGGTGTCAAAGTTGCAAAAATGTCAATATTCAGCAGTCAATATTTCAAAAACAGTTTAAGTTAGGTATAGGGAAGGCTGATGAAAGTCCTACTAAAATCAAGGGTTTAGTTCGAAAAAGCAATAAAAAATATATATTTCTATTTAGAAAAACGAAGTTGGTACCTGTCCAGGAAAAACTGAACACCCTGAATATGTAAATATATTTTCATTTTGTGCAGCTCGGGATATTAGACAACCCTGTAGAAAAAAAAATTAAGTTATCTCTTTTATTAACCCAGGTATTGGACTTACGCGCACTAGGTGGACACCCTGTATAGTATTTGAAATGTATACATTTAGTATTGCTAATATATATTTTTTTGAATAAATGTGTATCGTTTTATTTAATTAATTATATTCATCTTCAATTAAAGTTATAAACCACAGTTACAGTAACAATAACATTATAGACAATGTTAAAAATCTTAATAATAATGTTCAGAAAATAGATAAAAATACAGATAATATAGAAAATAAAACAATAATTCGTCAGAAAATAAAGAAAATAAAAAATAGATAGATGGAAATGGTAATAAGTCCAGAGCTTATATTAATAATTTCACAAAGTAATAAATCAGTATCCTCCGAACCAGAACCTTCAAACAAATAAAAAACTGTTCCTTAGGTTAGGATATTTGACAAACGAGTACGTTAAATATCCTAACCAGTAACAAAAGAGTTTGCCAAATATTCCTTCATGTAGAGCTGTTTTAACAAAGCAAAGATAACCAATAACTACCTTGTTGTTGTTATTGTTGGAAGGCGGTACGGTTACCCGCAGCACTCAGGCCTTTCACCCATTGTGCCTGCCGCTAGTCAAGAGCTATTGGAAGAGACCCATGCTATGCGCATAGGCCAACACCTGTTCTAGTGTGTCACATTAAACTCAGCTAAGCTAGGGATGTGCAATTCCACTAGCTTAAGTTCATTGACATTAGCTCCGGTAGCTCAGGGAGATTTATGACACTAGGGCGTAGTATTCGTAGGGCTGCTTTGAATGTTGACAATTATTTATTTGGGCACCAGGATAATTTTTAGATAAAAGAAAACTATATAAAAGTTAGTTGAATACACTATAATCAAATAAGCAAATTGACTTGAAATTACAATGGAATATTAAAGTTACTATTTAACAATAAAAAAAAAATGATGTAATATTGACTAAAAAATGAAAAAAAAGGTAAAATGAAATTTTAAAATTGGCTAACTTTACATAAATTTTATGAGGTTCGGGGTCACTCTGACAATCTCGTTCCTTCTTTATGAGGTCAGTACTCTCACCCTTAACCTGTGCTGATGATTGGATCCAGGTGGACTTTCCGTGGCAAAGTGGGGAAGCTAGAGCTCTAGTCCAGATGCGGTCACGTACTGGCTAAGTCCAATCCTCTTATCTATGGATTTGTAGATGATCAGCGTCCAGGGTTCTTTAGCAGGTTATGGATCTTGCAGTCAGGTTACAGCAGCCTCGTCTCAGAAGAGTACATACAAAGAATTGTTTGTGTTAAGAGTGCCCCAAAATTTACAAATATATAGATGAACGTTGACGGCTAGTGTAGCCAAGATTAAAAATTATAAATAAATTCCTGAAGGGAATGTACCATAAAATATGGTTGTTGTCAAATACTCTGTGAATTATCACAGGGAAAATTATAAACAAATGAAAACAAAACCTGGAAGGTGTCAACCTTTAGTGACCCGACCCAGAATGAAGCAAATAAAATTACCCAAAAAATTGCATTCAAAAGAACTGATTACAGTTCAGCACTCGACAATTATTCTTAATAAAAAAACTATAATCGTTAATATTTAAAGATACTATAGTTCAGAAGGAACAAAAATAAATTAAACAAAAAACCCTCTATCATCTGACCCAAAATTCCAAAAACAACGGTTTCCTAACCGGTTAAACAAGGAAATATTACCACTCTAATTAGGTAAAAGAGAAAAATTATTTCATTAATATTTCAAATACTGAGTGACAAGTCATAAAAATTCGTATTGATTAATTGTTCAAATTTGTTACCAAAGAACAATAATCAATGAATTTACAAATATTAGGAACTGTTCCAGTCTTCTAATCGGTGTGCATGTGAGTTATTAAAATCAAATATCTACTCAGGTAGGCAAAGCAATACCACACTACCTCTAAACAAATGTAGATAATTACAAAGAAACAAATTAATTAATGTAGTGCAGAAAGTACGATATTAGCAATTTTCTATAGCTTACATACAATATATGATAACGCTAAGATAAGAGAAGATAAGATAAAGATAAGATAAATGAACTTAATTCCCAAAGGGCACAACACGTGGTTTTGACTAGTAGCAATCCGATTCAAACAAAATGGAGGCAAGAAAACTCAAATTTATTGGTTTAAAAAAAAACAATGTTTTCTATAATCTCCTGACTAGAGCACAGCTTCACAAATTTATATCGTATTCTGAATCGTATTCCTGATCACCATATAGGGTGACAAAAAAAATCTCACTGACCACGCCTAAATAATTTACCTAAAATACAGGTAAATCCTGATTATATATGAAATATAATTACTTAATAATAACAACAAATCGCTATGATAGTATTTCTGTACTAATAATTATAATCGCAACCAATAATGAAAGTGAATAAATTATATATATCAAATAGATAAATAACTCACATGTGCCTATCCACGAAGACGGGGACTGTCTATCTCCCTACCTAAATCACACCGGTGTTCTCGCTTGAGGCCACCGTTTTTTTTAGCCAATGAGCGTCCTCCAACGCAGAATATTTGAAAATGAACTTAAGCCACCAACAATTAGGTTGGGTGTTTTACGGGGTGCATAATAATAGTGAACCTCATGGAACGACTCAAAAAGTACGTTACAAGTGGAAGCTCTCTAATGTCCTGGAGTAGGAGAAATGTTGCATCCAGATGTTTGTGTCTCTTGACCATGAGGCAGGCACAGGACATTCAGGATGTGAATGAGGTCCTCGTCATTGTGTCTGAAAAACCTGCACCTTGTAGTGTTACTAAGGCCAATAGTATTAAAGTGCTTTTTGAGATGTCCGTGACCTGTTAATAGTTCTGTGACAATCGTTAAGCTGTTATGACTTAGCGCAACTATTAATCGAGTTGCGTTAGACCAAGGTCCTCCAATTAAGACCCTGGCTTGTCGCAGCCCAGTCCCGTTCGACTATTCTTCCTGTGATTTTTTCCTGATCCAGTTTTCAATAGACCTCATTACATTGCACTGGTTCGTAGAAGCTCTGTAGCCCCGTAAACTGTATATTTATTTGAGCCTCGTTTAGCCAGTGCATCGGCCTCCTCCATCCAGTTATGTTGTGATGATGCGGTACCCAGGTCAATTTTACTTAATTGTTTCGTCCCAATTGGGGCAGTTCATTAATACGCTCTAGAACCGCCCTGGAAGTGATCCTGTAGGAGATCAAGGCTTGTAAAGCCGCCTGACTGTCGGTGCATATCTGAATATGCTCATTAGAATATCTCCTTTTGAGATTTTCGTGAATACAAGCAGAGATAGCAAATACTTTCGCTTGACAGACTGTGCCATACTTTCGTAAGGAGAAGGATAGTATCGCCCTTGGGCAAATGACAAGTATTCCTTCATATAGAGACGTTTTAACAAAGCAAAGATCTTGCACCAATAACTACCGTAGGTACCATACCGTAAGGATAAATTCTGCAAAATTAAACATTGCACTTTTCTGTTTTCGGTAATATTCAGATTTTGATATAACTGTTCGATAACAGGACGATCTATAATGAATTTCTTTCATGTTTTTAAATGGATTACAAACTTCTGCTTCTGATGCTAACGTATATTAACTTCCGAATCACTGGTTTCTGCATAATTAAGTGTAAAATGAAAGTACCTTTTACGTCTCACTAATAATTTAAAAACAAAACACTAGTTGCACTATTTCATCATATTTTAAAACATTATATTCATATACACGCTGCAATGTGCATCCTGAAAGAAAGATATTATTCGAAAAGAACATATTTTATTGATTTTAGTGTGGTTTAAAAGGAAAGTTACCAGAAAAGCAGTCAACTAAATTATATGCCTTTTCTTATAAAAATATACGGAATATTATAAAAGGAGTATTAAGGACGGAGGTGGTAAACAATACTTCGAGGTTGAGTAAACCGGAAATAACAATTTGTTTCCTGATGTGCAACGTCCCGGACAAACGAGATTAATTCTCTGTGCTTCCGGTCACCCCTGACTCCCTGACGACCTCATGTAATTAATCCTTTGTTACAGCAGGATATCGCACCGTTTTTATTCCTGAAATAATCGCTTTTAGTATTATCTTTCACTGAAAATTGTGGATTTAGACGGTTTAACACAGTATAAAGAGTAAGTTGACTGAAAATATGCTTTGAAGTCAAGAATAACGTTTACTCGGGATTATGGCCTGAAAAAAATCCGTTTCCATTTACTTGCGGTGCCCTTATTTGGTACACTAAATAATGCACTGCTATTTGAATAAATATTCAAATAGCGACATTATTACTGTTTGATGAAACCTGAAAATGGTTTCATCAAATGATTACGTTGGCTTGATATACAAGTTACTGTGTTTGGTAATTTTAAAAATATTAATTATTCTGTTAAAAATATATACCAGTAATATTATAACTAACAGGGAGATATACATAGAGATAGATGAAAGAAAGAGGAAGACAGAGAGAGAGAGAGAGAGAGAGAGCAGATGGAAAAAAGTAGAGAGTGATAGAGGGGGGAGAGAGGAAGGATGCAAATACTTATTTGGTAAATTTTTGAGACTGACATGAGATTCTTTTGAGATCGTCAAATATAAAAAGGATCTCATGACCCCTCAGATAGGATGTAAAGCTGGAGGTCCCTTATCTATGAAATGATAGGCTAGATGAGATGAAAAGTGTGGGTTTGACATTCCATCCATTTTTGTATCCAACTATTTTCATCCTAAATAAACGTATTATTGCCAGCATATGATTGAGAAACAAATTGAAAATTCTTTTGATGTACTGTCTATGATAACAAAATGTAATAAAATGGAAAAGAAAAGGGGATAAACGGTTTATTAGCTAAATATATATTTTTTATTTGATATGTAGTGTTCAAGCTACGTTCGTTTTGCGTTAAATAAGTTCGCATATTTTCAAATACTACAAGTATTTAAAAAATGGAGACTAGAGTCGAGTAATAATCTCTTGTATCTGAAAAAAAAATATTTTCAACTGAAATAAATACATCATTTATACAATTTACAATTACATCAAAATTATTAAAGATAACTACCTCATATGGCATATATTTATAATCAGAAAAAAATATCTATCCGAAAATCGTAAAATATACAGGGTGTCCCATTGAAAAAAAAACTGAGGTTATGTCGCCTACTTGAAAATCGAACGCGATAGGAAAAAATCCAAAACTACCATAAAAAACTTGAGAAAAAAACATTCAAATTTCTTTTTCAAGACACCTGTATCTCAAGAAATACAGATTTTACAGCCGTTTAAAAGTGGGACAATTAAAGACAGTGTACAGGGTATCTAAAATAAGATCCTCTGTCGCCTTATCTCAGAAAGTATAAAAGGTAGAGAAAAAAGTTAAATAGGAAAGTTTTTTGTTTTTACCTGAATTTTTCATTTTTATAACTTTCTTGAATACAGGTTGTTCAGTTTCTCTGATCCATGCATCAACTTTCTTTTTTTAAATGGGACACCCTATATTCAATTACGTTTTTGAACTCTCCTTAAAATTCTATGTCGATATTGCTAAGGGTATTCTATACCTATCATTTACCGTTACGAAGATATTAGCATTTCAAGAAAAATTTTTTAAAAAACACCTGCTCAAAAAATCTCGGCAAAACAATGCGACAAAAAAAAATATATACAAGGTTTATTTCATAGACAATTAGACTCTGAAAATACTTCAATGAATCCATATTACCTGATTAATATACAGGGTGTTTTTGAGAGATGGCTCAAACATGATTATTTTAAAACTCCAGAAAATCGAAAATTTCGTACGGAACACCCTGTGTATTATTATATTTTTGGAGGCAATGTTAAGTTACACTGTAAACAAAACAAATCGGTTGTTGTTTCAGAAAATATTTGAAAGTGTATGGAAAGATTAATGGTAGGTAAAAAAACGGTTTTACTTTCGAACTACCTTCCTACTGCTGAAATTTGTTCCGAAATTGTGCCTGAGAATGCTACTTGGGAAGTTCTCACTGTTACAACACCAATATGATCCTGCAGGATCTACGGAAACGGCGAAATGTGAACAGTTAGTTGCTACACGTCAGTTAATAGTTCTTATTTGTGCATTAATTAGTGCTAGCCTTATGCAAACTGCAATAAAGGGTATTTACTACAACAGCGCAATTAACCTCTAATGATGTACATTTAAATTCCCTTACAACTATTTGCTCCACACGATGAAGTTGCTGTTTGTGTTATCATACCTTGCATTCAGAGGTATTAAACCATTACAGTACCACAAATGTACACTTACACATTAGATGATTTCATAGCTTATTACTAACAACATGTTAAACTACTTATGCCACTGATTTACAGGAGAAGTTTCCGGAGTTGTAAAACTTTATTGGACGAGCGAAGCGAGTCTCTATAATACAAGAAATTGTACATTTTTGTGATACACTTTATAGAAAACCTACTGAATGATTTAACTTGAAATGTAAGTAACTGAAATAATTATCAATAATTAAGTACATATTCATATGGAAATACAGGGTGATCAGCTAACTCGTTCAGGACTTTCCTTTGGAATATTTTTTTGAAAATTTGGATACGGGGATTTTCGTGAAAGTTCTATTCATTTGAAGTATTTCCGTAATTCTGGCATTTCTGGTTATACCGGAAATGGCTATCAGCTTTCTTATTTTAGTTGGAATACCTTATTTTTTTAATGTGGCCATGCACAACCTATATGAGAAATTAATAGTTTTTTAGATACTTTAATTTTATTGAAACATTTTTGTTTTGTAGTATACACCTTTTCGAAATGCTTGTCATAGATTGACTAGGAAAGTTATGGTAACAAGTTTTGGGCTATGGTTAGGGGGGCCATAGAGCTTTCAGATTAGGTGTACTTTCATATTTTACTAATTACAATGTTCAAAAAAATAATTTGATTGTAACTAACTTCAACTGCCCAAAATTTATTTTTTTTGTACACCCTGTATTTTATTGTTCTATGTGATGGAGAATAAAGTGATTTTTCAATCTGTATTAGGATTCCCTATACTTACCTATCTGTTATAATCTGGTATAATTTTCTTACTATAGACGTATTTTCTTTCGATACAATAATTTTCTATTTCCTTGAATTGCTTGTGCTATTTATATAATTAATATATAATTTCTAATTTATATAATAATATACAGGGTGTCCAAAAACATACCGACAAACTTTAAGGGGTGGTACAGTACCGTTTCAGTTGTTTCCGAAACGTAAACGTTTTTAAGTGATGTGTTTAATATTATATATTGTTAATCTAGGTACTTTTGGTATGAAATTTATTGATTAGGATATTTTTCAAAAACCCAATCTTTGACAGATCCGTCATAATTATTTTTTTTTCAGTGGTGGCATAATACCCAAATAAATAAGAGTAATTAAATCACTTTTTGTTCATGTTGGACTTTGTTTCATTGATAAATAAATGATGGTTTACAATAAGGGTTCAAAATGTTGACCATTTGTTCAATACAAAGATTGCACCGTCGATTCATTGACTCGCGGCTCCTATAGAATATTCCGGAAATAGCCTTTGTATGTGTGTAACTACCCATTATTCTTGGTAAGAAATCTTCCCCATTATGAATAGGCGTTTAGTAGACTAAAGATTTGAGAAGATCACAAAAGAAAAAATCTATTGAGAACGGGAGAACGCGTGCATGGTCCAGGCCACGGACCTGGCGCACGTTCGAGCCAAAATGTGGAAGTGTCCTGTCATGTTGAAACCACATGTTATTTCTAATATCTAAAGGAACATCTTCTAATAAGGCAAAACATTTTGCAGAAAATGGAGATAAGTATCTGCGTCAAACGAGCAGAGAGTAAGTATACTATCAGATTCTCTCCAACAATACCAGCCCATATGTTAATAGAAAATTGTTGCTGATGTCTTCTAGAGACAAGAATCAGCGGAGTCAGCGTAAGAATTTTCATCATGCCAAATACGAATGTTTCTACCAGTCAAATTACCATCGAGCTTGAAATATGCCTCGTCAGAAAACGATACTATTCTCCCGAAGTGAGGCTCTATTAAATTGTGACCAAAAAACTATTGGAAAAATCTAATCGATGTGGATAATATTCAGGATTTAAACCTTGAACGCGTTGTAAATGGTATGGGTAGAGTAGTTGTTCATACATGACACGGTGTACCGTCGACCTGGAGGATTCCATTTAATGTGTATTTGCAGGAATACTTGTGGATTGATTTTCCTCCATACGATGTAGAACTCCTTCCGCAAATTTAACTTCAAATTCCAAGAACAGCTTGTCAACGAGCGGACGACCATCACTACCAGGACGCTTTAGGTTCCCACTTTCTATAAGGCGATGATGGATGGAAGCAAAGGTTGTATGATGAGGTTGCCGGCGTTTCGTTAACTCTGTCCATACAAGCGTGCAGCTTTTCTTCCATCATAAGTAAGGTGCATATCGGTAAAATGAGAAATTATCGTCCATTTTCAATACAAATTTTTAATAAAAATCAACAAGGTTAATGTTTTATGCCAACTAAATAAGTCACAAATAATACTACGGTCTTAAAATTGGCATCTTTGAAATGTTTATTGTGATAAAGATTTTTTTTTCTCCCAACAAGAAGCGTAGTTGAATAAAAAAATGTTGAACGAAATACAGTGGTGTCCAACTGAATCAAGAATTAATTTAGTTATTTGGGTATGATTTTAAACATTTTAATGCTCTGCAGCCCAAACGGCTCATTTGTGGACGTACGTTTATTAAACAAAAAAGGTTTATTTTCATGCCCCCTACCACCCCTTAAAGTTTATTGGTACGTTACCTAGTGCGCGTAAGTCCAATATCTGGGTTAATAAAAGAGATAACTTAATTTTTTTTTCTACAGGGTTGTCTAATATCCCGAGCTGCACAAAATGAAAATATATTTACATATTCAGGGTGTTCAGTTTTTTCTGGACAGGTACCAACTTCGTTTTTCTAAATGGAAATATATATTTTTTATTGCTTTTTCGAACTAAACCCTTGATTTTAGTAGGACTTTCATCAGCCTTCCCTATACCTAACTTAAACTGTTTTTGAAATATTGACGGGTGAATATTGACATTTTTGCAACTCACCCTGTAAAATCTAAACGGTTTGAGATAAAGCAAAACGGTTTGCACATTCCTATCTTAACTTTTCATAAGCTATCGTTTGGTACTAATTTCAAATTTATACAGGAATAAAAAATTTTCAAAATTTTCAGAAAATTTTAAATTTTTGGATAATTCTGAAATTAGTACCAAACGATAGCTTATGAAAAGTTAAGATAGGAATGTGCAAACCGTTTTGCTTGATCTGAAACCGCTTAGATTTTACAGGGTGTCAAAGTTGCAAAAATGTCAATATTCACCCGTCAATATTTCAAAAACAGTTTAAGTTAGGTATAGGGAAGGCTGATGAAAGTCCTACTAAAATCAAGGGTTTAGTTCGAAAAAGCAATAAAAAATATATATTTCCATTTAGAAAAACGAAGTTGGTACCTGTCCAGGAAAAACTGATCACCCTGAATATGTAAATATATTTTCATTTTGTGCAGCTCGGGATATTAGACAACCCTGTAGAAAAAAAAATTAAGTTATCTCTTTTATTAACCCAGATATTGGACTTACGCGCACTAGGTGGACACCCTGTATATAATTACAAATTACATACTTAATTATCTACTTTTGGATAATCCATTCATTGGTAGAAGCTTACAAAAACCGTTTTTGAACAGGTATTATCGCGTATATGTGTTCAATAAAATAAGTCGTATTAGTACGTCATTTATTTTACTACGCTATAAGTAAATACACTGAGAGGATTTGCAAACAGTTTATTTCAATAGGAGCAAAAACATAATTTACAATGGTTATAATATTACAGAATACAGTTGACTGAAGGGGTTGATAGAACTCACAACTGAGTGCAAAATATTCTACACTGTAAAGTGTTATCTATATATAGTCGAAGTGAATATAAATATTTAGGTACTACTTAGTATTCAGTGCTACATTTGTTCACTATAAATGGAATAGATAAAATTTGAGTAAACTTAAAAAAAGCTCAATTTCGAAACTAATGAACAGTTTTTTTCACTTTCGCTTCCATGGAAACCTAGTTTGTGACTTCACCTAAATTTATACCGCGGAACTTAAAAATATTCATGCATTTTCTCTATTTTCAAAATACCATTCGATTTAAATTTAAATATATATTTTAAAAAGTTAATTTTATAATCTGCTTTTATTACTGAATCATCTTAATTGTTAAGAATAAATGTCTGTTATTCAAACTGCACTTTCTATAAAGGAACTTCAACAATTCGATTTATAGACGTTCCACGTGATATGAACAAAAAAGTATATGGAATTTTTTTAAGCAGCATTAGTGAAGATTAGTAAAAGTGTAAGGTGCGTTCTTATATTTTACAGTATCTAATACAGTAATTTAATTTAATTTAATAGTATTAATACCTACTTATTTCATACTGTCCAGTAGATCTACTTATCCAGCGCTCATTTGCGGTCGATAAATAGAACATTATAGTACCTGATACTGTAATGTTGTTGCCTAGTAACACTTTACCTGATTTTTATTAGGCAACTATGTGTTTGAGTTTAAATCAATTTTCATTTATCCGCTTTAATTTAGTAAAATTGAAACTCAGGCAAATATAAATAATGCGTTTCTAACCATTTCAGTGAAGCTACGATGTTAGGGACTTTATTTGAAATTTCCTCTGAGCACTACATTATTGTACAACCAAAGAAATTATGATCTTAGGGATCATAATTATGCCACTATGATGGGGTTATCCTCCTAGAGCTAAAAAATTTTGAATAAAGAAGACTTTCGTTATTTTATATACTTGAAAATGAGGTTAATGTCACCTTGCATATTAAGATTGTTAAGATAGTGATGTAATTTGAATTGTGAGATTTTATTTTAATGGTTGGTTTAAAATTTACAATAATTCATCTTTAGTTTAAAACGACGACAGTTATGAAATAAAATATACGACACGTTCATTAGGTGTTTACAATACTCGTTTAAACTTTCCGGTAAAAAAACCCGTACTATAATACCTCACCTACTGGACTTGTAACGTAAAATACTTATAACAGATCTTATAGATTTGTTATCAGAGTATAAAGAATATTAGCTTCTGCTCAAACATGTTCCAGTGATAATAATAATAATAAATATATCTATGTACTAATACTAACAGTAATAATAATAATAGAAGTTATTAGCCACTCCACAGCCTACTTGAGGGCTTGAAGGAATGTGAAAAATGAATATGCCGTTTTCACCATCTGTAATAAGAAAGACCTATTATATATTATAAACGTCATTAGTTCTTTAATATATTTATTTTTAAAAATAAGAAAAAATATGTTCATGTGTCGTTCATGTCAAAAGGGAGTTCCTTTCACTAAATAAGTATATAATGTATATTTATTTATTAGAAAAGTTATATTCATAATTAGTTAAATACGATATAATGACATATAATTAACAGTATGAGGATGATTTTTCACGAAGCTACATAATCCAGTAGAAGTATTTCAAGTGTTAAGTGAAGAATACTTTTGAATATAAATGAGTCGAATACAAAATAAACCTTATATTGACTTTTCAGACTAATTCGTTATTTGTATTTTCCACTAAACACTAGCAATGTTACGCAACATGTTACGAATTTACTACGAATATTTTTTTGCATTTAAGGGTATAAAGTGCTGCTTTATTCAAACATTATTGATTGTAAATATGTGATTATAGGTTGTACATAGAAGTAATTCTGCTAGTCTTATAGGTATTATACGAACAGTAATCATTTTATTAACAATATAATTTTGTAGGAAAATCCTCGTTTAATAAAGAAAGCTTGATTTCTAAAAAGAAGAGATGGGATAAATAACTAACCGAATCGTATTCAAAAATAATGTCGCAAACCTTTTGGAGTTTGCGACCTCCACTATTTTTCTGGAGCTGTATGGAGAAGTTTGGAGATTTTAAATACGGTGCTTAAAAAGCAAAACTTAAGCCGAGTTTTGTTTTCTTCTATAATTTGGTTGTTCTGTAAAGGAAAAGTATGTAGTAACTTACAAAAACCACAGTTCTGTTGTTAATGGCAAAGAAACCTTCGGCAGAAATAATGACAGACCTTTGACTTCTCAGTAGCATAATGTGAATATATTTTCTTGCAGGTGCTATATTAGGCAGATACCACTCACAGTGACAGTATAATGTGTTACCAATTTCTGCAGCCTACAACAAACAACCAGATTACGAAATATATCTGATATAATTTCGAAATAAAAAAAAATCTTAAAAATATTTGTTGGTATTACTATATCCCGGTAACCTTTGTTATTATAGAATGTGAGAGTTTAGTTCACATTTATCCACCGTGAATCACCCTGTATAATATATACATAACTTGAATAGATATAATTGAAACCCACCTGATCCATTATAATTTGAGCTGGATATCCATATATGATTAGAAATTCTAACAAAAGGGCAGAACTTATAAATATAACTGGGTATTTCAGAAATGAGGAACTAGTACTGAAACAATAAAAGCAAGGTGTAATAAACTTGAAATGACTCCTCCAATAGACTTTATCATGCAGGTAACGCAACAAATGAGCAAAGAAAAGTTTATATACAATACAAATAAAACCCCACCGTTGCTAACTTTGTTATTATAATAGATAAAAAATCGTTTAAATCACTGATAGTATAATAATAAACTAAGCAATAGTATTTTTAACCGCCAATAACATAAAAAATAAAAAACAATTGGGGATCATGTTTTGAAGATTTGGGGTAAAATGCAATTTTTTGTAAATGGTACATCCTATATATTTCATTTTTTTTGTTACATCTTAGATTTCAAACATAAAAGTATAGGTATAATGACATTTTGCCTAATGTGAGAAATAATACAGTTATAGCGACAATAGTATATTATTATGTTACTAGGGGTAGAAATAGAACATTATTTTTTCTTCATGCGTCAAAATTAAAACTGGATTTCTTCAGACATTTATGTTTACATAAAGAGCGATCTGACGTGACGTTTAAGTTCAGACTGACAGTTCTAAGAAATCATGGCTACATAACTCTCTTTATGGTTACACTTTTATTTTTTTGTACGTTTTACATAATATAATGTAAGTATTATTATACGCTTGAACAAAAAATAATATTTACTTACAACCATGTGTGTACCTAATGTTGATATTTCAAACTTTAATTAAGTTTGAAAGAAATATATTTCTGACTTTGACATATCCAGATGGAAAGTGGCATATACCAGGGTGGAAAGTGATACTGGAAGTGATTCAACTCTTTATACATATTATATTTATAGGGATTAAACCAAAAAATTACGAAGAGGTATATTGTTAATGAAATTACCCAAATATTAGATACAATGATTTTCAAAGTTACATTCTAGTATTGAGTTGAAAAGGTATTAATCAACGGGTTACGTCAAGAACCCTGGTATAAATAAAACAATGACTACTTAACAAGAAATATTTAACTACAAATTACTTACTTCACCGAATACATGCTAAAACATAGATTTGAAGTATTAATACCCAAATAAATGAATAAGGGCATAGAGAAAACTTCATTCAGCTTGTCTACGTATCTGAAAATAATATTATTTCAATGTTTTTGTTAAACCAACATAAACACAAATGTTATAACAGCAAATTAAACATATGTATATAGGTGTAGAGAACTGACAAGAAAGGATGTGGCGTGGGTTCATTCAATAAAACTGAATAACCACCTCTTACACAAGAGCGCTACTTAAAATATGGCTATTCTGAAAATTTCAATATGATATTTTGTTTGAACACGACCCTCAAATAGTTGACAGCCGCTTCTGAAGTTACTGGATATTGTGGAATTTATCTAGGTATACAGTGTGGCCCACCGAAAATGGTTTAGTACAGTAGTTGGCGTTTTGAGTAGAAATAATGAAATCTTCTCGGATTATTTCGGACAATTTTTCTTCTGAGGGGGACACATTTTTATATCACTGTTATGTATGCAGGGTGTCCATACCCTATATTATGTATTTTTACAGATTTGGGTAGAATATCCTCTCACGAATACATTGATATATCATGAAGGGGGTTGGAATCTTTGGTGTGAAGATATAACTGACAGTTTTCCACATAACACCAAAACACTATACTGCACTCCACGCGCGTTTAGCCAACTAAGTTGACATCATATGGAGATGATTAAAACTAAACCTATGGTAACATTGTGTCTTATTTATACCTAAACTATTTCTACGGTTCAGTGAACCGTCGCGACCGCCCAGTGAACCATCGCGACTGATCAGTGAATCGCCGCGACGGTTCACTGATCAACCGTGACTTACTAACCAATAAAGCGGGCTATATGGGATTGGCCCTCTGCCACCATTTATATTATTTTTACATATAGCAATTTCCAAACTCTCAAAAGCATCCAGTTGTCTGGAATGTGACATAATTAGTCTCAAATTGCTACTATCTATTTTATGGTTGATCTCAAACGCATGTTGGGCGACACTAGACTTATCTCTTCTACCATATTTGAGATGAGCCATATGTTCCTGGAATCTAATTTGAATTGGCCTTCTAGTTTGTCTAACATACTTTTGATTACAGTCTTTACAGCTAATTTCGTAAATCCCCGACTTTTCCTCAGTTTCTATTTTGTCTTTTGGATTGCCTAAAAGTTGTAGTTTATTTCCCGATGAATAAACCAATAGTACATATCTATATCTTTAAAAACCTTACCAAGACCAAGGGTGAAACAAGGATCGTATGGAATAGATATGAAATCTTCTCGAAGTAGTTTCATTGGACAAGTTTGAAATGAACGAGACACCCTCAAACCGCTCCAAAAGGTTAAATAGTACTATTGACTTACCTTAATAAAAAATTGTGATAAATAACACATTCCTTGAACTGGGTAAGACATTTTTGTAGATCACAGGAATCCTTTACCTGACCTAAGTTTATGGTCTTTAACTTTTTATTGAGAAGGTAAAACTGTTCAGCAGCCATTATAATTATTAAACAGAATAGTAAATTCATTCCTCAAATTAAGGCTGTTCCAATTATTCCAATGTATATTTCAAAGAGATAAGTAACTAAGAAAGGTATCTGTTTCGGAAAGTAGCAGCCAAAAATTCTTTCATCCAAAACGATTGGCTTTAATGCGAGTATTATAAGGCAGGTTGAAAGATACATTATGTATCCTTTCTGCATTAACAAGTATTTGGATAATATTTTGCTGTCCTCAATGTGTATATCCCAGAACTGTTTTATGTCTTCCAAGACGTGCATGATTGCTTTCATTTTTATTAGAAGTATACTCTCTTTGAGGGTTACCTGAAATATTAGATATTGCTTGTAGAAAAGAGCTGATTAAGGGACCCTCTCTCCAGATATATACAGCATTATGAGCAGTGGTAGTACACAAAAATAAAATTAAAAGATAAATAAAGTCAATGCAGATGTAAAGAAAAATAATACGTAATAATAAAAAAGTATATAAAAGTTATACACAGAGTATAAGATGAAACAACTAATGATGACTTACGACTGTGACCTCCAAGTCTTTTATCATTATCATGCTCGTTGAATCTAAAAAGACCGTGGTATTTAAGACTCTACAGGTTATAATAAGGTTTCCTCGAGTTAATCTCTCAATGGCTGTGGGTAAAACGAATATATTAAGACTTTCTGGATAAGCTGACCTTTGGAGTCCGTAAGGTAAACGCGTGGCTCTTCGTTGAACATTTATTTTTCAATGGCATTTTTGTCACAGACTAGCCACGGTGCCCAGACAGTAGAACCAAATTCAAGAGTGGGTCTGATGTATGTTTTATACACAACGTAGGCGGTATCTGGCGAGAGACGATTAAACACCTTTTTTAAAAACGTAAACTATGTGCATTTTTACAAGAATGAAATGTATATGATCAGACCAAGTTAAATTTTCAGTTAGTAATATCTCAAGGCCACGTTGAGAGGACAGAGTGTTCTAGACTCTACTGTTTAATTTATAATTCAGTTCTAGATCTTTCTTCCTCTTGCGAAGCACAGCACATTTAGATATATTAAACGGAATGAGCCAATCATCCCACCAATAGGAAATATTGTTTAAATCTGTTTGAATAATTACGTATTCTACATTCGGTTTACAGCAAACAGTACATTTATTTTTTTGAATAATCAAAATCTTCACCAATCATAATAATGGAATACTAATACATTCAAATTGTGAGATTTTTAGATTAATAAATAAGGGGGGATATTATCGGATAGTATCGGGCCGGTGGCTCAGGACTTAGCGTCTCGATCGCTTAATCCAGAGGTCGTGGGTTCTAATTCCCACTCCACCAACAATTTTTAATTAAATTGTTTGCCCGTAGATCACGGCTTATTCGCAGGGATGGCTTGGCAACTATTTTGGCGATGGCCTAGGATGGGAAGAATGTCAACTTGGTGTTAATGTGAGAGATTAAAATCAGTTGATGTTTGACTTGTCCCCCTAACTAATGAGGTTTTTCAGGTTTCCCTCATTCCAGCACTGAATGGTGGTTAGGGCCTACCAACGTAAGTCGTTCCTGAGGCGCAGATGCTGCCCGCGAAATAATAATATGCCGCCCCCTCCCCCACACAAGTCTCAGACTTTCGGGCCAATCCTTGTGATTAGAATGAGGGGTAGAGATATTATTATTATTATTATTATTATTATTATTATTATTATTATTATTATTATTATTAAATTAGCAATATCGGGTAGTGTTAAGTACAATATTTCTAGAAATGTCTTTCAAATTCAGGAGCTTTATGGTAACAATGCAATAATGTATACTATTGAATTGTTACCATAGATTGGATACCATAAGACTACTAAGTTCGAAAGATCACCAAATTATTTGCTACAAATAATATGTCAAAAAAGTCCGCAGTTTATGAGGTTGTCTAGTTGCAATATTTGGTTACCACTATGCCAAAATATGTGACTTTGAAAATATGATTAGCCGTATGGGCTTACATCAAATATGGTTTTAAAATTGACCTTGAAATTACTCTGCTAAAGGATGATAGATATTGCAAACTGCCTTGAAATATAACTTTTTCCAAGCTCAAGGAAAAGTCTTCGATCCGGTATATGTTGCAATTATATAATGATATAAAGAAAGACCTTGAAAACTGCTACAATGATAGTGCGACCTTAAAAGCTATTATTCAGTGTTTCATAACTAATTTGATAAAAGAGTTATTTCTATCTACATAATATTTGTATTAGATACTAGTTGGGGTACAGGCTACGTGTAAAATAATAAAAAGTTTTCCCGTTATTGAGAGATAATCATGAGCAGCATTTTTAGACAGAGGTTTCCTCCTCGGGTCTTCTTCTAAACTTTGCTACTTCTAATTAGATCTAGTTTTTCTACCTTTCTCGGATAGGTTGATACCTTATTCGGGTTTGCGAATAATAAAATAATATTTCATTTTGAGAAATGTTCATTATAAGAAAACATATGCGGTAACATTTGCGGCGCACTTTAAAAATATAATACTGACCTGCATTATCATGGAGAGCGCTTCCAACTTATCTATTTGGAAATCCAAAACTATCTCAGTCACACACAGAAAAAGAGTAAGAAGTGACAATCCATAATTAAGAAAAAAAAGTGGTTTTATTTTGTTTTGAGGATTTATTCCATTAATGCCAAGTACCTTGAAGCAAAAGGTAAAATGCTCTTCCAACATTTTGTTTAATTGCCTTGCAATATTGCGCGATACATCAATATGGTATCGAGCTTTATATACCCAGAGAGGTACATACTTTCTACACTGAAAGGTCTGTATGGTGTATTAATCTCAAACAGAAATTACATAATCCTTAGGGTGTGTATATTACATAATATTATGGCATTATAACCTAAAGTACTACGATAGCAACATCACTTAACAGTATTATTAAACAAGCTGTCCCACCGGAAACTCAACCGATCGAAATATTGACAATTTAACATTTTTCTGCTGCAAAAATGCTACGGTCTTTAAGTTCAGTTGCCATGACGGCACTAGAAAGTGCAGAATAAATGGTACTGTCACCTACTCTCTAAAAATTATTAATAATCCTGCCGGGAATTATTATTAAATTTAGTATTATTAAAAATAATATATTGAATACTGCTAATTTTCGGAATAGACAAACGTATGCAAAGCTTTAGCCTAACATAGCCATATTCTAACAGCTAATTAAGTACTCAAGAATTCGTACATTCAAGAAATATTTTTACCTAAAGCATGGGGTCAAGAAGTCTAGCACCTAACCACTGACTCCAAGGGAATATCTGAGTGGGAAGTTGGCAATCCCATAAGGAAGCTTTTTTCAAGACCGTCTGTGCGTGGTGAGAGCCACATCCTGCTCGAGGTGGAAGGTCGATAAATTCCCCCGGCACCGGGGTGATAGGTCTCCCTAACAGGGCCTCTGGAATACTAGGGAACCTTCCAGAGTATGCTTGCATTGCCACAGTAATGCGGGGCTCTGCTGTGGTGAACTTGAATCCCTTGCTACTAGTGGGACTTTTATGGAAAACCAACTAGTAAAATAATCAATGTGACGAGGAGGTCAAAACCTCGATCCCAAGGCACCTGGAGAAATTAAGGAGATTGGGATCAATCCAACTCATTAGGATCTTAAAAGCCCGATCCCATCGGATCAGGAGAGAAGGCTGCTAAAGTCTTCGACACCTGAGACCGGAGGAGGGGCAATATTGGCCATAGCTCGTCACTGCCGTTTAAAATATCATCTGTACAAATTTGGCCTAGCAGAAGATGTTGAGTGCCGCTTGTGCTTAGAAGATGATGAAACGGCAGAACACATATTATGCACCTACCCCGCTGGGGAAAGGATCAGATACTCATTATTTGGCAAAGGACATATTCTGCCAGAGGATCTGAATAAGTTCTCACCCAATAAGGTGATCAGCTTCATTAAGAGGCTGGACCTGTTGGGTGAAATATAAGTAGGTGTGAGCCACAATAG
Source organism: Pogonocherus hispidulus (assembly GCA_963924545.1). Taxonomy (NCBI): domain Eukaryota; kingdom Metazoa; phylum Arthropoda; class Insecta; order Coleoptera; family Cerambycidae; genus Pogonocherus; species Pogonocherus hispidulus. Next base: position 10,827,851 of record OZ004698.1, read on the forward strand.
ACCACATGGTCGTGGTGGAGGCTTTGGTTTTTGGCCCACTCAGTTTTGAATCTAACCTAACCTATTTAGAGTATTAGAATTTTATTTAATATGGCAATTTTTTATGGGTGTAGAAGCTGTTAGTGGACTTAGTTCAGTTTATGTTACTCTTAAAAAAATGTCCATCATAGGGCAGGTCAGGTAAGAAACATAATCTACTTGGCTTACTTCTGTCAGTGTAGATGTTAATAACCTAATTGGTCACTGACGTAGCTCCATTTCATAAATAAAAAAATATACATAATTAGAGTTATTTGCAATGATGTCATTACTCATATGTTTTTTATATAATTTTGTAGACATTGCAAGTTTCTTGTAATTATTTTCTTGAATATTTTAAAACAGAGAATTTCTCATTAATTACTTATAGCTGGATCGGAAGTCTATGTAAATGAGAAGGTACTCAAATGAACCTCATTCATATCGCATTTTCCTAAAAAACTACTTAGATTTAGTCCTTTAAAAGTAATCAGATAAAACACAGTAATAAGCAGGTTCAATATTTAAAAACTATCATTAATAAGTTTCACATTAAGGTGGCCGTTGCCGGTGGCTAAAAGTTCCCATTTCAGACTGTCGGTACACAGATATCGTAAGCCTTTGATTTAACGAAAAAGTAATACTCATAATTAGGGTTGGCAGAAATGCGCCGCGGGACATAGGCGTACGCGTCATAATATTCGTAATAAAATGAACATTAAGCAATAACGAAAACAATAAACTGTAAGAATCGGCTGTGATGGTTTGGGAATATATGGACCCTTGCTGTAAATACTGGAAGACGTTTAGGAGATTTAAGAAACACTTTTTTATACTTGCTATTGACGCCTCTACCTCTGAAAAACCTTCTCGAATAGTTCTTGCCACAAGATGGAAAGTGTGCACTTTACACGTAACATGTACCAACCTACAACGGTGTTTATCGGTTACAACACTTGTTGACATATCACATTTTTCTAACGTTACAGTACACTGAGTTAGTCTTTTGCTAGCTAGTAACAGTGGAAATAGATTTTTTTACAATCTGTCGTCTCTTCGACACATAACCACAGCCATGCATATTTTAATACACATTTGATCTTATTTACAATGTCTTCGCCTACAGTTGGTACATAATTACGTAACGTTGCGCAACTTGGTAACGTCACCTGGGGATTGTATTTATTCCAGAACTCCTGAAATGGTTGTTTATTCAGTATGTGCAAGGGAACATCATATGCAATCAGCATCAACAGTAAATCAAACATAAACATGGCGTTGAGGGCACGCCACTTTTTTATATATATGTTGGACACAACTTACGTGTGACGTCTATCACGTTTGTCTCAACGCATTAGGTCTCTCTTGCATACTTTGCAAATTATTGTAACACCATTATAGAATAAATCCGGGAATTTGCCGATAATTTTTTTCACTTTATCACCGTATGACCGTTTTCTACCTTTGCACATGTCTGACATACTTATATTAATAAGTATAAAATTAATATTAGCAATAAAATACAATAAATACAATTAACAAGAATACAACAATACACACTACAACGGAGAGGAATAGTTAATTAATGTTAGCACGACACTACAGCATACCAACCACCAACCGCCTACCAGAAACCAACCAATATTGACCAAGCAGGAACAATAGATATCCTCGGTGATATCTAGTATTACGAGTATATGCACTCACACATATACTATCCCTTTATATAAGGTTACCAGTTATAACTGAACATGGACTATATAGAATAAGGATTTAAAAGATAGAGTCACGCTCCGAGTTAGAATTGAAAAGTAAATAGAACGATAACCATCCTTGAAGTGAACCTCACTAATTAATATGCTAAGAAAACTATCAGCCAAATTTATAAAACTAGTAATTACACAAGTAGGAGGTATGCCTAAACCCACGAATATAAAAGAAGCCGACTACTACTAATCTAGTGGTCAACAATGGACTAACATGAAAAGCAGACTAGCGGTCACGGATCGCATATTTCCGTCGTTGGCCCTTCCCGAAACACCTGCACGCCTGCACTGAACTGCGGCGCAACTTGCCAAGCCTACTCATTCAATTCTAAAAGTACAAAGTTGGAGAAGATGTGCTTAATACTTAAATTCCGTAGAAATTTTATTTTAATATAAATGAGGGTGAGAAATTGTCAGATTTTCGACGATAAAACATGAACTTAATTAACAGAGATATAACAGATCTGTAATTAATTTTATGTTTATCCACTAGTATGACATTTTTAATGGCCAGTTTGAAACAAATAAATCTTTCGAGAGGACGAAATAGAAAATTAGGTATGAAATATTCTTCTGATTTAAATAATTGTGTACCAAAAGTGGTAGGGATTTCTTAAAAGCAGCAAGTTATTTTCTCGACTTTTTTTAGAGAGGTTTTTTTTGTAGAAAGTATGTTCACCACGTGTATTAACTTTTTATTCACAATATAATAGTTAATATTTCAATTACTTTTCGTGAGAAGGCCGTGGTAGCGACTTGGGGTTCAATCGATATGAACGCCAAGCAACGTTGGCCGCGGTTAGTGTTTGGATGGGCGACCATACAGGGAAGACCCGCGGTGACTCCCCGGATCTTCTCGTGGCCGGTACGCCGGTGAATTCATAGAAGCTATGCAAATTTAGGCAAGGTTTGCGTAAAAAGAGGTACAATCCCTTGGATAGGATGTAAAGCCGGAGATTCTTTGCCTGTGAAATGATAGGCAAGTAGAAGATCCCTACCCTGCTACAAAAGTGGGTGGGTGTTCGGCAAAATTTACAGGCTGGGAGTTGCTCGTCTCCTGGTGTAGAATAAGAAAAAGAAATTTGGCTTTATTTTGGAACGGATCTCTGAGGTATTATCTCAATTTTCAATTATTAAAATTTCACAACAAAAACAACATAGCTTATCTAATTTATCATTTTCAGTACATGACAGAAATATATTATAAAAAACACTGGTACATTTTCTGAAGACAACTGACAAAATAAAAACAAATCAAATGCTTTCAAGTGAGGGAAAATTTATCCTGATTATATGAAATTCATTGTACCTACCTAATTATAACTTTTCTTAAACATGTCATTGATTTCCAGCCCAATCATTGGGATTAAAATACCCCGGTAGAGATATGATTATAGACGACAATTCCTTGTAACTTGAATTCTATATTACAGAATTTTATATTAAATTGAAAAAGCAATCATGAAATTTAGTTAATTTATCAAATATTTATATTATTGCAAATTATACAGTGTTTTTTGGGGCAAACTTTAGAAGTTTGCTCTGATATTACACCTTCAATGTTTATTTTGAATACTCCCCCTTCCATTTCTCGGTTTTTTATTATATTACATGTGGTGTAATCCCAAAAGAACTTACAAAGAATCATACAGCTGTACCTCAAATAAGTAAAGATATAAGCTACATCGTTATATTTCATAAAATTGGAATAATTTATCGATGCTACACCCTGTACCCTCCCACAGGATTTACGAAAATAGAGAAATGTGAACAGCTAGCCGCTAAATTGCAATTAATCTTCCTTGCTTCTGTATTAATTACTGCAGTATCTTGCAAACTGCAATAAAGGGTATTTAGTACAACGGCAAAACTAACCTCTAATGGTGTACATTTATATCCTCTTACAACTGTTTGATCCACATTGTAAAATCGCCGCCGGTGCAGTTACAACTTGCATTCCAGGTATTAAACTATTACCGTGTCACAGATGTAGACTTGTGGATATTTAGATAATTTGACAGTTTAGTGTAAATACTCGTAATGTGCTTAAAAGGCCGAAAACGTACAAACGGGCATGTCAGCAATGTTAGTTGAATTCGCATAAAAACAATTGAATGAAACTGCCAAACTATATACGCCATCTTTGATACGAACAATGTAAGTGCATTGGAAACTTTAAACGCAAGTTAAACGAAGTTCCTTTTTTACGTAAAAAGTCGTAATTTTTGACATCTCATATTAAAATTACTTTATTCACTTAGATAAAAAAGTTTCGTGAAAAACAGTTCTTAAAGGGTAGTTTTCAACAAGGTAGAGGGTACCTTGTTGAAAACTACCCTTTAAGAACTGTTATGACTTTTTTTATTATCACCATTCGCTTTGGCATAAAAATTTATGCCAGAACATCAAGAGAATCTACTCTGCGCATGATTTTTCTATCCAAAATCTTCACCAGGAACGACGACGACGACGGCGTCACTTTTCTATAAACTAGTTATGCTATTCTTGATACATATTGTATATTTTCAGTTTTGATACACTCTGTATACTACATATTTGAATTTTTGTTTTTTTGTGAGGTTATGTTTACTGTGGTAGTGGTGATGGCCCCCTTCTGTAGTTCTATGGTTCCCATTTTACTTTTGACAGCTGGTGCCCCCTATTTTCAGTAGACAACTCATACAGGCGAGCCCCAATTGAAATTAAGCTCGTCATTACCTAAATTAGATCCTTTAAAAGGAAAGGGATCTATTTCGCATGATTTTTTCTATCAGAAACCATCCTCAGTTACATCACTGTTTTTTTTCTAGAAACTAGTTCTATTTTTGCTGTACACTCTGTATAACACATTTTTATTTTGCAGCTCCGGTTCTTAATACACCCTGTATACTATATATTTGAATTCCCGCAATTTTTAAATTTTGTGAGGTTATGTTGGCTGCAGTGACGGTCAATGGTCCCATTCTGTTCTGTAGTTCAATGGTCCCATTGTGTTCTGCAGTTCAATGCCCCCCCCCCATTTTACTTTTTGGCAGCTGGGGCCCCATTGACTAGACTCCTATGGGGGCCATGTTTTTGACAGCTTGGGGGCTTATAATAAATAAAAAACCATTATTTTTATCGACCGTTTAAAAGGCTGCAACTCCCTTAGGAACCAATTTAAGGCATATGTTTATAGGATCTTTATTTTTTATTCTTAGATGTAGTATCACCCCTCGAATTTAGTTAGATACACTGGTTTTTACACCCTGTATTTTATGACTTAAATTAAACTGTATGCTGCAAAATTTTAAACAATTAAATGTATCATTTCCTACCATTAATTCGTTACCAAAATATTTAGCATAATTAAAGAACAGTTGCTTCGAATATTTAACACATTATTATTTATAAGAAAACAGAATATTAGGCCAGGCGCGCATGGACGATTTTACGATCGATCGATTAATCAATCGGGTAGTTAGACCTGTACTTTATATATGGAGAGCGCACATGAACGATCGCAAAATCGCCCGATTTGAAAATCTGTGTCTGGACACAGATTTCTGACCCGATCGCGATCGTCGGATTGCATTAGCCCAATGTATTTCAATCTGCGCGCGCGAACGCATATGTTTTCAGTCGACCGATTCACGATATACTAGGTGCATGTCTGTTGTTTCTCTAGAATATGGAAATTGACACAGAAACATTAATAAGCTTGGTAGAAGTGCGACCTGAGCTGTATAATAAACAATTAAAAGGCTATAGTGACCGCAATAAAAAACTCAAATCTTCATATATTTTATAAAACTGTCCTTTCACTAGACGAGCACTTATGAAAGGATGTACCCAATATCGCCTTTTTTAGATTCTTTTCGCGAAATCTAATAATAAGAAGGGCTGAAATACAGGCAGCCTTTATCAAACCCATTTTACAACTGAGCAGAAAATACGAAATCCATTTTGATCGGCCGACTGCCAATCATTTGTCCGCGCTGGGACTAATCGGCCGACTGCAAAATCGTCTCTTGCGCGCGTAAACCTGTGATCTGGCGATTGTGATCGGTCGGTTCCACAATCGTCCATGCGCGCCTGGCCTTAGGAGACACTCAGAGAAAAGTTTTTACCAAAATAGGAACCAAATATTTGGTAATTATACCAAATATTTGGTTCATTTTACCAAACAGTAAATTGAATACAGGGAAATTAATATCTAGCTGAATCAGCTGCTTGTTTTACTTACTCGCTTTGACTGTAATTATTTTCTTATTGCTCTACTACAACAATAGTCCAACAATTTTCCAATTTTTTTCATTTTGTAATGATCAAGTAGTAGTCAAATCACTACTGGCCTTAATATTTTATTTTGTAATAATAACCAAACTTTTATTAAGAGTGGAATTTAAATTAGTTAATCAAATGGCAATCACTGATGGCACTTACCAAATCTGCTGTTTTTATAAACTAATCATAATTTTAGACTAAAATTAAAGGAAATAAACTGAAAAACATTGATACGCTAATATTATACCATATTTTAATGTCTCTTCTTATTTACTTACCTGAAAACTCATACATTAGTAACATGTTATGAAGCATATAGCGAATATGGGCGACCAACTTTTATATTTACAGTCTATATAAACAATCGTACCTATTCAAGAGTCCAAATTTTTAACATCGAATAATAGTTGACATCAATAATAGTTGGGATCAAGTGAAACGAAAAAGTTGTAAAAGCCATGGATGGCTCCATGATAAAATATAAATCATAATGTATGTTCTCATCAATTCACTAATGATACACAGTCCCTATCTTCAGTTCAGCTAAATAGTCAGGTGGTCAAATATTCCATTTTTTGGTAAAAATGAGCGAAATACTAGGTACAATTACCAAACCTTTCCTCGAGTTTAAATAACGTTGTGTACGTTTTATTAGAGCAACTTCTATAGCAAGTAAAAGGAACTCGTGGGAATTCCAACCAGCTTTGTTTGCACTCTACTAACTGTGCAAACCATTACCCCTGTATTGATACTTGTAACAACTCTTGCCCTGCCCTTTGACCACTGCGACGTAAACTATAGCCAGGGCACAAAGCTTTTGTAATCGAATTACAATGCCGGCCAGACTAATTGTTTGTCACTAACTTGATTAGAAGACGTAGTACAAAGACTGCCGCGGCCTCTTTGTAGCAGGACAAAAACTAATTAGCACGGGTAATTAGGGGTTCGGGCAAAGTGCACTGAAACATTTAAAGTGATTGCTGTTGGAAAATATTCATCGGTTTCAATTCAGTTACTTTGTATAATAAAGCCAGAGGTACCCACAAGTAGGTGATTCTCTTGAAATGTCTTCCATATTTAATCACTGGTATTTGCGTCGATATAGTTGATAACTTGCTTTATGTATAACACAAATACATAACCAAACTTTTAAAACGTTTCCTGCGTATATGTATAAAACCTATATTGAGCCTTGGCATAAGGAGCAATGAATGGACTCCAGGATACATATTGTTATATAAATAATTTCTTACAGCTTTCCAGCAAAGATATTATTGTTTATTTATTTTGAAGTATCTGGCACTAGTATTAAAATATTTAGTTAAAACTGAAAATAACAGTTCATTTGAAATAATATATAAAAATCTACAAATAACTTTTCTATGTTGTTTTCTTATTTGTTATCAAAACAGAACTCTTCCTACAAAAAATGTACTTATTTTTGTAACAAAATTTTAATCATTTCCCTTTTGATAATATCAAAAATCCGGAGATTTTATCCCTGATTACCAGCAACCCATAATGCTCCACCTTGTAGTGTGTTGTCTACCTCTAAAGTGTTTCTGATTGGTCACTTTATGAAAAGGTAGGGACGCAAAACAGACAGGAAATTAAGACATTTTTAAAAATCAAAAGTCTGGTTTCAAATAGAATGCGAGCAAGTTGACAATTTTTACGCTTATTGAAAGCACATGTTCTAAATTTTAATTTAATTAGAATCTTGAATTATCATCCGAATTGTTAGTGATCGGGGTTTTATATAATAGATTATTATCTGTGATCATCGTATCAGTCGATATTTAAGTATATTTTTGTTGTTGTCACAAGATACGTGATTATAAATTTATTTTACACGTGGTGTAGACTTCTGCCGAAATTTTATTTTTGCAGAGTTGCTGAGACGCTGGCCTAATCTTCCTCAGGTTTCTACTATCTTTGTGAACCCTCGGATTCTGCGGAACGTCTTAGGACGCCTTTGGGGTGGATTCGCGAGGTTGAAACTGAAGTTTGTATACAGGTGAGTAATTTGTGAAATATTTCTTCATAAATTGAATCTGTTTAAAGAAAATTGTACCCTGTATGCAAAATTCGGTTCTCTCTGAGGAGCCTGGGTTGATTTGAGCTGGTGTATATATAACCATGAGGTTATTTTTTTGATATACTATAGCGTTGGCTGATGATTACGGAACCTATTATATCTAGAAATTTTATTTTTGATTACTTGCTGGTATTCTAGACCGACTCACCTTCATTTTTTTTTCATTATTTCATTACACTTAATATTGTTATTATTGCAATTAAATGATCTCATGTATTAATTCAAAATTTTCACATTTTATGTTCACTAGTTTTTGTATAGCACAGTTACAAACTTTGTTACTGCAATTTTGGTAATTTTTATTGTGGTAGATAGTGACGTTAGTAAGTTACTGTTTTATATTAAGATTTTTATATACCGTCCTTCAGACATAGTTAATCTCTACCGTCTGATCGTTGACAAAATTAGAATTCCTGGATCATTTTTGTACACCTCTGGGACTGGGCTAATCCTACCATATTTTTTCATGTACCTACTTTCACTTTGGAGCCACTACCTGCACTATAGCTACATTAGATCATTGTAGTCCTCCAATTCAGGAGCACCGTGGGATAATTACGTCGATCCATTCATCAACAGCAAGTCTAGCTATACGTAGATTTGAACAGGAGTTCCTGCTTAACCTAGGAGAGGCTAGTGGTGAGATAACTCCATAAGTAGGCCCGAAGACTGGTGAACCCAGCCCAGTAAATTTATTATTTTGTAAAATTTTGTTAAACGCCCATCAGGCTGTAGAGTCATCTAATTGAATTTTAATTTGCTAACGTTGTAAATAAATTTTATTTAATATACAATTTTATTTTAAATTAATTTGTTTGTTCTGACATTTACGCATTCACAACTTTCATATAATTTTTGTCTAAATTACCTGATGCCCAATTTTTTATAAATTCAGCTTAACAGTAAAATCCATTCCACTACTTGAGCCCAGAGCTAACCGGAGCTATGTCCCTGAACCTTTAGGGAAGAAGCTAATAATTCCCGAGATTCAGTGCATTTTTTAAAAGGAATAAAGATTATTATTATTATTATTAATATATAAAAATCTGGTGTAGAAAGGAAACTAATTCAAATATTCTGTCAAAGAAATGTACTTTAATTAGTTCCTTATGTTCTCTCAGGTTACAAATTATAATATCTGTCCTGTCTGAATATAGTCCTTTTCAAGTTGTATCGTGATGAACCAAATACCATTTAAGCCTCGAAGAGCAGAACGGTTGTAGGTATTTAGTAGAAAGAATTAACAAAGTTACACTAAGTAGCGATTTACAGGAGAAGTTTTACGATGGAATATTCCCCCAGAATAACAAACAGTTGAAGTGCGTATAAGGAAGTCACTTGTAGCATTTTAATTGGCTGATTCTATTTAAATAACTTGTTGGGTTTGGAGAGAATTTTATAGAGAATATTATAACGGAGCCAGTAGTAATGTGATCTGATAACTTTTCTATATCAAGACATAGACCATAAATATAGCATTCTATGTGGAAACTGGAAAGTATTGTTACTATTTACAACGTACATAAATCTATCGATTCAAGAAATAGCTTCATGTTAGATGAAAATCCGAAAAATAGAAACCACAAGTATTGGATATTAATACCAAATCTAACGTTTACACAAATAATAACTAAGTTACGTCAGTTTTCTTAATTCAATGATATTATTTGCTTCTGTAATCAAGGTTTAGTAAACTTACAAATAATGTTATGCTTTATCTCCTTACATGGCTATCTTTGCTAATAGTGGAAATAGATGATTGGTTAAATTAGCAAAATTGGGAAAAATTACAAGAGGAATTCAGTAACTTCTTCAGATTTAATTTTTTTGAAAAAACTGAAAATCGTCAAAACTTTTAAGCTCGGTTATGTTGAAAACTATAAAAGATACAAATAATATAAAAATACTGTGTGATAGTGTTTTTTACGTGAAATTCAGCGGTGATATTGAAAATTTCGCAGCCATCTTAAATTTTGAAAAAAATAATGTTATGTTTTTTTTTAAATGGCAACCATAGTTGGCTATTATATCAATAAAAGGCTAATTTTCTTCCGATTTAAAAAATATAATATTTAATATACCTTTCTCTTTAATTTTTTATATTTTGAACAAATAATTTATTAACATAATAAGCTATGAAATACAAACGTAGATCAGTAAACAACAATAAAATACAAATGTCAGATCACACTAAAGTCACATTATACACGTTAAAATTAAACGCTCATGTTGAAATCGTTGTGAAAAGTACAGGGTGATTCACTTTCGAGCGTGTAACATGGGTATCTCGCTTATTATGAAAGATAGACTGTAGGTTTAAATTCGGCAGTTACGGAATTTTGTGCTCAATAAGTTGGCGCAAAGAAAACCCCCAGATCTGCTTTTGTTTTTGAGTTAGAAGCAAGAAAATGTTTTTTCCGGTTTTCGTTTTCTGGCCGTAACTTCTATATTTTTGAAAATATTAGCTTATCTTTTTCACATTACTAGGAGACTTTATTGAGACAAATACGTTGCCGTAAACTGTTTATTAAAAAATGTCACTTCTATTGTAAATCATCGTCAACTTTATTTTTTATTATGGATTAATTTTTCTCGTATTTGAATAAATCGATTTTTCTGAATACAACAATATATAATATATGTTAATATTAAGGGCATTATGAAGGAAAATAGGTATTTTTTTTTAAATGTCTAGTTAGCCATTAGTTATTCAAATATGAGAAAAATTAATATGGCGCCATAAGGAAAAATAAAGTTGACGATGATTTACAACAAAAGTGACATTTTTTAAAAAACGGTTTACGGCATCGTATTAGTCCCAAAAAAGTGTCCTAATAATGTGAAAACGATAAGCCAATATTTTCAAAAATATAGAAGTTATGGTCAGAAAACGAAAACGGGAAAAAACATTTTTTTTGCCTCTAACTCAAAAACAAAAGCAGATATGGGGATACAACTTTTTTGCCGAATTTAAACCTACAATCTATTTTTTATAATAAGTGAGATACCCATGTTACACACTCGAAACTGAATCACTCTGTACACAAACGAAGAAAAAAACGATTTATTAAATATTATATTTTTGAAATGAGAAAAAAATAAGCTTTCTTTTGATACCATAGCTATGGTTACCGTTTGAAAAAACATAACTTTATTTTTTCTCAAAAAGTAAGATGCCCGTGAAATTTTCAATATTAGCGCTTAATTCCACGTAAAAAACACTATTACAAAGTATTTTATTTATTATTTGTATCTTTTATAGTTTTTCGAGGTATTCAAGTTTATAAATTTTGAAAATTAAAATTAAATCTGAAGGAGGCACTGAATTCCTCTTGTAATTTTTGCTCAATTTTGCTAATTTAACCAATTCTCTATCTTCACTATTAACAAAGTTCGCCATGCCAGGAGATGGATAATGATGGGCACCCTGTATATATAGTGATTTATAATCACTAAATTAAAATTCAAATAAAGGTTTATTACATACAAAAGGAAGTAAAGTCGTTCAAATAATTTATTTAGGTATAAGTAAAATGAGCGATTAGTTACTGTTTGGCTAAAAATGTTAGGTTTGTTTTATATTGATCACATTGTGCACAACCAAATCGGTACGTACACATAGATGTGTAGCTAAATAAAAATTGTAAATTGTAAAATGTAAATTAAAAGTCAAACAAACAAAGAGTTAGTTAGTTAGAAGGCTCAATTCGTCACTTAATAGAACCCATTAGTACTTCACCTCACGTTTGAAAGCTTTCTAATAGAAGGCGTAAACAAGTGAAATTGCCCAATTTGATTTACTAGCGTTTTGCACCGAGACTCCTTGGTTTGAGTGAATTTAATTTATATGGGACTATATTTTACGTAAATTAACTCTTCAAATAGCTCCATACAATAAATTGAATGTGAAATACTTCAGCGTTTTCAGCACACCGAAGCTGATTAACTTGAGTGGAGGTTCTTAATTGGATTTGTTGAGTGAAATGGCTTTTGAGTAGGCCATGAGATCATAACGGAGGTGTACGGGTGCTTCAAGTTTAATAAAGAGGCCTACAATATTACCTGCTTTAATTAAATCAGCGTAAATTTTGAAAGTGATGATTGAGCTCGGTACTTCCCCGAAAAGAATTTAAACCTGGAAGATATTGGGTAACTAAACTGATAGACATATAAAGTGGTCCAGAAACATGATTCTCTTCCTCTCTTATTTAAGTACATGCTTAAACAATTCGAGACTAATGTCTGAATTTTTGTAGCTTAGTTATTTTTAGATATACAAACTAAAACACCTTGTTATGTTCATTGTAGTCTATTTTTGCAATAAAAAGCAATAGAGCAATAGCAATAAAAAAAACTTTTTATATTGAATATTTAATTTGAATATGTCTGGTTTCCTGTTTGTTATTATTTTAGAGGTGGTGTAATCCCAAAAAAAGACTACAATGAATACAATGTTATAAACTATAAACGGCCGCAACGGATCAGTTATATGGAACTGGATTTATTGGTAAGTAAGTCTCGGTTCACTGATCAGTCGCGATGGTACACTGAACCGTAGAAAGAGTTTAGATATATAGGACACATGGTTTAGTTTTAATCATCTTCAGATGATACCAACTTGGTTAGCGAAATGCGCGTCGAGTGCAGTATAGTGTTTTGGTGTTATGTGGAACATTACGTCAGTGATATTTTCACAGCAAAGGTTACAACCCCCTTCAAGATTTAATATACCGGGTTATCAAAAATTATCTTGGTCAAGGGTGGTTGTGGAATGTAAAACGTGTGTCTTACTTTAAATTTGAAATAATTATGTCACTGTCACACTGACATCATCAATAACCTACAAATTTCATACCTATTTATTTCAGTTGTAAAACAATAATGAACTACAAATTATCAAATAACGGTTTTAGTAAAAAGAAAAACTAAATTACAGTAATTGTTCGATGCACAAGTTGACGCGCCTCCTCATGCTGTGAAAAGGGTTCAGCAGCATTTCTGGCGTTATGGTTGCACATTGCTGAACAATTTCTTTGTTGCAGTTCTTGCAAATTATTTACCGGAGTTGCGAAAATCTTGTTTTTTAAGTAAGGAAATATAAAATAGTCCATAATTGTCAAACAAGGTGATCTCGGAGGAAACTTAACTTCTGTATGCAAACTTATCAGGCGGTCATCAAAAAACTCGCGGAGAAAAGCAATATTTTCTCGTATAGTTGCTGTTGCACCGTCATGCTGGAAATAACCGTACCGAAGTTCATCATCGTTTAACTGTTGCACAAATTCAGCCAAAAAGTTGTGTCTGTACCTTTCTGCGTTGACTGTGAAATCGAAAAAAATTGGCCCAATTATTCTTCTGCGAGAAACTGCCATCCAAACACCAATTTTTTAAGCATGTAGTGGCGATTCAGTAAAAACATGAGGGTTATCATAACTCCACATTCGCATATTTTGAGAATTGATGTATCCCGAAAGGTGGAACCACGCTTCGTCAGAAAAAAAGTTAAGTCCAGAAGATCGTCATTCATTAAATTATTGACAAACCAATGGCAGTAAGCAAGGCGTCTGGGGTGGTCTGCGGGCAGAAGAGCTTGATGTGCTTGCATCTTATATGGATGCATGTTCAAGTCTTTCTTTAAAATCTTATCACATGTTCCATTAAAGATCAATTTCCTGAGAAAGACGTTTCAAAGGTTTTGCAGGCTCCTCTTCCATACGTTGACGAACGTCATTGACAACTTCTTCTGTACGAACTCTTGGTCTACCAGCACCTTTTTTATGAGTTTCGCGAAACACTTCAACACAATTTGTAAGGCACGCATAAAAATTGTCCGGTAATATTGCCACGTTTGGGAAGTGCTCTCGAAAATTGTCCAAACACAAACGTTGACTGTATTGCCAATTTCCATTAACTAGCGCACCCGTTCGAAAATAGGCTTCAATCATGAAAATTTTGTGCTGTGTGGTAAGAGGCATGATTCAAAAACTGGATTAGAAAATTTCAGCACAATGACTTGACAGATTCTGACACAACAAAACATATTCAAAAATTTAAAGTAAGACACACGTTTTACATTCCACAACCACCCTTGACCAAGATAATTTTTGATATCCCGGTATTACCTACTATATAATATTTTAGCCATTTGTGCCTTACTATAAAAATATACCTACCTATTAAACCCTACCCGTACATCAATGCATTTGTGTAGAAACCATCTTAATCAAGCATAATTTATAATAATACTCTTAATTTAATTTATTTTTAAATGTAGTAATATTTGACGGCTAGACCATAATACTGGCGCATTCGCCAAATATTTAAAAAATAATTAAGTTTTGTTGCACCCTATATTTACACGCTATTTCTTTAATTTTAATCTCGTGAATATTAAGCAGTAATTTAAATAAACAGGACTAAAAAGCGTTTAATATAAACTAGTAGATGAGGAAACATGCGAGAATAATTTAACTAATTTAGTTTGAAATCAGAATATGCAAATTTTGTTACTACAAACTAAACTTATGCAGGCATAGAAAGTTACCTGACTGGGAACTAACTGGCAGTTAAATTTACAGGGAAACCTTCAAATACATCCATACCTATATCTACGACGAGGTGACAGCAGATGAAACTTTGAAACTAATTTAGATATACATAAACATACACATTGAAGTCATTTTAATTTTAAAATCAGTTTAATTGTGATATAGTTTTTATAATTTTTAAAAATTCTTAGATAATAAACCTCCTAATACACATGTGCCTGAAGACGCTGGAAACAGAAATGCGTATCATAGATTAGGCTAAGGAAAATTGCTACAATTTCAGCTTTTTCAGTAAAAAATATATATCTTTTTTTCATTAAAATCCAATAAAAAAAATGTGTGACCAAAAATAATTACTTTTAATGTAGAATGTAGATGCCTGTTTAATATTTCAAAATGTATTAAGGAAATAAGTAAATAATTCACTAGTAAAAAAATTTATTCACTATTTATTCAGATTTAATATACAAATTATTCATTAATCAGCATTATCGACAGATGACTGACCTGATTTTAAAAAATTTCCAGATTATGAGAAGGTGGTTAGCACAATGCCCATGATAAAAAGTGCATTGCTTAGTGTTTAGTGTAAACGCTATCGGTTTTCAGCAAATTTTAACATTTTAGGTCAAATATTCCCCACGAGGTGAATAGTGGGCAATCAGTAGGTCATGCAAAGCACGTAACACTGTTAAACAACGTGGCATGCATCTACTAACCGGGTATTATCAGTATCATCACATTGCATAAGGCGAGAACACCATTTATAAGAACCTCTGTTGCAGCTTCACATATACTGTATTATCAGAAATTTAACAATATTTATAACTTCAGCATCCTATGCATGACGAAAAAATTTGAGTAACAAAATGCTGTACAAATTTATCAGCTGTGTTGTGCAAAGATAACAATAATTTTATCTAGATAAGATAACAGATGAAACCTGAAAATAGTATCTAGATACAGATAAAATATAATTATATATTAAATTATCTAGATAAGTTCCAGATAAAAAATTAAACTAATTTGTAACTTCTCCCATAGAAAACAATATTTCGATAATTTTATGGCAACAAATGCTAGCTGACCTCTTCGGTGAAAGTTTGTTTTTTGTCAATTTCAACTTGGCATGTTGTTCTATACTACATTAAAATTATACGGCCCTAACTGTCATTAATTGGTAATTACAATACAATTAGTGTCACTAAAGTGACCTATATTTTAATTTTATTGACAAGTTTTTTTAATAAAAATTCCTTAAATTATAATACAACGTATTTTATTACACTATGGGGCTGCACAGAACAAAACATTTTATTATAAGTTAACATTTTGATGTGCCTGGCTATTAAATTTTACTTTTTCTAGATAATGCATTTTGCTATAAAACCACAGATCACATATGTATTATATAATTAACATTAATACGGGCAGCATCAATTAAATATTTAAAAAACAAAACAATATTATATATGGAAAAGTTCGTACAGGGTGATTTTGAAAATTTGTTTATTTACAAAGGTCAGTGGGGCTAACTTTTTAAAGTATTTTCACGTTTCTGGCACA
The DNA here is from genome assembly GCA_963924545.1 of Pogonocherus hispidulus. Classification (NCBI taxonomy): domain Eukaryota; kingdom Metazoa; phylum Arthropoda; class Insecta; order Coleoptera; family Cerambycidae; genus Pogonocherus; species Pogonocherus hispidulus. The sequence goes on from OZ004698.1 coordinate 10,844,113, forward strand.
TCTGGTACATCAACTTGCTTATTTTAAATAGAACACCCTATATATTATATCATTTACGGATTCTATGTAAAATTCTAAACACATTTCATGTAGGATATCCTATCTTCAACTGTTTTTGAAATATTGACAGGTGAATATTGACATTTTGCAACTTTGACACCCTGTAAAATCTAAACGGTTTGAAATCAAGCAAAACGGTTTGCACATTCCTATCTTAACTTTGCATAAGCTATTTTTTAACACTAATTTCAGATTTAGCCAGAAATTAAAAATTTTCGATTAAATTTAATCTTTTGGTTAAATCTAATTACGGATACCACTACGGATTACCACTACCACTGTTGCAAACAACGCTGACCGATCATCCGGTCGACCGATTCCAACAACCAACATAATACAACTGACTTTTGAGACATAGGTAGAGATAAAGGTAGATGAGATGGCGACTGAGGATGGTGGAAGGAGTTATCTGACCTGGTATGTTTAAAATTTAATCCTAATTTGGTAAATTATAGTATTAGTGTAAATTTTATTTAATAAATCAAAATTATGGTTTTTACTTTTTATGTTTTGGTAAATATTTATACCCTATGGAAATACCTATTTACTAACAAAACATGTAAAATTTGACATCACATTATTCAGTAAAGATAAAATAACAGTGTAAAACACATTTTTGCTGATAATTATTGGTTAATATTAGATTTTTCTACTCTAAAAACAAACACACTGTAAATATTTGCCAATAGTGTATTTTAAAAGTGAAAGTGTACATATTTTATTGTGTATAATATTACTACTTAAAATTGATATTTATTTTAATTAATCGAAATTTAATATGTTACAATGTCAGAAATGATTATGATATCATATAAGTTATGCAACATACGCGACCTGTATCATGATACACTGATTGTCTATATGAACCATGGAATTTGTCGTTTCATGTACATAAGATAATATTATTGAAGATTAATACATAGCAAAAGATTTAACTTAATTAATACCTTCCCTGGAAAGAATATTTTAGTTGCAGTTGTTATTTACCATCCAGAGTGACATTTACAATACATGCAAGTCAAATTACATTATAAAATTTTTGATATTAACAAAATTATGAAATTATATAAGTATATAATATAAAAAAACAAGTGGATATACGTATTTATATATAATATAACATATTTACATAAGTCTTTATGTAGGCAACCAGTGTATCATTAACTTAGGTAGGTGGATTCCATAATCATATGGAGTTACGGTTAATACAGTTCATGGAACTTGAAAAAATAAATTTAGATGTAAAATTGTTTGTCTTAATACCTAATTTTATAGGAAACGGTCAAAGACGTTTCATCATCTTATTTGAAAACCCCAGTATATGTTCTACATAATAGTGTTGCTTTTACAAGTGCCAAAAACAGAAATACTTTCAAATATTCTTGTTTAGGCAAAGCTACAAAGGATGGTGATATTCGAATACTACTACTTTCTTAAGCAGAAATATGAATCAGATTATTTCAGAATCTTGGGCTCAAATTCTAGGGATTGCACGAACAGTAGTGGTTACTTAATTCCTTTAAGTCGTGATGGTGTATGGGTGCAGATAAGGGTACGGGTGTAAATAGTGCCGTTGCCTGTGGGACGTTACTTATAATTTCTGTTTTACTTCTCTGGGAGTGACTGAAGAAACGTAAAAAATGAATACGCTGTTTTCATCATCTGAAAATGGAAGAAAATTAAATTTTCTCATAATGTTAATAAACAACTAGGATAATATTTTAGTGGGTTTGATCTCAAGCAGACGATCAAGGTTAGGTTTTCTTTTGCAATTTCAAACTGTTCTCTAAAGGTCAAATTTACAACTTACAAAGACAGAAGTCGTCTTGTTAATTTCGAAGAAACCTTCAGCAGAAATAATAGTACGCCTCTGGCTCTTTAGTAGTATCATCAGGATATATTTTCTCAAAGGCAGAATATTAGGCAGATACCACTCGCAGTCGCAATACAAGGTGTTACTAATTTCTGCATCCTGAAACGTATAAAAAAAGTTATTAAATTTATCTAATATAATATTAACTAATACTAATTACTACTAGTTTAAATATTTCACATCTGTTAAACTAAATAACTGATAAGATTTTATAAGATCCTTTTAAGATGATAAGAACGTTAAACGATAGAATAATTACTTGATGCTGCATTTGTTGCCTTTAAAATAACCTATACAGGGTGGTGACATTCAAGGAATACATCATTGGGATATCGTGAGCTAGAAGAGATACAGGGTTATTTAAATTATAAAAAAAGTTGGGCATTTTCATGTTACTTAAAAATATGAAAGCTAATTGGCGATACAGCGCATCGTTCCACAAATACCCTGAAAAAAACTGAAAACTTGGGAATTCTTATTTTTTCAATATCTTTTTTACTAGTGAAATAAATGCCGTGAATTTGGAATGTTTACATAAATTGATACGCTGAATCTATATATTGGAAGTTACAAAAAATTTCCAATCCTATGAGATCTCCATATTTTCGTAGACAAATTTCGATTTTCTTATGGGCACCACACTGGATTCTTATTCCATTGCATAGAGACTACAATTACATTTTCAAGGATGTATCACACTTGGGTCATCTGACTTGATGAAAATGAAATGACATGAAAATTCTTTGCAACTTTTTTGTTATTCAAACACCCATGTATCTCTTCTGATACACGATATCCCAATGTTGTACACCTTGAGAATGACCACACTGTATGTGTTTATTTATTTCTATTTTATGAGTAGCTAGCATTTTCCTAGAAATATATTTGGTGGATAATATAATACATTATTATTAGCGCATTTATTTGAGCAAGCAAGTACAAGAAACTTTCGAGACTTTATTATTTATTGGTTAAATAATATTGAAAAATAAGTAAATTAAAAAATAATAGCTTTTCATACTCACCTCATCCATCATAATTTGCGCGGGATATCCATAGAAGACGAAAAATTCTGACATAACTACCGAAGATATAATCAAAACTCTATATTTCAGAAGTGGGGAATCACTTGAATAATTATAGTTATAGTTAGTATAAAAACATACATACAGGGTGTCCCAAACATACCGACAAACTTTAAGAGGTAGTAGGGGACATGAAAACAAACCTTTTTTGTTTAATACACATATGTCCGCAAATGAGCCGTTTGGGCTCATTTAGTTTTTATACACAAAAAAATTCTTTCAAATTATTTCCGAAACTAAAAATGTTTTACTACATTTTTTAATTTTTTTATTATAGGTCATTATTTGTCCTCAGCTATAATTTCCCAAGTTTATGCCTATAGGTTAAGAATCACCCTGTATTTATATATTTCGTTCGATTTACGTGAACCTCTGAACACGTGGATAAAATACAGCAAATGCTAATTAAAAATTAACTTATTATAGGTTTGATACAGTTTGATATAAACCGAAAGACACAGGTAGGTACCTCTGTGAGAATAGCTCAGTGTACTTGTGTACTATGGAAGTGTGATATTAGATGGTAGCTGAGAAATTATAGATTTAAAACATTTTTGAAATAAGTGCGAAGGTTGACTTGCTTTGACTTTTTTTTACTTATGGGATGTACATTATATTTTATAGCGGAAAACATACGTTTTATGTTATCACAAACCATTTTACGGTAGAACAGAATAATCATCCTCTTCAGTAACCGATATTTTAGAAATGGCATTCTTTAGGGTGCGTTTGCACTAACTTGTGATGAAGCAGTCAAAAGATGAATTAAACGTATTCAGTGTGAACTTAGGCGACCGAAACATAGATGTCGCCCTGAAAATACAATCGGCCAAACAAATTGTAACATTTTATTCAAACAACAATTTAGGAATTTTTATGTTTCATGTCACAAATTTAGTAGCCTTATATGAAACAGTCAGTGTATCCCATTATTACATTTATAGATGCCAAGGAATATTCGTCCCGTTCCCAATACGTTTTTACTGTCCATAAAATAGTTAAGCCCTATATCCTTAATAGTAACTGTCTCAAATGTTTACTGCCCTAAACAATTTAGTTACCTACTTTTTGACAGCAGTGTAATCTAGTAGTAACTTACTGAAACTATTATGCAATTATATACAAAGCAAGAAGTCTTCTTTGTTGTTAATTTACTTTGTCGCATTGCTTAGGAGAAATTCACATGAAACTCAATTTTTTTTCTTAGTTTACTTAATTTGAACAATTTGCTTTGAAGGGACATAGTTTTTATGTAAAATTTTAATTTAATTTCATAAAATTGTTAAAATGTAGTGCGTGTTGAATGAACCGGACATAACATATTATTTTTGTAAAACATATAATATGGCAACTTACAACAAAGAAAAATTATCAGCATATTCAGGTATATGTTCCATTAAAAACCCCCAGACTAATAACAATTTCTTCATTTTGTTTTTAAGAACAACACTTTTTTGTAAACGTCAAAATGGAACGCGGTGTTGGCGGTGATGACGTAACCTTGAAGGGTCCATTCACTGTAGACTTGACAGACATGAATTCGGAGTCGGGTTGAGAGGTTGGGTAGCCGATGGGTGAAGACTTACATATTCCCACTACCGAATTATTTAGATTTCGGAGGTGCACGTAAAGCCGAAGTAAAAAGGCACATGGAAATGAAGTTAGCTCTCATTGCAAGGGTACCGGATTTGTCTTATAATTGTAATAAAATTTCCTTTTAATGTTATAAATTATATATCACCGGAAAGATCAAAAGATAAACTAGATCCCTATAGTAGCAAATTTTTGTATAATACATGTATTTTAGAGAAAATAATTTTTGAAAATACGCTATTTTAGTACAAGATTGTTTGCCTGGAATTTTAAAAATAAAAAGAATTACAAAAAATTGTTACTATAGGGATTTAGATTAAAGTCTTATCTTTCAATACTTTTTTACTAAAAGTCGCTATCTTTTATAGTTTTTTTTTTATAATTAGACACGAGACGAACGCCGATTTTGGGCTTATTTCGGACTATTGAGTGGACTATTAAAGAGACAAAGCAACTATTTAATGCTGTATGTAAAAAAATTTTTATGTGCACACGCATCAGCCATTCTTTCATCTATCATCTAGTGACACAATTCGGTAGTACATCAGCAGTGGGATCACAACACTCGATTCTCGATCAAAAGCTGCCATATTTATTCGAAAATCGAGAAAATACGTTCATGAGCCTCGATGAATCGCCTCGATTCGATTAAAATTTGTCGACAACGACCTAGTTATCGTAATAGGTTATGTTCATTGTTTTGACAAGTTATGACGAATATTCTGTGATTAAAATAAAAGATAACAACAGTACTGTAACAAAATCAGTGTGCAAGTAATTATTATTAATAAGAGAATTCAAGATGTTACCAATGCTGCGCGCTGAAATTTTACGAAGTAATAGACATCAGGAGAATGTAAGGCTTCGCACTAGGCCTCAATGACATGTTGCTGTGACAAAAAAAACATCCTTACATATTTCGATGACTTTCTTTCTGTTTAAAGTTACAAAATTATAAAATTATTATAACATGAAACAAAATTTGTGATCGCAGTTTGAAGCACAATTTATAACATTTATAATAAATACTTAATTATTTATTATTTTTTTAAATGAGAAATGTACATACAGAAGTTAGCCGCAATCGAATTTCCCAACTGTCTATTCGATCGAGACTCATGAATGAATCAATCGACTCGATTCTTGATTATCTCGATTAAATCGACTCGAGTTTTATGATCCCCCTGCAGCTTTAGAAGTACGGACGTGCACATTTTACTTACTTCATACGAACAGAACTATTGTACATGCTGAAACATACCATAGGAATGCTAATACCGATATAAATAAATAAGGGCAGAGACAGAATTTTATTCAGTTTCTTTACAAACCTGAAAATCAAAGGCAAATGTTAAACGGATATAAAATTATACGAAGGCGTACAAGGGCCACGATATATTTTTTTTATAATTCTGACTTTAATCTCAGAATTACGAGTATGAATGAAGAATGTCGTGATTAAACGTGTTATTATCACTAAAGCGCTGAACGAACATGCGGCGATTCCCAATAAAATAACTAAAGATGCTCTAGTGCACGAAAAATCGAAAGTTATTATTTGTTTTACGTCTTACGGTGTATTGTATCGTCTATGGTATCTATTGTTGGTTAATTGTCAATTATAATATAGGGGGTGTTTATCTCTGATGTAGACAAAAACTAAATTAGGCAATAAAATAGAATAACAATTTTATACAATATATGTAATACTATTATAAAATGTTTGTATATTTGGAAAATTTTTCGCAAAACGAATTTTTGAACAGCTGCAAATATATTATATGTTTCGTAGTTATTGCTCCTCGTCAGTTTGGAAATAAGTACTAAAGTAGGAATGTTTGATGGTTTCTTTGGTGCAGGAATAGTTATGAACCTTAATGGTATTATGGTAATAGAATATAGTACATATATTTGTACTAAAATTGAAATGGGTAGAAATTAATTTTTAACTTATAACCGATTTTATATTAGTCGTAAAAGCAAATCGCAATTTTTTAAGTATAAGTATCTACTTTCTTTATTCCAATTGCATTGTTACATATGTTACATATGTTACAATATGTTACATATTATATCGGTTACAAGAAAAACACCAAGATTGACGTTTTTTGCGCCAATGCGGCAGTCCTGCAGAAGATACCTCGTTCATACTCGTAATTCTGAGATTAAAGTCGGAATTCTGAGATTAAAATCAGAATTCTGAAATTAAAGTCAGAATTATGATATTAAAGCCAGAATTCTGAGATTAAAGTCAGAAATCTGAGATTAATGTCAGAATTCTGAGATTAATGTCAGAATTAGAAAAAATGTTTACTTATGGCCCTTCTACGCCTTCGTAAAATTATGATAATGTTATTACAACTTATTATTAAGCATGTATATCAGTAACGTGTGAAGATGAGTCTCCGATAGTGTGTTTTACGTAAATGATTTTCTATGTAAGTCTAAGTAAGAATGTAGTAGTCAAATTTAATTAGAAGAAATAGTACTTTATAAGGTTTTTTTTAAATATTAGGTACTGCAGATTGCATAAATGTGGAAAACTGGTGTGTTTTACGTTTTATTTACGCACTGTGCGATATACTCTCTTTTTAAGAATTAATTTTTGTGTTTAAACTATATGATTTGAATTTTTTATATTACATTAGTTAAGTGTTCGGATTTCTATTAACTTTTATTGTATAATAATTTCTCTTTTTACATAATTCTTGTAAATATTACTTGTAATGTTAGATAATCTGTGCTAAACTGAAAAACCACTGATTAAGTTTAGCTAATTTTTACTGGATGCGGATGGTTATTTATGAAACATCGTGAAAATAATTGTTTTGAAAAAATACAGTTCTCATTTAGATGTTTCAAGAAATATATAGAAAACACTCTATATACTAGTATTTTGGCTTATTAGGCCTTTCTCAGTAGATTAAGTGTCTATACTAAATATTTCCAAGGGCATTTTAGTTATTTATCTGTTTAGCTACCCCAATTGATTCTTTCCATCTGGTCAAGCCCGAGTTTTTGTAAGAAGAGCGAAAGTGTAAAATCCTATCTGATCATTCGTAGTACAAGGATTTCTAATTAAAGATTTTTTAATTTCTAGTTGCTCTAATAGATCTAAGCGCTTTTTGATCCAGAAAATGTAAAGGTACTGCATCGGGAAAAGAAAGGAAAGCGCTTAGATCTGTTAGAGCAGTTAGAAATTAAAAAATCTTTAATTAATTAGAAATCCTTGTACTACGAATCATCAGACAGATTTTACACTTTCGCCCTTCTTAGAAACGGTACTAAAAACTCGAGGTTGATCAGATGGGAAGGATCAATCGGTAAATAGATAAATTACTAAAATGCCCTTGGAAATATTTAGTAATAGACATTTACTCTATTGAGAAAGTCCTAACAAGCCGAAATACTAGTAGAGTATTTTCTATATATTTTTTGAAACATCTAAATGAAAACTGTGTTTTTTCAAAACAATTATAATCTGTTGAGACAAATTGAGAAAATCTGCCTTGAATTACATCCAGAATCTTTATTTGGAATACTTATGGTTTTCTGTTTTCATTATTTTACAGGTAGTGTAATTCCAAAAGAAAATATATGATGAAGATTTTGTTATTTTTCAAATATGAAATAAAATTTCAAATCACTGACATATTTAATGTTTTCCTCGTTATATAGACCTATTTCAAACGAATGAAGCATCTTCGAATGTCCTAAATGTAGAAAACTATTAACTTACCCCAATAGAAAATCGTGATAAATAATACATTCCTTCAACTCAGTTATACATCTTTGCAAATCACACGAATTGTGTATTTGACTTAACTCTATCTTCTTTAACTTTCTGTTCAGAAGATAAAGCTGTTCAGCAGCGATTATTATCGCAAAACAGAATAGTAAATTTATTCCACCAACTAAGGCTGTTGCCATTATACAAACGTACAATTCCAAAAGATAAGTAACTGCGAAGGGTATCTCTTTTGGAAAGTAGCATCCAAACATTGATTGGTCCATAACGAAAGGTTTTGAGGCCAATACTGTGCTGCAGATCACGAAGTACATCAAGTATATCTTCTGTATTACCAAGTATCGGAACAGTACTTTGCTCTTCTTTACGTCGATGTGCCAAAAGTGTTTCATCTCTTCTAAGAGTTGTATGACTGCTTTCATTTTGATTACAAGTATAAACTGTTTGACGGTTACCTGCAATATGAAACAGTGTTAGAAGAGAAACGTCGGTTCTGGACCGCATTCATTACACCATCACACTCTTCTTCTGGTATGTCGAATTCTATCTGATGCAGTTAAGATAAAATTATCAAGGTCGTAGAGAAAGGGTCAGTTGTGGATGACCCAACAGTTTTTCTTGGTAATGGGTGAAGGCTTTAAACAGACTATCCCCGGTTAGACAGATCAGCCCCGGTGGGTTATATATGCAGGTGAAGAAAAAAGAGAAGCCAGAAGAGCGCCTGAAGATCCTACCCAGCCTGCAGGGTAGAGCCAGGACAGGAGGAGACCATACCAATCGCCCACACCAATTACTCTTTGTGATCGGGGTTAGTGAAGGATGGGGTCCACCTCTACGAGGCAGTCCAGACCTACAGGGATAGGGAGGGTAAAGAGCGATAATCCTGCTCACCCCCAAACCATCCCCGGTCATGGCTACGGTCAATGGATATTGCCGGCGGCGGGTGAAGGGAAAGGCCTCAAAGTTCCTTAGTAGCGATTATGTAGATACGCTAGCAACAATTTCTTCAAGGTAACTTTGACCATTCTGTGTTATGGTAATATAGTTACAGGTTTACCATAAGCGCCGATTTTTATAAATGTACAAAATCACAGAAATACCTGCAACACGCTCCATTTTCAAGATTTCCTAAATACTAGAACTAGATTTGGCAACACCCGTTTATTTATTGCCCATTTGATCATGCTTTATTTTTGTAATAGTTTTTTTTGAATCCCTGTTATTAAGAGTAACATTAAGTTAATAGCTGACAGCTGAAGCCTTCAGGTTAATCGCATGACATGAAAAAGTTAGTAGTTAGTAAAGGCAGTTAATAAAAAGTGAACAATACTAAAGTTAAAATTAAGCAACTAGTACTTCGATGGATGATGAAGGAGGAAATACCAGTGATGCCTGTTCACTGTTTGTGAAGGAGATGTAATTGGCCTTAGTTGCAGAAATAGGCCGGAGTTAAATCATAGAGAATAAAAAACACTGTGCTGATGTTTGCTATGAGATATAAATATATAAAGTAAATAGGTTGCTTAATTGGCTGACAAATTTTCACTGGGTGTCAAAAATGTAATACTGACCTGCAATGTGATGGCGAAATCTTCCAACACATCCATTTGGAAATCCAAAACAACTTTCACAACACACAGAAAAAAGACCAAAAAACATGATCCACAGTTAAGAAAAACAAGTGGTTTAACTATATTTCGAGGATGCATGCCAATTGCGTTCAATAATTTAAAGCAAAAGGCAAAGTGTTCTTCCATCTTGCTGGATTGCCTTGTAATAATGCGCAATACATTGTGCTATCGAGCTATATATACCTACATAGGTACAAATTTTCTACACTGAACTATATGTATTAACCTGAAGTAGGAATTGGGTAGCCCTTTAAGAAACATATTCATCGTAATGATAGCAAGATATACTATTAATACGGTAATATATAATATAACTTAAACATTACCATTGGGATAACTTCTCACCATTGGTCTCTCGGAATCTATAAGAGATAGGAAGAAGCTTAAATGGGGGCAAAGTTGGTAATCAGGAGACCAACATAATGCCTGAAATAAATCAAGGCTAACTTGATTAGGTTTTGAAATATTGGAAAAAACCTAAGTTTAAGAAATTTATTTTTATTTTTTGAGCAGATACTGAAAAATGAAGAGCACTTTCTCGAGGCAATTTTCTGTCCTCTATTGGCCAGAATATTTAGATTTTCAATGTGATGTTTCGTTTTTGCAGAAGCATCATGAACTTAATTTTTTTAAATACGGACCTGGAATTTTGAAACCATAATTTATCTCCTGTAAGTATCCTTCACCCCTAACACCATACAACCAAAGAATAAATTATATTCGGACGTTTCGATAAAAACATATATCTTCAATGTTTCCGTTCCAAATTGTATAATTTTTTAATTACGTACCCAGTTTTTGGTAATTTATCGAGCACATAACTCACTGGACGTTACCAAATCTAAATAGGTACTTAAATTTTGATGATATGCACTTTCTACACCAACGGAGTTTCCTGAAAAATGGCTATGAAATGGTGAGGTAATTTAATGGCCTGCAAGAGCACCCGATTTATTTTCATTAGATTGTTTGTTGTGGGGAACCTTAAAAATAGCGTATACAAGAACGAACCCAACATGTAGTTGAGGGCAGATATTCTGTACGCCTAGAAGAAGGGACACTCAAAGGACTGCAGAATATTTTCAGAAGAATACATTTTTGTACACCTTTTATTTTGTTTACCAAAATGGAAATGTTTTTGAGTATCTAATGAAAAATTTTAATGTTTGTTAATCATTGTTATTTTGAAAACCTTTTTGAAATAAAATAATAATAATAATAATAATAATAATAATAATAATAATAATAATAATAATAATAACAATAATAATAGTAATAATAATAATACCTCTATTCCTCATTCTAATTACAGGGATTAGCCCGAAAGTCTGAGGCTTGTGTGAGAGAGGGGGGCGAACTATTATTATTTCGTGGGTGTGTTTGCGCCTCAGGAATGACTTACGTTGGTAGGCCCTAACCACCATTCAGTGCTGGAATGAGGGAAACCTGGGAAACCTCATTAGTTAGGGGGACAAGTCAAACATCAACTGATTTTAATCTCTCACATTAACACCAAGTTGACATTCTTCCTATCCTAGGCCATCGCCAGGATGGTTGCCAAGCCATCCCTGCGAATAAGCCTTGATCTACGAGTAAACAATTTAATTAAAAATTGTTTGGTGGAATGGGAATTAGAACCCACGACCTCTGGGTTGAGCGATCGAGACGCGGCTTAGCGTCTCCAAATAAAAGGGGCTCCAAATAAAACGTTAAATGAATCCATTAATCTTTTATTTGGTTGTATGGTGTTAGGGGTGAAGGATACTTACAGGAGATAAATTATGGTTTCAAAATTTCAGGTCCCTATTGAAAGAAATGAAGTTGATGATGGTTCTGGAAAAACGAAACGTCACATTGAAAAGCTAAATATTCTGACCAACAGAGGACAGAAAGTTGCTTTGAGAAAGTGATCTTCATTTTTCAGTATCTGTTTAAATAATACTGTAAAAAAATAGAAACAAATTTCCAAATTTTCGGTTTATTTTTTTAAATATTTCAAAACTTAATCAAGTTAGCCTAGTTTCTTTTTATATATATTTCATTACGATATCGCTACGTTTTTAGATAGCCCCACATAAAAAAGTCCAGTGCAGTGAGGTTTGACGACCTAGCAGGACACCTTATTTTTTCTAATAGACCTAAATTTTTTTAGAATCTTTAGAATTCCACCAATTTTGCTGTTCCTGCTGACTGCTATCCTTGCCCTGAAAATTTGTTGTATGCTTCTTTTACAACAAGCTAGCTATGGACGTTTTCAGAAAATTCTTAATTCCTATAATTCTCATTTTTATCTCGAACACACTGTATAACCTCACGACATTGTTTTTTAATATATTTTCTTTTTAATACTGTTATCACGATTATTTTATGAAAATATGAAATCTGCTATATATTAATAACATCATAATTTTGCCTTTTAATAGTAGAGAGTTATATTAATAAAAAGAATATATTAAAAAAAAACATCTTGATGTTATATCAATATGGCGTTAATATTTAATAGTGGGGGGCATATATCACGCATATAGTTGTTTATGACATAATATTTTAAATAAAGAGTTACATTTTTAGCATACCCAAGTTGTGGGTGATAAGGAAAATTAAAATTTCACTATAGTGTTTGGCCAAAATTATAGAGAGCGACTTATTTACAGCCTATGGAGCTGTTCGACGAGAGAAGTGGCAAGGCCTCCAAATTCCATAGACGCGTCTGGTAGATAGAGTCGAATTTTAAAAATATAAGAAAATAACTAAAATATTTATTTTATAGGTTAAATAAGGTCCAATAGTTCCCGCACTTGCAAAAACAATCGTAAAAACAACTCTGACTTGGTTTTCCACATAACACCAAAATACTAAACTGCACTCGACGCGCCTTTCGCCAACCAAGTTGGCATCATCTGCAGATGATTAAAACTAAACCTATGCTAACAGTGCGTCCTATTTATACCTAAACTCATTAATTCATCAGTGTTACAAAAAATGAACAAAAGCCCACAGTTTGAATATATATAATTATATAGGATTATAGAATTCGTAACTATCGTTTACCATTTGTATTTTAATTATGGTACATACTTTATATTCAATTTTGTAAAACATCCTCCCTAATCAATGCCTTTTCTCTTTAAACCTCCCCTTATTTAGAGGGAAGCTTAATAGGTGATAAATAAAAAAATTACTTAAAACTCGCCATTTTGTGTTGAGCACAATGATGAGAGTCCTTAGCGATATATCTTAGAGTAATGGTATCTATTCTATAAATGTCAAATTCTAACTTATTTTCACTATTTCTAATAATTATTAAAACATCTAAGAATGGTAGTTGTCCACAGTTTTCAATTTCAGATGTTATTTTACGACTTTTCAACTTAGAAACAAAGTTGTCAATATCAGTGACTTTTGTATCAAACACTGCAAAGATATCATCCACATATCTAAACCAAACTCTGGGGAAATACCCGAATTCTTCTTTTGCCTCTGTTTCCAATCTGTTCATGAAGAGATTGGCAATGAATGGTTAAAAAGAGTTACCCATTCATTTCTGTATCTTCATGGTGTTCGAAAAAATTAACAATGAATCGGAAGCAATTTTGTCTCATGCAAAGATTATCGTACAAACAATGTAATAAATGACCTCGCAATTAGTCGTCCAACGTAAGTTGCTTACAAAAACATGCTTTCTACGCTACTTTCAAGAAAAGCGGGATATTGTCAATGAGGACGCATCCTCCAGCTTTCGACCTTGATGTATCCATATTAGCCAATCACATGGCTTCTTTTTTAAAATATATCAATCATGTTGCATCTCGTATAGAATTTATGAAATTATGGTCACGATCATTGTCAGTAAATATTATAATATTTATAATATTAGTGCATTAGTGATCAGATTCTACATCAGTGAAGTTGTCGTTGACGCGATCAATATTATAATCGTGATTTGTAAAAAAAATACCTAACATTTTAAACAAATTATTATTATTTATCCCAAATTATTTTCAAGACAATAACAAACGCATGCTTAAGAAAATTGGTCACATAATGGATTTTTTTATAGAGTAACATATGCTGTGGAGTACATTTATCGCCAGTCTTGCAAAAAACGATTTGAATTTGACCCCGGGATTCAAAAATATATTTAGTTAGGTTAACTAAGCACCTATTTACCGTAGATGCCTACTTTTTCACCACTACACAGTTCTTCTCATAAAGATCACTTAAGAATTCACAAACTTGCATATTATTAAAACAATTTTAGGAAAATAATTTTATAAAATGGTGTTGTTCAGAGAATGCAATATATATTTATGGTTGTCGATATTGTTGTTGTTGGATAAAAAAAAATGTTTTTTCAGTTCCCTAGTTGAATATAAGTTAATCTTTACGAAACTGAGGAATTTTCTAGAAATTGAGGAATTGGTCGATTTTCTCAGTGTAGATGTTAACACAATTGGTCGCGTCAGTAGTTTTGCATAAATAAAGAATTTATGTAATTTGAGTTATTTGCAATGCAGTTAGTAGAGATTTTAAATAATTTCGTATATCGTAAATTTCGTATAATTTTCTTGAATAATTTAAAATAGAAAAGGCATCACTTACAGTTGAATCAGATCTTGAATTAAATAAGAAGGTACTCAAATTAACCTACTTCTTCATATACTTCTAACCAAATGTTACTGAAGAAAAACACACTTTATTGTTAATTTATTTTATTGTTAATATGTCTATATCTATATAAAATTTCACATAGCTAATGTAGATATATTATGATTAAATTGTACAAATTTGAACAAGCTGTCTTCAACATCCAAAAAGTAAGAACAATTTAAAAGTTTATCAAACGATAATTATTGAGAACACTGAGATACTTATCATCATTATTATAAATCATTGAATTCTTATTGTGATGAAAACCTTGTTTATTAATTTTAAATGACCTATGAACTTTGGCTTTAAATATAAAGTTTGCTTTAATTGGCAGGCTATTCCAAGCTAGAAGCTTAATTGATTTACATAATTAAACTAACATTGGCTTATTATGGCGCCCAAATTTTTACTTTTTACAAATAAAAAATTGAATTAAAAAATAGAGATAGAAATTTGCCCGGTATTATTATTGAAATAGTAGGTGTTAATCTGGGAAAAACCAATACCAGTTGAACAGAGAAATTTATTTAAGAAAAAATTGGATTTGTGGGTTTAAATATATAAAGAAAGATATACTCAATATTTTGCTCTACCTTAATTAGGTATATTTTTATATATAAATTTTTGTAGATGGCCAAGCATAATACGCTCTCTAGCGGCAAAGACAGAAACTTAAAACTAATTTCCAGCGATTTGACTAAATACTTCTTATAAATAATACTTTCACTATTCTTATAAAAAATGCTTTACAGACGTTCTTTGTTATTTCATCAACCTGTAGGTTAAAACTTGGTTGCAAGTTCAGTTTCAATATAAAATATACACATAGTAAATCAATAAAATATACTTTAATGCAATAAATTATATACTCACGGATCATATAAGATATACGATTAGGTGGCTATTAGCCTGGATATTGAATGATACTTAGAAAGTTGCAAAATATAGGGCAAATTTATTCATTCATTTTTTATATAGTAGAATAATTTGTATACATTAAAGATTTATGACTTGCTAAATGGCCTCTTAAGTAGAAGATCCCATTAATTTTTTATTTTGTTCCTTTGTACAGGGTTGTCACTTTAAGTCAAGCCAATACTGATATCTACCAAAGAGTAATATATACAAATCGTTGTATTGGAGAAAATACACACCATTGAAAAAATCAAATCGCCGCCATAAAATGTTAGCAATAAATCCATAATTAGGCCAATATTATTCACCTATTTGAGTAATTTGTGAGTGTGAAACTATATTCACTTAATTAGTAAAATCACTTGTTTATATACCTATTAGAATAACAATTTACGGGAATTTAAATATTAAAAACCTCTCCTCTAACTATAGACTGTTGAATTACTAGTATGTTGCTTTTACATTCAATAAAAAATTTGTAATATTTAATATTTGTATACTGAAAAAATGGTCTGGGCTCCGTACTAGAGCTATCAGGGATATGTGCAGTGAACCATCAGTGAACAATTTGATGTTTGGATTTTTCCAATACAGTCTGGGACTGTTAAATCTATTATTTGGATTATTTCTCTGACAATTTATTTTATATATATAAAAATCGCATATGCCATAGTGTAATTGTCACTTTGACAGCGACAAAAGTTACCTGCAACTTTTACAGCGACAATTGCACTAGTGGTTTTTTCACTTATTCATTTTTTAATCAATTATCGCGATGTCTGCTGTCAAAATAAATAGTTTGACATTTCTGTCAACAAGTTATTGAATTATTAAACACTAACAATAAATCGATTCGGTGATGCTCAAATAAAAAAGTGTTTATTTTTAGTGTTTCATAAATAAAGTTTGCATTCATATGTTTTTAAATTTCTTATTCATTAAATTGTCCTGCCGAATTACACTCGATGTTTGTATTGATACCGGATAAATTTGTATTGTTTAAATTCTAAACTGTTTCCTTTAGCAATTTGTCTCGAAAAACTGTCAACCTAAAAACGCTCCACCTTCGGTGTCGCGTTTTTAATAGTTGACAGTTTTTCTCGTCTAATTGCTAGGCAACAGTTTCTCATTAAACAATCCAAATTTATCCGGTAAAATACAAACTTCTGGTGCAATTATAAGTGATAATTTCTGAATGATCATTGATATGCCAGAATTGGTACTGGGTTGTAAGTTTAAACTGTGTTCTATGTTTGTAGGAGAGGGTGTTGCGGTGTACACCGGGATGAGCGACGTCATCTGGCGACCTTGCCTGTCACTCTTTTTATGTACATCATTGTCTCTCTCATAATGTCCTAATGTGTTTAAATTTGACAAGAACTGAATAATCTGTCAATCCTGATCCTGTTTTGTGAACCAAGTGTAGAATTATAATAGATTAATAAAATAAACACATAGATAAGTAAACCAGCAATAATTTCTGTCAAATTATGTTGTCCTTCACTTAAAAAATATTCCGCCCCAAATTCTTGGGCTATCTCATTATTGAAAGTGACCGAGGCTGTAATGTTTTATGTAGGATGAAAATATAAAATAATTTGATCTTTCAGCAAAATGCCAGGGTGTCGATGTGCTGTTGCTATACATGCCATAATAGTCTGGAAATTACCAAAGCTCTGAACAAAGATGTGTTATAACACGGATTTCCGAAAAATCCAGTTGTGAATGCAATGAATCAAATATAATTTGAGTTACATAATAAAAATAAAATATCTGCAGTTATACCTAAAACTTAATTAAAAGTGAATAAGAAAATGTATTATTCCTAATAAATTATTGCAGTTTTTCGTTTCTATTATTTTCAAACGATTTACAATCCGTACAAGACAAAATAACTATATATACATTTTCATGTCACTTCTTAAAGTTCTGAAATTGTATGATATAAGTATTTTGCACTAGTAACTAATTTATACCTACTAGTATTGATTTCTGAATTTGATAGATCATTCATATCATATCTACATCGTTAATATACACATATACCTACCAAATCTAGGAGGTCCGCATAAAAGTTTGTAGTTGTGTTATGTATTTTTTACGGATTTTACGGTTTAATGTTTATCTGTAAAACGTTTTGTTATGTATACATGTATACAATACATGTATTTTAAACTGTTATAGTAAAATTATACTCTTAAGCATCATGAAATGCAATATTTACCAGTAATCATATCAAAATTTCGCTGCTTTCTGGACGCCAGATGACGTAACCTCAAACTAACCAATAGAATTTTTTTTCGAAACTGAGGTAACCTACTTGTTTAGGGATCTTGATTATCAGTTACCAAAAATTTATTTTTAAATAATCATATTAATCAATTACATTACAGCTCAGAATTAAATTGAAAAACTAAGTTATGTTGAACAATATACAGTTCAAGGATTTTTTATTCATGGGTTCAAAGGTTATTGGCGAAAAATCCAAAGAATGGTACCAGAACTGCTCATAGTCAATTCTCAAAGCGTTCTCAATACGCAAACAGTTCTACTATATCCGAGAACATTAATAGGATAATCTGAAAAACAAAACAGAACACAAACAAAGCTATATAGAAATGTATTGCCTCGCCTATTAGTATGCACAGTACAGAGAACTGATTAGAATATTAGGAACTGATTGTCACTATTTAGTTTAGTTTAGCCGTTGAGTGACGAAGTTTTTCGTCACTCAACGGTTTAGCTCAAGTTATAAAATATAATAAAAAACGAAGAAACCTCAATCTACCCCTATCGATATTCAGCCAGACCTCGGAAGTCAATAGTATGCAGGTAACTGTAATCGATTCTCAATACGAGTCAGGTATAGATAGCTCTCCGTACCCACATGAATCAATACTAGCAGTAGACTTTTGAGGTTCTGTAACAGATGGCGGTAGTATAACGCAGATCAACCAGTGGATTAGTAGGTGAAATGACATTTGTATACAGGAAAAAGTAAAAGACATAGTATTTGTAGTAATATTTCATATTACTATCCTAGAAAGTAAGTTCACCAGACCATAAAGACTACTAGAATCAGTAGAACTGAATAAAACAAAAACTACTGTAAGATTATGAAAAAATAATTAATTGATTGACGTCAAATGGGACACTCTGTATATATTTAACATATTTTTAAAATATCTTTCTTGAACCAGCTCTTCGTTCTAACTTGAAACATTTTGTATATCAATTTACCTCTTGAAAGGGGTTGGAACCTTTGGTGTGAAGATAACACTGACGTAGTTTTCCACAAAACAACAAAACACCATACTACACTCGACGTACGTTTCGCCAACCAAGTTGACATCATTGCAAGACTGAAGATGCAAAATTATGAAAAAATAATTCATTGATTGACGTTAAATGGGTCACTCTGTATATATTTACCCAATTTTTAGTTATCTTTCTTGAACCAGTTCTAACTTGAACCATTTTGTATATTAATTTACTTCTTTAAAGGAGTTGAAACCTTTGGTGTGAAGATAACACTGACGCAGTTTTCCACATAGCACCAAAACACCATACTACACTCGACGCACATTTCTCCAACCAAGTTGGCATCATCTGGAGATGATTGAAACTGATTCCGATTATGACTGAGTTTTAATCATCTCCAGGTGAAACGCATATGTCAAGTGCAGCCTGGTGTTTTGGTGATATGTGAAAAACTACGTCAGTGTTATCAATTTACTTCGCTGTTCTTGGGATTATATCTTTTGCATCTAAATCTGAAAAAACATATAGGATGTTCCACATAAAAACTGCTCGCTTGAATTTGTTAGTGTTACAAAATAAATGGGACTTGTACGATAATAATTATTAGTTTCCTTATCATTTATTTTCTTCGTTTTGCAGTCCTCAGTTTTGTGTGCAGAAGAAAAGGCAATATCTAGTAGCTACTTACGCATTCAGATATTTTAAATATAGTGACAGCGCGCCTCTGCGTTTATATAATTTTATCTGCTATTGTCCAATAGAAGAAATTGAATAACCACTTCATATGTTTTTAAAGAATTTTAGTTTGCCCGTGAAGATAATAACTGGGTTCAGTGTACTAAGAATATGCTGATAAAGAAGAGATATATATTTTCCATTTATTTAAAATAGCAGATTTTTGTTGCGGGAAGAGATCATTTTTCATGTTAATCTAAAACCATACCCATTTTTTGTAAATTACAACAAAAACAAAGCGGACAGTACAGCAAATAAAAGCTGTTCTAAAAATATCATGCTTCGTTATGGCTACACTAGAATGGAAAAAAGTTACTACCTACTTCCCTATTCCATTTTGCATAATCATGAGTTCGCCCTCAATAATTATAATTGGAAACAGCAACCCGTTTGTGCACGTATACAGGGTGAGTCAATTCAAGTTCCACAAGCTTGAAGTGGCAAGAGATATAAAGATCGAGTACGTATATTGTATAATTAGGTATTCCTAATAACACGAAAAAAGCTCTTAACGCTTCGTCATTATATGCTTCGGAATAAAGTGTCATAACCCTTTTTGTAAATCACTTCGTAAAGTAGGCCATGTTTCAATCGTTTCTAGTATGTAAATATGATGTTTATCGAAAATGGAAAAAATTGCTTTTACCGTTATGCCAAATGTACATACATTGTAATTGTAAAATTCAGAAGCATAACTAATTGCCTCTAAGTTTGATGTTATTTTACATGCAAGAATATGTTTGGAAACCTTAATATCTTCTTCAATATGCTTCAAAAGCTTCGGCCACGTTACTTTTCTAATCGCCATGGTATTTCAATCGTAAAATATCAGCTACTGAAGATAATAAAACAAATGATCTTATAAACAAATCAATTATCTTCTTGTATATTATCAAATAATATTTATTCGGTTTACCAAGACATGCTAGTTTGTAGCCAACCAATGAAAATTGACAATAATCTTCAATATGATAACTAACTATTTAATAATTAACAATAATAATTATTCAAATAATGAAAATAGAATTTAAAATGTATCACGATTTAAACAATTTTTATTGTTATCCATCTTAATAGATACGTACATAGAAAAAACAATTGCAGTTATTATTTTTTTGACAAAATGTATATTGTTCTCAAAAGTATCTACGGGAATATTTCATTTAAAGCATGACTTTGAACAAAAAAATAGTTAACAACATAAAAACTACAATAACTGCTGGTCTATAGTTACTGTAGTTTTAGGGTATAGTTTAGGGAAATATTAACACTGTGTTATAAATTTTGAACCAATTTAGTAAAAATCTTTAATAACTGGAAAATCATTAGAGATATAGGTATACGAAATGACAATACAAATCGATGCAGAATGTAATTGGGCATTAAGAATATGGAAAGAATTACAGGGTAATCTTTCCACATAACACCAAAAGTACTCAACGCGCGCTTCACCAACCAAGTTGACATCATTTGAGGATGATTGAAACTTAGTCAGTTTTAACCATTTTGGTGATGATGCCAACTGGGTTGGCGAAAGGCGCGCCAAGTGCAGTATAGTATGAAACCGTATGGTGAATACTGTTCCTTCAATTTGAAATTTTCCACAAAAATGTAATTTCCAAATGTCACAGCGTCCAACTGATCAGTGTATCGGAAAGAGTTACGAAAGATCACACGAAAGATCAAAATTATTTGAAATGCTATACATATATTACAGGGCTACACACTTTTGCTAATATCCCTTATAAATACTATTGAATTTGGCTTAACACATCAAAGAACCCATAATCCAAACAGATGGCATATATGCTGATTCAATTCCGAACCAACTTTCACACATATGGCCAAGTATTCCAGCTACCAATTCGGAAACTTTCGTCATGGTGTAGAGTGACTGATCCCTGAAATAAAGGGTGGAATTTATGGGGGACACACAAAACACAGATTTAAGCTCGATCTAACTGCCGCGTTTATTCTATATCCCACGCACGCTCCATGAAGATTGTATAACCGTGATATCCAAAGGTTGTTAAGTCGCCGTATGGTAGACTTCACCCTGGGTAATTGTCATAGAGATAATTAGGTATACGTATCTGTTGTTGTTATCATGACCTAGGTAGGTCATCAGGCCCATGAAGGGGTTAATCGTTTCAGTTTTAATTGAATGTGGAGATGTGAGGATTTTATCCTAGTAAGTAATTATACAGTGCTTTCGAAAAGTAACGAATCAATTCATTATTTTAGAAATTGAGAAGTTTTCAAAAAAATCCCCTGACACGTCGATTTTGTTTTTAAAAAAGGCACCTTTTGACATACGACCCATATTTGTGACGCCATCGTTGCTCGAAATATGACGCCATCGACAATTTTTTTAAATAGCAACCCCCAATTTTGACCACGCCATTTGAAGGAGCGTATCATTCTACATACGCATCATGAAAAATTATGGTTACATAACAAAAATTTCAAGAAAATAATGTTTGAAGATCTTAAAATTTAATTTTCACTGACAATGATAATGATTATGTAAAAAATCGACTAAATTAAATGTTCAAATTGTGCACCGTTGGCTGCCTGACAGTAGCCAAGACGATTAATAAATTCTTTTTGGACGTTATCCATAACTTCAGGAGGTATACGATGTATCTCGTGACGAATAAATCTTCTAAATTAACCGGTCTAGTAACGTATACTTTGCTTTTTAAGTATCCCCACAAGAAATAATCTAGGGGTATCAAATCAGGCAATCTGGCTGGCCACTCAATCGGCCCCCTTCTCCCTATCCAACGATTCGGGAACAGCTCATCTAAATAAACACGGACAGGTGCTGCATAATGGGGCATAATGCATCTTGTTGAAAGAACATGTCTTTTCTTGGAAGATCACGTCCCTCTATATCTGGATATAAAGTTATTAGTGCAGAAATGAGGTCGTCTTGAAGAAAATCCAAATATCTTGCACCAGTTAGGTTGACGTCAATGAAATAGGGACCCAGAATTCTTCCGTCGACTATGCCGCACCACACATTTACTTTCTGGGGACTTTGCCTATTGACATGGCCGTTCAAAACAAACGTAGCTTCGTCAGAAAAAATTACGTTTTTTACAAAATTATTATCATTATTGCATAGTTCTTCCATTTGCTCGCAGAATTGATTTCACCGATCAAAGTCGTCTTCAGATAGCTCATGAACAAGGCATACCTTATAAGGATGATACTTTGCTTTTTTCATAATTTTGTGAACTGTGGACGCTGCCATATTGAAATCAGAAGCCAATTGGTTAAGTGTTGAGTGATGATTTTCTTGTATTGCCAACAAAACATTAACTTCATCATCTATTGATTTTGACGATCGATCAGATTTAGGAAGATCACGAACATGTCCAAAGTTACGGTATTTAGACTCAATATTGCTTACCATGCTTTGGCTAATGGGATGTCGATCAGGATGAGTTTCATTGAACAATTGAACTACTTCTCTTTAGGTGCGCATCCTGTCTCCAAATCCGATCATGCAAAGAATTTCAATTCGTTCTCGTTCAGTTAATTTAACCATTCTTTTTTATAAAATGACAAAGTTACTAAGTCCTCAATAAACACTTCAAACGCAGTGCTTTTGCCAAACAAAAGATAAGAACTAAAGAAATAACTCAAAAAAAGAGAAAAAACTATTTAATAAAGTACGATTTCAAGTTTTATCTGACAGCAATAAAAAACATTCTCGGTCGCTATGGCTATTGTCAGGCAACCATGATTTTTCATGATGCGTATGTAGAATGATACGCTCTTTCAAATGGCGTGGTCAAAATTGGGGGTTGCTATTTAAAAAAATTGTCGATGACGTCATATCTCGAACAACGATGACGTCACAAATATGGGTCGTATGTCAAAAAGTGTCTTTTTTATAAACAAAATCGACGTGTCAGGGGATTTTTTCGAAAACTTCTCAATTTCTAAAATAATGAATTTATTAGTTACCTACTTTTCGAAAGCACTGTATATAAAAAATTGAAATATCTAAAATCTGTAAATAAGTTTATACATGAATACTGTTACTGAAACGTATCGAAATATTATATCAGAAACAGCATTGGTAGTTGACTATATTACCTACATTAGTAGCTACAGTACAAGTTCTTTGATACGAGATACTGGAGAATTAAACCTATCTAATCTAATCTAAAAGATACAACTTACGAATTGTCGTCAAACTCCTATCCAGGTGACCTATCTAATTTTGGTTTGTACGAGACACTTTTGATGGGTATACTATTCTTCTTGTACAGACTGAATATGGACATAAATAACCGAGTAATAGATACTTTTGTGACATGTTTATGGATTTGTTTGAGTTACTATCTTATGCATACGTTTCAGGTTAATGAAGGATAACAATCTTGTTCATTTTAACACAGCAAAAATGAATAAAGTCTATTAACTCTCAAAAACTTTATTGGTGCAATTTCGTGCAATACATTTCGTGACTTTTTTGCAGCCTGAAGATATATTAAATTTATTAGTTTGGTTAGTGCAGTTTATTAAAAAAGCTGTTTTCAAAAAAGCGAAATATATCTGATCATTTGATTAAAAAAAAAAAAAATAAAATAAAACTGCAAGCGTTCTATTGACAGTAATGATTTTTATTTATGATCAGAGGTTAACCACGTTAACTTCATAAGTTTCCATTTGAATTCACTCTACAAATAATTGTAATCTTTAAATCTGTTACAGCTGTTTTTCAGCTGCAATACTTTCCCCATTTAAACCTTCTTGTAGCTCTAATAGTTTGTGGCGAGTTTTCTGTAGTGGTAATGAAATTTGGTTCAGTCTGTATAACAAAAACTGAATTTTGAATCCATATCTATTAAAACACGCCGATTCTGTCGCATTTTCGTCCCGTTTCCTACGCGTTTTCCCAATTTTCACACGCCTTTTCGAAAAACCTCTGCAAAATTTTCGTAGATCGCCGTTCGACGAGAGATATGCGGCTCTAGCATCGACGTTTGTCCTCGTGCCTTAAAAATGGCTCCGTCACGCCTGCCGAAATCCTGACTTTTCGCGAAACCCTTTCGATCCTTTTTCTAATTTTTAGGACTTAGAGAACTGCTTCACAGGAAAGTTCCGTTCATTCTCTAATCCTTAGATTTTTTCGAGACCAACTTCTTTTTCATTTTATCTGCCGATTTGAGATTGGACTAATGACAAGCACCTCCTACGAAAACTGTCAAATTAATTAAACTTCACATAGGTTATTTTCCTATGAGAAATATTAGTATTTCTTAGTATTAGTGTTTAGTTATTCTGCTTCATTGTCATAGTTTTTATTCTTTCTGCAGGTGAAGTTTGGAATTAATTCGTTCATTTTGGCAGCCTGTAAAATTCATAATTTTTGCTTACAAAAATAAATATCTACAATATTAATTTGCTGCAACAATTATGACAGTAACAGATTTTTTAACGCCGCCGTTACACCTTTTCGAAGGGCGGGCGGGGTTCCGAATCGTAGCGGAGGGCCCCATTGATAAAATTGATAAAAATGTTTAATAAAAAATTAATTCTACTCTTAGCACTTAAAAAATTATGATATTTTACCATCAGGAATAGAGTACCCTTAAAATTCATGAAAATATTAATAAGATAAATCGATTAGTATAATTGCATCATCATTTCAGATACAAAATTTCAGCTTTCTGTCTCGAAATATATTATTTCATATACAAGGTATTATTTCAAATTTCTTTAATATGTATTTTCTAAAAAATAATTTTATTCTAGATGCTTTTGTCACCTGAAGGGTGACCCCAGGCCGCAGGCCTGGATCCCTGGTAGGGCTAGAGCAATTTTCTCCCATTTCTTGTAGTATATTAAACTACAAACTTTTGCAATAAAAATTCAGGAATAATGGAAAATCTTATACTGTATTTCGAGTTTAGTTTAGAGTACTTACTCTATTCTGATATTAAATTACCCAAGTTGGTGGCATTTCGGAAACTATAAGAAGAATATAAGCTCTAATATTAGTTAAATTGGGACATTCGTGTAATTTTTGACCTAATAGTATTTAATACAAGAAAATTCAAAATTATTTTGTTTTATATTAAGCACTACTGCACTTATATTTGTATTTTCACTACAGTTCTATTTATTAGGTTTTTCTATTGATTCATTTTATAGTAATATGAGAGTAAGAGATTTACCGCCATATGAGTCTAATATTTTTCTTCTATCTAGTAGTACATTGCTTGACCTGCTTATACCCATTTCATCGAAGTTTAACTTAATGATTTAAGTAATATATTTTTTTATCGATACTTAACTAAAAATAGAATAGAAACAGTAGTAGAAACTGAAATTTCTGTGTTTTAATTTTTTCGAGATAAGTGTCGAGTCGAAAAGCAAGTGAATTCTTTCTGTATGTTTTTAATCCATTTTCGGTTTGATCGGAATTTACAAGGGTGGGAACCAAATATAAGTTACTGTGTACCTTATTGTCGAAAGAAATAGAATTTTTTATAGAATAATATACAGGTAATATTAAATCAGTTTCGGTAAATTTGGGCCAAGGTCCTCATTATATGAACATATAACTCATATTGTAAAAAAGAAAACTGGTCTAGTTTGGCTGGTTCGTAAAAGCTTCCTTGTGCTGTAAAAAAAAGGTTGCTGCACAATTGTGATACATTTTTTACCTTTTAATCAAGCAAGGTCTGGATAGGAGCACGCTATAAAATAGACTACAATTTTAAATCTTCAGGGTGATTGGGAAGGTACTATATTTTGTAGCGTATATTTAATAAAAATTGTAGGATTTTAAATATAGCATCCGAATAGAATGATGTCACCATAAAGACAATTACAGATTTTACATAAAATAAACATACACTATTTACCCTATAACTATATACAGGGTGGCCCAATAATGTGACAAAGTACTATAACTCCTATGCCGTAATTAATAAAAAAAATATATTTTATCTCATAGACCCTAAGAGGGCGCACATTTTAAAAATATTTAAAGTCATATAGGGTGCTCTATAAACCCGGGCCACATCAAGCATATGGTGTTTTAAATAGAATCACATTTTTCATTTCAAATTTGAATTCGGATTATTTTTCCGAATTCGCCAATACAGGGTTTACTAGTATTATATAGAGTAGTTCAGAAGATTTGAGCATTTCTGTATCTGAATCGCAATGAATTGAACACACTGTAACATTTTAAAAAAATAGATACTAAATAATTTTTGGATCCATTAATTATGCTGTATGGTCTAGTTTTACTTTCTATACAATTTCCTTCAAAATAGCTTTACTTGTATATAGGGCGAATAAAAAATCGCAACCACAATTTTCTCAATTTTTATAAATGAATCACCCTATATTTTATATCATTTTCATTAAGGTCTCTCATGACACTTTCTATTCTATGAAACATTCCATATACCTATTTATTTATTTGGAGACGCCGAAAATAACTACTCCACGGACAATATACCCCGACTGGCGTTGCATTACATCAACATCTCCATGGATGTTATCTGTCTGTCAATTAGACAATAATTGTCAGACAGGTAGTAGCAAAGACTGCCGTAGTGCCTAGAGAGGGCGTACTGCCCTTTTTACTGTATTTCACTGTATCTGGCCACTACAAAAATTCCTTATACCCATATATATATAATACTACTATATGGAGCCTATGTAATCTTTACCATGTTTCTCAAGTGAAGCCAAATTAGAGTAGTCCAGAATCATATCTATTGTCTCTTTCACGGAGAAAATACCAAATACTCATGCGCAGCAAACCGCGGGAATTTTGCTCCATATACTGTAGAATACAATAAATTAACTTTATTTTATATTGTATTTTATCTACATATAACGGTTTTTCAATCTTGTTATTGGGATGTTCCCGTATTTATCAAGTTTACCAAAAGAGTGGATGCAGTTTGTATTTGAAAAGAAAATTTTAAAAATACATACTTCAGGTACCTATGCGACTTCATATGGAATATTTCCTTCGCACAAAAGACAAAACCTCGACTGAGTTTTTCGTTTCGGCATTTTGCGATATCTGTGGAATTAAATTAATGAAAATGAGGTACAGTATAATTCATATACCTAATTCACTACATATTTAAATTTACAAAATGTTCTTATATACCTAAACTTGCAGTTGCGACTGTAAAAATACCGTCGAAATAATTTGATGAGCAAATGTCTCTAATCACTAATAAGTCTAATAGGTATATGAACAAAACTAAAACTACAAGTTACACATAAATAAAACACTTCTAAAACTGCCGGCTCTACGAAAAACACAAATTTATTTTCTGTGAAACACATACAAACATACCTGAAATACAAAAGATAAACTGTGACATAACCACACCACAAAACACATAATATATGACAAAACACATACAGGGTATCCCAGTGTGAGCGAACAAAAATTTACCAGTGTGTAGGCCAGACCAAAATAAGAATAAAATTCTTATAAAAAAAAATTCTTCGCTGCACGCCTAACGAGTTCCAGGGTGTTATTTAAAAAAAAAACAATTTTCCGAGATAACTTAAAAACTCGTTTCGTAGATTTAAGTAATATTTGGATGATGTGTACATCTATTAAAGGTCATTAAAACTATATGGTGTTGGTTTAACTCTAAACTTTAAAATCATTGCATATATTTTTCTGCATAAAGGAATACAGTAGGTACTTTACACTCAATTTACTCGAAAATGGTTGATTTTAGAGCTGTGTAACAAGAGCACCTTTTTTGTTCAGAATTGATAGCCGATTAAGGAAAACTTAGTTAATTCACGAAAAAGTAGGATATACAAGAGTTATGAAGACAAAACCATAAGGAAGAGTAGACTTAGGACACCATATAGTTTTAATGACCTTTAATGGATGTACACGTTACCCAAAAGTTACCTAAATCTACGAAACGGTTTTTAAGTTGTTAAAGTTATCTAAGTTAAGTTATTACGGAAAATTGTTGTTTTTTTTTACAAAATAACACCCTGTAACTCGTTAGGCGAGCATCAGAGAAATTTTTTATAAGAATTTTATTCTTATAAATTTTGTCTGGCCTACCCACTGGTAAATTTTATATGCTCATACTGGGACACCCTGTATATGACAAAACAAAAGCCCGGTCTTTCTTTACTTTCGCGCCACATTGAAATTCTTGAATTGGATAGGACAACACTTGGGCATGTGCACAGGAACATTTGTCCGTGAAAGAGAACAAAATATATAACTCCATCTCATAAACCGGCTTCAAGAAAAGCTCGAATAGCTCAAAATAGTAGTATTATATATATATATATATATCTTATACCTATTTACAACTGTTTTTGAGGTTATAATCGAATAATTAATTTTGTATTGCACTCATCGATCTTGATTATACAAGAGGCGAACTTTTTTTACGTTTATGAGATGCAGTCTCTTAAAAATAACGAAAAAATTGGGTGTCGACTAATTTTGCGAGCAGTTTATTACCGAAATTCGCGATTCAGCAGGAAAATTTAAAAAAGTAAAAGAAATTGTGAAAATGATATATGGTTTATTTGAACTGTTTTTTGATGTAGTTCACTTGAATATCATGATGATCATTAGACAGTCATAGTGATTAAACAGTTAGTCCTTCTCATAGTTCTAAAGACAATGAGAATTTAGAGTATAAAACCCCAAATATCTCAAAAACCGTTGCAATTAGGTATAGGGGATGCTTCATAGATTAGAAAGAGTCGCGAGAGATCTTAATGCAAATGATGTAAAATATAGGGTGTTTCATTTATAAAAAATGAGAAAACTGTGGTTGCGAGATTTGATTCGCCCTGTATACATATAAGTAAAGCTATTTTGACGGAAATTTTATAGAAAGTAAAACTAGACTATAAGTATAGCATAATTGATAAGGCCAAAAATTATCTAGTATTTATATTCTTAAAAAAGATACAGGGTTCTCAATTCATTGCCATGAAGATACAAAAATGCTCATATCTTCTGAAATACTCTGTACAATACTAGTAAACCCTATATTAGTGAATTCAAAAAAATATCTGAATTCAAATATGAAATAAAAAATATGTCATTCTATTTAAAAAAACAAAAGTTTGACACGGCCCAGGTTTGTAGAGTACCCTATATGACTATACATATTTTTAAAATGTGCGTCCTCTTACGCTCTATGAAATCCTAAAATATATTAATTTTTTTGTGGAACTTTGTCACACTATTGGGCCACCGTGTATATTTGGATAGTAAAAACTCTTGTGAGTTCCATTTAAAATTTAATGAGTTTATGTTGTACCAGGCCTGTGATGGACCATTCTCTTTCTGAACCTATACCTATGTTTTAAGAATTAGTTTAGGCTAGATTACCTTGCGGGTGATTGACAAAAGTGAATTACAAGTAAGACAGATAGTCCAAAAGATTTAAACATAATTTGCAAACATTATACTGACAGTTATAGTATTTGGCAAATTGTTAATAAATATTATATTGACCCAACGCATTTACTGGAAGACTCCCACCTCTGAATTGTTTTATTATAACAGAGTTTAATCTTTTACTACCAAGGAAAATATATCTGATTCTCTATCTTTTAGTTGACACTGTTGAAGGAAAAACATTTATTTATCTACAACAGTAGAGAACTGTAAATGAAAATTTTAGAAACCGTTCAGTTCTGTTGAAGTTTCGCATACTCCATCCCCTCAGAAATCAATATCCAATGTTAATTTTGATTTTCAGATGGGAATTACATTATTTGAAAGGGGCGTAGTAAATCAATTCTACTCGTCCCTTCAGTATAATCACATTCCGATTTTGGTCCTTCGGACTATAGTATGTATCTGTGCATCCAGCACAAACTGATCAACTGAATGATCCTCTGTTATCCCTATTTTCTATACCGGACCAAATACAGCTGGCGGATTAGTAGAATGTGATAGTAGTGATGTATTGAAAATAAAGAATATGTTATAAAGGAATAAAGATCTATTATTCTACGAGTGTTGAGGTGTTGTATTTCGTAACATAGCTTAATGCAAAGTTGAGTGTGATAATGAAAATTACCAAATACTAATAAAAAATAATACAATATTGAAGTAATGCTACGTTACAACATTACAAATTATATTACTTAATTAAAAAGATATAAAATAGAGCAAATTTACTAACACTGGATTACAGAGAATATGCAGTATAATATGTTTATTTATATAGGAATTAAGCCAAAAAGTTAACTAAGAGATACATTATTAATGGAATTAACAAATATTATGGTTAATTAAAGTTTTTGATTTTCCTGGTTTTAAGATATGTGGAAAACAACTACTTTGCGTGCAATATAACCCCAAAATTTATTATTTCCCTACAAAATATAAAACGTCCTATTCCAATTCCAATAATTAAGAATCTAATTTTCTCGGTAAACTGCTTAACATTTTATGAAGTTAACTTTTTTCACCTTGATATTTCTTACGCTAAGAGTAGCATTCACATATTGAATTGGACCATTATGGCGAAAGAAGGTAGGAAGAGGGGGAGGGGGAGATCCTGCACAGGAAACCAGATCCAGGGGGCTTTGTGAAGGACAATGAGCCTGCCGGGGGCTTTGTTCATGAGCCACCTGGACTACGGCCCACCGGTTCGAATTCTAAGACGTACGGATCGCTTGTAGTCGTCGCTTTCGACTACTGTGTACAGGGTGAATTACACAAGACATACGGGTATTATAAAATAAGTTCATGAAATTGTGTTTTTTTAGTATTATCTTGTCTGAGTACTTCTAAGATACTTCTATGACCTAGGTATCATCCTCGATAAATAATTAAAACTGACATGTCATTAAAAATAAAATATTGACTGGTATCAAAATATTGCTTTCGTTGTTTGAAATGTTCAATATTATGTTTTACTTGCGTTTAATAGCTTCTTTCTAAAGTATTTACTATTATTACAACCAGAGTGTCAAAGATCGTCATATCGGCATCCAAGAAATCGAGAATGAATTAAAAGTTGACCCTAACAACTTTTTGTCCGTTGTAAATTCTAAGAGGTCTATCTCACCAGAACCTTTAAATATAGAGTTCAGCGGGTCATATTTTAATAATCATAGGGAAATAGTTTCTGGTTTTGATGACTTATTTTCTAGTTCTTTTTGTAGTCCTCATGTTAACACTACCTTACCGAACTTAACAGAAGATATTATTATTAGTAATTTTATTTGTCATATAAAACCTGTAACGGAGGATATCACAAATGCTATTAAAAAGATAAAGTCAAACATGAACATAGGGGTGGATACCATTGAACTCCGGTATTTGTTAAACCACTGTTTATATATTTAAATTATTAAGAACTCCTCCTGTCCTAATACATGGAAATTATCTAGAATTTCCCCGACTTTCAAGAAAGGTGACTAATTTCAGTAAAATACTCAAAACTGTTTTATATGACAACAAATGTTTTCATGTTAATACCAGCATACTATCTGAACAATATGGTTTTATTTCTGGTAGATAGAGAGCTTGCAATCTGGTCGTGCGACAATACATCTAGGAGACTAATATATTCTAGAAGTTTTAGATCAGAGAGGTCAGAGGAAGAAGTTATCTACACTGATTTATCGAAGGCATGTGATAAACTTGATCACAGTATTCTGTTGTAGAAGCTTCGGAGCATGGGTATAACTGATGATTTTTTAGAAATTTAATATCGAGCTATTTGTCGAACTGTTTGCAATACGTACAAGGGGTTATAAATCTCATGAGTTTTGTTGTCCTCAAGGGCTCACAGGGTTCTGTTCTTGGTTATATGTTGCAATATTTATTAATGATGTACCTATCAAAATTAACGTAGAGTCTTCTATATGCGGACGACATAATAATGTTTACTAAAACTAACTCTACTGAAGACTGTAAACGGTTACAGGACAGTACTAGTACTTGAGCAGGAGGTGTGTTCGTAATAATTTATTTTTAAATACATATTGGTAGATACATACCAATGCAGTTGCATCTTACTCCAGAAAATATAACATTTATGAATTTGATTACAAAATTTCTAATACGACTCTAATTAGACCTGAGAACTGTGAACATTAAAGACCTTGGTGTTGTTTTTGATTCCAAGGTTATTGACAACAGTGATTTGCCAATTATTATTCAACAGTTTGATAAGGTAGTGACTTGGCAAGCCTTGACTACGCGTGCAGTTGTTTGGAGTATAAACATGCCTCTCATATTAACCCATTGGAAAGCATTCAGAGAGGTTTTTTAAAAACACGTATTTCAGATATTTTGGTAACTCTCTCTCTCTAAAGGTTTTCTTCATGACATTCTTTTGCAAACTTTTCAAGTTGATAGGCTCCTCTATAGGCGACATAATTAATTTATAATTTTGCTTTATAAAATTATTCATAATTATATCAAATGTGATAAACTTTGGAACAGTCACTGCCCATACTAAAACCCAGTGGCGGCTGGTGACATTTGGATATGAGGGGGCGCAGAAATAAAAAAAATGCGCCGCATTTTATTATTTCTGCGCCGAAAATTTTGCATATTTCAAGGTCAAACCCCTTAAAATTATAAATTAGAAATTTGCAGAGCAAAAATATTTGTTTGAAAAAATAACTTTCGTTAGACAAATATCCTCCTTTCTAATACGATTGACGGAAATCTCGACAAAAATTATTTAAAACAATATTTAAATAGGTAATTAATATTTAGAATCAAAAATTTACATATACGTTACATTAAAAAAGCTGTAAACTAGAATTCAGGAAGCAGGAACATAACTATTTTTAGTTTTTAGATACCTATCCGTTAATTAAAAACGATATGGCACAATCACAAACTCAAAAGTATTTTAGTTATTCAATTCATAGTTACCAAACGACACATTAAATTATTACGTAGGTAAACAAACTTCATACAGTTATTTATACACGAGTACATACTTACTTTTTAAAATTGAAATCGGCTCTACGGTCTTTCATAGAAATACATTTTTCCATAATTTTATCATATGCATAACTCATCGAAATTAGGTATTTATTGGTCAGGCAATGCCCAACTCTTTTATTTGTATTTTATCTTCCAGTGGAACATTTGCAAAATTAGCTCTAATCAAAGATTAAATATATATTCATAATTATACTACTAACAGTATTCATGTTAAGTAAAATATAAAGTTGTCTTTTCACAAAAATTAAATAAGTACTTTAATAATGTTAAAAATATGTAATGTGTTAAAAATACGGTTAAAGTACGATCAAAATATTTGGTTTTAGTAAAACCAAATATTTTGATCCAGCCTTCCTTTCAAATGTTTGTAAATGGTGATAACGTTGAAAATTTCACGCCAACATATTTCTAATTTCATATTTTTCTATAAATGGGTACATTTCTTAACGTTGGTATGACAATCTATGTATTTCTTCGAAATTTTTCTCTTTCTGGGGTATCCTGGAAGGTATTACAGTGGAAATTTTTTGAAAATAAAAAGTCACAGCGGGACTTTATGAAATGATAATAATGACTAAATAAAATATAATAATTCCAAAAACCAGCTACAACTATGGTCGCTTATATAAGTTCAACAACTGACATATTTTTCTCGAAATTTGATATTTAAGGTAAATTAAAATCTTTCATATTTAACCACGTTTAACTACTACAAATATACACAATAAATATTGTTATTATCATTTTTCTACTTTAAATCCATTTTGTTGTGAAATTCTCTTACCGAATACCGAATACACACGAATATTTTCGTGAGCTTTAAAAAATTTATCCGGATATAATTTGAGCTCTAGTGGTATTACAAGTGATAATCGATTACTCGATTAAAATCGTCATATTTTCTGTTATACTTTTGATGTATCTCCTTATCCTATCAGTGGAGCTTGGTCTGAGGATATTGTAAGTAATAAATAAATAAAAATAAATAAATCTGACGCTCTCATATAGATCATAAAAATATTCCTAACTTGGCTTAATGAACCGATGCAGAGACTATATTTTATTGTTTATTCAAAATAATCCAGAACAGTATCTGAAA
Organism: Pogonocherus hispidulus; assembly: GCA_963924545.1. Lineage (NCBI taxonomy): Eukaryota > Metazoa > Arthropoda > Insecta > Coleoptera > Cerambycidae > Pogonocherus > Pogonocherus hispidulus. The sequence continues at coordinate 10,878,747 of OZ004698.1, forward strand.
GAGGAAGTTTTCCAGAATTATGTACTTCAATGATGTTTCGATTTATTACTAAAAATCTTACTTAATAAAAATTAAACAAAATAATGTAGTTTTTATTGCAGGTTGATTCAGCTGATTACGGAATGAGAAGTAGGTTACATCTGTTAAAAAAAACAAAATGTCTGCGATTAAGCATCGACCAAGGCAGAACAGTACCTGCCTAATTTATACCAAGAATTTCCTATTCGGGTTACATTTTGCTAATGTCAAATACTAGCGAAAACTTCTTTAGCTCCAATGAAACACTCTGTATCTTACGTTAACACTAAGTAAGATAAGATTAAATTATCTTTATTCTATTATATACATTGTAGAGGTGTAGGTTACGATATTTTCAAGCATTTGAAATTTTTTTCGATATTCCAAAATTCGAATTAGTTAATAGTGAATGCTAAGACGATATTCGTACAACTGAATGTATTGGAAGGAGATGCTTAAAACATCAACTCCACGGGCAATGTGCCCCAACTGGCTTTGCATTACTCCAATAAATAAGTAGGATTGTCTTCTTCAAAGACAATAAAGATCACTGCTATAATGACGGCTCCAGATCAGCAGGTCGCTATCTGTCTGTCAATTTGACAATAATTGTTAGACAGATAGTAGCAAAGACCCAAAGACGGCACTACAGTGTGTTTCTCACCACTACTATCAACTGAATGTTTCAGTGTTTTCATTGACTTTCAGCATTTGACTCGGCATTTGACTTTTGTTATTTTAAATTTTAGGCAACTACAGACTAGGATAATAAAAAAGCCAAGGTGTTTCCTTCTGCTGAATGCCTCAGGTGTTCCTGTATTCAAATTCATTCAAAAGAGAACTCGAAATTTTACCCCCTGCCGATTACGCCGAATTCTGAAATCAATTTTCATGCCTTAATATGCCCGAAAGACTTCCCAGTACTGAATTCTAAGCATGGACCACTTTTTATCCCGCATAACGAGTGTTCTTTCTGTGATTATCAGGACAATGTCTCCTCAGGTGGTGTCGTCGCACAGTTCACATTCGAAGGGCGGTTCTCTTTAGGGCCATGACCATGGCCAGCCATTATTGAAAGCAAGTTGTAAAATCGGTGTGAATAATTGCACATCTTCTCACTGAGCTTATCTCGTTCTATAGGGTAGCACAAAAAACATGTATGCTGCATAAGAATTACTTCCATTACTATTGTCATTTCTTACTGAATATTTTATTTTTGGTTTTAGTGGTTTCTTTATTACAATTTTCCTCTTATCATTATGGAAATTAAAGAATAGATTGCATAAAATGGCTATTCATTTTTAAATTAAAAAGTAATATCGAGAGTTACCATACCATTTGTATTATTTTATAGTATAATTTTAATCTTGAAGGGGGTGGGAACCTTTGATGTGAAGATATCACTGACGCAGTTTTCCACATAACACCAAAACACTAAACTGTACTCGACGCGTGTTTCGCGAACCAAGTTGGCATCATCTGGAGATGATCAGAACTGAGTTTCAATAATCTACAACAGGCTTAATCGTCTCTAGATGATACCAACTTGGTTGGCCAAACACGCGTCGAGTGCAGTTAGTGTTTTGGTGTTATGTGGAAAACTACGTCAGTGATATAGTTTTAATATTATTTATTGGTTTACTTAACTGTTTATATCTTTCTTATATAGGAATTAAGCCAGAAAGTTAACTAGGAGATAAATTATTAATAAAATGATAAAATATAAATAAAAATTCAATAAAGTTCATTAATATTTTTCATTTTCTTCGTTACCTATACTTAGTCATAGGTACACAAAAGCATAACTTTATTATTTTTAACATATGTCGAAAACAACTGCTTTGCGTGCAATGTGCGCTCCTTAATTTTAAAATTAATAATAACTCTTAATAACCCCCCTCATTGAGGGGTGCACATTTCATACAAAGTAGTTGTTTTTGACATATTTTAAAAATAATAAAGTTATTCTTTTCCGTACCTAGGATAGGTAATGAGGAAAATTATAAACTTTATTGAGCCTCAATATTTGATAATTTCATTAATAATTTATCCCTTAGTTAACTTTTTGACTTAATTCCGAGCTTAATTTCTACATAAAGAAAAATATAAACCATTTTTGTACTGAATTAAAAATCAGTTTTTGATTTATAAAATAACTAATTTATCCACTTTTTACAAAAGTACTGTATCTTTTAACTACTTGTTTAAATCATGACTATTGCGATTTCTTGAAATCACATTTTTTTTAAACATTTTTCCTTATAACTTTTTACGAAAGAAGATAAAGAAAAATTTTTCCTACAACATTTATTCAGAAAGATGAGCTCTTTTGATATATGTAAAAATATAGGTATGTTTCTGGAAAAAAAAATTTGATGACGTCATTTAATGACGTTTCCAAAATTTGATTAACGTGCCGTTTGTGCCTAAAATGGACTTTGGTTACAACATTTATTCAGAAAGATGAGCTCTTTTGATATATGTAAAAATATAGGTACGTTTCTGGAAAAAAAAATTTGATGACGTCATTTAATGACGTTTCCAAAATTTGAATAACGTGCTGTTTGTGCCTAAAATAGACTTTGGTTACTCCCATTTAAGACCCTTTTTTCAGATTTTTGTTATCTTCTCCAGTTTTCCTACAATAGAGCCGAGACATCGAGTTTGGATCACCCTGTACAAACGACCAATCGAATATTACAGAATTTAAACCGGGCTAAACCAAAAAATTAACGTCCTTTTCAGATGTTACGTCACTGTATTCTGCACATGTTTCAACCAAATATATATTTAATCAAAGTTTACAGAATTACATTCTGTAAACTTTGATTTAATTGTAGATGAAATAAAACAATATATCGTACTTGGATATACGTAAATTACAAAATTCTATCCCAACATCCTATATACGTTTACAATGTCTCAGGTATTTTCTCAGCAGGCTTTGCCGAATAACCATCGTACGCTACACCGGTGAATTTCACGGTGAAAAGGATCTCAGGGAACATACCTGGCCTCAACAAACAACGAAAATCTCTTAGGGAATGCATAGCCCGGCAAGGAAGGTAGGCAGCTTTTAAATTGTTTGTGCAAGGGATAATTCGCCGTGTGTATGCGAAATACTTATTTTAAAACATCAGAAAGAAAATACAGAGCCATGAAACGAGGACGGGGCGAAATATTATAGCGAAACCAAGGAATATTTAGCATTAGTGGGCAAATAAACATATTTTAGCTTTCACGTTTATTCCTCCCATCGTGTTCATGTTCTACTATTTTTCCTGTTGGTTTGTTAATCTTCATTGGTTTTCCTAATATGGAATAAAAAAATGTTCTTGTTCACATTCCACGTCTTAGTAAGTTGTTAGATTTGTACAATTGTGCAGAGTTGTCGCCATTATAAATATAAAAAATGTGGGTATAATAAAGAGTGGTTTTGAATACGGAGTAAAGATGGCTGTCAAAACTATCTCCTTAATTGTAATTCGTGAGTATTCGATGAGAATTTCAACGAGGATCTAGAAGCCTAGTTCATCTATATAGAGGCCGCTGCGCGCCTGCGAAAAAGTTAGTCTTAATCAGGCAGCGATCAAGAGAAGAAGCAGTACTTAAGTGAAATAACTGCGATTTTCGGAGTGTTTTCGGTGTGTATTTATTTAGATATTATACAAGAAGTGTTGTATTGTGTCTGAAGTGTTAAATAAAAATTTCTTTATTGTTGTTAAAAGTCTCACTTATCTTTAGAACCCCAGAAGGAGTAACAACATCTTAGAAAGGAACTTCCAAATTATATCTTCTGATCTAGTATTTTTTATTACTCTATAAATACCTTTCATATATATTTACTGGGTTAATAGATATTAAATCCAGCGAAGGAGTTATAAAATATTATCGTACTAACTAAATCAGATTAAGATAAACAAAAATTCTGTTCCAGTAGTTTGCTATGATCATATTTTATGATACTTCTTTCCTTTTTTTTTTTTTTTGAGAAGTAAATACGCCGATTGTATACATATTGACGAGACCGCCCTACAAGAAACTTTAATAAACATGTAAATAAAATCATAAAGCATGAATTTTATGTCCTAAGAGCTGGCAGCCATGAAATAAAAGCATTCCTTTACAACATAAAATGGAATATTTGAAACGGATATCGTTCAAGGATATATCACTAGAGCTGTCTTCAACAATGCTATACTCCCTTTTGAGACCGCGTTCCATTTATTTCTTTGGAACACGTGCACTTCAATATTATACTTATTCTCATATGGTCGAGATACAAAAGACGTTTCATAATATTCAAAGCTACTAGGGCATGCGATATCCTTTGATCCAAAGGACACCTATCCCCCTTCTGATTTTAATGATGACCCGTTCTATGCCTCCTTATTAAAGTGGTTTATTTCATGGCCAAATCAGTGAGCCAAATCTCCAATGAGTTACTCATTGGAGATATAGTCTTTAGCGGAAGAACTAACTCTCTCTAAAGGGCAGCTTTATGGGGATACCCGGTAAGCAGTGGCGGAGGTTGAGAAATAAAACAGGTTTTTGACTGTGTTACCGGTGCAACACCTGAAAATGTGGGAATATTTTTTAGTGTGTGCATTTATTATGAAGGTAGACAGTGAACCAGACATTTATTTTCATCAGCAATATAATTACATTTTATTCGGAAAAAAAACAGTATAAACATTTGAAAAGGATTTTGCTTAGAGCGAAAGATTTTGCTTAAAGAAAATAGAGGGGAACGAATGTTTTTCATGTTTTCCCAAATTATTAGGTATAATATATACTGGGCGCTACAAAATTGAGGCTAAGTAACTTGTTTATTTCTCAAAATATCACAATGAAATTTGGCAGCATAACTTTTTTTTTAATGTAACGAAATACATTTTAACACTTGTAGTGCAAGTTTTCCATTTTTTAAATGGATCACCCTATATACTCTTCAATATTTCGATTCAGGAAAAAATTCTAAGTCCGCAAATGAACAAAAATGAAACATGTAAACATCTTGAAACACCTATATCTTATTTAATGCGACGTATCTGTACTATGGCATAATTTTGACAAATAAATATAATGAACAAGCTGCAAAACAAAGCCGCCTTGAAAGATAAAATACTCTAGGTATAAAAACAAATATTGTATTGTATTTAAAACCAAAAGAATTATATATTTTTGATATCAGCTAGGTAAATACTACTTACAAACTTAAGCAATAAGCTACAGGGTGTCCCATTTGAAAAAACTATGACGTTTTCACCATCCTGTATATATTACAGCTAGCTAATTTTTGATGCGATTTAAAAAAAAAATCAGGGTCACCATTTTTCAAAATCTGAATATCTTCACGAATAACGAAATCCGGGGGGGGGGGGGGCAATTTAACAGTGTACATCCTGCTGTACATAATCACTTTAAGTACTCACTATAGAGATGATGTATGCGTACCCAGACAAAATATAGACAGTATTAGAGGTGCATTTACCGTGGAAAAAATTCATTGTTTCTCAAAAAATCTGTTTTCACTTGAGACTAAATATTTGTTATTCATCTTGGAGTTTTTGTAAAGCACAGAAAAAATGGTTATTTAAATTAGCCCAAGTAATATGACCCAACTTTTTCTTCACTGTTTCTGATTCATAAGTATTTAACAATATACCTACCCATTATTATACAGTGCTTTCGAAAAGTAAGGAATAAATTCATTATTTTAGAAATTAAGAAGTTTTCGAAAAAATCCTCTGAGACGTCGATTTTGTTTTTAAAAAGGCACTTTTTGACATACGACCCATATTTGTGACGTCATCGTTGTTCGAGATATGACGTCATCGACAGTTTTTTTAAATAGCAACCCCCAATTTTGACCACGCCATTTGAAAGAGCGTATCATTCTACATACGCATCATGAAAAATTATGGTGTTACATAACAAAAATTTCAAGAAAATAATGTTTGAAGATCTTAAAATTTAATTTTCACAATACTATGATAATGACAATGATAATGATTATGTAAAAAATCGACTAAATTAAATGTTCAAATTGTGTACCGTTGGCTGCCTGACAGTAGCCAAGACGATTAATAAATTCTTTTTGGACATTATCTATAACTTCAGGAGGTATACGATGTATCTCGTGACGAATTCTTGCTTTTAAATCTTCTAAATTAACCGGTCTAATAACGTATACTTTGCTTTTTAAGTATCCCCACAAGAAATAATCTAGGGGTGTCAAATCAGCCGATCTGGCTGGCCACTCAACATTTACAATTTGACCATTTAATTTAGTCGATTTTTTACATAATCATTATCATTGTCAGTATTGTGAAAATTAAATTTTAAGATCTTCAAACATTATTTTCTTGAAATTTTTGTTATGTATCACCATAATTTTTCATGATGCGTATGTAGAATGATACGCTCTTTCAAATGGCGTGGTCAAAATTGGGGGTTGCTATTTAAAAAAATTGTCGAAGACGTCATATCTCGAACAACCATGACGTCACAAATATGGGTCGTATGTTAAAAAGTACCTTTTTTAAAAACAAAATCGCCGTGTCAGGGAATTTTTTCGAAAACTTCTCAATTTCTAAAATAATGAATTTATTCGTTACTTTTCGAAAGCACTGTACATTAGTACCTAAGGAAACATTTACAGCTATAGGAATAAATTATCTAGATCTTCTGGTCTGTTTTACCAGCTTCTATTCTGCTTAATAGACCAGTGGCAGACGTTTCGCCATCCTGTATCGATGGCATCTTCAAGGTTCTTCATATCATAACTAACGTGTAATGTCGATGTAATCGTAATCGACTGATTTTTTTATATTTATTGAATTAACATACGAAATACTGAAATAACCACTGACATAGGACATAGGCCAAGAAAAAACGGGTAGAGGTACTTTAATGTACTTGTAATTGTTTTGCAAAAGTTTCAAGTAGGGAAAGTGGTGGTAGCTTTTAATAATAACCAATGGAATTATATCCCACGTAACAACAGTAGGACTAATAATCAACCCACACTCTAGCACCGCTTTCAATTGTTCAGGAAAATGGTTTGCGGAAAAGTATAATGTGATAGATTTGCATTTAGTGCAGTGCTGCACGCAAGTATGATTCATAACCGTGAATTGCTGTTCAACATTAAATATTGCATTGTGTGTACGCCTTGTCCATAAATCGAGGGTGAGGGAGGGCACTTCAAATCAGATTTATAGATACTATTGATAATTTTAACAAAGGGAGTATTTTTTTTCAAAAACTAAGATGCCCGTGAAATTTTCAATATCACCATTGAATTTCACGTAAAAAACACTATCACACAGTATTTTTATATTATTTGTATCTTTTATAGTTTTCGAGATATTCGCGTTTAAAAATTTTGGCGATTTTCAGTTTTTCCAAAATATCTCGAAAAGTTGAAAATTAAAATAAAATCTGAAGGAGGGACTGAATTTCTCTTGTAATTCTGCCCAATTTTGCTAATTTAAACAATTCTCTATCTCCACTATCAACAAAGTTAGCAAATGTAAGGAGAGAGATAATGGACACCTTGTATAGAGTGGCTATTTTTGGATATGCCATATAATGGATATTGGCATTCTATATTTTTTATTATTTCTATGATATTCCCTCGAAAATAAGACAGTATGTAGTTACAAGATTCATTAATATATACCTTCCTTTAACAGAGAGAAACCCTGTTAGGACGAACAAGTTCAACAACAATCCTACGCCAATGTCCTCAACATTAACGAACCACAACGTACGGACATACACATCGCCCAGTTCTAACCAATTATACCTTTTACCTCACGAAATAAATCAACGGGAGAGAAGCGAAATGGACGAAGGAATACTCCAGAGGGTCGCAGTCACCATAGAAAGAAAAGAAACAATCGAATCGTCTTCACGACGGACGGCAGCTGCTCGGTCTTTTCGATCAACTGTTTTCGAAGCGCCAATACGAATCCACGTAAGAAAAGGTGGCCAGGGCGCTTTTCTTTTGTTCGGGACCGTGTGCCGGCTGCTTGTGGCAGCTGGCAGGCCAGGTGTGTGCTGGTTAACATGTGTCGGGTAGCCCGTAACCCCATCTTACATATATTCTCCGCGTACCTACATTAAGCCCGTATAAGTATAGACCGCTTCGAGAGCATGGTGGGTTTATTTTCTCTCGGTTTGTTTGATTCCCTTATCAGCCACGCTGCGAGATGCTACTTGTTGCTCTCGATAAGTAAGCAGCAGATTGGAGATCAGATACCAGGTGATACGAAATGAGTCATGACTGTAGTTAATTCGGTTTGAATTATGTTTTTAGTCCTGGTAGCCTTGCTAAAGTCAAAGCAATTGGAATAGTTCGCAAGTGGGCTTCCTTTTGTTCAAGATGGATTTAATAATAGAACACATCCAAGTATCCATATTAAATTAGGTCTTCGCTATTATGGTTCTTAAGCCTAGTCCAGATCTACATACAGTTGACTGCAAACAAATGTTTAGAAACATTTACCCGCAAACAAGGCATTTATACATTTGTGTGAAGACGTTTTCTTTGAGAAACATTTCATTTTACTAGGTTGCAATTGCGTCCAGACCAAAAGACAAAACCATGTCGTTAAGTAGTGAAGTAGTGGCGGGAATTTGTGCTGGCTATATATTTTTGACTTCCAAGAAAATAAAACAAAAACGTTAGTGGGTACGCGAACATCTACAAAACGGAATAGAAGATTCTTTGTACTTGTTAAGAGACCTAAAATTAAATGATGGATCTTGATTGAAAAATTTATTTTATCCATAAACCATAAACGACATAATGCGGTACCGCCGCATTTATTACTTTGAAATAAAGTAATAAACATTTGACCCGAATGCATCCACGACACTAGCTTATTTGCGAGTATAAAAACACGTGTTTTTCATCCTGGAAGGAAAATAAAAACATTTGGTTATTTGCTTGCATGTTTTAAACAAATGTTTGTAAACACTTTTTAAACAGTTTTTATACAGTTTTATACATTTAAACATCTGTAGATGTTTAAATGTTTGCGGGAAAATGTATGTAGGTCTGGACTAGGCTTTAGTGATGCTAAACAGAAACTTCGAGATGGGGAGTTGGCCTCTACAAACGTGACCGGGATGGAAACATTTATTGTACTATCTTATCTAGGCGATAATTTCTCGTAAATGTTGCACAAGAAGTTCTCGTCTCGTAAATCTGACTGATTAAATTTACTTTCGTTTGTAAACTATTTTGTAAAGGTGATTTGAGTGAGTGAGTTTACACCAGAGACGCTTTCACATAGGTTCTATTATTAACAAAAATTATCATGTATCTTACTACCGGGATATCAAAAATTATCTTGGTCAAGGGTGGTTGCGGAATGTAAAACGTGTGTCTTACTTTAAATTTTTGAATATGTTTTGTTGTGTCCGAATCTGTCAAGTCATTGTGCTGAAATTTTCTAATCCAGTTTTTGAATTATGCCTCTTACCACACAGCACAAAATTTTCATGATTGAAGCCTATTTTCGAACGGGTGCGCTAGTTAATGTTTATTGGCAATATAGTCAACGTTTGTGTTTGGACAATTTTCGAGAGCACTTCCCAAACGTGGCAATATTACCGGACAATTTTTATGCGTACCTTACAAATTGTGTTGAAGGTTTCGCGAAACTGGTTGTGTGACTCATAAAAAAAGTGCTGGTAGACCAAGAGTTCGTACAGAAGAAGTTGTCAATGACGTTCGTCAACGTATGGAAGTGGAGCCTGCAAAACCTTTGAAACGTCTTTCTCAGGAAATTGGACTTTCTTATGGAACATGTCATAAGATTTTAAAGAAAGACTTGAACATGCATCCATATAAGATGCAAGCACATCAAGCTCTTCTGCCCGCAGACCACCCCAGACGCCTTGCTTACTGCCATTGGTTTGTCAATAATTTACAGAATGACGATCTTCTGGACTTAACTTTTTTTTTTGACGAAGCGTGGTTCCACCTTTCGGGATACATCAATTCTCAAAATATGCGAATGTGGAGCAATGATAACCCTCATGTTTTTATTGAATCGCCGCTACATGCTCAAAAATTGGTGTTTGGATGGCAGTTTCTCGCAGAAGAATAATTGGGCCAATTTTTTTCGATTTCACCGTCAACGCAGAAAGGTACAGACAACTTTTTGGCTGAATTTGTGCTACAGTTAAACGATGATGAACTTCGGTACGGTTATTTCCAGCATGACGGTGCAACAGCACATACTACACGAGAAAATATTGCTTTCCTCCGCGAGTTTTTTGATGACCGGCTGATAAGTTTGCATACAGAAGTTGAGTTTCCTCCGAGATCACCTTGTTTGACAATTATGGACTATTTTATATTTCCTTACTTAAAAAACAAGATTTTCACAACTCCGGTAAATAATTTGCAAGAACTGCAACAAAGAATTGTTCAGCAATGTGCAACCATAACGCCAGAAATGCTGCAAAACGCTTTTCACAGCATGAGGAGGCGCGTCAACTTGTGCATCGAACAAAACGGGGGACATTTCCAACAATTACTGTAATTTAGTTTTTCTTGTTACTAAAACCGTTATTTCATAATTTGTAGTTCATTATTGTTTTACAACTGAAATAAATAGGTATGAAATTTGTAGGTTATTGATGATGTCAGTGTGACAGTGACATAATTATTTCAAATTTAAAGTAAGACACACGTTTTACATATCACAACCACCCTTGACCAAGATAATTTTTGATATCCCGGTAGTTACTAAAAAATATATCATTGATCATGAATATGAGAGACTTTATATTCTACAAACCAAGTCAGTAGGTACACTAAGAGAAAATTTTGCTGTTTAAACTTATTAAGCTTTTAAGGTTTATTTTACCAAATGGTTAATTTGAATACAGGAGAAAAAATACACATATGAACCAGTTATCAGGTTTGTTTACTAATTTTGATTCCTATTATTTTGGTATTATATAACCAAAGTATTCAGTAATTGTAAAAAAAATATTTTCTTAAATTTTTCATTTTGCAAGCAAAGACGAAACTACTTTATTACATATGATATGAGTTATCAAATCATCACTTCACGAATATGTCATAAATTAATTATAACTATTATACAATCTTAAATATTAAAAATCTCAGTAATGTGTAACTTTCCTCCGGGCAGCTTTTGTCTTCAAATTTAAGGTTAACTAATTTGTGTGGCGTTTTCAATTTTGTTTTAATATGTTTAATAGTAAACTGTGGCTCGTAAAATTTAATAATCATAATTAATAACCTTTTCCCTTAGTGTAGGTCATACCTACAGTATCAAAATATTGAAAGTCATTTCAAAATTAATATATCGTTCTATAAATAGCACCAGTTAATGATCCCCTGGCTAATAAGGTAAATGGAACTTTTGACCGCGTGTTAAATGATCAGGAAACCACAAGTATCGGCTTCCAAATTTGTTTGTGATGTATAACATTGGCAGTAGATAAGATGTTTCGTGCACAGGAAATGAAAGTATCTTAAAAAGCTATTTAAGTTTTATCGAGAATATTTCAAAAATAGGTCTATGTATTCAACGATTATTGATAACACATCATCATTAACTTGTAGACTAATTCAGTCTCGTTCTGCTATTAATTTGTAGCCCAAGAACTTTAGAAAGACTGCTTCAGTATGAAAGAAATATACTCTAGGAATACCAATTATGTAATTTTTTCTTTTTAGTTAGAGAAGCAATAGGCCTTCTTTGTAATCGCCGTGTGAATTCAGTGTTATTGAATAAGCTAAACACTACCTTGCTCTGCATATTAAACATGGACATAAATTTCCATCTTTAGAAAATACAAATTGTCCAGGAATTGAGAAATCAGACCTTATTGCCCCAAACCTTATTAAGAGTGTTTCGATATCCGGCAAAGAAGATTTTCTTGTTAACAAACTAAAACTACTGGTACTGATATGACTAGAATTCATCAACAGCAACTATTTGGTGAGCTTTTTCGTCCTTTAGCATAGCTAACGGGGTTTTCATAGAGAATGATATGATTTTAAAATGAAATAAAATTAAAACTATTTCAGATACAACCAAACTTTTTATATTATCTTAAAGTACAGTCGACAACATTTATGTTTTAAATAACACATCGTTTAAATGTCCATCTCGACTTCGTCTACACTAGCGAATTCGACGAACCCAATTTTCAATGACTTTGTGCAATAAATCGGGCGTGAATATAGCGTTCAATATTCAATTTTAACGCATCAAGTGTTTGTGGTCTGTTTGCATAGACCTTAGATTTTAAATAGCCCCAAAAGAAGTAATCTAAAGTAGTTAAATCACAGCTTCTTGGAGGCTAGTGAACAGTTGCATTCCTTGAAATTATTCTTTCGTCAAACTTTTCTTGCAATACGTCGATAGGGTCATGAGCAGTGTGGCACCGTCTTGCTGGAACCACATATCCTCCAAATCAAGTGCATCTAAATTTGGCCGCAAAAAATGTCTTAACATCTGTCAGTATCGTTCACCATTCACTGTAACTGCAACTCCTATCTCATTTTGGAAAAAATAGTCCGATGATGCCACCATGCCATAAACCATACCACACAGTTACCTTTAGCGGATACAAAGGCTTCTCATGAATCTGTTGTGGATTTTTTCCACACCTAAAACGGCAATTTCGCTTGTTAACATATCCACTTAACCAAAAATGAGCTTCATTTGAGAAGATAATTTTTTTCGAAAAATTAGGATCCCTTTCAAGTTCTTCTAAACTCCAAGCAGCAAATTCTCGGCGCCAATGATGGTCCAGTGCTTTAAGTTCTTGGGTCAAAACAATGTTATATGGGTCTTCAAGTTTTTTGTAAAATCCACCAAGTTTCCGTGTTTTTAAAACCTAAACCAAAAGCCTAACTTTTGAGCACGATGAGAAATTGATAAATTTTAATCCTCTGCAAAACTAGCTCTTACAGCAATATTCGTACCAAACTTTGTATCTTTTTAATATGTAATGTGGTTAGTCTTTATAGCACACCTTGTATCTACAGAGACATATGCATTATTAAATATGCATGTATTTGATAACGTTAATAATAGGTTTCCTAAACTACTAAACTACATTACCTAACCATAGCATATAATACAGATTTTGTAATAGGTAATACATATTACATAGGTATTACACATTAAATATTTGTTAACGTTAATACTAAGTTTAGTAAACTGTTTACTTATCCATAACATGTAGTATAGATTTTGTGATAGGTAGGCCGCAATTTCTATATAATCCCACCCTGCCCTTCTCATCTACCGGAGCTGTGGAAATTTTGTGATACCCCTAATTAACACGACTCATAAACTTATGGCCACCGCCAACTAACTTGAACTCGACCACATACTGTAAATTTTTATCAAAATATCTTTTAATATTAAAGACAAATCTTAGGGGTGTCACTGATAACGATTAAGGGTACCTGATATTTTTCTTGGTAGGTTTCTAAATATAATATTTAACAAATGTGCACAATGCAAGGTTTGAATTTTAGAGGACAGGTAATATTAACTTTTAACCGAAAGTACGGATTTAAAGTTGACTTTGCAGGTCGCTAAATTTAGCAGGTACTGCAGAATTATGATTTACGATTATTGTAAAATAACATTCAAAGCTTTTAACACCTATACCTAGGAAATATTAACGTGCTTATGTAGTAGATAATAATATAATGCTTACATTTTACTATGAGTAGTAAGAAGTTCTTTATAATCTCATCATTATACACTATACAAATCATAACGTTGACCGTCATTTATAAAAATGTTCAAGGTGACTGCAAAAGCGACAAAAATGACCTGGTACTTTTAGGCACTTTTAAAAAGTGCTCGGTAATTTTCAAAAGTTGCCGCCAAAATGGCACCGGTGTAACATAACCTATAATAACTTAATTGCTTGCTTTAACTCCGTAGATATTCTTGTTTGCTGAATAAATATTATACAATAAGAATAACTGACAGAGGCAAAAAGTATGCACTTACTTTTTCTGCAGCTTGAAGTATGTGAATATTATGCCGAAGATTGTGAAACTGTTGATGAAATACAGAAAGTGTTGTTACTGATAGAGTCCCTACCACAAATGTTGGAATGTACGTTGTCACTTGCAAAAAACCCACTTGCAAGTTACTATGTAAAGTGAAAATGTAATACAAAAGAACACAACCTGTTTTCGACATAACTGAGATGTACTTTGCCGATGGTTGATGACGTACAAGCCAACATTCGTGGTAAGAACTTTATAATAAGAATTTATAAATAAAATAGACTCACACTTAACTCAGTTGCATTTTTAATTTTCTTGGCTTCTAATTTATCATTATAGATTTGCAAACATTAATTTTCTAGTAATTATTTTACAGTGATCATGTTTATTATAAATATTATCCAATACATTAGTAAAAGTAAAAATATATAAATGAGTTAATTGATTTAGCTCTATTTTGGGTATTTAGATCGGAGTAATTTAAAATGTGTGTAAATATTTAATAGTTATTATTGTAATCTTGGAGAATTTTAGGTGATGCACCCACATATTTGCTCCATATCATCTCATATTAGTAATATTAATAACTTCCTCGTTAAATATTGCAAAGTATCATTTTTTTAATAGATGTAAAGGTGACATCAAACATTTTTTTCATAAATGTAGAATAGGTATTTGATGCCATTGTAAAGCTCTCGACGAGGCGATTCATATATTTTATCGGTCAATATTTTTGACTTGACTTATATCACGTACCTATACTATTTTTAAAAATGACCGGAACTTTGCTATCTAACAAATAATTTATTAAATCATCTTCTCACTATATATCCAGAGAAGCAATAAATTATTTGCAAGAGAATTTTCATGTAATTTTACTATAAAATGCTGCTCGATTTATATGAACAGAAGGTTTATATTTCGAGTCACTTAAAATAATTTTATGCAGCATCCATGAGCTCGTTATATTTATTACATCAAAAGGTTAATCAGATTGTGATTTCGCCAATAATATTAAATCAGTATAATGAAATAATTATTATATGGTGGTTATAATACCAAAATATTGGCAAACTATAACAATTAAAATTACTAAACAACTCATTCAGATAGACATTTATTACTCGGTATGATAGACATTTACCATTATTTGGTAAAATAAACTATTATGGACATCTCTGTTTAAGGTTTAACTATGAAGTAACATACATACTTAATGCCAATAAATGTGTGTACTTTAAAAACTTCTTTTCACTTTCAAATAATTTTGTTATCTTAATTGTTCCTAGTTAAATTAAAATGCATAGCCATTAGGTGTGGTCGCTTCTAAGGTATGCTACAAATGCTGAAACAAGTGGTAATATACGATGCGTATACGATTTTTGTCATCTTATTTTAAAATTTATTTCCTGCAAATCAATAAATAAATAAAATTCTCGATTGAGTGACAGCTATACTTTTTCAGTAGCAAGAAAATGAACAACAAGCTTGTAAACGGCTTAATCGATGATCCTTTTTCAAGCGCTCTTAATAAATTTTCATCGACTGTAGGGAACTAGTTTTACAAACTTGGAACTTCATGTTAACAATTGTTAAATTCTTGACGTTTCTATATTGAGTGCTATGCTGGCCTTAAGGCGGCCTCAGTTTATTTACTGTAAAGGTACTTAACGTTACGTAAATACCTTCTGATTTAGAATGACAAAATCAGTGTCAAATAAAGATACATGATACAAAAAATTGGTAGACATTAAAAGGGAATTGATGTTAGGGTGAAATACCTCAATTCACCTCATTCATTTCACCACCCTCACCTCGGGCGCCACCTCATTTTTGTATATAAAAAATGGTTTTCACGAATCTAAGCTACATTTTTGAGAAAAAGATGGTGCTAACAGATTCTAGCTAACCTCTTTTGTTTTCATATTATAACCAAGTTTCTCATACTAGTAAAATTATCCCCATAAACTGTATACTTAATTGTATACACTACTAAGTTGTATATTTAATTGTATTATCTTAAAAATTAATACACTTTAGTGGTAGGTCACAGTCTTTATACTTTATACCCAATCACAAAAAGCACCATACTTGATTACATGCAATTTAGTATAATTGTATCTACAGAAGTTGACATCCTTTCATTTATTATATCGATGACTGGTATCACTCCTTACTCCTTCATAAATCACCTCACCTTACTCAACGTAGCCTGGAAGAAAGTATATATACCCAGTCTTAAAAAGCAGTCATACTTCTTCATACATGCAATATATTAACATAGTTTCTAAACCAAAAATTATTTCTTGTTAGATTTAGTATTAACCCTTCTAACCGAAAATTAAACCAGTGAAGACCTGAGAGGTGCGTAATGCGTAAAATACGAATAATAATAACAAAATAATTATAATAATAATAATAATAAAAGTATATCCATTGAATAGATTAACACTCAGATTAAGCTAAAGGGAAAAACAATTAAAGCAACTGGTCCAAATTACCAACACTTCGACTCTTGTTACAAGAGAAAGTCGTACCCTTCAAAAATACTGAATATATTTCTTAAAGTTTCACATTCAGCTATGATGCGTTCCCGAAGTTGGTTGCGAGTAGTCAGATTCGAGCCAATAAGCCTAATGTAGTCCTCCTCGACCACCAGCTCAAGACAATGTTTGTCACCGAGTTCTGGGCTCCTGCCGAGACTAACATTGTCTTGAAAGAGGAGGTGAAACGGACGAAATATCGAGACCTTCTCTTCGAACTACGCAGACTCCATCCAGAACATACTGTGAAGCTTGTGATACTGATAATAGGAGCCCTCGGTGGAGCAAGAGATACACTGCTTTCGGAACTGAAGATCATACCGGCATGTCGAAATTCGGCAGATATTTTAGTCGGAAGAATGCAGAAGGCGGTCATTCTGGGCTCACTTCGTCTACTCAGAGCATACGATTCCCGGACTCAGTAGTTACTCACCCCACGGATGTGGGGAGTAGCTACTGATAATCACCAGCGGCCTACCCTGAGAATGGGAGCCAGGGAACCGGTCGACTGGGTTTCAACAAAAAAAGAATACTTAATAACAAAATAATAATAACAATTACATGAATTTATTTCGACACTGCAGTTCTGAGCAAAATTTGCTTACACGAAATGTTAGATTTACTAAGTTGGGTCGAAATAAGAATTGTCAATAGCAGCTTGGTATTGGGTGTTAAGGACATGGGTGAGAACTAGACTTGTTACCTGCCCTAGAAATTTATACCAGAGTCACAATTAAATGTTTCTTCGACTTTTTCTATTATATTATAAAAATGACAATTTCTTTATAAAAGGAAACCATTAAAATCATGTGCTCCTTTTAAATATCTACATTCTTTCTTTAACTTGTTACAATAGTTTTTATACACAAGGTGTTTATTAAGTACCTAATATTAAATACTGAAAGAGACGCTACCATAAAGCGCCCCTTTCATAAAGCGTTCATCTTTCTTTCATTAATAAAGCGTCGCAAGCGATTTCGTGTAAAGAAAGGCTCATATAAGAAGTTATTTCGTAAGTGGC
Organism: Pogonocherus hispidulus; assembly: GCA_963924545.1. Taxonomy (NCBI): domain Eukaryota; kingdom Metazoa; phylum Arthropoda; class Insecta; order Coleoptera; family Cerambycidae; genus Pogonocherus; species Pogonocherus hispidulus. The sequence continues at coordinate 10,896,370 of OZ004698.1, forward strand.
TCAGTAGTCATTTCGTAAGATACGGACATAATAGTTTGAACCTATTTAAATTTGTGTGAGAAATCATTATATTAGGTTAAATCTTGTTTTTTAAATTGCGGTAATTTACATCTTGGTAGAAAGTTAAACAAAATGACATTTTCTCATTTGACAAAGAATTTTCAGAAGGATATAAGCTTATTCAAAAGAATTTCCGTACAAAATGAACAAACAATTTACTACTTTTTTTACCTGTTTTACTTCCTTATCTATTGTTAAACAAACTATTCTTTACAGAAGGATATTCTGAAATATTTGTACGGTTTCTTTATTATTCTCCATAAATAATTGCTTTTAATTTGTGACACATGCAAAATTCATTCCAAAATGCGTAGGTATAAAGTTTTCTGAAGAACGTTTAGTGAACCAATAATTTAGTTAAATGAAATGAATTCATACATTTTTTTCTTTTCTTTTAAATCTAACAAGATCTTTTGAAAACAACTTATAAATATGAGGGCTAATCTTTTGCACACAAGCGGTTTTTCATATTTATCAAAACCATAGCAAAATATATATCTTGCAGCAAAATACTCACTTAAAGTTCAAATCTATGCGAGAAAGTGGAAGAATTTTGGAATACGCCGATCCTATTTGGACAAAGAAAGCATAAAAAGCAACATTCAGGTAGATTTTACCTTTACCATATATTGACGAACAATGGTTAATAGTTTGCAAGTAAATATGCCTATAACTACTGAATGTAGCTTGGGCCATGAAAATGTTGGTTAGTTAGAGCTGATGGCTTTTGCTAAAGGTACCTATGGAATTACATACAATAGAGATTTCTCTGCAGCTTTGCTGTCTATTGCGAGACACCCCAATCAAAAAAGTAAATATTCTGCTTTAAATCCCATATACATTATTGGTAGTAAAAGTATTTGACAAAATGTGTTTTCCTGATCACCTGTACATCTTCAACCTTTTTTACCATGTAATTTAGTTTTTAAATAGGGTATATGTGATCTTTCAAAGAAAACTCGTTCCCTAAGCGAAAAGATTGAAGGAGAGGGACCATGTCCTGATTTATATTTAAATTAAAATCCATATTTTTTTTTTTAAAAGAAGGGAACAAGTCCAGTCAGTATGTGTTAATAAGTATACAGTGTGTCCAAGATAAAGATGGGATAGCATTGGGATCTTAGAAACGGTAAGAGATACAAAGTTGGTTAAATTATGAAAAAGTTGAGCAGTTTGAATACCTTTTACGTGGACTTTACAAAAATAAGTTATCTTTTTTTGATTTCGAAATATTTGGAAAAACATTTTTTTTTGCGATATTTGTTTTTATTTATTTCTGGCGTTATTTTAACAGCTATCAAAAAATAAAAAATACTTTTCCATTGTCACTTTTTGAGTCTAACAAGATGGCATTCATCAAGTTTTTGTCCGACGTTTCATTTCCGAGAAACCATCATCAACTTCTTTTTTCTAAATACGGCCTTGTATTTTTAAATAGAAATTTCGATACCATTTTTTATTCTCAATTCAATGGTGTACCACAAGTAATAGTTTAATTACGTTTTTAGCTTGTTGTTGCCACCATCAAAAATTAACGAGGAAAAGCCTCCTGAGTCTACGGTTTCCAAGATCCCACCGTTAGCTGTTACATGCTATCCCATCTTTATCTTGGACACACTGTATATCAAAAACCTATATAAGGGTATAATGATATCTCCATCGCATCCGTTCTAATTCCAAGCACGATACCGAAAATGTATGTGATCTAATGAATACTTTAAATACAGCTTCTACATAGTGAAAACATTTTGTCAATTTGAAATTATAAAGTACCTTAGCAGAATTATATAATATTTTATCAATATTTGAATACGGATTTATTAACATTCAATTATTTTCATGCTTTACTAAACATGTTTCATGAATTTAGATTGTCTTATGTACGCCACTGAGTAGTGTAATAATTATTTAAAGCTGTCATAAAATAATAACAGTAAATTTATAGAAGCCTTTACAAATAAAAAAATATGCCTCTGAGGATAATAGAATGTTATATCCTATTAGTCTAGAACTAAATATGAAACTAGTATTCTAAAATTAAGATAGGTATATTAATTAGAAAACAGAAAACTAATAAGTTAAAATATTGGACATCCATTGAATTGGTATTATCTTTAGATACGGAATTTAATGGATGATATTGTAAATAAAATTATAAAAATAAATCTAGGGCAATCATATATTTCTAAATTTCAATTCAGAACACAGGAGCATAAAACAGGTAGCTATGTTAAATTAAAATATGTTAAATGTGCATCTGTCACAGTTAATTAATATTTTCAGTGAATTGTTAACAATTAACTCAGTGCAAAAACCAACGTGTAGGTAGAGCGAAATTTCCCATACAATAGGAGTGCCACAAATACAATGACATCCCCAGATATGAAAAAGATAGATATCAAGTTAATAGTGAATTTTCCGAACAGGTAATATTTCACAGGCAGTTTTAGTCAATATATAGAATCCAAAAATTGTATTGGTATTGAAAATCAGCGGATAATGTTTTATAGGCTGGTTTATAGTGGATGGTTTATTAAACGTATATCTCGAGAATGAATTTATGCATTTTTCTAAAATTTTGGCTGTGGACATAACCTCGAAAGTTCTATAAAAGAAAAATATTTTCAAGGGCGTGGCACTTTCGCATATACCGGAAGTCGACATCAACTTGCTTATTTTGAAAGGAACATCATATATGTTATTTCATTTCTGGATTATACGTGGAATTCTAAACACATTTCAAGTAGGATGTCTTCAACTGTTTTTGAAATATTGACAGGTGAATACTGACATTTTGCAACTTTTGCACCCTGTAAAATCTAAACGGTTTGAGATCAAGCAAAACGGTTTGCACATTCCTATCTTAACTTTTCATAAGCTATCGTTTGACACTAATTTTAGATTTATTATTAATTATATTATACTATAATTAATTTAATTATAGTATTGAGGTTAACATGATTAAGAAATGCACTAGCATTAAAGATCTTGGGTAACACTTGACAGTATGTTAATTTTTGTGGAGCCATCAATAATATCCAGCGGGAAGCTTTTAGAAATCTTGGTTTTGTCTTAAGGAATTTACAAGACACTACAAAAATTAAAATAGTGTCCTTACTTTTTAATGCATTGGTATTCTCAAAATTAGAATTATATATATTATATATACGTCCTCCCTTGTTATACCAGGTTATCAAATTCATGTTAGTAAATTGGAAAATGCATATAGGAAATCTGGGAATTCCTCAAGAAAATTCACTTCAACGATTTCAACTCAACGATCTGGCCACTCGTCGTATGTGTAATTCATTGGTGACTCTTCACAAAATTGTAACTAATAAAATTGATTGTCCGAATTTGTTATACTCTCTATGTCTTCATGACAAGCGTCTACAACAACAAAGATATATTGGCTTCCAAAATCGCGCATGCGCATTTCGGTATTTCGGACTTTCTGTTGAGATGCATACAACTTGTTTCTTTTAGTACTAAAAGTAAATATGACAAAGCGTATAATTTGTTCAGAATTCAGCCTCGTTTGTCTTTTTCAAACATGAGAAAACATGCAAAGAAGAATCATCCTGGTAAGAAAACATGTTTTGAAATATGTCATGCAACTTTATTACAAAACCACCTTGAAGAATTAGCGCCACTTTGAGCCGCTGCTTGTTGCAATCAATGTGGCAAGTTATTTTGTAAATATTCAAATTTGGTGCAGCACGTCAAGAAACTTTCCCACTTTACCACTCTGTCTTCATTGTTTTATCTTCCGACATCTAAGACCAACCTATCATAGTTCCCTCCGCTGTATAGAATGGACTATTATCATTGGAAGAAGAAGAATTTGATTGATATTCTCCATGACGCTATTGCATCTATTAAGAAGAAAATTTCTACTAATATCATACAACTTTTATAGAATTTAAGAACTTTATTGTTAAATGTCTTCATGACTCTGTACTCTGTACTCATGTATTCTGTTATATTGTTTGCTGTATCCCCTGTTTATGTTAATTTTATTTGTTATCTATATATATCTATGCATATTGTTTTATTAATATTGAATGTTTTTATTCGTTCTTATTTTATTGTATATTATTATATCTTTTTGTAATTTTTACGCTACTTCCACCCATTAATTGGCAGCGCTGTGGGGTGGTGTTCTAAATAAATAAATAAATAATTACACTTTTCTGAGTGTATTCCTGATTTATTTAATAATATTGAGAGAAAATCATTTAAGAAGTAGTAAGTTGATTGTAAATTCTCCAGGAAAGTAGAAATGACCTCGCTTGTCATCCCAACTATTATACAGAAAAATGTCGAAGCTTGAAAACATACAAAAAAATTGAAAATGCTTCCAGCTGGATTATAAACTTTATTAGGGGTTATTAAATCTAAGTCTCAGCTACATACCTTAGTTATTCAAAAGTTAACAAGACCCAATAAAGAGGCTATAAAACACTTTCAGCATTTCGGGCCATATAGTTTTAACTTTCCTATCTTTATCACTTTATATTCCTGATAACAGTCAACTGCATAATATGATTATTCTACGAAGGTACCTGAAATGTACCTCTCCTTAGTAAAATTTATGGTAGCTATTTCATAAGTCACCAATAATAGAATATTTGGGTATTGGGATGAAAGGCAACGTTAACTTTTCGCCATAAATACTGATTAGAGTTGACTTTTTAATGTGCTGATTTAGCAAATAAATAAAATTAGGGTTTTATAATTATCCTAAAATGCTATCGTTATTTTCAGTATTAAACACCTTTTCTACGAAATATTAACATAAGTGGAAATTATAACAAATGGTGTTAATAGGTATTTATAGAATTGAAGCCTATAGTCCGGTTCGAAAATGTGACATTAAATACATCTTTTTATAAAAAAGGTTAAAAACAGTTTATTTTTAACTCCAGTGTTAAAAGTTAATTATGATTGGAAATAAAACTTTCCAATAATTGGAATTTAATAAACTGGATAATTAGAATTGGAAGAACAATTTGTAGTAATCTATTATTATTATTAAGCATGGACAGTGTGACAAGAATATCAGCAGAACTTGTAGAACATTTAATGAGAAGTACCCGAATTTACCACAAATGAGTGACAATATTTATAAGAATCTGCTGTAATTTGATAAATATTAATTTATCTTTAAATTAAGCATATAACATTCTAAGCTAAATATCAAACAAAAGTGCATTAGAACTGTATTTTTATCATTATTCTCTGCCATTAGGCTATCAACTAGGTATCGGAATCGATGAATGATCTGGCGACATTGATTGCCTAAGGGGCATATGTGAATGTTTGTAATAATTGTCAGACAGGTAGTAGCAAAGACCCAAAGAGGGCACTGCAGTGTATTTCACTGTATCTCGCCACTACAAACATTCACATATGCCCCTTAGGCAATCAATGTCGCCAGATCATTCATCGATTCCAATACCTATGGCAATCTGATGAGATCATAACAAGATCGAAACCGGTCATTGTCTGGTATTTGGTCTTGATGAAGGATGTGGCGACATCCATGGAGATGTTGATGTAATACAACGCCAGTTGGGGCATATTGCCCGTGGAGTAGTTGTTTTCGGCATCTCCTTCCAATAATTAAGTAGGATTGTCTTCCTCAAAGACAATAGAGGTCGCTGTAATGGCATCTGCTTTCTGCAGATCGTTATCTGTCTGTCAATTAGACAATAATTGTCAGACAGGTAGTAGCAAAGACCCAAAGAGGGCACTGCAGTGTATTCACTGTATCTCGCCACTACAAACATTCTAAACACATTTCATGTACCATATCCTATACTTATCTTCAACTGTTTTTGAAATATTGACAGGTGAATATTGACATTTTGCAACTTTCACACCCTGTAGAATTAAACGGTTTGAGATCAAGCAAAACGGTTTGCTATTTATTAAAATATATATTTTTGAGTTACCCTGTTTAATACAAAATATCTTTATAATAAGTCTAAGAAAATGGTACGTTTGTCAACGTATTGAAAATATTAACGTTACTTTTTGGATTGCACTGGATATTATCAACCAATGTTTTCAATTGTTTATGAAGAAACAGCGCAGGGCTAGTATTGTTGCAAATTGAAAATATTTTGAAAACTACAAATTTTCGGAATAGACAACCTTATGCAAAGTTAGCTTTATTTTTAATACTGATTAAGATAAAACTATCAAAACAGAGATTATTTGAAAAAATTGACTTTTGACAATTTTTTCAATTTCATTTTTATTCTTTTTGGTGCACCCTGTGTTAATAATTATCAAAATTTTATAAGAAATCTGCCAACCCTTTTTACATAAAAACTAACCCACATTAAATAATAAAGGCTCCCGTACAGTCAAAATTGGTAATTATTTTTCGGTCTGTAAAGGTCATTTTTTACATAAAATTTTAAATATGTCAAAAACGGATAGACTTAGATATGGGACATTATACATGAAATATGTTTAGAATGTCACGTAAAATATAAAAATAAAATAATATATAGGGTGTTATATTTAAAATAAGCAAGCTGACATCTACTTGCAAGTGCCACCATCCTGAAAATATTTTAGCATAATGGTCCCCATCGACGTTAGTGCCCTACCAAATTTAAAGATTTTTCCTAATTATAATTTTTCCATAATCAATTGGTGGAGTTCCCCCGGTTGGACACCCTATATATACTATATAAAATTAAGAAGGTGACTCAGACTTACTTATACATACATTATACTTCAATTTATTCACAATGTCAGCCTTAAAATCAAAGAACCCTCCAATATACTTACCACCTTGTGGCCCCCTTTACGTGCCCCACCAAGCACACATTATGCACTAAAACATATATGATGGTCATCAGCGATAATACCAAGAACATAAAAATAAAATTACTCAAACTGCCTTCCATCTGTCCATAGTAGCACGTGTTTCCGGTATCTGTAGTGTCTTGGCGGCAGGTGTCGGCTTTTGTTTTTATTTTTCTCCTACGAGGCGCGTGGCATCACGGTGTAATTTATGTGATTAAATTTTGGTTGGCCAGCCTGCCAGATGCTCCCCTACGATTGGCTGTCATCGTTAAAAAACAGGGGCAGCTGTGAATTTTTGTCCACGATCTGTGGATCGGCTTTTGTTGTTACCTGGCGAGGGAAAAGGACGCGTGTATTCTGTCAGAAGTAAAAAATCGGTGGAGGCTTTGGAGATTTCAGAGACGGCCCATGGGCGCTCATAGTGTGAAACCAGGGGCGTGCTAAATATACAGTCTTTTTCACGAAATATATTTGTTAAAAGTCCTTAAATTTTTCATCAGAATGCAGTTATAATATTGGTAGATTTATAATTTGGATACCATAAATTTCGGAAAAATATTTTCAGAACTATCGTAAGTTGACACTCTATCTTAAAGAAACCAAACAATCCATGGTAAGTTATGAACAAACAGCGTAGATTGCAAAGGCAGAAATCTATAATAAGATTTTGGAGCCCGCTATTCTCTGGTTGAGACTACTTACGTAAGGGCGCGTTTACACTCCCTTCTCCAAGAAGTATAGTCAAGAGATGAATTAAACGTATTCAGTGTGAACTTAGGCAACCGAAACATAGATGTCGCACTGAAAATGCAATCGGCCAAAAAAGCTAGAACGTCATACGTCATTTCCAGACTAGTACTTTTGCCTTTTTGACATCATCAGTGGACATATACTTCTTAGATTAGATTCCTATGGTTAATATATATACAGGGTAACTTAATAATCTTTAAAATCATACATATTTTGTTTAAATGCAACAATCAGTAAGTTTTTCAAACGTTCAATGTACAACAAAATTCTACATTGTTTTGAATATATCCTATTCCCTTATACCTATTTACATATTTCACTGTTATAATGAAGTTTGTGCCAAGAATTGAAGCAAAGAATTTGTCATTTCCAAACTCTATTTTAAACAAATATAAAGTAATTTATATCAAGAAAATTTGAGTAGTGGTGAGAAACACACCGTAGTGCCCTCTTTGGATCTTTGCTACTATCCGTCTGACAATTATTGTCAAACTGACAGACAGATAACGACCTGCTTTTCCCTAGGTGTCATTACAGCAGTGACCTGTATTGTCTTTAAGGAAGACAATCCTACTTATTTGTTTGAAGGAGATGGCGAAAACAACTACTCCACGGACAATGTGCCCCGACCGGCATTGCATTACTTGGCATCTCCATAGGAGTCGCCAGATTACCAGACAGATAGTAGCAAAGACCCAAAGAGGGCACTATGGTGTGTTTCTCACCACTACTAACATTCGCTATGCCCATTAGGCAATCACGTCGCAGCACCATTCATCGAGTCCACTTCCTATGGCACTCTGATGAGCGCATAATAAGCCCGAAACCGGTCAGTGTCTGGTAAGTTGGTCTTGATGAATGATGTGGTGACTCCTATGGAGATGCCGAAGTAATGCAATGCCAGTGGAGGCACATTGCCCGTGGAGCAGTTGTTTCCGCCATCTCCTTCAATCAAAGAAAGTTTCAGTTTCCTCTACTTGTTCAAATGTATAAACTTTTAAGCATACAATTAGTTATAATTTAGAAATGTTTAAATATGTAGGTATAGAGAAATGTAATACCTACAATTCAATGTAAAATTTTATTTTTTTTTGATGTTTCTGAAATTTACTGGTAACCTTAAACATAGTACAGTTGTTAATTATTTTTTAAGTACCTCCGGTACATTTCGAAGTCTGCTACTCGTCAGGTGGATGTTGGATTGATGGCTTAAGTTAATTATTTAAATATATTAACCAATTCCAATACAATTATGAGAAAAAAAATAATATATGTCTGTATTGAAAGCATAAGATTATTTTAATATGTTAATGAAAAAGTCTTTCGATAAGTTTATATCGACACTTTAACCTATATAAATCTCTAGAGCCATTTGTTCTCATAAAATATTTTATGAATATATAAAATCAATTTAAAATGAAAAAAACCAATCAAGGTGTTATTATGAAGATGTTTTAATAAGTCTTAAAATATTAATAAAAAATAATATATGCTGACTTATTAATATTAATGTAGCTATAAGTTTTCCAGCAGCAGCTAGTGAGGTAAATTTTCACCTTTTGGAAGCCAGTTTGGCGCCCATGGACGTCTGTTTAAAAGTTGGTTTCGGATGGCCGCGTAGGAATTTATTTCGAATTTCACGGCAGCTGCGATGATGTTTGTTTTAAATGGTTTTTTAATAAGTGACCGTACAGGCGGCCAATGCTTCGTTTCGTGTTAATAGGAGGCTGGTGTCGGGCACAACGTGGCTCAAATTAAGTTTTCATTCTTGTCGACGAAGATAATATACATAAATACATATATACTTGGTATACAGGGTGTCCTATTCGATAGAAAGAGAACCGTTTTCCTACCATTGATATCTCAAGAAATGCAAGATATGGAAACTCAGTTAAACTAGCAGTATTATGTAATGTTTCCCTCCTTTCTCCCCCATTCCCTTTAATCGCAGACGCCACTGAACAACGATGAAAGTTTTAATCATCTATCTATCTTCAGAGTCGAACAAGATGAAGCATACACTGAATTAAAAGAAATCAGAGAAGGAGTAGGTACCACAAGGAAGCGTCCTATACCCTATCTTGTACCTGATCTACACCAGTGACATACCACAGTTAGAGCAAAACACAACAGCTGCGTTTGCAGATGATACTGGTCATTCTTGCGACAGGCAAGAGCTGCAAATAAACTGCAAACATCAGTTAACCAAATCAATAACTGTATCAGTAGATGGCGTACCAAGCTGAATGAAACCAGTGACTATTTCTATAGTCACTGATGAAACCAAATCAGTGCAGATTAATTTCACAAATAAAAGAGAACAACAAATACCTATTAACATGAACAATGCCCAGATTCCATATGCAAACTCAGAAAAATATCTAGGCATCACATTAGACCCAAGACTTCGCTGGAAAGTTCATATTAAAAAGAAAAGAGAAGAGCTGGACATTAGATATAAGAAAATGGACTGGCTACTTGGTAGACACTCCTGCTTATCAACTTACAACAAAATACTGTGGTATAAACAAATCTTCCAGCCAGTGTGGACCTATGCAATACAGCTCTGGGCTGTGGCAGTAACAGTAATATTAATTATTTAAAGATTTCAGAACAAAGTACTGCGGAACATCGTCAAAACACCTTGGTACAGCGACAGCGACCTTCATCGAGATCTTCAGATAGACACTGTAGAACAGACAATTACTAAATTTTCAAGGACTCACGAACAACGACTCTATCAACATGTGAAGATGGAGGCCATCCAGCTTCTCGACAACACTAACATAGTAAGAAGGCTCAAGAGGGTTAAGCCCTTAGAGTTAGTGAATTGATTATATCAGTATAAAAGCAGAGTATTGTGCGGTTAGTGTTATACGTTAGTTTTAGTATAATTAAGTTACCAGACCCTAAGGTACACTAATAAGTAAGACCTTAGCTCTAAGATTTTCAGCTTTAGGATAGGATTAGGATAGAACCAAATTACTCATTGATCTTCCTTTCATTAGATTGTAATAATAGCAAACTACCCTTCAAGAGGTATTTTCTATATATTGTATACACATATGTTTTTAAACTGATGTTTTATCATGACTCAGATGAATGGATCGGGCTGAGTACAGTCTGGACTATGTGAAGGATAATTAAAGTCTGTTTTTCGGGAAATTTCTCTGTCACCGAAATTATCCCAAATCATTCTCAACGATTGACAGCGGTGTGACTCGTCGCACCGTTTTATTGAGACAAATGTATACGCAGCAACAGATTTCTTGCTCTGCAGAAGCGTCTGAGGTCCTATACAAAAGGAATCAGAACTTGCTGTTGACACATCTTTCACATTTGTTGGTGGTAGTACGGCCTGGATCATCACTAATGAAGTAGGGTCGATAATCCCATGCCCAGAAACTGCACACCACACAGTCACTCTTTCTTCATGAAGAGGTGTTTCAATCAATTCCTCGGGAGGAGTAAACCCAATGAATTTAAAAGATTGTATTACTGTGGCCAGACATGGGATTCATCTGAAAACCAAAAAATATTCAAGAACTCACTATCTTCATAAATATAGGCCAGCATCAGAGCACAGTAAATAAAAGTCACGTTCTAATATTTTGCTTCAGTTTATAGTCCATTTGAATTCTGTAAGAGAAACCGCCAATATGTTTGACTGTTAAACGAAGAGATTCTTGCTTTAAACCCAGCTTTATGGAATTTCTTCGCATGCTTCTTTTCGGCGACTATATGATTTCCAGCATTACTCGTCGTGATTTTCGTTTACTCGAACACGTCTTTTTCCTCCTAACTTGCCTTTACATTGTATGTTAACATGGCCGGTAGTCTTAAATTTTTAACAACATACAGAATTATACTTTGGCTTTAAGCTTTTGAAACTTATGCTCAAATTGAGATCCAACCCACTTAATACTAAATCCATTATTTCTGCCAAATTCGTATGAACGATTATATGCTTCAAATATAAACATTTTTCTTTGGTTGTAAGAATCTTGTTCACCGACAATGTTGTATACTCTAACATATGGGTCGGCAACCTTTTGTTGTAAGAGGGCCAAATATTTTACGTGGGGTTTAGTGCGGGCCACACTTTGGCCATATGTCATTATGGTGTACCTATAACATGTGTGTACAAATCTTTTAAAATTAAAACACTAATTATATATTCTTACATTTATTGTAGTTAATAAAATTAATGAGATTTTTGTGGCTGCATTTGGCTTACAAGTTTTTCTATATTAGCTTGCATTTTTGAAGTAGAGACGCGGATTATTACGTCTTTCTGATAACCGAGAACAGTGTTTGTTTCTTCGGTAATTCAGAATTGAAAAAGTTTGCTCAAAATTATATGTACTACCAAACATAAAAATTATTTTCTGAGCAAATAACCTGTTTAGTTCCTGGTAGTCTTCAGAAGGCAAACCCCCATATAGACATCCACCAAATTAGTTTTTTCCTTAAAAGTCATTGTTAAGTGTGGTACCGCTTTGAAAATTTACCACGTTGATTTGTAAATTGATTGGCACATTATCAATATCCACTGCGAAGGGGTTTTCCAAAATCTCAATTTTACGTGAGATCTTTTTGATTTCAGTAAACCGGTTTCAAATTCAGTTTGAAGTAGTGTTAATGCACTTTTCCTTTTAATATTTTGCCGAACAGAATTTACCCCAGCTTCTTCTGCAACTTTTTGCAATTTGGAAAATGATCCAGTTTTCTTTCATCGATATGCTTGATAAATAATGTTAGTTTCGTTTCAAACACCTAATTATTGAATAAAAATTTCTTTGCAGCCTATAATCGTGTTTTAAAATCGAAATAGATTTGTTCTTATCTTCTTATCTATGTTATTCTAAAAAGTATGGCAAGGATATGGACAAAACATATAGCAGTGCATCTTAATATTTTACTCCATACTACAACAATTTTATCTCTTTCTTTTATCTAACATGGACACCAAATAATAAATTCGTTCTAGTCTACTTATCGGTGACAAAATCACATTAAATGACCACCTATACACACAGAATTAAAAACACACATTTCATCTAGGCCCTAAACCATGGAAATATATGAGTATAGCAAAGCTGCAACGTATCACAATAAACCATTTTACAGCATACTTTACAGCTCCCCAGTAATTGACTGCTTGACACATTATTTTATTCCAAGTCCTAAATAAAGAATTATTTATGATCCACAATAAAAACCAAAACTCCTAAAGTATATAGTAAGCATTTTCGCTTAGGGTGTAGCCTTTTGTCTAATGGCACAGGCAGTTGAATTACTTCAAAATCAACAAGTTATAACGACTCAGGTGTTCACCGGAAAAAATTATAATTCAATAAAAGGGGCCCGGTGGTTGTTAGGCCATATTTATAGGTCCTTTATTGTCCTATGTGAAAAGCATACAGTGAGGACCTGAAAAAGTTTAGGAAGTATTAGAATAAAATTATTAAATTTATTTGCGGATGCAAAAAGTGGATCAACAAGTTGTTGTAAGGTATTGTTGATTCTAACATGGGAATAGAAACTGGATTTAATTTATGGTTGGGGTGAGATGGAATATTAATATAATAATGCAGGTCCTAACATGTCATTGTTGTACACACCATAGCTATGGTTATTGTTATTCATAGTTTTGAAGCTCCAATGGAATCTTTGTTTTGTTATATAATGACAATACAAGGCCTACTGAGGTAGCAGTAACGGAAACATATAATGAATAAAATATGTTTCAATTAATAGTTTGTTTCTTTTGGGATTACACCACCTGTAAAATAACAAAAGGCAGAAAACCAGAAGTATACAAATTAATTATTCAAAGTGTAGTAACAAGGCAAACTTCTAAAGTTTGCCCCAAAAAATTTGTATACTTCTGGTTTTCTGCCTTTTGTTATTTTACAGGTGGTGTAATCCCAAAAGAAACAAACTATGAATCGTCAAAATACACCACAAATAAGTTACAGACATTATGTTTCAATTAATTTGAAATTACTGTTTCATTATTAATAGATACTAGAAATGGGAGAAAATCGCTTTCGCGATTTTAGTTCCCATTTCTAGCCTTACCGGGGGCCCAGGCCTGGGGTCACCCTTCGGGTGATAAATGCATCTAAAATAATATTATTTTTAAAAAAATACATATTAAAGAAATTTTGTATCTGGAATGATGATGTAATTATACTAAACGATTTTTCTTAATATTTTGATGAATTGTAAGGGTACTCTATTCTTGATGGTAAAACATCATAATTTTTTAAGTACTGAAAGTAGAATTTATTTTTAAGTAAACATTATTATCGATTTTATCAATGGGACCAAAAATATTGTAGATATTTACTTTTATAAGCTAAAATGATGAATTTAACAGACTGCCTTAATGAGAGAATTAATTTCAAACTTTACGCGCAGAAAGAATAAATGCTACGGATAATGAAACAGAATAATTAAATACTAATACTAATAAATAATTAATAATAATTAAATAATAAATAATTGGATTTAAAAAGTAAAAAAAGAGTCGAACTCGCGAAATCGGCATTATCATGTTTTGAATCCTATTATTTTTCCATTGCGCTATCGCACCTGTTGTCAATGGTTTACCCTGAGACGTTTAAGTATGTAAACTGTACGTGTCAACCTGAAAAAATAATTATTAACGATTTTCTAATTGGAAAAGCATTTCGCTTCAGTATTTTGGTAATCAGAAGTGTTTGGCAGTCAGTACTATTGATTCCGTTAGCAATATTTTTCGTAGAAAAATAACCTATCTGAAGTTTAATTAATTCGACAGTTTTCATGGGAGGTGCTTGTCTCGTTAGTGCAACCTCATATCGGTAGATAAAATGAGAAAGAAGTTGAGACGGACGCGACTCGAGATTTTCGAAGACCAAATAGACGTAGAAGGAGTCGACGTACGGTCTCGAAAAAAAATCTCATAGGATTAGAGAAAGTACGGAACTTTCGCGTGAAGCAGTTCTCGAAGCCGTAAAATTAGAAAGAGGGTCTAGGGAGCACCGCGAAAAGTCGGGATTTCGGCAGGCGTGACGGGACCATTAGGCGCGAGGATAAACGCCGGTGCTAGCCGTATCTCTCTCGCCGAATGGCGCTCGACAAAAATTTTGCAGAGGTTTCTTGAAAAGGCGTTTAAATTGGGAAAACGCGTAGGAAACCGGACGAAAATACCCCTACGCATTGGAGAAAGGCTGGGGGCAACCTCCGGTCGCCCCCGGGGATCGCTCCGCGATCCCCCCTCGGAGGAGATAGCTTTGAAACTTTGTGGATTCGGCGACGAAATTTAGAGCGAGACAGAATCGAGGCGTTTTAATATATATGGATTAATATATTGTTAAACATTATTTATATACATATTTTTATATTTATTTGTGCAAGATTTCCTAATGGTTAAAGTAGTAAACTAGAAAATTAAAAATGTTTCTATTCCGAGATGCTACTTGAGTATGGCATGCCTTTTGGTTGTTGATTGTTTTAAAAAAGTCGTTGCCTTAAATGGAATATTCTGTCTTGTCTTTGTTTCTTTTTGGCTCTAAATATGCCGAAATGTATCCAAAACCAACAAATGAAATACCTTATTTAAACACGCATCAATAATCTTAATATTATAAAACTGTTTCTTATTTTTTAATCTATTAAAAAAATACTTCATCCAATTAAAAAAATACTCAGTTTGCGAGTTATTAAATTTTGGTGTTAACGATTTACCTTAATAATTTTAAACATATTATACGAGTAGAATATTTATAGCTAACTTTCATTGTCGTATTGAAGCTTGTGAGTATTGTGTGAATATTTCAAACTGCTTAAAGGTATTTACAGAGGAGATTTGCAATATGAAATTCCGGGTACTCTTCCATGTAATCCTAGATTTCAAATGTTTAAAATCTCTCAAAGAAGTCGTCTTCGTGGAAGCCTTTCTATGCGTCGGATTCTATCGGATTATTGTATCCTAACCTTTGTAGATTTAGATGAACTACCTTCAGATGAATGTTTACGTGACTATCGACTTAACAGTAAAAACGGTGTTTGTACCAAACTTTATACGTTTATTATCATATTTTTGTATGCCACCACTTGGTGTCTTTAACAGGCTATTTGCCTGGATATGATTCTCATTTGTATTACGTACTATACTTTTTTCATTTGCTGCCATTATACTTAATTAAAATTAATAATAGCAGAACATCATTAATTTTTGATACGATTTTTAAAAAATCCAGAAAATTTCGTGTAAGCCACCTTTTTACAAAATCTGAATATCTTTACGAATAACTACATACGGGGGGGGGGATCAATTTTACAGTTTACTCCGGTAAAACTAGGGACATATTGTATAAATGTGTACTTCTTTAAGTGACATTATTTCTTTTCACTTATATAACCATTTACTGTATATGAAAATATAAAAGAAAATGTTTGTATTTGGTTAGTCTATGGACTGGATTATGAATCACTTCGATGGTTCACTCCCCATCACTATAATCTTAGTGATATTGTACCAATATAAGCTAACCCAAGTGCTCTGAGGACATGGATCTTTTATATCCTTCGCAAAAAGGATAAAAAAAGATCATAGTGACGCATGTATGTATTGTGGAGAAGAAGACACGGTAGAGCATACGATATTCAAATGTCCAAGATGGAGGGAAATTAAAAACAGAACGAACCAGGAAACGGGCAGGGAACTAACACCGGAAACCCTGGTGCTGACTATGATTACATCAGAAACTGCATGGAAGAGTATTATCAACATGACCAAGAATATAATGAGCGCAAAAGAAAAGGAAGATCTGAAAAGACAGAAAAGGGAAAGAAGGGAGAACTGGGCAGCCAAGCTGCACCCGATGGGAAATCTAGCGATGGTTCCAGGTGCAGCACAGGCGAGTGGTTTTTAGTAAGTAAACAGCACTAGAACACCCTGTGCTGGAGTCTCACAGTGCTAGGAATGGCCTGCGCAAAACATTTTCCTTCAAAAAAAAAAATAAATAAATAAATAAAAAAAATATAGACATATTGTATAATGTAGCTACTTCTTTAAGTCACATAATTTCATTCCTTCTTTTAACTTATAGAACCATTTAATGTATATGAAAATGTAAAAAGAATTTTTGTTGTATAACTGAGGTATTTGGTTAGATTATGGATTATATATCACTTCGATTGGCTCTCCATATTTTTATTGATTTTTATTAATTTCCTTGTTTACCATAAGCTTCCTTCTTTCCCATTCCTTTCCCATTGGTCTTGGGACTGTTTGGTCTTACTTATATAAATTACTTACTCATAAAACTCATATAAGTCGTCGCCGACTTTTAACGAGTTCACAGGTGAAACCTTTTCATTTAAAAAAATATTAAGAGCATCTTTGTATAACATTAATTATAGACATAATCAACATACTTTGGTCCACGAAAAAATATGTTCCCAACCGTTACGAGTGTTTCAAATTGAACTTTCAGATGCAATTCCACATATATAACATTTGTAAAACTGTTTTGGCTTCTGTTATTGATTTATAAATTACCTACCTAAAAGTTTTGGCGATTCCTAAATTGAGTTGAATTTATTAAGGCAGTAAACCTTTTGTTCTTATAGAAGGAAGCGGCAGTTTAAGTAGTGGTTCTGTAGCTAAAGATCTGTCACATTACCTTCGATTACATTCCTTCACAGTATGATTTGTTTCCATTATTGCAAATTGGTTGCAGTAGCTATAATTAATATAATGTTCTTTATTATATATATAATTGAAGTCTGTGTTGTGACAGGTGAACCGTAACTTTCATAGCGCTAGTCATGGTTATTTTGATTATGTTTTAATGTTTACATACTGTTACATAGAGTTCTTGTACGATGACTGAAATTAGCAACTATATTACGTAAATTACAAATGACTTGTAATAAAGCGAAGGCGATGAAACTTGAACAACCTCTTATTGCTTAAAAGTGTCATAGAAGATAATTTACTTATAATATCCGTAGGCAAGTTGTATATCACCAAGAAATAACTTTTTTAAGTGAAAACTATTGGTAGGAAATGTGAATAAATTGGGACCTCCTATATTTAGTTACTAGTACGAAAGGAAACTAATGGTACAATCAAAATAATATAATGTAACAATTTTTACATTCAGGACGAAATTTGTAATGAAAATATGTTTGAGTGCAAAATTATTTGGCTCATTTTTAGGGTCGAGCGGTATTTAGGAAGATTATTTCTCGAATAATAAGACAAGTATTATAGGAAATAAATATAACATTTACTAAATTCATACTTCTTTAATTTTTATTAAAGAAGATTGTAATTTTTCGTATGAAATCCGAAGTTTAGGAGACAGTAAATTTATTTATTTGCATTTACTAATTGATGAGCATGATGTATATTTAGCGGCAATCTATAGGTCACCTAGTACGTCACCAGAAGAATTTAATACTGAACTTTTGCATTACTTTGAAACAACTGAAAAAAATCATTTTCCAAAAAATGAAATTAGAATTTTAACTGGTGATATAAATTTAGATATTTTATCAGATTCTGATAAGTATGTAGATGAGTACAAAAATATTATGAATAGCTATGGATATGTCTCTTATATTAACAATTATACCCGCCCTCAGAGTAAAACTTGCCTTGACCACTTTTTTATTAAATGCTCCCCAACTAAACAGATTAAATCGTATATTATTCACTTTAACATAACTGATCACTGTCCCGTTGCCTTACAACTAAATCTAAATTATAAGAATAAACTAACTTCGCTAAAACAAACAAAAAAAAACTTTATAAATTATGAAACTTTAAAGAGAGATATAATATGTGAAAATTGGCAGAAACTTTATGGTATAGAAGATCCTGAAGAGGTGGCAAGCGAATTCATTAATAAATTACAAAGCTGTATAGAAAAAAATACAAAAACAGTACGTATAAAAAAACATTTATGCAGTTCAAAAAAATGGCTTACACCAACACTAATAAAGTCTATTAACATTAAAAATAAGCTATATAGACGTGTCCTAAACTATCCTAATAACGAACAAATAAAAATAGAATATTCTAAGTATCGCAATAATTTAAATAAACTTCTGAAAAAAGCCAAAAAGGCACATGTTCAAAAAGTCATTGATGCTAATTCTAATAGCTCGAAAGGCCTCTGGGATGCTGTTAATGAGGTATGCAATCGACGTAAACCTGAAACAAAAATAGAGAACATTAAATCAAAGAAAGGTGATATTTTGATTGATAATTATGATATAGCAAATAGTTTTAATGAACATTATAGTACATTGGGACAAAAACTAGCGAACGACATAATACGACCTAAAAACTTTCAAGAGGTGGATAAAATTATCGGAAATACCATGTATCTTTTCCCTACAAATGAAAATGAAATACAGGAAGTAATAGGGGAATTAAAACTAAAAAAATCTCCAGGTCATGATAACATAACGGCAGAAACATTGAAGTATATATCAAACGAAATAAAAAAACCACTAACTTATGTAATTAATACATGCATTGATAAGTCTTGCTTCCCAAAAGTTTTTAAATTTGGCATAATAAAACCTCTTTATAAAAGTGGGGACAAGACAGAAATAGTAAATTTTAGACCGGTTTCCCTAATTTCCAATATCGCGAAAATAATGGAAAAAATATTGAAGTCACGTATCGTTAGTTTCTTAAATAAACACTCTGTTATATCGGATCACCAATATGGATTTCGAGAGGGAAGATCAACGGAAGATGCTATTTACAAGTTAACATCATTTATTTATGAAAAAATAGATAGAAAAATACCTGCTTTGTGCATCTTCGTTGATCTTTCTAAAGCGTTTGATACTGTGTGCCATGAAAAGATGCTTAAAAAAATAGAAAATTATGGTTTAAGGGGGAAAATGAAGGATATCATAAAAAGCTATTTATCGCAGCGTCAGCAGAGTGTTGAAATTGAGGGTATTCGTAGTGATCCAGGGAATGTTACTTATGGTGTCCCGCAGGGGACAGTCCTTGGACCACTTTTGTTTACATTATACATGAATAGTCTACTATACCTTAATATCGATGGTAAAATTCTAAGCTTTGCTGATGATACGGTAATTTTGTATCAAAGCAAATCATGGGATAATCTGAAAATGAAGGCTGAAAAGGATTTTCAAATTATAGAGGAATGGTTCCGATATAATACTCTTACCCATAATATAGATAAAACGCAGTATATGCCTTTCACTTCCTATGCCAATAACTTGCCAGACATGGGGCCTCTCAAGATTGGTCAAAAGTTATGTATTCCTGAAGCGAAATCAGTTAAATATTTGGGAATAATCATAGACAGGCATCTGAAATGGGACCTACAAATCAATAACGTTGTTAAAAAGCTTAGAGGTACACTTTCTTTATTTAAATTCTTAAAAGATTTTCTCGATGTCAAACACTTAAAAACACTTTATTTTGCATTTGTACAATCACAAATAATGTATGGGATTATTGGATGGGGAGGTGTAAATGACTTGCACATTCATAAATTTGATGTAGTTCAAAAATGGATATTAAAAATCATTTTAGGTAGACCAATCAATTATTCGAGCGATGCATTGTTTGCAGAAGCAAACGTATTTGATACAAGGCAACACTTCTGTTTTAGTTTATTAAATAATATAAAGAAAAATGTAATATCATTCGAATACGTGTCTCATACTTACCATACTAGGGACAAGGAAAGTCGTGTCTTCAGACCAAGATGTCACAAAACTATCGGGCAGTGTAGCTCTGATTATTTAGGCCCAAGACTTTTTGAAAAAATACCTGAAAATCTGAAAAATATAAGAAACATAGAAAGTTATAAAAAACATATAAAAAATTGGATTATGAATTGTGGAAGAGATATTTTTCATAAATTTATTAATCGAAGTGACTAGAATAAAGTATATAAAATACTCAATTCACATATATTTTCTTGTACTTACTAATTTATATATTTTCTTTCTGTCTCTATTTATCCTTATATATGGAACACTCAACTCAGTCGCTTGTAAATTATTATTTAGTTTTAGAAAATAATTATTGTTAAATTAGATTAAGTTTTCTTCATTCACATACAAGCAATAGCTTTATGCTAGAGCTTCAGTGAATAATTGTTTATTTATATGTGTATATGCATATGCATATATTGTTATTTTTGTCTTTGTTATCGTTGCTTATGTATAAATAAACATTATTATTATTATTATTATTATTATTATACCCATTTATTGGTAAACTACTGTTTTTACTGTGTTGTCTTTGAATTCTCGTTCATCTTGTTTTTGCACGTTGAAAGCCCAGAATTTTAAAATAGATGTAAGTTCAGAGACTGGAGTACCATGATACAGTTTTTTCCGCAAAAGACAAATTGTTTCCAAATGCTCTTCTTACTTTTCACTGTGTTTATCGGTTCACAATTAATCACATTTTCATCGACTTATTCTTGGGAAATATAGGAAATTCGTATAAATCGGGAATAACGAAATTACTGCAATATTTTTTTTTGTGAATTATCAGATTATCATTTATTAATCTATCTTCTGTTCTATAATAATAATACATATAAATGAAACTATCAACAGAGTTGTTTTAAGTGATACGATACACACGGATGCAGGCTGATTAAAGGTAATTTCAAGATGAAGTAGATGCCACTGTAACGAAGTTACTTTTCTTGGTAATAAATTTTAACTGTCTTGATTTATTTTCCAATAGTATTTGAGTATGATTTATAATATAATATGTATCGAGTTACTTTCCGCCGCAAAATACCGAGTTTGTATTCAATTAAATACATTTTAGTTGATTTCAGGTATTGTTTTGCAGAGCTTAGAGTAATTTGTATTTTCTGAAACGATTTATTTAAAAGTATAAATAGGTTACATAGTTTAATTGGCAATCTGTGACTTTTATTATTTACTTTAAAGAAAACTGACCCCTGGCATGTGTATTATTGCACCTTCTTCACTGAAGCTACCCATCCGCTACACATTAGCGAGTAGAGTCCCTGTGGACCATTCACCCCGTTCAAATTTGAATGGTTGCGCTGGATGCATAAATCAAGAGATAAATTAAGAGCGTCACAACATTATCATTGACACTATTACTTACAAACAAAAATTTAAGAAGCAAATATTTAAATTAGATGGATTTATATTACAAATTCTTGATTTTTCAGCTTTTGGCAAAACTTACTGAATTTCTTCTATTATTTATGGAGAAATTTTTTAACTGTTCAAAAATTTTTAACCAATAATATGGCTTTAGTTATCTGAACCTTTAGGCAAATGTAAATAGAAAAGCATCACGTAATGATAAAAAACTATTCGCTAACACTTGCTAAGATCGACTGAGCATTTAGTTGATTTAAAATAAAAAACATACTTTGACTGAATGAATCAGTTTAAACAATAGGTATATTAAATAACAAATTAGTAAATATATGGTATAAGACTTGCCTGAATGAAATACAATAGAAATGAAACATAATTAATATAATTCTTCCTTTTTACTGCAGCTGGTACAATGCATACTAGATTAACACGAACTTTCATTGTGCATTAGAATTTGGTAGATGATTAGTTACTATGGTTTGAAGTTGCAGCATTATTAGGAGAAACTTCAGATATTCTGGACCGGCATTTCAATAGTTAAATAGTTAAATCAGCCCTGAGGCCTTGGATCATGTTACCAGTTAACAACTGCCAAGTACATCTAATACCATCAGCACGGAGAATCTGGCACATAATGGTACATTATAACGTACACTGAAAAAAGACCTGTAATATTACAACCATTCTTAGTAAAAATACATTTATTTGACATGAAATTGCTCTAAAAAATAATAATGAAATTACAATAATAGGCGTTATTTTGCAAAAAATATACACATTCGCATCTGTACTGTAGTTGTTGTTGTTGTTGTTGGAAGCCGGCGCGGTTACCCGCAGCGCTCATGTCTTTCAACCCATTGTGCCTGCCGCTAGTGGAGAGCTATTGGAAGAGAATCTTTGTTAAATGAACCGCCGCTGAGCAGTCGCGACGGTTTATTGAACCGTAGAAATAGTTTATATAGAGATAGGACACAATGTTTAGTATAGGTTTAGGGTTAATCATCTCTAGATGATGCCAACTTGGTTGGCGAAACGCGCGTCGAGTGCAGTATAGTGTTGTGGTGTTATGTGGAAAACTACGTCAGTGTTAATCAAATGTAATGTTATAATAAATTGTAAAATTATAGAATGTATTATAATACAGTTAGTTATGTGAAATTAATCTTTTACAAAGTAAAATGACGTCAGATTATAACATTTAATACAGAATGGACTATAAAAACACACCTCATATTAGTGGGAACGTACTACTGACGCTGTGAATCCTGTCTTTGTAGCCATTTTCGTTCAATTGTTGATTATACTGTTCTGTGGTTGTGCAGTGCATTTTCTTGATATTTTGGTCCAAGTTCAAGTTGGATGTTACAATATAGAAGTGACTAATATCTGTCATTTGTTACTCTTAACTAATATTTACCTATTTGTTATTTATTAAACAATAAATCTATACATTTTTACTTGTCTGTACAAAGTAAAGATGATGTCGAAACATGGCTACCGACCGGTTTGCAATAAATGTTTAGGATTTTCCTGGCATAAATTTAGAGAAAAACTACGTACCTAGATTGTAATAGCAACATTTTTTCACACATGGGCAAACTTACCGTCTAAAAAATTAGACGGTAAGTTAACTAAAAAGAGAAGCAATGTCTAGGTTAGGTATGTAATAGAATAATGTGAAAAATTACGCGCTTAATTATAACCGATAAAAATTACCGTATAACCGTGCAAACAAATTGACAAATTTTCTAAGAATAATTAAGGAATGTAGTGTAGAGTAAGTGTTTTAAAAGGAAAAAATGCCAATAGCTATTTTGGAAACAATTCCAATGAAAGATAGTGGAACCAGAGAAAAATAAATAATTATACCAACCAGCTGGTTTTAATATAAATTTTTTTTTACAGGATATTGCAACACTAAAGGAGGCTCAGAATTGTTGGAATCATATATCTCGGATAGACTCTTCAGAGTCAAACAAGATGAAGTATACACTGAATTAAAAGAAATCAGAGCAGGAGTACCACAAGGAAGCGTCCTAGGCCCTATCTTATACTTGATCTACACCAGTGACATACCACAGTTAGAGCAAAACACAATAGCCACGTTTGCAGATGATACTGCCATTCTGGCGACTGTCAAGGGCTATGAAGAAGCTGCAAATAAATTGCAAACATCAGTTAACGAAGTCAATAACTGGACCAGAAAATGGCGTATCAAACCGAATGAAACCAAATCAGTGCAGATCAATTTCACAAATAAAAGAGAACAACAAATATCTATTAACACGAACAATGCCCAGATTTCATATGCAAACTCAGCAAAATATCTAGGCATCACATTAGACGCAAGACTTCGCTGGAAAGTCTATGTTAAAAAGAAAAGAGAAGAGCTAGACATTAGATATAAGAAAATGTACTGGCTACTTGGTAGACACTCCTGCTTATCAACTTACAACAAAATACTGTTATATAAACAAATCCTCAAGCCAGTATGGACCTATGGAATACAGCTCTGGGGCTGTGCTAGTAAGAGTAATATATTAATCATTTAAAGATTTCAGTACTGCGTACTGCGGAACATCGTCAAAGCGCCTTGGTACATCAGAAACAGCGACCTTCATGGAGATCTTCAGATAGACACTGTAAAGCAGACAATTACTAAATTACATAGTAAGAAGGCTCAAGAGGGTTAAGCCCTTTGAGTTAGTGAATTGATTATATCAGTATAAAAGCAGAGTACTGTGCGGTTAGTGTTACACGTTAGTTTTAGTGTAATTAAGTTACCAGACTCTAAGATAAGTAGGTTGCTTTACTTATTAGAATTATTATTAGCATACTGTAATTGAAAAACATATAAAATATATAAAAGTATATATACATGTGATAAATACATATTCTTTTCACAGATTTCTATATATGTATTTAGATACTTTTTTTCTATTTTTCTACATTGACTAAAACCAAAAACATACCTGAATTCTCCTTTACGAAAAATTAATTAAAAAAGACGCAGTATTCTAAACTATGATAATGTATATATAGTCAAATAATTCTATTCCTTTGAGATGAACTGTCAGCTTTTCCATTAAGCGGAGTATTAACCGACAATAATCCAATTATTATGCCAATTTCCTCATGGCACAGAAAAGGGGTTGTCAGTCAGAGCACAAATGCAAACTCTTAGGAGTAGTCAGCATCCCTTCCTAAACAAATTTGCATGGAAATTATCATTTTTATTAATGGAGTCGACAGGGAATAATTTAATGATATTCTAATAGAACTTTAATTGAATTTACTAAATTCATATAATAATATTCGGTAAAGCTTCATTGGTTTTAATAACTTGAAAGTACATATATTTATTCCTATATACCACCCCTAACGCATTTTTGTACTTACGTGTCTTCTAATACAACAAGTATCACCTCCCGTACTTACAGAAGTCGTAGAATGGTTTCAGATAAGCGAAAATCAAAAATGAATCTCATGAAGTGTCAAATAACTCAAATTCCCAGGGAAAAAATTTATTTATTTGCCGAAAATATTACTCCACGGGCAAAATGCCCCTTAATTGTCTTCCTTAATTATAGCAGTGACAATAGAGGTCACTGCTATAATGGCACCTGCGGTAAAGCAGGATCTGTCTGTCAATTTGATAATAATTGTCAGACAGATAATAGCACAGACCCAAAGAGGGCACTACGGTGTGTTTCTCACCACTACTGAAAAAATTGATGTTAGCTTATTAATTTTACAAAATTACATCGTAATCATTGTTAATATTGAAATGCTCCGTAAATCGCAGAAACATAAAGAGGAGATCCCACTATGCAATTAAATGTTGAGCATAAAATCAACAAATTTCAAATTGGATGCAATAATCCAAAAAAATCTAAGCTTACATTATTTAGTTTTTGAGATATTTGAAAAAATTGCAAATCAATCAATCAAAAGTAGCAAATCACTAACAAACAAAAATAAAAAACAGTTAACAAAATAACAATAAATTAAAAAATAATAATGAACAGTTAATCGAACAATAAAGAAACTATAGCACATGTTACATCATATAATGGGCCCGTATTAGAACTAATGAAGTTGGTGAAAAGTGTCCTTTTTTCCTTCAATAGCTCTTCATACAAGTCTCAATATCTCAAAAACTAGTCAACTTACCTTTGCACCAAATTACGCAACTATGTCCTAATTTAGACTAGCCTCTATCCCTAACGGTTTTCAAGATATTAATGCTGTTGCATCCAATTTGTTTAGTCTCTATCTCTAACGGTTTTCAAGATATTAATGCTGTTGCATCCAATTTGAAACACTATATAAGTCAACATTTTGACAATAATCTGTGAGGCAACTTATGGTTTGTTTTTGCTGTTTAAGCATTAACAGCTTGGTTAGTACACCTTAAGTAGGTAATAAATCTATAACTCCTAGGCCTAGGTATATCATTTCCTGCATACAGAGTGATACGTTTTTCATTCTTCACTATTAGTATATAAAAAATTAAAAGATATATGAATCTGTAATTCGTGTTCTGTCATTTTTGGTACTGATAGTCAATTCCACACAGCATTTTCATGCTACCGTCAAAACTGTATAGGTATATTTTAAATAGAATACCCTTGTCACAAGTAAGCTGAAATATCTATCTCTACTAACTCTCTTATTTATGGAGATATCTTCATGAAATTTCGTTTTTCGCCTCAAGTCGATCTGCTGATTGTGATTAAAACAAATCACCATAAATTAAACTGAAGTGACGAATCAGAAGTGAAGTTAATTGCACAACTTTTTGTAACTTGAGTTACCTACCTCTTATCTTTTACCGTTTATGAGACTATGAATGATACTATGAACAAAAATAGCCTTTGTATATTTTTTAATTTAATACATACCTACGTAATTTTATTTCTATTTTGAAAATAAGATTCGGTTTCAGTTTTAGGTTTACCATGAGAATCAGTAAAAAAATTCAGATTTCGCAATTCTTGCAACCATCGGAGTGCATTGAAAATGAATTAAGGAAAGTTGGAACTATAGAAAGGTTGCAAAAGTTACCTTTTAATTTGAGAACATACCATTTGCGACTTACAGTCTTTGCCACCTTGTATATCACGTTCACATGAGAACTCAGATTTTCTGACTTGCAATTTGCAATATACGAATACGAATGCCAAACTTTTATAATTTAGTTACCTTCTAATTTGAGAACTTACCATTTGCGACTTACAGTCTTTGCCACCTTATATTACATATATTACATACATTACATTACATACATATATATTACATTCACATGACCGCTCAGATTCTCAGACTTGCAATTTGCAATATACGAATACCGTTTTATAATTTAGTTACCTTCTAATTTGAGAACTTACCATTTGCGTCTTACAGTCTTTGCCACCTTGTATATCCCATTCACATGAGAACTCAGATTTTCAGATTTGCAATTTGCAAGATACTAATACAAATGCCAAACTATGCGCCCACGCCGCTAGCTCTACTCGGTCCCCGACTACCTAACCATGTCGGTGTGACATGCTCATCGCGTTACACTTTTCATCGAAACATACTCATATACGAACCTTCGCGTGATCCTATAAGCATTTTTAATGCAAAAAATTAAATGAAAATACAATTTTGCTACCACAACCGATCATCTATCCTTTAGTTTTCCAGATTTTAGGACAATTAGATGAATGCCTGCTCTAGAGATATATTTTCAATCCTCTATTTTATCAGTTAGCAATGAAATTGCACAAAGTAACGCAAAACTTCTGCACGCCTTTTTATTTTGCAATAAAGTTTCATGAAAGTACAAATAACCCGGAACATCTGTTCCAGGTGCCAATGTTGCACAAACATCTCCCAAATCTCGCCGATGTCATACCTGGGCCGCATGTACCTATACCTCACATCGTTTTTGATTTATCACTACCTGAAAAATAATTCACAAAAGATTTACGAGGACAGCAGTTCTTTGTTGTTGTTCATTCAAAAACATCAAATTTTAACTATAACAATGTGTTAGGTACTTCTTTCCCGCTAGTTCTGCGTAACGTCTTTAAAATGAGTTCCTCAAATTGCGTAGGTCAGGGCAGTATTTGCCCAATTTGACGTCTCGTTCCTGTTCTATCTCATAATATTGTTACAAGTGAAAATTTACTGCCAGGGATCCTTTATATTTTTCTCCTTATCAAAATATTTCAACTATAATTCAATCACTTGCGTTTTTTAAAAAGAAGTTCCCTTCTCTAGTGCATATCCGCAAGCCTTTAATAAAAACAAATAAGAACTCAGCAGTCATATTAAGACTTAAGGGTTCCGCTTCAAGGTAAAAACGGATTGCATATCATTTTTTGGGAACAAAACATCTGGATAAAGAACTGTCAATATAGTGAACTAACAATGCTAATAATTAGAATGTCAAGAGTTGTAATTTTGCATATATAGTAATTATTTTCACTAATTGCTAATAGTTAGCTTCAAATAAATAGTATGTAAGTCCTTCGAGAATACGATTGTATAAAATTCAGTGCCAGATATTCTTTTGTTAAAAATATGTATGTACCTGAAAGTAGAACTGTTTATAAAAAGAAGAGTAAATATATATTGATTTCATCCGTAAGTGTAAGTTTTTCGTATATGTTTGGTCTACCAGAAGAGATGAGATGACTTTTACTAGCTAAAACTATAGGATAATATACAGGGTATTCCTTAATGTAATATACAGTATGTCCATACTGTAGGAGCTAATTCCTTGTCCAATTTTATAACTAAGAATCCGAATAAACGTGTGTCTTAAATTGACTTGTTTTCGAGATACAGGGTGTCAAAGGTCAAGTTATGGTAGAGTAATATTATGTAATTGTAATGATATTTGTAGTTATTATTAAAGTTTGTCTCTTGCATTTTTTCTAGTGTTTGTAGATATTAAATTCCTGCTTTTTTTTCTCGAAAACGAAAAAAATGCAAGAAACAAAAAAGTTGTATTTGAAATTGTGTCAGCTAAAAAAAATCCAAAACAGGTAAAGAACCAGTGGCATCCAATTTTTTTCCCATAAATTTCAAATATATTATCCTCAGGGACGCCACTGGATGCCAACAATTTTTCACGTTAAAATAAGACCGTTTACTACTTCAAATCAACGTACCTACCAAGTTTCATCCAAATTGGCGAAAAAGTTTTTAAGATATTAATAAAAAACGATTTTTTATAAAAACCCTGTATCTCGAAAACCAGGCAATTTAGGACACACGCTTATTTGGAGTCTTAATCATAAAATTGGACAAGGAATTAGCTCCTACAGTATGGACATGACATGACCTTGTATGGTGCCCTTAAGAAAATTTTTACTGTAAAAATTTCCTCAGAAAATTCTTTTAATTGTTAACCAATTACGTATTGGAAAAATATTTTTACTCCTTCAGCAACGAGAGTCATTTATCAGATCATATTTTAGAGTCCTCCCCACGAAATAAGTAAATATAAGTTAGCAAACGGTGTGAATCGAGGTGTGAGGTGTTTACATGCTTCGCCGAGGGTATAATTTAACTTATTTTTTCTACAAGCTAAAGCAGATGGTTTCGCTGTTAATTTCTTCATTAATTTTCTAAAGCATATGGTTTAGAACCCGATGGAAACATTGACTATATGTTATTTGGAACTACATTGTACATATTTAGTAGATAACTTATATTTTGCATGTAATAAATTAGTCTTAATGTTGTACGGGACAATATTTCTTCTCTAAATATGCCTAATAAAAATAAAAGAATATACATCAAAGTTTTTGATAATAATAATTTTCAATTAAATCTGGCTAAATATATATTAATAAAAAATGTTTAGCATTGAATGTAACGAAAGAATGCAAAAGAGAAATAGTTGTAACTATAATTATTATAATTTCTTCAAAACTGATCTCTAGAAAATACTGTACTCTCTAAACCTGAAAACGAAAATCTTCTAAAACTGAAAATATTACCTGCCATTCTTGAAGCGATTCATTCTAAGGGGTCAGATCAAATCTAATCCACATTTTCGCCCTCGTAATGAAGTTCAAACAACTTGATTGAAACATATTATTTGAATTATTTCATTAATAATATATATCTCTAAGTTAGTTTAAATTTCTTATAAACATTTCCTATATTATCCTAATGGAACATTAACTCTTAAGCGACTACTTAGATCTCTTTTAAATTGTTTTAACTGACAATTATGTTTTCCAAATGAAAACTTTCAAGTATACTTACATTCATTGAAACGTAAATTATATTTTATAAACAAATGTGACTTTATTTCAACCAATAAATGCAAATCAATATTTATAATCATCAAATTATCTGGTCCGTTGCAAATATTAATTTGCATAGTTGGCATATAACTAACGAGATAATTTTATATACTTAGGCAAATGTGTTATGAGTCTCTATCTACTAATTTAACAGAATTTAAACTATATCCCAAATCTGTAACTATTTGCACGCTTTTATGAAGATATTCTTGGAACAAAATAAGGCAGATAACTTTCTGGACTTAATTTTATATAAATATATTCAAACACGAAGTTTGGAGTAAAAAGTTAAATATACAAACTTAATGAAATGTTTGCTCCCTTTTCTGTATATTTTGTTCTTGGTTTAACACGCTTTTGCACTCACAATTTTCTCAGACGATGATGAATGAAGATATAATGCATGCGTTGAAGAAATTAGTGATTCATACAGGCATCACAATTTTCCATTATTTTTATTTGTCTACACCATCCAAAAGTACTTAAACCAATTATACGATAAGATAGGATAGGAATACTGTGCCTTAAGTTTAAAAAGCTGACATGGGAGGGGCACTTTGAAGCTATATGGTATGCATATTACTCATACTGGATTAGTTTTTATTTGACTGATGTTCCTACTGTAAATGGTTCAATTATACTATGTATTATAGAATGTCACGTCGACCCAGATCGTGGTCTTTTGTATATCAAATTAAAGCGCATCTTAATAGTGACCCAAAAATTAAAACCTTAGAAATCATTCACCAATCTTCTGCCAATTTAAAACAAATTCTTCTATTTACTAGTTGGTGTCTATTTGTTGTTGTAGATTTTACTCAGTTTTGACATATTCAAAGGTAGTACCGCCAAGTTTCAATATTTAAGACTATTCAAGTGACATTGACATTTTTTTATAAATATTTTAGCAATATTTTAATCCTTAATTAGTAGTTGTTAAGATATTTACAGTTTTATTTATATTTTTAACATGTAGTTATTGTTTTATTGGTTGCATACCACTATCGTAAAACCACTGAATTGAACTGAGAAACACCTCCGATAAAAGAATGCACAATATAAACTGAGAAGGTTCATTACTAAAACAACTAGGTATTGTTTATAATTGACATTAAATATTAATTAAAAATTTTAACCATACGCTTCGAAATATGGTTATCTAATAGATAGTGTTAGATACTTTTTGGTAAAAAGTTTATTCAGTTATTAAAATACAGTTTATTCTATAATGACGCCTTGGTCCAGATGCCTTAATCATTCCTAATATAAACATATAATTCGAATACCCATAAAACGTGCTTATTCAACAATTGATCATAATAGTATAGATTCTCCTTGTTCTTGCCAGTGGCGTGTCGGCGTCGCTAACAATAGTAATATCAAATTATTAATAATCCTATATTTAATCTTTGACTTTTTATTTTGTTTATTTAGGAATCTATTTTGATACCAAGAAATTTAATTTAATACGCCAATGATAGACATAAACAACCCAGATATCATCACCGGCTTCAAACGCTTATCCTGGAGCACTTTGTCAATACGTGCGTCGCATCCAAGTCCACCCCTGGCGACCACATTGGGCCACCAGGTAAACGATTTCGGAACAAAGGGTCCTAAGTTGCCCTAAAGCCCATCGCCCCACCACGGTACCATAACAGTTGTTCAACACCACGTATATAGACCATCTTACAGTTTGGTTGAGTCAGTTTATTGCAGCGGTAGCTGATGGCAAGTTGTGGGTTCGTCGCTTGTGCTCTCTCTTTTACCATGCCTTCTGCCACATGGGACAATCTACTGTGCTGTGGTGGTTCGGTCGATGTGTGTGTGACGCTCAGTGCCTGATTTTGGATTTATTATGTGTGAGATCTGTGTTCGTCGAATTTTATTTACTACCTGGACACGCCGCGAAGGATACGTAAGTTTTAACTTTGGGACGCTTTGTAGATTTTCCTTTAGAATTTCTGCATGCCGTGCAGATTTCAAAGCGTTTCGTTGGCGTCCTTATGTATTTTGAACAGTATTTATTGCTAAAAGAAGATATATAAGCAAAGTAATTGTTAATATACACTTTGTTAGTACAAAGTAAAACGATTTTTCTAAAATGTTCCATTTTCAGGATTTTATTTACAAGAAAGATATAGGTATAGTCTTCTATTTCAGTAGGTATACTTATATCCCCTATACAGATACACAGTAAATTTTAAAAAGTTTTCAGATACTTATATTTTATTTAAAGGTAGTTTTTTTATGTATCCTTTAAATTTTTTCAAAAGACAATTAAATATAAAATATCTACAAGTATATACATTTATATTCAAGTATTTTTTTGCATTTCCACGAGTCAGGAAAAGAGTACAGACAACAGGGAAAACAGGAGCTTCATTAGCTTCAATATTGAAATATTTTAATCAATACCTTTTCGTTTTTGCTAAACATCCAAATAAAAATGTATTTATATACCGATTTATGTTTAATAACAATATTTTTGTAACAATTTGAGCTTTACTATTAAATAAAAAATATTTTATTATTCACTTACTCAAACTATTACTTATCAATATCTATAGTTATTAATCAAGTCTCTGTTATTAATTCACTTTTTGTACGACAAAGAGAAGTTCTTAATTCAGATAATGACATAAAGATACTTTTTATAGTGGGATTGCTTTGGAAACTTCCTGTCAGCTGTCGTATAATTAAGACTTAGACAAGATAAGCAACTATATTCTAACAATATATAAAAGACGTTTCTAGAAGAACTAATGCGAATCAAAATACTTTGATCTATCTATGTATAAATATAGATAAGACTACAGGTTTCGTATATCTATAATAAATTAGAATAACACGAATATAAATGCAAAATTTATGTGCACTGTTTCAGTTGATAAAGAGCCTTTATTAGCTCTAAGTACATCTAGAGAATAGAGAGTAAAGAGATTATTTAGTAGAGAATTTAAAAACTATTCTTCATAATGTAAAATTTACACAGAATTTGTAACAAAGAAATAATTAATTGTTTTCAATTCAACTTACTTTCTTGCAGCAAAATTATAGAAGAGCACTGAGAACAGTTTTATATCTATCTAATGATAAGCTGTGATTAGTTATTAATTTATGAAAAATTCAAGTTCTAATTAA
The DNA here is from genome assembly GCA_963924545.1 of Pogonocherus hispidulus. NCBI lineage: Eukaryota > Metazoa > Arthropoda > Insecta > Coleoptera > Cerambycidae > Pogonocherus > Pogonocherus hispidulus. Next base: position 10,929,621 of record OZ004698.1, read on the forward strand.
AAAAATTTCTAAATATTTTGGTGTGGCCCCTTTGTAGTAAATAATGTAAACATTGTATATGATGGATGACTCAAACATGAAAAATTTTTTTGTAACATTTGACCACTACAAACAAATCTTCAAAGCAAATATTTCATATGAGATATAGCTTATATTAGTATTTTGAAAACTTACCTTACTTAACTTTCAAGGAATCCAAGAAAATCATACCACGAATTTGAAATAAATAAATAGGCACTTCAGAAACCTTGTCAGTATTTACGAAGGCATCTAACCTACTAAAAAAGAAGCGTGCCTCCATGAGAACTCACATTTAGATGTAGATAATTATCCTATGCACTTTTGACTTAAAGTAGGTATTTTCTTGATGACTCATTCCTTTAAATTTGTCACGGAAATCACTTTAAAAAAAGAAAAAAGTATAACAAAAAGATGGAAGCATACTAAAATATGGCCACTTTTTCTATTTTCAAATTTTTTGAATTGCAATTTTCAAGAATTACAATGATTTAGGTATAAAAAAATATGATTCTCAGAAAAAAATATGACATTTTGACTATATATGAAATTTTATAGTTTCTATTAGATTTTCCGCAGGAATTTGCTCCTAAAATCTCGACCGACTATCCAATCTCTCAAATAGTTAAAAGTTGATATATTACTGATTAGTGATTATAGTCAAATGGGTCATGCGTTAAATTAGGTAATGGCATTGTTAAAATTGGTTACCTAACGTTATTACTACTTCAACCTAGATTTAAGACATTTAAGGTTGAATTATAAAAAAACTCTTTTTGTATGAAGAGTAAATATTCTCTTCACCTAGTCAAAGACTTCATATGACCAAAACTATCAAAACGAGTGCCATTTGTAAGTCCAACTTTCAAAAAGTTCTAAATGGTCGTTTACAATAATTATTCTTTTATAAATCAGAACATTCAAACTCTTGTATTATAAACAATTTCTTTTTAATAGTGTTTTGAAAAGTTGTACATTTAGTAAGTAATTTGAGTTGGGAAAAGTTCGATTTTTCCTATAGTACGAGAAAAATTTTCCGGCACGCAAAAGGCAAAAAATACATCCTAATTCTTGAACTAACTATTCATTTATTATTGTCAACTTAAATCACTTCTAATCATTATTACAAATTTTAACTATCATCATCAAGTAGGTTTCTTTCATCTGCTTGTTTCAAAAATTTCCCAACATATGATTTTCTTAAAACACTAGACTGCCTGGATCTATATCCTACCGATTTACGTTTAAGGAAAGCAATTCAACTTGGAAATGTCGTTATGTCAATATTTTTTAAACTGCCAATGTTGTTCTTATTATTGAGTGAAGCCTTCATAGCGTGGATTGCGGAAAAGTGTCTTTTCCGCATATGGCGTATTTTTTATCTAGGCTGGCGCCTCCATAAAAAAAACCTACGCCTGATGCGGAAAATAGTTGCTTTTTTGTTTGTGTAAAAGCTAAACCAACTCTGTTATATGTGTTGCAAAAATATTTGAATAAGCGAGGTACGAAATTAAAGGAAATGCCGGAAACAGCTCCGAATACTCCATTAGTTTAGCGGCTAATTTTGACACTAACTAGCTCTAACCGCATGCTAAATTTAGTAGGAAAATCGGTAGGAATATATGACTCACTTACCTACCTTATCTTAGTAATTAGGATACATATAATTGTAACTTTTACACTATACTTGTATTATATATATTTTCCAGCCTTATTTTAGAATGTATATAACGATTAGAAATGCGCGTATGTTATTAAAGATTACAAAAAATAGGCTACATAAACAACTATTGATACTCCATTCTATTAATCCAAAGTAGATTATTTCTTAACAGAAAAGAATTAAAAAAATCAGCAATATATGTTTTGGCCTAATTTGTAAATATGGTGTGTAAATAAATAAAATCTTAATCATCCTTGAACTTCGTTTCGAGTCTTGAAAGAAGGATACTAAATTAATATTTTGAATTATCTAAAAGTTTATTGCACGAAACTGTTTCTAACTATATCTACGGCCGCATACCAAATTGCTAAAATTGGCAAATTAATTAACTTCTAAATATTCTAAAAGTTTAGGCAATAAATTGGTACTTAATTAAAATATGTTACCCGTGCCCATGCTGGTCGATCTGAATTAATAATTAATTCAGTCTTAATTGTGACATTTGTATACATAGCCAATAATATATAAATGAGAATTTAAAAACTAATTCTAAACTATGACTATAAACTATCCTTTAGAAACTGTTATTTGTGTTTATCAACCACGATGCTTTCAGGAAACTTTCATAAAACATTGGCGTTGGATTTTAGAAGGATAAAAACCTGAATATATTTACACGAACTATCCAAAAACAGCCTATTTCTTACGATTCTTTAAATAGTGACTGTATGTAGCCTTAGCCTAGTGAATTGAAGGAGATACAAGTTGGAATATAAACAGTTGAAGAAAAAATGCCTTCGTTCTTACTCTTTATGGTTATATTATTATTGGCTGTTGTTATTATTATGTTAAGAAGATTATTCTATCTATTTTAATACCATTTGTATCTTCAACTATAATAGTTCATCTAAGAATTACTACTAACTAGAAATCTACAGAATTACGTAACCTAACTTGTCTTAGGTATATATTATTAATTATAATATTACATTTTTAATAATAATATTATGTACTTTTGTAGTACATTTTTCGACATACATAAATATAACACATCTAAAGGCTTTACAGTGATTGTACAATGAAATCAACAAAATTTCTACTTACTATGTAGCTATTGTTGCGTTGGAGTGTACTTACTGAACTATAATGTCAACTTACCTGAAACAAAAAATATGCATTACATATACATTGTACTAAAATCACACTTGTTAATACAGGGTGTTAAGGAAGGTGTAAAATATTTAATAGCTTCAAGTATTCTTTATTGGTTAACTTTTAACTAGCATCATAGACCTTTACATAGCATCAGTAATACATACAATAATATAATTTCTTTCCTTTTGGTATGCCATGCTGAAGAGGAGTACAAACTACGAAACATCATTATCTGTCGTTGTTTCTTCGAGATTACGACTCAAATTCTTCTATGGTTCATCTATAATGTTTCTATTCTAAATTACCAGAACCGACACAGCACAGTATGTTTAACTATAATTAAAGTTGAAGTAAATTGGCTTTTGTGTGCATTCTCTCTTATAAAAAATGAAGAAGTCTACGCCAATGGAGGTGCTAAGAAAAGTGTAAATATCCAGGCAATATAATACTCAAATATTTGCCACTTCAAAACCGTTACTCTCAACAAATAAAGCTCTTGAAAGTAAATTAAGTTTACGTTATTGCCGTTTCTTCTGCTTCTCGCTGAAGAACCAGAAAAAAATTAATTGAATTGTTGTCGAGAATTAACAATAAGAAAATCAGCGTTAGCGGTGCAGTTCCGTTATTTTCAATTAGTTTTACGTATCGATTTAGACACTTTGTCTAATTGGTTCATAAATATTAAGCGCTTGGAGGTCTTTAATGGCACTAACTGTTAACTTGGTTCGGAAAGTTGGATTGGAACAGGAAAAAAATGGCAATAAAAATTTTGTGGCAACAGATTGCAAATAAATATTCCTGCAAACTGTAAACTGTTCCTAAATACTTAACCACTGTAAAGAGGTTGTAAAAACTCTAAAGGGAAGAAATAGATGATTCAACTTTGATGTACACATAGAAATTACCTACTGAATCAGTAATTCAATGTTCATTAAAAAAGTATATATTGTTCAAGGCTAAAAAACTGCTTTGCCTGAACTGGAGGCTGTATCAAACGCCGATTCTGATCTGATAAAGTTTGTTTTATTCCCTCATCCTTGGAATGGCCTGAAATCCAGACCGGAATCACTCTACTTTTACAACACCTCTGGGCGACAACCTTTTGACATTCCACACCTCTTAAGACCTTTGAAAGTTACCTGGCTACACCCAAATAAGGAGTAGGTAATATGTAAGATAAGCAGTTGAAAATCAAAGGCTCGATATTCCTTCAGATTCTTCATATTGATATATAGTTACAAGTTTCTGATTATCTAACTAATTCATCACAAACGTTTCATAGGATTATAGTTACAGTGATGGATCAGTCAAGAAGTCTGAAGTCCGTAATATATTTAGTTAAAATAATACACGATGAAAAAGAACCTATAATTTTTCTATATCAAATTGTGAGGCTATGGATATTTTACATATTATATACAGGGTGTCTCTTTTTAAAACCCCACCATGGGTATTTCGCTTATCTTATGACAGGAAGACGGTTAGGTAAATTTTAGAGCTTAGTGTGGTATTTTTAAGCTGAATCTGAAAATAAATTGAATCTACGTCTGATAAAACGTAAAATTGTGATTTCTGCTTGATAATATTCATTTGCTAATGAAATTCAAAATGGCAGGGAAACAGTTGATAACTTTCTTTGTGGGCGCCATATTGGATTTTTGTTCATCTGAGTCCTGTTTGTTTGTTTTTCTTGAAAATAGCAGCATTTATCCCGAAATTCCGTTTCTTTATTGTAATAAGCGTGATTTGAAAACAAAAGTCGAGGGACATTTTGTTTATCTACCTATAATCTTGACAGCTCAAACCTCCATGAAATTTTCGTTTGTGTTCCTGTTAATTTTAACAAAAGTAGTAACATTTTCAAACGAAGGAAAGTGAAATACGATGATTTAGTAATGCATTCAAATAAGGACCAAAATAAAATAAAAAATTATAGCACTGATCGTAGATACACCCCCAAATTGGTTATTGCCTTATTGACTTCCTTCCGGCGGATATTTTGTCTTAAAGTGCATTGAATCTCTTGCCGCAGATATTCTTAGTTTCGTATCAGATTCCCCTAAAGTTCTTTGAAGTTTTAAGTAATAGTTTTAGTAAAGTTTCCGTACTTCGTTACGATGCATAATAAAATTTATGCTTATCCCGCTTTTCTCCAATTGAAAATGCAATATTCGGTAAAATTAAAAGAAATACAAATGAAAACTTTTGATAATAACTTGAAAAACGTTGATAAACAAAATGTCTCTTTTGTATTCAAAGCACATTCCGCAGAAATATTAAAAATATAGATGTTGGCAAAAATGTAAAACAAGATATTAAATGTGGTACATCACCGTATTCAGAGAGTTTGAAAAAGCTGCGCCATCTTGAATCCTTGTAATAGAGTGTTTGTATAATGTTTTTATTAGTTTTTTGATAATATATCTAAAACTATTTAACATAGATCCAATTTTCCCTAAGATTATTAAGCAGTATAAAAATGCACAAATTTGCTCTAATTTATCTGTCTCCGTATCTCTCACGATAAGCAAGATACCTATGGCGGGACTCGAAAAATGGACACCCCGTATACAAAGGTTTATACAAGTCTCAAACCAAGATTAATGTATTGATTGAAAAAGACGAACAGAACTAAACCATTCGACATATTATTCTAATATTTCGTATCTCCCTTAATATTAGACGAAGCAATTATTAAATTTGTATAATTCTCAATTTCTAATGTCCAATTGAGATAATAGAAGAATAAAAACAGTAAGTAGAACTTACATAATAATTGTAAGTCTTTTCTTTAACTGCTGCGCATGTGATTCATTACAAATTACTTCAAAGGGACATCACTTTTTTTCTGATTAAGCTTCGGTTAACTAATTTGACGATATGAATGTGACAGAACTGCTTAAATGTCAAATACATATGTACAGTTATATCATATCGTTCGGTTTGTTAACTGAACCTTACCGACCCTAACCGGGTGTCCAGCGACCTAGAAAATCGGAAAAACTTGGAAAAGTCAGGGAATATTCAGTGAATTTTGATATATTTCTTAATATTATCTTTTTATACAGTGAGGACATAAAGTCCGTCCCCTCCCTCTAACTTTTGAACCACTGGGTAGATTGTGATGAAATTTGGAACGATAATATATGACTAAATTCTGCATTTTTTGACACATCAATGACAGCTGAATGTCAAAGTGACAGTTGGGCGCGCAATAGGAACATTTTTTAAAATGGAAATGGGGGTCGAGTGGGGACTCATTTTGAAGCTATTTTTATGCTCAAAACATCCCCCAATTTTGAGAACATTTCGTTAGTAATTTCCAAATAAAAACCAGTAATATCAATTTCTGTTATATCATTTTTTTGCATACATATTACAAATTATTGTAAATTATTCAAAGCAGAACAAAAATTAAAAGTAAACAAATAACAATAAACCACCTCTAACCCAAAATAACCTAAATTAAAAAATTATGAAATAATTTAAATTAAACCTTAAAAAAAAAAATTTAGAGGCAGAAACAAATTAAGAAAACACGTGTTACTTCAAAAGATGGTGAAAATGACCTCCATGAACCTCCTGACAAATAAATGTTCCATGAGTAAGTTCTATTATAAAGATTATGTGGTAAAAAGATTATGTTATAAACTGATATTACTGGTTTTTATTTGGAAATTACTGAACCAAATGTTCTCAAATTTGGGGGATGTTTTGAGCATAAAAATATCTTCAAAATGAGTCCCCACTCGACCCCATTTCCATTTAAAAACAATTTCCTATTGCGCGCCCAGTTTGATATTCAGAGCTGTCATTGATGTGTCAAAAAATGCAGAATTTAGTCATACCTATATTATCGTTCCAAATTCATCACAATCTACCCAGTGGTTCAAAAGTTAGAGGGGGGGGGGGACGGACTTTATGTCCTCACTGTATATACACATTTATATAAAATGGGGTAATTCTGATGATGTTTGTTTTCAGTTCATATTAGTTTAAATTTTGAAAACCTTTATTAAAATTTTTGTTTAGATCTTATTTCTTATCTGAGATTTCGTTTGCAGCAAGTCCCGAATTTCATTTACTATTGTAAGTTGTAGCTTTTATGTAATGCAATTATTAGAAATTATAAGTGATACATTTTTGTTTATCATAAAATAATGTGCGCTTCTTTGTCATACGAACCATTTAATTACTAGAAAAAATAAATATTTGTGTGGAGAACCTGACAGTCAGGGACTTTTACCTAGGCTTATGCTAAGATACCCTACCTAAGACAGTTTGAATCCAAAAAAATAAATCTGAAAGTAATTCAGAATAGCCAAATTGGCAAATGAAGAGATAAAAGTAGTTATTTTTTGTTTTTGATATTCATATTCAAAACACTGACCACGACCAAAGTTATTGTGCATAATATGATTGAGAAATAATTTAGTTAGATACAAGAAACATTTGTACTTCTACTTGAATCTGGAACCTTTGTTTTTGTATAGTGGGAATTTTTGCCAGATAAATATCCCAGTGTTGAAAAAATAGTGTCGACCAACAAAGCCTAGTTGATTTTCCATTAAATATATCGGTGTCACGTGCTCAGTCTTTATTACATCGGCGACCAACAGCTGCGGTCGGACAACAACAACCAAAGTCGACAGATCGGTGCACTGACCACGGCATACTTGATTTGACCCCGCGTAGTGGGATCCCGTCCAGATGATTCATATTTATTGGATAGTGCTCGGTGTTGCTATCTTTAGCCTTTCCCGCTGTGAGAATACTCTCGTTGATTATGATCTGATCACTCATGAACAACTGCTTACTCACAGTACTTTATATTTCACGTTTCTGTTTCTTAAATAGCAGACTAGTTTGAGTTGCACACTTTTACATCGGTTCATATCTGAGGAAGCAAGATAACCATTGATTCTTTTGAGAATTTTAACAAACAGGAAAAAAGGTCGAGCCGGTTACACACCTACACAGAAAGAAATTCAGCCTTCTAGTGCACTTGTTGGAAATAATTTAAAATAGTTAATTGTTTTATAGTTTGCTGTATGATTCATTTCCTTTGGGATTTCACTACCTGTAAAATAACACAAATAGGAAACCAAAAGTATTCAAAACAAAGATTAAGAGTGTAGTATTAGGGTATTATTATACTTCTGGTTTCCTGTTTTTGTTATTTTATTCTTGTGTGTTTAGTTAATGAATTTCTTGTATTTTCACTTTGCCTATGGTTTTCTTGAAATATAAAGAATATATTAGACATGTTAATAAAGATTATCCAAAAATAACTTAAACTCCACTGAATGCTCATTTCAAATAAAATAGTGCTTCTTAGACAATTTTTTAGGTACCTACAAGTCAAATATATCATCTTAACAGAGGTTACACTGTTCCGATTAAAATATTCTTATTATTGTAACTATTATCATTAGTTTGAAATATTTTTTCTTGGACAGCTTGTGTTGTATTTCATAATAGTGGTTCTTTCATAAAGAATAGCATATGGTTGTGTTCATTTTTAGGCCTTCCTTATCTGGCTTATGTGACACCCTAAATAGAATTTCACCGAAACTGCTGAACACTTGCTCAGTCTGAGGCTTTATTTAACCCACTTTAAGTATCTCACTTGTAAACTTTTCAGATGTAAAGATGTACTGTAATAGTTTGGTGACAGCCCCATCTCTTCCTTGGAAAATACATTATTACGAGATGGTTGACCTGAACTTTCTTTCTCTTAGTTGAAATATTGATCTTACTAATCAATTCAGGTAAGATGTTTTCTGAAGAACAAAAAAAATATGAAATTTAACTCGACTATAGATCTATAGGTACATCTTGTAGGTACATTTTATAGATATATAGGTAATTATGTGTCTTAAAGGGGGTTGGAAACGCGCGTCGAGTGCAGTATAGTGTTTTGGTATTATGTGCAAAACTACGTCAGTGATATGGTAATTACGTTATTAATCTACACTTGATTATTTCCGTTCAATTATTATATTACACTATATTTATTCTAGCTTCATATTGTACGAGGTCTGTTGTAAAAATAACCAAATTAATTTTTTCTAATTTTAGTTGTTCAACCTACAGATTATTTGCCCTTGTCCACTTCAAAGTATTCCCCTCTCTTATTCACACACTAGCGGTGTTTCTACTTCAGTTCTAGGAAGTCTTTTCAATGTCCTTTAATGCGTTTGACGAATTTGTTTTAAGTTATGAATGGTGTCAAGACAGTGTCTGTTCAGCATTGATTTTAATTATCGGAAAATAAAAAATCACAGTGAGCTAAATCTGGGAAGTAGTGAGGCTGAGGGAGAACAGGATATTTTGCACATAATTAGTGAATTGACAAAGCCGAGTGAGTAGGCGCGTTGTCAGGAACCATGAGTTGTCTCGCCTTAACTCTGGTCTCATTTTGACGGCTGACCTTCGAGAAAAAAAAAAACAATTTATATTGGATCGAGACTTTCGTGCTTTTTTTGAACGAAGAAATTCTCTGCCAACCTACTATGATTGAACTTTTGTCTCAATGTCGTAGCCGTAATCTCAACTCTCGCCTCTTGTTATAATCCTTTACGTGAATAGTTCGTCATCGTTGGCTTGTTCAAGGAGTTGCAGGAATCATCCACTCGATTTTCATTCTGTGGTGCCATCATCAAACGAGCAAAAACCATGTTTAAAACTTTGGTGAAAATGTCGTGATACGACCCTAGTGAAATCCCACCTTCTACTGCAAATTATCTGACAGCCAGACGATGGTTTACATGCACCAGATCCTTAATTTGGGTTGAGGGTCGTCTTCAATGGATTGGCGACCACTTTTAAATCGATTAAACTATTCGTACTATTACGTACGACCTAGAGCATCATCTCCAAAAGGTTGTTTCAAAAGTTGACACGTTTCCGTGAAAGGTTGCCTTAGTTAAACGCAAAATTTTACGTTGCTTATGTAAACCATTGTTTTAAAATTTAGTAAGAATCAAACAAATAATATATTATGGTGTTTAATGTCAATTACTAAGCTGCTTTTTCTCCATATGTAAAATATTAGTAACAGCGATAGTAAGTAAACTAACCGCAGTGCATATTTGGATGATATTCTAAAACTATTTGTTAATGGGCTTTTAATACCCACAGACTTAAACTATAAATTTATTTATTTTTAATCTTACATGTATGCAGAGGTGGGTACAGAACCAATTAAACAATAGCTATTTAAAGTAAATTAACAACATTTCTAAATTTTTATTATATTTCCAAGGCTACTTCGAATTGGATAGAACTGATTGTTAAAAAAATAATGAAAGGTATAAAAATTACTATCAATAGCGTCATTATTAGGTGCTACCAACATCGAAGCGCTAGGAATTTAAAAAAATCTTTAGGATGTGTATCTTTCATATACTTGATTAGAGGTATCCAGTTACCTCACATATTTATATTGTTATAAATGTCATATACTTTCATACTCCCCCTCGCCGTTCTGTTTAAAATTGGAACTAACTGTGCTTTCTCGCTCTGAAGTTGACAAACAACCTTAACTAATTAAACTAACATGTACTAATTGATTGTTAGGCCATTCTTATGAATTGTTTCTAGGAATTAACGTCGTTTTTAAAGCCTTTTGATGGTATCTCCTACACGATGGCAACATAATTTTCCAAGAAAACTTAAACAAATCGACAGCATGTATAAAATTTTATGTGAAAATGTAAGGTATACTTAAATAAAAACAATACGAAATACATGCAACTCTTTAAGCGAGAGTATACATAGATAAACTGCATTTGATAAAATATAAGAAAGTGCGAAATAAAATCTTCCTCTGATTCCTCCGCTTTCGAGGTCCACGATACCTTCAAGTAAATTGCTGTGAATATGTGATACAATAAACAGGTTCCTTCTCCGGTTCTACAATTACTTAAAAATGTTATTTTAACATGAAAGCGCCTTTAGATATTTATCGTTCCGATAAAGAATACTTTGGCAGTGTTTTGGTGAACAGTTACGAGCGCAATCGAGATTTTATTGCGGGGATTAATAAACGCCTATATTTAATGTGCAATGAAGTCTCGATACTCTTTTGTAGAGACAGAGATAAAAATGTCGCCATGATTGTCAGCTATCTTAAATGTGGGTCATTAGCCAAGCAAGGGAAACGCCGTTTTGTAGGAAAACCACTAAATAATAGAGAGAACTATGTTCCCTACTACCTATATTCCGAAGTAGTAAACCTAAACCTAAACTCTATCCTAGCTGGATATCTATATCTTGCCCATATTGGCAAGATAAGTTTCAGCTATAATTTTTTGTCATCAGCTATTGAAGGTGACGGTGAGTTAAGTATTAAAGAGGAAATATAATTTAATAATGATCGATCCAGCACATTATTACTGTAATACATTCTATACAGGTCTTGAAGGGGGTTGGAACCTTTGGTGTGAAGATATCACTGACGTAGTTTTCCACATAACACCAAAACACTACACTGCAATCGACGCGCCTTTCGCCAACCAAGTTGGCATCATCTGGAGGTGATTAAAACTGAATTTGATTGATTGAACTGAAGATTAAAACTGAATAATCATCTCCAGATGATGCCAACTTGGTTGGATACCAGTATAGTGTTTTGGTGTTAGGTGGAAAACTATGTCAGTGATATTCTATACAGGGTATGATATCGATGTGGATGTACAAAAGAGGAGTGGTTTTAGTTGGTAAGAATCCGACACACCCGGCAACGCGGGGTCTCATGCAAGATTTCCACTCCTCACAAAAAAAAAAGATACCTTTAAATTTTTATTTTAGCGATAGGATGTCACGTTCTGTAAACTGAAAATAAAAGCGGTTTTTAGTACTTTCCATTTTATCAAATTTATTACTTAAAATCTGGAACACACTGTATTTTCACTTATCTCGTTAAAGCTTTATCTTCAAAAATTCAGTGGTCTCAAGATTGATGGGTCATGACTTTTAATAATAAGGGATTCATGTCAAAAACAGTGTCTCATAAGAGTAATGTGTTGAACAATGAAGAGTTAACCTCCGTAGCAACGAATGTTTAACTTTTAACACATTACGCTACAAGCTTTTGGCTATATCTCCCTTACTATTAGAGATAGACCCATAAAACGTACTCGTTAACATCTGAAAGCGTTCACTTTCCATGTGAAATGAAGTAGTAAAAGTTGAAAAACACTTTTTATGAGATCGTTCTTTAAAAGGCTAAAATAAATTATATATATTAGCTACTAGTTTCACCATCAGTCAGTGACCCATTACCTATGTTACATATTGAAAAGCGGTACCATCTACCTGACCATGTCTGTCTATAATTTTATCTTACCGAACGACAAAGTGCTTTACTGCGTGTTAATACGGGATACAAGAGATAAAATGCTTTTTCGCTAACTTCTTAGAAACTATCCACTTTGTACTATTTTGTTATCTATAATGGTAGTAGGAAAAAAACACTCACATGATACTAACCTAAGAAGAAAAAGAAATTGCGTTATACGCGATAATTGAACCGGAGAATAAATACACCGAAGGAAGTTGTTACCATTGAATACTTACGACCTTCTAAAGCAGTGTGAGACAATTTTAAATCCGCATCTTAGAATCTCCGTTCTAAACAATGGCGGTTCAATGAGAAGGGAGGAAGGATGTGAACATGTAAAACGCTTAAGGAATGCCCAGTAGTAATTTGATATTTACACCGTATCAAATACACCAAAGTTATTGAAAATGTTCAACGTGGGACAATGAAAAAGATACCCCAGATCCTCTCATGACATGAAAGGTTCCAGTCCCTAAATTCTAAGAATCCTAATGAAGACTATAAACCTGCTTATCCCAAACTCAGAGGAGAGGCTGAGAGGCCACTTGTTGTTTTAAATGGAAAAATTATACGACAAAATTATTAATTGAAAATGTTTAATAACTGAAACAACAGACTCCAAAAGTAATGTGACAGTATGCAGTTTCAAAACAGATGCGATAACTAGGTATATCAGACGTGAAGATGTAATATGTGTACTGAACGATAACCTAGAACTCAATGCGTAGTTTTGAGCATTCTTGGATAATAATATATAAAATTTAATATAATAAAAAGATACCCCCAGATCCTCTCATGACACGAAAGGTTGCAGTCCCTAAATTCTAAGAATCCTAATGAAGACTATAAACCTGCTTATCCCAAACTCAGAGGAGAGGTTGTGAGGCCACTTGTTGTTTTAAATGGAAAAATTATACCACAAAATTGTTAACAACTGAAAATGTTTAATAACTGGAACAAACTCCAAAAGTATGTAGTTTCAAAACAGATGCGATAACTAGGTATATCAGACGTGATGTAATATGTGTACTGGACGATAATCTAGAACTCAATGCGTAGTTTTGAGCATTCTTGGATAATAATATTATTATATTTAATATTATTTTAGTTTGTAAGGGTGCTTTGAAGATCTCTGTCTGCCTGTGCTCCATTCTATAGCTGAATTATATTAATAATGTTAATCACAAGATATTATAATAGATAATTTATGGTAATTTTTTTGATCACCCGTGTTAAAGTCAGTTGGTATCCGATTACAGACAGCTTACTGAAACTGAAATTCCTTCCTAGATTGGATGAGGAGCAGGATAAATCATCTTGAAGGCTTCTGCAATAAGTCATATCAAATAACTTATTTTCTACATCAGTTATCTGTGTCCCTTCTGTTTAATTTTCTGTTGTCTTGTTTTAACCACAGCTTGTGTTGTTTTAAATGGATCACCTTGTATTTTATTTATAAAATTGAGGACTGAAAATTCTGGAAAATATGATTGTGGCCATTGTTTTTCGAAAAAAGAGCACGACTTGTCCACCAGCTTTACTCTACCTATTACAGATCCTCGGTAATCCTCGAGAACATAACAATTTGAAACATACATTTTTACATTTTTTTAAATGTTTGGGAAAATTTATTACAACACTTTAAGTACATACTCACAATTCTCATTTTTTAATAAAACTATAGTTAAAATCTAGATATAGAAATTATCTTTACAAATTTCAGATTTTTTTTTTGTTAAAAGGCGACACCCAAAAATTTACCACGAGTCGCCTCTGAATACATAAAATCTTGCAACAATTCCGCGTCATCCAGTTCTTAGTCCGCTTGCTCTTTTTTACGCTAAATCGCAGTGGTTAGATAAATTAAATCACTTTTCCTGTTGCCGTTATTAAGAAGGATGGTATTTAATGAAAAAGCGCAGTCGTTTCAGAGGTAATTTAAAATCTACCGTTATGCCAGCTCCTCGGGAGGTAAAAGGCACGTTAATGTGGCCGTTTTAATTCAAGTACTTTAGCCGATTTTTAAGATCATTCGAATACATCTTCGCGAGGGGTCAGCCACTACGGAAATGCTTCTACACTCAGAGAAAAAAATTCTGCGGAAAAATACCACTTGACACGAACTGAAGAAATATTGTTAAACCCAGGACAAGGAACTCTAGGTGTACAGGTCTGCGATTGTTTAAACAAACTAAATTATGTATAAAATTATGCTACATATTTGATTTCATGCTTGGTAGAAAAATATGGAGAAAGCAATTACGTCACACTGGGGGTTGTATGCACTTTAATAGGGCTATAAATATTTAGCTCTGGGATAGTTTTTTTTTTTTTTTCGATTTACTGAGTTCAAGTAGCTCTTTTGCTCCTTAATGTTAACAGTTAAAAAACATTTTTCCTTACAATTTCCCCGGATGAGTTTTATTCCTTCTGAAGACATTAAAGAAAATGTATGAAAAATTCTATTTTATTTAATAATTTATTTTTTGAAGATTACGTTTCTATGGACACATCGGACAAATGTTCTCGATTCTGTTAAATTTAGTGAAACTTTTTCACAATTTCATTAAATATTAAATCATAAAAACGTGAAAACTATAAACCTGCCTGTTAAATTACTATTTGTCTGAAATTAAAAAAAATTGGAATTTTGATCTTAGTAATTCCAATAACGCAAATCATTTCTGTATATATTCTATCTTGTTACCGCCTGTCTTCTGCTTTAGATCTTTGACCTGATGGAATATTTTTAGAACGGAACTGCATACCCTAGGTTCAGCTTTAGGTGACGGCTTGGGTGTGGTACTATCTCTACAATTTATGTGAGTGTCAAGGAAACCGGTAATATTTTGGTATTACACATGCATTTATATAAACATGCTAATGTTATTGACTATTAAAACATGACCTGACCAATTCTTACCTTTCATTGATAATTTAACGTGTTTACACATATATTTACATAATGTCACACTTAGCATTGATGCAACATGTAAATTAAATAATTATAGAAAATAAAATACTTTATAGTCATGGAAAAATTTATCAATGAAATTCAATACCTATATCTCATATGTGTCTTATATATTTGCCCTGGGTATTACCTACTAGTTTATAAAAAAGTCGTTGAATTTATTAATTTTAATTGTTTTTCAATTTTTGTTGAAATAATCATTTATTATTGTTTAGTAATAAATAATCATTATATTATAGTACAAATCTTTTCTGTAAAGTGGTTGAATATTTCAGAAACGTTGAAACAACCCGCCTTTACTAGCTGGAGACCTACAGAATACCTTTGAGGTTTCTTACAGAACTTCATTGCATATTTCTAATGTCATACGGCCATAATTTTTTTTTGTCAAAAAAGTTAGAAAATATCATAAATTAATCGTTTTCCTGGTTATCCACTGTCAGATCAAGTTTACTATAAGAACTGGGGGAAGTGGCAGTGCACTCTTAACACCCCTTATGGATTCCATAGGTGTATCCATCTACTATCTGATGGTACTGAAAGGTACTGAAGGTACTGAAACTCATAAACATGTATTAATGTATTCGTAGTATATTGTGCTAAGTAATTTACTGAGACAGCACAATTCAAATTAACTTAGATTTAAAAAAGTTTAGAAAATCTGTTTGAGTGCGTATTGTTTAAAAATCTTCTAATTTTTCTTGTTCGAACGTTTTTTATTTAAAAGTGTTGCTGAAGTTGTATTTTGATAATAAAATAGGTAATCAAGATATAGTTTTCTTTTTAAAACTTTTTACAAACAAAACTTTCGTTTTGTAGGATACTTATTTATCACTCGTAAACCTAGATTAATATTTTTTTCTAATCTAGAGCTCTGGGGAGTTATATTAGAATATGAGGGCATTCAATTGGGACAATATATCGCCTGACTGAATATATTTACTTTATAATTGTAAAAATTAAAATGTATATTTTAAAAAATATATTGTTTTGATGTTTTTGTATTTGGTCTTGAAGGGGGTTGGAACCTTTGGTGTAAAGATAACACTGACGTAGTTTTCTATATAACACCAAAACACTATACCGCACTCGACGCACGTTTCGCCAACCAAGCTGGCATCATCTGGAGATGATTAAAAACTAAAGATATGCTAACACTGTGTCCTAGTTACACATAAACTATTGTTACGGTTCAGAGAACCGTTGCGAGGGCTCAGTGAACCGTCGTTTACTAACCAGTAAAGCGGGTTGAATGGGATTGGTCCACTGTCTCTCAAAAAAAAAAATAGTATGAATAGTGTCAGAGGGCCACACCCATACAGCCCACTTTATTAGTTAGTAAATCAATGGTCCGTCGCGACGGTTCACTGAGCCGTCGCAATAGTTCACTGAGCCGTCGCAACGGTTCACTGAACCGTAGCAATGGTTTAGGTGTAAATAGAACAGTGTTAGCATAGATTTAGTTTTAATCATCTCCGGATAAAGCCAACTTGGTTTCAGCGTTTTGTATTTGGTGTCTTCGATATCTGTCTATCTCATAACCACATATAAGATGACAAACATATATTTTCATCTTCTACACCGTTAAAATAGTCTGTCTATGTACTATTACATGTTCGTGTACAAATTCGTTTTACTATTTTGTCTTATAATTACGTGTATAAACGAACTCGTTTTGATTTGTTAAAAAACTAACCTAACCCATAGAATAAACTGCTTTGTTCTAAACTTTCCTAACCAATTTACGTAAATGTTTCTCGTTTTAAATTATAGAGGCAGGCGTATCACGTTTGATAAATAAAAAATAACACTGAACTAGTTTAGGCCTTGCAATCTCACTAGTTTCAAGGTAAATATATATTCGCAATTTGGTTTTCCCCTAGCTTTCATTTTAAAATAATTAGTTTTTCTCTTGTTATTGTGTATTAACTACCAATAATTGTGGCAACAAATATGTGCAACTGAATAATATATATTTATTTTATTGATACTGTCAATAATTAAGTGTATTACCTACATAAATAAAAAAGTGCAGATTTTAAACTCAATTATTTTGTAGGTAGTCTATTTGCAAATGGAGGAGAATATCGTGCTGCTATTTTTCTTTACAGTCATAAAAATTTTGCAAAATTATGTTGTTTATGCATTTATTATCTGGAATATACCGTGTTCTATTTTTCAATTTACTCTTTAAATTAAAGTATAAATTTATTCTTTCCATTAACATATTTTGTCTCTCTAAATTTGGTTAGTCTCCAACTAATATGAACTATTTATTACTTTATAAATTAAACTGCACAAATAACCGTGAACAAATAACTGTTCTCGGTTGTATTTTGTTATTTTTATTAGGTAATTTAATTAGTGATTGCAAACTTATTACATGTGTTTTATATTACATTTCTACTTTCAACACATCAAATAACAACTTCGCACATACTGAGTTTATTCGATGCCATTATATGTATACTAGTTTATTACAGACCAATGAGGATTATTTTATTAGTTGATATTAAACTAGATAGTTCTGAATTACATTATATGTCCACCGTCCGTAACTAGTTTTAGAATTTTAAGTATAAACTATACATTAGTTCTTGACACTAAAAGTGAATAAGTGTAAAATATTATATTCCATTGCTTGTGGATTATTTATGTATAAAAGTTTCATTTCTCTATTTGCCTCATGACTATTTATAATAAAAGTGATCTTATCTTTAAATTAAGTATTGTTTGGTAACAATATTGGATATTCTGTTTTTTCACACTAATATAAATAATTGAATTTATTATAGACAGGACAACCCTTCGAGAAACGAATTTAAGCAACTTGCATTTTAGTATGCCTCAAGGATGCTCTTTAGGCCCCACATCAGATTTTATTTATATTACGCTTTCTGTAGTCCGTGATGCGTGACAATATTGTTTTTGTACTAATATTGCACTAGTCCCGGCCTATAGAGGGCGTGATTAAAGCCCTAATATTTGTAACTGAAAAGTGTTCCTGAAAAGCCTAAAACGAAAAATATTTAAGTATGCAATATAGACATTTTACTAATATAACAAAAGTAAGTTTCTAATACAGAAATCGTCAAACGTGAGTATTTATCACTGCATTTTATTACCTACATGTTTTCCATTATATCATGAAGCAATGAGCGAAAATACGATCCAATCGAAGCTATTATATTTGATTTAGTTAAATATTAGCAGCTCAAGTTAAAACCAATAATACTTGCTATATTTTTATATATACATTGTGTATAAATCAATGTAAAAAAGGTAAATCTATTTTTTATAACTTATAATAGCCTTACGAACATGTGGGTTAACACCGAGATTATGGTTAACTTTTAACTGGACCACAGATTTGGATTTGCACCTCTCTTTTCAATCAGATATTAAGAGTTATTTTTTCATGTTCAGAAAAGTTGTCATTGAAAAATTTTTACCATGCTTTTATGTTTCCTTTTATGATATTTTCTTAATTTTTATAGAATTATTGACCTGTCTAAAGCTAGCACCGCCATATAGTGAATTTCAGAAAAAAATATGTGAACATTAAGGGCTAATTAAGGGCAAACTTAATCTTTAGGGCTCTTGCCCTTTATTCAGAATTGGTCGTGTTGCTAACTTTAGCTAAATTTAGAAACACCACATACTAAAAAATATGTTTTTCATCCGATTTAAAAAATATATTGGTATTGTATAAAAAGTATATTGGATTTTAAAAATATATAAGGGCTATTTAAGGGCTCTTCAGTAACATATATATATTGTGTTTCTTAAACTTTACAAAGTAGAGATACCGGACCGGGACGCTTGGCTCGGAAATCCTGATGCTCAGGTCTCGAATAGGCTCGTCTGGTTTACGGATGGGTCCAAGACAGACCAGGGCTCAGGGGCGGGAGTCCAGGGCATGCGAACGAGGGCGAGACTATCCTTTTCCTTGGGAAAGTATGCCACGGTATTTCAGGCGGAAGTGTTTGCTATCTCTGCATGTGTTCAGGAAAATCTCAAAAGGAGATATTCTAATCAGCATATCCAGATATGCATCGACAGTCAGGCGACTTCACGAGCCTTGATCTCCTGCAGGATCATCTCCAGGGCGGTCCTAGAGTGTGTTAATGGTCTGACCCAATTGGGACAGAACACCTAGGTAAAATTGACCTGGGTACCGGGTCATCATAACCTAACAGGAAATTAGGAGGCCGATGCACTGGCTAAGAGAGGCTCAAGTATACAGTTTACAGGGCCCGAACCAGTACTGGGGCTTGCGCCTAGTTATGTAGCAAGGTCCATTGGAAACTGGATCAAGGTAAGATCAGAGGAAGAATGGTCAAACGGGACTGGGCTGCGACAAGCCAGGCTCTTAATTGAAGGGCCTTGGTCGAACGCAACTCGATCAATACTTGCGCTAAGTCGTACGAGCATAAGGATTGTCACAGGACTGGGGACAGGTCACGGGCATCTTAACAAGCACCTTAACACTATCGGTCTTAGTGACACTAGAAGGTGCAGGTTTTGCGGACACGATGACGAGCACTCCATTCACATCCTCTGTCGCTGTGCCTGCGTCATGGTCAAGAGACACAAACACCTGGCCGCAGCATTTCTCCTGCCTAAGGACATTAGGGAGCTTTCCCTACTAGCGACAGGCACAATGGGTCGAAAGACCTGAGTGCTGCGGGTAACCGCGCCGCCTATCAACAACAACAACATATATCTTCTTCTACTCGCGCAAGGAAAAATATATGCCGACCAGTTGTTAATTTAGTTCTGATTTGCTCCATGCCTACTAATCACTTTCTTAGGCCTAATTTAAAAAAATGTCGATAATGTTATAGCTGCGTTAAACATGGCTCAAAAAATAGGAAACATTGCAGATAAGTGGCAACTTCTATATACTAATTGACCATTTTTTAATCTCAACTAGAAAAAAAATATAAATTTTTTTCCATCATTTTCAAACTTACTGTATATGAAGTACTTGCAAAATATTTGTTTATGCCACCTTAGCGTATTGTTCAATTTGCCTATACTACTTCAACATTGGCTCCTCTATCACAGTTTTTCCTCTGAATATTGTGATATTTGTTCTACTAGCGCATGAAGCTGCAGCAGGGTTTATTATCAAATTAACCACATACAATTAAATTCAAGCCTCTCAACTGCAGCCATGAATCATTATGTTAGTGCTGGTTCATGCATTGTTAATAAGTTGGATGGTCGTCCCCTGATAAATTATTGCTGCTTGGAAAAACGATGTATTAACTTTTCTTGTGCATAATCAAAAAGCGTTTAATCATTCCACCCGTCATACTCTATTGTAGACATTAGCAAAAAATCGATGATTGCCAGTTAAGTGCACCATAACGGCATAAGACAAAAAAATGACGCGCCTTCCCTTCTCTTAATAATGAATGGGTTAATATTGCTTATAATACATTTTCACTTCGCCTGCTTATATACAGAGTCGAGCTTTTTCGTTGGAATGGTAGGATATCTCATGAAAATCACTGTCTGAAAAACCACAAGAAGATCAATAATTCCTATTGGGTAGTCTTATATTATAGGGTAGAAATTACTGTTTTTATTACTTATATCTTTGTGATAATGTCTGTAACTTACAAAGTCCTTATAAAGACTTATAATGTCTGCAATTTTGTGATAATGTCTTGTGGTGCGTTCATATGATTTATAGTTTCTTTTGAGATTTGACCACCTGTAAAATAACAAGAAACAGGAAACTAGAAGCATACAAATTAAATATTCAAAGTGCAGTATCAAGGCAAACTTCTAAAGTTTGCCCCAAAAAACCTGTGTGCCACTCGGATAAAAAACATTCAACAGTTGGCAAGTGCTTTCCATTAAAAAAAGTCCCACATAGCATTCGTAGTTGGGTACTTTTCTAATTCGCCCTATAAAGATAATTTATTTTTCAAAATATGTACCGGGATATCAAAAATTATCTTGGTCAAGGGTGGTTGTGGAATGTAAAACGTGTGTCTTACTTTAAATTTGAAATAATTATGTCACGGTCACACTGACATCATCAATAACCTACAAATTTCATACCTATTTATTTCAGTTGTAAAACAATAATGAACTATAAATTATGAAATAACGGTGTTAGTAACAAGAAAAACTAAATTATAGTAATTGTTGGAAATGTCCCCCGTTTTGTTCGATGCACAAGTTGACGCGCCTCCTCATGCTATGAAAAGCGTTTTGCAGCATTTCTGGCGTTATGGTTGCACATTGCTGAACAATTCTTTGTTGCAGTTCTTGCAAATTATTTACCGGAGTTGCGAAAATCTTGTTTTTTAAGTAAGGAAATATAAAATAGTCCATAATTGTCAAACAAGGTGATCTCGGAGGAAACTCAACTCCTGTATGCAAACTTATCAGCCGGTCATCAAAAAACTCGCGCAGGAAAGCAATATTTTCTCGTGTAGTATGTGGTGTTGCACCGTCATGCTGGAAATAACCGTACCGAAGTTCATCATCGTTTAACTGTTGCACAAATTTAGCCAAAAAGTTGTGTCTGTATCTTTCTGCGTTGACGGTGAAATCGAAAAGAATTGGCCCAATTATTCTTCTGCGAGAAACTGTCATCCAAACACCAATTTTTTGAGCATGTACTGGCGATTCAGTAAAAACATGAGGGTTATCACTGCTCCACATTCGCATATTCTGAGAATTGATGTATCCCGAAAGGTGGAACCACGCTTCGTCAGAAAAAAAAGTTAAGTCCAGAAGATCGTCATTCATTAAATCATTGACAAACCAATGGCAGTAAGCAAGGGGTCTGGGGTGGTCTGCGGGCAGAAGAGCTTGATGTGCTTGCATCTTATATGGATGCATGTTCAAGTCTTTCTTTAAAATCTTATGACATGTTCCATAAGAAAGTCCAATTTCCTGAGAAAGACGTTTCAAAGGTTTTGCAGGCTCCTCTTCCATACGTTGACGAAGTCATTGACAACTTCTTCTGTACGAACTCTTGGTCTACCAGCACCTTTTTTATGAGTCACACAACCAGTTTCGCGAAACACTTGAACACAATTTGTAAGGCACGCATAAAAATTGTCCGGTAATATTGCCACGTTTGGGAAGTGCTCTCGAAAATTGTCCAAACACAAACGTTGACTGTATTGCCAATTTCCATTAACTAGCGCACCCGTTCGAAAATAGGCTTCAATCATGAAAATTTTGTGCTGTGTGGTAAGAGGCATGATTCAAAAACTGGATTAGAAAGTTTCAGCACAATGACTTGACAGATTCTGACACAACAAAACATATTAAAAAATTTAAAGTAAGGCACACGTTTTACATTCCACAACCACCCTTGACCAAGATAATTTTTGATATCCCGGTACTAACCCCGCTTAATTACTGGTTTCTAAAACCAAGACAGAATCATGCGAAGGCACTCAAAGTCCTTTGCAGAGAAGAACTACTGTAGAGATGCTGGGATGAATAAACCTCAGCTCAGAAACATGACAGGACTCATAACAGATCACTGCCATCGCAAGACGCTTCTCTATAATTATTTAAGATTAGCAGAAAGCCTGGGCTAAGATTATGCAGACGAGACTGTGCTTCACATTCTAAGTGAATGTGAAGGGTATGCTAGTATGAGGCTAACGCTCATAACCA
This sequence comes from Pogonocherus hispidulus, assembly GCA_963924545.1. Lineage (NCBI taxonomy): Eukaryota > Metazoa > Arthropoda > Insecta > Coleoptera > Cerambycidae > Pogonocherus > Pogonocherus hispidulus. The sequence goes on from OZ004698.1 coordinate 10,952,436, forward strand.
TTTTTGGAACCTTGTGACCTAGGAGAAATTTCAGCGAGTAGACTTTTGGACTTCAAGCAAAGAACAAAGTTGCTCGCTGAATTGAAGATTGGCGGGATGCAGAATAGGTGGCCCCAGTGCTTTAAGACTCGCTATAGAGGAACCGACCCGCAGAAGAAAGAAGAAGAAGAAGAACCCCGTTTCATGCCAATCAATAGCCTACTATTTTTTGTGGTAGCGGAGTACGAGATTTGTAATTCTGGATAGCCAACATATTTATTTTTATCTAAAATAATCTATTCAACCAAATTATACACACAGAGTTTCTAAATTTCATCGATATCATCGTAAGTATCTACTTTCCACACTGTATAAATTATATTAGTTTTTACTTCTACTGTGAAACCACAAGTATGATTACAAACAAATACCAATACATATACCTACTAGGGAAGTAAAGGTTCAATGTTTGTTCAATGTCATCGTAGAATGTGCTGATCGCGTACGACTATCGAATGATATCATTTTGATATATTATAGTGAATAAATAATCAGCATAAGGTATTCTTTTGTGCGCTGTTATTGTAACAGTACATTTTTAACTGTAACTTATATGGTACAGCTGGAACCGTTATCGTGACAATATATGATCTACAATTAAAGTATTGGTATGAGTGAATTGAACTGATAAAAAAACAGATAATGCAGAGATATGCTTTACAGTAAAGAGAACGATATAAAAAAATATATTATGAAGTGCCTTGTAACGATTTAAAGTTTAATGATTTTAAAACTTTTCCCTATTACTATTTGGGATATTGATGTGCGCCGACAAACTGAGTTTTACAAACTATCACAACAGGCATTAGCAGACAGGTTCAAATTAAAGTACTTGATGGCTCAAATTTACTTACAGCCTTATTTCTCATCTCAGTATTCAAATATTCAGGTTCCTATAATAAACAATATAGTGTATCTTGTCATTCAAATTCGGTATCAATTTTGAAAATTTTGTTTTTGCACTTGGTGGAGCAATGCTTTCTACTAAGAAGGGAAAATCTGAACGTAAGTCATGCAGTTCTTGGGGGTGATGTACGCCAGTACCCATTGACCGTGGTTACGACCTGGGATGGTTTGGAACCGAGCGGGATTATCGCTCTTTACCATCCCCATCGCTGTAGGTCTGGACTGCCTCGTAGAGGTGGACCCCATCTTTCACCAACCCCGATCACAAAAAGTGATAGGTGTGGGCGATTCGTGGGGTCTCCCCCTGTCCTGGCTCTACCCTGCAGGCTTGGTAGGATTTTCTGGTCTACCAGCACCAGGCCCTGGGGACTTTCGTTTGAAATATTCATAACATCTAAATCTATTATCTCTCTTTCAGACAACCACTCAAATCCACCTGTCGGCAATGGTTGTGAAACTATGGCTATAGGTTTGTAGCATCAAGATGCTACGTGATAAATGACGAAGCCTGTGGCTTTTTCAGCAGAGAAATAATTTTTATAGTAGCCCGGTATTGCCTTTTATGGGAAACTATTACTAATTGAAGTATAATTTTATGAATATGTACATATTTTATGTTAATTAATTATTCAAAATTTATATATTCGTATGTACGAGTAAATCACGTATCCAGAAATAATTCAGATGATCATTCGATCTGTTACTCTGTATCTTATGGCAGCATATTTGGTTATTTGATATTATGCTGCAATAGTTAAATATAGAACACAATATACATGGTGTTTTAAAAAGGAGCTACATAGTAATATTGGGTTCATATATGATTTATTTGACATTAAATGTTTCCTAACCTAAAGTCTAGTTCGAATAAAAGCGATATCAAATTAGCAAAGTTGGGACAAGATTGCGTAGGATTTTTTCACTGCCAACTATAATTAAAACGAAGGTAACAATGATGTGCTAATCCTCCTTTAAAGATACGGTACAAATACTTAAAAATATGCTAAAATTCGAATTGTCAATGTCAAAAATCGAATGAATTTGCATTCATGGGTCTGTAATTATTTACCATGGAAGTGCCACCATGCTCTGGTATTGGAAACTACTTACAAATTGAATTTTCAAATGTCACAATAATTATCAAAGTCACATATCTGTCAAAGTAGACAAAAAGTTAAAGGGGTAGGAAAATCGTGTACCGGTTTTCATTGTAGTTTGTGAATCTGTATATATAGTTTGCTTTAAGTTAATCTGTATGCATGGAAGAGCAGGTACATGTTATCTGAGGCTTTTTTCAAGTAAATTTTGTGATGTCTCGTTTCAGTATTGTGTTTCCTCTGATATATTATACGAAATACTTACCGAACTACATAACTTTCCAAACTAATAAAACACTTGTCAGGAAAGTCAGCTTATCAAAAACGAACCATTGAATAGCTTGTTCAGTAAGTGAAACACTGACACAGATCATTGGAAAAAACGACACCCGAAAATAGTAGTTTTCGTAAGTAAGTACGGAAAGTTGTACCTACTTTACCACACCCGACTGCCATCCGCAAACAGTCCAGTATGATAGACACTTTCTGCATGTGTTAGGAACAAAATTTTCTCTACGAGCGTGAGAAAAATAAGAAACAAAAATACGAACATTTATTCTAATGAAATGAATCATACATCAAATAACAATATTTGTTGTTAGCAATGTTTATATTAAAAAAATGCACTTTTCTAAACTAAAATTCATGCGGAAAAGCGGACTTTTCCGCACGCTCGTAGAAAAAATAATTTTCATGGCTAACGTGCTTTAACCGACAGATAATTGTACTACCAAAGTTGGCTTCAATATGGCGGATCGGTCAGCTTGACCCATCGACAGTTAACAGTTTGATCTTCAACTTAAATTGAGATAGAAAGTGATCATTTGAAAAATAATATTCAAAATTAAATACATGGGGTCTTTATGTATACAGCGCAATAGCGCTCCCCAGGGTTCCGTTTTGGGTCCATTACTTTTTACCCTGTTCATTAATGATATTGTTTCTCGTGTGGACGTTGGCTGCTTGCTTTATGCTGATGATATGAAGTTGTTTTGTGTGACTGACGACTTTTCCCGGTGTGAAGTATTACAAAAAAGTCTTGATAATATTAGTGACTGGTGTTATCGAAACAAGTTGTCATTAAACATTTCAAAATGCAATGTATTGACTTACAGCAGAAAGATTAACCCTATACTTTTTAATTATTACAATTTGAACGGTGCAATGTTGAATAGACTCAATGAAGTTCTCGATTTGGGTATAACTTTTGACTCAAAATTAACCTTTAGCAAACATATTGATAATATCGTGTTATCTGCTTACAAAAGTTTGGGTTTTGTAATTAGATTTTTTAGGGGTTTTGATGATGTGCAGTTATTAAATTTGCTATATAATTCATTTGTAAAAAGTAAGCTTGAATATGGATCACTTTTCACGCATCCTCTGTAGAGACAAGAAACTTGAAAACTTTTTATCTTTCTATCTCGAGAACAAATGCCTTGAAATACTCGCCGTTGCACGCTGTGTGAAAATTATGTGTCTACACAGGAACAGCTTGATATATTTAACTGTAGAATTACTGATATCAAGAAAATTTTTCACAACTGATAATTAATATATGTGTATGTATGTGTATGTATGTATATATGTGTATGTATGTATGTGTACGAATATGTATATGTGTTATGTATATATTGTATATATTTAAACTGTCTCTGTAAACTCCCATCCCATAATTGGTCTTGTATTGTGGGTTGGTGTAACTACAATAAATAAATAAATAAATATATAAATAAATAAATAAATAAATAAATAAATAAATAAATAGCAGAAATTTTAATAATTTAAAATTTATGAAATTTAAACGAAAATAATTTTTAATCATCCGCTGTGAAGGGAGAGAGAGAGAATTTTAAAATTCACAGTACACAAACTTTATTTAAGGGTCCTTTATTTTGTATTACGGAATAGTAATGTGAATAAATTCAGCTGGCAGTTATTAACAATCAATTATACTTAAGGTAGAAGACGATGTATATGTGGGCAACCGTATAAATGTTTAAAATTCACTTTTTTAAACTATGCAGAACTATACACTGACAGAAACTGCTTTATGTATTAAAAAATCATTAATTTACCGGGTAACTGTTTCCCCTGTAACATTTACCATCTGATCTACGCTTAATAAAAAAATATGTAGAATTATTCATAGCGCTGCTAACACAATAATAAACAAATTAATTACAACTCTGTTAAATTAGTACCTTTTAAATTACCATTGTGGATAATTTTATGGTGGTTAATTTCCCTGCAGGTATTTATATGATAATGAAACGTTGACGGTCTGTAGACTGGGTTTTGAAGGTGAGAAAATGACTATTAGATTCAGTGAGTGCAGCTGTATAATCAAAACAAATTCTTTGATAAGGAATATAAAATATATGTAGGTATATATTTATACGTATTTATTGCTTTGTATGATACCTATAAATGAAAATAAATAATCCATAAAATCTACCATATCAGCGAAGTACCGTAGGATGAGTCAAATATATCATAAGCAGTTATAATGGATATACAGTGTCACGATGAAAAGCGTAAATGTAGTACCTAATTAAATAATATATCAGGGGTGGCCAAGCTCCTTGATAGTCCGAGCCATTTTTACTAATATTTATACTATGCCGAGCCATACTATGAAACAAATTTAGTTAACTTACTTACCAAACATTCCAGATTACAAATTATATCCGTAGCAAAAGTGATACAAATTGTTTCCTCCAGAGTACAATGTCAACTGTCCGTTGCAATGAAAGTTTACAAATTCAAAGTTTACAAATTCAAAATCGGTTTGGAGTCGGTCGATTACGGACGATTACGCCACTGTTTATGTTCGATCGCGCAGCTTTCGATGAGTCATATCATTCTTAACTTGGACGGAAATGAAATTTGTTACAACGTTGCACTTAGTCTTTCATATTTGTCGTCAGCAATTTCAAAGACATTTTGAAACACATACGGAACGATAATAATTTTTTAAAATATAATAGCACAAAAATGAAAAGGGAACTCGGGTACATTTATCGAGAGCCACAAATAATCCTTCAAAGAGCCGCATGTGGCTCGTGAGCCGCAGGTTGGCCACCCCTGTAATATATTTTTAAGACATCTTCAAAAGCCTCTATTAGTAATTTGAGGTTGATGTTTTTCTTAATCATTTTGTTAACATTAAGTAATTCTTTTACGCCTCAACCCCACTACATAAATTACATTAAATTAAAAAGAAATAATCATAGGAAAGAAAAATACAGAAAACAGACTACGCAAGAATTAGATATAAAGCGAATTGTAGCGAATTCATAGAAGAAAACCTTTTATTCAGAAGCTCATACAGTATCACTTCTTGCTCTATATTCCACCGAAAACAGTTTAAATTTGTAATACCTCAACTGAAAGAAGAATCAATCAATCAATCATCGTCCTTGAGACTTATATTTAATATAAATCTGGGGAAGAATAAGACTAATTCTATTATTCAGTGAGTAAAAATGGTATCCGTTTGCTAAAATTACATTCTTTCTTATTGTTATTTGTTCAATTTCGAAAATGGTCGAAAAATCAGTTGACAATAATTGAACCTCCTATCAAATATTTATAGATAAGTAATTGCCTATTTGTCAGTATATAAAATAATGTGACCAAGAATAACAAAAAACACAACCTCAATTTAAAGAAATTTCCTGTCAGAGTTGCCAACGGCATGGGGGGCTATGTTTTAGGGGGTGAAAATAATAATTATAAAACTAAAAGTACAAATTAGAATATTTTATTTTAATAAATACAAAATTTAAGATTTACATATTCAAGAACAACAATTTATACACATATGTGTATAATATTTACTACACTATTTATAATAGTATTTAATATTTACTATTAAAAAACAATTATTGTAAAATCATTGACGATCCCTCTCACGATCGCCGATTCTACGTTTATGCATGGCTACTTCTCTGTGGAAACCTTACTTTAACCCTAACAATTTAGGCGGTAAATTCAAATGGCATTTTTTGATTGGACCAAATGCTTGGGCACTAATGTAAACAAAAAGCTTTTGTTTTAAATATTGTTGGTTACAAAACTATGTTGCTATAATTTGTCTATATAATATTTGGTCGGATAATTGAACCTTCAAAAGCTTAACTACTCGTGTAAATGTTGGCTAAATTAGGCTAAAGAGCTTCTGTTGTATTTGAAATGTTATTGTACATTTATTTTCGACGAATAAGGATTTACACATAAAATTAAAGTTTATTCGATGAATGATGCAAACAGTAGTAGGAAAAAGGAAAACACATCATCAGGACCTGAACCGTGCGCTTTGCCATTGGCTCTGCTAGTGAACGAGGGAGTCAGTTGCTACATTCTCTTCCCATGCATTTATTTCATGTTTTTCAGTCATTTTCAACTTTCACCAAATGAACTTTTATACTTATACTACGTTCTCTGCATCGGAAACCTAGAATGAAGAAAAGTACGAAATTATCTTTGGAAAGCTTGCAAGATATTTGGAGATGTTTTATGGATTTCTGTGGCTTTTAGGTCGTGCCTTGTGCAACTTTGTGTATTTTAAATCAAATTGCACTTGTCCCGGCCTGCTGGCTAACAGCGAGACTTACCGAAATAGAAGATTACACTTTCAATTACTGGAACTTTTATAAAGTGAAAATGTATTTTTCACTACGAACATTAAAGAAATGAGTTGTAGCTAGAATAAAATGCAAATATTTTATTTGCGCTTGAAAGGTACATTTTCAAATTACCTATACAGGGTCTTTCAACGAAAACTTGACCCCCTTATAATTAGAAAACCGAAAAAAAACAAATTAGAATAGATTTTTGTTGGAGGGGCATTTTGACAGTCAAGGCGACTTGATATGTTCATCTCCCTAACCCCTAGTAACCACATCTTTAGGAAATACCCTACTTCTAACACATCAATTTAAAGCTATTTCTATTGTGAATACACTGGTGTATCGTTTTTGGGAATCGGCTGAGATTTGCCAGAGTTATTGGCTAAAAACGGAAAGTTGACAAACCGACATTCGCGTCCTAATTTTTACAGAGATGACCACCAATAAATAAGCTTTTTATCTACTACACAACCGCATTACTTTTTTTGATTCGTATTATAAAGATTACTGTCCTATGTATCCCATTTTCCAGGCATAGACACATTCAAACCTTATTTCTTCTCAAATAACAAATTCCTATCCTGTAAATAACCATTCGTATCCTTTTAGAAGATTTCGTAATTATTAAGTTTTGTATGTTTTGTGTTTGTTGGACTCTGGATACATTTGAATATACCATCTTAAAGTGTTAAGAATGTCGTTATAAATACAAATAGCCATAAATCTGTTTATTTGTCGTTTTATGATAACTACGATACATATATTGTCAAAAATATTGCCTGTAAAACGGCCATTTACACAATAAAATACCAATATTTTAGCAATAACAATTCTAAGGTTAATTTACATAATATAAACTATCGAGTCTTTGTAATAATGCCAAGAATATTCAAATACATTAATTTCAAAAAAGGTGTGAACAGCGTAAATAACTGATGTTAAATCACGATTGTATATAATTGAACCTAACCTACCTATTTAATCCTGTTTTTATGAAATAGTAATGCTTGCCTGTCACGAGTAATGAATCCTATATTATACAAGGCCAAACCGAGGGCCAAACTGTAATACAAATTGTGCTTTTACTATATATTTCTTTGTGGCATCGTAATTCTTCTAAATATGATATCGGCGATATTTTTTAAAGAAACGACCTGTATATTATTGCAGATTTGGGTAGAAGATTATGTACCGTATACATCCATAGATCGTATGATAGGACTATCTCTAATATCTAATACTATAAGCATAATGCATTGGAAAGAGAAAACACTGTTTGGTTTCAATTTCTTAAACAAATTGGGGATACCACACTACTCACTAAAAAGCAGTTTTGTATCAATAGATTGTTGAGAAAAGTACTCTATTCAGCCATATTGCCACCAATATATATAAAATAATTGAAATCAAACAAGTAAACACTTGTACCAGAATTTTACATTGGCAAACCAGTTGATAGATTTGAACAACTAAATTCTAGGATTTCCCAATACATTTAAATTTTTATATACCAATTTGGCAATATTTTTACCACACATACACGTTTGGCAGTTGTACAATATTCAGATACTGTCGAATTACATCAAGTTTCATATAAAAAACATCGATAATTTTTAGATATATTTTCTTTTCTCATTTTATTGACTGGAATGATCCGTCTTCACCACATGTTATCCTCTGGTATACAGTAGTATCAGGGTCCTAGAAGCACCGTTCAAATGTTTTTGAGACACATTTATGTACAGGGTGCTTAAAATTTAACCTCAAATTTTAGTAAGTTCAGATGAAATTTTTTCTATGTTTTCAAATGTAACACCCTGTATGTTACATCGCAAATTAAATCTCCAAGAAATACCCCATATAATCATAACATATTTTTGTATCTATTGCAACGTTGCCAAATGTAAATATATTTAAATGTTCGTTATTGTTGGCAAGAATTTTATCCAGTTTTTATTTGAATTTAAATTGGCCTGACCATTGCACTGTTTTATATTTAATTGTACTTTGAAGTGTAGATTTTAAATTATATTTAATATAATAAAGAGTTAATCATCAGCACCATTTGTCAAATGGATTCCTTTGTAACTTATAAAAAATTCATACAAATCATGCGTCCAAGAAATCTTTGTTAGCTCTAAAAAGTAAATGAATGTATGTTTTTTTTATTATATTGGGCATATATTCGTACAAAGATCATGAAAAAATGCCGCAGTCTCTGATTCGTATGGCTAAGAAACAGTTTTCACGACTGTCCTAAAGTTATACACCAATCTTATTAATTATTCATCTTGGGAATATTATTTTTACATTCAAAACACCAAATAACTTAATAAAAACTAACTACCGATCATTTATTCTTCACAGGCAACCTTGTAGGACCCTGATACTATTGCCTGCAAGAGACATTTGTCAAATTCAAAATAGTGATTAAACTGTGACGCATTTACTAAGACTCTACAAAAGCACAAAATTTAAATTTAATAACTTGGCAACGCCGCAACGGAAAAATTTAAGACTGGATATACATAAAAAAATAAATCGATTTCGCGTGATGTTCCATTTAAAAAGGTAAACTTTAAGTTGTGCTGCTTTTGTGAAATATGCTGTATAGTTATCAATATTTTTAAAATGTGCACCATTGGCAACCAAGAGCCTTTTGCATTTGAAGTTTTTCTCTAAATGTAATAGTTCACAAGATATAGAAGAATTACACACTAAATAGACACACTATATATGGATTTAATTCCATTTCATTACAATACGCTGCAGGTCAAGCACCCAATTTCTGAGTAGGTAGGTACTAGAATAAAAACGAATGCATGGGACAAACTACAGTAAATCAACAAACGGATGCAGATTAAGTGTATACAAACCTGTTAGAACAAAAAAGACATCGAATATAAAATAAATAAAACGTATACATAAAATATCTTCTTGAAAAAACAAAAAAGGAAATATAATAGTTCAATGGCCAGATTTAAAAACCAATATTACAGTTAAATATGCTTATGTCATCAGGAACGTCATTATAGACTGGATTCACGACATTATTGGTAACTTTTAATTGTCTTGCATTTTTATCCGCCTAAATATAGTTATAAGCGGATAAATGTCCATCTAATGCACTAGGGTGTATGTAGATAAATTATATAGTGTACAAGTGGTGGGCACATGGGCTCTTTCTGGGATGGGAATATGTCTGGAAGGCAACGGCATACAGGCGGAGCTTTTTGCTTCTATATGGTGGGGATAGGAAGGAATCCAACGTATTTTTATTATTTCTGACAGTCTTGGAGAGTCGCCTAGATAAAAACAGGGTGAAATATAAGGATAAATAGGAATTAGAGATAGTCAACCACAGTCAGAGGTCCCACAGTCAGATGACTCTAGACCAACTGGAGTTTCTATAGACACTGCAGGATGAGAGAATACTTGAACCTGATAAGGGTAGACAAGGCTCTACCCTTATCAAGTTGAAGTCCATCAAGGTCAATGTGAGCGTGCTAAAGCTGCGTTCTTCGACTTTCTAATACTAAGTGTGGTTCTAGACTAAGATACAATGTCTTTAGTATGAAAAAGCTGCAAAAGCAACAACTTATCCAGTAATACCAGTTCTGTTGTACTCACTGAATCTAATAATTTTATATTGTATGTACATGTGTTCTTTTTCTGTATCTGTATGTACAATTTTTTTAGTTTCAAATTCAAAACAACAAGATGTTAATTGACAAGCGAGCGTTTTAGATGGTCTGCATTATTCATGAAGATATTTTGAGATAGCCATGTTTGACATATATGGCATGTGGTTTCCACTTATTCCTCATTTTCTTAATTTACCAGCAGCTATTCTTACCTATAGATTAACCCTGTATCTTAAACTTAATTATCAGTAAACACCATTTTCCGAGATATGTGGTCATAATATTTCTAAATTTTATCCCTCGTCAATGCCTACTCCGATTTATACATAACTGATATAGGTACCGTTTATAAATAAAAGATGAAATTTTCTGGGTGTTACCTCAGAATATTCTATCCGACTTAAAAGAAATATATTTACGGTCCCAAGGGTAGTAAATAAGTTTCAAGGTTCATTAAAGTATTATCTATATATTTGTCTATAAACAATTTATTTGCATTCAGGATTGTAGTAATCTTCAGGGAAGAAACCGTACAGTCACTGATGTGTGTGTAAATAAAAGGACCATCAAGTCAGTTTTAAAATTCATACAAAACAATTTACATTTTCACTTAAATAATAATAAAGTCAAGCAAAATTCTATTAACATATTGTACTGTTTTAATAACAATATGCCTACTAATAGTAATGATTATAGCACCATATCTTACAAGGAATATACCGGGATATCAAAAATTATCTTGGTCAAGGGTGGTTGTGGAATGTAAAACGTGTGTCTTACTTTAAATTTGAAATAATTATGTCACTGTCACACTGACATCATCAATAACCTACAAATTTCATACCTATTTATTTCAGTTGTAAAACAATAATGAACTACAAATTATGAAATAACGGTTTTAGTAACAAGAAAAACTAAATTACAGTAATTGTTGGAAATGTCCCCCGTTTTGTTCGATGCACAAGTTGATGCGCCTCCTCATGCTGTGAAAAGCGTTTTGCAGCATTTCTGGCGTTATGGTTGCACATTGCTGAACAATTCTTTGTTGCAGTTCTTGCAAATTATTTACCGGAGTTTCGAAAATCTTGTTTCTTAAGTAAGGAAATATAAAATAGTCCATAATTGTCAAACAAGGTGATCTCGGAGGAAACTCAACTTCTGTATGCAAACTTATCAGCCGGTCATCAAAAAACTCGCGGAGGAAAGCAATATTTTCTCGTGTGGTATGTGCTGTTGCACCGTCATGCTGGAAATAACCGTACCGAAGTTCATCATCGTTTAACTGTTGCACAAATTCAGCCAAAAAGTTGTCTGTACCTTTCTGCGTTGACGGTGAAATCGAAAAAAATTGGCCCAATTATTCTTTTGCGAGAAACTGCCATCCAAACACCAATTTTTTGAGCATGTAGTGGCGATTCAGTAAAAACATGAGGGTTATCATTGCTCCACATTCGCATATTTTGAGAATTGATGTATCCCGAAAGGGAACCACGCTTCGTCAGAAAAAAAAGTTATGTCCAGAAGATCGTCATTCATTAAATTATTGACAAACCAATGGCAGTAAGCAAGGCGTCTGGGGTGGTCTGCGGGCAGAAGAACTTGATTGTGCTTGCATCTTATATGGATGCATGTTCAAGTCTTTCTTTAAAATCTTATGACATGTTCCATAAGAAAGTTCAATTTCCTGAGAAAGACGTTTCAAAGGTTTTGCAGGTTCCTCTTCCATACGTTGACGAACGTCATTGACAACTTCTTCTGTACGAACTCTTGGTCTACCAGCACCTTTTTTATGAGTCACCCAATCAGTTTCGCGAAACACTTCAACACAATTTGTAAGGCACGCATAAAAATTGTCCGGTAATATTGCCACGTTTGGGAAGTGCTCTCGAAAATTGTCCAAACACAAACGTTGACTGTATTGCCAATTTCCATTAACTAGCGCACCCGTTCGAAAATAGGCTTCAATCATGAAAATTTTGTGCTGTGTGGTAAGAGGCATGATTTAAAAACTGGATTAGAAAATTTCAGCACGATGACTTGACAGATTGTGACACAACAAAACATATTCAAAAATTTAAAGTAAGACACACGTTTTACATTCCACAACCACCCTTGACCAAGATAATTTTTGATATCCCGGTAGTACACCGGCAGTTAGTGACAAATTTTTCATTATAGAGCATTCAAAGAGGAGCCACGACCAAAAAGAAGGTCCCTGATGCAAATAAAAGAAGAACGTATAAACTTATTAACTTTTGCATTTTTTAATACGATACACCCATACGACAAACCAAGAGCCGTAGTGAGTAATAAAAACATAGGATAATTCAATTATCCTATGTTGCAATTCATAATTTTGCAACTTTATTTAATTTTTTTTATATATTAAATCCGCACAACTTGTACGCCATTTGTTATTTTACCTAAGTATTTCGTTATTATGTCAACAATAGAATAGCATATTGATTAAGTACACAGAAAATTGTTTTTCTCTTTTACAACTGACGAACACGCTCAACTTGTATGCAATTCTACATATCAATATTTTAGGATATATATTTTATATTACAATACATTTTTTATTGACTAAAGTCACGGAATATTAGTCCATAATTTTGCACGATTTTTTCAATGTAAAAGGCCCTTGGCCATTCGTAACGGTATGCCATCTTGTTGTTCAGCAGTTTTATAACAAAAAATTATACATATACTTATCATTAGCAGCCTGTTCGGTAAAGCGGAAAAATTCGTTTATTCAGATACAAGTTCACGTGACCACAATAATCCTTTGACCCACGCTAACGGTATGCCGGTGATTTTTAGGGAATTTTTTGTGTTGAACTTTATTTTAAAATACATGGCAGCCTGACTAAAATCGTACTAAAACTTCCGAACAAATGAAGACTCATTTTTCTATGTAGAACCCAGGATGTGTCTTTGATTCATTCCTTTTCTTCATAAGAATATACGCATCATAATATCCTCTGAAAGGCATACTGATTAAAATCACATCCAAAGATCTGTCACTAACTTTCGGTTTATAACAACCTAAGATATGAGAACTTGTACTCATCGGTTACAGTTAATTTAAATTTCTCTCTGCATTATTGATATGGATATTAAGATCTAACTCCCTAAGGCATGGCGAAAATTATGTAAAATTTTGGTTAGATGATTATACAGCCACCTGAGATAAGAATCACAGATGTTGCACATAGTATTCAAATTGGATTACTTAAAAAGGATCAACGTGCCAAATTTACTTAAAATAATATTATCTCTACTACAAAAAAAGCTCTTATAAAACAAAGACAGTAAAACTATGTACATTATCTTTTCTGAAACGACTTGGCTTAGAACGAGCTACTCAGTAGTGTGGGAAAAATAGTGCCTAACATTATACAGTCCAAGAAATAATACCATTACAGATAGAATTACTCTTCTTGGGTCAAGCTGCAGGTCTTCTACAGTGTCTAAACTCCAGACTATTAGGATAGGCCAGTACTTTTCCCTTTACCCAATATTTGTGACAAATGCAAGCCTCGAGCTATTTGCTTACAAATAGCCTACTAAAATATTCCTAAAAGTTTCCGTTCCGAATTTATAAACACTTAGACATGGCTTAACGGAAATGCTCATTTAACAGTACTTTTTTATGAAACACGTTAAACATTGTCAGATAAGCTAGGTTAACTGTAATATTCATAACTAGCACATCCATATAAGCCACACGATTCAGTGTAGTTACAGTATCTGGTATAATAACACCTCCTACGAGTTTTGCGATTGAATGGGTGACAGTCATCGGCTGCTTAACAAGTTCAATAAGTTGAGGTCAACATATATTGGACATTATTTTGTCAGGAAACCTGCAGAGAAACAGCTCCGAGAGCATATCTGCATACGTAATGAAATAAGTACATATGAAGTTTTATTTGCTTGGCCAATTATTAAGGCAAGGAATTTAGGCTCATTTAGGTTGGATGAGTTAAGAGGCGTCTGTTGAAAAGTTAACACAACTTACAGGGTACAATGCTTGCAAAGATACTGAGTGTTTGGTTGTAATGTATCAATAGTCCTTTTCGGATTAGGCCACCTATAAAATAATAGGAATAGGAAACCAGGAAAATAAGGAAATAGGAATAGAAGTGTTCAAAATGAAAGTTTTAAGATACACTGTTAAATATTGCTTAAAAAACCGTATAATACCCAATAAAAGTAATTGTTCAATACACTTATTAAAGTCAATTAATTAGTAAATTAAACAGTGGGGTTTTCAAAAAAATATGCGTAACGTTTAAAAGAACCTTTTGTAATATTTTTTCCAAAATGCAAACGGCGTACAGGTCATCCCAAATAATTATGTAGACAATTTAATTTATATATAAAAAATCGCATATGCCTCAGTGCAATTGCCACTTCGACATCGACAAAAGTTACCTGCAACTTTTCCAGCGACAATTGCACTAGTGGTTTTTTCACTTATTCATTTTTTAATCAATTATCGCGGTCCGTTGCCAAAATAAATAGTTTGACATTTTTGTCAACAACTTCTTGAATTATTAAACACTAACAATTAGTCGATTCGGTGAGTCTACAAACAACGAAATTAGTCAAATTATTAATACACCTGTGTGCCTACTATTACAGTTGCGAGTCAATCATCAATCAGGCGACAATGTTCTACTAATTATTAAATTATCCTACCGAATTACATTCGATGTTTGTATTGATACCGGGTAAATTTGTGTTGTTTAAATTCTAAACTGTTTAATTTGCAAATGTGACTCGAAAAACTGTCAACATGAAAACGCTCCACCTTGGGTGTCGCGGTTTTAATAGTTTACAGTTTTTCTCGTCTAATTGCTAGGCAACAGTTTCTCATTAACCAATTCAAATTTATCCGGTAAAATACAAACCTATTGTGCAATTATAAGTGATAATATTTTCTGAAGAAATATTAACACACAGATTAATAAATGTGACGCATATGATTTTCATAATCTTATCGACATTTGCTACACCATTTTCCGACCCACAACATGCTACACAAAATTTTGGCTTGGTCATGTGAAAGATACATACTTACATAGCAGAAATATATAAAAGAATAATCATTTTCTTAAATAAAAAATTCAACATGGTCTTCAAATTCTTCCATAGGATCGGGTCTTCGTTCTAAATTATTATACATGCTCCATTTTAAACAGTACTATGACGGATCCATACAAGGGCCGGCATATAAGCCGGTAGTAGTGCATGGGAACGAAAAGACATCGGAATGAGACAAAAATATACATAAAGGTATAATTCTTTAGCTAAAAAAAGGTACTTATTAATTTTTAATATCGTCCCCGTTTACAATGGGCGCATTCAGGGAAACATAGCACTCCAGCGCTTCAGGTCTTTACCGCTTCACGTTCGGTGAATCGATATTTTAAGCGGAAGCTTAAAGTGATATAATTTTCAGTAATTCATATTTTGTAATTAATATTAATAATAATTAATATTATCCATAGATATTTTGTGCGTAAACCCATAGACGTAAACCTAAACTACAATTAATTTTATCGCTTGATGGAACTATTCAGCGATCCAGCGGGAAAATAAAGGCTGCAGCTATTTAAATAAAGCGCTGAAGCGCTGCGGTTCCCTGAATGCGCCCATAGATACATTTCTCCCAGTGTCACAAGTTTTTGCATTCCGTCAATGAAAAATTTTAGTGGTCTTTCTCTGATACAAGTGGCCCCCACTACATTTATTTTATCGTCAGTGGTTGAACAATCGCTCTTGAGAGCTAAATCCGGGGAGAATAGAGAGGGATACGCTTAACTTCAGCTTCCGAAGAGCCTCTTGGGTGGCGCGCCATGTATGAGGTCGATGAATGGCCGATTTTAATATATTTGGCCTAATTTTACATAAAACTATGTAATTCTATGCTATTTATTAATTTTCTCCCATTCCCCTTGTCTTTTATATATATACCTTCATAAAAAATAATCAAGTGGGTTCAGATCTGGCGATATAGCTGGCTACAAAGTGGATTTTCTGGTACCAATCCAATTTTGTGGCAATCTATCATTTAGGTAATCTTGGACGGCTCTAGAATTATGTGATGGAGCTTCCATCACGCTGGAACAAATAAAATTATCATAAAATTCCATTCGTTGATGCATTAAGTATAAATTTTGTATTTCCTAGGATATATACATACATGATATGACGTTAATAATTTTTTCTTTCCACTGCCAACTATAAAATGTACATTATTTGTTCATTTCTTCTCATTTTCAAAATTTTAATATGGCATGTAACATCATTATAAAGAGAATAAGAACGTCCATAAGAAATAAAAAAGTTGACTACCGCCCTCAAAATCTAGAGTGCTTATAGAAAATCTAACAGAATTTTTGGACTCGCCATTTTCAATAATGTGTAAGTTTCAAATTTCAAGATTCTATATTTCTTTATAATGGAGATATTTAGCATTCTGTAAATCGTCAGTCTTCCTTTTTCCCCGATAACTCACGAACGGGTGCATATATGGCAGATAACGTACCCCCATTTGATTCAGCATAAACTTTTTTTCTAATTTAAGCCACTTTGAATGTTTTAACTTTTCCGAGATCCCATGGTGGCCAAAATTAAATGTAACACTGATATTCGCGACGACTTCAATCAAATTTCAATTAATAAGAAGTTTTTAATTTATTTCAGTAGCTATTTGTCATAAAATTTACTAAACAATATTTTTTTGATCTTCTCTACCAGCCATACAGATCCATTTATTGGCAAACAAATTTCACAGAAACTGATATTTTCATACGATGTATTTTCTACACATATTTTCTGAAGAAAAAATCTTATTTTGTGGGGCAGTAGTAGGCGATTTAATTCGGGCCCCATTGGACCTTTACGTCCATAAAACGGATGGTAATTCGAATCCACCTAGCACCATGAATGTTTGTGAGTGAAAAGTTGAAGGATAATGAAAGTTAGTATTCAGAAAGAGCCCAATTGGGGTATATTTGGTAGTAAGTTTTCTACCGTTACCTTTACATTTAAGTGGATTTTTGTGATTTTTATTTTGATAATATGTTTGCTCTCTAAGCACTTTTTAAGAAAATTAATTTCCTGAAAAGTAAAGTAGGTACTGATGATATTTGAACCAATTTGGATATTAAATACATTACTGAGTTTCTTGTGAAAAGATAAAATTTTTCTTCGTCTATAAGTTTGAAGAGTTTATAAATTTCGTTTAATCAAATCCATAATGCTGTTTTCTATCCGTTACACTCTTCAAGAAAATTTATATTACTTTAATTGCGATATTCACTTAAGCCTACATCTAAAGAATTATTTATTTTATATGTTATATTCTATAACCACCCAGGAATAATTGACTTTATGCGCTATAGGTCAAGTACTTTTGGCCATAAAATCGCACCACATACTCATTGTGTATGCAAATAAACATAGAAATGCCCATGGTGTAAGCAATTAAGGTATTTAAATTAATATTTCCATATCTACTCAAGCTGTGCATTAGAATGTGAAGTCTGTGCATTCTGTTGGAAAGCATTCCGCCATTTCGCAAATTCAGTGACATTATTCTGTATATTACTGCCAGTGTGATAAGCCGCACCTACAAGAATGACACACGCACACCTTTTATTATTTGTGTTAGAAAGTTTTTTATCACAGACAAATATATGCTTATACACAATTGCCGCATACTTCAAAAGCCGAAGCTAACTTGATATCTGATTGAAAATTATTAAATTCTATTCACATCTGTGCTTGCAATATACAGGATGTTCAGTAAAATCTTCTAAAGATTAAATTTCTTTTTCCACCATACCACCGCACATACAGTAAAGATTTGTTAACATTTAATGTGGCCATTCTCGGTGCCTAAAAGTTTCCATTTCAGATCATTTTTTCGGTACACAAATATCGTAAACTTTTGATTTAACCTAAAAGTAATAAAAGTCTAAAGTTTGGGTCAGATGTTTTGAATATCTAAATTCCCCTTAAATGTAAATTTTAATAGATAAACTAGGGTATAGGTGATAAAAATCTTACACCCATATTAATAATAATCACAATAACATTAAGTTTACAAATGACCACTAACCGCATTCTTCTAATCAATCTAAGTAGTTCATATTAATAATTAAATATTTATAGACAAATAACTAACAGCATGCTAAATCCATATATATTAAAACGCGTCGATTCTGTCTCGCTCTAAATTATGTCGTCGAATCGACAAAGTTTCAAAGCTATCTCCTCCGAGGGGCGATCTCGGAACGATCTCCGCGGACCACCGGAGGTCGCCCCCGGCCTTTCTCCAATGCGTAGGGGTATTTTCGTCAAGTTTCTTACGCATTTTCCCAATTTAAACGCCTTTTCAAAAACCTCTGCAAAATTTTCGTCGATCGCCGTTCGGCGAGGGAGATGCGGCTAGCACAGGCGTTTGTCCTCACGCCTAATGGTCCCGTCACGCCTGCCGAAATACCTACTTTTCGCGGGACCCCCGAGACTTTTTTCAAATTTTTACGGCTTCGAGAATCGTTTCACGCGAAAGTTCCGTCCTTTCTCTAATCCTTTGAGATTTTTTTTCGAGACCGTACGTCGACTCCTTCTACGTCTATTTCGTCTTCGAAAATCTCGAGCCGCGTCCGTCTCAACTTCTTTCTCATTTTATCTACCGATGTAAGATTGCACTAACGAGTTATAGTTGGAGAGAGCATTAGAAAATATTCGAGTTTAGATTTGCCATCCTTATACGGTGTCCATCATTAGAGCCTTGTTGAGTACTTTAACAAGTTAAAAACCGCGTCCGTAAATTTAATGGTGGTTAAGTGATTGGCACTCAGTGATGAACACTACAGGACTATGAAAATAAAAATCTGTAGATGTAGCTTGCTAAATTGTTTTATTAAACCACACGTTTAAATTTTACTTCAGCTACTGAATTATTTCAACCTTAACCAAATTGATTCTAGATTTAGACTTTACCTACGCCTTTTTACATATTTACTTGTGTCGGTGATAAATGATAAAATTTAAAAATAAAAAAATGTGACAAAACAACAATTTCATATGTTAGTAGTGGTGAAACTCACAGCAGTGACCTCTTTTGATCTTTGCTACTATACGTTTAACAATTATTGTCTAATTGACAGACAGTAAGTGCCCTCTATTGCCTTTGAGAGAGACAATCCTACTTATCCATATATAACGTGTCGATTCTATCTCGCTCTAAATTCCGTCGCCGAATCGACAAAGTTTTTAAGGCTATCTCCTCCGACGGGCTATCGCGAAGCGATCCCCGCGTGCGACCGAAGGTCCCAACAACCCTTTCTCCTATGCGTAGGGGTATTTTCGTCCCGTTTCCTACGCGTTTTCTCAATTTCAACGCCTTTTCAGAAAACCTCTGCAAAATTTTTGTAGATCGCCGTTCGACGAGAGAGATACGGCTAGCACCGGCGTTTATCCCCGCGCCTAATGGCCCCGTCACGCCTGCCGAAATCTCGACTATTCGCGGGACTCCCTAGACCCTTTTTCTAATTTTACGGTTTCGAGAACCGCTTCACGCGAAAGTTCCGTCCTTTTTCTAATCCTTTCATATTTTTTTTCGAGACCGTACGTCGAGTGCTTCTACGTCTCTTTCGTTTCTGAAAATCTCGAGTCGCATCCGTCTTAACTTCTTTCTCTTTTATCTGCCTATGTGAGATTGCACTAACGAGACAAGCACCTCCCACGAAAACTGTCAAATTAATTAAACTTCAGATAGGTCATTTTCCTACGAGAAATATTGCTAACGGAATCAATAGTACTGACTGCCAAACACTTATGATTACAAAATTCTGAAGCAAAATGCTTTTCCAATTAGAAAATCGGTAAAAATTATTTTTTCAGGTTGACACGTACAGTTTACATACTTAAATGTCTCAAGGTAAACATTTGACAGCAGGCGTGATAGCGCAACGGGAAAGTGGTAGGATTCAAAACTTCATAATGCTGATTTCGCGAGTTCGAGTCTCGCTGGAGGCAAACTTCTTTTTTACTTTTTAATTCCAATTATTTATTAGTATTAGTATTTAGTTATTCTGTTTTACTATCCGTAGCTTTTATTCTTTCTGCACGTAAAGTTTGGAATTAATTCGTTCATTAAGGCAGTCTGTTAAATTCGTCATTTTAGCTTACAAAAGTATATATCTCCAATATTTTTGGTCCATTGATAAAATTGATAATAGTGTTTACTTAAAAATAAATTCTACTTTCAGTACTTAAAAAATTATGATGTTTTACCATCAAGAATAGAGTACTCTTACAATTCATCAAAAAATTACGATAATTTTTTTAATATGTATTTTCTTAAAAATAATATTATTTTAGATGCATTTGTCACCCGCAGGCCTGGACCCCCGGTAGGGCTAGAAATGGGAACGAAAATCGCGACAGCGATTTTCTCCCATTTCTAGTAAGTAGTAAATGTGACATCTCATTCTATACCTAGGGCTAATTTCACTCCAATAAATCAAACTTGCATTTACAAACATTTACAAAGTGACAGGTCTGACAAGTATCTTGTGTCAAGTTTTGTGTTAATAAGCATTAACTTTGCCTTTGATAATAAGGATAAATTTTTACTCCTTCATACCTTTTAAATAAAACATTGTAACTGTTTTTTCTCACTCTTCTTATTTGAGAAGTAAATTACAAATATTTTCCACATAAAATCAACTTAATATTTGCTCAAAATGTTGTCCATTGTTGGCCATCCAATACCGTCAATTTTTGAATGAAATCTTGTCCCCCTCGATAACATTTTTCACGTGTTTTTGTATTTTTCAAAGAAATACACAAATGTTGAAAAAAATGAGGCTGAGAAGTTTTAAAATGAACACTCTGTATATAGATATAATATAATATATATAGGTAACTGTATAATCTTCTTTTTTTTTAAATTCCCAACTAAAATTAACAACCAATTGATAGAAACCTGTGGCTAAAATGATGAAATTCGTTTTTTAACCAATTTCTTATATACGTGCCTTCTTCATTAGCCTTTTCGACTACGCAATATATTTCTGGCTACGATCCAATTACAACTAAATAATAACAGATATTATATCTGTTATAGCTCTATGGAAATATGTGCTTTTATAATTATTACCATATTATTTAAATTTTTTTAATTTGCATACCAAACTATTCATTATTTACCTCTAAAAAATTAATAGGTTTTTCAAAATTTCTTTGAATAATCGTGATCTAGTACGACTTTTTAACATTAACATCATACTAATTATGCTGGCCACTAGAGAGTAGAGAACAACTTAATAATAGTTTTTTTATAATAAATTTGGATACAAAAACTTAATAATATGCAGATGGCTTCCAAAGATTATTCTCATCCGCATAAAGATGTAAAAAGATACACACTCTTATAAGCACCGTAAGCAGTTGATTTAAGTTTAGTATCTTTTATAATAAATTTTAGTTACTACTGAACAAAGAAGAGTGAAGCAAATGTTTTCTCTTAATATACCGTTGTTTTAAAGACATTCCGAAATGCTAGTATTTCACAAATATATACAAGGGTATTTCAACGAAAACTTATACCTACAATTACAAAACCGAAAAAAAATTTTAATTCGCCAAGATCCGTCGATTTCTGTTCTTGGGGGAGCATTTTTGACAGTCAAGCTAACTTGATATGTTCATCCCCCTAACCTCTATCAATCAAAACTTTAAAATTTCAAATGGAACTACCCTACTTCTAACACATTATTTTAAAGTCCTTTCCATAGCGAATACACTGGTGGATCGTTTTTGGGAATGGGCTGAGATAGAGCTAAAAGATCTAGAGATCTATCGGCAGAGTTATTGGCTAAAAACGAAAAAGTTGACAAACAGACATTCGCGTAGTAATTTCTATAAAATTGCCCACCAACAATAAACTTTTATCTACTTACTACCCAACCACATTACTTTTTTTGATATGTCGATCGGTTTACAAAAAAACAAAGAGTACGAATGAAAAAGGCTGAAGCAAAACAAAGTTTTGCTTCAAATTCTGTTCGAACATTACTAAAGACATCCGGTGTTATTAATCGGTATCTTCCACAATTCTGTGATGCAACACCTCTTGTGTTTCAGGCTGCGTGGCATACATTCGCGATTTTAAATGTCCCCACATGAAAAATCCAAAGGTGATAGATCAGGTGATCTTGGTGGCCATTCGACGGGACCTCTTCTACCAATCCAATGCTCTGGGAAATGTTGATCCAAAAATTGCTGCACAGCAACAGCATAGTGAGGGTTGCGCCATCTTATTGGAAACTTACTTCATTTTCTATTAAATTGTCATATCCCCTGCCATATGACCCTCTCTAAAATATCTGTTATGACAGGGTCAATCGCGTCTTCCAATAATTGTAAATAGGTGTAGCCATGGAGATTTACTTGAATGAAAAATGATCCAACAAGATGGTTGCCCAAAATTCCTGCCCCAACATTCAATTTTTGAGGAGTCTGAGTCTGAAATGGGGTATTTTCCTTCAATCGAAATGAAAGTGGAATCCTGTATTTTTATAAAATATATATATTTTTTATATTTATTAGGATAAAAATTATTAAGATTGAATCAGTAGAAAATTTTTAACTCAATTTTGAAATTTATTCTATATTCGTGACGTCACTAAGCGAAAACTAGGGAATATCTATCTATAAAGAGGCCACCCTGATAATATGTGGCTAGATTCAGTTTGTAACGACGACAAACGACAGTCGACATTTCGACAATTGACATTTGAAATTTCCTGTTTGTGTTTGGCTTAACAACTTGACGTGTTGCATTGTTGTTTTCTTGTGAAGCAAATTTTTAATAAACATGGAGCAAGGTTTTGTAGAGGCTAAGTCAGTCTTGTAATCAGTCACAGGCAGCGACAACAATTCACAGGTAAAAATATAAACTAAAAACAATGTCTCATGTTTATCATGATGTTTACCCTAACCAAACAATTCAAACATAAACAAAAGTAAAGTTGTCACGCAGTGACACCAACCACACAAATGAAAATATCCTAGAAATCCTAGAAACCTAGAGCTCGGTGGCCGAGCGGTTAAGACGTCTGGTTTTTAATCGTTCTCCGCAGTTGACGACGGTTCGAATCTCACCGTGGTCAACTTTTTCTAATAGCTCCAATATTAAATCTGTGTGTATAAGGATGGTAGCGTTCTTAATATGCAACTAGTACTGCAATATCACTGTATAAATGGCTAACAACCTACTGTACACTTTAATTAATAAGGTTTTCCAGGTTTCCCTTATTCCCGTACTTGGTAGTTAAAGTTTTAACATCGTAAGTCGTTCCTGGGCGCACTCGCGGCCCGCAAAATAATAATATGCCGCTCCCTCTCCCACACAAGTCTCTGACTTCCGGGCTCATCATTAAGATGAGAATGAGGGATAGAGATATTATTATTATTATAATCATCACTAAAAAATGGCGCAAATTTTGAATTTTCGCTTAGTGATGTCAGATAGATATCGCGCACAATAAAAAAATAATTTATGGACTTAAATGAACCCAATATTAAAATTCCAGAAATACGTATCTCTTCTTTTTCCAACTACTTTCCATTGCCGATGTAAAAAAAATAGGGAAACACCCTATTCCCTGATTAAATGAGGATTAGTATCAAGTAGCGACAATTGTGTCTATCGACTTGGCCATTCAACATTAATGTACAGGGTGGGCCGTATAAGAGTGCGTATCCCCTTATCTCAGAAACTATGTGAGATAGAAAAAAAGTTTTATATAAATGTTGTTTGCGTTAAAGATGTCGGTATTTTTTAATATAGTTATATTTGTTGCTCTTCAATATACAGGGTGATGAACTAAACTTATCTTTTTTTCAATGGAACACCCTGTATATTATTACATTTTTGAAAAGCTCTTCAAAAGACTTGTTCAACGATATATAATATGATGGGTCTGTAGCCCACCGTTTCGGAGCTATTGACTGTTATCTTCAGGAAAAGGTTAATATTTATAGCGAGCTAGAAAAGTTACTGATTGAGGTGATAAGCTGTAATTTGGGCCAAGAAATTCTAATTTGGTCTATTTTATGAAACTTCTGTCTAATACTAAAATAAAAAAAATTGCAACAGTAATGCCAAGTTTCGTGAAATTTAATTTTTCATGATTTTTTTTAATGGAACACCCTGTATTTTATTACATTTCCTGAAAGTCCTTGCAAAGACGAGTTTATTGATATATAATATCAGGGGTCTACGACACACCGTTTTGGATTAATCTGCGTTTCTCTTCAGGAATTGACACATAAGGTATGCATGTTTGTATGTAATGTATTCTCTGCAAGAAAAAGTAGGCTTAATAGAATGTTATATATTTAATCACAAAAGTCCAGCTTTAACATTGAGAGATTATGTAAGAAAATATCATTTAATATAACTGCCAGATATTCATACGATTTTAAATATTTGTATCAAATAAGAGATGGCAATATAAGTTATAAAAAAATATAAGTTATAAGTGTGTCGTAGACCCCTGATATTATATATCAATAAACTCGTCTTTGCAAGGACTTTCAGGAAATGTAATAAAATACAGGGTGTTCCATTTAAAAAAATCATGAAAAATTAAATTTCACGAAACTTGGCATCACTGTTGCAATTTTTTTTATTTTAGTATTAGACAGAAGTTTCATAAAATAGACTAAATTAGAATTTATTGGCCCAAATTACAGCTTATCACCTCAATCAGTAACTTTTCTAGCTCGCTATAAATAATAACCTTTTCCTGAAGATAACAGTCAATAGCTCCGAAACGGTGGGCTACAGACCCATCATATTATATATCGTTGAACAAGTCTTTTGAAGAGCTTTTCAAAATCGTAATAATATACAGGGTGTTCCATTTAAAAAAAGATAAGTTTAGTTCATCACCCTGTATATTGAAGAGCTACAAATATAACTATATTAAAAAAATACCGACATCTTTAACGCAAACAACATTTATATAAAACTTTTTTTTCTATCTCACGTAGTTTCTGAGATAAGGGGATACGCACTCTTATACGGCCCACCCGTACATTCTTCTGAAAAACACTTATTGTAGAGAAGATTTAGGTTCAGTAGAAGTTGTTCACTAAAATATTCGTAAAATTGGGTACGACGATCAAAATCATCTTCATGTAACTCTTGAACCAGCATCATCTGAAATGGATGGAGCTTGTATTTTTTCAAAATTCGATGAACACTTGAACTAGAACGCCAGAAGGTTGAGACACCGCTTCGATCGACTGATTATTGTCCATCTGCAAGTGATCCAAAACTGCCACTTCAACTGCTTCATTTCGAACTGGACGATTTACTTCGCGTTTCTTGTTTAGAAGCTAACCCGTTGCAACAGACTTATCATCAGTTGTGTACCGTACTGATGGATGGCATTTCTGTAGAAATTACTACGCGAATGTCGGTTTGTCAACTTTTCGTTTTTACCCAATAACTGTCAAATCTCAACCGTTTACAAAAACGATGCACCAGTGTATTCACAATGGAAAGGGCTTTAAAATGATGTGTAAGAAGTAGGGTAGTTCCATAATTTTAAAGTTAGGGTTACTAGGGGTTAGGGGATATACATATCAAGTTGGCTTGACTGTCAAAAATGCTCCCCCCAAGAACAGAAATCGACGAGTCTCGGCGAATTCTTATTTTTTTTTTCGGTTTTATAATTATAAGGTGGTATAATCTGAGCATTTAGAATTAAGTACAGATGTTCTTATATCTTATTTTTTTTATCACTACCACAGTCTTCACATTTAAAATTGTACAGAATATTTTCATATATCTTACAGTTACTGTGTGTTTTTATAAAAGCACCCAAATGTGTCTCCTTTACATAGAAAAAATATTAGTTACGAGTCAGTAATAAACATAATTTCCTTGCAAATTCCTAAAATTTACATTTCTATGGTACTAATTGACAATTAATATTGAATACATGAGGAAGTACTTATACCAATAACGGTACTGGCTAACTAATATGTCTACCAGTAATCATTATGTTAAAATGCTGATTTCCTCTATAATAATAAATAATAATAATGAGCAAATATCTAACACCTCCACAAGTATAATTTAAAATGGTAAGTAAATTATATTCATCTTTATAGTGGTCATACATTTGTCATTATTGAATGACTCTAGAGTTGTCTAGTATTAAGTCTTAATATTTTGGTATAAAATATCATGGTATAAATTTCTCCAGTTTTGAATTTAGAAAAAAATTCTAAATTATGAAAAAAATTTTGAATTTTATACTTAAGTAAGTTGCTCACAACAAGCTTTATAGACGTTTCGTGTATTTTTAGAAAATCAGCAGTACTAACATGTAACATGTAAGAAATCTCTCATAAATCATAATATCAGTGGGATTCCCTGGACTTTCCTGACATTATTTTATTGCTAAGTAACCAAGGGACAATGTGACACAGGTTCATGGTGTACCCCTCTTTCCACCCTTATTTTTTTAAGATACAACGTTCAAATGGCGGAAGTACTTACTAAAAGTCACTCTCTGACATAAAAATTACCTTTTTTCCGCTTCCGGTTTCACCGGAAGTAATACCAACTCTCGATTTTTATATGAAACATCCTGTATATGATATTTTTGGGATCTACCTCATTTTCTGAATCCAATGATATAATAAGTGCGATTTGAGCTGTCAAATTTATTTTTGGACTCTATTTTACTTTTTAGAGTGGTTTGACCATTCCCGATTAATTCTAATGGACCATAGCAACCATAAAAAAATTGGCGTAAAAAATTTCTCATTTCAAGTTCTCGTCGTTTCAACATTCAATTTCTCTAATTACTTACAGGGCGTTATGAATCTTCAAAGTGGATATACAGGTGGTACTTTTAAATAGTACCATGATGGTACTAAAGTATCATTAGAAAGTACAATTAATAAGCAATCTACCTATATGCTTATTTTATCTGTGGGACCAGCAGAACTGAAATTACAGTTGAGAGAAGGAACTCTAAATTCAAAAGTAAAATAGAGTCCAAAAAGTAATTTGACAGCTGAAATGTCACTTACGTCATATCGTTGGATTTAGAAAATTACGTCGATTCTAAAAATATAATAATACCTATACAAATTGTTTCTTATAACAATCGAGAGTTAGTATTACTTCCTGTAAAAGTGACAAAAAGGTAATTTTTAAGTCAAAAAATGGCAATAACTACTTCCGCCAAGCTAAATTTGAAAATTGTATGTAAGAGGGGATTGTGTTGTATTGTATTTAATTGTATTTAATAAACCATGAATCTGTGTCAGACTGTATATGCTAAATAAAATCATTTTCTTATTTTAACTGGTAACACGTATTTTTTTGAAACTGATCTTTCGATTGAATTTTCTAATCGTGAATAACATTCCTGTAAAGCAAACTAATTAAAAAACAAAAAGTATTTCGAAACTGAAGACTTATTTTTAGGCAAGTTCGTACAAAATCTAAGTGTATTAGATAAACACAGCTGTTTAAGTAATAACAATATATAAAGTGGATACTGGAAGCGGATGGTTCTTTATGATACATTGTGAAAATGATTGTTTTGAAAAAAAAAACACATTTAGATGATTCTCATTTAGATGTTTCAAGAAATATATAGGGAGCACTCTAAATACTAGTATTTCGGCTTGTTAGACCTTTCTCAATAGAGTAAATGCCCATTACTAAATGTTAGAAATAGACATTTACTCTATTGAGAAATACCTAACAAGCCGAAATAGCGTGTTTTCTATATACCTATTCTTTCTTGAAACATCTAAATGACAATATTTTTTTTTCAAAACAATTATTAATAACAATATCTCTACGTTTCAGAGTCGATTTTTATATGATTCCAACTTAACTTCAAGTAGACCTTGTTACAGCAGACATAGAAAATTTCGGACAAACCCACCGACTTTTTTGGAATAGTGGGTCATTTCAATTGAGGCAGAAATAAACAAAGGCCTTGGGCCTAACAGAATTCCATCAATCGTTCCTGTTGCTAATTTCCGGCATTTGTCTAACTGAACTCACTTCAACTCAACTTGCCACCGTTAATACTTTAAATTTGATTAATGACGGTAAAGCGAAGAATAAGAGCCGGCCCATTATACATAAACGAAATTAATCGTGTTATTTATAATCCTTATAAAGAAATAGCCTAATAAAAGGCTGGCAGTCAAATGGCACCAGGTTAGAGATAAGGTGTCTCTTATAGTCCAAGAAGCATGAAAATTTCACAGTAAATAATGGCCTTTATTTATCCAAAACTCGAATCGTTTATTTAAAATTTGCATGAAATTCGTTTTGTATAGTAGAAACAGATATCAATACTTTAAAAACTTACGTTCTTAAAGCGTTACCATATACCTAGTCATAAAGCATTAAGTAGCACAAATACTAAAATTTAGTACTATTGAAACTATTTTAATTTTAAAGGTAACACGAGATTTAAAAAGTTTATTAAGCATCCA
Source organism: Pogonocherus hispidulus (assembly GCA_963924545.1). Classification (NCBI taxonomy): domain Eukaryota; kingdom Metazoa; phylum Arthropoda; class Insecta; order Coleoptera; family Cerambycidae; genus Pogonocherus; species Pogonocherus hispidulus. Next base: position 10,981,335 of record OZ004698.1, read on the forward strand.
ATAGTTTATTAAACATTGTGTAATAGTAATACTAGTTGATTAACTATTATTTTGGCTAATTATGTGGACTGTATTTTATGGTGGCTATATCAAAATTAGACACAGTTAAAAAATGGGTATATTATTACAACAACCTCTATCCTCAACTCTCTCAAGTCCTGGAACCTAGTAAGGGATGAGAAAAAGGATCTGGGTTCCAGAATATTGAAATATTGGATAAGCACTTCACCTTTTCTATATTTTAAAATTATGGTGTCTGACTCTGACTGTGGCAATCAAGTTCTTCTGACTAACTGAAAAATCGTTTTCTTTTTTGGTGTGCTACCCATTCAGTTCTTATCAGAACCAAAAAACCTTAAACAATTTAAGGGAACTATAGGTAGGCAACTCTCGATGCTGACAGATGTGACCTGTTGGACATGACTATACCGCAAGGCACCATCAGGCTGAACCGGAAAAGCAAAACATTAGAGTAGAAATTGCAGAATTAAAATACAGATTTGAATAATCGATCGACGGAATAAGATCTAGACGTATTTATACTTATTCTATTTTCTATTGTTTGAAACTCAATCAATATATTTTTATATTTTATTTAAAACTCGCGTTATTTCTTATTTCTTACAATATAAACTCTTTTATTTGAAAGAGATGCCGAAAACAATTACTTCACGGGAAATGTGCTCCGACTGGCATTGCATTACATCGGCATCTCCATAGGAGGTTTCACATCGTTCATCGAGACCAACTACTAGACACCGGTTTTGCGCTTATTTTGCGCTCATCAGAGTGTCATGGATAGTGGACTCGATGAACGCGAAACCGGGCAGTCTCTGGTAGTTGGTCTCGATGAACAATGTGGCGACTCCTATGGAGATGCCGATGTAATCGATAATTTCGAAGAAAATGCTAAGCTTTGCATTAGAGAATAATTTGATTTCAACTAATCAGCATGGCTTTGTACCTGGACGCTCAGTTGTAACTAATTTACTGAGATGTGTAAATGATTGGACCGTAGCCTTAGATAATAAAACCTCTATAGACATTATATATCTTGATTTTTCTCGTGCATTCGACCGTGTTCCTTTCAACCGCCTCATTTTTAAGCTTGAACATTTGGGAATACGCGGTTTACTACTGGAATAGATTTGCTGTTTCCTAAAAGACAGGACTTACTGTGTTCGTGTCGGTAATCAGCTTTCCTCTGAATACAATGTTATTAGTGGAGTGCCTCAGGGGTCTGTGCTAGGCCCGTTGCTTTTTCTGCTGTATACATCTGATATCTGTCATCCTCTTAAGTCTATCGTGTCCTTTTTTGCTGATGACACTAAAATTTATGACAATCCAGAGTGCTACTACATGCAAATACAGAGGGATCTCGATTGTATCGTATCATGGAGTAAGATATGGTTATTGCCTTTAAATGCCCAAAAATGTGTGGTTCTGCATGTCGGAAAAGATAATCCTCGATTGCCCTATTTTATAGATAGAAATAGAATCGCAGTAGTGTCTTCACATAATGACCTTGGTGTTACGGTTTCAGAGGAGCTTTCTTGGTCTCCACACATTTTCAAAATATGCAACAAAGCTAAATCAACACTATTCATGCTCACCAAAACATTTACGGAATTATCTCCTCAGCAATTCATAAGATTATTTTATATATACGTGAGACCTATCTTGGAATACGCAGGACCCGTTTGGAGTGTGGACTGGATTCGAGACAAAACACTTCTCGAATCTGTGCAACGTCAGGCCACCCGTTCAATGTATGGACCCACAAAACCTTCTTATGAGCAACGATTGGTAGAACTTAACATGACATCGTTTAGTGAAAGACGCTCACGAGGAGATCTTATCATTACATATCGTGCGCTGAATAATAATTTTGGGGTGGAACTCGGGAATATCTTTTCGTTAAATCACAATGAACGACTACGTGGACATCCCTGGAAACTGACCAAAGAGAGGTTTCATTGCAGAGCACGGCAAAATTTTCTTTCCAACAGAATTTTCTCTCAGTGGAACGCGTTACCTGCCGCGGTTGTCAACTCCACCTCAGTGAACAGTTTCAAGAAAAACTATGATGCGTGGAAAGCTTCTATGTGACAATATGTGTTCTTATATTCTATTTTGTGACTGTAGTGCACCAATGCTGGCTATAGGATATAGTTTGCCTTTTAGTTATTGTATGACTGTGGATGTCAATTTTCATTTTTTAATTAATTTTCTATTTTTCACCTTTGTTGTAGGATTATATAGGTCTTAAGACCTTAATTCCCAATCTAATTAAATAAATACTAAATACTAAATACTAATGTAATGCCAGTCGGGGCATATTGGCCGTGGAGTAGTTGTTTTCGGCATCTCCTTTAAATAAATAAGTAGGATTGTCTTCCTTAAAGGCAATAGAGGTCACTGCTGTAATGGCACCTGCGGAAAAGCAGGTTGTTATCTGTTTGTCAATTTGACAATAATTGTCAGACAGATAGTAGCAAAGACCCAAAGAGGGCACTACGGTGTGTTTCTCACCACTACTAATATAAACTTTATTCTATACATTTATACTGAAATATAATACGAATGTTCTGTATACTCTTAAATAAAAAATCGCATTTGAACTAGATTCAGAAAATATTGAGATATACATATTAGAAATATTTCTGTACTAACGTAATAATACATACATACATGTTGAAAATATCTGTCTCTATTTTTGCAATATTGGATTTTATCATTTTCCACTCAGCGAATTTTTCTGACTAATTTGATGTTTAATATGGCATATTTCAAAAGTGAGAAATAGGCATGTGCCACTAAACATTATTTCTGAATATTAAATTCCTTAGCAGGCCATGAAAATGGGATTATATAATACAAAAAATATTTTGACTTTTGACTATTTTAAACTTTTAACTTGTTCATTGGAAAATAAAAATAACTTGTAGTGTAGTATCAACAAAAAAAAGTATACTAAAAATTAACGTTTCCATTTATTTGTAGATTGAATTCAAATGTAAATTTATGAAGTTAACGTTATTAACAGAAATCATTATAGGACCTTTACAGTTTTGTCTTTTAGCCCTTTCAGATTATCCAGGAGATTTCCTGAGTCCAACCCAAGTTAGCAATGGTGGAGTTTCTAACCCTTCAGAGTATATTTATTTCGTTTTTTTCCAAATAATGGTTTTAAAATAAGCGGCTGGAAAAAGTGCTTCATGCTCATTTGCACTCCCTCAGCCTAGGAAGTTTAAGCTTAATTTAATTTAAGGGTCAGATCGACTGTGAGATATTTGGCGTTACGTCCTATATCACAGTTTGATCTATTACTGATCGATTTAAAATTACTTTACAGGATTTCTAATCTAAGCGACTGTCGTTTGCTGCAGAAAAACTTGGACTTAATTGATGCCTGCTGCTTTTGAATCCTGATAAGTGTCATGTTCTGACTTTCTCAATGAAGCGAAATTTAATCATATACAGGGTGTCCACCTAGTGCGCGTAAGTCCAATATCTGGGTTAATAAAAGAGATAACTTAATTTTTTTTTCAACAGGGTTGTCTAATATCCCGAGCTGCACAAAATGAAAATATATTTACATATTCAGGGTGTTCAGTTTTTCCTGGACAGGTACCAACTTCATTTTTTTAAATGGAAACCTATATTTTTTATGGCATTATCGAATTCTACGTAAAAAATTAGTGGGACTTTATTAACACTGCTATTGAAATATTGATAGTTTTCGAGATATTTGACTTTTAATTTTTTTTTCTTATGTTTCGTCACTTCTAATAGTTGACATAATTATGGTTGTATGACAGCTAGAAATTATTTTTTTATCAGAAACTGTAGAGTGAAGATGGCTCTTTCGAAAAACGTATCAAAAGTTGAACTGCGATATACAGGGGGCAACAGAAATCGTGCCAAACCTGATGGTTTAAAATTTAAAAAATCTCGACTTTTTCAAATGGAACACCCTGTGTTTTATGATTTCATTAGATGCCTTTCTGTAGACTCTACAATTTTATAATAGCTTTCCCTATACCTAAGTTGCGTAGTTTTTGCAAAAAACCCACTTTTATGAAAAATACCCGATTTGCGCACTCCTTTGACGGAAAAAATATTGTAAGGCTATTTATTTTTATAAAATGTATTAGTTTACACTTCTTAAAATAAAAATAACTGAAAAATTTAGATAATTTCATTCTTTATGGAAAGTTACCATTTATTTGTAAATAAAAGTAAAAAATCATAAAAGCTCTACATGTAATTAAGAATTAGCAAAACTGGCGTATGCTTTAGAAGAAGTTCATGGGAATTATTTGCTAGCAGCACGTATTTATAGAGATTCCCACGTGCTGACTGTTTTGAAAATGTGAAAGAAAGATTTGAAAGAACAGCAAATGGGAATTATGAGAAAACTACCAGGAGACATGGGAGTAACAACGATAATATTTAGTTTAATGTTGTGGTTTCTGCTGTTGAAAATCCAAAAATATTAGTATCAGAAAATCAGTAGAAATCTTGGAGTTTTCAAAAGCTCGACAAATAAGATATTGAAGAAGAAGTTTCATACGTATCATATTGAAAACCAAACGGTGTTACCGTAGTTAGAAAAATTATTAGTGAAATGGATGAATATACATAGAGTATTGAAAAAAGAATACGCAATACTCATACAAGCAAGCTAACCTAAAGTAAATGCTCAAAATGTCCACCGTTGTTTTCAACACGAAACATTAATCTACGACGAAAATGAATGTGAACATTTCTTAACATTTCGGGCGTTATGGTTAGAAACTCATTTTGGATCTTTTCTTTCAAGTCTTGCATATCCGTTGGTGGTACTTCGTATACTCGCTCCTTGATATAACCCCACAAGAAAACGTCCAGAATATTTAAATCAGGCGAACGTGCAGGCCAAGGAACTGGACCACCACGACCTAACCACTTATTTGGATATACGTGGTTTAGGTGTTCTCTAATCTGAAATATGAATAGATAATAGGAAAAGTACTACAACAATAAAATAATCACAGTACCGCCAAAGTGGAATGTGGAGGGGCACCATCATGCTGAAACCATTGTTGAACCAAATAATCAGCGGGCATATTCTGTAGCTGTAGAAGGGGAAGTTCGTTTTGCAAAAAATGCAAATACACATTGGCATTTAAATTGCCTTCAAAAAAGTACGGTCCAACAATATGTTCTCCACAAATTCCAGTCCACACGTTCACTTTGAAACGATGTTGATTATCTAGTACCCTCAATAATCTTGGATTATTGTCAGCGTAGTGATGAAAGTTGCGACGATTGGGTAAGCATGTGTTTGAAAATGTTGATTCGTCAGTAAACAAGACATTCATAAAAAAGTTTGGACTTTCCTGAATTTTATCCAATGCCCAGTGGCAAAATTGCAGGCGGTTTAGGTGATCTTGAGGTAACAGTGCTTGATGGTTTTTAATATGATACGGATGAAAATTATTCTTCTTCAGTATCTTGTTTGTCAAGCTTTTGGAAACTCCAAGATTATTACTGATTTTCCTGACACTAATATTTGGATTTTCAACAGCAGACGCCACAACATTAAACTGAATATCGTCATTGTTACCGTCATGTCTCCTGGTAGTTTTCTCATAATTCGCATTTGCTGTTCGTTCAAATCTTTCTTTCACATTTTCAAAACAGTCAGCACGTGGAAATCTCTGTAAATCTGGATTATTTGCTTTGTAAATACGTGCTGCTAGCAAACAATTTCCATGAGCTTCTCCTAAGGCATAAACCATTTTCACTAAATCTTCTTTTGAATAGTTCATTGTATGCACGCTTAGTACTTACTCTAAACTCGTACGTGAATATTCAGTAAAAGAAGAAATGACATGTAAACTGATTGTCACAAATTTTATTACGTGACAGACGCTCACTGCGTTTTTCCCGAGAAAGGAACGTGCGCAAATCGGGTATTTTTCATAAAAGTGGGTTTTTTGCAAAAACTACGCAACTTAGGTATAGGGAAAGCTATTATAAAATTGTAGAGTCTACAGAAAGGCATCTAATGAAATCATAAAACACAGGGTGTTCCATTTGAAAAAGTCGAGATTTTTTAAATTTTAAACCATCAGGTTTGGCACGATTTCTGTTGCCCCCTGTATATCGCAGGTCAACTTTTGATACGTTTTTCGAAAGAGCCATCTTCACTCTACAGTTTCTGAAAAAAAATAATTTCTAGCTGTCATACAACCATAATTATGTCAACTATTAGAAGTGACGAAACATAAGAAAAAAAAATTAAAAGTCAAATATCTCGAAAACTATCAATATTTCAATAGCAGTGTTATGCACAAAGTCCCACTAATTTTTTACGTAGAATTCGATAATGCCATAAAAAATAAAGGTTTCCATTTAAAAAAATGAAGTTGGTACCTGTCCAGGAAAAACTGAACACCCTGAATATGTAAATATATTTTCATTTTGTGCAGCTCGGGATATTAGACAACCCTGTAGAAAAAAAAATAAGTTATCTCTTTTATTAACCCAGATATTGGACTTACGCGCACTAGGTGGACACCCTGTATAATTATGAACTTAATAGAAAAGTACTTTGCAGACCTGAAACCTTTTGTGATCTTGGAATCACGTTTGACAGGAAATTAAGCTTCAGCAACCATATTTCAAATATTACTGCCAAAGCTTCTAAAGAATTGGGTTTTGTGGTTAGATACGGTAAATTTTGATAACGAAATGGTTCTAATGGTCCTATATAATACGATAGTTCGATTTCAGATGGAGTGTGCATCAATAATTTGGTTCCCAAACTATGCGACACATTGATAGATTTGAGAGAATTCAACACCGTTTCTTAAAACTTGTGGCTTATAGGACAGATGGTGATTATCCTGCGAGAGGTTTTCCTCGGTCAAAACTTTTAGACAGATTCTCTTTAGATGCCTTATTAAATAGACGTAAGGTTTGTTTTTTGACGTTTCTATTCAAGATAGTACATGCTAACATAGACTGAAGTCAAATATTAGGTATGCTTAATTTGTATGTCCCTAGAGAGGCATCTCGTCAGTCTGATAGTTTTTACTTATCAACTCCAAGAACAAATATAAAAAAAATATTCGCCGCTTTACAACATGTGCAATATTTATAATAACGTATCTGAATCTATTGATATTTTTGCTTGTACATATTATCTCCTTTGAAGAGAATAGCCTTCTAGATTTCCTCTTATTGCTTGTGAACTAGTTTGCTGTTTTCTTGCAGTGTCACCTCACTTGTATATATTTTAAGTACACATTGATTTAAATTTTTTTTTTCGTATGTCTCTATTTTCATTATTCTATGTATTTTATCACTTAGATATTAATATTAGCTTGTTTTACTATGTATGTTACTCAATGTTCCTATTCTGTTATTGGGTCATTAAACCTGTTGAGTAGTGTAGAATAAAATAAAAAAAAAAATAAAATAAAAAATAAAAATAAAATTACTTACTGAGCAGAGATGGTGCAATTGGGCATCAGTCTAATACAAAATTTAGGCAGCAGCTAGAACTGGGTTGGACACATTAACTTCACAAAATAATAATAGCAGACGTTAATTTTTCAGTATATTCTTAAATTGTACTACACTAGCAGTTATTTTTTGTTTTTCAATGCACAGGTTAAGTAGGTACTACATATTTAAAAATAATTTAATAATTTAATAATATTTGTATCATATAATACCATTTTCATGACTTGCTAAGGAATTTAATATTAAAAACAATATATTTGCGCTGCAAGCCTACTTCGCACTTTTGAAGTATGGCATTATTGTACATCAAAAAAATTTATCAGAAAAATTCGCTGAATTCGAAAATGATAAAATTCAATATGGTGTCCGTATGAAAAAATTAAGTTTCTGTTATTTTCCCGGAAACTATCAACAAAGAAAAATATATAACTATTTAATTGTAAAGCCCGAACAAACGTTCAAGATTTTTTCGATCGGACTACAAATAAAAAAGCTACAGCTGTTTTTCAAAATGACATTTAGCTTGCTGTAATGTTAGTGACAGTTAGTTTGTGTAGCTGTAATAGTTTTCCAGATCTCTGTAGTGGTAACCAAATTTGGTTCAGCCTGTATATACAGGGTTATTCAGAACTTATCTCTAAAACTTTGAGGATATGTGCATCCTTAAATAAGAAATCGATATCACCAAAAAATTTATAATAAAAGTCTTAGGATTTCCCGTAAACAATGTTTAAACTTATACCATTATAAAGAACTACGTAGATGGACAACTGTACTTCAACATCTGATATACCTACCACATTCCTAAGAATGTGGTAAAAAAGTAAACACGTTTTAGTACCTCGAACGACGATCGAGCGAATACAGTTGGAGCGGGGATAATATCTCTATTGTCTATTCAGTCATCAGTCTATCTGTGTCTTCTCTAGTGTGTGTGTGTGTCTAGTGCCGGTGTTTTATTTATCGTAGGAGTGTTAAACTGCAAAATTTTCAAAATGGCTCATGTGTACAGTAATGCTGAGTTAATGGACTGTTACGAGTGGATTATCAATTACGAGTTAGGTTTTGTGAATGGTTGTTGCAACAAAATGCTGAATATCCCCAATTTACTTAATAATTTGTGTTTACAAGATCAGCAACCAGGAGGAACATTCCCTTTAGTGCGGCAAAATTGGATAGCTTTAGGGACAAAATTTCGAACAGCTTTTGTAACAAGGTATGTGCAAATTTTTTATAAATTTCATGTTTCTAATACCTAGTAATCAAGTAGCGCAATTCTTCAAAATTAGTGTAACAAAATTTTATTGATTTTAAAGACACGTCACTTTGGTCACACCTATCTATCTTTAAGTTTATTTTAAAGTAAAAACGCTGCAAATCTTTTTTGCGCTGGGTGTCGGTATACTCTCAGAACTTCCGAAGTTTTTTTCGTGCTAGCTAGTTTGCATTGTCAGTCCCAAGGTCACTCCATTACAGTGGACCAGTATCCAACGGCGTACAATGAAAAATTTTTAAATAGTTTTCAGAAGCCGCTAAAAAATTTTTTTTTGCACTACCACATTTCTACATATATGTTGAACATCCCCAAATTTTATAATGGATAAGTTCTGAATAACACTGTTTATAGTCATTTTACTAATATAACATGTTTAATTGCTGCTTTTCGAGTTTCAACAATTTGTTGATTGATAGTTTTAATAAAAAAGATGTCTTTTATAAAAATGAACGAAACTCCTCTCTGTTTACTGTGCTATCGGAAATGTTTATGCTTGCTTGTCCCCTGGGCTTTATCTGTTCATCTCCCGCATCCAGGTTATTTATATAAATTTATAAGGAAATTAATACCTTCTGCAATTTCCCCCGGGATAAATTATTAGTCTAGACAGCCGGAGGCGAAATATTTGCAGAAGAGGTAAACAGATGCAGAGAAAATGGTAATAAATACAAATTTTGGCTTATAATTGAAAGCCTGGAAGCTGTTTAGCGCTTATTTACCGAGGGTCTTGAAAACAAGTTGTTGAAGAAAAATTAAATCCTATTTATTTTTAAGCAGTTATAATTTCGCACATCTTGCTGTGAAAAGTCAATAAGCGGGTATACTATATTTTGCTAATATAGCATAGCATACTTTCTAATTGGTTATCGCATAAATTTCCATAGTAAATTAATATTTGATCGTATTACCATAGTTCTAGTTCCACTATAGTTTTATATTTATTGCGTGGAAGAAAGTGTGGACTACCCTAAAGATTAATATTAATAATAATAATCCTGCCAAGACCAACATTGTCTTGAAAGAGGATGAGAAACGGACGAAATGTCGAGACCTTCTCTTCGAACTACGCAGACTCCTTCTAGAACATACTGTGAAGTTTGTGGTACTGATCATAGGAGCCCTCGGTGAAGCAAGAGATACACTGCTTTCGGAACTGAAGATCATACCGGCATGCCGAAATTCGGCAAATCTTCTAGCCGGAAGGAGGCGGTCATTCTGGGCTCATTGCATCTACTCAGGGCACACGAATCCCGGACTCAGTAGTTATTCACACCACGGATGTGGGGAGTAGCTACTGATAATCACCAGCGGCCGACCCTGAGAATCGGAGCCAGGGAACCGATCAACTGGGTTTCAACAAAAAAAAAAAAAAATTAGAATAATAATATTTATTAATCTCTTAAGACAAAATATATAATGTATAGGGCAGGTCAAGTCGGTTTAGACAAACAATAACAATACAATTTTAGAAATATATGAATATCAGATATTATCATCGTTAATAAATTCCTGAATGCTATTAGTAATATCTGGCAGACAACAACTCTAACTAATAATTTAAAAAGATGACTGTTAATTACTTTGTAATTTTGTGTCAATTTATTAAATAGTTTTATCCCCTGGTATATTACAGATATTTCAAATTTTATCCTTTTGTGAAAAGGAACACTCAACAAATTACAATTACGAGTAGGATAATCATGAAAATAAGAATTTTTATTAGTGATGAATGTTCTCTTTAACAAACAAAAAAGACTTGTAAATATAAATACATGGGAATGTTAATATTTTATTGTCAACGAATATGTTTCTACACGTTTCACAGGGACTTACATCAAATATTAAATTAAGTATTCGCTTCTGTGCTATAAAAATCCTACCATTATTCACAGAATTTCCCCAAAGGATTACATTATATGAAAGATGACTATATACTAAACTATAATAAACATTCAATAATGCAGACAAGGGCATATAATCACCTATTCGAGATACAGCGCTAAACGACCTGTTAAGTGTCTAGCTAAGCCTATGTGCTAGGTCTATGTGCTCCAATCACCTTAGTTGACGATCAAGGTAGACTCCCAAGAATTTGGTGGTACTAGAAGATTCTAATACAATATCGTTGTACTTGAAATATAATTCTGAATCAGTTCCGCTTTGGGCTCGGAAGCAAACAATCTTTGTCTTATCAACATTTACTATAAGATTATTGGATTTGCACCTACTGGCAAATGACGTAATAAAATATTCACAAACTATTACAGGTTCCTCAGGGGTGCGAGCTGAAGCCACTGATGATGCATCATTGGCAAATAGTGTCAAAGTCGATAGATCGATATGATTCGGTAAATCATTAACAAATAGCAAAAAAAATGAGGGGCCCCAGCACCGAACCCTAAGGCACTCCCAAATCCATATCATGGTTGATAGAGGTGGCATCATGTCCTTTAACAACCATTGTCCTATCGGGATAATCGATAGTCGATAATCCAACCCAGGAATATCCCTCTGAATTATATATAGCACGTCAAAAAGTACTTATGTAACACCATGATTGTTAGCTATTAACCTTGAAACAGTCCTAATAGTCGGACGAAATGTAGGACATTTGTCCATATGTATCTGGTTGAAAGTTCTCTAAAAATATTTTTTTTTTGGTTTTTTATTGAATACCACTGACGTAGTTTTCCACATAACACCAAAACACTATACTGCACTTGACGCGCGTTTCGCCAACCAAGTTGGCATCATCTGGAGATTATTAAAACGGAAGATGATTTTTTATTGAAGAAATAAATTTATTATTTTTTTATTTTTTACTTATGGGTTGTTAACCATTCTAAAAATTCAGCTACCTATACTATAATTTAATTATATTTTACATTTATATATTATATTTTATTATTTATGAGACACAAGGAATAATATTAAATTCCGTGTATCATGCAGAGAAACTTTTAAATCGCCATTAATATGCGACTCCAAAGTAGCATTAATTGATTAAATTTTGCATATAGATCTCACCGGAATTTCTACAGGTGCCGCAACCGCAATTAGAATCCTAAAAACTAGATTATTTAGTAGCGCCGTCTGTGAATACTTGATGTCTTTCCCTTAAATTCAACCAGGGTCACCATTTGATTAATTATGCAACAGGTTCTATCGGTTGCTTCCACTCTCGGCTATTGGCGATTGCTAAAATAAATGTGCCTTCTGCATGGATACATTTGAACTTATTAAAAAGATAATTTTTGGAGGCTGATTGTTGATATAACCAAAGCCTAAATAACACGTATCTATTTGTATTTATTTAACGTAAAAATTTAGTGGTGCTCCTGACTTTTTGGTATTAGTTTGGCAAAGTTAAAAACGAAGTGGCTAATATTTGTATATCTATATTTTTACATATTTTAAAATAGCATTCAAAGCAAACCATAACAACACAGACTGCAGGGTTTATGGGCGATATTTCAGCGGAGGCGCTAACAGAAGTTTGGTCCTAGTATATGAGAAACACTCCTCAGTAATTGTCACCTAAAAACATGTAATAAGAGAAAACCCGATCATTTACAATTTGTGGTATGAATAAAAACGAAGCACCTGCTACCACTACAAGTATTAGTATATTCTACGTAAGATTTACTTTAAAACGAAAGATTTACTAATTTCCGGTAGTATCTACTTTACTTGACATAGAACATGCTTCACCACAAAGTATATACTACATATTATGAAGTATATACTTAACAAGCGTAATACATTCTTGTATTTGACTACACTCTCACTCACACTACAGTAGGTACTACACTCTTGAAATGTGTAGTACTTACTTTGGTCACACATACGCCGCGCACTGTGCCCTGGCTAACGAGTTAAGGGTCCGTCCACTGTAGACTTGACAGACATGGAATTCGGGGTCGGGTTGAGAGGTTGGGTAGCCAATGGGTGAAGACTTACATATTCCCACTACCGAATTATTTAGATTTCGGGGGTGCACGTAAAGACGAAGTAAAAAGGCACATGGAAATAAAGTTAGCCCTTATTGCAAGGGTACCGGATTTGTCTTATAATTGCAACAAAATTTCTTTTTAATGTTATAAATTATATATCACAGGAAAGATCAAAAGATAAACTAGATCCCTAAGGTAGCAAATTTTTGTTTAATAAGTACATGTCTTTTAGAGAAAATAATTTTTGAAAATACGCTATTTTAGTACAAGATTGTTTGCCTGGAATTTAAAAAATAAAAAGAATTACAAAAAATTACTACTATATTGATTTAGATTAAAGTCTTATCTTTCAATACTTTTTTACTAAAAGTCGCTATCTTTTATAGTTTTTTATAATTGGACACGAGACGAACGCCGATTTTGGGCTTATTTCGGACTAGTGAATGGACTCTTAAGACATATTTAAAAGTGTTTTGGAAACGGTTTCAGTTTTGTATGTATTTATAACATCAACAGTTCTTTAAGATGTCTTCGGATGAAGGAAGTGTTATAAAAGAGTAACGAGTAACGAGAAAGTGACATTTTCCCTACTAAACTTAGATGAAAAATATAAAATTTAAACATAAAACATTTTAAATTGACGGTACTTAATTGTTTACCTAAATGTTTGACGGTATAGGGTATCATCGTCGTAGTGCCTTCTTGCAGTATAAATTTTATTTCTACGTATTTGAGCCATTTTTAAAATAATCGCTTTGTAGCACGCACGGTGAAGCTGTTGTGATATCAACTTCGTTAACGACAGAGTAAATACTTCAGTTAACGTTAAAATCCAAGTATCTACCAGTAAAAAGTAGATACTTTAAGAAGTGGTACATGCTACTATTATGTTTAGGTCAATAATGCTGCTATTTTTCAAATTGTATATCTAATTTTGTAAATGTTCTTATGTTCTATATTGGGTACTTTTTGTGCATGGCAGTATTAGTTTTGTGAAACATTAAATTTTTGTTTATTAAGGTTGTGTAGAGTAGGTTTTGGCTAGACTCCGCTTTGTGTTATGTGAAATCGTTTTTATACAATTTTCAAAATAAAGACATTATCATCATCATCATTTTTAACATTTTCGGAAAAATAGAAGGGAGTAATTTGAAAAGTGGTATCTACTTAATTTTAAAGTAAATACTACGTAGAATATACTAATACTTGTAGTAGTAGCAGGTACTTCGTCTTTATTTATACCTACCACCCAATATAAGAACTTTTGTTGTAGTATATCTAATCTATACTTTCGTATTATTAGTCATATAAAACAGAATATATTTTAACGTAAAAATAGAAGAAGCCACAGACACTAACAAAGTGTATGGTAATGTTATTACCCCACACTTTTTCTACTATTCTTTAAAACTACCTATTTTAGTCCAAAATATGAGTAAAATGTTTCAACAGCAAAAATTCATATAAAAGAAATTGGGACAGAAAAGGTGTATTATCGGTATTTAAAATAATAGCTCTGTTCCTGCATAAATCACAAATGAGTTAGATCCAATCAAAACGTTCCAAACCAGTCAGCAAATTATTTTCAACCAATCACAATCCGTCTGACTAGTTGGTGATTGCTGCAGGAACAGGCCTAATTAAATTCACAAAACGATGATAACTACTATTGTACACGTACTTTTATGCTAGAATAAATTTATTATATTCATTATTGAGTTTATTTGTTTAGATTATTAAAATTCTAATATAATTTGATAAGTAACGGCTAATACTATTGAAAAGAAAGAAAACTAAAGACAAAAAATCTATAAATATCTTCAAGTTTTATTTAATACTGAAATTCGTAGAAATTAAAGACTATTTTAGATGTTCCCCTTGGAAAAATGGAGAGAACGGTTCTCCTTGGAAAAATGTCACGTCGATGCCGTTATTGTTACTTTAACATAGTCGGTATAATTATTTTTTTAAACGAAAAAGAAAAGTCTTTTTCGTAATATAATTATATATTATTTAATATAATATGTAATTTGCTAACATTATTACATGTTATAATTTTCGAATCCTAAATAGAAACTTCTGTCTCAAACTCTCAAGATAAATTTTATTATAAACTTCAAGAATGATATTCCTAAGAAAAATCAGTTTGATATTTATTTCTGGCTCATATAATCTTGCTTCTTTTCGTTCCAAGGACCAAGTACTCTTGTTACTACACGGTATGGTTTAATTTATGTGCAGATAAACTTAAACAAAACTAACTGTAACCAGTAAGCGGAGGATTAAAGTTCAGAATATCACCTATGCACGCAAATGCTCTGCTCTAAACAGACTTGCATTCGGTCCTGCGGTTCAGCCATACCACTAAACACCTCTTCAGCGACTGTGGCCCCACCTTCGGCACAGTATCGGTCGTCTATTAACTTTTATAACTGTCCTAAAGTCAGTTCAGGTACGTTGAACTTGGCAACGCACAGATATAGGTACTTTCGAGACACTCATTAATTTTAAGACATCGGTAGGATGAACCCGTAAATCGTACATAATTGTCAATCAAACGGTGATCGAGATAATGTAGAAAAGTTTTATAATCATCAGCATTCTCAAAAAATGTGCCTACACTGAAAGAAGTTTTTGTTTATTGCTAAGAGAGACTGTATAGCTCCTAAAAAGTATTTTTAATAAATGGATTTCAAGTAGAGGGAGCAGCTACTACAATAAAGTCGGTTTTGTTAAGTGGGCGCAACAACAATGACCGTACTGTAATTACTGTTACAGTAATTACAGTACATTACATGTAAATAACATATAATGTAATCTAAACACTACATGTAAACTAAATTAAATTGGTAGGTAATTCAATCAAATTGCTAGGTAATTCAATCAAATTGGTAATTAATTGTAATTAATTAATTAATCAATTATTAAGTAATTAATTAGTAAGTTAACTGTAAATTGATTAAATTGGTAATTAAATTAAATTAATTGCATGTAAATTACAGTAATTAATTACTGTACTGTACAATTACTCTTTATTACTGTAAATTTATACCCTTGCTATCAGCAGCGAGTATGTTTTGAATCTAGAAAGCTGTGTTGTTACAGTTAGTAGACGCTTTTGTAAGCACTCATAAATGTTTAGTAGTTACAATTCAATAGTTTATTCACAAAAAATAAATAAAATTGAGTGTGCATATGCTAATTATTTGTCATTAGAGTTTTTGTTATTAAGATCTTGTATGCATGAACCACCTAAGTGAAGAACCGTAACATTTTGCGAAGACGGATGCAGCTTTATCTTATCCCTTGTGTTGGGTACAGGAGTTCCTCTACTTTATTGATGCAGTGTATTAATAAAAAAAATAATAACAAAATAAATAAAATATAAAATATGTAACATTTTTGGAAATTTTGGTGAAAAAAATGTGTACTATATGTTGTTAACAACATTTAAGGAATATTATTTGTTTACGCTAAAAATTATATTAACTTGGTCATAAAGTAATAAGTAGGGGCGATACAATACATCTATGAGATCAGAATATAGTTTTATTTTAAATTATTACTTTTATTAAACTGTAGCTGTTAAAATACAAATTACGTGCTATAAATATTTTCTTAAAACAGCCCATTCAACAATGAATGGAAAATTTAAATGCCCCTTAATTTAAATATATTTTGTTGTGATAGAAATCAGCTAGTATAATATATAGACTATAAACAACTTTGTCCATTGTAGCGACTCTGTAGTTTTGGCAATTTTAATAATTTATTTATCACTAACACATTTTTATACCATTAGATAAGTTAATAAACATCACAATTAATAATATGAATAAAACTGAAGTTTTTGCTGAAGGCTGTCAATTTAAATATTTTTTTCGGTTTTCTCTGTTGTTATAAACATTATAATATATTTTCTTTTAAACTCTACCCACGTCTTTATATCATTTTTTAAGTTGGTGTATTATTATAATTTATTGTAGTATGCAAATATTTAGTTTATTTGTTGTTATGTGTTTTTTTAATATTTGTAAACTCGCAGCAAATGTATTATCTTCAGATACCATTTGAAACTACCGTTAGACCAGAAAAAAACCGCCAGCCCAGCAGACCAGCTCATTCTAGTAACGTGTTTATTTCTCAAAATGTCAATGTAAATTACCATTGACAATCTAGAACCACTCACGAAAATGCGTTTAAGAATGCACTTAAAAGAATTTCAGCACTTACGGTTTTATCGAAAATATTATTTAACTGAAATGAAAATGAAACAATGATAGTCTATTAAAAAAATCTGAGTCTCCGCCGACATACTCAGAATTTAATTATGAATCGAAATATTGAATAAAACACAAGGTATTTATTTACAAGGTTTATATTTTACATTTTTTTTTATTTAACTGCTTGTATATAAACCTTTTATTGCCTACTTATAAAAGAGTAAATAAATATTTTAGTAACTAAAATTGTTTGACTTTTATTACTTAGGTTAAAGAAAACTGACTTCTGGCATGTGCATTTATTGTACCTTCTTAACTGAAGCTACCCAGATTTTACTCATCAGCGAGTTGAGTCCATGTGGATTTAACGTTAAACCTTACACGAAAATATCGTGCTGAGAACCGCGGTAGGACCTGTGGACAGCCGATATATACTGGGACCTCGATTACATCCCAGTCCTAGAAGTCATCAGGACTTTGCGCGTGCCGAGATGCACAGCAACCCGCTAATCCGGGAAGCCGTGGACTACGAGCCCGGTACGGCCGCTTTACACAAGCGACCAAAACTCCAACTGCTGGACCCAGGATAAGAGTAAGATCTTCTTATGTTTCAGATTCCACCCGGAACAAGCGTAGAGGGCTACGAAGCGATTAAACCCCCGGACCACCCCTCGCAGCCGTGACCGCCTACAACGATCGTTCGAGTACCCTTCCCTTACCTTGCACAAAGCTGATGGGCTAGTTGGCTCCTTTAGAGGTGCATCCGTGGCTACACAGCCACTTCTGACCTACCCCAAACCACCACCAGGACGAGAGCAGTACTTACCGCCCCCGTCCGAGACAGACTACCAACCGGTGGGTTAGACAAATGCAGACGAAGAAAGAAGACAAGACAGAAGAGCGCCAGAAGATCCTACCCAGCCTTCAGGACCCTAGAGCCAGGATAGAAGGAGACTCCACGAATCGCCCAAACCTATTACTTTTGTGATTGGGTGAAGGATGAGGTCCACTTCTACGAGGCAGTCCAGGCCTACAGCGATGAGGTGGGTAAAAAGCGATAATCCCGCTTTGGTGGTCATAGCCACGGTCAATGAATATTGGGTGAACGGCTGTTCAGAAATTTATTTAATCCAGAGCATTGTGCAGAGGAAATATTAGGCATGAAGTCCAAATTTTTAGACAGGGGAAAATACAAATCCCGATACTATTTTGAATTGGGTTAACCACTTCCGTGCGCACGCCATTGTTGCTTCGAGATTTCTGGATCTCCTCGAACGGTATTGACGCAGAAAAACATTGAAAGAGATCGACATGCAGATGAACAAACTCCGATACGCTCGACTTCAAAGCTCGCACTTGCTTTACAAATTGAAAAACAAATGAATATTCTGTTAAAATTAAGTATTTCTGACTTGTGTTAGTCAGTTCCTAGCGATTTGTAACAATACCCCTAAATAATATAAAAAAATGGCGCGATTGGGATTTTCGAACGATGAACGAAAGTTATTGACAGGATATTTCGCACTTTCGCAGAAAGACTTCCAACTCTTCCTAAGCCAACAGGAGACGTTATAAACAGACTTTTAAATAACTACCTTCAGTTTAGTTCTTTCTCTGGCTCATTACAAGAACGAAGCCTCAAGTAAATAATGAAAATGTGGATGTTTTGGTTCTTGCTTACTTCCACGGCATATCCTAAAAATTTGTTAAAAGATGAAAAAAATGACTTTTAGCCTTCCTACTAGAACTGTTACTGAATTTGGATAAAACATAAATGGTATATCCCTTTAAAGTTTACAGAGTTCAGCATTTAAGAGACAGTGACCTACTTTTACCAATAGAATTCAGTGAATGGTTATTAATGAGAATACAAGAACGATTTCACAAAAAATATAATATGCACTGAGCAAGCTAAAATTTCAAAAAACGGCCTCTATAGTCGGCATAATAGGCATTTCTGGGCAGTAGAGAATCCAAGAGTTGTATGCGAGGGGAATTTTCAAAACCCTTGGAATTTTAACGTATTTTGTGGTGTGAAACACGATAGAATTTTGTCTCTTCTTTTATGGTGAAAATATAAACGGAGAAAGATACCAATACATTTTACAAAATGTGGTGAGAAGCCCTACGACTTCTTCTAGAACGAGGAGCCCATAAGTCTTAGTATCAAATGGATCGTGCTCCTCCCCACAGTACTGCCCCGGCGATAGCTCTTTTAACTGAGATCTTCCGGGACCAATGGATTCCCAATAATGGACTATTTGCTGATTCTCCGCGTTCTCCAGACTTAACGCCTGTGACGTCGAAAGATGATATGAAAGATACAGTTCGTGCTGCTTTCAATAGATTAAATAACAACTTCATACAACTTGCCATAAGCAATAGTGTATCAAGACAAATCACAGATTGTTTAAATGAAAATTATGCTATATTTGAGCATTTATTACACTTAGATAGCTATTACATTCTATCATTCAAGAATTTACTTAAATTTATTGTGCCTTTGTAGTCAATTGGTATAATTAGTTGATTTGTTAACTTATTAGAGAGTTTTTGAACCCCTTAAAATTTACGTTATTGTTATGGTTATGGTTATTCTGAGCATGCGCAGTGCCGAAAATGATTCTATTTTTGCGCATTTGCGCAATTATCTGCGCATGCGCAGAATAACGATAACGATAACGACGTGCTAAAATTTAAGGGGTTCAAAAACTCTCTATTATTTAGTTTAGGTAATTTAAACGATTAGTTATTAAAATGATAATTAATATACTGAATTTTGACAGAATTATTCATTTGTTTTTCATGGCATTATTTTTATTATTACTGTTATCATAAAGCCTGCCTGCTTTAGGAACGAGTCTTAGGTATACGTAGGGACATTCTACATAAACTAGGCTTCAATTTGTCCCCTAAATTCAAAAATGTATATACATGATGTGGTTGCCATTTGAAAAATTTTAGTTTTGGTGATTTCTTGTATTTCGACTTTGATTTGGAAAATTTGAAGACCCTGTATTATACTTTCAGGAAATTAATGTCCCTTTTAAGGTACATTACATAAGTAATCCCTTGATCAATTTTGCCAAGCAGTTTTTATTTCTTCTATTACGGTACACGGATCATAGCCATCTTCATCTGTAAGTGTAATTTTTATTGGAAAAAATAATTTCCCGAAAATTGTAAATTTTTGATATAGAGAATATAACACAAAATTACCTTAAAATTTATCGGGTATTCCAAAAATGTCATTATTTACAGGGTGCTCTATTTGGATGTTGAAAATGTTTTGCTAAAAATAGCGCTGTAAAAAACAAGAGGTACAGAAATTAGTTTTTTGTCAAGGCCTTACAAATCATTGGCCCATTCCAGCATATGTTTACTCGATGGGCAGATATTTATTTAGTGAGATGAAGTGTTAATGCCAATTTAGCTAAATAAATATCTATGTAAATTAGTATCTACTCGGCAGATGCCAATTTTTAATCTTACAATATAGAATATCATTAACAAGTATATTTAAATTAAAATGATTCTTCACTATTATTCAAATTAGTCCTCTTTTGGTTAGAATTTTAGGATATTTCCTATTCATTAACATTAGATACGAATATAAATGTTTTAAATAAATCAGTTGTGTCATAATTATTTATTTATGCTCTTGGGAGGCAGACATACCTTTTCAATAATTGATAGTTACTCTTTAGCTCGTTTAAAAATATTCACAAATCAATAGAAATATTATAGATAACTGCAGCATACTGCACATATTTATTTCATAAGAAGTATATAGTCGGTGTATATTTATAATGTTACATATTCTGCATTAATTGTAGAATTACTACTTCACTGAAGCTACAGATAATTTTATATACTTATTTTCAAATTAAAAACAATTTCAAATGAGAAACGCGTTAAATTGAACAACCTATATCAGCATAAGATGTTTTACATAACATTTATCTTGGTTGTTAAATTGGAAAGTGTGAATTTTATGTCTTTATTACAAGGATCCACGATTTCTTTAAATTAAAATTTTTCGGCTCCCCCTTTAACCTAATAGAATATAATCCTAAGACTTTTCTGGAACAGATCGTTAAAATACTCGAAACCTCTGTAATATTTTTTTTAAGCGGCTTATTAAACAATGCCCTAAACAAATTAACAGACCTTTATATTTAGTAGTGGTGAGAAACACACCGTAGTATCCTCTTTGGGTCTTTGCTGCTATCTGTCTGACAATTATTGTCAAATTGACAGACAGATAACGACCTGCTTTTCCGCAGGCGCCATTACAGCAGTGACCTCTATTGTCTTTAAGGAAGACAATCCTACTTATTTATTTGAAGGAGATGCCGAAAACAACTACCCCACGGCCAATGTGCCCGTAGCTAATGGCAGAGTATGCCATCACATAATACACATTTAATAATGCATGCCGATTCAGATATCATTTTGGTAAATAAATTGCATGGTAGGCTTTATTAAGCTTACAATAAACACATATTATTTGATCCCCTATGTTAGTTTCGAGTCCAATGATGTTCCCAAAATGCTGGGATTATTATCGTTGAATATGAAATAATAATAATGAATACTTATGAATTACGTTACTTATAGTTGTCATCCTCCATAGGTTAACCTTCCAGTTAGTTCAGTAAACTTTCTCTTCGCCTGGTCAATAATTAGGTTATTTTTTTTCACACCATAGTGTCCACAAGAGCCTGTATTTTTAGATTAACGTCGTTAGATGTGCTGCCAAAACCATTAGTGTCACGTAGCCCGCGTATATAAACAATCTACTATCCTCGCTGAAGTCTGGCATATCATTCACGTCAAGAGAAATAGCAGCGGTCCGAGCACACTTTCCTGAGGGATTCCAAATTATGTTGTTTCATAGTTTGCGAAGCCATTTGCAATTTTTACCAATATACTTAGATTTTTGCTAAATTAAATTATCCTCTTATTCGACGAACCTCGCATCCAATAGAACCAAATTTGATTTGTAACAACTTCGGATCCAGAAGGATAAAAAATTCCTTGAAAGATCAAAGGAAACACCAATTACTATAACATTTTTGTCAAGAAGATCATAAATGCATACATTGCAGGTCTTATATGAAGCCGTTACTCTAACAGGTACAAACAACAATCTTTGCAATTTATGATTGATAATAAAAAATGTAATTCGTAGTTAATATCGTGGATATTCTTATGTTTGTACTTACTCCAAATAAATATAAAAATTGAAAGGCTAAAATTCTAAACTTACTAACCAAATGAATGTCTCACTTTGTATATGCTCATTACAAAAGATATTACTCCTTAAAATATTCATTGATATATATTAAAAAATCTGATTAATAGCTATTAGTCTCCTTTGCATTAATAGCTTTGCGTCCTTGCAAAATCTAATTAATAGCTACTAGCAACAATAAAATAATTCAGGATTCTGTAAAGAACCCATGCAGTGGTACTTATAGTCATTACTACGCCAGTACTAGGATAACAGATGATGTGGTACGTAGAGGTTTCTAGTATTTTATAAAATACTATCACACAGTAGGTAGTAATGTATTTTAGATAGCAATAAAGATTCCTACGGTAAAGCACACATTAACATATCTTGTTATTACGGCAATCATCGTGAAATTATGATAGTATGTGTGGAATCTGTAATAATTTTTCCTTGCTGGAGGCTCACCAGCATTAAAGCATACTATCATTACAAAAATTCTGAGTTATAGTTGGAGAGAGCATTAGAAAATATTCGAGTTTAGATTTGCCATCCTTATACGGTGTCCATCATTAGAGCCTTGTTGAGTACTTTAACAAGTTAAAAACCGCGTCCGTAAATTTAATGGTGGTTAAGTGAGTGGCACTCAGTGATGAACATTACAGGACTACGGAAATAAAAATTTATAGATGCAGTTTGCTAAATTGTTTTATTAAAGAACACGTTTCAATTTTACTTCAGCTAATGAATTATTTCAACCTTCACCAAATTTATTCTAGATTTAGACTTTACCGACGCCTTTTTACATATTTACTTGTGTTGGTGATAAATGATAAAATTTAAAAATAAAAAAATGTGACAGAATAACAAATTGATATATTAGTAGTGGTGAGAAACACACAGCAGTGCCCTTTTTTGGTCTTTGCTACTATTCGTCTAACAAT
Organism: Pogonocherus hispidulus; assembly: GCA_963924545.1. Taxonomy (NCBI): domain Eukaryota; kingdom Metazoa; phylum Arthropoda; class Insecta; order Coleoptera; family Cerambycidae; genus Pogonocherus; species Pogonocherus hispidulus. The sequence goes on from OZ004698.1 coordinate 11,004,485, forward strand.
TATTGTCTAATTGATAGACAGACTGCTTTTCCGTAAGTGCTATTACAGCAGTAAGCTCTATTGCCTTTGAGAAAGACAATCCTACTTATCCATATATAACGTGTCGATTCTATCTCGCTCCAAATTCCGTCGCCGAATCGACAAAGTTTCTAAGGTATCTCCTCCGAAGGGCGATCGCGAAGTGATTTCCGCGGGCTACCGAAAGTCGCCCCAACCTTTCTCCTATGCGTAGGGGTATTTTGGTCCCGTTTCCTACGCGTTTTCTTAATTTAAACGCCTTTTCAGAAAACCTCTGCAAAATTTTGGTCGATCGCCGTTCGGCGAGAGAGATACGGCTAGCACTGGCGTTTGTCCTCCCGCCTAAAGACCCCGTCACGCCTGTCGAAATCCCGACTTTTCGCGGGACTCCCTAGACCCTTTTTCTAATTTTACGGTTTCGAGAACCGCTTCATGCGAAAGTTCCGTCCTTTCTCTAATTCTTTGAGATTTTTTTTCGAGACCGTACGTTGAGTGGTTCTACGTCTCTTTCGTATCTGAAAATCTCGAGTCGCATCCGTCTTAACTTCTTTCTCATTTTATCTGCCGATGTGAGATTGCACTAACGAGACAAGCACCTCCCACGAAACCTGTCAAATTAATTAAACTTCAGATAGGTTATTTTCCTACAAGAAGTATTGCTAACGGAATCGATTGTACTAACTGCCAAACACTTCTGATTACCAAAATACTGAAGCGAAATGCTTTTCCGATTAAAAAATCGGTAAAAATTAATTTTTCAGGTTTACACGTATAGTTTACATACTTAAACGTCTCAAGGTCAATGTTTGACAATTGGCGCGGTAAGCGCAATGGGGTAGTAGTAGGATTCCAAACGCAATGCTGATTTCGCGAGTTCGAGTCACGCTGGAGGCAATTTTTGTTTTACTTTTTAATTTCAATTATTTATTAGTAGGAATTAGTGTTTAGTTATTCTGTTTAAGAATAGAGTATCCTTTTCCAGATACAAAATTTCTTTAATATGTATTTTCGTAAAAACAATATTAATCTAGATGTTTTTGTCACCGGAAGGTTGACCCCAGGCCGCAGATCTGGACCCCCGGTAGGGCTAGAAATGGGAACGAAAATCGCGACAGCAAATTTCTTTCATTTCTAGTGATTTCTAATGATTTACCACACATTCTTTTAAGTAATGGGATTAATCCTTTGTATAGGTGCCTAACTGTCAGTTTTCAGTTTTAATCATCTCCAGATGATGCCAACTTGGTTGGCGAAACCCGCGTCGAGTGCAGTATAGTATTTTGGTGTTATGTGGAAAACTACGTCAGTGTTATCTTCACATCAATGGTTCCAACCCCCTTAAAGATAAATTATTAATGAAATTATCAAATATTATGGTTCAATAAAGTTTTTCAGAAAATCAGGAAAAATTTAAATATACAGACTAGTCCCATTATTAGGTCAGACTCTGAGCTTCTAAATTTGATTCTTCGAAGTTTCCTAGTTAAATAAAAACTTAAGTATAGGTTCTATCGGTACCGTTATTAGAGGAATATAATTTTATTACGCCATCTGAAAGTTTTTTTTAGTTATTATTTACGCTTGCTGCTACGAGCTGTTATTGGAGCCAGGTTAGAAGTCTCATCTCCTTGTTTCACTCAATATTAATTCTAAATCGACCTTACGATGCATAATAACTTACCCCCAAGCCACCACTTCACTGCTCATTTCACAAAGTAAACGAATCTCACTACAAAGGTGCCTTGCGTAATTTTCGATTCCAGTATGTTGTTTCAGGCGATAAGAGTGCTAACCAAACAAGTAGGCTAAGGAATGGAAATTCGCTTTAGGCTTATCAAGGAAACGTGCTAGGGAATGTTCTTTCACGTGCGAGTAAGGTTATATTCTGGATATTCGATATAGATGAACAAGGAACACATAAAAATAAAAACATTACAGTGGAAACGAGAGAGAATGTGATAAGTTTACGTTTACTTGAGTTACAGAAAAGACATAAAGTGAAATAAAAATATTAGAAATATTCTTGTTTACTTCTTCTATCAGTCGCATAAAGGGTGATCACTTGAGGATTCTCTCCATACGGAATTGTATTATTTCCAATATAATATTGGAAAATCATAAATGTAAATTGTACACAATTTTTTAATGACTGAAAGTAAAAGGGATATTATAGGGAAAGTATAGGGATATTAGATATAAGATATACCTACCTATATAAAAAATTAATAGTACTAATAAAGGGTTTTTCAATAGGAACGCTCGATCTTTGTAATGTAATAAAACAAATTGTGTAAGTTGAACTGACATGTTTTTATTTTTATTTTAAAACATATGTGAGCACATTATGTTTTAAAAATTATATCAGCTAAATGTCCGCCGCGGCTTCGCCTGGTGACTCGAATCCTGGAGATCCAATTTTCGATGACGTTATCGCATAGAAGTGGCTCAATTTCACCAATGACGCGTCTGATGTTGGCCTTTAAGGCGGCAACTGTCTGTGGTTTGTCGGCATAGACACGAGATTTCACAAAGCCCTAGAGAAAAAATCCAGTGGCGTTAAATCGCATGATTATTTTTCGTCCAAAATTAGGATCAACCTCCAACTGCTCTAGCGCCTACTCAGCGAATGCAAGCGGCTGTCTATGATCGTTGGGCTTTAGTCCTTGGGTTAATTGCACTTTATAAGGGTGAAACCCTAAGTCCTTATGCAAGATTCGCCAAACTGACGTCGAAGAAAGGCCAAGTTCTTGAGCACGACGTGGAATGGATTGTTATGGACTGTGAGGCACACTTTCCCGGACTGCAGCAATATTTTCAACGGATCTTGCGCTTCGTTGACGTACAGGCGTTGTCTGATCTAACAGCGACCCGGTTGCTTCAAATTTATTTATTAGACGGTGAATTGTGGACTCTGAAGGACGACCATCAAAACCATAAATTGGCCGAAGTGCACGAAACGTTTGCCGAAGTGCACGAAATGTTTGCCGAATAGAACATTGATTTTGATAATAAGTTTTAACCGTTTCGAGGCGTTGTTGAATCGTATAGCGTTCCATAATGAAATGTAAAGACTAACTGAATACGTCCGTCAAAGATACAACCTGTCTGACTACCGACTTCGTCATACGCTGTTGCCAAACATCGAGCGTTCCTATTGAAAAACCCTTTACAATACATCATTTAGGTCTTTCTTGAGACAAATTCATTGATGAAGGTGAAAATTTGATTTCGTTTTGGAGTTATACCTAAAGAAAATACAATTTTTTTCAAATTGTCGATATACAGGGTGGCCCATTAAGAAAGGAAACATTCGCGTACAAAATTCGTTTATTGACCGATTTGAACCGGATTTTTTTCAAAAGATAGATCTCCAAAAGCTCCATGTTGATGCAAAATTTGAAGACGAAATTTTGATTTTTAAAGCCTACTACGATTTTTTTTTATGTGAAAAATAGCAAAATTTTGTTAGCGATTTTTTTATAAAACTCTGACTACACCACTGGATTTAGGAACTCCTGGAATGCATTTGTACCAAGTTTTGCGAAAAAAGTTTGTTCCTAAAAAAGTTATGACAATATCGGCTTCACCAGTGTTTTGCCTTTGCCGGTAAACCTAATCTTATATAAAAATGGAATATAACCCAAAGAGAAACAAAATTAAATAACTTAAACACTGGTGTAATTATTAATAAGAACCATAAAAACCAGTATACACAAAATAACCAACAATTACTCTAATATAAACAACAAATGATAGGTGAGTTCGTCAAATTATTATTATTTCGTGGTTATTATGCCTAAACTTATATTACCTTCTTAGATAAAAAATAACTACATTATAATTTTTTATTCAAAAAGTGTGAATCAATTTGACACACTCCTTTTTCATTTTGAAAAATGTAATTTTCTAATCATTACTTTTTTTTATCAATTCTTGTTTATATGGTTATTTTATGTATACTGGTTTTTATGGTTCTTATTAATAATTACACCAGTGTTTAAGTTGTTTAATTTTGTTTCTCTTTGGGTTCTATTCGATTTTTATAAAGGAATAGGTTCACCGACAAAGGCAAACACTGGTGAAGCCGAAACTGTCATAACTTTTTTAGGAACAAACTTTTTTTCGCAAAAATTGGTACAAATGCATTCAAGTGGCTCCTAAATCCAGTGGTGTAGTCAGATTTTTTATAAAAAAAATCCCTAACAAAATTTTGCTATTTTTCACATAAAAAAAAGTTCGTAGTAGGCCTTGAAAATCAAAATTTCGCCTTCAAATTTTGCATCAACATAGAGCTTTTGGAGATCTATCTTTTAAAAAAAATCAGGTTCAAATCGGTCCATAAACAAATTTTGTACGCGAGTGTTTCCATTCTTAATGGGTCACCCTGTATATATCGCTTGCCTAATATCTCGTTATTTATATCTAGTTGTGTAATGTAATTTCACAAGATTTTCTTCAAATTTTAGTGGAACTTTAAAAATATCATATCTAATTGCTTGTAAGACGACAAAGTAATAATATTACTTGAAAAAATTTGTTTGTTTTTCACCACTGAGACTTAACTTAAATAATTCATCGACATTTTACTGATTTAATGACTAATCTTTTGTGATTTCCGAGATCTCAACCCAATAAACATTTTTGTTTATATAATAGTTACCGTAAATGCTATATCACCTATCTTAAATAACTTAAATTGATTTAGTTTAGTAACAGAAATGTTTCTGTTACCCTTATAAACACCTTAAAGAGCTTAAATGGGGCGTTTATAAAGGTTACGAATACCTATATTTAGTAACGCTAAATATCTTTGGGTTTTGTAATCGAAAGTAACAGAAACATTTTGATAACCACTATATAACTTCCTATATAACCGCGCCTAGGCACCTTCAGTGATGTAATGTAGTTTTATATGTGTTTCGGTTACAGTTATATACATTGCCTATAATAGTGTCGGTAATATTTCAGTTACCAAAATTCTGTTACTATTTTGGTATACCTATATTTCTTTCTCTGACACATGTATTTGTTATTATTATGCTCTTTCTCTTATACCGAGCTTACAAGTTTATATACTTATATAAATAAAATGAAAATGAACAGCACCAGAGGCTGTAGTAGGTATATAGATTTCTGACAGTAGACAAAATATTAGTACCTATTTTATTGGCGATTTATAAGCACTTGTATGAGTGAAAACTTAATGGGAAAGATTTTTTACTGCAAATTTTTACAATGTACTTCGAAAAAACGCAGGGGCTTTTAATATACTCAGTAATAATGAATTTAAAATTAGGTTGTAAAAATTACATATATTTTTTTTTACATACCACGAGTATTATGTACCAAAGTTGTTCGCCTTGTGACCATTTAACAAGGTAGTATTCATTTTGACTTAAATTTTGAAAAAAAATAAGTTATATTTGGCTCTAAATGTAAGAGCCATATAAAGCGTCCCTGCTTTCATTTGGACAAACAACATGGCCGAATTGGTGAAGTCTATGTAGTGACTTTATAAACACTGAAGTGATCTTGTACCGTCTAATGTCACTACTAGTGTTGAAATAGATCTTGAATGCCTTCAAAACGCTCTTATATAAATTATAGTGACGTAAACGTACGTAGTTATAAGCCTTCTTATTTGGACATAAATTTTCGGATCCAAACGCATTATGATCCGAAAATCGACCAATAGGAAGTTAAGTAGCTATAAAATACTCTATTACTATTGGCCCAGAGTCTATTGCATGGTAATATCCTACGAACATGTTCTGCTGATTTCTCATGGCGAAAAAAAGCTGACCGGGATGAACATAACGTCTCTGACATAACCTTACTTAAGATTTCAGTGTGTGTCGGTTTTATAAATACATGGTGTCATGCTCATTGCAGTTTATGTACAAGGTTTATATACCTATCTATTCTGTGGTGCTTTTTATAATTTTTATCATTACTTTCTTTCGGGGGCTCATTGTCTGTCACATAAGGGGCCGTTGCATTACTACTGCTACTATCATTATTATGCCCAGTAATTTCTGTGTGGATCCCGTGTTCTGTATTTCTGTCTGGTTCTAGTAGTAATTCATGGATATTGGATGGAGATACATATTCTGCTTGAGTATTGATATGATTCTTTAGTGCACTAGGTATTTATTTTACTACCTGACGATGCAAGGAATTGACACTTTTTAGGTTAACAACAGCATCTGAACTGAATGCTGATCCTGCTGGTACGATATTTAAGATTTTGGTAATGTTTTTTGTAACTTTGCGACGAAAAGAACTGCTGCTATTAATTTTTTCCAGTTTCTCAACATTCTGATTTTTATCTGATAGCTGCACTATAGCTGAAGGGCAATAAATAAAACGTTTAATATAAAGTAGGTATCAATATAAGTTTTATAAGGGGTAATTTCTTTTACTACGGGTAACGGAGTTTTATAAAAAAAACAGTAGTTATACAAGATCACCAGAAGTTTTATAACGTACCTAATTAGTAAGTACTTACCCACAGTTTTTATAAAGGTGATTAACAATACTACTATATAACTCAAAATACATTAGTTATATAAATGAAGTAATGGCAAACCTTATATAATTTTCTTATAAATATATTGGTAATGATTACTATAAGTTTTATAAAATGGGTGATGGAAATATTTATATTACTTCATTATATACCAAGAGACTACAGTAATTTTATAAAACCCTAATAAGACTTGGTTACTAAAAGGTAAACTTATAAAACTCCACAACCTTCTTATATACTTTCATTACCTTTATATAGTCTTTATATAACTGACTGTTACCATATGTCACGAAAAATGTTTATTGGGAATACATTCATAATCCAATCGAGAAACATTTATTTTATAAAAATATCGTATAAATAATAATGAATATGCATTTTCATTCATCCCTGTTTATATCAAGTATTTTCAGTTTCGCAAATGTAATACTTTTTGAAGAATTGCTTTTCTTGGAAAAGGCAACTAACTACGAGTATATAGGTGCTTCAGTATTGAAAATATGTCGTGGGAGTTACCTGCGATGTCAGTTCTTACATTCCAAGCTAAATGCTTCACATTCTTTGGCCAAGCATTGGATACATACGCAGATAATCGTTCTCCGCATCTAATTACCAGGTATTAATTACATCAGCGGTAAACACTGAAGTGTGTGAATCAATTAATAATCTTAATCGGTGCTGTTTGATCAGGAAGGATAATTGTTATACTGACAAAATAATGAAGTTTGTATAATATCAGGGAGTGGAGAGATTTCATTTTGAACATTTAATTTAAAATTTAATTTTAATTTAAAAATAAAATACTTTCATAAGATGTGGCAATTCGATTTTTAATTTGATTTTACGTTATTATGACATAATTAACGAAAACGGGTAAAAAGTATTCGAAAGGTAAACGTTTTTAAGTGATATGTTTCATGTTATATATTGTTAATTCTGTTTTCTAGTGTTAGATTTCTTTATTAGGCAAACATATTTTTCAGAAAACCAACTTTTGACTGAACCGTCGGCGCAGAGGTTGATTACTAATTTTTTGTATTTTTCAGTGGTGGCATAATGTCACAAAGAAATACTTCCATACATTATTCCCTAATAATTTGATTTGACCATGTATACCTATTGAATAATACACTCTAAGGTTTGAAATTGCGGCTCTCTAGTTCATAACGCATTGTTTGGAAAACCAATTTAGTTAAACATCATTTTATTATTCATGTCTGACTATGCAGTCTCAATGACAACTTGTTTCAAATTTTTAAATTCCTATCATAAAATGATGTACTTTATTCATAACTACGTAACCAATTGTGATACTAAAATATACAGAAAAAAGAATTAATTGAGTAAAATATGTTCATAATTATTTTGCATGCAGCAGAAATTTATCAATAAACATTTTTTTTTTGATATATGAAGTTATTTGCCATAACCACTATATCTATTTTATAGGACTCAATATGTAAAGATAACTAAAATAAATATTGAATCAACTCACATGCAGATGTGATCTTTGGAATACTAAAATTAGGACAGGATCGGATTCAAAACAAACAGTGTTTGTATTTCAAAGGCATTGAATTTCGATTCTAAATCAGGAAGAATAAATAATGGTATACTTACTGTCGTACAATCTATCAATTAATTTATTGAATTATGTTAATTATTATGCTTTGATTAGCAAAACTACAAAGAAAGTGAAGTGAGACTCCAAGTAATATTTTTTATGCATGCACAAATATTTTTTTATTACATTGGTATATTTTCTTGAAAGAGTTTCTTGGATTGTAGGTATATTTTGTCAACCTCAAATAATCCCGCATTTTAAAATTACCAAGAAAATGTATGCTAAATTTCTCGTAACTTATATATATTACTGCTTTTTTGATGTTTTAGCTTAACAAACATAATTTATCCTGCTTTGTTTCAATGTTACAGAAAATATTAGTAAATGTGAGATATGAAATGTACAGTTAGTTATACGTGTTTAAATTTGGTTTATTATATTTTAACTTAATAAAGGGTAGATTTATATATCAAATGTAAGAAAATAAGATTCATTTATACTTATATGTACAAACTAAAATGGTAGCTTTTTAGTTTTCTATTAACAATTTTTTGCAGCTCAGTTGTTCCTTGGCTTATTTTTCGTATGGAGTGGTAGCAGCCACAGATATAATGAATGGAATTGTATGAGCTTGCTTCTTGCTACAGATGGTATTGCCATTAGATCCTTTGTGGACCCTTTTTATTTTATCTTGAAGTGTTATAACTGGTCTGTTATGGGTTAGGTTAGGTGCCAGTACAATTTATAATATTTGTTTTCTATTACTATTATTACCATGCTTGTGGCTCTGATTGCAGATTACAATGCAGGGCTATTGCCTGATGAATAATTTTGCCACTGCATTTTGTCTATTAGAATATTGAACATCTGCTAGCGGGTTACATCCGGATGTACTCGTATATGTTCTATTGTTTCAGAAAATTTAAGGCATATTCTGCACCTATCGCTCTTAATTGAAACATTGTCTAAAATATTTTGTATAGATATTTGTCGTTTAATCAACTTGAAGATGCAAAACATAAATTTATTGATTCAGCTATTCAGCCCCACGCTAATCGCAAGTGGTGATAGTTCTAATTTGGGTAGTTTACAGCTGGTGAAGAATTGGTTTTCGTCAAATAAGCTGAAACTCAATGAGTCCAAGACTCAACACATTCATTTCACCACTGACAAATGGGCTCCCAAGTCCGAGTCCAAAGTTCTTGGGCTAACACTAGACACCAGATTGGAATGGTCACCCCAGGTTGATCATCTTTGCTCAAAGCTGTCATCGCAGATATTTTGTTTGAAACAATTAAGACGTTCGCTTCCATCTAATGTACTACGCACGGTGTATTTCGCAATTTTTCACAGCCATTTAACATATGGCATCACGTTATGGGGAAACTCAAGTGCTGCACATAGGGTATTCATTTTGCAAAAGGCTGCCGTCCGCTCCATAGAGGGTGCTTCTTATGGTACCTCTTGCTTACCTCTTTTTAAAAAATTTCAAATTATGCCCCTACCTTGTATTTATATATTTCAGTCTCTATTGCAAATACACCGTGGATTTGAAAAATTTCAAAAGCATTGTGATGTGCATTCCTATAATACTAGAAATGCAACAAATTTGATCCAGTCATATTCTAGGATTCGCACTACACAAATAAACAAATTGGATGTTGGGTTGTATAATCACTTTGTGAACTGTTTTAATAATGTTGATGTTACTAGATTGAGTTTTAATAGGTTTTATAAGTTGTGTAAAACTCTTCTGATAGACAAATGCTTTTATAGTGTGAATGATTATTTTAATTGGTCAAATTCTAATGTCTAATGTATCAGTGACTTCAAATGTACTTTTAATTGTATGTAATGTGGTCGTTAAATAAAGTAAAGTAAAGTAAAGTAAAGTATTAGGCATCTGATCTCTAATAATAATAATATTATTACTATTATTATTATTATCATTGTTATCATTATTATTATTATTATTAGTATTATCATTTTTTTTGTCGAAATCCAGTCGACCGGTTCCCTGGCTCCGATTCTCAGGGTCGGCCGCTGGTGGTTAACAGTAGAGTCCCTTAATCTTAAGAGACTCTAGTTAACAGTAGCTACTCCCCACGTTCGTGAGGTGACCAACTACTGAGTTCGGAAATCGTGTGGCCTGAGTAAACGTAATGAGCCCAAATGAGCCTTCTGCATTCTTCGGGCTAGATGATCTGCTGAATTTCGGCATGCCGGTATGATCTTCAGTTCCGAAAGCAGTGTATCTCTTGCTCCACCGAGGGCTCCTATTATCAGTTCCACAAGCTTCACAGTATGTTCTGGATGGAGTCTGCGGAGTTCGAAGAGAAGGTCTCGATATTTCGTCCGTTTTTCCTCCTCTTTCAAGACAATGTTGGTCTCGGCAGGAGCTGAGAACTCGATGACAAACATTGTCTTAAGCTGGTGGTCGAGGAGGACTACATCAGGCTTATTGGCTCCAATCTGCTTGAGCGTGGGAAATGAGTAGTTCCAGTAAATTCGGCACTTGATTATTACTAATATTATTATTTCGAGATAAGTACAACTTGATTTTTGTGTTATTAGGGCAAATTAATATTAATTTAAATTTCTTTGCGTTCATATTGTTCAGATATAAAATAAACCTAATCCAAAAATTCCCTTCAACCGGACTCTCTACCATATAAATACTCAAATATATTCTCCAAGATATCTAAAGAATAGCTAACATAAGAATGAAACAGCACAAATATCTCAGATCCTGTCCTGAATAATGCATACCCAACTAGACGTATCGATATCCACCATCGGATGTATTAAACTGTTTACAATGCCGGCCGAAACCTTTTAAACGTGACTGGGGCACTTCCGGTGAGTATTTATACTGGGTGGCTGAATAAAAATCGGATGAATAATGGAATTACCATAAATGAGTCTTTGTGGTAATAACGCTGCACCTATAATGTGTAAATTAGGTACAGACGGATTTACACAATTTATCCAAATAAATCAAGATGACCTTCAGGAAACAACAATGTCCAAGTCAAGTCTTGTTAGTTGCGGTATATAAATTCTCTTTTCTATAATAATAATAATAATGTTGACAATAATAATAATTATAATTGAAATAAATTCTACTGTTGTAATAGACCAGATAAAACTCTTATTTATTTATTTATTTATTTATTGGTAATACACCATTCAACAGACAGAATCCAATTAATGAATGGGAAAAAGACTATTCAGTAAATTTATATACATATATAGTACAAAACATGTGAAAAACAATAATGACTATATAAACATCTAATAAACAAAAAAAAAATGGAAAACAAAAATGGAATACAGTGACCAAAAACAGTTAAAAAACACAAAAAAACAATCATATGAATAACCGCGAGTGGTAAACTCTTTAAGATAAAATAAAAAGGATCGCCTACTGCATCTCCAGATGTGGCAATACCATCTGATCAAAATATAGCTAAAAGTTATACAGAAAAGAAAGAAACATATGAACTACTGGCAATAGAAGTTGAAAGAATATGGCGGGTATCATTTCATACTCATTCATAATTCACCTCACTCAGCTTAGCTTGAGAGAAAGTGTACGTACCCAGTCACAAAAAGCAGTCATACTTCATACATGGGATATAGTAAGCTCGTTTCTAATCCAAAAATAATCTGTTGTTAGACTTGGTACCTCAGACAAATAAATAAATAAGGGGACTGAGCTTTACCTATCCTATACTGTACAATAGGCTGCAGCCAACAACTCCATAAACTAGATGAGACAGAAGTAAGCTGTATGCTCTCTATCTCTCTCTGTGTAAACAAACCGTCCTGATGCGACAGTGGCGTACTGTTTAACAGGCACAAATAAAATAAATAAATTACAGTATAATTTAGTTAATTGAATTCAAAGCAAATACATGTATATGTATTTGCCATATTATGGCAATGCCAACAGTAGGTATTTTAATATATATATTTTTCTGAATTTTTATAGGTGTTAGATTGGAGGAATGTTATTTTGGGAAATAATATGTATATACATAAGTGATAATCCAACTTTATATAATAAAAATAGGTAATAACAAACGTACATATTATAAAAATAATTCTTAAATTATATACAATATAGTACAAGTATGTGGTATATGGCAAAATATTTTGGCATTAAAATTATTATCTATATTATCCTTAGTAGTAGAAGTAGTAGCAAATGAAACAACTGAAGTCTGTGAAGTAGAGATGGGTGGTCCAGATTTGCCTCGTTCCAAGTGAACGTATCTGTTGGTGGAATGGGCGGACTCAATCCACGAAGTCCATAGAACCGGGTCTTCTATTGTGATAAAATTGAGTTACTTAGTTTATATAGGTAGGTACGCCGATGTTAGGGGTGGAGTCTTTGATATAAATGTTGCTTAAGGCCTTGATCGAAGTTGTATATTCAGAAGTTTTGAAAACAGTGGTACAACAAAATGATGCCTCTTGGTGCACAAATCAACATTCGCAAAATATTTGTTTTTGGCAGTCACTCTTTTTACAGAAACTATACACAACTGTATGAAAGAGAAAATAAAAATTTAATAAATAGGAACACTGATTTCAACATAATATCTAATTAGAGGAGTTACTTGCATAAGGTAACAGTTAAAAAAGTTTATATAAACTTCCATGCAAAAAATGGGAAACAAAAATTTTGCAAATTGCCTAGGTACACTGTTTTTATAAAAAATATTGTTCTTAAGAGAATAGATACATTTTCATATTAGATTGTCAAGAGTAATTTTTTTTGTCAGACTAATTACCCCAAGAGTAAAGTTAGGTAGGTAGGTAGGTATAACTCTCGGTATAACTAGAAACCTGTTACTTGAAACACTTCATAACTGGCCATTTTATTGTCAATGTTAAAATATTTCAATGAATTACTTTTAATGACTTACAATGTGACCCTAAAGCAATAGATCACATTATTAGGTAACTTCGTTTTTAATTTTTATTATATATTTATTGACATTAAACTGCAATTTTTAAACACTTATTTCAAGTATTAAGGCACAATATATGTACATACATATCTAATTATTTATAAAGATTAATAATGGAAATAAAAACTGTATAGCTACTACCTATAATACTATTATATTGATATATAAGGACAAGTTGTAACCAACTATAAAGCTATACTTTAGTAGCTTTTTTAAATACCTACAACCAGTACCTAAGTACTAGTCACCAAAATTTTGAAGAATCACTGCATACCTACCTACCTACTGCAGTACCAAAGTTTAAGTTACTTACGTGCAACAGCCAGTAAAACTTGAGAAAAAAATTAAAATTTGAAAGTAAATATGTGTTATTGTCTAACTTATTTGTGGTGCAGCTGCACAATAAAACTTATTTTCTTTTATCATTACACCACTTGTAAAATACTTAATAGATAGTTACTACGCCTATGGCGTTGACTTACCTGTGCAGACTGAGGTTAGGAAACTTATGTTTCTTTTTTTTGCATATATAGCACTGCCGCACCATTATTTCAATAAATTAAATGTTAAAATTGTCACTAATCCACTTAAATTACGCTCACACACCGTAATAACGAAAATAGAAACACTAATGGAACGCACGAAACACACGTAAACAAAGTAACAGGGAAACATGGAAGGTTTTTATAAGACGTTGCCACATGTTGAGCTATCAGTAAGATACATTATTATTTCGACCAAAAACATTTTTAATAGTGACTGATATAACTATAAAATAAGTTCTTAACAAATATAGTTATATAAGGTATTCATTGATACACATATCAGGCACTTGGTTATTTTGAATAATAGCTAAAACACCTCTATTTGTGACAAATTAGTATGGAGTTTCAATACTTAAAATAAACTTGGCAAAACCAATGTAAACAATCGGCACTTAGACTGTGCCTTCATGTTGGCAAGATGATAGAATGTGAAATGCTCAGTCCCCTTATTTATTTATTTGTCTGAGCTTGGTACCTATACTAACCCGTCTACAAGAAACATAAACAAGTTAAGTACTGAGAACTCCTACTACGCAAATACACGAATATTAACAATATCTCTACATTTTAATAATATAATAAAACTGTACCTGGAAGTCTTGGACTTGTGTGGAAGAGAGGGCGGTATATTATTATTCGGTAGGTCACATTTGCGCCTCAGCAACGACTTACTTTGATTAGCACTAGCCACCATTCAGTACTGGAATGAGGGAAATTTGGAAAATCGCATCGGGAGATAGTCAAACATCAACTGATGTAAATTTCTCACATTAACACCGTTCTTCTTCCCATTCTAGAGCGTACGTTCGGATACTTGCCAATTCACTCCTTCGGACAGGCCTTAATATATGAGTAGACAATTTAATTAAAAATTGTCCGGTGGAATGGGGATTCGAACCCACCATCTGTGGCTTAAGTGAGTGACGCACTAATCTCTGAGCCATCGACCTTCAGTAATACAAGAATACAATAGTATTATATTACGATCTGTCCAATATTGCGGTCATCTTAAGATTACGTTAGTACCGGTAATGCTGCGTTCCGTTTTTGTCACAAAAAATCATTTTTCGTAAAAACGATGAAATTGTTATAGTTTCGGCGTTCTTAATGAAACACATACCGAATGATATTTTCCATAAATGGCGTGCTACGGCCAGTTCATTCAATACGCACCACATTTTGCACAATTTTACGAAATTCAATGAAAATTTATATAAGAACTATGTACCTTTAGAGCAAATTGGGTCAATTAACAACGAAGAAGATTTTTTGTTTAAGACATACTTGCGTAATCATTAACTAAAAGTAACTAAATTATTTAGGGATATTTTCATATATATAATACTACTATATTGAGGTAATCGAGTTTGTTTTGAAGCCACTTTATGAGATAGAGTTATATATTTCGTTCTCTTTCACGGACAAATGTTCCTTTGCACATGCCCAGGTGTTGTCTAATCAAATCCAAGAATTTCAATGTGGCACCAAAGTGAAGAAAGACCGGGTTTTGTTTTGTCATATACAGTGTGGCCCATTATGAAACCAGGACACCCTTCTAAAAAATTTTTGGGAAGCGCGATTCCAATGAATTTTTTTTTGTATATATTAGCTTCCTAGATGTACTTATTGAACATAATATGTTCAATACGATGGTCCAGCTGCTAATCCTCAGACTACTACGATTTTTTTCAATCAATTTTTTTAAAATTACTTTAGGGATTTAGGGGAATAGGGGACTACTGTAAGTAAGTAAAGGAACAGTATTCTAAATTAACAATAATTATGAGTGTTCAATGCCTGCTATACCTTTTAAGCGAGACACAAATTCAATAAACTTGAAATATAAGGCTCTATAAAAAAAATTATTCTTCAATACAAATTGATAAAATTAGGGCCTGGTTCTTAATGGGCCACCCTGTATGTGTTTTGTCATATATGTGTTTTGTGGTGTGGTTATGTCACGGTTTATCTTTTGTCATGTATATTTGTGTTTCCAGAAAATAAATTTGTGTTTTTCGTAGTGCCGGCAATTTAGAAGTGTTTTATTTAAGTGTATCTTGTAGTTTTAGTTTTGTTCATATATTAGACTTATTAGTGATTACGAGACATTTGCTCATCAAATTATTTCGACGGTATTTTTAGAGTCGCAACTGCAAGTGTAGGTACATAAGAACATTTTGTAAATTTAAATATGGTAGTGAATTATATGAATTAATTATAGGTACTGTACCTTATTTTCATTAATTTAATTCCACAGATATCGCAAAATGCCGAAACGAAAAACTCAGTCGAGGTTTTGACTTTTGTGCGAAGGAAATATTCCATATGAAGTCGCATACCTTCAGTATGTATTTTTAAAATTTTCTTTTCAAATACAAACTGCATCCACTATTTTGGTAAACTTGATAAATACGGGAACATCCCAATAACAAGATTGAAAAACCGTTATATGTAGATAAAATACAATATAAAATAAAGTTAATTTATTGTAGGTATTCTACAGTATATGGAGCAAAATTCCCGCGGTTTGCTGCGCATGCGTATTTGGTATTTTCTCCGTGAAAGAGACAATAGATATGATTCTGGACTATTCTAATTTGGCTTCACATGTGAAGCATGGTAAAGATTACATACGCTCCATATAGTAGTATTATATATATGGATATTTTGTATTTAGTAGGGCTTTACTATTTTAAGGACAGTAAAAGGTATTGGCCTAATTATTTGTAGGCAATTATAAATTTAAATTATAAATTTAATAATGAGACACATACGGTTTCATATAAGGCTACTAAATTTGTGACGTGCAACATAAAAACCTTAAATTGCAGTGGACCAGTACGGTTTTAGATTTAAATGTTACAATTTGTTTAACCGATTCTATTTTCAATGCGACATCTATGTTTCGGTTGCCTAAGTTCACACTAAATACGTTTAATTCATCTTTCATCGACAAGGGAGTGCAAACGCGTCCTTAAATATGGTTTTTAGGATATGGAAATTTACAAAATTGAAATACTGGAATAAATGTCTATTAAACTCAGATACAAATCAAATCAATCAGGTATCAGTAACCGCAATGAGATATTTGCATTAAATTAATCAAATATACTTACTACTTTGTTATGATATCGGAGTATAGGACCCCAATGTTAACCTAACCTCTCTTGTTCATTGTTAATTTGTTATGAAATAAATATATTTTAACAAGGAAGAAATATTTGCTACACTGCTTTGCTGAAATTTCTCACACACAACAACTGAACCGTGGTTTTGCAACGAGTTGTAATGATTGGCTAACTTAGTAATATCACAGGGGTATATATAATAAATGGTAATATAAAACAATTTACAAAATTAGAAATGTTTAAAAGTTGAAAGCTGTGAATTTATAAATTTGAAACGAGCCAGGAGAATCGAAAGTTGATAATCATATAATCCTTACTTTACATTAAAATATTCAGCTGAAAACGATTCAAATTTATATTAATAACAATGAGTTTTTAACTAGGAGACTAGATATACGTAAATACCGTGTAAGTATCAACGTTCTTGGCGCGTCATACCTGCGTCACATTGTCTTAATATAATTTCAATAGATGAACACACAGAGTCGTAATAAATTGGTTTTGGGGTCATTAAAATGGATAAGGTATATAAAAAGTTTTTAAACAAATTATTTATTCAAAATGAAACAACAACTTACAGCACTACTATCATATTCATTGGAAGAATTGTTATGGTCTAAACTTTCCGCCAAACTTATTACAAATGACGGAATAAGATGAAATTAGAAATATAATATTAGAAATTTATATATTTTAATTTATTTATATATGACGTTTAATATAATAACTTTTTTTAATTACTTTTAATTTTAATTTTCTCTTTCACAGTATCTCAAAAGAATTATTAGTATTAGAATTGGATAGTAATTGAGCAACCACGCAATTCGACAGTAAAAATTTGCAGTTCCTCAGTATGTCTTTCTTTTGTCGCCGTGCTGGTCAGAACTCTCAACGGTTCACATTAAACTGTTCTGTCAATTATTTCTATCAAATGACCTTTGCCAAAAAAATATTGACGGACGCTTGTGTCTAGATATAATGGGTTGTGAACTTGTGTCAACAAACTGAATGAATTTGTTTATTCATATAAACGAGTGAGATGAACATAATACTATTTTCGGCGTGAAGAGCGGAAAGTTTCATCAGCGTTACAACTACCAACTACCCAAGGTCTGAGCGAGATAGAATGTCACACCATGCCATACACAAGACAGAAACCACAAGAATAAATAGATAACCAGAAGCATATCTCCCTATTCTGCGCTCTATTCCTTCCCGTAACTAGCAACTAGCAATATATTTGTTTAATTGAGTTTTATTATAACGGGTAAAGCAGAATGAAGTATTTATTTTCAATGTACTGGTATTCATTAATGGTTAAACTTTAATAAAAAACTGAAACAAAATGTTCTTAAGTAAACATGGCAATTTATTTTCTGAATATCACATCAGTCAAATGATCTACGCCTCGCTGCTGACACTTCTAAAGTCTAGCACAAAAATTTTGCATCACCCCCTGCAACATTTCAATTAGGATTGCGTTAATCTCGGTTTGAATATTATGCTTCAGTTGTTCCAAAGTTCCAGGTCGATTAGCGAATACTTTTGACTTAGATAGCTCCATAAGAAAGTGTCACAAGCTGACAGATCCGGTGACCGTGCAGGCCACACGACATCCTCAAATTTTGAAATTACACGACCAAGAAACATTCTTTACACAATTGCTGCCTAGCAGTGTGGGAAGTGTCTCTGTCCTGCTGAAACCATAGTATTCGGAAGTCTACATCTTCGTTATGAAGTTGTTTTTCAAAATTTTGCAATACAAGTTGATATCGTTGCGATGATAACGCTCCATTTTTACTATTAAACTGTCTTTTCTCGCAAACAGTTTGGCAACTGTCATAAATTGCCATGTATCGGGAACACATGGCGATTTGATTTGAATTTAGATCTTTTTAAATTATTGAATAAGTCCAGTTTAAAAATGGATACTTCATTCTGCCTAACCCTGTAATAACTGATAAAATTATAATAATAATAAGAATAATTTGGTCTTCCGAACTGTCGGATAAGAATAAGGTGAGTTTTACTAATAAGCTTGCCGTTCCGATCCTCCTCTACTCCTTCGTAGTAGTGAAATGGACGAAAGAGGAGCTGCGACAACTCGACATAGGAACACGCAAAATGATGCATCTCAATAGGAGTTTGCATGCTAGGTCGTCAGTTCCAAGGCTGTACTTCCCAAGACATCGGGGACGCAGTGGACTCTTGAGTTTAGAGTGTCTGCACAACAGAATGGTATTGGATGGAGCCTGCAAGGTAATCAGGAGTTCGGATCCCCTCCTCTGCATGGTCCAAGACCATGAAAATGCAGGGGTCGGAGCATTTCTATTTAAGGCAGCACGAAGAGTAGCTGATGAACTCGGTCCCATCTTCGACGCTGAATGGAGAAACCCAGACTGTGTCACCGAGTTGGGACCAGTTCAGTTGAAAGCCCAAGCTAAAGCTGCAGAAGGCCGTGATCTTCTGCAGCTGCATAAGGATAAGCCATTGCATTGTGTCTTCTATAAGAGCCTTGAAGAACATGGCTTATCCGAAAGACTGACCTTTGCTTTTTTAAGGCCAGCTGGGCTTAATTGCTAGTCAAAAGTTATCTCTTTTGATAAACTAAACTTATATTTTGTGTGTGTATTTGTGTGTGTGTGTGTGTGTGTGTGTGTGATTCTATTTACGAGTATTGTATATTGTTTTGTACTTGTGTATTCTTTAATGTTTATATTTTGCTGCTATAAACTTTAGTTCATTTAA
Source organism: Pogonocherus hispidulus (assembly GCA_963924545.1). Lineage (NCBI taxonomy): Eukaryota > Metazoa > Arthropoda > Insecta > Coleoptera > Cerambycidae > Pogonocherus > Pogonocherus hispidulus. The sequence continues at coordinate 11,023,996 of OZ004698.1, forward strand.
ATTACTAGTGTATGTATACGTCCTGAAATTGCGCCTTGTCCCTGTTGGATGTGAAACTAAAATAAATAAAAAATAAAAAAAATAAATAAATATTTCCTTAGAAAACCAATAAAAAATTACACTTCTTTTTATAAACAGCTCTGTTTTCAGGTATAGAATTATTTTAAACAAAAGGGGTTTTAATTAAATTTTTTAACAGTGAATTTCGTATATTTGTATTCTCAAAAGACCACAAAGCTTACTATTGAAAATACCTTTTCGTAATTAATGAAAATGAATTACAGGAGGCACGTATTTTTCAGCCGATATAAGCACAAAAGTATCACCTCTTTTATATAATAAAGTAAAGTTTTTGGATATTTTAAATGTTCAAAACATCTAATTTGAGCTTTTATTAATAATTCACTATATTTCTGTACCTAAAAAGTGATTTTCTTAGGTAGACTAAAATAAGCCGATACTTGAGAAATACATTTTTTCAGTTGATTCATGTAAAGTTTATGTAAGTTACTGTTGTTACTATACAGTAAAGTTAGTATATACATAATTTCGTAAGAAAAAGTAGTGAATTTACGAAATTAGCGGAAAGGACTACAGTCAAAAGTATGTTGGACAAACTAGAAGGTCAATTCAAACTAGATTTAAGGAACATATGGCTCATCTCAAGTCTAGTGTCGCCCAACATGCGTTTGAGAACAACCATAAAATAGATAGTAGCAATTTAAAACTAATTAGGAATGTAACAAAATAAACAAAATAAACTCCATAAAGTAATTTGACAACTGCAATGATATCATGATATTTAAATGTAGAAAAAATATAATAATATATTGGGTAAAGCCTGGGATATACCATGGATCTGTGTCACACTGTATATCGTAAATTGTTTACGTACGTGTTTGTATGTATATTTTTAATAATATTTGAAATTAATAAATTAAATTAACAGATTGATGCATTATGATTCCTAAAATGCTAATATTACAAATGTTTATAATTTTACATTTTTACAAATAGTTGATGCAAATCGTCGTAAAGAATCTGATCTGATAAGATTCTGATATATAGTTATAGTCCGAAAACTTGTCACTTCAGAGATGGTTGAGATATTCTGATTGATATGATGATTTGAAATTAAATCCAAACCTTCATATCATTAAAATTCAGCAATTTAAATTACATATAAACGTTTAATTCCGTATTTAATCGACAATTTGAGTTTATATAATAACAATTAAAGAGACGAAAAATTCTTCCTAAAATTCCTAAAAAATATAGGTTCCGAAAAATCATTCCTTAGGAAGGTACTTAAACATTCTTATGGTTAATTTCAGCATTTTTTATTTTAAAGACCTTAAAATTCTTTCACTTATCAACAACATTAATTCAATCACGTAAAGACACCGACCTTTTATTTACTTTGTATATAACCGACCGTTACTTATGCTAATCCATATTGACATATTCTTGTATGTGTATACAAAATATCTAACAGTACCTACCACAAGTAAGCTTATTGATTACAATATGATTGCTTGATGTTGATAAACTACGTGTATCTCAGTAGCCAGCATTGTCAAATTTGAATAACTACTTGAAATGCCAAGAAGATTCCATATGTTTATATTTGTTTAAACATGCGGTACTTTTGTAGTAAGCAAGGTCTTCAAATATTCCAACAGATAGGTATATTTCACAGGCAAAAGAAAAGTACTTACTGCTGGGAAATATGAATTAGAAAAGAAAATAATTTGTGTAGATACTTTTATTAAATATTTATCTTGTTTTAACTAATGTAAGATGTTACTTTTGTTTTATTGTTACTATTAAGTCTTATTTTTTCATATTTTTCATGCATTTTGCCACTCATTACCACGTGTGTGAAAGTTTATTATATACAGAAGTTTATCAAAATTATTTATTCGGTGAAAATAGTGACAAAATATTAATTAAACAAATTGACAATCCGAAATATTAAGTGAACTTGATAGATTAAAAATTACTAGCTTGATGATTGTTACATATTTGCCTTTAATAATAATAATAATAACAATAATAATAATATCTCTACGCCTCATTCTAATCACAAGGATTAGCCCGAATGTCTGAGACTTGTGTGGGAGGCGGGCGGCATATTATTATTTCGCGAGCCGCATTTACTCCTCAGGAATGACTTAGTAGGCATTAACCACCATTCAGTGCTGGAATGAGGAAAATCTGGAAAACCTCATTAGTTAGGGGGACAAGTCAAACATCAACTGATTTTAATCTCTCACATTAACACCAAGTTGACATTCTAAGCCCTGAGCCACCGGCCCTCTAATCTAATTCTAATCACAGGGATTAGGCCGAAAGTCTGAGACTTGTGTGGGAGAAGGGGCGGCATATTATTATTTCGCGGGCCGCATTTGCGCCTCAGGAACGACTTACGTTGGTAGGCCCTAACCACAATTCAGTGCTGGAATGAGGAAAATCTGGAAAACCTCATTAGTTAGGGGGACAGTCAAACATCAACTGGTTTTAATCTCTTACATTAACACCAAGTTGACATTCTTTCCATCCTAGGCTATCGTCAGGATGGTTGTCAACCCATCCCTGCGAACAAGCCTTGATCTACGAGTAATCAATTTAATTAGAAATTGTTTGGTGGAATGTACATTCGAACCCACGACCTCTAGGTTGAGCGGTCGAGACTCTAAACCTTGAGCCACCGGCTCGCCGATTGATTATATATTTTTTTTCTTTTTGTTATAGAGAAATTATATATGTACGGCATATGTGGTAACGTACATACGGTTTCAATCATATTTTGACGATCCGTACCAGAAAGCCTCCATTTATTCTAATAAAATACATGCTGAATCAGAGTAGTCACTGATTATGATGGAAGTTTCTCAAGGATCCATCCTTGGCTGTTAGTAACGTATGCTGCCAATACATGCTTGTTTAAAACAAAACATTTCAAAGACGTTGAAGTTGTAGTCAATTTGATATTTGTTAAATTGGCTTTATGATTGGAAAAAGATAAATTACTTATAAACAGAGATAAAACAACTAGTATGCTTTATGGGTCAAAGTTTTACACCCCATTGTTGGATAGTAAAATAACTATTTCAAACAATTTTTTACAATTATTCCAGAAAACAATAAAGCTCCTTGGACTAGGTATTGACGAAAGGCTTAATTGGGTAACACAAGTTGTTTATTTAAAGGAGATGCCGAAAACAATTACTTCATGGGCAATGTGCCCCTACTGGCACATTGTATTACTCCCGCATCTCCTTCAGATAAGTAAGTAAGTAGGATTGTCTTCTTTAAAGACAATTTCTCCGTTATTATCTGTTCAATATCTATCTTACTGTATTGGTGAGACAACGTTCTATCCAAGTATGCTAAAATATATAGGGCGTTTCATTTAAATTAACAAAGTTAACTGCGGCCATTTTGTTTGGACTTCATTTGTTTTTCTGCAATCGTTTTGTTTTCGAAAACTTCCTAAAAAATCGTGCAACTTTTATATTTCACATTTTTTTATAATTTTGTAAACAAGAAAGTTAACAGGTGGGTCAAAGTATAGTGATTCACCCTGTACAGTATGGTCGATAACAATATATCTATATGTGGTTTTATGACAACTGCAATGTTGATGACACATTGATAAAATTAAGCGCATCAAACCGAAGAAAAGTTAAAATATTTTGGATAATGCAAAAACATTTTATAATACTCGTACGAGTATATAGAATGTCAATTTGGGGAAAGTACGTTTTATACTCAACAGATAGATATTATTCTTTACTTTTAAATTTAGATATAATTTAAACCTTTGACTACTATGGTCGACATATGGCTTCACTCATTTTAGGCAACACGCCATATGGTGTGAAAAACTTCCAACAGATTTACCCTTCCCTATATTGTCTTTCCCTATATTCGTGTTCCTGTGAATGGTATATTTCTCCCTAATTAATATCCGAAAAGCAGTGAGAAATTATAATTTTCAGATTGTATTTCAAATTGTATTAAAATTGTCCAGTTGATGGACAATTATTTGCTTTTTTTTAATGTGGCAATTTTATTTTTCATTATTCAAAACCATTACACTATTGGCGCAAAGATTCTTCTTTTAATTTATTTCGGACCTGTGACAGAATATCCATAAATAGAAGAGTATCAAAAATATACCTGTTGAGTTTTCAGCAGTTTAGCAGTTATAATATCTTTGTAAAGTCTCGTAGAGAAGTTTTGATTGGTTTTAAAGGCTTTAATCATCAAAGATAGCTATGTAACCAATCTATCCTAGCAACGGGTTACTACAAGTGAATATGAAACAGGAGAATTGAATCACATCAATAAAATCTGAGGCAAGTTTGATTGATACAATCCTTAAGTTTTGCAGCTGTTGGCAAAGTTTATTGAATTATCTAGCTTTATAGACTGATCGCTGCAAAGGAAATTCTAGTTATGTTTGTCTGGATTATATCCGATAACATTTTCCAATTCAATGAATTAGTTGGGCTTGCAAGGATTAGACATGTCTTGTATTTATGGTTGTCTTAATAAATTCTCATACTTCAAAAGGCTGCAGCACCTACTAAGCAAATTAACTGAAGCTGAAAATATATCAAGTTGATCTTCATACAACCAATAATTTGAAATAACTTGATAAAAGGGTGACACAGCAAGTAAGTTAGTGCGTACTATAGGTAAATATAGTACACGGTTATTATACATTCTAGAATTCAGTCAAGGTACCTACACGTTATATATAATTCTTGAGACTAAAGACTGAGAGCTTATTAAATTTTTAATAATTTTATAAACAAATACAACTAAATACATGGCACGTCTTTGATGAAAAAGTGTTTAAATTAAATTTAGATAGAAACCTTTCTTGAGGTCCACCTTGCGGAGAATATACCACATGTGTAATGAAGTGTAAGTTCTTCTTTGTAATTCTTTTTAACTGGGGATATATGTAGGATATAAATAGCGCTCCAAAGAACGGAGGCATATTCAAGTTTGTGAAGTAGAGTAGATATATGGTTTTCAGACTTCGAAAGTCTTTAGAATTACGCAGAACAAAACCCAGATTTTAAATGCTGACTGACAAGTATGTGCTCGTCAAAAGACAGCATGTTATCAAAAGTAATGCCCATATCTTTGAATTTATTAACTCTATTCAGAACAGTACCACCAATTTTATAGAATGAGAAATAACATTCCTCCTACATCTTTAGAGCCAAAACATCCTGAATAAACTTGAAAAGACTTGAAATTGCTCGTAATTTCAGGCTCGAATTTCGGAAGCATTATATATTCTCCATAAAAGTTATGTTTTATAAAACGAAATAGAATTATACGTTGCCGTCTGGGATTTTCTTAGTTTTTTTTAACCGTAATTTCACACTTGTTTTCATCACAACTCTATAAAATTTGCTGATATTATTTTACATCATAATGTTACATTTGTTGAAACCTAATATTTCTGTTAAGTATAAGTAGGTACTAAAAAAGTATGCCGCTATATTAGTACGAGTATTATTTAGAACATAAGTTGAGCAATTCTCTGTAACGGAACATTTTTTAAATTTACGCTTAAATAATTATCGTGTTGCTGACTATTAATGTGTCCGAAACCACTGACCGCAAAGAATTCACTGTGTTGTTTTTAGTTAAGAAATTTGCAATCTTCTTATTTAAATTATGTTTCCTTAGCTGAATAGGTGTTTGCCAAATCATAATTAAGCTTTTTTTAATAAATATATTAAATATATTTTTTGCACCAACGGTAATATGCTTGAAATAACAAAAAATGAACCAAACATAAGCCATAATATAACTTAATTAATTCAAATTATAGTTAATATTGATTGGACCATTAGGAAAACGTTGTCCTATCTACATATAATCCACTACCTTCTGGCTTATACAACATTTTACAAATTCCTCATAAGTTTTTTTATAAATTCTATGGGATTTTGCAGGCATTAAATTTGAAAAGTCTCAATTGCTTGTTCATCTATATCTCTTGGATTAGATGATGCTTCTTCTTAAGTACATCAACCATTTCTTGATTATAATATTAAGTTTTAATATTACGAGCAACTTTGTGTTAAACAATGTGCTAAATGTCAAACAGCAAACAAAAAGTAACGTTAAATTGACATTTCCATGCAAAGCTACCAATATGGTACCATTGACGTAGTTTTCCACATGTCACCAAAACTCTGCACTCGACGCACTCGTGTTTTGGTGTAATGTGGAAAACTAACGTCAGTGTTATCTTCACAGGTTATCTTCGTACCAAAGGTTCCAACCACCTTCAGGTCTATATGGTACCTACTGAAATAATTTACAAAAATTATTATTCTTCAGTTTTAATTTCTACGTGGTTTCTAGTTTCTATATTTAGAGTTGTGTCCGTTCGTGCAAAAAACGATATACACACCGCTAGTAATGTATTGTTAAAATAAAAGACAATCGAAATTAGTTGCGATTGGTTACAAGAAAAGTTTCCTTGTAAAAAGTGTTTTATTATTAGGTACAAGTTTACAACTTGTTGAATAAACACCCGTGTTACTGAAGAAAAAAGAAATCGGCTAATTTTAGATTTTTCCAAATATCACAAAAACTAAAAAAGATAAGAATAAAGTGGAAAATATTTTTGAAATCAGCATAAGGTGCTCTACTAACCGTGATCTGTGAACACTAATAGCAGATCCGCGGCTGCTTACCATGAAAGGAGGAGTATAGAAGACGACATTTTAAAAAAGGCGAAACTGGTTAGAAATATAATTAATTTATAGTAGATAAAACAGTTGCCTTGATTGAATACTTTTTTATTGTTGCTAACTCTATCAGAAAAACCACACGTATATTGAGAATTTTGTCCCGTTCATCATTAGCTATGTGTTACTTTGAAATATAATAAATTTCCTACATATAATAAGAATCAGCCTAACGGGTTTAAATCTCACTTGCGCTTAAATTATTGCTGTGCCAAGCAGCGCTAATTGTATCAGAGATTATTAGCAGTAATAACGTTATTGAATGTATATTTTTTTATAAAAGCTAGAGTCAAAATGATGGGAATTTTATGTTGTGATGATTATTTAGAATTAAATCAAATAAAATAACTGTAAATATTTTCTTGACTGCGCTGAAGACTAATACGTTTGAAGCTTCCTATACTTTAAATACAGTCACTGCCTGCATTTACCACTTAACTGTCTACCACTTAACAACCACTTCAAAATGAATAAAATTCGCTTTATTTTTGAAAATATACAGTTATCAAATAGTCCCGATTCCACTTAGTTGTATGCCTTGTGAAATTTCTCAGTGACACACACAGTTCTCTTTCAAATGATATGAAAGTTTGATTGTAAGTGTTTTGAATAGATGGCGCTGTATCTGTAATTTTTTAAAACAAAATTAAAATGCGCAGTCTATAAATAGTAGCCACAGTCAAAGTTACACAAGGTGATAGTAACATTTTAAGTGGAATCCAAAAATGTAAAAATATTCAGAGGGGTCCATATAAAATAAACTAGTTGGCATTTACCTGAAGCATAACTGACAGTGACAGAATTTATGTATGCCAAAACTGGTTCAATTTTCTCTGAAATGGTTACTATTCAGTTTAATATGAACTATGTGGATATCTCGGAAAACATTAGGGATACATAATTGGTTAAATAGGGAACAAATAGGGCAATTTTAGGCCCAAGAAGAATTCAAGGTTACAATTCCAAGAATTCCTGCTCTTAAAGAGATACAGGATGAAAACAAAAAAATGTGTATTTTCTGGAAACGTCATGTAAAATATACATTCTTCAATTTTTCAAGAAAAGGATAGCAGTCAGCAGACTTCAAAATTGGTCGCTAAAAAAATTTAAGTCTACCAGATTTTGCGCTAGCATACGCTTACGTTGAAATCAACCGTCTATAATATGCATATGTTCAAAAACGAATAAATATAACACGTTTGAAGTAATTCCAATTACTGCGACCTTAACTGCTCGACGTAATTCCCCTACAGTTTCATACCGTCTTGCATACAATTTTTTTTAAATAACCCCACACAGAAAAGTCTAGTGGAGTGAGGTCCGGTGTTCAAGCAGGCCATCTTATTGGTCCACGGTTTTCAACATGCATATTACATTTGATTGAAAAGTATTTTTTCCGGAGACCTTTCTGAAAACACACTAGGGGGTTAATAACAAAATACAAATTTGGTTCTTAAAGGAAAACAATAGGTATATAAATATTTGGAATCTATACTATTTTCAAATTTATTTGACAATTCTGAAATAAAATCTCAAACTATGGAAATCGATTTCGCAATGTAATACAATGAAACGAAATTAATACACTAATAAGTCCTATATTTAAAAAAGTATGTATGTTCAAACTTCAAACACTATAAATTATATAATATCAAATTCTGATATTAATAGGTTTCGGCATTAATAGGTTGGATCTTTTAAAAAGTTAATACTTCTTTAGTTTTTCAAAAGACATGAAATTTTAGTTTTTTCTAGTACCATGAAGAAATAGCTGATAGCAATCTATTTTGGAGCAACATGATTCCGGAGAAATAAAATATGACTTAACTTATTAAAATCTGTTTTGATAATGTATTTCGTATACGAAAATTCATTTTGTCCTAGTTAGAATCTGTTTAGGTATAGTCTGTATAATATGAATTGAAATTGCATAAAAAATTCCGACAATCGACACACCTGCGTAAACAAAGAGGCCGCCGTCGAGGTGCAGGTGTTTCTTTTGTCGGAATTTTTTTTACGGTTTCCATTGACATTATATAGACTATAACTATAAATTTAGATATTTATTATGCGATATTTTCTTGATGAAGTAAAGCAGAGGTTATAGATTATTTTTTTAGTATATTTTTAATATTATTTATTGGCTTATTTAACTGTTTACATCTTTCTTTATAGGTATAGGAATTAAGCCAAAAAGTTAAAACTAAGGGATAAATTATCAATGAAATTATCAAATATTATGCTTCAATAAAGTTTTTAATTCTGCTCTTTACCTATAATCCTCGGTACGCAAAGAAATAACATTATTATTTTTAAGATAAGTCGAATAATGAACCATAATGCACGCAAAGTAGTTGTTTTTGACATATCTTAAAAATAATAATGTATTCCTTTGCGTACCGAGGATTATAGGTAAACAGCAAAATTAAAAACTTTATTGAACCATAATATTGATAATTTCATTAATAATTTATCTCTTAGTTAATTTTTGGCTTAATGAAAGATAAACGATATAGATTATAATGTCTGTAACTTATTTGTGGTGCATTTTCATGATTCATAGTTTGTTTCTTTTGGGATTACACTACCTGTAAAAAAACAAAAAGCAGAAAACCGGAAGCATACAAATTAAATATTCAAAGTGCAGTATCAAGGCAAACTTTTAAAGTTTGCTCCAAGAAGCCACTGTATAATGTGTGATAAAATAATATTTGATATATTAACTAAATTTCATCAGTGGTTTTTCAGTTTTATACAAAATTCTATAATATTATATGTCATATTTTAAAATATGTCTAAAGAAAATACTTATTATACCTAATAAAATTTAAAGGAAATTAGACACTTAACTAGCTTTCTTCAAATATTATTTTATCACACATTATACAGTGGTTTTTTGGGGAAAACTTTAAAAGTTTGCCTTGTTACTACACTTTGAATATTTAATTTGTATGCTTCTGGTTTTCTGCTTTTTGTTATATTACAGGTGGTGTAATCTCAAAAGAAACAAACTATGAACGATATAGATTATGTTACAAATAAACAATTTAAGATATTTTAGCTTTTATCAATTTCTAATCCAATCTATTTGCAGTAGTTCTCAGTATTAACTTATTACTGGTGTCTTCCTAAATTATTACTATATTTAAATATACACGAATAAAATAAATTTTAATATAGTATGTAATAAATTAAATGTTATAAAGCCCTACCTACTCAAATATGTATTCTTAGGTCATTTCGTTTTTAAAAATTTATCCGTTTATAATTGAGATATTAATTTTGATGTATATGGTGTTTAATATATTTAAAATTATTCTAAATAAAATTTTTTGAATTCTACGGATTTGTTTATAAAACACCTTACACCTTAAATATTTAAAAATTATATGTCTAAGACCATCCAAAGCCTTTTTGTTAAGGTACGCGACATTAATCACATGAAATTATTGGTTTTAGATGTAACTTCGTTATTTTTTTTGTAACGGTTTTATTAAGTGTGAAATTTTTCTCACGAATGTATGGATATAAGATTACGGTGGTACACCTCTCATAAAAAAGGACAAATACCCAAAAAATGTGCCATAATGGAAATGTCTGCCATGAACATTTTGTTGCACCTTATTATTATTATTATTATTATTATTACTCATAGAGACATACCTAGTAAATATTAGATCATTGTGTTAGTAAAAAAATAGACTATCTAAAAGTAATATAGTTTCCCGGATTCTCAATTTGCCTACTCATCGGAGAGATTTCTCTGAGAATCATATTGAAAATTTCACGCCAACATATATTAACCAATAAAATGAGAGCATTTCTTAACGTTGCCATGACAACCTATGTATTTCTTACCTTGGGTAAGGGCAAGATCCCTAAACAAGTAGGTTACCTCAGTTTCGAGAAAAAATTTTATTGGTTAATTTGAGGTTACGTCATCTGGCGTCCAGAAAGCAGCGAAATTTTGATATGATTACTGGTAAATATTGCATTTCATGATCCTTAAGAGTATAATTTTACTATAACAGTTTAAAATACATGTATTATATACATGTATTGTATACATGTATACATAACAAAACGTTTTACAGGTAAACATTAAACCGTAAAATCAATAAAAAAATACATAACACAACTACAAATTTTTATGCGGACCTCCTAAATATGGTCGGTATATGTGTATATTAACGATGTAGATATGATATGAATGATCTATCAAATTCAGAAATCAATAGTATTAAGTATAAATTAGTTACTAGTGCAAAATACTTATATCATACAATTTCAGAACTTTATGAAATGACATGAAAATGTATATATATTTATTTTGTCTTATACGGATTCTAAATGCTTTGAAAATAATAGAAACGAAAAACTGCAATAATCTATTAAGAATAATACATTTTCTTATTCACTTTTAATTAAGTTTTAGGTATAATTGCAGATATTTTATTTTTATTATATCACTCAAATTATATTTGATTCATTGCATTCACAACTGGATTTTTGGGAAACCTGTGATATAACACATCTTTGTTCAGAGCTTTGGTAATTTCCAGTCTATTATGGCATGTAGCAACAGCACATCGGCACCCTGACATCTTGCTGAAAGATAAAATTATTTTATATTTTCATCCTACATAAAACAATACAGCCTCGGTCACTTTAAATAATGAGATAGCCCAAGCATTTGGGGCGGAATACTTTTTAAGTGAAGGATAACGTAATTTGACAGAAATTATTGCTGGTTTACTTACATAAGTGCTTATTTATTAATCTATTGTAATTCTACACTTGGTTCACAAAACAGGATCAGGATTGACAGATTATTCAGTTCTTGTCAAATTTAAACACATTAGAACATTATGAGAGAGACAATGATATACATAAAAAGAGTGAGAGGCAAGGTCGCCAGATGACGTCGCTCATCCCGGTGTACACCGCAACACCCTCTCCTACAAACATAGAACTGAGGTAACCTACTTGTTTAGGGATCTTGGGGTAAGGGTACCCTGGAAGGTATTACAGTGAAAATTTTTTGATATAATAAAGAGTGACAGCGGGACTTTATGAAATGATAATGACTAAATAAAATATAATAATCCTAACTTCAAAAACCAGCTAAATGTTTTTATTTGTATGACTACAACTGTGACCGCTTATATAAGTGCAACTGACATATTTTTCTCGAAATATGACATTTAAGGTAAATCAAGGTGTTTTATATTTAACCACGTTTGACTACCATGAAGTAAACACAATAAATGTTGTAAATAGCATTTTTCTATTGTAAACCCATTTTGTTCTGAAATTTTCCTACCGAATACCACTCGAAATCAAATTATACCTGGAAATTATTTCTCACCCACGAATATCTTCAGAAAATTAGAATTTTCAAAATATTCGTGAGCTCTGAAAAATTATATCCAGATATAATTTAACCTCTAGTGGTATTACAAGTGAGAATTGATGACGTCAATTAGAAATTTATATAGGGATGTTTTAGTATATTATGACGAGTGCAAAATGTTTGGGTTTATCAAGAAGAATTGAGACAATTCTTTTTCTGAATTGGATACACTGTATATTTACATTTATATAGAGCTCGTCGTTAACTGTTCAGTGATATGAAAAAGAAAACATTGAAAAAGATTTAATTTTCATTTTTAGCATTTAATATATATATTTTTCCACGGTCGGGAGTAGAAATCAGTTTCTATGTCATCAAAATTGAAACAGAAGTAGTCGATTATTCCCAAGGGAGTATAATGCTCCCAAGGGAGTTTACATTATGGAGAACGTTTTTCATGAAAAAAAGAGGTAACATTGAAATTATTTATTGACATTTAAATTAAATGTAACATTTGTACAATTTTCAAAATTAATATTAGAAGGAATGTTACTTTCGCTTACATTTTAAGTTTTTGTGATTGCGCTAGTGGTGGTACCTACTAAAACGTGATTAGCAATTTTGGTCTTATTTTCAATGGAGTTCTCGACATAACCCTCAGCGACTGTCGTTGATTTCCAATCAGCATGACGCTTTATTGTCGTGATATCCACACTAGCATCTGCCAGTAATGTCGCTGAAGATCTTCGTAACAAGTGACCAGTATAACATGCAGCATCAGGTAATTTTAAATACGAAGCTACTACACTAGGAATTTTTCCGATGGTATTCTTGCCAACTGGCTGCGAACTACATTTTCCTGCTTTGTAGTACAAAAAAAGGCGCTTATGCTTGACGTGGGGAGAACGAAGGGACAGGTATTTTCGATACAATTCAAGCATATTTCCCACATCGGTAACCACAAAGGTTCGTGGAATCTTTGTCTTAGTGTTTGGAATTTTTACAATCAAGGATGAGCCTACATCCTCAATATCATCTACAGTTAAATTGACTAGTTCATCAGTTCGACAAGCTCCGGCAATCCCCAGAATTAATACAACCTATAAAAAATCAAAATACTAAATAATTGAAATACCTAACAACAAAAGTAATCTTACCTTAATCATTAAGAATTCTTTGTCATCTGCAGTTGATAGAAAACGGTCGATTTCACCTTTTGTCAATATTTTCGATTTTTTCGCTTGATATCCGTCGCCGGTTCTTTTCAAAAATGCGATCAGTTTGGGGAATTTGCTTATATCTATGTTGTCGTAAATTGTCAAGCATGACTTAACCATAGAATATTGCACCCATAATGTGGAAGACTTGTAATTCTTTGCATTTTCACTGAAGTATGCCAACAAAACATTCTCGCTGTATACTTGAATATTTTTCTCGGCGCACCACGTTTTGAACCGATTGTAAGCTATATCGTATAAAGATCTTGACTTCGTAGGTAACAAATTGCTTATTGCAATATTTGCAGCCTCCACAATCTCTTCCGACTCACAATTATTCATTGTGCACTAAACAAACTGTAAACTAAACCAAACTAACATCTTAATTTGACAATTCTTTTTGTTTGTTTATTTTGTAGTTATGACAATAACTCAACGACTACTAAATAAATGCTCAAATCCGAATACAATAATTCTGGTGCTACTTACTTCATAATAACAAAATATGTGTTTTTAAGTTAATGAGACCGTGGAAAAAATAGTATATACCATTCGGGAGAAATGCTATTTTGTCCTCGGTGCATTGTAGCCCTCTGGCTTCGCCCTCGGGCTTCAAATTGCACCTCTGCCAAAATAACGCATTTCTGTCCCTTATAGTATAATATACTATTTTCTACATACCTATCTAAATTCCTATTTCCTATATTCCGATTTTTAAATAAAATCGAAACGAAACAAAATTCAATAACTATTTTCTCAGCGAAATCTTGATCACATTAAATTCTGCACTACTTTCCTCATTTAAGACCTCCTGTAGCTCTAATAGTTTCCGAGATCTCTAGCGTGGTAATCAAATTTTGTTCAGCCTGAATATTGGCGAAAAATGGATTATGTTTTATGAGCCGTTGACTCATAAGGTTTGTTCTAACAAGAAAACTCTGATCAATCCTCAATTGATTGTAAGCACAATATCTGTGCATGCGTTAGTATCGACAAATTTGCAACTAATCAGAAGTTTGTGATGGAACAACTGACAAATGTGACAAAGAGTGAAGAGTGGCAGTCTGTGGGCTGGATTTATTGTGACTTAACCTCATTTTTTGACACAAAACGAAAACATTGGACTTTTTTTATCGTTTTGCCATTTGTGGAATGTTTCATAGATAAGAAAAGAGTAGATAATGTCTGTAACTTATTTGTGGTGTATTTTCATGATTCATAGTTTGTTTCTTTTGGGATTACACCACCTGTAAAATAACAAAAAGCAAAAAAACATAATAAAAGAGTGTTTTATGATTTGTAGTTGTTTAGAAAACTTCACATGGCTTCTAACATAAAAATACTTCAGTACCTAATCACAATCAGCATGAATAATAATAATGAAGGTAAGGCTTTACTAGTAGAAATGAATGTAATTTCATTTAATTTACTGCGCATGATTCTGATTCAGAGTTCCTAATAAATTCGCAAACTTTTCTGATTGTCCACAAACCAATCATAAGCCATGATAGAACAGTGTACTGTCAATCAGGGACCAATCACCAATTTGGTTTTGGTTTTGCTGGAACGGAAAAATTGCAATGCGCATGCTCCCGACAGTCACTGACGATTTGGGATTCTTGTTAGAACAAACCTATAATATTCTTTGTTATTCTAAAACATTTGCAGTTGGGCGGTTGATGGTTGGCTTTGTTACCTACTCGTTAAGGCTACCCACTTTTTCAGTGCTTGCTTCAGTCTGTGATGTTTTTCATATAGTGTTTGTGCATCAGATGCTTTTGAAGAAGTAGTGCGTGAATGGGTGGGTTGGGGTAGTGGATTATAGATTAAAACTGGATACTAACACCCATATAAACTATCCCCTCTTCAACTTTATGTCCCAATCTAGTTCATCGCATGTCCTTTGATCGACATTTTGTTCATGCCACCCCAGACTGTTTCAAAAGATAAGGAGAACTAGGTATATATGGAGACATTGTATTTTTTACTTAAAGAATCCTGTGTGTATTTTCATATAAGTAGGTATAGATACCCTCTAGAGACCTAATAAGATCCTATAGAGAACTAATCTCACGTCCTATGATCTGCTTCAATGAGAAAATTGCCTCACTTAATTGGTCTTTATTTTGAAATAACTTTTTGAATTAATTATAGACGGTTTCTTATATTAAGTTAAATCAATCTACAACGCAGGAGGCTCTTTAATTTGCAACTATTTTGAAAAACAGTTTTATAGCTCAATAAATTCTTTAATATTTATTACAAAAGCGAAATACCTACGCAAAAATCATAAATCAATAGTAAACTTTTAATACTGTTAATCTTCGCTAACTAATTAGTTCTTAAAAATAAGTTTTATTAACTAGATTAAAAGTAATAAACACACTTTTTTATGGCTTCTCATGCACTACTAAGCTTACATCATGTAGTCTGTGCTATTAAGAATTAAACATAAAATTTTGTTATTTTTTTGTCGTTAACAGATAATTATTTTTTTATTGACTTTTATTTGATTTTGATCAAATTCATTAAATTAATGTAAAACACTTAGGCAACATTTTCCATTGTAATCACTCTACCATCAACATTCGACGTAAAGTGTGAAGCCATATGTTGTAGTTTTTTATAGTATGTTTTTAATATTATTTATTGGCTTATTTTACTGTTTATATCTTTCTTCATATATATAAGAATTAAGCCAAAAAGTTAACTAAGATATAAATTATTAATGAAATTATCAAATATTACGTTCAATAAAGTTTTTATTTTCGAAGGAGGATCGATTATAATTAATTATTAATATTATAATTAATTATTAATATTATAATTAATTATAATCTTCTAATTTATAATTAGGTTAAGCAAGAGGATTGCTATAATTTCAGATTTGTCAGTAAAAATTTTTTTTTCCATAAAATACAAATACAAAAGGTATGTAATGTAGATGCTTGTTTAATATTTTATTATTTCAAAGATATAGATAACACTATAAAACGAAAAATGTATTAAAGACAATAAGTTGAGGTTATATCAAGATATGCCATTGTAATTCAATATTGGGGGGTGCATATGACACGCAAAGTTGTTTTCGACATATCTTAAAAATACTAAGATTTGTATCTTTGTATACCTAGGCTATAGGTAACAAGGAAAATTAAAACCATATTGAACCATAATATTTGAAAATTTTAAGAATCATTTATCTCTTATTGAACTTTTTGGTTTAATTCCTATATAAAAAGAGATGTAAATATTGTGGTTTTGATAAATTTTCATTAAACCTAAAATTAATAATAATAATAATAATAAATTGAAATAGCCTATTGTATTTGAGACCTTTCATAGTCTCAAATAAAAAAAAACAGCATGTTATCAACAACAAAATAAAAAACAAATTTTCAGTGTGGTTTCATGTTTTTTTATGTGCAGTAGGTGTGAGGAGGACACTTTCCAATACATGACAACATAACTATGAAAATTTATCCAAATATTATTCGTCCTGAGCTATAAGACTGTTGGATCCACTTTCAATAGGTTTAGTACAAATTTAATACCACTTCTATCTTGATACTTTTAGGTTTTTTACTACTTTAAAAACATGGTAATAAAAATTACCATAACCATTATTAAAATTAGAGGGTGATATATGTTACAGTAAATTTAACTGGCTTGCTTACACGTGGTGCAGACCGACCTCATATAATGGATGATTTGAAAACAAGGATACGAACTGAAATAAGTTTATGTCTGGGATCCATAATATGATAGTGATCAGTGCCAATTGCCATCACATGATGACACTTTGAATTAAAAATGTCAATCTGGCAAAAAATTTTTGTAGATAATGTCTGTAACTTATTTGTGGTGCATTTTCACGATTCACAGTTTGTTTCTTTTGGGATTACACCACCTGTAAAATAACAAAAAGCAGAAAACCAGAAGCATACAAATTAAACATTCAAAGTGTAGTAACAAAAAATCTTATCATACAAACGTTCTACTGACGAAGAGTTGAGGATCAACTTGAAACATTTAGGAAAACCTAGTTAAGCGTTTAATTTCTTTTAAATTTTATTATAATAATTATTTTATTTAGACATATTTTAAAATTTGACATGTAATATTACAGAATTTTGTATAGAATTGAAGAACCAGTGATGATATTTAGTTAATTTATCAAATATTATTTTATAGCATATTATACAGTGGTTTTTTGGGGGAAACTTTAGAGGTTTGCCTTGTTACTGCACTTTGAATATTTAATTTGTATGCTTCTGGTTTCCTGCTTTTTGTTATTCAGGTGGTGTAATCCCAAAAGAAACTGTGAATCATGAAATAAGATTAATTCCTCCTGATGGCATTCAACGCAACATTGCAAGTGTTTATTCGCATCTCGGACACCGCCAACTTGTGCATGGACCACATTTTCAACATTTATTATAATCCAAAATGTTAACTTAGCATTATTTGTTCTTTTAACAGTGATTTCGAAAAGTAACGAATAAATTCATTATTTTAGAAATTGTGAGAAGTTTTCGAAAAAATCCCCTGACACGTCGATTTTGTTTTTAAAAAAGGCACTTTTTGACATAAGACCCATATTTGTGACGTCATCGTTGTTCGAGATATGACGTCATCGACAATTTTTTTAAATAGCAACCCCCAATTTTGACCACGCCATTTGAAAGAACGTATCATTCTACATACGCATCATGAAAAATTATGGTGTTACATAACAAAAATTTCACGAAAATAATGTTTGAAGATTTTAAAATTTAATTTTCACAATACTGACAATGATAATGATTATGTAAAAAATCGACTAAATTAAATGTTCAAATTGTGCACCGTTGGCTGCCTTACAGTAGCCAAGACGATTAATAAATTCTTTTTGAACATTATCTATAACTTCAGAAGGTATACGATGTATCTCGTGACGAATTCTTGCTTTTAAATCTTCTAAATCAACCGGTCTAGTAACGTATACTTTGCGTTTTAAGTATCCCCACAAGAAATAATCTAGGGGTGTCAAATCAGGCGATCTGGCCGGCCACTCAATGGGATTCGATCAGGATGAGTTTCATTGAACAATTCAACTACTTCGCTTTGGGTGCGCATCCTGTCTCCAAATCCGATCATGCAAAAAATTTCAATTCGTTCTCGTTCAGTTAATTTAACCATTTTTTTTTTTTATAAAATGACAAAGTTACTACTCAATAAACACTTCAAACGCAGTGCTTTTGCTAAACAAAAGATAAGAACTAAAGAAATAACTCAAAAAAAAACAGAACAAACTACTAAGGCTACTGTTGAGAGATGTAGATATTAAAAGCCATCAAACTAGTAAAACCCTAGTTGAGTTGAGATAGAGAATGCTTGCGCGCGCACATCTCTAACCGAAAAATCAGTTCTGTATTCAGCGCTCACGAAGACGGTCACGTTTCTCAATCTCTTCAACTGTTAATAGAAATAAGCAATCTTTTTAAGTTAGTAAACAGTGTTATGGTTGTAATATTATACTGGACATCTTGTTGAGAGTAAACATTAAACAATTTACAACTAAAGAAGAAACACGTTTCATTTTCTACACAAATACAGTCCACTCCCAGACCAAAATTCCGAAGATTGTGTGCCCATACACAAAACATTGGTCCAAACGATCCGGATTATTCCAGAATACACCTACAATAGGCTTCGGAATTTACATCGCAAACATCAAGAAGTTTGAAGAGCTGTTTCCTCGCAAAGTTGTGAGCCCCTATTCTCTATTCTCTCGCTGTTACGCAGTTACCCTCACAAGAAGCTGAAGTACCTATCTACAATCTACACCCTGCACCCCGTAATTCAGATTGCAGCATAAAGTCAGTGTTGTGATTGTGAATTAGTGAAAATTAGAAAAGTGATAGTGCACTTGTGCAGTGACATCATCACATCAAAAATCAACAGGTTAGCTTAGCTAACGCTCGCAGTAAGTAAAGTCCCGCCAAAACACCGCTGCGCTGCTGCGCATCTCTCTCCTGCCCGCACCACAGTTCGATCAGCCCTGGGTTCCTGGTTACACGTTGCCAACCGAGTCAAGGTCAGACGTTCAGTTTTTTATGCTGTTTGTTTATTAAACATTCCGTCGTTTTTGTCACACTTGTTTCTTGGGTATTCAGATTATTTAAAAATCAATACTTAAACACATTTTTATTTTGAATATATAAAATATTTGATATTGTATAGTTCTAAAGTAATATAAAACTTGTAGTTAACAAAATCGCTCGATAAGTTCAAATATTTATAATTTGTATTTACATTTCATAACTTCAAATTATTTGTATAAATAAAATGGAAGCTTTAATTAAGCAAAGAGCTAGTGCTAAAGCGGCTATCACGAGAATTGAAACTTTTTTAAAGAAAAATGAAAATAATGCTAACATAGACGTAAATGAATATGTAACACGAGAAACCGCATTAGTTAAAGCTTTTGAAAAATATTCACTAACACAGGATAATATCGAGCTTGAGATCGAGGAAATTGACGAGTCCCAAGAGCAGGACAGAGTGGATACAGAAACAAAATTTTTTTCTGTACACGCTGCGATAAAAACAAAAATTCAATCAACTTGCATTATACCCGCGGTAAATTCTACCATCTCTCCACGCCCTCCTTCGCAGCAAGTCTCTAACACGAATATCACTAGTCAAGTAAAATTACCAAGCGTAATTATGCCTTCATTTTCAGGTAAATATGAAGATTGGAAATCGTTCATAGATTTGTTTACAGCACTCATAGATAGTAACGCTCAGCTAACAGATGTGCAAAAATTTGTATATTTAAAATCTGCACTAAAAAGTGAGCCGTTAAATCTAATCAGTAAACTTCAGTTGACTAATGAAAATTACAAAAAAGCATTAGATCTTTTAAATGAGAGGTATAACAACAAATTAATGATAATAAATACGCATATCAAAAACCTACTAGAGGTTCCTTCTCTAAACAAATGTTCCGCTAATCTCTTAAGAGAATTTTTAACTCACATAAAACAACACTTAAATTCACTAGAAGCGTTAAATATATCTATAGCAGAATGGGACCTATTGCTAATTTACAGTTTTAGCCAAAAGTTAGATTTTAATACTCGCAAAGCATTTGAATTAGAAAAAAGTACAACTGAACTTCCCACGTTAAAGGAATTTTTTGCATTCCTAGAAAAAAGGTGTGCAGCTTTAGAAAATCTCTCTACTTCAGATACTAAAGGAAAAGCCACTCATCTAGTAAATATGTCCTTTAACGCAAACAAAGCTTTAAAATGCACCTTTTGTAAGTTGACGAATCACAACATTTATAAATGTTTAAAATTTAAAGCGCTGCCACATACGCAAAAACGTCAATTTATTCAAAACAATAAACTTTGTTATAACTGTTTCGGTTCAAAACACTCGGTAGAAAATTGTACATCTCGGGGATGTTCAATTTGTCAAAAGAAACATCATTCACTTTTACATTTTGAAAATGAGCACCAAAAGAAATCTGACAGCACAGTTCAGTCAAATGAAATAAATTCGCCAAACAGCTCGCCTAATGGTAACTCTGAAAATAACCCGCAAAGTTCTACTATTACTACTCATTCAAGTTTTTGTGCAAACGATGTACAAATTCTATTAGCGACGGCAAATGTAAATGTTATTTCCGCAAACGCAGAATTAATACAAGCCAAAGCACTCTTAGACAATGGAAGTCAAACCTCATTTATATCCCAAGAATTTGTTAATAAACTAAATTACACCCCTTATAAAAAGAACACTCACATCTCGGGTATTTCTAATACAGAAGTATTTTTAAAACACATGGTAAATATTGTAATTTGTTCAAAGAGAGAACTGAACAGGAAATTTAATGTTTCTTGTGCAATACTACCTAAGGTCACTTGCTCATTGCCCCAATTTAATATTAATAAAGGTGACTTACCCATTCCCGAAAATATTAACTTGGCAGATATCACATTTAACACCCCGTCCAAAATAGATTTATTATTAGGTTCAGACATTTATTATGACATTATTCTCCCAGGAATAATTCAGCTAGGAAATAAAATGCCCACGTTGCAAAACACTCACTTTGGTTGGGTCCTAGCAGGTCCAGTCCCAAATAATTGTTGCTCTACAAATATCACTCTTTCTTTATGTTCGCATTTTTGTAACATTAACGATCTTATTCCTAAATTTTGGCAACAAGAAGAAATTTCTGATAAACATATTTTAACGCCAGAAGAAGAACAATGTGAAAAATTATTCCTAAATACTACAAAACAATTAACAAATGGCTCGTTTCAAGTAAATTTGCCACTGCGTTCTCCCAATGAGTATCTTAAATTAGGAGATTCCTATACACTCGCTAGAAAAAGATTCCTGTTATTAGAGAAAAGATTTGAAAAAGATAAAACATTATTCTCACGATATAAGGCATTTATCGACGAATACGTTGCTTTAAAGCACGGTAAATATATACCATTACAATTAAAAAATCACAAGTCAGAAAATAAATATTTTTTACCCCACCACTGTGTGATTCGAGAATCTAGCGCCACAACCAAACTCAGAATAGTTTTTGACGCCTCGATGAAAACCGGAACTACTTATTCTTTAAATGACATTATGTTCAAAGGTTTTTCAGTTCAGCCAGAGTTATTTGACATTCTGTGTAGGTTTAGAATGTTCAAATTTGTGGTAATAACGGACATACAAAAAATGTATCGCCAGATAAAAATTAATCCTTCTCAGTTATTTTTACAAAACATACTATGGAGAGATCATCCTAGTGAAGAATTAAAGTGTATCGAATTACAAACTGTAACTTACGGTACAAATTCAGCGCCCTATCTTGCAACGAGATGCTTAGTCAAACTCGCCAATGAACAAAAAATAAATTTTCCACGTGCTTCGCAAGCAATACTCACACAATGTTACGTAGATGACATATTGTTCGGTAGCAATGACTTTGAAACTTTGCTAGACACTAGAAGTGAACTAGTAAAAATGTTAAACTCCGCAGGATTTAAGTTACACAAATGGTGTTCCAATTCACAGAAATTTTTAGACATAATTTCAGAAAACAAGCAAAGTGATGCCTTTGATATCAAATTAGAAAATACTTCTAACAAAGTTTTAGGTTTGTCATGGTGTCCAAATTCTGATAATTTTAAAATAAATATACCTGTGATAAATAATGAAGAGTCGCCCACAAAAAGAAATGTACTATCACAAATCGCACAATTATTTGACCCTTTAGGATTTATTGGCCCGGTGATTGTTACAGCTAAAATCATTATGCAAAAAATATGGATTCAGAAATTAGAATGGGACGATAATCTTCCTCCGGACTTAATAAATGAATGGAATAAATATATTTATAATATTTCTCATTTATCGAACGTAAAAATTCCACGTCATATATTTCTAACGCATAAAATATTAGCAATCCAACTACACGGTTACTCAGATGCATCTTTAAAGGCGTTCGGTGCATGTTTATACGTACGAACATTGTACACTGATGGAATTGTTTCTTGCAGTTTAATATGCTCCAAGTCGCGAATCGCTCCGTTAAAAACAATTTCATTGCCTAGATTAGAACTTTGTGGAGCAGTTTTGCTTTCAAAATTGACAAGTAAGATCATTTCTATATTCCCATTTAAGTTTGATTTTGTTAACTTGTGGACAGATTCACAAATAACTCTATGTTGGCTAAAATCTCATCCTTCAAGGTGGACTACATTTATAGCAAATAGAGTTGCACAAATACAAGAATTAACTTCGAATTTCCAGTGGCGTCACGTTAAATCTAAAGATAATCCCGCAGATTTATTATCTCGAGGATTAAGTTCAAATGAAATAACAAATAACCTTTTTTGGTGGCACGGACCTCAGTATTTACACAATTATTCTTTCAAATTAGAAGGTCATGATACGGAAATTAATTTGGAGGAAATTCCTGAACAAAGGAAAATTGCTATGTTAACTACCCCAGTACCTGATCAAGCTATATTTTCAAAGTTTTCTAGCTTCACACGATTACAAAGAGTCATAGCATATTGTTATAGATTCACAAATAATGCAAGAAAAAATTCGGTCAAATGTTATGAAGCTCTCACAGTTAAGGAATTACATAAGTCTCACACAGTAATAATTAAAGCTATACAAATTTCTCATTTTTCAAATGAATTTGCGCAGTTAAAAGCTAATAAACCTATTTCGGTTAATGCTATAGCTTCACTATATCCTTGGATAGACGAACATGGATTAATTCGTATTAATGGACGTCTTTCTAATGCAAATATTAGTTTCGATCAGAAATATCCCATATTACTTCCAGCAAGGAATCATGTCGTAAAATTATTGTTAAAAAGAGAACATTTAAAATTATTTCACGCAGGCGCACATACTGTCTTGTCAAACATTAGATTAAGATATTGGCCAGTAAATGGCTTAAGACAAATAAAACAAATAATAAAAAATTGTCTAGTTTGTCACCGATTCAAAGCTTTATCGGCAAAACAGATTATGGGCAATTTACCTAAGGATAGAGTCTCTAAAGCCAGACCATTCATCAAAGTCGGTGTAGATTTCGGTGGACCTTTATTCATAAAATCATCCAAATTAAGACGTGCTTCAATAACAAAATGTTACATTTCACTTTTCGTGTGTATGGTAACCAAAGCTATACACATCGAGGTAGTTTCAAGCCTCTCAACAGAAGCATTTCTGCTTACGTTAAAAAGATTTATAGCGCGTAGAGGAAACCCATCAGTCATTTATAGCGACAACGCTACAAATTTTGTTGGATCATCCAATCAATTAAAGGACTTATATAAATTTTTTAAATCTCAACAAACAACTGATGAAATTAAAACTTTTTTGGCTAATAATGAAACGGAATGGAAGTTCATCCCGCCTAGAAGCCCACATTGGGGAGGTATCTGGGAGGCAGCTATCAAAAGCGCAAAATATCACTTAAAACGCATCGTTGGAAACGCGCATTTAACCTTCGAAGAGCTTGCCACTATACTCGCTCAAATTGAAGCGATTCTAAACTCGCGACCAATTTGCGCTCTCTCCACTGATCCTTCAGACTTCACTTGTCTGACGCCAGGTCATTTTTTAATTGGTGATAATTTAACTTCATATCCTGATAAAGACTTTACAAATATTGCAGAAAATCGATTATCTCTTAGGCAACGTTGTATGAAAATGCAACAAACTTTCTGGAAAAAATGGTCTGTTGATTATTTGAATAGATTACAAAACCGTCCAAAATGGTACAGACCTAGCGAAAACTTAAAGGTCAACGACATTGTTCTCCTAAAAGAAGACAATGTGCCTCCACTTCATTGGCCCAGAGCCAGAATCATTGAAGTTTTTCCCGGTTCCGATAAGAAGGTTAGAGTGGTAAAACTTAAAACCTCTGAAGGTACAATTATGCGACCTCTTTCAAAATTATGCCCACTTCCACATGAAGACTAAAATTTCAATTTTGTAAATTTTTTCTTGAAGTTTGCACTTCAACGCGGGGGAGGATGTTGAGAGATGTAGATATTAAAAGCCATCAAACTAGTAAAACCCTAGTTGAGTTGAGATAGAGAATGCTTGCGCGCGCACATCTCTAACCGAAAAATCAGTTCTGTATTCAGCGCTCACGAAGACGGTCACGTTTCTCAATCTCTTCAACTGTTAATAGAAATAAGCAATCTTTTTAAGTTAGTAAACAGTGTTATGGTTGTAATATTATACTGGACATCTTGTTGAGAGTAAACATTAAACAATTTACAACTAAAGAAGAAACACTTTTCATTTTCTACACAAATACAGTCCACTCCCAGACCAAAATTCCGAAGATTGTGTGCCCATACACAAAACAGCTACCGTCAGGCAACCATGATTTTTCATGATACGTATATAAAATGATACGCTCTTTCAAATGGCATGGTCAAAATTGGGGGTTGCTATTTAAAAAAAATTGTCGATGACGTCATATCTTGAACAACGATGATGTCACAAATATGGGTCGTATGTCAAAAAGTGCCCTTTTTAAAAACAAAATCGATGCGTCAGGGGATTTTTTCGAAAACTTCTCAATTTGTAAAATAATGAATTTATTCGTTACTTTTTGAAAGCACTGTATATGTATAGACAATAGTGAATGCTCTCCCACCACACAAGTCGTAAACATCCTAAAACCAACGACAGACAGCCTGTTTCGACCTATTAGGTCTCATCAGTGCCGTACAGGTTCAGGATGAAGACAACCAATGTGGTACAAACAAAACCATCCATCTTATGAATTCTTGACTACGTGTAGCCGGAGGATACAAACACGCCATCTATGATGGACAAGGGAAACACGATCAGCGAATTTTTACATGGATGAACTGTGGTTACAGTTTCTTTTCATAACTGCTAGTAAGGAGAAACAGCATTACGTGTGTCCCATCCAATACCCAAAGACAATTTCCCATAACAATACCCAAAGGTATATGAGTAAAGATAGATATTCTTGAGGTTCATTCGTTCAAGAATATCTATCTTTAGCTAAATAACTATTCTTTACTATGCTTTACTTTAGTTAAATAACTATGGCTATTATGTATGAAGCAAACTGTGCTCCATCAAAGGTTTTAATAATTATAATTTCTAATATTTTCCCTCAATGTACCTCCCATTATTTTTTAATGGAAGTACGCTTCAATTTTCTGCTATTGTGAATAGACATTTTTATAAATTACAAAACGATAACAGACATTGTTTCTCACTGTGCAAAAACTGCAATTATGAATCCTCACTGAAGTTTTTACTTTTTACGCACTGAAAAACTCAATATAAAATCCATTATTTTAGTTTCAACAATGTTGAATACCTGTAAACTTTCCAGATAACCCATTTAGGTACTCCATTTCATCCACTGAAATGAACTTTTACTGCTGTTATAGAAAATGGCCCCAGAGTATCTACTCTCTTTCCAGCATAATGAAAGTTACGAAGACAAAGCTTACTATTCTATATAATTTCGTGCATAACATTTAAGCAAAATCTTCGTAGTAGATCTAATAAAAAGTAATTCAGCAATTTTAACTTCTTCGAAATTAATAAAGTCCTGGAAATTGGTTTTCTTAAAGTTAAATCCGAAATAATGCAATAATAGTTTACGTTTACGTGTAAAAGTCAGTAAACGCTGGAAGACTATCTTCCCCTACAAGAGATAAGAGAACTGCTACGAAGAAAGTTATTAAAGTAAATTCAATTACAATTTAACTTAAAATCCTGGAAAATTGTACAGAGTTAAAGTGCTAAACAATTAAAATATATTAACACAATAAAGTTTGCTTAATCTAAGAGTATTTTAATATAAGTACCTGGCAATTACTTTGGAACTTCTTCCTCAGAATCTAGAAAAATGCATTAGTATTTTTTTAGAAAAATATGTCGGATATTAAAATCAATTTAAATTTCATATTAACTGATATCCTCAGGTCGTACTAATATATCTTTAAATGCATATAGCATAAGTTGAAGTTAGTCTGTTTCTTTAACTAAGTTTATAGAAAATATAAAATCTATAAAATATAATAAAAATATAGAAAATATAAATAAAATAGTAAAGCTCTGCGCCAAAATCAACAGCTTTGGTTCTGCCTAACCAAAACTAAAAATTCTCACACGGAATGTTACAAAATGTAGGTAATCCTTCTGTCTCTATTTTCATTATCATAATCCAGCAGGATGAATCTAAAGTAAGTTAAAATATAAGTACTGCGTTTTGATATTGAAAATTGGGATATGTCCGAAGCGTTCGTAAATAATGTTTAAATTGGAATGTAGTACTGCTGTCAACAGTACCTGTGTTTAAAAATTTTAAAGTTATTAAGACAGCAAGCATAAAAAATATTAAAACTCACAAAAATATGGTTTATGGAATAGGATTTTTAAAATTTTTTACATCATGTATTTTCTATAAAGTATGTAAAAGTTTTCTAAATAAAAGTTTACAGGGTGATGCAGGTTTAATCCTGATAACTTCAGGAATCGGAAGAACAGGTTAAAATAATGGTCATTCATGATATACACTTATTTCCTAAATCGCATCGTTTCGGAAAGAGAGGGCAGGGCGTTGAAGTAGGCTTTTTGCCTCATAACTTTTAAACCACTCATCATATTGAAGTGAAATTCGGAACACAAACACTCCCTATGATCATACATAAGCTTCTTTCGCAACAAACAAAATAAATTTCAATAAAACAGGTGCACACCGTTTTTGCCTGATTAATTTTGAAACATTTTCGTCTCTTGTCTTTCTCCAAAATAATAATTACTCATATGAGGTGTAGTAATTGTAGAAAATGCATATAACTTCTTACTGAGTTTCAGTATCATTTGAATATTGTGTATGCGATATCTCTTAAATCTCGATACATAATATACCTACACCTAGTAATAAAGTAATAAAAAATATTGGAGCAAAAAGTCAACAATATGTATTTTAAAATCTGTAGCAAAAATGTTGATATAGTAATTATTATATTCTGACTGAAATAAGTTATTTTATTTTTGAGTATAAAGTATATTAGGTATAGATACTTGATTTTATTAATTGAGTAGACAGCCAGTTAAGTGAACAAAAGAAACAATTGATTAGGTTAATTAACATATATTTATTGTAATAGTCACATACTTATATATTTTTAATTAAATAACAGTATCAGACGAAGCCACCTTAGCACGTCTTACGAAGGATAGGTCTGTGGACGCAGGTTTTCCAACCTCTTTGAAATTATAAATAACCTATTATTTGTATATTATTGGATACAACACTATACAAAATCAATATACAATTATTACTTATATACAGTATACACTACACAATTAGTTCATTATATTATTATCCACTGAACGGCTAGTTAAACATATTTTACTTGCAAAAAAACTCACAACACTATATAAAAGTGGCTGTGCCATGACTGCATATGCATATGGCCACCATTCTAGAAGCTGGAGATGGTAGTGTACGCGCAAGCGCGGTTTCAATTAAATATTTTATTCAGGGAAATAAATGTATTTCTTAAAAATAGATATTTGATTATAGAAATAATCGTTGGATTAATATTAATATCAAATATTTATTTTCAACAATTAAATATATTTGTTCAGTTTATACAGAGCACTGAGAATATATTATCAACTACTAAATATTTTACAGGTTACAGGCTAATAATTATTTAATTTTAGAAAATAGTTGGAACAAACTATAAAGTTAGTAGTGGTGGGAAACACACCGTGGTACGCTCTCTTTGGGTCTTTGCTACTATCTGTCTGACAATTATTGTCAAATTGACATACAAATAATTTTCGGATAAAATTTATAGTTTTCGGCATCTACTTCACATAAACTAAAAAGTTGTTACAATTATATCAATTCTTGGTATTTTCTTTTTCCAAAGAAATTTTGAAAAATAATTATTTATATACAATAAATATAATATGTAAAAACAAGTAATTAACTATGACACTATGACACGAATTAACTATGATTAATTAAAAAAACTATGACTTATTAGCGGCTTTAAGCAGGATTTTCCCTGTGTCCTGTATCATTTTAAGCGTCTTTAATTTGACATACAACAGTACAATTTTTTCCAAATTGGTTGAATTTTATGAAAGTTATGGACAAAGTAATACATTTTTATTTATATATTATTATTAATTGCTAAGAAGTTATTAGAAGTGTATTAATGTAAAATTACATTGTGTGATGTGGGAAAATGTTAATTTGCTTGATTAAATACTCAAAGTGTGCACCATTTCTGGCATGCCAGTGATACAATATTTGCTGAAATTGCTAGGTACTCGGAATCTGGAGGATGCATCTATAATGATTTTTGCATTGATGCATGAGAAAAGATCCCCTTAAGAGCAAAAATCGACGAGTAGCGGCGATTTTTAAAGTTTTTCGTAATATAAAATTACTGGAAGGTGGGAATTTTTCAATGGAACACGGTGTGTATGAACAAATTGTTTCATTGGTATACATAAAAGTACATCTAGCCATTTACCTATTCAGTAATATCGTCATTTGATGCAATAAAAGAAGTGTCGTAAAACTTATTCTTTACATATAGCTTTATTATTGTAAACAAAACACAGTTTTAAATTTATAAACACTTCTAGCTGTCAGTACCTCACCTAAGTTATTAATAAATACTAACAAGTGCTGTTCTCACCAAATAAGCGGAGGTAGTTCATCACAGCGCTTGATGAAAGGGACCATAAACATAACATCTACCTAGTTAGTTTAATATCCACACTTAAGTAACTTTAGGTAGGTACATTATTAAGAAACACAGGATGCTAAAGACGCACTAAAAAGAGAGTAAAAAACCTTTAAATCTTGTCTTTGTATACAGTGAAATTTGATAGCACTCGTAACCGGTTCGTCTTTTGTCCTGATTTTATTTATAATAGCTCGGCCAACGATTAAAAAAGAACTAGTGTTCATTGTATCCGGTTTGCTTACTGAAAAGAAGGTTTCAGATTGGGTTAATTTGGACCGGGACGTGCAAATAAAATGGCATGGGAAAATAATTTAATCAAATTCTTATGTTGTTACTACAGTACGAATTTGAACCGTAGGTTGAATTTTGTTTAAGAAAATTAAGCAAAAATTAAAACGAAACAAAATTGGTACCTTATGAAGATAATAACTTGTAGACGTACCCACCCTTATAAAATAAATAATAAATAATATCTCTATCCCTCATTCTCATCTTAATGATGAGCCCCGAAGTCAGAGACTTGTACGGGAGAGGGAGAGCATATTATTATTTTGCGGGCCGCGAGTGCGCTCAGGAACGACTTACGATGTTATAACTATACACAGTAAAAAAAGACAAATGGTAAAATTACTAAATGGTAATCGTAATTTGCTGAAGTGTTATTTTTAACACGAACTGGGTAGTATAATAACTAAACCTTTAGAACTCATATTACACGAACGATATACCCGCCAAGTTTGTAGAAGTACTCATAAATTGTAGTAAAATTTACAAAACCCTGTGTTAAAAATGAATCAATCCGCCATAAATACGGAATAATTACACGGTGAATAATTAACTATTACACATTACCTTGTAAAATCTACTGTGTTAAATTACTTTTATGTAATGTAATAATACACCGATATGTCTAACACTGCCAAGTGTGGACTATATACACACTGATGAGTGTGGATTCGGTGTTAAAATCAGTCGGATTTTTTTACTGTGTAATTAGCCATTTAGTACGAGAATAAGGGAAACCTGGAAAACCTTATTAATTAAAATGTACAGTAGGTTATTAGCCATTTATACAGTGATATTGCAGTACTAGTTGCATATTAAGAACGCTACCAGCCTTATGCACACAGATTTAATATTGGAGCAATTAGAAAAAGTTGACCACAGTGAGATTAGAACCGTCGTCAACCACGCAGAATCATTAAAAACCTGACGTTTTTAACGCTCGGTCACGGAGCTCCACACAGTAAAAAAATCCGACTGATTTTAACACTGAATCCACACTCATCAGTGTGTATATAGTCCACACTAGGCAGTGTTAGACATATCGGTGTATTATTACATTACATAAAAGTAATTTAACACAGTAGATTTTACAAGGTAATGTGTAATAGTAAATTATTCACCGTGTAATTATTCCGTATTTATGGCGGATTGATTCATTTTTAACACAGGGTTTTGTAAATTTTACTACAATTTATGAGTATTTCTACAAACTTGGCGGGTATATCGTTCGTGCAATCTGAGTTCTAAAGGTTTAGTTATTATACTACCCAGTTCGTGTTAAAAATAACACTGCAGCAAATTACGATTACCATTTAGTAATTTTACCATTTGTCTTTTTTTACTGTGCAGAGAGATATAAATAGAGAGAGGTATAAATAGGAGAGATATAAATAACATAACGATGTAAAAGGATAAATATGGGTTAAAATATAAGGACAGCAACCAATTTTCTTTCATCGAAGAGCGGATAAAACGCATCACACTTTAATCCTTTTACGTTTGAAAGCATTAAAGAGTGACAGAGAGAGAAGAGATGACCGCGTACGTTTAGATATAAATGATCAATCACTTGTTATAGCTATTTTAGGTAAATCCATTAATTATTTAATTAAATTTTGATTGAATTACCCAGCGAATGTTAATTGAACCAAATTAGCAACATTAATTTCAGTGGCTACACTTGATACATAATGGCAATATGACTGTATTGGTTTATGATAACTGAATTGAAACACTGAATAATTTTCAGGCCAACTGCATGGAAAGAACACTTTTTTCGATTGGTCTAATAAAGATGTTCATCATTTTCATTTTTACTAAGACTAGTTTAAAAGATTTGATTATGACCAATGGAATTGCAGTCGCTTTTAGATGATGCCAACGTGGTCACCGAAGTTCTTGTCTAGTTAACTGTAATGTAATCTGTTTCAATCAAATAATTAATTGGTTTGTAATAAAATATATATTTTGGTTCCATATAAAATTATAAGGTATTTATCTGAAACAAAGTGTTTTAGTAATACCTAAAACTGAATGATAATTTAAATGATTTTTTTAAAAAGCTCCAGTTAAATCGATCACCCTGTACATATTGTGTACCATTTACAGATTACGACGACGGATTTAATTAATAGAATCAAAGACATTAGTTAAAACTAGGTTAGATTAGGTTTCAGAGTGTGTGGAAAATCAGACCTCGCATGACGACTATGTGGTATGTTGTAGCTCACTCAATTACACATCTAAAATGTTATACACTCAAGTTCTGAGATCGTTTAGAAAAGATCATGGAATCGTGGTAACACTACGTCAGTAACACTAGAGCCAGGAATTGGATTTCTGAAATCAATATACACAAACTTAAAAAGATAACATAGCTATAAATATTACAAAATAAAACAAGTATTCAGAAGTAAAAATATATAAAAATTGAAACACATGAAAATATGTCTCTATATACTTAACAAATGCATAACCAATTTTGGCCATTGGTTATTTCCGAGGTTATTTCCGCTTTTCCGCTATTTTTTTTCAATACAATCCACCAGACACACTTTTGCAGGATTTCTTTTTTGTCCAACCCAGAAAGTATCATTTAATTATTACAAAATAATTATTTACCGTCACTTTATTGTAATAATAAATTATCCAGCCTCCATAAATCGTCATCCCCAAAATATTACTTCAAGCGCATATACATACATACATAGAACATTTGATCGATGCGATGGAATAAGGATGCACGATACCCAGGAGACATTTACTTGTTTGCCAAAAGGAATTGCCATGTATAAATCATAACTACATGAAGATTTATGTATTCGTTCTGTTGGAATAAACCTTTCAATTCAATCAGAATGTAACAGTGTCTCTATCAATATTAACATGTTGCTTCCTGAAGAGTTGTATCCTTCTTCACACTCTGACTCGTAGACGATAATAAATTTGTATAGATATGAATAATTATTGTGAATATGCTCATAATGTGCACCGAGAGAAATGTTTAATAATTATAACTAGTAAATTTTAATACAACATTACAACTTTACACAGAGAAAAGCGATTTATTAATTTAATGATTGGGATTTTTGTACTTTATTTTTTTAATTAATAAAGCAATCTATTGTTTAAACTATTGTCATATTGGTTAGACAAATGTAGTTTTATTATAGAAATAATGTTGTTTCTTTCATTTACTTCTTAATATTTCTGCAAACCAAGTAGTTTGCCTTAAAAACAATATACATATTTTGTTGACATTATTATACTAAGTTAATACAACTTATATCAATTCACGCAAAGAAGTATTTTATTTCCAAAAAAAATGTGAAGTGCATTGAACAATGAAATCGAATACAATGAAGTATTTCTTTCATAGAAAAATTATGAAATGTTAACATCATTCTCGGAAAGTTAGACGATGAGCCATAACTTTGAAACATCATTTGATAGCTTCAGTAATACCGCAACATTTTGCTGTGCGAAATGCATTGGCCTCCTCCTCCCTTATTATGACAGATACGAAAAAATGTCGCACAGCAAAATGATGCGGTATTACTCACGCTATCAAACGCATAATATCTTCAAAGTTATAGCTCATCTTCTAACTTTCCGAAATAGCTGGAATTTTATGTTTCTTCACAGCAGATCTGTTAGGCCAGAATAAAAAGGCCATCAGAATAATAGTAGGTTTCCTAACAGGACACTGTAGACTAAATAGGCACATGACTCTTATGGGACTGTCAGAAGAAGCAACTTGCAGATTCTGTCAAGAAGAAGACCTCAGTACATGTACTGTGCCAGTG
Organism: Pogonocherus hispidulus; assembly: GCA_963924545.1. Classification (NCBI taxonomy): domain Eukaryota; kingdom Metazoa; phylum Arthropoda; class Insecta; order Coleoptera; family Cerambycidae; genus Pogonocherus; species Pogonocherus hispidulus. Next base: position 11,057,752 of record OZ004698.1, read on the forward strand.
CGAGGGCCTGACAGGACTGAGATTTCAAATACTTGGGGAAGGTAGACCAAGAGCCAACAGCTACATGGAAGAGCCTCTATCAAGGCTGTGGAGTCTAATGCAAAGGACAAAGCTGGATAGAGTGCTCTAAATAGGTTGGGAGTGCCACAATAGATCTTCTAGGTCGCGGTGGATTAGGCCAGGGTGCCGACTCCTATAAAAATCTAATCTATGTTTCTTCGTAGCAGTTGCACCCCTAACGGTCGAATTACGAAGTTTAAAATAATTTCCAGCCATTTTTCTTGTAAAGTTTATTTACAAGGATTTTTTCCCCAAACTTCTAGGCCATACCACTGTCGAGATACAGCCGCTCCGTACCGTTATCAGGGCACTGTATAATTTTTTTTTCACAAGGGTTTATTTTGTATACATCTAATATCTATCTATCTATCACGATCCTTACAATTTCAGGAGTTAGGCAAACCACATAGTAAATATGAGTAGAAGAATAAAAGTTCCTGGTCTACTGTAGTATTAAAGTCACCAATATGTTAAAGCATAATATATCCCTTACATTACGTACTACAATGAGTAAAGTTATCAATATTAACTGATAATGTCCTCAATAATTTTAATTTAATAGATTTACTTATTAGGTACTATTACTGCGTTAACTGGGATAAATATTTACAATATAAATACACAAATTATCTGCGAAAAATGTGCATAACTTGCCAAACATGACCTAAATATTTGGTAGGATTCTATTATTGACGTTTTATTTGAATCTTCTTCTGCAATGTCCTTTGATTTTCAAATGCTATTTCGATTCAATGATTAGTTTCGAAGAAAACAAAAAAAATGTGTCTTTCCAGGAGCATGAACAATTGGTCAAATTATGAAATGTATAATGTATACCTAGGTATTACAAATCGGTAATTGCAATTACTGTATATTTTCGATATCTCCCAATTACCAAAGTGAAATATACCAATCCTTCATAAGCTCCTGATAATGAATTATAGATCGCACTGCTGGGCCATCCAATTTGATTTTGATGTAGCGTTATATTTAATCTCTTCAGTTACTCATATTGACAGTCGGTTTGGTTCAGTTTAATTAATGTTGATAATAGTTAAATTATAATCTAGAGCCTGTCAATATCAATTTGCAATTAATTCTTACGCAACGAATATCAATTTAGAGATAACGTTTATGCTATTATTGGACGTGCCTTAGCTATATATCCGTAAAATGCCCGTACGTGTTGTTTGTTGACATTACCTACTGAAATTCACTAAGCATAGTTATTTCATTAATATTTGTATTGATGCCAATTTTGTTAAACATGATATATCAAATTTTAGCAGATGCTAAATATCCATCTCTGTAAGTACTATAATCCTGCCGTCCATATGTATAATCGCCTATACTACACTGACGAGATCGAAAAAGATCGAAATCGGTCTCAGCCTTCGTCAAGCTATGTAGTCAGGTAAACGGAAAGCTATTCACTACAAAAAATGCATTCACTACAAAAAATTTTCATAGTAGTTGAATGTTGAATTCTGTATATTAACATAGTAAACAAAAATTGATTCCAGACACATTTCTGCAACGAACAAAACAATAGTTGAGACGTTTCTCTTTTTGCTGCATAAAAATCTTACCGAAATGTTGGACAAACTGCAGAGGACCTAGCAAAAAATGTTTCAGTTGAACTGTTTCTATAGAATCATTGAGAAACATTAGGGAAGTAATTTATTGCACTATTTCAGAAACAATTACACAGTAAAAAAATCCGACTGATTTTAACACTGAATCCACACTCATCAGTGTGTATATAGTCCACACTTGACAGTGTTAGACATTATCGGTGTATTATTACATTACATAAAAGTAATTTAACACAGTAGATTTTACAAGGTAATGTGTAATAGTTAATTATTCACCGTGTAATTATTCCGTTTCTATGGCGGATTAATTCATTTTTAACACAGAGTTTTGTAAATTTTACTACAGTTTATGAGTACTTCTACAAACTTGGCGGGTATATCGTTCGTGTAATATGAGTTCTAAAGGTTTAGTTATTATACTACCCAGTTCGTGTTAAAAATAACACTGCAGCAAATTACGATTACCATTTAGTAATTTTACCATTTGTCTTTTTTTACTGTGTATACTAGAATGTTTTCAAACTAAGTTTTTGCATTGTTTAAGACACAATACAAACACGTACCGCTCTGAAAGTTGTCTGAAATAAAAGAGCAACTTATCAGAAACAAAACTATTTATATTTCTCAATATAAAATTAATAATAGAAACCAAAAATATATATGCACAGAGTGAAAAATAACATGTCCGATAACTTTGAAGGATAAGAGTACTTAGGTATTTTTTTTCATTTTGATGAATACTATAACATCCGACATTTTCCTCGGTTACTCTTCCTATTTTTATTTCTCTCATTCTCTCTTCTTATTTTCATTTTCCTCATGTGCCCATCATCTACTGTTGTCTAATATATCTTAGTTCTGCTTAACGGAATCATGTTGCAAGTCTTGCTTTATTACATTGTCTGCAAAGTCTTTATCAGATAGATCTGAATTTGTTTCTTAAAGATGGCATTTTAGACAAAACACACGGTCAACTTGGCAGCCATGGTCAGCATTGTCAGCAGAAAGTAATGTACTTACGCTTTATGCAGAGAACTTTAGTATACTTAATATTACTTAATTCGACTAGTGAGCTATTCTACCCACTTTCTTTAATTATGTTATTTATTTGTGTTGCGACAACAAAGCCTGCTGCTAAATTTATTTCAGCTGATTTACTTGCCATGACTACATTTGTAAAAATGAAAAGCACATTCGAAAAGTGATCGAAAACAGTTTATTGATATTTATTTCTTTACACATTTTCATATTATTTTCCTGCTGCACTTATAAATGTACCAGTTCACCTCAGGCGCCTTTTTCAATTAAAGGACAAGGTACTAATTACAGATCTAGCAACACTATTTACCATCTATGAGCAACACTACACAGGACACAATTAATTCTCCATCCTACATTCTCCTAATGCATCGGCCGGCATCGTAATCGTGAAATGAATTTCTTTGTACTTCATGTAGAATACTTTTCTGAATACCATGAAAAACATAGTTTTAATAAAATAATAAAATAAAACATTGATTTAATTTTGCAATGTAGGTACTTTGCACGATATATTAATTTTAACTCGTTTTATAGTCTGTACCGATAACATACCACTCATCAAAGAATAAAGAAAATCACTCTTACTCAGAATACGAACCTTATAATAGCAAACCTCCTGTAGAGGGCAAAGCTTTGTCACTAGTCATTTGTGTCAAAATAGTATAAAATGTTCATGTGAAAGTGAAACTTCTTTAAAATATTTATTTGAAACAGTTATTTAAGTAACACACAGCATATAAAACATTATTAGCTCAAGCAGAACCGTTGAGTATGGAGTCCCTCAGGGGACAGTACTGGGTCCACTATTATTTAACATATACATTAATGACCTGTTTAATCTGAAGGCTAAGGGTGATATTGTGAGTTTTGCGGATGATACAATTATATTTTATAATGACTCCAACTGGCAATTCAAAAAGATTTTGAATTAATACTTGAATGGTTTAATGATAAACTGTTGTCAGTAAACTATGATAAGATATTCTTTGTCGCATTAAGCTGTTACCAGGACACACTACCAAAATATAGTACAGTCAACCTTATAGTAAGCCAACGTCTAATAAAAATTTCTTCCAAAAATAAGATAAAATATTTAGGCATAATGATAGATAGCCATTTGCGATGGAACCACCACGCTGACTGTATAATACAAAAGGTCAGGGGGAAATTCAAAATTTATAAAGATATATTTAATGAACACCAGATGAAAATATATTTTTCATTAGTGCAAACCACTTTATTTATGGCATATTAAGTTGGGGAGGAATAACTATTTACGATAATTATTTACGAAATATCCATAAGTATCTACTATACAAAAATGGGCCATAAAAATAATGTATGGAAAATAATTATTGCACCCAACTGATGCATTATATGAACAATTTAAAGTCCTTAGTTAATGGTATACCCCTCTCTCCCACCTTGTTTTTTGGATAAAATTTTCAAATTTGGCATGTAGGAAGTAGGTACTTATAAAAGGTCACTTTTTGATATAAAAATTACCTTTCTCCACTTCCGGTTTTACCTGCAGTAACACCAACTCTTGATTTTTATATGGAACATCCTGTATATAATCATATTTTTGAAATGTAAGTTATTTTCTCAATCCAACGATATAACATAAGTGAAACTTCTGCAATCAATTTACTTTTTGGATTCAAAACATTCAATTTTTCTACTTACAAGGGGTCAAAACTCCTCAAATTAGTTATAGAGCTGAAACTAGTTTTTTTAAATAGTACCATAATGGTAGTAAAGTACCATCATAATCTACAATTAATAAGTAATCTATCCATATGTTTATCTTATCTGTGGGACCAACAAAACTGAAATTACAGTTGAAAGAAAGCGCTCTAAATTCAGGAGTAAAATAGAATCCAAAAAGTAATTTGACAGCTTAAATACCACTTATATGTTATATCGCTGGATTCAGAAAATTATAAAGATTTAACAAATATAATAATAAATAGGATGTTCCATTTAAAAATTGAGAGACTGTATATTATAATTTAGACATAATAATTGAGTTTCTTTATTGCAATCCAATTCTCCACGTATGCTGGTATCACGGAGGCGAATGACGTTATTATTCAGTTCAATGTCAAGTACGTAAACCTCAGAACGATCTGATTATAATTAATTTTACATAATTTAACATTGGTTTAGTTTAAAATTGTAATAAGGCATTACAATTTCAAACAGGAATCTATAACGTTTTAGGTATATGACACGATGTCTAGACGTTGCCTTCTAAGAAATTTGTAGACAAAAACAGACTAATGATAAAACTGTTAGGTATTACTACGGATCATATTACATCCTGTTTTTTTTTTTGGCCAATCGGTCACATTTATCTATAAATAAGAATGTAAATAAATATTTCCTTGATAGAAACATTGATTATTATCCGTTTTGGAGTGATACATGTAAATGTATTCGAGATCTCAGGGAAACTATAAAATATCCTGACGGTCCATAGAGTTATGTGTATCAAATATTAATTTTCAACAAATTTCACGAAGCAACCAAGTTAAAATATCAATACTTACATATGTTCTTTATATAACCAAATTTTCTGGACAAATATCTTGTATATGTTAGTTTAAATGACCGCAAAATTCTGAAATACGTAATACTCCCTAAGCAACACGATTCAATTCAATTAGAGTAGGCCACTTGAATCTTTTATCTCTGACTCTGTTATCACCCACCTAGTCACCGTTCCCTTTACAATTCCTCAATACCAAAGACATATCGTGCCTTGAACTCCCTAGCACAAGGCTCTGAAAGGACACGTCTTGATCTTCCTCACATTCCAGACGAGTATAGGATTCTTCTCTATCCCTACCAGGAACAGAAAGCTCGGTATGCAGGATCTGTGATGATACTGACGAGACCGGGCTGCACGTTCTTGGTGAACGCTCATATGAGGCAAACTCCCCTGGAACTTGGAATCCTTGGAACTTTGCGAAATTTCAGCCCGTAGACTTTTGGACTTTATGCAAACAACAAAGATGGTTGCTGAATAGGTAAACAGTAAAATGCACAATATAGGCTTAACTGGTGCTCCAGTGCTTTGGTACTCGCCTTAGAGAAACCAATCCACAGGAAGAACAAGAAAAAGACGACAGACAGGCCTGTTTTGATTAATATATTTGAAGCAGATGCCGAAAACAAAAAATAAATAGGATCGTCTTTCTTAAAGACGATAGACGTCAAATCTATAATGGTACCTGCAGAAGAGAAACTCGCTATTTATCTGTCTATTCGACAATAATTGTCAGGTGGCCGGGAAGACTGGAAGAGGGCACTACAATGCTTTTCACCATAATAACATAGGTATGTTTTGACATTGCTGACCGTTACCAGTTTGTTTAGAGTTCTTCGGCTATTGTTCAGTAGCCATATAGGCCATATCCTGATATTTTCAGACCTCTTCTTACTGGTGACTCAGTAGCCCACTGGTAACTTATAAATATTTCAGATCCCCAGATCCAACTTTAGCTGTAACCAGCTTTGTCATTCATTTGGTTGCCTATATGGCCAACTCAAACCATTTTCTTTTCTTTTGTCCAACCAACAGTTGCAAGGCGTTGTAACACTCTTGAATAAGATCGACTCTTGTCTTTGAGGAGTTTTTTAAATAGTCGCTCTCCTGTATTGAGGACAGCTAAAACTGAAACCAAATAACCCTCATGCTTCACACGATAGAAAGGCTGACTTGAAACCCCATGTAATTGCAATACAGATCAGGAGATCAAGGAAGGTGGGACGTCAGCATGAAAAAATATACCGAAAAAATAAGTTAAAGGAACGAGAAGAAAGTCATCAGAAAGAGCCGAAGGTGCTATTTAGTTTCAGTTTCAGCTGTATAAATGCAGAACAAGAGGCGCCCAAAATTAGTCCGTCGGAAAGCCCGATCTAGGATGCACAGAAAAAAAACCGAGGTATAACCAAATGGGACCTTCACCGTTTGGAAAATCATATTTTTTTACATAGAAAATGGAAATTGACGACTCTCTCCATTGGTCGAGACCAAAAATATAGGAAAAAAACTGAAAAAAAGGGAAAAATTTTTTTTTAAATTTGAAGACTCATAACTTTTTTTCTAAAGAATGTAGAACAACAATTTTTTTAAGTTTTATTCCTCATTCAATTTCCTTTCTTTTGGTATATATTTCATTAAAAAATAAATTATAAACTATATTAAAAAAACAATCATATTTAGAAAAAGACAACAATCTGCCAACATTTTTTTAAACTCACCTCGCCATAACTTTCTTATGCAAAGAGCTATTTGAATGCTTTTCTTCAAAAACTGCGCAATTTAATGGACTTCATTTTGTCTCGATTAACATGTGGTCTATTTTTAAAAATAAAACGGGTAGCGGCTTTTAAACGTCGGGACGCATGCCTCTGCGGCGGGGTAGACGGCGATTTTTTCCCATCGCCATCGCTGCACCCGCGAATAGTTACAGTATTTAATTTGGTATATTTGCACCTTATAGTGAGTAGATATCGAAAATTTTATTCTCAAAAATTCTGTGTTTTGTTTTATTTATAATTGATGAAACATTTGTGCTGGTTTTATTTGAACAAATTTTAATATTTGGTGATCGATAGACAATTATTAATGTATTTCTGATACAAGGATTATTTTCCACATGCTATCCTCCAATAAAAATGGTAGACTACTCGTAAAGTGTAATGACACTGATGTTCTAGTACTATTATTTATTATTATCCTACTCGCGAAAATTTTAGTAATAGTAATACCAATGAAATATTCATGGAAACTGGTCACACAAATATGACAACTAACAAAAAAAGATATATTCCTATAAGGCGGCTACACACGGACGTAAATGATTTAATACATGCACGTGCGTTCACTAACGCGCATGCAATAACGATAGTATAGATGCTCTATAACGTCACGTTGTTGACTGCACACTCCTTTATGCACGTCATGCAAAATTTCTGTCTCGGCTAGAAATTATGCGCGCACATTCACTAACGCGCGTACATGTCTCAACGTGTAGAGACAAGTATAGCAACATCGCACGTTAGTTTATCAGCTGCGTCGGAAGTGTGAAAAATTATAACATAAAATATACTTTTAAATAAAGAAAATGTCGGATTTTAGAACTCTCTCCCGAGAATTTACGCGTATTGAACTATATAGACAACAGCCATTCTTTCGACCATATGCGACGACGATTTTTCTTTTTCTTTATTTTTTCATTAATTGCAAAAACGCACGCCACTGTCAATAAACCTAGTTCAACGTCGTCTACCGACATCTTCAAAAATACTGCTGGAACACGAATAAAGTTCTGGAATAAGTTCGTGCGTCTGTAGACAAATTGAATACGCGTTATTGCATGCGCGTTAGTGAACGCACGTGCATGTATTAAATCATTTACGTCCGTGTGTAGCCGCCTATTCACGTCATTTCAAAGAAATTTGTGAATTTTATTTAATTTTAAATTGCCATGTAGGCTTACCAAGTTTTCACAGCCTCACAGGATGTGATACGACCAGTTCCCTTTTTAAAATGGGGAAAAATGCTTGGGAGGGGTACTATAAAAATTGCGACACACTCAACTTTCACAAATTTGCCAAATATGTATAAAAAATTTTTTATACAAAAATCAAAATACAAAACATCAGATTTTTTAGTTTTACTCCTCGTTCAATTTTTTTTTTTTTTTGGTATATATTTCATTACAAAAAGTTGAAAACTATATTACAAAAACAGTAATATTTAAAAAAAGACCACGAATTGCCAATATTTTTTTAAACTCACTTCGCCATAACTTTCTTATGCAAAGAGCTATTTCAAATGTTTTTTTTTCAAAAATTGCGCAGTTTAATGGGTAAAAATTGCGTTAATTTTCTTCTAAAAAATTGTAATGATTTATAAAAATAATAGATAATTGTGTAAATTTTTTCAAACACAACAAAATTTTGAAAGGGGTTGGAACCTTTGGTGTGTAGATAACACTGACGTGGTTTTGGAAAACGTGGAAAACTACGTCAGTACAAAACAAAATTAAAACAAATTATTTTCGAAAAATTTATCGTCATCAGGATCTCCAGCTTCAGTTTGATTTTCTTCAGGTTCGCGAATATTAATCGCGAGTCGCGAAAATGTCAGTGTAAAAAAGAAAGGGTAGTTTGTAGCTCAAATTGCACAAACACCCTTTCTTTTTTACACTGACATTTTTACGTGTTGCGTTTTTTTCATTGCATAATAAGGGAATAATTTTCCGTATATCTTTTGGAACTAGAACTTGATGCATCATTTTCGGAACCCTAAAGTCCATCGATATAACAGGAGATCTTTTTTGGTTACCTCTCCAATACACCTATTGACCCATATAAATGTTTGATAATTTGACCTAAAATTGCACATTATAATAAAATTTGCGTACATTACAAATTCTTGCTTTATAAATTCACCTAAGTACATGTAGTTTGAAACTATCTTCCGCTCCATCCGACGGACTAAATATTCTACATCAAGTAATTCACGAAAGATGTGATTTTACCGCCTTTTTCATGTATTTATCTAAATTAGGACATTGTAGCGTCCCCTGCTAACTTTTTTACATGAATTTTGTATCTTACGATCGATGCACGATGTAGGTAATATTTTCCAACGTTTATAGTCGATTGTTTTGTGTTATGTTCACAAAATTTGCGGTATCAAGATGTTTCTGGTCATACTCATATTCAGATACTTAAAATATACACGGACAATACGAACAAGACCCCATTTCTGGTTCTGTATAACAATTGACCAACAATGATTTTAAAGAATATATATTACAGGATACCCTGTCTGTATAAATGTGATGCACTGGATTTCCATGGATAATAGAACCATTTTCCACATACAAATAATTCATATAACCCATCTTGTAAAGACAGTGTTATTTACCTTTAAACACATCATGGAGAAATGATTATAATGCCTCCTCCGGTCTTTGTATTTTACCACAGTAGCCGTGTATGATATAATGGATGATGTAATGCAAGACACAGAGGAAGCCAAGTGTACCGTGAACATCGGAAGTGGGATGGGCACTGATTGTGAATAGGGCTCGCCCATAATCGGATTTGACCTCAATTTCGAACATATCGTCTGTACCCGACCCTTTTTCGGAGGGCATGTTCATGCGTCCTCCTGTGAATACCGAAAAGCTTCTAATAAGAAAATTATATAGAGCGGGTAAGGATACCGGATGCGATATTATTGAGTTATTAAATAATATTGAAAATATTTGATCTCGCTACGGGTATGATTATTACTGGTTGGAAAAGAAATTTGAGAAAACATTATAGTATTAAGTGTCCGACAAGAGCCGCTTGTACAAAAGTGGTACATCTTGAACCGAATTCTACTGCCAAAGAAACCACTGTTTCAATAATTTACTTAATTAAATAAAACAATACACCTTTCTTCACATATATATTAGCAATGCTAAATGTATACATTTCGAGTACTATGTACTCATCGTCGCTAGCTTAAACACTAAGAAGTTTATCAATAAATTCACCCAATTTATAGAGGATGAGGCTGTAAAATAAATTTGTTTAGGTAAACTGCAGATGTCTGCCTGCCTGCTCTTTTTCTAAATTATGGTTGGATATTTACTATGGTTGACTATTTTTAATTTTATTTTTCTTGTATACAGGGTATTAAATTTAAAAGGTCATTAGATAATGGGCTTAAATCGAAATTCAGTAGATGATTTTTATATTTCTTCATATATATTGATTCTAATGTATTTAGGTTCTGAGAAGTACTGGCTTTTATCAGGGAGGTATTGTTTATATTAAATTTGTGCCCCGTTTCGTAACTATGTAAGGCTAAGGCCGACTTGTCTACATTAAAGTTTTTTGTGTGATATATATGTTCTTAAATCTAGTTATTACATTTCTTTTTGTTTGGCCGATATATTATTTGTTACAATTACTACAGTTTACTTTGTATATCCCAGATTTCTGAAGCGGATCTTCTTTTTGGAAAGTGGACCCTAATAATGCTTTAATTGTAAATGTATTTTTGAATGCAGGGATGATATTGACTTTCTTTAGTAAATTTGCAAATTTACGACTGATTTGAGGATGGTATGTGAATTTTCTGTACATATATTGTCTTTCCTCTAAATTTGTTAGTGTTTAAACTACCACCGATGAGTACATAGTACTCGAAATGTATACATTTAGCATTGCTAATATATATGTGAAGAAAGGTGTATTGTTTTATTTAATGAAGTATATTCATCTTCACGAACTCACCTCAATCAGTTTCAATAATTGTTTCTGAAACATTAGAACTTGGATCAACTGAATGAATGGTTAAACCACTTTTGTACAACGGCCCTAAATAAGAGGAAGATACGTTCAAATTTATTATTTAAAAATTAAATAAAAATCTGATCCTGCAGTTAAATTCCGTATGTCTGAAACAATCAACTCAAACTCTAGATATAAATTATAGATATGGTCAAACCAAGAATTGAAGCGATGCACGTCATCCGTTATAAAATTATTTACATGTCATAGGTATACAGGGTGTTTAAAAAAGACACGTCAATGTTTAAGAGGGTGATTGCCCAGGTCATTTTAAAAAAAAAAGTTTTACAAATATAGGTCCACAAACGCTTCGTTACCGATCTACAATATATTGAAGTTTAATTGCTTTATCTCAAAAAAATATCGAAATTTAATTAAAGTCAGTGGCGTACATTGTTTTATCAATAAATTTGGTTAAAGTGCCTCCCTGATTTAATAATTTTATTCCAGTTAGGACAAAATCAGCCCCTTATTATTTTTTCAAACAATGAACAGTAATTTGAATTTTTGAATTAGAACATCATTGGTTTTAGGCGCGCACTAAAATGGTTTTTATTTTTTTACTCAAAAACGGTGTGTCGCACGATAAAATCTGAAGAAAGTATTTTTCTTCTTAATTGAACAAGGAATTCAAAAATAATTTTTAATTTTAGAAAAACCCGCGACGTCCTATTTTTTCCTTTAAAAATAGCCAGTGACGTGCCAATACACGCCCCACTGGTAAGACTAAAAAATCGTTTTGTATTGCAACCTATGCGTCTCCCATAGCTATTGACATGCCCAAAATTTCATTATAATATCTTAAGCGGTTTTGGAGAAATCTAATTTTTACTGTTTTATAAATTAAAGTTCAACATCCTGTAGATCGGTAACGAAGCGTTTACGGACCCATGTTTATAGGGATTTTTTTTATAAAATGACCTGGGCAAGCACCCCCTTAAATATTGCCGTGTCTTTTTTAAACACCCTGTATATATTTCTGGAAAATAACATTGTGGATCATTTACGCCGTAGATCACTTTCATTCTTGTTTGGAATTTATAAGTATACGATTGAGGTTAAAAAATATAAAATCTGACTCATTAGATACATCTTTTTTATCAAGCAAAAGTACCATTCGGTTGGAAGGATAAATCCTTCAATTCCTTGTAGTCCACATCCAATGATGTGTTACTTTATACAATTTTCTTTCATCATTAACTAAAAATACCAATCAATTACAGTTGATAAACCAATAATATTTTTTTTACCGATCCAAGTCTTTGTTGGTTTTAATTGCTACATATTGTGGTGTATTTTGATTCAGTATGAAATTCCGACTACATTTTAAACTATTTTTTACACTGAAATTAAATTATAGACTATGGCTGAAGATCCCGGATGTACTATTATTATGTTATTACCGAAAAGCTGCGATTGTATTATGAATACGTCTCGTATACGCTGAACTATTTCAACAGTTTACTGCCGGGAGATATAGAGAACAGATTGTAATTATATAGTTGAAGATATAATTATTGCTTACATTATGTGAGACATTAAACAACCAATGTTAGATTATTTTATCGTATAATATATCGTATAATTTAATAGTAAAATATGTTATTATACAAAAGTGGGTAATATAATAAAACATAAAAAAGCCATTTAATTAAAAGTTATGTTTTTAAGTCCAAAGAACCTCAATGTAAATACATATTTAATTTACAGTAAAGCGATGTTCATACACAGGGTGTATAATAAATTAATACCACATAAAATAACTCCAAAATGTTGCTGTAGGCACATATAGTGCTCTATATGTAATAGACGTAGACGATAGAATATCCTAAATATTGTAAATTTCAGACAAAACTTATCCATTTTCAGTTTTTCTTTCAGAATTCCTCACAAATAATAATAATAATAAAAATGTAACATTTGTTAACGTCAGTATAACAAGAACAATACAAACATATATTATTTTCACAATAGAGTGATCATCAAGTTTTTTAGCAATATATAACGAAAAAGTTGATGGTATATTAAAGTTTGAAACTTTCTTAAAACTTTCTTTCATAAAAAGATGTATTATTAAGGCCCCGTTTTACAATAGCTGGTGACTCTTACTTAACCGATAGTTAACTAACTATAAGTTTAAAATATGCATAGCTGTAGATAAAATGTTAAATAAATTCGAAATCTAAACTTATTTCAGTTTCAAGATGATACCGGCAACAAAGGACCTTTTTAAAATAAATCAATGTGTTGACATCTTCGACGATAAACTTTCGAACCTTGAGGTACCCATATGAAACCAAGAAAAAGTTAGAAACAAAGCATTTGAATGATCATTTTTCACCTATGGTTGACATATTTTAAAGAAAGAGAAGATATAAAGATAATGCATACCATATTGGCATTATCTAGACAAAATATAATATATAGTATATAGTATATAAATAGCCATTTCCTAAAAGCTCGCGAAAGTATTAACAACATCTTTTTTATGTAACGGTAAGCTTCAGGAATTAATAGAATTACAAGTAATAAAATAACCAAAAAAAATATAAGGCTATGGTAACCCAAACGTCCGTTAGTTGGGTAGGTAGTGAGTCTGCTTATTATTCATTTTATGCACGAAAGTTGCAAATTCCATTTTTATGATTTTGGATGTCGTAAAGATTAAAATTAAATAGCTATAAAACGTCTCTCTCTATTCTTGTTCAAATGGTAATAAACAGAAAGATAAGTGCTGTTGGAATCAAATAACTCAACAGTTTAATAATCCTTGCAAAATCCCGTGAAAAGTTAACAGTACCTTGAGCATCATATGGTATAGTGAGTGATTTTACAATACCCGCTAATAATTATGTGGCTGCTTCTCAATATTTCAGTAGAAAAACGTTAATCCTGTGATCCACTACGCCTAAATTATTTTCGATAACCAGTTCTATATTTTAAAATTAGACGAATTTGCATAAATAGAAATAGCCTAAAATAGAAATATCAATTAACTATTCACGTTTCACTCTCAATTTTAGGTTACAGAGCAATTAAAATTAAAACTGCGACATGCATTTCAAGATATACTAATTAGTAGTGGCGAGAAATACACCGTAGTGCCCTCTTTGGGTCTTTGCTACTATTCGTCTGACAATTACTGTCAAATTGACGGACAGATAGCAACCTGCTTTTCCGCAGGTGCCATTATAACAGTGACCTCTATTATCTTTGAGAAAGAGAATTCTACTTATTTATTTAAAGGAGATGCCGAAAACAACTAACTACTCCACAGAATAGTTGTTTTAACTTTTTTAATACTCTGACAAACATTTCCCACACTCAGGCAGATTCGAGCCAATAATAAGCCTGATGTAGTCCTCCTCGACCACCATCTTAAGACAATGTTTGTCATCGAGTTCTCGGCTCCTGCCCAGAACAACGTTGTCTTGAAAGAGGAGGAGAAACGGACGAAATATTGAGACCTCTTCGAACTCCGCAGACTCCATACAAAACATACTATGAAGCTTGTGGTACTGATAATAGGAGCCCTCGGTGGAGCAAGATATACAGTGCTTTCGGAACTGAAGATCATACCGGCATGCCGAAATTCGGCAGATATTCTAGCCGGAAGAATGCAGAAGGTCGTCATTCTGGGCTCATTACGTCTACTCAGGGCATACGATTTCCGGACTACGTAGTTATTCATCCCACGGACGTGGGGAGTAGCTACTGATAACCACCAGCGACCGACCCTCAGAATCGGAGCCAGGTCGGTCGAAGTCGGTCGACTGGATTTTGTTTTCTTTTCAGAGCGTTGTAAAATTAAATTCTGCGTCGACCTGTAATAGTATCTTCAACTCTTTTGCTATTCTGAAATCTGTTGATGAACTTACCTAAAATGGTAGGGACATAGCAGTTACTGTCATAATTATATTTACCATTTTCTTAACTAGCTACAGAGAAATCATGACACTCTGTACATAAATTGGCAATTTTGCAAGCATCAGTGCTTTTCTTCATAACGTTAATTTTTTAAATAATTCTTTATAGAAAATGAATACTGTTATGATTAAATTGACGGAAGTAATTCGTGTTTTAATTGAAACCTTGCATAGAGTTTAATTATTATTTCCTTCATCGAACTTGATACTGCTCGCCTAATGTGTAAATTTCTGGATACTTTATCTAATTGGACATTTTCTGACAGTTGCAGTCGTATCTCGAAACTGCACCTGTATCAGACTTATAGTTGCTTAATGTCAGATCTTAATTAAATAAGTTACACTTGAGAGTAGCAGCCCCGTATTCACATTCGAGCTATTTGGACGATATTACAAACAGTTATAGTTGTTTTAGGTAAATCCAAGCAAAACTTTCAATAGACTACATAAGAGATAGTATTGTTATGCTTAGGGAAAGTTAATGACAACGATGCTTCCAATGGAAATTACAATGAATGCACGGATCACAAGCTTTCGATTATACGCACATAACTTTGTGATATAATAAGCCTTGCAAAATTAGGGTTTTTCTAGCATTAAAAAAGGGTTATTTAATATCGATCATTCCAATATAATTATAGAATATTTAGAACGTCAATTAAATAAGTAACACGTAAATATTTAGTAACTGATGGTTATTTGTGATGCTTTGCCTTTTATTTCATATTTGTTCTTCACAATATTGATCCTCTTTTTGTAAATAAAATAATAAAACGTCCTTAGTTGATTCATAGTTTGTTTCTTTTGGGATTACACCACCTGTAAAATAACAAAAGGCAGAAAACCAGAAGTGTACAAATTAATTATTCGTCTAGACGTTTCGAGTTGATCCTCAACTCTTCTTCTGTAGACTATTTTTATGTTGAGAACTTCTCGTTCATATCAACTCGAAACGTCTAGACGAAAACTAGTTAAGTGTTTAATTTCTTTTAATTTTTTATTATAACTATTTTATTTGGACATATTTTAGAATATGACATGTAATATTATAAAATTTTATACAGGGTGTCCACCTAGTGCGCGTAAGTCCAATATCTGGGTTAATAAAAGAGATAACTTATTTTTTTTTTCTACAGGGTTGTCTAATATCCCGAACTGCACAAAATGAAAATATATTTACATATTCAGGGTGTTCAGTTTTTCCTGGACAGGTACCAACTTCGTTTTTCTAAATGAAAATATATATTTTTTATTGCTTTTTCGAACTAAACCCTTGATTTTAGTAGGACTTTCATCAGCCTTCCCTATACCTAACTTAAACTGTTTATGAAATATTGACGGGTGAATATTGACATTTTTGCAACTTTGACACCCTGTAAAATCTAAACGGTTTGAGATAAAGCAAAACGGTTTGCACATTCCTATCTTAACTTTTCATAAGCTATCGTTTGGTACTAATTTCAGGATTATCCGTAAATTTAAAATTTTCTGAAAATTTTGAAAAATTTTTATTTCTGTATAAATTTGAAATTAGTACCAAACGATAGCTTATGAAAAGTTAAGATAGGAATGTGCAAACCGTTTTGCTTTATCTCAAACCATTTAGATTTTACAGGGTGTCAAAGTTGCAAAAATGTCAATATTCACCCATCAATATTTCAAAAACAGTTTAAGTTAGGTATAGGGAAGGCTGATGAAAGTCCTACTAAAATCAAGGGTTTAGTTCGAAAAAACAATAAAAAATATATATTTCCATTTAGAAAAACGAAGTTGGTACCTGTCCAGGAAAAACTGAACACCCCGAATATGTAAATATATTTTCATTTTGTGCAGCTCGGGATATTAGACAACCCTGTAGAAAAAAAAATTAAGTTATCTCTTTTATTAACCCAGATATTGGACTTACGCGCACTAGGTGGACACCCTGTATAAAGCTGAAAAACCACTGATAAAATTTAGTCAATATATCAAATATTATTTTATCACACGTTAATACAGTGGTTTTTTGGGGCAAACTTTAGTAGTTTGCCTTGTTACTACACTTTGAATAATTAATTTGTATACTTCTGGTTTTCTCCCTTTTATTATTTTACAAGTGGTGTAATCCCAAAAGAAACAAACTATGAATCGTCAAAATACACCACAAATAAGTTACAGACATTATATACTTAGTTGATTTTATTAATATAGTTCGAAGTTTTCCAAAAGGTTATCATAAAGTAAGGGATATATTTCAGCTTATTATGAATTTTTAACCAATTAAGTTAATAACAGGATGTGCCAGAAATTCGATTGCTTAAACAATAAGATTTCTTATGTCCAACAGTGCGTTAACGCAAATGTTTGGTATGTCGTCCATTTTGCTGGTGAACAAACACCAACCGTTCCTCCAAATTGTACACAGCATTATTCAGCATTTCTGGTTGAATTGCAGCAATTTGCTCCCTAATAGAGTCTTTTAATTCTTCCAGCATTGTTGATCGTGTTCTAAACACCAAATTTTTTACATAAACCCACAGCCAATAATCCGCTGCGTTAAGATCAGGCGATCTTCGAGGCCATGAATTTACAAAATGGCTGCTTATAACATTTACGTATGCTTAACATTAGTTAAAGTTCTTTGACTCGTCGGTAAATATGCGGGGGTGCTCCATTCTACATAAAAATCATGTTTTCAATTCCTTCGTGCTCGTTTTGTATCTGTGAAATGGTATAATCTCGTGACATATGCAGATATCGTTGACCAGTAACAGTTACAGATACGTCCTCTCCATTCTGTATCTCCTCAGAAAAGTATGGTCCAATGAATAAAATTAGATGTGATGTATCTAAAAAAAAACAAGGGGGAAAAAAGCAAATACCACGAAACTGTGTCACTTTGTATAGCAAGGAACTTATGACATTTTGTTTCTAATAAATTTAGCTTAAAAATATGTATTTATCCTTAATTGAAAATTCTAATAAATTCTGTAGATGTTCCATTATAATGAAAAATGTAAATGTAATATCCGGATAAAAGTGTCACAAAAATATTGCTATAGCAAAATATTGTTTCTTATAAATATATGTTTTCTTTATTACAAAATTTACTTCAACTAAACCTCTTGTACATTTACATTATATAATGTTTTAAAACTATAAATATTTCGAGTATCGGTGACTTGATCGTTATACCTATACTATGAAATAAATTTTTCCAATTTTTTTAATAATAGTTTTTTAAGCGTAGCGTTTTTTAAAGCACGATGGATTATATCACAGAAATCTTTTTTATGATCTCAAAGCCATTATAATATTGTATAAGTAAAATTATGCCGTAATATCTAACACAATGCAAATATTTCCATGCATAAGAATGCTAGATGTTATTTTCCCACGGCCAGATTGTATTTAAGAAATACAAACACATATTGAGTGGTCACTCTCCAATATACCCATTTTTATGGACATTGACACACTTTCGTTTTTTTTAATTTAGTCTAAAATGGTATAGTGTTAACATCATTTCATATACATATAAATATTTACAATAACAATATATTGTCATTATGTCTGAACTGTGCAATACCTAATTCGGTACAAATGCCGTGAGAAACTTCAAAATTAATGACAAAAATGTACTCTTCCAATAGATCATGTAAATTTTGGAACTTCTGATTTACTTTTTATGTTTATTTCGCAAATTAATGCTACACCTAAGCGTTCTAATATTTCATAGGACGATTGACGCAAAACATGTCTGCGAATATTTGAATGTAAATGCTTTAATTTATGCTAGACTGATTTATGCCAACTAACTGAACATAAATAAACGAATTACGATCATTATAAATCTTGTTAATTTTACGTGTGTTGTTAGAGAGTATATAAATAATTTAGACGTCCAATTATACGGCTTAATCCGACAACAATGACAGTCAATTGGAAAACTTCAATTGAGAATTTACAGTTTCCTGAGATCCTGAGGCATTACTCCTAAAATTTGTGACAAGAACAATATATATTAATTATTTGCAGCAAAAATATTACTAGGTACGGGTGCCCCATTATATTTTGACCCTTTTTAAACATATATACCTTGTGAACTAGCTCATGATACAACTACACTGATATGTCTATGCGCATGGGGGCGTGGTCTATCGATGAGCGTGACGTCAGTTTTGATACAAAATTAAATAAAATACTTGTAAACAAAGATAACAAAATAAAATAAACGTCGATTATGGAATTATAATACACGATTCATACAGGAAAACTAAAATAATAGTTGATTAATATCAATATTTCTTATTTTAATTCAAACCGCATTCTTTGTACCGATCTACCTACCGAATATAATTCTAACCTAAACTTTACAATTTGAAGAGATAATAAGAAGCACTACTGTAAATAAATACACCCTATAATATAAAAATGACAACTTGATAACCCTCGGGCCTCACAATTATAATAATACGGGAATACAATTGACAAACACGAAAATAATTATATCACTGACAGTCATGCTGACACTGCTGACAGTAAGGTATTTGAATTTTCGCCATTTTTGTATCAAGAATGACGTCGTGCGCAGAACAAACGAAATTTGGTCAAGTTATGAGCATATCAGTGTAGTTGTATCATGAACTAGCTGAGATAATGAAATGCCGTTTCCTCCAGTCTCCTTCTAATCTTGATGAGTGCTTTCCTGGTCTTTTTTGGTTCACTTCCGGTTTAACCGGAAGTAACATGGCGTATTTCCGGGGATAGAGCAATTTTGTTATTTCAAATGGAACACCCTGTATATTGTTTCACAGTTCGAAAGCCCATTATTTCTCCTTTCCGAAAATGCCATATTTGTCATGGAAATTATACAAAGTGATGCTTTTATGCTTATGTTTTTATGCTTTTTAAGTGAATACCGCGTTTTATCGAAATGCTACGTAAAAAATAATTTACAAGTAGACTATGGAAATAAAAGACAACATTACTTGTAAACGTCAAATTAGTTTATTAACAACTTAGGTACTGAAGTTACTTTAAGAAAAATGTTGTAACATATATTTAGGGCTATAAACTTTAGGAACATAAACTTACCCTTGAAATAGCTTGTAAACTATTTATTCTTGTCGAGTTTGTATTGTTGTTATGTCGGCGTCCTTTGGGCATATCTGGTAATTGTACTTTGACAGTTATCAACGTCGTTCTCTCTTGTAGAAGTTGACAGTCTCTCTTAGTACTCTAGTCGCCAATCAGTTTCCGAACTATAGTTTCCTACGCTAGTTATCTTTTATTTGTATTCTCAATTATAGATGGCGCCATAAGGCTCATTTTGAATAATATTTAAAATAGGAAGTATGGTGTGGATTTTTTGTTGTTGCTAAAAGTTTTTTTGGAATGAATATCTAGAATTTTCGAGATTGGTGTGGTAGCTTTGAAAGGTAAAACGTGGAACTTTTCTAGGTGAATTTTGTGCTTTGTACGGGTGCAGTAATTGCATGTAGTGAGTGTGTTTCACTTATCCTTTTTGAAAAGGGAGCATTTACCCGGCAACGTCCTTTATGGGTTTCCAATTGATGATTTTCTTGTTGCTGTAAAACATTGAAGTTTGCAGGAGGTTGTGGAATCCATTACCGCATTAGCGGGATAATTTAAGCCTGTCCCACGCTACATATTACCAGTCATTCCATCTAAGCACCAATATTGTAAAGACTGAAATCCTTCAGCTAAGGAAAATAGGAAGAAAACCCTCAAGTGTAGCGAGGTAACAGCTTTCTTTTTTTTGAAATACGTTATGCATTTCCAGATTTTATTCATACTTATCTATGTAGTTTTAGGTGTAAATTGTCCAACAATTTTTAGTCAAATTGTTATTGGCTTTGCATAATGCATTTTTATTCTTTTTATATCAGGATATCAGCACCTGGTTTTTATGCAATGCTTTTCTCCGTATCTTTCTGAAAAGATTTGTCTGCTTACTGAAATTTAATTGCTTATATAGGGTGTCATAATTTTAGGGTTTTTATTTTTGCATGTAAAAATCGTCTGTTGACTTCTGGACAAGGACGAGGCGCTTCCCAGGACCTGGTGTCTTGATTGTGGTTGTACCTCAGATCATTGTAGCTGCCTGCCACCTGCACTAGTATCCATCAGTTCCTTGCCAGCTAAGTTGCATGAAAATTATTTCCTTTCCCAAACATTGGGGTATCATAGTATATATATATATATATTGCATATATTTTTAATTGCACCTATTTAGCTATTAGTTATTATAAACCAAGCTTCCAATTTTCTTTGTTATCTTGCTTGTTTTTAATAGGTTGCTAGTTGTTGTACATTGCCTTATTTAATTTGCTATACCCATAGCTTGCAAGTAGCTTAACTTATCCAAAATAGTTTAAAGATATAAACTAATTGGTATTGTAATTATTTAACCATATTCCTTATAGCGTAGTAATTAAAGTAATTAGTAGTAATTAAAGTAATTTACTAGCAATTTGCTTCTCTTAGCTAGTTTGTTTGGTCCGTAGATGTAAAGTAGGTTAGTTGTATATTTACTTGTTTTATTTTTGTTGATTATTGCGAGTAGGTAAACCTAAATACTTATATGCATGGTATTATAGTAAGTATATTCTAACTATTCTTGCTTTAAATTAATTAGTCTAGCGACCATTAATATTTTCTGGTGCTATGCTATAATCTGCTGCATAAAATTTAGTATTTTATTAAGTAGCCTTGATTTTTTTTGTGCTATTTAGTTTTACTGTTTTTGGCTGCCTTATAATATAATAATTCGAAAACTTTGAATATATAATCTCCCACGCATTATACCTACTACTGTACACTTGCTTGTTAAGTATTTTATGATTTATTATATGTATTTTTTTAACTTCGCATTAATATTTTGCGAACGTGGCTTCTTTTGTACGCTGCGCGTGTATACACGTACGGTAAAGCTGCGCCTAAAGTGTCGAATGCAAAATTTTGTATAGTATTTATTGGTTAACATTGATACAACTACCTCGGAGTCAGAAGTTTGACAGACAATAATCCTTTGGGATGAATTTACATCTTTTCTTTGAATAATAAATGTGGATTTTAAGGTAGCAAAGAATAGTTGTCTTTTATTTTTCTTTAAATTCTATTTAACTGATCTAGCGGCTTACCATAGGAAGTTACAATATACGTTTAACCATACCTATGTATGTATATATATATAGACCCAAGTTGTCTTGGTTTGAACGGACTTAATTAGTAGAGCAGCGTTAAACCAAGTGGCGCTCCCAATTCTAACTTTGACCCAGCCCGTCTTCACTGTAGCTGGCCGGCCGCTGTTTCTATTATTCTTTATTGGGTAAAGGTATTGGGTAAGTTGCGGGAAGTCACATTTTGAGCGTCACAATGTTTACTTTAAGAAAAAAGCAGGATATAAAAATATTTCTATATCCTGTTATACTTTGTTTTATATGTTAGAAAATTTTCAATATTAGCAACTGAAATGACATGAAATTTTCAATAAATTTATTTACAATACCAATAATTACATAAACGATACGCGCTACAAAATTACATAAGCAATACATAAGCGATTACATAAGCGATACAAAAGAATTGTATATAACTCGAGACTAAAATGTGTTTTGTTTTAACTGATGTGGTTTATAGTGCTCGTCTTCGGCTCGAACTATAAACGTCCCATTGTAAAAAAAACACGATTTTAGCAACTTGTTATATAAAATACTATGATTGAATTATTCATTAGTTTTATTAGTTGTTGATCGTTTACATCCACTTAAGCCAAATTTGATACTGCACTTGAGCGGTGGGCTCATTCACTGCCATCGGTGTATTTTTATATCAACCTTTTGAATAATAATTTTTCCAAAACGGGTTAGTAATTAGAAATAATCTATCTCTTATAACATGTGTTGGTCTCAGCTGTAGAATTTTATAATATAATCTTACTGGACATATATCGCTATTTTCGTCAGTTTTAATTAGTCACAATCACAGCATTTGTTCGAACTACTTCTACAAGTTTTAGAAAGTATCATATTGTATTCAATATGTCCTGACATTTTACATTTACAACTTGCCACCTCACCACCTTGCTAGGTTTTCTTAAACGTTCTATTGAAGTATCTTTATCCCAAATTATCGTCATTTTATTAACTTCGTTCTTAGTTAATAGAACTGAACTTCCCTTATGTATTGTAACAATACTATGTAACTGCTTCTGTTTTGAATCTCGAGCTTCACGATCTGTCTTAAGTAATATGTCTGAGAAGGGGTCAAAAAAATATAATATTTTCCATAGTATTTACATAATTGAACACATAAATTGAATACATAGTTGAATCGTTTTTTCAGTTGAATTTAACAGTGTCTTTACAACATATTCCTTATCATCATCTTAATTATTTTTTTTATTCATTCATCATTCATTTCAGTTGTAACCGCCGTGGTAACCCAGTCTGTTACGTAAGTAACCTCACGTTTTGCCTTATAATCATACGCCAATAAGACTTTGATGTATTTAACCCAACGAGTAAAGTGTCTGTATTTTTATTGTCCACTACTACTCCTCTGAAATTAAACAACAAACAGTATGCATTGCTATGGAACTCAATAAAAGGTAGATAAAAAAATATTCGGTTTTTTATACACTTATACTCTTACACTCCTTCCTTCTTTTTGTCAGACAATAAACAGTCTTCTTCGCAGTTTCTTAAAAGGAAAAACTAACAGGAGTGGAATTGTCGGTATAAATCCCTCTGGATTGTCTACCTAGAGGGTAGAAGTCAGCACTGGCTTTGTGGATAATGAGTATTTTCCAGCGCGTTTCTAATGCCTTACGGACATAATTTGGCTTTAGATTCGAAGTTTTCTTTGCGATCTAAAACTTTTACTCTTTTTAATTATTAATTTTTATTTAAAAATATTAGTTGTAGTAGATCTTATGACTGATTGCGCTACTGAATACATTTACCATTGGAAATAATAGTCTATTGGTGTTGATTCATGTTGAAAAAAATTCCAAAATCATTGAAGATATTAATATTCTAGAAAACAGTATCTTGTCAGAGTGGATACATAGTTGATCACACAATAGTTCCAGTCTCAGTTTATGGTCAAAACCAGAATCCAAGATCAGATATAAAATTATTTACATGACATTAATGTGCCAAAAACATTGAATTCCTTGTAATTATGTAAGCACTGTAAATCACACTAATATAGTTAAGCTATGCTGAGGTACATTAAAATAAAAAAAAGACATATTTCTGGAAAATAACATTGTGGATGTGCATCGGTTGTATTCTTGTTAATATCTTGTAAAGTAACTGCTACAGTCACTTAAGGGCAAAGTAAAATAAAACAATTTCAACGTTATACAGGGTGTCCTGAAATTTATGTGCAATATGTTACCAGTGTATGCTATGGTTAAAAAGGGGAATTTTTCTTCATTCATAAAAACATGGATGGAAAAATCTCATATTTTCTAAATGACTCAGAAACTAGTTGAGATAAATTTAGTTTATTAAATTTAGTATCCTGTCTAAGTCTTATATGCTGAATCCGTTGATGTAAATAAAATTTAAAAATTTGGATCACGTACCGTAAAACGGGGCTACTTAGCCACCAGGGGGCTACTTGGACACCTTGTGCGCTGCAGCCATTTTTATTTTATTTTTTATAGGTACTAATTCTTTTTTTAAGTTGGCAGTACCTAGGTTTTCTTTTGTTCCAGGTTATTAAGAGTTAAAAAATGGTAAGGACGTACAAAAGGATCCCAGGGTCCCGAAGTTATAGGGACTTCCGGGAAGAAGACATGGAAGGAGCGGTTAATGCTGTTAGAGGAGGGATGTCAAAAAAACTGGCAGCCGTAACTTATCGTGTTCCTCGAACAACACTAGGACGAAGGTTGCTTGGAAGAAATACCAGAGAAGTTGGCCACCCTACAGTTCTTAGTCGCGAGGAAGAGGCTTTAATTGCAGAAACCCTCGGAACGGTTGCACAATGGGGTTTCCCACTGACCAAGCTAGATATTCGGGATGTTGTTAAAAAATTTCTCGATAAACAGGGCAGAGTGGTCCATGCATTCAAAAACAACAGTCCAGGATATGATTTTGTCGAAAGTTTCATCAAAAGACAAAAACTGAGCACAAGAATTGCTTACAACATAAAACGATCACGAGCATCGGTCAACCGCGAGGACATTGTGAGTTTCTTTAACAACATAGACACGGCTCTAAGTGACATAAAAGCCAAAAATTTGTACAATTACGACGAAACCAATGTGACAGATGATCCGGGGGCCCGAAAAATTGTGGTGCCTCGCAACACCAAGCGGGTGGAACGAGTGCAAGAGCATTCTCGTGCTTCGATAAGCATAATGGTATGTGGGAATGCAAATGGCGATTTGTTGCCACCCATGGTGGTATATAAAGCATTAAATCTTTATGACAACTGGACAGAGGGTGGTCCACCTGGAAGAAAATATGCCAACAGTCCAAGCGGATTGTTTGATATGAACCTCTTTGAGACCTGGTTTTTCTCAGTGCTGTTGCCCCACATTGAAGCGACCCGAGAGGGTGAAGAAAAAGTGGTGGTAGTTGGCGACAATCTTGCAAGCCACTTTTCCCCTAAAGTCATTAGAGCTTGTAAAGAAAATGATATCTACATGACACCATTTTCCGCTAATGCGACTCACTTAATGCAGCCCCTGGACGTTGCGGTGTTTGCCCCAATGAAACGAAAATGGAGGGAAATTTTGAACCAGTGGCGAAAGGAGAGTCGCTACTTGGGCTGGGCCAAGTCGTTACTTGGCCTCCGACGTTTCGTCCGGACGAAACGTCGGAGAAGGTATCAATGTAAAAAAATGAGCTGAAAGTCCTCCAAAAATAAAAGGATAAAAAGATTTTCTTTTGGTTTTTTTATTGAAGAAATAAATAATTAACTTTTGCTTAGAAAATATGAAATTTTAATATTTTTTACTTAAAAAGGTACACTTGGTTTGTATCTATAGGACGCATCGTTTTTGTGCAAAATCGCTTTAATTATTTACATGCGATAACACGAGATATACGTAACTTTTTTTATGTGACTTTTCCCTGGTTTTAGGCTTTAAAATACGAAATCTTATAGTTTTCTACGTAAAAAACGTACACTCAATCATCGATAAAATACACCGTTTTGATATAAAATATATTTTAATATTTTAAAGAAGCATTTTCAATCCATATTTAAATGAAGAAAAAGTTTCGTTTTCATCCAAAGAACACACTGGTAAAATATTGCGCACTAATTTCGGGACACCATGTATAGATATGTGGCCAAGGCTAATCATTACAATAATGTAAAATATCAGAGGATACTATAAAACCTTTCCTAAAAGTGCAAAATTGAAGTTTTTATTACATATTATACATCTAATTTAATTAAAAGCAACTAGTTCCCTACACATTACGAGATTTTTATATTCTATCATAAATGTAAAACTAATTAACACTTGCTCTGAATATAACTTGCCACTATTCACTACGGAAATATCCACTTACTAGTAGATAGATAAAACTACGTCAGGAAAAGCAAACTTAACCTTCTCCTTGACCGAGGATTAAGACAAAAATATTACTTCTGCACAATAAAGAAGTATTAGCGGGACACACCGTTACTTTAGGTCTATAACAAACGTCTTGATTTTATTTATTGTAGTCTAGCGAAAGAGTAAGCCACACTTGAGTGCACAGTGTAATTGTGAGGAAGTAAACAATTCTCTAAAGACAATAAATATACTTTTGTGCTATGTTATTAGCTGGTTTACATTTACGTGGGATGCAGTCGTCATTTATCACAAAAATAAATAGCTTACATTAATTTTGTTTTCATTCTAATATTCGCATTTATAGGTATGTCACTTTTTATTTTCTTCTATCTATCACCTATAAGTTTCTATTTCTTAAAGCCAGAATCTTCACATATTATGAAACTTAAGGGTCTGTTCACTGTAGACTTGACAGGCATGAATTCGGGGTCGGGTTGAGAGGTTGATTAGCCGATGGGTGAAGACTTACATATTTCCACTATCGAATTATTTAGATTTCGGAGTGCACGTAAAGCCGGAGTAACAAAAGGCACATGGAAATAAAGTTAGCCCTCATTGCAAGGATACCGGATTTGTCTTATAATTGCAACAAAATTTCTTTTTAATGTTATAAATTATATATCACCGGAAAGATCAAAAGATAAATTAGATCCCTATAGTAGCAAATTTTTGTTTAATATATGTATTTTAGAGAAAATAATTTTTGAAAATACGCTATTTTAGTACAAGATTGTTTGCCTGGAATTTTAAAAATAAAAAGAATTACCACAAATTACTACTATAAGGATTTAGATTAAAGTCTTATCTTTCAATACTTTTTTACTAAAAGTCGCTATCTTTTATAGTTTTTTTACAATTAGACACGAGACGAACGCCGATTTTGGGCTTATTTCGGACTAGTGAATGGACTCTTAAGCAATCAAAAGGCGGAAGGAAAATACAGTTTCTTCCAATGATGTTAAGTACTTACATATCAAGTCGCCTATTGAGGATCTTTCCGAATTGAAAAGCATTTAATAACCAATCAAAAAATCATAAATATTATCCCATAAATTCCAAAACTATCAATAGGATCTCTTAATGAAAACAAGGAACGATTTTTGTCAAATCAATCAATTTAGTAAATAATATAAATTCAAAATTAAATATATTTGACATAGTATTCTGTTAGAAATATAAGACAGGTACATTTTATGAAGCAGTTAAACACGAAGGAAATTTATTGTTTTTACTTTTATTTCCAAAAAACACCAGAACAGAATTTCAGTTATATTAATGAACTGTTAATAGCTGCTAACAGAAAGCTCAAACTACTAGCTTGGACACATGTAGGTACATTTCATTAAGGCATCGCAAAATTAAGAACAAAAATTTAGACCGTATAAAACGTATAAACCGTTTAGAACGTATAAAAATGATGTATGAATACTCGTACGTATAATATACGTTTATATATAGTCACATTTACTGCTCGTCAAATGTAAACGTTTTGTCATTTAAACATTATTATTGTGATAAATGCAAACTTTTTTTTTTCGTTGAATCGGACCGTGATTTTCAAATATTTTAACGTTTTTTAAACGTATGTGCCAATGGAATGTTGGTTTCTATTTAACAATGAAATCAACACCAGAAAGTACCTACTAAAAACTGAAAATGTTTTATATTAAGGCATCGCAAAATTAAGAACGGTGGCTCGGTGTTAAAATTTTCAACATATATTTAAGTAGAAAATTTAGACGTAAAAAAATGATGTATGAATACTCGTAGGTATAATATACGTTTATACAATGACATGTACTGCTCGTCAAATGTAAACGTTTTTACCATTTAAACATTATTATTGTGATAAATGCAAACGTTTTTTTTTTTCGTTGAATCGGACCGTGATTTTAAAATATTTAAAGTTTTTTAAACGTATGTGCCAATGGAATGTTGGTTTCTATTATTTAACAATGAAATCGACACCAGAAAGTACCTACTAAAAACTGAAGATGTTTTATTTAAAAAAGTGGGTCTAAAATTGAACGTACAATTCAATAGTGTTATTATATAACAATTGAAAATAATTTCATTGAATGTGTTACAGATTGTCAATGTAACTACTGGATTTGATTCGAAGGACCGTTGTTTTATAAAAGATACTATCTTGCTTTTATTCAGATTTTATTTTGAAGGACAGAACTTATCTTGGTGAAGGTTCTTAGTCGACCCTTAGTCGAGTGAAAAGTGGAGGTAGGTAATTGAGAATTTGGGAGTGTCATTACAACTGCTTACTTAGCATGATTCTTAGAACCAAGAGTGTCTAGGAATACCTGGACAAGAACTGATGGTTGTATCTCAACAGAATTAGTTAAAGAGAATAAACTAATAAGAAAGTTCACTTAATGTAATTTCCTATTTTCTAAGTTTTGTTTTTTTCGGTGATTTCTGTTGTGCCCGGCGCATGCGTAATTCTACACAATTCCCTCATTCATTAAAAGGAACATTTGACATCGCTCTTGGATAGGACGACAGCATATGACCGGCTATGCCGTGTCTGGCACAGATACAATATTTTTATAACTTTTATAACGCACTATAACTGTTATAATATAATTATCACAAGCACTCAAACGCAGAGACACTCTAAGCTTCCAAATGATTCAATCAAACAGATAACAACAAAAACAAAATGGAAGTAAGGAAGTAACACGAAAAACTAATCCCGGACTTGGCAGCGAAATGTGCAATTAGTGTAGATGTTCTCTCATTTTTAATTTCACTTATTTGCGTGTCACTGACAAAGATAACTAGATGTGCGATATGACGATGATTCAACCAGTTTCATAAATTTACTATAACCTGCGTAGAGAAAGATAGAAATTTGGTCGACGCGACGGCATAAATGAATGTGAAAATTCTTATTAGTTAATTATCTTTGATATAGTGTTCATTTACCCTCATATTAATCTTGGTTAGCTACATATGAATAGTCAGCATTCTATATGATATTTACACGAACGATTTACTGTAATTTTTCAATGGAATTCAATGTCAATAAGACTTTGTTCTGTTTAAGGCACCGAGCCAAGATGTCTGTAATTGTTTATTATTCCTTTGAGCTATGGTACATACACTTAAGTACCTACTATAGACTGTAACCAGTTTTAGACCAATTTTAAATTGATCTGACGTTCTAGAGATTTACTGCATTTCTATCGGGGTGAATAAAGTTCCTGGTAAAGCTAAAATGAATAAATTATTATTATTCGGCAAATATTAACCACATTAAACATAAAAATTTAGTCCATCTTTAGCTTACCTTGATAACACATCAAATTTGTTTCACATTTATTGGAAACTGGGTTCAAATGATTTAAATAAAATATAGAGCGATGAAATTAACTCTCTAAAATCTTAATACATAAAATTTGTTTCATTGTTCCATTTCATTTCATGATTTATTTAGGATTATTTTCATATGATACATCATTTACTTGAGTAAAACAAGTAATTTTGGTATAGAAGTTTTCTTGGCTAAAGTACGTGGTTCCAATTGATAAGAATTTGCCAACCAACGTATTATTCAATTACATTTCACCTGATTTATTCGGCTTGACCAGACTATGTAAAACCTAGTTTTGAATTGCGGATCGCTTTACAAAAATATATTTCCATTCGTTAAGAAAAGGGAAATGGACGGAGGTGTAGTATAACCTCTATAGAGAGAAGGTTGGAGGTCTAAAATCATTGGACTAATAATTACTGAAAAGTCATTCATTCATTTTGAGAGCCATTTATAGTAGTAGTAGTAGTAGTAGTTTTTTTATTGACCATTTTAGATTACAAAAGAAAATCTTTATGGCAAGTCTAAATACAAAATGCCAAAAGGGGTATATAATATAAAAAAAGGTAAGTATTTACACAGTATACCAAAATTTAACACACATACATAATATATGTAAAAACACGTACATATATATATTAGGGTAATACACTAACCAATCACAACCAAGACATTATGACATGAACTAACAAAAAGTCAAATAATGCACGATAAGTCCAATCCCACCACATATGCATGTTATCATATTATGGTTACATCGGAGGTGTTTAAATATTCATCAGCCGTGTAGAAACAGCGTGTCCGTAAAAATGATTTTATTCTATTTTTGAAACTGTAAATATTAAGAATCTTTATGTTGGCTGGCAAAATGTTATACAAATTTAAATTTACTGAATTTTTCCTTGTTTTAGCGAGTCTGTAGCGTGGTATTTTGAAATTATCTGTATATCTCGTCTCGTAACTATGAAATTGAGAGTGTGTGATGTATTTATGTTTCTGTGAGTGGATTTCAACTAGACTGGCATATATATGTAAATACAAGGCAGCGGTAGAATCCCAAGCTCTTGAAAGAGTGGTCGACAGTGTGCAGTGTAACTAGAGTTAGTTAATATACGTATGACTTTCTTTTGTAGTTTAAATATTTTATGAGAGGCCGTACTGTTACCCCACAGTATTACTGCATAACTTAAGTGTGAATGGAAAAGTGAATAGTAACACATTGCCAGAACATCATTATTTAGGACATTTTTCAGTCTGCGAAACAAAAAGACAATACTAGACAGCTTGCTTCCCAGATTATCAATGTGAGCATTCCATGTAAGAGAATCATCTAGGATAACACCAAGTACCTTCGCAGATTTTCCTGTTGTCAAAGCTGTATGCGTAGAAAGTAGTAAATGCTGATTTTTAGTTTCATTTAGTTTGAGGTTATTTGCTGAGAACCATAGCTGAGCCTTGTCCACCACTTCGTCTGTTAGCAAAGAGAGGTCGGTAGGATTGCGCGCGGAGGTAAAAATGGTAGTATCATCAGCAAATAGCGTACTACGAAAAGGTAATAAAAAGGGAGACAAATCATTAACATACACGATAAAAAGTAGGGGCCCAAGACAGAGCCCTGCGGAACTCCGTGACGCATATATTCGTAGCTAGAATAGGAATTATTAAGACATAGGTACGATTTGTCGACGATTACTTAGATATGATTCTATCAATTTTAACGGTACACCCCGTACGCCATAAAAAAATAATTTTTTTAAAAGAATCTCATGTGAAACACAGTCGAAGGCCTTTGTTAGGTCACAAAGTGTTACCGAGCAGTGCTTACCCTCTTCAAGGCTTATGACAATGGTTTCCACAATTTTAGAAAGAGCTTTAATAGTTGATGATTTACTTCTAAAACCAAACTGATTTTTATCAAAGATCTCATATGTTTCAAAGTAACTCGCTAATCTATTCTTTAATATACGTTCTAATACTTTACCAATCAAGGGGATAATTGAAATTGGACGGTAGTTGCCAGGGTCATTTTTACTACCTTTCTTTATAATTGGTACGACTCTACTTGCCTTAAAACATTCGGGAAACGAATTATATAGCCAACGATTAGAGATATAGAGTTGGTTTAATTGAAGTAAACTAGAGAGAAATTTTATAGGTATTCAACAATATGCCAGAATAAATGATTTCTTGTTTTACTTATCCAGAGAAAACATTTCGGTGTTATCAATAAAAATAATCAAAATAAGGGTAGGGTATCAGGTATCTCAAAAAAAAAACGAATGTTGAAAATGACAACGAAACCAATTTTGACTACCTTATTGTACAGTGGTAACAAGTGACAATAAAAGTATTAACACTGACGTCATTTTCCACATAACATCAAGACATTATACTGCACTCGACGCGCGTTTCGCCAACTATGTTGGCACCGCTTGGAGATGACTAAAACTAAACTTATCCTAACACTATGTCCTATTTACACCTAAACTATTTTTGAACAGATAAGTCTAGTGTCGCCCGCCATGCGTTTGAGAATAACTATAAGATAGATAGCAGCAATTTAAGAGTCATTAGGAATGTAACAAATTCCAGACAGCTGGATGCATTTGAGAGTTTGGAAATTACAAAGTGTAAATATAGTAGGCATAGTAACAAGGGGCCAATCCCATACAGCCCGCTTTATTGGTTAGTAAATTACGGTTCACTGAGCCGTCGCAACGGTTCACTAAACCGTAACAATAATTTGGGTATAAATAGGACATAGTTTATTTGAAGAAGATACCGAAAACAATTACTCCACGGACAATGTACCCCTACTGGCGTTGCATTACTCTGGCAGCTCCATGAAAGTTGCCGCATTCTTTATCGAGACCAACTATAGACATAGTGTTAGCATAGGTTTAGTTTTAATCATCTCCAGATAATGCCGACTTGGTTGGCGAAACGCGCGTTGTTGAATAAAATTGAATCGGTAGTTTGATTAAGTTTATATTACGAACAACAAACAACAAAAGTTACAGGTAGGTTACTTAGTCTCTTAGTTGTTTGGGTTCAATATTTTCCTCATTTTCTTCGTCAAGATTTTCGTATACGAAGTCCTCGTCATTATTATTATCATGAGATATTTGCGAGTCACTGTTGCTGGAATTATCTGTTTCATCCATCTGATTTTCATCTAGCTCTTCCCTGATTGTCATTTTCATAATTTCCGAAACTTAAAATAGCCATGTCTTTTTCTCTAGTTTTTAATGTTGCTTCTTCATTAAAATTTACGTCACAACTAATTTCGATTCTTCTTCTTTCTGGATCCCACAGCCGGTAATTTGTTGAATATCCCTCGTAACCAACAAATAATAATTTCTTCGATTTTTGATCCCATTTCTTTCGAAATTGTTGAGGAATTGACATGTATGCCACGCTTCCAAAAATTCTCAAGTGCTTAATTTCGGGTTTTCTCTGAAACCATTTTTCAAAAGGTGTCATATTTTCAATGACAATCAGGAAGAGCTAGATGAAAATCAGATGAATGAAACAGATAATTCCAGCAACAGTGACTCGCAAATATCTCATGATAATAATAATGACGAGGACTTGGTATACGAAAATCTTGACGAAGAAAATGAGGAAAATATTGAACCCAAACAACTAAGAGACTAAGTAACCTACCTGTAACTTTTGTTGTTTGTTGTTCGTAATATAAACTTAATCAAACTACCGATTCAATTTTATTCAACAGGTTATGGGCCCAGGTACGTAAGGGTGCCACGGAATAAAATAAAAATCGCGTTCGAGTCGTGAAAAGTGATCGCGTAGTTTGCCGTCGGTTCGAGTCTCTTGAAATCTGAAAAACTTCTGAGTGTGGTAACTGGTGAAGAAAAGGAACCGGAAGTCAAAACTTCCCCAGAATGGACTGCATGGGATTCCAAGAATACCCGAGCTCAGGTGATTATTCTGGCAACAATCACCCAGGATCAACTTCAGTATCTGCTAAACTGTGAAGATGCAGCAAAAATGTGGGCTAGGTTGATGTCCATCCATGAGCAGAAAACGGAAATCTCTAAAGAACTTCTCTGGCAAAAGTTCTACGAGTACAGGATGGCTGAAAATGGAAAAATTGCAGACCACATTTCAACAATTGAATTATTGGTAAAACAACTCAAAAATGTCAGTGAAGAAATAAGATTGCAATTATTATTGTTTTAAAGTCATATGTTTGTAAAATAATAAATAAGTGGGAGTGTTAGAAATGTAATTCGATATTTAAGATTTTACAAAGAGCCGCTCGATCAGTCCAGATTATATTTATTGCTTTATAAACATACACAATTCTGAGTACCATGAATGACTCTTGTCCAACGGTTTCAACGGCCTTTTTAATGTGTGCTATAAAAGCATATTTTTGTATAACAGTCAGTCAGCTAGTATTTGTTCATACTCAACTCATGTTAGACTAAGTAATCTACCTGTTGTAACTTTTGTTGTTTGTTCGTAATATAAACTTAATCAAACTACCGATTCAATTTCATTCAACACGCGTCAAGTGCAGTATAGTGGTTTTTGTGTTATGTAGAAAAGTACGTCAGAGTTATCTTTACACCGAGCTTTACACCAAATGTTTCCGTTCAAGAATAAAAGTGTTATCTTAGGGTATTTGTGTCTTCATAAAATCAAAATTAAACCAAATTTGACACTTATTTTGATGAAAAACTTCTCTCATATCAACACCAAGTTGACATTCTTCCCATCCTAGGACATCGTCAGGATGGTTGGCAAGCCATCCCTGCCAATAAGCCTTAATCTACGAGTAAACAATTTAATTAAAAAATTTATGGTGGAATGGGAATTAGAAGCCACGACCTCTGGGTTGAGTGATCGAGACGCTAAGCCCTGAGCCACCGACTCGCCGTTGGTTGAATTGAACATTAGCTTCATATATTTTTAAGTATGGCTGTTTCTGTTGTATAGAGAGATCATCTTTTACTTCCATATGTTCTAATATTACAGTGAGAAGATGGGTTAAATTAGTACAGTTGAAAAGAAATTCCAGAAAATCTTGTTACCACTTTCTAATTGATATTAATTTCCAATGTGGAATATTTGGAATAAAAAACAAACATAAAATACAAATATAGCATAATGAATATGTCCAACAACAAGACTTCTTTGTTGCCAAGAAGAAGTTCTTTGAAAATTAATGTTTTTTATTGATTCATATTTGGAAAATAATCTTTTACTTTGATTCAGTTCTCTCTCAATTCACAGTTGATAGTAAAGTCTGTTTGCATTATTGAAATTTATATTAAGGTTTATAAACAAAATGAAAATTTGGAAAGCTTCTAGTTTCTACAATTGAGTTGTTTCGAAATTGATGGCTGTTATTTGGCAAAAGTGTCAGCTTGGCCATTTAATAGCTTTTAAATTTTTTTGTCATTATGGTATTGAATTTTCCATTGTATCTTCTAAATGCTCTTAACATTTTAATTTTTGATTACTTAAATTTTGTAATATTAGGAGAGTTATAACGTGTCATTCTTCTAATACTTGCTTTCGCTACTATTGATTTTCTAGTTCCGTCGTATAAAATTTGGATTTGAGTTCCAAAAAAAAAAAATACAGTGGTGTTAGTAAGTTTTAATGAAAGTAAGGTCAGATTTATTAGAATAGTCCTTTAAACACAAACATTGTACGTAATATAGTAATAATATATGCCTTTCTACTTTTTATAACACCTTATATATTGGAACTGCTAAAGGTTTAGGGTGGAAAATTGTCTGAGGTATCTCCGTTCGCGTCCTATCTAGACGCGGCTGTATTTAAATTGGTTGCCTTTGCAGAATACAAATTTCGTATGTAGTCATCCGACGTTACGCATTAATGCTACACGTATAGACATTAATAAAATTTAAAACATTTAAATTTTAAATTTCACACTGACCGTGAAAATTACCAGGTGATTTTTGATAAAAACGTAAACATGGAAAATATCAAGGTTAAGTTCAAACGGAGAATCATGTCGGAGACGCGTGAATATTTTATTTACACTGTATGACAAATTTTGTCAACAGTTGAAGAAAATTTGATGTTATATACAGTTTTTCATTTAATTCAGGGACACTTGGGTCTTTGAGACTAGAATGGAAGCGAATGGTTTTTGACGATAAATATTTGTAGTTTTCTTCAACCTGGTAGGTTTAGAAATTACGTTCTGTTTAGCTAAAGGCTAATTCAAATTTTACGCATTCAAATATTTTAAATACGTTAATGTTGTATTAGTTTATGCATTATGATGTTTAAAATAACCACATCTTTTCAAAAATAGCAAAATGGTTAGGAATTTTATGACCTTATTTCTGCTCATTTACATAATACATGATTTCAGGAAATTCCAACAACACTGCCCCTAAAGGCTTGTATTGCAAGAGGTACTGGTTTTGTGACCTTTATCAGCTTTGCCTTTTCAGGAGGTACATTTTCCTCCCATTAGATTATATCTCCTATTAGATGTATAGACATTCTTTCAAGCCACAGTGATCTGCTAGTATTCCAATTAGATAACTGGAGTTATTTAATACCTATATCAATCACCACAGTTTGTGATGATATTTTAATCAAGGATTTACCATTCTCTTGGTTTGCTTGGCTGGAGCAGGATGTCCGAAGGCTGAACCTTTTATAGAAATTACTACAAGGCTTGTTAAGTAAGTTCTTAACAATTGACTCATGGGATGTTCATAGAGAACTGGAGAAGAAACAGATAGGCTCATGACTTGGTAGAAGGGCTTAATTAAGCTGAATAGCCCGGTTATTTATCACATCACAGTCCAAGTATTCTAAACAAACTGGTAGAAATTTTAACTAAATTTCAGGTTTAACAGACAGCTGTTCACCTTGTCCTTGCCCGACCGCGGGAAATGCGAGAAGGAGGAGGAAATGTCCTGGAGAATTGTTAGCTCTGGAAAGGTTCAGGCACAATGATGGAGCTTCAGATGGACGTCGACACCCAAGTTCGAGGAGGATCAAGTAATAGAAGCCCAAATAGGTAGATGGACAGTACATTAGGCAAAAAGGCACCTGTTAGTGAACTAGTTACCACGCTTCTGCTACTGCTATTGTTGCTACTACAATTGCCTAATAATGTGATTCTAATTACGCTGGAGGAAGTTGGTGATGTAATTAAGAAGATATCGATTACGGAGTTTCATGAAATTCCTATTATGTAACAGAAAGAAATAGCAGAACTCATTGCCAAATTTATAAATTTTTCTTTTATACAGGAATAATTTCCAACTATTTTAAAACAGTCGCTATTTGTACCCATACATAAAAAAGGTGACGGTGATAATTACAGAAACATTTCGTTATTATCAGTAGTTTCCAAGATACCTATATAAAATTGCAATTGTAGAAAATCTTAAATTCTTCTTGAATAAATACCTAGTATACTAAGCAACAATCAACTTGCTTCATACGTTCGTATTCTTATATTTATTACTGAACACAATACCATTTTGAATAGAAAAGATCTTATTTATGTGATCGTTTCCAGAGGGTTGTTGTCACATTAAATAGTGACCGAATAATGCCTGATTTAAAATAGTTCCTACGAGTATTTCACAAGAAGTATCCTGGGTTCACTATTATTTATAATCTAATACATTATTCAAGAGACCACTTTTATACTGGATTCTTGCCACTTTTGACTGGTGATACAACCATTGCCATTCATGCCGAAAACTCAATTGTCTGTTAAGGATAGGGAATCTGTTGACATATGCCTGATTATTGTACAAAAAATGGACTATTCCTGAATAGTTTAAAAAGAGAAATGTCCTCATCTTCCATTTTTGAGCGTATCTTTGGTTTGTATGTAACTTCAGATGGCAAATTGTTAAAGATGAGAGAATTATTGTGTCTCTTGATTTACAATGAATTAACATCTAAACTTGCGCCTCATGTAGCAATCCTTTGCAGTCCTTCTTCAGTAATGTTCTTTCTCAATACAACTTTACAAAATCAGCCAACAGTCCATTTGTAATGGCTCCAAAGATATTTAACCATATTCTTTGTAATATTATAGACATATCTGTAGTATTAAAATTTTTAAGAATAATATTAAGAAGGGCCTATTGCCTTTTTTATTTTAAAATGTACAGGAGTACTTAAGATGTAATTTTTAATTTAAAACAACTGTTTCTATATTGTTATTTCATTTAATTTTTATTAGCTTTTATAGTACCTATGCATTACTAAATGTATTTTAGTATTTTGTATAAATACATGGTTATATCTTCATTGACGTTTTCCATACATTGTAACATGTCAAAGGGAATAAAATTTAATATTATTGGATTGGTTCTACAATATAATCCAATTGTTGTCTTCTAAATTCTCCCGCTAATTTTTTTCCATCTAAGGGCTCTGAGATGCAATTGCCCAGTATCTTATTGTATCTCATGATTTAATGTTTTTTTAACATAAATAGTAGTCACAAATAATTTGGGCATATAGAAAAAATAATTTACCATAAGTGTACTAAGTTAGAACAATGAAAATATTTCTCATTGCTATGAAACTATACACTACGAAGGATATTTATTCCTACCTACGAAGGTTATTCTGAATATTAGTTAGACTCTATATCTTCATGATTAATGATTATATTTGGAAATATTAGCTATTTCTTAAGCAAATTTGTATTCATGGTAATTTAGTTAACGATATTTCGAGACGCAGAGATCTGAAACACCGGACGCCGGAGGGGATTTTGAATTTTAACAAATGAATGAGGAGTATAGTAATGTTCCTCTTCATTTAAAATTGAAATGACGGTACTATAAGGCGTACAATAAAATATACCGTTAATAGAAACGATGTTTTTATTCCGACGCATGTGATGTGTCTCATTACATTAATTTCAGTGCCAGTCGAATACGCCTACTCAGCTGCAGATAAGAGTCAGATTATATAAGCAATCATCGACAACATATCCTACTTACACCATTGAAATATTTTCAACTCTTAGCGCTCCTTTGAAAATAAAGATACTTTAAAATTGGAAATGATACAGTTGGACAATATTGAACATATAATTTGAATATTTTTGTTAAATAGGTATATTTTTTTAAATTTATATTCGAAAAAAGTTTTTTCGCCACACTAGATTTTGGATGTCATTCATAGAACGTATTATAGTTACTTATAGTTCAAATCAAATTTTAGATAGTTTTAGGAATTTTCCAGCAGAAGACCTTGTCCTCTACTTATTGCAGCTAAGAATTACATGTGATCCTTTCAGACTATATCGGTATTAATTTTTTGTTAAATATAAAACTTTTATTTTATGTTTGTTTAAGAAATGTTACATAATATGTGGAAATACATTAATAGTTGATAAAATTACAATCTGATAGAGCAAGAATCCGGTTTAGAAAAAAACTACTAGTCCTCCTACATCTCCTGTCCTCACTTCATCCTTACTGTCTTATACCGAAACCAGAAACTTATTTTATAAGCTTCTTCTAAAGCTATTCTATAACTTCTTCAATAAAAGAAACTCCCAACTCAAAACCTCCCAAAAGAACCCAAATAACGAATAAAACAAAAACTCATCCAGTACATTTTTCCTTGCCAAACAAGAAATTGAATCCAAACAGAGAATTCGTTGAAGATGTGTTTAATAAATTTTGGACAAAGGGACACCCATATCAAACATGCTTTTAACTAAAATGATTTCTAAAGCAAGCAATTTTCCTTAAGGCATATTAGGTATACAAGGATATCAGCTTTCTAGTTCAGGGATATGAATAAAATACAGTCTTATTCATTTAAATAGTCTGAATTTAAATTATGTATTTCGATACATAAACAAACAGTTCATCCAAATACCATTCAAACTACTTGGACTGTTAATTGTACACATGCCGTATGAAATGTCTAGAATGCAATTATGCAATAGACTAACTAAATGTTGTTATTGGTGATTTAGTTTAGTACAAATAAAATATTTAAACTTGAACTATACAATAACTCAACTTTTATGGTTGATTTCTCTGAAAGGTCCAAGATTACTAAGATTCATACATATATAAAAAATATATAAAAAATATTTTCTGAGAAATTCAAGGTTATCATAAAGTAAGAGATATATTTCAGTTTATGTATTTTTAACAAATACAGAAGGATGTGAAAGAAGTTCGATTGCTTAAACAATGGAATTTCTTATGTCCAATAGTGGCTAACGCAAATGTTCGATATGTCGTCCATTTTGCTGCTGCACAATCACCAACCATTATTGTACATACCAAATTGTACATACCATTATTCAGCATTTCTGGTTGAATTGGAGCAATTTTCTCCCTAATAGAGTGTTTTAGTTCTTCCAGCGTTGTTGGTCATGTTCTAAAGACCAATTTTTTAAATAACCCCACAGCCAGTAATTCGCTGGGTTAAGATCAGGAGATCTTGAAGGACATGAATTTACAAAATGTCCGGGTATAAAACGATTTTGAAAAACATAAGTTAAAATTTCTTTAAGTGATTGGTAAATATGTGCTCGTTTTGTATATGTGGAAAGGCATAATCTCGTAACATATTATGCAGGTATCGTTCACCAGTAACAGATACGGATACGGCCTCTCCAATCTGTATCTCCTCAAAAAGTATGGTTCAATGATTTCATGTGGATTATCTGTTGATCATATTCAACAGTTTTGAGTATTGACTCCACCATTTAGAGAGAAATGGGCCTCATATGTCCATAAAATACGGGATAACCATTCGGGTTCAATTTCCATTTGAGCCAATATCTGTAAATAAAAATCATACCTGATAGGAAAACTGCATTATTTTATTCAAACAGTAGTTTAAGTTGGATACATTTTTAGAATTTTGCCTAAAATTATCCAAACCATTATGTATGGCATTTTCAATCGTTTTAATATCGAATTCACACCATACTGATTGCTAACAGATTAGTGTTAGCTATGTTTTGATTTTCTCGAAGAACTTCTGCAACTTGGACATCACTTATCCTTGGTCTTCCAGATAGGTAGGTCAGTTACAGACCCTGTCAGTTACAGAATCTTTCAAATTTGCTAATCAAGTTACGGTACGCTTTCACTTGACAGGGTTCTGTTCTCAAACCTATTTTCGTATGAAATCTTCTTAATCCAGCAGTGTAATTTCTGCCGCATTCGTAATAACATTGTACTAAACCAGTTCTTGTTTGTAGATCTATGTTATTAAAGTTTAAATCGTTTTATTTTGAGAACAATTCTCTAAATCGCGCAATGATTACGTTTGACACTTGCATCAGGTTGACACGACAACCCTTTTGTTTTGCATAGATACAGTAAAATCCAATTATTGAACCAACTAGATTCCATTTACTTTTTGCTACTAGCTTGATTTCTTAAAATTATATAAAACTTTAAAGTATAGCCCTTACTTTATGATAACCCAATTGAATTTGTTGTGATTCAAACAGTATTTTTGGAACGATCTTTATCAGTTTGCTTTGATACCACAGTTGTGGTATTTGAATGAATGCCTTCTGTTTCTTGTTTTATTTTACGGATGACGTACTCCAGAGAAATGTTGATGAATATCAGCTCATTAATAGGTTTAGAGTATTTTCCTCGACATCCATTTACGTAATGCAAAACCACTGTTTGTATGCAGCTGAATCTAGATAAATAATATAGCTACTAATGTGTAAAGTATCACTTCAATAGACAAATTATCCAGAAGGAACAAGATAGATTCAAAATAATTATGTGTTTGATTATAATTTGTGAGCACAATGTACATAATTATTTTCAAATTTAATTCAATTTATATACAAGCGTGTAATGCCTTGTACAAAACCCACAGATTAAAACATCATTTGCAGGGTCATTAATGGTCATTCATCAGAGGTATGCAGTTATCTCCATTTCTTGTATAATAATTTCTATCTCAATTAACTACTCTTTATATAGAAGTTTAAGTAGGTAACCTGATAGACTAGCGAATACCAGAGCGTCATTGTCATTATACAGCGCTTTCCAAAAACTTCCATAATAATAATAATATCTCTACCCCTCATTCTAATCACAAGGATTAGCCCGAAAGCCTGAGACTTGTGTGGGAGAGGGGGCGACATATTATTATTTCGCGGGCCGCATTTGCGCCTCAGGAACGATTTACGTTGGTAGGCCTTAACCACCATTCAGTGCTGGAATGAGGGAAACCCGGAAAACCTCATTAGTTAGGGGGACAAGTTAAACATCAACTGATTTTAATCTCTCACATTAACACCAAGTTGACATTCTTCCCATCCTAGGCCATCGCCAGGATGGCTGCCAAGCCATCCCTGCGAATAAGCCTTGATCTACGAGTAAACAATTTAATTAAAAATTGTTTGGTGGAATGGGAATTAGAACCCACGACCTCTGGGTTGAGCGATCGAGACGCTAAGCCCTAACCACCGGCTCGCCATAATTCATATGATAAGATTGTATCGCCGTGAAAAAAAAGACAAAAGTTCATGTAAGATGTGTATATATACAGTGTGTTTCAAATTAAATAAAATAATATTGGTATCTTGAAAACGGTTGCAACCCCTCCTTTCCTAGCCGCTACTATTTATCTCTGCCTTACGCTAAAAGAGAGGGGCTGCTGCCTCTTTTTGTTTAAAGGTCGTGGCTAGCTGCTGTGGAGATGGTCGCTGGTATGAGACAAAGCACCGAAGGAAAAAAACAATAGAACAATATCTTGATTACCAGCCTGAAAGTCTGAGTATCAATAAGCTGAACGGCCAGAGTGATCCGCTCAGTTCCCGAAGAAGCTCACTTACCTATCTGCTTACTCTATGGGTCTATGGCCCATAGCACTGCTTATATATATTTTGACTACTGTCAAAACTAGATATTCTGTGGTCAGAACTACTTATTTCCACTCTATGGTTAACTATTTCCTATTTACGTTTTGTGTGGTAAATTACCTCACCCACCAAAAATAATAAACAATAATAGTTGTGTAAACGGTTTACTCGGGGGAATTATCTTAATAACTAGATACATAGACGAGAAATCCCACCCAGCAGCGCTATTGGTTGGTTTACACGCTTTGTTATTAATCCTGCAAGTATAAATTTTAGGTATGTATGTCCTTAATATATAACATAGAACAAGTGTTATTAAATTCTTGGTTTTAGAGGGAGGGACGTACGGTGATATAAGGATTAGAGTGTAGATAAGTAGTGTTAGGTGCAGAAATCAAGTTATTATAGTTTGGGCCGAAGCAATCAAACAAACTGTTTAAATTAAAATTAGTAAAAGAGCTTTAAATATTATAATTAGAGCTATAAAGCCTTAAAGTTTGTGCAAGAACAACTAAGCAAATAGTGGTTGATAGATGCATCCATGAGAACAGTTAAAAGTTAAACTATGGGTTAAGCCCTGCACAAGCAGGCGACGGTTGAACTTATTCTAAGCTTATCTGGTTTTGGCTGCCTCGGTGTTTGAGTCAGATCCTGGTCCTGGTTCTGGATTAGCGATAGGTCCTCCTAGACTATTAATTACGGGCTGCCTGAGATATCGCAGTCTCGTGAACAAACCACATGCGGTCAATGCCAAGCGGAGAGGTGAATCAAGTAGGTACATGCATACTACAAGCTTTTAGGAAGAGCGGAGATGAGTAGCTATGGTAGAATGGAGAAGAAAGCGAAGAAGAGAAAGAAGACGAAGAGGCCTAAAATATGAAGGTTGCATCAAAGTAGAGAATTTTAAAATGAAGTACTGAGTTTACTTACCTCGGATGGCGGATGGCCTCAAAGTGAAAGCGTGAAGCTATTTTCTTTATTGAAATTTGGAAAATCCAGCCAAAGCTATAACACAGAGCACCAGTCACCCTGGACTGTGTCCAAAAAAAATGATTCCAAAATTTCTATAAATTTGACCCCAAAAATCCGCGAGAGCGTCTTAAACTTGTCAAAAGTCAAGCATGGGAATACAAAAAAGCGGAAAAGCACGCGACGGAAATCATGTCAAAAATCTCTACTAGGGAATTTACTTAAAGCCAGCCTGGTTTTTAAAATTTACAATGACAGATGTCAATTCAATATTTTTAAGAAAAATTAACATGTTTAAGGTACAATATAGCTATTTTAGTGAAAATTATCTGGACTGGATTAATCTGGTTTTTGTTTTAGGTACCTTTATGCAACAGATGGTTTAGTTTTCCAAACCACTTAACCTCAACTTGCCACATGGTTTGTTTACATATTTATGGTTGTACTTTATGTGCGACAGGGCAAATATATTGATTGGAATATATGATAATGCGATTCTTAGAATTTCCTTGGTCTGGAGGACCCATCGTTGAAGGTACTGTAATAATCAAGATATTCATATTGTTCTTTTGCGGGGACTAACAAAATACTTTTTAGGTACTAACCGAAGCTACCAGGGGACCATCTAAAAGTACCACTGCTGTGCCTGCTAATACACTTAACTATGTCTGTTGATTTAATTTATAAATAAAGTTAATGTTTATTTTGGTTTATATTAATATATGATTAATGTTTATTTTTGACCCGTAACACGGTTAGAAATCGGGACTGGGTTAAATTGGGGCAAAGTTGTGTAATTTGGTGACCAATAATATACTTCAAAAAATCAAGGCTAACATCATTAGTTTCTGAGATATTTGAAAAAATCTAAAT
Source organism: Pogonocherus hispidulus (assembly GCA_963924545.1). Lineage (NCBI taxonomy): Eukaryota > Metazoa > Arthropoda > Insecta > Coleoptera > Cerambycidae > Pogonocherus > Pogonocherus hispidulus. Next base: position 11,102,363 of record OZ004698.1, read on the forward strand.
TTTGAAAATTAGTTTTTATATAATTCCAGACATGTTTGAAGAGCTGCTGAATTAAAAAGTTAATAAAACAATAGTGAATAAAACAATGAACAAACTATAGCAGATGATATATTATTAAATTCACAAGGAAAAATGCTGTCGAGTGATGTAAAAATATTAATATATGGAGAGCCGTATTAGAAAAAATCAAGTTGATGATTCTGAAGAGAAGAAACGTTACTTTAAAAAACTGTTGACGCCATTCAATAGAGTGTAAAAAGTTGCTATGGAGAAAGTGTTTTTTTACTTCTAAAGCTCTTCAAAGAAGCTGAGAGCGAGCAATGTCAATTTTTTCAAATATCTTAAAAACTAATCATGTTAGCCTTGTTACGAAACTTTGCCCCAATTTAATACAGCCTCTAATATATAGAAATTTGTTTGTATGTACGTACGTGCGTATTTAAATAACCAGGTGAATTTCACAGAGTCTAACGACACCTAAAGTGTACAATAATTCAGTAAACATAGAAATCCAAATAAAAAATTAAGATATTTTTTTAACGAATACATTGAAGATGAATTTTTCGAGACAAAACATCTGAATGTGGTTCGGGCTAAGGCAGTACAGCATTGGGGGATATGAAGTCTTGCAAAAAATGTAATAAAATTTCCAGGGCAGTATTTAAAAAAATGAAGTTGATGATGGTCCTGGAAAGACGAAACGTTACATATAAAAATTATGCCATTCGATAGAGGGCAAAAAGTTGCCATGAGAAAGGGTTCTTCTTTTTTCAATATCACCTCAAACAATGCTGAAATGGAACAAAAACGGATATCCAATATTTCAGTTTTTTTCAAATATTTCGAAAACGAATCATGTTAGCTTTGATTTTTTAGAGGCATATTGTTGGTCCCATTATTACGTAACTTTGCCCCCATTTAAGCTATTTCGTATCTCTTACCATTTCCGATATCCCTGTAGTGAGAAGCGAATTTGTAACAACCTGTATTTATATATTCATATTTAGTCATGTCATTTTGGGACACATAGTATAAGAATGTCTGCTGAATTTCATTTGTGCACTTATTAATACCCTGTATATATTTTAGTCTAACTCTATAATATCTACGCTTTAAACCAATGAGAGGCTGAGCGTATAGCTTTTTATTAAATTATAAATAGGTAACCTGTTAATTGGCATTATTATCCATGTTTAAATATGTAATCTTGTCACTGCCTGTATTAAAGTAATTTATAATGCTTTAAAACGTCTGCATTCGACGGTTCCGACATTCCTAAAGCTGTCTTGTCTATCCCTCCATTACATAAGTCTGTGGGCTCCTGAAACATCCTTTTATTTGTGCATTCTTACGCCACTAATAATTTCGGTTATAAATCACCTATATTAATCATATTAATCCGAGAATATTTGGGTCCGGTTCAGATTTACCGTTGCCGCCGAATCTTTGGAGGTAAATAGATTTAATCCTTTCTGAATACGAATCTAACCATACCATGTAAAGCATAAGTAAAAGATCAATGTAACACTAAGACAAGCCTTTACCCACAGAATCCCAAAGAAGACTACAATGAATGAGGAATACAATATTAATGAAATTATTAGGATATGATATTGATGATAACCTAATAATCGTTTTGTTTTTCTTATATAAAAAAGATACCGGGATATCAAAAATTATCTTGGTCAAGGGTGGTTGTGGAATGTAAAACGTGTGTCTTACTTTAAATTTGAAATAATTATGTCACTGTCACTGTCACACTGACATCATCAATAACCTACAAATTTCATACCTATCTATTTCAGTTGTAAAACAATAATGAACTACAAATTATGAAATAACGGATATAGTAACAAGAAAAACTAAATTACAGTAATTGTTGGAAATGTCCCCCGTTTTGTTCGATGTACAAGTTGATGCGCCTCCTCATGCTGTGAAAAGCGTTTTGCAGCATTTCTGGCGTTATGGTTGCACATTGCTGAACAATTCTTTGTTGCAGTTCTTGCAAATTATTTACCGGAGTTGCGAAAATCTTGTTTTTTAAGTAAGGAAATATAAAATAGTCCATAATTGTCAAACAAGGTGATCTCGGAGGAAACTCAACTTCTGTATGCAAACTTATCAGCCGGTCATCAAAAAACTCGCGGAGGAAAGCAATATTTTCTCGTGTAGTATGTGCTGTTGCACTGTCATGCTGGAAATAACCGTACCGAAGTTCATCATCGTTTAACTGTTGCACAAATTCAGCCAAAAAGTTGTGTCTGTACCTTTCTGCGTTGACGGTGAAATCGAAAAAAATTGACCCAATTATTCTTCTGCGAGAAACTGCCATCCAAACACCAATTTTTTGAGCATGTAGTGGCAATTCAGTAAAAACATGAGGGTTATCATTGCTCCACATTCGCATATTTTGAGAATTGATGTATCCCGAAAGGTGGAACCACGCTTCGTCAGAAAAAAAGTTAAGTCCAGAAGATCGTCATTCATTAAATTATTGACAAACCAATGGCTGTAAGCAAGGCGTCTGGGGTGGTCTGCGGGCAGAAGAGCTTGATGTGCTTGCATCTTATATGGATGCGTGTTCAAGTCTTTCTTTAAAATCTTATGACATGTTCCATAAGAAAGTCCAATTTCCTGAGAAAGACGTTTCAAAGGTTTTGCAGGCTCCTCTTCCATACGTTGACGAACGGCATTGACAACTTCTTCTGTACGAACTCTTGGTCTACCAGCACTTTTTTTATGAGTCACACTACCAGTTTCGCGAAACATTTCAACACAATTCGTAAGGCACGCATAAAAATTGTCCGGTAATATTGCCACGTTTGGGAAGTGCTCTCGAAAATTGTCCAAACACAAACGTTGACTGTATTGCCAATTTACATTAACTAGCGCACCCGTTCGAAAATAGGTTATTTTGTTTGTTCTATAAAACTTGTACAATGTCGTAACGCACTGAATAAATACATTCAGTTCAAATTCAAATAAAATTGCGTGACATTTGAAATTCGTTAATTGTGGATCTCTTCAAATTACTTAGAAATAAATTGAAAACAAACCTGAATAACTGTCTATTTAATCACTCTAAATACTCCCGATAAAAACAAGTTCGAGCAAAGAAGATTTCATCAAATGTTTGGAACTGCATAGCCTGCATAGCTGCGTTTTATAAATAACTGTTTTATTGACATCTCCGGATTAAAAATTCCAAAACCTATTTGCTCTAGATTAAATTAATCTTATGAATTTCAGGCTGGTCCAAGTTATCTGCTGGACAGACACGAATTTCCGTTAAAAAAACTGTATAGATACTAATGATGTCAGCGTAGAATGTGTGGCGGCGTTCATTAGTTTAAAAATAAATATTCTGTCTTATACTGGACATACCATGAGCGGTAGTGGGTGTATTTTTGCGTCTATGGGCTTTATTAATACATAATTAAGATAGGTATCTTATAAAATGTCTTGAAAGAACTGAACATGATTTTTCAAATGATTGGTAAATAAATTGAATAGATTTGAATTAGGTTAAGAGCTTTTAAAATTCTGCAATATCATCTACCGATAGAATCCAAATACAGAATTATAGTCTATAAAAATAGTCTTCGGGTGTCCCTCAAGAATCTGTATTGCAACCACTGTTGATATATCATTGATATCCAGGTTTAGCAACATTTTTCGCGGTTGGTACTAGATGGATAACCAAGCAGGGAAGATTCACGATGTCTGCCCACCTTCAAGTGGCCTGGGCATTGGTGAATCCACGGAAGCTATAAAAACTCGCCCACGTTGAAGTCGGCAAAATTTTTGGGTGGGGGGTAATTTTTTTATAGAGTCGCGATTTGCAAAATCAAAGCGAGGTAATTCCTTGTCCAATTTTATGACTAAGAGTCCAAATAAGCGTGTATACTAAATTGCCTCGTTTTCGAGATACAGAGTCAAGTTTCTTCAAGTTCAAGGTTTTTATAAGAATAGTTTTTTTTATTAATATCTTGAAAATTCTTTCGCCAATTTGAATGAAACTTGGTAGGTATGTTGGTTTGAAGTAGTAAGGGACTCATTTATACGTGAAAATATTAAAATTGTTGGCTCCAGTGGCGTGAAGGAGGGTAATCCATTTGAAATTTATGGGAAAAAACATTGGGCGCCACTGGTTTATAAAAGTTTGAATTCTTTTTAGCTGAAACAATTTAAAATACAACTTTTTTGTTTATTATATTTTTTTCGTACCTTGCTTCGTTTTCGAGGAAAAAAAAAATAAAAACTATTACAGTGCATGTCTAAATGTTTATTATGTTAAAAGTAAAACAACAGGGATGTCCCCATTTTTATAGCAGAAATTTTACATCTACAAACACTAGAAAAAATTAAAGTTACAAAGCTAAATAATAACTACAAATATCACTACAATTATATTAAAATTAATCTACAATAACTTGACCTTTGACACCCTATATCTCAAAAACGAGGCAAATTAGGACCCTTTTTGGACTCTTAGTCATAAAATCTGACAAGGAATTAGCACCTACAGTATGAATATGACAATAATGAACATCCTGTAGAGGCGCAGTTTGCTTTTGATCGGAAAAATGTGCACCGTTTCAATCCATTTCCAGTAGGTAATGTTTAAATTTTTCTCTGCACGCTTAAAAAAGAAGATAATAATAATAATAATAATAATAATAATAATAATAATAATAATAATAATAATAATAATAATTAGTTCTTAATCTATAATAGTACGATACAATATAATATATTATATTTAAGTGAATAAACAAGTGAAGATGCCTCAGAAAGATAAGCCCGCTAGTAAGACTATGCATGTTACTTAAAAATAAAAATAACTGAAAACCAACAACAACCCCCTTCAAGTGAAAACTAGCAGTTAGTAAACAGTATCTTCAAAGTACAATCAATAAAGAGCCCAGTATTTGTTCACAAGGAAATCCCGCGCGTTGTACAGATACTATAGCTCATCAATGTTTTTATATATGCTTCTAATATTACAATGATAGATAAGAAATTTATTTTCAGAAACAATATCTAGAAGTCTTTTAGATTATTCAATATCTTCAGCTACTACTGTTTTTATGGTTTTTAATTTAAAATGTCTAATATAAGGGTCCATTTCTTCTTTAATTTAGCAAGATATTCTCTGCAAGTTTCTGTTTTTTAAAGTTACACACGACTATATTAAAGAATATACAAAAAAACTTTTACACAAGATTACTTAAATGAAATACTTAAATTATGTATTTAGAAAATGGTTCCAAATTACAGACCATTTTTGAGAAGTGACTGATAAATACTGATTTTATTTTTTTAGTTTTCGAGTTGAAATTTTGTTCTGTTTATTTAACTTTTTCTGATCATCGGCTTTTTCTCCAAAATATTCGTTTAGTAATGGTTTCTGACCTGTATCAATCAACCCCCGCATTTCTTCTTTTGCTTCTCCTTCTTCTGGTTTATTCTCAAATTCATTTCCTTCCTGGTTTTGTAGCTGTTGAAGAGTGTATGATTTATTTGCAACAATTAATTTTAGATCCTTTATAGAGGCTGCGTTCCCCTTTTCTCTAAATTGCTTCTGATATATCAACAATTTTTTTATTTGTTGTCTGTCCTCCCAGCACCGATCACTTGTGATATGAACGCCTTTACCTTTAAGTTTCCTAGAGTTCTTCAGCACTTGGAATTTTGTTTCGTACGACAGGAAAGTCACTACAATTGGATTACTTCTACTGTCCTCTTTCTGTTCTAGTCTGTATATTTCCTTTATATCTTTTTCCTCAATTTTTACTTCTATATGGTCCTGAATTAAATTCATTATACACTATATCAATTTTATTTCACTATTTTCTATTCCAAATACAATTATGTTATTTTTCCTTTGTCTTCTTTCCAAGCTTAATATTTTTTTTGTAGTTCTTTATTTTCCGTTTCAATTGTGACAATTTTCTGTTCAAAATTAATATTATTGGAATACACTTCTGATTTCAATAGTTCTACTTGCTTCTTGAAATCCTCTCGTATTTCTGATGCCATTTCATTAATTGTAGTGTTTAATTTTTGAAAGAGACTGTTCATAAAGGTTTTTTGCTTCTCAGTGAACTCTCCCATGCTAATTTATTTATCGTGTGTGGTTTGCTATATGAAAGTAGTTTATATATTTTCACGATTTCTTTTTACAGCTCAAGTCTTTTTGTATTTAACGATTATTTTTATTGTTTTGGTCACCTATATACATACACACACAAAATATTATTGAATTTTATTACTGCACTGATACATGCAGCGTAAAAATAAAAACACTGATTTTCGGATGATTATGAATGACAATTTTTTTTATTAATATTAATCTGTAGCTATTTCTCATTTTAAATGTATTTTGTAATTCGAATGCCCAATGAAATCATATTCATCCGTTCATACTTCCGAGTAGGTACGTGTTACATTTACTAAACATAACATAACCGTACCCAGCGAATGGATTTCAAATATCATTAGGATAACAGTAAATATTTACATGGAAAAATACTAGGTCCTTAGGCTACTGTTTTTAATAAAAGCCTACCTGTACGGCCTGCCGTAAGATAATTTTAATGCACATGTTAATTAAAATATTAGCAGCCAGTTAACTAGCTGCTTGAAAAGTATTTTATGATGGTAATAATTTAAGACAAATTACATTACTCGTTTATCACATTATTAGTAAATACTTAATTTCACGCATTTTAATTCAGTAAAATGTATTATTACTGCATTGTGTATCTATGCACATTATATTTTTATTATAAGATTAATATCAATTAGAATCATAATTAATTAAAATCCTATAAAATTATGTATTTAATATGAGATAGCATACATTTACTGATCAATAGTTTTTTTACTAGTATTACTTTCTATTTTATTACAGAAAATGTTCAAAGTGTTCTCCATTAATTATTGCACCATGCCCACATTCACATTCGGTGTGAAGAGGACCGCCTAAATGCCCACCACGCTCCCCTGACTTAACTCCACTGATTTCTTTTGTGGGGTAATCAAAACGCCAAACTGTATGTAAACAGACCAGATACTACAGAAGGATTGAAATATCGTATCAGGGGAAAAGTTCGAAACATAACACCAAATATTATCCAAAATTTAATTGATGAATTTGAACACCGAAGTGGGCATTGTGCAAAGACACTTCGAACAAGAACTTTGAACATTCAAACTAATAAAATAAAAAGTAGTACTACCTAGTACAAAAACATTGTTTTCATTTAATTCCATTCATTTAATTTCTATACAGGGTTGTTCAGAACTCATCTCTAAAACTTTGAGGATACCTTAAATAAGAAATCGATATCACCAAATAAATTTATAATAAAAGGCTTAGGATTTCCCGTAAACAATGTTTAAAGTTATACCATTATAAACGACTACGTAACTGGGCAACTGTACTTCAACACATCTGATATATCACATTCCTTCAAAAAACAGTAAACAACAGTTTTTGTACCTGGCGAACGCCTGGCGAATACAGTTGGAGTGGGGATAATATCTCTTATTGTCTATGCAGTCATCAGTCGTTCTGTGTCGCTGTCTCTGTGCGGGTGTTTTACTTATCGAGTGTTAAACTGTAAAATTTTCAAAATGGCTCATGTGTACAGTAAGGCTGAGTTAATGGACATGATTCTTATTTATGGCGAAGTTGGACTAAATTCATTGGCAGCTTCGCGCTTGTATGCGGAACAATTTCCTAATCGACACACCGACACATCGACAGTTAGGTTTTGTGAGTGGTTGTTGCAGCAAAATGCTGAAAATCCCCAATTTATTTAATAATTTGCGTTTAAAAGATCAGCAACAAGGAGGAACATTCGGTTTAGTGCGGCAAAATTGGATAAGGCGTGCCCAAAATAGTGTACAAGTCGAGGAATATTATTTCGAAAAGCTTTTGTAACAAGGTATGTGCAAATTTTTTATACCTAAATTTCACGTTTCTAATATCTAGTAATCAAGTAGCGCAATTCTTCAAAATTAGTGTAACAAAATTTTGAAGACACGTCACTTTGGTCACATCTATCTATCTTTAAGTTTATTTTAAAGTAAAAACGCTGCAAATCTTTTTTGCGCCGGGTGTCGGTATACTCTCAGATCTTCCGAAGTTTTTTGTGCTAGCCTGTTTGCATTGTCAGTCCCAAGGTCACTCCATTACAGTGGACCAGTGTCCAGCGGCGTGCAATGAAAAATTTTTAAATAGTTTTAAGACCCCGCCAAAAATATTTTTTTTGCACTACCACATTTGTACATGTATGTTGAACAACCCCAAATTTTATTAACTAGAAAAAAATATGAATTTTGTTCCATCATTTTGGGACACACTGTATGATGCATTTGTTGAAGATCAACCAAATTATAAAAATAATCTACCAAATCTTTAAAACTATTTTATTCTATGGTTTACAGATCCCGAACCAGTACTCGGGCTTCCGCCTAGTTATGCAACAAGGTCTATGAAAATTGGACCAAGAAAGAAAAGATCAGAGGAAGAATGGTCGAATGGGACTGAGCTGCGACAAGCCAGGCTCTTAATTGAAGGGCCATGGTCGAACGCAACTCGATCAATACTTCAGTGATGGGTTTTTAGCCGCTAATTATATATTTAGCCAATGCTAATTATATAATTAGCATTTAGCCGGCTAAAAATATTATAATTAGCCGTTATCAGAATAACGACTATATACCGGGATATCAAAAATTATCTTGGTCAAGGGTGGTTGTGGAATGTAAAACGTGTGTCTTACTTTAAATTTAAAATAATTATGTCACTGTCCCACTGACATCATCAATAACCTACAAATTTCATACATATTTATTTCAGTTGTAAAACAATAATGAACTACAAATTATGAAATAACGGTTTTAGTAACAAGAAAAACTAAATTATAGTAATTGTTGGAAATGTCCACCGTTTTGTTCGATGCACAAGTTGACGCGCCTCCTCATGCTGTGAAAAGCGTTTTGCAACATTTCTGGCGTTATGGTTGCACATTGCGTCTGGGGTGGTCTGCGGGCAGAAGAGCTTGATGTGCTTGCATCTTATATGGATGCATGTTCAAGTCTTTCTTTAAAATCTTATGACATGTTCCCTAAGAAAGTCCAATTTCCTGATAAAGACGTTTCAAAGGTTTTGCATACTCCTCTTCCATACGTTGATGAACGTCATTGACAACTTCTTCTGTACGAACTCTTGGTCTACCAGCACCTTTTTTATGAGTCACACAACCAGTTTCGCGAAACACTTCAACACAATTTGTAAGGCACGCATAGAAATTGTCCGGTAATATTGCCACGTTTGGGAAGTGCTCTCGAAAATTGTCCAAACACAAACGTTGACTGTATTGCCAATTTCCATTAACTATTGCACCCGTTCGAAAATAGGCTTCAATCATGAAAATTTTGTGCTGTGTTGTAAGAGGCATGATTCAAAAACTGAATTAGAAAATTTCAGCACAATGACTTGACAGATTCTGACACAACAAAACATATTAAAAAATTTAAAGTAAGACACACGTTTTACATTCCACAACCACCCTTGACCAAGATAATTTTTGATATCTTGGTACATTGTTTTTTAATTTTTGACACATCAGATCAGAATACCTATTACACCTATTCATATACCTTTCTCAAAGCACTCCCAAATTCCTGACTTATATGGTTAACTATTATATGCTAATTAATTACTACACTGACCAATATCGGGAGACTAATTTACTTTAATTCGATCATTACAAGATTTAGATTAATTAATTTACTAATTACTAATTTGGATTTCTTAACAAAAAGCCAACAAAGGGGTTATCCCTCTGCATAGCCTGCATGGTCTTGTTGGATATTTAGCCTGCTAATTTTTCTTTAGCCGTTTTTAGCCGGCGGCTAATTATCGATAATTATCCGGTTAATTATAACCAGATAATTATCCGGCACATCACTGCAATACTTGCTCTAAGTCATAACAGCAAAAGGACTGTTGACATGTCACGGTCATCTCAACAAGCACCTTAATACTATCGGCTTTAGTGACACTAGAATGTGCACGTTTTGCGGGCACGATGACGCGGTCTCCATTCACATCTTCTGTCGCTGGGGCTCCCTCATAGTCAAAAGACACAAACATCTGCGTGCAGCATTTCTCTTGCCCCAGGACATTAGAGAGCTTCCACTAGAACGGATGTTGGCCTATGCACATAGCACGGGTCTCTTCCAATAGCTTTCCACTAGCGGCAGGCAAAATGAGTCGAAAGGCCTGAGTGCTGCGGGTAACCGCACCGCTCTCTAACATCAACATGGTTTACAGATTGATCATTAGATTCAAAGGTAGTGGGTTCATTACTAAGCGAACCCAATAATTATAAATACAATAGTCTACTAGTATCGGTAAAATTACCTACTCCACCACTCCACTCCTCCACGTCTCGACCACTTGCCGCACTACCAATTCCGCCCTCCTCACTCTTCTGAGGTCCGTTCGGTACCCAGACACTTACACAGTGGCTAACGCTCGACCTGTAACATGTTATCTGCGATTGATATACACAGAAAAACATAAATTCTTTTTTTGTTTTTATTTTATTTTTTGTCTATGGATGACTGTATGTCTTTTACACCATTTCTGTGAAATTTGTAGTAATTTTCAACACTTTCAGTGGCACACAAACCACGTTCAATGATCTCAAATCTATAGAAGATATTTTTATTAGTAAGTAAGTTTTTAATAGTAAATGTGAGGAATTAGTTTACCACAAAAACATTGGAAAAATACTAAAAATAATTTCGCAAATACAACTTTTAGTCATCTATATAAAGACTTATTTGTTATTTTTGATTTAAAATAATTTATCTTTCTGTTTTTTGAAATATTTAAATAAACATTTTATTGGCAATATTGTTTTTTGATTTAGTTGTAGACCTATATAGACACCAGTTTCCAAAATTTTTACGTAGGGCCAAATTTAAATATAAGTAATTAACATGAGGTATTTTTTGAACATGATCAACTACCTACCCAATGAATAATTTTAATATATACAATTTAATGCTGTGCTTTTGGAAAACCTCAGGTAATGAAATATTGTCGTCAGGAAACCAAACTACGTTTGTAATGTCCCTCGTAACGAGGAGGTTTTGCTATCGAATGTAGATAGTGGCGGCACGCTTGTGATCTCCAAAGATAAAAGTTCCGAAGGGAGTGGAGTAACTGATTTAGTTATAATCTGTAAACTTTGATAATACCGTAAACCTTATATTGCCCTATTTAGCAACAGTGCTAGTTTATTTTTACAAATACCTGAACTGAAAATCACTTATATGAAAGCTTTTACCTCATGGTAGGCGTTTCTAACTTGAGCAACAAATGTATTTTCTAACTGTAAAATAAATTACAAATATGATCAGAATCGTGGAAATCTGGTACAATACAAATTCTATTGAACTCAATTCAGTACAGACAGATTATATAAATATTAAGTAACAAAGGTTAAGAATGCTCAGATGTAACTGCATATGGGTGTCTTGTAAATTTATTGCGCTGTTCCAGTAACAGCTTCATTATTTACTGGGACCTTTCTTGACAATACAGATATTTCATCTGCTCGAAAACATTTTGGTATCTCAATATTCCGCATATTTTAGGCGAGATATTTTATTTGCCTTGCACTGCGAATAGTTTTTTTAACTGAAATTCATTGGAGTTTAATACTCCAATAATAATAGGTATAATGTATGAAAGTATTTATTTGTGGCATTGTTTAATCACTCTTATTTATTTAGGTATTATTTCACCACTGAAAAAAGACACAAAATTAATAATCAACCTCTGCGCCGACGGATCAGTCAAAGGTTGGTTTTTCGAAAAATATTTTTGCCTAATCAAGAAATCTCACACTAAAAAACAGATTAACAATATATAACATTATATACATATCACTTATAAGAACGTTTATGTTTCGAAAACTTTTCTGTTTTCGTTATCAAAACTTTACGTGTGACTGACGTACAGAATAAAAATAATAATAAAACCGTCATAATATCGGGCTGGTGGCTCAGGGCTTAGCGTCTCGATCACTCAACCCAGAGGTCGTGGGTTCTAATTCCCATTCCACCAAACATTAAATTGTTTACTCGTAGATCAAGGCTTATTCGCAGGGATGGCTTGGCAACTATCCTGGCGATGACCTAGGATGGGAAGAATGTCAACTTGGTGTTAATGTGAGAGATTAAAATCAGTTGATGTTTGACTGTCCCCCTAACTAATGAGGTTTTCCAGGTTTCCCTCATTCCAGCACTGAATGGTGGTTAGGGCCTACCAACGTAAGTCGTTCCTGAGGCGCCAATGCGGCCCGCGAAATAATAATATGCCGCCCCCTCTCCCACACAAGTCACAGACTTTCGGGCTAATCCTTGTGATTAGAATGAGGGGTAGAGATATTATTATTATATTATTATTATTATTCTGTAACGAGTAACGTAAAAGTTACGTGATTTTTGTCTAATAATATTAATTTGCTGTTTTAGTGTACTAATTTCATTCATATTGTTAAGCAAAACTAATAGGTACCTATCAAAAATCATCCTTTCGCTAATCTTTTGGCACAGTCTATTTTATTATTATTATTATTTATTTAATTTATTTTAAAATAGAATTATTATGGCTTCCTGTCAAAGAAAGAAGTATGTAATTTTCTACCTTGAGGGATCATTTTGTAGCTTGATACCGCTGCTTATGTTTTTAATTCTATTTTATTAAATTGTTATAAGCATATTAAATTTTGTAGACGAAAAACCGGTGTATATGTATTAATTTAGCAAGAATGCTCGCAATGAAAGAAGCCGAACTATCCGACTATAATAATTTATTCCTAATTGATGCTGGAAAAGGAGCTAATTAAAAATTAATATATTTTATACCTTTTACGTCGCTGAATAAGAATATATTTCTCACACATATATTTCCAGTAGAATTAGTGTCAAACGCGTTTAAAGAAGCAATTGATTATATTTTAAATGTACAATTCATGCCGTATATATAACCGTTTGCCATAATGTCCGCTTGGATTATGAATATAATAAAAAAATGTTTATATAAAAGCATACAATATTTAACTAAAATGGGTTGTGATTATAGAATGTTGAATATATAGAATTTTATATGTTTATTAGAGGATAATTGAAGTTTAATCATCCATATTGAATAAAATGTTGTGTAGTTAATAATAAAAATTCATTGCTTTTCTCAGTGTAAGAATTTTATGTGGTTAGTAGATGGACACAGGAAAGACTTGGTGGGAAGGAAGAAGAAAGGAAGAAGGCGCGGGCAGGCAATGCCTGTAAAACCGGAGGTCCCATTTCTCTATGCGATGATAGGCAAGTGAAAGATCCCTACCCACGACGAAGTAGGGGTTCGGCAAAATTTCCAGATTGTTCCTAAGTGACTGGCTTTAGTTGCTTCCAAGACAAACAAAAAAGAACAAAACAACTCCTCACTATTCCTTTTGAAGGAAGGGCTTATTTTTTAATATTATTAGTATTTTTAAATGCGGCAAAATAGGCAATAACTGAAAGACTTACTGAAATTATAATCAGCAGGCACGAGATTTATGAAAACCAGTTGTGATTTTAATCAAATTGTTGGGTTAATGTAAACGTATAATACTTTATTTAATGTCAGATTTTATTACGTTTTAAATACGTGTATGTAGCCGCATCTCTGTTAGGAAATATCTCTGTTCTGGTAAGTATTGAAATCGTATCGAAAATATTTATATGCGATTTTAAAATGGTCAGTCAATAAATAGAACAGGAATGTGTAGAGTTATATACACAGTGTGTGTTTCTAAATGATGACGAAATAAATTGTACAGAAAAAAAATTTTATATACAGGGTGGGAAAAATTTTAATGTTAAGCATTGGTATCTCGGAAATGGTATCACATACAACGTGGCTCAAATTATGAAAAAGTTGCTCAATTTCATGCTGATTCAAAATATGTGAACAAGTTTAATATATTTTGGGCCGTTCGGGAGTTATGCCGGAAAACCCAAAATTTTCCGAATTTTTTTTTATGTCAAATAACTTTTCTTGAAATAAATGTAGACTTTTGAAATTTGGTATGTTCACATAGTTTGATGAGAGCTTTCGATTGCCATACTGAAACATGTTCTAGGCCTACTAGTTTTTCGGCAACAATATTTAACTTTTGAATTTCTTATGGGCGCCATATTGGATTTTTACTTCACTAAATACAGAAAGAAACTACAAGCCCGGTGATATATCACACTTGATACTTTCTTCAATAAATATGGATAATACGCGCGAATAACGATATATAGTATTTATTCACAAATAATAGACAATCATTCATTTATAGTTAATTGTTACAATACGTATTTTTAGCTTTTTGAGGAATTCATTATTATAATAACCAAAACAATTCTGCTCAAACTGGCTGTCGTTACTCTCAACAGACATGTCATCCACTGCACGTCTTAGTTGCAGCATCTATTGAATTTATGTATTTATTAAAATTCTTTCCAACATTTCATTCTCAGTGGACTGGCATTGGATTACTGTAGATACATATAATTTTTAGCAGTTTCCCCCAAATAATAATCCAGGGGGTTAAAGCACAGTGATCGCGGTGGCCATAGAATGGAACCATTTGTACCTATCCATGAATTCAGATAACGTTGATAGAGGTACTGGGTTACAATTCTAGCGTTGTGTGAAGAGCAACCATCTTATTGAAACAACTGCAAATTTTGAATATTTTGCAAAGATCATTATGCCTTTCCACCAAATCGTTTTGTAAAAAGTGTAAATAACTATGAGAAATTAATTTATCAATAATACGATAAGGCCCTAATACCGCAGGTGCCATTACAGCAGTGACCTTTATTGTCTTTGAGGAAGACAATCCTGCTTATTTATTTGAAGATGCCGAAAACAACTACTCCATGGGCAATTTGCCCCGACCGGCGTTGGATGAGTCCGGCATCTCTATGGAAGTCGCCAGATCTTCATCTTTCATCGAGACCAACCACCAGACGCTGACCGGTTTCACGCTTGTCGAAAATTGAGTCCTCACAAGATTTATTTGATAAAATACTTTTTTTGATAAAATCAAAAAGAGGCAATGTAATGGTCAACCATAATTGCCAACCTCTTACTCATGACACTATTTTGGTCGTACCTTTATTCCCTTGAAATCTATTACATTTTTAAACATTTAAAAAATCGACATATAACAGTCGAAATATCAAAATTTACCCTTATTTTCAAGTTGGCTATTGACGGATAAGGAAATTTTGCTCATCTCCTACTCACCCTTACAAAATTGGCTTGTCTATCCATTTTGAAATTTCAGATTACTTTACTGTACTAAAAAACGTGACTGGAAACAGGAATAAACATCATTAGCGAAAATGTACAAGCCTCATCTTTCGCTACGCCTCTGCCGATCTTAGGTACCGGTAAGTTATTTACTGATATCATCTTACACGGCCGATGGACCTGAAGGAAAAAACATCTACACAGCAAGGAAACAGACAGTTAAACGTCATGTAGCAGCGTTTTACAGTTGACAGTGTAGTTTATCTGTTAAGGAACTTTATATCGTGTATATTACTTTGATCGAATGTTATCTTCCTTTTATGTGAAAAAATGTGTTATGAATGTTATATATTTAACTGGATAAATAACACGTGTATAGACGCCAGAACTTGTTTATAAATGTGCTAATATTCGAGACAGTTTAATCACATAAAGTTAATGTACAGGAATATGCGATAATTGAATAGCTACAAGTTATAATAATTATTTTACCGAACTGTATAGATTCACAAAAGGAGCTGATTGTTATTAACATAATGATATATGTATGTTTTTAAAAATTTGTTAACTTTAATAATTTTAAATATCAGAGATCTGTTTTAAAAAAATCGTAAAGTTGGTAAATGAAAGTAATAAATATTTTAAAGTTTTGCAAAATTTAATTAACTTTTTTTGGGTTAGTGTCATAGGTTTACTGTTAGATAGGTTCGTGTCAAAAATGCAGTCAAATGATTGTTGTTTATATTACCTGATAGTGGTCAATTTTTTCAGCTGTCTAAAACAGATTTTATAGTATATTATTCAAACTTTATTTTTACTTGTATTTACCATAAATCCTCTAACAAAAAATATATTTAAAATTTTAATATCAAAACCTGAAAAATGGAATGTTGATAAGGAAATGTAAACATCATTTTAACCTTGACTAAACTGAAGAAAAGTTAAATAAATTATAAACTGGTGGTTTTCAGGTGTCGGTACAGTTTAATACCGATTGTATTCTGGTGAGATTTTTTCACAAAATCCCCAGTTTTGTAGTGCCTCAGTATTTATGTGACTCTTCCTATCAATTCAAATGTGTTTTTTTCAAACTTGTGAGCCATTTCAGTTGGAAATTGAATTTCAAAATGTCAGTATTTAAAGTACTTCAGTTACCTATCATGGAAAACACATGGTTATTTTAAACAGATTTTTTAAGAATGGCTGTAGTGGCTACATTTTGGAAAATCTATATTTTTCATGGTCATTTGAGATATTGTATCAGAAACAGGGGGATTAGCAGTGAGATACAACGATTTTTTTGATTTTTAGACATGCTTTCATTCAACATTTCAACAACTTGGAATACTAACTGTGGTTGGTTATATTTATGAAATTTGATTATTTGTCATGAAAAATAGATCTATATGCACATATAACTAACTCCTCATGATCATGATACTAGGGCTAAATCTCAACTTCAACCTGTTCCCCATAATACCTCTTACCAGAAAGACATGGCTGCAAGTTATTCAATTTCCTACCTAATAAGATTAAGGGGTCGTCAAATCAGTATACTTTTAAGAAAAAAGTAAAGGAGTATTTATTGCACAAACACTATTATACTGTCAATGAGTTTTTTGTCTACTTTTAAAATGTAGTGTGTAATCAATTAGATTATGTATTGTAGATGTAGTGTTTTTCTCTCTCTCTTTTTTTGTGCAATCATATGTCACACTATTATTTATGATGCATTGTTTTTCAATCTGCATTTTTTATTTTTCTTTCATATTTCACTATGCTAGACAATAGTTGACATGTATAACTTCTATGTACATTTGTAGTGGCGAGATACAGTGAAATACACTGCAGTGCCCTCTTTGGGTCTTTGCTACTACCTGTCTGACAATTATTGTCTAATTGACAGACAGATAACGATCTGCAGAAAGCAGATGCCATTACAGCGACCTCTATTGTCTTTGAGGAAGACAATCCTACTTAATTATTGGAAGGAGATGCCGAAAACAACTACTCCACGGGCAATATGCCCCGACTGGCGTTGCATTACATCAACATCTCCATGGATGTCGCCACATCCTTCATCAAGACCAAATACCAGACAATGACCGGTTTCGATCTTGTTATGATCTCGTCAGACTGCCATAGATGCCAGATCATTCATCGATTCCAATACCTATGGCAGTCTGACGAGATCATAACAAGATCGAAACCGGTCATTGTCTGGTATTTGGTCTTGATGAAGGATGTGGCGACATCCATGGAGATGTTGATGTAATGCAACGCCAGTCGGGGCATATTGCCCGTGGAGTAGTTGTTTTCGGCATCTCCTTCCAATTTCTATGTACATTGTCACGAATAAATATTTCTACCTTAAGCTGATAATACGTAACGTAATACGACTTACGTAAGTAATTCAATTACTACGTCAAGTACTTTTACTTGAAGTACTAAACAATTGTGCCCCCCATCGCAAGAAAATAATTTTTAATAATACGAGTGTCTCGTCTCCTCCATAGTTATAGTTTAGGTTAGGTTAGCTTAGGTTCAAAAATGACTGGGTCGAAAATCAGACCCTCCACCGCGACCATGTGGTTGTGGCTCACACCTACTTATATTTCACCCAACAGGTCCAGCCTCTTAATGAAGCTGATCACCTTATTGGGTGAGAATTTATTCAGATCCTCTGGCAGAAGTTGTCCTTGGCGAAATAATGAGTATCTTATCCTTTCCCCAGCGGGGCAGGTGAATAATATGTGTTCTGCCGTTTCATCATCTTCTAAGTACAAGCGGCACTCAGCAACTTCTGCTAGGCCGAATTTGTACAGATGATATTTTAAACGGCAGTGACCAGTATATAGGCCAATTAAAGTTCATAGGTGCAACCTGCTTAACTCTAAAAGTTTTTTAGTTTTTGTTTTTGAAGGGTTTATTATGAACGCCTTCGAATTAACTAATTTTGGTAGTTCTTGCCAGTACTGGAGGATTTGGTCTGTTCTGTGGTCTTTTGTCTGTTTGATTGTTTGATCTGGTCCGACAAATTCAGAAGCAGCACCCTCCACATGGCTAGGGAGTCGGCTGCTTCATTCCTTTCATAACCAGAATGGCCTGAAACCCAAACCAGAGTTGCTCTATTTTTTATAGTTATAGTTAGTCTTCTCCATGATGCTCCATCATTTTTGGTCTGCACTGATTCGTTCTATATCTCTTCTAATGTTTATAACCTGGAATTTTCTGTAACCAGTTAGAAAAGACTTGTCTTTAGTCGATGACCACCGTCAGTATATCAAGAGATTGTAAGACAAACAGTTATTTCTTATGAAGAAATCTTATTATGATTTATGATTTCTTAGAAGAACAAAGTCTTAATTTTAAATTTAATTTTAATGTTAATAATTTAATAATAAAAGTTATTTTAGAAGGAAAATTATCCAAGACACTAACCAATAAGTTCAGAATAGTGTGCAATAGAAGACAATATCGGAAAAGTTTAAGCTTTTTGTGATGTACTTTAGACAAAAATAGCCATTAGCGCTGATATTTTCTAGAAAAACTTTAAGAAGGTTGAAGTAATAATGTCTTGAGATTCACAAGCTTCCTTTCCCTTATCAAAAAATACTATTTTTTGATTTATATATTCTTAGTCACACACAATTTACATTACATACTCTTGTGGCAAAAATGTTTAATAAGCAGCAAGTGTCTATGAACTTGACAACGACCAACAGTTGTTAACAGCAAAGTGATTGTTGGTAGTGATGTTTTATAATCGTGTTGGTGGTTTACAAGTACTAGTAAACCTGTAAACTCCCATAAAAATGTAGACTTGCACCGCTGATAACAAGATGTAGTACTATTACTATCTACTTACAGACTTTTACAAAGTAACTTTTTTTTTGCCGAGTTTGAATGCAAGATACACTGAAAATGTTATTAATATTATTTTATATCAGACAATTTTCATTCTATATTTGGATAAAGTGTGTCTGTAAAGCCATTTTGTCTATTATAACAGATACATAGAAAATACTACTATTAGTATAACTCTTATGGATCTATGATGTACAGGCCAATGCAGTCAAGGACAAACAAGACAAATATTTGGTTTAACTCTCTCAATGCGGTTTTACATTTTCTATCTTAATAATTATCTTAATCTTCTGCCTTCTAGGTTTTTTAGGTACAATTTATTTTTATGTTGTTAATACATTTTGTTCAATTGTTTACTTTAAATATTTGATTTTGGAGAAAACTTCAAGTATTTCATATTTATCAGTATTACTAATTATCATTATTTTTATAGATAAAAGTAAATAAAAAAGTGACTAAGCAAATCTGTCTAGGAAGAGTGAAAACAAATACTTCTCCTGTTCTCGGTCTTGTTTGTGCTACGAGGAAGACAGTCCTACTTATTTATTTGAAGGAGATGCTGAAAACTTTAAAGGATGCTCTATAGACATGTGTTCCCACTGGCGTTACATTACTTCAGCATCTCCACGAAATTACATTACTATTAACATACCAGATGTCCTTTAGACAATTATGTCGTAACATCGTTCGTCGAGTCCACTAACTATGGTACTCTAATAAGCACAGAATAAGTGCGAAACCGATCAGTGTCTGTTGGATGGTCTCAATACGACGTGGCGACTTTATTGTACACACAGTTAATTTGATTGCATACAGTAAGTGACCTTCGCGAGTTAACGCTAAGCCCTGCTTATGCTACTAATAATAATATATCTATCCCTCATTCCCGTATCAATGATGAGGCCGAAAATCAGAGAATTTTATGGAGGAAAGACCGACATTTTATGAATTACCGCCTAATTTATAAGAACTATGACATTCGTCTAGGACATTTCTTTGATTGGAAAAATCAATATATTTTCACAAAACTGGATAGACTCTTCGGAGTATCTAGTAAGTTTATCAAGCTGGTGGGTTTGTTTGCAATGGGATTGAAGACTTTTTCAAAATAGTTGGCCATAAGAATACATGTATTCGGAGATATCGCGAAATAATAATATGCCGTCACCTCTCCCACACAAGTCTCACACTTTCGAGAGATATTATTATTATTATTATTATATGCATTTGTTGTTGGGTCCAATAAGTGTCCAACAGATTCATCCCAGCTATGTACTATTTCAGATATATTCTGAAACCCTTACTATTCGAGGTGTAGAAAAGTATTTTCAGGGTCAGGGCATACACATACCATTATAAGTTTAAATAAAAGCGAAGGTAAAATGATTATCTTTTCACGGAATTATCTAAAATATCAGCATATTGCAGGACAACTTTGTTTCGTGAATTTTAAGAGAATTTTAAAATTAGTTATCAATTTATTTCTCCTTTCCACATTGACAATACTACTCAAAATCAACATCTATTTGCTTTAGATTTCGTAAGGAATGTTGGCCTTTATATCCTAGCTATAATATACTGCGAGAAGGCTCGTTTAATACTTGTTGACAAAACAGTTATAAAGATAAACACTCAGTTTGTTTGATATACGTGAACATTTTATCAATGAGTTATTTGCAGAAAGAATCTTCAAGGTATTGTGAAGTATAATTAGTTGAAGACCAAGTGCCTTCGAGAGGGCTTATGAAATTCCATTCCTGCCTTATTTGACACTTTCAATTCCAATCACGAAACTTATGCTTACCATCAAATATGCTCGATGTTACATTTTCAGTAACTGGAAGTTATGTGGTGAACAGCGAATGCAAGAAAATCAATGAATTTTTAAGTTAATATCTGATATATATAATTTATAAATTTTAGGAGTACCGTAATCTAATAACAATTTTCCAGGTGAGAAAAATCATTAATCTACGTCATTAATTAACTACGAATAATATTCATACAGTGAGGTTCAAAACTACGCCCCAAATAACTTTCAAAATATTGTTTTTTACGCTCAGACACGTCAATTTTTGATTCTACTTTTCTGTATTTTTGAGGTATTGATTTATTTGTACAGTGACGCATCACTGAGGTGCAAAAAAAATTTTTTTTTTAAATGGCAACCCCAATTTTTTATTCGGAATTCATGAAAAACACATTTTTTTACGTATCTTTGACTAAAACTTTACAGAAAAAAAACCTTTATAGGGTTACAGAGGAAATTTTTCGATATAAATGCAATTTACAGATAAAAAACCTACAAATGTTCTCTAAATTTAAACCGAGTAGGTTCTGGAATTTACTGAAACCAAACAATATCATTGCTTCATCTAATGCCAAAATTTTAATTTGTTTAACACGTAGCAAAATTTAAATCCATAATTTTGGTATTTCATTGTTATTATTTTATTGTTTATCTTGTATTATTCATCTAATAATTTCTGTTTCGGAGAAAGAACGGATTGAGATACTTATGATGGTTGGTTACGGGGATAGAAGGAGAACTGCAACAGAAGTGTGTGAGCTGTTTAATAATACTCATCAAGATCGACCACCAATTGTCCGTTCAACAGTGAGTAAAATTATTATTAAATAGAGAGAATATGGTCACGCTCGTGATTTACCAAGAAAAGGTCGTACCAAGATTGGTGAAAATACTCAACTTGACGTTTTATTATTAGTTCAAGAAAATCCCCATGTTTGTACCCGCCAAGTTGCCGCAACCATGGACATAAGTAAAAGTTCTGTTCGCAGGGTTTTACTTAAACATAAATATCATCCGTACAAGGTAACACAGGTTCATGAGCTTTCAGAAGATGATTTTGATCGTAGAGTACAATTTTGTGAAATCATGCAGGAACGTTGCAATAACAATACCATCTCAGTAAAAAATATTATTTTTTCTGATGAGGCCATTTTTTGTTTTAATGGGTCCGTCAACAGACGCTATTGGGCAACACAGAACCCACGGTGGATGCAGGAATCCTACACGCAATTCCCTAGAAAAGTTAATGTTTGGGCGGGAATAGTAAAAAACAGAATTTTGGGACCATACTTTTTTGATGGAAATTTAAATGGGGAAAGATATTTGGAATTCCTAAGAATGGAGTTATTCCCGACTTTAATTGCTTTATTTCCAAATGCGAATGATACAAATTCAATTGATGACCAGATATGGTTTCAGCAAGATGGTGCTCTACCTCACTATGCTCTTTCTGTTCGTACTTACCTAAATAAAGTTTTTCCTAATAGGTGGATAGGTCGACGTGGTGCAATAGAGTGACCTGCTCGCTCGCCAGACCTGACCCCACTCGATTATTTTTTATGGGGCTACGTTTAAGGTCTAGTGTATGAGAGGTGCCAGAAAATATTGATGATTTAAAAAACAGAATTCAGCAAGTAATAGAAGACATTCCGCCTGATTTTATCAATAATGTTCAAAATGAATTTATCTCTCGTTTAGCTCATTGTCAGGCAGTCAATGGACAACAATTTGAGCATTTGATTTAATTGTAATATTATTGTAAGTAACCTAATTTTTGATATTTTGTTTCAATAAATTGCATTGCATTTATATCGAAAAATTTCTTCTGTAACCCTATAAAGGTTTTTTTCGTAAAGTTTTAGTCAAAGATACGTAAAAAAATGTGTTTTTCATGAATTCCGAATAAAAAATTGGGGTTGTCATTTAAAAAAATATTTTTTTTTGCACCTCAGTGCAGTGTCACTGTACAAATAAATCAATACCTCAAAAATACAGAAAAGTAGAATAAAAAATTGACGTGTCTGAGCGTTTTTGCAAAAAAACAATATTTTGAAAGTTATTTGGGGCGTTCCAGAGTTTTGAACCTTACTGTATAAAGAAGTTGTACAATATATTGATCGCACTATAAAAACTAACACCTAATGGAATATTTTCAAGAGAACGGGACGGTTTTATTGATCTTCAGTGGTATTAAAAACAAATATTATTCTGTTTGTCTTGTATTTTAAAAACAGTACCTGCCAAGCATCCAATATTCAACGTAATATTTTTAATAACCCGACTACTGTTATTGAACTCATCAAGAAACATTTAAGAATACATTAGTTGTGGTTGTTGTTGTGTTGGAAGCTATAACAATGAGTTATTACCTCCTGGAAGTAAGACTTCAGTGTTTTCATATGATTTAGCACTATCGTTAAATGAATCGGTTCGTATAGTAATGCATAACAAGTAAAAAGATGATTACGAGTAGATACTATTATTATACCACATCATCGATGTTATAAGGTAATCTTTGATCCGCTTTATTTGTTAGATTGATAAATAAACCATTGAGATCCATACGGTGTGTTACAAATATACAGGAGAAATATTTGGACAATTTTAATTAATTTCTGTATATACAGAGGGTTTTTAATTCAACTGATTAATCAAAATTTTTCGTGGAGATGGAACAACAATATTTTCTGAAAATTTATTGTATCTTTATATAGTGGCTTGTATGAATTCTTTAAAGAAAATTATTTGAAGGTTGCTGCACTTCCGGTCAAACCAAAAGCTGCTAAGGATTTCGTTATCTTAAACATCTTTTTATAAAGTGGATAGTCGAAGCGGATGGTTCTTTATGAGACATCGTGCAAATAGTTGTTTTGAAAAAAAATCATTGATCTCATTTAGATGTTCCAAGAAATATATAGAAAACACTCTATATACTAGTATTTCGGCTTATTAGGCATTTTTCAGTAGGGTAAATGTCTATTACTAAATGTTTCCAAGCGCGTTTCGTTATTTATTTGTTTACGAGCACCTACCCCGCTTGATTCTACCATCTGGTAAAGCCCGAGTTTTTAGTACCTTTCGCCCTTTTCTATGAAGGGTGAAATTGTTAAATCTATTTGATCATTCGTAGTACAAGGATTTATAATTAAAGATTTTTTATTTCCAATTGCTCCAACAGAACTGTATCTTTACATTTCTCTGATCTATAAAATGATTGTTTTCTATACAATGCGTCCAAAATCCTGAATTTTTTGCGTTATTTAGTATGGATTTTTTATGTTCTTTTACTCTAGTTTCAATACTTCTACCGGTTTGACCCACATACACGGCATTGCAATCCACCAGTTAATTTGGTATACTCCCGATTGTTTTAATTTATTAACCCTTTCTTTGTTGTTTATCAAAATCCTCCCAATAGCACGCTTGTTGACACTAATCGTTTTACACCCATTTCGTTCTAATCTGCGAGCTATTTTTTCACTATAACCTGGGACGTGATTAACATAACTATACGTGGCTTCTTTTTCCCGAATATTGTAAAACTCCCGACGAATTAATTTGCTTCTTTTGTTTTTATCATGTTATCTATTAGTTTTTCGTTATATCCGTTGTTTCTTGCCATTTGTTTGATTGTACTTAATTATTTTTCAAAATCTGCTTTTTCTAGCAGAAACATTAAAAGCGTATGTATCAAACTATGGAAAACCGACTTTTTTATTTGCCAGGACTGCTGCTAACTTGCTGGTATAATTGCGTCGGAAGTTGTTGGTTTTTTATAAATCGAGAATTTTCATTTATTTTCTACCTTTCTTATTGTTATATCCAAATAGTTTAATTGAGTGTTTTCCTCCTTTTCCATTGTAAACTGAATATTATCGTTAAGCGAATTTAAAAAATTGAGAAAGCCGCTCAAATTTCTTTCAGTACCAGTCCAAATACAAAAAATGTCATCTACATAGCGAGCCCAAAAGTGAACATCTTTTTATGTTCTTAGATTTTGTCAAGATTTAAATAGTACCTTTTATAATACCTTCCAATCCGAATACGTTTCGAACATAAATTGATGTTACATGTAAAATAGTTTGCCTTTCTGTTTACCAAGCATACAACAAAATAAAGCCAAATTGCTTATTTTTCACGAAAATTAAAATATAAATAATTCTATTGTTAATAAAATTTAGCAGATGTGGCAAACGTACATTCTTCTACCAAAAACATTGCCCAGTCCTAGAAAATCGATAAAGTGACTGTTTCTTAAAAGAAACGACTGCGTCTTAAGGTACACAAATATTTTTCCAAACACCAAAGAATTTTTCATTAACTAATTTTCTATAATCGTACCCTCGAAACATCTGTTTGTTTTAAACTGATAATGAAAATAAATATATAAAATTAATTATCTGGTTCATATTTTCTCGTCGAAATCTCACAATATCTCACCCTTGTTTATATATTAAAATTTTATTTTAGGGGAATCTAAATATTCAAAAAACCAAACTTAATTTTTAGACGTTTAAATTATTAGTATTGCTTTTACACTAAATCAAAAGTTTGATGTGTGTATACCTAAAATATGGTCTGAAATGGGAACTTTTTTGCCGGAAACAATAAGTTTCAGTAAGTATAAGCAGTGACTATATAAAGAATAAGGTAATAAGTTGAGGTTATATGAAGATATGCCGTGATAATTCACTATTGGTCGGTGGATGTTGGACGCAAGGTAGTTGTTTGCAACATATCTTAGAAATAATAAGGTTATTCCTTTGCATACCTAGGATAATTATTCTTAACGAGGAAACCTTTTTATTTGAAGGAGATACCGAAAGCAACTAGTATGTGCCCCGACTGGCGTTGCATTACTTCGGTATCTCCTTAGGAGGAGTGGCCACGTAATAATGAGCGCATAATAAGCGCGAAACCGGTCAATGTCTGGTGGTTGGTCTCGATGAAAGATGTGGCGACTCCTATGGAGATGCCGAAGTAACACAATGCCGGTCGTGGCACATTCCCCGTGGAGTAGTTGTTTTCGGCATCTCCTTCAAATAAGTAAGTAGAATTGTCTTCCTCAAAGGCAATAAAGGGCACTGCTATATTGGCGCCTGCGGAAAAGCAGGTCGTTATCTGTCTGTCAATTTGACAATAATTGTCAGACAGATAGTAGCAAAGACCCAAAGAGGACATTACGGTATTTCTCACCACTATTAAATATAAAACTTTATTGAACAAAAATAAGTGATTGAAAACCGTGCTTTTCTTGAATTTCTCCACCACTATTTCTATCTATCTATCAGAGAGTTGAATGGGAGAGAGACAGCATACTCTGTAGTTCCAGTTTCAGATTTCATCACATTATCACACAGATATCTCATTTGCACCACATCTTTCGGTCAAATTTGAGTAGAATGTACTTTGTATTTTCAAAACTATTCACTGGTATATTTTCGCCATGTTGTATGATTCTTTCCTGTGTTTAATAATTTGTCAGATATATCTGCAAGATGTACCTGTGATGTAAGAAATGGATTACAGATTTAAAACATTTAAAGAACAAATAAAAAAACATTTTCTGTCGGCATTGGTCGGGGGCATTTATTACAAGTACCTAATTTTGGACAGAAAGTTAATTTGTTATTATTCTTCAAAAAGAACCGACATCCTCTTTGTATGTTCTATTTGAAATATAATAATCTTAAGATATATCTGCTGCTATACCTACTAAAGAAACAAGAGCAACTAATAAACTATATGATATCTCCGTTGGATCACCTCGTATTCGAGCACTATGTAAATAAAAAATAGAGAAGAGTAGACCTAAAGTCTAACGATGGTAAATTAAAATAATGCTCATGCTTTTTTTACTTTAGACACACCTACTTCTACTGTACCTACCGTACTAATATTTGAAACGACCTCCCTGTAAAACTGACCACCAGTCGCCAGTGATATCTGCCACCACCCTGTAGACTCATGCATTGAAAAAACATACAAAAGAACTATAATATCATGCATGTATTTGTGAATGACTGAGCAGATATTTGCATAATGCAACAGCATCTATGAAGTTATAGTGGTACTAATGCTAACTATGTTTTTGTAAGGCACTTCTAACGTGTCTATTTATGCTACACACTCGACGTGTTTATGTTTTACAAAAAGTCTCATATGCGTCTGCGAGATAATAGATATCCCTCTAAAGGAAATAGGCTTTGTATGCTCCTTCTAATTGAATAAAACACATTTTACTGCTGTCAATTATACGAGCCGAGTCCAACTTGACAACTTAGACGTCGTGTTTATATATTTTTTCCTGTTTAACAAATCGAATATCAATACCTATGTAAATAGGGTGTTTTGATTTAATAAGTGTTTGTGTTCTTATGTAGAAAAACATCGAAAAATAGGTTATTGTACCTCACTCGATATATAAATAAATTAATTATTAATATAACTCCGGAGTGAACGAGCTCCGTGGCCGAGCGGTTAAAGGTTAGGTTTTTAATTATTCTCCGGGGTTGACGACGGTTCAAATCTGACCATGATCAACTTTTTCTAATTGCTCCAATATTAAATCTGTGTGCATAAGGCTGGTAGGAATTGCTAGATTAGATTAGATTTATATAGGAGTCGGCCGTCTGGCCTGGTCCACCGCGACCTAGAAGATCTATTGTGGCACTCCCAACCTATTTAGAGCACTCTGTCCAGCTTTGTCCTTTGCATTAGACGCCACAGCCTTGATAGAGGCTCTTCCGTGTAGCTGTTGGCTTTTGGTCTACCTTCTCCAAGTATTTGAAATCTCAATCTTGTCAGGCTCTCGCACTGGCACAGTAAATGTACTGAAGTTTCCTTTTATTCTTGACAGAATCTGCAAGTTGCATCTTCTCACAGTCCCATGAGATTCATGTGCCTATTTAGCCTACAGTGTCCTGCTAGGAGACCTACTATTATTCTGATGGCCTTTTTATTCTGGCCTAACAGATCTACTGTGAATGTAGGCGTCCGTTCTTTAATGAATATCTTTGCCTGTCTCAGTTGTGGGAGATTCCTCCACCATTTTACAGATTTGTTTCTCATCCATTCCTCCATGGATGTTTTAATACATGGCTTCGCTATGCAGCAGAAGGATTCTGGTCCTATGAGGTCTTTTGATGCGGCTTCTCGGGCTAGTGCGTCTGCCTCCTCATTACCCTTGTGCCCCTCGTACCCAGGTACCCAAGCTAGGGTCACTCTATTCTCGCTCCCTAGCTCTTTCAGGGTATTCAGACAGTCCCGCACGAGTTTTGACGAAACCTGTGGGGACCCTATTGCCTGTATCGCCGCTTGACTATCGGAGAAAATGGCAATCGAACGGTTGTCCGTACCTCGCCTAATTGTCTCCTTAGTGCAGCATTGTATGGCTATTACTTCAGCCTGAAAAACAAATGGGTCTAGGCCCATTTGCCTAGACTTATTGAGATTTTGGTTATTGGCCTCGTCCCATAAATCCCGGCTCCACCTCCCTGTTCTGTCTTGGATCCGTCTATATACCAGACCATTTGAGCTGTTATTGGGGGACCATTGTTCCAGTCTTCCCTGTCTGGTATTTTGATTCCAAAGTTTCTTTGGAAGTTATACTTAGGGACCATTATGTCCGTGGGCATTCCTAAAACCGGATCTGCCTTCAATTCTGCGTAAAGCCTCTGATGCTCCATCCCGTGTCGCAGTGTGATCGGTAGGAATTGTTAGATTAGAGGAACAATAGGTATCTATTTCTCTAAAGTATTTTTAATTTTTAATACTGAAGGAGTTAAATTTCCTTTCACACTGCTTCTATTCTGAAGTTAATCAATAAATCAATCTGCTATGATATACTTCATTTTATCAGTGTATATAAGTAGTGTTCGAAACAGACAAAACTCCTGTATAATTTTTTAAATACATAGTAGTTTTTCTTCCTAATAAATTATGTTCTCCCTTTTGTGACTGTGCGGTTAGATAAAGGCATAAAGTATTAACTGGCATCGCTCAGTATATTATACTATTTTTTTATTTACCGGAATTTGGCTTGGAGGAAACGTGTGATGGAAATTAGTCAAGCACGAACGACTTAATCTTCTACATGTGCAATTTATTTAAAAACAACATAGCCATTGGTTAAAAATATTGCCTTGGAGTATTTCCAATTCCGCCTTTTCTATTTTCCCTGGAAATAAAATATTAGTAGCAAACCATACAAAGATGCATATGAAAGTATTGACACTGGGCTTAAATTTTAAATTTATTTAAAAGAAACTTATTTAACTGATATAATAGCCTATGACCTACGAAAATTTCAAATTTTATTTTGTAGCATATAGTACATATATAGTGCATTTTAGTTATATTTTATGCTGATTCTCTTGAAGAGGATAAAAAATTTATTTTGCACATTTATAGATACTAAGGAATATCTGTTAATATATTTAATATCTGAAACAGTATAAATAAATTTAAAGCTATTTAATATGGCAATAAAACATCCGGGAGCGGCTTCCTCTTACTTACTGGGAGTTTTATTAATTTTCTCCTTTAACTTTTTATTAGAATTTCACCGTCATAAATTATAGAGTAAAAGAATACTGCCACCACTAACATTTACTCCAATTTACCAAAATAATGAATCTCTAATGAAGTATCATGTTCTTCATACGATCAATGAAACTGTACCACTTAGACAGTAAAACAGTTGTGCGTGTTGTACATAGGATCCCGATATTGCCGAAATTAAGTCAAAAAGATAAATCCAAAGAAATTAAAAAATATGTGCAGTACCTATGTATGGGGTCTTCATAAAGTTAGGGATATACTTTAAAGTCTTAGGGTGCGTTGTATCGCAGGCAGTTAACCAACGGATCACGAAACTAGAGATCAAAGTTTGATCTCAGATCAGCCAGTATTCTGTTGTATGGACTTCAGTCAGATCAAGTTCAAGTGATCCGTCTGTTTCCGTTTGTCTGTAGTTTTCTGCGAACGCTAAAGCGCATGGGCAAACTTATTGATTTTATTGTTACTGGCCTGCTATTGGACGTATCGGGCACCTGTTGAAACATGAAAATAATGCGGGAATTCCTAACAATTTATGGTCGAAGCGAATTCCACGACTTTACTTACCTTGCGGAAATACAATATTTTGTACTTATTACATTCTTGATAATTATCACACATGAAAGAACTTCATGAATTAGATGTATAACAGAGAAAATTGGAAATTGAAATTTTGAATAAAAAGAGTTAAAAATTATTTTTTCTATTTTTTGATAAACTTTAATATTTTTGAAATAATATAGAAATTAAGTAAAACAAGTTTTTGTATAATTAGGTATTTTTATTAAAATTTTTTCTACACTAATGCCTGAAAGTAAATTATTACTCAAATTATGCCTATAAAGATTGTTGTTATTTATATTATCATCTTGGAGAAGGTCAGGATTAATATTTTGTATGAACTGCATGACCTCTTCGACATTTTCATCTGGCTCAAGATCAGGTTCGCCCCTCTCATATGCAATTAAAATTCACTCACATTAAATTAATACAGTGCGTACACATAAATATTACTTACTTATTTTTCAAGCAAGGTAAATCTTCATTTATTTCCGTGTCTTTTGATAATCGAAACTCTTTATCATCCCACTTTTCAAAATGATTTGTTTTTTCACGAAAAATTCTAGTTTTTCGTAGAAAAGCTTCTATTTCAACTAATTCTAAAAATCTTCATCATCAGTCAAATTTTCTAAAATATCTCTTCCAAAATCCATAGTATAATGATATTAATCCACAAACAATAAAGTTAAAAATAAGCACACGAAATACGAAAATGACAAATGTAAACTATGGACATAACCTCAAATTTGTACTGATCCTCAGTTAACTAGCTGTTTTCCACCGGTTCCGTGATCGCTAGTTAAACCATGGACCAACGTTGATCTGTTACCATACAACACGTTTTTGTAGCTTGATCTTCGATCAAGCTGATTCACAGATCACCCACAAGTAAACTCGGACGATACAACGCACCCTTATATAATTTTAAGAAATCAAGCTAGTAGCAAAAAGTAAATGGAATCTAGTTGCGTCAATAATTGGTTTTTACTGCATCTATGGAAAAGAAAAGAGTTGTCGTGTCAGCTGCTGATACAAGTGTCAAACGTAATCATTGCGATTTAGGGAATTGTTCTCAAAATAAAAATCCTATAGATTGAAACGATTTAAACTTTATTAACATGGATCTACAAACAAGAATTGGTTTAGTACAATGTTATTTCCTACTAATGTGGCAGAAGTTACACTGACTACCTACCGAGATCCGGAAGATCAAGGATTAGCGATGTCCAAGTTGCAGAAGTTCTTCGGGTAAATCAAAACATAGCCAACACTAATCTGTTAGCAGTCAGTAGTGTGAATTCGATATCAAAACGATTGCAGATGCCATACACCACGGGTTGGAAAACTTTACAAAAAAAACTTTAAAAATGTATCCCTATAAACTTAAACTGCTGTTAGAATTAAATGATGCAGATTTTACTATCAGGTATGATGACAAATATTTGCTCAGATGGAAATTGAACCCGAATGGTTATCCCGTATTTTATGGACAGATGAGGCCCATTTCTCTCTAAATGGTGAAGTCAATACTCGAAACTGTCGAATATGGTTAACATATACTCCACATAAAATCGTTTAGGAAGGTCTTCATGACAAAAAAGTCACCGTTTGGTTGCGGTTTCACATCTAGTTTTATCCACTGGACCATACTTTTTTGAGGAGATACAGAATGGAGAGACCGTATCTGTAACTGTTACTGCTGAACGATACCTGCATATGTTACGAGATTATGCAACTCCACGGATACAAAACGAGCACGAAGGATTGTGCAAAACATGATGGAGCACGCCCGCATATTTTCTGACCAGTTAAAGAATTTTTAACTGGTGTTTTTCAAAATAGTGTTATAAGCAGACATTTTGTAATTCATGGCCTCCAAGATCGTCTGGTCTTAGCCCTGCGGATTACTGACTGTGGAGTTATTTAAAAAATTTGGTGTTTAGAATACGACCTATTATTGTTTATTAATATATTTGTTTTCCATAGACTACTTGTTTAAATCATGACTATTGCGATTTCTTGAAATAACATTTTTTTTAAACATTTTTCCTTATAACTTTTTAACGAAAGAAGATAAAGAAAAATTTTTCCTACAACATTTATTCAGAAAGATGAGCTCTTTTGATATAGGTATGTTTCTGGAAAAAAAAAATTGATGACGTCATTTAATGACGTTTCAAAAATTTGAATAACGTGCCGTTTGTGCCTAAAATGGACTTTGGTTACTTCCATTTACGACCCTTTTTTCAGATTTTTGTTATCTTCTCTCGTTTTCCTACAATAGAGCCGAGACATCGAGTTTGGATCACCCTGTACAAGGAAAAAGGGATTTTCTTGAAAATATTTAATATATAGTTATGAACCGCGTGTTCCAGATTCCTTTCCATATTGTACTAATTCATTCGTAGCTTCGCCTTTCAAAACATACATGAATAATTTCTGTTCTTGTATTTAACCATAACCATATTCATTTTCAGATATTCAGTTGGTGTAATACTGATTGTAGTTTTGCTTTTGCCTATGATTAAAAAAACTGAAATATATTTCCAAACTCTTATTTACAGATTTACAGGATTTAGAAAGTAGAGTTCATAGAGCTCCATAGAGGTGGAGCACATACGAAAAAATAATTCATTTAATCTTCTAACATCGATTAAGCACTATATATGGATTATCTAAGCACTCAGATGTCTACACAATAAAAATGAGTAGTGAGTTTTATTTTAGCAATACAGAATAGTGTAAAGTATTAATGAGAAATTTATAGATACTTGGATGGACAATCATGTTCATGAATAACCAATTTGCCATTAGTTCTCATAATTTATGCTGTCTGTCGCTTCTGGTTTGTACCTATAATTCAAATAATGCGACGAAGCATACCTCTAAAATGAATTCCAATTAGTAATAAACGCATATTATGCAATTCTCTTTCCTATCATTCAGGATATCGGGTTATTTATTATGTGGTTACTTTCTTTTCCAGCAATTAATTTGGAAAATATAATTTTATCTTGACATAAAATACATATGTTGAACCATTTATATTCGCAGTCAAATCTTGAGAATATCTTCTGTGGAATTTTAATTTTATACAAGCAGTAATTCTTGAATAAATTGCATAAGCTTAATTAATACTGACAAGCATGAAAAACTTAACGAAATATAATTAACAAATATTCTAAAATTGAACATATTAAGTTAAACAGCATATTTAAATGTGAAAATATACATTTACCTACCGATTAATATATTAATCCTAATATAGGGTGTAGTTCTTTACATTCTATTCATTCATTCATTCCATTCTTTACATTTATATTTGTTTTAAAATATAAAATGCAAGCATTCATAATTAGCTACTGAAAATGTCTAAGACAATTTATGACAGTTAACTGTATATCCCGTTTTTTGAGAATTTCATGGAATAAAAAATAAAAGCCATAAATAATAAATCCTCGAGCAATATAATAAAAAACAGTGTGGAAAAAAGTCTGGAACACAGTTCATAACTTTAATTAATTATTTGATTTAACTTTTGGTTAAGGCCATAAAGTATGCCATAAACGTAGTGTGTTAGAAATAGAACATAATATATTGGTTGCTAGGCTACAAGAGTTGCAAAGTTGTGTTCAACATGGCACACTCTTTCGATCATATCTCTCTTATTATTACAGATAGACCTACCAAATCCCACATCAATATATTTGTGAGAGATAACGCCATAACTAAAAGTAAAGTAATATATAGAGTGTTCTATTTAAAAAAACTTTAGTCAGTAACTTTTTTGGACCACTCTGAACATTAGTGAGGTATATAAAAAGAATCGACGTGTCCGATCGATTTACTTATTTAACAGTGACCTCTGTTGTCTTTGAGGAAGACAATCCTACTTATTTATCGTACTATTATTGTTCTCAGACAGATAGTAGTAAAGACTCAAAGAGGGCACTACGGTGTGTTTCATCACGTCGCAACATCCTTCATCGATTCCACTATCTATGGCACTCTGACGACCGCATAATAAGCGGGAAACCGGTCAGTGTCTAGTTGATCCCGATGAAGGATGTGGCGACTTTCATGGAGATGCTGGAGTAATGCAATGCCAGTGGAGTAGTTTGTTTCGGCATCTCCTTCAAATGTATTTTTATTCGTGAAGACAGTGCGAGAAGTAAATCCAAAATATAGATACCCTAATCGGTTAACATTATTAATTGAATACATAAATTACGACAGGAATTAGTACATGTTTGTACATTTGCGGTACACCTTATGATTCTTAATTCATATAAAAATTTTCTCATGTGAAGAGAAGGGCTCCAAACAGTTCATCCATAATGAATTCTAGACTGTATCTGACTAAAATATAAAAGGTGCACGTGATATAACTTAAGATTAATTTTCAAGTTTCTTATTACATATCTTAGTATCTTATATTAACATTTTGAGTTTGATATATTTCTTAAATTCAAACGATAACTTTTAAAGATAAGTCTGCATCAAAAGTGATTCCAAGGAATTTGACGCATTTACAATTTAGAATAATTTTTGTTATTAAAAGATATATAAATATCAGGTACCTATAATAGCTTTTTGACGACTTTGAAATGAGACAGAGTTACTTTTATTTGTACTAAATAACAATCAGTGATCACTACACCAAGTGGAAAATTTTGAGAGAGCATTTGTCATTTTTTCATTCATATAAGTGTGAATTTTTATCACTAGACAAAAATGTTGAATCATCAGCATAAAGTAATAAGACAAGCGGGAGTTCATTAAAATACAATACATACAGTATTGGGCTTAATACTGACCTCTGTGGCACTTCATTTCTATTAATGATCGTAATAAACTTGCCGGTATTTTCTTTGTTTGCAATTTTCAGTAATTGAGCACTCTCGTTTAAATAGGAGGCAAATTAATCACGTTCTTTGCCTCTCACGTATAAGTTGAATACAGTGAAAAGCCCGATTGAGGTCACAAAATATTCCAGTCGGATTCTCGACTCAGTAAATTAAGTATAATTCTAATACTTAATTGTCAAACGATTCCAAAGCTGTTGAAGTTGAAAAATTTTATCTAAAACCATGTTGATGTTTCGTAAGTACTTGATTTTTTCAAAATATTTTTATAGTTGTTTCACCATTACATAGTCCATGATTTTGGATATTACAGAATCGATTGATAATTCGACATTAATTTGGGACCACCCTATTTTAAAGTAGAAGTCCTTACAGAGAGAGAGGGAACAATGTCTCCTTCATACAGGGTGTTTCACTAGAATATGTCACAGACTACTTAGATTTAAGGAGTGAAAATCCTACAAGGGACACTTGGGGGGAGTCCCCCTACAAGGACACTTGGGTTTTTGAGTATGCTATCCTCAAATAAAATAATGGCTTTCTCGTGACACTTCCGGTTATACCGGAACTTGCCGTTAACTTTCTACTTTAAATGGTACTTAATACTATATTTATACTATATTTACTATATTATTACTATACTTAATACTATATTTATTGCATTTTTGGATTCTAGGCGTTATTTTAGGAGGACTTTCATAAAACTCCCCTGTACGAACTCTCAGCCGTTTTTGAAAAAATCAGTTTTTTTTAAATATTTGTAAACTTCCACACTTAACCTAATATTCTATATTTCTCTAAAAAAAAGTAATATTTAACAAAGTTGTTGAATATCTAAGCTTTCTAGCTGTACCTTAAAAATTGTTTAAATGTATACAGGGTGCTGAAAATTTAGTGTCAAGTTTCATTACGATCAAGCCAAAAAAAAGTAGATTTTTTAAATAGGACATACTGTATATTATATGATGTAGAATTTTATTATCTGCCAATCTTCCCTATACCTATATCTTTTTGTTTTTATGTTATTTAGGCTCTTAATTACAATAACAAAAATCTTTAAATTTCTTGCAAAGATGTTTCTACTTTTTCCGAGGGGCGAATTACTGGGGTATTTTAGTGTACAAGCATCGAGAATTTCGAAAAAAATAGAGGAATTTCGGGGAATTTCGAGCTATTTTGGGGAATTTCAGGGTATTCCGGGCAATTTTTTGGGTATTTTGTGGAATTTCAATCGTACATGCTTAATTTTTCTTAAAATTTCTACAATCTTTCTTTTGGGTTCAAAACCTTTTGAGCTAAAACGGGTTGATTTATTGAATATAAATAAAAAATATAACGATATACGAAACCTCGCAACAAACAATTTATAAATTTCTTATACTATATGGTGTTGTCTTTTAAAAAAATATATCTTACGTTTATTTTATTCTTACTCAAACTGTACCTATCTATCTTAACTGAAATAAAAGAAAAGACTTTTTAAATACTTTTGTTTATTTTTGAAACCTATGTAATGCTGTAACACCTTTTAAAGGAATATATCTTACGTTTACTTTATTGTTAAACTGAACCCTCAACTCTATTTGTCCTAAAAGAAAAGACTGACTGTAATAAGAAAATACTTGTTAAATATTTTTGTTATTTTATTATTTTATTTTAAATTTGTAATTTATCCATTAAAATTATTCTATTCATAAGAATATCTTTTATAAAAAATTTTTTCTTCATTATCGTATTTTGTTATATCTGAGGCCCGACCTGAGGTTATATCTAATCCTCGATTAGGTATATCCTTTTTCCTAATCCTTTTTCTATTACTAATAAATACACTTGTAATCAGTCACAGGCAGAGACAACAATTCACAGGTAAAAGTATAAACTAAAAACAATGTCTCATGTTTACCCTAACCAAACAATTCGAACATAAACAAAAGTAAAGTTGTCACGCAGCGAGACCAACCACACAAATGAAAATATCCTAGAAATCACTAAAAAATGGCGCAAATTTTGAATTTTCGCTTAGTGACGTCACATAGATATCGCGCACAATAAAAAAATAATTTATGGACTTAAATGAACCCAATATTAAAATTCCAGAAATACGTATCTCTTCTTTTTCCAACTACTTTATTGCCGGTATTTAGTATATCCAGGGAATTTCAAACGTTTGGGAGTATTTCAGGGAATTTTTGGGGAATTTCGGAGATTTATCTCTGCAAGGGGAATTTCAGTATACAAATTTTTTTAGTGAATTACCCTTCGACTTTTTCTGGTGACATTTACCAAGGTCAATCCGTTGAGCTAACCAAAACATTTACGGTACAAATCAATACGACAAAGCAATCAATCCTATGAAAGGCCTCGTTAGAGTTAAATATTTCACAAACAATAATTCCCAACTGAACTACGATATAATCTATATGGCATTACAGTTATTACCGTTTTGTAGTGTGAAACCCATACATCACTGTACTTCGCAGAGAGAGACGCCATGAACTATAATTTTCTGCGTTAATCTGTAAACTCGACAATAAGCTTCGCAAGAGATAAAACTCGTTTTGTTGCGCCAGAGAAGTACTGTTACATTATGCCATATCTCACACACACTCCTTCGGAAAGTCTGTGCTACGACAACTTCGGCTAAATTTACGTACGTGTTCCGTTGCACGGCTAATTGTTAATTATATTTCGTTAAATTCCTGACTTACGTAGTGAATATTAATTGTATGTACTCGTATAACTTGTCAAAATAATTACTGCTTGTGTAAAATTAAAATTGCTTGAGTGTATGTTTGAAATGAACTTCGACACCCAAAAATAATTATCTGTTCACTCATAAGCCGAAATAAATAAACAAAAGGAATAAATCGAATATTTATCAACAAAAGGATGTCACATCAGAAAATATTTCTAATGTCAGATAATACTTTTTCTTACAAATTGGGAAATGGTTTTTAATAAATTTCAAATAGTATTTATTATCTTATAATATTTGAAGGAGATGCCGAAAACAACTACTCCACGGCCAATGTGCCCCGACTGTCATTGCAATACATCGGCATCTCCATAGAAGTCGCCACATCGTTCATCGAGACCAACTACCAGACACTGACCGCGCTTATTTTCTGCTCATCAAAGTGCCATAGGTAGTGGACTCGATGGCACTCTGATGAGCGCAAAATAAACGCGAAACCGGTCAGTGTCTGGTAGTTGAAAGAAATATAAAAGGTTTGACTGTCATTTAATTATTTTGTTTAGGATAAACAGGTAAATAAACAAAAAACAAAACAAAAATTAGTTACAAACAGTATCAAAGCTCCTATTTGATATTTGTTTTGTTGCTTTCCAGCACCCTTCATATTTTTATTGTTTACATAAATCATTCAACAATCCCTGGTTATTTTTTTACATATTACTAAATAAATCAATGAGGCAACATTCAAATTTAAAAAAGAAAATACCGCTGTACGGCACAATTAAAGGCCATTTGAATGACATTAAAAAACATAGGGTATTCTATTTAAATTCTATTTAACATATTGCTTCCGCCCTTAAACGGGTCACTCTGTATAAATTAAAACAAATTCAAAATGTGCCCTGATATATTTACAACAAAAGATATATTTTGTCATTTTGTCGCAAAACTCAAGGTAATCGAGATTATTAGCTGTCACGTTAAATTTGCGAAACCCTGTATATGTAGGATAGATGATGATATAAAATTCACAATTCATCTTTTATAACTCTTATAACTACATCTTTTATAACTGCTGAGAACTGTAGGAGTATTTTTCTGTTTAATGCAAAATTGACATTGCATAATAAAATCCTGCATCGATAAAAGTCAAGCTAATATTGGATAATCAATATTACCATTAATGTTTAAATTAACTGTTTTAAATGCCGACTAAAAGATGTAGTACTCAAACAACTAACAAAGGTTAGTTGACTGACTAAATGTTAAACCCTCAAATTTTCAATAAATTGTATGTACCGGGATATCAAAAATTATCTTGGTCAAGGGTGGTTGTGGAATGTAAAACGTGTGTCTTACTTTAAATTTGAAATAATTATGTCACTGTCACACTGACATCATCAATAACCTACAAATTTCATACCTATTTATTTCAGTTGTAAAACAATAATGAACTACAAATTATGAAATAACGGTGTTAGTAACAAGAAAAACTAAATTACAGTAATTGTTGGAAATGTCCCCTGTTTTGTTCGATGCACAAGCTGACGCGCCTCCTCATGCTGTGAAAAGCGTTTTGCAGCATTTCTGGCGTTATGGTTGCACATTGCTGAACAATTCTTTGTTGCAGTTCTTGCAAATTATTTACCGGAGTTGCGAAAATCTTGCTTTTTAAGTAAGGAAATATAAAATAGTCCATAATTGTCAAACAAGGTGATCTCGGAGGAAACTCAACTACTGTATGCAAACTTATCAGCCGGTCATCAAAAAACTCGCGGAGGAAAGCAATATTTTCTCGTGTAGTATATGGTGTTGCACCGTCATGCTGGAAATAACCGTACCGAAGTTCATCATCGTTTAACTGTTGCACAAATTCAGCCAAAAAGTTGTGTTTGTACCTTTCTGCGTTGACGGTGAAATCGAAAA
This sequence comes from Pogonocherus hispidulus, assembly GCA_963924545.1. Taxonomy (NCBI): domain Eukaryota; kingdom Metazoa; phylum Arthropoda; class Insecta; order Coleoptera; family Cerambycidae; genus Pogonocherus; species Pogonocherus hispidulus. The sequence goes on from OZ004698.1 coordinate 11,142,028, forward strand.
AAATTGGCCCAATTATTCTTCTGCGAGAAACTGCCATCCAAACACCAATTTTTTGAGCATGTAGTGGCGATTCAGTAAAAACATGAGGGTTATCATTGCTCCACATTCGCATATTTTGAGAATTGATGTATCCCGAAAGGTGGAACCACGCTTCGTCAGAAAAAAAAGTTAAGTCCAGAAGATCGTCATTCATTAAATTATTGACCAACCAATGGCAGTAAGCAAGGTGTCTGGGGTGGTCTGCGGACAGAAGAGCTTGATGTGCTTGTGTCTTATATGGATGCATGTTCAAGTCTTTCTTTAAAATCTTATGACATGTTCCATAAGAAAGTCCAATTTCCTGAGAAAGACGTTTCAAAGGTTTTGCAGGCTCCTCTTCCATACGTTGACGAACGTCATTGACAACTTCTTCTGTACGAACTCTTGGTCTATCAGCACCTTTTTTATGAGTCACACAACCAGTTTCGCGAAACACTTCAACACAATTTGTAAGGCGCGCATAAAAATTGTCCGGTAATATTGCCACGTTTGGGAAGTGCTTTCGAAAATTGTCCAAACACAAACGTTGACTGTATTGCCAATTTCCATTAACTAGCGCACCCGTTCGAAAATAAGCTTCAATCATGAAAATTGTGTGCTGTGTGGTAAGAGCCATGATTCCAAAACTGGATTAGAAAATTTCAGCACAATGACTTGACAGATTCTGACACAACAAAACATATTCAAAAATTTAAAGTAAGACACACGTTTTACATTCCACAACCACGCTTCACCAAGATAATTTTTGATATCCCGGTACTTTGAACAGTAGACTTTTATCTCGAAAACAGATTGTACAGTTCGTAATTGCGCAGTTTTCCTTTTTTAAGATCATCGTAGTAAGAGGATAATGTCATTATGACACTGAAAAACTACAAATTATATTTATTATCTAACAAGCGTGGGTAAGTGACACTAGAAGTGCACGTTTTACGAACACGATGACAAGGACTCCATTCACATCCTCTGTCGCTGTGCCTGCCTCATGGTTAAGAGACACAAACATCTGGGTGCAGCATTTCTCTTGCCCCAGGACATTAGTGAGCTTCCACTAGAACGGGTGTTGGCCTATGCGCATAGCGCGGGTCTCTTTCAATAGCTCTCGACTAGCGGCAGGCACAATGGGTCGAAAGACCTGAGTGCTGCAGGTAACCGCGCCGCCTTCCAACAGCAGGGTGGGTAATCAAGCTAGGTCGCTCATGAACGACTCGCACGAATGTGCCGTGAACGAACGACTCGCAACGAAAGAGCTCATCGTTCATTCCGCCATTTACACAACGTACAAACATAAGCTTTTTAAGCTCGATTTCTTTTTACTGTGACTCAGCTTAGCTCAGCTTACTACAGAATACACATAATATGATGTGTGATGAATGCTACATCCTACATCACCAGATGGTGAATGGACGCTACAGTGACTGATGACGTGATGAATGATCAAGTCGTTCAAATGAACGACACGCTCTGAACGACTCATTTGAATGAGCTGTGTCGTATGTGCTGGCACACCGAAAATGAATGAGCGACCCAGCTCTGGTGGGTAAAACTCTATTGTAATAGAAGTGTGTAAAGAACGTCACCAGAGAACGAGTGTGAACGCTGGATTACGCCAATGAATAATCCAAAATATTAGAACAGTTAATATAACTACTCAAAAGTCAAAATGTTATTGAAAGGGACATGTTACAAATTTTAAGTAGACGGGGACAATAAATATTGTACGTCTACAAAATTAAATACAAACAAGACCTAATTATATGTACCTACGCCAGGCAAGATTATTTTATATCTGCATCTCTTCATTAAAATAGGAGTTGCATATAAACGTTAAATTCCCAGTTCGTAATTTTTAATTAGCTCTGGCTGCTCGCGTTAATTTAATATTTAACAATTTAATGTTTACTTAATAAGCAGACTGCAGAAAAACGACAACCAATTAAAATCTCATTTATACATTTGTCAAGTTGAAATAATGAGGAATATCCGCCATAGCCATAAGCATTCAAAGAAAGGTTTCTGGGGAAATCTGATTAGTCTTCAGTTTTGTTAAAAGTTCTTAGGAGTAAAAGACCAAACTTGAAGAAACTTTTTCGTTTCTCGTATTTCGCAGTGAAATCCTCCAGATGATGGTCTAAATATTACTTGATGGCATCTATTTAACCAGCAAAACAAGATATAAACATGAAGCAGTACCAAGACGCAGTACAAGGAGCAGTTCAAGACTGAATAATTTTCTAAAGCAGAAGGTTCAGTGCAAAACAATTTAATACATTCTCTAGAACAGAAGTAGAAAACTTCTACCTAAAACCCAGATGATAATAATAACCTGCTGAGGAAGATGGTGACAAAGTCTATATGTACACTTTGGTGGTGTTAATAACACAATAATAAAATATGTATAGACGACATACAGGAAACTCGGACATTGTAGTGAAGATACTTTTTATAAACATCGGTAAGGCTAGATCTTTAGGATGGTGCTGAAATCCTCGGGCTACCAGCACAACATTAAAATTAAATAAACACATTGACATTCAGTTCAACATTGACGTAAACATTGTTCTCGAGTGGTTAATTTGAGGTCCCAAATTTCATATATACATGTGCGGTCGTAAATAACCCCCCCTCAGGTAAGTTTCGAACCAGATAAGATAGAGACACCGGACTAAAACTGAATTAAATGGCATGAAGTATACTACTTTTTAGTTTAAAATTAAAACTGCAGTTTTCAAAGATGGCGCTAGTGGCGCCATCAACTTTAAAACTTTAAATAGCAAGGGTGGTCATCTGATACCTCATTTGAAAGGTTTTTTAATTCTCTATAAAACGGTGGCTTGCTTTTTAAATTTCATTTGACTAGTTCCGGAGTTATTAACGTTTGAAAGTTATTTAATAAATATGGCGAACGAATTTTTTCTCATTTTCATTTAATTTTCGCACAAGAATGTCATTAGTAAAGATTTTTAAATGGATAAATATTTTATTACTAAGCCAACCACAAATAATACGTGAAGAAATAAAAGAAATAATCAAACAAGGAAATAAATAAATAAAAGTAATAACAAAGAAATTGGTATATCTCTGATCACGTTAATAAATGTTCAAATTGTTCTCCCAGCACTTCTTGGCAATAAAATAGTCTATTCCCAAATTGTTGTGCGAAAATTAAATGAAAATGAGATTAAACCATTTATTCGCCATATTTATCAAATAACTTTCAAATGCTAATAACTCCGGAATTAGTCAATGAAATTTAAAAATCAAGCCACCGTTTTATAGAGAATTAAAAAACCTTTCAAATGAGGTATCACATGACCACCCTTGCTATTTAAAGTTTTAAAGTTGATGGCGGCACTAGGCCATCTTTGAAAACTGCAGTTTTAATTTTGAACTAAAAAGTAGTATACTTCATGCCATTTAATTCAGTTTTAGTCCGGTGTCTCTATCTTATCTGGTTCGAAACTTAGCTGGGGGGGGGGTATTATTTACGACCGCACTGTATATGATATAACTATGGTATTATTTACGGGCTGAAATGAAATAAATGACAGAAATTTTTCAGTACTATATATAAAAACACCGTTTCAGCAGAAATCTGTGGAATATTGTTGGACAAATATTAGTAAGTGTGACATCTTTTATTAATAGAAGCAAATTTATTAATATTGTTATTATTTATTGTTATAAGAAATTTAAATTTATCTTATTTTTGTCATATACAGGGTGATCACTAGTGCGCGGAAATCCAATATCTAGGCAAATTGAAGGATGTAGGTATGGATTTATCTTTCGGAAAACAAAAGAAAATTCTTCATTAAGACATTTCCTGCGCGATCTAACCAACATATTTTGGAAGAGGTTTAACTTTGAAGGGGTTACTTTCTCTCTTGCTCTCCTACCTTCGGACGCTTATGAATTTTCTGTACCGTTAAGATTCTGATAAACACGTTTCTTATCCATTAAACTAACTACTGGATATATAAAATTAATTGCAATTATGTTCTTCTTCTGCAATTAATACTGCAAATAGGAAAAATGCATGTACAAGAAATTTATAGCTTATCTATAAAGTGAATATGACGCACATTTCCTGCCGCATCTTACGGCATCAACTAACGCTCTACTCTATCTAAATCTAGAGCTAGAGCTAAATGGTTAAAAAATGAAAATTACTCAGTTTTATCAACATTCAGCTCGATCTATTCAAATCAATTATTTGGTTTGTTCGTATTAATATCCAAGTATATAAATAAAACTATTATTTGAAAAGCATCAAGAGTTGTTTCACGACAAGATAACTGAAGGGATTTTCAGTCTCTGTAAGTGACAGAAATGATAATCGCTTGAATGATGAGATGTTGCGATTGACGTTATCTGATGCAGCGAAGTAGTAAAATTAGTAAAAATTAATTGACCTCTTTTGAATTTAACGATTTCGCATTATAACGACTAATTTATTATTATTACAAAGTTTGTTCTTACTTACACTCACTTCCATATATTTTTTTTAATTCTGACATTTGAATTGATATTTCTATAAAATGATATACTTTTCACAACTGATCTATGAAATAGTTAACTTCAGCACCCGCGCAGTTACAGAAAAAAAATAAGACCATAAGATAACAAGATAATAATATTATTCCTTCTGCAGTTCTAAAGATAAGTGAGACATTTAACAATATCTAAATAAATACACATCGAAAACACTTCGAAGATCGCAGTTATTTCACATAAGTATTGCTTATTTGCTCTTGGTCGCTGCCTAACTAGGGTGTTAGTTAAACATGCGGCAAAAATTCAAGAGGTTATTCCTTGGACTATTCTAAGGATATTTTATCCTTTGATGATTTTTGAAAAAGCGCTTTGTTGCGAAGATATAGGGCGAAAAAAATGTTCAACAAATAACAATTTATTACTAAAAATTACATGTAACATTTCTGAACCTACAAGAATTGTTCAAAATGGCTACCTCCAGCTCGGATGCAACCATCCAATCTTCTCGTCATTGACTCCCGAACTTTTTCAAAAACACCAGGGTCGTTTCTTATTGAGTTACACCCAGCAATTATCCGATCTCTTAAATCGTCCACATCTTCCACTGGCTTAGTATAAACTACTAATGGTCGACCTCGACCAATCCAGCGATCTCCGTATGTTGCTGTTAAAAACTGTCAAGCAACTACACAAAAATGAGGTGGTGCACCATAATGCATAAACCACATTGCCTGTCTTGTAGGTAATGGTACATCCTCCAAAAACTGAGGAAGCGTTTGTTCCAAAAAGTTGCGGTATACTTCGCCGGTAAGTCTTCCTGGTAGAAATACCGGTCCAATTAGCCAGTCACCCACAATTCCAACCCAAACGTTCAACGAGAACTGATGTTGAAACCGATCTTCACTAATCTCATGTGGATTTTCGTCAGCCCACACATGGTTATTGTGGAAATTCCTTATTGCATTTCGCGAGAAACTGGCCTCATCGGTAAAAAGAATCAGCGTAAGTAGTTGAAGGATTTCAACCAATGTGTGCAAAAGCCATTGACAAAAACCAATACGTGGAGCAAAATCCGCAAGAAGAAGTGCCTGAACGCGTTGAATGTGGTATGGGTAAAACAAATTATCTCTCAGAATTTTCCAAACAGTCCAATTACTTTAAAGTATTTGCAATTCTTCGCGTAGAAGTACCTGGATCTTCTTCTATCATGTCCAGCACAGTTCTTACAGTCCTTAGCCTTCCTGGTCCTACACTTCGCTTCAATGTTCCCGTTTCTCGAAGACGTTGATGAATACTTTGAAAGAATTTACAGATACAGTCGCTTAGCTTCTAATGCATTGCCATCAGCAAGTCCATAAATAAAATGCATGTCAGCTATCTCGGCATTCGTATAGCGAGCCATGATAGAGGACTTCACTAACAACCGTTTACACGTCAACTAGCTAAACGTCAATGAATCTTAACAAATCCGACACATACAAACTACAAAAACACAACATACAAAAACATACAAAATACTCACTCCGAAGTATCACGGGATGTTGGTAAGAAAAAACAACTCCTTTTTCTTACATGTCTTTTACTTGATACGTCCAGTGTAGTACGCCATACTTTTATTTCATCTACATTAATAATGTGAAAAATACCAGAAGTGGATTTGTTGAAATTTTTTTTCGCCCTATATCTTCGCAACAAACGGCTTTTTCAAAAATCATCAAAGGATAATATATCCTTAGAATAGTCCAAGGAATAACTTCTTAAATTTTTGCCGCATGTTTAACTAACACCCTGTATAGGTGAACTGGCGCCCTAAATCCTCGTAAAAATTTCTATCGAATACTCAGGAATAATCCACATACCAGGGCAGTTCAGTAAATAATCGACAACCAAGTTATACGAGGGGTATTCAAAAAGCACCGCTGGTGACATCCAGGAAATGTGGGCAAAAGGGGCCTCCCTTATTTGAAGGCCTAGAGGGTTGAGACTTCGCCCTTGTGGAGTTGTCCCTGGTACCCCCAGAGGCGGCTTGCCAAATGGTGCACAATATCCTTAAGACTGAGGAAAGAGGGAAAAGTATATTTGGGAACGCCGCTCTCGAGTGCTGTGTCGGCGATTTTGTAACAATAATAACGATGAGTTTAATTACACATATTCTTCATATTATCACATTTAAACATTTTCATCATTTTGAATAACTTAATCAAATGAAATTTAAAAGTGACAAACACAGAACTTCAGAAAATCAAAATAAGGGAGCATACTTAGTTTTGAACATTGAACAACATCTTGCATCAAATTAAAAAATAAGAATTGTAATAATTGTATATTTTGCAACTTGAACTTTGCATTTTCTAACTACTTACATAAGAGCAATATGGCAAGGAGTTTGCCAAACAAGAATTTCTCTTTCAAAAATGCATACAGAGTACAAACATGAAAGTCAAAATGCTAAAGAAAATATTAAACTTGTCGAGTAAACTTAAAATATCGATTAAAAATGTCAGTTCATTAGTTCATGAACGTATGTTTTTATAGTCAGCCAATTTTAGCCGATCTTCTATTATTCTTATAATGGATAATGAAGCGTGTTAAACTGGCTAAGAATATTGTAAGGTTAGGTATATAAATTCTATGATATTAAGGTAACTACAGTTAGCAAAATTTTACTATAACCCAAACTGTGGCAGCAAAAACTTGTGCTGAGTTATGTCAAGGAGCATGCAAGTACCTCCAAAGTGGAATCTAAATTTTTTATATAGACAACGTGTCACTGATATTTTGTATAGTCATCTATAATATTCCAAGTATAATGTCGTCTCCATATTTTTTCTTCCAGATCAAAATAGTCATTACAAGTACATTATTATTGCAATAACAATCCACAAGACAATAACACACAATTAGAAACTAATTACAAAACAAACACAGAACGACGTACAAACAAAATATATATGTACAAGGAAATGGGAATCAGCTGAGAGTAGTTCAAATGACATGCTGCTAATGTTGTAGTGCAGATGTCGCGTGAATAATTCATATCCGTTGCTGTTTTTGATGATGTATTGTAGATATTTCTTTCTGTAAGTCTTTCAGGGGCGTTTTCAAATAAAAAATTCACATTAGGAGGATGTGACACAAATGAATAATATTCTAGATGGAAGATGTTGTATATCCAATAATAATAATGTCACTATGCCTCATTCTAATCCCAAGGATCACTATCTTGCAAGCTTAGAGGGCGTGAAATATTTGCCCTTAAATGCATTACATTATGGTACACTTACTATCACATTATGCGATATACAGAGTGAGTTTTATGTATGGAACGCCTCAATTATCTCGGAAACGGCTTGCCCGATTTTTATGAATTTTGGTTTATAAGGGTTTTGTAATAGGGCCGATATTATTGTGGCATTTACATTGTTGTCAGATCTTTCGTTTTTCCGGAAAATACTGAAATTTGTAATTTCAAATGGATCACCCTATATATTTTTTTGTTTTTGAAATCTCTAAGAAATTTAGAATATTTTTCATGTAATGTTCCCTATACCTAATTGCCATAATTTCGGAGTTACAGCTACATTTGCAATATCTCCGCCGAAGTTAAAATATTACATCAGGGCGGCTATGTCTGCGACAAAAACAATTTTGATTTTTTAATAAACTATTATTGTTGGTGTTTATTGAAAGTTACAATGGACCGTTTATCTGAGAAAGAACGAATTGAGATTTTAATGATATTAGGATATGGTGATGTGCGTAGAAGTCAACAGGAAACGTGTAATATCTTTAATAATTTATATCCTAATAGAAATCCCATAACAAGATCTACTGTGAGTAAGTTGTTAAAAAAGTTTAACCAAACTGGAGCCATAAAAGATTTACCGAAATCAGGGCGTATAAAAACTGCAACAACTGAAGACAAATCTTTAGATGTTTTGTGTTATGTTAGAAGAAGATCCACACTTGAGTACTAGACAAATATCCAGGGAAGTTGATATTTCTCAAACATCCATAATGAAAATTTTGCATGCCAATAAATTCCATCCTTACAAAGTAAGATTGGTTCAAGAGTTGTCAGATGATGATTTCGATAGACGTGAAGAGTTTGCCGACACAATGATGGAAAAATGTTACGATCAAAATAATCCAAATTTTTTAAATAATGTTATGTTTTCCGATGAGGCCACTTTTTGTATTGATGGAAACGTAAATCGGCATAATTGCAGATACTGGTCACGTAACAAACCTCGTTGGATGAGAGAATCCCACACCCAATTTCCATAAAAGATTAATGTATGGGCTGGAATAATAGGCGACAAAATAATTGGTCCTTTTTTCATTGAAGGAAACTTAAATGGTCCGGCGTATTTAAATTTATTACAGAATAATATTATACCTGAGTTGGCTCGGTTATTTCCAAATCTAAGTAAATATTCTCAATTGCCTGTTAATTTAGAAATTTTATTATTTGAAACTTTCAGACAATAACAATGTCCCAAATAACAATATTTGGGTGCAACAAGATGGAACTCCACCTCACTATGCGCGTGACGTGAGGCAATACCTAAACGATGTGTTTCCCAGAAGATGGATTGGAAGGCGTGGTTTTATCGAATGGCCCCCGCGATCACCCGACATGAATCCTTTAGACTATTTCCTGTGGGGTCACTTAAAAAATATTGTTTATAAAACCAAACCTACCAATATTCAGGAATTAAAAGATAGGATTACCACAGAGATAAGAAGAATTGAGCAGTCAGGAATGTTACAAAATGTACTGCAAAGTTTTAAACATCGCATGGCTTCTTGTATGGAAGTAAACGGACAACATTTTGAGCATCAGCTGTAACCGCCTTTACTTTATGTTTTCAAAAGATCCTATGGGATTTCTATTAGGATATAAATTATTAAAGATATTACACGTTTCCTGTTGACTTCTACGCACATCACCATATCCTAATATCATTAAAATCTCAATTCGTCCTTTCTCAGATAAACGGTCCATTGTAACTTTCAATAAACACCAACAATAATAGTTTATTAAAACGTCAAAATTGTTTTTGTCGCAGACATAGCCGCCCTGATGTAATATTTTAACTTCGGCGGAGATATTGCAAATGTAGCTGTAACTCCGAAATTATGGCAATTAGGTATAGGGAACATTACATGAAAAATATTCTAAATTTCTTAGAGATTTCAAAAACAAAAAAATATATAGGGTGATCTATTTGAAATAACAAATTTCAGTATATTTCCGGAAAAACGAAAGATCTGACAACAATGTAAATGCCACAATAATATCGGCGATATTACAAAACCCTTATAAACCAAAATTCATAAAAATCGGGCAAGCCTTTTCCGAGATAATTGAGGCGTTCCATACATAAAACTCACTCTGTATAATATATCAATATATTATTTAATCTATCACACAATGTACATATAGCATACACTGTATCACAGAGACATATCACTTAGTGATATGTATCTTATTACGATATGTTTTTCATTCTCCATATCTGACAAAATTTACAGGGAGTTCCACTTAAAAACATGAAGTTTCTTTGGAAATATTAAAAACCAAGAGTTAAAATATATCATATAAATTAAAACAGTTTTAATTTATACTTACAAAGTGATAAGTATTTCCTAGAGCCACTGCTACTTACCTGAAATAAAAGAAACAACATTTTATTTACGGATTAATTGCTTACATAGATACGTAATTAATTTTATAAAATAGTAGTAATAATATAAATCACTGCAATTGTTATATTATATATTGTCTGAGATGTTCGAACTATTAGACTTTTTACGAGATAAAATGAGGATATTTGTGAAATTTTGGCTTAGATTAGATCAATCAGCCAGAGCTTTTTTTTATAAATTGGTGATATAAGTGCGCTATTTTTTCTAAAAATAATAGACGACTATTACCTACTTACACATTACTAAACCTTCGTAACATTATTATACTCAAGATCTAGATATATTCGGCTATGGACGCTTCGCTAATGCATTTTATTATAAATGTAGTTAGTAAAAATAGTAAAATGTACCTTTTTTATATGAGAATCTGTTTATTATTATTATTATTATTACTATTTTATTTTCTAATGCAAATTTTCTTTGCCAATTTTTTAATGTACAAATATTTTTTTTGTACCTCATCATCTATTGATTATTTTACATAGCTTTTAATATCTGTTTGTTTATAAATCTAGCGTGGTTTGTGAAACTGCTTCTTTTTCTTTATTCTTCTTCTTCTTATTATTATTATTATTTTTCTTTTTATTAATTTTTCTGTTAATCATTATTTTTTCAGGCTGTTAGGACGCCATAGTTTTTAATACGTTTTCTTCACCTTGTACATATAATCTAATGAATAGTTCATAAAAGTTAATACACAGAAGGTACATCATTTTAAAAATGACGCTGAATTCTACTTCTATTGTTCTGCTGAAATAATATCTACTAATTTATTTGAACTCTCAAATTATTTTAAATTTGAATTAATGCAAAATATTTTATATATATATATATATATATATATATATATATATATAAAACGGTTTTATTGAACTAATTAAGAAGTAAATTTTTAAATATATAAAGTTGTCTTTACACAAATTCCAGTAAAATACCGCAGGATGCAATGCAATTTAGAACATCTCAGAATGTTGGTATATTATGTCTTCAATAATTTATATCCTGTGATAGCCATGTGGTCGATAAGTGAAGAAATACTCATACTGCTACAAGGCAGGCTAACAAATTTGCTATAGTTCGCAGTTTATTATAAGAAGGCTTGCAATTTCAATTTTATTTGCATACGAAATCCTTATAAAGAATAAGGGTGTCTTTATAAGGAATAAAAATAGCGCAATCCCATCGGAGATAAAAATGTTAGAATTTATACATCTTAACTATTTATATACCATAAAATTCAGCATAAGTCCAGGGGAATATGGAATTTATTATGTTCTCCAGAAACAACAAACGTCAAAATGTACTTACAATATAAATGCACACACTAGACAACTGTAGAAGTAAAACTTATGTGAATAAATTAAACTGGGTGGAGAACGGGGTGAAGCATTGTGGCCAACCTAAAGTATTTCTTGAATATTTTAATACTGAATGTTGTCAAGGTCGATGACAGGCACGTTTTAATATTATTTTGACCTAGTTCAAAAAGATACGACCCAACCATATATTTTTTTAAAGGTAACACCCTGCACATTTTGCTCTTAAAAGATTAAGGAATATTATTAAATACTTCCATCTTAGTTGTGCAAGACTGGAATTAGTAGGTAGTTTTTGGAAAAAAAATATTTTATGAAAAAACGGCGTCACAAGATACTTGGTATAGGGTAATTTGTAAGGGAAGTCAATTCGTTATTGAATACCTTAGTATTATACAGATTGGTCACAATACGCAAACTGTTTTTTTGACAATTTTTTAAATGTCATGTATATTATAACTTCTATAAATTTTACATTAAAAAACTTTCAAATGATATACTTACTATTTCATAACTCTATAATCCAAGTTTTCTAGATGTTAACGTTTCAACATAAAAAGAATTATAACATAAAAAAGTGTTAAAAATATAACTATTTAAATTTTACAATGAACATAACGTAAACTTAACTTAATTAAAATGATTTATAAAAAAAATACAAATACAAAAAATATTTAATAGAATGAAACAATTTTTACAAAAGAAAGTCATATTGTTCAGTAAACCTAAATTTTAAAAAAATATAATAATATATAATATTTGGTTCTTAACTCTTTTGAGCCACCATATTATAGACCAAAATAATTTAAAAAATGTGCCTATCATTGACCTTGATAACATTCAGTATTAATAAATTCATGAAATTAGTTTGACATAATCCTCTGCTCCGTCCTCGTTTGACCACCCTGTATTTCATATTGCCAATTGTAGGTAACTGCCACCTCTCACAAATTTCACAAAATGCACAAAAAATGTGTTTTTAAGAATAAGTTTACACTTGCTACAATTTTCAAAATATTATACAGTTTTTATAATAATAATAAAAATAATAATGGTAATAATAATAATAATAATAATAATAATAATAATAATAATAATAATAATAATAATAATAATAAATAATTTTCCTCTAGACATTACAGAAGGAATGGTCAAAAGAGGCGTGAAACTAAGGTCGAAAATATTCATTTCAACGAACTGTATATTTCTTAAGTTATTTGGCAGGCGGTTAAAAACATTAGGGCTCATAATATTTGGAGAATTTAAAGACACTTTATACTTACAGAAATAATGTACATGGATATCTTTTTTATTTCTTACATCAACAGAATGATAAAATTCATTTGTACTAAAGGAATTTCGATTAACATAGACATGCACACATAATCCATAAATGTATAAACCTGACTGAGTTCTACTAATACCCTCAATACATTGAAGTATTCGCTATTGAGCAATAAATACAATCGATGATGATGTAGAATTACCCCAGAAAAACACACAGTATCTTATTCTAAATTCAGTCTGACAATGATATAAGCCAACAGTTGTTCCTTAGATAGGACAGTTTTTAAATATGGGTGAATTTAGTTTGGATGAAACAGTGCAACAATGCCTCCTCCAGTTTAAGCACTCATCCACACTCAGACCCAAAAAACTAACACTGTTGTTTTGTTTAAGGGGCATATTATTTATATTTAATTGAAATTTATAACAGCTCTTTTAGGTACCTATTGTGAAACCTTACAGATTCTGTTTTTTTTATATTAAAATACAGAGAATTTTGGGACTACCCCATAAGTGATAAACTCAATACATTGTAGCATTTGGATCTCAATGCTGCATTCAGATTGTCAGATATTATAAGGGACGTATCATTTGCATACATGGTAAAAAACGCTTCAGAAGTCAGAGTATCAACCTCATTGGTATATAATAAAAATAGTCTTGGGCCCAATATTGATCCCTGTGGAACTTCAGTATTTACATCCGCACGATCTGAATTCACTCTATGCATATGACCGTTACTTTGATATAATAATGACTCCAACCAATCACAAAGGAGCGAACCCAGTCGAGAGCAACTCCTCTAATACCATATGTAGAGAGTTTACTCAATAGATTCTGATGATTAACGCAGTCGAATGCTCTGCTGAGGTCACAAAAAATCCCAACCGGGCACTCGCCTGCTTCAATGTATTTAATAATGTAATATTTACCTCAGCTCTCTCAAAAGATAAAGATTACTCTATCCCACTCTCCCTACTTTCTGCAGCAAATTTAGCTAGATTTTTATATTTTCTTATATCACTTATATGAACTTTATCTATATAGAACTCTAAGGGGCCACCTACGATAGTTCAACGCTATCAACTAAATCATAGTCTCTCATAAAATTATTTATCATCATCTTCCGATAGCCATAATAATTTTATGACTGGCGTAAAAGAGATTTAGAGTCTACACGTATGTACAAGGTGGTCCGTTCTCTGAAATTGTTTATATTAATAGTAATTTAATTAGTAAAATACACCTGTTCACTCCAAATACCTGGAAAGTGTCATATTTACAGACTGATACCATAAAATTGAGCTTTATACATGCATGCACCAGTTCTTGACGAATGATGCAAATACTCGTTAAAAATAATTAATAAAATAAACAAAAATAATTTTATTGGCGAGCCGGTGGCTCAGGGTTTAGTTTCTCGATCGCTGAATCCAGAGGTCGTGGGTTTGAATCTTCAATCCACCAGACAATTTTTAATTAAATTGTCTACTCGTAGATCAAGGTATGTTCGCAGGGGTGGGTTGGCAACCAACCTGGTGATGGTCTAGGATGGGAAGAATGTCAGCTTGGTGTTATGTGAAAGATTAAAATCGGTTGATGTTTTACTGTTCCCCTAACTGATGAGGTTTCCAGGTTTCCCTCATTCTAGCAGTGAATGGTGGTTATGGCCTAGCAACGTAAATAGGTAGTTCCATAGGCGCAAATGTGGTCCGCAAAATAATAATATGCCTCCTCCTCTCCCACATAAGGCTCAGACTTTCGGGCTAATCCTTGTGATTAGAATGAGACGTAAAGGTATTATTATTATTATTATTATTATTAGTATTATTATTGTTATTATTATTTTCATTATTATAACTATTATTGTTATTATTATTATTATTATTATTATTATTATAGTCCTGTTAATTTTCCGGAAAAATATAATTGGGAAAATTTTCAGGTAAGTTATGAAATAGGTATTTGTGTTATCAGTTAGGAAAAGTGACTTTTTTCTGCAACAGCCGTAGGTTTTTAAGCGAGCTGAGATACAAAAAATACGCCATACGTGGAAAAGACACTTTCTCTGCGAGTTGCACACATGATTTTTTTTTAATAGTGTTTTGAAAATAGCTCAAATAACTCAATTTTTACTGAAAATTGTGAATTTCGAAAATATGAATCAAGAATCCTGAGGGAATGTTGATATAGAAACGAGTTTATTTATTACGTTTTCGTTTCGTTAATATTACTGTGTCAGTGATTTGCGTGCGGGAAAATCTTTCCCACACTAGTTGGGAAAAATCTAACTTTTCCTAACTGAAATTAGTTACTAAGTGTACAACTTTTCATAACACAATTAAAAAAGAGTATGTTTAAAGGACATGTTTATATACGTATAATGAATATAAAGTGTTGTCAACATATTTACCCCTCTGGGAAATTAAATAATTTCCCAGCTGTTTAACTTTCTCTTAGAGGGCACTTTATACAATTATTTAATATGTACCTAACTATCCTGGTGGCATTATTTTCACACAATTTTGCACAAAAAGTGCATGCGCCGGTTTTCTTTCCTTTTACAAATTTTTACAATACACTGCCAGTCTCTGTCTGACTCACGTTTCATATTGAAATCACAAAAATTTATTTTTAAATATTTGTAAAAACACATTTTTAAGATAATGCATTAACGTGTTTATTTGTGGAATTGTTTAATTACTGTTATTCATTTGTCTACCAAAACAAGATTTTGGTATGGCTATGTGTTCTTCATTATCTCCTATTCTAAGTTATGTATTTAAGGATCCATTCACTGTAGACTTGACAGACATGAATTCGAGGTCGGGTTGAGAGGTTGGGTAGCCGATGGGTGAAGATTTACATATTTCCACTACCGAATTTTTTAGATTTCGGAGGTGCACGTAAAGCCGAAGTAAAAAGGCACATGGAAATGAAGTTAGCCCCCATTGCAAGGGTACAGGATTTGTCTTAAAATTGCAACAAAATTTCTTTTTAATATTATAAATTATATATCACCGGAAAGATCAAAAGATAAACTAGATCCCTATAGTAGCAAATTTTCGTTTAATACATGTATTTTAGAGAAAATAATTTTTGAAAATACGCTATTTTAGTACAAGATTGTTTCCCTGGAATTTTAAAAATAAAAAGAAATACCAAAAATTACTACTATAGGGACTTAGATTAAAGTCTTATCTTTCAATACTTTTTACTAAAAGTCGCTATCTTTTATAGTTTTTTTATAATTAGACACGAGACGAACGCCGATTTTGGGCTTATTTCGGACTAGTGAATAGACTCTTAAGGAATATTTTGAAGAAAATTATATTAATCATTTAATTAAAAAACCTATTATTATTTGGTGCAACTTGCAATTGCAGTTTTATGTAATTTTACTAGTGTAGGTTGTAGGGAAATTTTATAAACCTGCAGTGTCAAGCCTCCGAGCTGTACGAATGTTCGACAGCGTAGGATAAAATTTTACATTTAGTTTTCATTATCGTTAACTGGTTATCATTGGGGATATATATATATATAAAATTTGTATATTGTAAGTATTAACTTACTGGGAATTTTTGGGGATATACAATATTGGATATTACATTAGTGTTTAAGGGTTTTTAGGGTTTCCTGTATATTTACAGCTGAACTGGCCAATTTTTGGATATTTACTAGAATTATTTTGGTATTTGCAAGTACAACAGTGTATTAGGCAACCTGTTGTCCAGCATTTTAGTGCCTACTATTTTTTTTCCACAAGTGCTGTAGTTTCAGGACGCACTGCTAGCCATGTGTATTAAGTCCTCTATATATTTTTTTTCACAAGCGCTGTAGTTTCAGGACGCACTGCTAGCCATGTGTATTAAGTCCTCTATATATTGCGCTACAGATATGTTAGGTCCCTGTGTGATGTAACACTTTATCTTAAGGTTTGATACCTACGATTGCGTTCCACTGTAAACCTGATATAGCTATATTATGGTAGGTACCTATGTTTGAACGTACTTGGTTATTGTCCATGTAGTGTTTTGCTTATTTTTAGGGATACCAACATAAACTGAAGCGCAGGTTTTGTTATTAATTTGGTATATGTATTTTTGATATTGCAAGTTCAGGATATACAGGGAAGAATAATAAGTATATATATATTTTTTTTATATATACAGGGGGGTTGCTAAAACCATAACAGTTAACGGGATTTCACAAATATCGATAGATATTTATTTTTGTTTATATACAGGGGGGGTTGTTAAGTGTAACTGTTCTTGGGATTTTTCAAACATCGATAGATATTTATTTTTGTTGTATACAGGGAATTGCAAATTAATTGTATTTGCACTTGTGCAATAATTAAAGTCACTTTAATTTGTAATTAATTGTTTTACTCTTATGTTTACTCCTACCTACTCCAAGATAATTGTGAATAGTAACTTTTTTTTTATAACTAAAGACTCAAGTGTTTGTTGGGGACTTGTACCAATCATTGAGTACACCGGTATTTTTGGTCTCGCTGAACTCATGATTGCTTAGTGGGTGAATTGTTTAAGTAAACTGGCTGGCTTTAATCATGTGGCGCCCTTGTCTTTTTTTATTGACCTACCCCATTCTCCTCTGACAGCTAGCAGGCAAGTCAAGCCAGTTCGATTGGGATAAGCCCGAGTCATTTGATAATTTTAGCAAATTAGTTCAACCATATTTTGTAGTTTACAAATTTAAATATTTTTTTGAGGTTCACAATTTTAACGCCACATTTTTGGCGCCCAACGTGGGGCCTTTTAACTGAAAAGTTTTTGAATATTTTCTGGAGTAGAAGGAAAACAAAAGAGAGACAATTTTTAAATTTTTTTTTAAATTTTTCTCGAGACTTGTAAGGAAATTTTTGCGGTTGGCATAAGCGGTGCAAATGTTGTTTCATTAGCGGGTTTGGTTTTATGATAATTTAGGTAATCGCTGTCATATTTCAAATTTGAATTGTGATTCTAAAATTTTAAATTATTTTCTATTGTAGTTGTATAGTATTGTAGTTGTATAATACTTACTGGTTGTAGAAATATTTTAGGTGACGTGTGATATTTCAGGTTGTTTATAAAGGTTGATATTGGTTATTTTTTTTTGGTATAAAATTATTTAGGAATTTAACAAAATGGTACGTAAAATTAGTATAAATAAATTAGATAAAGATGAGTTATCGTATGAACTTACGGTACGTGGCATTGGTACAGGTAATGTGGACGAAATGCGTCGACGGTTATCTATGGCTTTTCAAATGGAAAAAAGTGGGGATAGTATAAGATATCCGAAGTATCCATTTAGTTTTGGCGAAGACTTTGAAGCACTAAAGAAAAATTTGGAAGATCTCGATGGACTGATATCTACTTTCGACCAACCAAGGAAAAGTGGTGAAGCATTGAAGGTGCAGACTAAACTGGCTCACATACTAGGTCGCTTGGATAATATGGAAGCTGGAGAAAGTGAAGAATTGGAGCAAAAATCTGGTCTATTAGCTCAGGCGTTGTCATTAATGGACAAGTTTAATGTGAAGCTGGATGCTTATGATGAGAGAAGCAGAGTCCTTCCACCAGTTGTCGAAGTTATTGAGAAGAGATTGGAAGCAGAGACTTTTGATGATGGCATTGTTAATGCATCGAAATCGTCTGCAGTAGAGGCACTGGCTAGGCCAAGTACGAGCGGTTCAATCAAATCAATACCCCCGAATAAATGGAATGTAAAATTTACCGGTAACCTAAGGGAGATGTCCCTAAATGCGTTTTTGGAGCACGTAGAAGAACTTAGAGTGGCTCGTCATGTATCGAAGGAAACTCTCCTTGACTCAGGGATAGATCTGTTCTCTGGTAAGGCTTTGTCATTTTATCAGGATATTCGACGACATGTTTGCAGTTGGAAAGAATTGATAGGCGAATTTAAGCTTGAATTTATGAGGAGTAGCTACGATGAAGATCTCATGAAGGAAATAGATAAGCGGACTCAAGCAAAAGATGAATCCATTGGTGTTTATTTAGCCATCATGAACAGTTATTTCAACCGATTGACACACCCGATTTCAGAAAGAGCTAAGTTGACAATTCTATTGAGGAATATTCGTCCATCACTGCAACAAGGAATAGGATTACGCGAAGTCACTTCTATCTCAGAGTTAAGAACGATTTGTAGGAAATTAGGTGCAAGAAATGAAAGTTTGGAGAATTTTCATGAACCACCACCTCGGCGACCAAATACTCTCGAACCAGATTTAGCTTATGTGGAAGAAGTAGCTGACCAAATTAATTCCGTGGAAGTTGTCCCAACGCAGAGTGGAGATGAAAGAATAAAGTGTTTCAAGTGTCATAAATTGGGTCATAGGGCGATTAATTGTACAGATGCCAGGAGAACCAAAATCTATTGCTACCGATGTAAGAAGGAGAATTATACCATCAGGACCTGTCCGGACTGTTCTGGTCAGGGAAACGGCCAGCGGCGCTCCTAAATAGTCGAGTTAGAAGCGTTCCTACCACAATCTCGACTAACCAACTCTTTCCTGTCTTGGATTTTATACTGGAGCATGCACAGAATGATGAAAGACCATATTTGAGAGTGGATATTCTCGGTACGGTGTTGTTAGGTCTCTTGGATTCTGGAGCTACATGTACTATCTTAGGCGCAGATGGTTGGCAACTTATTAAAAAATTGGGAATTTCTTTGGATTCAAGTAGTAGGACTAGTGTTACTGTAGCTAATGGGGAAAAATGTAATAGTATTGGAAAATGCACTTTGCCAATGCGAGTGAAGAATAAGGTGATCGTTCTGGATGTCATCATTATTCCGGGTCTGCCAAGAAGTCTTATATTGGGTCACGATTTTTGGGTTAAAATGGGTATAGTGCCGAATCTTCGTTCAAACGAATGGCATTTTTCGGAAAATCCTGAAATTTTCACTGTCCAACAAGTCAAGAGTGTGTTGAATTCTATGGAAAAACTTCGTCTCCAAGCGGTAATTGATCGAAACACAGAGTTAATGGGTAATACTTTAGGGTGTACTAACGCTGCTGAACATGTCATTGTTTCCAAGTCTGCCCCAATCAAGCAACGTTACTACAGAGTTTCTCCGGTCATACAGAAATACATAGATCAAGAGTTAGAAGAAATGCTTCAGCAGGGAATAATAGAAGAATCAAATAGCCCTTGGGCATCTCCAATCGTCATGGTGAGGAAGAAAGACAACACTTTTAGATTCTGTGTGGACTACCGCAAGGTAAATGCTGTGACTGAACGAGACAGTTATCCATTGCCTAAGATTGCAGATATTTTGGATAAGTTGAAGAATGCTGTCTATTTGTCTAGTTTAGATATCAAGTCTGCTTATCACCAAGTGCCAGTAGCCGAATCGTCCAGGCCATACACCGCATTCACCGTACCCAATAGGGGTCTCTTCCAATTTCGCAGGATGCCATTTGGTTTACATAATGCCCCAGCAACGTGGCAAAGACTTATTGACCGAGTCCTAGGAGCCAAGTTGGAACCCTATGTGTTCGTATATTTAGATGACGTCGTAATTGTCACTCAAACTTTGGAGAAACACCTGGAGATACTAGAAGAGGTATTTAGAAGGCTAAGGGAA
This sequence comes from Pogonocherus hispidulus, assembly GCA_963924545.1. Classification (NCBI taxonomy): domain Eukaryota; kingdom Metazoa; phylum Arthropoda; class Insecta; order Coleoptera; family Cerambycidae; genus Pogonocherus; species Pogonocherus hispidulus. Next base: position 11,162,499 of record OZ004698.1, read on the forward strand.
GCCAACCTCACTGTCAATATGAAGAAATGTCAATTTTGTATGCCGGAGATGAAATATCTTGGCTATGTCGTGGATAGGAATGGTCTGCATGTCGATCCAGACAAGATTCGAGCAATGTTAGAGCTGCCAGCACCGAAGAATGTGACAGAAGTTCGTCGTGTTGTGGGTACATTTTCTTGGTACCGGCGTTTTGTGCCAGAATTTTCCTCAGTTGTTGCTCCCCTTACCCAACTACTCCGGAAGTCTAGGAAATTTGATTGGACTCCCCAGTGTGAAGATGCCTTCCAGGCAATTAAGCAATGTTTGGTAGAGGCACCAGTGTTAAGTTGTCCTGATTATGACCTGCCCTTTGTGGTGCAAACAGATGCATCAGGCTATGGGATAGGCGCAGTTCTTACACAACCATATGAAGATGGAGACCGTGTGATCTGTTACCTGAGTAGGTCACTCTCGAGACAGGAACGAAATTTTTCCGTTACCGAACGAGAATGTTTATCAGTCTTGTACGCTGTGGAGAAGCTACGCCCATATTTGGAGGGTGTGCCCTTCACAGTCATCACCGATCACTACAGCCTTAAGTGGTTACACAATCTCAAGGATCCAACAGGTCGCCTAGCCAGGTGGGCTGTTAGACTGCAACAGTACGACTTCACTATCGTTCATAGGAGGGGTAAAGATCATGTCGTGCCGGACACCTTGTCCAGATCAGTACCTATTGTAGACAGTATTAATTCCGGAGAGATCGAGCCTGAGAAGGACAAGTGGTACAGGAGAATGATGCATAACGTTCATGTCTCGCCATTGAAATATCCTAGCTGGAGAGTGACGGATGGTAGGCTTTATAAATATGTCAAGCAAGATTATCCAGAATTAACGCAAGAGCGAAGTCTGTGGAAATTAGTTGTACCTAAAGGAGAGAGAGCAAAACTCATCTATTTGGCTCATGATCCTCCTACATCTGGGCATTTGGGCATTTATAAGACTTACTATAGACTAGCAGAAAAATATTATTGGCCTAAAATGAGGTGTGATGTGGCTAACTACGTTCGAAGATGTATGGTTTGCTCTGCTCATAAACCCACCAATAAGACGCCAGCTGATATGATGGTATCGCACCCAAAAGTCGATCAACCTTGGGAAATGATATCTGTAGACATTATGGGACCATTACCACGCTCTAGGAAAGGTAATTCATTTATTTTGGTCGTCACCGATTATTTTAGCAAGTTTGCACTGGTATTTGCTCTAAGAACAGCCTCCACAGAGAGCATAATAAAGAAAATTCGGGAAGAAGTTTTTCTTATTTTTGGTGTAGCTAGGAAGGTAATCAGCGATAATGGGCCACAATTCAAAAGTAAAAAGTATAAAGAATTCTCAGAGGAATTTAAATTCCAGTGTAAATATAATGCCAACTACCACCCAAGAGCCAACCCTACGGAAAGAACGAATGGTACTATCAAGGTAATGATGTCGATGTACGTTAAGGATAACCATAGAGTGTGGGATGAAAAGCTACCAGAACTAGCATGTGCCTTACGAACAGCACGTCACGAAACTACTCGTTTGACTCCATATTATATTAATTTTGGCAGAGACATGATGTTGTCTGGAGATGACTACGACCAAGGTTCGACTCAAGTTTTAGAAGGGAGATGTAGAGCTGTAGGTGCTGGAAGTTCACCTGAAGCTACGAGAAATTTAGCTTTTAGAAAGATGTTCCTAGATGTTCGCCAACGACTGGAGGTCGCTGGGTCTAGGAGTTGTGCCAAGTACAATCTGAGAAGACGGTATGAAAAGTTCAAACCTGGAGATATGGTATGGAAGAGGAATTACACGCTTTCTAATGCAGCGAATTATTATTCTGCGAAGTTGGCTCCTAAGTTCATTGGACCTTATTACATTCATGACAAAGTATCACCATGGACATATGTTCTACGTGATCTCGACGGTAAAGTTCTTAATGGTACATGGCACATTAAGGACCTAAAGACCGCTCCTATGAACGATGAGTGACTTGCAGTGAAAATTAACCGAGATCGGTTAATTTTCTTCAAGAAAGGGGGGGGTTTGTTGCGGTCAAATTTCATTTTACAACCAAATAGTACATAATTTCAAATATCACCACTCACCTATGTGTAAAAATATCTATTTCATTTTGTAAAATCATTTTATTACATGCAATTCAGTACTGTACAATATACAACCAGTAATGCATTAACATAACTCAATTACTATACATAACTACAACAAGTTTATCGTTATATAATGTTTCCTTGGGCAGTTTTATTGAGAACACTCTGTAAAGTAGGTATTTATTAGTGGCAACAACGAATTCTTGGTATCTAATACATGGCAGCTACTGGTGTAGTTCAAGCGGTTTCTGCTTACCGTGCCTCTTCGAAACATTCTCTCGTTACGTCTTATTTTGAGTAGTGGTAGAGCTTGTATGGTATTGTTTCCTTAATGTAGGTTTATTGATTCATGCCTGACAGTTTTGAGATTTTTCCCAGTGGGGGAATGCCTACGAAAAAAATATAGATAATTATGAGGATTGTGTAGAATAGCTACCTAAAGTTTGATTAAGGGATGTTTTGTTGTTGTCTAATAATAAAGCCCTTACCTTTAACCACCGTGCTTCCTTGTCCTGGATGACAGTTTGGTATCCTTGGTATATTCTAGAAAGTAATTTAAAACAAATTAGAAAATTCAACATTTTATTCTGTTAATTTTCAAGCTTCCACTACCAACTCTGAACATAACTAATTAATCTATTGAGCTGATAAGACACTTACCTTATTTATTTATAGATTGGAATCAATTGGGATCGATATATATTGATGTAAATAAATAATTCTGTCAGCTGATATTGCCTTCAGATGTCATACGTCAAGTGTCAAGTGTTGCCAACTTGAATTTATTCTTCATAAAATCCCTGGGACATTATTATAGTTCCGTGTTCCGTTGTGGTTAATCTAGTTACAGATTTAATATTTATTATTGGAAAAACGTTTAGAAACGTAGGAAATCCATTTTTACATAGGTAGATATTTTTCTTCGAGCATTTTTCATAAAATAGGTGATTATTTTGACACGCCCTCTACGATCATTGTGGATTCACCTTCTAGTTCAATTTTTCACCGCTGTAATTTTTGGAGTTTTGTCCACCTAGTTTTACACTTTGAAGTCTGGTCTCTTCCCTTTTCTTCTCTGGTCGTCAGCAGGCAGGCAGTTTATGGCCGTCTTAGAAAATTGAATTTTTAATTCTTAATTCATCCAAATGTGGGATAATTTCTAAGCTTGTGCCAGTGTTGTATTTCCTTGTTGTGATGTAGTATCATCGATGTGAAGTAACATTTTTGAGGAAATCGCTCCACCTTGTGGGATTCAAAACTGTCTTTACCATCACCACGCTGCGTCCTTGTAGAAAGGCATTGTAGTTGAAAACCCTGTTCAAGGTATGTACCGTTTGATTTGATTGTGTATTCTTTGGCAGTGATGTCTATGTATAGTGTCTGTGGAGAAATATTTTTCTTATTAGGGAATTGTAGTTACAACATTTTCTCTGTTCAAGGGTTTTTTTTTATGGGTGTATAGTATCCACTATACTGAGTAAGCTACCGTAGGAAGAGGATTGTGACCCATGGTTGTGTGTAGCTGATTCCTGGTCGGTCACATTGTTAATCTTGGTGGTTTCCCTGGTTAAGATCGCCTTTTGTACACGTGGGTGTACAAGTACCTGTTCTACCATAGTGTTGATCTGGTCTTCCCTCTGTTCTACCCTGGAACCGGTTGTCTCTAGGTCCATTTACCTGGTGTATGTCGATGCCTGTAGAACTTATGGTTCACCGTTGCCTATGGTTCACGTTGCCTATGGAACTTCTAGTTTTCCGCTGCCTACATATCTGAGACGCTAGCTCAGGAGTCACGCAAGTGCCATACAAGTCTTGATTACTTACTTGATTATTTTTTTTTATATTTAAAAATTTTCTTGATAACCATTTACATGTGTCAATCACTGTGTACTTAGTTAAGTTAACTTTGGGAATGGGGTATAGATTTTGTAAGTTTGAGTAACTGCCTTCAGCTTTATTTTTGAATTATTCAATGTTGAACGTCCAGGAATCAGCTACACACAACCATGGGTCACAATCCTCTTCCTACGGTAGCTTACTCAGTATAGTGGATACTATACACCCATAAAAAAAAACCCTTGAACAGAGAAAATGTTGTAACTACAATTCCCTAATAAGAAAAATATTTCTCCACAGACACTATACATAGACATCACTGCCAAAGAATACACAATCAAATCAAACGGTACATACCTTGAACAGGGTTTTCAACTACAATGCCTTTCTACAAGGACGCAGCGTGGTGATGGTAAAGACAGTTTTGAATCCCACAAGGTGGAGCGATTTCCTCAAAAATGTTACTTCACATCGATGATACTACATCACAACAAGGAAATACAACACTGGCACAAGCTTAGAAATTATCCCACATTTGGATGAATTAAGAATTAAAAATTCAATTTTCTAAGACGGCCATAAACTGCCTGCCTGCTGACGACCAGAGAAGAAAAGGGAAGAGACCAGACTTCAAAGTGTAAAACTAGGTGGACAAAACTCCAAAAATTACAGCGGTGAAAAATTGAACTAGAAGGTGAATCCACAATGATCGTAGAGGGCGTGTCAAAATAATCACCTATTTTATGAAAAATGCTCGAAGAAAAATATCTACCTATGTAAAAATGGATTTCCTACGTTTCTAAACGTTTTTCCAATAATAAATATTAAATCTGTAACTAGATTAACCACAACGGAACACGGAACTATAATAATGTCCCAGGGATTTTATGAAGAATAAATTCAAGTTGGCAACACTTGACACTTGACGTATGACATCTGAAGGCAATATCAGCTGACAGAATTATTTATTTACATCAATATATATCGATCCCAATTGATTCCAATCTATAAATAAATAAGGTAAGTGTCTTATCAGCTCAATAGATTAATTAGTTATGTTCAGAGTTGGTAGTGGAAGCTTGAAAATTAACAGAATAAAATGTTGAATTTTCTAATTTGTTTTAAATTACTTTCTAGAATATACCAAGGATACCAAACTGTCATCCAGGACAAGGAAGCACGGTGGTTAAAGGTAAGGGCTTTATTATTAGACAACAACAAAACATCCCTTAATCAAACTTTAGGTAGCTATTCTACACAATCCTCATAATTATCTATATTTTTTTCGTAGGCATTCCCCCACTGGGAAAAATCTCAAAACTGTCAGGCATGAATCAATAAACCTACATTAAGGAAACAATACCATACAAGCTCTACCACTACTCAAAATAAGACGTAACGAGAGAATGTTTCGAAGAGGCACGGTAAGCAGAAACCGCTTGAACTACACCAGTAGCTGCCATGTATTAGATACCAAGAATTCGTTGTTGCCACTAATAAATACCTACTTTACAGAGTGTTCTCAATAAAACTGCCCAAGGAAACATTATATAACGATAAACTTGTTGTAGTTATGTATAGTAATTGAGTTATGTTAATGCATTACTGGTTGTATATTGTACAGTACTGAATTGCATGTAATAAAATGATTTTACAAAATGAAATAGATATTTTTACACATAGGTGAGTGGTGATATTTGAAATTATGTACTATTTGGTTGTAAAATGAAATTTGACCGCAACAGAGATATGTAGATGATATTTTTGCTATTTGACCTTATAACATTGAATAATTAAATCATTTTCTGAACTATATCAATTGCAAAGAACCATCAATTAAATTTACAATTAAAATAGAAAAAAATAACACTATCTTTCTTAGATATTTTAATTAAAAAGGTCAGTAACACATATGAAACAAGTGTTTTCAGGAAACCTACTCAAACAAATAAATATTTATATTTTAATTCATATCATAATATTGCCATAAAGAAAAGTGTCGTTAAGTGTATATGATAGGGCTAAATTAATATCTTCAAAAGATGAAATTTTAACAAACGAATTAGGATTTATTAAAAATGTGCTACTTAATAATCAATATCCCGAAAGTTTTGTTGATACAACATTTGAAAACACTAAAAATAAGAAAAACAACTAAAGACAACAACGTAAAATTTCGTATATTTTAAAAATTCCATATATACTTGGTCTCTCTGAAAGATTACGAAGAATTGGTAATATATTTGAAATTAGAACAGTTTTTGAAACGGACACCTAATTGTTTTCGGATAATTTTATAAAATACTCGGCCAAAAAATAATTTACAAAGTTCAAAATACTGCATTTACAGTGTACCATGTGAGTGTAATAAACATTATGTGGGTGAAACATCAAGACCTATAAATGCTCGTATCGGAGAACACAAAGATTATATTTAAAGAAGAAAATTTGAAAAGTAAAAAATTTGTGAATTTTTGCCACGATATTTTAATTACATCATTCGAAATAACGTATTCTAAGTAAAACTTATAATTTCATACAATAGTAAATAAACAATTATACCTAATTTCAAGGACTGAATCAGAACATAAACGAAGAACAATAATAATTCTGATATGAAATTCTGACTTTAACAGTTAAACAACCATAGGTTCCTTATCATTCTACTTCTGGTTTTCTGCTTTTATTGTTTTACAGGAAGAGTAATTCCAAAAGATACTAAAGATTCACACAGCTGCGCCACAAATAAGTTACAAACCTACTTAAAATTTAACACACATTTATGACATTTATTTTTAAATGTGATGTGAAAAAAGTGAGCTTTCATTTTGTATCACCACATACACTTCTTATTAAAATATTTAAATATAACGCTTAATTAGGTACATTGAAGGAATTGTATACAATTTATAGCAAAGGAAATATTTAAGAAAGCAGGTGCAAGTTCAGTTTTTATATTACACCGTCGATTACGTTTAGCATTTATGGAAATGGTAGACTTATTATAATCATTTTTCCACGTGTGTTTTTAATACTACATGGTAAGTCAATTATCACTGGATTCATTGTGTTAAAAGAATTATTATATATGGATAAAAGGTGCTCCTAAAGTAAGTCGACAAGTGGGAAATTTAATATGTAGATTAATCACTTAAGAGGGAACCGGAACAGAATTAGTCATTAGTTCTTATTCCATAACGGTCTAACCACGTGCAGGTGGCTAAAAAATATAAATATAATTGTCTATGTACAGAGTGATTCCTTTCGAGTGTGTAACATGGGTATCTCGCTTATTATAAAAGATAGACTGTAGGTTTAAATTCGGCAAAGTTGCGGCGGAATTTTGTGCTCAATAAGTTGGCGCAAAGAAAACCCCCATATCTGCTTTTATTTTTGAGTAAGAGGCAAAAAACAATTTTTTCCGGTTTTCGTTTTCTGGCCATAACTTCTATATTTTTGAAAATATTGGCGTATCGTTTTCACATTATTAGGACACTTTCTTGAGACAAATACGATGACGTAAACCGTTTTTTAAAAAAATGTCACTTCTATTGTCATCGTCAACTTTATTTTTTCTTATGGGCGCCATATTAATTTTTCTCATATTTGAATAAACCGATTTTTTCTGAATACAACAATATAATATATGTTAATATTTGCCTAAAAAATAAGGGTATTATGAAGGAAAATAAGAATTTTTTTTTAAAATGTCTAGTTAGCCATGGCCATGACAGTCAATTCTTGACAAACCACAAATGTCACTTATAATTGCTATGAACTGCATCTGTGGAGTACTTTTTACATTGACTAACGATGTATTCAACCGAGAAGAAACAAGATATTATAGATATTTATTACAGATGTAACAAAAATTTAAACAGAATAGTTGAAGAATATTTAAACACATATCCTGAAAGACGACAACCATGCAAGAGATATATTACTAAACTGCACTGTAATTTAAGAAATTATGGCAGTTTTTCTAAACCATGAAATAGGTATGGACGTATAATTTCTTAAATTACAGTCCAGTTTAGTAATATATCTCTTGCATGGTTGTCGTCTTTCAGGATATGTTTTAAATATTCTTCAACTGTTCTGTTTAAATTTTTGTTACATCTGTAATAAATATCTATATCTTGTTTCTCTTCGGTTATATACCTACATCGTTAGTCAATGTAAAAAGTACTCCACAGATGCAGTTTATAACAATTATAATTGACATTTGTGGTTTGTCAAGAATTGACAAATTACAATGACAATGAGAATTGACTGTCATAGCCATGGCTAACTAGAGATTTAAAAAAAATACTTATTTTCCTTCATAATGCCCTTATTTTTTAGGCAAATATTAACATATATTATATTGTTGTATTCAGAAAAAATCGGTTTATTCAAATATGAGAAAAATTAATATGGTGCCCATAAGAAAAAATAAAGTTGACGATGATTTACAATAGAAGTGACATTTTTTAAAAAACGGTTTACGGCATCGTATTTGTCTCAAGAAAGTGTCCTAATAATGTGAAAACGATACGCCAATATTTTCAAAAATATAGAAGTTATGGCCAGAAAACGAAAACCGGAAAAAATTGTTTTTTGCCTCTTACTCAAAAACAAAAGCAGATATGGGGGTTTTCTTTGCGCCAACTTATTGAGCACGAAATTCCGCAACTTTGCTGAATTTAAACCTACAGTCTATCTTTTATAATAAGCGAGATACCCATGTTTACACACTCGAAAGTGAATCACCGTGTACAGTGTGACGTTTAAAAAAAGCCTTGAAAGTCATGAGATGGTGTGGCGCTGGCTTTTAAGACGAGTTAGTCAAAAAGGCGTTCCGACACTTAACAACAATAGTAATAATAATATAATCACCCCTCGTAATCACAAGAATTAGCCAGGAACTCCGAAACTTGTGTGGGGGACATCATTTGCGCCTCAGGAACTACTTATGTTGATAAGCCTTAACTACTATTTAGTGCTGGAGTGAGGGCAGCATATAATTTCATTAGTTAAGGGGATAGTCAAACATCAACATATGTTTCTCTCTCACATTAACATCAAGGTGATGTTCTTCCAATCCTAGGCGCTCACTACCGGTTTGTTACCACCGATTATTCGAACCCACGACCTCACGATCAGTTGAGCCATCGAGACAGTAAACTCTGATCCACCGACTCCATAATACAGTAAACTATATTAACATTGTTTGCTAAAGTTTTAATAATTATAATATTATTACTTGCATTTATGTACTTGTTGAGACAGAATTAATTAGTGATATCTTATTTAGTCATATATTTATATTCTAGTTAGGTGGAAATTTGGATTGTTTAGAGAATCGTGACGCCACATGTTAGCGTTTCTTTTTTTGTTAGGATATAATCAAAGGTTTAACGATTAATACCCGATATTTTGTTATCAATGGAATCATCGATATAACTCGTGGCAATTTTGCTGCACCATCCCCATGTACGTTTTAGAGATAAAATATCTCCACCCGCATTCACAACCATTTGGCCCAGATTGGCGAAAAGAATGACTGGCTGATATCTGGTTGACTCTGGTTCTTTTAAACCTATATATTTCGCAATTTGCTTTGGGACATCACCAATAGTGTGCTGACCAGTATTAAGGGAAATGGACTTTCCATTTCGATATGTTATCTGTTCTAGGAGGCCAAAGATTTACGTATTTTCTGTACAACATGCAAGGCTGGAAACTGAAGCCATAATCGGTTATGGTAAATCTTCTTGTTAAATTTTATGTTTGTCACAATGTCACAATTATGTATTTGCCCATATCTTCTACGTTGTTCATGGTCAGGGAGAGACGTTCATCACATCGACAACAACCAAAAATCCCGAATATTGTTACAATTTTCACAAGCAACCAATGGTCATCAGGAGCGTCCAACATAAATCGTTCACCCTCTTCATTGACATGATGGTTTGACAAAACCTTGGCCTTTTTTTAGAATACAATGCTCATTCTTTCGTTTAAGCAATGCAATTATCTTTTGAAATCTACAAATGTCGACTAAACGTCACATTTTTACATATAATATTAAATGACCACTCTTCTTATCATAAAGTTATGTCCGAAGTACCACAAGGCTCTGTTCTCGGCCCAATTTTGTTTCTAATATATTCTTCTGACTTAGATACTGTAATAACAGTTCCACATAACTTTTATGCCTACGATACAAAACTGTACGCTAACCCTCTCGTAAACTACAACTCTGTTCAAGATAGTCTTGATGAAGTTAAAAAATGGTGTGTTACGTGGTTAATTCCTCTTAACACGTCTAAATGCACTGTATTGCATATGGGTAACAATAACCCCCAACACATCTATTTGCTTAATAATGAACATATTATTTCAACCAACGAGCAAGTGGATCTAGGCGTCACTATCAATGCCAAACTTTCCTGGTCCAGTCACATTGGCAAAATATCAAAAAGAGCCAACCAAACTTGTTACCTATTATTCAAAGTTTTCCAAAATCCTACACCCGAATTATTTCGCATCCTATTTAAAACTTATGTTAGACCACTGCTGGAATATGCCGCACTAATTTGGTCGCCACATCTCATCAAAGACATCAAACTTATCGAAAACGTTCAACGTCGAGCAACAAAAAAGATTCCTCAGATCCATACACTATCATACCCAGTACGGTTGCAGTATCTGAATCTTCCTCTCATGTCAGAACGAAGGTCCAGAGGAGACATGATATTTACTTATAAAGTCTTACATGATCACTTCCAGGACGATATCAGGAATCTACTGACCCTAAACCCAGACCAGAGGCTACGTGGCCATCAATGGAAATTACAAAAGGAAAATTTTAGGACAACAATACGGCAAATTTTTTTCTCAAAAAGAGTGTTTTACAACTGCAACACACTCCCAGGTGATGGGGTAATGGCAAGTGGTGTGAATGTGTTCAAAAATATGTATGACAATTACATTAATCATGCGTTCATTTAATGTGGGTTAACTTAAACTTTATATAGTGGAGCACAATTGTATATGAACTCAGTGTGGTAGTTATTTTGTAAAACTTTTAGAAGGTTGTTTTGTAGAAATTTGTATATTTTGCTTTCTGTTTCGCATATTGTATTGTTTTTTGATTTTATAATTTTGTAATTGAGCAATATAGGTATTAAATGACCTCTGCTCTACTCTTGAGTATAATGATAATAATAATAATAATAATAATAATAATAATAATAATAATAATAAACAAATAAAAAACAAACCTGCAAACTTGAACATTTTCCTTGTTTTATAAACAACTTTTTAGCATAGACCATTTTGCCCATAATGTATTTGTACTCAATCTAACAGATAGTGATTCATGTAAACCAACAGAACATCTTCTGTTACCTCAGTTACACCATTTTTTGTCAGCCAGTTTTTGAAGTCACTATATTCACGCTCGTACATTGAAGATGATTTTTCTGGCAATAAACTTGAAGCTACGTCGGTGGCTTCCTTAATAACAATTGCTTCTGGCACATTTATTTTCACCAAAATAAATAAACAATGAAATAAATAATATCCATAGTCACGGTAGCACTTCCCCAAAGCATACGACAAATTATTGAGGTTTTTTATACTCGAAATTTGGTAACTGGCTCCAGAAGGAAACAGGCTAGTCTACGACTCGTCAGTCATATCCTTCTGTCCGCCAGTCAAAACTCTTTTACCATGCTAGGTAGTGTTATATACTATTTCTTATTAATAGCCTGGTTTTGTAATTCCTGTTTAAAAATGACAGTAGTCATCCGAAATCGTTTTAGAAGATGGTTTGACTTACTATCTCGAAAATGGCGCTATAAAAAAACAGATGGATAGTTTTTTTTTGTCAAATCCCGACCTTAAGAGGACTTGACTTTTATTTTTACCGACGATCAAGTGCATAACAATGAAATTCTCCATAAGGAACTAATCCCCATGGGATAAAAAATTATAAACAGTCGCACTTCTCCGAGTAAAGAAATATCATAAACTTGTTGAAATAGTAAATAACGGATAGCTCCGGCAAAAACCAGCACAGCGTTTGAGTATCTCATTATTACAATAAAAGAAGAACATGACAGTGGGATAAGTTGATCAACGGAACGCGCTAGCCAGTCCGAGTTTAAAGTGAAAGGCTCTTGGAATTATAACAAGTTTCTTCTGAAGAAAATGCGAGGAGAATTCCAGCTTGGAATTAGTTGATTAAAATAATGCACTAATCATGTTTTTGATTACCGTATTTTATGGAATCGATGCGCACAATGTATCCGTACGCAGAACTAGAATGGGATCGTAAAAGTTTACAAGCAGACTAGTTTATATTACATATTAGGGCGATACATAAATTTGCTTGATTACATCCTTCTATAATATAAAACAGATATTATTAGCTCATAATAATTCTTACGCAGATTAGCACGTAAGTTTTATTACATACAACATATTTTTGATATATTAGAACATATTTGAATTCCTATAATATTATTACAAACAAAAGAAACGTTTATCTGTAAGTCTTTGTTCATAAAATCGTCATCAATCATGTATTCTCTCCTAAGAAGTGTCTTTTTTTAAGTAGACACTTCATCTCATCACACCAAATTGTTTTAATGCCAGTATTAGAAAGGGTATAAAACTTAAGTATTATGCTATATTAAAATAGATAAGAATGACATTTTTTAGTATATTTTAGAAAAAAAGTTGTTTGCTAAAATTTCCGAGACAATTTTCTCGTTCGCTTTGACTTAAACGTATTCAAAAGACCAAGAAAATTAAAATTGCACACATGATTTGGAAAAATGCAATCCGAAAAATTTAAACATCATTAAGAAAAGACAGACTTTTTTATAGTATATTTTTAACATTATTTATTAGCTGTTTATTATTTATTTAACAGTTTAAATCCTTATTTATATAGGAATTACGCCAAAAGTTAACTAAGAGAAATTATTAATGAAATTATATTATTATCAAATATTATGGTTCAGTAAATCTTTTAATTTTCTTCGTTACCTATAACCTAGGTACGCAAAGGAAAACTTTATTATTTTTAAGATATGTCGAAAACAACTAATTTACGTACAATATACCCCCCCCCCCTCCCAACATTGAATTACAACGGCATATCTTCATGTAACCTCAACTTAACGTTTTTAATACATTTTTCTTTTTAATAGTATTATCTACATCTTTTAAATAAATAAATATTAAACAAGCATCTACATTACATTAAAAATAATTATCTTTGGGTACATACTTTTTGTATTGAATTTTAATGAAAGAAAAATATAAAAAAATATGTAAACTGTTAAATAAGCCAGTAAATAATATTTAAAATATACTACAAAAAAACTATCAGAGTTATAGGACTCAAACATTATTAGGATAGATTATAGATTAGATGTTAATATAATAATGATTAATTAGACCTATGTATATAGGAAATTATGAAAATTTTATTAAAAAATATCCAAGTTATCTACAAACTGACAACTTTGACATTGAAATTATTTTAATTATAGAATCAGTTTAATTGTCATATATTTCTTGTAATTTTTAACAATTCGTAGATGTTCTGCCACACATATGCCTGAAAACGCAGGAAGCAGAAATATGTTTAGGCTAAGGAGGATTGATATAATTTCAGTTTTGACAGTAAGTTTGACATTTTTTTTATTTAAAATTCAATCCAAAAGATATGTGAATATGTAATATATGTAGAAGCTTGTTTAATATTTTATTATTTAAAAGATGTAGATAATACTATTAAAAAGAAAAATATATTAGACATTAAGTTGAGGGTATATGAAGATATGTCGTTGTAATTCAATGTTGAGGGGGGGTGCATATTTTACGCAAAGTAGTTGTTTTCGACATAACTTAAAAATAATAGTTAGTCCTTTGCGTATCTAGGATTATAGGTAACGAGGAAAATTAAAAACTTTATTGAACCATAATATTTGATAATTTTATTAATTTAACTCTTAGTTAATCTTTTGGCTTAATTCCTATACCGGGTTTCCCATTTCATTTGACTAATGGCAATTAACATGAGCTATTACATTTCATTGAATTTTATATTCGCCACTACATGCCACTACATGATCAAAAAATTGGTGTTTGGATGGCAGTTTCTCGCAGAAGAATAATTGAGCCAATTTTTTTCGATTTCACCGCCAACGCAGAAAGGTACAGACACAACTTTTTGGCTGAATTTGTGCAACAGTTAAACGATGATGAACTTCGGTACGGTTATTTCCAGCATGACGGTGCAACAGCACATACTACACGAGAAAATATTGTTTTCCTCCGCGAGTTTTTTGATGACCGGCTGATAAGTTTGCATACAGAAGTTGAGTTTCCTCCGAGATCACCTTGTTTGACAATTATGGACTATTTTATATTTCCTTACTTAAAAAACAAGATTTTCGCAACTCCGGTAAATAATTTGCAAGAACTGCAACAAAGAATTGTTCAGCAATGTGCAACCATAACGCCAGAAATGCTGCAAAACGCTTTTCACAGCATGAGGAAGCGCGTCAACTTGTGCATCGAATAAAACGGGGGACATTTCCAACAATTACTGTAATTTAGTTTTTCTTGTTACTAAAACCGTTATTTCATAATTTGTAGTTCATTATGGTTTTATAACTGAAATAAATAGGTATGAAATTTGTAGGTTATTGATGATGTCAGTGTGACAGTGACATAATTATTTAAAATTTAAAGTAAGACACACATTGTACATTCCACAACCACCCTTGACCAAGATAATTTTTGATATCCCGGTATGACCCCCTCTCTCACGCAAGTGACATATTTTCAGGCTAATCCATGTGATTTGAATGAAAGGTAGAAAGGAGATATTATTATTATATATCGTTATATATCTTTATTATATATCTTTTTGGCTCCAAGATTGCATAACACAGTTCCCAACAATGTCTAGGTTGGAAATATATTTCTTTTTAAAAGAAAATGAAAACAGCATATGTTATCTATTTCCAGAGAAACAGTCCATAAGTATATTGAAATATAATAACTAAAAAGAAAAAAAAAAAAAAGAAAATAAGAAAGTTAATAAATAAATAAATTAATAAAATACTTACCATTAATTTTTCATACTGATTTTATAACTTTATTAAATAAAATTTTCAAATTAAGGTTTAGAATGTCTTATAAATATTGGTTGGGTATTGTTATTGACTATTCATTCATTTGTTATATTTATGTGTACATTTTCGTTTTATTTATTGTCTCGAAACAAGTGTCTGAATACACTTATCGATTGATTTACATTAATGTACAGTATGGTTACAAATACAGATATTTGTATCTATTATTTTTATACTTACTCTGTAACTTGTATTATTGTATTGTATTGTATTATGTTTATGTGAATAAATATTATTATTATTATTATTATTATTATTATTATTATATCTTCATGATCATCTGAACTGTTTTTTATATTTTTTGGTGTATTTTTTACACTTTTTCTTAACATTCTGTATATTTTAATAATTATATATGAATAGTAAATGAAACAGCTTTGATCTTCAGCGATGCTCTTAAAATGTTAGTAAGAGGGGACTGTATGACCATCTAAGCCAGTTTTTGCTAAATTAATGTCTCTAGTTTGGTTTAAACTGGTTGAATAAACAGTAGGGAAGGGTGTTTGTTTATATTTGCACTATATACCGTTATCCAACGGAAAATATAATAAGTATATTGTTATGTTCATAACAAACATGATACAAATTGAAATTAATAATCACCTATCCATTCTAATTCTGTTTGTATATCCTCTAGCACGACTCGGAGCGGTTGAGTAAAGCGATTCTCTCTCATTTTGCTACAGTTGCGTGACGCAGGAATTAAGTAAATACGCTTTCAACTATATTGCTACTGCTGGATGTTTCGCAGAAACAGCTTTTATTGTTTCGCTAGATTTGTGATGAAATTATTAATCTGCCTCGGAGAAAGAAATATTTTCTACGGAATGTGGCAGACGGCGCACGCTATTTTAATAACAATATTATTAAATTTTACTTAATATACAGGGTGATTGATTTAAACTGTTCGATGGAAGTATTAGTAGGCTCTGCTGATTTATGATATTTAAAGAAAATATGAAATATATTTATATAAATTATACAGTGCAAACGTTTAGAATGGAAACCGTAAATGAAATGCGCCCTGTAGAGTTTTCACAAAAATGCTTGGACACGTCAATTCTTAAATTTAGTTGCGCTTCCTTTGATACCATTGTTTTGGATATGACGTCATTAGGTAATCTCTCTGACGTCATCATGATATTTTGTCAAATGGGAATGTCCAGTTCTTTCATTAAATTTAAATAGAGAAAATATTCGTGAAAATGGCAACATAGACACTATGGCCTTAAAGTGGATAGTTTTTGAGATAAAAGGCTTTGCAGTTTGAAAAACTGTTTATCACAAAACATAACTAACAAATGGATAATAAATGCAATGAAAACTAGTTAAATAAGGGGCTCAAACTGTAATCCTTGTGCATCTTGACAATAGGCAAGCCTCTGTTGGAATTCTTGTAATACTTTACTGATTGTGTGTGGCTGTATAGCTCTAATTTCATCTCGAATTTTTGTTTTCAAATCGTTAATATCCCGTGGTTTATTATTATACACTTTAGACTTAAGATAGCCCCATAAAAAGAAATCAAGGGGTGTGAGGTCAGGGGATCGAGCTGGCCATTCAATAAAATTTCTTCTGCCTATACAACGATTAGGAAATACTCTATTTAAGTAGTTACGAACATTTACGGCATAATGTGGAGGTGCCCCATCTTGTTGATACAAAATCAAAGTCATTGGGAATATTCGGATCATTGTCATCTGGAAATAGTGCTGCTAACTCCGGAATAATTTGTTGTTGTAACATTTCTAAATATTTGTTTGTAGTGGCGAGATACAGTGAAATTCACTGCAGTGCCCTCTTTGGGTCTTTGCTACTACCTGTCTGACAATTATTGTCTAATTGACAGACAGATAACTACGTGGAGTAGTTGTTTTCGGCATCTCCTTCCAATAATTAAGTAGGATTGTCTTCCTCAAAGACAATAGAGGTCGCTGTAATGGCATCTGCTTTCTGCAGATCGTTATCTGTCTGTCAATTAGACAATAATTGTCAGACAGGTAGTAGCAAAGACCCAAAGAGGGCACTGCAGTGTATTTCACTGTATCTTGCCACTACAAACATTCACATATGCCCCTTAGGCAATCAATGTCGCCAGATCATTCATCGATTCCGATACCTATGGCAATCTGATGAGATCATAACAAGATCGAAACCGGTCATTGTCTGGTATTTGGTCTTGATGAAGGATGTGACGACATCCATGGAGATGTTGATGTAATGCAACGCCAGTCGGGGCATATTGGCCGTGGAGTAGTTGTTTTCGGCATCTCCTTCCAATATTTCTAAATATTTGTCACCTGTTAAACTACCATCAATGAAAATAGAGCCGATAATGTGGTTTTCTACAATTCCTGCCCATACATTTATTTTCTGAGGGAACTGGGTGTGCGCTTCCATCATCCAGTGAGGATTATTAGAGGCCCAATAGCCCCCAATCCAAAACAATGGCATCAAAAGAAGCGAAATTGAATTTAAGAATTGACGTGTCCAAGCGTTTTTGCGAAAAATCTACAGGGCGCATTTCATTTACGGTTTCCATTCTAAACGTTCGCACTGTATATTTGCTGATATTCAAAATAGTATATTAAGTACTAAGAACGGTAAGGATAATTTACCATTCGAAGACAATGTTTGGAGGCTGAGTGAAGCGAAGGGTCCAATTTTGTCTGAGAACGGTATAACCCTTAACGTTCCTAATGCTTATACTATTTTTTGCACGATCGCAATAAATTAAAACGAAGTTATACAAACGTATTTAATTTTTTTTGTAATGTCAAAAATTACGTTTTTGAATAAATTTGCGAAGCAAGTTTTTTGAAATCTATTGTTGTTTATTGTTCAGTCATGGCTTTCTTAATTGACGAAATTGACAATTCCAGAACTGGTCGCTATGGTTTATTTATCAGCAATTAACACTTCTCAAATTTTACGACGCGTTGTTACATTTACGAGAATTTAAAGGAGCAAAGTGTTTGTAAAATTAGCGACTCGTCCTTAGATGCAGACTTGAAGAAGCATGGAGTGTTGGATGTTCCACATTCATTTCTGACAAATCAAGAGAGCGATATGAAAATACATACAAGATTTTCAAAAAATGGTGTGAGACAAAAAACCAACATATTAGCGAGAAAGTTATGGTGGCGTACTTTGTCCAAAGGAACGAAAAATTAGAAGTTCCAGGAAGCTTATGGGAAGAATATTCAATGTTAAAAAGTACAATTTTTGTACATAACTCGCTTGACATTTCCAGATTTTTGACATTAATTGGTTGCTTCAAACGGAAAAATGTTGGTTTTTGATCAAATAAAAGCCAGTGTGTTTACTAAGAAAGACATGTTCCAATTTCTGTAAGTAATTGTACAAATTGCACATTTAATTTCAACATCAATAAATATATTTCAAAATACATCTTTCTTTTAATTGAATTAAATTTTAAACTGAATTCTAGATAACTCATTCTAAATTAATGCGATGTTAAAAATGTCCGTTTGACAAATATGTACTTACCGTTCTAGAACGGTAAGGGAATTACTTACCGTTTTGTTAGCCTTAACAACCAGTAAACGTATCTTACTGTTGTACAAACAAACATGGTAAGTGAACAAAAAAAAGTTGATCGTGCAAAATAGTTATTTTTGTATTAAGTGTGAGTGTTTTTTTAATGGCACATGAGAGTGTTAATTTTGGCCGAGGCCGCAGGTAGAGGCCAAAAATTCTCTCGAATGTGCCATGAAAACACGAATTTTATACACGAAATACAAACAACATTTTTTGTACAACTGTGAATGTGAA
This sequence comes from Pogonocherus hispidulus, assembly GCA_963924545.1. Taxonomy (NCBI): domain Eukaryota; kingdom Metazoa; phylum Arthropoda; class Insecta; order Coleoptera; family Cerambycidae; genus Pogonocherus; species Pogonocherus hispidulus. The sequence goes on from OZ004698.1 coordinate 11,181,466, forward strand.
TTTACATCGTCTGAAATATATTAAAAATAAATACTTCCAATCCAGTGGTCTTTTTGTGTCGTTACTATAGAAACGGTTTGTTGGTACGCCGCGTGTTTGACTGTTTGACTGTGTTTGCTCGTAGTTGCTTCAATTTCAAGTTATTTTCAAGAAGATGGATGTTGATTGTAATAGTGGTGGTGATACCCCATCAGATATATCAGAGAAAGCATATGCAATAGTATCTAATATGTTACCGGCCAAATCCAAGTTAGTATATGAGAAAACATATGACCAATTTCGTGAATGGTGCGACAAGAAACATGTAAAAAAGGTTTCTAAAAATGTGCTTATATGCTATTTTGAGGAAAAATCAAAAATTATAAAACCTCCTACGTTATGGAGTGTCTATTCAATGTTGAAAAGTACATTGAATGTTAAGGAAAATATTGATATAAGGAAGTTTTCAAAATTGGTCCCGCTCATTACGAACAAAAGTGTCGGATACCGAGGAAAGAAATCTAAAGTTTTATCAAGGGATGATATCAATAAATTTATTCAAGATGCTGATAACGAAACAAATTTACTTTATAAGGTACATATATAATCATAATTTTGTAAGATTAGTAGTAATTTCAATATTTTTTATTTGTAGGTTCTTCTAATTTTGGGTATCAGCGGTGCTTGTCGCCGATTGCATAATTACATATAACTATTGATGCCATTGAAGATGCTGGATCTATATTGATTGTTAAAATACCTGATATGAAGACTTATTGCGCAATAACGTTTACTGTTTCAAATTCTGATTATATTGAGATATACCGCAACTATAGAGCACTACGGCCGCCTCATACAAAAAGTAACAGATTATTTTTGAAATATTCGAGAGGAAAATGTATTAACCAACATGTGGGGATAAATAAAATAGGAGAAATTCCCAGCATGATTGCAAAATGGCTTGGAAAAGACATGTATAAGAGCTACACAGGTCACTGTTTTAGGAGAAGCTCTGTAACTCTTCTGGCCAATGCAGGAGGCAACATTACATCCATAAAACGTCACGGTGGCTGGAAATCTGCCTCCGTAGCAGAAGCATATTTAGAAGATAGTTTGAATAATAAAATTGAGATTTCTAACAAAATATTGAATTATCCATCTTCTTCCAAACAAATTAAAGTATCTGATAAAATTGTGGAATCAACTTTTCAAGAAATATCTAACGTTTCTGATCAGCAGCAACATGAAACATCTTCGGGAATTTATGTTGGAAGTAATTGTTCAAACTTTACTATCAATTATTATTCCAATAAATGAAATTGTTTTATGATGAATATTTTATGATCAATTAATAATTGACTCTGTTAAAAATAAATCCTTCAAAAAGTAATATTTCATGTTTATTTTGTGAATTATTTTGTCAGTGAAAAAAAGACTTTTTTACGGTGAAAAAAAAGTTAACATTTACGCATCAATAGACATGCAAAAATGTCAAGTTTTTTTGACTGTTGTACAAAAAAAAAATATTTGAAGAATATTTGCACTTTCGGTTAAACCAGGCGGCCATCAACTTGGTACTTAATTTTACATAGAATGGTGTTTTTATTGCAAACATTACTGGTCACTTAGCCTATGCCCAATATTAACCATTTGTGAGATATATTTTTTAAATTTTTGGTTTCACACCAAATGATGACATTTACTGATTATACACCAATAGAATAGATAGAAGGCGACTTAAGCTTTACATTGATAATTTAATTTTTGCTAAACAATTTACAGGGTGAGAAAGAAACAATTAATTGTAGGGTTAATTCAAATCAACAAATATTTTCCAAATTCAGTACCATGTCCCATATTTTTTTTTTCATATTTTGAATCAAAATTCAAAATTTTACTTTGACCTGTTTCAGTATTTACCATAACCGCCATCTGTTTTTTCTTGTTTTGGAAGATATTGCTGATAATTACATCATTATCTAGTGCTAATAACTTTCATACAGAACTGTTGAACATATGGTAGATCGTAGATGGATTGTCTAAAATAGATTGTAGAACAAGAGCTACCTAATATGTTAGCGGATCGATGGACTGGGCGTAATGGACCATGGAGGTGGCTTACCTGGTTTTCTGATATGTCTCTCTTCTATTTTGTGCAAGACTAAATCAAAGAAGAAGGAAATAGAAGCGAAAGATGAATGTGAAGAAAGATAAAGAAGATAGAGCGAAGTGTAGGCTCTAATTCTCAACAATTAATTGATTCTGCCAAATGATTTAGGGATAATAAGAAGTATATACACACAAACACAGTTATTGATCTGTTACCATTTTTTAATATTTAGATTTATACAGATTTAGGCATGAAATTATTAGTTTTATTTTTGCTTTATGCACTTCTTCTCTTATCAGGAATGAATTATATTCAATTACGCGTTACCAGAACAAATACAAGACAAAGTAAATTCTAATCTAAATATTTGTGTACAAATAACAGATAGTTAATAAGAGCAATTAATTTGACCAACACAAAGGCTGAATTACCTATACGTCTTTCATTGTAACATGTTATTTATTTTTTCTTCAGTGGAGCAGTTTCATAATATATATGTGTATAATATACATTATATAGTATAGTATAGTATACATAAGTGGGTAACAACAGTTGTTTTTTCTTCAGTGGTTCAGTTATAGAGCGTATATACCTATGTATTTTTAGGAAGTTGATAAAACCTTGGTAGTTTCTTTGGAGTCTCCTTCAAATAACTAAATAATTTAAAACTATTTACACCAATCTTTTGAGTTTTCTTCCATCACGAACCGATCTCCTACAAATACAAGGATAATGTTAAAGCAATGGTGAACTCATTTTGATTTGGTAGTGACTGGTTCTTTATTATGTTCTTTATTTTAGAAGTAAGTGAATGAAACAGCTTATTAAACCTTTGAATTGTGACACTTCCCCACCAGCATCTCTTCAACATTGTGTTTTTCTTTTCCATTAATTCATTATTAATTTTAAAAATATGTACACTTTGAATTTCTGTTACTAAGAATTTTTTCGCAATAAGAGCTCCCATAATAGTAAATCTTGCCAATAAAAATGTTTTAGTCATCCTTGAATAATAGAGTATATTAGAGTATATAGAGAATTATTTGAGTGTATTCACTTTATTATTGGACCAGACCCAATAAAAGTATATTCCTGAGAGCATCCTATATCCAATTCTGTAACATTATACAAAATGCAATCAAGTTTAATCAACCCTTCCTTTTGAGGACTCCTTGTATAAATCTCGTCTTGGATTAGAATATGTCCTGTTTTGCAAAAAAAAAATTGTATATTAACTTATATTTGCTATCGATATTTTATGTGAAAAATAAGTTTTGGAAGACCAGTGACGATTTTTAAATAATACTTATACAAATGTCTGATAAATAAGTATCTATTTATTTATCAGAGCATTTCTCTAATATGAATAAATAAGTATTAATATTTCATATTTCAATACCTGTATTATTATTTAACTTGTGTAAAGTTTCATGTTAAATCTGCGTTATAAAGTACATAAAGAATTATGGATGTGATAAATATGGTACAAATCATTTATGCTTATAAAATTTTAGTACTCAATAATTTAATGGAGGTCACATTATAAGTAACGATGTAATATACTTACATGCAGTAATTAGATAATTTACTAGCCATTTCTTTTGTTTGTAGGATTTACAATCCTTTTACAGTTACTAATTAATCCTCTATAAAATGGTAAGAGTCAATTAATCTTTCTGATTTAACTCAGACTCATTCAACTTTTCTAGTTTTGTGAGCAGACGGTGATATTACGATGTCATAATTTATGTTTGGTTGAAAACAGTTTTGAAAACATTAGAAGAATAATTCCCTGTTCAACATTCTCAAAAGATATTTCAAAATGTTTTTCTCTATGATACTTTAAGAGGTTAAAGTTTAATACAGTCTTTTGTACTAAATACTCTTGCCTTTTGTTATTAGAATGAGTAGGTAATTTAGACTTCTACAATGGATCATTTTATTATTTCACAACTTGGATTGATGGTTTGAGGATGATAAATTCTTTCAACGAAATCTCAGCAAATTAATTAAAGGACTTGATGATGATTATAATTTTCGATCTGTCGAAACTTACTTCTTAGCTGTTATTACTCTTCAGCTAATAACAATGACGAAGATATGCTCCTGAATCATCTACTAATTATAATATGTATTTATGAAAATGGCAGCGTCGTTTCTCTTTTGCAGAAGTTATTGTTCTATTGATATAAAATATCACGAGTGCATGATACTTAAACCTGTAAGTAAAATATGGACAGGAAATATATAGGATAACATGCAATAATGGTGTAACTGTCCTCTGCATGGAATCTTCAAGGCCAGACGACATTGTCCGTTAATTTTAATATATACCTTGGAATGAACATATTGAATATACTCTACAATGCAAATAGTTTCGTCATTATAAACTCCTAGATGGTTTTATCTGTCATAATAATCTAAGTTTTTATTTGTAATCCAGGAAGGCTACTTGTTATCCTCTTCTAAAAGAAAAATGTCCAGGGTGTCCAAAATAAAATCCTCTATCCCCTTATCTCAAATAGTATAAAAAGTAGAGAAAAAAGTTAAATACGAAAGTTTTTTGTTTTTACTTGAATTTTTCATTTTTATAAATTTCTTGAATACAGGTTGTTCAGTTTCTCTGATCCAGGCATCAACTTTCTTTTTTTAAATGGGACACCCTATATTCAATTACGTTTTTCAACTCTCATTAAAATTCTAGGTCGACATTGTTAAGAGTACCCTATAGCTATCATTTACCGTTACGAAGATATTAGCATTTAAAGAAAAAATATTTAAAAAACACCTGCTCAGAAAATCTCGGCAAAACAAATAAGACATCCAAAAAAAGGTAAATAGGGTTTATTTCGTAGACAATTAGACTCAGAAATTACTTCAATGAATCGATATTACCTGATTAATATACAGGGTGTTTTTGACAGATGGATCAAACATGTATATGTTAAAACTCCAGAAAATCGAAAATCTCTTATGGAACACCCTGTGTATTATTATAATTTTGAATTCTCTATTAAATTTTAACCTTACTCTATATAACGTTCCCTATTCTTATTTTGCTTAGTTTTCAAGATATTGACGAAAATGTTTGATGACCTATTTATAAGAGACACATTTTAGGCCCTGTCTTTCTTGGCCAATATTTAAATGATCCCAGGTATCTTAGGTAAAATACCAGGAAATGGCATTCATTACAAACTTGCATTTTACCTTTATTGGATGCCGAAGAAGATGTCAATCAGATCATCTATCAGATGGATGGAGTTCCATGCCACAATACTGCAGTTGTAAAGAATTTTATTAACAACTATTTCGTGGAATGGATAGGGCCAAACGGGAATATCCCATGGCCGCTGAGGATCCCAGATTTAACTCTACTTGACAACTTTTTATGGGGTACATTGAAAGCCTGAGTTTATCAAATTCAGAGTAATAAAGTTGATGATTTAAAGATTAAAATCAGGATGGAAATTGAAGCGTTCAAGCAAAGTGATTGCGCTGTAAGAAAACTAGCAGTTATGTACACAACATACATAGCTGAAAATTAGCTGACATATAGGACACTTAACTATAAGTTATAAAAATGAAAAATTCAGGAAAAACAAAAAACTTTCGTATTCAACTTTTTTCTCTACCTTTTATACTACCTGAGATAAGGGGATAGAGAATCTTATTTTGGACACCCTGTACAGTGGGAAACATAACCCATTTTTAGCCAACTAAGAGAATTGGCTAAAATTTATTTATTTTCGAACTATTATGAATAAAAACGTATTTAAAGAAATTACTATCTCATTTTTGAAACACACACACATAGTTATTGCTGTGAGTGCAACGAGCAAAGTTTATGTGTGAAAGAATCCGCCAAATAACGTAACAAAATAATTCAGATTTATATCTGGTGTAGCTCTGTCTTGTTTCTAATATTGCTTTCTCTTATATGATCGAGGAACACTGCAAAGTTCACTGTATTCATTTGAATATTTATATATACCTACTACAGAGCGACCAAAAACATAACACTTTAGTAAATCTGATAAGACAGGAGAAGTAGTCCATACTATCCTATTAAACTGATATTTTTAAAAAAACTTATTTACTGTACCCATTACATAGAGATATCACTAACTTTTATCTTTGTATGCAGTAACTATTGCAACATAGTTAATGTCTATAGTGTGATGAATTATCAGATGGTTCCTCCACTACGGCCATGTGGTTGTGGTCTATTGTGGTTCACAACTAATTATATATTTAATTCAACAGGCCCAGCCTCTTAATTAAGACGATTACCTTATTGGGTGAGTATTTGTTCAGATTAAAGCCATATATAAATGTGACTTAGGTAATACCTTTATCTTTTACAGTTATCGTTCTGTTACAGATCTTTTGCTGTTCGTACAGTGTCGGCAACTTATTTTAATTTTAACTTTAAAAGACTTTAAGTCTTTATCTTAATCTTTTCATTTTATTTAAATTTATAGTCACATTTTATTAAATCATATACAGTGGTTTAACGTAACTACAATTTTTCTTTCAACTTTAACTTTAAACAAATTTCTTACTTCTTTTCTTACTTTCAGTACTGTAAGTACGTTCGGTAAATTTAGGTTCCTTTAATAATCAATTATTCAGTTCAGTTCAGAGTGTTGTTTCTTCCTCATTTTTGTTTTAATATAACCATTTCATAACTTGGTTTCAATAAGAAATTTCCATTTATACAGGGTGTTAGTTAAACATGCGGCAAAAATTCAAGAGGTTATTCTTTGGACTATTCTAAGGACATTTTATCCTCTGATAATTTTTGAAAAAGCGCTTTGTTGTGAAGATATAGGGCGAAAAAAATTTTCGACAAATCCAATTTTGGTATTTTTCACATTATTAATGTAGGTGAAATAAAAGTATGGCGTACTACACTGGATCTATCAAGTAAAAGACATGTAAGAAAAAGTAGTTGTTTTTTCTTACCAACATCCCGTGATACTTCGGAGTGATTATTTTGTATGTTTTTGTATGTTGTGTTTTTGTAGTTTTGTATGTGTCGTATTTGTTAAGATTGATTGACGTTTGGCTAGTTGACGTGTAAACGGTTGTTAGTGAAGTCCTCTATCATGGATCGCTATACAAATACCGAGATGGCTGACATGCATTTTATTTATGGACTTGCTGATGGCAATGCATTAGAAGCTAGGCGACTGTACATTGAACGATTTCCTAACCACATTGCTCCCGATAGAAAAATCTTTCAAAGTATTCATCAACTTCTTCGAGAAACGGGAACATTGAAGCGAAGTGGAGGACCAGGAAGGCCAAGGACTGTAAGAACGGTAGACGTAGAGGATAATGGGCTGGACATGATAGAAGAAGATCCAGGTACTTCTACGCGAAGAATTGCAAATACTTTGAATGTAAGTAATTGGACTATTTGGAAAATTCTGAGAGATAATTTGTTGTACCCATACCACATTCAACGCGTTCAGACACTTCTTCATGCGGATTTTGCTCCACGTATTGCATTTTGTCAATGGCTTTTGCACAGATTGGTTGAAATCCCTCAACTACTTACGCTGATTCTTTTTACCGATGAAGACAGTTTCTCGCGAAATGCAATAAGAAATTTCCACAATAACCATATGTGGGCTGACGAAAATCCACATGAGATTTGTGAAGATCGGTTTCAACATCAGTTCTCCTTGAACGTTTGGGTTGGAATTGTGGGTGACTGGCTATTTGGACCGGTATTTCTACCAGGAAGACTTACCGGCGAAGTATACCGCAACTTTTTGGAACAAACGCTACCTCGGTTTTAGGAGGATGTACCATTGGCTAAAAGACAGGCAATGTGGTTTATGTATGTTGGTGCACCACCTCATTTTAGTGTAGTTGCTCGAGAGTTTTAAACAGCAACATACGGAGATCGCTGGATTGGTCGAGGTGGGCCTCACGTATGTCCTGCTCGAACCCCGGACTTAAACCCCCTGGATTATTTTAAAGTCATTAGTTTATACTAGGCCAGTGGAAGATGTGGACGATTTAAGAGATCGGATAATTGCTGGGTGTAACTCAGTAAGAAACGACCCTGGTGTTTTCGAAAGAGTTCGGGAGTTTATGAAGAGAAGATTATGGTTGCATCCGAGTTGGAGGTAGCCATTTTGAACAATTCTTGTAGGTTCAGAAATGTTACATGTAATTTTCAATAATAAATTGTTATTTGTTGAAAATTTTTTTCGCTCTATATCTTCGCAACAAAGCGCTTTTTCTAAAATCATCAAAGGATAAAATATCCTTAGAATAGTCCAAGGAATAATCTCTTAAATTTTTGCCGCATGCTTAACTAACACCCCGTATAAATGCTATTTTCAATAGTCATTTAACCTGTAACTTTTGTATTTCAATTATTGGGCTTTTGTTACTTTTTGTATGTATGACCTCCTGATGACCCGCAACAACTATTGAGCCTCCTACCCTTGGAGCCACATCTATCATCTACCTAGTGGTCAAAACAAATCCACACTGAAGTCTCGCTACCAGCTCTTGAGACTCAAAGTTTCCGTACAGTACTCCACACCTCTAGCTAGACAGTTATAACAACGGTTACAACAACTACCCTTCCTGAAGTAGTATTCTAAGGGCCTTTGGACACCAGTAACAGTGATCGGATCCATTAAACGTAGCCACTAGACCAGTAGGGTTCAATATTTGGTCTAAGAATCTTGTAAAAAGGTGGAGCCTTGTAATTTTAAATCAGTTTTTTTTTATTGTTAATTACTCTTCCACTGTTAACTTTGAATAATTTTTTTGTAATACAAATTCAAATTCAATCTGTTAATTAATATATATTATGTATCAAGTTTTTTTGTATTCATTTATTTCCAACCTCATCTGTATTAGGAAAAGTAGGGAAAATAGTTCTGAATTTTTTTTATAAAAAAATCTCTGGCGTCATAGTGTAATAGTAAAGACAGTACCCTCTCCAAACCTACCCTGACGACTGAGCTATCGGAGCTACTTAGTAATCAATCTTTGTTTGGCGATAGCCGGGAATCAGGCAAGATTGGTAATACCCTGCATGATTCAAAGACGATCTCCTTCCCAAAGTTAAAGCTGCTCTATTGCATTCTTGAACCACGAGGGATCTGTGTGATCCACACAGGTGATGTGGAGTCATCCAGACTTGTGAATACAGCTGTGGAATCTCACTTGGCATCTTTCATCTGTGAATTAATCTACAGCTGACTTTGTACAGACTTCCTAGTTTGTTGTTCATCAAGGCTGTTCCGGGGTATTCAGGGTGGATAATTTCCATCCTAATATTCTCTGCCTTCAAAGAGAGTGTGGAATATTCACATTCCCGGGCATATTTCGCTCTCAGATTAAGTGAACTATCGTCTGAACGTATGCGTTTGTTTCCACTGCTGTTTCCACCAGAGGTTATGTCAGAGGTATTGGTTACACCTTTCTTGCTGGGAGTCAAGATTTTACTGGTTCAGTACCGTACTTAAGATAGATACTTCGCAAGATTATCCACTTTTGACTTGTAAAAACCCGGCCTAAAAAAAATTAATCACATAAAGCTTCGTAATAATTGAACAACAGGTGTGTTTGTGGTTTACAGTAGACGTGCATTTGTATCTATATGTTGTCCAGTTTGCTCTAGAGAAGGTATAGCAAAAAATATTCCAGAAGAAAGGACCGCAAGGGAAAGCATAGTGCGTTATTTTATATATTTCTGTATAACATCTACAAATATTTTTATATGCAGCCGTGTTTGTTTCACAAACTTCACTTTGGCGGTTTAGTTGGTGACACCTGACATTTACGGTTGCTGCAACTAGTTTATTACAGCTATAGAGTTTCCATAGTCGCAGGAATAGATTCCGTGGTGTGACTTTCCTGCAATAAGAAAAATTAAATAACTGACGCTCGTGTTTAAAAATTGACTGATGGCGTAAAATTAAAAATATAGTTCCGTTTACTCTTATTTATTTGGGTATTATGCCACCACTGAAAAATACAAAATTTACAAAAATTAATACCCAACGTCTGCGCCGACAGATCAGTCAAAGATTGGTTTTTTGAAAAATATTTTTGCCTAAGCAAGATATCTCACAACAAAAAGCAGATTAACAATATATAGCATTAAATACATCGCTTATGTTTACCTTTCGAAAACTTATTAATTTTTTGTATTTTCAGTGGTGGAATAATACCCAAATAAATAAGAGTAATTAAACAAAAAAACAAATAAATACTTTCATATATTATCATAGCTAAGTTTGTATATTTTTTTGAGTAAATTATAATATAAAATCAGAAATGCATCTCATAATGCAGATCTCAGTTAATTGGTTGGTCAGTCATACATATGACTAATAAACTTATAAAGCATATATTTTTTTCTATCACATATTGACTATTTAATTGTTTTAATAAATTGTGGTATTGATTATACTTAGTATTGACTAGGTACTATTGGCTGAATTTGATAATGTCGTTAAGTACCTTTATGATGTGATATATAGCAAAAACAAAGGCAGTGTACAGAAAGTATACTGAACGATTTATTTTCCATCAAATAACATTTATCAGTGTATTTCAACGGGAGAATGTTTTATTAGAAAAAGTTGGTTTGAGAAATCACTTCTTCATTGATGAACTGAAGAGTTTAATTTATTTCCTCTTTCTAAAATTTTTCATAAAGGGGCGACATGCCATAGAAGACAAGATTGTAAATCACAGCCCCCACCTCATTAACTTACTTAAAAATCGTTTAACGTTAATTAAAACTAAGTAAGGGTATGCCATTACTTCAACTTCAGCTTTGTTGAAAATTCGGAGCGTGAAACTGTGATCATACGTAGGAGTATAACAATGTTTTTGTCTTCATGAAAATATCGGTATTTTCCACCCTCGCTGCCTATTACTGAGAATATTTGCTTCAATGAGACAGTCGCCTGTCTTATTTATTGAAGGGATGAAGGTTAAAAAAGACACGTTCAATATAAGGTGCTGAATATTTATACCTGCTGAAACGGGAACTTTGGCTTATATTCCTTATAGGAATACGTAGAATTAGGTTAAATTCGATAGGAATGCCAGCATATCGAATTGACCAAAGAAAAAATGTAGTAGCAGTTTCTGGAATCGACTTTCAAAATAAATTCCACTGTTTGTATTGGCGAGATACAGTGAAATACACCGTGGTGCCCTCTTTCGGTCTTTGCTACTACCTGTCTGACAATTATTATCTAATTGACAGACAGATAACGATCTGCAGAAAGCAGATGCCATTACAGCGACCTCTATTGTCTTTGAGGAAGACAATCCTACTTATTTATTTATTTGGAGATACCGAAAACAACTACTCCACGGGCAATATGCCCCGACTGGCGTTGCATTACATCAACATCTCCATGTATGTCGCTACATCCTTCATCAATAACAAATACCAGACAACGAATGATGAGATCATAACAAGATCGAAACCGGTCATTGTCTGGTATTTGATCTTGATGAAGGATGTGGCGACATCCATGGAGGTGTTGATGTAATGCAACGCCAGTCGGGGCATACTGCCCGTGGAGTAGTTGTTTTCGGCATCTCCAAATATATAAATTCCACTGTTCAATCAATGAATTTGTATATTTATTGTTTTCAAAATTCATATCTGTTCCATACGTTTTAAAGATATAGATATGTCAGTGGTTTATTCATCGGGAAATAAACTACAACAACTTTTAGGCAATCCAAAAGACTAAATAGAAACTAAGGAAAAGTTAGGGATTTACGAAATTAGCTGTAAAGACTGCAATCAAAAGTATATTGGACAAACTAGAAGGTCAATTCAAACTAGATTCAGAGAACATATGGCTCATATGAAATATGGTAGAACGGATAATTCTAGTGTCGCTCACCATGCGTTTGACAACAACCATAAGGTAGATAGTAGCAATTTAAAACTAATTAGGAATGTAACAAATTCCAGACAGCTGGATGTATTTGAGAGTTTGGAAATTGTAAAGTGTAAAAATAGTATGAATAGCGACAAAAAGCCAATCCCATATAGCCCGCTTTATTGCTTAAGGTTCACTGAACCGTCGTAATGGTTCACTAAACCATAGCAATAGTTAAAATAGTTTAGCTAAAAATAGGACACGGTGTTAGCATAGGTTTAGTTTTAATTATCTCCAGATAATGCCAACTTGGTTGGCGAAACGCGCCTTGAGTGCAGTATAGTGTTTTGGTGTTATTTGGAAAACTACGTCAGTGTTAGGTACCTCCATGGAAAAGCAATAGATTGTCCTCTAAACTATGTCTTACTTTTGGAAGCTAGGTCACGAATCCATCGGTAACCACATCAAACGTGCCGCCTGCGAGATTTCCTTCTGGTTATTTATTTATTTCGAGGTTCCAAGGCAGATGTTTAAAATTTACTTAAAATAATCACTGTACAAAATGTAATAAAAGCAAATGTTCAATAAATTAATTTTAGTTTTATCAGTATATTTTAACTGAATCAAGACTTCAAGAGTTGATTATCAGAGCATTACTACGCCTCATTACTAAGTTCCGATAACACATACTAAATGGAAATTGTAAGTATCAATAATTTATTATTTTCTTGCGGAAAATTCACTTACTTAAAATGCTGGCTATATAAATACTATTGGCATTAGCTATGGCTGTGGTCCTTAAAAATCCGCCCATAAAACAAAGTGCATAATATCATGCACCTACAAACTGCGCACATGCATTCTACGTGCATATGTTTTGCTGTCTGTTCACCTTTCCTACTTCCCGATTTGGATCTATGATACGTTCTTCAATAATCAATCTCCCTATAAAGAAAACGGCCAGTCCAACCCACCAATCATTCATATAGACACATAATTATGCCTACCGTAGCTGTATGATAAGTTGTGTTTGAGGATTCGTTATACTTAATTTGGTATAATGACACAAACCTAGTTGGTCCAAAGGTAACTGTATTATGCATTAGTGTAAAATTATCTATACTTCATCAACGTGTACCCCGATAAATATAATGATATAAAATCATTGAAATCACGGAACATTTCTATTTAAGTTAAATTTGAAATTAGTTATCTTACGAAAAGTTAGGAGTAAGATAGGAATGTACAAACCGTTTTGCTTGATCTCAAACCGGTTAGATTTTACAGGGTGTCAAAGTTGCAAAATGTCAATATTCACCTGTCAATATTTAAAAAAAAATTTGAAGATAGGTACAGGACATCTTACATGAATGTATTTATAAATTTACGTAGAATCCACTTAAAATAAGCAAGTTGGTGTTGACTTCCGGTTATACCGGAAGTGCCAAAAACGTGAAAATATTTTAAAAAGGTAGGCCCTACTGACCTTTGTAAATAACCAAATTTTCAAGGTCACCCTTTACGTGCTTTTCCATATACTGATCGCGGCCCTTCCCGGTGGGAAATCGTATATACAGTCTGTCCATAAAGTAACCCCCCCCTGCTAACTTTTGAACGAATCAAGTTATTAATACAACAAATACCAATATTTTAATACAACAAATTTTGAACAAATATTTATTAAAACAAAAGATAAAAGAATTACATAATTTTTTCAAAATGTTGTCCATTAACTTCTTGGCACATAAAAAGTCTACTTTGAAATTCTTGCCTGATATTTCCTAAAATGTCTGCAGGGATATTTATACACATGTGTTAGACGTTGCAGAAGTTCCTTGATATTTACTGGAGGAGTTCTGTAGACTTTTAACTTCAAATATCCCCATAAGAAGAAATCAAGAGGAGTTAACTCCGGGGAACGAGCCGGCCATTCAATCGGGCCCCTTCTGCTAATCCATCTGCCCGGGAAATGGTTACCTATTTAAAAAATCGGTAACAGGTCCATAGAAATAAGACGCAGTCCCCTTCTTGTTGAAATACAATACTTTGAATATTATTGTCTGCTATTCTTTCTATATTTGGAAAAATTTCCTCCGGCAACATTCTTAAGTACCGCTCTCTTAAATTTTCTCTTAAATCTATCAAATCTATCAAATGGAATAACTTAAAAAAAAAAATAGGAAAAAACCTGTAGAAACTTTCAAACACTCTTAAATTGAACGCTAAACTACTTTCTCGAACCTTCTGGACGTTTCAGTGACAGTGGCAAGCAAAGGCAAGGAGACTTGATAAAAGCAAAATTTTTAAATATCGTTAATACAAACGCTTGTAACTAGAGAACGGATAACTCGATTGTAATTTTTCAAAAACGAGAATGTAGAGAATTGAAATACCTTCTAAATGAGGTGCAAACCGGCACACTTTGACATTTAAACAAATTGAGTTGACAGCGCCCGTGGCGCCATCTTTGAATTTGAAGAATCGAATTTATCGTCAAAATCAACTTCATTTCAGGTGATTTACTCTGTATTTTGTTAAAACTCTCTAACTTGATTCGTTCAAAAGTTAGCAGGGGGGGTTACTTTATGGAATAACTGTAGAATATAACATTATCCTTAAAATATCAATCACATTAGTCTTGAATCTTTAGAAAGTATAACAGTGACCACTTAATGAATCAATTTTGCCTCGATTTCAGCTACTTCATATAGAGATATGAAGAAGTTGAAATGGTGGCAAATTAATACCATTTCCAGAATTGCTGCAGACATGAGCGATTTTGTATTACCCCGAATCTTAGAATAATATGGGTATTAGCCTTTTTGGAGGGCCAAAAAAGTAGTACCTACAATGCCAAAGTAGCCAAAGTGGCCAAAGTACAATGGCCAAATACATGAGGGTGTACCCTGTAGGTATGTAACCAGAGACGTGATTCCGATTAATAGTCCGTTGAAATTGATATTATTTATGATTAATTAACGATAAAACGGCATTTATGATGGAAACACATGAATCCTTAATACAAAATTTATTATTCATTGACTGCTAGCGATATTGGCCGATCATCAGGTGAAACATAACAATGAATAATTATTCTGCGTCATAAATAATGATCTAATAATAAATCATAGTTTATGTTACGTAATCTTTTAATAACGTAGTAATAGCACACGCGAACAGTTCTTCCAAGATCCTTTATATACGAAGAGTAGATTAAATCACACGAAATGGCTTTTAGAACAAAAAAATAACCAGTTATATAGTACTCTATAAGCTGATTGAACACTGTTATCCACTGCTAATTTGACACTATTAAATTAGTATTATCTCAAATTATTATCGTAAGATTAGAGAAATCGCAACGATAAAGGCAAACTTCTGGAAACGTAAAAAACTGGCTATATATGGTATAACTGGTATAATATCAAACGTAATAATAATAATAATAGCTTTATTGCCCAACAGTTACCCATTTACAGAGCAATTTACATGCAAATTCTTAAAATTAAAATTAAGTAAGTGGCAAACAAAAAGATAAAGACATAGTTTAACAAGAAAAACAAAAAGCGTACAAAATGCTTGGACTAACATCATAGTTCAGTCGCCAATTGTATCTCGTACTTTGCTTTTGATCTCATTTATATTACAAGAGAAAATATCACATACATTAGCAATTTTATTTGCGTTAGAACACATTAAATTAACAGGTGACTTTAATAACAAGTTGGTTTGTGCTCTTTTACAAATGAAGGTAGTATTGTGCCGTGAAGCCAACCTAGGTATATGTTAACTTGAGATAGCAATGCGAGACAATCAACTTTACCATGTAACAATTTATACAAAAATATCACAGCTGCTTGCCACCTACGCTTCTCAAGAGATATAAAATCAAATCTTGTTAGTAACTCAATATAATCACTACCTCTAGGAGGATATATTCCACTGATCCTAAAATTAACAAACTTTAAAAATTTTTTTTGAACTCCATCAATCGCATTTGAGTACTGAGTATATATAGGATTCCAAATAAGGGAAGCATATTCTAATTTTGTTCTAACCAAACTAAAGTATAATGTAGTCAAAGCAGATACATCAGTAAAATTCCTACAGTTACGAATAATAAAACCCTGCGCACTATACGCTGATTTTACTATATTACTAACATGAATGTTGAATGTAAGCTGACAGTCAAAGTGTACTCCCAAATCCCGCAAGGAATGGGTTCTTTCTAATACCGTATTGTTAATAGAATAAGGATATTCTAGAAGGTTTGGTTTACGATTGAATGTAATTACTTTGCACTTAGAGATATTCAAGTATAGGTAATTCTTGAGACACCAATCTTGCAACAGATCAATTTGTTTTTGTAAGTAAATACAATCATTCATGTCAGCAATAGAAGCATATAACTTTAAATCATCAGCAAACATCAAATTGCCACAATCCAGCATATCGCATAAATCATTAATAAAAATTAAGAATAATAGGGGTCCCAAGTTAGATCCTTGGGGAACACCACTGGTTGCAATATAATTATTTCAGCAGAAACCGTTATAACAGACATACTGTGTGCGATTGCTCAAGTAGGACTGAATAAGGTGGAAATATGTATCGTTTATACCCAAACAAGACAGTTTTTTTAACAACAATTCATGACTTATTTTATGATAATCGATTTATCGTAATATATGATTTATATTATATTGCAACCTGATTCGAAAAATTATTATCTTTATAGTGCTAAAACAAAAAACAATAGTAAATTCTGACCTTCACCAATGAACTTGTCATGAAAAACACAAGCAGATGCATCATGTTCGTTTCCATATTTATTATAGTTGAGTAGTTTCCCTACCTATAGTATTAAAATTTGCCTATGGTGTATATAAATAAAATACTATTGTTTGGAATACCTTTCACTTTTTCCAATTGATCAACGCCTTTGCTAGTCCGATTTCTAAAAAAGTGAAATATCTATATTAAATCTCTGATGCGATCTAAAGCGGATATAGAAGCCCGACGAATAAACTGAATTAAATATCACTCCTATCGAACTCGGCAAAAAGACCACTGGAATGGCCTTTATGAACATTTTCAATTTCGTTATATATCCTAACTGTTCGGAAAATAGAGGGCCGGACAGGCGATAACACCCTGATTCAATTTGAACTTCTATAGCGGAGGCGAAATAAGTCTGAATTACGATTTTCAAGATATTTTCAGCCATAATACTGCAAAGTAGATAAGAGCAGATAAGAGTTTTGTAGAAAAAGAAGTGTAGGTCAGTATTACGTAGGCGAAATGAAAAAATAAGGAGTTAATAGTATTTGGTTTACATGAAACTATTCTCTCTCTTGTTTCTCCTTTTTCTGGATATATAGTCACAGTCAAGGTATTTGTAGATAGATGCACTACCCTTATAAATTACAATTGTGAAGATAAATTTTGTCATAATGGAAAGAGATTATTCCTTCTTTTTTGTTTCATTCGTTTTTATTCACAATTAAAAATAATATGTTTAAAAAAAATAAGTTGAAGTTATGTCAAGATATGCTATTGTGATTGAGCCCCGCCGAAGAGAGGCTCTTCTACGAGAATACAAGAAAATAATGAATAACCCAGAGCTGCCTATCCATGACTATATACCCACTGCTTGCCTAACCAGATTAAAATCCAGACACCCGCCAATCAAGACCGCTCAGGCACTGCATGTAAGTGATTGCAGGGGTCTCCAGGAATGGAAAGCAGGCTGGAGGGAGGATGCCCTCCCAGATGCACTCGATTATATAAACATCCAAAAAAAGCCTGCGGGATTCGACTTACCTCGCAATGTATGGAGGACGGCAAACAGAATTAGAACGGGACACGGTGTCTGCGCAGATATGCTGTATAGGTGGAATAAACAACCCTCGCGCAACTGTGAATGTGGAGCAACCTATCAAACAATAAAACATATATATCAAGACTGCACACATACGGCTTACCAGGGACCAATTACGGATATATATTCTCTCCCTCCGACAGCGATTGAATGGATAATGAACTTACCTGTTAGTTTGTGATGGATGTTTGTGGACTTGTTATTTACAATTGCTTTGCATTTATCTTTTCCTCTATGTATTCTTACACTTATTTTGTGTGTTGTTAATGTTTTTAGTTTTAATTTTACATACCATGTGTATTATTATCATACCATGTATACTATTGCCATACGCTAAATAATAAATAAATAAATGTGATTGAGTAATAGCAGTAATAATAATAATAATAATAATAATAATAATAATAATAATAATAATAATAATAATAATAATAATAATAATAATAATAATAATAATAATAATAGTAATAATAATAATAATAATAATATTATATTAATATTCTGCGACAGCTCGACACAGGGACACGTAAAATGTTGCATCTCAAAAGGAGTTTGCATCCTATGTCGTTCGTTCCACGGTTGTACTTTCCAAGACATCGAAGGAGGCCGTGGACTCTTGAGATTGGAGTGTCTTCACAGCAGGATGGTACCTACTGGATTGAGTTTGCAAGCTAATCAGGAGTTCGAATCCCCTCCTCTGCATAGTCCAATGCCATGAAAATGTAGTGGTTGGAGCTTCAAGGTAGCATGAAGAGCAACTCATCAAGTCGGTCTCATCTTCGATGCTGAACGGAGAAACCCTCAGTGACTCTGTCACCGAGTTAGGACCCGTTCAATTAACAGTTGACAGAAGTTAAAGCTGCAGAATATATTATACCGGCATACCGACGTTCGGCAGATCTTCTAGCCAGAAGAAGATTGAAGGAGAAGGTTATTCTGGGTTTATTACGTCTACTCAGATCACACGATTTCCGGACCCAGTAGATATTCCCCCACGGACGTAGAGAGTCTGGTACATAGAGAAACTATTTTTTTTTTAGTTTCTCTATGGTCTCGTAACTACCAACGCCCGACCCTGAGAATCGGAGCCAGGTAACCGGGCGAATTGATTTTAACAAAAATAATAATAATAATAATATATGCACATATGTATCCAGTCACAAAAAGCAGCTACACTTGATAAATGCAATATAATAGTAATATCGCTTCTAAACCAAAAAATAATTTATTTTTAGACTAAACTGAGAAGAGCATGTTGCGCAAAAAACACGATAATAATAATAATAATAATAATAATTAACTACGGATAAGCGGGTTGATGACTGAATAAATAATTTAAAAAAACACTATTTCAATGATGACATTAATCATGATAGAAAGGCGGTTAGTTTGGTAGTTGTTTTATATATTTGTTACTTTGAGAAACAGATATATTAAAGATATTTGTATTTCAGAACAATAAAGGATGAATATTGTTTTAGGTATAACTTGTTCTTATATTCGTATTATTGCGGCTTTTCAAGTGAGAAGATGAATGTGTACGATACAGCACGTATGATATATTTGTAAGAAAATTGCACATTCAAGATAAACACATTCTTAACCCCGCTGACCGTTGGGAAGAAGTGCCGTTAATATAATATTTACATAATTGCCATTGGCCAACAATGATATGTTCAGTGTATCCAGTACGAATTATAGAATTGTTGTATAGCAATAATGCTTCAATTCATTAGTGAATCAGTACTTGTAACGAAATATATAAAATTCTTACGAATTATATGAACTGAAGAATATTGAAGTAAAGTCTGCGGCAGAAGAGAAGTCGTATCTTCAGAATGTAAAGCGGGATTTACACTGTATCACTTTTGATGTACATCCAAAGTGAATCATCCAGAGTGAAATCATCCGGAGTGATCATACTTGTTTACATATTTTCATCCAGTTTTGTGGTTTCACCTCTGTCACTACTCACTGTTCCTAAGAATTTCGTCATTTCGTGTTTGGTGCAACAACTTGTGGTACCAGGTGGCAGGATGTCTCGTTCCAGAAAAAATAAAAGTCTTATAGGCGATGGTATTAACTTAATTTCAAGTGGACTGATAAATGAATTGAACTCAATTGTATCAACAACTGGCCGTGCTAAAAGACGTTGTAAATGCCATTGTATAACACGATTATAATATAATATAATTGATTTAAATATTTATTTATAAGAGCCACAAACAAACAATCGCACTGGCGGCTGTACTAAAACTAAAAAGTGAAGTAGCGGCGAATATGAACTCATCGTATTTACATTTTTCACTGAGGCTTCACTTTGGATGAATCATCGGTTCAGGGCATATCTCTTTCATCAAAAATAGGTAGAGGGTCGATTTGTTTCATCGTTCATTTTTAATGTACAGGGTGACCCATTCGTCTGGGATTCCTTTATTTCTCCACTAATATCAACTTTAGAAAAAAATATCTAATACAAAAGTTTTCAGAAATAATAAGGGCTATAATTTAAAATTAGTTACAGATTTACAGGGTGTTCGCATCCTTCCAAACCTATAAAAACTTTCTTATTTTAAATAGAACACCCTGTATATTATTAGCTCATTGGATTCCTCATCGCAAGTGTTTTCAATCCATATAACATTTGTTATAGCTAAACCTTAGAGTTTCGAAGATATTTAATATTTTGTGTAAAAAATGACAAATGCAGACTTTGGTGAAAATAACAGTATCTTCCTTAGTTTTACATTTCGATAATAAATATTGGTATTCGTTTAGTATAAGCCATGGCGAATATTTTGCTGTATATAAATGTTTTATAAATTATACAGGGTGTTAATAATGTCGCAGCAAAATTGGAAAACTAAGGGCTAATATCTCGTTTATTTTAAATGCAACACCCTGTATATTTTTAATGGATCAGATTCAGAATTGAAAACTTTATCGATCCATATTAGTATGTTGTATACCCAAAGATAATAGTTTTCGAGTTATTTTGAAATTTAAAATATTTTACTCTTTGGTTACAAGTAAAATAAATTATAAGCCTAGATGGCTTGGAAAACAAAATTTATCAAGTGAATTTAAATCATAATTAAAATCATGATTTAAATCAAACTCTTGTAATATTTTTTTTTATTCAAATAAATAACTAACGTAACATGATATTTTTAAAAGTTATCAGTACAATGTAATAAAAATAAATTTTTGATTTTTTTAATATAAATGAGATTTTGCTCAACCCTTCTAAAGATTAACCTACGCTTAGACAAGAACAGTCTCGTAAAATTTTATTTTATTTCATTCAAACAGCCCACTATGTTGCTGAATGCACAGTTCAAGTCTTGTTCGAAATGAAACTTGCACATTTCTTAGGATATCTGGTGTAATGTTTCGGAAGCAATGTCCAATGCTTTCTTTCATATCGTCCGCTGTCGGAGACATGCTGTATACTCTATCTTTGACGTGTCCCCATAGAAAAAATCCAGACATGTAAGGTCTAGAGAACGCGCAGGCCAATTTACTGGACCCCCTCAACCAATCCATCTATTTGGAAAATGTACGTTCAAAAAATTCCTTACATTAACGCTATAGTGCGCGGGGGCACCATCCTGCTGAAGCCACAGTCTTGGTAAGATATTTAAGGGCATATCATCCAATAGATAGATATTTCAAAAGGTAATTTTGTAAAAAATCTAAATATGTCTCTCCTGTAAGTGGATTTTCAAAAAAATATGGACCTATTATGTGCTCTCCTAAAATTCCTCCCCAGCAATTTATAGTTCATTAGCCTTGATTATTGACAACTCTCAAAAAATTTGGTTGTTCTGTTGAATAACAATGAAAATTGCAACGATTCACATTTCCATTTTTATGAAACGTTGCTTCGTCGCTGAACATTACAAAATTTAGAAATATGTATTTCTTCATTGTTTATTATTTCCAACATCTGTTCGCAAAATTGTACTCGTTTTTCAAAATAATTTGGACGTAGAGCTTGATGTAACTTAATCTTGTAGGGATGAAATTGGTTATCCTTTAAACACTTACTAACTTGTGTTTGACTAATGTCTAGGCTCATAATTTATGTTTACTTGTAACCAAAGAGTAAAATATTTTAAATTTCAAAATAACTCGAAAACTATTATCTTTGGGTATATAACATACTAATATGGATCGATAGAATTTTCAATTCTGAATCTGATCCATTAAAAATATACAGGGTATTCCATTTAAAATAAACGAGATATTGGCCCTTACAGTTTTCCAATTTTGCTACGAGATTATTAACACCCTGTATAATTTATAAAACATTTATATACAGCAAAATATTCGCCATGGCTTATACTAAACGAATACCAATATTTATTATCGAAATGTAAAAATTAAGGAAGATACTGTTATTTTCACCAAAGTCTGCATTTGTCATTTTTTACACAAAATATTAAATATCTTCGAAACTATAAAGTTTACCTATAACAAATGTTATATGGACTGAAATCACTTGCGATGAGGGATACAATGAGCTAATAATATACAGGGTGTTACATTTAAAATAAGAAAATGTTTATAGGTTTAGGAGGATGTGAACACCCTGTATATCTGTAACTAATTTTAAATTGTAGCCCTTATTATTTCTGAAAACTTTTGTATTAGATATTTTTTTCTAAAGTTGGTAATAGTGGAGAAATAAAGGAATCCCAGACGAATGGGTCACCCTGTACACTTTGGATGCAACACAAATGAAAGGCAATCTACACTTATCACTTTGGATGATTCCTCCAAGATGAACATCCAAAGTGATAAATGTAAATGAGCCTTAACATGCCCACATCTTGAATGGAGTGAACCGTATATCTGACGGCTCGAGTCAATTTTATCAGTAGGTATTTATTCGCCACGGTACCTTCCATGAATAATAAAGGCTCCCTCAAACCAACGCGAATTATTCGCAACGGATTCGTGACGGAAAGTTCGCAGCGAAATTCGTGGCGGAATCCGTAGAGAACCTCACACCAAAGCGAATGTAATCGCATCATATGCGTCATATTTTAAATATCGAAAAGGTTGATTGCTACTGCTGAAAACGAAAAATAAACAATTTGTACTTGTACTTACATACTTACCTATCATACAAAAATATGTATACATCATCGGATGAAGAAGAAGCATTTGTGTTGCTTGCATTGGAAGAAGACAATTTAAGGTAAAATTATTATTATTCTTTAAAAATAAATGTGTTGACGTATTATGTAGTATCTAACCTTAGGAAGAAAAGAAAATGAGTTCAAGATATTAATAAAAAAAAGACGACAATATAGGGAATTTCATACATTAATGCCGCAATTACGAAAAGACGAGAATCTATGTTATATTTTTGTTACTTGTTTTGAATATTTTTGTAATCGTCATGAGAAAGATCGTGTAATGTAGGATATTTTCGCACTAATTCATTGATTTTTTCCATTTTATTAATTACTTTTTTAGTTAAGACACTGCGAAACTACTACGGATCCGAGAAAAAATGCAGCCAATTGCGAACAAAAACTCCGTACGAAATAAACGCAGACAATTCGCAGTCTAAAGGAAAAAAATCGTGTTGGTCTGAACTTGCATATTTAACGCAATGGAAACAATATGATGCGAATCATATTGTTTTCATTACAAACTATGAATTCTGACCTAAGTTTACCTTCTAAGAATAGGTATAAAGTAAATAGCAACCCTTGGATTTTTTTGATTTACTAAGAATACAACTTACCTTTAAAATAGTAAATTAGTTTACAGGAACCAACAGATGTGCCTAATTAATAGATTACAGCCTGGGACTGAGCAAATTATAAAGGGATTTATGGCTAAATTCTAAACTAAACATAACTACTTCTTAAATGCTACGTCAAAGATACCGAGAAGGTAAAGGTAGAATAATCTTTATTACTTTGTTGAGACGAATCTCTACACGCTATTAGTCCAAAGCAAAATTTCTTCTCTATTGTTAATTGGCTTTTTCGCATTGTTTGGGAAACAATTCTCATTAAAATCAATTGTTTTTCTTAGTTTATGTAATTGAAACAATTTGCTAGAAAGTGACATAGTTTTTATGTGAATTTTTATTGAATTTCGTAAAATTGTGTCAAAAGTGGTGCGTGTTGAATGAACCAGCGGGACCACGTCATTTTTGGAAAATATTATTTGACAACTTACGACAGAGTGACAAAAGGGAATGCAGCATGGGCGGTGATAAGGTGACCTTAACTCTTAATATCTGATAAATATACTTGCAATCCTGAGTTATATGCAGAGTAGGCTGACAATCCATCTCTCTATATAAACCTAACATACAGTCACAATATAATTAAAAATGGTTGAATCCGCGTGGAAACAGACTGACTAGGTCAACGGGGATGAGCTTCTGGTCTGAACCGTCGCTCAACGGCTCTCCACCTAAAGGTGCTTACCTCGATTTAGATGATATAAAAATACATAACAATATTGGGCATCTATGGCGAAATAAAACAGCAGTGGGGGATGGGGAGGGGTAGGGGAGGGGATAAGGGATGTTGGGGGAGGAAAAATTTAGGATTCGGTAGATTTTAAGGGCGATTTTTCGGATTTTTTGTTGTTTAGGTAGGATGATGTAAGGGTTGAAATTAGAATTTTTAAGGGTTTTAAAAGGATGGATGGGTGGGTCGTGCGTCGAATTTATGTGCCAGGGGGTCTTGTAGGGATTTCTGTCATTGTAGAGTGTCTTTGAATTTAGGTATTAATCTATGTGTGATAAATTCATTAAGTATAGGGCTGCCTGTTATATTATGAAGTGTAATGATGGGGGTAGATGATGTAGCCAGGGGTAGATTGTTGGCTAGGCGGAGGATTTTATTCTGGATAACCTGAAGGGTTTTCTGTTTGTTTTATTAAGGATAGGGAGGAAAACTGGAGATGTATAAGTAAGAATGGGACATATATGTATAGGATTTTTTTAAGAATGTTGATTCACATCAATTATTTAATGGAACCTCGAGAGTGCCTTTTGTCGCGGATACCTGTTGTGAGAATAATAGGTCTTTGCCCAGAGTAAGGCATAGGTACTTCATGCTAGTAGTGGTGCAGGAGATCGGCTCATTTCTGAAATTCAGAATATGATGTAGGTTAGGTCTTTTCTAGGTGAAGAAGGTATATTGTGTCTTTTGAGGATTGTTGGGAGACCCTAATCTCTGTAATAGTCAATTGTGACATCCGTAACAGACTGGCTATTTCTTGATCTAAAGATATTACTTTAGAACAGAGCCACCTACTCCATTTATTGGTACTGGTTCATTGAAATAGAATCTCTAGCATGCGCCGTGCAAATATGCAACCTGCAATGCAATATGTGGTAGGGGGTCCATGGTACATCCACAGGATATAAAACACTCCACAGAAAAGCTGTCACGCCATATTTTACTGTTATTGTTACATGTTATATTTTTGTTCTAAGGTGCTTACGTTAGTTTTTCTTTATATTAGCCACACTCTGTATATGTAGCGTATATGTATGAACCGTAAAATGAATTGTAAAATATTCCACACGAATATTTCACATACAATAAGAGCAAGCAAGTAATGAGCCAAACCTGTTAAAACATATATACATACTATACTACTATATAAGTAACAAGGAAATGATGTTGGTGATATCCACACGTATCTACAAGTTTTAGCTATTAGTCCGAGGAATTTCTACAGTACGTTAATCTAAAATTTAAAAGAAATATTATATTTACTTTTCTATTCGGTTATAAACGAACTTGATATATAATACAGGGTGACTGATAAAAAACAAAATTCATATTATTTATTGTATTAACATTTTTATTTCGTAAGTAATAATACTGTTTGATGTAATTTTCAGTATGATATTTTAATTTAATTGGGTTGGTTGTTGAACGATTTTTATTAAAGGATCTTATTTTGGTGGACTAAATGAGATGGATCTAGTCCATGTTGGACCGTTTTATGAATCTATAGAATTGATTGGGCAAATATTTGTTAAATAACGGATTTTACCATATATATAATACTACTATATGGAGCCTATGTAATCTTTACCATGTTTCTCAAGTGAAGCCAAATTAGAGTAGTCCAGAATCATATCTATTGTCTCTTTCACGGTGAAAATACCAAATACTCATGCGCAGCAAACCGCGGGAATTTTGCTCCATATACTGTAGAATACAATAAATTTACTTTATTTTATATTGTATTTTATCTACATATAACGGTTTTTCAATCTTGTTATTGGGATGTTCCCGTATTTATCAAGTTTACCAAAAGAGTGGATGCAGTTTGTATTTGAAAAGAAAATTTTAAAAATACATACTTCAGGTACCTATGCGACTTCATATTATGGAATATTTCCTTCGCACAAAAGACGAAACCTCGACTGAGTTTTTC
Organism: Pogonocherus hispidulus; assembly: GCA_963924545.1. Taxonomy (NCBI): domain Eukaryota; kingdom Metazoa; phylum Arthropoda; class Insecta; order Coleoptera; family Cerambycidae; genus Pogonocherus; species Pogonocherus hispidulus. The sequence continues at coordinate 11,207,762 of OZ004698.1, forward strand.
GTTTCGGCATTTTGCGATATCTGTGGAATGAAATTAATGAAAATGAGGTACAGTATAATTCATATACCTAATTCACTACATATTTAAATTTACAAAATGTTCTTATATACCTAAACTTGCAGTTGCGACTGTAAAAATACCGTCGAAATAATTTGATGAGCAAATGTCTCTAATCACTAATAAGTCTAATAGGTATATGAACAAAACTAAAACTACAAGTTACACATAAATAAAACGCTTCTAAAACTGCCGGCTCTACGAAAAACACAAATTTATTTTCTGTGAAACACAAACATACCTGAAATACAAAAGATAAACTGTGACATAACCACACCACAAAACGCATATATGACAAAACACATACAGGGTGTCCCAGTGTGAGCGAACAAAAAATTTCCAGTGTGTAGGCCAGACCAAAATAAGAATAAAATTCTTATAAAAAAAATTCTTCGCTGCACGCCTAACGAGTTCCAGGGTGTTATTTTGTAAAAAAAAAAAACAATTTTCCGAGATAACTTAAAAACTCGTTTGGATATTTAGATGACGTGTACATCTATTAAAGGTCATTAAAACTATATGGTGTTTGTTTAACTCTAAACTTTAAAATCATTGCATATATTTTTCTGCATAAAGGAATACAGTCGGTACTTTACACTCAATTTACTTGAAAATGGTTGATTTTAGAGCTGTGTAACAAGAGCACCTTTTTTGTTCAGAATTGATAGCCGATTAAGGAAAACTTAGTTAATTCACGAAAAAGTAGGATATACAAGAGTTATGAAGACAAAACCATAAGGAAGAGTAGACCTAGGCCACCATAAGTGTCAAAGTTAAACAAACACCATATAGTTATAATGACCTTTAATAGATGTACACGTTACCCAAAAATTACCTAAATCTTCGAAATGGTTTTTAAGTTGTTAAAGTTATTTAAGTTAAGTTATTACGGAAAATTGTTGTTTTTTTACAAAATAACACCCTGTAACTCGTTAGGCGAGCATCAGAGAAATTTTTTATAAGAATTTTATTCTTATTTTGGTCTGGCCTACCCACTGGTAAATTTTTGTACGCTCATACTGGGACACCCTGTATATGACAAAACAAAAGCCCGGTCTTTCTTTACTTTCGCGGCACATTGAAATTCTTGGATTGGATTGGACAACACTTGGGCATGTGCACAGGAACATTTGTCCGTGAAAGAGAACGAAATATATAACTCCATCTCATAAACCGGCTTCAAGAAAAGCTCGAATAGCTCAATATAGTAGTATTATATATATGGATTTTATGGATTTATAAAAAACATTTTAAAATCTACAGATTATTTTTAATTTATTTATTTCTCAAACAGATTAAAAAACGAAAACAAATAACACAAGAGTTCTTTACATTTTATACTAATTAAATTATGCTTACTTCAAAGCTTTACCACAGACAACAATTACTTATTTTTTTGTGGTTTTACCAGTAATACTCAGGACAATGCAGTAAATATAGGAGTATTACCAAAAATACACGTTACCTAATTATCAGTGTCAAAATATCGAACCTTTTCATTAAAAATAAAATTAAATAAAAAACGCATTAGATACTTGTTATAAAATTTATTGATATTAATCATAAACTGAAATATTTTTTAATTGAAAGTGGCAGAAGAGTGAAAGGTGAAATATTGTTCATGAAATACAGACGAAAAGTAACGTTTGGTTTAGAATAAATTTTACTTGAAAGCAATAATCAAAGCAAAGCAAAGCTATGTTATAAATATACAGTTATACCCAGTTATAACTATACAGGCTAACCTCTCGATCTTATTTAATTTTTTCTTTTACAGTATTTATTTGGAAATTAGTGAACCGAATGTTGTCAAAATTGGAGGATGTTTTGAGCATAAAAATAGCTTCAAAATGAGTTATTATTCGACCCCCATTTCCATTTATAAAAATATTCATATTGCGCGCCCAGCTGTCACTTTGACATTCAGAGCTGTCATTGATGTGTCCAAAATGCAGAACTTAGTCATATTATATTATCATTCCAAATTTCATCACAATATACCCAGTGGTTCAAAAATTAGAGGGGGGGACGGACTGTATGTCCTTACTGTATTTATCGTTCCAAATTTCATCACAATATACATAGCGGTTCAAAAATTAGAGGGGGGGGTGGACGGACTTTATGTCCTCACCGTATATCAACCATCATCCTTAGAAGAAAACCCACGACATAGTATTGAGTTTATAGCTACGCCTCTACAGTCCCACCTATTCCTAGTCACCAGCAATGCTAACATATATACTCATAAAAGTGCACAGAAATATATTCTATAATAGTTTAACTCATCTAAATAAGGCAAAACTGCCGGCTGCTTGGTAGCGTTACCTGCAAATAATTTCAATATCTGATGAAATAGAGGCGAATTCACATGGTTAAAGTCATTGTAAACAAGCTGAATACTCGCTTGATAGTTATTTATTAGCACTGGCTGTAATGGGCGCGTTATTCACATTAAGTTATACGTCAAACCGCTTTTATGTAGAAGCAGGGCGAAGGTAAATAAATTACTGTGTTTATGTAGAAATATGCTAGAGACCGAATGAGTACATAAAGTTATAGGCTTAAATATTAATATCGACGATTATAAATTAATAATCTGAATAGGTATCGGAAACCTACGAGATTTCATTGAAAATTTCACGCCAACATTTATGTTAACCAATAAAATGGGAGTTTTATGGAATGGGGGAGGGGAAATAGTTTTACACTTTTTTTTTCAAATTTGGCATTTCATTCAAATGTCACAAATCTGACAATTTATGTAATTTCATTAATAAGATAAAAGTGTCACGTTATCTGATTAAGCTAATGGTTATTAAGCTGATGGTTAGTTTTACTAATGTTAACCCCATCTTAATATTTTAAGAGATACAAAATTGTATTTTTAAATGTCATTATTTTGTGACACTGCTTTTTAGAGAAACATATTATTTAAAGAGTTTTTCGTTTTTCATTAGTTCTTTATTACAATGTATTATTCCGTTGAAAAAAGAAGATCTTAGAAGATCTAATTTATAACAGATATGTTGTAAATAATTGTTTGGATGAACATAAAAGAAGAAATAAATAAGGGAGTTTTAACGGAAGAACGCGAGTTAGAAGTCACTAAAATTTACAGAGGAACCACATCGCTCTGTCTGTAGCCAAAGAAATAGACATTTCTCAATCAAGTCTAATGAAAGTTATGTGAAGAAATAAATAAGCCATACCACATTCTCCTTGTGCAACACTTGAGAGAAGATTATATTCAAAACAGAAGATTATTATATCAGAATGATTCACCGAATTAATGAAGACGAAGATTTTAAAGGACATTTTTTGGACTGAAGAATCATCTTTCTCTACGTCTGGTATATAGAATAGAAAAAATTGACACCACTAGGCAACACAAAACCCACATGTCATGGGACGAGTGAAGAAGCAAAGATGTAAAATTGTGAACTGTTGGTGTGCAATTCATAAATCTAAGTTGATTGGTCCTTTCTTTATTAATGGCAGATTAAGACCTTCGGATTAAGATTAACAGGCCAGACGTACTTGAACAAACTTCAAAATAATAAGGGCTTCTTGACAACAAGATGGTGCTTCACACCATAATATTCGAGAAGTGACAAATTTTTTTAAATGGCAAATATCGTCTCTGTATAGGAAAAAATATTCGTCACATTCTCTGCCTTGCACAAGGTTCAGATATGAATTCTCTGAATTTTTGCTTTGGGGAACACTCAAGGACAACCCTTGACAATTAACCTTCGAAAATATTGAAGAGTTAAAAAATAAAGGAAAATGAATGAAGAGTTGAGGAAAATGTAAATATGCTGAATTTGAATATAGCATCTTTCAAAAAAAAAAAGATCATGCGACCTTTAAAAAGCGTTGTTTAAAATGCGTTGAGGTTAACGGTGGATAGGTATGTTGAAAATGTTATGTGATTTATTTTAATATGAATATATTTTGTAATTTATAATAATAATATATCCATTTGTTTCCACAGCCCGCTTTGAATAATTTATTCTTGCAATGACCATAAAGTTTCCATTGTTTTCAAAGAATAAAACAAAGAATAAGAGCCAAATATACAATATACATATATATTTGTTATCAGAATGACGTATCAAATCCAAAATATAAAAATATACAGGGTATTCTATATAAAAGAAAATATTTTTTGTGTACCCTGAATACATAATTTGTTTGCGCAAAACTGTAAAACTGTCAAAATTACTGGAACCTACATAAAAATTTGTATAAAACCAGACTTCAAGATTTTGTATATGTTAGTAATTAAAATATTGAGATCAGGGTTTACATTAATAAAACTAACCCTGTATAATTATTATTTACAATTGTTGCTAAACCATTGGATTTCATGGTATGCATCTAAGTTAAAACTTTAGGAATAATTAAGGAATAACCTTTTTATTTTCATAAATTTCTAAATTAATAAATTTTTTTTATACCTACACCATGGAAAAATTATATTAGGTTAAACAATTTTGCTTAATTGTAAAATCGAATTTTTCAAACTATCATTTTCCAGTTTCTATATTTATTGCAGGTTAGATAGGTTTGAAAAAAAATGGTATAAACATAACCTCATTAGGTTATTTTTATACTACAAACCACATCTGTTTTAATTCTGATTGGGCGTAGGCCAAAAACATTTTAACTTAATATAACTTAGTTAACTTGCCTCGTTATAAAATTTCCTCAAAATTTGGAAAATGTTTCCTGATCATCTTCTATCTTATCTAGATGACATTTCAATAAATTATCTTTCATGGAAAGGAGCTCGGTGGCCGAGCGGTTAAAGACGTCAGGACATCATTCTCCGCGATTGACGCCGGTTTGAATCTCACCGTGGTCAACTTTTTCTAATTGCCCTTGCATAAGGCTGGTAGCGTTCTTAATATGCAACTAGTACTGCAATATAATAATAATAATAATAATATCTCTACCCCTCATTCTAATCACAAGGATTAGCCCTAAAGTCTGAGATTTGTGTGGGAGAGGGGCGGTACATTATTATTTCGCGGGCCGCATTTGCGCCTCAGGAACGACTTACTTGGTAGGCCCTAACTACCATTCAGTGCTGGAATGAGGGAAACCTGGAAAACCTCATTAGTTAGAGGGACAAGTCAAACATCTACTGATTTTAATCTCTCACATTAACACCAACTTGACATTCTTCCCATCCTAGGCCATCGCCAGGATAGTTGCCAAGCCATCCCTGCGAATAAGCCTTGATTTACTGGCAAACAATTTTATTAAAAATTGTTGGTGGAGTGGGAATTAGAACCCACGACCTCTGGGTTGAGCGATCCAGACGCTAAGCCCTGAGCCACCGGCCCGATAAGCCCGATATCACTGTATAAATGCCTAACAACCTACTATACACTTTAATTAATAAGGAATTCCAGGTTTCCCTTATTGTCGTACTAAATCCTATATAAAATAATAATATGCCGGTCCCTCTCCCATAGAAGTCTCTGACTTTCGGGCTCATCATTAAGATGAGAATGAGGGATAGAGATATTATTATTATTATTTTAATCTTATCTTAGATGAAATATCCACTTATCTTTCATCTAAACCACGAATTTAGATAATAGATGATTTTACTGCCATAACTGACAAACCTACTGCAGACATATCACAAATATCGAACCGTATTCATAGATTGTATCTATAGTAGATTGTTTTATAAGTTAAGAAAAGTGATTGTTTTTCAGTGAGTGTAAACGTTTCTATTCACGAGCGAGCGTTAGCGAGCGAGTGGAGGATATTTACACGAAAATGGAAAATTCACTTTTCTTAACAAGTTGAACATGCTATTTTTTCGTGTACTTTATAAAAATTAGTGTAATTTGAAGACTTATTAAAAATTATGAAAAATTCTAATATTATATCAAGGTAGCATTTGTGGCCATGGCAATAATAAACATGCGAACATGTAAACAATTTATGCAAAAGTTTTCATGTCACATTCACGTAAAATGAATTGCTTAAATGAATATAATGAGGAAATTGCTCAATTATTATTAGAAGCAGTCAAGTTTACTACCTGTAAAGTCCAGAGCAAAATATGAGAAAAGCTTACCAACAGTTTTGCCACTGGAGGAACGAGAAAGATGTGCAAGGAGCCAGTGAAGACATTCTAATTGCGTACTTTTGTGAAAAGGTTTGTTCTATTTATGATTCCTCATGTTTAAGGATTAATTTAGAAATATTGTTATAGGTGAAAATTCTTAAAGCTTCAACACTCTGGTCACTGTACTCAATGGTGAAAAGTACTTTGCAAATAAACGAAAACGTAGACATTTCTGCCTATAAAAAATTACTAGCCTATCTGAAACGTCAAAATGACAATTATTTAGCAAAAAAGTCGAGTGTTCTGTCGATGGAGAATGTGAAGAACTTCCTAAAAAAAGTTGCTGATGCTGATTTTCTTTTTATGAAAGTAGTGATGATCATAATTTAATAATTTAAGTAATTGTACATTTGTAATTAATTCTAATAAAATAAATGAAAGAAAAAAAGTGTTGCTAACAAGAAAACTGTTGCTAACGAGGAAAGTTCCTCTTTTCTTAACGATTTTGGATTAAAGAATATGGTCTATTTCCATGAAGTATACGAAAAAATATATTTGATAAGATAAGTATAGATAGGTATCGACCAGAATGTTGTCTCCGACTAATAAAGTACCTATAGTCGAAATCTGGAAATTCGTTGTGTAATAAACTGACTAATTCGATAATAAATAATTCGACATTTGTATTAGGGAAGAGATAAAAGCAATATTCTACAATCATTTCATTATTTATTTTAATTTTTAATTTTAGATAGTGCTATTATTGAATTCAATTAATTTATGAATCTCATAAGTTTCAGATGTAACAAAAATAACAATACCATAATTTTGATTAAATTCACATGAACAGTGTAGTGTTATACAGTGCGCCTGTTAAGTCCGCCCCCCCCCCCTGCTAACTTTTGAACTCATTGGGTTAGTGACTCCGGACAAAGTACAGGGTGAATCGTGTAAAATGCATTATTTTTTGACGAAAAATTTATTTTCCCAAAATGAAAGATGGCGCCACAGGCGCTGTCAAATATATTTTTTTAAATGATAAGGTGGGACATGTTGCATATCATTTAAAAGGTCCCTCAATTCTCTGCACAACAGTCTTTAAAAAATTGAAATCAGTCCATCCTTTCTCATATTATCAGCGTTTTTGTGAGTAAGGTTATAAATGAATAAAAAGCAGTCAACTTCAACGGTTTATTAAAGAAAACAAATATTTTAAAACGAATAACTAAAGAACTTGTTCAAAATGAGCACCTTGGACCTCCTGACAATAGAAGAACCTATTAGACATTTCTTGGCGCACGTTATGAAATGTTTGCCTGGAGATAGATGCGCACTCGTTGCTGATTCTCTGCCGCAAATCCAAAAGATTTTCTGGTTGGGTAATGAATACCTTAGATTTAAGGTAACCCCATAGAAAAAAATCCAATGGACTCAAATCCGGTGAACGAGCAGGCCACTCAAGAGGTCCTCGGCGACCAATCCATCTGTCAGGATAAAAGTTATTAAGGAAATTCCTTACTTCCCTAAAAGAATGTGGTGGCGCGCCGTCCTGTTGTACGTTATGTTAAGCCCTTGAAACTCATGGACATTATTGTGGACTATTTCGCCTATGGTAGGCTGAAAATTGTTTTCTAGTAGATCAAGGTATACCTGTCCCGTCAAATTTTCTTCAATAAAAAAGGGTCCTATGATGTGATCTCCTAGGATACCTGCCCAAACATTCAACTTTTAGGATACTGTGTGTGACCTTCTCTATACCAATGTGGATTCTGACCACTCCAGTATCTAACATTCTGCCTGTTCACATTTCCATTAAGGAAAAAGGAACATTCATCTGTGAAGCAAATGCTCCTCAGATAGTCAGCATTAATGATAATTTTTTCCGTCATTATCTCACAGAACTCCATTCTTCTGTCTGGATCGTCTTCTGTAAGTTCATGGATTATCTTCATCTTATAGGGATGAAATTTATTTTTTTTAAGCACTCTCTGCACGGAACGCGGACAAATCTCGTGCACCTCACTAACATGTGATGTAGATTGTATGGGATTTATCACCATTTCCGCCATAATGTCTATCATTTTATCCTCAGGAAGGGACGGCCTACCACTCCTTTTTTCATTACGAGCGGAACCAGTTCTTAAAAATTTAGAAATTAGTTGTCGCATATATTTCCTGCATATGGGACTTTCTGGATGTCTTTCATTAAACATTCGTTCTGCGGCATGATATGACCTCTGACACTCGAAAAAGAAAGATACTGCTTCAATTTTATCTTCAAGCGTACGGACCATTTTCAATAAATAAATCAATGATAAAATTAGTTAAGACAATACATATTTCACATGCACACACGTTTGACAATGTCAAAATGACAGTTGTCAACAACAATTTTTTCCAATAATATCAAATAATTATGAATAAATCATTCAATCACAAAAACGCTGATAACTTGAGAAAGGATGGACCGATTTCAATTTTTTAAAGACTGTTATGCAGAGAATTGAGGGACCTTTTAAATGATATGAACATGTCCCACCTTATCATTTAAAAAAATATATTTGACAGCGCCTGTGGCGCCATCATTCATTTTGGGAAAATAAATTTTTCGTCAAAAAATAATACATTTTACACGATTCACCCTGTACTCTGTCCGGAGTCACTAACTCAATGAGTTCAAAAGTTAGCAGGGGGGGGGCGGACTTTAGACGCGCACTGTATAACCGGGAATACTGACTTTATTTTCAGTGATACAACTTACAAATCAGTAATCTCTTCTGATATCCCTAAATAAGTACCTATTAAACATTTTCCTCGTTTGATGTATGAGAACACACGTTGCATCCTTTCACGTTTTACAATTATTATGCCGACTGCGCAAAATTACCTTATGCATTGAAGGAGAGTTTAATTGTCACTTTAATTGATTGTCGTATAAATAAGCTCATAAATCTGCGAATTTTGCCAACAACTCTAGCAAAAAGCTAACGGTCCGCGATTAAGATAAGGAATGTGGAATTGTACAAAACCTCTGTCGCTGACTTCTAGTACCACTTAAAATATTGTGTAGTAAATTATAGTCTTTGTAGGTATATATGCATAGTATTAATATTTATTACAGTAGATTTGCGATGTAGAAGTTGTATACTGGATTTCAGTCACATTATAGCAGCATACAAACAAACAAAAGCGATCTAAATCTTCAAAAGTATAACACAACTGGCACCACTAGCAAATAATACATTCCTTATTTCTGTTATTTTGAAGGTTGATAGCATTTCAACTACTAAACTGATTTCAGCAGATGTTTCACCATTTTTTATAATTTTCGTTACCCTTTCTATAATGCCAATTTGTTTTTAAGCCATAAAATAAATGTAAGAATGTGTTTTGTTTTTATGTTAACTTCAAACGATCTGTGAATATTACGGATTGGATAATTTGATAACCATGATAACATTAATTTTTTCTGCCAAAATATTTTTTATAGTATGTAATAATGTTTTGAGAATACGTATTCAAAGATATGCAAACATTTTGTGATTAACGGAAAGGCCTATATTACCCTATTTGCAAAACTTAACAGCATAGGCAAGTTGTTGACGACCATCAAGAATACAAATAGCCCCAGCACAGATCTCTGAGGCACACTAGAGTTTACTTAACGGCAGTGCGAAGAGTACAAGCAAAATGAAAAAACAGCAATTATTCAAATGTGTATTGTTTACAAAAGGTGTGCAAAAAGTTGTATAAGAAGAGTTAGTTCTTGAAAAAAAATTGTGCTTACAGTTAAAAGAAGAGTACAGAATTTTTACAGAAGAGTATTTCTTTATTTTTGTTAAGAACATTAGTATTTATTGTTTTAGCAAATTTATATGTTTTTATTTCACTTTGTCAATAGTTTTGTAGGTATCTCATAAATTAAGATGAAATCAATCAAAAGCACATAGTATGAGAGCAATAACGTTTGCACAATAGTGCAAATACATTTAGTAGGTACATTGCATAGAATATTTTTCGTTTAAAGAAAGAACAACATAGATGCTCCTTTACAATTTTTACTTTAACAATATTCTGAAAGATACACGGAACCGTAACTATGCTCTATGTAAAAAAATTACAAAACTAAAAACTCTTCAAATCAGATTGGAGGTGAAAAGTTTTCAGGTGACCAAACTTTATAGACTTTGAGACTTCCTCATAATTCTACATTTTTGCTCAAATGTTGATTCTCATCATCAGTATTCATAAAATCAACATATAAATACCGTCTATATTATTTGGACTCTAAAACCTCTCACATCCCTATTTTTTTGGCAGGATAGCATCCGAGATAAGACTAATAAACAAGAGCGGGCAGTTATTCTAGTGTGGGAGTCGTGTTCAGATTGCACCTTATCTTTTCCGCCATAGTTCTCACCACTTGGTGCCTGTAAAATCAATTACAGTAGCCAGGCAACTTGACCGGAACGAGTTAGCTTTGAAGCAATCTGTTCAAACAAATAATAACGTTAGGTATACACATTAGCGTAATTGTTTTAAAGTGTGTAATACTATACCGGTACGTGTGTGTATACAGTAAAGTTTCGCAACTGTTGTTCCCCATCAATTAGCATTTTATATTAGGATGGGTTTCATTTCATGTATGATTCAGTTTATTTACTTGTGTTAACATTAAGTATTGAATCATAATAATTGATTAGTTATATTGATTTGATATATGTAAATTTTTATTTTACTACACAAAAATAAATAACAGAGTATTTTAAAATCAACGATTTGACATTTGCTTAGAAACTGACAACTAATACTTAATATACAAGGTGTTTCTTGATTAAGTGTAGAAAGTAATTAGTAGTTTTCTTTTAATATTTGGTCGGCTTTTAATAATTGGTATTGTTTAATTATTAGTCCACATTACTTTCTAAGGTTCTCTCAATGGTAATTCATACAAACATTTTCTAGAAATGTTTTTATGCCTCCTCCTTGCAGTGAAAATGTCCAAGTGCCCAATCAGTTTTGACCCGTAATATTCCCTAATTTAAGTCCTTTGTATTTTTTTGTGAGGTCAGCTGAAAGGTTTAATCTACAGCGTGCCAATGGACACTCAGGAAAAACTTCCGGAACGCATTATAGTTGGATGTGGAAGCATAAGAAACATACCTGATTTTTTTTTAACGGGAAGGCACCAGTTGCTATCATTTTAATTTTTCCCTTTGTTTTAATCTATCCATCGTATACATTTTCAATAAAAACTGGAGGATATCAAACATACTTGCGCATACGAGCTTACGCACATGAATTTATAGGAAGTTATTTTTTTACAATATGTCAAAGAACACATCCATGAATTCTCTTCGTGAAATTACACTTGCATACAGAAAATACCATATATACACTTTGCCATATTAGAAATGTAAAGAAATGGTTTTGGTTTAAAATTTGCTAAGTTTAACCACTACCATAGTGGGAACAAAATATAAATATGATAATGTGAAACATTCTATTATTTATTGACATTGATTCATTTCCCCAAAAAAAATATTCCTTTCGTCAAGGGTATGTAGCTTTGAGAATAAAAAACTGGAGCATTTAAACCACGTTCTGTATAACATAGAATATATTATATAGGAAGATATTTCTTTATTTTAAAATGACTTTCTACTTTAAAGAAACCATTTTCTGTGTGTACCTATGTAGTGGGGTTTTACTTTGCCATTTCGAAAAATATTTATTGGGTATATAAACATGATTTTAATTTTATAAATAATTTAATATATAAAGTCACAATATTGATATATTTTTATTACGATATGATTAAATTCAATACAAGGAACTTATTGAATGAATTTCGCGAATAATATTTATCGTACGTTTTACAAAATATATCTATTTCAGTATTAACTCCACGTCTGTTTACTTTATTGTCGTATATGCTTAGGAATATGTGAAAGAATCCAAATACGGACGTACATGGATAACTCATAAAATATATTATTTCCCTAGAATAAGTTATTTAAATAATTCCCAGAGCATCACGAGTGTATGGATGGTTATTGGCTCTTACTGTCTTAGATCCAACAGTTTTGCTCTGCTTGTATAATTACTGAAGATTATGGCGAGCATTATTAAGTAGGTACTTCTACCGTTGACAGAGTAATCGAGTCGACTAGGAAGCTATTTGAAGCAACTAATAATAGAGAATACAGCAGTAATAGTGCGAGGCCGCTCGTGGTCACAAGACGCAAAGCGAGCCATTCACGTTTAGATCTACCCGCGATGTGCGAGTATGAACCAAAGCGCACTTTCCATATATTATGTATAAACGTAAAAAGAAAAATGTAGGTGTTGCGCTGGTTGGCTAGTGAACAATAACAGTTTTCACTGAAATGAAAGATTCGTCTCAAGTCAATCGTATATCGTAGTCGAGTACCTATTGATTGAAACAGGAATGTGTATACCATACGGAAATATCTGCCATCTGCCTTAATTTTATTCTCATGCAAACATTCAAGTAAACCCCACGCAATGCCTGAATGATTTTATGGATCAGACTTATTTCACATTTGTACGGGCTGTCTACTACTCAACGGGCATATGTACGTCTCCTTACAGTTTTTTAAACGTCGTAGTTGTTTATTAAACGTTTATTCTTTCTTCTTCCTTCGTTCTCCTTCCCTCCTTCTTTCTCATTTATTCTTTCTTCTTTCTTCTTTCTTCTTTCTTCTTTCTTCTTTCTTCTTTCTTCTTTCTTCTTTCTTCTTTCTTCTTTCTTCTTTCTTCTTTCTTCTTTCTTCTTTCGTCTTTCTTCTTTCTTCTTTCTTCTTCATTCTTTCTCATTTCTTCTTCCTTCTTTCTTATTTCTCCTTTCTCCTTTCTTCTTTCTTATATTTTTATCTTGTTTCTGGTGGTACTCGCCAAAGCTGCATTTATTTCTAAACCGGAACTAATACCCACAGTAAGTATAGACATTAATGGTCATGCAATATCTTGCGAGGGTCCCCTCTTTAATATACAAGGTTTTAATTATTTTCAAATATACTTTTTCTACCATAACAGTATTTTTATTTGTGGATATGAATTCCCCGAAAAAATTAGATGAAGTTTTTAATTTTGCCTTTCTAACTTAACATTTAGACCAGGAAATCCTTTACACTGGTCATGGTGGACAACCTTTAGAAAAACTTTGTCGTTATGGATTCTTATGTACAAATGTGAACGCGATTGGAGCGCATTATATTTAGTGAGAAAGAGATAAAAGTGAATGGCACGATCTGCTGTAAATAATGCGATATTAGTACAGAAAAATATACTGTTAACTGTATTTGAGCTATAAAACTAAGTTAGAAAGTAGAATGTACATTTTCTGCTCTGGTATTATCATTTATTTCACAGTTATCGCTACAAGTTTAAATGTTTACGTTTTATTTCCTGTACCAGAATTAAGATAAGCATAGATGCATTTTAGAAAGAAACACATTTATGTACTGTTTTAGTAGAAGCGAAACTATTACACAAATTAAAGAACATATTTGGTACAATATACATTGGAGTAACTAATCAATCGTGTAAAAATGTGGTAACGAATAAAATCTTATAAAAATTAAAAAGGTTGTGATTGTTTTGAAAAAACACAGTTCTCATTTAGATGTTTCAAGAAATATATCACTATGTTTTCTATATATTTCTTGAAACATCTAAATGAAAACTGTGTTTTTTCAGAACAATTATTTTCACGATGTTTCATATATAGGACTTCTCGCACACAAGTCTTAAACTTTCGAGCTAACCTTGTGATTAGAATGAGGGGTAGAGGGGTATTATTATAGATAGTGAAAAGGTGAAAATAATAATAAACTCAGAAATTACAATGATATTTATTATCTCCGAGATTATCTCATAAGAGTATACCTAGGAAAATATACAATCTGCAATATAGTAACAAGGACAATAGTTCTACACGACCTAATCATTGTAATGGAGGCAAAAGTAGGTATAACCACTCGCTGCTTCAAAACGTAACCAGTTCGTAAATCAAGCAGTTGATGAAAACCGTGTCAGGGACAATGAGATGGGAGGGCTACTAAATCAGGTAGCAAAACTAGTAACAAAAAATCGATAATCTAATTATTATGCTGATTAGATAAAATACCTTGTCAAGGTGTATGAGAAAAAAACGAAGATTCTAGTTTTATAAACACCGTATGTATATGCACCTAATCTATCTAAACCAGTTTTCCGTATTACCATCGTCATGCGTTAATATAAATTCTCTCATAAATCTCATATAAATCACAGAGTAACTGGTTAAGGTTATAATCTTAAATAAAAGAAAAATAGAACAAGTACTAAAATGAATAAAAAAGTTTGTATTTTCGATTTTGATAAAAGGAATATACGAATATCTATAATTAAACAAAAGTAGGGACAAATCTGATTATTAGGACAAAATCACAATAGAAAACTTACAGTAATGGTGAAATGCATTTGGTGGAATTTGCTATTTGAATTGGTGGCAAACATTGGATTCTACATCGAAGATTTTTTTGGATTCTAGTGTAATAGGAATAAAATTGAGTATTTCTGTGAGAAAGTATTAAATGTTCTGTTTTGATAAGATGCCCTGATATTGACAGAAAATGTGTAAGTAGTTTTTGACAAACAAAGTAGTCTTCACTTTTCAAGACATGAAAAGTGAAGACTACTTTGTTTTTCAATTTTTTAAACATTGTTTAAAAAATTGTAGTGAACATGTTTTGAGTTCGGCTGTGCTGTGCTTGAAGTAGCAAAAATATACTTTTTATGATTTCGTTTGTATTAGTAAAGTGAACATCGAACATCATCCAAAAAACAATTAGATGGTATGCGATTTGAATGAGAACGAGAAAATGTCGACTATAAAAATATAATATGCACATGCTTTTTAATAATTTTTTAACAGTCATCATAAATTTTATTAAGACTATACACATTTTCTTATTTTTCATAATATGGGCAAATACTATTTCTATTATCTTTATGGAAAACTGATATTTTATGCTGACGTTATAATAGAGTATTTAGTTTGTACGTCCTTTATACTTTCAACAAATATTTCTTTTATAAAAGGCTTATAAGCTTCTGAAAATGACATACAAGTACGTCACACTCGTCGTGGTTACCTCGAACTAAAAATTGACATGGCTTGTAGCTTATGTCTCAGGACTTTTAGTTTAAAGGTAAAGTCTTGGATTATATAAAATGTCACGAAGGCTAACATTCAGAAATAACGTAAGGTGGTATTTATATATTAGGGATCATCAAGATAATAACTGAACTAGCTTGGTCAAGCTAAAACATTAATTTATGTTTTACCTGACATATTAATACTACGTGTATTAGCTCATAGAAAATATATTGATATCAAGATAGAAAGCAATCTTCGCTCTCAGATGGTTTGGAAGAAAAGTAATAAGGCCAATACGTCTTAGATTAGATGATAAATAGGGATTTTATATTATCAACTGTATTGTTTTAATAATACTTCATTTGACAATAAAAGACGTATATTATTGTTTAGCATCCATTTTTTCATTAGGTATTACATATTGCATCAGTATAAATATGTTAGGACAAATAATGTTTGAACTGATTATTAAAATACATGAATGAGGGAAGTTTAATGAAATTGTTATAAATTTTTTTATAACTTAACGTAAATAGCAATATTCTAATTTCATGTCAATAAAAATATTAGGTTATGTCTGATAAAATTGAAAACTTTTTGTTCTGTCTATTTTTTTCAGAGAGTTGCAGAGGTGTCACATCTGAGAGACGCGACAGTCAATATTGTTGCAGCCAAGCATAACAGAGGTGAAGTCCACCACTTAGAAGTCTTAGAAGAAAACCATCAACGGGAAGTTGGATATGGATCAACATATTTTTCCTATTGTTATAAATTTGGAAGCAGATAATGTTGACGATAGCGACGATGAAATTATTGATGAATAAATACAGTAAAAATGTGCTATTTCCACGATTCACCGAATGTAAAAAAATAAACATTTAAAGCATATATTGTTTTGTATTTCCGACTTCTGTTTTCTTACATGTTGATGAAAACACTTGAAGAACTAGAAATTGGTAATTGCAATCATCGCACTGCGTAATTCTAAATCAGAATTAACTTTTTGACTCACTCCATATTTTAATGGACCTCATAATTTGCGGTTCTAGGTTACAGGCATATTTACTATAATTGCAATAAATTGCATTGACTGTCTAAAATTTATTTTATTAAATATTTTGAAAAATTTACATTCTGGCAGCGCTATACCATCTCGAACTGTGACGTCATCCTATAATTGTCGAAAAAGCCCTGTACCTAGGTACGTCCAATTCAAAAGAAAGATTAATGTAGGGATTAATGAAAGGCCAATGACAGATGATTCTAAATTATGTCAACCTCTAATATTTCACGTCATTGGAGTTGTTGTATTTATATAGTATCTCTATCATAGCCGCTTTCCAGCTCTGCGCCTGTGGGTGTTTGGAACTTTTTATGTTTCAAACGCCGACAGTACTGAAAAGGAACGGTTCAAAACTGAAATGACTTTTTAAATTTTGAGGTTATGTATTGAGTATCTTGTCACTCAAATTTCAAATACGTTTATTCGACTTACATGGTCCGTTTAGCAATTTTGCTTATCATCAAATTGGCGTTTCTGACGTGACCACAGCTTTGTTTAAAACCATTAGTCGAAGCCATGACCAGAACTATAAATGGACAGAATTATAAATGAAGAACTAACGGCAAGTACTGTTTTAAAAAATCAGACACCGCCAAATCATATGTAATATTTGTTTCTGAATCCACTATGATCAATATTTTATTTTCCATAATAAAGGTACCTAATGAAAAATACGGTACCTAATGCAATAAATACAATAATTATTAAGTTTAATTAAATCTTAAAACTTCACAACTCAACTGATATGACAATTTTCATACATAACCATGTAACCATTTTTCATGAAAAATTTGTTAGTGCTTGAGGGGGCAGGGGAATGAAAAATTGGTACTGTTCAGGTACATCAAACTTTTGAACGTGCAACGCTGAAGTACAGTTCAGGAGCTCTGCAGAGCGCTCTGGACCGCTCCAGGAGCAGAGCTGGAAAGCGGTTCAGGTGTAGAACATGTAATTTTATTGGTCATCAAGGATTTTAAGTGTAGGTAACCGTCAAGGCACATTTACAGTTCGTTTTGAATAATGTCTATACAATATACATAACGAAATTAAAAGTTTATTTTAAATTAAAGCCTTGCAGTTTGTCACGAATAAAATTTTTTATTACTAAAAATTACGTGTCTCATTTCCCTGCAAATAGAAATGTTTATTATGTTTCATCATGTTATTATTTCCTAAACAACAAAATTAAATTTATATGAGATTGTAGACCTGACAACGCCTTAAAATTATAAGCGGAATGTGTTTTTCTAAAGTAAATAACCTTTTCTGTTTCTCGCAAAACGAAACAACTAAAACTGAAAGTATAACACTGACGTAGTTTTCCACATAACATCAAAACACTTGACGCGCGTTTCGTCAACCAAGTTGGCATCATCTGGAGATGATTAAAAGCACCTATGCTGACATTGTGTCCTATTTTTACCTAAACTATTTTTACGATTCAGTGAACCCTGATATATTCGGTTCTTAGCAAAACACTTTATAGTAAAGACAAATTCAATAATACTATTCCAAATATTCTATATCTTCCGTTACATTTTTGGAAATTCAAATAGTGAAAACTTTTTTAACTTGGTTTCAAATGGAACCCTGCATTTTTTACATTGTGTTACTTAGAATGAAATTCTTTCTCTTCCAGTATGTTCATCGTAGGGGTTAAAACTACTATTAGATGTTAAAAATTATTTTTCAACATTCTTCATCAATATAAAATAAGTTTCATATGTCTTAATTTGAATATTCCATTGCAAAACACTTAGAATGTGAGCAACATTTTTATGCCAAATAGATGAGTTAATAAAATGATTAATTTGTTCTAACCTGTCAATTTAAATCAAGATCTCAGCAAAAGACCGTCTCAGATTAAAGAGGAAATATGTCGTTATATTTCCAGAGAGGGAGGAATGGAAGCAGGATCAGTTTAAATTCCCCCCTGATTCTCTTGAGTGCTACACAGATGGTTCTCGTGTGGCGGACAGGTTCTCGGGGGCAGGAATTTATGTGGAGGATAGGGGCGTGCAGCAAAGTTTTGCACTGGGTTCGTATGCCACAGTCTTCCAGGCTGAAGTCTTTGCTATCCTGGCAGCAAACAAGGAGGAAGTAAGGAACTGTCCGGAGCAAAATATTTACTTCTGCTCCGACAGTCAGGCAGCCTTAAAGGCTTTAGCATCTCCAAGGACAAGATCCGCCCTTGTCCAAGAGTGCGGAGATACCCTGGAGGAGCTGGCTAGAGGAAAAGAGGCAAAATTGGTATGGGTACCGGGTCATAGTGGAATCCCGGGGAACGAAAGGGCCGATGTACTGGCTCGACTCGGATCTCAGGGACCCGGCCAGGGACCAGAACCGATTTTAGGCATCACACGGAGGCAGGTCAACATAGCTCTTAACGATTGGGCTCATGAGACACTAAGTAAACAGTGGAGAAGGAGTGGGGGCTGTAGACAGGCTCACAACTTTATAGTGGAGCCAAGCAAGACCAAGACGGCCTAGCTGTTAAGTCGTAGCCGGAAGGCTCTAAACCAGTTGGTGGGAGTTTTAACGGGTCATTGTAGGCTTAGAAGACATCTATCATTGATGGGTGTTGAGGGAGACCCTATCTGCCCAAAGTGTGGGGAGGGCGATGAAACGCCTTCCCACTTCTTGGCAGAGTGTGCGGCTTTCGGCAGACTGAGACACGACGTCTGGGGGGCCGGGGAGTTGCAAGGGGAAGAGGTTAGTTCCCTTGAATGGACCGACATTCTGACCTACATTAGAAGGTCGGGTAGGTTCAATGAGGGAAAAGGTGATGAAGCTAGGTAGGGACGACAGGGGTAGGTAAAAAGGGCCCGCTTGCGGCCTACTTGCCAGGTCTTGGCCGCCCCACTGCTACTACTACTACTACTAAATCAAGATCTTTATAAAAAACTAATAGATATAAATAAATTAAATGCAAATAGAGATATCTCAAAAAGTTGTAGTTTTAACCTCTAGAGTGTAAATACTGGAAGAAAGAGGATTTCGCTTAAAATAACATTATATAAAAACATATAGTGTGGTCCATTTGACTAATTTTCTAAAATGTAACGGGAGATATACAGCCTGTCCATAAAGTAACCCCCCTGTTAACTTTTGAACGAATCGAGTTAGAGAGTTCTAACAAAATACAGGGTGAATCACGTAAAATGAAGTTGATTCTGACGATAAATTCGATTCTTCAAATTCAAAGATGGCGCCACGGGCGCTGTCAACTCAATTTTTTTTAATGGCAAAGTGTGCCCTGTTGCACCTCATTTAAAAGATAATTCAATTCTCTACTTTCTCGTTTTTGAAAAATGACAATCGAGTTAGCGGTTCTCTAGTTACAAGCGTTTCTGTTTCTAATCTGATCCATGAATAAAATGTTAATTAATATTTTATTACAACAAATTTTGAACAAATATTTATTAAAACAAAAAAATAAAAGAATTAAATAAGTTATTCAAAATGTTGTCCAATGACTTCTTGGCACATAAAAAGTCTACTTTGAAATTCTGGCCTGATATTTCCTAAAATTTCTGCAGGGATATTTCTACACATATGGGTTATACGTTGCTGTAGTTCGTCGATATTTACTGGAGGAGTTCTGAAGACTTTTGACTTCAAATATCCCCATAAAAAAAAATCAAGAGGAGTTAAGTCCGGAGAACGAGCCGACCATTCTATCGGGTCCTTTCTGCTAATCCATCTGCCTGGGAAATGGTTATTTAAAAAATCGATAACAGGTCCATAGAAATGAGGTGCCCGCCCCCCCATCTTGTTGAAATACAATACTTTGAATGTTATTGTCTGCTATTCTTTCTAACTTTGGAAAAATTTCCTCCTGCAGCATTCTTAAGTACCGCTCTCCTCTTAAATCTATCAAATCTATCAAATCGAATAACTTAAAAAATTAAGAAAAAAACCTGTAGACACTTTCAAACACTCTTAAATTAAACGCTCAACTACTTTTTCGAACCTTATTGACGTTTCAGTGATAGTGGCAAGCAAGGCAAGGAGACTTGTTAAAAGCAAAATTTTTAAATATCGTTAATACAAACGCTTGTAACTAGAGAACGGATAACTCGATTGTCATTTTTCAAAAACGAGAATGTAGAGAATTGAATTACCTTTTAAGTGAGGTGTAACACGGCACACTTTTCCATTTAAAAAAATTGAGTTGACAGCGCCCGTGGCGCCATCTTTGAATTTGAAAAATTGAATTTATCGTCAAAATCAACTTCATTTTACGTGATTCACCCTGTATTTTGTTAAAACTCTCTAACTCGATTCGTTCAAAAGTTAGCAGGGGGAGGGGGTTACTTTATGGACAGACTGTAGAACATTATTTAGTATAGCACTATTAAATGTATCTTTCCTCTAAAGTGCAGTACATCTTAGGCTCCTTAACAATCAAATAAACCCGTGCTAAACGAAAAAAGTTATAAAGGTTGTTGCGAACACTTGCACCTGTCAATTTTTTATAAAACGACAAATATCTCGGAAACGGTTGGGTTTAGCGATAGGGAATGTTACAAATTTTTTACTCAGAATTTTATACTATTTTCAGATATGCAAAAATATTTAGGCTGTTCCATTTAAAATAAGCAAGTTGACATAGACTTCCGGTATAACCGGAAGTAAAGAACTATCGAAAATATTTTAAAAAATAATTCGCTTGCCAGAATGGTATATGTCAAAATTTCTAATTTATATCCCTGTTAGTTTTGGAGATACGACTACGGTCACCGTGAATAACCCTGTATGTAGAATAAGTACTGTGTATTCTCTACGTAAACTCTACTGCAGACATGACATGATTCTAAATATTTCAGTACTTGGGGTTCTTCAGATCTCATGTGCCATCAAAGTGTCGGTTCAGATACTCCAGTTTTTGTTACTCTTTCTGTGTTTGTGCTATTTGTGAACCACACTAGGCTTCATGACCCATGAGTGCTAAACTTCTACTTCTACTAAAACTCCTGCTCTTCTGGAGGAACGAAATACTATTAACTGTATTTCTTCACAGATTACATTCGTCAAAGTGGATATATTCGAAATAGAAACATATTCACTTACCTTCTAACACATACTTCTATATCTACGTTTGCCACTATTTTGATAACGCGAACATTACTCAACATGTCTTTTGAGGAGTTGCTTCACTATACGCTTTATAGCAATAACACAACATGTCTCCATGCAGGGCTATTTGCAGGTTTAGATGTTATTTGACAACTGTGTAATAGGCAGCTGATCCGACAGAAATACTATTAATTCAAATCTTAATTGATCAGCCGACAGAAGAACTAATTTAACAAAACATTAAATAATTATTATGAATTAATTGCGTTCCTAATGATTCATATTAGTTATTCTCTTTCTATACAGGGCGTCCCAGTGTGAGTGTACAAAAATTTACCAGGGGGTGGACCAAACCAAAATAAGAATAAAATTCTTATACAAAAAAATTCTTGATGCACGCCTAACGAGTTACAGCGTGTTATTTTGGAAAAAACTTTTTGCAATAACTTAAAAAACGTTTCGTAGATTTAGGTAATTTTTGGTTGAGGTGTGCAACTATTAAAGGTCATTAAAACTACATGGTGTTTGTTTAACTCTGACACCTGTGATGGCCTAGGCCTACTCTTCCTTATGATTGTTTCTTCATAACTCTTGCATATCCTACTTTTTCGTGAATTGACTAAGTTTTCCTTAATCGGCTAACCAATTCTGAACAAAAAAGGTGCTCCCGTTGCACAGCTCTAAAATCAACCATTTTCGAGTAAATTGAGTATAAAGTACCGATTACATTCCTTTATGCAGAAAAATACATCCAAAGATTTTATTTCTTGTCATCTGGTAGGTACCTGTGATTATAAATAACAAAGTCGCTTACAAGGGTTATGTCAAAAATTGTTACGTTTAGTCACACTAGTAAGATATAGTTACTGCTAAGTTACTAGAAGTCAACTCAGTTGTACAAAATAGTAAGTTATTATTTACTATGGAATTTTCCAATAATGAATATGCTGATATGTGTACGGTTTCTATGATGGAAATTCATTGGCTGCCTCACGAGAATATCAATACGCAGATTCTCAGAGATACGCAGAGGAAAATTTAGTCAATTCAAACACCAGTAGTTTTAATGAACTTTAATAGATGTACACGTCACCCAAAAATTATCTAAATCTACGAAACGATCTTTAAGTTATTGCGGAAAATTGTTGGTTTTTTTTCCAAAATAACACCCTGTAGCTCATTAGTCATGCATCAGAGATTTTTTTTTATAATAATTTTATTCTTATTTTGATCTGGTCCACCCCTGGTAAATTATTGTACGCTCACACTGGGACACCCTGTATATTTGCAGGCATAGCTGAGTGACCGGCTGTTTCAAAATGTACATATTTATTTGCAAATTCCCTTTTAATTTTGCATTTGAAACCCTCTGTTTTTAAAATAATCAACTGAAGGAGTAAGTACCTAGTTAAGGAATATAACTGGTAACAACCAACTTCAATGATGGGATTTTAATATTTATAATATGCATGAATTTTAAAAATATACAAATATATTAATATTAATAACTTTATTTCAAAGAACTAATGGATAATACTATGAAAAAAAGTTCCTACTTCGGTAGTAAAATAGAAAATGAGGTAGGTATATGGATATTTTAATAACTATGTTGAAAATGCTTAACATTATACTTAAGTTTTTATCTTTTAATAAATACATTTGCGTGAAGATAATAATATAAGAAAATTTCGTAGAGTGAGTGAAATTACCTCATACTGACAATTTGAAAATTAATTCCTTCGACTATTGTCTGCCTCACTTGTTAGTAAAATTATAATAATGAAAATGTAATTAGAATATGGTTTTTTTCATTATTATACCAGTGCGAAATTTATCTTATTCAACTAATTGTACTAACATAACTAATAAATGTTAGTAGCGGTGAGAAACATAGTAGTGCCTTCTTCCGATCTATGCTACTATCCGCCTGACAATTATTATTGTCTACATGATGACAAACAGCGACTTACTTTTGGTACCTTAATATTATGTCAATGTTGCTTCTTATTCACTTACCTGAAAACTCATACATTATTATTATTATGTGATGAACCACATGACGAATATGGATGGCCTATCTTCTCTTATATTTACAATCAATACAAACAAGTAAGTACTCACATTGAGCATATATAAGAATCTAAATTTTAACGTAGGATATGGCTAGTATAAATCAATATCGCATCTAGCGACACGCTTTAAAAACCTGGATCCTTGATTTATATATAAAAATTACAATATCTATTCACTAGAGATTGATAGTGCCAATTTTCTACACGCAATTTACAAAACTAAGCTGCAATAAGTGAACATACATCCTAGTATCACGTAAATGCGTTGAAGAACTAATACTGAACAACATTACATGTCCCAGCACCAACAATTTTAGAGCTCTAAAATGATTTGTTCTTCATGATGTCATGCCTAACTGAGGGGTGTTTTGCTGGGTCAAAAACTTCGTGAACTTGTGTTTACTATAATAAAGTGTTAGTTATTAAAACCCTATCTTAAGTTGCGTGGATCAGGTCGATAAATACATTTTATGAAGCATTTGATGTATAATTGTTAAATTAACATTGAAACAAACGTTTATTACATACAAAGAATGTATGTATTTCTTTATATCCAAAATATAACTTACATTATAGTTTAGCCAAAAATGTTATAAGAACTATGGCTGTTGTATATGTAGCACAATGTGCACAACCAAATTGTTTGAATTATTACTATTAACCTTCTCCCTCTGTGTACTTCCCATTCTTCAATATTATTATTCGTTGTAGTCATAAATTAAATATCTGAATTACTTATTACACATTTGTGTAATATCTGAGGCTGTGGCCTCTAAGGCCACAGTAAGACGGCCTTAAAGGCTTTAGCATCTCCAAGAACAAGATCCGCTCTTGTCCAAGAGTGCGTAGATACCCTGGAGGAGCTGGCCAGAGGAAAAGAGGTCAAATTGGTATGGGTGTCAGGTCATAGTAGAATCCCGGGGAATCAAAGGGCCGATGAACTGGCTCCACTCGGATCTCAGGGACCCAGCCAGGGAGCAAAACCGATTTTAGGCATTACACGAAGGCATGTCAACATGGCTTTTAATGATTGGGCTCATGAGACACTAAATAAACACTGGAGAAGAAGTGGGAGCTGTAGACAAGCTCGCAACTTTATAGTGAAGCCAAGCAAGACCAAGACTGGCTGTTGGCTGTTAAGTCGTAGCCGGAAGGCTCTAAATCAGTTGGTGGGAGTTTTAACGGGTCACTGCAGGCTTAGAAGACATCTATCATTGATGGGTGTTGAGGGAGACCTTTTCTGCCCAAAGTGCGGGGAGGGCGAAGAAACGCTTTCCCACTTCTTGGCAGAATGCGCGGCTTTCGGCAGACGACGTCTGGTGGGCCAGGAAGCTGCAAGGGGAAGAGGTCAGTTCCTTTGAATGGACCGATATTCTGACCTACAATAGAAGTTCGGGAAGGTTCGACGAGGGAAGAGGTGATTAGGTAAGGGACGACAGGGGTACGTAATAAGGGACCGCCTGTGCCCTACTTGCCAGGTCTTGGCCGCCCCATACCATCACTACGAACGACTATTACACATTTAATGTTTTAATTTTGTTTCTTCAAAGTTGTTTCGTTAATAGTTTTGATATATCACCATTAAGAATTATTCTTATTACACCATATAAGAAGAGGATTCGGTTCTATTTTTCTTAACCTTTTATCAGCAATAAACGTAAAAGTAGACGTAGTCATTTTTGAACCTTGTCTAACCTAACTCCTTATTGACGCCTTCGTTATTATTCATAGACCACCGTAAGTATAGACTAATTATTTCCGTGTAATATCAATTTATTAAAGACCACCATATAAGTCCAGTTTGCAATAACTAAAAACTCCGTACCCAATTAACCTGCTGCAATAAAATTTGAGAAATTGCTTACTTAGTTGACTATTAAATTACGCAGATAATTATACGTGGGTATGCAAATTACGGATAATTCTGGTAGATAACTCTGGAAAAACGACCGTATATGGGCTATTAACTCGGCATCAAAGCGCAGCTCAGTTTCCGTAACAATCAATTAATTATTTAATTAAAATGAATCAGCGATACAGTGATTATTGCTAAATAGTTTGCTGTGATGTACATTTTTTTTAGTTGAGTTGAGTTGACTCAATTCAGTGATATATAAGTTAAGATCTGTTTGGCGTATTTTGCTTAAAAATGTAAAATTTTTGTTCTGAAATAGACAACATTTTCATATATAACATAAAAATAACTACTGTATATAAAACCATACAAGAATATAATGCAAATGCGGTATTGCATCTACACGTGCACATAAACCAAAGCATGTACTCAATATCTTTTATACTGTCAATGAATACTATAGGAAATGTGTCTAACAATAGTGTTCCAAAAGGTTTATTTATAAATTTTTAAATTACCATGTTAAAAATTAGTAAAAATACGCTATCCATGATAAATTAAAAATAAAATAGTTATGTGAGAAGGAGTTTGTTTCATTGAAAAATATGAAACTAATTTTTCAGTGGCATATATCAAGTTATTTTTTTAACTGTTTATATATTTTTATATAGGTATGTCGTTGTAATATTGGAGGATGAATTGGAGAATGAAAATAATCCCTTGACACCTGGGTTATAGGTATCAAAGAAAATAAAAACTTCATTGGATACTAGGATCATTTAATTCATAATATATCTCTTAGTTTGCCAAGAATATATTCTTGGCAAAAATTTGTACAGAATATCATAATATATGACCAATTGTAACATACAATGACATATTATTAACATATGAAGAACTGAGAAAAGTAAAGTTTGTTAGAAATAACTTTTTTTATTTTGTTATGATTATTTAAAAACATTATTATTATTATTATAGTATTCAAATAGGTCGCTTTAATGAGTTCATTAATTGCTATAATTATATTTTAAGGATATTCTTTGAGGCACACTTTATACGTTTATATTAATTCTATATTACAAAAAAAAATCCTTTCAATACGTCAACAAAATGTTTTCAACAATTTTGTAGAAGTCAAAATCTTATGCTGTTTATTCGAGCAAAAGCCATATCTATATATATTTATATATTACTATATATATTTTTATATTATTATATATTATATATTATATTTAGATACGTATTTAGAGTTATATCTACTGAACAGCACGGCTTTGTGAAAGTATGATCAACCATTACAAATCTGATATTTAAGACTCAATACATAAGTGAAATTTTAGATAAGCGAAGTCAAGTCGACGTTATATAAACAAACTTTTCGAAGGTAATTGACAAACTAGTATTTTACTAAATAAACGTTTTATTTGGCTCCTATGTCAGTTGTTTCTTGGGGATCCATTTTGGGTCCGCTCTTGTTTCTATTATTTATTGATAACATTGTTTCTAATTTATATGTTAGATTTATATCTTGAAGGGGGTTGGAAGCTTTGTTGTGAAGATATCACTGATGTAGTTTTCCACATAACACAAAAAACACTATACTACACTCGACGCCCGTTTTGCCAACCAAGTTGGCATCATCTGGAGATGATTAAAACTGAAATCAGAAATTAATACTGACTTTTAATCCTTTCCAGATGATGCCAACTTGGTTGGCGAAACGGGCGTCGAGTGCAGTATAGTGTTTTGGTGCTATGTGGTAAACTACGTCAGTGATATTAGTTTTATATGTTAAATTTTTTATAATATATCATCATTATCAGACTGCGAACGATTACAGCATGCCTTAAATCAGATCGATGCTTGGTGCACTTTAAATAATTTACCGATAATGCTTCGAAATGTAATTGTACGACTTTTTCTAGGAAAACAACCCAAATAATGTATAATTACCACCTCAATTTTGCCACATTAAGTAGACCTTAATATGTAAAATATCTCGGGATCGTTTTTGATCGTTTTTAAACTAACATTCAATAAACATAATCGAAACCTGCAGTGCTACTGCTTATAAAAGTCTAGGATTCGTTGTGTCATTGCAAAAGCTTTATCGAAAGGAAACACTTTGTCTACTATACGTGTTATTTGTCCGATCTCGGTTAGAATATGGATCCAGTAATTTAAAGCCCTGTGTATAATGTTCATAGATAATTATTAGAACGGGTACAAAGATGCTTCTTGAAATCGGCCTCAAATATACTTAATTGCATGTCGTATAAGCAAGACGTACAACTACGCATCGAATATTATGTTTTCATAAAATTTAAAAACATTAGCCTGTCCAGAAATCCTCACCTTAATATATTCTAATATTCCTCGATTACCTGCACGCCACCACAGCTTTTTTAGCATAACATCAGCACATACTAATGTCCTTGTTGCGTCTTCTATTTACCAAATGGCCACTCCCTGTGAAGTGCTGCGGGACAGCCTTGATACGTTTGTAGTGAAAAACAGATTAAAACCATTCGTAAATAGTTTTTTTATAGTAGTATATTTTAAAATACTATTGCTTTACATTTACTGTTTTTAATTAATTATTTCAACGCGTTTGTATATTATCGTCAAATGTATTTTATTGTATTGTTTTGTAACTATTCCTTCTATAACGTTGTACTTTGTTGCTATACATTTTTGTTTAATTAGATAACTAGTGTATGTATGTGTCTTGTAATTAGTCCTTGTGCCTATTGGATGCGAAACTAAAGAAATAAATAAATAAGTAAACGAATATTTTTTTTTATGCGCTGCTTTTGCTATTGTTTTCTAAACTCTAAATTTTCATAAGCATAGAAAAATATCCAATAGGAGGATTTAACTAGAATTTAAAAAAAAAATATATATATATATATATATATATATATATATATATATATATATATATATATATATATATATATATATATATATATATGTCAGTTGACGACTTCCAGGACATTTTTAGTGACCAACTGACTACTTCCAAGACATCTGTTTACTTCAGGGACAAGACCGGAACTTTTATTTATGTGTCGACGACTTCCAGGACTGTCTTGGAAATCAATGTATGTTTCATTTCATTGATGAGTTCCGGGACAATTGTAATTTTAAGTACTGTTTACAAATTTTCTTAGGGTTTTATATATTTACGATTTACGACAATTTATTTAATTGCTGGTTTTTATTATTATAAATATTTACTTGATTGGTAAATATATAAATATAAATAACCTACCTATAAACATAAGTAGGTACATACTAATTTTTATAATATAGAACTTCTGTTTCCTTCGTAATGAAAGATATATCATCATTAAACTGAATTAAAGGAATTCTTAGGTTAATGGTGTAACTAACTTATCAATATCTTATTCCATAATTTATTGTTAAAAGTTAGATACTTATTATTAGTTAGATAATCTATTTTGTAAACCGGTATTGTCACGGAAAATGAAATAAGCAAATATATTCAAATATGTCTCGGAAGTCGACATTATAATATAATGTCGACTTCCGAGACATATATTATATATTTTATGTCTTGGAAATAGTCATTAGGTACCTAAATAGCATTTATTATTGGCATTGGTGGCAAACTTATCAATATCTTATTCCATAATTTATTGTTAAAAGTACTAATTATGGATTATGGCTAAAAGTAGTAGCTAAAAGATACTTATTATTAGTTAGATAATCTATTTCGTAAACTGATTGGCACGGTAAATGAAATAAGTAAACATATTGAAATATGTCTCGGAAGTCGACATTATATATATTTTATGTCTTGGAAATAGTCATTAGGTACCTAAATAACATTTATTATTGGCATTGGTGCTTATCAATATCTTATTCCATAATTTATTGTTAAAAGTTAGATACTTATTATTAGTTAGATAATCTATTTCGTAAACTGATTGGCACGGTAAATGAAATAAGTAAACATATTGAAATATGTCTCGGAAATCGACATTATATATATTTTATGTCTTGTAAATAGTCATTAGGTACCTAAACATCATTTATTATTGTCATTGGTGGCAAACTTATCAATATCTTATTCCATAATTTATTGTTAAAAGTTAGATACTTATTAGTTAGATAATCTATTTCGTAAACTGGTATTGTCACGGAAAATTAAATAAGCAAACATATTCAAATATGTCTCGGAAGTCGACATTATATATATTTTATGTCTTGGAAATAGTCATTAGGTACCTAAATATTGGCATTTATTAGGTATTATATACACGTGCAGAGCAAGTAATTTAATGTTGAATTTAGATATCTGCTATATATAGTTGTCCCAAGAAAAACGTTATTAGCTAGCTATTTATTCCATCATATATCACCCTATCCACCTAACCTGTAATTACGATAAACGAATGAAAACTGTAACTAAACAAATAATTGTATGTTATTTTTAGCGGAAAAGTAAAAGTAAATGTTAAATATATTGTAGGTAATTATTTACTGTGGGTTTTTAAGAAATCACATGTAGGCACTGTACCTATTCTTTTATTATTATTGTACAGATATTTCACTTTTTGTGGGAAATATTTTATATCTATAGCCCGAAGTTTTACTTTGTCTATACTGCTAGTGGAATGTGAACGAAAAATTATAATTATAAATTTGATATAATTATTATTATTATTGTGTATTTTCACTCTGGATACGTCTCAGATATACCTACTGTAATTTTTCCACTGATTGAGAAGTACCTAACTCAGATCATACTTTTCAGAAACAAAACATTCATCAGATCACATGTTCCGAGACTTACGAACGAATAATATCGAAACGAGACCAAACTTTTACACATTTAGCATGTTTTCCTTCGTGGCAGACATTACCTACCAAATCTGTTATATAATATTGTAATTATAAATATATAGGTTGAACACTACCAAGACATGTTAAATTGTCAAGTGACTACTTCCAAGACATTTGTTGCTTTGTTGGATTTGTTACACAAGCTTTTTTTATGTACTAGCGACTTCCAGGACCGTAGTTCAATCTACCTGAATTTCTGAATCACGTTTTACTGACACATTTAGTAGATATGCATATTTTATTGCAAACAATTAAGCAAATAGTAAATAAATGGTACATAATTATATCAGTTTCCTTCTGCAGTTTTGCACCTATCTACTTAATGATTGAAACTGAACAAGTAATTTCAATGTTTTAAATATCATTAATTCTGCATAGCTATGAAAGAAAAATATTGTTATACATGTAACTACCTATTACTTAAGAAGTAGAGATGTAGTAATAAAGCAGTCACTCAAAATGGATGTTTTTATAGGAGTATAACCATCGTCAATAGGGTGCGATTAAAATCTCTGGGCATATTCCCATTTCTAGAGAAAATCATAAACCAACCATAAAATTCCGTGAACCATATAATTTTCTTATTTATTTATTTCTAGTCTGTAACGTGTTTGAAATGTATGCTTAAATTTCTTATTTTACATTATAAATATATTAGATATAACTGAAATCAGAAGGAATCATTACCATTAAAAAAAAATATATTGCATTAAGGGTTTATTCTATTCACCCCAAATGTGAGCAAAGAGAGATAGAGAGAAAGAATTAAAACATTATACGGTAATTCTTACGGTATAGGGTATAAAGGATAAGTAGGTATACATAGAGTACATAATATAAATCACTACATTTATGTATCTACAGAAAATTATATATGAAGTAAGTACTGAAATAGTTTATGAAGTCCCACTAGTTTTCTGGGACCATATGCCGAACGAGTAGTACCTGTCAACCCTATTTCCTAGAATTTATTTTTATATACATATACTGACGTATATTGAATCTTTCCAAGACATTAATTATAAGTTGCTTACTTCCAAGACATCATCTGCTTACTTCAAAGATTATTAATATGCACAATGTTTGGTAATATAACTAAGGTAAGGTAATAACAACATATTTATTCAACAGTTTGCTAGTGAAATAATCGTTATGAATTCATAATTTACCAAAATTCTTGTATGCAAATGATTCCTCTTCATCTGTTCTAGAAATTAATATTATACATGTGTTTACATTTATGTTGTTATTTTTGCAAGCAAATAATACATGTTTAAAACATAGTATAATGAATACGAATTTGAATTAAGAATACCTATATAAATTACTATTTAAGTCTTTTTCGAGATTTGAATTTAATAACTGATATTTTATACTCATGTTCCGAAATTCAACGATAGCACTGAATAAAAAAGAATTAAATATTTAATACCTACCTATATTGTATCGATTGTATCTAGTACAATCATAGTGTGTTAAACATTTTTAACCCGCGTCCTAATACTAATTGATAATCGTATATAGGATATGGCTAGGTATCATCCATACATTTATGTACAGAAAATGACTGATACTGATATCATCCTTTAAATTGATATTACTACCCGGTTTCTGGGATCAGGTATTTGTCAAATGAAGTTTATAAGCTGTGGTTTAGACACGTGCATCTTTGGGTCAACCGTTTTCTATTCTGGGCGGTGTAACCCTATTTCCTAGAATTATATTTTTATATACAATAGGCATATTGATTCTTTCCAATACATTAATTATATAAGTTGCTTACTTCCAAGACATCATCTGTTTATACTTCAAAGATTATTAATATGCACAACTCTTGGTAATATAAGAAAGTAACATCATATTTATTCAACGATTTACTAGTGAAATAATCGTTCTTCTGAATTAAATATTTACCAAACTTCTTGTATTGAAATGATTCCTCTTCAGCAGTTCCGGAAGTCAACATTGTACATATTATGTACACATTTATGTTATTATTATTATTTTTTCTAGCGAATTACGTATGTTTGAGACACACTATAGTGAAAATGGTACGTGTTTATGAATATATAAATTATTATATAAGCCTATTTCAAAATTTTAATCAAATAACTGATATTTTATACAAATGTTCCGAAATTCAACGGTATATAGCCGATTGAAAAATAATCGTTTTTGGAAAAAAGTACATAGTTTGTTGGCGAGGAAATGCAAATGTACACCTAATTCAACAAAAATATCTATATGTTAGAAAATGTCCCGGTAATCGTCGTTTGACATATATATATATATATATATATATATATATATATATATATATATATATATATATATAACCTGAATATAAACGGGCCCTTTATTTGAAAGAATTACATCAGGTATCCTGCAGTATTTGTTACAAACGAGGGACTTCGAATACATTAGAGTATTTAAAATAATGTAGGATTTAACACAGAAAATGCACAGTAAACCCATTTTATTTGATACTATTGTATTTAATATAATAGGGTTTCCCCCATCCGATCAATGCTAAATATTTAAAACTTTACTTAACACAAATTTACCTGACAGTATATTTTTAAAGTGACTATACTTGTGACTAACAGGATGATTTACTCTTTGCTAACAGAGATTTTTTTTTGGGATTCTGTTAATTCTCAATGATTATTAGAGACTTTAAATTAGATCAATTAAAAGCCTTTTTCCCAGACGATTTTGTGCTACTCAAATTCCGATGTATAAAGCATGTCCCAGATTTAAAAATGATAAAAAATTTCAAGATACCATTCAGAAATATTAATATACTAATTTATTAAAACGCAGTTATTTCCGATTTTAATAATACTTCACGTACCAAGTACGGGTAATGTGCTTAGGTGAGGTGCCTTCATCGAGAGTGCGTTGGCCGTTAAACTCTACATATTTGGTTAGCTGGCCATCGGACATTACGAACGGATCTGTCATAATAAATAATTCTGTATTTTCTAGTTCGGATCTACTTATATATAGTTAATATTCAATAAATATTTAATATATGAAACGGTAATTATTAAATGTTTTTGTATTATTTGTATTACCCTGAGTTCATTACAATAAAAAAATTTGCTACTTATACCCTATTCAGCGAACCCAGATTTAGTTTTCAATATAAAAAATGTAGAATTTACACCTTCGTAAGTCCGTGTATTTCACTATACACATATGCGTTCAAGCGCACTGTGAAATTTATTCTGGAAACCCGATTCCCTGTATTTATTAATATTTAATTTGACGCATGTTTATTTATTACCAGGTAGTCGCAAATTAGTTAAATTATAATATATGGTAGTAAGGCAGAAAGCTTGTACGTTTATTCTGATCTTGGTAGATGCAGAGCTCACTTGCTCTATTATAAATCTGAGTGGAAGTCAAGAAATAATATGTTGGATGAATATTTAAGTTATCTAAGGAGAATAATAACAGGAACAAAGTAGGTAATGGATTTTTTAATCATTTATGCCAAGAAGTAATGATTGTTCTTCTCTGTTGACTTATATATTCCTACCTCTGGATTTGAATATAATTTTATATTTTAAGTGATGAATGTCTGAGTGCTCGAAAATCCAGCTTTAAGTTTAGTACGTTAATAATATAAAATCAATTTCAATTTACCACTGAAAGCCTCGCTCACTTTGCTGAGAGATAGTTCGTCTCTTAAATATTATGCTGTCTTCTAACGAAAGCGCAGAAAAGACAACGTCTGAAATAATTTTATAGTTGCCAGTTTAAACTGGCAATTATACATAATTGACAGTTCAATTATGTATAATTATACATAATTGACAGTATAAACTGTCAATTATACATAATTGACAGTATAAACTGTCAATTATACATAATTGGCAGTTTAAACTGGCAATTATAAAATTATTTCACACGATGTCCTTTTATAAATGCCAGTTTAAACTGTCAATTATAGAAAATTGTCAGTTTGATCTGGCAATTATGTATAATTGACAGTTTAAACTGTCAATTATGTATAATTGCCAGTTACAGTGTAAATTCCATTTAACGAACGACGTGCCATTCTAATTGATTTAAAATATTTTTGGAAAGTTAACACTTTATTTTTATTTAATGTTTTTCTGGGAAATAAATATATTTTTATGCAAAGTGAACTTGGAGCCTATTTTTACAGGGAATCTATTCTTTGTGGGGAAGTAGTATACACATAAATACTTCAAGGACACCCAAATATTTTATGGAACATAAAATGAATTTCTAATTCCTTTTGTTGTTGGTTAGATACCGTAAAATAACTACACATAAAACCAATTAGTTTATTTTAATATTCCTGTTGAGTTTAATTCTAATTTATTTAAATTAGACAAAAAATAGATTAGTTATTTACGAACCATGAACCTGATGTATCATATAGAGTAATACAGTTAAGGTGGGTATTCGCAATTTAAAATGTTCAGATGTAGACGTAATTTCAAAGTTAAAAAATACTAAACATTGTTAAACATGTTAAAATTAAAATAAATAATGATTAATGACGCAGAAACGCAAACAATACCAGACAATATTGAGGCTAAAATATGACGATTTAGCCAAGCATATCCCAATCCAAAGATGCTTCGTTTGCAAGTTACAGGGTTTTCAAGATTAAAATTTTCTGTATTTCTGAAATTAAGGAATACATTATTTTCAAGTTTAGCATATTATACCACAGCATAGTGGTGCAGCATCACACAAAAAATTTGTTCATATGTAGTTCCATGGCATGCCACCAGTATTACGTGACGCATTTACATACAAATGTTACGCCACTGATTTAATTAAAAAATATAGTTCAAGTTACAAGTAAATCGATTACGAGGTTCAATAAAGCTGTGTTTTTAATTGAGCCTTTCGAAAAAGGTGTCCCATAATACTGGTTGCACGCCACTGGAAATACATATTAAAGTACATTTTTTGTGATACTAGAAAACTATCATCTTCTGCCAAATTTGAAAGGAATATATTCATTAGTTTCAGAAACACATGAAAAAATATTTTTATATTTTCAACTTCAACATCCTGTAACTTGGGAACGAAGCAACTTTGGACTGAGGTATGTTCGGTTCAATCGTCGAATTAAAGACGCAAGATTGTCTGGCATCAATTGTGCTTCTTCCTTCAAATTCACGCTGTATATTGCAAAAAAGATTCTTTCTAAAATAGAAAAACGAATATAAACCTTACCTGTGTAAGTTCATATTTTACCAATATTTCAGTGTAGTCAATAATTAATTTATTATAATAAAGCAAACTACATCATATATGCCATATTATGGTTTGTAGAGAAGAAAAATAAACTTCCCATGTACGCCATTTTAGGCGCTGAACTTTTTTACTGATATTTTTCATTAGATTTCATCATTTACTGACAAGATTATAATATGTTTGAATTGTTTTTTATGGATGTTAGGAACAATGAGCTTGACCTTGACAAATCGTCCTTAAGGTGGACGAAATATAAACTGATAGTAGCAAAGTAATAATAATGTTCTTATTTGAAGGGGATACCGAAGAAAACTACTCCACGGAAAATGTGCCCCGACTGGCATTGCATTACTTCGGCATCTCCATAGGAGTCGTCACATCTTTCATAGAGCAGACCAATCACCAGACACTGACCGGGTTCTGATGAGCGCATAATAAGCGCGAAACAGGTCAGTGGCCGGTGGCCTAATATAAAATATTAGAGAGATCTTGAACCCCTTAATCTTTAGCTTATAATTATCGTAATCGTTACTAACCATCACTGACCTGACTGACCTTTACTACTGATCATGCGCAATGCCAAAAAGAGTATCCTTTTTGGCACTACACCAGCTCAATATAACGATTACGATAACGATAAGCCTAAAATTAAGGGGTTCAAAATCTCACTAATGATTTGTGATTTAGTGTGATTTTTAATTATATGCTTTAAACCTTTAATTGGTATTTGATGGACTCTTTACCACTGTGAAATAGTTCTGGGTTATGAGTCAAGATTCTGATTAGTAAATTAAAAATCAGTAAGCTGATAAAAAAGTTGACGTATTAAAAAACAAAGATTAAAACTATTTACCTTAGTGTTAAACTATTTACCTGTGTGTTAAATCTTTATGAGACAATTGAATGTTTCCTTCCACCACTAAACTCTAACCCATTTTTTATTGGACACCATTGGCGCTTAGTTACTGTCATTCTATATATCAAGAATATTTTATGTGTAACCGCGTGATGTATAAGCTCACTGGAATAACATCAGATAACAACAGAAAAATGAGGGCTGTATTTTATTCTGCAAAATGAAAAATATTTTTATGAAATGCAGCTTGAACTGGATATGACACCCAAGAATTGTATGTTCAAAAGTGGCAGATGACTGATGTGGAAATCATGTTTTAACTTACTAAACTATACTGCAAATATCCAAGTACTAGTAGTAATTATTGGACGAGCGAAGCGAGCACATATAATGCAACAAATTATACATTTTTATGGTTCACTTTACCAAAAAGCTTCTGAATGATTTAACTTGAAATGTAACATAGCAGTAGTTCATGATGATTAGATGTGTCATCAATAATTTTTTCCAAAATTGTAAAAGTAATTGAAAGAATTATTAATGTGAATTATAATTATAGTGAAAAGTACATATGGAAATATAAACATGGAAACTTCATTGCTGCCATCTGTCAGGTATGTGTCGAACTTCATAGTCTCGGTCGCTTCATCTAATGGATACTTTGAGGACCTCCCTCATGTAATGTAAACGAATACGAGCGAGATAATTCCTACAATACAGTGTTATTCAGAACTTATCCATAATAAAATTTGGGGATGTTCAACATACATGTACAAATGTGGTAGTGCAAAAAAAAATTTTTTGGCGGGTTCTGAAAACTATTTAAAAATTTTTAATTTCACGCCGCTGGATACTGGTCCACTGTAATGGAGTGACCTTGCGACTGACAATGCAAACTGGTGATGTCACATATAGCACGAAAAAAACTTCGGAAGTTCTGAGAGTATACCGACACCCGGCGCAAAAAAGATTTGCAGCGTTTTTACTTTAAAATAAACTGAAAGATAAATAGATGTGACCAAAGTGACGTGTCTTTAAAATGAATAAAATTTTGTTACACTAATTTTGAAGAATTGCGCTACTTGGTTACTAGGTATTAGAAACATGAAATTTATAAAAATTTGCACATACCTTGTTACAAAAGCTGTTCGAAATTTTGTCCCTTGACTTCTACACACTTTTGGGTACGCCTTGTCCAATTTTGCCGCACTAAAGCAAATGTTCCTCCTGGTTGCTGATCTTGTAAACGCAAATTATTAAGTAAATTGGGGATTTTCAGCATTTTGCTACAACAACCACTCACAAAACCTAACTCGTAATTGATAATCCGGTGGTAACAGTACTTGAACACGCTGGATATGATACGGATAAAACTGAGCTTCGTGTAGTAAGCGCCACACCGTTGATTGGGATACCCCAGGCACCTGCCTAGCGATCTAACTTGTACTTATTTGCTGATTTTCACGGACCAGATTCAACACTTGTTCTTCAGCTGCTAAAATACGTTGTGGTCGTCTCGGGCCACCATCTCGTCCACTCCAACTTCACCATAAATAAGAATCATATCCATTAACTCAGCATTACTGTACACATGAGCCATTTTGAAAATTTTACAGTTTAACACTCCTACGATAAATAAAACACCGGCACTGAGAGAGCGAGACAGATAGACTGATGACTGATAGACAATAGAGATATTATCCCCACTCCAACTCTATTCGCTCGGTCTTAACCAGGCGTTCTAGGTACAAAAACGTGTTTACTGTTTTTTGTCGGAATGTGGTATATCCGATGTCGTTGAAGTGCAGTGGCCCGTCTACGTAGTCCTTTATAATGGTATAACTTTAAACATTGTTTACGGGAAATCCTAAGCCTTTTATTATAAATTTTTTTGGTGATATCGATTTCTTATTTAAGGATGCACATATCCTCAAAGTTTTAGAGATAAGTTCTGAATAACCCTGTATAGTTTATCCGTCTAATGGTCCAATACAATTACTACGCTCAACCTAAAGCAGTGAAAAATTCAAGTGACAAAAAGTTATTGCAATAAAGATTGGTGAAGTTTTTGCTTTTATTGAAGTATATTGTAATATTGTTAATGATAATATCTCTACTCTACATTCCAACCACAAGGATTAGCCCATTAGCACGAAAGTTTTGGACTTGCGCGGGCGAGGGAGTGGCATATTAATATTACGCGGGCCGCATTTGCGCCTCAGGAACGACTTACGTTAGTAGTCCCTCACCACCATTCAGTGCTGGCATAAGGGAAACCTGGAAAATCTCATTAGTTAGAGGGACAGTTAAACATCAATGATCTGTCACATTAACATTAAGCTGACATTCTTTCCATTCCAGGTCATCGCCGGGATGGTTGCCAACCCATCCCTGCGAACAAACTTTATCTACGAGTAGACAATTTAATTAAAAATTGTCTGGTGGGATTTGAACCCCCCGACCTCTGGATTGAACGATCGAGACACTAAACTCTGAGCCATCGCCACATTTTTTAAAAATAATCAGTTCAAGTACGTTGACTCCACAACTAAATTCCTAAATTTCAAATTTTTTGTTATTACACTGTAAAAAGCACTTGCGTTTATCAGAGTGAAGTATTATGGCGCGCTCAGACTTATAGCGCGAATACTCTGCTTCTTACAGATGTTTACACCTATAAAGAAGCGAGTTCGACCGGCGATTATACTCCACTAATATACATAGAACAGCGCTCGACCGGCGAGCGGCGTGAAGAATAGTGAGGGAGTGTTCAGTTATAATACCATACTCGCTTAATTTAGTAACGTTTCGTCTCATTTGATAGGACGATCGACGCACTTATAATTATGTTTCATATATGGTGTTATCATTTCCAATATCTCCGATGGTTGCAAGGATTGCGAAATCTTTGAATTTTTATATCTTTGTGAAGTTTTACGCAAGTTCATTATTATGATTAAAATACGGCCTCCCTCCCTCCCTTCCTTAAAAATAGAAGCCTTAACAGGCACTGATATACGCACAAAAATTTATATCCAAAAAATAAATGGAATAATGTCGCGTTACATTTTTTGCAGTTATCAATTGTCGTTTACATTGTATATAGTGAAAGACTTGCCCTTCGCGAGTAAACACTAAGCTCTGCTTCTGCTAGTTAATTACTTTTTCTGCTATACGCTATTAATTAAATTTGTGCTATGAAATATCCTCGGAAATATCATAAGCTCTAAGTACTTCTAAATATAAAGCTGCAAAGCCTTTTGAGAGTTTCTCTTAGCTTTGAACGCCCAGATATTTACAGCGAAAGAACTGTGCACGTAGTAGGTATATAAATATTTTAGTATGCATTAAAGATAGAACTCAGAGTGTCATCGTTCACTCTAGAAATGGATAAGAGGCGCAACCCTAATGTAAAATAACGTATACAGTGTTCAGTGTAAATGTGTTGAAATTTGCCTCGTATTACTAGTCACACCAATCTTCCTCTTTGATACCACCTAACCAGACGCCAAGATGTTGGTGCCGAGCTCCAGATTTTGATGGTTAGTTCGAACGTTCATTCTGTTCATTCGCAGTTGATTTTAGGACTATCCAAGCTTCAAACAGTTGTATACTGTTAATATACAAGTTGGCTCAATAGTGTGACAAAGTTCCATAACTCCTATGTCGTAATATCCTATAATCGCATTGAATTGAGCACCCTATATCTTTTTTAAGAAAATGAATACCTAGAGGATAATTTTTGGCTCCATTAATTATGCTATATGGTATGATTTTACTTTTGATAGAATTTCCTTCAAAATAGCTTTAATTGTACCTACACCGGGAGCTTTAAAACTCGCAACCACAGTTTTCTCAATTTCATATGACTCTTTTTATTCTATGTATTCATTCCTATACCTAATTGGAACAGTTTTCGAGACAATTGATATTTAATTAAATAATTTTGTATTGCATTCTTCTGCACCAAGTATAAAATTAACAAAAAAAAATTTATTGACGATCACTCTCCGCCCCTGATTTTCTTGCAAAACTTTGAACCTTATTCGTAACTTCTTTCTTAGTCACTTTAACCTATACAATCATGATATTATAAGAAAGCTTATGGAATTCTGCATTTAGTGAATCCAAAATATATAGGGTGTTGCATTTAAAAAAAATACATTTTTTTTTAATTTCGCGAAAGTTAATAATCCTGTATATTAGAAAAGAAATTATTTTTTTTCACCACCCATATACGGAATTTACACTAAAGAAAGTCTTTTTCTGTGAAAACCCGGTATCAATATCCCAAATTTGTTGGCTATTACAATCGTCTGTAGTAGACCCCTCTTTTCCAATTAACTCCCTGTAGCAGGAAAACGGTTGAAAATAATCCCATATAACTTAGTATAATTTTTGGGGTCAAGGAGTCTAACTTCTAGCCACTGACTCCAAGGGAATAGCTAAGTGGGAAGTTGGAAATCCCATGAGGAAGCTTTTCTCAAGACCGTCTGTGCGTGGTGAAGAGCCACATCGTGCTCGAGGTGGCCCTGCATACGACTAAACACGGCGGATCTAGACGAGAAAGGTCGATAAATTCCCTCGGCACCGGGGTGTCCCTAACGGGCCTCTGGAATACTGGGCAACCTTCCAGAGTATGCTTGCCTTGCCACAGTAATGCGGGGCTCTGCTGTGGTGGACTTGAATCCCTTGCTACTGATGGGACTTTTATGGAAAACCAACCAGTAAAAAAAATCAACCTGACGAGAGAGGTCAAACCCTCGATCCCCAGGCAATTGGAGTATTCATGGAGATTGGGATCAATCCAACTCCTAATAAAAGCCCGATCCCATCGGGTCAGGAGAGAAGGATGCTAAAGTTTCCGACACCTGAGACCGGAGGAGGAGGAGGCAAATTGGCCATATACTGGTCACTGCCGTTTAAAATGCTAAGTGCCGCTTGTGCTTAGAAAATGATGAAACGGCAGAACACATATTATGCACCTGCCCCGCTGGGAAAAGGATCAGATACTCGTTATTTGGCAAAGGACAACTTCTGCCAGAGGACCTGAATAAGTTCTCACCCAAAAAGGTGATTAGCTTCATTAAAAGATTGGACTTGGTGGGTGAAATATAAGTAGGTGTAAGCCACAATAGCCACACAATAAGCCACCCATGGTCGCGGGGGAGCATCTGGTTTTCGGCCTACTCACTTTTGAACCTAACCTAACCTAACCTAGTATTATTTTGATCAGCATTGGTATAACTCTCCAAAACTCTCCATAATATACTGGGTGTTCCATTTAAAAAGAAAGTTTGATGCACCACTCTGTACATGAGCACGCTCTATATTTAAAAATAATTTTAAAATGTGCATACGTGAAGTACCTATCGTCTCGAGAAAACCGAATTTTAAAATATAGTCTCAGTGAGGAGCTATCCTCCGTCCTCACACCGATGGGACACGCTGTATACAGAAAATGGTAAATTATGGCTACATTGCATATCCTTTTTTTATTCTGCAATAGTTGATACCTGAAAATCCGAATAAGAAAATATTGATGACTCTGAAAGAAATGAAACTTCCGATTTAAAATTTAAGTACCTATATGTGATAAACTTAAGAAAATGTCCCTATATGTATGGATTTTAATTAATTTATATGTTAAAATATAAATGTTGCGGATTTTCGTAATTTCTAAGAAACACCAAATAAATAATTAACCTTTTCTGTATCTCTTACCGTCTATTAGATTTCGATGATGATGAGAAATTTG
The DNA here is from genome assembly GCA_963924545.1 of Pogonocherus hispidulus. Lineage (NCBI taxonomy): Eukaryota > Metazoa > Arthropoda > Insecta > Coleoptera > Cerambycidae > Pogonocherus > Pogonocherus hispidulus. The sequence continues at coordinate 11,249,878 of OZ004698.1, forward strand.
TTCTACCCTGCGTATCGTTTTCACAAAACTATTTATACTATAGTGCATTTTTGCGGTTCATTCCCCAACTTAATTCCCTTTTATAAAAACATTTTTCCTATTAATGGCGTAGTTATAATGATAAACTGCCTATTGAACTTTAAAACAGAATAGAAGAGAAGTTTATTGCTTCTTCTTCGTCTACCGAATAATTAACCTCTATTCATTCTCTGTCAGTTGCAGAGTTCCATGGCAGATTGCACACTCTGTACACAACTACCATTGCCAACTGCTGAAATAAATAAGCATATAAATGTACATAAACATATCTGTTCTAGATCCAATTACAAAAATTTTAGACTGGATTGAACGTAATACACCTTATTGACTACCGACAAATAAGGTATCTGATTCTAGTTTGTCTATAAGAACTTAGACTGGGGATGGAATAGTACATACCGATATCGCAAATAAGGAAAGAAGCTATAACAGTTGATACGTGCCGATTCGAATTCACTTAGCAATTACATTTAATGATATAGTTTTCTATTGATTTTGAATTGATTAACAACTGACTACAAAATATATAGAAAGCCTTAAGATAATGTATGAAAGTATTTATTTGGGGCATTGTTCTACTACTCTTATTTATTTGGGTATTACGCCACTACTGAAAAATACAAAAAATTCATAATCAATTTCTTGCGCTGACGGATCAGTCAAAGGTTGTTATTTTTTTAAAATATTTTTGCCTAATCAAAAAATCTCACTAAAAATCTTATTAACAATATATTTACGTTACAATATATTTTTATAATATACGTTTCGAAAACTTATCCGTTTTCGTTATCAAAACTGTATAAGTATGACCCTTGTATATTTTGATCTACAGGGGTTATTAAGAAAGTTAGAAAAAAAGTTTAAGTACAAAAGTTGTTTGGTTTTCACGTATTATCTTTTGGATCGGTCGAAAAAAAAATTGCATGTCGTAAATTTGAGGAAACCAATTGAACATAATATTTTTAAATGGGACACCCTGTATAATTTTAAACGTTTGGGAAAACATTTTTTCTCTGATTTCAAAAATATATATTTTGTTGACATTTGCACTGACAGTTTTCAAAATATTTAATATTTAATGTTTACAATAAATCATAAAAGAAATATTAAAAAATGAAAATATTAGAAAATGTTTAAATAACTAAGGAGGTTACATCGAAAATCGTTAAATATTTTCTATTACTGTTGGTTTCTACTGTTAAATATTTTTAGTTCTTTATATTTTTTGTATTTTTTTATTGTACTCGCTGTCGAATATTTCGAAAACTCGATATTTAGTGCAAATATCAACAAAATATATATTTTTGAAATCAGGAAAAAAAATCTTGATGTTTCACCCACATAGTGTTTATTACACTCACATGGTACACAGCAAATGCAGTATTTTGAACTTTGTAAATTATTTTTTCGCTTTGATAAAATTGTCTGAAAAAACTGTTCTAATTTCGAACATATTACCAATCAAACAGTTGCAGCACAGATAAGTTACAGACGTAAGCAATAATTGACTTCTCAAAAATGCAAATATAATAATTGGCTTAATTCCATCTCAGTAGTAAAAACCAATAATATGTTTTATATGTTGCAAATACCCTGAAGGACTGGTAGAGCAAGTAAATCTTAGTCAATTAAAGTATTTACGTCTTCGTTGCGTTTTTGTAGCAGCCGCTGATTGAACGCAGTGGAAAGGGCATCACATAACAGAGCGAAATGTTGAACAAGGCTACATAAACAACGTAACGTATTTCACGGATAATCCTAACGGAGCAATCTTGTTTTACCGTCAAACGAATTAAGTTCAAAGTCGATGCATCAAAAAGGTTCAAGCCGGAAAATGTTTCAGGAGATTACACGTTTAAAGTGCTAAGGTGTACTACAAAGTTTAGAAGGAAAGCTATCCTATGATAGAAAGAGGATTTTCCTAAAGACAAATAAATATCTTATGATGGAGGTAGTAATCTTCGTTAGTTCACTTTGTGAGAATTACAAAGTAGATAGGTAGGTGGATGAAATATATAATTCCCAAAAACAGTCTGTAAAAAGTACGAGTTTTAGTGAGGGTGAACGTTAAAAAAATAAACCATCAGTAGGATACTGATGGTTTATTTTGACTTGATAAGTTTCGCGAGTTGTTTCTCGTTGAATATTCGTATTATAAACCAGTGTTAGTTTTAACCACTTGAATAAATGGCCAGTTGTTTTGTACACTTCTCGGTCATTTATATTTCCCATCAGTTCATTTCTTCAGTCAACGAAAAACTGTCAAAACGGTCATCGTTTAAAGTTTAGATTTTGTTGTAACTAAATTGTTTACGTAAATTTGTGTTCTAATAGAACTGAGTGTTGTTTTGTGTAAAATATTTGGATATAAAAGAAATTACTGTGCATCTTGCAAGATACATTGAGAACAATCGCAGAACATTAAGACATTTTCTTCGTTATGTAGTAAATTAAAGTAATTCCTATAGGGAGAACCAATATACTAATTAAACGAAAAGTTTAAATAAGTAATACCGTAAAATAAGCAATAAAATGGTGGTTGATCAATAACAGATTTAGATGTCAAAAATCCATATGACCGCAGTTTTTGGATTGTACCATCTCTGTTCGATTTTCAGCGTAATTCTTATAAACATAACAAAGTAGACAATCTAGAGTAGAGGGAATTACTCAAACTCGTACGTATACATTACCGACAGTTATCTATATCGATTTTGTTTATCTAAATAAATTATACATATTCTTAATTTTTTTTGTGTATCCTGCTACACTTTTAAAATTTAAACATCTCCATTCATTTTAAATATTATATTTAGGTATATACAGGGTGTTTGAAAAGATACGGCAATATTTAAGGGGGTTATTGCCCAGATAATTTATTAAAAAGAAGTTTCTATAAACATAGGTCCGCAAACGCTTCGTTACCGATCTACAGGATGTTGAAGATTAATTTAAAAAACAGTAAAAATTAGATTTCTCCAAAACTGCTTGAGAAATTATAATGAAATTTTAGGCGTGTCAATAGCTATGGGAGACGCAAACTTTGCAAACCAAAACAATTTTTTACTCTTACCAGTGGCGCGCGTATTGGCACGTCACTGGCTATTATTAAAGGAAAAAATAAGAGGTCCCTGGTTTTTCTAAAGATAAAAATTATTTTTGAATTCCTTGTTCAATTATGAAGAAAAAGGCTTTCTTCAGATATTCTTGAACAAAGCACCGTTTTTGAGTAAAAAAAATTAAAACCATTTTAGTGCTCGCCTAAAACCAATGGCGTTTTAATTCAGAAATTCAAATCATTGTTTGTTGTTTGTAGAAATAATAAAGGCTGATTTGGTCCTAACTAGAATAAAATTATTAAGTCAGGGGGGGCACTTTAACCAAATTTATTGATCTAATTTTTACTGTTTTTTAAATTAAACTTCAACATCCTATGTGGAACTTTTTTTTATAATGACCTGGTCAATCATCCCCTTAAATATTGCCGTGTCTTTTTTAAACACTCTATATAGGTGTATTATATAATAGTAATTCAGTAATACCTAATACATTTATACAGAGTTATTCAGAACTCATCCATAATAAAATTTGGAGATGTTCAACATACATGTACAAAAAAAAAATTTTGGCGGGGTCTTAAAGCTATTTAAAAATTTTTCATTGCACGCCGCTGGATACTGGTCCACTGTAATGGATTGACCTTGGAACTGACAATGCAAACTAGCTAGCACAAAAAAAACCGGCGCACCCGGCGCAAATAAGATTTGCAGCGTTTTTACTTTAAAATAAACTTAAAGATAGATAGATGTGACCAAAGTGACGTGTCTTTAAAATGAATAAAATTTTGTTACACTAATTTTGAAGAATTGCGCTACTTGATTACTAGGTATTAGAAACATGAAATTTATAAAAAATTTGCACATACCTTGTTACAAAAGGTGTTCGAAATAATATTCCTGGACTTGTACACAATTTTGGGCACGCCTTATCCAATTTTGCCGCACTAAACCGAATGTTCCTCCTGGTTGCTGATCTTGTAAACGCAAATTATTAAGTAAATTGGGGATTTTCAGCATTTTGCTGCAACAACCACTCACAAAACCTAACTGTCGATGTGTCGGTGTGTCGATTGGGAAATCGTTCCGCATACAAGCGCGAAGCTGCCAATGAATTTTGTCCAACTTCGCCATAAATAAGAATCATGTCCATTAACTCAGCATTACTGTACACATAAGCCATTTTGAAAATTTTACAGTTTAACACTCGATAAGTAAAACACCCGCACAGAGACAGCGACACAGAAAGACTGATGACTGCATAGACAATAAGAGATATTATCCCCACTCCAACTGTATTCGCCAGGCGTTCGCCAGGTACAAAAACTGTTGTTTACTGTTTTTTGAAGGAATGTGATATATCAGATTTGTTGAAGTACAGTTGCCCAGCTACGTAGTCCTTTATAATGGTATAACTTTAAACACTGTTTACGGGAAATCCTAATACGTTTATTAAAATTTTTTTGGTGATATCGATTTCTTATTTAAGGATGCACATATCCTCAAAGTTTTAGAGATGAGTTCTGAATAACCCTGTATACGTGATTTTCTGTTCTTGAAAGGACTTCTAGTTGTAACAAATTATATTTTTTCCAATATTTTTCTACATACATCTTCTAAAGGACGGGAAAAAGTGGTAAATGTTGTGGTACAAAAGTAAGGCACATTAGGAGGCATAAAGGGGGAAAATTATTAAAACTTGAGATGCTATAGACACTAAGACATATTTACTCCTATTTTTGGTGAGCTTTTGATGATTAAGAGGACCAAGTGGTGACCTGATTCAGTTGTGAACTTTTCTGATTTCTGAGAAATCGGAACAGAATTCTTGATTGAATTTTAAAATTACTATTGCTATTGCTAAGGCTTTTGGTTATTATTAATAATAAAACCAGATGTTTTTTATCAGGTTTTTTACTAGTAAAACTTTAAAGCTCATTAGATTTTATCATAAACATTAGTATCTGTGGATTATGTACCTTTATGTAGTTTATTTTTGTAGCATGTCATAATAGCATATTTCTGACACATATTTGTATATTTTCACACTGGTTCCTTGGGAATCGGTCATCAATCAATTAACTAATTAAACAAACATTTATTTCAGTCTATTTTTTGTAAGCTTTCCGTAGATAGGTAGGTAACTAACATAGGTACTATTAAATTAAATAAATTTGATTTAACAAAAAGATAGATGTAAATTTGGTATATAGCCATAGGGTTTGAGATGCAGATTGCAACTGACAAAAAATATTTCATTCCCAGGCAATGAAAAGAACATCCGAAGAGAATCTCTTATTTTTTATTCATAAGGTTTGGGTTATTTATCTTAAATAATATTACTACAAAATCGTATAAAAGAAATATGTTAAAAAATGAGGTTACATTTTTTCTTCCCATAATGGTACCTCAGGTATAATATAAAAAATGCAACAAAACACTTCCTTAATCTCAAGATAACAGTAAGGTTATACCTGAAAATAAATAAAAAACGGATCGGATCGTTCAACAGCTGCTGCATTTATTTTGATTTTTTAGTCGTTGCATGCAAGCAGCGACAGTTGGTAAATTGGGCACGAAAAGGTGGTTGTAAAGTTCCAAGAAACGAAGCGAGCATTGTAATTTCCTAAACCCCTTTTATGTGCATCATACCTTGCCAGAAAAGGTCAGCAAACTTATTATTTACGTCTTAAATTGTCTACCTGATGGATATCGGCCTTTTGTGTTTCATTTTCTTCGGTTATTGCATGATATATTGATATTGGCTTATAAAAATGGCCATGGTGGCATAAAATGTATAAAATTTTTGGCTCTTTAAGGTACAATTACTTTACAGTTTTTTAATTTTACGACCTATAAAATGTACTTAGCAGATACCAGAGGAGTTGTTTACAAAAGAGCTTTTATATACATGGTATTAACATATTGGTGAAACTAGTACAATTATTTTCAACAGTAATTTGTAAATAAGGTTTACTGCCTGATAAAATAAGAATGTTTTTTTTTATTTTTAGGAACTGTCGGAAACCAATTTCTTTGCAATGTGGTGTTCTGGCATAAATTTTTATGCCAAAACGAATGGTAATAGTAAAAAGAACTGTGACTGTTCTTAAAGGCTAGTTTTCATAAAGGTAGAGTGTTGTTTTTCACAAAACTTTTTTATCTAAGTGAATACAGTAATTTTAAAATTAGATGTGAAAAATTACGACTTTTTACGTAAAAGAGAAATATTCCTCAGTAAACGGTTTTGCGTTTCGAGAAGTTTACAATGTACGTACATTATTTGTGTCAAAGATGGCGTATCTACGTTTGACAGTTTCAGTCAATTGTTTTTATGAAAACTCAACTGATAGTTTTGTACACGTTAGATACTTTTATTACTCAAAAATTCTTTTTATCCACCGTTTAAAGGGCTATAACTCTCGTAGGAACCTTTTTAGGACATTTTTTTTCTTTTTAGATGTAGTATCGCCCCTCAAACCCCCGTACACTATTTTTTTACACCCTGTATATATACACATTAGTGTAGGGACGGAGCGTAGCTTCTACATTTGAAGAGATATCGAAATGAAATTTGGTACAGTGGTGGGTACCGAAGGGGGGCGTATTTTAAAATTATTTTCGCTTTCTGGCGATATTCATGTACAGGGTGGTGAAATAAACTTTTATTTTTTAAATGGAACACCTATTTTCTTTCCATATTTGGATAGCCCTATCGAAATGCAAGAAAATGATAAAACGTTTGAAATAGTAGTAGGCCAGAATTGTACTAATTTAATTTAAAATAAATATAAAAATGTTTCTCATAATATAAACGCTATTATCTAATCACTGTTATTAAACTAAGGAAATTTCCATTTATTAATCACATAGGTAGGTGCTCATGGGTAGATAAGTAAGATTTTAAAAAAATTTGGTGATTTTCGAGCAACAATATCAAAATAAACGCGTCCGATTGGCTAATAATGATTGGCATGAAATTTTCTACAGAATTTACCTGCTAAATTAAAAAATAAACCACATTTCAATCAATTTGCAAAAATTACTCGATTGTTTCAAATCGAATGATGACTTATGGGTAGGGAAATTTTAAGAGCTAAAGATATTATAATAATAATAATAATAATAATAATAATAATAATAATAATAATAATAATAATAATAATAATAATAATAATAATAATAATAATAATAATAGTAGTGCCTTTATTACTGACAAAAGTAACAGTTGAGTAGAAAAGTAACACAGGATGGCGAAGTTCGACAAAGTCGCTCTTCCACTTAACCACCCAAAAAAATAATTGTAAAGCAACAGTATACACGCAAACAAAAAGAAAAAAAGAGGAAACTAAACAACTAATTTTTGTTTAATTAATCCTAGAATGTAGTATATATGTTTTGACTTGTTTTTTTAAAAACGTTTAGACTACTAGAAACTTTAACCGCCGTAGGGAGTTGATTATATATCTTAGCTGAGTTATAAGAGAACGAGTTTCTAAACAGTGAGGTATTGTGTCTTGGAACTTTGTAACAATGACTGTAACGAGTCGCTTGATGGTGAATTGAAGAAGCCTTTATTAATTTTTCAAGTAAAAACTTTGGAGATGTTATTAATTCTATGTTATATACAAGACAAGCCATATGAACTCTGAAACGTTCGACAAGGTTTAGCCACTTGGATCTTGTAAACATATTAGAAATATGGTAAAATTTTCTCAAATTAAAACAATATCTAAAACAGCTGTTTTGTTGTATTTGCAGGCTTGCTTTATCTCTCTGTAATAGAGCTGACCAATATACTATATCACAATAGGCAAGGTGGCATGAGTCACAGACTTGAGCTTGATATCAGTACCAAGGTTATCTTTGTGCAAATATAAATATAGTATTCTTAATTTCCCATACGACTTATTAAGCAAATGTTGAACATGATTTTGAAATCTAAAGTTTTCATCAAAATACCCACCCAGGTTTTTACACTCACCAGTATATCTTAAAGGTTGCTACTTAAAATCCAAATCTCTACCCCACTTCCAGAAGTTATTTTCAGTTAGTTTTTATTGAAAAATATACATCCCTATGAACGATATTTTGATTGCAAATACAAGTTTCTTTCTTAAGTGATAGGAAAATTGCGCGGTGTATAATTAATTATTGGAACATCATAAAATCAAATTACGTTTCACTGTATTTACTTTCAAAATAAAGAAGGCCAACAACCAATAATCCTGAAAAATCAGTTCGTACCTTTCCACGTACACGACATTATTGAGAAATCGTGCCGCAAATGTCCAAGACACAATTGAACAGTGAAGAGCATCTATCAAAGAAATTGTTATTAATTAAAGTAACGGCGAATCCAGCTACCACTGTAAATAACGTCGAGATGTGGTGTGCAGGTGCACGTCGCTATGCTTCATTACTTACACTAGATCATTTAGTTCACTTCTAGTCGGTTCATCTTGTCCAAGTGAGAAAAAATCGCTCGTCAGAGGCGTAGAAAGGACGAACATAAACTCGTTCTGGTAGCGGAAAAAAGAAACAAATAATCCTTTCATATTACAGCGTAAATAGAATGCTACTGGAAGATATAGCTAGTATGAGTAGGAGGATACTTCTTTACTATTTTGTGTTATCTTAAGTTCTATCCTGATGCAAGTACGGAGCTGCATAAACTAACAGAAATAATTATTTTAGCAAGCTCTAAAGTTGATTGTGAGAACACATATTTTGTATGTAGCAGTTGCAGTAGAAAACCAAATGACAAAATAGATGATTTGTGTACATACGTCCCATGCTAGATGATGTACGTCACAATATGTCGACATCCAATGTAGGGAAATTGATAAGGTTGTGGTTTTTGAAAATTGCATAAGTTGTCTTCACTCTGAAAGACCTGTCTGACACTGATGAGATATAAGAGATTGAAACAACTGTCCGCTTATTTTAATTTAGTGGCGGTTTGTATATAAGAGTATATAAGAGGTTCTTTTTATAAGAGTCCATAACACTTTGATATTAATTTACCATTTGTTACTGATAAAACCATTTTGTGAATATTCGTAAGAATAAAACTCCTAAGTTCTATCCGTTTCTTGGATACAATTTCGTGATGGTTGATAAAAGTATTGTACACCGAAGTATTGTGGTAGGGACATCACAGTAGGTTCCTCTAGTGGTCTATGCTACTATCTGTGTCCGACAATATTGTCAATAGACAGATGGCGGACCTGCGTTGCAGTACCCATTAGAGTTAGCGATGAACAGCTGTAGCAACAGCCGGAAATATTACTTGAAATAGGAATACCAAAAACAGCTGCGAACTGTCATCATTGGGTGCATCATTTGTCGGTTTCTTCTATGATATTCTGAAGAGAACTAATAAATTTAAATTGGTTGTGGTTGATGCTTGCCAATGATGAAGTTGAAGAAATGGAATGTGCAGGGTAGATATTTCCTATATTTCCTCTAAGTAATATTTCCTCTATTGGCACACCAAAGCGTAATGCTGTTGTGCTACCTGCGAAACATGTTAATCTGTCAATTAATAATATTATTGCTTATATTATTATTGATTATATAACCCTTATCGCAGCATATACTACTAAAAACACTACTTTTCTCCTACTATTGTATGACGATCTGAGTTAGGAGAGAGTTCCAACACATGGGCACGTAAAAAAAACTAATACATTTAAAATTCGGAATTTGTCATAAAGTCGGAGCTGGTGAATGGCCTGGATACTTTTCTAGTATTTGACGAAGTAACTCAGCGCTGGCTGCGGCGTTTCCAGCTGAGCAGTTATTTAAAAAAGTTCCTTTTGGAAATATGTGAGTCGTTTTGGAAATGTGTGACCTGAAAAATACATTTTTTTCATTCTGCCAAATAGAAGAAAGAACGTAAGTATATGCCCATGCCACTGCCAAGGTCTAATGAAATTGAGATTTCTATTATTTGGGGTAAGCAAAAGAGAGAATAGTTATACCAAGGAGCCCTTATCAACTTTGTGAGCCATTAACTTTAAAGCGATGTGTCTTAATTGACATTTAAGGAACAGAGTCATCACCCAAAAATGTTAGAGCCGACTTTGTTACCTTTGAAGATATCGGAAAAGTAAAAAGTACTTTACTGACTAATTTTTGATAAGAAATCAATTTGTTTTTATTAGAAGAGGAATAGATCTTCGCCTTATAGAGATATAAATATTTACTTTGTTTTTAAATATGTAACGCCCTGTATATTATTACATATTTTTACATATTTTATATCTGTATATCCATCTTTAATAGTAAGGCAGATAAAATAATAATAATAATAATAATAATAATAATAATAATAATAATAATAATTCTTTAAAGAAAAGTGATGTCTTGATAGACTGATAATCTCTGATAATAACTCGTCTAAGAGAAATATAAACCAGCCAAGAACTAAGAAGGGCATAAGGCGCAAAATCATCAAAATAATGATAATAGCAATAGTCATAATTATCCTTAAGTTTTATTTAAAATTAGGATTACCTTTACACCAATGTCTCGGTAATACATGTTGCAAGGAAATTAATTTTCTACTGAAAACCCCTGTGGAAGTCTTATCATATAATTACCTTCTTATTTTTATTTGCAGTCCATCTATGATGCATCTACAAAAAACTTTTCTTTTGCGTTTCATGTGCCACAAAATTTTTATCACAACAAGATCCGGTTCGTTTACTTTATGTAGCCTATTCATCTTGTTAAAAAAAAAGAACTGTTAAGAGGCAGGCGAGGACTTCGTTCCGGTTGTGACGAGAGCAGCAAACGATCACAAAAAAGAGGAAATAATCTCTAAAGCTTATCGACAAATCTAACTGAAAAACAGTAAAGTGTGGGCTACAAGGTGATTTAGTCGAAATCACTACAATTACTACCCTCAAATCAAGGCATATGGCCATTTAATCAAGCGGGTATATTTTACTTATTGTACTTTGCATTGTATCAGGCAGAAGATCAACGTAATTTCCTATGAAATAATTATTTGGATGAGATAAATAATACTGGAGATGTTTGTATTACAATAAATTTAGCAAAATATTGTATTACAATAAATAATCAATTGGAATAGTAAATTGAAGAAAATTTTGTAAATATGTATTATTCAAATAATATGTTGATATTTTGAAAGATACTTTATTTTTATTTATTAAATTTAATTTATACTTTCAAGGGCATTAGAACGTATTACGAACGAAGGATAAATATTAGAACGATTTAAAACTAGAGACAACTTACAATAGTAGTAGCACGCTAATATCACACCAGATTTACTAAAACTACATAAAACACATAAACATAGAAAAACAATTAGGGAGCCAGAGAGGTATAATAAAAATAGATTACAGGACTTCGAGTGGTAATACTACATCTAAAAATTCCTATCAACATATGCCCTACAATGGCTTCTAAGAAAGTTACAACCCTTTTAAACGGCGGACAAAAATAATGTTTTTAATTTATTTTAGAAAATCTTTTAGCAAAAAAAAAATTAATTAAACAAAATTAATTCACAAAACAATTTACTGAACTTGTCAAACCCAGATACGCCTCCTTTCACACGAAAAAAGCAAGCATTAAATTCAAAATATCGAAAACAGTTAAATGAAGAGTAGGTACCTTTTTTACGTAAAAAGTCATAATTTTTATGACTTTCTAAAGTTAAAATTACTGTATTGACTTAGATTGAAAATTTTTGTGGAAAAACCTCTAACTGTATGAAAAATACCGTGTAGGAACTGTTTACGGCTCTTTTTACCATCACCATTCGCTTTGGCACAAACATTTATGCCAGAAAATCAAAATTCGAAGACAACTGTTCCTAAAATTAAGTAAAAACCATTGTTTTTTCCACCACTTAAAGAGCTGTAACTCCCAGGGGAACAATTTTATGGCATATGTTCATATGCATATATGTAAAAGTTCAAAAGAACTTTTATTTTTATTTTTAGATATAGTATCACCACTTGAAGTTTGGTGCGCTATTTGTTTTACACCCTGTTTAATGCCCAATCTAACCATCCCATGAAATACTCATGCTCAACCAATAACACATGTGTTATACATTGTTAAAGTTAAAAGTAATATAAAGTTAAAGTTTCGTCGGAAAAAGTGAAGTATAATGCTATTTAGAATAACTAAGAAAAATATACACGAAGTAGGCTAGTACAAAGTGGTTTTTGCAAATAATATATAATTTATTTGGTTTAGTGATTTATTGTTATTATGTGCAAACATATTTTTTAATATTATGTTAATAATTCTCGGCTGAGATTTTATTTATGTTTTACTATATTCAGTATCTGGAGTTACGATTACTTAGTAAGGACATATTTTTATTGTTTCTTCTTCCCTTGCCACTGTGTTTCACTATTAAATTTAATTTATCCAGTTAATCAGTAAATAACCTAATTATTGGGCTAACGGATTTGATTCGTTGATACCGTTTATAATAACCATTTACTGTATTAGTTTGTCAAAATCGACTGTAAGAAAAATAAACATTCACTTGTTGACAAAACACTTGTAAACAGATCGACATTAAGAAAAAAATTATGATTGCATGAATCAATTATTACTTTCAAATAATTTCTCCCATCAGTCAATCCTTGGGATCCTAGTCAAATCTTCTGTGACTGATGTGGGTCCTTAAACATACATGGGAACAAGAAAGCTACTGCTACTGCTCTGGCTATAAAAGCTATACGTAAGTCAGTTTACAAGGCCCAAATCAGTGCAGTGCTCGAATTTGCGCCTAGCTGTATTACAAAATGAAAAAGTCACTAAGATTGGCTGAACGTCACTATGTTGCAGCAGCTTAACCTTCTTATGGAAGGGCTTTGGCCAAGAGTACTCAATACGTTGAGTAGAAATAAACATTCAGAGTAGTTCATGGACATCTCATAAATATTTTTAACATTTCATAATCATTTGTCTGTGCCTCTTAACATTTAACTATGTGTCTATATGCTAAAAAAATAAGAGATAATTTCACATCCTATTATGTAAAAGTTTGTTAATATTCAGCAGCGTACGCACATGAGAAATATTCACTCTAAAACATTTCATAAGGAAGGTGGGAAAATATGAGCTAGTCAGAGAAGAATACTGGAAAACCTCCTTTGTCAAAAGGATGATAGTGGCTTCAGTATAAGTCTTCCACTGAATAGTTTTGGCCCAAGGTATAACATACGATGCAGATGCAGATTCTGGCAAGAATACGGGTTCTTTACTGGCCCAGGTAATTAATTGCGCCAATAAGGCCTCGGGAGGTGTTCCAGGCTAGACTTCAAGCAATTCCCAATTGGATGATAGAGGACGCAATTGATTATTTAAGAAGCAAAACTATTTAAGCAGCAAAACTGACAGGAATGTCAAATTAGTCATATTTTCTGTAATACTGTCGCGTGTGGTGATATTTTCTTTACAAATTTACATAGGTTGTCCCATAGAAAGATGTATACAGTACACACAAGGACACAAGGTCAGTAGCCCCCACTTAACTTTCGAATCGCTCCAGGCATTGAAATTTGGTGGGCGTAAACAATAGTAAAATATCTGTTCTTGACATTAAAATGGTATCTCTAACTGCCAAAATGATATATAGCCGTCATTTTGAATATATGAAATACTTTAAGAAACTGAAGTCGTTTGATACTTGGTTTTTAAGGTATTTTTAGGCTTATTTTATCTCCAGATTTTGAGAACATTTAATTCGCACGTTGAAAATGGCAACTAATTCAATTCCTTTTTATTTTCCGAAAAATTTGTATCATTTTTATTTTTAAATCGATAAAAAATTAAAGGAATACATTTATTAACAAAAACAACTGAAAATAAATAACGACAATTTATTTTTTAATATGTTAGGGACAAATATAAACAAATTACTTTGATTACTTACTCTTTGATGAATAATTTACCAATTTTTCGGAAAATAAAACTGAACATATAATTAGCTGCCATTTATAAATGGTTGAACGAAATTTCTCAAAATCGGAATATGAAGGAAGCCTTTAGATACCTTCAAAATGAAGTAAGAAACGACCCCGTTTTGTATAAGAAAAAAATATACAAAACGGACCCAATCTTTCACTTTGACAGTTAAGAGATGTCATTTTATTGGCTAAAATAACCATTTTACCATTCCACTATATTACGTCAACCAAATTTCAACGCCAATATCTACGGCGGTTCAAAAATTAAGGGGGGGGGGGTTGGCGATTGACTTTGGACTGGTCAGTGATTTACTAACCAATAGAGCGGGCTTTAGGGAATTGGCCCTCTGTCACCATTCATACTATTTTCGAATTTTGCAATTTCCAAACTCAACTCCAGCTGTCTGGAATTTGTTACATTCCTAATTAGTCTTAAATTGCTACTATCTATTTTATAGTTATGTTCTACCTTATTTGAGATGAGCCATATCTTCCTTGTATCTAGTTTGAATTGACCTTCTATAGATCTATAGTTTGCCCTTTGTTATGTTATGTTCTTGATTACAGTCTTTACAGCTAATTTTGTAAATCCCCGACTTTTCTTTATATTCTATTTTGTCTTTTGGATTGCCTCAAAGTTATAGTTTATTTATATCTTTAAAAACCTTTCCAAACCATGGGTGAAACGAGGATTGTATGGAATAGATATGAATTTTGGATATTTCTTCATTTTGAAAAGTCAAGAAATTTTGAAGTCTCTTTAAATTTACGTTTCCTAATTATTTTATCAATAAAACTTACAGAATATCCATTAGTCGCAGTGACATTCCTAATCAATGCCTTTTCTTTTCCAAACCTCTCCTTACTCGTCTCCTTTCAAACCTCCCCAAACTCGCCATATTGTATTGAGCACAATGGTGAGAGTCCTTAGGGATATATCTTAAGGTACTGGTATCTTTTGTGTATATGTCAAATTCTAACTTATTTTCACTATTTCTAATTATTAATGCATCAAGGAATGGTAGTTGTCCAAAGTTTTTAATTTCGTAGACTTCCATTTCATAGAATTCAATTTCATTTCCTCTTTCAAGAAAGGGATATTATAAAAGAGTTACTCGTGTTCATCGATATGATACGAGAATACTCAGATAAGTACTTTCAGTAAACGTAATTTAAGGAAACTTCACATGTAGGAAAAATAATTTGCTTTTTAGAATAAATAGAATATATGATGAAGCTCTTCATTTGTGTGACTAAAAAAAATATAACTTAATAGTCGTTTTCATAATATTTGTCTTAATTGACACAATCTGTAATTGAAACTGTAATTTTTTTTCTATCATTTTGGTACATACATTTGAACTAATACACACTAATGTAACCAGTCAGGTAATAAATCTTTCATCTACAACACTGGCTTTACCAATAAAATATGCGAGACGAATAAAAAAAATTAAAACCGCAGTTATTCCCGCTTTACATCTCGCAACTTTTTTGTAGTCTTCGTGAGTCAGTTAATTGACAACATGTTTAAAATACCACTCTATGAAGAAATTGTTACTTTGTCGATCATATCTAATTATTAATAAGCAGAGAAACTTCCGTGATTTGCGAATTTCGCACTGATGTTTTTAAACACCGTTAAATAATAAATGTATATAATTAAATCCACTTAAACTTTATTTTGCTTTATAACTTGCTGATTACCTGGTAGTTATTTTCATTTGGATGCGGTTCTGCATATTTAACAGCTATGCGAGTCTGCTGATCGTTTTTTGTTTTAATTTAATAATTCTTATAACGTGTCTAACTATTTTTATTCTACTTATGTGATCTATATCTGCATACGTTATAGCAAGGATTTATTTGCAACAGATAAGCAGTCGCGTTGTAAGAGTTCACGCCCATAAATGACATATTAGCTCATATTCAAATATTCAAAAGGTGATCTATCATCAAATTTCAGTTTCCACTTCTTCCACGGCGGTATAAGTATTTTGATAACTGAAAACGTGTTGCGTGTGATCATTCGAGACCGTTTATAACGTATATTTTATGTTCTTAATGACTTGTAAAGACGTAAAGACACTTGATGCTGATGTGAAGGAACACCAAGATTCAGACACCAATAAAAAAAATAGACATTAAATATTGATTACTGCTTTTATTCAACTTATCAATTTAAGTTATTTGGATTTGAGCACATTTTTTTTTCTACGTTTCGGATTGGATGATGCACATTGTTACCTTTTGTATTTTATACATTTTTACGTTTTTACAAATTTTTACAAATATTTTATGGACTTGCATTTTTGTATGATCCACATTCTTACAGTATATACAGTTTATATTATAGGGTGGCCATGATCTTCGTCCTTGCATGGGTAACTTTCATTTTTAAATGTACAATATCGGTTAAATGGGGAAAATTGGGCACAATTTTGGTGGCACAAGGGCCACCCTCAATTTATGTGAGATATGCCCCCAACTTTCTGAAATACCCTTAAAAAACTGAAAATGGTAAATTTTTTCAGGACTAATATCTCGAAACCGGCCCATGTTAAAAAAAGGTAACATCTGCTCCTAGTAGAAGTTTTTGCATAGAATCCAAAGACGTTACCGCCAATGCCATATAACTTATGGTAAGAGATATAACTTAAACTAGTATTTTTTAAATAGGAGTCACAGTTGGCTATGTTCATACCTTTCTTTATATGGGAATTAAGCCAAAAAGTTAACCAAGAGAAAAATGATTAAAGAAACGTATGGAAGGACTCAACGTACGGTCTCGGAAAAAATCTCAAAGGATTAGAGAAAGGACGGAAGTTTCGTGTAAAGCGGTTCTTGAAACCGTAAAGCGGTTCTCGAAACCGTAAAAATTAGAAGAGGGGTCTTTCGGAAAGTCGGGATTTCGGGAGGCGTGACGCGGCTATTAGGCGCGAGAACAAATGCCGGAACGGCATCTTTCTCGCCGAACGGCGATCGACGAAAAGTTTTTTTGAAAAAGCGTTTAAATTGGGAAAACGCGTAGGAAACGGGACGAAAATGCGCCTAAACATAGGAGAGAAAGGCTTAGAGCGATCGACAGTCGCCCTAAGCCTTTTTAATTAAACCCTTTTCTAATTAAACGCACTAATTTAAACGCCTTTTCAAAAAACTCACGCGCTCGGAGGTGATAGTTTAGCTCCTTTGTCGATTTGGCGGCGGAATTTAGAGCGAGACAGAATCGACGTGTTTTAATATATATTTATATGGATTTATTAGCGAACGTTTTCATTAAATTGTATTTTATATTATGGGCTTCTCTTTCAATGCATCAGCTATGATATCATGTTTTTTGTTATGGTGATTTACGGTTTTTTGTTTTGATTTCTCAACCCAAAGGTCATGAGTTCGAATCCCCATTCCATCAGACAATTTTTAATTAACACACGTTGACTACGCCAAGCTAAAAACAAACTTTGTCCTTGACTCATTAAATCCGTTGTCCATTGACTTATTAAACTGATTTTATGTGCAAAATATTTGTAATTTACTTGTCAAATAAAAACAATGAGAAAAAGCAGTTGCAATGTTTTATTTAAAAGGTATGAAGGAATAAAAAGGTTTTCCTAAATATCTCGACAACGGATCGATCAATTGAGAGAAAAAAAAAACACCGACATGTAGGGATTAAAAAGACCGTTAAAATGAGGTATTACTCGATAGATACCCTTACCCATTTAAGATTTTTAAGGGCGTAGCGCCCGCTAGCAGGATAAATGGGGGTGGGTGAATTTTCGAATGAAGAGTTGCCCCTCTCGATAAAATTTTTCACGTATTTCGCGATTTTTTAAAGAAATACACATATACAGGGTGTCCACCTAGTGCGCGTAAGTCCAATATCTGGGTTAATAAAAGAGATAACTTAATTTTTTTTTCTACAGGGTTGTCTAATATCCCGAGCTGCACAAAATGAAAATATATTTACATATTCAGGGTGTTCAGTTTTTCCTGGACAGGTACCAACTTCGTTTTTCTAAATGGAAATATATATTTTTTATTGCTTTTTCGAACTAAACCCTTGATTTTAGTAGGACTTTCATCAGCCTTCCCTATACCTAACTTAAACTGTTTTTGAAATATTGACGGGTGAATATTGACATTTTTGCAACTTTGACACCCTGTAAAATCTAAACGGTTTGAGATCAAGCAAAACGGTTTGCACATTCCTATCTTAACTTTTCATAAGCTATCGTTTGGTACTAATTTCAGAATTATCCAAAAATTTAAAATTTTCTGAAAATTTTGAAAATTTTTTATTCCTGTATAAATTTGAAATTAGTATCAAACGATAGCTTATGAAAAGTTAAGATAGGAATGTGCAAACCGTTTTGCTTGATCTCAAACCGTTTAGATTTTACAGGGTGTCAAAGTTGCAAAAATGTCAATATTCACCCGTCAATATTTCAAAAACAGTTTAAGTTAGGTATAGGGAAGGCTGATGAAAGTCCTACTAAAATCAAGGGTTTAGTTCGAAAAAGCAATAAAAAATATATATTTCCATTTAGAAAAACGAAGTTGGTACCTGTCCAGGAAAAACTGAACACCCTGAATATGTAAATATATTTTCATTTTGTGCAGCTCGGGATATTAGACAACCCTGTAGAAAAAAAAAAATTAAGTTATCTCTTTTATTAACCCAGATATTGGACTTACGCGCACTAGGTGGACACCCTGTATAGAGAAAATTACGGTGGGACGACTTGTACTATTAGCTCAACATCCACCTGATGGTAAGAAATAAACTTATAAATACGCACTAGGACCATATCGAAAGTAATAATATCCAAGATAGACACAAATTAGCAGCCAAAACACAATTAACGGAATGTTAATCAGTATATATAAGTATTTTATTAATAAACCAAGTTTCCATTAATAATTATTAATGGAAATGGAAACTTTATGGTTATTAATAAACCATTTTCTGGCAAAATATAAAAATTAAGCAAACTCTATTGGTGACTTAAAGCATACGAATATTGTTTATTAATTGTAGAGGTTATCAAGAATAATAATAACACCAGACGACAGTAAAGTCAGTGTCAATGATATATTGTTTTGATAAGGATGATTTATCAATAGCTTTAAATATTTTTTTACAATTTCCAACCACTTCTATCTGTAAGTGAGTCACAAGTTGCCAATCTGGTATTGTTTTCTAAAAATAAGAAGACTCGACTGACTTGATTCTTGATTTACGTAACAACTCGTTAATACCTATATACTGGTTTCAGATTGAATTTATAGAACTAGTCCTTTTGATTATAATATAAGAGAAGTTTTTAAACTAAAGTTTCAATAGTGAATTTGTGGAATATCGTGTGGCTAGTTTTAAGTCTGAATTGGATATTACAATGAAATGCAAGGTAAGTCTCAAATTGTTACTATATCATTTTATCTAGTTTTAGACATGAATTATTGTATTTTCAATGCCTGCAGTAAAATTCCCCTTTAAGGATTATACTACCTGTAATAGTATATAACACTACTATCATGGTAATAGGGTTTTTACTGGCGGACAGAAGGATATGACTGGTGAGTTGTAGACCAGCCTGTCATCTTCTGGAGCCAGTATTTTTTTAGTACCAGTGGATTTTTTAAAACATTTGTGTATCTCTGTTAATACAGAATTTACACTATATGTTATTTGTAACTTTTTTTATGAAATTCTATTAACTGTCTTATATGGTAGGGACATATGTTTCGTCACTTCCGGTTTAACTGGAAATTACTCTAACTTTCAAAATTTCAGAAGTACACTGGTATTTCCCTTTAAAAAATCCACCCTGTATACGTACGCTGTCTATATTAAACTAGCTATTTGAGGTTAGGGAAATAGCTAGTTTATATATAAACTGTTCACTGTACTCATCAATCTCATCAATAACAATATAGGTTGTAGATTTAATGATTTTAAATTCTACAATTGTTTTTTATTGATGTGCCTTGTGTATACAAAATCTAGTGATTTAATTTCGTTTACATATAGATTACATGATTGTAAATTCAGTGATGGTGAAAAAATGCATATTCATTGGAAATATCATAGAACGTGTATTTTTGATTGATTTTTCAAATTTCAAAGAAATTAATTTACGCTCATTTATATCCAATACAATCAAAATGAAAACCTCTTCATACATCCTAGGTATATGTCATTAATTTTAGTTTAACAACGACTGATTTTAGATTGCATTCTTTTTAGGAAAATGCCACTGGGAATTTTATGTTCACGGGGTTCTGAATTTGTCTACATTTCTAAATAATTTCTCTCTTTCAATGTGGGTAGTACTGATATCTCTTGATGAAGTAATGATTTATTGTTGTTAAAAAATAAAACAGATTGAACCAGAAGAAAATTATATGTAGGTTCGAAGAAAATGTACCTACTAAAATAAATTAATTGTTATTCTGGCTATTATGTTCTGCTAAAAATAAAGGTGCCCTTTTTTAAATGAAAAACGTGTAGGTATTGTCTTTGATAAACTTTTCGCAATATTTTTTTTTTGATATTATTAAATAATTTGACCTAATGGCTCTAACTGTCACAGTTCTATAACTTATTTAAAACTATAAAAACAAAACTTATATAATTTTCAATGTTAGATCTATATAGAGCTAATGACGTCCATTTGGTTGAAACAGCTATCTGTCGTTTGGTACTAGTTGATTAGTGTTTAAATCTTTGTCTACGCAGTATTCTTGGTCTTGTAATTTTTCCGTAATTTCAAAAGCTGTACTTGAATAAAGGATTTTAAAAACTCTCTACAAAATTGCTTCTTATGGGTAAGATTAGCTTGAAAATATAGCAAAAATATATGAATATTTAAGAAATGCTTGTATGGTATAGTACTCAGTATCGATATCGATGGTGACTATTTTTTAAAATTCTCTACGTAAAGAATAAAATCTAGTGATAGCACAAATTGAATTGAACTAGACAAAACTTTTTTTTTACAGATTTTGATTGCTCTTTTCCTGATAATCACCATAGAGTCAGCCTTCAGTCAACCCGATGGACCATTAGAGGAACCACCTAACCCAGATGGTAAAAAATCACGACCCGCTGATGTTCTACCAGGAATTGATACTGAAGCGAGGGCCGTTCAGCAGGATCGCTACGCTTTTACTGAGACTAATGCTTATACTGGAGACGTGCGATATTAGTAAATAATAATAGCAATAATAAAAGTACCTAATAGTAAATATTTTATTATTCTGTTAATTGATAGCTTCTTTAAGGATAATATTCAACTATCTATCGACTGTGTCATCTGTTAAAATAAAAAAGCAGTTCGGTTGCCTTAATAATTTCCTACATAAAAATTGGTAAATTGTTTGAATGTACATACTGTATTTTGAGAAAAGTGGAAAATGGAATATTATAAAGAAGCTGTTTTATGTTGCTCAGCTCAAGTTACTTTAATTTAATGGGTTGCCTATAGTAAGAACTATTTGCTGTCTATAAGAATATGATATTTTGTATTTACAACCTGAAAATTATTTCTATTATAATGAAGCTTTCCAAAATGATACATTGGTTTGCTTAAAAGGTACTAGGTATATTTAGATTCTGTCGGACAACTGCAGTCAAATTAGAATTTAAGTAGAAATTGAGGTCAACACTCTCAAAATAATATGAGACTAGTTTTAACGTGAAACTTGTGGTACTGATTATAGGAGCCCTCGGTGGAGCAAGAGATACACTGCTTTCGGAACTGAAGATCATACCGGCATGCTGAAATTCGGCAGATCTTCTAGCCGGAAGAATGGAGAAGGCGGTCATTCTGGGCTCATTACGTCTACGTAGGGCACACGATTCTCTAACTGACTAGTTACTCACCCCACGGACGTGGGGAGTAGCTACTGATAACCACCAGCGGCCGAGCCTGAGAATCGGAACCAGGGAACCAGTCGACTGGATTAAAAAAAATTATAATAATTACTAATTGATAACAATTAATTACTAAAGAGCCTATTTTTCATACAAATAAGTATCAAAAAGAAATAATTGAACTGATATAGTGATGATTCAATATGGTTGCTCTTCCACCTAACCAGTTTACTAAAAACAAACATAAAAAGAAACAAAGGTTATAATTTGAAACTACAAAATTTTGTTAGCAATTGGATATGATATATATCTTTCAAGTAAATATGATTTCATTTCTTTTTTAATGAACCTATAAATGAGGAGTTAATATTGGCAGGTCATAAATTGTAAGATTTAGCAGCGGTATAACTGAAAGAAATTTGAAAGCGCGTGGATCTATATTTAGGAGCAATGTATCGATCACAGTGCTTAGTAGGCTGAGCTGACTTCCATTTATTAACTTACTACATACTTGGGAATTCCTAACTGGTCAACTTCGTAAACGGGACTAACTAAATGTAATTTATTAACGCTGATTGAAGTTAAGCGACTTAGATGTTGCAAAAGTTTTTGTGAAATGTGATAAAACTTTTTTAGGTTGTAACTGAAACTAAGATATTGTATTTAAACATTTTTTGAGACTTTCTTTATCTTCGGTTAAAATAGCTGGATATCTAGAATATTACCCAAAGCTGAATGTAAGAGAAT
This sequence comes from Pogonocherus hispidulus, assembly GCA_963924545.1. Classification (NCBI taxonomy): domain Eukaryota; kingdom Metazoa; phylum Arthropoda; class Insecta; order Coleoptera; family Cerambycidae; genus Pogonocherus; species Pogonocherus hispidulus. Next base: position 11,272,569 of record OZ004698.1, read on the forward strand.
TTGTTAGTTTTAGTTGAATATCAGTAGTTAGAACATCTTTGTGAACCTATAAGGATTTAAATTAAAATGATCTCTGAACAATATGGTCACGTATTTGTGGAATCTGACGCTAGTATCGTATTAAATGCCTAAATTCTTGCAGAAGTTTGTGGTAGATAGACATGTGTTCCAGAAAATGCATTTTTATCATGGATTTTCTAGAACCATGGTTATTTTAAACTAAAGAAATTGTAGCTAAATCATAATTTATAGAACAAACAGCGTCAGCAGAGTCAGTGGACTTGAATATGAAAATGATAGTACAGCTGAAAATCATCCGCATATTGAAGTGAAGTTGAGTTGGCTAAAAAATTACCAAAATCAGCTATATATAAAGAGGACAACAAAGGGGGCCTAATATACTACCATGTGGAACTCCCCTAGTGACATTGATAAATATAGAACAGTTATTATTTATAATGACTTTCTGTATTTCATTAAACTATCGATCTTAGAGATATATTAATAATCAGTCAAAATAGGTAGATAATCCACAAAATTAAACATATCTCATTTGATTCCCGTATATTTTTATTCTTTGAATGATTAAACTTTCCAAACCAAGCAATTGATAGAAAAATTAACACAATGCGTAAATTTTATTAACAAAATATTAGGATAAGTATAAAAAGAGGTATTATTAGCTTTACAAACATAGATTACAGAGAAATGTCTCATTAAATAAATTCTTCAAACAGGCATAAGCTTCCTCCGGAGATTGTATATTATTAAGAACAAAGCATTAGAATACAGATTGCCACTATTTTACTTCACATTAAAGATCTTATTTTATACATGTAGAATATAATTGAAATACCATACTGCAAATATCTAAGCCTGCAATTTAGTTCTGAAGTATCCATTATTGAAATAATTGCTTGAATGGAAATAATAATTGTAATTCTTGTTATATCTTACATTTGTAAAATTGGTCCTAAATATTTATACCTTATACATACTTAGTAAATAGTGAATATTGAAATGTATTCAGAAAATAACGTTATATGCATGTCGCGAAATACAAGGTTATAGAAATATAATTAAAATTTTTCTAACCTCGAACCTGAGGCACTGTTTATTATCGGAATCGTATTTCATCCAATGACACCTCGCATATCGCCTGTATATATTTCTCTTGGGACATTTACAACATATGAACATACGCGAGCTCTGAAAAAGGAGAAGATTGCAGACACACAGTTTTACCCATGCTAAAGACCCCACACACTAGATAGATATCAGAGCTATGTGCACTTTAATGTTCATAAATAATATAATCCGATTTGGATTTCATCTCAGTGGGGAGGGTAGTCAGAAGTGATAATCCCCTACAACAGAAAATGATGAGAAGGCCTGTTCAAGGGCATGGCTCTTGCCCTTGAAGTAGAATTCAGCCAAGTACAGAATAACAATATGCGAAATCTCAAATTTTCCGTCTAAATCTTGTGATAATAATGATATATTATTATTATAGTATTATGAGCATCATACTCCTGCATAGTAATTTATCTTGTGGGGATAAATCCTTACCATTGTAGCTTTAAATGCACGTCACTAGACAACTGAATTAGAATTCTCTGCATTGACGCCAGAAAGAGATCAAAGGATGATGTGAATGGAAAAAGTATTTTTAAAATGGTTCGGGTTGTTTCACGAAATTAACATGGATGTCCATTATTTTGCATGTATCTAAAATTAAAAACTGATTCGTGCGTCGCGGAAAACCAATCTGGTCCCCACACACAATTTCCTGTTCGAATTATATTGCACAGGCACGGGGTTAATAAAGCTGACGTTTAGTAGGATACCTTTCTTTTAATACAGGATATTTAACTGCAAATTTAGTTTAAATATGTATGAGCAAATATTAGTCTGTACCATATACAGGTTGTACCTAAAATTGTGTTAAAGCTACAGCACGAATTTTTAATGCTAATCATCCAGGAAAAATCTAAGACATCGGTACGTTAAAAAACTGATGGATAAGTTTATTGGAACGGTTTCGCTTCTAAAGAAGAAACTCAAAGAAAATCACCCAGTTCGAAATGAAGTAGTTGAAGTGCCAGTTTTGCGTCACTTGCAGATGGACGATAATCAGTCGATCAAAGCGGTGTCTGAAGCTTCTGGCGTATCCAGTTCAAGTGTTTTACACTCATACAAGTTTACATGAAGATGATTTTGATCATTGTACCTAATTTTGCGAATATTTTAGTGAGGAACTTCTATTGAAGCCAAATCTTCTCTAAAGTACGTGTTTTTCAGACAAATGTACATTTATGTTGAATGGCGAAGTGAATAGACACAATTGTCGAGATTGGAGCGATACTAATCCTCATTTAATCAGGGAATTTCATAGTCAGACTTCGCAAAAATTTAATGTTTGGGCCGGAATTTTGGGCAACCTCTTGTTGGACTGTTTTTTATTCAAGGAAATCTCGATGAGAACACCTATTTACAATTATTGGGAGACACGATTGACCCTATGACAACAGAAATTTTAGAGATTGTCGAAAATTTTTGCTGATGAAGATAACCAATCGGAGAATAGATATTGTCGGATTTGAAGGCCAAGGATTTTAGGAATCTGCCTTGTACTGATTCTAAATTACACACATGTATATTATATATTAGATTCCTGAAAAACAGGCATACTCTAAGGTGGTAGAAACAAATGTGTACCTAGAAATTACCACTATTATAAAAAAATTAGTGGTTGTTACGTATTATAAAACCCAGGATATTATATCTTTCAGAGGCTGTGGCCTGTATACAGTATTATTCAGAACTTATCCATTATAACATTTGGGGATGTTCAACATACATGTATAAATGTGATAGTGCAAAATTTTTTGGCGGCTTCTGAAAACTATTTAAAAATATTTCATTGCACGCCGCTGGATACTGGTCCACTGTAATGGAGTGACCTTGGGACTGACAATGCAAACTGGTTAGCAAGAAAAAAACTTCGGAAGTTCTGAGAGTATACCGACACCCGGCGCAAAAAAGATTTGCAGCGTTTTTACTTTAAAATAAACTTAAAGATAGATAGATGTTACCAAAGTGACGTGTCTTTAAAATGAATAAAATTTTGTTACACTAATTTTGAAGAATTGCGCTACTTTATTACTAGGTATTAGAAACATGAAATTTATAAAAAAATTTGCACATACCTTGTTACAAAAGCTGTTCGAAATAATATTCCTCGACTTGTACACACTTTTGGGCACGCCTTATCCAATTTTGCCGCACTAAACCGAATGTTCCTCCTGGTTGCTGATCTTGTAAACGCAAATTATTAAGTAAATTGGTGATTTTCAGCATTTTGCTGCAACAACCACTCACAAAACCTAACTCGTAATTAATAATCCACTGGTAATAGTCCATTAACTCAGCATTACTGTACACATGAGCCATTTTGAGAATTTTGCAGTTTAACACTCCTACGATAAATAAAACACCGGCACTGAGGAAGGACACAGTTATAATGATGACTGAATAGACAATAGAAATATTATCCCCATTCCAACTCTATTCGCTCGGTCTTTAACCAGGCGTTTCAGGTACAAAAACGTGTTTACTTTTTTTACCACATTCTTAGGAATGTGGTATATCAGATGTTGAAGTACAGTTGCCCATCTACGTAGTCCTTTATAATCGTATAACTTTAAACATTGTTTACGGGAAATCCTATGACTCTTATTATAAATCTTTTTGGTGATATCGATTTCTTATTTAAGGATGCACATATCCTCAAAGTTTTAGAGATAAGTTCTGAATAACCCTGTATAATCGATGGAAGATAAAGTTATATTGAAACTCACACCAAGGTCGTTAAATGTCTCCACTTTATTTAAATATGATGTGAATTTTCATATTTATCATAAATATGATATGAATTATACTGAATATCTATTGCCTTGGTACTAAACTCACTATACAACCTTTTTCAGTGTTTAAGGTTAATTCATTTTCAATTGATAAATTGTATATTTCTGCTAAATTTTACTGCAGCAGATGGCAATACTACTACTACTACTTGCAATTTTGGAATAGATCAGAAGATCAATTGCGTACATCCAACTCATCCAATCATTGACAAAAATATTGAAAAATAAAAAGTCTAAAGTTAAACTCTGATGAACCAAAGTATTCAACAGATTTATGACCATGACAGAAAACGTAATGATGCCTGTCAGTGAGGTAAAATTTAAAAACTTATCGGAAATACCATACTGATTCAGTCTGAATGAAAGTTTATCTCGATTAAGACTGTCGAATGTCTTGGAAAAATCCTTCCATATGACGTTAGTTTGAAGGTGTCTATCGATTGATATTGCAATGTATTGTGCGATGTACATAATATTCATGGCCGTGAAGCGGTATAAAACCGTATTGTTGGGGAGAAAGGACATTTTTACATGACTGTATAACAAATCGCATAAAAGAAACTCGAGAACTTTTGAAAAATTACATGTAATTGCAATTGGCCTGAAGTTTGTTATTTCCTTTTTCCTCTTTTTGAAAACTCGACAGGCTTTGCATTGTTTCCAGCTAGTTGGATATGTGTCAGTTTTTAAGGATAGATTAAACAAAGACGAAACGCAAGTGCACTAGCGCAATCTCTTACAAGAAATGCCGGAACTTTATCGGGATCCCTAGCAAACTTAGCTTTAATTTTCTTCAGTGCTTGTAATTCCTAATGCTCGGTGACAGAATTTATATTTAAAACAGTTTATCTGGTAATAAGCGTCCAAATGTGTCACAATACCTCGTAAGACTCTGTACATTACTGAGACTCATTAAGAATGAATTAATGGTAGAGACTATAAAATATATAAGGCGACAATGGCATATATACGTGAACTTCATTTCTCCCAATCATGAAAAAGGCTGCAAACTAAATCTATAAGTCAGTTACCGTAAATCCAGCTAAAGACGATTTAAGATGCAAGTAGACTGGATTTCTGTGCATAATTAATTTACTTAAAGAGAATATGAATATAAATGTAATCCTAGTAACGAGTAGAAGAAGCATATCTGTAATTCCCCGCGGCCACAGATTTATAATGATAAATTTTAATTACATGCAAGATATTGCATCTGACACTGGTCGTTGTTCTGATTAGAAAATTGAATAGTGATTCGATTCTCGGTAACTGTAAATTGAATTGTAAACGTTTAGATGTACAGAGGAAAATTTATGTCTGGCTAAGATAGGATTTATGCCTTACTAGGATATCCGGAGTATCTTACAAGATAGTCCAAAGGGAAATGGATTTCTTTCAGATGTGACAGTAAGCTGACAGAAAATAATGTGATAATTAAGATTATATAGTTTTAATCCACATTAATGAGGTATTTTATTAAAAGTATTCTAGCAATTTTTTTTATTATTTCCATAACTGTATTTCATGGTATCAAGTGTATCAAGTATATCAATGGGATAGTAATGTTTAGATAAAGTCGAAGATGCTTAGTTTTATACTGTGATAAGAAAATAAAATATCCATACCATAAAACAAAGTGAGGGTTGGAAACAGATTCAGGTTGGAGGTTGATATAATATCAACAAATGTAATGAAATTTCGATCTACCAGTTACCAGACAATATCTACATTTTTAATTTATTTTTAATACTATTAAACTTAAACTAGTAAAGTATTAAAATAGATAATATTTTTCTCATTAACTATACATGGTAGCCTAATATAGTATACAACACTACTAACATGGTAAAAGAGTTTTTAGTGGTGGAGAGAAGGATATGACTGGGGAGTCGTAAACGAGCCTGTCACCTTCTGGACCTAGTAAAAACCGTTACTTTGCGTGTATTGTTATATACTTTATCTGTTATTCATTTGTGAATATATCAGATAGATATTCAAATTTTGATTACAAAAGAAACCTCAATAATTTATTAATTTTAAATTTTGGAAGCGTTACCGTGACTACGTATTTCATTGTTTATTTATTTTGTTGAAAATGAATGTGCCAGAAGCAATGGGGTATTTTCCTTCAATAGAAATGAAAGTGGAAACCTATATTTTTATAAAATATGTATTTTTTTATATTTATTAGGATAAAAATTATTAAGATTGAATTGGTAGAAATTTTTTAAATCAATTTTGAAATTTTATTCTATATTCGTGACGTTACTAAGCGAAAACTAGGGAATATGTATCTATAAAGAGACCACACTGATAATATGTGGCTAGTTTCAGTTTGTAACGACGACAAATGACAGTCGACATTTCGATAATTGACATTTGAAATTTCCTGTTTGTGTTTGACTTGACAACTTCATGTGTTGTATTGTTGTTTTCTTGTAAAGTAAACTTTTATGAAACATGGAGCAAGGTTTTGCAGAGGCTAAGTCTGACAATTTACCGGTTATAGATCCTTTTATGATAAAGATCCTATAGATCCTTTCAGAAATAAAAGTGACGAAAAATGTAAGGTTAGTATTTAACTTAACAGTATACTGCAAAGTCGATTAAATATATTCAAAAATTACCTTTACAAATTACGATGTTTTTCTATTACTACACTGAGAAAAACCGTCCAAATAAACTATGTTGCTAAAAAAAATACAATTACTCCGAGTAATATTTTAATTGTTGCAGGTACCTTAACCATTACCCACAAGTAGAAAAAGATTTCCAAATCTAAGCTACTAGCATAAATGAACACATCACTTGTCATTACAGAAGTGTTTAGTTGAATTTTAATGATCACTTACAGTAAGTGATCAGGTCAATTGTCGTTGACATACTACTAACAGTAGTAGTTAAATAAGGTTGCTAAAAGAAATGTTTCTGTCAGAAGTGAACACATCATTTCGTGTAGAAATATAGGCACTTACAGCAATATCTCTGGGCACCTATCACAAGTGAAGGCATTTTGTTTTCGGACAAATTTATATTGCGAATTCACACGAAAAGTCTCGAAGAAGGTAACGAAGATTCTGCAGACCGCCGACATTTTCATTTAACGTGGTGTTGTAGAAAAGTGAGGTTGTTATACAGAGTTTGTTCCATGTAGTTCATCTAATCCTCTAACTAATAAAAATTATAAGAAATACCTAATGAAAAAACTTCGATAACAACAAAATATTCTTGTTATGTGAAGTATATTGTTTAAAACGAACATAAAATATTTTTTTCATAAAAATAGTGCGATAGAAGTAATTGAATAACAATCTTGGAATTGCCTTGCGGTTTGAAACATCAAGATCTAGACAGTGAAGGTTTTATTTACACTATACTAACAATATTGATTACTTGTGAAAGAATTTGCAGTAAGTTACTTTTTATAAAATATACTTATAATTTAATGTACAGTGTGCTTTAGCAGGTTCTATATCAATGTTTTATAGTATATACAAATGGCAGTGCACATCATTTTCAAGTGGATGTAAATACGTAAGTGTTCTTAGTGCGTTGTAAGATACATTCAGTCTTAGTTACAAATAAAAAGTTTTAAGTTCCTTCAGAACAAAATAGACTGCATGATGAACGCATACTTATAAAATTATAATATGCCTCATAAAATTGAATAACATTGTATCTTTATAAATGCTGAGAATAATATTTATTTTTTTTAAATATTGTGTATATATCATGACTTACAATATTTGTAATTTCTATCAAAATACACTGTATTATATTTCTTATGGTATTTTTTTAACCTGTGCTAAATATATGTAACCTAAAAGGTAAGTATAAAATTCTATACCTATAGCAACACTATTCACGTGCCATTAATGTACCATCCCAAATTAATCTCTTTATACAAACAAGGAGTCAACTTACTATAGTAACATAATTCAGTTGCAACTAATGCACTGTCCAAAATAATCTATTCGTTACACCTGGACAGTTAAATTACAACAGTAATACAGCTCACTTGCCTTTAATGTACTATCCAGAAAAGTCCATTCTTCAGAGCCGACAAGTTCAATAATTGCAGCAATACAGTTCACTTACCTTTAATATTTTATGCCGAACTGTACATTACTCCCAGCTAAAGAGTTTAATAACCACAGAAATACAACACTATTAAAAGTAGCAACCTGTTTCACTTACCGTTAGTGACTATAGTTCAAATGAGTTGTTCACCTGACACAAGTGACAGAGGTTTAGAAAACTGTATTTACCTAGTATAACTGACTTGTTTATTTGTTCCATATAGTATACAACTTTTTTGCTGGGGCAAGTGAATTGTCACTTGCCACTAGCGAATTTTTTTCTCAGTGTAATAAATACACTTGTAATCAGTCACAGGCAGAGGCAACAATTCACAGATAAAAATATAAACTAAAAACTATGTCTCATGTTTACCATGATGTTTACCCTAATCAAACAATTCAAACATAAACAAAAGTAAAGTTGTCACGCAGCGACAAAAACCACACAAATGAAAATATCCTAGAAATCACTAAAAAATGGCGCAAATTTTGAATTTTCGCTTAGTGACGTCACATAGATATCGCGCACAATAAAAAAAATATTTATGGACTTAAATGAACCCAATATTAAAATTCCAGAAATACGTATCTCTTCTTTTTCCAACTACTTTCGATTGCCGATGTAAAAAGAAAATAGGAAAACACCCCATTGTGTTAAGGAAGCCATCAGCGTAGAGCTTCAAGATTAATGCCAGAAAAACCATCTTAAAGGTACGAGCGTGAATATAGCGACTTCAAAAACTTGCGGAAAAAATGGTGTATCTAAGGTAACAGAAGATGTTCTGTTGGTTTATATGAATCAATAATGCGTTAGATTCAGTCTGAATACATTATGGGCAAAATGTTGTATGCTAGAAAGTTCTTTAGAAAACAAGGAAAATCTTCAAGTTCGCAGGTTTATCATCAAAGATGTAGCAGCAGCATCAAAGATGGCTTTAATTAAACAAAAAGATAGAAATGGAAGAAAATAATACATCTTCTCCTTATATTTGACTGATCCGGATAACTAACATTTACCTTTTCTAAACATGTTATACAAAATCTATATAGTACGAGTATAGTACGAGCATTAATTAATCATAGATTGTTATCTCCTAAACGTTGTTAATAAAAGTGAAAGCGTTGTTAGTGATTTGTTTGTTTTTTAGAAATGAAAAGATGTAGTGTGATAAGTATTAGAGCTGCACCATTATAATATAAATGGGTTAAAATTTTCGTACGCAGAACTTAACTGTCAAACTTAACTTGAGGTCAAGCATTGAAGAGACACGAGCTAATGTTACTTTCAGCCAAAGCTGATTTTCTAGTCTATCCAAGTTGGCTTGGACTATCCAAGACCAATGAAGGGTCATGAAGCACTCAAGGACTGTGAATAAATATGATTGTTTCCAATCGATTTGTGAAATTAATTTGCAATAAGTCGTGCGATGTCAAAGCTTTTGACACAAACTTCATACTACTAGTTTTTGCATTATCTTAGGATCATAAGAGTTACAAAAAGGGCAAGACTTAATTAAGACTGACTTCAAACTCTTGACGTATTATTATTTGAAGAAACCTGGAATGCGTTTCTGTTTTCAAGCTTAAATAGAGCTAAATATCCATTTAAATGGAGCTATTCTATAGGGCATGATACGGTTAAGAGGCAAAGCTACATGCGCAGAGATGTTTATCGCATGAATGCAATCGTATGCGATCTGTAATTGAAAGGATAATTTCACGTATTGAAGCATTTGAGTGTAGTTGAAAGCAATACTGGATCTAGATTTAAGCTTTTTGTTTTATAATGTAGGGTCGTTACGTGCTTTGTACCTAAATGTTTAGTGTATAAGTGCTTAAAGTTGAAGGGGGATGGGAAACACAAACATTGGTTTCACTGGTTGCTTTTGTATCGGTAGTGTAAAACTTGATAATGTTTGGAATGGGTTTTATGATTATAGTGTTTATAATATTACTTAGTATTTTATAACAATATAATCGTATTTGGTGCCATTGTCCACTTCGAGAGTTTCCAGGTTACGTGAACTTTCTAAATTTGTTGCATAAAGAACTAAGCTGCTCATGGATTTAGTCGGCATAGCCAATTTTTTCGTCATCTTTAAGAGACTGGATCTCGGAAATGTCTTAGCCGATTTTAATAAAAAAATCATTCTAAAAGATTGTGTCTTGTAGAATCAGTGGCGGAGAGTGATTTTTTTTGGTAAAAAATATTTTTTTTATGTTATACAGGTTGTAGAAAAGTACCTACAACGGAATAACATATTGTTAAATTTTGACTGTCGGCATCTGTGGCTATAGTAACTTCCAGCGCAATTAAATTTAGTGCATTTGGTCAATATCTAAAAGTATTTGCTGATTCTGTGGTTTCTGGTTCTTCAAATAAAGGTTATAGGGCATTTTCAGAAAGTTTGCATTTAAAAATTATGTTAAAACATCAATTTTAACATAGGGAGTACCTTTTATGTGTTTTTCTCTTACACTAGAAAACCCACATTGTACAGGGTGCATAGAATTATACATATTATTGTTTTAGGTACCTCTACCCTAGTTTAATGATCAGATTCAATCAGCATAAGCCGAAGACGATTCATCGGCATTGAATCCGATGGAATAACTGTAAACAATGTGGGTTTTATAAAAGACATTTTTGATAGCAGTTTATATTATCCTTCAATTTATACTGTTCTATAAATTTTTTTGTAATTATATTTATGTATATGATTTTCAAAGAAATTTTCAGATATATTTTGTCAAAAAAAATTCCTCCATCCAAGATATCTTCATAATATTACCTTATTTATCTCCATTCGTTTTGCATAGTTTACATTTGTCACTCTCAAATATTATATAAAAAAAATCAATACAGTTTAAACTATTATTAAATGATGTTGGACAAATGTTTATGTACACACTTCTCGCGTGACTTGTTCGTATTATACCTTCCTCATTTGTATATACATACACATACTTTATTCATTTAAAATCATCAGCTATCAACAGCTCTCTAATTAAGATAAAATATGTTAAATAATTAATAATTACCTATTTATAAAGTAAAACAGTGGAGTTTGCTTTACATTATCTATTTAAAATTTGAATCGGACACCTTTGTAACTACAATATATTTAAAATTTTCCCGTCTTGTTAGAAGAATGTGTGTGGGCATAGATAGTTAGATTATGTGTATCATAGATAGGTACAGTCTTTAATAATATATACAGTGTGTTTCAAATTGGATGCAGTAATATTTGTATCTTGAGAGCATTGAAGATAGAGACTATGTTTTCAGCATTTTTCCTTATGAGTTCAATGATGTATATACTATAGTATAGTATAGTATATACATATATACTATAGTTTGATCACGTTTTGAATGTGAAAAACCATCATCAAACTCTGTCTGTATATATTAACAGAGAATAACAAAAAAGGAACAAATAATTAACAATAAATAACAGTTAACAAAAAAATAACAATTAACAGAACAACAATAAATTAAAAAATAATAATGAACAGTTAGTGGAACAATAAACAAACTAAAGCACATCAAATATAGCTCAATCAAATCATTGAACTCAAAATTAGAATGCTGTAGTGACGTAAAAATATTAATGAGGACGTATTAGAAATAAATAAAGTTGATGATGGTTCTGAAGAGACGAAACGTTACTTAAAAACTGTTTACGCCATTCGATAAAGCATAAAAATTTGCTATAAGAAAGTGTACTTTTTTTCAACAGATCTTCAAACGAACTTGAAATTTTACAAAAAAAAATTTCCAAAATTTCGATTATTTTCAAATATCTCAAAAATTAGTCATGTTAGCCTTGATTTTTTGGGGCACATTATATTGATAATCAAATTACGCAATTTTGCGGCTTAGTTTCTATCTTCTTACGATTTCCAAGATATCAATGTTATTACATTCAATTTGAAACACACTGTATGTGTAGTAAAGTACTTTTTAGAAGTAATACAAGTTATTGAGAATATTGGTAGGTACAGGTAAGAATTTTTCTCCATCCCCAAAATATTATTTGTCACAGGATTCCAAATGAAAATATAACATTTAACATTGAAAAGTTGGGGTCAGTTCAATACATTTTTCGGTCTATTAAGCTTTCCCCAAATTTAGTTAATATATCTGGCAAAATAAAAGTTGTTGAAGAACGAGCTAGTTTCATGTTCCACCCGGACCGTTGTTACACACACGACGTTTTGCTTTTGTTCACGTTTTGGAAACTCATCTGTTACTGTTATAAAAACCATTTACAATTGAAAAATTATTACGCAATTTATCAACTATAATCTGAAATTTCGAATTATCAATTTCAATAGTTGGGGTATGATAATGGAAATAAACAATTTCAGAAACGTCAACAGAGGTGTGGGTTTTCATTTAAAAATTAATACAGAATTACGTTATCGGTGTGAAAATTGTATTTTTGTTTAATAACATTTAGGATTTAAAAAATCACAGATTTCGCAATCCTTGCAACCATCATTACACCATTGGAAAACATAATCATAAGCACAGAGCATAATCAAATCATAAGAGCTCATAATCAGAGCATGAAATCAAAGCATAATCAAATGAGACGTTACTCCATTAATATTACTCCATTACTAACGAACGTAGTAAGTATGTACAGTAACCATTACAGAATACATTTATAAACGCGATGTTCTCAAAAAACATTAAAATTTACAAAAATAATCGTTATTGAATCAATGATTGATTCAATAACGATTATTTTATCGACACACTTGCAGCACATCTATAGAGGCACCAGTATTCGCGCTATAAGCCTGAGTGCGCAGTAATACTTCACTCTGATAAGCACGAGCGCTTTTTAAAAAATTGATAATTCGAAAACGGTTACAGATATCAACCCAAACTTAAAAAAAAAAACTTTTTCAATATCTAGGCTAAATTTCATTTCAGGCTTGCTGTATACATATACAAATTTGCAATATTTCACATAACGGCATATCGAAGTTTGTCTTGCATAATTTTAGAAGTTTTAACTATACGCCATAATTTGGTAATATATAAGCGAACTACCAAAAAAAGGTTTATACAGTTCGAAGCGCTTAGGTTTTGTGAATAAGTGGTTAAAATTTGAGGGCGGTAAGTCTAGCCGTTTTTTTCTTAATGGCTACTGTATGCACTCAGAAACACATGTTTTCGAATTGTGCAGATACGCACTCTAAGACCATTTAAAAAAAAACAATTGGCCTACTAAAAAAAGTTGTAGCTACATATGCCTCAAAACATGCTCTGCGAGATGGTATATGTTTCAACTGCTCCACTGTATGTATTAAGTCACTTGATCGCGACACCGCCGTCTTTTGACCTTGAATGAAAACTCCTAGCTTGGCCCTCATATACGAACAAAAGAATTTCCTGTAAATACAGAGTGAGTTTTATGTATGGAACGCCTCAATTATCTCGGAAACGGCTTGCCCGATTTTTATGAATTTTGGTTTATAAGGATTTTGTAATATGGCCGATATTATTGTGGCATTTACATTGTTGTCAGATCTTTCGTTTTTCCGGAAATATACTGAAATTTGTTATTTCAAATGGATCACCCTATATATTTTTTTGTTTTTGAAATCTCTAAGAAATTTAGAATATTTTTCATGTAATGTTCCCTATACCTAATTGCCATAATTTCGGAGTTACAGCTACATTTGCAATATCTCCGCCGAAGTTAAAATATTACATCAGGGCGGCTATGTCTGCGACAAAAACAATTTTGACGTTTTAATAAACTATTATTGTTGGTGTTTATTGAAAGTTACAATGGACCGTTTATCTGAGAAAGAACGAATTGAGATTTTAATGATATTAGGATATGGTGATGTGCGTAGAAGTCAACAGGAAACAAACGTGTAATATCTTTAATAATTTATATCCTAATAGAAATCCCATAGGATCTTTTGAAAACATAAAGTAAAGGCGATTACAGCTGATGCTCAAAATGTTGTTCGTTTACTTCCATACAAGAAGCCATGCGATGTTTAAAACTTTGCAGTACATTTTGTAACATTCCTGACTGCTCAATTCTTCTTATCTCTGTGGTAATCCTATCTTTTAATTCCTGAATATTGGCAGGTTTGGTTTTATAAACAATATTTTTTAAGTGACCCCACAGGAAATAGTCTAAAGGATTCATGTCGGGTGATCGCGGGGGCCATTCGATAAAACCACGCCTTCCAATCCATCTTCTGGGAAACACATCGTTTAGGTATTGCCTCACGTCACGCGCATAGTGAGGTGGAGCTCCATCTTGTTGCACCCAAATATTGTTATTTGGGACATTGTTATTGTCTGAAAGTTTCAAATAATAAAATTTCTAAATTAACAGGCAATTGAGAATACATACTTAGATTTGGAAATAACCGAGCCAACTCAGGTATAATATTATTCTGTAATAAATTTAAATACGCCGGACCATTTAAGTTTCCTTCAATGAAAAAAGGACCAATTATTTTGTCGCCTATTATTCCAGCCCATACATTAATCTTTTGTGGAAATTGGGTGTGGGATTCTCTCATCCAACGAGGATTGTTACGTGACCAGTATCTGCAATTATGCCGATTTACGTTTCCATCAATACAAAAAGTGACCTCATCGGAAAACATAACATTATTTAAAAAATTTGGATTATTTTGATCGTAACATTTTTCCATCATTGTGTCGGCAAACTCTTCACGTCTATCGAAATCATCATCTGACAACTCTTGAACCAATCTTACTTTGTAAGGATGGAATTTATTGGCATGTAAAATTTTCATTATGGATGTTTGAGAAATATCAACTTCCCTGGATATTTGTCTAGTACTCAAGTGTGGATCTTCTTCTAACATAACACAAACATCTAAAGATTTGTCTTCAGTTGTTGCAGTTTTTATACGCCCTGATTTCGGTAAATCTTTTATGGCTCCAGTTTGGTTAAACTTTTTTAACAACTTACTCACAGTAGATCTTGTTATGGGATTTCTATTAGGATATAAATTATTAAAGATATTACACGTTTCCTGTTGACTTCTACGCACATCCCCATATCCTAATATCATTAAAATGTCAATTCGTTCTTTCTCAGATAAACGGTCCATTGTAACTTTCAATAAACACCAACAATAATAGTTTATTAAAACGTCAAAATTGTTTTTGTCGCAGACATAGCCGCCCTGATGTAATATTTTAACTTCGGCGGAGATATTGCAAATGTAGCTGTAACTCCGAAATTATGGCAATTAGGTATAGGGAACATTACATGAAAAATATTCTAAATTTCTTAGAGATTTCAAAAATAAAAAAATATATGGGGTGATCCATTTGAAATAACAAATTTCAGTATATTTCCGGAAAAACGAAAGATCTGACAACAATGTAAATGCCACAATATAATCGGCCATATTACAAAACCCTTATAAACCAAAATTCATAAAAATCGGGCAAGCCGTTTCCGAGATAATTGAGGCGTTCCATACATAAAACTCACTCTGTATGTTAAAACAAACCTAAGTGATAGTTTTGGTACCGGTGCTTATTTTTAATATTTTAATATCTTCATTATAGTGGCAAAGTACTCAGTATAATCATGCAGAACATCTAAAAATAATGCCACAGAAATATAATGTTACAAGAATTGTGTTCACTATGCCCTGACATTTTTGTTGTTAGTTTAGTTAATATTATTTTTCATATTAATAGAAAAATAGAATCGTCTCTCTCGCCGCAGCAGTCACACGTTTTTAAATAATTTGGTTATTTTATAAACATTGAGTTACAAATTTCAGGTGTGTCCTGATTTATGTTTATTAATCATACAGTTCACTTAAGAAAGGTCTACAGCTAATCCAGGTACACAACATCGGCCAAACAGGTTAGGAATTAGCGCATGGAAGGAAGGAGTTCGAACACATAATAACGTAATGGCACCTGCGGAAAAGCAGGTCGTTATCTGTCTGTCAATTTGACAATAATTGTCAGACAGATAGTTGCAAAGACCCAAAGAGGGCAATACGGTGTGTTTCTCTTCACTACTAACATAATTTTGATGTTTTTAATAGTTTTGCTCAAACACCAATACCTTCTTTTACTAGAGTCGTGAGTTCAAATGAGATTTGCAATTTTTCTACTATTTTAACTTCTGTTGTTTAGGCGTGATTGTCTATATTCGCGTCATATCTCCTACTTGCCCCCAGTGAAATCATCATCTAGATTGCTTCCATCAGTAAACGATCTTGACTTCGCAGCTACCGGCTACCTGAGCGTTTTTAATAAAGCCAGATAAATTGCATGCATTATTAATGTAGATCTGGACTGCCATATTATTACAGTGATTTATACGACTGCATGTGTTAAGTAACTGCGCCAATTAGTCAGAGCAAAAAGACGATCAGGAAGTATCCGCGCTGTTTGCAGAGGCAAGAGCTATTCCGCGCGATGATAAGACGCCAAGTAACTACGAAGTTTCGTTTTATACCTTTAGGATAACAGCGAAATTCAAGGTACGCTAAAATTTATTGTTGCTTCTTCTGACCTTTCTGTTTAATCTATATTTCAAATTTCTTACTGCGCTATTTTGTACAAGGCGTGGCAGATATACCTGTAAAGAAATTTATGGGATATATCTTCAAGTAAAATATTATCTGATAAAAATGTGGCGGTGAAAAATATAAAAAGTACTGCTGAAAATTTTACCCAAAAGTGCGGTACACAGTCGAATCTATCCTTCTTTAGAAGCTAATCAGTGTCTCCATCAATAACTTTAAAATCTGATTAGTGGCCTATAACATTTTATTGATATTAATTTCTTTAAAAATTTAATTCATATTTAATTATACCTGTCAACTTCCACGCTATTCGTTTTTCTAAATTTTGAGTAGGATGTCATGAGTGTTATGTCCTACCTATCCACCAATATAACGTTTCACAGTAATTTCCCATTTAATAATAATTTATTCTTTAATACTGGGCCTGAACAGAATGTTGACGCCCCTCGAGATATCAAAAGAGACACCATAGCCTTCTGGTACAATGCCAGTTTTCAGACTAGGTTTTCAGATTAACAAATTCATGTTTTCCTGTCTAAATTATTATTAAAATACATTATAGGACCATACTGAACGTATGTCCTAAGTACCTAATTTGTAATGCTGAAGGGAATGGTTCCTTAAGTGATTTCGTGAATAAAAGTCGTATACAGTTATTTCCTCGTATAATGTTATGTCAAATTATAAATCTTTTCCATAATTTTTTTTTAAATATTAAATATTTATTCCCTGTATCTCAACTTCTTTTGCAAAATAACTTTATGTGACTTTTTCTTCAAGAAATCACTAAAAGAAAGCACAACACTGAAAAAGAAAATGCAGAAATATATAAAACATAAAAAAATGATGTAGATTTTAGAATCCTGCTCAAACTTAGGGTTAAGGGTTAATCTCAAAATCGTCATTACATTTCTAGTTCAAATACAATATGACCTTAAATATACAGTACCGAAATTGTAACTCTAATCTGAGTTTCTATAGAAGTAACATTGACGTCAAACTTATTTTAAACAATCATTAACTTTGGTTTCTGTCAAATTATACAACATTGTCGGTGAAACAAGAAGCTTACAACCGAAGAAAATTTGTTTGTATGTGGAGCATATAATCGTTCATACGAGTTTGGCAGAAATAATGGACCTAGCATAAAGCGAATTGGATCTCAATTTGACCAGAAGTTTCAAAAGCCTAAACCATCAAACAGTGTAATTTTGTACATTGTTAAAAAATTTAAGACTGCTGGCAATGTTAGCATACAACGAAAAGGTGTCAGAAAGAAATGGTCACGGACGAGTATTTCTGCAAGTCATACATTCTCCGAAAATAATCTTGCGAAGGACTGCCATAGAACTGGGGTTAAAACGAGAATCGGTGCGTTTAATGGTCAAGGAATTGGTGGTTTTTCTTGCAAAATCAAATAGGCCACAAATCGAATAAAAATGATAAAACACAACGCTTAAATTACTGTGCTGGGATGATGGCTAATATTCATGAATATGACGAGTTCTTGAATAATGCCTGGTTTTCAGATGAATCTCATATGTCACTTTCAGACCACATTAATAGTATTTTAGATAGATTGGGTTTACTCCTCCCGAGGAATCGATTTAAATATATTTTCATGAAGAACGAATGACTATATGGTGTGCAGTTGCTGGAAATGGGATTATCAGCCCTTCATTACTGATTATGGCACCGTCAACAGTGAAAGATGTCAGCAGCATCTTCTGATATATTTTGTACTGAGACGCTTCTTTAGTGAAGAGAAATCTGCTTGTTGCGTAGTCAGTGGTTTAAGCAAGACGAGCAAGACGGTGCAACAAGGAGTCATACTGCTGGTCAATCGTCGACAACGATTAGGGAAAATTTTGCTAGGGTCATTTCCCGAAATATACACTTTAATTATCCTTCACATATCCCGGACCTTACTCACCCAGGTGGATATATCTGGGGCATAATGAAAACAACAATTCCTGAAAACTATCCACCAACTTCAATTTCGGAATTGAGAATGGCAATTATTCGCTTCTTCTGAACTTTACAGCAATCTACAGTTCAAAACATGATATGATATATCCTAGACCACCTTGAGGTATACTTTCAACAGAATGGTAGGCATATTATAGAGCATGTTATTTGCTTTTATAATAGACCTTAACTATTTCGTTCTTGTTAAATTTTTTATTGTTTATAGGTATGCAATATATTTTTTATTACAGTACTGTAATTTTAGGTCATACCTACCTCTCTGAACTGTATATCGTCAAAAATAACATTTTTAGATCAAACACGGCTTCGGGTTTTTCAAAAAGAAGTGAACATTGGAAAATCAAAAATAAAGTAGTCATCTGTAAAAATTAATATCAGTGATACTTCGGAATAAAAAAATATCGTTAATAGATAAGATAAATGATAAGATAATAGCGGAGGTGTTATCAATATATCATCGACTCTATAGTAATTAAAAAAAGTAATTTCCTACAGATCTCTCTGAGACATAAATGTTATTTTACCATCTGATAAGAACCGAGGACCTGTCGGGGGATTTTATCTTTTATTGTAACAGGAAATTATTGTACAGTAAGTACCATATTTATTGGAAATTACGTTTTTGAGTGAACGTGACATATAATTATTTTAAAGGTGTATTTATTTAAAAAATTTACTGAATGTAGTAACAAATAAAATCAAATAAAGTAATGTTCTCTTAAAAGTCACAATATGTTTTTAGACAACGAAAAAATGACTTAAGTATATAAAACACTTGGGGTATATAAATATTGCCCTAACCTTTTCTGTGCTTTGCCCTTTTCAAATTTTGATTAGGAAGTATGAAATATCAATATTTTTTCTGAAAAAGGCACACTTGGTTCGTATCGATAGGACGCATCGTCCACGCCTGCGATATCCTATCGCAACTTTTTCCTGGTATGGTCATTAAAACATGAAATTTTAGAGTTTTCTACGTAAAAAGGTACTCTTGTTGAACATGGATAAAATATACCGTTTTGATTTAAAATCGGTTTAATCGTAGCCCCCTTTGAAACATTTTTCGATCCATTTTATATAAAGAAAAGAGTCCCCTTTTTAACCATAGAACACACTGGTAAAATATTGCACACTAATTTGGGGACACCCTGTATATTTATACCTATTCCCAGAAAAATATTGGATCAATCAAGAAGTCACGAATAAGTTGCAAACAACATCTGCTTTATTTCTATTTTCTAGTATCTTCCGCATTTTCCACCCCATATACTATTATATAAATTCGATATCCTCTGAACTATTCATATATTCATGGCAACAGCTAGCATTCGAATCCGACCGCACTTGTACCGGAAAACGCCCTGCGAACTGGGATAGATATTTGTTGCAAAGAACACGCCACTCAAAGACATATTTGGCATAATATGAGAGCGGCATGCCGTGCCGAGCGGCCGTCGTGCAGCTATTTATTGCTTACCGCCTTTATGACTTGTCAGATCTGTCACATCACACAAATTGCTCCGCGGGTGCAGGTAAGGTTGGGAAGGAAAAATAATGTATGTTATGGATGCTAGATGCTTTCGCTTATATAAAAAAATGGTTTTTGCGCCTTTTTATAAATTCCCAACGACGAAGAGGTACAAACAAACGTTAACTGTCCAAACTAGTACTGAGAGTAAAATTACAAATAACTTCAGGATTAAAAGAACAGTATGGGTTATAATGGTTTAAATATGTAAAACCTCAGGAATATTAAATGGAATTAAAAATAAGTAAATAATAAATAATAGATAATCATTAAAGAAAATAATGCTTGGTTTTATTCAGAAAATTTGTGGAATATTATTTCCAATTACCAATTAATCAATTGTTTTCAAATGCTATGGTACTATGCTATCCTGTACGTACTGTTCTACGTATACAGGGTAACCTATACGTCTGTAGGTCATCGCCGCATACCGTTAATAATAGTAATAATAATACAATTTTTATTTCCTTTGACATTTTTTTACAATCTATGGAAAATGCCAGTGGAGATATAACCATGTAGTTATACATAATTCTAAAATATGAATAGATATACAGCTGAAATTCTTATAAAATCAACAATACAGTAGGACCTTCTTAAAATTGTTCTTAAAAAGCTTAATACTCTTAATATGTTTAATATTACATGGAAGGTGGTTCAATTTATGGTTGGATGGATTGAAGCTATTAAAAATGGACTGGACTGAGCTATTACTGATTTTGTCAAGTGGTGGTGAGGAAGAAGGATATTACTTTATTTTCTGGGATTATATCCTGTTTGTCTATCTACAAATGAGAAAATTGATCAGATTGAACCTTAAAATACGTTACACATGCTAAAATGTACATAGGCACAATGGTTTTAATTGCTAAATCATTAAACGGTTCACAAGAATACAGTCTTGACCTAAACAGCATAGTGCGTAAGTAGATGTGCTGTAGGGGAACGGGGTCAAAAGCTCCATGTAAAAGCCCATAAGACGAAAACGTGGTCAAATTTGTTCACTCGCGTCTGGCGCAAGTTTTTTGTTCCTTACCTATTTGTAAATACCTGTTTTCTGTTTAACAGCTGTTTCATACCTGTTTGCAATGTCCTGTTTTCTGTACTATACCTGTGAAGCCACTGGAGACAAACAGTGTGACGTCACTAGCGCCACTGGTTTGAAACAGCTTTTAAACAGAAAACAGGTAAGTATTTGCAGCTAAACTGATTTAATCCCTTGAGTAGTTGTACCTACAAACCCAACAAACCCTAGTCGCGGGATTAAATGATGCACTTTAATCCCTTGGTATACAATATACTATAACGTTGTCCATAAAAGATATTTAAATGCAAGTCACCACTCCTTTCCGAAGTCATCAGGAGGCGCGGAGTCAAGTTCTTTGCGCATGTCGAGACGCACAGCAATCCGCGAAGCCGTGGACTACGAGCCCGATGCGGCCGCTGTAACATAAGTGTCCAAGACTCCAAGTCCTGGATCTAGGATGAGAGTAAGATCTTCTTATGTTTCAGATTCCACTCGGAACAAGCGTAGTGACTACGTAGCGACTACGAAACTACTAAAAAATGATCTCTAGACCTCCCTTGGAAGGCGCCACCGCCGACAGGCGTACCCTTTCCTTACGTTGCACAAAGGTAAAGGGCCAGTTGGCTCTTTTAGAGGTGCATTCCCGGATACATAGCCACTCCAGCCCAACCCTAAATCACCACCCAGAACGAGAGCGGTATTTGCCGCTCCCGTCCGAGACAGACTGCCCCCGGCGGATGAGACATGCAGGCGAAGAAAGAAGACAAAACAGGAAAGCGCCAGAAGATCCTATCCAGCTTGCAGGGTAGAGCCAGGACAGGAGGAGACTCCACGAATCACCCACACCTATCACTTTTGTGATCAGGGTTGGTGAAGGATGGGGTCCACTTCTACGAGGCAGTCCAGGCCTACAGCGATGGGGAGGGTAAAGAGCGATTATCCCGCTCGGCCCCAAATCATCCCAGATCATGACCAGGGTCAATAGATATTGGCAGGCACTCCTTTCCTTTTATTTTTTTAAGCCTTAATTTTATTATATTGCCTGCTTCTTCGTCAAGCATACAGAAGAAATTTGTGTTCATTTAATACTTTGTTTCTACTTATCACGTGTGTGTTTATAAAAGTTTGTAATATTTGTTAAAGTATTCGAGTAGTGTTAAGACTGCGTAATTACCCACTTGCAATTCAAATTAAGACCGTGATTTCAATAAAATCATGATTTGATTTGTTAAAATTCTTATAAAGCTTCCAAATGCACTCATTAGTGGTGAATTAATTTCCAACTGGTACAAGTTCAACATAACTAGAATATCTTATATTACCATTATATTACAATATTATACTATAAATGTTTATATAAGATTTTATAGTTGTTATATAAATATTTATTTCACTGCATATATCATAGTTCCTTCTGCATGAGTTGAGTTTCATGTACTAATTTCAATAATCGTTCTTGGCAAGAAATTAGAACGTATTTCTTTATATAGGAATTAAACCAAAAAGTTAACTAAGAGATAAATTATTAATGAAATTATTAAATATTGTGATTAAATAAAGTTTTGTAGTTCCTCGTTAAACAATCCAGTAAATAATTTTAAATATATACTACAAAAAAAAAACATTTTTCAAGTTCTTGTTAGCAAGGATTTCTATTGACAACTTTTGTTACAATTTATATTATGTCTGTTAACTTTAGGCATTTGATAGAATGAGCAACTGAGTGGAATTGGGATTTACTGATACTCTGAGTATTTCTGAAGAAATAATTTCTTCGATATAGAATTGTCTATCAATTGATCACCTAACACGAATTTTTGTTTTTGGAAATCTGAAATATGGTCTTAAAAATTCAGATAACTTATATTTAGCTTTCACAAAATTAAAGCTTCTTATTATTTACAATTTTTACAGTTGTTGTCGATGTATGACACTATACAATAAATTTCTAATGTTGAATTAGTATACCTGAAAGCAGTTCCAACTTTAGTGAAATTGTTATACGATCCTTTATATACAAGACATCTCTTTTTCTACAGAAGTCAAGGGTAGGGTGGGCAAATGTTTTCCAAATATAAATATTGCATTTGTGACAACCTTTGCATATGTGACAACTATTGTTATTTAATTCAAATACTAAGTATAATTTGTATCATTTAAACAAGTATGCTGTTTCTATAGATAATTATTTGATAATTTGATGATATAGATAATTATTTGATACTTTGATGATATAGATAATTTGAGTATATTTTACTCTTATTAAAATAAATATATTTTGTTTGTTTTACGTGAAAGTTTAAAGTACTGAAATTGCCATAGTTCTTAAATCAATTCAATATTTCTCTTTTCAATCTGAAGGAGATGAAGTAATATTTGCAAATAATATTTTTTTTATTTGAATACACTACGTTTATCTGAATACGTTTTTTGACAATCTTCCGAAATCTCCCTTCTTTCACTTACATATTGGCGACTCCAAAAATGAATGCGCCCTCTCCTTGAAAATATCTGAACCTACTAAAACTTATTTGAATGTATTTGGGTTTGTTTAACGTAATAATTTAAAGGTGTTTGTGATTACTTGGTATTGCAAAGATAAAAACGAAGTGGTTAGTATTTTTGCATATTTTAAAACGCCGTCCATATAAGCATATAAATGGACGGCTGGTTTGCCGTCCAAAGCAAACCAGCACATCACGAGCTCCTGTGTTTATGGGTGTTATTCCAGAAAATGTGGTAATGGAAGTGTTTAAGATATAAGTTTGACCTTAGTATGAGAAATGGTGTCACTCACTTTGACCTAAAAAGCATGTAAAAATTTAATAATAGGAAATAAATTTATTTACAACATAACCCCCTTGTTGCAGTATATCTATACTGTCATATTATTAGTGTTATAAAACAGAATATATTTTACCTTAAAAATAACAAGTTTAACAAAAACCACAAACATTAATATGGTCTTACCACATGTTTTTCTACTGATTGCCACACATATTTTAGTCTAAAATGTAAGTAACAAAAACTACCAAATGTTTCAACCCAAAAATCATGAAAATAGTATAATTATATCAAAGAAGTTAGCGCCCTCATCGGTCATTGAAATCGCCAATAGGATTATAATATATTCGAAGCATAATATGTAACTTCAAACAAATTCAAATGGTTAAAATAATAAATTCTTATTCCTATATAAATACATATGGAAATGTAAGTAGTTCAACTGAAAATAAATTAGGCATTTATTTTTATTAAGAATACAATTTTTGACAGCAAATACATTTTCACCAAAGTGAACAGGATTATTAAAGATAAAGAAATTTATTTTGTATAAAAAAAATCGTAAATTAAATACGTTTTGGTCAACGAAATGAGTTTAGTATATTTAAATAAACCATCTTCTCTGTGTATCACACATTTCCAAAAATTAAATGTTTCTTTAAGAAAATGGCTATAAGATAGTAAGTATAACTATAATTGAATTTTACAGAAACTATATTGATAATATGGGGCGAAACAGGCAATATGATATATGATTGTTATATTACTTTGGATAGGTAATATAGTTAGGTATAGTATATAGATATAGTATTATATAGTATATAGTTATGGTTAGGTAATAGGTTACCTATTAAGCAAAAAAAAATTAAACTAAGATATGTTATTATTGAAATTATAAACATTTTAGATCTAGGTAAAGTTTTGTGTTCCTTTATTATATTATATTTATTTTATTTATATGCATAATAATGCATATAAAATCGGCGTATACTATAGATATTATTTATACTATATTCCAATTTTTCTTCGTGTGCGAAAAACACTACTTTTCACAGTAATATTCTGAAAGAAGTTGAATTACATGTTATAGCGGCGGTGCCTAGTCGCCGTCGGACAATCCTTAACTGTGACTTCCTCGCGGTCCTGGTTGTATTGAAGAACATATTTCAGTTTAAAGCAACTCAGTTTAAATTTTAAAGAAAGAACTGTATCTTTGGTTATTTATGTTTTTACTTGTACCGGGTAGCCGAAATTTTTTGCAACTCTGCAGGAATCTCAAATACAAATCTGATGCAAATTTGATAGGTATACAAGACCAGAGCTTTTTGTCTCAAAAATATGCTGCAAATCTGATCCTTCTAGATCTTCGTTTTAGAGTTGTACAGGATGAGTATCAACTTTTACAAATACGGAAGCCTGTATTTCTTGCTTTCAATGTTAGTTGTTGTAAAATGTTTAAAAATTGGGCATTATAACTTTTTTGTGATATAACAGTTTTGAACTTATTCCTTCTTTTTGAAGTGTGATCACAACTTGTGGTTTTATACAGAAAAACCTGTTTTTTGCTCGAAAGCTATAATAAATACGGTTTCCTAAAGTCGATTATTTTTGTGATAAAAGATCCTTATCTTATCCAGGGGACTAGTTAAAAGCACACTAATTTGAAACAAACTATACACAGATACTTGTTACATTTAAATCTTGTTTATTTGACTATGTTACTCCTAAAGAAGTGCGTAATAAACTAGCATTCAAATATCTAATTCTAATACAGAAACTAGCAATCTGCAGACTTTTATTTGAGAGGCATTAATTTATAGCTCCTCAATTCCAGGGTATGGAGATATTTATGAGCGGTTTCCGTAAATTCCTAAATTATAGTATTTAATTTAATTTAGAATTCCTTAGTAGCAGGAAAACAATAAATTATAATTTGTTGATGAAAATAACATGCCTATACCAATAAAAAAAATAAGTGACCACGAAATACATAGCCTCCGCGATCATAAATTCTGAAACCCACATATTAAAGGATTTATAAGTTGCTACGTTTATAGCTGTAAGACGTATTTGAAGCTTACAGGTTGGACAACGAAAATATTCTAATTATTATACCTAGCACCTTGCATGTCATCGCACATTTTCTAGTGTATTTTGAATCCAGGAGGTCAAGTAAATAGGTCATAAAATGTACGGGGGTTATCAAAAAAACACTTCTCCAACATCTGTATGTCTAATATCCTAAATAACAGGGAATATTTATTTATTTATTTGGAGATGCCGAAAACAACTACTCCACCGCTAATATGCCCCGACTGGCGTAGCATTACATCAACATCTCCATGGATGTCGCCACATCCTTCATCATGACCAAATACCAGACAATGACCTGTTTCGATCTTCTTATGATCT
Organism: Pogonocherus hispidulus; assembly: GCA_963924545.1. Classification (NCBI taxonomy): domain Eukaryota; kingdom Metazoa; phylum Arthropoda; class Insecta; order Coleoptera; family Cerambycidae; genus Pogonocherus; species Pogonocherus hispidulus. Next base: position 11,298,885 of record OZ004698.1, read on the forward strand.
AGTCGGATTGCCATAGGTATCGGAATCGATGAATGATCTGGCGACGTGATTGCCTAAGGGGCATAGTGAATGTTTGTAGTGGCGAGATACAGCCCGGGCATATTCCCCGTGGAGTAGTTGTTTTCGGAATCTCCAAATAAATAAATAAGTAGGATTGTCTTCCTCAAATACAATAGAGGTCGCTGTAATGGCATCTGCAGAAAAGCAGATAGTTATATAGTTATCTGTTTGTCAATTAGACAATAATTATCAGACAGGTAGTAGCAAAGACCCAAAGAGGGCACTACGATGTATTTCACTGTATCTCGCCACTACAAAGAGAATATCTATATTGCATAAAAAAATATAGAGAAAACAGAAAACAGGGAATATCTAACATTGGTAGCGCAACGTCCGGAAACCATAGCAAGGTTGATGTCGGCCATAGGCGCGCGCATATACACTTTCAGTTAATTGCACTGAAATAGTGTAGAATATTATATTAATATTTAAATCACATAAAACATTATTTCAAACTTTAAGTAAACTGTAGAGTATCATAACTCGAGGAAAAAATGCACACGAAACACTCAAACCATGGTACGTATCTGAACTCTACTCAGGTGGTGGATGAAAGCAGTACGAGACAGACAGCATTTTCAATGAGTCGAAGAGAGACACGTTCTATCTATTTCCGGCATATTGGGTGGCGTTGCCACTTTTTAAGAAAAGTCGTGGTGTTCGAGAAGTGAGGAAATACAAAATTTAGTCAGGAATAAAAACATTTTCGCATTTGATAGAAAAACGGGAACTATCGGTTACCGTTCGCTCTGATGTCAAATATAATATAAAATGTACTTTGTACAATGTAGATTGTACATTGGAGATACATTTTTACATGTTGTATAATATATGTAACTATAATCTTTAAATATAAACATTATTTATAATTGTTGATTTCTTGAACCCTACTTTTGCATAATCAAAAATACCATTATCACACTGGAAATAACAGACAATTATTAATATACACAACTTTCTTGTTAAGGTTTCGAAAAGTCTCTATTTTGTTATCAAAATGTTTGTTTTATCTAAGAGATCTGAAAGAATACCCAATAAAAGGTAAAATATAATATATGTCCGAAATTCGAGATAGACTTATTTGATATTTTGGGAACCATAAGGGATATAGAACAGATTAAATTGGGAGCGTTACAGGATGTTTTTATATATGCTGAAGAGAACTATGTTCCTTATTCTCTTTATTCCAAATATTGCAAAAAACCTGAAATTATATACATTTAATATTATATATTAAATGTATTATATATTAATATTATAGTATATTATTAAAACATATATTATGCAACGTCGTTTTAATCTTAGTTAATGCGGTTAATTTTGGTTTTCTTATTTTTTTATCAAGTAGGTATAAGTCTTATAAGTATCTACGAAATGTAAAAAAATATAGTTACAAGCGTAAAATTCCTATTTAATTATTGATTTCATTATTACGAATTTAATTAGTAAGTTGAACAATTTGAAAACTTTCCACATTTAATCGTTTTCCCATCTTTTATATTTACCGAAATTCCAGAGCATCCATCGGTATTTTGTAATACTTTGTACAGTTTCTTAAAATCATGTTAATGTAAAACAGATAAGTAAAGAAAAACAATTATAGAAAAGATGTTATGTCAAGGAGATCCACTGACAATTTATTCGAATCACCTTGTATCTAGCTATTTAGCATAACGCCAGGTGATGATCAAAACACCGCTGCCCAGAGCAACAGTAAAGCCGCTCTGGAAAACGATAAAAGAATCGACTTAATCAATTGGTACTATCTGATCTCCTGAGCGGTCAAGATTAGTGCATTTAAAGCGATCTGGAACGGTTAATTTCTTGCTATTGCTGGGTAATAAACGGAGTAAATTTGTTTTAACGCAAAAAAAATCCATATTAAATAACGCAAAAAATTCAGGATTTTCCACGCATTGCATAGAAAACAATCATTTTATAGATCAGGAAATTAGATTTAATTATAAATCCGTGTACTGCTAATGATCAGATAGATTTTACACCCTCGCCCTTCTTAGAAAATGTAATAAAAACTCGAGCTTTAACAGATGGTAGGATCAATCGGGGGTAGGTAGAATTGTAAACAAATAAATAACGAAAACGGGCTTGGAAATATTTAGTAATAGACATTTACTATATCGAAAAAGGCCTAACAAGCCGAAATACTAGTATATAGAGTATTTTCTATATATTTCTTGGAACATCTAAATGAGATCAATGTTTTTTTCAAAACAATTATTATTACACAGTGTTCCACTTAAGTAATATAAGTAACAATATAACAATGGGGCATCCTATACAAATGTTAAAACCATAAAAATGTGCCCCACTTCAAATAAAAATCGATATATCTCTCGATTTTCCGTGGAAACCAATTTTTTGACAGACAGTCGAGGATATAAGGTAATAGTAAGTAAGGAATATCAAAACGGGAATTTAATAGTTTGTGGAAAAATATTATGTTTTACTGCTGTTCCAATTCACATAAAATATATGTGAAAATATTCTTACTTTATTTAATTAGTTTAGTTTATAACCAAATGTTTTTCTCTTTAAGCAATTACCAGTTTTTCGTCACTTCATATCAATTCTCTCATTAGTGACGTTTGAATCTCCTGTTCAACACAGTCGAATATCTCAACTATGGTGGTGGTTTTCATTTATAAAAAATATATTTCAAAATAACGGCTGCTGCAGATTTTTTTAACATATTTTTCCAACACTTTTTTTCGAAATATGAATACTATTCTTCAAACCAGCCCACAAATTCTGTTGGCTACAAATTAACAGAGTTTGTGTCTTTTTAATACACTTGAAGAATAGTGTATTGGTTAACATATTATACAGGGTGTCCCACGGTGACGAAACATTGGACATATTTCAGAGACTACTTCGTTTTTAATTCAGAAAATTTTGGGAATAGTGTTTTCGGGCATGCCCTTCTCAACTAAAATAATGATGTTCACCTAACACTTCCGGTTATACCGGAAATTGATGTCATCTTCGTTATTCTAAATGAAACACCCTGTATATTCAACTTTGAACCCTACGTGTTATTCTAAATACATCTCATGTAGGATGTTCTAACCTATCTTCAACTGTTTTTGAAATATTGACAGGTGAATATTAACATTTTTCAACTTTGACACCCTTTAAAATCTAAACGGTTTGAGATCAAATAGAATGGTTTGCACATTACTTTCTTAACTTTTCATAAGCTATCGTCTGATACTAATTTCAGATTTAACCAAGAGATTAAATGTACCTAATCGAAAAATTTTTATTGCTTGGTAAATTTGATATGAGTATCAAATGATAGCTTATGAAAAATTAAGATGGGAATGGGGAAACCGTTTTGCTTGAACTCAAACTGTTTAGATTTTACAGGGTGTCAAAGTTGCAAAATGTCAATATTCACCTCTCAATATTTCAAAAACAGTTGAAGATAAGTATAGGACATCCTACATGAAATGTGTTTAGAATTTCAGGTAGAGTTCAAAATTGCCTCTGAAATATGTCTAATGTCTGGTCACCTTGGGACACCCTGTATATTGACATATTTATTTTATTAGAAACTTAAGGCACACAAAAAAATCTTTTCAAAATATTTTCGAATAAAATCTCTACATTACGTCTGCTATTTTTAGCATTAGGGGCGGAGTATATTTTTACTTTTAATCGATCACCAGCGATCACGCGGCTGTGTCACCCTTCAAATGGCGCCCATCCTGCAAACAAAGTACATAATGAAGTATGAAGTGGGCTTGCTGACAATAGTGGACGAGATTTTACGGTAATTTGATGATCAGAGGGTCATGAAATGCATTATCAGTGGCAGCGCACTGCATATCTTTGCCATACCGTTCATCTAAGCCGGACTTGCAGATATAGGCGTAGAAATGAAATAAATTGTTTGTTTCTTTTGGGATTTTCTTTTGGAATTACACCACCTGTAAAATAATAAAAAACAGTAAACCAGGAGTTTTAAAAATAAAGATTTAAAGTGTAGTAGTATCAAGACAAACATCTAAAGTTTGCTCCAAAAAACCACTGTACAATATACTTAGAATAAAAATAAGTATATGACAAATTAACTGAATGCGGTCGGCGTGGCATATAGCCAGGGGAATAGCTGTTTTGGCTTGATTTGTTTTAGTTCTTATTTAAATAAGGCGTTTGCAGATGGGGGACCTAAGATGTCCTTAATATTCGTAGTTATTTGCTATATTTTGAGTTGTCTAAATAAAAATTTGAGGTAGTAAAATCATATTACCAAAATAATATTCCTTATGGTTACTGGATTGTAAATTATATTCTTAATAAAAAAATTGGTATCATAAAGACCAACTTAAAAAAACTTTTAATAGACCTACTTGCCATCGTATATTGCACGTATGAAGTATTACTGATTTTTGTGAGTGGGTACATACTCTTTCTTTCAGGTTAAGTTGAGTGAGGTGATTTTATGAATTAGTGGTACCCATTTTTCTTTCTTCTCTGTATATTTTGATCTGACCCAAACATAGCTAGTTTTTGGTCAGATGGAGTTGCTACGTCAATTAGGTAAGTAGTTCATTTTATTTTAACTTGTACTGTTATATCTGCTCTAGTATGGCTACTGTTTCATCAGTCTTTATGGTTAGGTCTCAGTATAATTTATTATAATTGTTTTATTTTATAGTATTATACAGGGTGTTCCTTAATGTCATGTCCATACTGTAAGAGCTAATTCCTTGTCCAATTTTTTGACTAAAAGTCCAAATAAATGTGTCCTAAATTAGCACGTTTTTGAGTTATGGGGGTGTCATGGTTTGTAGTCATTATTTGGTTTTGCGTCTTGCATTTTTTCTAATGTTTTAAGATATCAAATTTTTGTTATAAAAATGGGGACATCCCAGTTTTTTTGCTTTTAATATAATAAATATTTAAACATATACTGTAATATTTATGGAGATGCCGAAAACAACTACTCCACGGGAAATATGCCCCGACTGGCGTTGCATTACATCGTTCATCGAGATCAAATACCAGACACTGACCAGTTTCGCCCTTATTTTGCGCTCATCAGAGTGCCATAGGTAGTGGACTCGATGAACGATGTTGGGACGTGATTGCCTAATGGGCATCGTGAATGTTAGTAGTTAGTAGCACAGACCCAAAGAGGGCACTACGGTGTGTTTCTTACTACTACTAACATGTACTGTAATAGTTTTTATTACAGAAAGGTAAGATTTAGAAGCAAGTATATAATATAAACATAGGTAATAGAAATTGAAGCTTACATCGAGAAATATTTTATTTAAAATCCAGCTCGTTACATGTAATCAGTTTCTGATTTCGCGTTTTTTAAATTTTTGCACCTGAAATATTGTAATTTATTTATAATATATATGGGGACCATTCATCCTCTTGTCGGCGCTCCTGCCCCTATAGATTTTAAATTTCCGGCGAGTGATGGGTCGGTGGTACATCGCAGCCCGGTTATTGTTTATGCCTGGACGGAAAGCTGGGCGCTCGGCCGGCAAATCACCCACATAATTATCCACACACCCATCGGTAATTGCGCGACTGACTCATCTCCGATCGTCGCATAAACGGCTGGGATGGGGCCCAGGAGCGCCCGCAAAAATGTTTATTATGGCAGTTAACAATTTTTTTTTCAGATCAAAATTGTAAATATAATAATAATAATAATAATAATAATAATAATAATAATAATAATAATAATAATAATAATAATAATAATAATAATAATAATAATAATATAAAAGTTTTATATAGCCAATATACAATTAGAATTAGATAAAGTGGGATTTACACTTAATTTCACATTTCACTCTGGAATCATCCAGAGTGAAATCATCCGGAGTGATCATCCTTGTTTACATATTTTCATCCAGTTTTGTGGTTTCACCTCTGTCACTATTCACTGTTCCTAAAAATTTTGTCATTTCGTGTTTGGTGCAACAACTTGTGATACCAGGCGGCAGGATGTCTCGTTCCAGAAAAAATAAAAGTCTTATACGCGATGGCATTGACTTAATTTCTAGTGGACTGATAAATGAATTGAACTCAATTATATCAACAACTGGCTGTGCTAAAAGACGTTGAAAATGCCTTTGTATAACACGTTTATAATATAATATAATTGATTTAAATATTTATTTATAATATCCACAAACAAACAATCGCACTGGCGGCTGTACTAAAACTAAAAAGTGAAGTAGCGACGAAACGGAACTCATCGTATTTACATTTTTCACTGAGCCTTCACTTTGGATGAATCATCGGTTCAGGGCACATCTCTTTCATCAAAAATAGGTAGAGGGTCGATTTGTTTCATCGTTCATTTTTAATGTACACTTTGGATGCAACACAAATGAAAGGCAATCTCCACTTATCACTTTGGATGATCGCTCCAAGATGAACATCCAAAGTGATAAATGTAAATGAGCCTTAATCTAAATTTACTGTATCTTACAAAGTCAAATAAAATACAGAACCACAGAAACAGTCTTGGTGAAGCAGCTTGTATGTGAGAAAAAATAAAAAATATTTTTTTTCTTATATAAATTTAACAAATAACAATTGCATTATACATATATCCAGATAAATATTCTCCATCCTAAATGATCAATTATTACATGTATATTAATTTAAAAGTATAGACATGTTCAGGTATGAACTATTAAGTGCAGCATAACAGTACACTCGAAACAATTCTCTTTCGCCTCTGTTAGTAGGTATGTCAAAGTCACTGTTAAAGGTCACCATTGGATAAGTATGGATGTTATCACAGCCTCCTACAGTTACGTAAGAGGCTGTGGTATTATTAATTACTGTTGTTTATTACCAAATGCAATTACCTTCATGTTTATTATTATTTATTATCTATTTTAGTTGCTGTAAGCCATGTCGTTAATTTTTTCTTAAATTGTTTTCTTTTAATTAATAATTTAAAATTTTCAGGTAGCATATTATACAATTGAGATGCCAGAAAAACTGCCTGTTTCTGTCCTAGTCGTCTGTTACCAAGTAACGGTAAAATAACTTCCTTGTATTCTGAACATTTTACCACTGTTATTAAGTTTAATCAAATCGTTTATGTAGACGATGAATAACAGTGGTCTCAAGACTGTCCCCTGTGGAACACCCATTCTAACAATCCTGCGACCATTAATAATCCCGCCCACATCCACAACTTGCTCCCTGTTCAATAAATAGCTTTTAGATAATTGATTTGACACTCCTCATAACCCGCATAATTCCAACTTTCCCAGAAACTTGGAAACAACGCCTTGGTCTCAAACGCCTTGGAAAGATCAACGAAAATGCCTAGTGTAGGTTTCTTTTTATCCAACGCATCATAAATTGGCGATGTGTTACGATGATGAAGACGATGATGTGACGAAGTTCCCTATGCGTTTCTTTAATATATTTTTAATAATCTTCGATATATTCGATATCAGTGAAATTGGTCTATAATTTGTTAATTTTCTTGATAAAATAGACTTTTGGTTAATAATAATTGCAGATATATTAAATGGTAGCGTATACGTTTCACCATCAATTGTAACTATGTATATTGTTTTATTTCATAGGTAGTATAAAAGTGTTATAACTATTACCTTACGTGAACCCTCCGTGATATTAGTCATTTAAGAACCCCTCCACTTTCTTCCTCCGTAATTTCAATGAAAGAAAGGACCCAGATTTCTGTCAGGGTTTGGGAGATCCTACTAGGGAGAAATAAGTTTGTCCCATCCGGCACAGTTTAGAAACATTTCAAATGAGTTTAATTTATGCTTTATCAGTGTATTGGTAACTTCTCTACACTGATAATGGAGGAGCATGCTGCGAACTTTGTGTTTGAATCGACTTAAACAAACGTTAATGCTAAACCAGAGAACTGAACGTACACGTCTCATATCTATATAAATAAACTTTACTTATTAAGATGATGCATTTTCAGTTAACTTAATTTAAAGTTATTGACGACCATCTCCACGTCGAGACACTCTTATCAAAGCGTAATTCGAGCGCCGAGTGATGGTAATAATAATTGTTAAATCGGACGAGGTGCGGAAAAGGTGTTATGTCTGGCGAGCATCGGGAGTTCAACGCTCTGAAGACGATGTCCACTCAGTTGACTGGCACCAGCGACTCTGTTACGGTTTCCTGCAGTGGAGGTGTCAACAGAAATAAAACGTTATTTATTGGATAATTAAATAAATGTGTTATTTATTTATTTATTCATAATTTAGCACATTAAAGCATATTTTTCCGTCGTTCCATTAATGGACTGTAAAATTTTATTAGCCATATGTTCAAATGAATAACAAGAAGTATATACCATTATGAGAATAGTGCGTGGCTTCTCAAAAATTCGTATCGTTGATGTATTTACTTTATAACAAAGGATAAACAGAACTGAAAAAAAAACTGTATAGAAGGAAGAGGTGTCACATGATAGTAGTAGTTTATATTTTTATTTATCAAATCTTTTAACTATTTATATATTCATTTAAATATTTAGCTCAAAAAAATCAAACCAGGACGTATGTTATTAATATTTTTCTAAATCTAATGCATTATATGGTTTTCTTGTTGCATGCAAACGATATAAAACCGAACTATATTTATAAGCGGACTATAATGATCTTGCAGCATTGGATCATATCGGAATATCTTTAGAAATACAATTTTCTTCTGTTTTTATTTTTCATATTATAATTTTTATTAATATTTTAAATTAATAAATATTAAGTACGTATTTTTTTAATAAAATTTTAAACTGAGCATTACTAGCTCTTTCAATTGTACACTTGTCTTACAGGTAGGTATTATAGTTCATGAATATTATCAAACTACTTCAAAATCTTATACAGGGTGATAGCCACAGCGCTATCAACATCTAAAACGTTGAACCGATGTAAGTCAACTTTTCAAATGAAATATACCTAATTTTGTTATGCTAGAAATTTAATTGTCTTCCAAATACATATTAGGTTTTATATATACCTAAACCGATAGTTATTTATTAGTTATTTAGGTTAGAGTATTTATTAGATTTATTTAGAGTTATTTGACATTTAGTATGGATCTGGGTGCTATTATCTGCTGTATTTGGTTTTTAATTACCTACCTATTTCAGAGTTCCTTGACGATTGTATTGAAACAACTATTATGTCGCATATAACGAGTTTCTTTAAGTTCGGCTTAAAATGGATAAAATAACCTATAATTTTGTTTCTGTGGTTAAAATAACTATAAAAATAAAGAAAATGATCTAAAACGTGCAACTAAAAACTGTAATAAAGATAATAAAAATGCACAACAAACCAGTAAAGGTAACAGAAATATTCAACACAATAATAATTATATTTGAACTAAAATAATAACTAATAAGTAACAATAAAGGACTATCAATTTAGATGTTCCATATGAGATGATGAAGCCTGGCCAAGTTGTTGTTGCATGTCTTCATGGTACTTCGTGGTGTTCTGTAAACAATATTAAATTTTATATCAAAAAATAATAATCGCAAGGAATAAAATTTGGCGATTTTGGCAACCAAGTTTTGGGACCACCTGTTCCAATCAACATTTCTTCATACTGGCCATTAAGTGCAGTGATGGAGTGCCATCGTGCAGCAGGCACAACTTTTGTACTACATTTTGGGGAACATCTGCTAATAAATTTAATAAAAATTTATATTTTATTTATACTTTTAAATAATTAAAAACCACCTACAGGAGATAATAGCACCCAGATGCATTAAATGTCAAATAACTCGGTTTTAGGTATAGGACACTTAATATCTATTTGGAAGATAATTAAATTTCTGGTCCAATGAGATAATAAAAGTTGGTACATTTAATTTGAAAACAATTTATTTACATCTGTTCAAAATTTTGAAAATAGATAGTCCTGTGGCTATATCCTGTATAAGACTTTAAAGTAATTAGATAATATCGAGGATAATATAGAATTAAAATACCTGCAAGACAGGCGTACTTAATTATTAAAGAAGCTAATAATGCTGAGTTCTGAAGATACATATTTTTTTGAATAGGGCTGCACCTATCAAAATTTTTCAAAATAGTTGAATAACTCAAGATACCTACCTATACAGGGTGTCCCTGTGTGAGCGTCCAAAAATTTACCAGGGGGTAGATCAGACCAAAATAAGAATACAATTCTTATAAAAAAAATTCTCTGATGCACGCCTAAAGAGTTACAGCAGGGTGTTATTTTGGGGGAAAAAAAAACAGTTTTCGGCAATAAAAAAACCTTTTCGTAGATTTAGGTAATTTTTGGGTGACGTGTACATCTATTAAAGGTCATTCAAACAACATGGTGTTTGTTTAACTCTGACACTTGTGGTGGCCTAAGCCTACTCTTCCTTATGATTTTGTCTTCATAACTCTTGCATATCGTACTGTTTCGTGAATTGACTTAGTTTTCCTTAATCGGCTAACAATTCTGAACAAAAAAGGTGCTCTTGTTACATAGCTCTAAAATCAACCATTTTCGAGTAAATTGAGTGTAAAGTACCAACTACATTCCTTTATGCAGAAAAACACATGTAAAGATTTTATTTGTTGTCATCTAGTAGGTACCTGTCATTCTTTATAAATAACAAAGTCGCTTACAAGAGGTATGTTTAAGAGCTACGAAACGGTTTTTATTATTTAGTTATTGGGATAAAGTTATTGCGGAAAATTGTTTTTTTTTCCCAAAATAACACCCTGTAACTCGTTAGGCGTGAATCAGAGAAATTTTTTAATGAGAATTTTATTCTTATTTTGGTCTGGTGCACCCCCTGGTAAATTTTTGTACGGCCACACTGGGACACCCTGTATATATTTTATAATTGTATGTATATATTTTACCCTGTATATATTTTATCTTTGAATTCAGACTTTAATGAAAAATTCAAAAATGGGTTATATTCTGTCAGCGAAATATTGAGTACCCTGTAGATGTCTTGACAATTTTCAAATGAGGGTTTTATCTCCACAAATACGGTCATAAATAGTGACATCAGTGTCCTTTTAATATTTACGTCACTGTGACTTTGTGAAATGTCAATGATAATTATTTATTTTTATAAAAAAGTTGCAATCTGAGACTGAAAATGCAATTTTAAATTTTTTTCACTTCTGTTTTTCCTCTATGTTTTTAATGGTAATATTCTCTATAGAAGTACAGTATGTGCCTCAAATTATTTAAAAAAAATATGTTTTACTTTTTGTATTATTTTTTATTTAGTAGATAGTTCGCAACCAATGTTTTTTTCAGAAGCATCCATGCATAAGCTTCAAAGAACTTGAAGGAAGATAATTTTGGGCAAAATACTTTTGCACTTTTTATATATCTACTAAAATATATACTCATGTATTTCAACATTTATATCACGTACTATTCATTTCATAGGTGCTATGAAGCAGCTTAATAATATGTAATATTATTAAGCTAGTAGGCACTGAAATAATCGTATGGCAATATATTTTGACTGGTAATAAGCTATAGCAGTTTACAACTGCGATAAAACAATCTACACCTCTCCCCACTGGGCCTCGTTCCTCATTCCTCATTCGATTACACTGCGTCCTTCAATATCCCAAAGGCACTAGAATTTAAATCACAATATGGCACTTTCATGCTTTCGCGTTGTGCTTGATACCAGCGAAGGCCAGGTGCGAGCAAGTCTAGAGGAATACGAGGCTAATAAATTTTGTAGGAGACTCTGTCAATGCCGGAACTCTAAACTTATTTAATAATCAGAAGTGAGGTATGCTGGATGAAGGTTCTGATGACGAGTAAATTGAAAATGAAGTTTGTAAACATACTGACTACAGACTATTCCTTTAGTTATGCTTATGATGATTCTTTATTATAAGTAAGTGTATAAAGAATTTGCTCCTTTTTCTAAATATTTTACCACATATTTATAAACTAACTAATAAGTAACATAATAATTTCTCTGCCAGATCAGCCAGAAATTGCTTTTTTGCAACTTATGTTTGTCCAACAAAAGTAAAATTGTTAAACTGGAAACATCAGATACTTCTTTATTTATTTTTTTGGTATAATTTTAATATTATTTAATGGCTTATTTAACTGGTTATATCTTTCGCTATATAGGAATTAAGCCAAAAATTTAACTAAGAGATAAATTATTAATGAAATTATCAAATATTATGGTTCAATGAAACTTTTGTATTTCCTTAATGTTGTATTTTCCTTTTGTTTTCTGGCTCAATCCCTTATATAAAGAAAAATGTAAACCTCTTTATTATATTTAACGAAGAGCATTTTCGTTGAAGTTTAAGGAATACCTTTGTTTCTGTTATTAAAACAATTACCCTATAGCATTTTCCAAATATGCTAAAAGGGAGTCTAAAAGAGTCTAAATTTGTGAACACGCGCACAAGAAAATAAATTGAAATCTTGATAAAAGAAAAGACATTCAAACAGGAAATTAAAATGATCGAATGTTTTATAATTCATTTTTTAATAATAATAATAATAATAATAATAATAATAATAATAATAATAATAATAATAATAATAATAATAGAATAGAATAGAATAGAATAGAGTTTTATTGACTTTTACATACATACCAGTACATTAACAGTCATACCTAAGGACAAGTAAAAGAAAAAAACTCCTTGATATTAAAAAAACAATTCGTTAATAAAAATTTTTTTGTGAAAAAGTGGAAGGTTTTCAGAGACATCAGTTTCAGTTTCTCTTGCTTAAAAAAGTTAACATATGGATTATATAGATCTATTCTAAGTTTATGGTTCTTAGTAATATTTATACGTGAAAATGGAACTATAAGATCACCACCATGCCTAGTGTCATGATCATGAACGCTCGAATGGGTTGGTAAATTAGACTTATATTCATGTACTAAGCAAAGCGACTCCAACAAATACAGACATGGAAGGGGTAAAATCCTATAGTTCCTGAAAATGTCTCTACTGTGAGTATAGTTTGGTACATTAGCTACTAGACAAGCGGCAGCGTTCTGTAGTATAAACGGTCTATGCGATGAACTGCTATTTCCCCACAAACCGACCCCATACATCATGCGACTGTGGAACAACGAGAAATATATCGTTCGCATAACGTTGTTGTCTACAGAGGATCGCAGCTGTCTCATGACAAAAATCTGTATTGCAAGCTTTGAGCAGAGACAGTCAATATGCGCTGCCCAATTTAAAGAAGGATCTAATGTCATTCCCAGTAATTTTACAGGAGCGAATTTAGCGCAATTTTATCAGATGTAAAGGTAATCTGTTGCGTTTTTGACATATTTAATTTTAGTTTATTAGCTGAAAACCATGTTGTCGCATTATTGAGACTGTCCCTGCCCACTTCACAACTCCCTGGAGTTAAAAGAGTCGTGTCGTCAGCAAAAAGAACACAGGTACTCTTTGTAATATTGACCGGTAGGTCATTAATGTAAATTAAAAAGAGCACCGGTCCCAGTACAGACCCTTGAGGTACACCTCCAGTGGTAGGAAGTAATGCCGAATCTTGACTGCCAATGCTGACATACTGTTGCCTTCTTGTTAAATATGAGCGAAACAAATTTAGTTCATTATTGCGAATGCCATAATACTCTAATTTTAGAAGCAGTATATCAACATTTACACAGTCAAAAGCCTTGATTAAATCACATAATGTGGCCTGCGCTGCAATGCCTTTGTCAAGACCCTCTACCACTTCCTCTATAACAGCTAGTAAAGCTCTTATTGTAGAGAAGCCCTTCCTAAACCCAAACTGCAATGGGGACAGAATCGCATGATTTTCAAGGAAGGAAAGTAAATGGGGAATGAGAAGTGCCGAATCTATAGGAACTACTCATTTCCCACGCTCAGGCAGATTCGAGCCAATAAGCCTGATGTAGTCCTCCTCGACTACCAGCTGAAGACAATGTTTGTCATCGAGTTCTCGGCTCCTGCCGAGAGCAACGTTGTCTTGAAAGAGGAGGAGAAACGGACGAAATATCGAGACCTTCTCTTCGAACTCCGCAGACTCCATCCAGAACATACTGTGAAGCTTGTGGTACTGATAATAGGAGCCCTCGGTGGAGCAAGAGATAAAGTGTTTTTGAGAACTGAAGATCATACCGCGGCATGCCGAATTTCGGCAGATCTTCTAGCCGGAAGAATGCAGAAGGCGGTCATTCTGGTCTCATTACGTCTACTCAGGGCACATGATTCCCGGACTCAGTAACTATTCACCCCACGGACGTGAGGAGTAGCTACTGATAACCACCAACGACCGACCTTGACAATCAGAGCCAGGGAACCGGACGACTGGATTTCAACCAAAAAAAAAATAATAATAATAATAATAATAATAATACTAATCTTCAACACTTTTTAAGAGCATCCTATATAATTTTACATCATCATAAATCACATAACCGATTTAAAAAATCTAAAAAATACAAATAAATTACATTTTAAATCATCCTGTAAAAGATCTATATGCCTTGAATAGAAAAATGGTTGAATAAAATTGATTTCAACCTTATATTTGTCCCTATTTATCTTCAATGTTAATGGAGATAGAGATGACATAACCAAGCGTATCGGTTCTTCTCTTTATTCTACGAATTTTTCAAACTAAACAGTTACTACAGAATAGCTTGCAAAATAGATTACCTATGGCAATTAACGAAATTGGCTCTATGTGTAAAATCGTTTAAAACAAAGTTAAAGAAATTGTTCATTACATTACTTCCTACCTAGATTATTTGTACATCAGACCATTGGTGATTAACATTATCATATTATTGCATATATAAATTACTACAGATATGTCATTGCCATAATATAAATTACTATTATTATATATTATTATTAGAAGAAATCTAGCTGAAATTTCTGAAAAACCTTACGAAGCTGTACGAATATAAAAACTGGTTCTATTTGATATATTATTTTTAGATTCGGTAGATATATAATTGGGTTTATCCACTTCACATCTAGATCTAACGGGCTTTTTATCTTTACATAAATTATATATGATTCACCTGAGACGTTTAATTTTAATTATGGATTGGATAATAAATTATAAAAAATATTCACTTTAGTTACCGTTTATCACTAAATCATTGACATGTTTTTGATCTGGCCAGCGTAAATATTAATCAGGACGGTTTTTCCATGTATCTTAAAACCATATCTGCTTTTACAGCTATATGTACATATATAAAGTAGATCTAAGTTTAATCAAACAGTATCCTTAATTTGTGCTTATATATTGATTTGTGTTTTTATTTAAAAGTAGAAATAAGCTTACAGTGGTATTTCAACAATATCTTTTATGAATACAAATATATAATGCAAAGTAATATATAAGTAGTATACAGTATATACCTCACATACATACATATACGATGTATATAGACCGAAATGTATAAAAAAACACCATATGAATGCGTGTCACATATTCTAGACCCAGTCATACTACATACTACTAAACTAGATTCAAATGTTATGACCTATTAGGTCGAAACAGCTGTATAAACAAATCATACTGGCTTAGAGAGGATATAAACTAAAATAATGTAACAAACCAGTTAATTCACTTGAAACTTCACCCTAGTAGCTCTTTTCTATCCCAGATAGATATACGTATATCCCATAACCTTTATAATAGAGCAATAATTTGCTGATTAAGAAATTGAGTTCGTTTGATTGCTCCAATAACTTTTTACGTTATTTCGGTCATATTCGACGATAGATTTCAATTCGTTCAATACCGGGGTTTTCAGTCTAATAAGTTTCCGCAATTGTCTGGAGCTCCCCAAGGATCTGTATTGGGGCCTCTATTTTTTATATTGTTTATTAATGATTTAACAGAACTCTTTAATGTTGACTATTTGCTGTATGCGGATGACTTAAAATTATTTATAGAAATTAAGTCTTCTTCTGATTGCTTAAAATTGCAAGATAATATATCCAATTTGTATCGGTGGTGTAATGATAATTATTTGCCTTTGAACATAAATAAATGTAACAGTATGTCCTATTGCCGTCGCAAAGATATCCACCTTTTTAACTATACTCTCGATTCAAGTATCTTGAATCGAGTCTCGGAATTCCATGACCTCGGTGTTACATTTAGTTGTCATTTATCTTTTGATGCTCATATTCGCGTGGTAAATGATGCCGCATTTTTTAAAAGTCTTGGTTTTGTTTTGCGTAACTCCAAGGACTTTCGGAATGAGGGGACGTTGAATATTCTATACAATACGTTTGTTCGCAGTAAATTGGAGTATGCTTCCGTTTTTGGAGTCCGCTTTACAATACTCACATTTTACAATTGGAGAGAGTACAGCGGAAGTATCTAAAGAGATTGCATTTCATTAATTTTGGTGTCTATCCAACTAGGGATAATTGCTGAGGATATACTGTTGTCTAGATTGAATTTAATTAGCCTGCAAAGTAGACGCGTTATGTACTCGCTGATCTTTCTTCACAAAATCATTAATAATTAACTCAACTCACCCCTCATTGGTATCTAAAATTGTCTATCGCGTTCCTAGATTTAATTCTAGAACTAGTTCTGTATTGCATTTACCGATTCCTCGTACCAACTTATTAACGGCATCTCCTTTCTACCAGATGGTCGTTAATTACCAGTTGTTTGAAGATCGACTCGATATATTTTTCGATTCTATAAAGTCCATTAAATGCTTATTTGTCTAATAAATTATAACTAGTTATGTATACCTAATTGCTTATGGTTTGTGTGTATGTATAGTATGTATATAATATCTGTTTATATGTTTATCCCGTTGGTTTTCTGTACCCGTACTGTCATTTACAATATTTTCATTTTGTTAGGTTTAAGTAATGTTAATATTTGTATGCTTCAACCTTGTCCTGTAATTGGGTTTTTCCCGTTGGGCAATGTAACTAAAATAAATAAATAAATAAATAAATAAATAAATAATTTAGTGTTTGCTGTCTCTAAGCCACCATGAGCTGTTTTTAATCGGAGCCCTAAACGGCACTGAGAGAACCTAGTAGATCGAAACAGCTCTGTCATTTGGGATTAAGGCTAATGTTGAACAACAAATTTACTGATAAATTTTCGAAAGTTGGAAAACATTAAAATTTGATATGCAACAAACGAGGATTGTAGAACTCTGCAGATTTCTAACACTGGTACAACCTTTGTGCCTTTGACAAATGAACAAACTTTGTTCTTTGCGTTGGAGAACTACTTCTTGAACCAACTAAAATAAATTAATAATTAATTAATAATTCCAACTTGTCTAGTGGTAATTTCCACTACTGAAGAGTCAAATTGTAGACGAAACAAGCTTGAGAGCCCTTCAGTCAAAACTGGGATTATTTTATTATGCATCGGAAAACGTATTGGCGAACTAAATCCGGTTTCCCAAAACAGGTTTTGATATAGGGGTAACTCATAGCTTTCGATCTTCTTTTGGATCTCATCAGCAGAACGAAGTAGTCCTAGAGCTAATTCGGTTATTAACAAATTTACATTTTGACATGGTTATAGAGAGAACATACGTCGTTGCACTTTCTGCTATTGCATATAAGTTAGAAAACAAAAGTCAATAATAATGGTCCATTCAATATACAACATTATCACAACATCCAAAGCTGTGAGTTACCCCTATATCAAAACATGGTTTTGAGAGATCGGATTTGGTTCGCCAATACGTTTATCATGTATCGGAAAACGTATTGGCGAACCAAATCGGGTCGCCCAAAACATGTTTCGATATAGGGGTAACTCATAGCTTTCGATCTTCTTCTGGATCTCATCAGTAGGACGAATTAGTCCTAGAGCTAATTTGACTATTAATTTTACAAATGCTAAAATTGGCTGAATCTATCGGTATTAGAAATTGTGTCTGGATGTAAAAACAACCACTGTTTATGTTAATAATTTACGTGTATGCAATTTACGTGCAATTTTTCGCAATAATTTTATAATTTAACGGTAAATACAAATATTTATTCATTTGTTAGGTAATGGGTTCCAAAGACATTATTTTTCGAATTACGGAGAACAGTTAACCATTAATATAATACTATATAATTCTTGGTATTATATACATTTTGTCTTACGCCGTTACTCAAATGTATTTAAATGGTAGATTACAAGGAACTTTAGAACTGGTTGCTGTTCTGAGCATTAAGATCCTGCGGGTTGTTTTAACTAAAAGGCAATTGGTCCTTTATTTGTGCTGTGCTGGATATCGAAGATACTGGAACGTTTCTTGTGTTTATATTATAGCAATTGCAATTACGTGATTGGGAACAACTGCACTTGGTCCACGTGTTTCTAGTTATCTATCTAGCTATATATATCTAAGAAATAGATTTCTATCAAGATGACTGTAAAATCTAATACAAAGTAACAACATTCTATCTTAATAGTACAAAAAAATCAAATAGAGATTCAAAATATTTTCTACCGTTTTGGATACCTATATTTAAAAATTTTTGGATATACTCTTTTATTTTTTATAAAAATTCATGAATAATCTCAATGTTCTATCTAAATATATACAAATCAAGAAATTTATAATTTGAATACATGGTAAAATGAAGAACTCCAAATGAAATTTTAAAGAAAGACACTATAGTTGGAAACCATATG
Source organism: Pogonocherus hispidulus (assembly GCA_963924545.1). Lineage (NCBI taxonomy): Eukaryota > Metazoa > Arthropoda > Insecta > Coleoptera > Cerambycidae > Pogonocherus > Pogonocherus hispidulus. The sequence goes on from OZ004698.1 coordinate 11,317,620, forward strand.
GAATTTGTTAAGTCTAGATTAAAACAAGGAAAATTAATAAATCATAGTTTCTTTTGGGATTACACCACCTGTAAAATAACAAAAAGCAGGAAGCCAGAAGCATACAAATTAAATATTCAATGTGTAGTATCAAGGCAAATTTCTAAAGTTTACCCCAAAAAACACTGGATAATATGTAATAAAATAATATTTGATAAATTAACTAAATTTCATCAGTGGTTTTTCAGTTTTATACACAATTTTGTAATATTACATGTAATATTTTAAAATATGTCTAAACAAAATAATTATTATAATAAAACTTATAAAATAAATTAAACACTTTTAGCTTTTTCCTAAATGTTTCGAGTTGATCCTCAACTCTTTGTGAGTAGAACGTTTGTACTATAAGAACTCTTTGTATGGTCAGAAGTATTCTTTGTCAGATTGACATTTTTAATTCAAATTTGAAGCAAGGACTTTGAATATTTAATTTGTATGCTTCTCGTTTCCTGATTTTTGTTATTTTACAGGTGGTGTAATCCCAAAAGAAACTATGAATCATGAAAACGCACCACAAGTAAGTTACAGACATTAAGGAAAATTAATATTGTTGTGATAGTTCCAGATCTATACCGTTCTAGAACTTTTCTTTTACTTAGACAATACTAAAAAGGAGTACCTTCGAAATATTAATGCATAATTTTTTTCTAACTAAGACACCATGAAAACCATTCGTTTCAAAATCATTAAGAAGATAGCGAAGCATGTAAGTAAAAGGTTTTGGTCTAGATGAAAATGCAAAAATACAGTTAAAAGAAGAACGGAACCGATAATGGTATAGAAAAGAATATATAAAAAGAATTCCCAGGCAAAAATGCATCAGCAGACTCAATTCCATTTGAAGAATTAAATAAGCAAAAGATATTTTTGATATATTTTACCACAGACTTACAACAAGATAAAAATAAATAACAAAAAGTGTCTTCCCAAAAACAGTATAATAAATATATTATTTGCTACAATAATAACAAATGTTTTACCACAAACTAGTTACGCCATTCCATGATACCTACACGTGTGACAGGATGAGGTTTTCTATAATTATTCATATTAACCTGTATATACATATACTGGTATAAGAATCACAAACATAGGGCCAAATATTATTAGGTGCTATACGCTACTGTTTGAGTAGATATTCCTATGGGATGGGGCAGGAATATTCCAACGGATTAAGATAGGAAATATATGGTGTATGTACTATACCTACACCAAGCTCGACACCAAGTATAGTAATACAAAAATTGTTGGTTCATCTTACTTATGATACAACGTGAGTAAGTAATATCATTGATAAATTTGTAACTCTTTTGGGAATATATTACCTATAAATATGTCTGAAGAAAGAGAAGAAGAGTATCTAAGAAACTACGAAGAATTCAATGTGTCATATTATAAAATAATTATAACAGAGATGTGCCATAAATTAATTATTAATATGTGATTAGTAATAGAACCTTCCAGGTCCCATTTTTGTAAAAATCCAAAGACAAGCCTCAAATTTTTCTCGCAGTTTAATAAGGTAGATACTTGACATCTCTTCTACATATTCCATTCAATAAACTATATGGTAATTTTGCGTCTACCTATAAACATCCTTACATCCTCAAATCCATTTCTCTCCCTACTTCTCTTTGAAAGGCAGCCAGATCAATTTCTCTAAATGAATAGAAACCAGCTGTTAAGCTTCACCACGCAGGGAACAGCATTATAAGTCATTCTACTAAAGTTGAATAGCATTTCTGTATTATAATCCCGATGTATATCATACTCATGATCCATATAAATACTACTTATATGTAAATGCATCTAAACAAGAAATAATAAAGCGCAGGTATTTATATTGTTAATAAAACCGTATATTCAGTATGCCTCTGTTTTCAAAATAACTCATGCAGTCGGCAGCAATGGGGAAATATTGAAAAGAAGCATCAATTACGTCTTCAGATATTAAACGAGGCAAAACGACAATGGCAAAGGAAATGCACACATCTAGGAAATGTAGTTTTCACATTTGTATATGTTGAGAGTAAATTACTAGTACCTACAGAGTATGGCAGAGCATATAAATAGTTCTGTTCATTTATTTCTTTTATAAATACCTACAGTTTAGTAATAATCTATACAGTTAAAATACAAACAATAATGTGATTCAGGTTGTTAACTTTGTTTGCTCAACAGATGTACGCGCCAATGTACGTTTCAGAAAATGGTTTTGTTGAAAAAAAAAATGAGCCGTTCTAAAGTTGACAAATATTTGCTTATATACAGGGTGATTCCGAATATATGCTAAACATTTCGTTCCTTGAAAAAAGGGTTGGAACCTTTGGTGTGAAGATAACACTTACGTAGCTTTAAACATAACACCTATACTGAACTCGACGCGTGTTTCGCCAACCAAGTTGGCATTACCTGGAGATGTATAAGACTAAACTCATGCTGACACTTTGTCTTATTTACACCTGAACTATTGCTGCGGATCAGTGATCCATGATTTACTAACCAATAAAGCGCGTTGTATGGAATTGGCCCTCTGTCACTATTCATACTATGTTTACACTTCGCAAATTCCAAACTCTCAAATGCATTTAGCTGTTACATTTTGTTACATGTCTAATTAGTTTTAAATTGCTACTATCTATTTTCTGGTTGTACTCAAACAGATGCTGGGCGACACTATAGACTTATCTGTTCTACCATATTTGAGATGAGCCATATGTTCATTGAGTCTAGTTTGAACAGATCTTTTAGTTTGTCCAACAAACTTTTGATTACAATTTTTACTGATAATTTCGTAAATCCTCAACTTTTCTTTAGTTTCTATTTTGTCCTTTGGATTGCCCAAAAGTTGTAATTTATTTCCCGATGAATAAACCACAGACATACCTATGCCTTTAAAAACCTTATCAAAACCACGGGTGAAACGAGGGTCGTAAATAATAGGTATGAATTTTAAATTTTTGGATTAAAATCCAAAAATCATATCTATACCTTACAATCCTCATAATTTAAGTATCCTAATTATTTTATCAATTAAATTTAAAGACTATCCATTACTCGCAGCTATATCCGAAATCAGTGACTTTTCTTTTCCAAATCTCTCCTTACTTAGGCTTAATAGGCGATGGAAACTCGCCATTTTGTGTTGAGCACAATGGTCAGAGTCCTTAGGGATATATCTTAAAGAACTGTTATTTTTTCTGTGATATTAAATTCTAACTTATTTTCACTATTTCTAATTATTCATTTATAGATCTAAGATTGGTATTTGGTACATCTAAGAACTTTTAAACTAGTCGAAATCTAGTAATATTAAACAGAAATTGGATCAAGTGGCATCAAATTAACTACTTTCTGACTACTTGCTTTGACTGCTTTCTAAAATTTCATGTGAGTGTGGGAAGATGACGATAGGGCCGCTCTTGAAGTTTAAAGTGACACTGAGTTATGTAATACACTACTTGACAGGGTATAAATGAATGTGATTAAGAAGGAAAGTATTTTAACAAGTTCTGGGCGATCTTTAGGCGGCTCATCGAGCTTTAAGATTACGCGTACTTTCATATTTTATCATTTAGGATTATTTATTATTATTTATTTTATTATTTAGATTATTATTTGAACATCCTATTTAGGATGTGATGGAAAATAAAGTAATCTTTCAATCTGTATTAGGATTCCTTATACATATCTGTTACCATTTTATTGCTATATCGACCTATTTACTTTGGATATAATAATTTTCTATATCTTTGAATTGCATGAGATTAGCGGGACATGAAAATTAAACCAAAATCACGTTTACGAAATTGATAAATAAGACACATTGTTTTAATTTTCTAGGTTACCTAATCACAAGCTTTTCATGGAAATAGAAAATTATTGTATCGAGAGTAAATTATTCTCTTGCCATGAACAGCATGATATGTTGTGAATGAATCACTGTCTATAATTTAGGCCAAACACTTTCGTCTCTAAGTAGAGACGTAAGACGCAAATAGCATTATAATAGCAAAGGACTGTACCATAAACATCTATTTACATCAATAATTACAACGCCTTATTAATATCTGGTATATTTATTTGGAAATTTCTTAGATCTGTCCCAGGTATTATAACCACTTATTATCTGTGTGTTCGGAGCTAAATAAGTTTAGTGGTCGCTAATTCAACTAACTCCCACGATTTTAGCGAAAATACCGTGAATTAATATTTTATATTATATGAGATTACATATTTCACTTACTACTTCCCGTCAAAATCCTCTTGGAATAGCTAGTTTGAGGGTACTTACCTGAAAAAAGAAAATTAAAGATAAATATAGAACTTCTGGCGTTTATTATTGCAAGTAATAATTGGTAATTCGATTCCTTCAATAAAAAACAAAAACAAGGACTTGCACCCTGATACATGGACAAATATCTTACGTTTTTTCGAGTTTTCGGACTATATTAAAGTAAAGTATTAAATTAGATTAGTGACAGAATAAATATCCAAAAATGTCTTTTCTTACCTAATGTCAATTTTCTATTTTAATTTTATTGTATGGGTTAATTTTATTCTCTTTTTCATCTTTTTATTTTGAAGAATGCAATCAATGTATGTGTAGATTGAAAAGTTAAGTAGAGAATGATCAGTATTAATTTGGTGTCCCCGTTGATGTGTTTCTTTTCGAGAGTAGGTAATTAAGAACTAAGAGTATATATTGCTGGTCTGAATGACAGAGTTATTTTAAACATCCTCATGACTCAAGAAAGCCGTTGAGAAGACGTATTACAATTTGTATATATATAGTAAGTTTAAAAAAATCACTATTGAATAAGATTTTGATATATGTTACTTAGATTTTCTATATCTGTTTGATAATTTACAGTTTTTTTTTTGTTGTTTTGTATTTCAGCAGTATTTCATGTATATTGTTGTTTTGTGTTCACATATATCGCAATCTTACTCAACAGCTTTCTTGAAACTTGAGAATATTTACAATAACGGTGTCATTCAGATCAACAATATATGCTATCAGTTCTAAATTACCAACTCTCAAACACATCAGCGGGAACACCAAATAATGATCATTCTCCGCTTAACTCACAAGTACATTGCATTCTTAGGCAATAAAAAAGATGAAAAACAAAATAAAACCAACCCATACAATAAACTGTAAAATTGATATTAGGTAAGAAAACACTTTTTTGTATATTCATTCTGTCACTAATCTAATTTAATACTTATGTTAAACCATTATTTTTAGCTATTAGGTAAGTAACCTTGAAAGAGTCCGAAACCTCGAACGAAACTTAGGATATTTTTCCATATATCTGGCTGAAACTCGTCTTTTCTTATTTTTTGTTGAAGGAATAAATTGTATTTTAACACCCAACCACTTTTCCAATATCATACTAATTGGTAATTATTGCATTTAATTTACAAAGGAAATATAGTAAATGGTGTACCTACTATTATACTACTACTGTGATTAAAAAAATAATCTCTGAAGCCAATTAATTACCATTATGCAACTGGAACGAAAATGTTAAAATATGTACAGAGATTAAAAAGGAAAATAAATGGTGACCATAACATAAATTTGAAACAGTTGGTAGAGAAATATTTTTCAGTCCAACATGTTGGAATTTTGTTCACTGTAATAAAGACATAGAATATATTAATGTAATATAAAATAGTTGGTTTCCTACATGCAAGTGGCTAGGCTTTGTCACTGCCTTTGGACACTAATGAAACATTTTATTTTACATGTAATAGCTCTGTAGCTTTATACAGAGTGAATCACAACCATGAAACTTTCTTCAATTGAGTAGTAATTCAAATTTAAAATTTAAATTATAGAATGTTTTATGGGGGAATTAATATATGTGCATAAATTAAATAACAATAAATAAATTTGGGCTATAGTCCCAGAGGTTACTGAAAATATACAAAAATTGTAATGAAATTTTAGGAATTTTGCCCTTCTATGAATTCTATTAAAAAAATTATATTTCAACTAAAGATGCAATTTAAAACGAAATGTTAATTCAACAAATGATCTTAAGAAATTAAACAAAAAACAGTAAAATTGATGACAATTTAACCAAATTATTCTTCTTGTCCATCTTATAATTAAAGTAGAACTTATTTTGGTCGTAATAAATAAATTATTAAAAAAAATTAATAAGTGAAATAAATAACTCACGAACGGTTGCATATACGGCAGATAACTTATCGCCATTTTATTCAACATAAAATTGTGCAACTTTTTTCGAAATTAAGCCACCCTCAATCTCTTACCATCTTCGAGATCCCAATGGTGGCCAAAATTAAATGTAGCACCATGTGTTTTTAAATCTGTCGCATTCACTATTGTAACGGTCTCGTTTTTAGTAACTAATAAAATACCTTTCTTAGTTGATTTAAACTAATAGTTATTATCTCATTCTGTGTTTTTACCTTCTTGTTAAACACCAATGCTATATTTAAAATATTATATGTATTCGGAGTATATTAAGTGCTTATAATCCCGACTTCACTCTTTGTGTTTGTACGTTAGATCTATCTTCATAGTCCTAGGTTTGCATACTCTGAAGTTCAGAACAATATAGTGACGCCATCTCGTGTTAAGAACGTGAGCAGATGGGCGACGTAAGAGTACGAGAGGGGGAGCGAGGAAAAAATGGCGAGAAGACGCATTACCGAGCAGTTGGTGCAAAAGTGAATCTGAATTTTTGAGATAGAAAAAAGATGTGCAATAAAAAAAGTATTACGAGTGTAATACTTTTCAGCAGCAGCCCTGAATTTGATTTTCTATAATAAATAGGAGAAAAAACGATTGTTGATTACGATTTCGTTGTGATTGAACAGCAACGTATGAAAAACGTTAAGGTCTGCCACCCCTGTAATTGATGTGAGTACCTTATTATCTATCTATCTATTTTAGAAGTGCTTCTTGAACACCTTGCGTATACCGTGACTTACTCTACTAACTTAACTATGCCTAGGCCGTGTGTGCGATAGAATTTAAGGGCCCTTACCGTTACCTCGCGGACTGAAAATATCTACAACTTTCCTGTATCTACTTACACTTTCTCTCTCCTGTATCTAAACTTGAGAGTACTTGTTAAAATATGTAACTTTATATGTTTCTATATTTGTTTAGTGTTCGCAAATGTATAGTTGAATATCATTACATTAAAACTAACTTTGTTCTTGTCAAGTGTTTTTTTGCAATTGTCTTCACTTAGATAGGAACTATACCTTTACCAATATCATCAAAAAAGATCAATTGATGGCGCACAAGTTTGGCCAGATAATAAATAACCTGCAGTACTTCACTCTGCCCACCCCTGGTAGAGAGTTTCAACACAGTAGTAAGTATCTTTTTAAGTTAATCAAATAATTGAAGAAAAGTAACGTTATACAATTGGCGACCAACGTGCGTCAATTATTATTATATTTTTGTACCTTTACCTATAAATCTTAAATAACGAAAGTTGTCGTTATATTATGAAGTGCTTGGGACAACTAGATATAGTTATACTAGCCTGATAATTTATAGTATATAGGCACTTCTGAATTACCGTGAGTAGCCACTGTAAAATTCATTAATAAACCTATTCTAGATAATAAAATGAATTAAAAAGAAAAACACTGTGATCGTCAGTTAATATTGACATTCCTTTAACCTGAATTTTATTTGGTCATTGACCAAAATTTATCATAGCACAGAGGCATTAGTGGAAAATGTGTGCTAAATCTATTGGAAGTGATTTTTTATCGTTTGTTGGGTTCACTTTGTAATTTGATTCATCCTTGCTTTGTTAGGGTAAGCTTAGCCGGTGTAATCTCTTCCGGATTTTAAAATAGCGTTCCACGAGGGCGATAAACTAAGGTTTATACTAAATTTGAGCTTACGCTTTTGTAATTTCTACAGTAGCTTTATAAGTGTTGACGGTGGCTATCCCATTTTTATATTTAGTGCGGAAAATTTTAATGGGCATGGTAATTAACAGAATTGCAAGTACCATAAATATAGAGAGCGGACCGTAGCGATTAGTTGTAGAAACGAGTTTAACGTATAAAAATATACTAAGAAAAAAGATCAGTAATTAATAACAACCATCTGGTTGTGTACAGTTTGGTTAATATGAAATAGCTACAGTTCTTGTAACATTTTCACCTATAATAGCCCAAGAGCATTGATAACTACGAGATAATTTTATCACAGATTTCGAAAGCACGTTACTTGACAACAGCCCGACGCCGTAGGCGGAGTGCTGTTACCAGAAAGTAACGTGCTTGAGAAAGTTGTGAGTTATTTATCAATGCTCGAGGGGTATTCGGCGAGAAAATTTTTTGTAATTTTTATGAAAGTGTCATTCAAAATTATTTATTGAAAATATAATTATTCTTGTAATAATTTGCTTGTTACATTCCACATAGTTTTAACTGTAGCCTTCTTAAACTCGGTACCATCCCTTTTTCTTATATTAGCCATCCAATCCTTAAGCATCAACGCCAGTCTTTCAACTGTACGTTTTCCATCAATGTATATTTTCGCGTGTTGCAAAAGTTCATAAATATTTTCCAAGTATACTTTTTACCGTTAACAGTATTATTTGGTGTATTTTCTTCTATAATTTTGTCGATTGGAGCACTAATTTGTTCACCAAATCGTGACGAAAGTGATAGACATTTTAAATTACTACAATTATAGAAGTGTCAAAAAAATTTTGTTCGCTGTCAACGTACGATGACATAAGTGATAACTACCCATGGGCTGTTATCAATGTAATGTGACTATTATTGGACCATAAGATAGATCAGGAGGACTAATCAGGAATGTAACAAATTCTAGACAGCTGGATGCATTTGAGATTAAGAAATTGCAAAGTGTAAAAATAGCATGAATAGTGATAGAGGGTCAATCCCATACAGCCTGCTTTAGTGGTTAGTAAACTGATCCGTCGCGACGGTTCACTAAGCCGTGTCAATTGTTCACTGGACTGGAACAATAGTTTAGGTGTAAATAGTAGATAGTTTTAGCATAGGTTTACTTTTAATTATATTCAGATGATGCCAACTTGGTTGGTGAAACGCGCGTCGGGTGCTGTATAGTGTTTTGGTGTTATGTGGAAAACTAAGTCGGTGTTATGTTCCAACCCCTTTCAAGACTAAATATTTTAGTTAGAATATAGACTAAATCCGTAATCAGTAAGACTGACATCATCAATAAAAATCCTACTTAACTAAAAATTATTACAAATTTATTGTCATTTGGCAGATCCAGCTGTTCCATTTTATTGTCTGTTAGAAAAGCGCGAAAATCGGTAAAACGGAGAGAGACCACAACGGGAAAGGAACCAGAAGAACATTTTCTTGGCATGTTGTTGAAAAATCTAAATATTGTAAATGATCAACTTTTAGAACTGTTCCAATGATTACGTCATGGCTTTAGGTTTAGACATTATAAATATTAGAAAACTTTTCAAAATAGGTGCTAAGTCAGAGAAGTAAGAATCAAAGAAATATAGGGCTTTGATGTGTGAAGTTATTAACAAATTTTTGTCCACTGCTATTAAATAATGTACATTATGCATGTGTGTTCCCTCGAGATTAATCACTACAGTGAATAATGATTTAACTGTACCAGTGTAAATCATTATTCACTGTAGTGAATAATGGGCAAATTCACATATTTACCTATGCGCCCAAAAAACATTTTATTAGAAGCCGTGACAATTTTTCAAAGCATAATTTTGTTATTGATTTGAAATGTCAAAATTTGTATAATTTTTTATAAAACAACAAAAAAATTATATTATTTATAGTCGTAGACTATTGATTGTATTCTACTCGCATATAATGGTTATTATTCACTCGGGTGATTTACGACACTCACCTGCGGCTCTGTCGTAAACATCACCCTCGTGGATAATGGCCACCATTATATGTCCGTTGAATAATATACTATTAAACGAGGCCGATGACGGAATTCCATGTGATAAGGGCCTTTATTTTCTTTATACAGTTACAGAGTTAACTGACTCCAGACATATCTCAATAAACACTTTAATACTATGGGACTAAGTGTCACTAAAATGTACATATGCTATGAACACTATGAGAAGGCCTCCATTCATGTCCTGTGTTAGTGTGCCTGCCTCATGGTCAAAGGACACAAATACCTAGGGGCATCCCTTTTGCTACATCAGTAACATTAGAAATTTTCAAATGAATTCATTCAACAGATCCTTTTAACCCTTCGCTAGTGCTAAGAATAATGGATGCAAATACTGTGGGCATCCTCACCACGATAAAATAAAAAATATTATCCTTACCAGATGTAAATCAAAAAACGTTTGTTGAAGTGTTAAATTAATACTAATTTTTTTAAATAAAATAACATGTTTTACTAAATTTGAACGTCTGCCTACCTGTATAATTTATTATACAGGGTGTCCCATTTAAAACGAAACACCCTCAATATGTAATGTAACAAATAATGTAATGTAACAAAACGAGATATAAAAATTTGGATAGGGACAATAGTTGGAACATAAGTGAAAATAGTCTCCTTCTCCCCTCTCCCTTCGCCCCAAAGGACACAAAATTTTACATGGGAATAGGAGTCGAATCCACCTCATTTCAAAGGTGTTTTTATTCTCTTTACAACGGCGTACTTAGTTTTAACATCGGTCGATTGGCTATTGAGTAATTGATGTTTGAAGTTTGAAGTTGCGTAAAGTGAAGAATAAGAAAAGAAATTCTATATTGTAGTCAAAATTAACAATGTAAAATCTAAATTAAATGGTCAAAGGCTCTCGATTTTTACCTATGGGGGTACGTTAAATCTGAAGTGTATCTTAAAAAATTTGACAAATTAGATGAGCTTCAATGAATATCATCAAATAACGTCATAGACTTTACATTGTGATTGTGAAAACTTCCAGCAACGGTTTTATTACTGCATAGAAGTTGAAGGTGGAAAATTTGAGCACTTAATTTAGTTTTTACATTGTTAATTTTGAGTATAAAATAGAATTTAGTTTTCATTTTCTATTCATTTGAAATTTTCATTTTTTGAATATTTCATTTGAAATTTTGTGTGTCCTTGAGGGGGGAGAGGGGAGAAGGAGTTAACCTTCACTTATGCTCCATAAGTTGTCCCCGAATAAAAGATTGACCTGTTTCTGAAAATTTTTATATCTCATTTTGTTCTCGAGATATTAAGGGTGTCTCGATCTAAATGGGACGCCCTGTATAGTGTGTTATAATAACCTATATTCATATATTTTTTTAATCAAATATGGAATTAACTACATTTATACACTTAAAAAATTACAAATCGGTAATAATTTATATCTTAATGTTAAAACCGCTGCAAAAGTTTTAATATTATATTGAAGTAAATAGCATCCCAGTAATACTTCCCTGAAGACAATGTCTCTGCTGTAAAATAAATTTGAGGATATAAAACAGAGTAGGTCTGACACAGGACGATAAAAATAGAATCAGTACTTCCTGTTATTTATTTCAAAAGAAAGATATTTCAAGTAAATGAAATTTGCCAATAGCACTGATCTACCGTTTTCGATTTTATTCCTTTGTCATGATTGATTTCATTTATTTTCCTATATTTGCTGCACAATTTCGTCTTCACTTTCCTCGGCTCAAACGCTGAGGGGTATAGCGGTATATCACAGTTAGAATGAGTATTTTTCAGCGTTTCATATACGAAATTGGAATTGGTTCTTTTAGGTAAGCATATTATATGTAATATTTATTTCATGTCGTTCGTAAGAGAATGAGTTTTAGCGTAGCATGGTAGTCTTTGTATACCAAATTTCAGAAATATTCAGTCACTGTTACGAACACTTGAACATTACAGTATTCACTTTATGAAGCAATATGGCATCAATAGCTATCAATACTTTTTAGCTGTGACGCAGCTAATAATAAAAGTACTTCAAGTATATTCATTAAGGTACCCTTTTCACTCTAAACAGGGTGATTGATTGAAATGATTTATTAACTGTATTTGGAGTTTCGTTCATAATTTTTTTTCAGAAAAGTTCAGAAACACAGTTCCGCACTTCTGGTTGTGTCTATTTTGAAAATTAAATAGGTGATGTGGGCATTAGGAATAAAGGGACCTTCAAGTTTTCGCATATACTTTTAATATTGCTAATTTCAGTGGCGCAGCAAGAATTTGTAATAGGGGTGTAATAGTTGTAATAAAGTGTTAAAAAAAGAGAATATATTATAGAACACAAAACGTAACATATATATAAAGTACATTTAAAAAAATACAAATAATACTAATAATAATAATAATTAAAGTACCTAAAATAATTATCAGAATCCAAATATGCAATAAAAAGTACACCATTTTATTTAAAATAACGAAGTTAATATCGACTTCCGGTATACCCGGAAACGTAGCCATTTTGAAGATATTTTCATTAAGTAGAGCGTTGCCTAGTGTGTTTATTCTGAAATTTTCAGAAAAAAAGATATGGACGGAACTCATAATACTTTTGTTAAGTAAAGTGGATACTAGAAGCGGATTGTTCTTTATGAAACATCGTGAAAATAATTTTTTTGAAAAAAACATTGATCTCATTTAGATGTTCCAAGAAATATATAGAAAACACTCTATATACTAGTATTTCGGCTTGTTAGGCCTTTTTCAATAGAGTAAACGTCTATTACTAAATATTTCCAAGTGCGTTTTCGTTATTTATTTGTTTACGAGCCTACCTCTGGCCATCTGGTGAAGCCCGAGTTTTTAATACCGTTTCTAAGAAGGGCGAGAGTGTAAAGTCTATCTGATCATTGGTAGTACACGGATTTATAATTAAAGATTTTTTAATTTCTAATTGCTCTAATAGATCTAAGCGCTTTCCTTTCTTTTCCCGATGCAGTACCTTTACATTTTTCTGATCTATAAAATGATTGTTTTCTATACAATGCGTCGCTAATCCTGAATTTTTTGCGTTATTTAATATGGACTTTTTATGCTCTTTCACTCTCGTTTCGATACTTCTGCCAGTTTGACCCACATACACGGCATTACAATCCGCGCAGTTAATTTGGTATACACCCGATTGTTTTAATTTATTAACCCTTTCTTTATTGTTTATCAAAATTCTCCCAATCGTACGCTTGTTGACACTAATTATACACAGTTATCATAAAATAAGGGATATATTTCAGCTTATTACGTATTTTTAACAAATTAAGTTAACAACAGGATGCGAAAGAAGTTCTATTGCTTAAATAATGGCATTTCTTATGTCCAACAGTGGTTAACGCAAATGTTCGATACGTCGTCCATTTTGCTGCTGTACAGTCACCGACCGTTCCTCCAAATTGTACACAGCATTATTCACTATTTCTGAATGGTGAATTGTGGCATTGTAGCATTGTAGTAGAATTATTGAATTGCAGCAATTTTCTCCCTAATAGAGTCTTTTAATTCTTCCAGTGTTGTTGGTCGTGTTCTAAACACCAAATTTTTTAAATAACCCCACAGCCAGTAATCCGCTAGGTTAAGATCAGGCGATCTTGGAGACCATGAATTTACAAAATGTGAACAATTCTCTGAATCGCAATGATTACGTTTGACACTTGTACCCAAGGATTGTTAACTGTTTACAGGATTGCTCGATCCCTATACTACAATGTAATCCATAATTGTGACGTCATCAAAGATCCAAAGATCTCGAACTTGTAGAAATAGGTACACTTTATACTGTTATTACAAACTTTAATAAATAATAATATTAATAATCATTCAAATACGAAAATTCTTTTGCAAATGTGAAATATAACAAACACAAAATAGGTATATTTCGACAATTCGATTACATAGATCTTCGATGACGTCAGAAAGGCGGATGACAAAATTGAGCGATCGAGCAATCCTGTAAACAGTTAACAATCCTTGACTTGTACCAGCAGTTGAGACGAGAACTCTTTTGTTTTCCATAGATACAGTAAAATCCAATTATTGAAGCAACTAGATTCCATTTACTTTTTGCTACTAGCTTGATTTTTTTAAATTATATAAGACATCAAAGTATACCCCTTACTTTATGATGACCCCATAAATATAAGTAATATGCAATTAACTGAAAAAATCATCAAAGAATTGGTTTATACTGGCTACCTACGCAGACGCAGACGCAGAAACCTTCGTCTCGTTAGGTTTTGTTCCCTAGGACTTCATTTGTTAAGTTTGTTCAAATACTAATTAATCACCTCAACGAAATGTATTTTGCATTTGAGTGTTGGCACAATCCCTTAATAAAAAATACAGGATATATTCAAGAAGGTCCAAAGCTATCCACATTAGTTCAACAAAAGTTAACCGTGTAAAGGATGGAACTTTCCTCGAGGACAATACAAAATATGATTGACCTGAGAGAGAAACAATACCGTCACATTAATTATTAAAAAATCTAGATTTGTTCATAAATAAAATAAATATTTAATTGAAAATATGATTGGTGTAATTAAAGTGTCAGATTAGTTGTACTATAAAATATCAAACTTGACAATTTATTTTGCTACATAATCTGTAATACTGCATATCAACTGAAAAAGACGGAAATACATATTTTAAGCTGACAATAATTTATATTATACAAATGACACTTTAATAGTTTTTCTGTTCAAATTATATTTCCAGGACGCCTATTGCCATGTACGAAATTAACCAACTAAGTAGCAAATCTTGTTATTTCCTTCAGCAATTCAGATTTTTAGTTAGTCTCTTGATTATGCTGCAGTAGTATGGGCAAATAAATTGCTACCAAATTGCAGGTATATCCAACGATTGATATAGATAAATTAAACTCAGTATACCTTGCTGCTTTACAAGATATTTATTGGTATATAAATGTAATAACGAAAAATGTCAATTTTGGAAAAATGATGGAGAAATTTGGAAAAACTAATCTTATTAAACCTTATCAGTCATCACTGTCTGTACTTAAAGGCAATCTAGAAAGTTTTGATAGAGTATTGACCGCAACAAACATCAACAAACATCGCGCTGCATTGTTGTCACACTTAATTCTCAAAATATTGAATAATAATAATTATTATAATATTAATAAAAATAATGAATTTATTTCCTTTGACACGTTACAAATGTATGGAAAACGTCAATACAATACATTATTATTTGAATGGAGCTTATAAAGTACCAAATAAAAGTCGACAAAATAAGAATATAAATAACAATATTACAGAATAAAAATTGCAGCTGAAGTACTCCTGTAGATTATAAAATGAATAAGGCAATAAGACCTCCTTGACATTACACTTAAAAAGTTTAATATTATTGATCAGTTTTATGGAAGATAGTTAAATATTTTCGGAGCTAATACAAATGGACTGTTAGCTGATTTAGACAAATGGCGCTGACATTTAGACAAATTTCTTAGATTATATTGGATCTGTCTGTCCCTAAAGTGTGAAAACTGATTAGGATGAACCTTAACATATGTCACACATGCCAAAATAAACATAGACACAATGGTCAAAATACCAGAGTCCTTCAACAGTTTGCGACAAGAATGCAGTTTTGACTTCAACAGCATAATAGGTATAATTCTTTTTTGTGCCATTAGTAAACTGATAATGCTGGGACAATTTCCCCAACAAATTATTGAATAATTTAAGATTGGATATACCTACTTGTCCATAATAGTATGTTTTTAATATATCAAGGCTGACATGCTCCCTCATATTGAAGATTATATAATTTTGTTTGGCCAATTCACTGCAAAGGATATTCACATGGGAGCTCCACTTTAGCTGTCTATCGATTACAATACCAAGAGATGTAATAATCCTGTCATCTTTCAGAGACTTGCAACCAGAAGTCACATTCAAACTAAAGTTAGGCTCAGTAATGGAAAATGAGGTCATTTCTGTTTTAAATTAAATGTTATTTATGTTTACGATTATCATTTAAGAACATTATAATTTCATTATATGAATCTTAAAAGGGAGTACACTCGGGCGTACAGAAAGTTTTTCTTCACACCACTCAGATCCAAAGTTAACGTAGTTTGTACTGTTAGTACTATTAGTATACCTAGTTGTACTACAGTCTGTCCATAAAGTACCCCCCCCCCTGCTAACTTTTGAACGAATCGAGTTAAAAAGTTTTAACAAAATACAAGGTGAATCACGTATAATGAAGTTGATTTTGACGATAAATTTGATTCATCAAATTTAAGGATGGCGCCACAGGCGCTGCAACTCAATTTTTTTAAATGACAAAGTTATCCTCATTTAAAGGATAATTAAATTCTCTACTTTCTCATTTTTGAAGAATGGCAATCGAGTTAGCCGTTCTCTAGTTACAAGCGTTTCTGTTACTAATCTGATCCATGAATAAAATGTTAATTAATATTTTAATACAACAAATTTTGAACAAATATTTATTAAAACAAAAAATAAAAGAATTAAATAAGTTATTCAAAATGTCGTCCATGACTTCTTGGCACATAAAAAATCTACTTTGAAATTCTTGCCTGACATTTCCTAAAATCTCTGCAGGGATATTTCTACACATATGTATTAGACGTTGCTGTAATTCGTCGATATTTACTGGAGGAGTTCTGTAGACTTTTGACTTCAAATATCCCAATAAGAAAAAACCAAGAGGAGTTAAGTTCGGGGAATGAGCCGGCCATTTATCGGGCCCCTTCTGCTAATCCATTTGCCCGGGAAATGGATATTTAAAAAATCGGTAACAGGTCCATAGAAATGAGGCAGGGCCCCATCTTGTTGAAATATTATAGTTTGAATGTTATTGCCTGCTATTCTTTCTATCTTTGGAAAAATTTCCTACCGCAGCATTCTTAAGTATCGCTCTCCTCTTAAATCTATCAAATCGAATAACTTAATAAAATAAGAAAAAAACCTGTAGACACTTTCAAACACTCTTAAATTGAACGCTAAACTACTTTCTCGAACCTTATTGACGATTCAGTGACAGTGGCAAGCAAAAGCAAGGAGACTTGATAAAAACAAAATTTTTAAATATCGTTAATACAAAGTTAACTTGTAACTAGAGAACGGATAACTCGATTGTCATTTTTCAAAAACGAGAATGTAGAGAATTGAATTACCTTTTAAATGCATGAGGTGCAACACGACACACTTTGCCATTTAAAAAAATTGAGTTGACAACGCCCGTGGCGCCATCTTTGAATTTGAAGAATTGAATTTATCGTCAGAATCAACTTCATTTTACATGATTCTCCCTGTATTTTGTTAAAACTCTCTAACTCAATTCGTTCAAAAGTTAGCAAGGGGGGGTTACTATATGGACAGACTGTATATTATAATATAATATTGTGCATACCACAATACAACTTATTATAATACCTTTCTGTCAAATGCGAAAATATTTTCTTTACTGACTAAATCTTATATTTTCTCATATCTCGAACTAAACAACTTTTCTTAGAAAAGTGGCAACACCGTCAAACATATCGGGAATAAATAGAACGTGTCATTGTTTAACTCATTGAAAATTCTGTCTCTCTGCAATAGGTTTCATCCACTATTTGAGTAGATTTTAGGTGCGTACCACGGTTTGTGTACTTTGCAGAATAGTTCTTTAACGACATTACCTTTCAAATAATGAGGTTATTTCCTCGAGATACGTATAAAATGCCTGACAATAAGGGAAACAAAACCATCAGTGGATCATAATATTTAAATAAATTCATTAATAGTATTATAGTTTATTTCTTTTGGTTAAATAGGTATGTAAAGCTGCGCTGTTCGACAGAAGAGATCGATCAAATATTCTGCCATGAACGGGTTATTCTCTTCGTCTATTAAAACTACTATCGATATGGCATCGTGGAAGATCTTAGAAAAAAAAAAACGAAGAACTCAATGCAGTTTGTACCAGACATCACTCCTCAGTCAAATATATCTGTTATTTTTTAAGATAAGTACAAACAACTTTATATTTTCTTAAACCAGTGAAAATTCTTTTCGACTTTTTTTTCTTGAAATTACATTTTATTGATTTATCATTAATAGATTTTTTTCTATAAGCAATATAACATGCCAGACTTAATATAGTTTATTGAAAAAAAATATGATTGCTTATACTTATCTTCAAATGTAACTGAGGGGTGATGGCTGGGATATACTGACCTTAAGCCACTTAACTGTAAGTTTAACTTACAAGTAATAGGTTTAGTTTTGCGTAAAAGTGGGATTTAAATTAGATAGTCCAAGCTAATGTTTTGCAATGTTTTAATCAATAAATAAAAAGACTATCTGATATGATTATTGTGTTATTTTTGTAAAATATCCAGCAGTGATACTGGATAACTTCCGTTCCGATATATATTTTTAAATTAGAAATACCTATATCATCAATTAAGGTCAGCTTCATCAGAATGTAATGGAAACTCATGTTAATACCTTTGTTTCTGTAAATAAACTAAAAAAATTCACAATAACGATACTTTACAGGATTAGATATTATTGTCAATGTACCGTGAAATATCTATTTGCAAATTCAAATATTTCCTACGCTTGATGTCCCAATGGGAGCAAGTTCAATGTGTCAATATTCGCTACCTTCACAGCCTCTTGTGGCATATCGAATATAAAAAATTCACTGTCACTTTCCATTATACCAAAAAATAGGAGCGTCACTTAATTCGACGATGCATAACAAACATTTGAATTTCGGGAGGATTGGCGTTGTCACAGTAAACAACCCTTAGATACCCAAGTCTAAGCTTGGATGGTTTGAGAAAGATTAACGCTGAAATGGGTTTTTTATATCAGAGAATTGTCTGATAAATAACAATTACATTTAATTTGAAATAAATGTAATATTTTAATATCATAACTAAATTGAAAGTATTTTTAAATAAATAAAAATCATAAGGATACCAGGTTGAGTTAAGCATAAAGTCATGGGAAATATTTTTTGTGATTTATCTTTTGTTGGAAAATAGCCAGTTTTAGTAACCAACACATTTAATGTTGACCCCTTCCCACACAGATCTCAGACTGCTGGGATAAACCTGGCGATTAGAACGAGGGGTAGAAAGATTATTATTACTATTATTATTATTATTTTGTTAAAATCCAATCGACCGGTTCCCTGGCTCCGTCCGATTCTCAGGGTCGGCCGCTGGTGGTTATCAGTAGTTATTCACCCCACGTCCGTGAGTGAATAACGTCCGTGGGGTGAATAACTACTGAGTTTGGGATTCGTGTGCCCTGGGACTCTATTCTTGAAACTGAGAGATGGGCGTATCCTCGGGAGTATCCCGGGGATTGTTCCCTCGGTTGCGATCCCCGGGAGAAAATATACGTATTCTTGAGAGATGAGGAACGTAAGGGAGAATCGGGTCCCTGGGAACACTGTTGCCAGTTTGTTTAACCAATCAAAACGCAGCAAATTTTGACAGACTAAATTAACCTCAAATGTTTGATTTATGGCAATAAAGCTATTTGATCCAGTGATCTCCAACTACCAGCAGTGGTATTATGTACTTTTTCTAGACGGCTAGAACTCACGATTTGCGACATAAATTCGTCGCGCTACTAATTTCATTCTGGATGTTTAAGTTTTTGGGAAATTTTGGTATTATGTAGTTGCAGGTATAGGCGAGAATACCAAAATTACAGACTATTTTTAAGCCTAATGTTTAAGGCGAGTCTTAATGATCTTAAACAAATCTGCTTAACTTATGTCCGGACTTTAAGACACTTGTATGTAATACTACTACTGAAGCGACAAAACGTAAAGTAGCTATTAGGACCTAAAAATGTACACAAATTAAAAAATTAAATAAAAATATTGTCAGAAAAAATAGCGGACCTTTTTTTGATTTTCAATTATTGAAACTGCCTTTGACAAAAAAAATATAGAAAACCTTTATTATCAGGACAATATTCTATATACATGTCTGCTTTGAGTAAAATCAAGTTTATATATAAGGTCAACCTAAATCACAAATTTGAAAACCTATAACCCCCTGCGCCTTTAACTATTAATAAGGTAGTTAGTGCATTCACCTTTGTAGTTATGGTTAAGGCTGTCTGCTTTGTAGATAAGTACTTCAACAAAATGTATAACCATATACCAACAATATCCTGGCATAAGTTTTTTGTAACTCTAAAAAGTCTAACGAATTTGTGCGTCGATTAGTTGAAAAAGGTTCCTTTGTTCCAAGACATCCCGAGGGATGTCCATTTGGTCATGGTCATCTTCCACATCTTTCACTGTAATATCGTTGAATAGACACTGGTTGTAGTCTTCAACATTCATCTTTTTTTGTTTTAAATCTAATATTAAAAACAATTAGGAAAAGCACCATTACAAGTTTCAACACAAATTGTAGCTTAGAAAACCCAGAGACAGTCATATTCTCTAGGGTCTAGATAGGGGAACATTTTACCTCCCTAGGGAGTAGCTCCCTCACTCAACTTCGTGTTAAGAATACAGTTTGTGTAAGCCACGCCCACTTCTCTTACCTGTTCTACTCCCTACCCGTCAAGAATAAGTACCCTGAATAATAGATGCAATGAGTCCAGAATGACCGCCTTCTGCGTTCTTCCGGCTAGAAGATCTAACGAATTTCGGCATGTTGGTACGATCTTCAGTTCCGAAAGCAGTGTATCTCTTGCTTCACTGAGGTCTCCTACATTCAGTACCACAAGGTTCACAGTATGTTCTGGATGGAGTCTGCGGAGTTCGAAGAGAAGGTCTCGATATTTCGTCCGTTTCTCCTCCCCTTTCAAGGCAATGTTGGTCTCGGCAGAAGCCGAGAACTCGATGACAAACATTGTCTTGAGCTGGTGGTCGAGGAGGACTACATCAGGCTTATTGGCTCGAATCTGCCTGAGCGTGGGATATGAGTAGTTTCAATACATTCGGCACCTCTCATTCCCCGCAACGGACTCAATATCCCCCGGAGCGTATGACGTAGATTGACATTAAGAATTGGTCAACTTGTTCAGCAGTTAGAACTTTTTTAGCGTATAGATACCCGGCGTATTTTTCTTTAGGAAAACTTTAAATTTAAAATATTAGGATATATCAATATTATTTTTAACTATTACCATTGTATTTATCATGGAAAAATTTTCCCATGAAGCACGTACAGTTTTGGGTTTTTAATTGAAATGTTACAAAAAATTACATTTACGCTGATGTGATATCGTACTTTCTTTTGATTGCACCATGTCCATTTTATATGCTTTTTGCAACTTAATGTTCACAACAATTTGATCCCTTGAGTAGTTGTCATAAACAAAACATACTCTCGGGATTAAATAATGTACTTCAGTTTCTTGGCATATAATATACTATTTCGAATTTTTCAATTTTATTTTAGTAGAATCATGCTTCCATGCTTTTTCAATTTCTTCCCCAATCTTCTATTTTCTCTTTACCTGGATATAATGTATGTAATCTTGTTGCTATTATTACATTCTGCATATAATATGAAACGAAGAGATTTAATTACCACATTTTGTATAATTCCCGAAGAATTTTCCCAATGACATAACTTTACAATGGAATATGTTGTTTCCGTTTTACTTATTTAGTGGTAATGTATTCTCTTTATTCCCATAAAGTATTGCGCCAAAACGTCCGCAACACATTTTGCCGTATAGGCGTATTGTAAAGAATATACTTTAACTTATGTGCTAATAAAGCCGCTCCATAATCAGCATCGGACCTAGCCAGAATGCGAAAATGCTTCCTGCAAGTACCGGTTTCCTCTTTTTGATGGTTAATGTTTCGGGAAATGCGACAGGTATTAATTACTGCAAAGTTTGTGAGAAGACAGACAATTCATTGGAATAACACATTTTAAATACAGTGTATTTTTCGGTGAGATTGTAGTGTATCTCTGCAATTAAAAAAATTGTGACAGGTTCATTTGTCAAGTTGTTGGTGATAAATCTGGTTGTCTTTTCGAAACGTCTGAAAAGACAAATACAGCACACTTATTTAAGCCTTTAAATAAATGTTGAAAAATTATACTGGGCAAGATGAGTTTAGTTTTTTTGATTGAGAAATTATTTTGATACCTGTAATTGGAGGACAAACTGTTAACACGTTGATTGGTCAATTTTTGAGGTATAATTAGCGATAACCTCTGTATATATTTGAATTATAATATAACCATAGTTCTCTCTTTTGACCTTTATGGAGTCTTAGATACAGTATGTTCAAGATAAAAATGACAAGTATGGGGATACGAAAACTATAAAAGATACAGATTCGATAAATTTGAAAAAAGTTGCGTAATCCCCACATCTCAGCTATTTCATAAGGATTAGTGCTGGAAATTTTTGGAAAAAAAATTATTTTTTAAAAAACCGATTGTTGTTTTTCTACAGTTAGGTTATGTTCAAAAGTGAGTGGGCCGAAAACTAGACCCTTCACCGCGACCATGTGGTCTATTGTGGCTCACACCTACTTATATTTCACCCAACAGGTCCAGCCTCTTAATGAAGCTGATCACCTTATTGGCTGAGAACTTATTCAGATCCTCTGGCAGAACTTGTCCTTTGCCAAATAATGAGTACCTGATCCTTTTCCCAGCGGGGGAGGTGGATAATATGTGTTCTGGCGTTTTTTAGTTACAACGGAAGGAACCAAGGAGCTTTAAGAGCTGCTTGTCTGTCTGAGAAGATTTTTATCAATTTGCGTGTAAGTTTCGTCTGTTCCAGCCTCTGTACACACAATTCAATGGCATAGAAATCTGCCTGAAATGTAAATGACATAGAAATCTGCCTGAAATGTAGAAATGCAGCATAACTACCAAGGGATGAGAATATTTTTACCGTTGGTGTTATGATTTCTTGTAACACATGTAGAATAGGAATAGTTATTTTATGTGCGAACAGGTTTTTTGTTTGTACACCTGCAGCACAAAGAGTAGTGGTAGGGCAAGTGGCTCGAGACGCGAGCGAGGAGAGGAGAGAGTGTGTATTAGACCGTACAAGGTAACACTTCATGTCGTTTGTCCAGAAGCTCAATAAAGTTGTAATAAAAATAAAACTTATTTTTATTCAAAACAGACAAGTGCAGCTAACTAAATACAGTCCACTAAAATCAAAGACAACGTTCAAACAGTTGGGTTGCAACTATATACTCCGGCTCCAACACCCATGGGTGTTCTGGAGCCTTTCTGCAGCTACTT
The DNA here is from genome assembly GCA_963924545.1 of Pogonocherus hispidulus. NCBI lineage: Eukaryota > Metazoa > Arthropoda > Insecta > Coleoptera > Cerambycidae > Pogonocherus > Pogonocherus hispidulus. The sequence goes on from OZ004698.1 coordinate 11,340,884, forward strand.
AGTTGAAGAGATAAACGAAAACTGAAAGTACTTTTTCATTGTAATTTTTTATAGTCTATCACGTGATTATCAAAAATTTAAAGTACTTTGTTTCTATTCCTTGCAACCACAATCAAGTAAATTTTCTTAAATACGAGCGCGGTAAGCCATGATTACCATTACAAAGGCCTTTCAATTTCCAACTAAATGATGTACCATACTTAATATTTTAATGAGTGGGGGTAATTGGGATTTAGATTGCGCAATTTTTTTCCATTTAAACGAATCTATACAGTGCGGTCGTAAATAATCCCCCCCCCCCAGCTAAGATTTGAACCAGATAAGATAGAGACACCGGACTAAAACTGAATTAAATGGCATGAAGTATACTACTTTTTAGTTCAAAATTAGAACTGCAGTTTTCAAAGATAGCGCTAGTGGCGCCATTTTACTAGATTATTTACGACCGCACTGTATACCTCTTATCGTTTCCAAGATATCCAAACGTCTCATCCTTATCACTGTATCAAAATACGCTTTATTTTGTTTATTTGACAGGAGAAAGAAAATGTTTACTAGCGAGTATTATCGATAGTGTAAATAAATAATTTAGTCGACAGTGAATATCTGAAGTCGACGGAATAAAATTTCCTTGGAAATATGGGGATTATTACGTTTCAAGTATCAAACAACCTTTAATAAAACATAGTGATGTATTCAACTGATACAAGAATTGTACATTACGTTTGTCTATTTATTTTTCGGCACTGCAAAAAACAAATTAAGATTATAATTACACAACTTTTCTGCTTTGGTAATGTATAATGGTAAATCTTTTCCTGTTTTCTATTTTTTACTGAGAAATAGAAGTTAATACAATCAATTGAACATGCATATAGTAGCTAACCGGTTATTAATAATAAAGATCCACAGGATGCCGTGACACGATGGACGACTTGGAAGCCAACATTCGCCGCGTTATTGCTGATATACGGCCCCAGATGCTGGAAAAAGGTGTTCGACAATTGGACTTCCAGATTGCCCCATGTTCGAGCCAGCCCCAGTGCCCATATGCGCGAAATCCTTTTTAAACAATAATGGGATAAAATTAGCTTTCCAATAAATCCAATACCACGGCCATTACCAGGATTTTTATGTGTTTTATTTAATTTTAAATTTCTATACCTCTAAAAAAACACCAGACCCACCATGAGCATGTAGTCTCTTTTGACTCCCCTAATTGTACTTCAGGAAAATAATTCAGCATTTTAATGAAACTTAAAACCTTATTAGGTGATCTACAGGATCTGAATAAATTATTTATTCAGATCCTGTAGCAGAAGTTGCCCTTTGCCAAATATTGAGTATCTGATACTTTTCCCATTGGGCAGATACATAAAATGTGTTCTGCCGTTTCATTATCTAAGCACAAATAACACTCTGCATCTTTCGCTAGGCTAAATTTGTGCTGATGATATTTTAAAAACCAGTACCCCCGTACATAAGCCACAGTTTTTTCGTTCTAATATTCGAAGGGTTTGTTATAAACGCCTTCCAATGAATTAACCTTGGCACATCCTGCAAGTACTGAAGGATATGCTAAATACCGGTTCTGGTTTGATGAATTCAGAAGCAGGAACCTCTCTGCCTAGGGAGAGAGTCGGGGTTCCAGTCCAGAGTTTATCTGTTTTTGTTGCACAGCTAAGAAAGTTTATTCTGACAGCTGTATACAGTTTTAAATGTCTTCTGACAGCTGTGTACAGTTTTTAAGTTAGAACGGTAGAAACAAAGAGCTTTAAGAGCTACTTGGCTGAAGAGCTTTAAGAGCTGTTTGATCCAGCCTCTGCACACACAATTCGATGGTATAAATTTGTACCGAAAATATAGTTCCACAACTGCCAAGACTTGTGAATATTGTTAATGTTGGGTTCCACAACTGCCAAGACTTGTGAATATTGTTAATGTTGGGTTGCAACATTAATAGTACGATAATACGAGCATTTATTCCTTCATGTGAAGGAATAAGTAATAGCTTATTCTATCCTTGTGCTTGGAAGTTTTTGCTATAGTTTTGCTATCCCTCTAACGACATAGGTACGAACAATTTGTACTGGAATATTATCTCTAAGACAGTTACATATTCAGACGGCGCCGGAATTTTATTTTATTTTATTAAAACCTGCACAGCATATTCCACGGTAATAACTTTGATGTTATTCTACTGGAAAATTAAGGAAAGTATTCAAGATATTTCTAGAGTATTGCGTTCATATTTCTATTTCAGTTTTTACGTGAACCTTAATATTATATCAAAATTAAATTCTCAGAGGTTTTAGAATTACTTAGCACTTAAAATACAGAAGGTGTATAAGATATCCCTGGAAGGTTTATAAATATACAGAAGTTATACTCTCTCGCCATATTTTCTTAGACTTTGCCAGGTCGTAATGGAATGTCTGATATTTCGTTAATATGTTGAGATGAATGTTAAAGTTTAGGTAATGAGAATATCCTCGCTTATATATTTAAATATAATTTACATGGCAATGTAGGATACCTCGAATTATGTAAATGTACATACAATCCAAATAGTACCAATAGTAATACACCAGTATGGATGGATTTTACTGAGGATTCCAACAACCCCTAAACACCAGTAATATAAGGATTAATTCCACAAAGCCGATGGAAATCTTTATCCACCATACGAATATTTCTTATGACTGAATGATGGACAGCAGTTTCAGCCTGTTAGGTCTCGCCAGCTCCATATCATTCGAAGCGAGGACAATCCATGCGGTTTCTGACATACCAATTTCTAAACGATTTATGATGTTATATCAACGGTCATCATCTAGACAGATTAGCATCACTGATGTTCTCTATTGTTACTGTAATATTATATAGCGCCATATAGATTTTAGAAAGTTTCTAGGACTAACTAGATTGTCTACTGACACATAGACTGTATAGAAACGCTGTTCCTAATTTTGTCACAAGAGTACCTTGAATTAAGTATCTGAAACATCGGGCGTCCTCAGGGGTCAGTACTTATGTAGACCTCTTCCTTTTGTGTTTTATATATAACTATATTGTTGAAAACTTGAGAGTTCATTATTTACTTTAACAGGATGCTGTTTCAATATGTTTGTTCAAAAAATAACTGTATGCAGTTACAGATTGGCTTGAATAATATAAGTAATGATGTGGTGTCAATAATCTCCCTATCAATATTACTAAAGTACCAAGTCCTATAGAAAAGTTATATGCGATTATATATATAATCGCATTATATTCAATTATGAAATTGATAACATTTTGCTTAATCGTGCTTAATATATAAATGATCTTGGTGTTTATTTTGAAGAGCAGTTGATATTTACCGTCTATAAAAACAATATTGCAAAACCGTCATATAGGAGTTTGGGTTTTGTATTAAGAATCTCGACAGGATTTACAAATACAAGTGCTCTGCTGATACTATTGTTCAGTGCTGTTGTCAAATCAAAATTACAATACGCTTCACTATATGATTCATACTGAGAGTGTAGAAAAAATATAAAGAAGGTTTCTCAAGTTCCTCTCATATAAACTAGATGGTTTATATCCACATACTGTATACCCATATCAACATTTTCATATAAGAGTTCGGAGAAATCGGATTGATAAAATCGGAGAAAAATGTAGTCTAGAATGTAGAAAAATAAATCTGTACCTAATTACGAGTTTCTAATCTATAGATACATACAAACATAATCGTCCTAGAATTTTTGGATAGGACACTGCATTCTTTAAATTTTTTTACAGAAATATTAGTGTCCTATCCAAAAATTCTAGGACGATTACGTTTGTATGTATCTATAGATTAGAAACTCGTAATTAGGTACAGATTTATTTAGATAGAAACCGCACCCTAACCTTTTAAAATTATCTCCGCTTTATTTTATGTGTAGTAATTCTAATGACATGCAGAACAGAATTGATATTTTTAACTGTACCTACTATCTATCATAGAAAACTGTTTACTATAGTGACAATTTCAAATACCAATTTCTTGTTTCTTGCATTTTTTCGTACCTTGCTTCGTTTGCGAGAGAAAAAAATAAAAACTATTACAGTGCATGTCTAAATATTTATTATGTTAAAAGCAAAAAAACTGACACTACACTACACTACACTATACTACAAACACTAGAAAAGTGCAGGATACAAACCTAAATAATAACTACAAATGACTACAAACCTTAACACCCTGTATCTCGAAAACAGGACAACTTATTACACACGTTTAAAATTGGAAAAGGACTTAGCTGCCACAGTATGGACATGACCTTAGGGAACACCCTGTATATATGTAGGTATATCATGTAGGTATATTATATATCATGCATGCATAATCCATATTAACGTTTGAATAATTTCCAAATCTTTTTTAATAAATCTAGACAACAATATATTTACTCCCTAATTGAAATTTAATTTGGAAATTATACGTTTCATGAAACATTATAAATGTACTTAGTATTATAATTAAAAATTAAAATGTGAATAATGGAAAATGGAATCCGTCCTAGTTGCTCCATTCATATCCAGCTCAATTAGTTTCAAGGATTTTAAAAAATATGTATGGTTGGTTGAATAAAAAGCGAAGAAAATTATATTGTAACATTTATGGAACATCTATCTCTTTGGTGACACTGCAGTCTGCTACTTTGTCGGGCTGCAAGTGCCGAGGAGAAAATCAAATTATTCTGCCAAGTAGAGGACGGATTTCACGCCAATATATTTCACACTCCAGTAGAAATTGCCCATTTTAAAAAACATGGGTTTGGTCCATATACCAAACTTTTAAATTTATATTAAACCGTTTTCTTTTAGAAATATTAACAATATAGATATATAAAATGACTAAATATTATATACCTACATAATGTGATTGTCAAACTCACATATTTTTTATAAAAATATTTTCAAGGTCGCTATGCTCCTGGTTATTCTGTAAGTAGCTGCCCACTTCGTTATTTTTTTTCTTTACTTTTTATTACTTTTTTAGATTCTTCTCATTGATTTAATAGAAGTTTCATAAGAACTCCCTATACCTAAATGGAAGTTTTCCAAGATATTAAGATTTTATGTAAAAAAATAAATAAAAATTGCGTACCTTTTGAAATTGGCTATATCCAATTGAATGAAAGTTAAAAAGATTAGTTTTACAGACCGACTACGCGAATTATATTATTTTAAAAAACGAATTGACAGCTACTTCCTGTCTAATCGGAAGTGCTACTACCTGGAAATTATTGTGGTTAAAAAGGTTAGAAGTGATAATCTACACATAAAAATTTCCTGAAAGAAGTTATTGCCCCCAACTCTCCAAACCTTTAACGAACCAGTAGCATGACAGACCCTGTATAAACTGTTTTCTTCCCTTTTTAAAATGTCTGCAGTTGCATAAAAATAATAAAAAGCTAATAAAATAAACGATTGAAACAAAAACTTCAATAAGGGGTTGTTTATGTGAAACGTAGTTTTTTGCTGCCAAATAAAAAATAAAATGATCAAGCTGAAAATAGCAGATATAATTATTATTATCTAATCCAGACTAATCAATGATCATATCACTTTTTCAGTAAGGTTTCGGATACGTCTGCATTTTCAGGGCTCCATATAATAAAAATTCTTGTGAAAATTGATCAGTACTTATAGCTGGTACTGTTGCTTCAAAAGTAAAGTGAGGGAATATTTATTTTATTACAAGTCACCTCCTTTTCCAATAAGTGAAACTCACACTGATTCAAATACAAAAAACCTTGGAGTCCACATCTATTCTACCAAATTAATGTTCGCTCTATCGATTTAATATACGTTTTTTGCAATTACATACTTTCTTTTTGCAAAATTTTATCTTAATTTATTTTATATCACAGATTTTTGCCACTATTTGTATGCGATTTTTATTTTTTCACCACGACTTCTGTTTGTCATTTAATTGATAATTTTTTATATTGGAAATATTTATTTCCGAAACGTTAACAAAAGTTAGTTATATATTGAATAATTATCTGTTTTCTCAGAGTGAGAAACTTTACTTCTGGGAAGTTTCAAAACAACCCACGTTTTCGCTTTTACTAAGTTATTTTTGGAGTAGAGATTTATTTCCTAACTTTTTATTTAATATACCTACTCATAAATTTAAATGTCTCAAAAATGAAAAAATATTTATATAATAATATATTTTCTATAACTTCTATAATAGATTTATGAAATATTATGTATTATATATTTATATTAAACGTTCAAATGAACATAGTTTAAAGTGATATTTTAAACAATAATTATTGAAAATAAACCGTGTCGATTCGAAATGTGGAAAAAAGAAAAATAATAACTATTGAAATTAAATTATTATTTATTTATTGTTTAAATACTCCATTTATATTAAACTAAATAGCTATCGCTAGAATTTAGTTAATTTATTAAAAAATGCAGTGGTTACATTTCATACAGTGTTTTTTTTTTGGGTAAAATTTAAACTTTGACGCCCTAGGCACCGATTATAACAAATAATGTAAATATTTTGGTTTCAAATTATTCAATTGATGACAAAAAAACACACCACAGAAATTGACAACTTCCCTTCTGAAAGCCTCAGGCTTGTGTGGAGGGAGGGTACACATGAAAAAACGTAGACATACAACCATTCCCTGAGAGAGGTGAATTTTTCCCCTGGCAGAATGGTATATTGCGGTGTGAGTTCGAATCTCGAACTCACACCGCAATATACCAATCATTTTTTTCTGTTTTATCTATAATTATTGTGAGCAGATATTTTATTATGAGCATTTAAATGGTAACTGGAAAATTTTATTCTTTCTTTAATTGGTCAGCAAAAAACCTTTAATCAAAACTGTAAAATAAAAGCAAATTAAAATAAAATTACTACATTGCGTACTGCCCTTGCATTCATCCAAACTAGGGTGCACACTAGGTATAACGTTATTCACCAAATCTTATGTAAAGGGTTAATAAATTGAAACAATCGAGTTCCACGTATAGCAAGTATACCAAATTGACTGCGTGGATTGTAATGTCGTGTATGTGGGTCAAACCGGTAGAAGTATTGAAACTAGAGTAAAAGAACATAAAAATGCATACTAAATAACGTAAAAAATTCAGGATTATCGACGCATTGTATAGAAAGCAATCATTTTATAGATCTGGAACATATAAAGGTATTGCATCGGGAAAGGAAAGGCAAGCGCTTAGATCTGTTAGAGCAATTAGAAATTAAAAAACATTTAATTAGAAATCCTTGTACTATGAATGATCAGACATATTTTGCACTTTCGCCCTTCTTAGAAAAGGTACTAAAAACTAGGGCTTACCCAGATGGGAAAGATCAACCAATTTCGGTTTACTAGTTAATTTCCTGCCATAATATTTATTTTATATTTCCAACCATGTGCATTATTTATGGTGTTTCCTACAAAATAAGATGTGTGTTTATGAAATAATCTATCAGTTTTCAAAAAATATGCAACCTTTTGCATATTTTTTACAAAATATTTTAAATAATACTAAAGAAAGTGAATAAAAATTTATCATAAGGTAAAAATAAAATTCGTTGTTGAATTTTTCAAAAACACATTGAAGAAAGGCCAAGCTGAATCATTAAATTTTTGAATTCGCTGCTCCCTATGTTGCTCATTTTAAAGGCTTATATACCCGTTCTCTAGCTCCACGTAAACAGAAGGTAATGTAGTTCGAGGTAGACCGTCGCGCACTCTACTACTCGGGTTCTTTGATACCTTCCACCTAAACTATAGATGATAGAGCCACTTAGTGGGAGGCACAATGTAATCAGTTTAACCACTGCTCCAAGGCAATATAATTACAACAGTGTAGAAATCTGACGTTTTATTTTGCCTACTCATGTAGCGTGGAAAACGTTGCAATTGCATTGCTTCATGATGTAATTTGTTTTAGATTATTTTTCATTGCTGTATCTACACAGAGTGTTGATGAAAAATTGACAAATATTCATACAGAAGCCACGTGTGTCTTATAATGATTCTTTAAATAAATCTTTTAATAATGGAGATGTTTTTGAAAAAACTAGGAGATAGGTAGGTATTGGTATAGGTAGGTTTAGGAAGGTATTGCAGAAATAGAAAACTATACTAGGCTAAATTTAAATTACACATCGTGAGACCTGATGAACATAGAGTTAGATATACAAGTTTTGAGTTAGAAGTATATACCATCTATTACGATTACCATAAATACTATGGATATTTTATAACAGGATGGGTTGTTAAGATATGAATGGATGCATCAATCCAGAGCAAGACTTTTGTGGGAGCCAAGGACTGTCAGAGGAACTTAAAGACAGATAACCGTTCCGCTGTTCTGTCGTATCTTTGAGAATCGCCAATGTGTTTTCTTATCAACTTTCATATTATCCGGAAAGTTAGCTATTAGTATATGTTTTGTATTTATATTGAATATCTCAAAAACCGTTGCAATTAGGTAATGCTACATAGAATAGAAAGACTCTTGAGAGACCTTAATAAAAATGATATAAAATATAGGTGTTTCATTCATAAAAATTGAGAAAACTATGGTTGCTAGTTATGATTCGCCATGTATACAAGTACAGCTATTTTGAAGGAAATTCTAAAAAATGAAAACTAGACCCATAGCATAACAGTTAATGAATCCAAAAATTAAATAAGTATTTATTTGTTTAAAAGATATACAGGGTGATCAATTCATTGCGATCAAGATTCAAAAATGCTCATATCTTCTGAAGTACCGTGTGTAATACTAGTAAACTCTATATTGGCGAATTCGGAAAAATTATCCGAATGCAAATATGGAATAAAAAATACGTCATTCCATTTAAAAAAACATAAATTTGACATGGCTCCGGTTTATAGAGCACCCTATATGACTATACATATTTTTAAAATGTGCGTAATGTTAGGCTCTATGAGATCCTAAAATATATATATTTTGTTTATTACGGCATAGGAGTTACGGAACTTTGTCACACTATTGCGCCACCCTGTATATACACTTTAGCCGTGTGTTTTTTATAATAATATCGATTGCTGCGTCTCCCCTTTTTCTGTACCTTCAAATTATGTATTCCTTCTCATTATCTACATACAGTATTTTTCATCCACATTCATACGAGAGGGCAATAGTATGGGGTCATTATAAAGTAAGGGGTGTATATAATCAAGCTAGTAGCAAAAAGTAAATGGAATCTAGTTGCTTGAATATTTCGATTTTACTGTATATATGGAAAACAAAAGATATGTCGTGTCAACTGCTGATACAAGTGATACAGTGGCAAAAAGCATTTGCCACATTATTTATTTATTTCACATCCTGTTATTAACTCAATTTGTTAAAAATACATAATAAGCTGAAATATATCCCTTACTTTATGATAACCTTGTGTGTTAAACATTTTTCTTCAAGCAAGTTAAATCCGGTGTTGCATTTGTAACCGTTTATTTATGTTTCATCGCTGCTTCTCTGCACCATTTTAATTAATATAATATTCCGTATTTATTCTGCCACTTCCTCGCTTTCTGCAAGTCTCGCAATAATATTGCGCTACCTAGTGAACGTTTATTACATATTAAACCTGCATTCTAGTAGGGACATGTCCCTCTTAAAATTCATCCTGCAGCATCGTGGCATCGCTCCAGAGTCGTAGTGCGAACCGGGAAGCTACATAAATCACTAAGCGATACGAAGTTTCTGTACACAAGGTAAAATTATAGCAATCTAAGGTTTAGAGTTTACACATGATAACAGTAAATATGAAAAATGTATTTCTCCACTACGATGCAGAAGTTTTTTATTTTGTGACAACTATACACAGTGCAACCGCACTGTGTAAATTGGAACTCCACCAGTAGAAGATCCTTACATTATTGGACAAATTCTAACAATTCTATACTTTTATTATTTCTTTATTAGACCACTTACCTTTAAGCTTCAAGATTGAATTATTTACAAATAGTTAATGAACTTGTATAAGTGTATATTTTGAAAATATACTACAAGCTGATAATCCTCTACTCACATTAGTTAATAAGGTTTTGCAGGTTTCACTTTCATCTTATACTAAATGATAGTAGTTAAAGTTATCTTTCCTGAGTGCAATGGCTGCCCACGAAATAACAATTTGCCACTCCTTGTTCCACAGGTTTATGAACTTCAGACTCATGATGGATTGCGATGAGAATGAGGGTTAGAGATAGTATTATTATTATTATTATTATTATTATTATTATTATTATTATTATTATTATTATTATTATTATAGTATTGAAAATGACGTAGTTAATAAACTAATTAATTAATCAGATAATACAGTTAGTTGGTGCCGTAAAGCAATCTGATAAATTTGTTACAGACAATAAGTAGCTGTACAGCTGTACCAGATATAGGCATAGACTTGTACACCCGTTAAATACAATATTAGGGATAATTTATTATAAAAAATATTACACAAACTCTTCCTTCGTATTTTTATATAAATTGTATATCTTTGCCTTACAATACGTAATAGATATATAATCTTTGAGGCTTTATACAGGGTGTAAAAATAGTGTATTGGACTTCGAGGGATGATACAATATCTAAAAGTAAAAATAAAAGTTGCTATGAACGTATGTCCTAAAATGGTTCCTAACGGAGTTACATCCCTTTAAAGGCTGGATAAAAAGAATGGTTTTTATTTATTTAAAAAAATTTTTGAGCACTAAAAGTAGGCAAATGACCATCTAATGTGTACGATGGTCATTTGAATTCGCAGACAATATTGCACAAGTGAATTGCTAACTTTAAACGCAAATATCTCGAAAACAGTTTACTCTAGGGAGTTAAATGAGTACCCTTTTTAAGTAAAGTCGTAATTTTTCACAGTTTTCACACAAAAAGTTTTGTGAAAAACAAGTTTCTAACCTTATGAAAAGTTTCCTTTAAGGACTGTTACGGCTCTTTTTACCACAACCATTCGCTTTGGTATAAAAAAAGTTATGGCAGAACACCAAATTTCAAAAAAATTTATCTGCATCTGTTCCTAAAAATAAATACAAAACATTCTTTTCATCAACCATTTAAACTCCCTTAGGAACCATTTTAAGGCTTATTATGTTCATAGGAACCTTTATTTTTATTTTTAGATGTATCGCCCCTTCGAAATCCGGTACACTATTTTTTACATCATGTATAAAAGACAGTTTGGTATTAATATTTAGGGTCTTCTAGAAACAAATATTACAATTTATTGTACTTTATTTTCTGAATATATTACTACAATTGTGTAGTACATTATTATTTTTGATCTTATAAATAATAATATGGGTTTTACATCAGTAGCTTATTTTCGATAATATGGCGAATGCGCCAGTAAAACACCTAATTGTTATTTTACGTATCTTGATTCATTTATATAGGAAGTGCCTTAGCCCATTTTAAACATAATTGTACCATTTTTCGTTTATAACAAACTCATTTTTTTTTAACTGCGTTTTCGTATTTTACAAAAAAAGTCGCTTGGTCGCTTGATATTCTTTGATTTAAGAAATAGTGGATAGAAAATAATTAGATATTGACGCTTTGGTCATTACAATTAGTCATCAACAAATAAAAAATACACCTTTTATGTCCTTTTATCTCAGAAACTAAGCCAGTTCCGAAATAATTATATGACCTTTTCTCAAGAAGGCGTCTTACTCAGTTTTTCAGATTGCTTAAAAAACACACTATAGGTATAGGGTATTTTATTTGTGTGAGATATTTACACCAAATCGAATCTGGTAAAATAATTTCTCAATACAATGAAGTACCTGTACAATTAATTTTTTTATAGATACTCAAATACTCTTATGTGGTTTCCATTAAATTATATCTGATATAGGAACATATTTTTTAATAAAGACAGGCAGAGCTCCAAATATACACTAAAAGAAATGCCCTTTATCCAGTATTAGAATTCTAAAGTCCGTTATAAGAGCGTTGTATACTATATGTCAACAGGTGAATAATGGATATACAATATGCATTGCTAATACACGTGTATAGTGATTATAAACTATTTTCTTAATTAAATTATTGAGTAGCTGGTATGTAACCGTTGGTTAACCTGTATTACGTAATAACTGTAACTAAAGTGTTTCTTACGCTTTACTAGAAATTCTAAAACCGCAGAAAGCGTATAGAACTATTTTATAATTTTTATAAGTTAACACTATACGATGTACTAAATAGCTAATGTATCCAGAAAGTAACATATAATTAGAAAAATTATCAAAATATATTTTTCATGAAAAATCGCTCGTTCGTTTCCTTCCAAAATAACAGCTTATACAGTTTGTTCATTTAATGTGTAATTCTGTTATATCTATTAGAGAAAGCAGAAGCACTTCAAATACAAAAGTTGTAAGTAGGGTTGAATAAACAACGAACAGGAGAATCGATTCCGCATACAAAATATAGACTGTACCATTAAAAAAAAAGGTTAATTTAACTTGTTCCGCTTTTACAAAGCACACTTTATAGTCGCAAATATTTTTAAAAATGACATCATTGGCTACCATATTTAATAGCTTACCAGATACAATTACACACAGATAGAGTTACACACTAAATGGACATACTGTGCACATACAAGAATTACATTATACTGAAGAACAACTATACTTAACCATCTTTCACTTTTAGAGCATTGCTGGTTTAAAGTTTCTTTAACAAACAATTAATGTGCTCCATGTCAACCATGTTGCGTCTGAGACTGCGTGAGCATAATGAGCTGTGCTTTCGTGTTTAACGAAATTAACCGAATACACGCCGAACGGCGACTATCGCTTAACTAATAAGAAACGAGTTTTATATGTTATAACGTGAAATATAATCATTATGAACCAGTGTAATACTGTTACTACAACTGTTATATACAAATCTGTGGTGACTGTCTTTATACAACAAATCTGACCTGTTATATACAAATGAAATATTATCGATATAAAACATGTGTTTAAAAGTTATTACTTAAAGCCCCTATCTTACCTTTGCATAATGTAATTAAACTAGTGAAACTGATTGAATAATGAGTATGAAAATGATTTGAAAAAAATAAAAAATTGTATGCTTACTATAAAAAATTTAATAAGAAATATGCATGTTATTCTAGTGACACAGTTCAATACGCCCATTTCTTTCAGTGTACATTGTTTTATTCCAAACTCAATCACGACTGTCGGATATTACCAAGTTGGCGGTGTCTCGGTAGCTACAGACTTCATAAAAGCCGTGAAACAAGCGCCTATCAGCGCTGTTCTGGTGGAGTTCATTGTTCAACTGAAATACACTGAAATAGAACAAACACACTGAGTTGTAGACAACTCAATTCTCCTTCTATTTGCGCTTATTTGAGGAGGAACTTTAACGTGTTGATAATGTTGATGCTGAATTAAAATTTGTTGAGATGTTTGTATAGAGATTTCAAAGTTAATAGTTCAGAGTGGGCGATATTCAAGATGCATCGCTTGAGTGTACACAAACTTTGTAATTTATGAAATGCTTATAATTTGTCAGCAGCGAAAACAAATCAAATCGTTCAACAATTTAATTATTGATTGTAGTAAGTACTAAATTATTGTCCTCAGTTGTACAATAAGATTGGAAAAACTCTGTTTTTCCATATGGTATAACCAATTTTGCCTAACTCTTGCCGGAGAGGGCACTGTGTCACCCTATAGATGGCGACAGAGATATTTTATAGGACAAAAATTCAAAACTATTTTATTTACTTTTCCTAAAAACAGCTGAAGTGAGAAATAAAGGAATTAAAAAAAACGTGATAAATATATTAAACAAATTGGAAAGTAAAAAATCAAAAATTAACAGTGCTATAGTAGTTAATAATAGAAGAAAAGGTTGATTAAAATGACAAAACGGAAGCTTTTGCAATACTTTAGACCAAAAAATATTAAACCCTACTGGTTTAGTGGCTACCAGGAGTGGCTTTGTCAACATTATGTGGAGTCTAGAGTCCTGAGAATATTCCTCCAGGAAGGGTGGTTCAGTTGTTATAACCGTATATCTAGAGGTCTGGAGTACTGGACGGAAATTCTGAGTCTCAAGAACTGGTAGCGAGACTTCAGTGTGGATGTTTGGATCACTAGGTAGTTGCAGCTCCAATGTAGTAGATTCGATATGTGTGTGGCTGGTCTTCAACGGTTATACATAAAAAAGGTTACAAGAGGCCAGTAATTGTGATTGTGACAAAAAAATTACAAATGAAATGACTAGTAAAAATAACATCATATGAATAAAAATGTCCTCATTGAAACCAAGTTATGAATGGTTCTATTAAAACAAAAATAAGGAAGATACAAAATTTACTGAAGGTACAAATGAAATAAGGTAGCCTCAAGTTTGTTTAAAGTGAAAGTTGAAAGACGAGTTACGTTAAATCACTGTATATGATTTTAACAAAAGTGATTCTAAATTTAAATAAGATGCAAAGATAAAAAGAAACAATATTTTGATTGTCCTTTATACTGTCTAACCCAGAATAATTCTACAAGTAAAAATTAAAATAAGTTGCAGACACTGTACAAACAGCAAAATATATGTAACAGAGCGATAATTATTAAAGATAAAAAGATAAAAAAATATTAAAAATACTACCTTGATTGTTGCACAAAGATATATGATAAAGCAGATAAACAAGATAAAAATAATAAAGCTAGAAACGTAATGAGAATTGGTAGATTGTAGAATTCACAGCTAGTGAAACTGGACAAGTAAACCTTTCTGCAAAATCATATTAAAACAAAGAAAAGGCTACTTATAAAATTCAAAATTAGGAGTCTATCCTACTAGCTGTGTTCATGTACGATTTTGAAGCTTTACCCAAAATGGTATATACCATACGGTTCCTTTCGGAATATTGTAAAGCTCCAAATCCTTATTCAATTCTCACTTCTATCGCCTCTGCTTTATTTCCTTTTGGGACACACTGTATAGCCCTTAAAAATCGACACACAGCTAAATTCTTGCTCAAAATATATAAAGATAATTAGGTTAATACCAAGATAATTAAATATAATAATTAATATATGCTATAAAAGGTATAGGACATCAAATAATTAAAATCAAAGCATATATTAAAAAAAAAGAAAATAGAAATTAACCTGTATTTCTGTGAGAGAAATACGTGCCTGTAAATAGGTTAAAAGAATACCATAAAAGACTTATACTGAAAAATATTGCTTCATAAATCAAGCTAAATGAACAATAAACATCAATGAAAGGTAAAAAGCATAAATTATTCAGTGATTCATAAAATATATCGCTAGTTACGTACCTTTACTCTGTTCGAGAAAACAGGCTTGGGCCATGATGTCAAAAGCAAATTCATCGACCACCAATCAAAATCGAAAAGGAAAAGAAGCACTTCGATTGTCAATTATTGCTCAAATACCCTGTCCGGAAGGTCCGTTCACAAATGTATTCCAGTGTCTATGGTTTATAACCAAACCACCGGTGGTACTGTGTATTTAAATTTAATAGGGAGTTTTGTTAACAAAATTAGTAGGTATTAGTAAAATGGTGATTGTTAAAAGAAAATAAAATAAAATATAAAATGTAAAGAAATTGTTGGAATTTTCGTTGCAATGGTGGTCTCATACACATCAATACACTGAGAAAAATAATTTTACTAAACCAGCCTTTGTAAATTTATTCTAAGGTCTATCGTTGGATGGACAGTAATGGTATTTATTTTATAAATAATCCTCAACTTGGCATTCTTGCTGCTATAGTACGTACTTGGTAAGACCAAAATATATAAATTTTTATTAATCCTAACAGTATTTATTATTATTAAACGAATTGCTAAAAAGCCAGCCCATATATCTAATAACTATTTTGTTATTCACAAAACGGCAGATAGTTACAGTAATATAAAAGTAATGTAATACGTAATTTATATTTATTAATTAATAATTACAATAGTTTATTAATGTTCCGTTTCTTCGGTTTTATCCTGTGTAAAAAATAGAACATTTTTATTGTTTATGAAACTGTTAACACCTTTGGTAAAGTAATAAAAAAATAATAAAGATAAAACTAAAGAAAAATCTAGCTGTATTGTGATATACAGGGTGTCCACCTAGTGCGCGTAAGTCCAATATCTGGGTTAATAAAAGAGATAACTTAATTTTTTTTTCAACAGGGTTGTCTAATATCCCGAGCTGCACAAAATGAAAATATATTTACATATTCAGGGTGTTCAGTTTTTCCTGGACAGGTACCAACTTCATTTTTTTAAATGGAAACATATATTTTTTATGGCATTATCGAATTCTACGTAAAAAAATAGTGGGACTTTGTGCTTAACAATTCTATTGAAATATTGATAGTTTTTGAGATATTTGACTTTTAATTTTTTTTTTCTTATGTTTCGTCACTTCTAATAGTTGACATAATTATGGTTGTATGACAGCTAGAAATTATTTTTTTTCAGAAACTGTAGAGTGAAGATGGCTCTTTCGAAAAACGTATCAAAAGTTGACCTGCGATATACAGGGGGCAACAGAAATCGTGCCAAACCTGATGGTTTAAAATTTAAAAAATCTCGACTTTTTCAAATGGAACACCCTGTGTTTTATGATTTCATTAGATGCCTTTCTGTAGACTCTACAATTTTATAATAGCTTTCCCTATACCTAAGTTGCGTAGTTTTTGCAAAAAACCCACTTTTATGAAAAATACCCGATTTGCGCACTCCTTTGACGGAAAAAATATTGTAAGGCTATTTATTTTTATAAAATGTATTAGTTTACACTTCTTAAAATAAAAATAACTGAAAAATTTAGATAATTTCAGTTTAATAAACAAGTCTTTATGGAAAGTTACCATTTATTTGTAAATAAAAGTAAAAAATCATAAAAGCTCTACATGTAATTAAGAATTAGCAAAACTGGCGTATGCTTTAGAAGAAGTTCATGGAAATTATTTGCTAGCATCACGTATTTATAGAGATTCCCACGTGCTGACTGTTTTGAAAATGTGAAAGAAAGATTTGAAAGAACAGCAAATGGGAATTATGAGAAAACTACCAGGAGACATGGGAGTAACAACGATAATATTTAGTTTAATGTTGTGGTTTCTGCTGTTGAAAATCCAAAAATATTAGTATCAGAAAATCAGTAGAAATCTTGGAGTTTTCAAAAGCTCGACAAATAAGATATTGAAGAAGAAGTTCAATACAAAGACGTATCATATTGAAAACCAAACGGTGTTACCGTAGTTAGAAAAATTATTAGTGAAATGGATGAATATACATAGAGTATTGAAAAAAGTAACCACTTATTTGGATATACGTGGTTTAGGTGTTCTCTAATCTGAAATATGAATAGATAATAGGAAAAATACTACAACAATAAAATAATCACAGTACCGCCAAAGTGGAATGTGGAGGGGCACCATCATGCTGAAACCATTGTTGAACCAAATAATCAGCGGGCATATTCTGTAGCTGTAGAAGGGGAAGTTCGTTTTGCAAAAAATGCAAATACACATTGGCATTAAAATTGCCTTCAAAAAAGTACGGTCCAACAATATGTTCTCCACAAATTCCAGCCCACACGTTCACTTTGAAACGATGCTGATCTAGTACCCTCAATAATCTTCGATTATTGTCAGCGTAGTGATGAAAGTTGCGACGATTGGGTAAGCATGTGTTTGAAAATGTTGATTCGTCAGTAAACAAGACATTGATAAAAAAGTTTGGACTTTCATAAAAAAGTTTGAAATTTATCCAATGCCCAGTGGCAAAATTGCAGGCGGTTTAGGTGATCTTGAGGTAACAGTGCTTGATGGTTTTTAATATGATACGGATGAAAATTATTCTTCTTCAGTATCTTGTTTGTCAAGCTTTTGGAAACTCCAAGATTATTACTGATTTTCCTGACACTAATATTTGGATTTTCAACAGCAGACGCCACAACATTAAACTGAATATCGTCATTGTTACCGTCATGTCTCCTGGTAGTTTTCTCATAATTCGCATTTGCTGTTCTTTCAAATCTTTCTTTCACATTTTCAAAACAGTCAGCACGTGGAAATCTCTGTAAATCTGGATTATTTGCTTTGTAAATACGTGCTGCTAGCAAACAATTTCCATGAGCTTCTCCTAAGGCATAAACCATTTTCACTAATTCTTCTTTTGAATAGTTCATTGTATGCACGCTTAGTACTTACTCTAAACTCGTACGTGAATATTCAGTAAAAGAAGAAATGACATGTAAACTGATTGTCACAAATTTTATTGCGTGACAGACGCTCACTGCGTTTTTCCCGAGAAAGGAACGTGCGCAAATCGGGTATTTTTCATAAAAGTGGGTTTTTTGCAAAAACTACGCAACTTAGGTATAGGGAAAGCTATTATAAAATTGTAGAGTCTACAGAAAGGCATCTAATGAAATCATAAAACACAGGGTGTTCCATTTGAAAAAGTAGAGATTTTTTAAATTTTAAACCATCAGGTTTGGCACGATTTCTGTTGCCCCCTGTATATCGCAGGTCAACTTTTGATACGTTTTTCGAAAGAGCCATCTTCACTCTACAGTTTCTGAAAAAAAATAATTTCTAGCTGTCATACAACCATAATTATGTCAACTATTATCTCGAAAACTATCAATATTTCAATAGCAGTGTTAAGCACAAAGTCCCACTAATTTTTTACGTAGAATTCGATAATGCCATAAAAAATATAGGTTTCCATTTAAAAAAATTAAGTTGGTACCTGTCCAGGAAAAACTGAACACCCTGAATATGTAAATATATTTTCATTTTATGCAGCTCGGGATATTAGACAACCCTGTAGAAAAAAAAATTAAGTTATCTCTTTTATTAACCCAGATATTGGACTTACGCGCACTAGGTGGACACCCTGTATATCCATGTAGGACAAATTAGTAGAAGAAATAATGTTTGTTGAACACAAAAGAAGCTTCAAGGACAGAAAATCTACAAATGCTACTCAATGAATAGAAGAAAATCACAATTTTAACTGTGATTCTACAAACTGAAATTTTGACATTGAAATAATTATTTTTATTTAAAATCAGTGTGTCATAATATTTCTTGTAATCTTTAACAATTCTTAGATGTTAAACCTCCTCCTCCCAGAATTACGTATCGTACATTAGGCTAAAAAGGATTGCTACAATTTCAGTGTTGTCAGTTAAAAATTTAGAATAGATTTTATTAAAATTCAATACAAAAGATATGTAACAAAAAATAGTTATTTTTAATGTAAAGTATTTAATATTTCATTTTTAAAAGATTATGAAATATTTAGTATTCAATATTTCATTTTTAAAAGATGTAGTGAAGGCACTATTAAAAAGAAAAATGGTATTAAGACAATAAGTTGAGGTTATATCAAGATATGGCGTTGTAATTCAATATTGGGGCACGCATATAGCACGCAAAGTAGTTTTCGACATATCTTCAAAATAATAAGGTTATTCCCTTGCGTACCTATGTTATAGGTAAAAAGGAAGATTAAAACTTTATTGAACCATAATATTTGATAATTTGATTAATAAATTTATCTGTTAGTTAAGTTTTTGGCTTAATTGCTAGGGTAAAGGGAGGTTAGATGGACCAGGAGGATAGACGGACCATCGGTAATATTTTGCAATTTAAGGCACCACCGCAACATTTCACAGGCGTCTGTTTTGCGTTTCGATCAGTTCACCTTGATACAGTAGCGATCACGTGGTTTCCGGCATTTATGTGGAAGTTTTTTAAGAAAAATAGATTTTGCCTCGGTGAAAATTGTATTTAAAGATATATATTTCTATTTTTAACCAACTTAGGCAAGTCTAAAATGTTTTTTTTGTTAATGAAACTGTAAGTATATGCATTAATGTCTTCTAGAACCTAAAATATTAAAACTTTTTTTTAACCGTTTAGTTGTTACCGAGTCCCCTCCCATTTGAGGATAGATGAACCAATAATATGGGGGAGGAGAGTCGGACCAATAACTTTTTGCTTTAGTACAATGCTTAATAAGTACATATGTAAAAGGCATGTTCCTGAACGAGGATATTGAACCTCTCAAGCGTTAAATGATGCCGTAAATGCATACAGAAATAGCGAAATTAGCGGCAATGAAGCCGCTTCAGCATTTGGAATACCCAAAACTACATTTAAGTGCAAGCAGGACCTGAATCTTCCCAACCAAGTACCTCTGGTATACAAAACCAACAAACCACTCCTAACAAATCAACAGCTAGGTACTGAAGATATAGCTCCTGGAAAAGCTCTGGATGAAGTTACCCCCATACCCGTCGTATCTATAGCTGTAAAAAGAGTTCTTAAAAAAATATCAGGAATTATTACCTCACCGGAATTTATTGAAAAAAAGGCACAATGCAAGAAAAAAGCTGGCCGCAATTTGGCAGTGAAAGCGGTAAATAGACATCTGGCCATGTGACATTAGATTACTATTCTAGAACGGATGAACATTTCAGCGATTTAGAAAATAAGAGTGTTGGCTGCAGTGAAAATTATCGTTTAACGAAAAAGAAAGACGATTGGTCACAATGCCTTTTGTGCAAGCGCTGGTTGCACGAGGGCTGCACAAATGGTTTTAACCTTTGCCAGAAGTGTGGAAACGTAGCTACTAGAAAAAAGGAAAAGTAGTGAGGTCCATCTCTCCTACCTACTATGGTCCATCTCACCTCCATAGGATAGGATAGATGGACCGTTGACAAGTCTGAGAATTATTTATTTTTTAGTTTTAATGATAAATATTTCTTACTTTCTAAGTGTTCCAAAAAGAGTACCAAAGCTTAGTTATTTTATGTAGGGGAAAGGTCCCTATATTGGACCACCTAAGAAAATACCACTATAAAATGTAAACGTTCACCCAAATTTGAGCGAAAAAAATTGAGGACTTTGTTAGGATTGTGACACGAGCATAGAACTTGCAACAGAGCATGAAGGTATGTTCCTTTGATGAACAAAAAATAAACTCAAAATAGAGTCACTGGTCCAATTTAAGATACTGGTTTCCTAATTTGATCCACAGGTTCCCTAAATTGGGCCATCTGTATTATTCATTATGTAAGTGAAAAAAATTTATTGAAACTAGGACAACATTCTATAAAAAATAAAAACATAACTCTGAGATCGACTTACATTACTTACTCTAACGAAATATTAGGTATAAGTACCTAGAAAACAAGTCAATCACTATCAGACTCACAGTTTATACATTGATAATAGTCAATATTGCGGCCATGTGTGCACTTCACATGTGCCCATTTTTTGCACGACACACAACGAATCCATTCCGCTCCTGGACCTGATTCCGAAAATGGAGAAAGACAGACAATACAAAGACAGTCTTCGTTTTCTGATTCACTTGATGAATTCTTTGGCAAAATGCGTTTGCCCTTACTAGATTTGTTCCGATGAGACGTAGAAGCTTTACTTTTAGGGGCTGACTTTGAAGACGAAAACACATTTTTAACAGTTTTAGGAGGGGCCATTTTTTTACGCTGCTTTTCTTCAAGGTCATCCTTATAGGGACTACTGGTGATGACTGTAGTAGAATTAGATGCAGGTGTGCGAGTTTTTCGCTTCAATATTGGCAGGGGCGATATTTCAGAAACTGACTTCTTTTTCTGAAGCGATGATATAGAACACTCTGCCTCGCATTCTGCTTCTAATATTTCCCTCTCCATAGTGTCTGTAGATGTAGAAGCAATTTGAGATGGGCTGTTATTTTCTATTACTGCAGGTGCTGCAACTGTGATTTCAGCTTCTGTTGCATTCGTGAGATCTAGGACATTGGGAAGGCAAACAAATTCACTGTCATCAAACACGTTTTGATCTAGGGGCCAAATTCC
The DNA here is from genome assembly GCA_963924545.1 of Pogonocherus hispidulus. Classification (NCBI taxonomy): domain Eukaryota; kingdom Metazoa; phylum Arthropoda; class Insecta; order Coleoptera; family Cerambycidae; genus Pogonocherus; species Pogonocherus hispidulus. The sequence goes on from OZ004698.1 coordinate 11,362,825, forward strand.
GCATTTTGCAAACCCGCTAACAGCATTTCCAACTGAAGCAGCTTTAGCATATGCTTCGCCAAGTAATTTTGACACCTGGAACTGTGTAATATTTTGGCAAGGGTTCGTGCGAAGCCATTTGTCGGCTGCTTGATTATAATAGGAACTAAGGGGTTTAAAAAATGAGACATCACAAGGTTGCAGCCTATGTGTTGTGTGGGCGGGGAGCGACAGCATGACTATTCCATTTTCCCTGGCTAGAGTTATGGCTTCTAGATTTTTTGTATGCGTCGTGTGGCCGTCCATTATTAAAAGTACTTTTTTATTTTTAGATGGTTTCGCAAAAGTAATAAAATGTTTAAGCCATTTTGCGAATAATTCGCTTGTTATCCAGCCTGACTCTGAACAGGCAAATTCACTACCTGGGGGTGCACCTTCTTTAAGTTCATCTTTAAATCTCATGCGCTTGAATATTAGCATAGGGGGGATATACATACCCGAAGCACTGAAGCAACAAACACATGTCGTATTTACGCCACGTTCTCCACTGGTAAGAGCTCCTATTTGATGCTTACCCTTCAGCCCAATTATTTTTTGCGGCCTCTGGACTGTCGAGAGGCCGGTCTCATCAACGTTATATATCTCGCATGGACCAAAGTTATGTTCATTGTACAGCGCAGTAAGGCACTCAAAGAAGACGGAAACTTTTTCCTTGGTAAACCCCAAAGCTCTGGCCGATGAAGTAGGTTCCGGTTGACGAAGAGATAGCTGCTTGTGTCGAGACATAAAACAGTAGTACCACTTTTTTCCGGCTTGTCCATTTTTGAATCTATGAGGAATTCCATTTGCTTCGGCGACATCATATGCTAGTTTTCTTAAGTCACGACGAGTGATCCCGAACAGACTTCTTTCAAGCTCCAAAACATGATTTACTATTTCTTCCTCTATTTGTGGTGGAAGATCTGTGGAACGTCCAAATTTTTTTTCACTGCCGTGAACATTTTTGTTTTTGTTATCAATTCTTCGTTTTAACGTCGCCTTTGGTACATTATACCGCCTAGCTATTTCATTTAAACCTGTATTACCATTTTGGTATGCAATTAAGGCTTGCTCCATATTTTCCTTATCCCATTTCCCATATTTTCCTCTTTGTGCCATATTCACCTTAAAGAAAAATAATGGTGCTTAATTTGGACCGGTCCAATTCAGGAACTAGCAAGTGGTCCAATTTAGGAAACTATAACCTCACTTAAAATTTTCACATTTATAAATTTGTTGCTAGAAATACTAGACCATCTGTATGACTCAACAATAGCTACAACCTTGCTTAAAAAGTAACAATATGAAAAAGAATAAAAATACTCACCAGTACAAAATTACAGCTTAGAGAACGCAAGAGCGATATTACATCAGCCGACATAAAAACATACCGGGTATGATTCTGAATTTAATATAAGTTCCACTGACGCCCAATTTTGTGGGGTCGCTGTAAACTGTATAAGCTACAATTGCCGGACAACAGAGGTCGCTAGCGTCAACTCATAGTGGAATAAAAGCAATGGTCCAATTTAGGATTCGGTCCAAATTAGGGACCTTTCCCCTACCAATTTACAGATTTGTACTTTGATTAATGAAGAAATTATCTTAATTTTTATAAATGGTGGTCCATCTCTCCTCCCTTTACCCTATATAAAGAAAGATGTCAATATATAAATATTAGTGTTTACATATTTGAAGAAAAATGTTTCATTGTCTATAATAATTGTAACCAATTAAAAAGTAAAATAAGAAACTTGCCTCTGGTGGAGGTTCGATCTACCGAAATTTTGTAGTTTGAATTTAAAAGGTTTCAATATTCACCTCTAAATTACATGCAACCTATCTTCGCGCGCTTTGAGTCTCTATCATAGACTATCATATAGAGACTTTATAGAGACTCTTTGAGTCTCAATTAAACTGAAACGAATTTTTACCGATAGTTTAATTAAAAAGCAATTCGCTTTAGCATTTTAGTAATTAGAAGTGTTTGCCAATCAGTACTATGGATTCCATTGGAAATATTTCTAATTTCTATTTATGTGCTTTAGGAATATGATATTCAATGAAATGTATAGTGTATATAAGCACAATTGAAACCGTATAAAAACTAAAAGCCGGCAAAAACAGTCGGCATCTCTTTATTGTACATGGCCGGAGGTAGAAATGTTTGCTATTAAGAAAATTATATAGAGATCGTTTTATGATAATTGTATTAATTTTTATTACTTTTTGTTTATTAGATACCCATTATTTATTCATGTATCCAATAACATATTTTATTATTAAGTATTGTTTGTGTTTATTATTGTTATTTTTATAGTTTATTTAACAAAACTAAACTACGCTTGGTAATTGGTATTTACGCGCTGCACTGAAAAACTATTGATGATATTTCAGCACTCGGCACGGGAAACAAGAAAATGATTTGCAACCAGCAGACCAGTCTGTTTATTCTCTGTATATCAGCGCGCAGTTGTAGATGGTTCATCGGGCTGATTAGATTTCCAGTGTGGGACTAACATGTACAGTTTTAGTTACTATTCTAAATACATAGGACGAAATATCAGGATAAGTCCGCACGGTCCTGTGCCTTAACACTGACCAGTTTCAATTGTGCTTATATACACTATAATAACCCGTTAATAAAAAATAGACCCGGTATAAAAAATAAAAGAGTAATTCTTAGATAATAATTATATATTATGCCAAAGTATCACAGATTTTATCAGTAATAGGTTAATATAAATACATAAAAATTATTTATTTAATGAAACGCTTTTCTTATACACAATGATTGATCAAAATGGTAGACAAATGAGTTGCTAATATGTCTCAATCCCCCAAATGTTTGCAACGTCTGGACCACGCTCTCTCAGACGTCCTTCTGAGATGGCAACTACAGTAATTAACTCTGCATTACGTAACCGCGTCTTAGGCAATTTCAAGTTCTCATTCACAATACTACTGGCGGGTCATTAGTTTCGAACAGTGCAAACAGAACGTGCCTTGCATGCCGAGTATCTCATGGAGGGGTAGTTGGTAAAGAGTGGTGGGAAATTGGAATGAACTTGAAGATATTAAACTTGTTATTTATGTTATTATACATACAGGGTGGCAAATTGAAAATTTCCCACTCCTAAGATATCTAATATTGAGTCGAAATATATAAAAATTTCCCGAGATAAGTACATGACACCCAACGAACATTTTAAATGGGACTATCTCACTTGTTATACATATTTTTTAAATTAATATCATTGTGAACAAGTGGTAAGAAGGCCTAAAAATCAGTTTACTATATTTATAGAAAAAAATTACTATTACTAGTGAGTTATAAAGATTTAAAGTTTTAATTTACGGAAAACATGTATAATTAGGTTAGTAGGTACAATTAGCCTCAGTTTGTAACCATCCTAAGGCAATAGATTTCGTGCTTTCCGGGTTATTTTAAAAATAAGTGTGCCCACAGACAATTAATATTCTCAATGAGTTTTCGTGAGGTTATTTGCTTTCGTTAGGTTATATTAAATACAATACTTATCTGCAAAACTTACAAGTATACGTAAAACATCAATGTAAAAGAATATTATTATAACAACATTATTATTATTATTATTATTATCAATAGTTATACCATTTTAATAATAGTAATAGTAATTTTTTCACCTCTAATTATTATAATCGCAAGGATTACCAGGAGTCTGAGACTTATGTGGGAGAGGGGTTGCGTAATATTTTTCTGTATTTTATTATTAATTTTGAGATAATTTGTTGAAATAAATTTGTTTGGTTTTATTTAGAGTAGGACTGTAATTTATATCTGTTTTGTAATGAGTAATGTAACAGTTAAAATCATAACTTGTTACAGTTTTATTTTTCTCAGTGATAGCGTATATCCCTTTACTTTTATAGAGCTATAGATATATAGTCACCTAACTATGATTTACCACTTTTAAGAATGCAAAGGATCTTATACTATCTTAATGGAAATGGTTTATTTAACTTAAATGAAAGTTCTGTGATTTAAACCAATTTGTTGTTTCTATATGGTGAAGTAGTTTTTTCTTTCCCTTTAGAAATTCAGTTTTTTGAACATGTTTCAGCTAACAGAATGAACCAGATACCAGGTACCTACTACAAAAAGTTCGTATATAATATAAACGTAAAAAAGTCAGATATTTGCAAATTTATAGCTTTAAGCCTGAATTACGGCTTTTTTAACATTCGACAGAGATAACGAATAAAAATTTTCTCTTCGAGAACAGAATTTATATTGGAATTTATTGAAAAAAGAAAAACCACAGTGATCTGCGCTGAAAATATTTTTTTATACAAATGGTGAAAAGTTGAAAACGATCAGCAAGTAATTAGATACTAATGATTTCATGAATTTTATTAACAAACATTTTGCTGATGTAATTAGTTCTATAAACCACGCATCAAAGACTAGAAATTCTTCGTCTAGAGGTAAGTTCCGAAAATAAAACGACTGCCTCTATTTTTGCATTAAAACTGTGCACATAATTCTTTATATATGCTCCCTTTACTCGTAATTAAGTTTACAAAACGTCGTTTCTATAAGGTAATATTAAAACTAAGTTTAAAAAAGGATAAAGTAACCAGATATTCTAGATTATATAAACCAGATATCTAGGATAAATAAACTTAAACATAATAAAATGTAATTTGTATACTTTCAAGTCTCTACACCAGCGCATTCACCATAATCATAATTCTAAATACCTCTTGAACTGGAACGCTTCAAAATGCAGATGTAATTTATAAGTTCATAATTTCAAAATTGCTTAACAAGTTCATGCACTTTTACCCTTCTTAAATAAACATAAAGTACAGTATATTTTGTGGAATTAAACTTACTTTTTTATGAGAAGCGAGTAGGTATAAAATTTGTGTTTTCTTTATTACTAGGTGTATATTTTGTTCAAAACGGTGGAAAGACTTGCTTTAATATATTTATAAGATGATTATTTTTTAAAAGAGTGTTAATTATTTTTGTTACAATACACATCTAACTAAAAAATGTGTAATTTAACTTGACTTCTGCTATACACCGAACCATCGTTGTTTATATAAATTACAAGTAGTAGGTAATCCGTTTGTTGATTTCATTCAGTATGATTTCCTAACTTGGTGAAAATGAATATTACACCAATACTGGGTGTAAAGTTCTGTATTACTTTCTTAGTTGAACCGGAGCTTAGTTGGTGATCTAATCACATTTACAATAATTTAATCTAATCACATTTATAATTTAGATAAATTAAGTTAACGAGGGCACAACATATCCCTGTCACAGTTTATGTGAGACTAGAGTTTTGTCGCTCATCGCCTTGTCAAAACGAGTTTTAGATATAAATTAAGTTACATGGAAATTCATAAGGTATTTTTATAGAAAAACAAATAACATTGTAGTGAAGCTGCAACAATCGTTAAGTAGTGAATAAAAAAACGAATACATACCTATAAGGAAAGTAACGTATATTTGTTACTATATCTATACAAAAATATTGGAATGTAATTAGTTTGTTGTTTATAAAAGTTTGGCTTGAGGACATATAGAATTAGGGTATAAATTTAATAGGTATTTTGGAAGGGTCCTAAGGTGATATCCCTGTAATTTAATTTAAGCTTTATTTTAATGGATTTTCTTTGTAAAACGAATTCTAACTGAAGGCTCGTATTTCAGTCGCTGTTGATCCCATTCGGAATACAATCGAAAAGATTTATTTAGCTTCACTTTGAACAAATCGTTTTATGGCATAACCTTGAAACCAGGTCGTAGCCGTTTTAAAAAAATAAATTGTAATATTGCTATTGAATCCATAATATAAATATTTAATTAAATTATTATTAACTATACTCTTAACTTATTAACTCTATTAGTTGATTATCTTGTACACAGAAAAACTTGTATAGTTGGATATACTAAACTCATTCCTTTGACTAACATTTATTTAACGTATAGGAAAATGTTTGTCCATAATAATCCAACTTTGTTTTTAGTTATTAAAATAAAAATATGTTTCCTAGTTCAATTTTTTGCATAAATATCTAAAAAAATTGTAAAGCTTTGGATAGCGTGATGACTTTTTGTCCTTAATTCATAATATTTCAAGCAATATTTATGATAATGACTACCACGTTCCCTTAAAATTTTCTACTTTCAAATTTCTCTCAGTGTATAAAAGTATAAAATCTTTTAAGCGGCGCGGCGTGTTTCTTTCAATTAAAATATATTTAACTGGTATTTGCGTAGACTGAAAATAATTTTCACAAGTTACGGTCTATTATAAAAATTTTAATTCAGAGCTTTGAATACGATACTGCAAGCTTGTTTTACCATTGATGCAATTTCGATTGAGTAAATTTCGAAACGCGATTGAACCATATGATACTGTACGTGTATCGAGAATGTGATAGTGCTGGAAAATTAAAACCATTGACGAAAAATGCTGGGGCGTATCTGTAATTAAAACAATCAAAACAGGAATCAAATAGTGAACGAATATATACCGCAGTGTAGAATAGCGTGGCTTTATTGTTCAGAAAACGTATAATATGAGGTTTGGAACAGTGGTTGTTTACACATCCGAATTACATTTAGAAAATTGCAATAGATGTTTTTTTACTAAGGACTATTCAATTATAATAATAAAAAACATAGTTTGTTAATGATCCAAAGAATATGAAAGTTTAATTTCGCTATTACACTGACGAAAAAAGACTACAAAGAAGCCATAGTTTTTTGAAATAATTAATTATTTATTTAGACATATTACATTTATTATATATACAGGGTGAATCACGAGTCTTGCTATGTATTGGTATCTGTATCTGAAGAGATACGAAGTTGTTTAAATTAGAGAAAAGTTGAGCAATTACTAGCACTAAATAATAAATAATGGTCCCGGAAAATTGCTGAAACAACCAGCGGTTCTCAAAATATTTAGCAAACCAATAAATTTCCAGAAAACTTAAATTAGCTCTAGCTCCGTTAGTTATAGAAATTTTCAAATAAAAATTTATTTCGTACATACATGCATACTTATCTTTGTTTTAATGCAATCATAATTTTTTTTCGCTTCCTAGATTCTGATGTATGAATATCATCTTTTGTTTATCTTATGAACGCCATTTAGAATTTTACGTGGTTAGATAGAGAACAAATCAAGGAATCCGGTGACGTGTCATACTTAGGGTTTTGAATGTAATTAAGGTCTATAATTATTATTTGCTTAATTTTTATTAAGCATAACATTGAACGACAACAAACAAAACAACAAATGAATAAAACAATTATTGAATAGAGTGTAATAAACTGACAAATAACCTAAAATTAATTCAAACATTCAAATTGTCAACCATTATCTTGTATACAGTTGTTGCAGCGGCTGGAGACACCATCAGTAGCCCTCCTAATTTTTCTCAGTGGCAATGATGTAACTTCCCAACGAACTGCCTCTTCCAATTCTTCTATTGTCTCGTAAACTGTGTTGTACATTTTTTTCTTTTAGATATCCCCACAGAAAAAATTGAGAGGTATGAGGTCGAGTGATCTTGCTGACCTCAACACTGGACCATTATTGCCTATTCATTTCCCTCGAAATCTTTGGTTTATTATCAATTTGATCACACCACACACCAAAAAGAAGAAATATGAAACCAAGAAAAAAACAATACAGTTTACAAGACAGTAAAGGAATTGGAAGAGGCAGTTATTTGTGAAATTACATCCTTCCCACTGAGACAACTTAGGAGGATTATTGATGGTGTTTCCAGCCGCTGCCAACAGCTGTCTGTCTACAAGATAATGGTTGAAAATTTGAATATTTAATTTAATTTAAGTTATTTTTGTCAGTTTGTCACACTCTATTCAAATGTTTTGTTCATTTTTATGTTATTTTGTTTATTGTTGTTCAATGTTATGATTAACCAAAATTAAACAACTAATTATAGACCTTGATTACATTCAAAACCCTAAGTGTGACACATCGCCGGATTTCTTGATTTTTTCTCTATCTAACCATGTCAAATTCTAATATGGCTTCCCTAAGAAAAAAAAAAGATGATATTCATATATTAGAATCTAGTTGGCGAAAAAAAATTCTGGTTGCATTAAGATAAAGATAACTATGCATGTATGTACCAAATAATTTTTTATTTGAAAATTTCTATAACTAACGGAGCTAGAGCTAATTTAAATTTTTTGGAAATTTATTGTAGTGCTAAATATTTTGAGAACCGCTGGTTTTTTCAACAATTTTCTAGGACCACTATTTAGTGCTAATAATTGCTCAACTTTTCTCTAATTTAACAACTTCGTATCTCTTCAAATAACAAAAATGCCAATACATAGCAGGACTAGCGATTCACCCTGTATAATATATATAAATAATTATTTTTCAAAATTCCTGTTTCAGAATTGATATAACTGTAAAAAATGCAGGTATAGCTTGTGAGCTTTAGCATTAGTACGAAAACTCAACAATGTTTGGCACTAGTGCGAAAATGGTTACTTTGAGAAAATTAAAATTTCGAAATTAATTGATATTAAAATAATATAAAATTATACCTAGTTAAGAAGTGATGTATGCTTATAATAATATAAAAAATATAGGCACTAGCAAGATATGTTCACCAACCCCCTGATCGCTCAAACTAGTTAGCAGCAGCATTTCTTGTCAAATTTCTTAGAGATACTAAAACTAAGGCGTCTCAGAATACCGTCTCGTAAGTGAATACGAGCTAATTACGAAGAGCTGAATTATCTCGCGAAAATGAGATAAAATTAATCCGTGTCACTCGACACCGAAGTCACATCCCTAATTAGAACTCTTCAGAGCGATCGCTATGAACCGCAGCCACGTTGGTTGCTTAGGTTTATTACCTGTCTTAATTGAGGGCGCTGCAAGCAGCAAACCCGGGTACCAGGAGACCATTTGATAGGATAAGCTGGAAGTTTCACGTGCTGTTCTACGTGAAATAGATGGCTTACAAACGTGATAAATATAACTTACATCTTTAGGGAACGTTAAATTCCGAGATCCAATACGAGGAAAACCAGAATGAGCGTAGTATTCCAACGGAATAACTAACTAATACAGCTTGTTAAGAGTAAAAACAAGTCTCGATGTACTCTTTATTCCCTCTTTTCTTCAACGTGTCGGTTGTACTATTTGTAGCTCAATTTTCAAACTCTTAAATTGTTTGGTCTGATTTTTAAATACTTTAAAGTAACCTATTTAATTACTCTCTTAATATATTTGTTCAAAAAAACATCAAGAAATATTTCTTACGTTATGATCTAGATCTAGAGCTGAAAAATAATAATAATAAAGTAGGTATCTTACTAAACTTTTTTTCCTAAAATACCTAGGTGTGGTATTCTGTGGAAGTGGTTACCCACATATACAGCGTACCACTCATGCCGCCATGTTGAATTTCTAAAAGCAAAAATTCGTAATTCGTGTCCCCGAAAATCTCACATATTTTTTTTGTAAACCAAAACCACGCGCGTCGAGTGCAGTATAGTGTTTTGGTGTTATGTGGAAAACTACGACAGTGTTGTCATCACATCAAAGGTTTCAACTCCCTTCAAAAAAGCAAGATACAAAAAAATATAAGAAACAAACATTTTGTATTTGAAATTGTTTCAGCTAAAAAAATCCAAAACTTGTAAAAAACCAACCAGTGGCGTATTCTCCTGCACGCCACTGGTGCCAATAATTTTAGTCTTTTCACGTCAAAACAAGCCCTTTACTACTTCAAACCAACGTACCAAGTTTCATCGAAATCGGCGAAATAGTTTTCAATATATTAATAAAAGAAAAAAGATTTTTTATAAAAAACCTTGAAACCCTGTATCTCGAAAATAAGTCAATTTAGGACACACGTTTATTTAACTCTTGGTTATAAAATTGGACAAGGAAATATCTTCTACAGTATGGACATAACATTAAGGAACACCCTGTATATTATAGGTATTGAAGAGTATTATATCAAAGACGTATATAAATATGCAAAATTTCATCTGAAGAACTCAAGTAGGCGAAATGAACCCCATAAGTTTTGAACTACCTTTACTTACTTACGTACAGGGTAATATATAAATAGTTTGTTTGCCATTTTTCGTTTAACTGTAGATTTGTTTAATAAAAATGGTTAAATTTTCCATTTTCAATATTAAACGTTTGGCACACTTTTAAGTGTACTTACCTATATTATCTTACTACTATCCGTATAACCGTAAGCGCGAATATCATAACACCCTATATATGTAAAATAAAATTTTTGAAAATTTGTGAAATTACAATACTTACCTATATTAAATATAAATGCAAGGATTTAAAAAGACATAAATCTAAATTAAAACACTATAAACGTTCATAATGGAAGGAAACTTCATATAAAAGCTCTTTGTACAAAATATTAATTGAGATGAATACTCCAGCAGACATACAAGACTGTTTAGACAAGCAATGTTTAAATGAGGAATGTTTAAACAAAAGTATATTATTTCAGGATAGCATTACTTTAATTAAACATGTTATCTACTTTGTTATAAAATTCAGCGCTGTCAAATTTTGAAATTTAATCTCCCGCACACAATTTGCCCGGACATAAACGGACCCACACACTATATAAATTCCCAGTAAATGCGTAAACGTGTTGGTTTAATAATGCAGAACATCCCTGCACTGAATATCCCTAACATGGAACTAGGTTTTGCTGTTAATATGGGTCCATTACCGCCTACACCTCCAATTAATTATTATAAACCATACACTGTGGTTTAAATTAAATAACAAAGTTTGGTAACTTTACTATTTCTTCACTGGTATTGAACGTTTTTTGATAAATTGTACTCAGACCATATCTAATCATTTGATTCTAATTTAAAGATATATATTTACACATAGTGGCTACAATGTCCATATTTTTGCCATTGCTAGGATATAAAGTGAGTTTACTGGAAACAGCTGTATTACGATAACTTTAGTATATCTTGTTGAGAGGTTATTTGAAAAGACAAATTTATAAAATCAAGATTTATGTAAAAATAATTTGGAGTTGGGGGATTTTACATGATGTAACCTGATCTTTTTGACGACTCAACATACTGAATATGGTGTCCCATTTAGAAAATGGAAAATACGCTTTGAACCTCAAAAATTCACTTCAAATAAATCTCAAAAGTGAACCACATCTGTGAACATCCTCCAGCAGGGAAGCCTTAATCCAATCGAATGAAAATCCTCAATAATTCATATATTATTAAATTCATGTTGATGAAGTGCCAGAATTATTTCTTTAATTATTATTTTATCTATAATTATAATACATGTATATACATATATAATTGACAATTTGTTTTATTAGCATGAATTTAGCCAATACTTAATCCAAGTGAAAGCTTTCGCAAATACTTTATTGCTTCTTCAGTCACTAATATTATGTGTTATACTACAGTTTTATACCATCTTGCATACACTTTGTTTTTTAGATAGCATCACATAAAAAAGTCCAATGGTGTGAGGTCCGTTGACCTAGTAGGCCATCTTATTGGTCCTAGGTTTCCTATGCAACTGCCAGGAAATTCAGTGTTTAGAATGTCTGAAAGTATTTTTGTTTTGTAAACTTATACTGTTCACAGAACAAAAATAAAGAATTTGCAATTATTGTTTGACATATATATACAAAATTCACAATAGTTACACAATAGCAAGTTTCATGGACAAGACAAAACTTCAACGCCTGTTACGTTTATATCAACTATAAATTATAGAATTAGCTCACAAATGAAAATAATTTGTGTAATAATTAATTTCAACAGTTATATATTACTCCCTTTTTGTTTTTAATTATAAGCAGAACAAATTAAATTTATTTAAAAAAAATAAAGGGCTTACTATATGGTGAAATCTTACTTTCTCGATTTGGATATTTTTTCGTTTTTGAACATAAGTATGCATATTATACATAGTTGAAATGCACTTTACAGATTTTATGTATGAAATTCAATATGGCGCTCATAAGAAAATCAAAAGTTGAGTAAACTAACTCAAAATCTCGTAGATTCTAGATTTTTTTAAGAGATCAATTTTTAAGTCCTTGTTGACTGCTATCCTTACCCTGAATATGATGTATGTATGAATGTATCTATTACAATAAATTAGCAATAGACGTTTCCAGAAAAAAACGTTTATTTTTGTTTTCACCCTGTATCCACTTAAGGGAAGAAAATCTTGGAAATGTATTCTTCAATCCAATATCAGTATCAATATTTTTTTTATTTGAAGGAGAAGCCGAAAACAACTACTCCACGAGCAATATGCCCCGACTGACATTGCATTACATCGGCATCTCCATAGGAGTCGCCACAACGTTCATCGTGATTTTCTACCAGACACTGACCGGTTTCGCGCTTATTTTACGCTCATCAGAGTGCCATAGGTAGTGGACTCGATGAACGATGTTGCGACCATGATACAATTACACTGATATGCTCATAACTTGACCAAATTTCGTTTGTTCTGCGCACGACGTCATTCTTGATGCTAAAATGGCGAAAATTCAAATGCGTTACTGTCAACGTGACTGTCAGTGATATAATTATTTTCGTGTTTGTCAATTGTATTCCCGTATTATTATAATTGTGAGGTCCGAGGGTTATCAAGTTGTCATTTTTATATTATAGGGTGGTGTTTATTTACAGTAGTGCTTCTTATTATCTCTTCAAATTATAAAATTGAGGTTAGAATTATATTCGGTAGGTAGATCGGTACACAGAATGCGGTTTGAATTAAAATAAGAAAGATTGATATTAATCAACTATTATTTTAGTTTCCCTGTATGCATCGTGTACTATAATTCCATAATCGACGTTTCTTTTATATTGTTATCTTTGTTTACAAGTATTTTATTTAATTTTGTATCAAAACTGACGTCACGCTCATCGATAGACCACGCCCCCATGCGCATAGGCATATCAGTGTAGTTGTATCATGGTTGCGACGTGATTGCCTAATGGGCGTCGTAAATGTTAGTAATGGTGAGAAACATACTGTAGTGCCCCCTTTGGGTCTGCGCTACTACCTGTCTGACAATTATTGTCAAAATTGTCAAATTGACAGACAGATAACGACCTGCTTTTCCGCAGGTGCCATTACAGCAGTGACCTCTATTGTCTATTGTCTTTAAGTGTGTTTCTCACCACTACAAGCATCAATATTTTTTTTAATTCCAATAACTTTAATATCATTTCTTTTAAATATTAGTTGTAATATAATTATCATTAATATGTAAATTTTTGTATACAAAATATGTAGTATACTTAAAATATTGTTAAGATCTTTTTATATAAGTTTATTTGTTTAATGTATTTTCTTCTTGATTTATGAAACACATTTAATGACTAAAAGAAAAAATAAAAAACAATAAATACATAGTGGAGTTATAGGGATGTAATGTATTTTTTTTAGTACATAATCAATTCATGTTGAACAGCAAGTTAAGCTATTGACTGTTGATTGTTACTCTAAAAATCTATCAGGATATCACTTTGTTCAAATTATGTTATGTAATATTTCATATAGGTGATTTTACACCCCATTAAAATTAATTAGTGATTGATTAATTGAGGCTAATTTTCAAGAAACTCAGTGTAGATATAAAAACTCTATTATTAGTAATAATATAAGCTGCTTAGATATTTTTTCGGATAAAAAGTCAACGAAATTACCATGAAAGTAGCTCTTCATTTTGCTCTAAATTTTCCTAATCAAATTTTTTGTTTATTAATTAGCTCGGAAAAGATATTTTGTCGAAGATAAAAGGATGGTTTTACTAGTACAAAATTACAAAGCCCAAACAAATATTCCCCTGATTTTAGAAAAAAGCTGCTAATAAAATTTCTACAAAATAAGCCCTAATAGAAAATCGTTGTACTTTTAACTTGAATTATAATAATAATAATAATAATAATAATATCTGTACCCCTCATTCAATCGCAAGGACTAGACCGAAAGTCTGATACTTGTGTGGGATAGGGGCGGCATATTATTATTTTGCGGAACGCATTTGTGATTCAGGAACGACTTGGGTTAATAACCCCTAACTACCATTAAGTGCGGGAATGAGGGAATCCTGGAAAATCTCTTTAGCTAGGAGGACAGTCAAGTATCGACTGATTTTAATCTCTCACATTAATATCAGGCCGACTATCGCCAGGATGGTTGAATGGGACCTATCCCTGCGAAGATCTACGAGTAGACAATTTAATAATTGAAATTAGTTGGTGGAATGGGGATTCAACTCACGACCTCTCGTTTGAGTGATGGAGACTCTAAACCCTGAGTCAGAGTAATATAATGAAAAAATGCACCTGCATTAGTGTTTTCATTTTCTTCAACAAATATATACACGAGTTCAAACTCTGACTGTCGCAATATTCTTGTCCTGCTTATTCAGTATTCGGTCTAAGTTTGCAATCTAGTGTTACGCCCTATCTTTCCCTTTTGGCAATTTCTGATTTCTCAATCTCAGATCTTCTCCATCGCATATACGAGTATTTCTTCTCGGTTTTTAGATTGGTAGGCAGAACTAATAAGCGGAAAAGCTTCTCACCCGAAAAAATCATCTTTTTGCGTGGGAAAGTAAATTCCTTTCACAGTTTAACTTTTCAAATAATCCAGTTATTCTTTACGCAAGGTTTTACAGGTTCCTTGAAGTGTAGGAACTTAACAAAGGCTTTTGAAATATATGGATAATTGTTCATCTGGAAATAATTTCTCAACGCAAGCTCTACAACTGTAAATTTAATAATTATTAGAAACCGATATTTTGAAACTAAATCCGTTTTTAGCAAGCAAGTGGGAAGCATGGGTTTGCTGCACGTATTCGCTATCATAATAATTAATTTATAATAATAATGAATTTTCAGACACTTGTTTAACTTCAACGTAATTATGTATTTAATATATGTAATTAAACTTGAAATTTAATTAAACTATAGAAGTGCATTTTGTATGGCAGTGGAAAAATTATAAATACAATTTTCTGTTTTTGAATTTGTTATTTAATTGTATTGAATATGCTGCTTCAAAATAAATTCCAGGTCAAGCCAAAACAATTATTTTACATCTCGTTCTGTTGTTTATGTGTTGTTTATACAAAATAAATGTCATAATAATTTGCAATTATATTAAAATTACATTAAATAGATACCTACATTTCATAATGTAGGTATAACTTTTGATTCATTAAAAAAAAATTATTAAAATTCAATACAAAAGGCACGTAAACAAAAATTATTATTTTTAATGTAATGCAGATGCATGTTCCGTTATTTAAAAAATGTAGGTAACACTATTAAAGGTGTAAAAGTTGAGGTTATATGCAGATATGCCGTTGTAGTTCAATGTTGGTCGGTGTATGTTATACGCAAAGTAGTTGTTTGCGACATATTTTAAAAATAATAAGGTTGTTCCATTGCATGCCTAGGATAATAGGTAACGAGGAAATATAAACTTCACTGAACCATAATGTTTGATAATTTCATTAATAATTTATCTCTTAGTTAGTTTTTTGGCTTAATTCCTATATAAAGAAAGATGTACCTCAAAGATATGCATTGTTATATATTTTGTCATTCACACTGGAAGATCACGATTCAACATCGAAACGGGAGAGATCTAAAATAAGCTTTCAAAACTAGTTATTTGTTTAACTAGTACAAAAAATACACGTTTTCGGGATGAGGGAAAGGGTTGCCGGACGACGCGTAGCGGAGCCCAGCAATTTTACGAGTCTCGAAAACGTATTTTTTGTACGAGTTTCACAAAATGTTTTTTATCCAACCGCTTCTAATTAGCACCTCCAGTTTTCCGATTCATCGGAGTCACTATCTGTTTCTATTTTTCTATTTAATTAAACTTCAATATATTATATGGCATGCAATGTCAATGTCAAATTATACAAAATAATTTAATGTTATAGTGTCCTATTCATATGGTTGGAAAAAAATATGTTTTCTGCAAAAAATGTTACATTATTCAGTGAAAGTAGTAAAAGGAGGGCGGGGTGGAGATTTGAGGTCAAACTAAAGAATTTCATGAATATTTTGATACTGGACATTGTCAAGGTCAATGACATTCAAATTATTTTGAGCTAAAGAGGGTGGCTCAAAAAAGGTTACGAAGGAACCAAACATACATTTTTTTAAATGTAACTCTCCATA
This sequence comes from Pogonocherus hispidulus, assembly GCA_963924545.1. NCBI lineage: Eukaryota > Metazoa > Arthropoda > Insecta > Coleoptera > Cerambycidae > Pogonocherus > Pogonocherus hispidulus. The sequence continues at coordinate 11,379,101 of OZ004698.1, forward strand.
TATTTTGCTTTTAAAAGAATAAGGACAACTACACAGTAAAAAAATCCGACTGATTTTAACACTGAATCCACACTCATCAGTGTGTATATAGTCCACACTTGGCAGTGTTAGACATATCGGTGTATTATTACATTACATAAAAGTAATTTAACACAGTAGATTTTACAAGGTAATGTGTAATAGTTAATTATTCACCGTGTAATTATTCCGTTTTTATGGCGGATTGATTCATTTTTAACACAGGGTTTTGTAAATTTTACTACAATTTATGAGTACTTCTACAAACTTGGCGGGTATATCGTTCGTGTAATATGAGTTCTAAAGGTTTAGTTATTATACTACCCAGTTCGTGTTAAAAATAACACTGCAGCAAATTACGATTACCATTTAGTAATTTTACCATTTGTCTTTTTTTACTGTGTAGTTCACACTCCCATATAAGTTTTGCAGGTCTAGTGGTGCATTAGTGGTTTTTGACAAAAAAAATATTTTATGAAAAAAATTACTCTATTTGGTGCATCTCGAGAAGGCAACCAAAAGAAATGAATGGAAAAAAGGCACACAAGAGACTTGGTATAGGGTAATTTGCAACTAAACTCAGTTCGTCATTCAATATCTCAGGATTATACAGGGTAGCTTCAATATGCAAACTATGCTTTTTTCGCAAAATTTTTAAATGAGGTACCCTGTAAAATATAACTTCTATAAATTCTACATTAAATTAACTTTCAAATGATATACTATTTCATAACTCTATAAACCATAATTTTCTAGATATTAACGTTTCAATCTAAAAAAAATTATGATTTAAAAAATGTATAAAAAAAATATAATCAAACTGTATCGTGTGTGCTATACGTTTTATTTTAAAAAGTGCCTGTCATTGGCCTTTCCAACGTCTATAGTATTAAAATATTTAAGAAATTATTTAGTTTTGCCTCAATTCTCCACCCTGGCTTGACCACCCCGTATTTTTCACAGGGTTAAAGCAGATGAAGGTACTTTCTCAACTATAAAGATACTGAGCAAACCAGTTTCAGTATTTTATTTCGATACTACCTGACATCAAAAATTTATAAAAAAAATCAGTTCATCTAAAATAATTGTGGAAAAAATTGTTTTGTAACAACTTTCACAGCAACCTTCCCTGCCCCTTCCACGGCTGACGTTCACTTTACTAGTCAACTAAAGCTTATCAATGAGTAAAGTTATTATATAGAGATTTTTTGGAGCAAACTTTAGACGTTTACTACACTACACTTTGAATCTTTATTTTGAGTAATTCTGAGTTCCTGTTTCTATTATTTTACAAGTGGTGTAATCCCAAAGATTGACAATATTAATCAAAATATAAATAAGCTTTGGTGGTTAAACATGTATTTTCGATATCACCAAAAAAATTTATAATAAAAGTCTTTGGATTTCCCGTAAACAATGTTAAAAGTTATACCATTATAAAGAACTACGTAGATGGGCAACTGTACTTGAACGACATCTGATATACCACATGCCTACAAAAAAAGTAAACAAGTTTTTGTACCTGGAACGCCTGGTCAAGACCGAGCGGATAGAGTTGGAGTGGGGATAATATCTCTATTGTCTATCTGTGTCGCTCTCTCAGTGCCGGTGGTAAACAAAACGAGGTCAGCCCAGCCTAGGTACTGGGTACATTAGAAACAAGAAGTCAGTACTCTTGTTTGTTGTTTTATTTATCGTAGGAGTGTTAAACTTTAAAATTTTCAAAATGGCTCATGTGTACAGTAATGCTGAGTTAATGGACATGATTCTTATTTATGGTGAAGTTGTACAAAATGCAGTGGCAGCTTCGAGCTTGTATGCGGATCTATTTCCCAATCGACACACGCCAAATTATGCAACTTTTACGGCAGTGGTACAACGTGGCCGTGATACTGGTAATTTACGTGCAAATCGTGGACGAGATAGTGGCCCGGGACGACCACAACGTATTTTAGCAGCTGAAGAACAAGTCTTGAATCTGGTCCGTGAAAATCCGAGAATAAGTACAAGTTACCAGGAGGAACATTCGCTTTAGTGCGGCAAAATTGGATAAGGCATGCCCAAAAGTGTATACAAGTCGAGGGATAAAATTTCGAACAGCTTTTGTAACAAGGTATGTGCAAATTTTTTATAAATTTCATGTTTCTAATACCTAATAATCAAGTAACGCAATTCTTTAAAATTAGTGTAACAAAATTTTATTCATTTTGAAGACACGTCACTTTGGTCACATCTATCTATCTTTCAGTTTATTTTAAAGTAAAAACGCTGCAAATATTTTTTGCACCGGGTGTCGATATATTCTCAGAACTTCCTAAGTTTTTTGACATCGCTAGTTTGCATTGTCAGTCCAAAGGCCACTCCATTACAGTGGACCAGTATCCAGCGGCGTGTGATTAAAAATTTTAAAATAGTTTCCAGAACGCGCCAAAAAAATTTTTTTTGCACTACCACATTTGTAGGTACCTACATGTATGTTGAACGTCCCCAAATTTTATTATGGATAAGTTCTGAATAACCCTGTATATCTATTCAATAGACTAGTCGAGCAACTTTGTTTAGATTAAGTGGGACAAAATTTCTGAAATTGAAACTAAGGTTGGCAATTGGACAATCTCCATCGGTAGGTCGAAGTATGAGTCAAAAAGTCAGAGAAAAATTAAAACGTGACAATCCAGAGTGCAGTATGTGCTCGATGTCAAGCGACAAATGTCCTGAATTATCTTGGAACTGCAGTAAGGCGGTCGCTCTGATCACGGACGGCTTAGGGGGATATGTCAGCGATATTTTCCAGCTAATAAAAGCTTTCCTCGTTTCAGACAAGAGCCATCTACGTGAGCAGCAATTGTGATATCTAAATCTAACAAATATGGCAATATCATTGCAATTGGGTCAGTGTAGACGGAACGTTACTTCAATTTTTCATCAAGAGAGGTGTTTATTCTTTTTCAAAGAACAGACTGCTGAGAATAATCCAATCTTTAAAACCTCTTCTTACGATACCAAGATTTATACAGAATGACTATCCATGTTCTGGATTGTTCGAATGTCTTTATTTTTAACTTTGTTTGTAATACTGATCAAGACAATTTTTGATATCTTTATTAAATTTGGAAACTGTATGTTTCTAAATAATAATAATATCTCTACCCCTCATTCTAATCACAAGGATTAGCTCAAAAGTCTGAAAATTGTGTGGGAGAGGGGGCGGCATATTATTATTTCGCGGGCCGCATTTGCGCCTGAGGAACGACTTACGTTGGTAGGCCCTAACCACCATTCAGTGCTGGAATGAGGGAAACCTGGACAACCTCATTAGTTAGGGGGACAGTCAAAGATAAGTTTTAGTAATTTCTTGGTTTCTTGAAAACTATTGCATATTCTACAATGTTCTTCTTTGAATGAATGCATTTTAAATACATATTTCTCGACAGTAATACAAAATATGTATTCGTTTTAACTTTCGTAATAAATTTGTCTAATAAATTATCATGAATTGTATTGCTAATTAACGTAGACTGGTAAGTAAATAGCTAAATTTTTTAACATATATTTTAGTTACTGTGATTTGTATGATTGACAAATTTATTCCAGTATTACTGAGACTTTCTGGGATTCCTATAAAACGTCCAGATATAACCAAAATGTAAACAGTTGTTATTAAGGTTGGAACAATTTTCTTGTTTTAAATGAGATATTTGTATTCTTGCATGTCATATTTACTGACACAAGCTGAATTCAGATTGAGATTTTCCTGAAACCTAGGAACTTAATCAGTATTATTAATAGCCTTCAAAGTTATTTAAACGTGACCAATTTATTTAATCTCAAATAGAAATAGAGATCAATAATGATAGTAATACAGACTATAATAATTAATTTGTTACTATAATTCATTTGACGGGTTATAAAACCATCCCTTTCAGTACAATACACCCAACAAATGACAATAAAAATTAAACTATCTTTCCAAAATGTGCAAGGCTGTTCTACTTTAAATAACAAAGTCTACTCCTGCTTTGGCCGGAATTCTAACTGCACCAAAACCCTAAAAGTAGGCGAAAACCATATTTTATAATAACAAAATAGTTTCAAAAAGAACACTAATATCTACCTAAATGAACCGCCTTGATTTTTGTAACATAAAAGAACTGTTTGTTTGTATGAAAAAGGAAGTATAAAAGCCAAAACGATGCAATTTGAGATTTACTATATAGTTGTGTTTGTCTGATATAACCAAAGCAGAAATTTGAAGGATCTAATATAAAGAAAAAAGTATATTTGGGGGAACATCCGGAAATGCACCCTCAAGGAGCTACGAGCCTGCAAAGATGGTGACTTAAAAGCTTAGCAGGCTGATGACAAATCAATTTTATTTAAATTCAGCTTCTAAAACAAAACAAAAAAATCATATAAAATGTTCAAACTGAGCTCCTTCGTCTGCGATACAGACTTTACAACGTATTTGCATAAATAGCCGTACTCGTTCCAGTATTCTTGGGGTGTTTCTAATACTTGAAAACTCTGTTCAATGCGTTCCCGCAATACTTTTCCCTCAGTGTAGACACCCTCTGTATGATAGGAGTGTGTTTTCATTTCAAGTCCGGTGGCTGAAATATCCATTACAGCTTTTTGTTTAAATAAAACTGTGTGAAACTCTATACCAACTAAAACGTTAACTAAAAAAATAACAAAATATATATACAATGAAAAATTTTGTATTTTTTTCTCTTTATTTCCATGTAATGCACACTGATACTCATGAATACATTGTTTACGTAGTATAAACGAAGGTCTCAAACCAAGCGAGCGCTAACCGGCTCAAGCGAAGTACTCTAATGGTGCAAAACACTCGTGTCAATTACCAACGTTATTATATTTTAATTAAAACTCCGATTCGACGGTAAAATTGCGGAGAAACCCCGAAGTGGGGAATAACAGGAGGCTAATTCGATGCACAAATTTAATTCTCTATTAACAGACCGGCATGGAAATGTGGGAATTAAAATACTATTCTCATTTTCCTTGGCGAGAAGCGGGCCGCTTGGATTTAATATGTTGGAAAACATCTCGCTTATAAATTGAAAATTTAAAGAATTGGCCTTGGTTTCGGTTTGTAGCACAAATGGGGTAAAAACAGGCTTCGGTTACCCTGTTACTCTTATCCCAAACAGTTTCATAAACCAATAACCAATAATAAAAACAGAATTCATAAAATGTACAGTAAAACAGGTTGTAATTCCGACTATAATAAATTTGTTTCGATGCCAAATACAAATTTATTATTATTAGTATTATTATTATTACAATGGATAGGAGCAGAGGGTAAAACCCTTTTAAGCTCAAAGAAATTAAACTTAATGTAGGTACATACATATAACATTAAATACAAATAAATAAAAATCAAAATCAATGAAATAACAAATAGGTATACCTACTCAGTGATAGAGACGGAACATTCAATTACGCGTTATACAAAAATGTGTCCAGTCTATTCATAAAACTATTCATTCAACAACTTCATTAGGAAGAGAATTCTAAATATCAAAATATACGATTAGGTACTGTAGCGAAAATTTTAACAATTTACGCACAGTGGTATTTTGCTAGTCACTCATATGCAACCATGACTCCACCTCTGTATTACCAGTTGCGGATGATACTTTAAAACATTGGTGTCACATTGTACTCTTGCAAAAGAGAGGGGGTAACTCCATAAATTGACAGGACAGACCAATTTCAGGGCTTTTTCGGTGTAAATCAGCAGGTGAGATACTTCTGTTATTGAATTTCATTTTCTATATATTGATTAATTAATTTATTATTTGATATTATTATATTTGTGGTTTATTCAGAGCATAGTGTTACTCAGTAGTTATATTTGGTATTTTTCTACTTTTACACAAGGATACGTGTAGGGTTTTTTATTAAGGTTCAAAGCCACGTGTTGGCTTCAGTTTTTTAGGGCGTCTGATTGATGCCTTCTATATATATTATATTAGTACTTTGAATAACTAAATATCGCTGTAATTTCGTTTTGAATTCATGTCTTTATGACTACCATTTTGTGGTAATTTTGGAGTTCAAATCAAGTTTAAGACTACAAGGCAGTTGACCTTTAAGTTCGATTTTTTTATTATTAAGGTTATTTAACCATCTTTGCAGGAAAATCTATAACTCGGAGCAATTGTTAGTCTATTTGTGATATTAAAGGGATTCAAAGTCAGTTAGTTATATCTCTGATTGGAGATAGATTATATTTTTTTTTCTGAGTATAGGCTAAGGCAATAAACCCCAAATAATTTCATGTTTAATATTTTTTTTATTAACAAGTATCTCTCCTGATCAAGTTGCACAAAGCCATTAATTTGATTTGTATTTCTATTAATTAAAATTGCATAGATGTAAAATACATTTGTTTAAAGTTTAGGCAATTTTAATATTTATTTTTGTTAATATTTAACAATCTGTTAATATTCAATCATTTACAATAATTAATTTATAACCCAGCCAGTTAGTGAATGTTTATATATTTCCTTTTCAACCAGCAAAGTCACTAATAGGTTTTTGTTCACATTGTAATTTTTTTCATAAGTAAAAGAAATAATTCCTCATAAATTCTTTTAGGAACTAATTAACAGTTCATGTATTTAATTAACTACATAGTATATTTGTTATTTACTATTACTAAACTATTATTATTTCATTTGCAAATTTTGGATAATTTTATTGCAAATTATACAGGGTGATTCCTGTTTGTCTTTTATTTCATTTAATTGTTTTCATTACCTAATTTAAATTTTTAATATCACAGTTGTGTTTGTTATCACAGCAAGATTGTCTACTGAGATTCTACTTTGTTAAAGTAGAGTTTGTATTTATTCTATGATTTTGGTTTAACACATTTACTATATTTCATGAGAACATCTTGGCTTACTGGAAGAGAGGAATCTTCAGAAATTTTAACTTCACCACTAGGAACTGGAAAGGACAAAGTTGCTGATATCCAACGTCTCAGAACATACCAACCAAACGCTAGCTAGCCCATCTATTTTGGTTGCAGAATGCAGTAGGTGCATAACTGTTGCACTTTGGAGAGTCCTAATCTACCATTGTTAAGGATATATTTTGGTGAGAGTTAATCTGATTTCTTCGAGGCCAGAGAAATATATTTGTTTTTGTGTAAACCAAATCAATATCTGCTACCAGCAAGTTTTTGTAAAGTCATTGTTGCGTGGTAACAACCACAAATATAGTAGTTTAATCCATATTTAATACATGATTATTATTCTTTGATTCATCACATTAATTGTACATATCCTGCATCATTTTTTTAACTGTAATATATAATTATTTTAATCGACTTGTTTAATTTCATCAAACATTCATTATTTTATATTAACTCATATTATTTATTATTGTCTATTTAAAATTATCCTGGCGCTCCAACAGGATAACTTAAAATAACATTTTTTCTTCCTACGAACCGACACCTAACCGACAAGCTAAGCCGGAGCTAATGTCTAAGGCCGTAGTTCCTGGTGGATTAAAGCCAATTAATTTCCACTAGGTTCATTGCAGTACTTAAGAAAAATTCTCGAGATCTCGTGTTGTGTGATTCATGAAGCAACTTGTAGTTATAACCTCTCAGACGGGTTTCACTATTTAATGGAAACATGTCAGATAGATCCAACAAGAAGGTATTATTAAGCACTCGGTAGGTGGTAATGAGATCACCACGAGTCAATCGGTTTATTGCAGAAGTTAAGACAAATAGGCGTAGCCTGTCTTCGTAGGAAGGACTATGAAAACCATAGGGCAGCCGTGTCGCCTTATGTTGGACATTTTCAATGGCTGTTTTATAGCGCACTAACCATGGTGACCATATTGCTGAACTGAACTCGACCATGGGACGCACATATGTTTTATACAAAGCACAAGCAGTTTTAGGATTCGCATTATTAAAAACTCTAAGAAACATATGCAATAAACTGTTAGCTTTTTTGCAGGAATTAACTATATGATCCGACCAGGTCAGGTTTTCAGTTCAGTAATCAAAATACCCAAATCACGTTGAGAACGCACACTTTGGATGGCAGTAGAGATGATAGTGTAAGGGAACCTCGGATTGGTTTTTCCAATATGGAGCACTACGCACTTGTTCGAGTTTAATGGGATAAGCCAATTTTCGCACCACGCGCCAATTATATCCAGGTCTGATTGGAGACTGTCATGTTCTGTAAGATGGTTCCAATAGACTTTTGTGTCATGTACATATAATGATGATTTACAGCACAGCAATCTTGGAATATCCGAGGTATAAATCAAGAACAGTATGGGTCCAGATACAGATCCCTGAGGAACTCCGCTAACTACTGGATGAGAAGGAGAATATTCGCCGCCGACATTTACTCTGCAATGATCTGTTAGAGAGATACTCTGAAATCCAAGTCAATAAGAGACCACGGATACCAAAATGATGAAGTTTTAAAACAGACGATTTTTCGGAACTCGGTCGAATGCTTTTGCAAAATCAAATCACTGATTCTCTCTTATCATATGCTTTGGTCCAATCGTCTAGACATCGTAGAAGATTAGTGGTGATAGATCGGCCGGGCAAAAGTCCGTATTGTTCGTCTGGAGACAATGTCTTTAAAATTGGTGTAATAACATCGGTATCGTGGAAACCATTAGAGATAGAGACTAGGTTAAATTGGGACAAAGTTGGGTAATTTAGTGACCAATAATATGCCTAAAAAAATTATTTTTTAATCGAAATTTTGTATATTGGTTTTTAGTAAAATTTCAGGGTTGCGTAAAGAGCTATTGAAAAGGAGGACACTTCTTCTTCATAAAAACTATCACTAAACTCATCTGCGTCTGTCTTAAACAAGAGAATAATAAAAAATTAACAAATTATTAACAATAAATATCAATTAATCAACACGAATAAGGAACAATTAACAAAAAAAGCATAAATTAAAAAATAATCATGAGCAGTTAATGGAACAATAAATAATTATAGCATATTATGGTATATCATTGAACTCACAAGGAAAAATACTACAGAGTGAAGTAAAAATGTTTAATGGGGCCATATTAGAAAATATAAAGTTTATGATAGTTCTCAGGGGACGAAGCGTTACTTAAAAATGTTTTTACATAATTTGATAGAGCGAAAAAAGTTGCTATGATAAAGTATCTTTTTTTGAATAGCTATTTAAAAAGATCTGAAATTTTACAAAAACGAATTTCCAAAAATTATATTTTGCTCAAATAAATCATGTTAGCCTTGAGTTTTTAGAAGTATATCAGCTTAATTGATTATCAAATTACGGAGCTAGTCACTATTCAACAAATTAACCTAGTCACTATCTCCAAAAGCTTCCAAGATGCATATCAATGTTATTGCATCCAATTTGACAGAATTTGAGAAACTCAACATTACAATACCGCACAAACTTTTTAATAGAACTAACAAATTATACTCGAAACTTAATTTAAAAATAAATACAGAAAATAATATTAGTATTATACAGGGTGTGTAACGACGTGTTGACAGTAGACGTATCTCTGCAACTAATCGAGATACGAAATTGAAATTCTAGCTCCGGTCATGTGACGTTAGGTTCCATCGCTTGAATATAACGGCCAAATTTTATTAGGTACTTCCGGATCTATCTGAAGTAGCCACCAACTTCCTTATTTTAAATGGAACATTTTGTATATTTTTGCATTGTTTGATTCCACTAAAAATTCTGAGGCAAAGTGACCCACCATACCTCGTACTTAAAATTTGTACTTTCAGAGATATTTTGAGTTTTTTTAAATAATTGACAGACACAAATGATGCCAATACAAATAATACACACGGAGTGCGACACAAAATATGCCAATGCCTATGATTAAATATATGAAAGGGTACAAATCGCGCAATAGACGAAATGATACAAAAAAAAGCATAGTAACTCGATAAATAATCGCACTGATGTTTGAAATCTGATGAAACTATCGTTCAACTTAATTAAATAAATAAAACACGGGGTTAGTTAAAAAAATTACATCCGGAAAACAAAAGTCGCCAAGCTATTTAAAACAAAATTTAATCAGAAAATCTGTTTAGTCGAGCACCAAACTCATACAAGCATACAAGTAGCTATTTAGATATTAAGTGCAAACAAATGTTTTTCCTTTTAAATAAAACGTAAGTAAAAAAATATTTTGCAATAGATATGGCAATTAACTTTGTAAAAATGTATCTTGTAGTTCTCAGAACATGGCTGAATAAACCGAAACGTCCGACAGAAAAACATAAGCATTGACCGATATTCCAGGAATATAATCATATTAAAAAGTAGAAGAAGACTTTATACTAATAAATATTCAGGTAACCAATTAACAACTGGACCTCTTTTAAAATATTATAATATTAATTTGTTCGTTAAGATAGCACAAGATGAATGCAATGAAAAGTTATTTCTATTATATAGGTACATATTAATTAAGTACTTAGATGACACGGTCTGTCCACCATTCTTCTGAAACTGAGGATATTGGAGTCAGAAAATATGCTAAAATTAAATGTAAGTCTTATTTCTATAAAATATGGGAAGTATACCACAAAAGACTGTATTAGGGCTAATAGGATGTTCCTCTGATACAAATGACATATTATTTGTGTTACCACTGCGTCCAGTAAAATACATTTTAGTAAAATAGTTTAGTTCATCAAAACAGTAAAGCATAGAAATCAAAAAAAGTTAATACATTATTAAAATTCCACTAGATAGGGCATAGTTAATTAAATTTTATATAAACTCGTAACATTTTCAATTAAATTTCGTTTTTAACTTGAGACAATACAATTTCCAGATACCTAAGAATTACTTATTTATTTTCCGAACAAAATCACAGACAATGTATTTCAAGTTTCCGTTAAATCAGATACACACAAACCGTTGGATATCTAGATAATAAAAGGAGACGTGGAGAGTAAAGTTGGAATTATAAAAGTTTGGGATGAGACAATCACTTGATAAAAGTTCGGGGGAAACTTTGCGGGAAACTTTCTGTTAATACAATTCTAAGATGATCCTTCAGCCGGGAATTATTTTTAGGACCGATACAGAAACTGGTTTAGAGCCTGGTAAGAGCCTAAAGCGGGGGCAAATAAAAACCAAAATTGAATATTATGGAAATTCATTTGTCAGTTGAAAAATTAGATTAAATATAGAATCCTATAAACTATACGTGATGCAGTTTTTTAAATGTGGCAGATTCAAGATGACTAATACTATCTTATATAATAAAGGCAACACTGACGTAGTTTTCCACATAACACTATAATCCACTCGACGCGCGTTTCGCTAACCAAGTTGGTATCATCTGGAGATGATTAAACCTGACCTAAACCTAGGTTTAAGGACCTAGGACCTTAACCTGATTAAACCTATGTTTAATCATCTCCAGATAATGCCAACTTCGTTGGCGAAACGCGCGTCGAAGGCAGTATAGTGTTTTGGTTTTCTGTGGAAAACTACGTCAGAGTTTTTTTATGAATTATGCTTTTGAGACACACTTTTCTTTATATCTCCCTCACCATTAGAGCTGTATCAATATATAGAAATACAGGGTAATCTATTAAAAAATATAAGTTGATGTAAATTTCAATTTTTTGAAACACACTGTAGAAATATCAATAAAATGAAAATATACCCCATTTTCAAATAAAAATGTTTTCTTTGGAATTTGTTAAAATAACATATATCATTTCAAAACTATGAATCGTCAAAATACACCACAAATAAGTTACAGACATTAACATACAGGGTGTTGTACAAGCTCTATGACAAAATTTGACAGAAGATAGCTGGGTTAATTCTAAACACTTTTTATTAATGAACTTCGGTCCGATTCGTTTTTGTTTAGAAGTTACAAGCACTTAAATAATCATATTTTCATACTTCAATCAGACGTAGGCTGATAAATAAAAATGCCGGTTGATATGTCAATAATTATTGTTTCTGTCATTATAATTATATATTTGAGACTTCATGTAAAAGTTATAAATTAAAAATGCATTTATTCACAACTGAGGAATATACAGATATGTTTTTATATGGGTATTCTTATGGGAACGCCAGACAACCAGCTCGAAAATATAGACGCAGGTATCCAAATAGACACCAACCTGCCCACACGTTTAGTCTATCATTTTGTAGACTTCGAGAAGCAAGTAACCCCGCTCCAAAAAAGACCATTCGTCCTATTGAAGTAAATGTACAAGATGAAGAAAATGTAAATGATGCTGACCTGAATAACCCTTCAATTAGTGTTTTTTTTTTCAATTTTTATTTATGGGGACACATGAAGCAGATGGTCTACCATGTTGAAATCAATACCTATCAGTAGTTACTTGAAAGAATTCAAGATGCAGCTAACCAAATAAGAAATGAACCAAATCTCATCGGTCGAGTGACCGAATCTTTAGTTCGTCGAAGTGAGGCATGCATTCAAGCCGAGGGTGGACATATCGAACAATTTTTATAGACTTAAGTGTTGTTATTTTTATTTATTTTAATGTTTATTGGTAATTGTTGGTTTTAGTTATAGGCGTAAGCGACATTTGAGAATCACCCGGTATGCTTGTAACTTCTAAACAAAAACGAATCGGACCCATGTTCACTAATAAAAAATGTTTAGAATTAACCCATCTATCGTCTGTCAAACTTTGTCATAGAGCTTGTAGAACACCCTGTATATCAAGTTATTCAAGGTGAAAACTTTTTGTTGGGCCGCATGAATATCTTGAATACTATAACTATTAGAAGTAAAATATTCATTATGTAATTGATCGGTTCAAATAAGAAAATTTACATCTATTTTAAATATTAAAGTAGAAGTAGTGAATCAACTTATTTCAATTGGGGTTACCAAAATACATTTGCTAGACATGCAAAGTTTAAGGAACTCAAATATACCTTCTGAGAGGTGTTTTGTGTCAGTTCCCAACTAGATACAACCGAATCTCAAATACCTTTGTAAGTTGGAAACAAAGGGACAAATGTCAGTGACATTTGAATTTCCGCTCTAGAAGCATAATCAATAAGATTGTGACAAAGGCTCGTTTGCTCTAAACCTTGTATTTATTTTCCAGAATATCAACTTAAGGACACCGTGTCAAGGTCGGAGATGTTGGCATTATGCATATTACATTTTAAGTATACGCAATACGTTTTGGATTAAGATGTTTTGAGTATATAAAATATCCAAAAATATTGCTTTTTTTATAGATAGATATACATTACGTCATTCATTTTCAATAATTACAATAATGGAGTATTTTAATAGTCAATTATATAAAATTCACTTTGAAGTATTGTTTTGTTTAAAATATGTAAGTATATTAATTTGTTCTACAAAATGTACCTAACATTTTATTGATTTTCTTTTGAAATGTAGATGGCTAATTTACCACTAGAGATCAATTTTTATTAGCAATGGCATTTATTAAATATGCACAGTAAAGAAAGACAAATGGTAAAATTACTAAATGGTAATCGTAATTTGCAGCAGTCTTATTTTTAACACCGAACTGGGTAGTATAATAACTAAACCTTTAGAACTCATATTACACGAACGATATACCCGCCAAGTTTGTAGAAGTACTCATAAATTGTAGTAAAATTTACAAAACCCCGTGTTAAAAATGAATCAATCCGCCATAAATACGGAATTATTACACGGTAAATAATTAACTATTACACATTATCTTGTAAAATCTACTGGGTTAAATTACCTTTATGTAATGTAATAGTACACCGATATATCTAACACTGCCAAGTCTGGACTATATACACACTGATGAGTCTGGATTCAGTGTTAAAATCAGTCGGATTTTTTTACTGTGTGTATTTAAATTTATTTGTATTTTATATGTATCTTTATAACTATAAATATATATCTATAAGGGGAATAGTTTAGAGCTTAACATGGGGCTCTTAATTTGAGAATTCCTTAGGGAACAGAAAACTACACTTTATATACATATATTACGTATATTTCAATAATATTACAAAACAACGTTCAGAAAATTTGCTGTGCCACGCAAACAAAATAAGTTAAAATTTATATAGGCTTTTGAGTTCTTTTAGAGCTTTTGAATTCAACAAATGACGATATTCGAGTTGTCTCTATAGATGGGTATAATCAACCAACTTATGGTGCGACTAAGTGTTTATATCTTTTCAGCCAAGTAAATGATGTGAATAATTATTATCAACAATTTCGGTGCCATAATTTCTAGAATTTCAAGTTAATTATAAGTGCAAATCTGTTTTATTTTGGAATAGGTATTAATAGCACAGAAATTGATTTCGAAAAATAAAATATTTTTCTTAGGAATTTTAAACTTTCCTGCAAAACTAAATTTACCAAACTATAGTTTAGTAAATTAAAGAAAGTATGCGTAGGATTAGTTTTTAAATTTCAGGAGCCAAGTACACTAACTAACAAAATGCATTTCTATTTGTTCCAGATCTCGATCTAGTTACAAGTTAAATATAAGTATTTACAAATATCTTACTCTCTATAAGAAAATTTAATATTATAAACTGGATGTTGAGATATTTTCGATAACATCTCCTTGGATATGAATTTCCAGTTCCTATGGTATTAATGTTCTAAATAGAAAGATATTTGTATTCATAATTAACTCGAAATTCTTGCATAAACAGAAATTCAATATCAAAATAGATATTGGCTTGGCTGCTATGTTTAAAAACTTAGCCTCACTGTCAGTTTCTTTCACTGTATCCATATTTTAGTTTTTTCCATTGAAAGCAACTCGAAAAGCGACAATTGCGTCGTTTAGTAGCTCCAAAAGGGTTCGAAAATGGTATCCTTCTTCATAAATTCATTCAATTAGAACTTTACACTAAACTAATTTTGTTTTCTATCGAGCATCCACAAGTACCATTTACTAATGAATATGCATGTAGCCAGATTTAATTACTTTAATACATAAGTTATTAGTGGGTACAAGTTATGAATGGTATTGGGTAAACACTTCATCAAAACTTTACGTGTAAATAATTAATAAATTAATCTTAAGTAATGTTATCTATACAGTTATAACTCATCAGTCTGAATTTAACCTTTGTATGATATGAAATAATCAGTTACTGTCCATTTATTTTTTTGCATACTTAAAAATATTCTCGGTGTATTCAGGGTTATCACCGTAGCTAATTCTTTTATTTTAAATGGAAGCTTTTAGCATTTGTTTCACGAAAAACATGTAGTGTATATCATCGCATTACCATAACTCAACATTTCTGGAAATAGTAAATCTATTTGTCTGTGTTGTGTGTCTTTTTTTAACTTATGGAAAGACTAAAGCGCAGTATATATTCGGAAATAATATACCCACTCCCAGTGGTGGTTTTACCATAAGAGCTGCGGAGCTGCAGAACACATAAAATTTTATATATTTAAGCTTTTAAGCATATTAAATATCAACAAAATACAAAATATTTAAAATTTAAAGAATCCAAATGTTCTGTAAAATAAATCTAGGAGCTTATATTATTATTTATTACGACGCGAGCTAGCCCCTTATGCAACCGCAACCTAATTTGTGCACAGCAAACAGTTAGATGCGTCCTTTGTTTTTATTGGTTAATCAGGCACGTGACCCAGTACACGAATATATGGGCTTATGTGGCTGCAACAACAACAGCCACTGCAGTAAATTCAGTAATATTTCGTAATAGCACGTGATACGTGGTCGTTTATTTCTGTGAGCGGCACGGGTAAATATTTTCGTTTAGGCGTCCACGGATATTATACCTAGTTACTAAAGTAAATAGCGTTTCGTTTTTACAAAAAACTTTATTTGGTTCTCTGCCTTATGAGGATAAACTGAAAATAAAAGAATTGGGTAAGCCAGCACTACAATTAATTAAATATTGAAGTTAGTGGAACAAGCCGAAGTAAAAGTTACAAAAGATAATTTAACAATAATGTATACACAAAAACAGAGTGGTTGTGCGAGTGTGATATAAAAAATGCACTCTTTTGTTTTCCGTGCTTACTTTTCGGTGGGGATAAAGCATGAACAATATACGATTGAGAACTATATAGGATTGCCACATGGGCATAGGGGATTTTCTGTGATTGTTGTACCGGGAATTAGCTGTACTGTCCCGATTGAAATTCCCGGTTGAAGTTCAGAAGTGCCAGGAAAACGTGTGACCTTGAAAATTTTAAAAATTTTACGGCTCCGGCCAGACTTAATATCCCGGAATTGAATTAGACCAATGTGACAACCCTAAGCAGAACACATACAATTAATGTTCACGCGCCGCCACTGCCCACTGCTATATTTATCATCGATTCTAAGGAACAAGTGATTGTGGAGTATACAGATTTTTCAAAGGCTCTCGAAACTATTAATCGTACAATAATATTATCAAAATTGGCAGAATTTGAATTTTCTAATAACTTAATTCAATTCTGTAGAACTTACTTAAAAGATACATCATTATGTTGCTTATAATGGGTTAAAATCAAAAACGTAGGAGGCTGCATCTGGAGTTCCTCAGGGATCGAATCTTGGACCTCTTTTGTTTCTACTGTTCATAGATGGCCTTACAGAGATTATCGATTCACTTCTCTTTGCTGATGACATCAGACTTGGAATTGGGACATTGGACTTGGGAATCATTTTTGATTGCAAGATACCTTTTTTAGAGCACATAAATATATAGAAGTCTGCTAATAAAATGATGGGTTTTATTATGAGGAGCTGTAGGTCCTTCACCAATGTGGTCGCACCAAAAATACTTTATTTTGCATTGATGCATTCTAAGCTAAAACACGGATCACCAATCTGGTATCTCATTTACGAAACTCACTATCGACCTCTGGAGTCAATTCGAAGACATTCTTGTAATACTTATATCTGAAGAAGCCACTGTGTGGTGAAACAATTGTTAAGTTAACAAATTAAAGAGAAAATTTTATAAAAACAACTACTGTTTTAATGTGATAATATATGTATATGAACTATTATTAGTAAGTAATTTAGTATGTAGTTTAATTCTTTATATGTATCTACAATATAATTATTAAATAATGCTATTTTCACATATCTTATACATGCTGTCTACATTAGGTTGGGTTGATTTGATTTGATTTATCTAATGTATAGATAGGATTAGAATATTATCTCGTTTATTTGAATCATCACTAAATTATGCAAAAGTTGTTGACGGAATCACTTTTGCAATTACGACAAACAAAAGTAATTGTTCGTAAATTTCCTTCCTTTTACAGTTAGAGTTAAGTAACGCCATTAAATTTTGTTAAATAATATGAAATAATGATGCGCTCTATTGTTTTTAGGGACCCTCATGCATAAGAAATGACATTTGCTTAACTGTAGAGGCTCACCATTAGAAATGGCTGTACTAATGCTAATGCCACACCTGTGTGTAGTAACTGTAAACCTTTGTATACAACATAATGGTAATGTTCCTCCTGATAACATAAAAGTACCAACTTCGTTCTCCTAAAATGACATACTCTGCGACTATTTACAAAGAGTTTACATTGGATCTACAGAGCCATGCTAGTATCTAGTAGAATGCAATTTTTATGACTTGGAAAAAGTAAATAATAGTAATCATATCTCAAAGGCAAAATAATAAGATGACGGTTTTGATGGAGCGACCCCAGATATAGGTCAAGTCTAGTATTAGAGGTATTCTAAGAAGAACATTTTTCTTTTATGAGATGTAATATACGCGGTGTCCTACTAAATATGGGTACATATGGGTCTCAGAAATTAGAAGAGCTACAGATTTAGTTAAATCAGGAAATAGTTTAGCAATTTTGTACTAAGTAAGAATATGCAATGAAATTTCCTCTATCTGGATTTGTTCGTATATAATCATCTGAATATAATTCAGAAACAAAAACAAATTTCTTTAAGCGTACCGGGTGGCTAAATTTGCTTGTTACTAGAGAACAACTATTGAATTAAGAAAAATATCAATCTCGATCTCTTTTTCTAAGACAAAATTAATACCGGGATGTGATCAATTTTCTTTTGTTTTTGAGTTATTGGCGAAAATTCGATTATTTTAGATATTTTTATGGCAATACTTGCCATACGGCGGGTTCGAGTGGGTAGATTCAAATATTGATGTCTCTACTGTACCTGATGATTCTCCGGAAGCCTATCTCCTCGAGGTAGACTTAGAGTACTCGGAATCCTTGCATGATTTACATAAAGATTTACCGTTCTATCAAGAACATAGCGCTCCACCTTTTGGCTACCCTATACAACAAAAATAAATATGTTATACACTATAGAGCTCTAAAACAAGCAATAGAGTTACCATTTGAGACACTTTTTTTTATATAGAATGCAGATGCGTAGACAAATTTCTAATAAAGTCGATGAAATTTCGACTTATGGCATAAACTCTTTTATTGTATTTTTTGTAGCTATTTTGATTTAATAGTTTTTAAACAGTTCATTTTGCATTTCAGGGTAATAATTTTGCCTTAGAAGGAGACATCGAGATTTGCATCTCTCGTAGTGCAGGAATTGTCCTATAATAGTGTGCAAATTTGGTCACCCGGTGCATAACTTGTTTATTCGAAGTTTTTATGACATCAAACTTGGTATAGACTAGTTTTCCTTTCTTCACCATTCCTGAAAATATTCCAAGGTTACTAGATTTGGTGCTGTTCTTTTTTATTTATTTTTAGCGGCACCATACACAATCAAAAATGTTTGTAAAATGTATTGGCGATTCAAATTACCGATGAGGGCCCTGAAAATTGTAAATAAATATGGAGGAAGACGAGTAAAAATTTTGCATTTTATATCACATCATCTAGCAATTTAGTTATTCATCTGCCATAAATATACTGACTTCATGTGCTAATTAGGGTGAAATAAAGGATAAAAGGAGTGGTAAAAACAGTCAAACGTCCCATAAGTGCTTCATTGGTAATTACAAGAATTTTTTGGTTTGAAACAGGTACCCTAGTTCTTGTTAACTTACATTTTGGAGTAAAATAAAGTCTGATAAACTGTATGGTGATACCAATTCCTTAGTTTTTGTTAAATAATGTTTAAATTAAAATACATTCTGTTTTTATAAGACTAATAATAGAAAAGTATAGACAAACGGCAACAAAGTGGTTATGTTGTGTAAATAAACGTGTTCCCTGTTATTAAATTGTTACATGCCTTTTGCAGAAATGAATGAGAAACAGTATTTTATATTAGGGCCAAACTTCTACCTATCTTCTATCTTAAACACTTCTATTGACACATTTTGTGGAGTGACACATACAGGGTGTCCACCTAGTGCGCGTAAGTCCAATATCTGGGTTAATAAAAGAGATAACTTAATTTATTTTCTACAGGGTTGTCTAATATCCCGAGCTGCACAAAATGAAAATATATTTACATATTCAGGGTGTTCAGATTATCCTGGACAGGTACCAACTTCATTTTTTTAAATGGAAACCTATATTTTTTATGGCATTATCGAATTCTACGTAAAAAATTAGTGGGACTTTGTGCATAACACTGCTATTGAAATATTGATAGTTTTCGAGATATTTGACTTTTAATTTTTTTTTCTTATGTTTCGTCACTTTTAATAGTTGACATAATTATGGTTGTATGACAGCTAGAAATTATTTTTTTTCAGAAACTGTAGAGTGAAGATGGCTCTTTCGAAACACGTATCAAAAGTTGACCTGCGATATACAGGGGGCAACAGAAATCGTGCCAAACCTGATGGTTTAAAATTTAAAAAATCTCGACTTTTTCAAATGGAACACCCTGTGTTTTATGATTTCATTAGATGCCTTTCTGTAGACTCTACAATTTTATAATAGCTTTCCCTATTCCTAAGTTGCGTAGTATTTGCAAAAAACCCACTTTTATGAAAAATACCCGATTTGCGCACTCCTTTGACGGAAGAAATATTGTAAGGCTATTTATTTTTATAAAATATATTAGTTTACACTTCTTAAAATAAAAATAACTGAAAAATTTAGATAATTTCAGTTTAATAAACAAGTCTTTGTGGAAAGTTACCATTTATTTGTAAATAAAAGTAAAAAATCATAAAAGCTCTACGTGTAATTAAGAATTAGCAAAACTGGCGTATGCTTTAGAAGAAGTTCATGGGAATTATCAACAGCAGAAACCATAACATTAAACTAAATATTATCGTTGTTACTCCCATGTCTCCTGGTAGTTTTCTCATAATTCCCATTTGCTGTTCTTTCAAATCTTTCTTTCACATTTTCAAAACAGTCAGCACGTGGGAATCTCTATAAATACGTGCTGCTAGCAAATAATTCCCATGAACTTCTTCTAAAGCATACGCCAGTTTTGCTAATTCTTAATTACATGTAGAGCTTTTATGATTTTTTACTTTTATTTACAAATAAATGGTAACTTTCCATAAAGACTTGTTTATTAAACTGAAATTATCTAAATTTTTCAGTTATTTTTATTTTAAGAAGTGTAAACTAATACATTTTATAAAAATAAATAGCCTTACAATATTTTTTCCGTCAAAGGAGTGCGCAAATCGGGTATTTTTCATAAAAGTGGGTTTTTTGCAAAAACTACGCAACTTAGGTATAGGGAAAGCTATTATAAAATTGTAGAGTCTACAGAAAGGCATCTAATGAAATCATAAAACACAGGGTGTTCCATTTGAAAAAGTCGAGATTTTTTAAATTTTAAACCATCAGGTTTGGCACGATTTCTGTTGCCCCCTGTATATCGCAGGTCAACTTTTGATACGTTTTTCGAAAGAGCCATCTTCACTCTACAGTTTCTGAAAAAAAAATAATTTCTAGCTGTCATACAACCATAATTATGTCAACTATTAGAAGTGACGAAACATAAGAAAAAAAAAATTAAAAGTCAAATATCTCGAAAACTATCAATATTTCAATAGCAGTGTTATGCACAAAGTCCCACTAATTTTTTACGTAGAATTCGATAATGCCATAAAAAATATAGGTTTCCATTTAAAAAAATGAAGTTGGTACCTGTCCAGGAAAAACTGAACACCCTGAATATGTAAATATATTTTCATTTTGTGCAGCTCGGGATATTAGACAACCCTGTAGAAAAAAAAATTAAGTTATCTCTTTTATTAACCCAGATATTGGACTTACGCGCACTAGGTGGACACCCTGTATAAACACGGCAATTTGTGTTGTGCTGATTTATTTTGAATGCCATTTTAAAATTTAAAAATAAAGATGTATAAATACTAACCACGTCGTTTTTAACTTTGTAATACCAAAAAATCACAAGCACCACTAAATTTTTAAGTTAAATAAACCCAAATATGTGTTATATATCATTATATCAGCAATAAGCCTTCAAAAATTACCTTTTAAGTAGGTTCAAATATTTTCATTAGGGCGCATTCATTTTTGGAATCGCCAATAGTCACTGACTTTTTATCGAATCCAGCAGAAATTTTCACAAAATATTTTACAGCTTAGGCATAATGTTCCACTAAATCTTAGTTGTACCACCCTGGTTGAACAACTAATACGAGGATTACCCCTCCTCCTCAATAACAAAAACTAATAAAAAAACAACAGAACGATTTTGGTGGTTGACTTAATTGGTTCTGGTTTGGCTGGTTGTAGAATATCAAATTCCAATTCTAAATATGAACGAAGAAGTAGAAGTAATCTGAGTGGAAATATTGTGCTTATATAAATCTAAAAATGTCGGAGAAAAAATATATATAAATTGTTTCATTTCTTTGTTTAACATCATCCACATCATATGTCACCTCATGGATCAACGAAGGCTAAGGCTCTTAATGTCGGCACTAATTTAGTTTATCGTTAACTGAAAGTTGGAATAAAAATACGAGCAATCAAGAATGTGATTGGATTTCAATAAAATATTCTGAGATTTGACTTGTCGAAGCGGAAGTTTGATTAAAAAATCTCGCCATTTAAATCCAAGAATATTTGAGTGAAACACGATTACGCTTTTTGTACATCACATTGAGGGTTCTGTTAATTTTTCACGCAACGGTTTAATATAAAACAGATATGTGAAGTTTCCCAACTTTTAAAAACTTATTTCATTTCGTTCGCTTTCAGAAGTAATGCTTCCATTTCGATATTCTAATTTGCCAAGAATTCTGAACGTCGGTAATGAAAATCGATTTCCTTATATCGTTAAGGAGCATTTAAGGAAAAACGAATCCTTGCTGCGATGATAGATTTATTGCTGTAATAAAAGTAAAGAAGTATCGAGATTGTGCATAATAAATTATTCTGAAGGTACAATGAATAGTTTTTTTGTAGAGTAGTGACAGTAATAAACGAGTAAGTTTAAAATTTATTGATCCTTTTTAATAATTTTGTATTCATTGTGGTTTTACAGAGCTAGATATAATACCACTTCTTCCAACCGGCATCAGAAAATGACATATGCTTCTAAGTTCAATAAGGTCCTCTTTGGAAAAATTACTATAAGATTTCACTTGAAAAGTCTGCTTCAATATTGAAAAAATGGACTATAATAACATGAACCATAACATTACATTAAATTGCTAGACTTCTCACCTCCTGCAAGAGAAATAAATTAAACTTACATGTTTTTTCACACAAACATATATATTATAACAGTTTTTCGAAATCAACTAATTATAATCTTGAATTAGTTGCATAAGTTGTAGTTGTTGGAAGGCGGCACGGTTGCCCGTAGCACTCAGGTCTTCCGACCCATTGTGTCTGCCGCTAGTCGAGAGCTATTGGAAGATACCCGTGCTATGCGCATACGCCAACACCCGTTCTAAAGCTCTCTAATTTCCTGGGGCAGGAGAAATGCTGCACCCAGATGTTTGTGTCTCTTGACCATGAGGCAGGCACAACGACAGAGGATGTGACTGGAGTCCCCGTCATCGTATCCGCAAAACCTGCACCTTCTAGTGTCACTAGTTGCATAAGTCGTTGCAAAACTGAATTGCTGGGAGTAGGAACATCAAATAACATTTTTTCTCTTCACCTTTATTAAATAATACATTCATTCTTCCTCGACATTAAATTGATTGGTTTCTAAACAATTTAGGCCTACTACTTAAAAACTGTTTTTCCAACGAGAATCTCCGTTAAAAATAATGCCACCACTTTTCTCCAATAATTGGCAAAATTAAAATATTGTATGAATTCCTAACCTAAATTGTTTGATGGTTACATTCAAGTTTCAAGCTGAATTTCTGCCTCCTTCAATTAACTAGATTGACTAACCGATGTGCGGGCCATTACAGAAATCCGGGGTTTACTGTTTCCATTAACGGTATTGAGGGCAAAGCGTTCAAAATAAATTTCAGTGCTACTCTGTCAGCTAAATATTTACTTGATATAAAATGCTGAATTTGCTGATTTGCTTTTTATTCCCCTCCAAAATGTCTTTAAAATATGTATGCTGTTCTCAATAACATACCTTGGATTTTTGGGACGTGTAGTTATTCTCAAACTTGCTGGCTTTTTTGGTTCATTATACCAAAAAAATCTCGATTATACTTGCACTCAGTAGCGCGTCTTATTAATTAATTAATCAGTTAACGATTTAACCAATAAGAAGTCATCAGAGCACAAAAGAGATAATTAAGTAATAGGATCAGTCTAATGTAAACCTCATGAATAAAAAATAAACGAAATAGATTTATGGATAAAAGTCCCCAACGAAGAAGCAAAGGAACAAGTTAATTTTGAATTAATTTTTTTATTATATCGTAAATACTACAACAAATATTTGTATCAAAATAAAACCAGTGATAATATTTAGCTACTTAATTTATTAAATAATTGCAATCATTACATTTCGTAAATATTGTAATCAAAAGTATGTTGGACAAACAAGAAGGTCAATTTAAACCAGATCCAAGGAACATATGGCTCATCTCAAATATGGTAGAACAGATAAGTCTAGTGTCGCGCCCAACATGCGTTTGAGAACAACCATAAAATATATAGTATCAATTTGAGACTACTTAGGAATGTGACAAATTCCAGACGGCTGGATGCTTTTGAGAGTTTGGAAATTGCTCAATGTAAAAATAGTATGAATGGTGACAGAGGGCCAGTCCCATATAGTCGAGTGGATTATAGTGTTTTGGTGTTATGTGGAAAACTACGTCAGTGATAGTTTCACATTTCCAACCCTCTTCAAGATTAATATTATTTATTTAATCTTTATAGGTATATGATCTTCATCTCAGGATTCTAAAAAAATATTACCAATAGCTACTAGAATTTCTGAAAAATTTTAAGAAATGTAATACCTTCCTTTCAAAGAGAATTTTTTTGCAGGTCGCTTTTGAGGTAACATTTCGTCCTTAATTGTTAACCCTAAGTCCTCTATAAGATTTAAGACTTCTCGGCATTAAAGAAAAGTAAACTGTGCCGTTATCCTCCATTAAAATGATAACGATAGCTGTATGTATTTTTGCTTGTAATAGATGTGTCTATTGGTATTTATTTAAGTGGTCAGATTTTGCTAGTCGACATCTATTTATTGTTGTCAGGTTTTAAAATGCCTTCATAAACAGGAAAATCTTTGCCTCATGAATGAATTAAGAAATATTTTACTTTTATTATAAAACTTGATAAACTGATAAAAAATCATTACAATTATTCCAGTTATCAAACCGATAAAATATACCTACATATTGATCAGGGGTATTGATAAATTAACAATCATATTGTTAATTTAATATTATTAAAAATATATCGTAATTACACTGATTACTGTTTACTTTTCCTTAGTGCATATACACGGTGTCTCACCGGGAACCGCCTCGATCTACATATGGCAAACTATAATTAGGAAAAAATTGAAAATTGGGCAGTGCACCAAAGTCACTGGGGGCAAGCGATCTAAAATATTTTCAAGATGGCCGCACTTCGGGTTATACCGGAAGTAGGTGTCAACTTGCTTATTTCAAATAGAATACCCTGTATATTATTAGATTTTTGAATTCTACTCAAAATTTTAAATATATTTCATGTAGAATGTTCTACACCTATCTTCAACCGTTTTTGAAATATTGACAGGTCAATATTGACATTTTTCAACTTTGACACCCTGTAAAATCTAAACGGTTTGAGATCGAACAAAACGGTTTGAACATTCCTATCTTAACTTTTCATAAGCTTTCGTTTGATACTAATTTCAGATTTAACCAAGAGATTAAATTTAATCGAACATTTTTAATTTCTAGAAAATCTTCCATTTGAATACCAATTCCAATTCCATTTGAAATAAGCAAGTTGACACCTACTTCCGGTATAACCGGAAGAGCGGCCATCTTGAAAATATTTTAGATCGCTTGCCCCCAGTGACTTTGGTACACTGCCCAATTTTCCATTTTTTTCTAATTATAGTTTGCCATATATAGATCGAGGCGGTTCCCGGTGGGACACCGTGTATTTAAAGAGAGTCATAATTAATCGTCTTTAAAATAGTTTATTATTAAAAATTTTGTACAGATATCGGCTATTAACAATATCTAAATATTGCTGGCAGGTGAGAATGATATTTTTTTAACTAATAACAATGAAACAAAGTATTATTTACTTAGTTTGTTCCACTCTATAGGTACTCTGTAAAGTTGACATCCACGTGCCATTTGGCGAGTTCCATTTTGTAACTCCGCATATAACATTTTGTTTTTATTTGTATTGTAAACTCATCAGTAACTTCTTGTCTTAATGTGTATTTTAGCTAAACCCTTCCCCTTTGTGTTCCTTACAAATAACCTCTTCGTCTTATCCTTAACCTTATTTTAATATACTGCGTAGTATGCTATAAAGCTAACAATACACTTAAGCCTATAATGACTTTCTAAGAGATTTTAACTGATAAACATTATTTTAGGTGCAACAACGGATACAAGGGACTCGTTGCTTCGCGAAAGGATTTGTATTCGACGGACATATAAGTAGGTAACAAATCTCAAGAGAAATTAGAAACCAATTTATTTCCAAGGTGCGAAATAGATGGGATTTCAAATGATTTTATTGGTACTTAGGGTAGATTTATTGCACTCAGATATTTCTTGCTATTTCCTTAGTTTTACTACAATTCAAGCTGCGATTTGATTTAATAGTTTCCAGCTTTGTCGACTTTGTCACTTTCTTGCGATTGAGATAAAATTGTTGTGTAATACCGACAAATGAATGAGTTTTCTCAAGATTATCTACCACTAATATTACCCAGAAGTTGGTACGTCTCTGCGGACGAATCAGTGAAGTATTACTCTTCTTTAGCAATCGAAATATACGGCGTGAGGCAAGGAATAGTTTCATCCTCGATCATCGTTAAAGTATTGGTTTCCATAGAAAATCCAGAGACAGGTCGATTTTTATTTGAATGGCGGCACATTTTGATAGTATTGACATTTATATAGGATGTCCCAAGGACGAGAGGTTTACCACAACTTATATGTTTTACATACAACCTCAGTGTTATGAATACTGACATTGATATAGGGTTTGGTGGATATAGCTCTAATAGTTAGGTAGATATGACCATAAACGGTTACCATAAGTGTAATGTAATGCATTGGAGAAAGACTTTGTAGTGACTGTAGTTTAGCAACGAATCGATATTCTCTTTTTAATTCCAATATTCTTATGGAACACTTTATATATCCATCAATATCCAGCTATATCCATCAAACCATATATACAATGTATTCGTGAGTGCACGTTCAATCCAAATCTGTAAAAATATATAGGGTATTCCATTTAAAAAATAAAAGTTGTGGTAAAGTTTTCCTTTTGGGGACACCCTGTATAAATGTCAATACTATAACAATATATAAATACATTGTTCAAATAAAAATATATCTGCCTCTGGATTTTCCATAGGAACCCATGCTTTGGCAGATAGTCGAGGATGAAACTTTTTGTTGACTCACCCTGTATGTACATACATGGATGTCCCATCAAACATGTAATCAGTCAAATAAACATTTTCATTGACTCCATATTATTTCCATCTTAAAGGTTGATTCTCACTATACATACCGTTTCCGTTCCATATCCCTTCCGTAAACATTCCGTAAATTATTAAACATTCGCCTCTAAGTAATATGTACTTAAGGCATAGTAGTATGCGGGTATACACAGTTTCCGTTCCGTTTACATACCGGCCTGCCTCCGTTCCGTTTCCATTCCTCCGAAACGTATTTTTGGAGGACAGGCTGAAACGTTACAGAAATGTTACGGCTAGTGTGAATGAAGGAGCGTATCGTATTAATTCATTCTTTTAATTAAAATCGGAAATCGCAGCATAAATAGCATTTGTGAGACAAAATCCTGAACTGTATAGTTTGGAAAATATTGGACAAATTTTGGGTCATCGTCCATTAATTTCGGAAATAACGGAATATATTCCCCATGAACATTTCGTTGTTTCAGTATGTTGTGAATTCCGAAACGCCTTTTTCGTTTTCTTTGTAAACCCTCTTCTTTGTCCAAAATAACAGCGACAATAATTATAAAATTTTCTTCGGACCACATAGTATTGATTTCACTGTGTTTACAACGTAAACATCAACGGTGTAGTCACAAATGTACTGACATGGAAATGAAACGTGAAGTATAGTGTGAATACAATCAAATTTTACGGAAGGGATATGGAACGGAAACGGTATGTATAGTGAGAATCAACCTTAAGGTTGATACTCACAGTTATACACAGTTTATACAGTTATATACAGTTTACACAGTTATATACACAGGTTCCGTTCCGTTTACATACCGGCCTCCTCCCGTTCCGTATCCATTCCTTCGAAACGTATTTTTGGCGGACAGGCTGAAACGTGACGGAAATGGCACGGCTAGTGTGAATGAAGGAGCGTACCGTATTAATTCATTCTTCTATTAAAATCGAAAATCGTAGGTAGCATAATGAATGATGAAATACTAATAGCACTTGTGAGATAAAATCTTGAACTATATAATTTGGAAAATATTAAAATAATAAAAAAAATGTGTCATCGTCAACTAATTTCGGAAATAACGTAATATATTCCCCATGAATATTTCGTTGTTTCAATATGTTATGAATTTCGAAACGTCTTTTTCGTTTTCTTTGTAAACGCTCTTCCTCGTAAAAAATAACAGCGGCAATTATTAAATTTTCTTCGGACCACATATTAGTGATTTCACTGTGTTTACAACGTAATCGTCAACGGTGTAGTCACAAATGTACTAACATGGAAATGAAACGTAAAGTATAGTGTGAATACAATCAAATTTTAGGGAATATTTACGGAAGAGATATGGAACGGAAACGGTATGTATAGTGAGAATCAACCTTTTATAGGGCCTCAGGTCACAGGGTGATATGGGCCACTGCCTTTAGTCTAGTAAAAGGGTTGTATTACTCTGTATACCCATAAAATTGACGTGTTACAAATTTTGCTGTAGTTACAAATAAAAATGGTCTCCTCACCTTTTTCGTATCTGACAGGATTTTATGTCAGATATGAATATTTAATGTATTAGAAAACAGTTTGCTGTGTACAGTGACCGGTGTAATCTACGCATTAAGGCAGCATTTCACCCAGTCCGGGGCATGGCGTGCGTTGACGCTGGTGAAGCGTCTGACAATATTTTTTTGACAAAAGTCACTTGATTGAAATAATAAGTTTAGCAGACAGTTTAGACGAGGACGATTTTTCCTATAAATATAATAGTGATGTAAGTTGACGTAAGTTCGTTTCTAAATAAATAATTTGTTTAAAAGTTTTTATTTATCCTATCTCTCTTAATTACCGCAAAAGCCAATTTACAACAACACTGTGTATTCGTTAATTGAAATAATAAATCAAAGTTACTTTGTTAAGATAAATTAGGTACTAACCAAATTACAACCAACTATTCAATTAATCCAGTCAAATAGATGTTTTAAGCATAATTACATTTCAATTTCATGAAACTTAATCCTAAGAGTTTGAAATATTCATTTACCCTGTAAATACAAATTATTAATTGCCTAACTTCAATGCCTTATTACTATTTCTGTAAGTACTTACGATTTGTGAAACACAGCATCCACAATCCTGAAATGGTGAATTTGGACAGGTAATCCCTTTCCCCGGTCCCATTGTATGAAGGATTGTTCATT
This sequence comes from Pogonocherus hispidulus, assembly GCA_963924545.1. Classification (NCBI taxonomy): domain Eukaryota; kingdom Metazoa; phylum Arthropoda; class Insecta; order Coleoptera; family Cerambycidae; genus Pogonocherus; species Pogonocherus hispidulus. The sequence goes on from OZ004698.1 coordinate 11,408,346, forward strand.
TTCTCCGTAGTATGAAGCCACTGGTTCGTAACCATCGACACCGCAACGGCCACTAGCGACACCGTAGCCGATAATGGAGTTATTATCCAGAGAAATGACAGCGTAGCCTCGAGGACGCCCAAAGGGTTCACTTCTTCGTTGGGTGAGGACGGTCCTGTGCTCCTCGGAAGAGATCTTTGCATGGTGAGTTTTATAAATTACTTGTTGGTATCATTTATATATTATTATTAAAATTATAAATACTAATTTTTATACTTTAAAAATTTATTTTATTCCACACTAATAATTATAATGTTATGCTTTTGAGACAACGTGTTTTATTGCCTCAAAAAATTGGTTAAAAAATTATTATTAATATTACAAAATACTTTACACTTTCACGTTTTAGTAACATATTGATTTAGTTATTGTTAATTTGTACAAATTTTATATTTTGTTTAGAATTTGCTTTACATATTTTTAGAAGAGTTTAGTATATCAAAACTTAAACTCGATATTTACAAAATTATCACACCCACTGGTACAATACACTTTATGGAATGTATTGTTTAGGAATCTACGTTGGCAGTGACCGTATCCTTCATCAACTTGCTTCTTAAATATCTGAAACAGAGAAAGAGATTATTTTTTGATATTTTTATTAGCATCGTTGTTGGTGCTGCTTTATAGTTTAAGAAATGAAAGATTGCATAAGTTTGTAGTTCTTTAGATATATATAGGATTTTGTTCTTTTTTTAGTATAATTGTTGAAAATTAATTAAAAACTCTCTAAACCTGTATAGTATAGCATTTTATTATTAATTTTATATCTAGACTGTAAGGAGAAAAAGTAATTAAAGTAAAAAAGTAATAAAAGTATAATTATTGATATCTTGAACTAAGGCTATTCATGGGTTGTTAAATAATATCTCAAAAAAAAATGGGTAAAACTGAAGAGTCACGTGAGTTGGTTGCTGACAGATATTATACACACCCCACAAAAATTATCGCAACACTAAAAATTTGCTCTTATTTTGATATTCGTTTTCTCTGGGACTAATTGTCCGATTTAATTGATTTTTTTTTGTATTGTAGGTTGATTCGTTAGCAATGTGACTGGTTTCGTTACATTCTCGAAAAAAATAATTTTGAATACATACAGGGTGAAACAAGTGTAACATGATTTGTCACAGAAGTTTAGAACACCCTGTGGAGTTAATCAGTTATCGCAACATAGTAAAACTTATTAGGAGTTAAAGCGACTTCTTTTCTTAACATAATTGTCTTGGTTTCACATCGATATCTCAATAATTAAAGGAGATATTTCAAAATAAAGGGTTCAGTGTCATTTCAGTAAAAAAAATCAAATAAACCTTAACAAACATTTACAGATTTTACGAAAACTTAGCAGGCTCTGAAAACAAAATTTGAAATGTCATTCCTACAATCATTATTTCTACAGAAATACGATTGTTACAGTTTTGTTAAAACTCTTTTAATTTGCGTGCTAAATTTAAAAAAATGAATGCTGAACTTCATTTAAACAGACATTTGTCAAATGAAGAGTCAGTAAGAGCAATTGCACTCGTTGAAGACGGACGAAGTCAAAGATATGTGGCAAATGTAATAGGTGTTCAACCAAGTACCATTTCCAGATTAATCAGGCGTTATAGAGAAACAGGACAACATTCCAGAAGGCAAGGACAAGGGCGTAAAAAGGTAACTACAGCTGCAGATGATAGATTTCTAAGACTTTCGGCATTAAGAACTCGACATTGTACTGCTCGTATGCTTCAACGAGAAATTTTGGGAGCCAGACATGCAAACATTTCTTTACAAACTGTTAGAAACCGTCTTAGAGAAGTTAATTTACGTCCTATGGATCCAGCCAAGGGAACACGTCTGACCAGGGAACATCGAGTTGCCCGTCTCCAATTTGCTAGGGAACACAGTAACTGGGGCCTAGAAGAATGGTCTAGTATACTGTTTACTGACGAATCAAGATTTTGTTTATATTCGTCAGATAGACGTATGCCAGTATACAGAAGGCCAGGTGAACGGCATATGCAGTGCAATTTTCGACAGATCGAAAATTTTGGAGGTGGATCGGTAATGGTGTGGGGAGGAATTTCTGTTAATGGGCGTACGGCACTGGTGCCTGTCAACAATGGCAGCATGACTGCCCAACGTTACATAACGGATATTTTAGTTCCTCATGTGATTCCATATGGACACTTGTTGGGTAATAATTTTACCTTAATGCAAGATAACGCACGTCCTCACGTTGCACGTATAGTAAGAGAATATCTTGAAAACAGTCATGTTGCTACAATGGACTGGCCTGCTCGCAGTCCACACCTAAATCCAATTAAGCATGTATGGAACTACATGTCATGGAAAATCAAGGAGGGTCAAATCCCCTGCCGAACATTAAATGAGCTCCAGAACAAGCTTCAAGAGATTTGGAATGATATAGGGGAAGATTACATACACAGTCTGTTTGAAAGTCTACCACAGCGTATTCAAGCGGTAATTGAGGCTAGGGGAGGAAATACCCGATACTGAAAATTGTTATTTTAATTTTATGACGTGTTTTATTGCTGTAAGGGTATACTGTTTTATTAAATTTGTTTAGTGATGCTCTTGTAATCGATTTTTTTTACTAAAATGACACTGAACCCTTTATTTTGAAATATCTCCTTTAATTATTGAGATATCGATGTGAAACCAAGACGATTATGTTAAGAAAAGAAGTCGCTTTAACTCCTATTAAGTTTTACTATGTTGCCATAACTGATTAACTCCACAGGGTGTTCTAAACTTCTGTGACAAATCATGTTACACTTGTTTCACCCTGTATGTATTCAAAATTATTTTTTTCGAGAATGTAACTAAACCAGTCACATTGCTAACGAATCAACCTACAATACAAAAAAAAAATCAATTAAATCGGACAATTAGTTCCAGAGAAAACGAATATCAAAATAATAGCAAATTTTTAGTGTTGCGATAATTTTTGTGGGGTGTGTATAATAATATATTCCTTAAGGACTCATCATATATCATTACGATACAAATAAGTATGGATACCACACACTTACGATAAGAATATCCCCAGCAATAGTAATATTGATTATAACTCTCAAGAGAATACTTGGCTTCATCAGGATTCTTGATCTGGTCTGACATATAGATTAAGGGTATTTAACACAAAATCTTTCACGTGGAATTTATGGGTGGTGTTGTTGGTATTGATAACTAATAACCTATCTGAATTGCAATGATTGATTATAACAAATTTCGGATTAATTACGGCCCTGCGCACAGCTGTTTCTACCAACACGTTGTTTACGTGAAACAAAGAGAAATACCTTCTTCCAGTCTTCGCCCATCCAACTGTGTAATACTAATTGACAGAGCAGAATAAAAGCGACGGAAAAGCGAGGGAAAGCACTGAATTTTGTTTTATGCGGTTGACAAGGGAACCTGGAGATACCTATCAACTTTTATAGTTGGAGGGCAGATGCTACTAGGCACACAGTTGACCCTCGAAAAGGATTATACAATGTCGACAGAATTAAAATGTATTGCAATATACCAATATACACAGTGGCAAGAATAATTCACCAGCCAATAGTTCTGCCATACAGGGTGTCCCAAAAATACACCGCTAAACTTTAGAGGTGGTAGGGCACATAAAAAGAAACCTTTTTTGTATAATGAACATATGTCGGCAAATGAGCCGTTTTGGAAGAAAAAAGGAAAAATGGTTTGTTAAGTTTTGTTTATATCAGTGATAAATGTTCAGGAGGAAATTAATAGATCACTTTTTGTTCACGTTGCACTTTGTCTGATTGATAAATAAATGATGGTTTACAATAAGTATTCAAAATGTTGACCATTTGCTTCGATACAAAGATTGCACTGTCTGGCCATTATTCTTGCTAAGAGATCTTCCTCATTACCAATAGGCGTTTCGTAGACTAAAGATTTCACATGACCCCAAAATAAAAAATCCAGGGGATTGAGATCGGGAAAACGCGCGGGTCAGGCCACGGGACCTCCTCTTCAAATCCATCGGCGGGAGAATTGCTGGTCCAGATACTAGCGCACGTTCAAACTAGAATGTGGAGGTGTCCCGTCATGTTGAAACCACATGTTATTTCTAACGTCTAAAGGGACATTTTCTAATAATAAAGGCAAAACATTTTGCAGAAAATGGAGATAAATATCTGCGTTCAAACGAGCAGGCAATAAGTGAACTATTAGATTCGCTCCAATAATACCAGCCCACATGTATACAGAAAATTGTTGCTGGTGTCTTCTACAGACCACAGCGTGAGGATTTTCATCATACCAAATGTAGCTGTGCCTACCATTAAAATAACCATCGCGCGTGAAACATGCCTCATCAAAAAACAATACTATCCTCTCGCAGTGATGTTCTATTAAGTTGTGACCAAAAAAACCATTGACAAAAAGCTAATCGACGTGGATAATTTTTAGGTTTTAAAGTTTGGAGGATTCCATTTGGTGAGCAATTGCGTGAACACTTGTAGATTGATTTTCCTCTACACAGTGTAGAACTTCTTCAAATTCAACGGTACGAGCTGTTCTTGGACGGTCTCCACCACGAAGATGCTTTGGGTTCTCACTTTTTCTAAGGCGATGATAGATGGAAGCAAAGGTTGTATGATGAGGTTGCCGGCGTTCCGCATATCTCTGTTCATACAAGCATGAAGCTTTTCTTCCATTACAATTTGCTGCACCATAAGCTAGGGGCATATGGGTAAGTTCTTGAAATGAGAAATTATCATCTATTTTCAATACAAATTTTGAATTAGAAATCAACAAAGTTAATGTTCTTCTAAATAAGTCACAAATAATACCACGGTCTTAAAATTGGCAGCTTTGGAATGTTTGTTATGAGAAAGTAATGTTTTTCTCCCAATAAGAAACGTAGTTGAAACAAAAAATGTTGAACTAAATACAGTGGTGTCCAACTAAATCAAGAACTAATTTAGTTATTTGGGTATGATTTAGAACATTTTATGGCTCTACAGCCCAAACTACCCCATTGCCGACATATGTTTATTAAACAAAAGAGGGTTTGTTTCCATGTCATCTACCACCTCCTAAAATTTGTCGGTATGTTTTTGAGACACCCTGTATATTCTCCGATTGGAGCCTCAAGCCGGCTAACTTTAACAATATTTTCTAGCAATATTCTATATTTCTTTGTTAACATTTTGAAGTATATTATGGCATCCCAACCTGAATGGAGATAGAATTAGATAAAAGATAATAAAATCTAGATACCAGATGCCTCTTAATAAACGTTCCAAAGTCCGGGGGGCGGTGGATTTACATTAAAATATAAATTTTATTACTTCTACGATGTTGCCGACGTATGCCTTATGTCACCTTCATATCTTGAAGACTATCTCCAGATGAAGTAAGTAACATCTTCACGTAAGCCGTCAGGAACCAGCGATTTTTCAGCAATATTTTTAACGAGTTTTACACTATAATTCATTTCTCATGCTTTGTGGCACCTTTTCTTAGAGAACATCGACAGGTATCGTAAGTAACGTCACCATGTGGATAAGAGTCATTCCTCCGGTCGTCAGGAGACGGGAAATGTAATTGATTCTTAGTTCATATTTATGATTAACAAGGAATAAATCAAACTTTTTTAGATTTATGGGAATAACTACAAGTGTTAAAAAATCTTCTGCAATATTATCCATAAGTCGAAATTTGGGGTTTATGGATACCAAATTTAAATTAAAAAGAAGAACAAAAACGAATTAACCTTAACAGTTATTCTCATTGGCTACATTCCCAGGCAGGACCTGACACATAAGTCATATCTACCGAAAAAACTAGGATTTGTAACGTAAGATGTACTAACTTCCCATAGATTTCGATCTTATTTGATTTCATCAGTGTATCAGAAGCAATCGCCCTTACAAGTAAGAGGAAATTATTATTTGCAGAACTTGATATGCTCTGCATTGGTTATGCGTACCCATGAATGTAACTACCTCGATAAATTATTTCGAAAATTCCGTGCTATAATCCAAACTGAAAAAAGAAATTGGTAGTGTATAGGTAGTGTATACGATATGTATAGAAAACTACAAGTAAAGTGCAAGTTGATTCCTGTTGTCGATAGTTGTGATGACTGATGGAGAATCGAAAACGATAAGCAGTTAGTGACACCCTCAGTGAGATTTCTTCATGAGTTTTCGTATAATCCGATTTTAGTATATTGATGACAACAGTTGTAAAAAAAACACGGCAATGTGCACTTGCTGCCCCCGTCCGAGACAGACTACTCCTGGTGGGTTAGACATGCAGGTGAAGAAAGAAGACAAGACAGAAGAGCGCCAGAAGATCCTACCCAGCCAGGACAGGAGGAAACCCCACGAATCACCCACATTTATCACTTTTGTGATCGGGGTTAGTGAAGTATGGGGTCCACCTCTACGAGGCAGTCCAGGCCTAGAGCGATGGGGAGGGTAAAGAGCGATAATCCCGCTCGGCCCCAAACCATCCCAGGTCATGACCACAGTCAAGATATATTGGCGAAACTGTCATCGAGAAGTCGCTAGTTTGACATTTAAGTTATTTCACGTGCTACATTTTTTTTTTATTTGCTTATTTATCGATGAGAGAAGAATCTTGCTTAAAACCGCTATTAAGCCATAGCTTTTGAAATTATTAATTATTTATTTTTGCATATTCTATTTATTACAGATAAATAATTATTTTTCAAAATATTGTATAAAACAAATTAAAACAAAATTATTTATTTATTTACCATAAAGTTTATGTAAAGTAAATGGACTTTACCCTTGAATTATCACTAGACAAAGTTTTAAAGTAAGTATATATTTTTAAATTAGCCTGACAGTTATTATCAAAATCCAATTGGTTAAAGAGTGGAAACATCCTAAGCACACTGAGAAATATGTAATAAATGTTCTAAACTGCAACTCTTCTCAAGTATTTTATGACCCGTCTTTCATAAGACATTGAAAATTATGACGGTGTAATCCCAAAGGAAGTATTTTTCCAAATGCCAAATCAACGAATGAAAAATCCAGTTCTATTAATTTAATTCAGCAGGACCAAAATTTAATGCCGCTTTTCTAAATTAAATGGAAACGGTATGCTTTGCGAAACTCAATGTTTTTTGTTTAACGTCAAAGGGGAGCTTATAGCGTAAAGTATATTCTCCGTTTTGTCCTAAAATAACAGATGTTTGCTACATATTTATACTTTTCAGTTTTTACATCATTAAAACAAGCTCACAGTTTTAAAATGTTACTTTCCACATAAAATAATATTTTCATAGCTATCGGTAAAAAATTGAAAAAGATGCTTGTAATTTTACCTTCCATTATGTTATGAACAGAAAAAACAAAAAATATCAAGTTTTCTGCGATAAGCGGAGTTTTGGTCAATGTAGTCAAGTTAATGTTTTTTGCACTGATTGAAAAATATGAAATTTGGTCGTACAATTTTTGCACTATGAGTTTCATAATATAGGAAACTTTTTATTGTTTTTCATTTTTCGGTAATCATATACCAATTTTATATTTTATTATTAATAGTTACTTGAGATTTTTGAGTATGATGTGCAAACATGCATTTCCCCGAAGTGTGGATTGAGGAGTCTTCTACTAAAACTGACCAGTCCTGACATTTTTATGATGTCGACAATAAAAGATAAAATAATTTATGTTAATGTATGAAACTATTTATTTGTGACATTGTTTATTTACTCTTATTTATTTGGGAATTATGCCACTGAAAAATACAAAAAATTTATAAATAAATTCCTGCGGCGACGGATCAGTCAAAGGTTGGTTTTTTGAAAAATATTTTTGCCCAATCAAGAAATCTCACACTAAAAAGCAGTAACAAAAGTAATAATAATGAAATCTATATTGACGTTTTATCTTTAAAATGATACTAGAAATGGAAGAAAATCGCTCTTGCGATTTTCGTTCCCATTTTTAGCCCTACCGGGGGTCCAGGCCTGCGGTCTGGGGTCGTCACACTTTGGGTGACAAAAGCATCTAGAATATTATTTTAGAGAAAATACATATTATAGAAATTTTGTATCTGGAATGATGATGTAATTATACTAAACGATTTTATTAATTATTTTGATGAATTGTAAGGGTACTCTATTGTTGATTGTAAAACATCATAATTTTTTAAGTGCTGAAAGTAGAATTTATTTTTCAGTAAACATTATTATCAATTTTATCAATGGGATCAAAAATATTGTAGATATTTACTTTTGTAAGCTACAATGAAGAATTTAACAGACTGACCAAATGAATGAATTAATTCCAAACTTTCTGTGCAGAAAGAATAAAAGCTACGGATAATGATACAGAATAACTAAACACTAATACTAATAAATAATTGGAATTAAAAAGTAAAAAAAATTGCCTCCAGCGTGACTCGAACTCTCAAAATCAGCATTATCACGTTTTGAATTCTACGACTTTCCCATTGCGCTATCCCGCCTGTTGACAAAAGTTTACCCTGATACATTTAAGTACGTAACCTGTACGTGTAAACCTGAAAAAATTATTTTTACCGATTTTCTAATTGGAAAAGCATTTCGCTTCTGTATTTTGGTAATCAGAAGTGTTTGGCAGTCGGTACTATCGATTCCGTTAGCAATATTTCTCATACGAAAATAACCTATCTGAAATTTAATTAATTTAACAGTTTTCGTGAGAGGTGCTTGTTTCGTTAGTGCAATCTCACATCGACAGATAAAATGAGAAAGAAGTTGAGACGGACGCGACTCGAGATTTTCGAAGACGAAATAGACGTAGAAGGACTCGATGTACGGTCTCGAAGAAAAATCTCAAAGGATTAGAGAAAGGACGGAACTTTCGCGTGAAGCGGTTCTAGAAGCCGTAAAATTAGAAAAAGGGTCTAGGGAGTTCCGCGAAAAGTCGGGATTACGGCAAGTGTGACGGGGCCATTAGGCGCCAGGACCAACGCCGTTGCTAGCCGTATCTCTCTCGCTGAACGGCGATCGACGAAAATTTTGCAGAGGTTTTTTGAAAAGGCGTTTAAATTGGGAAAACGCGTATGAAACGGGAAGAAAATACCCCTACGCATTGGAGAAAAGCCGGGGGTGACTTCCGGTCGTCCACGGAGATCGCTCCGCGATCCCCCCTCGGAGGAGATAGCTTTGAAACTTTGTGGATTCGGCGACGGAATTTAGAGCGAGACAGAATCAACGCGTTTTAATATATATGGATTAATATCAGTAACGTTTCAACAGTACTTGCAACTAATATCAGATAATCATCGATTTTCGAAACCATGACGACTGTTGTATTATTGTTTAAATAAGCTAAAGTCATTTTGTAGTTGATTGGTCTACGGGATTTATTGTTATTTAAACCGTATTTAAATAGTACAAAATGAGTTCCAGTGAATTAGAAATTTTGTTATTAGTAGAACGCAACCGAAGCTTTACTGCCGTATAAAGTTTTGGAAAGTGGTGTTCCAAAAGGAGAGTTTCAGTTATCGGTGAGGATGTTATTTTGCTGAGAACTACAAGGATAAGAAGTCTTCATCCCTTTGGTGTTATTACTCCATGTTAAAATGAACCTTGGCCTTAAAGAAAGACATTTCAGTCTGCCTTAGGCCTTAAAGAATAGCATTTCTTAAAAATGCTAGTAAAATATTATTTTACGTGCGTGCGGTAATGTACTACTTACAGTACGGAATCAGTGTGGTAAGTATCGCTGTACGGCATGCTTATAGATCAAAGTTATTATTATACTTAAAGTATAATTAAAGTTTTCAGTGGTCGCATAATACCCAAATAAATAAGATTTACGATTTATCTTTTTTAATTTTTCTCTGCTTTCTCTCTGCTATTATGCATTTCTGCAAGACAAAACCAGCATGCTACTATCCTCTTTCACGACGACATCACTTTTTTATGAATTTACCATTGCACGAAGACGAAGTTACATTTGATCTTGGCTGACCCTCGAAATACCTAAGTAAATACGGAACCAAACTGTCATTGAACTCAATAATTTCTGGCTAACATCAAAGAGGGTGGCATAAAAACAGCGTTCAAAGTGAAATGAGAAACTTCTATTTACCTTCTCTGTTTTATAGAAAAGAGGGACAATTTTAGAAACAAATAAATAGATGCTATTTTATATTTTATAATAATGTGATTAGCAGAATGAATAACACATTAACTAATTTTCTTCTAATTATAAATGGAGTGTTATTTACTTACCGATTGACCATCCCTTTGGTGTTATTACTCCATGTTAAAATGAACCTTGGCCTTAAAGAAAGACATTTCAGTCTGCCTTAGGCCTTAAAGAATAGCATTTCTTAAAAATGCTAGTAAAATATTATTTTACGTGCGTGCGGTAATGTACTACTTACAGTACGGAATCAGTGTGGTAAGTATCGCTGTACGGCATGCTTATAGATCAAAGTTATTATTATACTTAAAGTATAATTAAAGTTTTCAGTGGTCGCATAATACCCAAATAAATAAGATTTACGATTTATCTTTTTTAATTTTTCTCTGCTTTTTCTCTGCTATTATGCATTTCTGCAAGACAAAACCAGCATGCTACTATCCTCTTTCACGACGACATCACTTTTTTATGAAATTACCATTGCACGAAGACGAAGTTACATTTGATCTTGGCTGACCCTCGAAATACCTAAGTAAATACGGAACCAAACTGTCATTGAACTCAATAATTTCTGGCTAACATCAAAGAGGGTGGCATAAAAACAGCGTTCAAAGTGAAATGAGAAACTTCTATTTACCTTCTCTGTTTTATAGAAAAGAGGGACAATTTTAGAAACAAATAAATAGATGCTATTTTATATTTTATAATAATGTGATTAGCAGAATGAATAACACATTAACTAATTTTCTTCTAATTATAAATGGAGTGTTATTTACTTACCGATTGACCATTTTATATTATTGTCTTTGTTCAATTTATCCTATGTTGAGTATACATATCAGCAGGCCGCAATTTATCGCCTTTTCAGCGGTTTCCTTAATTTCACTCATATTAGTTCTGGGAAAACTGACTACCAAAACGTCAAATGACTACCGTAACGCGCCAATACTTACTCATCATAAATTAGAAATGTATTTATTTTAAAAACAATAATAGTTGTTATAATTTATTTTAAATAATTAATATATTAATCATTGTCAAAACTTACATGTTAATTGGTTGATTTGATATTGACATGAAAGATAGAGTAAGAACGACTTGTTTTCTTGAAACTTCTATCATCATTTTAAGTACGAGCCTTACACCTATATTTATGTAATCTTGAAGAAGACAGATGTTATAGCTCGACTTATTCAGCTTTCACTCCAATATTCCAGGGCTTCTTATCAATTCGGGGGATCATGCGATTTATGATAAATGAACACGGCCCTCTAGAAAACCACAAAAGAGGGCAAGTCGAGCATATAATGGTAAAGTTTTTGCTGACTATACCCCTTAATCATTTTTCAAATTGTGCGTGAGAGTAGAAAATAATTTTTGGATGACTCAATTTGTTACCAGACCTCTGTAACACTAAACCATCAACAATAGTTTTTTGTGTCCACTGTCTGAAAAAGTAATAATAAGTATGTGTTTTTTTATTTCTTGACATATCTATTGTGATATTTATATTGTCAATAATAGTTATTTGTTTAACTAGTACAAAAAATACATGTTTTCGGGAAGAGGGAAAGGGAAATTTTTGCGAGTCCCGGAAACGTATTTTTTGTACGAGTCTAACATAATATTTTTTTTTCCAACCGCTTCTAATTAGCACCTCCAGTTTACCGATTCATCGGAGTCACTATCTGTTTCTAAGTTTCTATTTAATTAAACTTCAATATATTCTGTGACATGCAATGTCAATGTCAAATTACTTTTCGGTACTGTACGGGGTTTTCCAACGAAATGACTCACCCCCTATATCTTTTTTATTTGTGGTGCTAATAAAAAAAGTTCTAGACAAAAGTTTTATCATTTTTTACGAGCTTTCCGGATATGTAGTTGAATAGCCAAAATGAGTGCAGCTTAAAGAAATATGAACCTAGGTTCAATTTTTTTAAATGGAATGGTTTTTCTGATTTCAAATATATATATATATATATATATATATATATATATATATGCTATAATCGATGCTACAGTTGTCATTTTATGGAGCGTTTTTATAACACAGGAGTAATAGGAGTAATTGCTTCCAAAACGTGTTATAAAAAAGCTCCATAAAATGAAAATCGTTGCAGCGATTATAGCACTTATATATATTTTTGAAATCAGAAAAACCCGTAGAATGCAATAATCAAAAAATATACAGGGTATTCCATTTAAAAAAATTGAACCTAGGTTCATATTTATTTAAGCTGCACTCATTTTGGCTGTTCAACTACATATCTGGAAAGCTCGTAAAAAATGATAAAACTTTTGTATAAAACTTTTTTTCTTTGCACCAAAAATAGAGAAGATATAGGGGGTGAGTCATTTCTCATATAATAATAATAATAATAATAATAATAATAATAATAATAGTAATAATAATAATAATAATAATAATAACGTTTAATCTTATTTGAATAAACAACGGTAATATTGTACAGACAGAACATATTGTAATGATTTGCATATGACCATGGGAGAGTAAAACAAAAAATAATTGTTAAAATTTTTTTTAACTGCAACAATTAACAAATACAAGTAAATAATAACATAAGAAAAGAAAAAGAAGTAAAAAAAATTTTACAGCAGCAATAAGAAGTGATCCAAAGAACCGGTGCTGTACAATAAATGACAAAGGTGTGGAGGATTGTAGGTAGGCAAGTGTTTTATTTGTAATTCACGAAAACAGAAGCAAAGTATCACTGCTTTATTAAATTGTTTATGTAAATAGAGGGTATCATATAAAGACATTTTACCTCAATTTTAAATTGATATATTTTTACCTTTGCAGTAGCACCTTATGTTAATTACTCATTCTATGCTTTTGGACCTAAAAATATATAGCTGTTTTCGCCTAGCGACTTGTTCAATAAAGATACCCTATATTTGTTCCTGTCTGATTTCGTAATAGTGAGAATCTATCTGTTGGTCTTGTTATTCCTAAATTGGTTGGTAACTAAACTTGTAACGTATACAGCTGCCTAACGTCAAATATATTAACTTCCTTATACAGAAGATATTGGGGTACTTATAACTTTTATTCATCATTAATTTAAAAATATATGTTTGAATAACCTCAACGGGTCGAACAACTGTTCTACATACACCACAACAACTTGTAGTACCATATTCACATTCGAAGAGACTTTTTGATTTAAATCCAACACATTTGCTATCTATTTAAATTTATATAACACTTTTCTCAGTTTAGTAAATAGTTTAGTATAGTAAATAAGATATATTATTACCGGGGGTCCACCGGTAATAATATGTCTACCGGGGTTCCACCGGGGGGACTACCGGGGGTCCAGGCCTGCGGCCTGGGGTCACCCTTCGGGTGACAAATGCATCTAAAATAATATTATTTTAAAGAAAATATATATTAAAGAAATTTTGTGATGATGTAATTATACTAAACGATTTTTCTTAATATTTTGATGAATTGTAAGGGTACTCTATTCTTGATGATAAAACATCATAATTCTTTAAGTACTGAAAGTAGAATTTATTTTTGAGTAAACATTATTGTCAATTTTATCAATGGGACAAAAAATATGGTAGATATTTACTTTTGTAAGCTAAAATCAAGAATTTAACAGACTGCCAAAATGAACGAATTAATTCCAAACTTTACGTGCAAAAAGAATAAAAGCTATGAATAATGAAACAGAATAACTAAATACTAATACTAATAAATAATTGGAATTAAAAAGTAAAAAAAAAAAAATTTGCCTGCAGCGAGACTCGAACTCGCGAAATCAGCATTATAAAGTTTTGAATCCTACTACTTTCCCGTTGCGCTACCACGCCTGTTGTCAAATGTTTACCTTGAGACGTTTAAGTATGTAAACTGTACGTGTCAACCTGAAAAAATAATTTTTTCAGGTTGTCAGAAAAGCATTTCGCTTCAGTATTTTGGTAATCAGAAATGTTTGGCAGTCAGTACTATTCATTCCGTTAGCAATATTTCTCGTAGGAAAATAACCTATCTGAAGTTTAATTAATTTGACAGTTTTCGTGGGAGGTGCTTGTCTCGTTAGTGTAATCTCACATGGGCATAAATGAGATAGAAGTTGAGACGGATGCGACTCGTGATTTTCGAAGACGAAATAGACGTAAAAGGAGTGGACGTACGGTCTCGAAAAAAAATCTCAAAGGATTAGAGAAAGGACGGAACTTTCGCGTGAAGCGGGTCTTGAGGCCGTAAAATTAGAAAACGGGTCTAGGGAGTCCCGCGAAAAGTCGGTATTTCGGCGGGCGTGACGGGACCATTAGGCGCGAGGACAAACGCCGGTGCTAGCCGCATCTCTCTCGCCGAACGGCGATCGACGAAAATTTTGCAGAGGTTTTTTGAAAAGGCGTTTAAATTGGGAAAACGCGTACGAAACGGGACGAAAATACCCCTACGCATTGGAGAAAGGCCGGGGGCGTCCTCCGGTGGTCGGCGGAGATCGTTTCGAGATTGCCCCACGGAGGAGATAGCTTTGAAACTTTGCAGATTCGGCGACGGAATTTAGAGGGAGACAGAATCGACGCGTTTTAATATATATGGATTGTGTTTCATTCATCTTATCTTGAAGGGGTTCGGAACCTTTGGTGTGAAGATATCATTAACGTAGTTTTCCATATAACACCAAAACACTATACTGCACTCGATGCGCGTTTCGCCATCCAAGTTGGCATCATCTGGAGATGATTAAAACAGTTTTAATCAACTCCAGATGAGGCCAACTTGGTTAACGAAACGCGCGTCCAGTGCAGTATAGTGTATTGGTGTTATGTGGAAAACTACATCAGTAATATGTGACCCATCTTAGGCGATTGTCTGCAACTATACCCGCAAATACTTTTTTTTTGTTTCAGATAGTTTTTTCAAAACATCATCAACAAATTTTTTCAAACGTTGGTGTCCGATGTAATGCTGCTAAAGGGAATCATTATCAAACCTCTTTTTGATTTGAAAGAAATCATTCTCTATTTTTTATTTTGAGCGGAGCCCAACTTTGATCTCCGTAATAGATAACAGTATCATCCACGAAACTAATAACCCCGTGTGTCAGTTAGAAATAAATTATTATACAGTAAATAACAAAGGACTCAACACCGTTCCCTGGGGAACACTACATGATATTATCTGATGATTGCTTGTAGTATCAAATCACCAAATACATTATCGACTGCAGTTGTTTGACACTCGTCTTCAACGAGGTTCTATTCTAAAATTATATGAGAATGGTAGACTGTTTTCATGGTAGGTAATACAATAGCTCGACTTTTTCTCAGTTTAACTATTAGACAAGGTGTTAATGAAGAACCAAAGAGTTTCTATAAACATAGATCTGAATACGCCTAATATAAGAGGCACAAGCGAAGTAATTTAAAGAACTTTAAACTATTCATCCATTTCTAGTGACATACTAACAGGAATATAACAACTGTGGTGGTGATATTTAAAAGATTTATAAAAAATATGTGTGATCTTGCAACTCCCAACTGGAAATGTATTCAAAATACTCGTACATCAAATTAGTGTCATAATCATTAGGTGTTTTTAGACATATAAAAAAGGCCTTTCGAATGTTTTGAAAGAAGATCCAGACAAGTTCTCAACTAATCTTGGAGTAGCTCTATGGTCGAAGATCATGGAGTGGTTGAAGACTTGAGGTAATCGTTCCACGCATTCAACAACGGTTCGAATCTCGCCGCATTCGATTATTCGATATTATTCACTTTAATTAACAAGACTTTCCAAGTTCCCATTCTCGTAATTAAATGGTGGTTAAAGTTATAATATCGTAAGTAGTTCCTGGGCACACTCGAGGCCCACAAAATAATAATATGCCGCTCCCTCTCCCATATTAGTCTTTAACTTTCGAGATCATCATTTTGTTATGACATCTAGACAGAGATAAGCAACTACACAAACATTATTTATCAGCAGCTACGCATAAATGAGCAGTGTTTACAGCCGTCAAAATTTAATGAATGCGTGATGCGACCCACATTAGCAAACTATAATTTTTTGGATTGAAACTGTCACTAGTCGGAAAATGATTTATTATCAGCGAGACTGGCAAAGGGAATTATTATTTTATCAGAACTGACGGTGTACAAAGTGTCCATTGTAAATTGTGCAGTAACCTTTCTGCACTTAGTTTGAATTTTCAATATTGAACTAAAAGAAAATGGAAAAAAGGATTTTAACGGGCTTATTTTGATAATTAAAATCCTGAAGAAATAATTGAAAGTCAAACAAAAAAATGCTTCCAAGAAGTTTAAACTATGAATATTTTAAAGTTAGGAATAAGAGTGTAAGGTGTAAGGTGTAACACTGGGGATCAATAGGTATATCATATTCAATTTATAATTTTCGGTTTATTATTCTCCGAATATTAAACTATATATTCATTATTAAACTCCCCCTCATGTATCAAGTTTGCCAAGTACCTAGTAGATGAAAAAAATGTAGCAGTTGGATGAAAATCTATTAACCAATCAGAATCAGTGTGTATATACTATAGTTAAATTTATATACCATGAAGATTTTTTAAACTATGAAGATTTTAAAGTTAGGAATAAGAGTGTAAGGTATAACACTGGGGATCAAATTGGTATATCATATTCATTTTATAATTTTCGGTTTATTATTCTCCGAATATTAAACTAATATATTCATTATTAAACTCCGTGTCATGTATCAAGTTTACCAAGTTCCTAGTAGATGCAAAAAATGTCTTAGTTGGATGAAAATCTATTAACCAATCAGAGTCGGTGTGTATATACTATAGTTAAATTTATATACCATTTGGTAAAACAAACCAAACACTAGGTACATATATACCAAATCTTTCTCTCGGTGTAAATATTTGACTATTAGAAGTTTTACTTGCCAGTTCGAAAAATTAAAAAGTCAAGCCGCTGAAATAACTTTGTACTCTAGTATACTCAGCTAAATCTACATCTAGCTGATTTTGTAATCTAATTCTGTCTAATGGAGCGAATTTGCGTACAGGAACATGTAATTTTATACGTCGTTAAACTAACAATTTCTTAATTGGTTCCAATATGTTCTGCCTTTGGAACTACGAATTAAATTTAAAACGTTACTATTGCCACAAATGTTAATTTCCCTCCTTAGAAAGCAAACATTGAGTTTATCCTAAAGTGCGCCACTGTAGGCTTAGGAAATTTCTTAGAATAACTCGATTTATATATAGCGGAAAATTATATAGCTTAGGACAACTAACATCGTTCTACCTTAGTCTATGCCTGCAAGATTATTTTTAACAAGGTAGACGACAAGCTGCGAGGATGGATGATGTAATCAGCGAAACCAAAATAGTTGAATATGGAATACCACAAGGGACTGTTCTAGGACCTATATTATCAACCTATGTTAACGGTGTAATTCCTGTGGCAGTGATGGTTAATCGTACACTTGATTTTGCTGATGACACAGTAATAGTTTATTCAACGGACACTTGGGATAACTTAAAAACAAAGGCAGAAAAAGATTTTAAAAATATATAGAACCCTCTTCTTTATGCAACTCTTGTCAATATTTTTTTGCAATATACTTAATTGATAAGTTTTTGCAGTATAAATACCTCAGTTGAAGATTTCTACTGTCTTGTTTAGGGTCATTATTTTATACAACTTTAAGAATATTTAAAATTCTTAACTTTGAACCTGGTTACCAAATTGTCTACTAGTGTAGCCATCAAATCTAGGTGCATGTTAGGCCCAAAGACCGTAAACAAATTGATCACAACGCATTTACTCTATTGAGAAATGCCTAATAAGCCGAAAAACTAGTATATAGTGTTTTCTATATATTTCTTAAAACATCTAAATGAGATCTGTGTTTTTTTCAAAATAATTATGATCACAATGCGTTCTGTCACATATAAAATGCCACAAAGCAAAATTTGTTTTGCTTTGTGGCATTTTGTCCACAAACATACAGAGCGCATTACAGGGCATTGCATTGCACAACGCATTGTCGGGGTTTTTTGAGTGGTCATAAAACAAATTTTGCTTTGTGGCACATTATATATGACAGAACGCGTTGTGAACATTTTTTTCGCCAAGTGGCTGTTTTCGATCTTTGAGTTTACAAGAAATATTTAATAGTAATAGATCTCTAGTTGTAGTTTTGAAAAATTTTTAGTGGTATGTTATAGTCCGTTTTTGGTATCAACAATAAAAAACGCTGTTCTAAAACTAGAAGGGTGGGTGAAAATGCGTTTGCTAAAGCCAGATAGTTCATTGCTCCCGATACATCGCTCACCCTGTACTATAAATTCGCTTAATTAGTTGAGTAAAATATGACAAAAGATGGTGACAGTATGCAGGAGCCCGTTCCGTTGGTTTGAAATGGATTTACGCTGAAATGTTTGGTTTTAAAATCAATTAGTGTATGATAGCACGGAAATGAGGACTTCTATTGATATAGTCTGTGATATGTTTGTGACATAAATATAATCAGCGGAAAGCTTTGTCTTTTAAAATTTCCGTCGCTGGGTAAAAGCTTGCATTATCGCCACATTTAACGTCAGACTCAATTTACCGCACTATTACGTTATGCCAACAATTTTCAGAGAAAATACGGTTGCCGCAGGGAATTCTTTTTTCAGTATTTTAGGACGTCTAAAGTATTTGTAATTATATTTCGGATTTGACGGCAAAATATTACTGTTGGTAGTCAGAATATAAGGATTATTACAAAGGGCCAGGTTACTTTATAAACACACAGTGTGCCACAACGAGTTGGTTAAAATTATATACAGAACAACAGTTAACTCAGATTTATGCAAATGTCAAATTTGGACCATATTCAGTACTGTACACTGTGTTCATTATACAGGGTGTTAGTTAAACATGCGGTAAAAATTCAAGAGGTTATTCCTTGGACTATTCTAAGGATATTTTATCCTTTGATGATTTTTGAAAAAGCGCTTTGTTGCGAAGATATAGGGTGAAAAAATTTACAACAAATAACAATTTATTACTAAAAATTACATGTAACATTTCTGAACCTACAAGAATTGTTCAAAATGGCTACCTCCAGCTCGGTTGCAACCATCCAATCTTCTCCTCATAGACTCCCGAACTCTTTCAAAAACACCAGGGTCGTTTCTTATTGAGTTACACCCAGCAATTATCCGATCTCTTAAATCGTCCACATCTTCTACTGGCCTAGTATAAACTAATGACTTTACATGGCCCCCATAGGAAATAATCCAGGGGGTTTAAGTCCGGGGATCGAGCAGGCCATACGTGAGGTCCACCTCGACCAATCCAGCGATCTCCGTATGTTCCTGTTAAAAACTCTCCAGCAACTTCACTAAAATGGGGTGGTGCACCATCATGCATAAACCACATTGCCTGTCTTGTAGCCAATGGTACATCCTCCAAAAACTGAGGCAGCGTTTGTTCCAAAAAGTTGCGATATACTTCGCCGGTAAGTCTTCCTGGTAGAAATACCGGTCCAATTAGCCAGTCACCCACAATTCCAACCCAAACGTTCAACGAGAACTGATGTTAAAACCGATCTTCACAAATCTCATGTGGATTTTCGTCAGCCCACACATGGTTATTGTGGAAATTCCTTAAAGCATTTCGTGAGAAACTGGCTTCATCGGTAAAAAGAATCAGCGTAAGTAGTTGAGAGATTTCAACCAATGTGTGCAAAAGCCATTGACAAAATGCAATACGTGGAGCAAAATCCGCAGGAAGAAGTGCCTGAACGCGTTGAATGTGGTACGGGTACAACAAATTATCTCTCAGAATTTTCCAAACAGTCCAATATTACTTACATTCAAAGTATTTGCAATTCTTCGCGTAGAAGTACCTGGATCTTCTTCTATCATGTCCAGCACATTCTCTTCTACGTCTACCGTTCTTACAGTCCTTGGTCTTCCTGGTCCTCAACTTCGCTTCAATGTTCCCCTTTCTCGAAGACGTTGATGAATACTTTGAAAGATTTTTCTATCTGGAGCAATGTGATTAGGAAATCGTTCAATGTACAGTCGCCTAGCTTCTAATGCATTGCCATCAGCAAGTCCATAAATAAAATGCATGTCAGCCATCTCGGCATTCGTATAGCGAGCCATGATAGAGCACTTCACTAACAAACGTTTACACGTCAACTAGCCAAACGTCAATCAATCTTAACAAATGCGACACATACAAACTACAAAAACACAACATACAAAAACATACAAAATAATCACTCAGAAGTATCACGGGATGTTGGTAAAAAAAAACATCTCCTTTTTCTTACATGTCTTTTACTTGATACGTCCAGTGTAGTACGCCATACTTTTATTTCACCTACATTAATAATGTGAAAATACCAAAATTGTATTTGTTGAAAATTTTTTTCGCACTATATCTTCGCAACAAAGCGCTTTTTCAAAAATTATCAAAGGATAAAATATCCTTAGAATAGTCCAAGGAATAACCTCTTGAATTTTTGCCCCATGTTTAACTAACACCCTGTATATTGTCCCACTTTTAAACGGCTGTAAAATTTTTATTTCTTGAGATAGGTGTCTTAAAAAAGGAATTTGAATGTTTTTTCCAAAGTTTTATACGGTAGTCTAATATTTTTCCAATCCCGTTCGATTTTTAAGCAGACGATATAACCTCAGTTTTTTTCATTGAGACAATCTGTATATTTTACGATTTTCAGATAGATATATATGAAATTAACTTAATTATATTTATTACACTGTGCACAGCTATTTAATTAGACTATTCAAGCGCTGTATGTGTTTATAACTAAAAGTAAAGTAGGATTAAAAAAGTTAAAACCTCGCGAATGACAGCGTCACGTCTCTCGCATACAGAAAGCGAGATTTAAGAGAAAACTTCCACGGGATTTGCGATAAAAGATGAACTTTTATATAACAAAAACTAGTTTATATGGGACGCTGCATAAAAGTCACTAAAATGCACCTCCAGAGGATAAACTGGCTTTGTTGCGTTGCATAAGTTACCAGAAAATATAAATAATAAATGTGAATAGGTACGTTAAATTTACGTGTACCAAATTTCCAATTCAATTCAGTACATAAAACACCAAGCAAAATGCTTTGGATATGTCATTGTTATACAGCATCCAAAGAATTTGTACAGAGATCAGGAAAACAAAATATGGGATTTAAGGTAAGGTATTATTGTTGTTCTTGTTCACACGTTAAAGTAACTAAATCAAGGAAGGTAAGTGAGTATATGGAACTTATCTTAACTTTTTGTTATAATATAATTAATACAGTCAATAATAATGACAACATTGTCTTGAAAGAGGAGGAGAAATATCGAGACTTTCTCTTCGAACTTCACTAATCCAGAACATACTGTGGAAGCTGTAACTGATAACCACCTGCGTCTGACCCTGAGAATCGGAGCCAGGGAACCGGTCGACTGGATTTAAAAAAAATATATTCCCCATATCGTGCTTGAAGTCTTTGCAAAATATCACTTAGTTTGGCACACTCATTCACAACAAATCTAACTATTAAGCCTTGCGCACCGGAAACATTAACTGCCTGCTCTGTCATTTTAACAATTAATAAAAACAATTAAAATGATTATGACATTATAGGCGCGTTTATTATTTTCACATCATTTTCGTCTCGAAATCATTTTCTGTAAAGACATTTCCCCCAGATGCCAAATTTTGAGATGACATTTTCTCGAGATACGTTTTCGGTTCTCGAGATACTTATAATGGACGCCCAAATAAATCACTCTGTGTAGCTACCTCCTCATTATATAAGATAGTTAATTAACTAGGAGTTAGATGTGACTTTCTAAACAGAAAGTGTTTTATTCACTTTGTCAACTTGTCAGCTAGCATCAAGAGGTGGATATCCCCTGTAGCTACAACATTATGCCAAAAGTATCAAATCGCACTTAATAAAGTTATTTATTTGTCACAATGTCACCATTGAAAGTTAGCCACATTTTTTAAAGAAAAAACACGATTTCCGAAAACACCTTCTAAGCACTAATTAAAAAAACCATTAGGTATCTACAGACGGAGTTGTATTATGTAACTGTGAAAAAGAACTGTTCTTCTGGGTACTTATTCTTGACTGGTAGGGAGTAGAACAGGTAAGAAAAGTAGGCGTGACTTACACAAACTGTATTCTTAACACGAAGTTGTGAGAGAGCTACTCCCTAGGGAGGTAAAATGTTCCCCTAGCTAGACCCAAGAAAAGATGACTATCCCTGGGTTTTCTAACCTACAATTTGTGAAACTTGTAATGGTACTTTTCCTAATTCCCAAAAGATGAATGTTGAGGATTACAACTAGTTTATATTCAACGATATTATAGTGGAAGATGTGGAAGATGCTCTTGACCAAATGGACATCCCTCTGGATGTCCTGGAACAAAGGAATCCTTTTGAACTAACCAACCACAAATTTGTTAGGCTCTTTAGAGTTACAAAAAACTTATGCCAGGATATTGTTGATATGGTTACACCTTTTGTTGAAGTACCTACAAGGCAGTCAGCCTTGACCATAATGTACCACCTACAAAGGTGAGTACATTACCTTATTAATAATTGTATTATATATCCACCGATATAAACCTACCTTAAAACAGGACTAAAACCACAGAAATTATAAATTTTTTAGAATTTCTATGTCTAAAACACCAAAAAAACATCAAAAAAATCAAGGTTGTTACCACAGAAACATTTGAGGTTAATTTCATAGAAAAAGGATATACATAATATTTTTTCTATGGCTAATTTAATCTGTCAAAATTTGCTGCGTTTTGATTGGTTAAACAAACTGGCAACAGTGTTCCCAGGGACCCGATTCTCCCTTACGTTCCCCATCCCTCAGGAATAGGTATATTTTCTCTCGGGGATCGCAACCGAAGGAATAATCCCCGGGATACTCCCGAGGATACTCCCATCTCTCAGTTTCAAGAATAGAGTCCCTGGGATGTTTTGTCTTGGTCTATGTTTCTCTTCAAGCGGCATCTTCAGTGCTTCTGATATCTAAATGGACCACGGCTGGTAAACAATAATTTACGAACCGTGGAAATGGACCAATAAAGAAATGAATTCAAGATATTCTAAAGGAATGGATCACGGCAGAGCTGTCACCAGAAGAATTAAGAAATCTGCAATAAATAATATTTTGGGCTTTTGACGTTTTATCACTTTATTATTGTTTTATTTTTTTATTCAACTTTTTCGGATGTAAGGATGAATGGGATCATGTGTAGCTAATATACCTAAGTTCAAAACAAGTTCTAATATGAATTCTCTTATTACATTTTATTAAATCTTGTATTATCTCTGTTTGAAGATTAATGATTTGTGGTCAAGTAGGTTTTAATAACCTCTATCTTTTAAGACCAATTAGGTTTAAATCGGGCAATAAAAGAAGTTATTCGAACGATAAATAATAATCGGTATAAGTGTATACAGTTTCTACAACTAAAAACTAGAAAATAATATTTAATATTAGTTCAGTTATTTATTTTGAAGTTCGACAACAACATTGTTGATAGGTATTTCAATAATCAATAGGTATTTATATTACTAATGTTAATTGTTTCCACATGACTTGGAAATAAAAGGCGTATTCTTCATTAAATACCTATATGTTGTAGAATAAATATAAGAGCATAAAAGTTCACTTTAATCATGGCGCATTCGCCATTATTTCGAAAATTTTATTACATTTCTATTTAATACCTTATATTGCAATTATAAATTGCATCACTCGTAAATATACTGCTTGCATTGAAAACACAAAAAAGCACCTAATTTTTGCACCGTACAATGTTGAGAACCAAGTTGGCATCATCTGGATATGATTAAAACTAAACCTATACATTGTGCCATTATACAATTGTGCTCTATTTATACATAAACTATTTTTACGGTTGAATGAACCGTCGCGACAGCTCAGTGAACCATCGCGACTGATCAGTGAACCGCCGCGATGGATCATTGAACCGTCACTTACTAACCAATAAAGCGGGCTATATGGGATTCCCTCTGTCACCATTCATACTATTTTAACATTTAGCAATTTCCAAACTCTCAAAAGCATCCAGCTGTCTGGAGTTTGTCACATTTCTAGCTGGTCTCAAATTGCTACTATCTATTTTATGGTTGTTCTCAAACGCATGTTGGGCGACACTAGACTTATCTGTTCTACCATATTTGAGATGAGCCATATGTTCCCTGAAACTTGTTTGAATTGACCTTCTAGTTTGTCCAGCATACTCTTGATTACAGTCTTTACAGCTAATTTCGCAAATCCCCTACTTTTTCTTAGTTTCTATTTTGTGTTTCGGATTGCCTAAAAGTTGTTATAGTTTATTTCCCGATCAACAAACTGCTGACATACCTATACCTTTAAAGACCTTACGAAAACCACGGGTGAAACGAGGATCGTATAGAATAGATATGAATTTTGGATTTTCTCTTTCATTTAGAAAAGTCGAGGAAGTGTCTCTTTAAATTTACGTTTACTAATTATTTTATCAATTAAAGTTACAGAATATCTATTACTCGCAGCTATATCCCTAATCAATGCCTTTTCTTTTTCAAACCTCTCCTTATTTAGAGGGAAGTTTAATGGGCGATGAATTAAAAAATTGAGTCCTTAGGGATATATCTTAAAGTACTAGTATCTTTTCTGTATATTCGAATTCTAACATATTTTCACTATTCTAATTATTAATACATCTAAGTATGGTAGCTTTCCAGAGTTTTCAATTTCATATGTAAATTTAACTGACACGAAACGACTGTTCAATTTAGAAACAAATTTGTCAATATCAGTGACGTTTCTATCAAACACTGCAAAGATATCATCCACATATCTGAACCAAACCCTGGGGAAATACTCGAATTCTTCTTTTGCCTCCGTTTCGAATCTGTTCATGAAGAGATTGGCAATGAATGGAGACAAAGAGTTACCCATTGCTGTACCGTCATGTTGTTCGAAGAAATTACCATTGAATCGAAAGCAATTTTGTTTCGTACAAAGTTTAGTTGAGTTGAAGATATTCCTTTACTACACCTTGACTGAGATTATATTAGTATATTTGATTTTTTGACTTTTCTTTTAAGGTTGCACAGTTTCATGGATTTCAAATAAGATTTACATCACCCTATATATTTTTTAACGGATACCATAAAATCATTATTCCAAACTCAGAGGCAATAAACCACTTAATATTTTACTACATAATCTATATTGATTGTGTTCTGTACGTTAATGAAAGCTAGTGACCAAAAGACATTTATAATTTAACTATTTGGAAAGTTCTCCCGGCACGTAAATTAAAACTCGACATCGCATACAATTTTTCAAATAAAAATGCATGTAACGATTATATCACACTTTAAAATTCAGTTACTTCCGCAGCTGAAATAAAAACTAATTGGCCTGACATAAAACCATTAATAGTCTATGAGTGAAAACCAACCAGAAATAAAATGAAAATATTCAATGTATAGAATGTGCATACGTGCTAGCGTAATGTTGTTTGCAATTCATTTAACTCAAAAATACTGACAAAGGAAAGAAGTACAATAAATAGTATATTATACAACGATCATTTAATGATAATTATTAAGACACGAGTATGAGAATTACGTAGGTGAGTGTCGTAAAGAATACGAGTGTCTTAATAGCCATTAAATGTGAGTTGCATACACTATTTTTTCTACGACCAGTCACAATAATGAAAAATAAGAACTTTATTTTCAAAATTTCTGGCATGTATGTATGTCATCTACGAACTGTCAAAATGAATAAATTTCAGTTCTGTCATGATTGGTCATGTACATGGCAATATTTAATGTTGTAGTCATCTTACATTTCTATTGGTTACAAACTTGTATTTTAATGACAAATCTGTGTCTTAACAAACCTCATTAGAGTAGGTACAGGTAGTAAATGTCTAATAGGTCAACTAAAATATTGGAATAGAAGAAAATATCTATGTTAGTTAGTAGTGGTGTGAGTGTCCTCTTTGAGTCTTTGCTATTATCCGTCTGACAATTATTGTCAAATTGACAGACAGATAGCGACAGATAGCGGACCCTGCTTTTCCGCAGGGGCCATTACAGCAGTCTTAATTTTACTTGAACAAGATGTCGAAAACCACTGCTCCACGGACAATGTGCCACTGGCGTTGCATAACTCCGCTATCTCCATGGAATAGCAACGCCAGTTGCAGTTTTGCAATTGCCAATTGTTTTCGGCATCTCCTTCAAATAAATAAGTAGGATTGTCTTCCTCAAAGACAATAGAGGTCACTACTCTAATGGAACTTGTGGAAATAAGGTCAGTATCTGTCTGTTAATCTGTCAATAATTGTCAGACGGATAGGAGCAAAGACCCAAAGAGGCCGCTACGGTGTGTTTTTCACCACTACTAACATTCACGATGCTCCTTAGGCAATC
Organism: Pogonocherus hispidulus; assembly: GCA_963924545.1. Lineage (NCBI taxonomy): Eukaryota > Metazoa > Arthropoda > Insecta > Coleoptera > Cerambycidae > Pogonocherus > Pogonocherus hispidulus. The sequence continues at coordinate 11,435,036 of OZ004698.1, forward strand.
ATGTCGCAACATCGTTCATCGATTCTACTAACTGTGAGACTCTGACGAGCGCATAATAAGCGCGAAACCGATCAGTGTCTGGTGGTCTAGCGAAATTTTGACAACTGACACACGGCGCTAAAGTCACTGTCGGCACATTTTATTAAATAGCATAGTAGGCCGTGTTACACATTGCTTGAAAGGTTTTCAATTCTCTTCACGTCGGTTGCTGTAAAATTATACGTTTTCGAGTTACAAGCGTTTCTGTGCCTCATTCAGCGAGTGAAAAGAGCATATCCTTCACTCTAAATGTTTAAATGTTTTTACCGAAAATTGTTAATGTAATGTAAGAGGTTTGCATTCTCAAAAAAAAGGTGTTAAATAAATGAATAGCGCCAAAACAAAATCATAAAGGCATAAAGGCTGCATAATTCCTAAGAGACAAGAACCCATTTAAATACCGGCAAAGTATAGACACCTACTAAAACACAAAAAACCATAGTTTACAGAATATGAGTGAAAATCTTTGATGTTGCCTTTAACCGCCGTTTCATGTTCCATAAGCACGTTTTAAAGTTGATTGACGCATCTTGAAAACTAAAAACATACAGAAGTGAGCCGCTTTTATATCTCATCTGGTAACCATTGAAAATTTTAGAATAGATAAGTGCTCAAAAATAAAATAATCAAAATAATGGTAATTCAGCACATATATCTACATAGGTAATTGAAAATGTATCCTAAAAAACTGCTAAAATTTACAGTTTTTAAAAAATCAAACATTGGGAATTTGATTTTTCTAAATTTCCATATTCCAGTGTTTAAATTTATTTCTTTTATATTCCTTTGGCTCCTGATAAACTTTTGCATTTTGAGTATAAGCACAATTTTTTGAAAATTTAGAAAGGCGAAGGACATTTCAATATCTTTCGAATTTAATATATTGGAGTCTGTCCTCGAAGACAATTATTGTCCGCAACAATTGTACCATCTGAAGACGTTTAAATGTTTCAACCTGATAGCTAACTGACCCATCATTCTCGTTCCTGCAATAATTTCCAAATATTTTTAAACCGGTGGAATTTAACACCAATCGAAAGATAATCAAAAAGCTTATAGATTAGCATTACAAAACACGGGTGTTTCATTTAAAATAAGTGAGATATTGAGTTTTGAATTTGTCTCAATTGATTTGCCCATTTTGGACATCCTGTGTAATTTGCACTAGCTTTCGTATTTTCTACATGTTTCGATATATTTGAGTGATACTCCCTTAAAATTTCAGGTCTTTAAGACACAAACTGAAAGAGATAAAACGGGATAAATGGAACTATGTTTTTTGAGAAATTTTTGAAAAAACAAAATATCTCGAAAACTATTGGGAATAAGGATAGGGCATGCTTATGAAACTTACCTTCAAATTTGACGTGGAATCCAAAAACGAAATAAAAAATAGCATATTTCTTTTGAAATAAAAGAGTGGCCATGGACTTCCGGTGAAACCAGAGGTCGCACCTCAGCACCAATTTTTAAACGATAGAAAATAGCGAGAAACCCCTGTGTACAGGGTATTCGCGTATATTTTGACCCCTACCTACAAGGTTATTAAGAAAGTTACAAAAAAAGTTTAAGTACAAAAGTTGTTTGGTTTTTCACGTATTATCTTTTGGCTGGGTCGAAAAAAAAAATTGCTTGTCGTAAATTTGAGGAAACCAATTGAACATAATATTTTTAAATGGGACACCCTGTATAATTTTAGATGCTTGGAAAAAATTTTTTTCTCTGATTTCAAAAATATATATTTCGTTGACATTTGCACTGACAGTTTTCGAAATCTTTAATATTTAATGTTTACAATAAAAAAAATATAAAAAAATGAAAATATTAGAAAATATTTAAATAACTATGGAGGTTACATCGAAAATCGTTAAATATTTTTTGTTACTGTTGGTTTCTACTGTTAAATATTTTTAGTTCTTTGTATATTTTGTATTTTTTTATGGTACTCGCTGTCGAATATTTCAAAAACTGTCAGTGCAAATGTCAACAAAATATATATTTTTGAAATCAGGAAAAATGTTTCCCCAAGCGTGTGAAATTATACAGGGTGTCCCATTTAAAAATATTATGTTCAATTGGTTTTCCCAAGCTTACGACATGCAATTTTTTTTTTCGACCTGGCTGAAGGAAAGTAAGTGAAAAACCAAACAACTTTTGTATTTAAATTTTTTTTTCTAACTTTCTTAATAACCCCTGTAAATAGGGGTCAAAATATACGCGAATACCCCTGTACAAATTTTCAGGATTCTCTTAGGCGTAGTATTTTAAAAACGGCTAATTGAAGCACATATTATGCAGCTTTTCGTAGATTAAAATACCCATAAATATTTCAGTCTCGCAATAAACATTATTTCCGTTTGTTGTAAATATTATTTTGGACACTAGATCAATCTAATTCCGGGCAATTTTAGTTACGAGAAATTAAACTATGTTCATTACTCAGGAACTGCTAACCAGGGATCCCGAGTGGGATTTTAACGATTATATCCTGCTCTGCGTCACGAAGTTTAGTAACGACCACAATAAAATGACGTAGAAGAGTCCTACTAAACCACGTATCCAACTCGAAGAGTTTGGAGTCCTGTCACATATTCGGCCTGTCAGAGCAGCTCTTTTATTTGTTCTATAAATAAAAATGGGCGAAAGCTCTACAGAAAGATAAATAGAGGACTAGCCGAGTGATCCCAAACAAAATAAAAAAGGTTATTGTTAAAGTGTACTTAGCGGAACGGTACATTTTCGCAGGGAAACACCGCCTTTTATTAATGATAAATTTATAGCCCGGAGCTCAGAAATGGATAAAATTGTATTTCCATGTTATACAGGGCGCCCTATTTCTTGACCCGTTGCATGGGTAACTTTTTTATTAGTAGAGATACAAAAACGCTTAAATGAGCAAATTAGTGCAGTTTCGTATTAGTAATTCTACGGTAAGGCGAAAAATTATATACGGGGGAAGGTTGAAAAGTTATTGACAAAAAACGAAAAATCCAACTTTTCTATTATCCCTCGTAGCTCGTTCATTTGAAGAGTTAGAGAAAAATGCTTCACATGTTTTTTGCAGTATTTTTCATGTAAAATGACATGCACTTGCTACTTTTTATATATCTCTTAAAATGGTTGAGAATCACAGTAAAATATATTTTTTTTAAATGTAATGGATAGGTGGCTGTGACATTAACCGAAAGTCCCCTTTTTTCTCTTTCAGATGATATAACATAGTCCATATTTTATCCTTACAAAAGTAATAATAATCGTTGTTTTTAAAGAAAGTTTATTGTCACATCAAGAATGCTATGGAAATAAAACAAAAAATAAGATTCCTGATATTTTTAAAAACGTCTAGTTGGCATTTAATTATTGACAGAATCATAAGTGACATTTTTAGTTTTTGTTAAGTAGTTTATTGTTTATTATTAATACTGCATACAAAATAATAGTGTTGCAAATATGTACACCAACGAAGAGAAAAATGATATGCTATTTTGTTATTATAACCAAAATCGAGATGCACAAGCTGCAGCGAATCTTTATTTTGAAACTTACATGGAACGAAGACAACCCCATCATAGAATATTTAGACAGCTGGAAAATAATATACGATTATACGGTTCTTTTTCAAAGCCTAAGGATGAAAGAAACTTCAATGAAGACACTGAAATAAATGTTTTGGCTTATGTAAATTTTAAACCTGATTCTTCAACTGCAGAAATTGCACATCACTGCAACACTTCCAAGGAAACTGTAAGAGCTATTTTAAAAGGTAACAATTTAAAGCCTTATCATTATTCCATATGCAATACTTTATATCCAGCTGATAATCAAGAAGGATGACATTTTGTCGATGGTACATTTCAAAATGCGAAGAGGATCTAGACTTCTGGAAAAAGATTTTATTCAGTGATGAAAGTAGATTTACCAACAATGGTATTTTTAACCGCCATAATAACATAATGTGGTGCCGAGAAAATCCACATCTTGTTTCTGAAAGAAGAAATCAACGGCAATTTGGGATAAATGTGTGGTGTGGAATTTTTTGTGGCAAAATTATTGGCCCATATTTTTACGAAGATAATTTGAATGCGAATAATTACCTTCATTTTCTAAGGAATACTCTAACAGAGGAATATTTAAATGAATTACCACTTCATATTTTTAGAAATCTTAAATACTTCCAACACGATGGACCACCTGCGCATAATTCCCGCGAGGTAAAACAATATTTACATGAACAGTTTGATAATGTTATAGGAAATAGAATGGATATCAACTGGCGAGCGCGAACACCTGATTTGACCCCCTTAGATTTCTTTCTTTGGGGGTTATTGAAAGATAAAGTTTATGTGACAGCTCCTCTAGATATAGAGGATCTAAGAGTCAGGATTCAAGATGCAATTAGAAGCATACATGGACATACAATAAATAATGTTTTAAGAAGTATCCAGAAACGTTGCTTACTATGTATCCAACAGGATGGTGGTCATTTCGAACATTTACTTCAATATAATTAATTAATTAATAATTTCTGTTCTCAAAACATTCTTTTGTTCCATAATCCATAGCATTCTTGATGTGACAATAAACTTTCTTTAAAAACAACGATTATTATTACTTTTGTAAGGATAAAATATGGACTATGTTATATCATCTGAAAGAGAAAAAAGGGGACTTTCGGTTAATGTCACAGCCACCTATCCATTACATTTAAAAAAAATATATTTTACTGTGATTCTCAACCATTTTAAGAGATATATAAAAAGTAGCAAGTGCATGTCATTTTACATGAAAAATACTGCAAAAAACATGTGAAGCATTTTTCTCTAAAGTTGGATTTTTCGTTTTTTGTCAATAACTTTTCAACCTTCCCCCGTATATAATTTTTCGCCTTACCGTAGAATTACTAATACGAAACTGCACTAATTTGCTCATTTAAGCGTTTTTGTATCTCCACTAATAAAAAAGTTACCCATGCAACGGGTCAAGAAATAGGGCGCCCTGTATAGTTTGTAACTTATTTGTGGCGTAGATCTACGAATCATTAAACATATTTTATGGGAATAAACGTGTAAAATAACGATAAGCATAATAATAACTAAAAGGATTCACAATTATGATTATCTATATAAGTATAGTGTCAAGGTAAATTTTAAACTTCCACTTAAAATAATAGTATATAAAAAAAGTAATAGTCGTTGTCAGCAGTCCCAAACAGCAAATTTATAAATTAAATGTTATACAACTATTATGTTTTATTAATGTCTTATTACTGCTTCACAAAATGCTAATATTAGTCTTGTAGAAAACACTATTATGTTGTCTGCAACTAAACTGTTTCGTAAATTTATTGTTAAAACGTTTTTGCAACAAAATTATAACATTGCTTATACCTAAATCAATTAAAAAATTATTTTATAAACGTTTCTGTGACTGAAATATAAAACATTTAAGCTTATAAAATCAAACTGTTCTATAATGTGTGTTTAGTAACATACTGTGGCATTCTTAGCAGTGTTATAAAAACATATTAAAATTATTTACTAACTGTTCCCTATTAGCTTGCAAATTAATTACGTTGGAGACAATTTTGTCTTTGATAGTAAATTGCAACTTCTGAATCCAATATATAATTACCATGTAGTAATTAGTTTTGGGAATTATAATTTTACATGATTGGAAGTAAGAAGTGGCAATCTGCTTAATTCAGTATCTTTAAAGACGGCATTACAGGTAATGAAAGCATTAACTATTCTCTATAATGTAACACACTTCAATTCAACACCTTATACAAAGTTTTAGGTAAATACCTCCAAACTTACATTTCTCAGTAATTTTAACGTGCTTAGAAAATATTACAGAAAACTATCAATTTCTAAATACGAATTGATCTTTTTTTATAGATATTTTTTATAATAATATAAATAAGGTATTGCTACAATTTCAGTTTCGTCAGTTTTTTTTTTCATTAAAATCAATTCAAAAGATAATATATGACTAAAAATAATTATTTTTAATATAATTAGAGTCTTGTTGCTTGTCTTATTTCTTCATTTAAAAGATGGAGACTAGATGTACAAAGATGAAACACTATTAAAAAGAAAAAATCTATTAAATACATTAATTTATGGTTATATGAAGATATGGAATGCCGATGTAATTCAATGTTGGGGGGGTGCATATTGCACGCAAAGTAGTTGTTTTCGACATATCTCAAAAATAATAAAGTTATTCCTTTGCGTACCTCGGTTATAGGTAACGAAGAAAATTAAAAACTTTACTAAACCATAATATTTGATAATTCCCTTAATAATTTATCTTTTAGTTAGCTTTTTGTCTTAATTCATATATAAAGAAAGATATAAACTAATTGAGATTTCAACATTTTCTTTAATCTCAACTACAAAAAAAATATTAATTTTATTCAACCATTTTGGGACACACTGTATATAAGCAGCTTCCATAGCTGAATATAATTTTATTTTTATTATTTCCACTTATTAATGTAATATAACAGGTATGGTAGTACCTGCTACATTGTAACAACAATGTATGAGTGAAATATTCATTGCAAATTGATGGTAGTAGTTGTAGAAATCTTGAATTTAATTTTACTCAGTGGCTTATTGATTTTCAATGGTATTTGTTATTATTGGTGGTTGACGTTTGCAGTTTTGTAGAACTCAAATGGTAATATGTATTATACAGGGTGAGTCAGTTTATACTAGCAGGACTCTGGCATTCGATAGAACACCTGATTTTAAGTTAAGTTTGTCATATAAACATATGTCGGGAATCGCTTCGTTTTTGAGATACAGGGTGTCAAAGTTTTGTTTTTTTTTTAGTATTTTCCACACAGCTCCTATAGTTTTTAAGATAATTTATTCAAATTTTTACCATATATTACTTATGATGGTTCACAAGTTTTGACATATGTAAACAATTTGAAAACGTACAGGGTGATATTTTTTCGGAGGTCTGGCCCCCTTTTTCCGTCTAGAACTTTTTTGTGGTACGCCACTGACTGCTTATTTGCCAAAATTTGGATTCCACGTTCAATTTAGAAAAATTTTTGTATCTTGCATTTTTATCGTAGCTGTAACAGTTGTCGAGTAAATTGAAGAAATCTCTGAAAGAATATGTTATTAAAAAAAATATCTTTATAAAAATTTTCACTAAAAACAATAATTATTGTCAAACGAAAGTTCATTAATCTAAATTGTCAAAGGTTACATACTTACAGTACAACTTTTGCCACTAATTATTTATTTTTTTGTAGCATTTCAGAAACTTAATAACTAAGTAAAATAATTAAGAACTAATAATAAACCAAGGCAAATACAAATAACTTTACAAATAACCCGAAATAATTTTATTTTCAAATTAAAATTTTCAAAATGTGATCCATTTTGTTGGATACATAATCGGCATCGCGTTTCAATAGACCTTCTTGTTGAAACTAAGTGATGAACTCATATGTCTTCGCAAGCATGTCTTATACACCCTCTAAGATCGTCAACATCTTGAACAGTAGGTGCATACACTTTTTCTTTAAGAAAGCCCCACACAAAAAAATCCATTGGTGTTATATCTGGGGAACCTGGGGGCCGTGCGATTGGACCTCCACGTCCAATCCACCTCTCTGGATAATTGTCGTCTAACCAAGCTCATACATTTCTTCCAAAATGAGCTGGGCAGCAATCCAACTGGAACCAAGCTTGCTGTCTTAAATTTAGAGGGACATCTTCCCACATATTAGGATGCTCGGTTTCTAGAAACTCTAAGAAGTTTTACGAACTGACCCTACCTGGCAAAAAATATGGTCCAAATAAACGATTTTCAAAAATTCCTACCCATACGTTAATGCTAACTTATTTTGGATTTTTTTTGGCCTAATAGCACGTGGATTTTGCCCAAATATGTTGATTTTTGAAATTTACTATCCCACGTCGGGTAAAGCAAGATTCATCAGTCCATAATACGTTGGATAAGAAAGTTCTATTATTTTCTAATATGTTAAGGATCCAACGACAAAACTTCACTCTGCGTTGTTCGTCGCCAGAACGTAGACCTTGGTTTATTATTAATTCTTAATTATTTTACTTAGTTATTAAAAGTCTTTGAAATGCTACAAAAAAATAAATAATTAGTGGCAAAAGTTGTACTATAAGTATGTAACCTTTGACAATTTAGATTAATGAACTTTCGTTTGACAATATTTGATTTTAGTGAAAATTTTGATGAAATATATTTTTTTTAATAAAATATTCTTTCATAGATTTTTTCAAATTACTCGACAACTGTTACAGCTACGATAAAAATGCAAGAGACGAAAAAGTTTCTAAATTGAACATGGAATCCAAATTTTGGCAAATTAGCAGTCAGTAGCGCACTACAAAAAAGCTCTGGACGATAAAAGGGGGCCTGACCCCCGAAAAATTATCACCCTGTACGTTTTCAAATTGTTTACATATGTCAAAACTTGTGAACCATCATAAGTAATCTATGTTAAAAATTTGAATAAGCTATCTTAAAAACTATAGGAGCTGTGTGGAAAATACTAAAAAAAACCCAAAACTTTGACACCCTGTATCCCAAAAACGAAGCGATTCCCGACATATGTTTATATGACAAACTTCACTTAAAATAAGGTGCTCTATCAAATGCCAGAGTCCTGTTAGTATAAACTGACTCACCCTGTAGAATCGATCAATATTATGTCGGAGAGCATCTATTTCGTATTGATCAATTTAATTTCAGAAAGTAGCATGATTTATATTTCAGAACGTAAATGAAACTTTAGAAAGTGTAATTTATATTTATTACATCAGTTGCACATATTATCAGTATGTTATATCATTGCCTACGTTAAAAATTATGTACGTATTCATATTTAACAAAAACCAACACCATAACTTTCACCAAAACAGAGATATTACGTAGGTAGCATAAAATTGAAATATAATAAAATTTCGAGTCCAATTGACGAGTTCGAAAATACAAATAACTCTTCTGAAATTGAATTTACATATTCTCGTTTACAAATGATTAAATTGAGATGAGGCTTTCTGAAATAAAATATACTAAACTGAAACAAAATTGTCCGCTTCTGAAATACATTTGTCTAATCTGATACACAAATGAGGCATTTTGAAATAAAACTGACTAAACTGAAGTTCACTTGACGCTTTCTGATATATAGTTATCTAATCTGATAATACAAATGGTGATAACTGAAGTATAGAATACATAGGAAAAGGTGTAGCTTGAAAATAGAAATTCCTCACTTTCAGATATATAATAAAAGCATTTTTTTTATGATTAAAATACAATTTCATTATTGTTTTGCTTTAATTATTAGGTATGTCGCAGATTGAAATTATTTTTATCTCTTTTGTCGATTACTAAATTTCCAAGAATAAAATCTGAAACAACCTATTCATTATCAAATCAAAAGTTCTAAGCCCTAATATTTATAGTGCGAATAAAAAAAATTAGGTGATTAGTAATAGACTCTAAAATAAAGAAGGCTGTGTGTAGCGATTTCACAAAACCAATTACCACAAGTTCCATTTCCTTTCACCATCAATATTATCCGTAGAACACAAAAAATTCAACTGCTACTAGGGATGCAATTAAGTAGGTCTAATTAATTTTTTTATACTGAATCTGAAGTCTTCCGGGATCCTGGATCTCATTTCCTGTTACCACTAAATTAAAGATTGGAAATGCACAAAAGCTGTACTAGTGGTGAATATCATATAAAAGCTATCAAGCCGTTCTTTGTTGGTGATTGTTTGTTAGCCAGAACAAAATCAGTAATATCCGTTTGGTAAAACATCCAGGTAGTCACTATGGAGATTTTATCCTGGCGTCGCTAGATAGCAACTCAAGTTATAAATCCCTCACTCAGACCAGCATTATTTTAGCGCTTTGCGGTATTCCCATTTTACGTTTTAAATAATTTATTATTAAACAATACCACTACAAAAATATTAAAATGTGTCACGTAGTAAAAAAGAAGCCACCTTCATTTAATTATATAAACTATGTCATAATGATTTTTAAATTTATAACACTAGAGGTGTTTAAGCTAGGCATTAAAATAATAAAATAATTCAATAGATAATAATAATAATTTACTCTTAACGGATTGACACCCAATTACAGATAAATAATTCATACATTATGTAAGTACAATAAATTAACAAAACTATATGAACAGAAAACAAACAAAAGCGGCTCTCAGTTATTTACAATTCATTTATAAGTACTGTGATAATACAAATAATAAGTGATGCACTGGAATGATTGTTGATATTTTATTAATAAAAATAAGAAAGAGCAATGGACCTAAATTTGACCCTTGAGGGATTCCCGAGGTTGGCAAAAAGGTAGCCGATTTTATACCACCAAATTCCATAAATTCATGACTATTGAATGAACAAGAGAACTATTATTATTATAATTGTAATTATTATAATACTAAAAATACTGCCAACAAAATAATAGCTAATAATAATTTATTGTCAAATTGCTGTGTCAAAATGTGGTTTTTGTGTTATGGTTTAGTGTCTTTTGCCAATTATATAAGGGTTTAATTTGATTTTTAGTAGTGTTTATTGATGTTGAAGGTAAATAAATGTTTGTTTTGTAAATCATGGTATCTATGAATGATACAATTAAAAGCTTGAAAGAATTGTGGAAGTATGAAAACAATGCTGAAAGCAGCAAGAGAAATAAATGATTTAATACTTTGGTTACAGACTACATACAGAAAATTCAATCTAAAGTAACTGAGGATCAAATGAGGTCCAGCTCTTTTGTTGTTTATATGAAACGACAATTTGACACCAAATAAATCTCATAGTCTGTCAAACTGCATATCATTTAATGTTGTCATATAGTATATTATGTAAGAGTTATTCCTGTAGATTTTATAGAGATTTACTGTATATTTTTTTTATAAGAATAGAAAACATCTTGTGTCCTTTTAAACGATATTGGCTAAATATATTTAAAACGTAGGTACAATGACATACATATGAAAAAGGAGTAGGTACTCTTGTATATAGAGTTTTGTACAGTTTATTATTATTTCAAATCTTTATGTATACATTGCATATGCAGGTGTTCCAAAATCTTGCACCGTAAATTGGATTTCTTTCAATGTACACTATATATCATACATTATGTCGACAAAATCTTGGCAGTCTACTAAAATCAATTCTGTAACTCACTCTGCCCCCAAACTTTTGTTTGTTTTATTGTATTCCATATTTCTCTATGTGCCATATCCACACTCGGTAGAAAATTAATTCACCTTGGTTAGAAAACATTAGATGTTTGGTGTAATACCACAGAACTAAAATTTGGTTTGTACTGTCGTGATAAACATGAGGTCAATATTTTTAATTTATAAATACTTACAAAGGCACAGTGATTTTATGAAATTTATGCACCAATGTACCAAAATTTCATCTACTGAAGAAGGTCTTATGTTGTGTTAGAACAATAAAATTAATTTAGAATGACTAATTGTAATTTTTACATATTATATTCATATGCAAATGTATTGTGAACATTTATTAGTTTTTTGAAATCATTATGAATGAATTCTTCAAGAATATTTGCAAAGTTCAAACTTATTTTAAGTTCGTACTATTTTTACATATTATTCATAAGACATTGAGCTGTGGATAATTTTTGTCTGTCTTAATTTAACAAGTAGATTTACGATTTTGTCGTAAATATTTCTCTTACAATACAATTTTAGGTACCTATTTTTGTATGGGAAATAGTTGTATCTCAACAATTATAGAAATATCAGTATCAAACTATTTATTTTGTGTATCCAAAATATGCGTATTCAACTATTACAAAATCCCCGGCACAATGTTCGAGTGCGGCGTTGCCAAATTCAGTTTTTCTCCAGCCCTAGGGAAATTGTCTGGCAACATCGCCTCTGGGAGTGCCAGGGACACCCCACAAGGACGAAGTCTCAACCCTCTAGCCTCCAAATAAGGGAAATGGGCCCTTTTGTCCATATTTCCTCAACTTGACCACACGTACTTATCAAATATTCCTCGTATAACTTGGCTGTCGATTATTTATTGAACTGCCCTGGTATGTGGATTATTGGTGAGTATTCGATGGATATTTCTACAACCATCTAGAAGCCTAGTTCACCTATATAAAGGCCGCGGCGTGCTAGCGAAGAGGTCAGTCTTAATAAGGCAGCGATCCAGAGCGAAGAAACAATACTTAAATGAAATAACTAATTTTCGAAGTATTTTCGGCGTGTATTTAATTATATATTGTACAAAAAGTGTTGTGTTGCGTATGAAGTGTTCAATAAAGATTTTTACTGTTGTATAAAAGTCTCACTTATCGTCAGAACCCCGGAAGCAGAAACAATACTATACCTTCTATTAAATAATGTAAAGTTTTATTCTTAAGGTTGGTTTACGTGAATCCAGTAGAGGAAAACTTAAGAGAGTAGGTAGAATACAAGTTGCCAGGCAAGCTAATAAGACAGTCAAGTGAATAGAAACAGGTTCTATTTGCTACCTGACTTGCTTTCTTCAAGTTTACGTCCTAGCAAGTATTTTGCCTGGTTACTTGAAACATTTGGACGTGCTTGACATTCCTATTAATAAATTAGATATTCTTCTAATTGGTTTTTTTTATTTTGTCTTTACGTAGAACGTCCATCTGACCAGCGAAAAGCAGAGACAACTGAACTTACTACCTTAAACACTTTCCCACTCATGAACTGGCTCTTGCTGTTGAAAATTGAAGTCAAGTTGCGTACTAGCTTAACTTGCTTCTCCTCTGGTATCATGTAAAGCAGCCTCTAGACTCAGTAAATAAAAATAGATATCAGCTTTACTTTTTTGCTCCATAGTAGATGTAATTTGTCTTTACAATGATGTTTCTGTATCTTGTTAATAAACTAGGTGCATTTGGAAATGCTAATTGGAGCAAAATGTCAAACGATACCTAAATGAAAACAATTAACAAGTAAAAATCAGAAATGGAAAATAAGATAATTTTTATAGAATCTACATATAGTTATAGGAAAGGACAAATATTTACAAAATGACACATAGAAATATATCGCAAATGCATAGAAAAGTACCTATTTAAAACAAAAACTATTGAACATAGCAATTTCGAGATATCGTCAATGAACAAGTTTTATACTGCATATGTTTTACATATTTTGTTGATATGTTAGACAGCCCTGTTCTAGCACATTTCTGTTATAAGATCGTTCATGTGCATATTTTTATTTTTATTAGAGATCCAGCCAATAATGTTCCATTTAAGAGCATATTTGCTGATACTGAATATGTGACGCTATATTTATGTTTCACTACTAAAATCAACAGAAAACATTCAAAACAACAAAAAATGCGACGGTTTTGCTACAGATGAGAATCAAATGAGAAACACTTGTATAAAAACCATTTTCAGATAATAGCTTACAATGCTACTAAAATCAATTCATATTTGTTTTGTCTCAGCAACTCTAACAAATCGAAACCGAATCGAATGTTCAATAATTCTTGTTTTTGTATTTGAAATGGCCTGAAACTGAAACATATGGTCATTGAAATTACAAGGCATCTTGCTACACTGTAATGCCAGTAAAAATGCCCACACTGTATGATTATAGTTCGAATTGCCATGCAAGTAGTGTTCAAAAGTAACTGGAAAGGAATTTTATGAATGGTTTACATTGTACACCCGCCATAAAGGAGGTAAGTCCAGGTAATGGTTCGTATGTTGTAGTCATAGTTGCTGATAAAATAAGATTCTTCTTTCTGGGGTATTTTGTCGAATAAAATAGACTCTTGGATCTCAAAACTGAATTATCTGTAATAAATGATTTAGACTTTTATATGTATAGAAAGCCCAAAAGGTTTTAAATTCTGTTGACAATACCAACACTGGAGCAGAATGACATATCCCTCCATCACAATAAAAGAAACGGTGGACCAAATAAGACCGGCTAAGGAATACAGTGTTGTCGATGAATATATTTATTGATGTTTTCCTTTTATCTCTGATTCTATATTTTGAAATGTAAATTTGACACAATTTAGCACATTTTCTAGATGATCAAGGGGGATTCAAAATAACGATTTCTGCAGTCAATGATGGGTTACATGTATAATACCGGTTATTAAGCTATTAAATCTTTATAGATTTAACTGTTAATCAGATCCAGATGGTGGTAATTATTAGTCCAATCATATAAGGGAAAAATACCCCCCTACCTGAAATAGTGCCCAGTAATATGGCCGCCACCTTGACAAATTTTTTGACTATTTTTTAAGCGATGCCTCACATTTAAATGTAGACTGCTCTGAACGTATTTTGCACTACAGTTCGAATTTTTTTGGTCAAAATCTTAATTTTGAGTTTCAATTAGCCAGTCTCGATGATATTCGTAGGGTTATTGGTGAGCTGAAGTCAAACGCCGTTGGTGTTGACGGTGTTTCACTAAACATGCTAAAATATTGTCTACCGACGTTATTGCTACCTATCACTCACATAGTTAATTGTTGTTTAGAAATAGGATATTTTCCTGCTTGTTGGAAAGATGCCATTGTACGACCTCACCCGAAATGTTCAAATCCGAAAGGATTTTCTGATCTTCGTCCGGTAAGTATCCTACCTTTGTTTTCGAAAATTATAGAAAAAATTATTTATAATCAAATATATAACTTTTTAAATAAAAATTTAATTTTGCCATCGCAACAGTCAGGATTTAGAGGAGGTTACAGCACGGCTACGGCACTGTTAAATGTATGTGATGATATCTTATCAGCCTGGGATAAAAAGAAATTAACGGCCATGGTTTTACTTGACTACTCGAAGGCGTTTGACACTATGAATCATCAACTTTTATTTTCTAAATTAAAATACTATCACCCATATTAATAATAATCACAATAACATGAAGTTAACTAATGACAACTAACCGTATTCTTAAATCAATCTAAGTAGTTCATATTAATAATTAAATATTTATAGACAAATAACTAACAGCATGCTAAATAATAAGTTAATGTGACAACATCTCATTCTATACATAGAGCTAATTTCACTGCAATAAATGTAACCTGCATTCTGCCTGCATTTACAAACATTTACGCAAAGTGACAAGACTGACAAGTGTCTTATGTCAAAACTGTTTTGTGTTAAAAAGCAATCAAGGGCGGATTTAGCTTTTCAACATGGGGGAGTATCTCAAAGAATCATATTTTTAAAAAATGTTGTGAAATTAGAAATTATCTGTGTATTTAGATAGGTATAGGTACGTTTTTCTTTGGACAAACATGAAATAGCAAATGGAAGTGTTTAATAAAATATCCTTAAGTGAAGTACGTTTATATTTTTTTAAACTAATTACGTTTTTGCTTTTTGCTAATGTAAAATTTGAATTCATGGTAAATCCGCTCTTGATAAGCATTAACTTTGCCTTTTATAATAGGGAGATTCGTAGCCCACGTTAACTCGGGGGTTACGGGAGATTTAGAACACCTTAAATTTTTACCTTATCGTTATCGCAATCGTTATACTGAGCACGCGCAGTGCCAAAAATGATACTCTTTTTGGAACTGCACATGCTCAGAATAACGATAACGACGTGCTAAAATTTAAGGGGTTCAAAAACTCCCTAATGAATTCGATAAGTAACCATGCTATAATAAAATTTTATAATAGTTATTGAGGTTACTGACATATAAATACGGAAAATTTCGCATTAAATTATTTAATATTTCAGAAAAACGTTCTTGATCTGTTAATTGGGAGGGAAAAGAAAAACTGCTGACATTTTTGTCAAACTTTTAGGTTAACTTTAACTTATTGTAAAACATACCCAAACTGATAACTAGTGATTTAGCATCATTCTAGCGTTAACATGCATTTAAATGGCATTATTAATGCAGTTGTCACTAATTACATTCTAGTTACGTCTTAGAACATTCTAAGTTTTATTATTAATAAGGCTGTATGGCTTTAGTGAAACTGTGCAGTCCTTTTTTCACTCATTTTTATCGGGGCGTACGCAAGCTGTCATTCTTAATAATAAGCAGTCATCTGCTATTAAAACAATCCACGGGGTGCCTCAAGGCTCAATACTAGGCCCATTGTTGTTTATACTTTACACAGCAGATTTTTATAAGGCTCTGGATCATTGTAGCAGTCATTTTTATGCTGATGATAGCCAAATTTATTATAGTTTCTATCCTGAAAATGTAAATTTAACCAACATTCGTATGAATAATGATCTATGGGAATTAATACAGATATCCAAGCAACACAATTTACATATTAATCCACTTAAATCATCACTGTTACTTTTCGGCAATCAAGCAAGCTAAAGGATACGTAGTTCAAAATAGTTTGAATATCAAAATTGGAGATCTCACCCTCCCTATTACTGACTCTGTTAAAAATCTGGGCATTGTTCTCGACTCAAATTTAAAATTTTCTGACCACATTAGCAAGTGTCTTCAGAAAGCCTACTGCTCTCTCAAACTCTTATACTCTAGCCGCTTTATACTAAACCAAAGCTTAAAACAAACATTATGTGAGCAACTTGTATTGTCACACTTTAATTATTGTGATGTAGTATATGGGCCCTGCATTAGCTCCTTTGACGCTTACAGAATTCAGAAAATGCAAAATAATTGTTGTCGCTTCATTTTAAATTTAAGAAAATTTGATCATGTGTCAAGGGAAATTACGAGCTTGAATTGGTTGTACATGAAATATCGTCGTTTACTACACGCAGGAAGTTTATTTCATAAAGTAATCAATAATAAATGTCCTTTGTATCTATTTAATAAACTGCAATCTCGTCATGACTTGCACAATGCCAACATTCGCTATTCGGAGTTATTACATATTCCTCGACACACAACGAAAAAGTTTGAATCATCATTCTCCTATCAGGCACCACATGTCTTTAATAATATCAGTAGCTCTTTAAAATCTCGACCTTTTAACTCATTTAAAATAAATTACAAAAGATTTCTATTAGAAAAACAGAGAATCGACTCTGCTTGACTGTTATAGATAATTATAAATATAAACATTATATCCAGAAGTATGTATAAATTCTCAGCACATATGTTATACAAATTAGCCCCCCCTCCCCCCGTTTTAGTTCTAATGTATGCAGCTATTTGTTTTGCTTCATTTTTTGGTTATTTAGGTTAAAGTGTAAGAATAGTTTGTAACTAAACTTTCGCCTAATAAAGTCGATTTATTATTATTATTATTATTAAATGGCGGCTAGCATACGAGACAAAATTGTTCTCTACAAAAATGTGTATTTTTCGATATTCCCATCCGTTAATGAGATAAGACTAAAAAACCCAAAATAGTCGCCATTTTTCAAGATTTTTTGTATGTTGTTACTTGGGCACAACATACAAAATTCCATTTTAGGGGAACTATTTCGAGATAAACTCTAATATGATTGGCCACAAGGTGAGTCAACGAAAGGTTTCGTCCTAGATTATCTGTCAAAATACTGGTTTCCATGGAAAATGCTCCGACAGATCGATTTCTATTTGGAGGGAGGCATATTATTGACATTTACCACAACTTGTACTTTTTAAGTGGAACATCCTGTGTATTTTTGCAGATTTGTATAGAACGCCGTCTCACGAATAGATTGATATATGATTTGATTGATATAACTCTAATAGTGAGGGAAATATACATAAAAGAGTATATTTGACTATACTAAAGTTACAAAATTTATTTCATTGTAACAAATTGCTATAGATAAAGAAACAAAGTCTACCACTGTTTTTTGACATTTTTTTTTAATTAACCTATTTTATCTCAATATTTTACGAATTTTAATATTTGAAACTGATGAATCCTGAAAGATTGACCATGGATTCTGAAAGTACTTTTAAAGTAACAAATTCTGATACCATTTCCATTGGCATACGTGAATTAGCAGCCGAAATATCGGGGAGTCTGCTAACTTGAGATTCAAGTTAGCAGACTGTAGATTTTTCGGAAATGGGCGAGGTACAAATTTTTTTTCAGTGTAACAAAATAGCAACAAAAAAGTAACAAAATCTCCAATAGTTTTTTTTGCAGTCTCCTAAAAGTGGTTTGGTAACTTGATATACGTTAGTAATGTAGATTGATCCCTCAGGGTTGTTTATAATAATTTTGGCTATGTATTTGTGAGAGAATATTTTCATCGGATGTTGTTGGTAAATATAAGTAGGTACCTAATAGTCACATATCGATATAAAAAAGTAATAAAAGTTTAATTTACCTTTTACGGGCTTCCCCGATAATATATATAAGAGATATAAGAGATAAGAGGCTATAATCATCTATATAAGAGACTTATGTAGATGATTATTTATAAAAATGTTTTATCGATTGTTCATAATTTCGTTTAAAATGAAGAATTAAAATGAAGTAATAGGTATTACTCCTTACGCTAGGTATTTTACTGGACCTCTGAAAAAATGAAAGATATTAGAGCTTCTGCGCTAAAATGAATAGGTAGAGACTTGATTCATAGTTTGTTTCTTTTGGGATTACACCACCTGTAAAATAACAAAAGCAGAAAACCAGAAGCATACAAATTAAATATTCAAAGTGTAGTAACAAGGATGTAGTTAATGTAGTAAAACATTCCACAGAAGAAGAGTTGAGGATCAACTCGAAACGTATAGAAGAAAGCTACTTAAGTGTTTAGTTTCTCTTAAATTTTGTTATACTTAACTATTTTATTTAGACATATTTTAAAATATGACATATAATATTATAGAATTTTGTATAAAACTTAAAAACCACTGATGAGATTTAGTTAATATATCAAATATTATCACACATTATACAGTTCTTTTTTGGGGCAAACTTTGTTGAAGTTTGCCTTGTTACTACACTTCGAATATTTAATTTGTATGCTTCTGGTTCTCTGCTTTTTGTTATTTTACGGGTGGTGTTATCCCAAAAGAAACCAACTATGAATCATGAAAATGCACCACAAATAAGTTACAGACATTAGCTAGAGACTTGTTTTTGAAACTTAAATATTTTGTGATTCGGTTACTATTCCTCAGCCCTTGAGGAAAAAGCGGAAACTATACCTTCAGATTATTATTTGAATAATATTGCTAAGCAAGAACTCCGTCTAGTATACTTACAAAAAAAAATTAAATGGTCAAAAACTCTTTTCGGTGTAGTGTGGGGTACAGTACAAACTATATATTTTTAAAAAAATATTTCGATATTTTACCGTAAATACCATATACCTTTTCTGGAAGAGAAAAAGGAAGGCTACAAATTAAACCTATCAAGCTAGAAGGGAATCAAGGAACGGTCATCAAGCAAAAGTTTGATTTTATTTTCTTTCTATAAAATTCCTCAGAGTGCTGCAGGTGATGACGAAAAATGTTCATCATTGGTAATATTACAGGTAATTGTTAAAATTGCACTGACTGGTGCTTAAAGTACACTGGAAGTAAACTAGAATATGCATCGGTTATATGGGCACCTATTTATTTGAATCATAAAAGCTCTTTAGAATCTGTTCAGCGTAAATGTTTAAAATATATGTTTTATAGATGTTCTGGGTACTATCTTGAGAGAGGGTTTGACCACAACAGGCTTCTCGGTGCACTTAATTTGGATCTATTGAAGTTAGACGGGATTGTACTGCATTGAAATTTTTATTCAAGCTGTTACACGGCAATATCGATTGTTCTTCGCTGTTTAATAAAATAATATTCCTTGTGCCAAGGCTACACTCTCCTCAGGACATTACTTTTTATAATAGGGCATGTAGAAGTAACCTGCAGCTTAAATCTCCTATTTTTAATATGTGTAAATTGTTCAACGAATTTTTTAGTACTTGTGATATAAACTCAGATAGTATAAACTTTATTGTAACAAAATATAAACAAAAATTTGTATCTTAATGTAAGCCACACGGTTTTGTTGGTATTATTTACTTTAGTGAGTTATTGTAACTATATTTTTATTTTACTTTTCCTTTGTTTCTGTAATTGGGTATATAATCCTGTTGAAATATGTGAGTATATTATTATTATTATTATTATTATTAAAGAAGGGAAACAGGATTCATTTTAGGTGAAAAACCACGAAAAAATTGTAATTTAAAAGTATTTACAACAACTGAAGAAATCAAAGGAGTGAATATAATAAACATTCTTAGAAAATGTATCAATGTTATACGTGAGAATGAGGAGATATTTCGAAGATTCTATCAAAGGAACATCCACCACACTGCTGATGCTGTTTAAGGACTAATAAGCTGCATAGGGGCTAAAGATTTAACGATATGCTATGAAATGTTACCCGGAAACTGAAAAGATTGAGGAGGAAATGAACACAATCAACAATGGTCCAAGAATCCATAAAATCAAATAATAACGTTCCTGTAGGAATCACAAACTTGTCAGATACTGTCAAATCATTCTAAACCAGTCAGCAAATTGTTTTCAACCAATCGCAATCCTTCTGACTAGTTGGGGATTTCTGCAGGAACAGGCCTAAGATCTCAACAAATTTTCTGGTACAAATTTATCAGATACTGTATGTTAAATAAAACCTAAATGTTTTAATAATTCACCAAAACTTTATATAATAAACATAACAATTATTTCGCTAAGCTTCCAGCAAAATCCAATTAGCAAAAGAGGCAGAGGAAACACACCCACTCGCATCCCAAATTGTGAAATCTTCCTTGTATGTTGATGACATTGTAACAGGTGCTAGCTCCCTTGAATTAGCTTGTGAAATGAAAGCTGAACTTGTTGATTTATTAGCTCAAGCTGGATTTGAATTAAGAAAATGGTCTAGCAATTATCCCGAGTTACTGTCGTCTGTTCCGGAGAAGCATCAACATCCTCTGTCGTTCGATTCTGAGCCACCAAGCGGCCTAAAAGTTTTGGGTTTGCAATGGAATCCGTTAAATGACTCATTTTCCTATTCTGTCGATCATACTGAAAAGCCATGCATCAAGAGGAACGTGTTGTCCGATCTTTCAAAAGTTTATGACCCTCTTGGTATTTTATCTCCTATCACACTCATGGCAAAGCATTTTATGCAGTGTTTATAGACCCAGGGTCTAGACTGGGATGAGAAACCTTCTTCAGAATGTCAAGCTCGTTGGTTACTTTACAAGTCTCAGCTCATGAGTTTAAAGACAATTGCCATTCCGCGTCTGCTGTTGAGCAATATCGATATCAGAAGTAACGAAATACATGGATTTTGTGATGCCTCTGAGGTTGGTTTTGCCGCTGTTGTCTATTTTAGACAGATTTCTAGGGACAATGCAATCACAGTGTATTTGGTGTGTGCAAAGTCCAAGGTATCTCCTTTAAAGAGAATATCAATTCCCCGTTTAGAACTCTGTTCCGCAGTCCTGTTATCAGATTTAATACATTTCGTAATGTCTACTTATAAAAGTCATCTTCCTGTTGATCGAGTTTTTGCTTGGTCTGATTCAACAGTGGCCTTGTCTTGGATTCGGTCCTCTCCTCACAAATGGAAAACTTTCGTTGCCAATAGTCACTCATATCCAAGAACGAATACCTCCTAGTTGTTGGGGCCATGTAGCAGGCAAAGAAAATCCTGCTGATTGTGCATCTCGGGGACTTCTCCCGACTGAGTTGTGTGGACATCCGCTATGGTGGGCGGGCCCTTTGTGGTTACAAACCCCTCGAGCTTTGTGGAATTCTTCTGGATGTGTGTCAAACTCATCTCTGATGGAAACAGCGGTCGAATGTGAACAGAGAAAAGTGGTATGTACAATTTTGGTTCCAAGTGATTGGATAACTCGGCTGTTGGATAAATTCTCTTCGTTACTTAAAATTCAAAGGATAGTGGCACACTGTCAAAGATTTCGACTGAATGCTTCTATGCATCATCATAATCAGT
Organism: Pogonocherus hispidulus; assembly: GCA_963924545.1. Classification (NCBI taxonomy): domain Eukaryota; kingdom Metazoa; phylum Arthropoda; class Insecta; order Coleoptera; family Cerambycidae; genus Pogonocherus; species Pogonocherus hispidulus. Next base: position 11,457,035 of record OZ004698.1, read on the forward strand.
GGAATGTAGGATCCTTTTCTGAATTAGATCTTTATCAGGCTCTACAAGTAATAGTACGCGCTGTTCAACATGAGGTCTTTCGTAGTGAAATTCTTAATCTTCAAAATGGTGACCTCTGTTCGAAACCATTTAGGAAATTGGCACTCTTCTTGGACAAAGATAATGTGCTCAGGGTGGGCGGTCGTCTTCAGCATCCTGACCTGCCTTATGATGCCAAACATCCCATGTTATTACCTCGATCCCATAGGTTGACTGAATTAGTGATTGAATTCGTGCATTCAAGGAACTTGCATCCTGGCTTAAACACCATGCAGTATTTACTTAATCAACGGTTATGGATCCTGAGTCCTCGACGTGCCATCAATCATTTAGCCACAAAAATCACTTTTTGTGGCTATTCAACCAAAAAAAGAACAAACTTTTTATATGAACGTGGTCTGAATGTAGCATAGAAAACTAGTAACACTTTGAGCTCCATTATAAAAAAAACAACAAAGATAAAAATAAAAAAAGATGAAAATTCTGGTGTTTATAAGTTGTCTGGTGGTACTTTTCCCAAGGTATATGTTGGTCAAACTGGACGAAATTTTAAAAAACGCTTGGATGAACACAGAACATGTTTTTCGAATATGAAGACTTGCTCTACGTATGCCAATCATCTATTAGAAGAAAATGTTTGATGTGCTCCGCACAGCATCCAAAGGAAGAAAACTTACGTTATTAAGAAGTTTGGAAATTAATAGATACAAAAAATCTAATAATTTACTAAATGATCAAACTAGTGTAAATAATTCTCCCTTACTAAACTTATTTTAACAAAAATTTTTGCACATTTAAATAGGTAATTCAATTAAGCCATAAATAATGATTTCCAATTGTAAATAGGTTGTTAGTGACTGTCCTTAGAATTCGTTTACCTGTTCTTGATTTAATTATATTTAAGGAGCACTCTTCACTTATTGTTAAGTAGCCCAGTACTTACATCTGATGAAGCTAAAGTTTAGCGAAACAATTGTTATGCCTATTATATAAAGTTTTTGTAAAAATGTATTAAAAAATTTATGTTTTATTTAACAAGCAGTAACTGATATGGATTTTCAATAAGTAAAGATCTATAATATCATCAAATTTATCAGACTATAAGTACCTAGTGTAACTAGATTTTAGCGTTCCGTAGATCACACGTCTAGCTCTCCACCGCGTTCTTTCATAAGATATTCAGCAATTGCGATCATGTTTAGAGAAGTTACTACCACTTTTTATCATGTCATTTACGTTAAGTTTTCCAATTTCTATTTAATAAAATTAAAAATTATATTAGCTGCACCTTGTAGTTTAGAAGTTTATGCTTAATTGAAAGTCCCCATTGTCCCCCAAATTGTAAACATTTGCTTCTGTAAACTTACGACCTATTATTACTCTTTTCTTAGATAAAGGCACTACATTATCACGTCCATTATATCCAGTCATTTAGCGCATCCGTCTTGCTCTTTGTGCTAATCAGAACAAGAGAATTGGTTCCAAGTAATAAGGCAATTATACGGACAGCGCTGGTCGAAATGCAATTGCTTCTTGATTTCCTCTGCATCATCGATCACGAGGTGTCTAATTAGTGACATTTGGAAACACTACTGCAAGGATGATTTATTATCCTTAATAGACTTACTCCACAAACGCAAGATATATACCCCACGCATTGTTGGATTACGTCTGAGGTCGGCCGATTAATAAGGTTAACATTGTGTCTACACAGTAAGTAGAAAATGCTTCAGCATCAAACACAAATTGCAACTGTCTCTTGGAGCTGCAATACAGTTTATGTATAGAACATTTTCTCAGCTTTGAATCTAATTCTAAGAGCGAAAATGTGGACGGGATATTTCAAGTGGGACAACGTATATCCGTTGTAAAAACGTTTTGTGTGTGCAGTTCTGTAGTAGGGAAGTCGACTTCCTTCAAATTTTCAATAGAAAGAGGAACCAGCGCAAGTTCAAATTTAACATTGGTATGATGGAAACCATTTGAGAGGTTAAATTGTGGTAAAGTTGCTTAATTTGGCGACCAAAAAAATCAAGGCTAACATGATTAGATTTTGAGATATTTGAAAAAATCTAAATTTTAGAAATTCGATTTTGTAAAATTTCAAGCTATGAAATTTCAAAATTTCAATTTCTATTGAAAAAGGACACTACTTTCCCCATCAACTTTTCACGCTCTATCGAATGGTATAAATAGTTATTTTTTAACTAGGTAACATTTCGTCTATTCAGAACCAACACATACGCAATTCTTTTGAAATTGACAGTCAATGTTTCCCTCAGTCTTCTTGTCGAAAATGATAACGATAAATAAATAAATGAGTTACACTAAAGTCAGTTACTTTACTTTCAATATTTTAAATACTTATAACTATAAGATTTAAGGAAAGAAAAGGTAAGAAGGTTTATTCAAAATTATCCATCCAAACCTTTCTATCAACATAAACCTTGGAACATACTTTTTGAGTACTAGTATGTTGTAGCTTAAGTTTTAAGGTAAAACATGTAATGACACAATATCTCTTACAGTCATAAAAATAAACTTTTCAAAAAATATCCAAATTTCCAAAGCCTATGAAGATAAGTATAAACTAGTCTTAATGACTGTTACTCCAAAACCAAATTGTAATATTATCTACATGGTTCTATATAAGTTAAGAAAGTGAATATATACTTCTGGTTATAAAAATATCTTCATTGAGTCAATGACCACTTTGGCAGTATCCAAATGTTCAAATCTATATTCGATAGGTTCGAAAATACTTCTAATACTCCGTCAATGTGGAACACCCTGTATAACAAAGTTGATTAAATATTGCTTAATTCAGCATTTGAGTCTTCCATGTGCAGTTATAAGCTCTCCCAACTTCTTCTTCTTCTTCTTCTTCTTATTCAAATAAAGAAGTTCCTTCATACTTTATGTCAGAAAATACTACTTTCAAATGATTGAAATGATATTTCGTTATTGTTTAAAACAGGTGGCATCTGTAAAACACAGAAAATAACAATGATCTATCACCTAAAGATGTATGCACTGTATTTACCTATAATGTAAGTGATTCCCATACATATGAGATAACATATAAGCTTATAGCAAATCAGTTCCATTCCAGACATTTGTATCCCATTTTCCATTAGTAAGCTCTCCACGAACACCCAATTTCATCATTGATAACAATGTTATATTACGACTGGCAGTCTCGCATTGTCTTACATTTGACGGTATCCATTTACTTGATAGCTCTAGCTACAAAGTCTTAGAATTATTCACAAGCAACCCATAAGTCTCAGTCTTGAACAGTGCACAGCTATGTCGAATAATAAATGTACATACTGCTCGTATACGTACTTATTTGATGGCTTCTGAACAGAGTTTCCACTATGTTGATGAGAAATTACACTGATATACGCGGCATGAGAGGAAGTATGGCCTGTCGCTATCCATTATGTATTAGTACCGTTTAATTTAAGATTCATGTGATCCTCCTCGATATCTTTTGAATATGTTATGAGTTTGTTTCCTTTTGACAAGGAAGAAGCTAAACGAAGCTACTGATTCATTGTCTATATGAATCCCAGGCATATTATAAAGTGCTCAGAAAATAGAGAAATTAGTGGAAAAAACTTATGGCAGGAGATTGATCGAACATTTTTTTTTTATATTATCTATCACTTCAATTGTGTGAAATTAAACAGAATCTGGACACGTAAAAAACTGTTTTCATCAGTATTTGACACATTATAGCATTTAATATAACTTTAAAGATTTCTAAACATTTCAATCAGTTATATCTAATAACATAAGGATAGTTTATGTGACACAAATCAAAATCCAAATATATTGGTAAAGGATACTGCACTTTTTCGTCAATCACTATTTGGAGATGATTAATACTAGTACTTCATTAAAACCATTTATATTTTCAAAATTGGCCTCTAATCTACGGGTAGACAGGATCTGTTATAAATGTAACTATTCTTATTGCGAAAACTTCAAACGTGACATAAAAATTGATGCCATAAATTGTTACAATTTTCCATAGAATACTCTTTAATACTCATTTTCTCAAACAAATTAAAAATTTAAAATTTTAAACGCCGTACTATTAATAATCCAGCTGGAGGTTCCAACTAGATATATCTCACATCCAAGTAAATATCTGGTGCGTATATTTCATTCCTATCATCAACATTAACCTCTAATCCCAAACAACCTTATTTGGTTAGAGAAACTCGAATTGAGATAAGTTGAGTGCATTGGTGTTTGGTAGGATACTTTCTATTTGTTATTTAATTTTGTGGTTCACACAAAATTTTCTAATCCCAACTCAGGGAAGCAATATTGAACATAATTATCAAACAAATATGTAAAGAATGCTTCATTTGTTAAATTAAGTGGCCAAGAAATAAATGTCACCGAACTTATAAGGAAGAAATAAAGAAATTCAGAAACTCAGTGACTGGTAGTCGAAGGTAAATATTCTGAAAGCTTGGAGCCTCGCGTTGTTCATGAATACAGAGGAACACGAACTGAATTATTTGGACTGAAACTTAGATGGAGCAGACGCTATAGTCTGGGGACTTAAATCACGGTATTTCAAACAGAAATTTTCGCAACAGTGGCGGCGTGTATGGTGAAAAATTTGAGAAGGGGTTTCACACTTAAACTTATTTACATATTCTCCGATAGTCAAGTCTCTATAAAGGCGTTGAACTTAAGCCAGATTAGTTCGAAGCTTGTTTAAGATTTCCTACAATTGCTAATCAAACTGATAAATACCGATACAGTGAGATTTTGTTGGGCGCCAGGTCATAAAGGCATTGACGAAAATGAACGTGCAGATCAATCTGAAAATCCGCTAGGAACGAATTTGAAATGGAGTTTATATGACCAGAGCCAACTTGTGGAATCGATTTCAGCGCTACTACGGTGGTTCTGGGAAATTTGAGTGAAACTAGAACATAGAACATCTGGGTCTTATAAACAGGACAAAATAATGCAGCGGCGCTGATGGAAGCTTTATCGCAGAAAAGAACGGTAAAGATGAAGGTATGAGTATATCTTAGCTCAGGAACATGACAGAATTCTGATGTTATCCCGGGTCTGTGATGGTGCAGACGAAACTGCGTTGCACACTCTGTCTAAATGTGAGCGTTATGCTCTTATGAGGCTCACTCCTGGGTAAACTATTTTTGGAATCTTGTGAGCTGAAAGAAATTTAACTGCGTAGACTTTTGGACTTTATGCAAAGAACAAATTTGCTCGCTGAATCTGCATAGTATGCCTAGCTATGACTGCAGTGTTTTGAGACTATCCTCAGATAAACCGACCTACAATGAAGAAGCAAAACATAGAAATTGCATTTTTTATTTCCAAGCAATAAAAAGTAAGAAGAGAGAACGATTCTCTTTATTATTAAAGCTTAGATTATTCAAGGAATTTTCGTATGAATACCAAACATACGCCAAGCTCTTTTGATGATCCATGTATTATTATTATTATTATTATTATTATTATTATTATTATTATTATTATTATTATTATTATTATTATTATTATTATTATTATTATTATTATTATTAATCCTACAAGTGTGCTAATGGATGTTACGGATGGAGTATTCGATGTTCAGAACTTTTCTAACAGTGCTGCAGGTTACCAATATGGCCTGTCTTTGGAGTAGAGTGTATGTATTCGGGGGAAGTTCCAATGTACCAAGGGATTGGTGTAAGTCTTTGGGTATTTCACCGCAGGATCCAATAATTATGGGTAATATAGTGACCTTATGATGTTCCCATAAATTCTTTATTTCAGCTGCCAGTGGTAAGTATTTCCGGATTTTTTCCTGGTACTTCTCCACGATGTTATGAGCAGCTGGTACTGCTATGTTAATTATGTACGATATCGAGTTTATTGGCTTCAACTTGATGGTCAGTTTGAATGGATCTGTTCCAATATACCTTATGAGTTTCATTCTCAACTACAGGGGCAGGTGAGTACCTGTATGTCGGCAAATCCTCTATTTTGATGTTGAATTTGTTGCAGAGCATCTGGTGAATTATTTTAGCGATGTTGTCGTGCCTATTGAGGTACTCCTTCGGTGCCAGAACCTGACATCCGTTGGTAAGATGTTCGATTGTTTCTCTTGCTCTTCCACACATTCTACAGTTGTCTGAGGTAAGGTTTGCCTCCTTGATGATATATTTCCTGTAGTTAAGGGTGGGCACTACACGGTCCTGGATTGCCACCATGAATCCTTCTGTCTCAGCAAAGAGATTACCGTTAACGAGCCACTGGTGGGAGGCATTAGTGTCTATGTGGTCTTGCTCTAATACCGAAGGGTACCGACCATGCAGCTTCTTGGACTTCTATTGTATTATGTTTTGTGCGAGTGTTTGTATTTTACTAGAGGGTGTATAATCTTGGTTGAGGTGCAGAGGAGTATGGCCTTAGTCAATCCTATTGAGTTTACGATATGTTCCGTTGGTTGCACTTGCTTTGATGAAAAAGTCTCTTAATGCCTGACACTGATTATAGTGTGCATAATATAAATTGATCACTCTTCTGCCTCCCTTACTCTTCGGTAGGTTAAATCTTATTTGGGAGCTCTTGGGGTGCAACTCGGTGTCGGTCCATTTCAAGATTCCGAAACTATAGGTGACCACGGGGATGGCGTAGGTGTTAATCGCTCTTATTTTGTTTGCTGCTGACAGATAAATTTTCAATATTAATTTTGTTCATTCTTCAAGTTTGCCTGTCAGTATTCCCTTCATCTGTCCGTGATCGATCCCCCTTGACTGGTCCATACCTAGGTAGCAGTAGGTATCGTTAATGCTCATAGCCTCTATTATCTCGTCCTTATTTAAGCGAAATCCTGTGTGCTCAACCCATCTTCCCCTCTCCATAGCATTGATCTTACATTTGTCAGTCCCAAACGTCATTCCCATGTCTTTGCTAAATGTATGCACAGTGCTTATTAAGGTAGAAAGGTTTTGTCTGCTTCCTGAATATAGTTTTATGTCATCCATCTATAATATGTGACTAATTTGTTCGTCCCCTGGTATCTCGAATCCTTTACGCCTTTCATTGAATACTGTCGTCAGTGGTGTCAGGGCAAGACAAAACCATAAAGCACTTAGCGAATCTCCTAATTATTATTATTATTATTATTATTATTATTATTATTATTATTATTATTATTATGATAAGACTGTATTTATTCATTTTACACCGGCCACGAAGAATTATAAAGAAAGTTATTTGCTTAAAGTTCATGGAAAATCGATCGAGCAAGTTGCATGTACTAAATTCCTAGGTATGCATATAGACGCTGCTCTAAGTTGGGAAAACCATATCATTGAATTATGTAAAAAACTGTCTTCTGTGTGTTATGCTCTTTATAGACTCAAAAATGTCACAAACCGAAATGTCTTACTATCATATTATTATGGGCAGTTCTACTCTAGGATTTCTTATGGTATCTTATTTTGGGGTTCCTCTCATTTTTCTGAAAGGATTTTTAAGTTGCAGAAGAAAGCTATACGGAATATTATGGGAATAAGTTCTGTTACTTCATGTAGGCCGTACTTCAAAAATTTACAAATGCTACCTTTAACTTGTGTATATATTATGGAAATACTCGTGTTTGCAAAATCTAATGAAAGCATATTTTTAAAGAACAACTATAATCATGATTATAATACCCGCCGGCAAAATGAACTACTTTTACCAAATCATAATTTAGTTCTATATGAGAGGAGTCCTAACTATGCAGGGATAAAATTATATAATAAACTACCGCAAAAATATAAACTGACTAAAAATATTAAGATGTTTAAACTGGAAATTAAAAAAATGTTATTAAATCACTGCTTTTATACTGTTGATGAATTTCTGCAATATCCTTTTTAATCGTAGCTATTTATTTTTACGCGCATTTGTTGTTTTTTTGCTTTTTTTGCACTTATTTTATTTGTATTTCTTTTGAAATTTTTTTGGAAAAAAAACATGAAGCAAAAACAAAAATTGTTTATTAGTTGTTAAGTATTGTAATTGTTACTTTTATCTGATTTTGATCATCTACTGTTTGTACTTGTTGACGACTCCCATACTTGTATTAGTCTTATGGATAATAAATTATTATTATTATTATTATTATTATTATTATTATTATTATTATTATTATTATTATTATTATTATTATTATTATTATTATTATTATTATTATTATTATCATTACTATTATTATTATTATTATTATTATTATGTTATCTACAGTTAGTTAATGGAAAAACCAATCAGTAGATGCATCAGTGCTATATAACATCTGAAACTGTATTACATTTCCATTCATCGAAAAAGACGTTAACGCCATTATCCGCAGCTACCCTTTATATCAAATTTCGTTGACAACTGGCACATATTTCACCGAAGGATATTCCTTCCTACCTGTCAGTCATTATTAATATGAAGGCTTTGTTCGATTTAAACGCCGTTGAGCAACGTCTGATCGAAACTCATTTTTCAGTCCGCGTGTAAAATATTACATCTGTCGGTAGCTCCTCCATTCTAACGGGAAATGTAGAGCTGTGTTAATATCTCCGGACGTGTCGGGGGAAGCCGATAGCGTACAGTACGGAAAGAAAAAAGAACATATATGAGGCATTTTTATGAGGCCTGCTAGCTGCATCTACCCATGTTTTTGACTTATATTTGTTGGAAATATAAGAAATTTATTACAAAACGTATTGTGCTATTTCTACTGCGAGAAAATAGCTTGGTAATAAAACAATAAGGCAATAGCTTTTGCCTAATTATAGTTTCTATATTTTGAATGTGAATTTACTTATATATTATCAATCAAAAACCACTTGATCCATAGTGTGTAATTTTCTCCGACACTGATCATTCAAGAGGAAGGGGAAAGGGAATAGAGGTCAACAGTAGTAGCCCGAATTATTTTCCAACAAGAACAAGTTATCCTGGATTATTAGGTACTCTATGAAAATAAGAGATCCACCATTAATCGACATTTATGCCTTGTTAAAGCTACGAGTATTACGAGATTTTCTTACAATTTTAGAAACTTTTCTACCCATTAAGTAATGGGTGTTGATATTGAATACATACAAAGAAAATGAAGCAATATTTGTATCAAGTACATGTTTTAAATTTAAGAAGACTTTCTCCGCCAGAAAATAATTATTAGAATAATATATCCAGTCTTCTAACTGGATATCACGCGAGTCAGAGACACTTGACTTGGCCTAATTGATCGATGTGACAATCTAAGTATTTTGGATGAAGAAAAGCATAGCCTTGAAGATATATTAAGTTATATTAAAGACATATCGTCGCCTTAGTAAGAAACCCGCGCAACTCCATTTTCCTAAAATTTACAGGAGATGGAAAAAACATTTTGTGACCGTTACATCAGTGATAAAATATTTGAATTTTGCACGAATAAATAAAAACACATCAGATTTAACATTTTGAGTAAAAATAAAGAAAATATGTAATTCGTATAATTTAAAAAGGAGTTACGCTACTTTCTTATGAAAAATTGGAAAATAATTGGAGATACTTGGTTTTCGTAAATAAGATATAAAGAATAAGGGATAAGATATAAGGAAACTACACAAAACTTATTTTATATTAAACAAAATACGTATTTTAAATACAGTAAACAAATGCATATCGATCGACGGAAAAGTAATTTTACAAAAAATTTATTCTATTCATGCGGAAGTTCATCATAAAATTGATGATAATCTTCTAGAAGTCCTAATTTTAGAATTTGGAGGTGCTCATATTTCTCCTTTTTAATTTTTCTGCGTTCTGTATATAAAGATGGCAAATCGTCATACTTGCATATAACCGCTTTTTTATTAATTCTTTGGTTTAATGTGCACCAAACATCCGTATGTCTCATTTTGAATTGGATTTCACAGTTTGGTAAGTACCTTAGGGCTTTTATGTCAGTGACAACGGGATCGCCTGTGCCCTACCTGGACGTATTGAAGTATAAAATTTGATAGTGTCAAATTTCTTAAAGAATGAATGAGTGAGATATTTGACATTATATGGTGATGGACTTGTTCTTGCCTTTTGACAATGGTAAGCATAGTCGGCGGGAAGGTTTATTTTGCGATTTCTAATCTGTCTTTCAATTGTTGCATGCATCGAGTCCACCTCCATCTGGGTGTGACCTTTGAATAAATACTTCTGAGTCAAAGCGATTTTATGCTGTGCAGCTAAGTTTACAAATGCGTTAGCTAATGTAGAGTTGCGGTTTTGCCCCGTGCAACCATCACTAAAAAAAATCATTTCACGTAAATTACCATCATTCTTTCTTATCTCTTGTTCAACAAAAAATAATATTATGGTGGAAAATTCGTTTGCAGTCACAGCCCCTTCGCTTTCATTCCACAGGAAACAAAATCCTTCTTTAGATTTCAGGTTAAAAATGGTGAAGTTGTGTACAACCAGTTTTGTTTTATAGTACATTGCAGAGACCGTCGATTTCGGACTTAACAACACGCTCTGTAAATCCATTGCATAAACGTTTACTGTAACGTCGCTAGTAGATTTGTCTTTTTCCTTTTCGTGACGCGCCTCTAGTTTTAATGTTTGGTGCAGGTTATACTCTTCCTCAGATAAGTTCTTCGTATTGTATGCCTCGCACACGTCGCACAGATCTTTTTTTGGCATGTATAGTGACAAGTTCAGCTCTTCAAATATCTTCATAAACGTTGCTATGGATGGAGGCTCCAAATTACGTTCGCCGCAATCTCTTTTAAAAAAATTATACAATGCGGCATTTGAACGCCAAAGTGGCTCAAGATACAATTTTTTTGAGGAAGCCCTACAGTAATGGCTTTCCATTTTTGGTAACGATTGGAGAAACTGATACACAGTCGTATTTTTTTCTGCAAATTTCGTCCTTCTTGTTTCGCTTTTTCTGCTAACCTGCTGGTCATCACTTTCTCGATTAAATTCTTTTACCCAAGACAATATCACTGTTTCTTTTAAACCTAGTGTACTTCCAAACATTCGCTTACAAACTCTAATTCTTTCCAAGTCCACTTTTAAAAAATATTTCATGGAATATTTTCTTTTGGATACTTCATGTTGTCCTCTCCTTCTCTTAACATTCTCACATTGCACTAGAGCCTGCACCTGCAATTTCTTCTCATTCCAAGTCATTGTATTCCAAAATTTTTGGAAAATCTTTAAACGTTTTTCTTCCGTCATTTTTTGACACTGAATAGCAGATTTTTTTTTACTGAGAGAACAGTTGCATGGATTTGTCAAAAATTTACCTTAAAAAGAAACAATATTTCATTTATTTATATATATATTTTGTTGCAAAATAGACTAAGTACCTGGTTTGTTTATGTTGTAATTCCAGGTACCGGCAATTTCTTTTTTACCTTGGTAAGGCTGACCTTTTAAACGTTTATATTTATTTATATTATAGTTCCACCCTTCAGAAAATTTTCTCTTTCTTCGAGTTTTTGTATTATTTAGGCTGATATCGGACTCGTTTCTCTGTTCGCAGTTATTATCTTCGTTGGCGGAGCTACTATCAAAATCATTTTCCTCAGGAACGTAGGAAACATCTAAGCCGTCGTGTTCAGATGAAATATTCGTGATGGTACTATTTGCGTCATCTTCGTCCTGTTCTGCTCCTGGGATCTGTGGGTTTTCCAGTTCATTATTCATGCTAACGGCATCATTTAAGTCTGGCGGCAAATCTAAATGGTCAAAAGCGGTCGAAATATTAACATCATTTAAATCTGTCGGCAATTCTAAATGGTCAATACTGGTCGAAATATTATTGTTCATGCTAACAGCACCGTTTAAATCTACTGGCAATTCTAATTGGTCAAAACTGGTTGAAGTATTGGGTGGTGGAGCCTCAATATTATTTAATAGAGTCTCATTTATACTGCTAGACAGTTGTGCGTAAACAAGAGACAAATTTCCACCTTCACCAACTACGTATTCAACAGTATCCACACAAGAATGGCTTGCTTGTTGGTTAACCAAGTCCATTATTAGTTTTGTTCGAGATGACATCCTAAAATTGAAAGAAACAAACTTTTTTCTTCTATAATAATGTTCTGGGGCGTTATTTCTTATTATTTAACTGACTATCATAATGTCATTATTTTTTGTAAAATAATACACTAGTAGGACATTAAATTAAAAAATAATTAGAATTATGAAATTAAACGGAAAAACGCGTAACTACATAATAAACACATTTAATTAAAGTTGGAAAAGCGTGTATGTCCATAGCCGGTAAAAAATATCGTAAAAGAAACAAATATAATAATTTTTTTAAATCAATTAAACTTTTAAAAGTACCATAACAACCTTACCTTGTCGTCAAATAAGTTTTTTACTCCAAAAAGTATTCACTTTTTCACTAACTTAACGAATTCTTGCAAGCACCTGCATACACGTTTGAAATATTAGGTAAACTAGGAGTTACGCGGATTTCTTTACCTAAATTTGACACATCGAAATACGTGATTTGCTTGATTGAATTTTTAGGCGGGAAATATTATTCTGGCAGTTATGTGGATTTCACGCTAGTTAGGTTTGATGTTTTGTTATTAGATGGCGCTAAAAGGTCAATTTGCCCCAAAAGTGGAGTTACGCGATTTTCTTACTAAGGCGACGATATAAAGATATATTATTAAGCTCTTGGAGTCTGTAATCTCTAGACAAGAAATAATATCTATGAAGAATGTGTTATACCCTCCATCCCTTACACATTTTTACATCCTCTTTACGGTCTCCGTTAAATTACTGAGTTAATCATGGACATTCAGATGTGTTTAACACTTTGAAATGAAAAGTCAGTTAACTCTCATTGATTATTTTGAATCAAAAAATAATTGGTTGTCTCCTTGCTTACAGTCTAGTATGGCTGAACATACCCACTGATTACAGAGCCTTGTATGCAGTATGCAGTTTCCTTATTTATGTTAATTACCTCTGATCTAAAGATTACCGCTGAACATGTTTTCATAAAATCGAATTATATCAGCTGAAATACAGTGTTATTCAGAACTTATCCATAATAAAATTTGGGGAGGTTCAACATACATATTGTACAAATGTGGTAGTGCAAAAAAAATTTTTGGCGGGTTCTCAAAACTATTTAAAAAATTTTCATTGCACGCCGCTGGATACTGGTCCACTGTAATGGAGTGACCTTGGGACTGACAAACTGGCTAGCACGAAAAAAACTTCGGAAGATCTGAGAGTATACCGACACCCGGCGCAAAGATTTGCAGCGTTTTTACTTTAAAATAAACTTAAAGATAGATATATGTGACCAAAGTGACGTGTCTTTAAAATGAATAAAATTTTGTTACACTAATTTTGAAGAATTGCGCTACTTGATTACTAGGTATTAGAAACATGAAATTTATAAAAAATTTGCACATACCTTGTTACAAAAGCCGTTCGAAATAATATTCCTCGACTTGTACACACCTTTGGGCACGCCTTATCCAATTTTGCCGCACTAAACCGAATGTTCCTCCTGGTTGCTGATCTTGTAAACGCAAATTATTAAGTAAATTGGGGATTTTCAGCATTTTGCTGCAACAACCACTCACAAAACCTAACTCGTCTCGTAATTGATAATCCACTGGTAACAGTGCTTGAACAAGCTGGATATGATACGGATAAAACTGAGCTTCGTGTAGTAAGCGCCACACCGTTGATTGGGATACCCCAGGCACCTGCCTAGCGATCTGACTTGTACTTATTCGCGTATTGTCACGGACCAGATTCAACACTTGTTCTTCAGCTGCTAAAATACGTTGTGGTCGTAACGGGCCACCATCTCTCCATTCCAACTTCACCATAAATAAGAATCATGTCCATTAACTCAGCATTACTGTACACATGAGCCATTTTGAAAATTTTACAGTTTAACACTCCTACGATAAATAAAACACCTGAACTGAGAGAGGACACAGATAGACTGATGACTGAATAGACAATAGAGATATTATCCCCACTGTATATATCCCCACTGATATACCACATTCTTAGGAATGTGGTATATCAGATGTCGTTAAAGTACAGTTGCCCATCTACGTAGTCCTTTATAATGGTATAACTTTAAACATTGTTTACGGGAAATCTTAAGACTTTCATTATAATTTTTTTTGGTGATATCGATTTCTTATTTAAGGATGCACATATCCTCAAAGTTTTAGAGATAAGTTCTGAATAACCCTGTATATAAGATTAGTTGAAATGTGCAAAATACCGGTTTTTATCTTTCCAGTGTATGCAACTCCTGTTCAAGATGTTGACGATCTTAGAGCGTGTATAAGGCGTGCTTGCGAAGACATAAAAGTTCATCACTTAGTTTCAGCAAGAAGGTCTATTGAAACTCGATGCCGATTATGTATCCAACAAAATGGATCACATTTTGAAATTTTAATTTGAAAATAAAATTATTTCGTGTTATTTGTAAAGTTATTTGTATTTGCCTTGGTTTATTATTAGTTCTTAATTATTTTATTTAGTTATTAAGTCTCTGAAATGTTACAAAAAATAAATAATTAGTGGCAAAAGTTGTACTGTAAGTATGTAACCTTTGGCAATTTAGATTAGTGAACTTTCGTTTGACAATAATTATTGTTTTTAGTGAAAATTTTAATAAAAATATTTTTTTTTAATAACATATTCTTTCAGAGATTTCTTCAAATTACGCGACAACTGTTACAGCTACGATAAAAATGCAAAAGATGAAATTTTTTCTAAATTGAACGTGGAATCCAAATAAGCAGTCAGTGGCTCACCACAAAAAAGTTCTGGACGGTAAAAGGGGGCCTGACCTCCGAAAAAATATCACCCTGTACATTTTCAAATTGTTTACATATGTCAAAACTTGTGAACCATCATAAGTAATCTATGGTAAAAATTTGAATAAATTATCTTAAAAACTATAGGAGCTATGTGGAAAATACTAAAAAAAAAAAAAACCAGAACTTTGACACCCTGTATCTCAAAAACGAAGCAATTCCCGACATATGTTGATATGACAAACTTAACTTAAAATCAGGTGCTCTATCGAAGTCCTGCTTATAAACTGACTCACCCTTATAGTCTTGTTTGAAACATGTCCATACTATGTTATGTGTACTTTTTATCAATTATCCAGTTAAATCTTGTATGAACGGTTTTTTAACATTTTTTGTTCCACCTTGCTTTATCCTGGACTTATAAACGGTATCCAGATGTACCGATACTTATCTGAAGGCCCTGACCATATCTGGCGCCACCGGCTGATAGCCATTCTGTTTCAGGGATGAGATTTATTGCTATGATATATCAAACACAGGTGGATTTATTACCAAACAGCCTTGGTCGGCAATTGGACGGGACTCATATAATGTGGGAGGTGGCTAAGTGATAGCACATATATAATTCATATGTATTAAATTATACAGTGAATAAGTTCCCAAAAATGTATAAAAGAATTTACAGGTTTATAATGAAGAATCTGCAAAATTGAGTAGCCTGCGTATTTGAATATTTTTTAATATATATTCAATTGTTTTCTGTATTATCTGTATTAACTGTACTATAGTTGTGGTTGTTGACGCAACTCAAACTGAAGACAGTGAAATAAAATTTTTTCATGTTCAGAACTCTTATATAAAGGTGCGTTTTCTATATGTAGAAACATATTATAGAAAGTAATTGATCTATTATGGATAATGCTGAAAGATAATGAAGAATGACTTTCAGAAGTCAGTAAATAGAACGAATACCAGGGTAATATCTTATATGATAAAAATCTTGAGGTTTACAATATGATACAGAAAACAGAGGAAGCTACGCAATTTCCCACATCTGGGGCTCTAAACAACACATAGTTAAGACAAAACTTAGTATTATATATAATGAATATGAAACCAATTGGTATTTATGTGAAACAATATCTGTATGCATTGTATCTTGTTTATTTATAAGACACAATGCAGAACTTTCAAAATTGAAATGTTAAGTTATATAAAATTCATGTCAAACAAGTCACACATAATAGCTCATTGACAATGATATACAAAACTTTGTTGTAATTGAACCATAATAACCCAGTATACGATAGCAGATATCAGAGGCTTTTCAACAAAGGATTTCCTTTAACATCGGTTGGAGCAACAAAATTATAACCAACCTTAAACTTATAACTCTGTGTTAACTAAAGCAATATATAAAATGGTTGCTTCTTAAGACTCATTTCGATTATTCTATTTTGTTTCCGTAATAACTTTTACGGTTAGTTATAAAAATCTTCTTCAATTTTATATTTATAGTTGGCAGCAACAGATTTTCACACATATATATCTTGTAGAAATTAACTAGATACGTAACTTCAACCTTTGCATATGTATTGATATTGAATACATTGATAATTATAACTAGAGCATGTAGCATGTTACATGTAGCATGTAGGAGCACATGTAGCATACTATTTGTAATCTGTGGAGTAAATATACAGATATGTTAAAAGGTTCTCGACCGTAGTAGCACAGTAAACACCAGGCCCAATCTAAAATTTCCCGAATACAGAAAGCATTCTCGTGCGATATAAATTTGGAAGTAACCTATACAGTGTGTCCAAGATAAGGACGGGATAGCATTGGGATCTTGGAAACGGTAAGAGATACAAAGTTGGTTAAATTATGAAAAAGTTGAGCAGTTTGAATACCTTTTATATGAATTTTGCAAAAATAAGTTATCTTTTTTTGATTTCGAAATATTTGGAAAAACATTTTTTTGCGATACTTGTTTTTAATTATTTCTGGCGTTATTTTAACAGCTATCAAAAAATAAAAAATACTTTTCTATTGTCACTTTTTGAGCTTAACAAGATGGCATTCACCAAGTTTTTGGTCCGATGTTTCGTTTCCGAGAAACCATCATCAACTTCTTTTTTTAAATACGGCCCTGTATTTTTAAATAGAAATTTTGATTCCATTTTTTATTCTCAATTCAATGATGCATCACAAGTAATGGTTGAATTACGTTTTTAGCTTGTTTTTGCCACCATTAAAAATCAACGAGGAAAAGCCTCTGAGTTTATAACAAATAAACAAGTAAAATAATTTATTTATCTTAATTATTTATTAGCATGTTAATCACAAAAGATTTTCGAACAAAAGACCATTATTTTCTAACACCGTTTAACTGTAGCTTTCAAACAATTGTAAAGTCCATCTGGCGTAATAGATTGAAATGCTTCTAGTACCAATTCGCGTAATTTTTCCTCTGTTTGAAAATTACGTTGGTACACATAGTTTTTAATGTAGCCCCATATTAATATTATTTTACTTGTTGATTTGTTATAAACTCAGGAGGCTTTTCCTCGTTAATTTTTAATGGTTGCAAAAACAAGCTAAAGACGTAATTAAATCATTACTTGTGATGCATCATTGAATTGAGAATAAAAAATGGTATCAAAATTTTTATTTAAAAATACAGGGCCGTATTTAAAAAAAAGAAGTTGATGATGGTTTCTCGGAAACGAAACGTCGGACAAAAACTTGGTGAATGCCATCTTGTTAAGCTCAAAAAGTGACAATGGAAAAGTATTTTTTATTTTTTGATAGCTGTTAAAATAACGCCAGAAATAAATAAAAACAAATATCGCAAAAAAAATGTTTTTCCAAATATTTCGAAATCAAAAAAAGATAACTTATTTTTGCAAAGTTCATGTAAAAGGTATTCAAACTGCTCAACTTTTTCAAAATGTAACCAACTTTGTATCTCTTACCGTTTCCAAGATCCCAATGCTATCCCATCCTTATCTTGGACACAATGTATATGTATTACCAAAAAAATTACGTAAAGTTAAAACTTCTAGAATTATGCATGACAAACTTCGATATGCGGTTATCTATATGAAATATTCAAAATTTGTATATATGTATATGAAGCGAATGAAATGTAGCCTAGATTATTGAAAAAGTTTTTAAAAAAAATTGTTGGTTGATATCTTTAGTCGTTTTCGAATTATAGAACTTTTTAAAGCGGCCAATAAGTTTTCTTTCATTCCTGTTCAAAGTTTTTTATTCTCTCATCCTGAAGACTATGCTGGAAGTTATAGACGACGACAACGTCGTCAGCGACTTCCGTAAAGACTACTCCACTTCCCAGCAACATCTCAGAGACTGCGAAAAAATCAGAACCAATGACAATCGAGGTCAATACACGTGGGTTGTCTCCCTTGACCTCGAAAACGCTTTTGACAAAGTCTTGCACCCCGGACTACTATTTAAACTCCAATCAGCAGGATATTCTGCGCGTATTATTAAACTAATACGAGCCTATTTATCTAACCACTCCTTCCGAGTCGTAGTCCAAGGGAGTCCCTGTAGCTACAGCCCCCATCTTATCCGGAGTTCTGCAGGGCTCCTACTTAGGTCTAATATCGTTCACCCTTTACACAGTGGACATCCCAGATCCTGACGACCAACGAACAACCCTTGCGACATATAAGCCGACGACACGGCTATTATAACGACACCACTTAACTATAAACTGCTTCACAGAATAATACAAAAACAGACGGACGCCACATTTGACTACTACAGAGATTAAGGACTCCTAGCCAATCACAAAAAAAAAACGCAATACGCTATCTTTACCAAGATAAAATCCAACCCACAAAATATTTTGAGTATAGATAACAACCCGATCTGTAGTACCACTAGCCTGAAGTACTTAGGCCTTATACTCGACAATGGTCTGACCTTCTCTGCACAGGTATCCGCGACAAAGGCCATGCCACTCTCGAGGTTCCACGAATAATCAAGATAATTAAACACGGGCCGCATGCACAAGCTACACTTTTATGCAACACCTACATACGCCCTATCCTTACCTACGCATCTCCAGTTTTCACTCCCATCCTTAGTAGCACACACAAAAAAGCCCTTCAGGTAATGTCGTCCACCTAGCCAAAAACCTACTCTGAGCCACACCCATCCTTACACTTCACAATATCACAGGTACCCCTACACTTGACGAATTCATCCACTACAGATTTTAAAGACACGTTACAACAACATACAAATCCCACCCTACAAGACCCCCTGACACACAAATTCGACGAACGATGTACCCATCTATACCTTAATTATTTCTTCAATCCCTAAAAGTCCTAATGTCAATCCCTAAAATCATCCTACCTAAATAATAAAAAACTCCAAAAGACCACCCCTAAATAAAAAATTCCTAATCTAACTCCATGAATCTTCTACCCACAAACAATAAAAATCAAAGAAAACACCGCCAACCCTACCCCAAAACTATCCCCCAATCTATCTATCTAAATTCCCCTTCCCCCAACATCCTCCAGTACTTTTATTACTACATCTAAATCGAGGCAAGCACCTTCGGGTGGTGGGCTTCAGAGGGACGTCCCCGGTCAAAACTCATCCCCGTTCAACGACAGTCGGCGGCGTGAATAGTGGGGAGTATTCAGTTATAATACCGCACTCACTTAATGGAGTAGCGTTTCATTTGATAGGATGATCAGCGTGCTAATATATGTATGGTTTTATGATTCCCAGTCCCAGTGTCTCCGATGGTTGCAAGGATTGAGAAATCTGTTATTTTTATTTATGAATGAGCCAATTACAGAGTTTGAAGAAAAAGTTCAAAGTGATACTTAAACTTTTTTATTGTGTTTCATGATGCAATTCTAAAAACTAAAAGAAGGCAGGCAAAGGCCCAAATTACGCTCTTCCAAAATATTTCCCTTTAGTCGAAAACTGTAGCAGAAAACGCTTCTAATTATTTTCTTTAATATTCTAGAACCCTATTCCTAACTAAAATTTGGAAAGTGTAACTTCCTGCAAATGCAAATAATGTATTTATTGCCAAAAAACATACATGACACCGTTAACATAAATTTATTGTAAACATTTTTCTTTTTGTAGATATTCTAACTCGTTTACAGTTGTTATTCGCTGTGGTATTTTTAAATGAAACGTTCTGTATATGTAACTGTAGACTGCGTTATATTGCCAAAGCAAAATGACTGCACTTTTGAGAATATATTGTCATTTAAGATGTAATGTAACATTTCTGCTTCAAATCTTCAAGGAATTCGTTTAAAGGATATATGAGAGATTTTAAAGAAAGCACTTTGCAGTATCGATCCGTGGTGAGTCATAAAATGGCTCTGCGAGACAAAAGTAATTTTACAAAATTGAGACAGGAATCGCAAATCACTAATCTGTATAAAACGGCTCTCTGAGGGGAAATCTAAATTTTTATTTTTATGTAAAACAAAATTCGACACGGCTTGCGTCGCATTATGCAAGCCGTTCTTAGAATTCGTCTTAAATAACAGGATAATGCAATTTGTACCTATGGGTGAATATTCAGGTCGATTCTGTTTGGACATAACAATATTGTTTTGGTTATTTTAAAAAGATATGGCTACTTCTTAACCAGATATGCAAGATACCTGCCTATTCTGTTTGATAAATTTTAACAAGATGATTGGTCATTTTAAACATATTTTGCTACTATTTCTGGTAATCTTACCAACATCATTTTAGTGCTTGCTATGAGCATTGCAATATAGTTAGTTGTTATATTTAGTGTTTAAAATGACCATATATCCATTATTTATACATTTCAACTTAATTTTCTTGAAGAGTCTCAACATGTTCTAAATCAGTAAGTACCTACTTATATTTAAGTACAATTATTTTTATTTGTGTATTTTGACCAGAAATGTGTATCTAAATTAAAATTGAATTTTTAAAATTTTAGAAAACAATTAAGATTTGAATTCAAAAGTGTTAGAGATACAAGCAACCCATTTGAGGTTCCGAATGAAAAATTTATCAAGTTATTTGGTTTGAGTAAAGGAGCGGCACTGAAATTAATTCAGGAACTGGAAATGTACGTCGATGAAGCTATAATACCATTTCAGTTACAAGTGATACACAGGGATAATTTAATTAAAATTATCAATTCACATGGAAACTACTTTTGTAGGTTTTTGCAAGCTTGGTAATGGCAAAGAGGATGATAAATGTCTATGGGATAAACTAATACCTCTTCATAAATCACATAGGTAACCCTTTGGTAAAGGTAAAGGTGAAACGCTCGTGAAACCAAATATATCGTGATTCCTGATGAAACGGTTAGTTAAACTTCAAACTCAAAAAACACGAAATTTGAGGTTATACCCCACTGTCGTCTTCTTCTTCTACAAATATCCAATGAATTTGACCCCGACACTCACAAACTTATAACAATATTGTTGTTTAAATTAAACAGATAAAACTTACTCAACATTTTTCACTAGATTTTGACCCATTTTATTTACGGATTTGATCAAGCACAATCATTTCAAATCAGGTAACAAGAGGAAATATATAGAGGAGAGCTAAATAAGCTTTAGCAAAGATGAAATGTCTTATAGGTCTCGTTAATAATAAACAATATTGCAACATTTTATTTTTAACATCAGACAAAGGGCAAGCCGTGGTAGCAACTTTGGCTTCATATTTATCGATATGAACGTCAACCAAGGTCGGCCGCGGTTAGTACTTGGATGGGTGACTATGCAAGGAAGACTGTCGGTGTCTGCCTACATATTCTAGTGGTCTGTACGTCGGTGAATTCACACAAGCTATGCCAACTTAACCGAGGTTTGCGTAGAAGACGTACCATCCCTTGCATAGGATGTAAAAGCCGGAGATCCTTTGTCTATGAAAGGCAAGTAAAAGATTGTGTTACAAAAGTGGGTGTTCGGCGAAACTTCCAGGTTATGGGTCGCTCGTCTCCTGGCTTCTGTGATTGACCTTAGTTGCGGAAATAGACCGACATTAAATAACCGAAATAAATGAAAAAAAGATAGGAAAGACATCATTATTTTATAAATGCTGTGTCCCATTTGATTCCATCGTCAGAATATTCCATATTATTTGAGAATTAATCTAAATATGGTTTTGAAAATTATTCGTACATATCTGCCATCTCAAGAGTGACACTTTTATTTTTGATTAGACAAAACCAATATGAAACATAACCTTCTAACTGTTCGTTTTGGAGCAGAGGCTTAATATAAGTAATTTTACAATTGAATATATCAATATCAGACTGAATCAGATTCATGTTAGTGCACATTTCATACAAGAGTGAGTATTAGAGCAGATATATTCTCTATTCTCATGGTATTTAAATAAAATGACAAGGAAGATCTACTTGAGAGATTTGATTTGATGGCTGTTTGTATAAGCATACATAGAAGGTTTCTAAGATCTTCTGGATGCGACTTATAGAATACCGGTGATTTTGCAAAATTCGTAGAATATATTCAATTTATTATTGTCCCTTATAGCTGTATTCACCATCACCTCAGTTATTTTTAACTAGGCTGTTTAAGTGTTTAGCCAATCAAAAATAAGGATTTTTCATAAAGACGATATTTGATTGGATAAGAATTTTAACAGGCCTGTTAAATATAAATTAAGTGATGGTGAATACGGCCCTAGGTACGGGTTCTTAACGTCAAATCTCGACAATATTTTATGCACCTACTGTTTCTATTATTTCTGCAGCTGTTCCATAATAATATTCCTATCCCTCATTCTCATTTTTATGATGAGCCCAGAAGTTAGAGACTTGTGTGGGAGAAGGAGCGGAATATTACTATTTTACGGGCCGCGAGTACGCCCAAGAACGACTTACAATGTTTTAACTTTAACTACCATTTAGTACGAGACATTTTGAAAACATTTTAGTTGAATTTGAAAAGAAGCGTGAAACCTGAAAATATTCCTAAATACCTGAAAGCTATATTGTGTCCCAAATTTAATACTCACCATTAGAATCTGGGAAACTGTAAGAGATAGAAAGTTTATTAAATGGGGAATGTTTTAGACATTTTTGCTGATCTGTTTCGAAATCACGGCTTACTGCGCCGATTTTTGAGATATTAAAAAAAAAACAGAATTTGGTAATTTCTTTTTGCAGCTGTAGCGGAGCAATAATTGATCTAATACGTTCTAGGTTTGTACATTAATACCTAATGTACAAACCTGTGTAATTGTGTCTTACACAATAACACAGGTTTGTAGAAATATTCCTTAGAAAGGAATATTTTACCGAATAATCGATTATGACTGTCTTCACTTGATTTCGAGATCTTTTAGCATCTTTCGTTTTTCTAATGGCGGACATGTTGGATTTTCAGTTGTTCGAACTTTGCTGAAAAAAGCTTTCTAGCGATGTGTTGTGATATGAAAAACATATTTTTAAGGCGGTAATGATAGAATTTTGTTTAACATTGTAAATGAGCCGCTCAAATATAAAAATCTAGAATAATTCTCCTACCTTCAGAAAATATAGCACAATATATATTTCTTAGAAATTATAAAAAATGTCCTAAATTTAGAGCTGTTATTAATTCTGTCGCATGCACGTATATTCTAGATTGCAGCCAGGCAGTTTATTTGGAACTTGGAAGTAATATATTTCAACTGGGGTGGTTGTAAAAGATACTCCTGCGGTAATGTGTTTATGCCTTAGAAAGCTTGGGACGTGTTAAATTAAAGCATAAAGGAAAGCCACCTCTTTATTAATTCGCGATAATGATTACAGATGGCTACGTTTGTCATTTTCTTTTATGCGGTAGCTTCTTCTTATTAAACTCGAAAAAGTGACTTATTAAACACAAGATTTAATTCAGTGGTGCGCCTCTTAAGTATTTATTTCTTGCTAAAAGTGGATTGAAACCATAGAAATTATAAAATGCCAAAATCCATTGCATGACATCCACACATCCATAAATAAAATAGCCACTCTATGCAGAACACGTAACGAAAACTTTCTCATAACGTACACGTAACGCAAAGTCTCTACGCAAACAGTGGGGAATTTTCTAGGGATTTTTACACCAAACCATGAGTTAGAACCCAGCATATATATAATACTACATGGAACCCAGTAAGTATTGGTAGTGCTGAGTTGATGCGGACGTCAACGTCACGCCGGCTGCGGATTTAATTTAAAATGAAGTGTTAGGTTAGGATCCTATGACGTTTGTCAGCTGTCAGTCTGTATTAATAGTCCTTTTCCACATCTTTTTCTTATTTGCTTATTATAAAATATATACTTAGTTATGCCTAAAAAGTATTTTTTTTAATTTTTTTCTTCGCCAGATATATTTTGAAAAAATTCTTAAAATTATCATGTATTTAAAATAACGCGCCATTGACGTCATACTCCAGTTCGTTGTTCTCTGTTGGCTGCCCTGCATTTTGTGTTCTGTCAAGTGAAGTGTGCTTAACCTAACTTTCGTTTTGTGTTTTGATTAATTTGATTTAAAATGAATAAAATTTAAGAGGGATATCTTAAAGCTGATTCAGACAACCTTCCAAGAGTTGACAGTGAAATGGTTAACGATTTCTACGTCACAAATATGAACTTTCTAAGTGCTGAAGTGCGCAATGTTAACACAAGAAGGTTAGTCTTAGTTAGAAGTTTATAACGTAAGTTATCAAATCATCATTTAGTTGATTCTAGCACAGATTGTGGAGTGTTGTCACCTTTAGCGAAAAATACCTAAAAATTATTTTGCTCCAGTGATACTGATAAATAATTGTAATATAATCATGTTGATATGCTTTAGTAATAATTTATGGAGAATATTTTACCAAAAAATACATATTTTCATTTCAAAATTACCAGAATGTAAATTTAATCGTTGCCAAGAAAAAAATCAAATTATATGTGGCAACGTGGAGCCATTCTTTAACTTGTCTACATTTTATTGGCTACTGGAGTGTGATATCAACGAACCGCGCAGTTTTAAATGATTTATGAAGACCGGTGACTTTGTACTTGGATAACTTCGCTTAATTACAATTCTTTAATAAATTGGGTTGAATCTACCTTTACTTATGTACAAGTATAACGTTTGATATTAATAAAATAGTAAAATTCAATTTAGTGGAAAAAGCCCATTGTTTGGGTATTTGTTGCTCTTATCGGATTTTTGATAAATATTACCTTAATTTATGTTTTATTGTGTTCCCCGAACAACTAAATTGTTTTAGTAAATAATGAGATAAATCGCCTTTGGCAAATAAAACGATTTTGGACATATTTCCGCTTTAAAAGATCAATTTCTATCATTAATAATATCTAATATAACCGCCTTTTAGTATTTATTTAGCATATTTATGTAGCACTAGCTAAAAACTGTATAAACGTTAACGAATTGAGAAAAATGATTCGAATTCAAATAGGTATGAAATAAAAAATATGTCATTCGGTTTAAAAAAACATAAATTTAATATGACCCTTTTAAAATGTGCGTCCTCTTAGGCTCACATAAATTTTGTCACACTATTGGGCCACCCTGTATGTAATAAAATTATTGATTTGACGGTTGGTTTGAAAATAGAGCTCGACAATATACTACTAGTGATTCCCATCTCTAGTAGTTTCTGATATTTCCATGAAAACAGGAACAACCCTGTGCAACCAAGAAACTAAGTTCTCTTGTTGTCTTTATGCAGATTTGTGTATAAAATAAAGGAAACTACACGAAGTGTATGATTTACCAAGTTTCCTGGTAACAAATTCATTAGTGAAACACGAAGATATTCCCCTCGCGCTTCTCATGGCTCATAATATATTGTTTTCTACTAGCACTACCACCGCAGACCACATATTAAATAAATATGTCAAACAGTATAACATACAAAAATGAAAATATATGGAGCTGCATAAAATATTCCAATATAAAATGCGAACGAAAATATCTGTTTAGTAGGTAAAGTAGTAAGTAACTGAAGATAAAGAAAGAAAAAACTGTATTTAGTGTTTAGGATGAAAATGTATCTTATCAAGGAAAATTAACTTTTCTTGATGAATTCCTTTAAGTGGATAAATTATTAACAACGAGTCTTGCAAAGCAAATAAAAATGTTACCCTATTCTAATTTCACCTACGTAAAACTAATAAGTAAGTATTTCTTGGAAACAATATTGTATACTCAGGATGAACTAGCGAAAAGGATTGGTGTAGTACACATCCCGTTACTCAAACCGTATGTTGTAACACATTTCTGAAATATTGAAGATAAAAACATATTTTTATATCTGTATTACTGAAACTGTTTCACCTAGTACTGCATTCGACTGTATCGATCATGAAAAACTCTTAGGCAAGTTAGATACCTAATTGCGGAATATAGAATAACAGTTTTGGATTCTATTTTAATAACAGTTGGATTCTAAATGTCTTAATTAACCGTATGCAATACACTAGTGT
This sequence comes from Pogonocherus hispidulus, assembly GCA_963924545.1. Classification (NCBI taxonomy): domain Eukaryota; kingdom Metazoa; phylum Arthropoda; class Insecta; order Coleoptera; family Cerambycidae; genus Pogonocherus; species Pogonocherus hispidulus. The sequence goes on from OZ004698.1 coordinate 11,483,426, forward strand.
CCTAAATATCTGCAACAATATAAAAACATATACAGACTCTTCGTGAATGGACATAAATATAGGTGTTCCGCAGGGCTCCATGCTGAACCCCACAGTTTTTCTTCTTTATATTAATAAAGTCGAAGACATATCTGGTGTTGCTCATTTTATTCTATATGCAGATGATACTTCTGTGATTATTTCCAATAAGTCTGATACAATGCTCACTGAAAATTCAATGAAGTTATTAATAATTTAAATATGTAGCTTAAATCAGAATTTTGTGTTTCTCAATACTGAAAAAACACCATATTACAGTTTTAAACAGTTAGGTACCAGTTTTCAAAAACGGTTGAAAATTTGTATAGGGAAGTTTTTATGAGTTTTCCTAAAATAACGTGTAGAATCCAAAAATGTAATAATATATGGGGTGTTCCATTTAAAACAACAAAGTTAACGGCAACTTCCAGTATAGCCGGAAGTGTCACGAGGACGCCATTATTTTATTTGAGGAGAGCATAGTAAAAACCCCGTTGTCCAAATGTTCACTCCCTACATCTAAGTAGTTTCTGACATATTCTAATGGGTGGTGACAGTAAAACACCCTGTACACAGTAAAAAATCTGATTGATTTTAACACTGAATCCACACTCATCAGTGTGTATATAGTCCACACTTGGCAGTGTTAGACATGTCAGTGTATTATTACATTACATAAAAGTAATTTAACACAGTAAATTTTACAAGGTAATGTGTAATAGTTAATTATTCACCTTGTAATTATTCCGTATTTATGGCGGATTGATTCATTTTTAACACAGGGTTTTGTAAATTTTACTACAATTTATGAGTACTTCTACAAACTTGGTGGGTATATCGTTCGTGTAATATGAGTTCTAAAGGTTTAGTTATTATACTACCCAGTTCGTGTTAAAAATAACACTGCAGCAAATTACGATTACCATTTAGTAATTTTACCATTTGTTTTTTTTTTACTGTGTATACGTCAATTAATAAATAGCTGATTAGTGATTATACTATCAACAAAATATTACAGTCAACAGACATTGACGATTTTTTCCTTGGCACAATAAACTTTTTTTATGTTTACATACCTTTTTCGTTCAGTGTATACACTACTGAAGTCGGTATAAATACAGTAAATTGTGAAAATAACATATACCGCAGTAGTATGTTTACTGACACTTACAAAATAACCAATTTTCCCGGAAAACACACCTTAAATGTTATTATTATTCAAAGCGAAATTACAGGAACTGCGATGCATCCTTGAACATTAATAAACATCAAATTCAAACTTTCCAAGTCGTTTCCTCTTTGATATTGCGGGAAATATAGTCGAAACTTCCGCACCTGAATTTAACTTGTTTCATTTCTTTTACGTCTTATTTTATTTATGGCTTCCGGTAAACATTGCGAACTTGTATTTGGCTTCTTTAGGTCAATTTTTGCTGCGATACACAGCAGAGATTTAAAGTTGTCTGTAAAAGTTTGGCTTTAAACAGAAAATTCTTTACTTAGATACGTCTCTGAGGCTTGCTTTTATATACGCTTCTTGAATTGTAGAATATATGTGCATATTTGAGGGTAAGAGAGAAAATTGTGTTTTATTCCAAATTCTGGCATTCAATTTTGATAAAATCAATGGCCTCCAGAGTTAATAATTTGTTGTACCACCAGATATTCAGGTTCGACGACAAACTGATAAGCATTTCTCGTCGATATACAATATGCTGAAGTTACGCCCAATCACATTATTAAGATTTGACATTTGATGCTATTTCTTACATCCTCTATATTTTAGATTACTTAACATATAAAGTATATAGACAACTATAGAATCGGTGGCTCAGGGCTTAGCGTCTCGATCGCTCAACACAGAGGTCGTGGTCGTTCTAATTCCCATTCCACCAAACAATTTTTCATTAAATTGTTTACTCGTAGATCAAGGCTTATTCGCAGGGATGGCTTGGCAACCATCCTGGCGATGGCCTAGGATGGGAAGAATGTCAACTTGGTGTTAATGTGACAGATTAAAATCAGTTGATGTTTGACTTGTCCCCCTAACTAATGAGGTTTTCCAGGTTTCCCTCATTCCAGCACTGAATGGTGGTTAGGGCCTACCAACGTAAGTCGTTCCTGAGGCGCAAATGCGGCCCGCGAAATAATAATATGCCGCCCCTCTCCCACACAAGTCTCAGACTTTCGGGCTAATCCTGTGATTAGAATGAGGGGTAGAGATATTATTATTATTATAACTACATTTAGGTATTTTTTATAGTATATTTTTAATACTATTTATTGGCTTGTTTAACATTTCATTAATTAAAAATAAAAACGTATTAACGACAATAAGTTAAGGTTATATGACGATATGCCGTTGTAATTCAATGTTGGGGGGGGGGTGCTGCATATTGCACGCAAAATAGGTGTTTTCAACATATCTTAAAAATAATAAGGTTATTCCTTTGCGTACCTAGGTTATAGGTAACGAGAAAAGTTAAAAACTTTATTTAACCATAATATTTGGTAATTTCATTAATAATTTATCTCTTATCAGTTATCTTTTCTGCTAAATTCGGCTTAATTTGATTTAATACTTCAAAAAGAATAAAAACATACAAAATTCATACAAAATATGTATAGATACATAGATAACAAACAAAATAAACATAAACAGTTGATATAGTAAACAATAAAACTCGAAAATTGTGTGTTAAATATTAGTAGAAATTTTCTTCTTGAAAAAATCGTAGAGATGTTTTTTATAGAGAATTTTATAAGGACTAATTTTGTATATTTTGTATATTGAGGTATTTTTATCAAAAAGTGTTCCCGATACAATCTAGAAAACCTGAAAATGTGGGTAGAAACGACTTAGGGGATGAAGCACACTACTTAAGGGTGGGAACTTTTCGGTTTAATAATACTTATGCTATCCTCATTATTTCTACCAATTTTTGAAACTTTATGAATTTTGTCCAATATATTACAAGTTTAACTGTTATATTTATTACTGGATTAAAAGTAATGTACCAAAGTTTGAAGCTTAGTAGCCAACTAATAATCAATTTATATAACATATTATAACGGCCAAGTGACTTCTAATACGACTGAAAGCACGGTATCGATAGAAAACAATTTTCGCCGGACAGTTTGCCAGAGAAAAGATTATAAAAGAATGTTTACTGGTGCATGAACGGGTCTCGAAAACACTTTAACAGGACACATCCTTTCTGTTCATCGGATTATTGAGTCCATGCCCCACTGTGTCGCTTGGAGCACTACAATCAGCAAAACGGGAAACAAATACACGAACAGAATATATAAACTGTCCTTTTTTATTGTTCTAACGCTTTTGTCTTGAAGGGCTGTTTATTGCTGGCTCAATAAATGATTTATGCAGATAAATGAGTCCTATGGTAGAGTAGAATATAATCAGCCGGTCTAAAATCTTTTTTTATAAAAGATGGCGGCTTCTGTAGATGTGCTAGCTTTTGAGATGAACAAAATTCTCAAGAAAGATATCATTGATGCCCTAGTGTACCAAAAAGTGTCGGAGCATATAATAAATAACTCCGTGTTAAGTGAATTCTTTGCCAAGATTTGGTCGATTGTGAAAAATAGTGAAAGTGAGGATATTACTACGGAGAGTCATGCGATTCAACTTGATGAGTGCGGTAAGCACAAATGTATTAAAAACAAAATTTTATGTGACTCACTTATAAGTGAAGCTAAGTTTCAAACGCAGACAATGTTTCATATGGATAAACGGATATCAGATCAAGAATTTATTATTAGTTTGTTAAAGAAAGAAAGTTTACCTAAAAATTCTCCTAAAAGCCAAATTGTAAACAAAACAACATCCATGCCCTCTACCCAAGAGAGACCGAACAAATTGGTCAATTCGAATAATAATAAGCACTCTTCAAAGTCTAGTATTATAAAGAATACTATTCATCAGAGTGGTGCTGACACCTATTCTCGTCGGTGTGGTGGTGGCCCTAGTGCTTCCTCAGCGGAACTCTGTCAGGTGGGCAACCAGGATGGTACCAGTGCCGGTACCCGTGCTATCTCACTTAGTCAGGTGAGCAGAGCAGTCGAGGAAGCGAAAGCCAGTATTGATGACAGTTCCACTTCGGTGTATCACGCGCAGCGAAACTCATCCAGTTCACGGAGGAAGCCTCGACATGGGTTACGAAAACCAATTGTTGGTTCGAACCCAACCACCCTAGTGCAGTCAGTTAAAAAACTAGGTTACCTTCATGTTTATAGATTAAGTCCAACCACTACTTGTAATAGTCTAGGAAATTTTCTCAGGGAAACAGTTCCGTCTATTCAATTCACCTGTAAGGAACTAAACAAGACCACGAACAGTTCCTCATTTATTGTATCTTTTCCACTTGAAGATGTTGATATGGTCTATGATCCAACCATTTGGCCCAGTGGTGCTTGTGTAAATAGGTACTGGTTCCCTAGGGAACAAAAGCTACAGACCTCAAATTTTCCCAGTCTGGGTCGAGACTCTCCGGTGACGTAAATATTGCTATCAATGTCACTGAAGTCACAGTGCCTGTTTTAAAGAACAATGACTTACTCAAGTTCTCGATATGTCACCTTAACATTAGAAGTTTAAAGTCAAAGTCTATCAGACTATATGTGCTACTGTGGTCCCTTCAATTGCCTCAGGTTGTTTGTATTTCCGAGACTTGGTGTGATCCAGATGTAATAAACTTAATAAATATTGAGGGATACTCGCTCATAAATTTCTTTTCAAGATCTAACTTAATGGGTGGTGGGGTTGCTATTTTTGTTAGAAACGATGTTAAAAGTAAAGCCGTGTACTGTTCTTCCTCTAGAATTGACAAACATTTCGAGTATACACTGTGTGAAGTAATTTGTGGTAAATGTGCTGTTCTGATTGGCAGTTTTTATCGTTCTCCTGATGGGAATATTGATATTTTTATTGATTATTTGAACTCTCTGTGTAATAAATTAATTAAGAATAATTCCACCGCTGTATTCTGTGGTGATTTTAACACTGATTTTAATAACCCCAATTGTAAGAGTGCTTTAACTATTCAGAATTTGTTTTCCTCTTTTGGAATGTGTAAAACGATTTTTGAGCACACTCGTGTAACGAGAGATAGTAGTACTACTATTGATAATATTTTCTCCTCAATTGATTTTGACTTTTTGCGAGCGCGGGTGATCTGTGCCGATTTGTCTGATCACTATATGCAAAGTATTAGTTTTGATATAGACAATATTAATAGCGGCCCCGGGCCTGAAATATACAGACGTTGCTTAAAAAAAGAATGTAATATAAAAAACTTCCAACACGAAATATCATCAACCGACTGGACTTTTTTATATCAGGGCACTAATCTGGATGAGAAATTTGAAAGTTTTTATCGATATTTTTTGGATTGTTTTGATTTGTCCTTTCCATTGGAAAAAATTAAGCTATGTCATAAGAAATTTAATAAGAAATGGCTTAGCAATGAACTTATAAACCAAGGAGTGTTACTGAGAGATCTTTTTAAGATCTGTAAGTCTTCAAATGACCCTAATTTAAAAATAAGGTATACTTTATTAAAAAAACAACACGAAAAGCAAATTCGCCTGGCCAAGATTAAATATAATTCGGATTTTCTATTTCACGCTAATAATAAAACAGGCGCTGCTTGGCAGATAATAAAGAGTGAATCGAATTTCAATAAGAGTAAGAAGTGTCCTGACTTTTTCATCGATGATTCGGGGCAAAAAATCCAGGACTTTGGATCCGCGGCGCGTTCTCTCAACAATTATTTCATTGACTCTGTGAATAATCTTACAAATTCTTATGGTCATAATGGTCCCAAAGTTTCGACTTCTCATAATGATCGAACAATATATTTGACCCCAATTATAAGAGAGGAGATTCTTTCAGTAATTAACAATGTATCGAAAAAAAATTCCTCCGGTTGCGATGGCGTTCCTTGTTCATTACTGAAATACGTTATTCACGACATTGTGGAGCCCCTCACATACCTTGTAAACTATTCTTTTGTAAAGGGTTCTTTTCCGAGTACTTTAAAAAGAGCAATTATTCAGCCTATTCTTAAAAAAGGGGATAATCGCTTTATGTGCAATTATAGGCCAATAGCTTTGTTATCGGTATTTTCAAAAGTTTTTGAAAAAGCTTTTGCACAACGTGTAATCGCATTCCTTGATGAAAATAAATTCTTCTCCAATCATCAATTTGGTTTTCGTAAGGGTCGTTCAACCCAGAACGCAATAATTGCTCTATGTAACGATTTAATGCGCGCCTTCGACCTGAATAAGTACTCTGCTTGCATATTTTTCGATTTAAAAAAGGCTTTTGATGTTATTGACATCAAACTACTTCTCAGTAAGTTATATAATGTTGGTATTAGAGGTAATGCCTTGTCTTGGCTAGAAGCTTTTCTCAAAAATCGCACGCAACAAGTGCGACTTGTTATCGATTATGAAGTATATGAATCGGAAACACGGAGTGTCGCGAGTGGGGTGCCTCAGGGAAGCATACTGGGACCTCTGTTATTTATTATATTCTTTAATGATATTGAGCCGTTTTTCTCTGACTATTATTTATCCTTATTTGCTGATGACACAGCAGTTTCATGCTCTGCTAACGATTTAACTGGTCTGAGTTCTATTGCATGCACTGCTGTTCAGAATATGCAAAATTACTGTTCTAATAATAAATTAATATTAAATGAAACTAAAACTGAAATGGTCTTTTTTTCAACCCGGGAGCTTAATAGAAGCTTGTTAGTGAAATTCAATTCCAGTACCATCAAACAGGCACGTGTGGTAAAGTTTTTGGGAGTGCACGTTGATGATCGTTTGTCCTGGTCTGATCACATTAATTTTGTGTTGGGGAAGATGGCCACTCATTGCTTTGTGATTTGGCAACTAAGATCTAGGGTGGGCATCGACCTCCTCTTAATGTATTATTACAGTTATATTCAATCTCTATTAAATTATGCAGTTATATGCTGGGGTAACAGTGTGAGAGTTAAAGAAGTCTTTGTTCAGCAGAAAAGAATAATTAGAACTATGCTCGCTAAACCTAGAACACACCCATGTAGGGAATTGTTTACACAATTGAACATTTTAACACTTCCCTCATTGTATATACTCAATTGTGTAAGTTATGTGAGGGCCAATCCAGAAAATTTCGAACTAAGTAGGGGCAACTATTATAATTGTTCTTATGATCTACGGCTGAATTATAACTTTAGGATTCCACGGCACAGATTATCCATCGTCGCGAACAGCCAAATGGTATTTCCCATTAAAGTATACAATAAGCTGCCAATCCAAATTAAGAAAATTGTAAGTAAAAATAGTTTTAGAGCTGCCGTTAAGAAAAAATTGCTGGCTAATAGTTTTTACTCTGTGTCCGAGTATATGTCTCATGTAAACTTGTGATGTCGTGCCTTAAGTGTGTTATTTTTGTGTTTATGTTTTATTGACTGACTTGCTATATGTTTAGAAGTCTTTGTGTTATGTACTACTTTTTTTTGACATTATCTTATACTTACAGTTGTGAGTCTAATGGAAATAAAGATTATTTATTTATTTATTTATAAAATGGAAATGTGATTTATTAGCGTTCGAGTTATACAAGTTTGATTTAAGGATAATTTATAAATAATATACAACGAGCTGTAGATACAGATTTTTATGAAACTGAGAATCGTCAGGGATTTGTTTGAGAGGTTAGTTGAAAATCAATAGTGACAAAATATTCCAAATAATCAGCAACTGAAAACAAACAGTCGACACGTAAAACAAATGTTGAACGTGATAAAACAGAAACTAGGCGCATATTCAGCTGGTTTAAAAGAAAATAAAGAATTAGATGAAAGAAAATCGTAAACTGTAACATTTACAAATAAAGAAAAACTGTTTTATATAAATTTCACGGTGGAACTTTTATGAAAAAGCTAGGGATGAGAACGACACTAAAATACACCGGAAAAATGTGATGAAGAACTCGCATCTGCAATAAAGGAAACGCATTATTAGAAATGCCCATCGAAAGATTACATATGTACATAATTATTGCTACAAACAATTTATAACAAAATTCACTTACCTCTCCAAGCAAATAAATAAACCTCTCCAAGCAAATAATAATAAAGCCATGAAATTTCGCCTGGATATATGACAGAGGGTATAACATTTATAAAGTTGGTAGATTTATGATTTATCCATTATAAATGCCTTATTATTGAGTTTTTTAGTAATGTGTGAAGGAACAACCAGGGATTGCTGAATGATTGATGTAAATAATAAAAATGTCAAGAGTGTTCGAAAGCAGCAAAACAAATGTCATTTTTTGTATATTATGTCGTTCTGGTCAAATTGTGTTTTAAGTACATTTGGAAAAATCTCTTCACAGTTTTATGCTAGTGAATGTATTGACATGTTATTAATATTTTGTGAATGTCGAAGAAATTGTAGCAGTACGTTTATATTAAAAACCAGTACCTTCACGTATGAGTTTTGCTCGTATTGAAGCTAAGATGAGAACTAGATCATATCCTTCCCATTTGAAACATTCTCATCACTTGGCACCGACTAGGAATGATGAGACGGTAACAAATGTTTTATTTCTAGGTAGTAGACATTATACAGAGGATTTTAAAACAACATTAGTACCATCCTTTTAAAATCCAGCTTGTTCAGGCATTGAAGCCCGCTGACTTTGACTGGCGGGTGCAGTTTATTGGTTCAATTCATTCGAGAATTATTACTGACTATTTAGATATTCACTTTCCTGACAGATGGATTGGAAACAAAGGTCCTATTCCATGGCCGGCACGTTCCCCTGATCTATCACCGTTGTATTTTTTCTTCTGCGGATATCTGAAAGACTGTGTTTATTCAACTTAATCTGCCAATTTATATGATTTAAAAACAGAATAAAGCTAGTTTGCAATAATATTACTGCTGTTATAATACGAGCAGTTTGTCGTAAAGAATTTTGCCAGCGTTTGGAAGCTTGCCTATTGTCAAGTGGCCAATTTACCTCAATGTTCCTGAGAATGATATTTATGATTATTTCCTAGAACAGTGCTATTAGTGTTGACCAATAAAGTAAAGATCGTCTAAGGTATTTAAATTGCAGCTTGCGAAGTGTTTATGTTTCGCCAACTTTCCTTAAAGCACGGAGCGAATATTTTCGGTACCACGTTACCAAAAAGAACAGAACTTCGTGATCAGCTTATACTAATTCCGAAACTAGAACTAAGCACCGCTCTGGATCTCTCCAGGGAAACGAAATTACCTAACAAGCCCCTTTGCCTTCTGCAATCCGTTGCGCTTTTAAACTGAACCAACGCGAACGTGAGGCGTAAATTTAAAAGTATGTTGTTTTAGAGCGATGCTGTGAGATGGAATTTATATCGCAACCTCTTTATTTTGTGTATATGGAATTCGCAATAGTCACTGATAATAAAAGCCGTGTTTGGGTGGTCAATTTTCATTGGAACTGAGGAATATCTCGCTTCCTATCAACTTTAGACAAGAAGTAGACAATAAGCATTGTACAAGGTGGCCCGTTTAATATGGACCTATACCTTATCTCAGAAACTACAAGTCCCATGGGAAAAAAATTACATGAAATTGTTTTTTTTTTTTTTCAAATTTTTAATATATTCAAATTTATAACCTGTTTATATACAGAGTGATGAACTAAAGTTCCTACAATTTGAAATCCTTTTATTAATAAATATCAATCCGATTCATATAGGATTGCTAGTCAGGATGAAGTACCTATAGACTAAATATATTCTGAAAATCCGAATTTGTAAGTATAGAAAGATCAGTATTGTATACATGCTATTCTGCTGTATAAAGAGCAGACTGAACCGGTCTATATTACATTATTATCTCACCATCTTGCACAAGAAGAGTCAACTAGCTGATGATTTCTTGCTGGCTTATTGTCTGATTGGCTCTGTTTGTGGTGGTAAAATAATGTAATATTCAGTGATGAATCAGCTTATCAATGCTGTTAAAGCTTTAGTTGCTTTTCATAAAAAATAATACCTACTTATACCTACCTATACCTATAAATACCTACCTACCATATACCCACCTTATAGCTATAAAATATTACCTAGATACTTAATTAGCGACTCTAGGAAATTTGGTGAAATTAATACCTAGGTATGCGCATAGTTTCTTCCGGGGACATTAAGTCACAATACCTAATTGTGACTAGGTACTAGGTAGTTTCTTCAAACTTATCACATCTTGCCTCTATAATCGAATGCAGTGTGTTAGAACTAGTATTGTGACTTCCCCATTTGCTTAAGTGACCTCAAGTGAGCCATGTGATTCTCATATTGTACCCTTATTCCTTATGACCTTTTTTCCGTTCTTCGAAATGTTATGTTTATGATATGAGAAGCACTGAGGATGTTATCTGTTAAGGATGTCGAAACGCTTCCGACTGAGCATCGACCAAGGAACAACAGCCAAGGTTACATAATACATTTAGTTTTAAGACTTCTGAAATAAATTAAATATAAAAACATCGCATATAAGGACTGAAGTAGTTCATTCAATCCCTCATCTGATTTTCCGATTATTGCCCCGATCACATTTAGGCTATAAACATTAACACTCTGAATTAAATAAACCACTGTAGGTATATAATACTCGTATATCATTGTTTAATGAAATTTTACAATCGCAATTCATGCTAAAACCAACTCGTCACATTAAAAACTCATTACCCAAAATTCCTCGAAAATGAATTTGTGTAATGAAAATTTAGCAATCAACAAATCACGCTGGAGCTAACTAATTATCCACTGCTTCTGCACTAACGTGACACAAGGGACGCTTGCGGTGTTATTCCTGCAAAGATCCTTTATTTATCAGGTACCAGTTGACGTTTTACAGTGGTTATCACGGCGGTCTTTATCGTCTCCAGCTGGGACCAGCCGATCTCTACTCAGGATTAACTGCCCACCGCTGTGTAATCCAAGAGTGTTGTGAACTGTGTAGTCTGGAGCTCCCCGAGACCACATAAAAGTTAAGTTGTTCAAACTTGGGTATTAAATATGTGTGTTGCCATTTTATTGGCTAATTAAGTCAAGAAATGAAGATATTATAACTTGGATTGTACGGTGGTCTGCAAATGCAGTGCTTAAATGTAGAAATTAAACGCCACAATGTTTAGTCCTGTGTTAGATACCTTTCTATGATTCTCAATCGTGTATTTGTTGAATTGTAATAAATGTCAATAAGGTAGATGGCGCGGCACGAGTAAGTTAGACACGTGCAATTGCCTCCACTAAATAATTAAATTCAGAGTAACAAAAAGCAAAAATATTTAGTAAAAAACAGCTGTGCGCTTGGTTGTACAGTATAGTAGTGTTCTAAGAAAGAATAATACAATGGGGACCCAAACTAGATCAGGAAAAATCGATTACAAAGTTATTGTGATGGAATCCGTCCGAGAATTACTAGCCGACGAACAATTTCTAAGCGGCTTAATAGAAAAAATTTGTAAAAATGTAGAAGAAAAAATATTAGAAAATGTTGAAAGGTTAAATAAAAACTATGAAGAACTAGAGGGAAAAATCGAAAAATCGAAAACAGATAATACAAATAAAATTATTGACAATGATGAACAAAATGCAAATATTTTTAATGAATATTTCATAAATGTTGGTAAAAATTTATTAGCCACAAATAAAATGAAAAATAGTAATGCAAAAACAAATATCAATTTTCCTGTAGTGCAGAAGTCAATGTTTTTTAAACCTGTAACAGAAGGTGAAATCATTATTCAAATTGCAACTTTAAAGAATGGAACGGCTACTGGACCAGACGGGTTATCTGTCTTTACTATTAAAAAAATACATGAATATATAGCCAAGCCCTTAATGTATATAATAAATAATGCATTTCAGACAGGTAGTGTTCCTAATATGTGGAAACAATCAATAGTTACACCTATTTATAAACAGGGGAACAAAATGTGTGCAACAAATTATAGGCCAATATCAGTTATAAATAATGTGGCAAAAATATTTGAAAAATGTTTTAAAAACCGTCTCGTGGAATATTTGGAAAAAAATAAGTTATTAACAGATACGCAGTATGGTTTTAGAAAGGGACTGAGTACGGAACACGCTGTGGTAGATTTAATTAAAAACATAACAGATAATTTGAATGAAAATAAAAAAACTCTTGCAGTTTTTTTGGATTTGGCAAAAGCGTTTGATACGGTCTCTCACGAAAAACTCTTGGATGTAATGGAAAGTGTAGGTATAAGATCTATTCCTTTGAATCTTGTTAAAAATTATTTATTGAATAGAACTCAAAGTGTAAAAATAAATGGCAGCAAAAGCAAAGAATTAATAATAACTATGGCCGTCCCGCAGGGGACCGTATTGGGTCCAATTTTTTTTCTAATTTATATAAACAGTTTAGCAAGTCAAAAATTAAATGGGCATTTAATATCTTATGCAGATGACACGGTGTTGATATTCAATGATGATTCGTGGGAAGCCGTTTTCAGATCTGCGGAGAGCGATTTGATGGGGGTGCAAGAGTGGCTTTATAATCACAATTTACATTTAAATACTACCAAGACGAAATTCTTAACATTCAGCTTATCGATGGACACTCAGCCACAAAAAAAACATTTAAAAATACACAACATAAATTGTACAACACAAAAAAATTGTACATGTCCTGAAATTGAAAAAGTTAAAGAAGTGAAATATTTGGGTATATTAGTTGATCAACATTTGAGGTGGCAACAACATATAACTTGCTTAACAAATAAACTTAGGATATTAAATTACAAATTCTATCAAATACGAAGTATTTTAAATAAAAAAAATTTATTAATTGTTTACAATTCTTTAGCAGAATCATTAATAAATTATTGTATAGTAGTATGGGGTGGTCTTTTTAATAATATACTACATAATTTGCAAACAACTCAAAATTCCATAATAAAAGTATTATTAAAAAAAAACAAGCGATTCCCTACAGAGGTGTTGTATTCAGAAACTAAATTATTAACCGTAAGACAACTATATATTTACCAATGTTTGTTGTTCATGTATAGGCTTCCCAACCGTAATTTGGTTGCAAATTCATATGATACAAGAGTTGCTAGTAGTGAAGCCATGGTAGTCCCCTTTTATAGAAAAGTTCATATACAGCGTTTCATATTTTATTATGGTCCTAAATTCTTCAACTTACTTCCTACTGAAATAAAAAATTTAAATAAGGTTAAAAATTTTAAAAAAATTGTAAAAAATTATTTGTTTCAAAATCATAAAGACTTTGAATATATATTGCACCAATAGATTATACTTAATTATACTATATTATTTACTTACTGTGAATCGGCCTTCCTCCTTTCATTGTTTTTGTTGTTATTTATTTACTTTATATTTCTTCGCTCTCCCATTTCAACGCTTCCCAGATTCTCGATGAAATTGCATACCGAGTATAAATGTATATGTATTTTTTTGTTTTTTTTTGGTTCATATAATAAATATATTAATGTAAACTACATACAGGCCTCAGGCCTAGGTAGAATAAAAGAAAAATTTTGTTAAAACAAAGTTATATTGTACTTATATAGAATCATATATGGTTATTGTATGTTGTAACTTTTACCTTGTGTGTCTAATAAATTTATTATTATTATTATTATTTATTGTTGCTAACTTCTAAACCAATAAGCCAGGTTATTAATATGAAATATAAGTTTGAAGCACAATTATTGAAAAGTAACTGCAAAAAGATAAAGTTGAAAGTCTACAAACCTACAAATTCTAAATGGCAATGTGTTTATAAAGGGACGTATAAATTCATTATTTCATAAATAACCACAAATTTAAAAAGACGTCGTTTGCCTTATTTTACATGTATTTAATTTTTTGCAGAGCAGCTTAATAAAGCTGCATGAATATAAACTTTAATTCATTGTAGTTTCTTTTGGGATTACACCACCCGTAAAAGAATAGAAAACTGGAAACCATGCAGAAGTATTAAAAATAAAGATAAAAAGTGTAGTATTAAGGAAAATTTTTCCTTAAAAAACCACGATATAATAAGCAATAGAAATAAATATATAACAAATCAACTACATTTCATTACTGGTTTTTTAGTTTAATATAAAATTCTGTAAGATTACAAATGATATTTTCAATTATGTATACTTACATAAAGAAATTATAATAAAATTTATTAAAAATTAAACACTAGACTTACTTTATTCTAAACGGTTCCAATCGATCCTTGACTTATCAGTAAAAGTTTATATGATCAAAACATAGTTTTAGGGCCAAACTTTTGAACTTTGCTTTCATTATACACTTTCAACCTTTACCTTGAATACTATGGTTCCTGTTTTTTATTATTTTGCAGGTGGTGTAATCCCAAAAGAAACTACAATGAGTCATACTTCTGCACCACAAATAAGTTACATATATTTGTAGACTTATGTTTTTAAAATAGCATATCTCAATCTCTAGATCAGAGTGGTCAAGTAGATGTAGTTTATACTGATCTGTCTAAAGCCTTTGATAGGCTAGATCATGGTCTTTTATTGGAAAAATTGTCTGATTTTGGATTGACTTTTCCCTTTCTTCAGTTTATCCATTCATATCTTAGTGATAGAACGATGTATGTACCATGGCTTTACATCCTATCAAGTCTTTGCAACATCAGGAGTTCCGCAAGGCTCGGTTCTTGGGCCTCTCCTTTTTGTTTTGTTCATTAATGATATTTGTCAGCAGGTTCTTACTAACGCACTACTGTATGCTGATGATTTCAAGCTATTCACGATCATTAGCTCTGAAGCTGATTGTATTCAATTAGAAAATGACCTCTCGAAAATTAATTTATGGTGTGAAAACAATAATTTACCGTTAAATATATCTAAATGCAACATTATGTCATTTACAAGGAAGTCTAATCCAATAACAATTTCTTATAAAATTGGTAGTGAAACCGTTTCTAGATGCTCTGAATTTAAGGACTTGGGTGTGATTTTCGACTCCAGCTTAACGTTTGTACCTCATATTAATTTTATTACAACTAATTGTACTAAAAACCTTGGCTTTATTATTAGAAACTCGAAGCACTTTAAAGATGTTTCAACTGTTAATTTGTTGTTTTGTGCCTTTGTCAGATCAAAACTGGAATACGCCTCTGTTGTTTGGAGCCCAAACTATAATATTTATGTTTCGAATCTTGAAAAGGTTCAGAGAGAATATGTGAAATGTCTTTCTTATAAGGCGGATGGTGTTTGCCCGCCTATTGGCACCCCTCAGTTGGAGTTATTGTCTAGGTTCAATTTGAATGATTTGGCATCGAGAAGGATGTATCTTGCCATACTGTTCCTGCACAAACTTTTAACTAATAAAGTTGACTGTCCTGCTTTACTTACTTCTCTATACTTTAATATTCCGTCTTTTCAAACTCGCTCATATTATTTGTTTTACTTACCCACTCCCCGTACAAATTTGAAAAGTATTCACCTGTTCACAATATTTGTTTACATTATAATCATTATCAAACATGCCTTGATATTTTTAATTGTACTATTAAGGATATTAGGAGATGTATTTTATCAAATAGTTAATATGTATTATGTTTTGTATGTATTGTATGTTTTTTTACTGATTGTATCTTTACTGCCCTCTAATTGGATTTTGTCTGTCTGGGCAGCTTACCTTAAATAAATAAATAAATAAATAAATAAATAAATATCATAATTATAATAGTAATTGTTTTAACATTTTTAGGTTCAACGTTTTTGCGAACATATTGTTATATTATTTTTGATGATGTAACTCTAATAATAAGAGAGATATACCCAAAAAAGTGCTAGAAAAAGAATTCTGCTGCAATTTGTTGCTAGGTGAGAGAGTCTTTCTCCAATAGATTATCTCAGCACACGTAAATAATACTTAATCCCCTGTATATAAGATTCCAGTTTATTTACAATTTCAGTCGTCTGATTTTTGGTGCTGCTTTTAAACAATTTCATATTTTCATTATGCCGCCAGTGTTAATTTTTATTAAAAAAAAAATTAAATATAGTGTATTCAAAATATGTCACAATATATAAGAAACAAATTCCACAGAAAAATGTTCAACAGTGCATATAATAGATGTATACAATAATTTTATCATCATGACTCATACACAGTCAAACCAAAAAATACTTTTTTATGTTCACGTTAAATCCATCTTAAAAACAGACACCCTTCTTTTAAAAATTTATAGTTGTAGAAGATTACACATGAAACAGACATAAAACGCACTACAGATTCGTGCGATATGTGTCAAATGTCCCAGCCAGGAATCTACTCCATCCAAAAATAGAGCAATAGACGAAGCATGTCCCTGGGAACGCTGCAATCGTTGAACTACAGTCACGTTGAGAATATATCTCATTTAAACCAACCCATTTTTCAGAATTCTAGTGCACGGTGGTAAATGATGCTGATCAATATCCCGCAGGAAAAATTATAATGTCGTTAAGTAAATCCATTGAAAGAGCATTAAAGGAATAGAAATCAGGTCATTATATATTATATATATCAAATAAAGTGTATAAAAGAACGCTTTTCAGTGCAGGCCTTCATTATAGCCGTTGATTATAACATTCAATTCTTTATCGAACCTTACGGAATTTATCTTGTTTGCAATT
Organism: Pogonocherus hispidulus; assembly: GCA_963924545.1. Lineage (NCBI taxonomy): Eukaryota > Metazoa > Arthropoda > Insecta > Coleoptera > Cerambycidae > Pogonocherus > Pogonocherus hispidulus. The sequence continues at coordinate 11,500,164 of OZ004698.1, forward strand.
ACAGCCATTTTCAACCATAGGTATGAAAATATTGGGTAATATTTTGTACAGAGGTTTATAAAGTATACTATGAATTTATGAGTCATACACATTTAACATGGTTCTATTAACTTGTGAAGTTAGTATTTATGCATCAAATAAAAGTGATAGTTTCAACAAAAATAAAATAATGGAATAGTGGGCAGAATGTTGTTGTTGGTAGGTGGCGCGTTACCCGCAACACTCAGGTCTTTCGACTCATTGTGCCTGCCGCTAGTCGCGAGATATTGGAAGAGACTCGTGCTATGCACATAGGCCAACACCCGTTGTAGGGGAAGCTCCCTAATGTCCTGAGCCTGGAGAAATGCTGCGCCCAGGTGTTTATGTCTCTTGACCATGAGGCAGGCACAGCGACAGAGGATGTGAATGGAGTCCTCGTCATCGTGTCCGCAAAACCTGCACCTTCTAGTGTCACTAAGGCCGATAGTATTTGGGTGCTTGTTAAGATGTCTGTGACCTGTCAACAGTCCTGTGATAATCCTTATGCTGTTACTACTTAGCGCAAGTATTGATCGAGTTGCGTTCGACCAAGGCCCTTCAATTAAGAGTCTGGCTTGTCGCAGTCCAGTCCCGTTTGACCATTCTTCCTCTGATCTTTCCTTGATCCAGTTTCCAATGGACCTTACTACATAACTAAGTGGAAGCCCCAGCACTGGTTTGGGCCCTGTAAACTGTATACTTGAGCCTCTCTTAGCCAGTGCATCGACCTCCTCATTTCCTGTTATGTTATGATGACCCGGTACCCAGGTCATAGTGGGCAGAATACTTAAATAATAAAAAAATAATTCCTCTATTAACACCACTTTGCGTATTCACCAGTATGTTAATGAGAAACAAAAGCACGACATAGAAGTAAACAAAATACGCACCTTTATTATTGGCTACAAATTAGGCTAGAAACTGTAACGACCTGAATTCTAAATAGAAATATTTCTTGATGTAAGCTTCAATTTTTATTACCTATATTTATATTATATACTTGTCTTCTATATTGTTTTAATGCTGTGTGTGGTTATACTATCTTTTATACATACTATCTGTAATCCTGATTGTCATAATTATTAGTGTGTGTGCAATTATTATGGTTAAATAGAAACCAGTTTTAGAGGCGCGCGTAACAATCGAGAGGGAGAGGCTAGAGATGATGAGGCGGTGACCGTAGCCATCACGCCAAGATTTCGACAGGTTGAAAATAGTTTAATATGTTGAGAGAGTATGTAATAGTAAAATATGTTGAAGAATAAATAAAAAAATACCTAAGTGTCTATCTAGGCATAGCCATTCACTTCATCCATTGATATTTGTGTAGTCATCAACGTCGAGAATATAAATCTGGTAAAAATATGGCTGCCTCACCATGTCCGGATTATTTAAAATTTTAAGCTACAAATGGGGAACCAAAATAACAATAAAATAAAACACAGTTTGAAATAAAATGATCATACAGAACTGCCTAATGCTTTCAGTTTTATTAATTTTTTTTTACTAAAGTAGTACATTTTTAATAAATTAGCTTTAAAAATTGAACAATGTATCCTGCAATATGCATATATTGCAGCATACATTATATAATATGTTTAGAAAATTTTAATTGAGGATCTGATATTCCTAGCTCCTGGGTTCCAGGTAATTCTTCAGTCTATACCCTACCCCCAATAGCTTTGCTCGCTCTCTTCTTTCTTATCTGTTTATCTTACATATTCAGTGCCCTAAGCATATGCTACATCGCTGTACTGTTTAATTTACCTTAAGCTAGAATGACCAAGTTATCTTGTTAATTGATTGAAAATGATATGGGCTTGACAACTTATATCTGTTAATATTCAGTAAGCTTAGACGTCAGCAAAAGTAACATCATCCTCCTCAAGGCTTACAGCAGTGTACATAATAATAGTAGCAGTATACAGAATAACGTTTTGCTGCGGATACCCTAGTTTCACCGGAACCACTAATGTTTCTTCCAATATGGAGGATATATCCAATATCTTCCCTTGGTCTTCTCAAAGCTTGTATCTAGTCTATCCACCTGGAGATGTTTTTATGTTAGATCTTATTAGATCTGCTAGTTGTTATCGAATGTCCGAACGAATTTTACTATTAGATACTATTTAAGCAATCAATTGTCAATTCAAACATTGGATAATTACTTGTAATATGCCAAATAGAGCTCTGCATATTGTTTACTAATTTGTAATGGAAACCTGTGAAATGTTATTCTGCATAATTTCTTTTTGTCAATACAGTCTCTGCTATTACAGCTACTAAGGGTACACGAAACCATTATCTTTTAATGTTGAAAGTACATAAATCTCCAAGACATACAGATTTACTAAAACACCCACTTAACGAAATTAACGTATGCGCCACAGCCGCTTGTCAGTTTTGACAAATGTCGTATCAATATGGCGGTACCGATGCTATTTTTTACTACGAGATAGCTCCTTCCTACTATCCTAACTCAATGAATAGGTAATAGCCATAGACATTGGTAATAGCTAATACAATAATTGAGAAGTGTCACTGATCAATTTTTTGATGCTCAAGGATGTTTCTCTTAATCGCTAATGCTAATCTTGTACATATTCTTTTTCACTCTATTCTAGCTGACAGAAGGCATGTGTTGCATTTTCTAGTTGACGGTACTACTTCCGTGGCTATCTATATGCTCAAGTAAATATCTGAATAGTTTTCTTCCCAAGAAGATTCCTATAACAATGGACTCTATTTCTATAAAACTTGTTCTACTGCTGATACGTTTTATAAGTCGTAGTTTGAAAAAAGTAGTACACTTAAACCAACTTACTCCGAATGAAAAACCAATTAAACTTCAGTTGCTGTATTTTACATATTTTTATATAGTTTACATTTTATTTGTGGATGATCTGGTATTGGTTCTTGGTCAATGTTGCTCTGGAGTCAATCCAAGTTAAGATGTATATGTTGGAAAATTATTCACGCTATCTCGATGCCTCATGAACTGCTCAAATTGCTTTTTAAATAACTTGAGACGCCTCATTGCCTTTCTTTGGTAAACTACATTTTCTATGATCTGCCTGGTAGGTTCGAATGGATTTTTGGTCATTTGCCTGGCTCCGACTCGTCGTGTGTAGCTTCTGAGAATATTTACTTGTAATTTTATGAATGAACTCGAGTTCATTACTTATGAGTTGATGACTGATGACAATGACATGAAATTAAGTGAAATGTCACTGCAGTCCACAGTCAAGGTTAGTTGATAAATATGTTAATAATATTACGTACAAAAATCAAATCCTCAAAGTGTGTTCGACACAACTTGTAGCCTGCGCAGACGATATAGCATTAATATCAAGATACAGCAAAATTCTATAAAAAATTACCACCAATAGAAGTACAAAAGAGGCATAATCGTAAACCAAGCCAACATATAGCTAGGAATATAACGAACAAAAAAACAAATCAACATTGAGGAATATAGAAAATTTCTTATATCTACCTCCATGTAACTGTGAATGTAGGAGTAAAAATCGGGAGGAACGGTTATAAAACGTAAACGAACTAGTAACCAATTGTACTAGGCATATCAAAGCAATCTACCTAGAACATAGAAACACAAGGTTAGTGGCAACTTATTTAGGTGAAATAATAATATGCCTCATAAATAAACACGAGCAGAGATTGAAAGTATTTAAAATAAAATTACTCCAAGGTTTATAACCCCAAAAAAAATTAAGGAGATTTATTATACATGGCTAATGAATTACGTAGTAAGCGATATAATAAGCGATATAATAATATCTAAATTAATAAATGTGTAAACATTTCGATGGTTTGAGTACATACAAGGAAGAGATCCAGAAGTAATGGTAAAAGTGGTAACCTGCTGGTCATCAACAGAACACTTAACATGAGTGAGAACACCAAATATACAGTGATGTCAGAAAACTAGGAGTATCTACACGGCTGAAGTGACAAAATTAAAAACAAAATACAAAGTAGACATAAGGCCTGTCGAACAATGAATCGATGAAGTGTAATAACTGGTTTAACTGGAAACTTAGATTAATTTTTTGACCTGTATGTATGTATACCTGTATGATTCATTGTAGTTTCTTTTGGGATTACACCATTTGCAAAATATTAAGAAAATCAGAAACCAGAAGTATCAAGGATAGTATCACGGCAAACTCTTGATACTACTGCAATCTTCATATTGAATACCTGATTTTCTGATTTTTATATTTTACAGGGGGGGTAATCTCAAAAGAAACTACAGTGAATCAGGTGCTATGTTTATTTTTTTAGATTCAGATAGAGGTTGGCCATAGATATTCAATGAAATAGTGTGATAGCTTTACTTTCCGTAACTAAAGTCGGGCCATTGAATCTTTCCACACGCGTAACCAATATGTGACATTATCATGATTAATTGTAAGTAACATCCACTGTTAGAAATGAACAGATGATACGGTTCATGTGTGTTAAAAACATTAGGTAAAAAATGATCAAAATGGCAATGTAATAAGTTTTCAGTAATTTGTAAATAAACGTTTGAAAAATTTAATAAATATCTCCATACTTATATGAATTACTGAAAATAAAGAGAGCTAAGCTTATATCATAGCTAACGACGAGCTCTATCTAAATCTAAACAGAGAATTTATCTGATTTAAAAATAGAAATGTCTTAGTTTCTGGTTAAACCGGAAGTTTTCAGTGCTGTAAGTTAGCTCATCATATTCGCCATACGCTATAACGTCCCTATATAAATTTTCACTAAATCACATCATCAGTTCTCGATATACATTCCTATGTATTTCCAACGCTGTTATTTTCCTTCTAATTATGAATTATTTTAATTTAAATATCTAGTACAGAACCGTTCATGTAAATAAATATATTTTCTTGATGAATGAGTACCTAATATTAATTTTATTAATTTATTCTTACAGGAAAATTATGAGTTGGCGATTTCCACACGCTTAGAGGAGCAACGACCTTTCCCCATGGAAGCGCAGGCAGACCTACTATCTCCACTTCCAGGCTAATAATAAAAGTGTTGATCCTTTCATACTTACCTCGTTGTATCCTTACGTTAAGTCTCCAGTGTGACTCTAAGCACCTCGAGTTTCAGCCATATTTCGGAAATATGGTTAAAAAAAGTAACATGAATATAACATGAGACATTTCAGCGACTCTGTAGGAATTTTCAATGTAGGAATATTCTTTATGAAACAAATGAAAATAATACTACATTCTGTACGGGATATCGTTTATAAATGTAAATTAGATTTCTTCTGCGGTATTATTACATGAATCTGTAATAAATACAATATTCTTTTCACGTACTGAAAACAAGGGAAATATTAATTCGACCAGAATATTTATTTATTACTATGGGTACATCTTCGTCTCTTTGACACAGTGAAATTCAAATTATTAATGAATTTTTCCATCTTGAATTAATTTGTGTAATATACAAAAATGCCTTGAATTAAAGACAATTAATTTATTAAGTTGTGCCATTATGAACCGGTTCTAATAACATATTTATACACGGTGCGTAAGTGAAAAGTTTCATCCTCGATTATCTGTCAAGGAATTGGTTTTATGGAAAATATACTAGTGACATTTATACAGGGTGTCCTAAAAAAGAGAGGTTGATCAAGACAAGACTCATATTTTTTAAATGGGAAACTCTGTGTATTTTTACAGATAGGATGTCCTCTCACGAAGGCTTTGATGGATGTAGCACTAATAGTAAGCAAGATAGCTATGCATAAAAATATGCAAATGCTATGCATTCTAACTCATATGCTATGCAAATGAGTTAGAATGAGAATATCAACTCGTTGCTAGGCTACAGTGATTATAAAGACTTTCTTCTCTTCTTATTCTTCAAAAGAATTTTTCTCACTACAAAGATGTACTCTTATGGCAATTATTTATGATCATGTCTATATACCCTGTTGTTGGAAAACGGCGCGATTAATCCGCAGCACTCAGGGCTTTCGACCCATTGTGCCTGTCGCTAGTCGAGAGCTATTAGAAGAGGTCCGTGCTATCTGCATAGGCCAACACCAGTTCTAGTGGAAGCTCTCTAATATCCTGAGGCAGAAGGAACGCTGCACCCAGATGTTTGCGTCTCTTGACCATGTGAGGCAGGTAGAGCGACATAGTATGTGAATAGAGTCCTCGTCATCGTCTCCGCAAAACCTGCACCTTCTAGTGTCACTAAGGCCAATAGTATTAAGGTGCTTGTTGAGAGGTGCGTGGACTGTTAACAGTCCGGCGACAATCCTTATGATGTTGGACCAAGGCCCTTCAATTAAGAGCCTGACTTGTCGCAGCCCAGTCCCATTCGACCATTTTTTCTCTGATCTCTTCCTGATCCAGTTTTCAATAGACTTTGCTACATAACTAGGCGGAACCCGGAGCACTGGAAACTGTATCCTTGAGCCTCTTTTACCCAGTGCATCATATTACCTTACTATTAGAGCTACATCCATCAAACTTTATATCAATGTATTCGTGGGAGGACGTTCTATCAATATCTGTGAAAGTATACAGGATGTATACTACTAAACTACTAAATGTCAATACTATAAAAATGTGTCCCTTTCAAATAAAAATCGACTTGTCTGTATTTTCCATGAGGAGTAATCCTTTGACAGATAAGATAATATGAAACTTTTCGTTGACTCCTCCTCCTTATATATTTTATGAGGGTATAAGCAGTATAAAAATATCAAGCAAAATGAAAACGATACTCCACGAAATGTTATCGATGTTGGTATATTTCTAACGACAATGTAAAAAACGCACAGTAGAAATATACTTTTTATATTTCTTTCTTTCTTCTATACCTATACTATTTCCATTTCGTATATTTGAACTTGAAGCAATCGTTCGAATGTTTAAGGTTTTTTAAACTGCTTCTGAAGTATTTTATTCCGATAAATAAAAGCAATAGAAATATTTATGAAATTGTGCCATTGAGTGTTTTTCATCTTGGCTAAGTATCCTCCTTATCTAAAGATGGAAAAGAAACTTCGATAAAAAACACACTTCTCTGAAATAATGAAAAAGCATGGCCGATTATACGGAAGGAAGGAAGCTATAATAATTCGAGGTTCTTCCGTTGTAGTCCCTTGAAGGCATCAAAAGCTTTTACACTGCTTCATTGGGAAATTTAAACGAAAACATAACATAAAATTGCCAGTGTCCTGAATATATTGCATGTTATATTGGTAGGCTGATATTACCTAAATAGAAATACAAAATTATTTTGTAAGAAGGAAATAAATTTGTTTAAACCTAAAATAGTATGCTCATTAATTAAAATAAAAAGGTAGCTCAATAAAACCTAGTTTTTCTGAAACATATTTTTCTTAATATAGACAGAAAGGTTTATTTATAGTTAATTTAAAGCAATTTTGTATATGTAATAATCCTTCAACCAGCTCTAATAATAATTATATTGAATGTTTTAATATTTAAAGAAATTTCACAAGAGAGATTACTATTTCTCCTTAATTAACGATAAATAGTTAGCCATAATAACTTGGTATCAGATATTACTCTGATTGGTAGTATATCCATGAACTCCATAAGTTTTTTCAACAAACGAAATAGGTACCTTTATGTCATCTTCCTACACAATACTGGAAATGCTTGTCACTCCTTAATAATTGAAATATAAAGTGGATACCGGAAGTGGAAAGTTCTTTATGAAGGAGTGTGAAAATAATTGTTTTGAAAAAAACTCAGTTCTCATTTAGATGTTTTCAAAACAGTTATTAATTGAAATATATTTCTTTCTATACTGGGTTTGAAATAAGGGCTGATGTCAGTAGCCGAAATCAGGGACTAGCGTAATCGGTTTGTTCAACCAATGAAATTGCAGAATACTTTGACAGAGCCCTGTGACAGTGGCTTTGGCAAGCGGCCAAAGTATGGTAGGTTACTTACAGACACATTTTCTGTATTCCTACCATCCGGCTACTTACTTTTCCATTATGTAACCTCTTTGAAGCTACCTTGCCTTCTAGTCAATATCAGGATATAGCCTCCTGAATCTCACATATTGTTGCAGAATTTAAAAATATATGTATCCATCCTTCGTATATTCTTCGCAAGTATCATTCTCTAATACCCCAAGAGAGATAAGTGTTCTAATAAGCCTATAATTCAATCTATTGTATTTCATTTCCATTTGCAGATGAAAAACTTCCTCCTTCCTTTTATTTCGTATTTTGTATGTGACTGGTATAAGTAAATTCTAACAGATTGATCTGATCATTCCAGGGAAATTTATTATTCTTACTCAGGAAAAGATAATCCCAAATTTACAATTGTCAGATGGTTTTGTCTTCTCATAGGTCACTGTTATATATTCTTTGGTTTAATGGCGTTGATATAAACCAGGCTACAATAGCTAATCCTTGTACTCATATTTCTGTAAATAATGTAAACATTGTCAAATATAATGTAACCTAATTAGTAAAATGTGCCAGCATTGTGTACACAACGCTTGATAAAGGTTATTGTATTACATGCTACGTTCGCTCTTGACGTTTCCTTCTGGAGATTGTAAATAATTCTGGCTTTGAGCCATTCGTTTTATAATCCTACCACTTTATTTAACGTTTCGTTAAATCTATGATTTACACTGAGAGAATAGAGCTAGTACCATTTTTAAAATATGGATATGCTGTTAATAATAAATGCTAAAAATATAAATATAAATATAAAGTTAATCAGGATTTTAGGCAGCACATTAATTTTAAATGTGTTAGTTGCTCTTATCTAATTTTAGTAATTATTTTTATAGCAGGAAGTATTGCAATCGAATAAAGTATAGCTTGTAATGAGATGGGATATACCATCATCTCGTGGTACAAATTGCAACCAATATAATTTTATTTCTATTCACGCATTAAATACATAAATATTTTACCAAATTAACAATATTAATTCTTGTAGTCATTCAAAACATATTCCAATAAATGGCTACATTCTCCAAAGTCATTTGTTTTAGACTAACATCGTGTAACAGTGTCTTTTTTCTTGGATTTATTTTTCAGTTGTAACCATAGATTTATAAGACAAGGGAGATGTAATTGTTTACATTTTAAAGCAATCAGAGATCTCCTTGTTTACTCTTTATCTGGTCAACTGCAAGGTCTACTTTATGATTGTACGAAAAACTGTTGCCAAACTGTCAATTGTGTAATTTATATTTTCACATTTAAACTACCATGATTATGGGTTAAGGTTAAAATATTACATAAAAATATTTTCCCGTTTCCTAGTTAAGTAGATAAAATCATATTTTGTTAAAAACGTTGCGATAAAAATTAACTTCATAACGCAAAAATGGAATGAACAGGCATCATTGCTCCCTACTCCAATCCGCATGTCCATTGATGCACGTGAATCGTAGCATTTTATAGTATTTCTTTTGTGCGGTGTTGCTGGCAGTCGGAATTTTGCTTTTGTGAATTTTTCAGTGTTTTTCGTAAGGATTTTATTACTATTCTTCAGAAAATGGTGCGTCAGTGTCAAGTGTATGGAAAAATGAATTCTTTATATTCAAAACTGTCTTTCCACGTCTTTGGCGTCGGAAGCAAGTTCTCCCAAAACTTTTGCAACGTTGCACGGAGTCGGAATTTTGCCGTTCTTTCTCTCGGTATTCTTTGTCATACACATTGCCAATGATTGATACAAAACAAAAGGTTATTTATGAATGAACCGTGAGGTCTCCTCTTATTAAGTCTATGGTTGTAACGCAAGGATAACTCAAGTATCAACATAAAATGAATATTTCGTATAATGTTGTTTTCTTCTTGTTTTCTGTTGGTAGCAGGTGTGTGATATAACTAAAAAAAAAAATCAATGTCTACGTGTCATCCGCCACCAATATATCCGTTTTCTTCGAATGAATGTATTTTTGGTAAATACTGCTTTCTTACGAGTAATACACATTTGTAGTAGAAATGGGAAATGTAAAAGAATGTTGATCCATATCAAGGAAAATGGTTTCATTAGGCACAACTTACATTGTATTTGTATTAGATTCCATTTACACAATAGGCCCCTAAAGTCAACCCCTAACATTTTATACCTTCTATTAGCCTTTGTAATTTATCCTAAGTTGGGGAAAAGCGTCACAGTAATTGTATAGCATTATTTATTTTAACAGGTCTTTCCTTTACGTGGATCCCTTTCCTCCGTACAACTGCCAACTCCAAGACAGAGGGAAAGTTCAAATAGATTAAGCAGCTAAAATATCACGCAAAAAGCTGCTCTAACCTTTAATAATTCTAGAATATATGTGAGAATGCTGTTATTCATTGTCAGTTTTCAGTTAGAAGGCAGTTAGATGTCAGTTTTGCTCTAGGACAAATTGGTAAAAGCATGTAGACAGAGTGATTCAGCTAACACGTCCATTAAATGTTTAAGGACTTCCCATTGGAATATTTTTTGAAAATTCGGATACGAGCGTTTTCGAGAAAGTTCTATTTATCTGAAGTATTTTCGTTTTTCTGGGACTTCTGGTTATACCGAAAATGGCTATCAACTTTCTTATTTCAAATAGAATACCCTATATTTTTATAAATTTTCTGTTTCTACATTAAAATCTACGTTTCTTAATATGGCACAACCTACAAGAGGAATTAAAATTTTTTTATATATATTTAAATTTTTTTGAAAAAAAATTATTTTGTAGTACCTTACTGAAATGCTTGTGATCGATTGACAATGAAAGTTACGGTAACAAACGCAACTTACACGTAAATCGATAAAAATCTTCTCAGACAGCCAACCAGCTCTTGAAGCTCTTGGTTCCTACCGGTGTAACTCAAAAACGGTATGGAGTTTTCAGCAGGCGCTCGCTCATTTGAGCAGAAAAAATAGAGTATCTCTGATCTGGGCCCCAGGCCATTCTGGTCATGAAGGGACTGAAGCAGCCGACTCTCTAGCCAGGGAGGGTACTGCTTATTAATTTGTCGGACCAGAACCGGTGCTTAGCTATTCTGCAGTATTGCCAAAGTATATCCTGGAGTACTGTCTTGACCTGGGCTAAGGGGAAAATTCTACAGTACTGGCAAGAACTACCAAGATTAGTTCATTCGAAGGCGTTCATAATAAACCTTTCAGAAACAAGAACTAAAAATCTTTTAGAGTTAAGCAGGTTGCACCTACGAACTTTAATTGGCCTAGATACTGGTCACTGCCATTTAAAATATCCTCATCCCTTGGTAGTTATGAACTATATTTCAGGCAGAAATGTATGCCATAGAATTGTGTGGTGTACAGAGGCTGGAACAAACGTAACTTACACGCAAATCAATAAAAATGTTCTCAGACTGTCAAGGAGGTCTTAAAGCTCTTGGTTCCTACCATTGTAACTCAAAAATGGTATGGAGTTGTCAGAAGGCGCTCGCTCATTTGAGTAGATAAAATAGAGTAACTCTGATCTGTGTCCCAGGCCATTCTGGCCATGAAGGAAATGAAGCAGCCGACTCTCTAGCCAGGGAGGATGCTGCTTCTGAATTTGTGGGACCAGAACCGGTGCTTGATATATCCTCGAATACTGCCAAAGCAACTCTCTTGACCCGGACTGAGGGGCAAATCCTCCAGTACTGGCAAGAACTACCAATATTAGTTCATTCCAAGGCGTTCACAATAAACCCTTCAAAAACAAGAACTAAAAAACTGTTAGAGTTAAGCAGGTTGAACCTACGAACTTTAATGGACCTATATACTGGTCACTGCCGTTTAAAATATCATCTGTACAAATTCGGCCTAGCAGAAGATGCTGAGTGCCGCTTGTGCTTAGAAGATGATGAAACGGCAGAATACATATTATGCACCTGCTCCTCTGGGGAAAGGATCAGATACTCATTATTTGGCAAAGGACAACTTCTTCCAGAGGATCTGATTACGTTCTCACCCAATAAGGTGATCAGCTTCATTAAGAGGCTGGACTTGTTGGCTGGAATATAAGTAGGTGTGAGCCATAATAGACCACATGGTCGCGGTGAAGGGCCTGATTTATTGCGGTCCACTCACTTTTGAACCTAACCTAACCTAACCTACGGTAAAAAGTTTTGGGCTATGGTTAGGCGGGACATCAAGCTAATGGGTCAAAGAGTCAAATTCTCATGTTTACATTAGTTTATGTGATTATGTTAGTTTTAAAAACCAGCAGTGCATTTTTGAATTCTACAGTGTGACGCAGATTCATGGTGGTATACCCCCTCCTTCCCCCGTTATTATTCAGATACAACAAATTTAACATGGCGGAAGTACTTGTTTAAGGTCACTTTTAATTACAAAGTAATACACAAAAAATTACTTTTTTGCCACCTCCCGTTGTAGCAGAAGTAATACCAACTTCCGATTTTTATATGGAACACCGTGTGCATTATTATATTTTTCGTATCTACGTCATTTTCTGAATACAACCATATAACAAACATAAGTGGCGTTTCAGCTGTCAAATTTCTTTTTGGACTCTATTTTATTTTTGTATTTAGAGTGCCTTCTCTCAACTGTAATTTCAGTTCTGTTTGTTCCGTAGATAAAATAAGCATTAATTTTACTTATAATTAAAAATAGACATGTACAGGGTGGGCCGTATAAGAGTGCGTATCTCCTTATCTCAGAAACTAGGTGAGATAGAAAAAAAAGTTTTATATAAATATTGTTTGCGTTAATGATGTCGGTATTTTTTTAATATAGTTATATTTGTAGCTTTTCAATATACAGGGTGATGAACTAAACTTATCTTTTTTTAAATGGAACACCCTGTATATTATTACATTTTTGAAAAGCTCTTCAAAAGACTTGTTCAACGATATATAATATGATGGGTCTGTAGCTCACCGTTTCGGAGCTATTGACTGTTATCTTCAGGAAAAGGTTAATATTAATAACGAGCTAGAATAGTTACTGATTGAGGTGATAAGCTGTAATTTGGGCCAAGAAATTCTAATTTGGTCTATTTTATGAAACTTCTGTCTAATACTAAAATAAAAAAATTGCAGCAGTGATGCCAAGTTTCGTGAAATTTAATTTTTCATGATTTTTTTAAATAGAACAACCTGTATTTTATTACTTTTCCTGAAAGTCCTTGCAAAGACGAGTTTATTGATATATAATATCAGGGGTCTACGACACACCGTTCTGGATTAATCTGCGTTTCTCTTCAGGAATTGACACATAAGTTATGCATGTTTGTATGTAATGTATTCTCTGCAAGAAAAAGTAGGCTTAATAGAATGTTATATATTTAATCACAAAAGTCCAGCTTTAACATTGAGAGATTATGTAAGAAAATATAATTTAAGATAACTGCCAGATATTCATACGATTCTAAATATTTGTATCAAATTTAAAAGAGATGGCAATATAAGTTATAAAAAAATATAAGTTATAAGTGTGTCGTAGACCTCTGATATTATATATCAATAAACTCGTCTTTGCAAGGACTTTCAGGAAATGTAATAAAATACAGGGTGTTCCATTTAAAAAAATCATGAAAAATTAAATTTCACGAAACTTGGCATCACTGTTGCAATTTTTTTTATTTTAGTATTAGACAGAAGTTTCATAAAATAGACCAAATTAGAATTTCTTGGCCCAAATTACAGCTTATCACCTTAATCAGTAACTTTTCTAGCTCGCTATAAATATTAACCTTTTCCTGAAGATAACAGTCAATAGCTCCGAAACGATGGGCTACAGACCCATCATATTATATATCGTTGAACAAGTCTTTTGAAGAGCTTTTCAAGAATGTAATAATATACAGGGTGTTCCATTTAAAAAAAGATAAGTTTAGTTCATCACCCTGTATATTGAAGAGCTACAAATATAACTATATTAAAAAAATACCGACATCTTTAACGCAAACGACATTTATATAAAACTTTTTTTTCTATCTCACATAGTTACTGAGATAAGGGGATACGCACTCTTATACGGCCCACCCTGTACATATGTATAGAATATAAAAAACTACCTAGTTCAAGCTTTATAACTACTTTCCAAAAACATAATAGTATACAAGGTGTTGCATATAAAAATCGAAAGTTATTATTTCCGGTAAAATCGGAAGTGAAAAAAAGGTAATTTTTATGTCAAAAAGTGACCTTTAATAAGTACTTCCGTCATACTAATTTTGAAAATTGTATCTAAAAAAAAAAAATGGGGGGAAAGAGGAGTATACCATAAGTCAATGTCACACTGTATGTATATTTGGTTTCGATCTATTAGACAGTGACACACCTACAACTTACTCTAATGAGTAGAACCAACATCCTTGATCGATAAATAACAATTTTATCGATAAGAACTTAACCACTATTAATCTTTGATAAATCAGAACATAGAGGGGATTATCTTGATTTCAGGATATATTAAAATATTAAAAATGAACTACGAGTAGTAATCACGTAGTCAGACTGTGTGAGGTAAATTGGTGTGTAAGACATTAACGTACAGGAATCTATAGTTTTTCTGTAGATAACAATTGAATATAACGTTATAGTGAAGAAATGATAGGTGGTTTTAGTTTCATAGGCAGAACTATTTAAACAACAAATTGGTAATTCATTTTTAAAAATATTTTGTAGTTCTGGAAATATATTAATCATCTGGGAGGTTTAAGCAAACGAGGCAGTAATTTTTATGCGAATTTAAAATTATAAAATAATCAACAATTTTGAGTAACTTCCTCTGATTGAGGTAAAATATATTTATTTTATTTTCGATATAACATTCAAAATTTATAAGCGCATATCCTAAATAATTTTCTAATATTAGTTTAGGGACTCAGTGATATTAGTTTAGGAAAATAAAAAACAATAATTTTAGTCCAATTATTATCGATTTGGTTTATTTTTTAACAAGTTCCTATACGAAAAAATAAATAGTGAAAAATAACTGGAAAGAAAATTAAAACAGCATCAAGTTAAACTAAAAAAATGAAGAAACATAAGAAGTCAACAGTGAATTATTCAGTTTGCGCTTAAATTTATATTGATTTGATATTTTGTCAGTTATTGTAAGTTTGTAGTATCGAACATGCTTTAAAACGAAACCGTAACGCCACAAGTATGCGAGGCATTAAAGTTTAATAAATTTTATTTAGTAATGAACTACTACTATATGAGTATAACATAATCAAAATAGCTTAAAATATCAACTCTCTACTATACAGAGCTTTCGTAATGTAGTGGAAAAATTCGTTATTTTAAAAATATCTAATTTTTTAACATCGCTGGGGCATGTTGATTTTCTTTTATTTTTGCCCATATTTTACATATATTTAATTTTATACAGAGAGACTCAATAAAACTACGTCGATATAAACTTTAATAATTTAAATGTCACCCTCTGTATATCTTTCATATTTGGAAACAACCTGTTTTTACGAACACCGTCATATTAAGTTTTCTGGGTCTATCTCTAATAATAAGAGAGATATGCCCAAAAAAATTATCATATAAGAGAAATATGCTAAAAAGAATATATCCATTGCTTGTTAGTAATAGTCTTTTCCAACACATTCTTTTATAGCCCACTTTTTTTGGGCATATCTCCCTTATTATAAGATATAGACCCATAAGATCATGACCATATTCGTATTTAAAATATTTAAGTTTATATAGATTTAAAAAATTTAAATATATGAAAATATATGAAGAAAATAATAAAATGACGGGTTGAAGCGATTTTTAAAAAATTGGCTGTTTATAAAATAACTAATGTATCCACTACTTTATAAAAGCACTGTACACATAATTTACATAAAATAATAGTGAAAATTTCGCACTCACTTTTCTAACTATTCAGACACTTTTATTTCGAATCATTAGGTACCATGGCAGCGAAAAAAATTTCCGGAAATATTCATCCTCCTACAATTTCCCACAAAATTAAACTGGAACATTTCTCTGTCATTTTAAATGCCACAATAAAAACTCGGGGATAACAGAGTAACTTTCGAATTTAAAGTTATTTGTCGACGCAAAACAACCATATTTGGTGCACAAAGTAATGTGTTAATGTTAATATTTACTGCTTATAAAATTAAGCATTTTAAATTAAGCAAAAAATTTTATTTTATGTTTACTGAACAGTAACAAATTTTAGTAGTTTTGATTCAAGTTTTAGTGGGGAATAAATAGGAGTGAAACTGAACATTTTGAATTACTTAATAAAATTATTATTTTCATTTTTTACTTTCTTCGTTTGTGATAAAATTGTTCAATATCTCTAAAATTTTAATATGTTCGAAATTTTCTTACCGAATCCCCCTAGCAATTGAATTAATAAAGGAAATTTTTCCTCGGTCACGAATATTTTAGGAAAATTATCCCTCGTTTGTGACTCGGGATTATTTTCAAAATATTCGTGCCCGCAGTTAAATTTCCGGAAATAATTCAATCACTAGGGAGATAACATGTGAAAATTTCACACCTTCACTTTTTAGCCAATCAGGTGTGTCAAATTTAGGTCGTTGAAATGTTAACGAAAAAATTTTGGATATTTTTTCACTTTAGGGTACAAGAGCAAAATTACAGTAAAAATTCCACTTATATATAAAAAATCTCATATACGAACCCAAAAATAATGGTTTGCTATCGGTTCAATGGTTAAATAGGAAGGAAGAAAAATGCATCTGTATAAAAAAGCGGATAAATTACGTTACATAGCAACGCTGGTATCATGTTATTTTATTTATTAAAGGTAGCGTTGCTTAAACACATTTATTTGTAATAGTTATTAGAGAGTTTTTAAACCCCTTAAAATTTAGCACGTCGTTATCGTTATCGTTATTCTGCGCATGCGCAGTGACTAAAAGATTATCATTTTTGGCACTGCTCATGCGCAGAATAACGATAACCATAACGACGTGCTAGAATTTAAGGGGTTCAAAAACTCTCTATTCATAAGTGAAAACCGTATTTTAACTCCAGCTGTTCCATTGCCACGGCAGTAAGTACTCGAAAACAGACATAAAAAATATCCGGCTAAATCTAAGCTCTTATGGTATTACTTACGATTATTTTTTGACATTTAAGAGACAAGTTTAAAAATGACATTATAATATAGAAACTTACCACTAGAATCTTCAGAGTTTTATGTAGAATTTCTAAAGGATTCTCTATTCCATAACGAAACATTGTAAATTACATATAATCACGAATTATACGTGAAAATCCATAAGTTTTTTTGAAGGTTAGACCTATGATGCATCAAACTCTCAAAATCTGGCATTAACCTCCTTCGTAGTCTTATTTTCATATATTCTTGACAAAAAAATAATATGACATTGAAATTCTAAATAAATTTTTCCTGGGTGTGAAATTTTCTTACCGAATATCCCAAGTGTACAAATTAATTCCCGGAAATTGTGCACTTGGGATATTACAAGTGATAATTAATGTAGAGTTTTAATAGTTTACATTTTTATTTCTTTTATTATACTAATTTAATACTGCGTATAAATATAATATAATACATTATTTTTTATATAGATACATGCATGCATTTTCATTTGTATTTACATATCTTTTATTAACATTTTTAAGCTAATTCATATAAACATATTTGTTTGTTTACGTATACTTTTAACTCTTACTTTTATTCTAAGAAATTTAGACGAAGAGATTAAATGCATGCATACCATTTTACAGATTGGATATCTATTTTATCTCTAAACATATCCGATGTTTATTTATTTTATTTTCAAATCACTTTGAGTAGGTACCTGACTTATTTGAAAAGATAGAGAAAATTTGTAAACAACAATTTCACTCTAAGTAACATATTTTATTCATTACTGGCAAATAAGTACACATAAATGAATAAACAAGTAGGAAAGGCACATTTTTCCATATTCAGAATTATATACTCAGGATAATTTCTTTCAAATAAGTCCTCAATGTACATGAATATTTCAAATGGAAAGTAAAGCTAATATTTATTGATTTTTTATTTAGATAATTTTAATCTATTTTAAATATTTGATTCACCTCTTTAGGGTGAATACATCTATCTACCTGTCGTATACATCTATTTAATTTCTTCTTATACAGGTATATGAAACAGTAACGATAGAGCGAAAATAAGATGCCCAACTCTCATCTCAAGTCATCTAGGAAAGTTAGCATAAGTGAAGATGTAGGATACGATAATCCAGGTTATGAGCAGCATCATCATTTTATGAAGATCTCTTCGAATTCCCACAATATCCCAGAAGAACGGATTAGAAAGAAAAGTATTATACATGAAAATAATTCCAGTCTTACAGTGCCCAGTGAAAAAAATGGCAAGTTTTATTTATTTGTTAAAAATACCATTTATGTCGACATATAACTGACGGAATCGTTGGTGTATATCATTACATTATTTGAAATATTTCAAAACGTAAACATTGATGTTTGGTTTTAGAATATGGAGATTCAAGAATGCATAAAATTTCAGTCGCAAATTCGGTTCTCTCTAGAACAACTGATACAATTAGAGAAGAAGACGAATTTGATAAGTAAGTTATTTTTCTGCACTCCTTTGAATAATTTACAAGCTGGTATATCACATCTGTAATTTCACCTTTCGCCTTTACGATTAACAGTAGGTAATGTTTTTATTATGTACTATAATATTTTAATTTCAAAAATCTAGTAATTTTAAAACCTGTATTGTATATTTCTGGAATTTTCTCAGGTTACTCGAAAAATTTTTTTAAACAAAAACTTATTAGAAATAATTCTCTTATAATTTTCCCGAATGATTTTTAAATTTATAAAGAGCGTGTAAAACCATTTGTTGGATATTTTATACTGGAAAAATTGTCACCTACATACAGATCGAAGTGTGGAGTGATACCCAATTTGTTTTGTTTTTTTCGGTGGAATTTCTGAACATAGTACACAGATCATATTGTATGTAAGACAACCACTGAATTATACGTAAACAACTGGAACAACTGCACAATGTAGTTCTAATTGTTTAAATATAATTCAGTGAAGACAACATATTCCTTAAAGAAAAATAAAAATGTATCTACATTATTTGCTTTCCTATTAACTTTCCTATAATACCTATAAGGTTTTATATAAAAAATATACAAGAATTACAAGTAATGTAATATTATTATATTTCTGATTTTCTTACAAAAATACCATACCATACCATTTTGACACGCAATTGCTTATCGAAAAGAAACTCTTTTTGACCCTCAACTTTTTGTTTTCAATGTTGGTAGCAATAAATTTACATCCTTTGTTTCGTCTGGTGTAGTTGCTATAGTAATGGTATATAAATCATAACGTAATTAAATTTTCAAGCAAAGAAAAGTTGATAAACGTCAATGACACCAACAGTCCCAGAATATATTTAAAAATCCATATACGGGGATCCAATTTTCTGCTGATTCTTCTTTGCTTTCATAGGTGCAAAACGTGCAAAATAGAAAAAATAGGATAAATAACGCGTTTCATAAGGCGTTTATCGCACTTATCCTTTAGAAAACTCGCTTCTGCTTTGCAGCTCGTTTTCTAAACTTGGACGCGTGTGATAAAAGTACGCCTTATGATACTCGTTGTTTAATATACTATTTTGTTATATGGTTTACCTTTTATGAAATTGCTATTGAGAAGCAGACACTTATTTCTACTGTGTCAACTTGGTAAAAATCAAGAACGAACAAGTAAAAATAGATAACACCGTTATTCTTTTCCCTTTCTCTTCTTCTTTTTCTTTGGATGGTCTACCACATTAAAAACAGAAAACATCGAAAAATAGAAAACAAAGGAATAGTTTTTAAAAAGTTTTTAAAGACCAAGAGGATGCATTTGAAGACTATATTTGTTCTCTTATTTTTTAATATTTTCAGCACTTAGTACCTACTCTAGAATATGTAATGAAAACAACTTTTATAATAAATTATTCCCATTTTTTCAGAGGATGGTTTTACGATTTCTGCATGAAATGCCACACGAAAGAAGAAGGCAAACCTTCCTGGCAGCCGAAATTTTGGTCAAAGTTGTGCCCCCACCCTTACTTTCCCAAATACCGCACATTCTCCAGGACATTGTCTCTTTTCCTAATAGGCGCCTTCGCATACATAATCCTTTATTCTATCGTCGGAGACACTGCTGCACCACCAGATGGAATCCTGTACCAGTTGATATTGCTGAGTATCTGCTCGTACTTTGGAGGTTGGTTGATCAGTTTGACGACTTTTCCTCCACTAGTTGGGATGCTGTTCACGGGGATGCTTTTCCAGAATGTAGGCATAGTGGATATCGATGAAGACTTTTCAGAAATCACCAGCGAAATCAGGTACATAGTACTGCTATTGTTTCTTAATATAACTCCCACAATAATGTGACTGCGAATATATTGTCACTTCAAACTTATTATTACTCCAAACTGATGTAATATATATGGACTTTTCAAAGCATTCCACAGACTTAAGCGCGATAACCTTTTATTTAAACTGAATCAGTCTAGCACTTCTGATAGCTTAATTAACTTTTGTAAATCTTACCTTACTGACAGGCGTTACGTTATGTATTGTGGTCATAAGTCTGGCGAATATATTGGATATCAGGGGTACCTCAAGGTTCAATTTTGAGCCCATTATATTACAATACTTTTGTTAATCATATAATTGATCATTTGGATGTATGTAGATTTTTTGATGTATGCAAATCATCTTGATCATTTACAGAATATACCATCTTAAGATCTATTGTAAGTATTAGGTATTGTCATTTACTGCAGTCAAATTTATCAAAAATATGCAATTGGTCCGTTGAAAATGAATTGCTTTAGCACCAGGGCAACAAACATTTAGTATAATTAAATATTAGCGGGCATATTTAAATAACGTGGAGATATTTAAAGACCTTGGTGTGATTTTCGATGACACTTTATTTTTCAGCCATCATATACAGGCCACAGCCTCTAAAGCAAACAAAACCTAGTTTTATAGTACCCAATAGCCACGAGTTGTTTTGATAATATTCGAATTAGTGGCATGCAATTATAGTACAATAAAATAAAATATTATCATACTATATTCTGCACAAAAATTGAAATTCGCTCATAAATCAAAAAAACCATTTCTCAAAAATACCATACTAGTTTGGATGTAAACTCTATATTTAAAAGTGCCCTTAGAGAATGTTTCAACTGTTTTAATTTTCTAAACATTCTACAAGAGCGAGACCTTTCTCAGAAAGCGATAACAAATAAAATTTGTACATTTATCAGCATCATCAGCTTAATATATTTATGATACAATAGTTACTATCACTAATTATTACTTGCAATTTTTTCACTAAATTGCTATCAATATGTGGTTTCAATAATTTTATTGTTACACATTAAGCAAGATTGTGATTAAGTATAGGTATTTTATTAATTTTTAATAATATCTATATATCTTCACATACTAGCTTAACTTGTAAATTTGTATGTAAATTTGACTATAAAACAACTGAATTTGGGCAAGGATAGGTATCTCTAATATATAAAATTATTTAACATAGTATAGGAAGTATATGATAGCGAGAACCAATTTGTAACACCAAGAGTACAACATATAAATGAAAAATATATCAGATCAGGTCGAATCCGTTCCGTTCCTATTCAATCGACTGTGTTAGGTTCAGTTATATTCAGATTAATCAACTCGCAACAGAAATAAGATAGGTAGATATAAGAGCTAGTAATAAGAGTCACAATAATTACTTAGGATGTTAAGTTAACGTATTCTTGAAAATGTTTGAGTCGTATAAGTCGTCATCTTTTTCAAATTAGTTTTCATGCAATTCAATACTTTTCCGCTGGAGATGCTACACATCCTTATTTTCTCATAAGTTTCATTTATGCAGATAATATCATTTCCACACAACTGGCATGAAAGGCAATCCATTTTAATATTCTACAACTTATATAAGGTTTTCATTTTCCTATATGATGATAAACTGTGTATAAAGGAGCAATACCTATTACATTTCTGATGGGGAAATTGTTTATTTTATTATTTGTATATCTGTTATATCGATTTTCTCTGAGATAGAGGTCACACCTATTACAATAGCGTAAATTTTATTCGTACAAGGTGTTCAGATGCAGTACTTTCTGGAACTTTCCAAGAAAACATAAAGTGGATACTAGAAGCGGATGGTTCTTTATGAAACATCTTGCTTTGAAAAAAACAGATCTCATTTAGATGATTCAAGAAATATATAGAAAATGCTCTATATACTAGTATTTCGGCGTATTAGGCGTTTCTCAATAGAGTAAATATCTATTACTAAATATTTCCAGGCACATTTTTGTTATTTATCTGTTTACGAGTACCTACTCCTATTGATCCTAACATCTGGTAAAGCCCGAGTTTTTAGTACCTTTTCTAAGAAGGGCGAAAGTGTAAAATCTATCTGATCATTCGTAGTACAAGGATTTATAATTAAAGATTTTTTTTAATTGCTAATTTCTCTAACAGATCTAAGCGCTTTACTTTCTTTTCACGAAGCAGTACCTTTACATTTTTCAGATCTATAAAATGATTGTTTTCTATACAATGCGTCGAAAATCCTGAATTATTTACGTTATTTAGTATGGATTTTGTATGTTCTTTCACTCTAGTTTCAATACTTCTACCGGTTTCACCCACATACACGGCATTACAATCCACGCAGTTAATTTGGTATACATACTCAAATTTTGTAAAATAAAAGAATTGGGATCAAATTTGGTAAACTAAAACAATCGGGAGCACACCAAATTAATTTTTTTTTCAAAACTATTAAGAAATATTTTTATCCGATTGTTCTTAATTCTTTTCTTATGGAAAAACTTGTGCACCTACATATTTGTTTCAGCCATTTGGCGTTAGTGATTATTCTGACACGAGCAGGACTGGATCTGGATCCCGCCGCTTTACGCAGACTAACTATTCCAGTACTAAAGTTGTCCCTTGTTCCTTGGACAGTGGAAGCAGGAGCTATAACAATTCTATCCAGATACTTCCTGAGCATATCTTGGGCGTATGCAATACTGCTAGGTAAGAATTGATTAGTTTAGATCATCATAGTTATTAAACGAGTTGATCAATATAAAAAGTTTGGTCGCCGATATTTTTTTATGGCACAGGAAACTTCTCCGTATTACTTTGAATGGCCTAATCGTGTTTTCAGTAGTTATTATATGTGGCGGGATACTTCTTACGTATAAAATTGTATATTAGAATTTTCATTATGTGGCAGAATATTAAAAAAAAGAGTTAAAATCATCTGAAAGGGTTTCACGCTACAGAGATATTTCAAGCTAAATCTTTTTTCTTATTTTTTTAAAGTAAAATTTTAAGTTAGAATAAAGAAGTTAAAAAAACATTAAATACTATATAAAAGATTTTCAAATAAACAGAATGAAGATACAAATCTTATTAACAAAAATGGTTTTATATCAGAAATATATTAGTTTATATTATTCCAATTTTACTGTCCTTTTACAAGTTTTTATTTTACTTATTTACTTGTATGAAGAAACTAAATTTTTTTCATTATTAATCATTATTTGTCCTCAGTTATAATTTCCCAAGTTTATGCGTATAGGCTAAGAATCACCCTGTATAAAAAAGACTAAGAAAATGCTGGAATAATATTTTAACATATTAAATGATAATAATAAATCATATTTTATCTGATGGATACCAAAATTTCAAAACGTGAAATAGTCCATTTAATTTCATCTGCCCCAATTATTCAAAATAAAATACCTACACCGCTCTTCAAAATAATATGGATTATGCATTATATATTAAAATGTTCCATAATCTTACAAAAATAATATGTATTTTTTTTATAAAATTCTACTAAAAAAATAATTAAAATACATATTTCTTTAACTTCTAATACATTCTATATTTTGTATTTGTTTCTGAACATAGTTTTTCCAAATTTCAACTAATCCAGTTCCATAGGTAAAACAGTTATCTCTCTCGTAATCCCAAAGCTAGATTTGTCACGTGATATCGAAGTTCTGCAATAAACTTTTATGTATTTTATTTTTTTATTTCAGTTTTAATTAGCACGGAACAAAATCAAACACGCCGACACCACTACTAATCCGGCTGCAAAGATTAAAAGTCGATTTACCAACCTCGGAATCTCGCCTTACGCTTCTCTAGAGATTTGTTCGACTTTATTGATAGAATTAATCTTTGGAATTAGTAGTAATTTCTGCTCACTGCTAAATACGATCTCAGTAAATCAGTAGTAAATAAATATGTCGCGGTATCTCCTCAAACAAGTATGTTTGATCTTTGAACTAGTAAAGTATTTTTTTAGGTACATCATGGAGAATTTAATAATTAAATTCCACTTCCTACTTTAATTTCTATGAGTTACTGACAACAAACTTTGTAAGAAAAGTATTAGTTTATCGGTGATTTTTTAATTTCGCACATAAATTAATTATTTGATTACTTGATCTGAATAATATTTGGAAACACTGACCCAATTTAGTATTAGCTAATTATTGTTCGATATTTTCTTCTACTGCATATTATGCAGTGTTTTTTTAGCACATTTATAACATTTACCCATATATACATATAATACTACTATATCGCGTATTTCCTATGTTAGTCCATAAGCGGTTTCTTCGAAAACATTAAAGGACAAAAGATATAGTGGCTATACTGTTCCAGAGATCCTTTGTTCGATTTGCGCATGCGCAGATTTTGTCGATATCTATGGTTACGGAAGCTGACACATTGTTTATAGGTTGACAGACTTTCCAACTTTCAACTTTTTTTTAAAAGAAGTAGGTAGACAGAAATGCAGTATTTATGCTGCATGCTTATTGGATGTCGCGAAATTCGTGCGCATGCGCATATTTGACTAATCCCCGTTATATTGAATTAACAATAGAATTAACGGGGATGGTCAAGGCCCTCTAAATTGAAAAAAAGGAAAATAGGGAAGTAATTTGACAGGTGAAACGTCACTTATGTTATTTCGTTGGATTCGAAAAATGAGGTAGATTCCAAAAATATAATAATACACAGAGCGTTCCATATAAAAAATCGATAGTTGGTATTACTTCCGGTAAAACTGGAAGTGGCTAAAAGATAAAATTTGAAAATTGTTTCTAAAAAAATAAGGGAGGAAACAGGTGTATACCATAAATCTGTGTCACACTGTATAGGATGACTGGAAATAAACAGGAATGTAATCAAATTTGCTGTGTTTCTTTTCGTCCGACGTCATTGTTAGGTTATGTATTGCAGATCTGTCAATTAAACCTTTAACAATTATGTGATAAATTATTAATATATTATACTTGATGCATATAATAAAATTTAAATAATATATGTAAATACATATTTAATAGATAAGAATTAACAATTTAAGTACTGTTACTTTCCATTTCAGGCCATCCTGTATAAATAAATTCATGAATACTTTCTAACCGTATCTATAATTGAAAACAGGAATATCAGTTAAAGACTAAATTTGTAATTATATTAAGTAATTTTTAAGGATTCCAATAAATACATAAAAAATCGTATGGGGTACCTACACCATTTTTTTATTCAAGTGGAGGAGCATATCAATTAATACCCAGTACCTATTAAAACAGCCGAATAATCAATCGTTTGTCGATTACTTTTACAACTTTATACCTTAATCTCTTTATCGCTTGAATGATCTATTCCACTAATTAAACAGCTGCTTTTTACCGTTTCATTGAATTTTTAACTCGTCAAGCTTTATCCGCGTTTTATTATTATTTAATAAAAATGTAAATTATTCTTCGCATTAATCTTAATGACTACTTTGTCACCAGGTTCTATAATAGCAGCTGTCTCCCCTGCCGTGGTTGTACCTTGCCTGTTAAGACTTCGGGCGAAAGGCTATGGCGTCGCCAAGGGAATCCCGACGCTGATCATCGCCGTCGCCAGCATCGACGACGCGGCGTCGGTAGCCGTATTCGGCGTCATCAGGAGCATACTCTTCTCCGACGCCTCCCTTGTGAGCAACATCATCTTCGGGACGCTGTCCATAGTAGCAGGTGAGTAGAAATAGTACTTTGAGTACCTAGACGGGAAAGTGAATGTTTTCCGAGCTGACAGAAGAAATAGATTGGCGAGGCGATTACTTTTGGAAAAGACTAGATCAGGGGTGGCCAACCTGCGGCTCGCGAGCCACATGCGGCTCTTGGAGGATTATTTGTGGCTCTCGGTAAATGTACCGAAGTTCCATTTTCATTTTTGTGCTATTATATTTAAAAAAATTATTATCATTCCGTATGTGTTTCAAAATGTCTTTGAAATTACTGACGACAAATATGAAAGACTAAGTGCAACGTTGTAACAAATTTCATTTCCGTCGCAAGTTAAGAATGATATGTCTCATCGAAAACTGGGCGAACGAACATAAACAGTAGCGTAATCGTCCGTAATCGACCGACTCCAAACCGATTTTGAATTTGTAAACTTTCATTGCAACGGACAGTTGACATTGTACTCTGGAGGAAACAATTTGTATCACTTTTGCTACGGATATAATTTGTAATCTGGAATTTTTGGTAAGTTAACTAAATTTGTTTCATAGTATGGCTCAGCATAGTATAAATATTAGTAAAAATGGCTGGGACTATCTAGGAGTTTGGCCACCCCTGGACTAGATAGACTGTTCAAAAATCGCTAAATTCTAGTTTAAATTTACAAATTGCATCCAGATAAAAATAAAAGTTTCTTCATATTATAATGACGCTTATTTCAGGAATTGGTTTTGGCGTCCTTTGGGGCGTAATATGCAACTACATGCCAGAAAGAAACGATCCCTTCATGACTCCCTTCAGAATCCTGCTCCTTCTATCAGGAGCAACAGCTGCAGTTTTGGGTAGCGAACTCATAGACTACGGTGGAGCAGGTCCCCTATTTTGCGTCACCGCCGCCTTCGTCGCCATCGCCTTCTGGTCCAGGCAGAACTGGGAGATTGACGACAACCCTGCCGCTACTGCTTTTGAAATCTTCTGGATGGTGATTCAGCCTATCTTGTTTGGTGTAACCGGAGCAAGAATTAAGTTCAATGAGTTGGATGCTAGTGTCGTGGGGGCCAGTGTGGGTATATTGATAGGCGCAGTTTCTGTCAGGATTCTGTCGACGATTCTGATTGGGTTTGGGTGTAAATTGAATTTGAAGGAGAAGGTGTTTGTTTCGATAGCTTGGATGTGTAAAGCCATTGTTCAGGTGAGTGCTTATAATTAAAGAAAGTATTACTATACAGATCCTCAAATAAGAGTATGTTCAATTTGGAGACAAGGACGAGTCGATAGTCGTAAGTGTGTATTAAACAGAGAAAAAGAGCGGTACATAAGTGGGCCGAGGTGGGCCGAGGTATCAAGATCTATGGGTGGCAGATGTCACGCGGGTAACAGAGATCAGAAGTGTGGCCACGAAGGTATTTTTTGGGTGTGGCTATCAGCTGATTTCCCCCACTAAATAACGAATTAGAAGTACTTTTCCAGTTTTATCTTATTTATCTCTATTTAACTGTCATGTAGGGGAGACCGGGGCTAGTTGGCACACAAAAGTTGGTCTTTATAAAAGAAAGTTAAATAGTTACAATTTTTTAAAAACATCAGTGTAAGTGTGCCAACATACCCCAACTTGGGGGTAGGTTGGCACACTAACAGGGGTTAGTTGGCATATGTAAGTTATATAGAGAAAAACAAGTGTTTTTATAGTTTTTAAAATTTATTACCTATTAAGAGAATACAAAATAAAATAGATTAGAAAAACGTCTAAAACTAAACCAGAAAGTAGAATAAAGCTTACAGTTATGTAAACACCAAAAGTTAATAGTTAGTCAGAATCATCCGAGACACAATTTGAGCATATGTATGGCCGGTCTTTGTTAGTGCATCCCTCATGAGACTACATATATGGCATGACACTGAACACATTTTTCCCCTGGTTCACTGCTGGTAAAACTGTCCATGCAGACCATGCAAGCAAAAAGTTTCCTCCTCTTCATCAGAATGAGATTAATCTGCACAAACATGTTTAACGGTCCTGATTTTCTTGTTAAACTTAATTTTTTTCCTTTTTCATTTTTTTATTTTTAAATACTGCCTTTTTTGCTTTTTCGGTTGCAACTTCTTTTTGTTTTTAGAAGCACTCTGCTCTTCATCCAAAGCATCTTTGATTGGGGTATCCGTAAGAATAGCTGTGGACCTTCTTTTTTGCCGCGAAGTGCCAGTTTTTCTTGGTGGCGCTTTTGGGAATGGGCGTATGTTTTCCGGTGTAGGTGGTGGTGTAGTATTTCTACCTTGAGGTAAACTGGGTTCTGGAGAATCTATGTCGGGTGTAACCAACTTTTTCAATTGGCGAATGGTTTGCTTTTTGGCAATATTTGGGTAAAGTTCTAAATGCTATGTCGTCGAAGTCTTTGGCAACACTTCGTATTGACCTGCCTTCATTCTTTACCATTTCTACAGCTCTTGTAATTACATCAGTGGGTATTGTACCCCTTACAGTCTTTTTTTTTTTGTAGGTTCTCATGTCTAAAACTGTTTTTTTTATTAATTTTAATTTTGTTAGTTTTATTTTTAAATCAGGGGTTAGTTGGCACCCTGTGTCAACGTACCCCGAGACCAACGTGCCAACCTGCCCCTACACAGGTTTTATAACAACACATATTTTTTCCAAAAAACAAACAATAACTGGATAACTTTGCCTAGCATAGTATGTCAACTAGCTATCTAGCAACGAATTGTGGTGAAAAAATCAAGTTAATACGTTATATTAAACAGATTATCCATAAATCTATAAGGGGACAAAAATTTCCTTACTGGTATTGAAAACAAACGAACACAACTAACAGGTGTTCACCGCGTGACTTTGCGCGCGCAACGTTTTACATGGTTGCCGAGAGTTGTCGATTTTATATTTTAATGGTTTTTGCGTTTACACATCCACACCAATCGTAGATATAAGTATTGTGCCAACTTGCCCCTGTAGCCAACTAGCCCCGGTGTCCCCTACTAAAATCTTGTGTCTTTGTTTCCATATTGAAGATATTTTTATTTGGGGATCTGTATATTGACTATAATGTAGAAGAAGTTTGATGTATCTGCATAATCGCGGATGTATGTACCTGTAATCGAGATAATTAAAAAGGCGTTATTAAATTATGGATAACCTAACATTGTGCTGCAGTTTTTCAGGTTCGTTGAATTTACAAAACATATCTCGCGAAGCGGTGATATCTACAAAACTAAAATCAATTATACACATACGTTTTAAATAATATGTTAAACTTACAACGGCGTTATTGTAACGTTGTAAATATGACGTGAATACTACATTCGAAAAGAAGAAACAAAAAATACCAAGTTATATCAATCGTATATACAATACTATTAGACCTTTCATATTAAATTTCCTGCTATTTGGCATCTGTTGAAAGTAGAGATGTCGCTCTTTGATATTGTGGTAATAAAGACAACGCGGTTAACAAAAATGGATCGATATACTCTTGCACAACGTATTAATATTGTAAAAATTCACTACAGAGATGGTGAAAATATTGGACAGACAGTTCGCAGAGTTCGTATGAATTTTGTCGACGTGAAGCGCCTTCTCGGCCGAGTGTAGTGAATTTAATCGCTAAATTTGAACGTTTCGGCCAAGTTACAGATGTCAAAACCCCAACACGTGTTCGTATAGTCAGATTGGCTAAAAATATTGTTGCTACAGCTGAAAGTATTGCGGAAGATCCCGCGTTAGAAATTCATATTCTCGGCAATTAGGCATAAAAACTACCAGTCAGCACTTTATTTCACACAAAGATCTTAGCCTAAAGGTTTATAAGGTCTAGTTAATGCAAGAATTGAAGCCGGCAGAAGTTTGTTGTTGCAAATGCAGGAAACAAATGCCGATTTTTTTAAGAAAATCATCTTTAGAGACGAGGCACATTTCCGTCTCTCTATGTTAATAAACAAAATTGTTGCTTCCAAGGGCTCTGAAAATGTAAGAACGATGGTCGAACAACCGCATTTTTTCCACAACGAGTGACAGTCTGGTGGATTTTTGGGGGGGTTTAGACCTTGTTTTTTCGCAAATGAGGCTGGTTAAACCGTAACAGTGAATGGAGTATGTTACCGAGAAAACAATAGCTCAAAAACAATATTATAGATGTTATTCCCGATATTCAGCGGCAATTGTGCGAAAAGGTGATAAATCATTTCCTGGAAAGGATAACTTTCCGCAAGAATAGCCCAGGTGGTCATTTGGTCTATATAGTGTTCCATCATTAACCATATACGGTGTATCTTTAATTTAAATGAAAATATCATGAATTTTTGCAAGAAACGTATTTCTTTTAATGATTTTACATTTACATTTTACATATAATATTAGAAAATTAACATTATGAAAACGTCTTGTATATATTTAATTTTTAATTAATGCGGATATTAAGGCCCGTTCGCAGTAATGGGTTGACAACAATCCCGGCGATGACCTAGGTTGGGAAAAATTTCAGCTTGGTCATAATGTGAGAGATTAAAATCGGTTAATGTTTGACTGTCTAACTAATGAGAGTCTTCAGGTTTCCCTCATTCTAGCACTGGATGGTGGTTACGGCTTACTAAGATAAGTCGTTCCAGAGTAATACCCCTCTCCCATACAATTGTAATTTGATTGAGGAGTAGAGAGATATTATTACTATTATGTAAAATTAAAAAATACCTGTAGACAACGATTATTTGTATAAGTTAAGTTTTTAGTCCTTTGTCTATACCTAAAGCTACCTACCTACTTTCTCACTGTCTGCCTTTCTTCCCTAAGTAGGATTTATTCTTTATTATCATATTTTTTAGTTTTCACTAGCCTTGTTCTAATCGTTGTTTTGGCGTAAATATAAACATTCAAATCTCTTTAATTGTATCGTACACTACTTTCTTAGTAGTTAATCTCGTAGTTAATCTATTATTTTCATTTTTTATAAAGAATAATACAGCACATAGTGTTAGATTGGAATTTGGGTTAAAAGATTTGACCTAATAATCTTTTCAAAATAAACGTCACGAACAAATAAATGACACATTCCTTGTTGAGTAATGATGATGAACTACGTATATTTATTAAGATAATTCAGATGATTATTGTGAAATCAGATGATGATACAAGTACTACCCATAACATTCAGTGCCCAAAGAAATAATTGGCCAGTAAATCACATTATAAAAGAAAAACAGTTAATTATTAAATCAAAATTTTTCCGATTTATACATTATTTGTAAAGATACAAATATATTTAATAGTGTTACCAATATTATCCCTATAAGAAACTGACTGTATACTATTAATGCATAAGATTGTTGCAAAACATTACATATATATTTCTATCAATGTTTACGTGTTTCGATGTTAATATAGTTTACTGCATTTGCATTTTTACAGAACACAGGCCGATGATTACCTGAATAAAACGGTTTAAAGTAACTTCTTTTCTATAGGTACTAGTACTGCCAAGGGCAATTATCTTAGATTAACAATAATGTGTGGCATATGCTCAAACTGTAGTTGATACATATATGGAACAGTGGATCTGAAATCAGTGGATAGACACATTTCTGTAGCGAAATATAAATGATCAAACATTTCATAGTTACATATAAATTTGAAAGGTTCGTTCTCTTTATGTATATATGTTCTCACAGTGGGCCTAGAAAACGATACATGTGATTCAGTAAGCTCTCATTTTCATTAGCTACCATCTGCTATCTTCTTCTCCATGCCTATTAGTAGTAGTAGTAGTAGTAGCAGTGGGGCGGCCAAGACCTGGCAAGTAGGCCGCAAGCGGGTCCTTTTTACCTACCCCTGTCGTCCCTACCTAGCTTCATCACCTCTTCCCTCATTGAACCTACCCGACCTTCTAATGTAGGTCAGAATGTCGGTCCATTCAAGGGAACTAACCTCTTCCCCTTGCAACTCCCCGGCCGCCCAGACGTCGTGTCTCAGTCTACCGAAAGCCGCGCACTCTGCCAAGAAGTGGGAAGGCGTTTCATCGCCCTCCCCACACTTTGGGCAGATAGGGTCTCCCTCAACACCTATCAATGATAGATGTCTTCTAAGCCTACAATGACCCGTTAAAACTCCCACCAACTGGTTTAGAGCCTTCCGGCTACGACTTAACAGCCAGGCCGTCTTGGTCTTGCTTGGCTCCACTATAAAGTTGCGAGCCTGTCTACAGCCCCCACTCCTTCTCCACTGTTTACTTAGTGTCTCATAAGCCCAATCGTTAAGAGCTATGTTGACCTGCCTCCGTGTAATGCCTATAATCGGTTCTGGTCCCTGGCCAGGTCCCTGAGATCCGAGTCGAACCAGTTCATCGGCCCTTTCGTTCCCCGGGATTCCACTATGACCTGGTACCCATACCAATTTGACCTCTTTTCCTCTGGCCAACTCCTCCAGGGTATCTCCGCACTCTTGGACAAGGGCGGATCTTGTCCTTGGAGATGTTAAAGCCTTTAAGGCTGCCTGACTGTCGGAGCAGAAGTAAATATTTTGCTCCGGACAGTTCCTTACTTCCTCCTTGTTTGCTGCCATTAGGATAGCAAAGACTTCAGCCTGGAAGACTGTGGCATATGAACTCAGTGCAAAACTTTGCTGCACGCCCCTATCCTCCACATAAATTCCTGCCCCCGAGAACCTGTCCGCCACACGAGAACCATCTGTGTAGCAGACCAGAGAATCAGGGGGAATTTAAACTGATCCTGCTTCCATTCCTCCCTCTCTGGAAATATAACGGCACTTCTCCATGCCTAATTATTGCATAAGCTATTTACCTATGAGACATTGGTTAGTTAAAAAATGTGAAATACTTTCGAAAAAAAAACCATTGATTAAATCTATGTGTAAGCATTTGGTTTTGAAAGCAATATTTTAATATGTTCACTATTATTGAAAATTTAAATTTTTAAATGTTTTAACTTCTTAGAGTTAATTACATTTCAGGCAATGGTTGTTTCGAAAGTATTTCACATTTTTATTTTATGGAGATGTTTCCCCATAAAGGATGATTGTGATGTTTGAAATGATGTATGTTGTGTAACCGTGGACTGTATGTTTGGGTGAACAGGTGAACTGACTCAAAACACTAACTGAACACTTATTCTATTACTCTTGAAGTATACATTATGTTATACTAAAAACTAATAACAGTGACTATAAAAAGAATTAATTAACCAGAGTAGATCAAAGCGTCTGTCTGAACTTGGCTGCTTGTTCGGCCATGATGATTATATCAAGTCCCAAAGGGATGCTGACGTCACGTCCTTCTCCCGGTAAATTCGCACACTCCTCTTTACCGCGATAGATGGCGGCATCGCCCCATTGAGTTCGAAACGTTCACAACTTCTGTCTATGTCCCCCGCCTTGGAAGCTTGTCTTCCGAAATTGACACTAAAGGCTTTTGTTGTCACACACTGGCAAAACACAAAGTTTGGAGAGAGCCCTTCGTATAATACCATTTACTGTTTTTACGTCTGCCACACGAGTTATACCATCGCTCCCTGGATACAACTTGCAAACTCGGCCTAACATCCATTGTTTAGGAGGCAAAATGTCATTTTTAATTAGCACTAAGTCATTTATTTGTAAATTGACTTGATTCTCCATTTATTGCGTTGTTGGAATTGACTAATGTATTCCCGTTGCCACCTCTTCCAAAATATTGTTGGATTTGTTGAATTAGTTGAAATCGTGTGAGACGATTAACCTTCACACTGGTTAAGTCTGGTTCTGGAAGTGAAGTGGATGGTCGTCCCAGCAAAAAGTGAGATGGTGTAAGTGGGGTAAAGTCATTTGGATCGGTCGATAACGGACATAACGGACGGGAATTTAGAATCGATTCGATCTGTACCAATACAGTGTACAACTCCTCAAAGGTAAAAATAATATTCCCCATTACCCGGCGCAAGTGATGCTTGCAACTTTTAACTCCGTTTTCCCAATTACCTCCCATGTGTGGAGCATTAACAGGAATAAAGTGCCAGTTGATATTTTCTGACGCTAAGTTATTTTGTACTTGATTGGTGAACTCCTTGCTACAAAGTAGGTTCCTTAGTTCAGCGCAAGCGCCTATGAAATTTGTACCATGATCCGAATATATGTGAGTTGGTCTGCCTCTACGGGACACAAACCGTCTTAGTGCTAACATAAATAAATTTGTTGACAGTTCTGTGACCAGCTCAAGGTGCACAGCTCGTGTTTTCATATAAATAAATAGACAGATCCAACATTTAGAGGAATTTCCGCCTCGACCCTTATGCGTTTTAATCATAAATGGACCTGCATAATCTACGCCAGTTACTTCAAACGGAAACCCCGGTTGTACCCGATTTGCTGGCAAATGTCCCATGATGGGATTTCGCACTACAGGTTTGTACCTGAAGCAACAAGCGCATTCGTGAATAGTCCGTTTTGCTATATTGCGACCTGATACTGCCCAATATCGTTCACGTATGGAGGCCAACAATGGGGCCTGGCAACATGAGGGCCTGCATGATATAGTCTCAAATGTTCATGTCTGAAAATGAGCATTGTCATATGATGGTGAGGTGAAATTAAAATAGGATGCTTTTTATTGTACTCGAATTGAGAATTATTCAAGCGTCCACCGACTCTAATCAATCCGTGTGAATCCATAAATGGAGACAGATTCAAAATTTTGCTTTTAGTTTGAACGCTTTTTTTGTTTGATAAATCTGCATAATGGCTAGGAAATGATTCTCGTTGTGCAATTTTAATTAAAGCATTAAGTGCAGTGTTAAGCTCAATGACCGTAAGTGATCCTGCTAGGTTATTGTTTGGAAATAAACAATTGTGCTTAAACCTAAGTATATACGCCATTGTTCGCTTTAAACGAACCTGAATAAAATTAGTAACCAGTAAATTCGCACACTCTTCTTTACCGCGATAGATGGCGGCATCGCCCCATTGAGTTCGAAACGTTCACAACTTCTGTCTACCAATAGCTACCTCAACCGCAAATAGCTTCTGCAATCGAGCATTGGAGTTGATTACAAATGGTAGCTAATGAAAGTGGAGGCTTACTGAGTCATGTCTGTAATGTTATAATTGAGATAATTTTGTTTTTGTTCATTAATCTCGAAACAAAAAATTTCTTAAAACTACCTTTTCAGGTAAAAGTACCTAACTTTAACTTTTAAACTTTTCAGTTGGTACTACCCGTTTAGAGTGAAAGTGCGTCATATTATTTATAAGAACAGTGCCTTTCAATGGCATATTTTTTATTATATTAATATAATACCTTGGGAAGATATAAGCGTACAATGTTGGTATCGTTTTTTTGGCCCACTGTGTATTAACAAAACTCACATAATAGCGGAAACAATTCATATGGCCTGTTTCATTAATCATGTCGTTATAGAGGAGAAAATATGTATTTCATTTATATATGCTAACAAGTAGACATTCCATTTTCCGCACAAGAGAATGTAGTACATTTCTCTCCTGACCTTGCAATGTATAATACCTATGACATACATAATATATGTAACAAAAGAGAGAAAATATTGGCGTTCTGAGTTGAAAAGGGCTTCATGCCTCTGATTTCGAATTTTATGTTTTATTTCGATGTACTCTTCCATGCGTTACATTTAAATTACGGAGCACACTTTATATAAAGAAACTGTTTTAAATTTCACGCAATTCATTACGATGGCAGTCTTAAAAAATCTGATCAAGTAGGCTTAGGTACCTTAAAGGCTATTTTATTTAATAATAATATCGATAATCATATCTCTATCCCTCATTCTCATCTTAATGATGATCCCGGAAGTTAGAGACTTGTATGGGAGAGGGAGCGGCATATTATTATTTTGCGGCCCGCGAGTGCGCCCAGGAACGATGTTATAACTTTAACTACTATTTAGTACGAGAATAAGGGAAACCTTATTAATTAAAGTGTACAGTAGGTTGTTAGCCATTTTACAGTGATATTGCAGCGCTATTAGCCTTATGCACACAGATTTAATATTGGAGCAATTAGAAAAAGTTGACCACGCTGAGACTCGAACCGTCGTCAACCGCGGAGAATGATTAAAAACCTGTCGTCTTTAACCGCTCCGCCACCGAGCTCCTGGTGGCGTGTATTTTGTGATTGGTTAAATATTAATCGATATTAGTAGTGGTGAGAAACACAGTAGTGCCACAACTATAAAGATATATACAGTAATTTCACTCGGCAAAATCTCTTTGATGTTGGTGTCCTTAAGTTTTGATTTTTAACCCCCCAAAAAGACCACTGCGCATACTACCCACAGTCATCCCATTAGTGACCGTTTTTGGTAGATACGCACAGGTCCGGACTATTATTTTTTGAAGAGTCAAAAGGGTGGCCTATAACAAAAAGTTACGTTAGCAGCTTATTAAACTAATTTAAACAAATATAAAGTAATTTCTAATAGCAAGATGGAAGCAGGTTACCTTTCTTCCTCCTTAAGAAGCCTGAAGAAACTGAGAAATTGATTTTTCTCAGAATTTCGTTTACAAATGAAACAATATTTTGTAGCCATGTTACACACAATACAAAACACTTATCAAAATCACAAACACAAACGCCTAGACACACAAACGTATGCTGATTACCTGTAAATCAAATGTGCGCCCATAAAATAGCATACTCCGGTCCATTCTTCCCCTTCTACATCTCTACCAACGTGCATACTACCCAGGAGCAGACACGTGCTTTAAAAATTTTTGTACAAAAAATTTAAAGAGTGAAACTACTGTACATATCTTTATACTTGTGGTAGTGCCCCCATGTACTGCTATCCCTCTGACAATTATTGTCTATGTGACAGATAGACAGCGGCCTACTTTTCTGTAGGTACCATTATAGCTTTGACATCTATCGTCTTTAAGGAAGAAGATCCTACTATTTATTTATTTCAAGGAGATGTCAGAGCAATGCAACGCCAGTCGGGGCACATTGGCCGTGGAGTAGATGTTTTCGGTATCTCCTTCAAATAAATTAATGAATATACTAACGTGTCCCCGTTAACTTTATAATTTTTTAGTTAAAATAAAATTTGAAAAACGCACCCCCCTAAATAAGTACGTATAACGCAAAAATACATGAAAATACAGTATTTCACTTAAAATAACGGAGTTGATGTCAACTTCCATAAAATTCGAAATAATTCGAATAAATAAAATCGAATTACGAGTGGAAGGTCAAGATTTATTAACGGATTTATTTTGTCATGATTTTGGAACACCATCCTGTATATACATTTTTTTCCCAATTTTGTCTGTCGGTCTGTCGTCATGTCTGCCTGCCTTCATACTGTTTTTTAATGGTAATAAGATAAAGTTCTGAGACAAACAAGTGCTATTTGAAATTATTTCATCAGAATTACAAAAATAGGTACTTCTTTTATTGAGCAGTTCTTTCGCTGAAACTATTAAAATTATATATTTAATCCAGGAAAATATCAAACACATAATTTAATTAAAGGCCTAAGTAAAAAAAAGGGACACGTAATTAATGTACGCTAATGTACGCTTCGTACGGATGTACGAAGTGATGAATATTTTATACCGGTAACTGGGCCATACCTCATCTATATTGATAATGTTTATTCAACTGTATTTGTTTCCTTTTAATCAATTCCTGGAAATACTACCGAAAGTATTACAACAGCAATTTTAAAATATGAATATATAAAATACCAATAACATCCCTAAAACCGGTTATATATATTTTAATAGAATGTAGTACGATCAGTGATTGGTTGTCATACTATTAATTTTCTAAATACTTGTAGATCAGGAATATATCGACTGATTTAAAATGTGATTAAGTGCATAATAATCTAGTACGATAAATAATTAAAGGTCGATTATAACCAGTAACTCTTCCGATTGATTCCAAGTATTCAGGTGACAATAACAGAAATTAAAGACACAATATCTTTATGTCCAATACTAAACCAGTATTATTAAATGTTAAATAGCTAAAACTAATTAAAAAATAAACTAGTAATTTACAAAACTGCATGTACAAAACAATGTCGGGTAAAAATATGTCACTAATAAAAATTTTTGGTACTTGTAATAAAGAAATAAAACTAATACTTCAAGATCTACCTAACCTAACATTTAAAAAACTTCATTAATTTGATTGTAAATTAGCGAATTTGTAAGATAGAAATATTTGGGGCTTTTATTGAGGCAGAATTTCGTTATTTCAGATAACATTAAGACAAATAGTTCGTTACTCAATAGTATAGTACAACTACAGTAAACTGAATCACAATAGACTATCTAAACTAGTCAAACTTGAGAATTTATTTCTCAGCCCACACAATTCCAAGACAAATTTAACTTTATTATAACTTAGTGAATTAACATGTGACGGTAACTTCATTTACAGCACTGCGGTGCGTAAATCTACAGAAGCTTCTATACGTTATTAATGGGGTGTTTTCCTATTTTTTTTTACATCGGAAATGGAAAGTAGTTCGAAAAACAAGAGATACTTATTTCTGGAATTTTAATATTGGGTTCATTTAAGTCCATAAATTACTTTTTTATTGTGTGCGATATCTATGTGACGTCACTAAGCGAAAATTCAAAATTTGGCCATTTTTTAGTGATTTCTAGGATATTTTTATTTGTTTGGTTGGTGTCACTGCGTCACAACTTTACTTTTGTTTATGTTCGAATTGTTTGGCTAGGGTAAACATGAGACATTGTTTTTAGTTTATATTTTTACCTGTGAATTGTTGTCTCTGTCTGTGACTGATTACAGTGTATTTATTAGTAATAGAAGAACATCGTAATTTGTAAAGGTAATTTTTTAATATATTTAATCGACTTTGCAGTAATACTGTTAAGTTAAATACTAACCTTACATTTTTCATCCCTTTTATTTCTGAAAGGATCTATAGGATCTTTATCATAAAAGGACCTATAACCGGTAAATTGTCGGACTTAGCCTCTACAAAATTTAGCTCCATCTTTAATAAAAGTTTACTTCACAAGAAAACAACAATACAACAAGTCAAGTTGTCAAGCCAAACACAAACATTAAATTTCAAATGTCAATTATCGAAATGCCGACTGTGGTTTGTCGTTGTTACAAACTGAATCTAGCCACATATTATCAGTGTGGCCTCTTTATAGATACATATTCCCTAGTTTTCGCTTAGTGACGTCACGAATATAGAATAAAATTTCAAAATTGAAATAAAAATTTTCTACCGATTCAATCTTAATAATTTGTATCCTAATAAATATAAAAAAAATATATATTTTATAAAAATACAGGTTTCCACTTTCATTTCGATTGAAGGAAAATACCCCATTGGAGCACCTCACGGTGCTCTTCTTAGACCACTAATATATACCATTTATATATTAATAAAAACTTTTCAATTCCAGGCTGCACTGGGTCCAATAGCCCTCAACAATGTAGAACCAGATACCGAGGAATACGAATATGCAGAAAAAATTTTGACTACCTGTGTGCTGTCCATAATGGTCACAGCACCCACCGGAGCTTTGCTGACAACGTTCCTAGGACCCCATCTATTAACTAAAGCTAAAATGCCCCCTCTGACTGAAGTGAGAAAGCGAAAGAAGAGCCGTCTATCTATGAGAGACCTCAGCATTGGCGATGAGGCAGAGTTTGCCACAAACAACAACAGTCACAATGTATTTAACGAATCTAATAAAACTGATATTACTGTTTAGAGTAATTATGTAAGAATGTGCTATGTACTTGTAGATGTGTGATAATTAATTAAATAAATGTGATTTTACAGATTTACATCTGTAAAATATAAGTTTAAACCACAGAATGAATTAGTTATGTAAGATATGCAAGTGTATTTAGTGTGTTCCTTTCATCTGCTCCTGGCGCTTGCGCTCAATGCGCAAAGCGTCACGGACTGTTTGTGAACGGAACGGTTATAAACACATCCTATGCATCCTGTGCAAGAAACCCAATGAAAGAAACACTCGACAAGCTGCCACGAGCTGCTAATAGCAGCTCATCTATGTGAAAAGAATACAGTAATTATTGTATACTCGAAGTTTAATAAATACCTAGATTAATGTATGGAATCTGTTTCTTTATTTCTGGAAATACCCATGTATTATTTTAAAATAAGTGTTATAAAGACTACATGGATAGCGTAGCAAATGTTTATTTAGTAGATACTGTCGGTTACAATTTAGCATTTTTAACTAATGGAGTATATTATTGGAAATGGCTGTAATATGTAATGGCTGATTATTCCTGTAATAAAGAGTTAAAAATCCATTGGGATTTTAATAGACAGAAATCTGTAATTTATTTGTGATACAGCTGTAATCTCAATCATATTTTTTTTTATATTACACCACCTTTAAAATAATAAAACCAGAAAAACTTTTTTGGGTTCAAAAGTCAGCACCATACTATATTTGCAAATATTAGGTACTTCTGATTTCCTGTTTTTACTATTTTATACGTGATGTAATCCAAAAAGAAAATACGATGAGTTGGACACAATATATATTCAAGTGTGGAGCTATACAGCCTATAGTGGAATTAAATGCAATACTTTAGCTTAGCCAAAGCAATAACGTACATTATATACCAAAGTTCCTGTAATTTCATTATTCCAGCAGCTATAAAGTCATTCAAACTAAATGCTTCAAAAACATTTGACAATTATTTTCCTAAAGAACTGAATTGCAAAAGCCGTTAGTTCTTGATAATGGATAATGATGATATATATGAAAAGACTTAGCACAATATATAAAGCCATAAACGTGTACCTCATGGATCTTATCATGGACCATTTTATTTTCCTTATATGCAATCCTGCCCTGCTTGTGCCTCTTCCGATCTGTGCCACTTTCCGTCTGACAATTATTGTCTAATGCCCTAATTGATAGATAGATAGCGATCTGCTTGCTTTTGTGCAGGTACCATTATAGCTTTGACCTCTATCGTCTTTAAGGAAGACGATCCTATTTATTTATTTGAAGATGTTAAAAACAACTAATCCAAGGCAAATGTGCCCTGACTGGCAATGTATTACTCCAGCATCTCCACGAAAGTCATCAGATTTTTCATCGAATCCAACCACCAGACATTGACCGGTTTCGCACTTATTCTCTGCTCATCAGAGTGCCATAGGTAGAGGACGATATTGTAAAAAGAGTAAAAGATTTCCAAACCTTATATATTATTTAAAAAATCTTTGCGGCAGCAAAACACAGAATGCATGTATGAACTGCTACAACGGAAAAGTCATTTTCAACGTTTGAGACGGTAAAAATATTATGTAGGTACGTAATTCAACTATTAGTGACCACTGAAATATAACAGCTGATATACTTTAGAGATGTGGAAACATTTTCCGAGATGAAAGGAAAGATTTTACGAGGAATGACATTTACTGGTTTTGCTTCAATTTCCGAAAACACCTATTTTATTTTTCACTAGAAACAACTTCTGATATGATTTTTTATGGTCCTTTATAAATATAAATCCTGTTAAAAAAACATACTTTCATAACAAACTTGGAATTGTAAATTAATTCAAAACCATATACAGGATGTTCCACCGTGAATTAATAATAATATATCTATCCCTTCCGGAAGTCAGAAACTTGTGTGGGAGAGGGAGCGGGGTATTATGATCTTGCGGCCTTCGAGTGCGCCCAGAAATGACTTACGACGTTATAACTTTAACTATCATTTAGTACGAGAATAAGGGAAACCTGGGAAAGCTTATTTGTGAAACTGTACAATACTAGTTGTATATTAAGAACACCACCAATTTTATGCACACAGATTTAATATAGAAGCAATTAGAAAAAATTGACCGGCGGTGAGATTCGAACCGTTGCCAACCGCGGAGGATGATTAAAACTTGATGTCTTTAACCGCTGGGCTATGGAGCTCCATAAAGATTCCATCGATAGATTATGGAAAAACTACACATAATCAGGAAAAATCTGAAAATTTCGCAGCATTGAACACATGGTGCTCAAAAATGAATGATACTGAAAAACAAAGTCAATTTGTTCAATTGGAAACTTCCTTGTTTTTATATTAGATCTTATTTAGCATTGAAAATCAGACTAACATTTCATAAGGTGGTGTATTCCGAAAATTTCTAGTGTTCGAAATATTGGCAATTTAATATCTAATAATTCCCGGCTTGATTCTTGATAATTTTAGTAAGTACGTGACTAAGGCAAGGTACACAGCACTTTCTAAAGCCGTCATATCCAACTAAGGGTAACTGAACTTAAAAGCCATAGAATTTTTGCAACAGAAAATTGCTAAATTGCCAATATTTCGAAAACTATAAATTTTCGGAAAAGACAATCTTATGCAAAATTAGCCTTATTTTTAATGCTGAATAATATAGAGACATGGAGTTTCCATTATAAAAAAATTACTTTTGATAGTATTTTCAATTAAATTTTTATTCTTCTTTTTGAGCATCCTGTGTTAATAATAATTATCAAAATATCGGTAATTTCGGTCTGTAAACATCATTTTTTATACAATTTTAAATTTGTCAGAAACTGTTAGACTTAGATACAGGATATTATACATCAAATATGTTTAGAAATCTCCGCAAAAACTAAAAATGAAATTATATACAGTGTGGGTGAGTTTGCATTACACACTCAGTAACTTCGTAAATTTCAAGATATTAAAATTTTTCAAAAAGTACTTCTAAGTGGTTTTTTGTGCTCTTTTCAACCCTCTGATTAAAAACACATTAATTAAAAAACAAAAGAGCAGCGACATGTACAGTGAATTTTTTAAGTGGAACACCCTGTATTTTATTTCATAATTTGAAATTCTATCAAATTCTGAACATGGCACCGTTTTTATTTTTTCTTAAAAGTGATAATATGTAAGTTAGGAACAATACAAAAAATTATCGGTACTAGCGAAGTTTACAGAATATTTATTCAGTAAATTTATTTATTGAAATAAATGAAAATAATATCATTAACAAAGTTATGAGTAATTTGCATAACTTTTGACTTCATAAGCACGCTTTGTTTTCAATAATTAATTGTTCAATCCATGGCCTACTACCGATAATTTTTAGTATTGTTCCTAACTTACATATTATCACTTTTAAGAAAAAATAAAAACAGTGTCATATTCACAATTTGATATTATTTTAAATTATGGAATAAAATACAGGGTGTTCCACTTAAAATAATCACTGTACTTCTAGCTGCTCTTTTGTTTTGAAGTACGTTTTGAAAAATTTACATTTACGAAGTTACTGAGTATGTAATGCAAACTCACCCACGCTGTATTTTCTCCAATTATGAAAAGTTAATAATAATAGTATTAT
Organism: Pogonocherus hispidulus; assembly: GCA_963924545.1. NCBI lineage: Eukaryota > Metazoa > Arthropoda > Insecta > Coleoptera > Cerambycidae > Pogonocherus > Pogonocherus hispidulus. The sequence continues at coordinate 11,543,653 of OZ004698.1, forward strand.
TAACTTTTCATAAAATTGGAAAAAATGTTATTTGATATTTGGGTCTGAGTTTACAACAAGTAAATTACTATTTTATCAGTTTGTAAAAAGTACCCATAAGCTTTTCTGTTATAAGCCTTACGGAATTATCGGTTAATTACCCCATAAAAGTCTTAGGTGCACAGATTCATTCTAAAATCTGTATTTTCCAAATGTGTCAAGGTATTAGCCAGGCTAAAATCAGCGGAGTAGTATGTTCGAGTTGGTAATCTTAAATTATGACTTATATATCAACAGGATATATTGCTATTGTGTTATTTATTTAAATCAAACCGACAATCGGCATATCCATCATTATTGATTTCCACCAGATTTCTGTCATTAGGTGTCACAGAGTAATGGAAAATTTTCATAAATAACAGGGCGGTAATCATTAATACAAACTAACTGACGTCTTTATTAATTTGTAAGTAATCCGTATTAAATCTTTGTTCTCCCCATCCTCAGATTATTTCACTTAGATTATTTGGGTGTAAATCATCAACACATTTAATTTGTATGTCTCGTGCTAGAAATAATATATTAATTACAGGGTGATTCATAAATTAATTCAACATTTAAAAATATTAATATTTAACTAATTCCTTAATGAAATGTTGATAGGTAAAAAGATACAGGGTGTCAAATTAGATACAAACATTCGCTTTTACTGACACTAAATCGGCAAACTCACTTTACAGCAATGACAGTCACTTTGCTAAATAAGTAATTACCGTAATGACATTAGACGACGTTCAAATGCTTCGTTTCATGGCCAACCTGATAGCTAACTGACCGATTATTCTCGTTCCGGCAATAATGTTCAAATATCTTCAAATCGGTAAAATGTAGGTATAGGGAATGTTAATACCCATCGAAAGAGAATTAAAAAGTACATAGGTTAGCATTTTAAAACACAGGGTGTTCCATTTACAATAACTGAGGTATTGGGTTTTGAATTTGTCACAATTGGTTCGGCCCCTTTTAGACACCCTGTGTAATTTGTACTAGCTTTCGTATTTTTTATATGTTTTGATATATTTCAGTGTTAGTGCGTTAAACTTTCTAGTGTTTAGGTTGCAAACTGAAAGAGATAAAACGAAATAAATGCAACTATTTATTTATTTGGAGATGCCGAAAACAACTACTCCACGGCCAATATGCCCCGCTTGGCGTTGCATTACATCAACATCTCCATGGATGTCGCCACATCCTTCATCAAGACCAAATACCAGACAATGACCGGTTTCGATCTTGTTATGATCTCATCAGATTGCCATAGGTATCGGAATCGATGAATGATCTGGCGACGTGATTGCCTAAGGGGCATAGTGAATGTTTGTAGTGGTGAGATACAGTGAAATACACCGTAGTGGCCTCTTTGGGTTTTTGCTACTACCTGTCTGAAAATTATTGTCGAATTGACAGACAGGTAATGATCTAATCGAAACCGGTCATTGTCTGGTATTTAGTCTTGATGAAGGATGTGGCGACATGCATGGAGATGTTGATGTAATGCAACGCCAGTCGGGGCATATTGTTCGTAGAGTAGTTGTTTTCGGCAACTCCAATTAAATAAATAAGTAGGATTGTCTTCCTCAAAGACAATAGAGGTCGCTGTAATGGCATCTGCAGAAAGGCAGATCGTTATCTGTCTGTCAATTAGACAATAATTGTCAGACAGGCAGTAGCAAAGACCCAAAGAGGGCACTACGGTGTATTACACTTTATCTCGCCACTGCAAAAAAAATGCAACTATGTTTCTTGAGAAATTTTTCAAAAAATCAAAATATCTCTAGAACTATTAAGAATAAAGATAGGGTATCCTTATGAAACTTAACTTAAAATTTTACGTGGAATCAAAAAACTTAATAAAAAATAGCATATTCCATTTGAAATAAGCGAGTTGATATCAACTTTCGGTGGAACCAGAAGTCACACCTCAATGCCAATACTTTTAATCGTTAGAAAATTGCGAGAAACCCCCGTATATAAATTTTCAGAATTCCAGTATCCGTGCGTAGTATTCTAGAAACAGCTAATTGAAGGTCTACGTGGTATATCGTTTTCGAATTATCGAATTTTTAAAAAACATTCGCGTTTATCAGAGTGATTTATCACGGCGCGCTCAGGCTTATCGCGCGAATACTGGTGCCTCTATAAATGTCTACCTCTAGGAAGAAGCGAGTTACATCGACGATTTTACTCCACTAATATCTACTCCACCTGCGAGCGGCGTGAAGACTAGTGGGGAGTGTTCACGTACTGATTTAGTGAAGTATGGGCGTGCTTGTAATTATGTCTCAGAAGGTGTTCAATCTCTCCGATGGTTGTAAAAATTGCGAAATCTGTAAATTTTTTACTTACCTATGTTTCAAGATTTTCCAGGTCTCTGTCATGCTCATGACATCGTAAGTAGTTTCTCTCCAACATAAGACTCCGATTTCCAAGCTCCTCATTAAGATGAGAATGAGGGGTAGAGGGTGGAGTGGAGTGACCATTAATTTTAAAAATAAACAAACGAGCTTGTTCGTCTGTTTTCTTATTTGAATATATATCAAAGCTGTTCTTTTGATTGTTATATTCTGAATTCTAATACCTACGTCTAGAGCAGTTTTATATTCTTTGAGGAATGGGAGAGAACGGAGGAACTCTTTGAGAACGGAAGTTTTTTTCACCCCATCATTTAAAATCCAAACCTAAGTAGGTACTTCTGTTGATCAATATCAGTGAAAAAGTAAATAGCTACCTACCTTTCGAGATATACAGCGAAATTCTACCACTAACGGTTTCAGTTTTAACACCAACTGTGGGTTTTTAAATTTGAAACAAAAACAAAATTATAGGGAGTTTTAAAGTTTTAAATATTACTCGTCAATATTTTAATTTTAATTATCCATTATACTTATTTACGATTTTTAGAGATTGGCTTACGTTCGTTGAGAAGGGAAGAAAAGTTATTCAATTTATTTTTTTACATTTACCTTGCTTTACTGTTTCTGACAGGGCTGTGGCGTCTCTTTTAATCATATTCAAGGTACTTTGAGAAGAATTGTGTAGAATAAGGCTGAGATCGGACAAAGTAGGATGTTATCCCTCACTAATCCTTTATAATCTTGAATATCGTTGTAAATTCTGCGCAGTTTTTTTGCCAAAATTCATATTGCTACATATCAGTTAATCTCTGGATTTACTATCATTTACGACAGGGGTCATAAAATTACATAAAGACTAAGCATTAAAATGTATGGTGCGAAACCAGAAAAAGCCGGTTTTTTCATTGGATACTACGTTTCCTATATAAATTAGGTTAATAGGTTGCTCTAATAGTTACTAATGGGAAAGTAAAAAAAGTGGTAAAGAGGACAGGCAATATAATCAATTTTTAATATACTAAAACAGCATTTTAATAAATTTGTTTGCGTATTAAGTGTTGTTATAACAAAAATTAACTTTAATTAAGTTTATGGTTACCCACGGAGCTGTAAAAACTTATTTTATTATACAGGGTGTTTCACCGGGAACTCCAGTGGTCGAGTTTGGAAAAACTATAATTATAAAAATCTGAAAATTTGGTAGCAAATCAACGTTGAAGAAGGCCATTTGGCTAAAATCTTTTCAAGGTGGGGCAGTTATGGTTATACTGGAAATACATACATAGCAATTAGCAGTTATTATAGCAGATATATAGCAAGTAGGTAGGTATTAAAAATGTTGTCAAATAGAAAACGTTTCGAAAACTACAAATTTTCGAAATACACAACCTTATATAGGGAATTATATATTCCTTATATATTCCTTATATAAGGAATAAGTTATAAAACAGGGAATTTCCATTTGAGAAAATTACTTTTGACAGTTTATTCAAATTTATGTTTATTCTTATTTTCTGAGCACCCCGTGCCAATGATTATCAGAATATCATACAAAGTCTGCTAGTCCCTTTCTACTTAGAAATCAACTCAAATTAAATAATAAAGACTCACGTACAGTCAAAATTTGTAAATATTTTTCGCCCTGCAAAACATCATCTTTTACATAAAATTTTAATGTCAAAAACGGTTAGATTTAGGTAAGGGAAGTTGTACATAAAATGTATTTAGACTTATGCGTATCTTCTAAAAATAAAATAATATAAAATATGGTGTTTTATTTAAAAAAACGTATTGACATCTACCAAATTTTTAGATTTTTCCTTTTTCAGATTTTTCCATAATCAATCGATGGAGTTCCCGGAGAGGCACCCTGTATAGTAGGACTTTTAAAACTAATTATCAATAGTATTAATAAGACTCTCTCTCTCATTACTTCTCGTTGAATTTTATAGTTATTTGATTACCCTATTTTTACAGTATTATATTTGACCATCAAATAAGTCAGTAAAAAGAGAAAATTATATATAACATTTTATGAGTATAAATTGAATAATTCAATCAATGGAAACACTGATAGTAAGCCAGTAAAGTAAATAAAATTAATTACACAACTTAGCACATTATTTTATTCAGTGTGACATAACGGTAATTATTGACAATTTCATTTGTTAGGGAAGTTTTTAAAAGCGAGAACTGATAGAACCATCTAATTTTGACATAGCATGTTCTGTCATATTTGTAGAAATGGTTATTTATATATTTGAAGAAGATACCGAAAACTACTCCACGGGCAAAGTGCCCCGACTGGCATTGCATCACTCCGGCATCTCCATGGAAGTCGCCACATCCCTCATCGAGAACATCCACCAGACACTGATCGACTTCGCACTTATTCTCTGCTTATCAGAGTGCCATAGGTAGCGGACCATGCTGCGACACGATTGTCTAAAGGGCATGTAATCGCCCTAAAGGGCAAGGGCAATGCCTTCTTTTGGTCTTTGCACCTTTCCGTCTGACAATGATTGTCTAATTGACAGACAGATAACGATCTGCTTTTATGCAGATGCCATTACAGCGACCTCTATTGTCTTTGAGGAAGACAATCTAAGACTACGTCTTTATTTGAATAAATTGGGTTTTAAATATAATAGGCTATTTGAAATAGGTACGTTATTATGAAAATCGTTAACTTAATGTTATGGATTCCACTTATCACTAAATGAATCGCTTTTATTGCCGATTATTATCTAATTTATCCCATATTATGAATAATCCATTTTATTAGTTTATTTTGATTTACTCATAATTGTTTGATGTACCTTCTGTCTGGTCTCATAATTCATTCGAGATTAAAGTCCTTATGCTTGTAGTAAAGATAAAAATTTATAAAAATATTTATTACTACTACTACTATATCTAGCATTCAAGATCTCCTTGAAAATGGTTTAAGTTTAAATGCAAATAGGGATACTACTATATACAACTAGAAGTATGTATTTATTTTAACCGTTTGCTGCCAAAAAAATATCTATAAAACAAGGAATTTATCCACTACTTTACGAAAGCACTGCAATTATAATCTGACAACCAAATGATAATTAGAAGTGGTTCAACCTAAACTAGAAATCTAATAAATACAAAACTTGATCTATAATATATGAAGTTGACACTTATCCAAAAACTTACCACAGTTTACAGAAATACAATTAAATTCTGTATATTCTGCTTATAGACCGAAACAGGTATTAAAAATACCTGTCCTGTTTCGAAGAAAAAAATCCAGGTTATTACGGAAAATTACAGGCAAACGTTTTATTTTTAGATATATAAATAATTAAATTCTTATTACTATTATCCTTGGTACAAACAAGCCTATTATACTTTTCCATATTAGTTTCTTCTAGGTACAATCATTTTCGTCTAATTCGGTCATTATCAAGTATAGCTGACTGAGAATATATTCTTCTTTGAATCTATTCTTAAATCTGTTTTGAAAACTTATGTCGCAATAGAATTATTCAAACAGAAGCATTACTTGGAAATATCTGAATAAGATTGAAGTTTGTAGAACAAAGATGTGAATATTTGGCTAGAAATATAAATTTTATTAGTGAAAATGTATTTTCATAAAACAAACTCACTTTCGATCAGCTATTCAGACAATATAAAAAGTATTTCTCTTTCAACAGTATTATAGGAAGCTTTATATTTCTCCCATTTCTGCCATATCATTTAAGTAATAATAATAATAATTACCCCTCATATTAATAACAGGGAGTAACGGGAAGACTGAGGCTTATGTGGGAGAGGGGCTGACATATTATTATTCAATAGACCGCATTTGCGCCTCAGTAACGACTAATGTTGATAAACCCTAACCACTATTCAGTGCAGGAAGCAGGAAAATCTGGAAAACTTCATTAGCCAGCGGGATAGTCAAATATCAACCGATGTCCGTCATCGCTTGTTCGCCATCCCTGCGAACAGGCCTTAATATACGAATAGACAATTTAATTAAAAATTTTTCGGTAGAATGGGGATTCGAACCCACGACTTCTGGATTAAGCGATCGACACATTAAACTCTAAGTCACTGACCCGACCTGATACAGATGTAAAGGCTATACTATAATTAATAGATATTAACTGGACTAAGGCATATTTTATTCTTTTTGCAATTAAACCAAAAAACTTTTAATTTAGAACATATTTCATCTCTAGACTTGATGAAGAGTCTGCAGGGATTTAGCCTAAACCATTAATACCCAGAACAAAATTCACTTAAATTCATTTTATCGTTTTTAAATTTATCTGGGGAATATAAAACAAAGCGAAATAAAAGATTCAACTAAACAGAGTCGTTCCCAAGAATTTGGCGCCCCATCTAAACAGGGCGTCACTTATTAGTGGTTCATTTTCTATTCTTACTGTATTTACCGTTTTTTTTCAATTAAAATTTGTTTTACAGTAACTTCTCACGATTTATAGTACTATTTTCCATTATTTTAATTTTTGATATATCTACCTTCTGTAAGAACTCGGTTTCTGTTAGAGAAAGAATTTGGATCATTTTAAAAGAGCATAAGTAACAGAAATTATTGCTTTCAGCAGTTTGCATTTACAAAAAATGTTTATAAAAAAATATAGTTACCTTCTCTCATGTTGTCCTGTAGAACTTTTGTATTGTAAATAAGATAAAAGTTGATACTTATGCACAGTTTATTTAAGTTTAGTTAAGCTAAGTTCAGTTAAGATAGCTTTACTGGTGTGTATTTTTTTGTAGTTAACGCTACCTACCTATATGAATTATATGAAACCTTGCCTATATGAATTTTTAAGAAAAACTATTTGATTTAGTCATAGGGAAAATCTTAGGAATTTGATGAGTATTTACTGATAGCTCTACAAAATACATGGTATCCAATTTCATAAGACGGACTTAAAGTTACTATGACAACATTAACAACACGAGAAACGTAAAGTCTGAAAACAATTTTTTTGATTATTGATCTGACAGGATCAGTACCCTGTAACGTCAAATAAAATATTACTAACAAATGCAAAACTTTCTCATTTCCATGAGTGCGAAAGGTAGGTATACTGATGTCACAACGAATTCAACAATTTTACATTATTAGTTCTTATTTTCATTTTTTGTAGTAATAATACCAGTATTTATAATTTTAAAGTGCACCAATAAAAAAATAGCGTAAAGTACTCGTGGATAACTGGTCTTTAATGACCTTTATTCACTTATACTTTAATATACTATTTCGTAACTTGAAATTAAAGATACTTGATACTAAATTTCCAACAGCCTGTATACATTTAAACAACTGTTAAGGTACAGTTGTTCTATATACATATCCAATAATGTTCTGGTATTAGTCGCTTTTTGTACATGCTTACTTACTTGAAATTTATTTCTAATAATAAATATGGACGTTAACTGGGGAATAAACTAGATACTCAACGTAATGTACCTAAAACATCGTAGGTTTTTACTTAAATATTCTGAGGTACCTTTGAAATCGCGCCCCTGAATCTCGGAATCTTCTGTGAAAACTAATGAAGACTGGTAATGGACTGCCTTCAATTGCTAGTCGATAACAAAAATTATCACGTATAGTAATCATAACGAAATAATCATAACTTTTTAATTCAAGTGTATTTTTAAAGCCGGCCACCTGAAGGTGGCACAGACAAAGGTACGCACTGCTCTTGGCTAGAACAGCCCTGCATTTGAAAATCTCCATCCTACGGCTTGGAGATAAAATGTTTTATTATTGCAGTAGCCGGAGTTTGTCCCGGATATTAATTCTAACCTTAATACGTAGCCGGACTGGGAAAACAACATCCGTGATTTTATATCTCCATTCTCAAACTTCTGAAATGTTTTTTATTTTGTTAATGCCGACGAACGTATTGCGTGGTTGAAAATAAAACGAGGTCTCGCAACCGCTGAGGTAAAAGTAGGAAACTTTTTTGGGTAAATAAATTATGACTGTATCAATTTAAATTATAGATGAGGGTGGATCGAGAACAAACTTAGAAACTGGATTATTTTTAGGCTTTGTAGCTTTAGATACATTTCTTTAAGCAAAAAAAGCTTTTTCTTTCCAGCACTAACTTCTTCTAACAAAATTTGTTTTCTCTTTTATTAAGTATATCCCGAGATAGCCTTACGCAAGAGTAAGAGTGTAGTTTTGATACACATACTCGTGTAATAATAATAATATTTGGCGCGGCAGTAGCTCAGGGTTTAGTGTCTCAATCGGTCAATCCAGAGGTCGTGGGTTCGAATACCCATTCCCCCAGAAATTCTGAATTAAATTGTCTAGTCGTAGATTAAGTCTTGTTCGAAGAGATGAGTTGACAACCATCCTGGCGGTGACCTAAGTTGGAAAAAATATCAGCTTGATGTTAATGTGAAAGATCAAATACGGTTGATGTTTGACTATCCCCCTAGCTAATGAGGTTTTCCAGATTTCCCTCATTCCATCACTGAATGGTGGTGAGCGCCTACCAACATAAGTCGTTCTTGAGACGCAAGTGCGGCTCGTCAAATAATAATATACCGCCACACTCCCACACAAGTATCATACTTTAGAGATAATCCTTGAGATTAGCATAGATGTCTTATTATTATTATTATAATTACCTATAATTATTATTATTTTTTGTCGAAATCCAGTCGACCGGTTCTCTGGCTCAGAGTCTCAGGGTCGGCCGCTGGTGGCTAGCAGTAGCTACTTCCCACGTCCGTGGGGTGAACAACTACTGAGTCCGGGAATCGTGTGACCTGAGTAGACGTAATAAGCCCAGAATGACCGCCTTCTGCATTCTTTCGGTTAGAAAATCTACCGAATTTTGGCATGCCGGTATGATCTTCAGTTTTGAAAGCAGTGTATCTTTTGCTCCTCCGAGGGCTCCTATTATTAGTACCACAAGCTTCACAGTATGTTCTGGATGGAGTCTGCGGAGTTCGAAGAGAAGGTCTCGATATTTCGTCCGTTTTTCCTCCTCTTTCAACACAGTGTTGGTCTCAGCAGGAGCTGAGTACTCGATGACAAACATTGTTTTGAGCTGGTGGTAGAGGAGAACTACAACAGGCTTATTGGTTCGATTCTGCCTGAGCATGGGAAATGAGTAGTTTCAATAAATTCGGCACCTCTCGTTCCTCACAACGGACTCAATATCCCCCGGAGCGTATGGCAGCACTGGTGTTTCGTCTATCTCGTACGAGTGCCGTAGAAAGTAGTAAATCACTTGTAAAGGCGCATTGTGTCTATGGATATAGGCCGAGACTGCATATGCCGGACAAGCGGAGAGCAGATGCATATTTGTATTATTATTATTATTATTATTATTATTATTATTATTATTATTATTATTATTATTATTATTATCTTAGCAGTGATGGATGATATTGTAGAAGGCTTGGATCAAGGCACTTATACTAATGCAGTTATGTGCGACTTGACAAAGGCCTTTAACTGTGTTAATGTTGATCTATTGTTAACTAAACTAAATCACTATGGTATTCATTAAAACATATTTACTAGACCGTTATCAATATGTCTCTCTCAATGATGATGCTTCTGATTTGCTTAAAACTTCATGTGGTGTACCTCGGGGATCTGTGTTGGGTCTCATTTTATTCTTATTATATATCAATGATTTGCCAACGTTATTGGGAGACATAAACTGCATCTTGTTTGCGGATGATACAACACTGCTTGCTAGAGGTGATGAAACGAATTGTGAGGAAGGGCTTGATAGGGCCAAGACTTGGTTTAATAATAATATGTTGAAACTTAATGTAAATAAAACAAAAAACATTTTGTTCAGTTCTGACAGATGGACCAGTACATCGGTTCCAGTAAAATTGCTGGGTATTACATTTGATACCAGATTAAGTTGGGAACCTCACATTAGTGACCTTTGTAAAAAACTTTCATCCCAATTTTTTGCCATGCGTCAGTTAAGACCTAGCCTTCATAATGCAACCATGAGAATGGTTTATTTTGCTATGGTTCACAGTGTGTTGTCATATGGGATCGTTCTTTGGGGGAATGTAACTAACAGTTATAAAGTATTTTTTCTGCAAAAAGCAGCACTAAGAATTCTTGATTCGGCTCCATGTGATTCGGCGTACTGTAAACCATTATTTAGTCAACACAAGATTCTGCCATTGCCTTGTATTTATATCTTTGAAACATTATTGCTGATACATAAGAATGTGTCAAATTTAGGGTTCCATTCTGATGTACATGATCACAACACAAGGTTCCGGGGGAATTTAATACCTAGTTTTTCAAGAATTAAAATGTCACATTCTAATAAACTTGATGTCAACTTATATAATAAATTCTTGAATTATCATAGTCATGCTGACATAAAGTCCAAGAATTGTAGATCATTTTATAGGTTGGCAAAGGATTTTCTTTTTGATCATTTGTTTTACAGTGTCAAAGAATACAATAGTTTTTTTAAATGAATTATATTTAGAGTACATAATTTTTATTCAATTGACTCACAAGTATTTTGTCTTATGTTCTTTTATAGTGTACTGTTGTGACTTAAATGTACTGTTGTATGTATGGTCAATAAAATCTATCTATCTATCTATCTATTATTATTATTTTGCAAGATAGCTAGAAAGCATAAGCATATTTCAAATTATATACAGTTCCTGTAAACAAAATAGAAAACCTGTGTATTATACAGAATCTTTTACTTAAGAATTGACAGATTTCCCACCATCCCACCATCAATAGACTCGATGACTAATCTCCTAAAAGTTCTTCCTTGAAATTGCACGCACGTATATTGTCTCTCATGAAAGAAATACCTCGTATATCGCCAAAGGACTGAATTCGAGATTTATTTATTTTTACTGTGTCATTTTTCCTTTTATATAATGAAACCACAAATAATTAAATCAATGCTAAGGAAAACCACCATCGGAACAGAAGATGAGAAAGCTAAACAATATCTTACTTTGTTATCTATGTAGATCAAAATTTGAATCAACTCGAATTTCACCATCTCCAACCAATTTCTGCATCAACCTCAACATTTGAAAACTACTCCGAAATTATATTGCTGGTCACCCTACTATTCGTTGGTACTGCTGTTTTATATTTAGTCTATTGGCAATCAGTACTGTTGGAACATAAGTTAAACAAAAATAATGCAACACTGTACAGATAAATTGTCTCTTTAACAACCAATTAATTCTAGACCAACAAGCGACGGAACTCCAATACAAACATTATATAATTTAAAAGATCCACTTCCCATGTTTCAATTCGAACGATGTACATTTCACAAATTGTAAATGTATTTAAAATCGGTGCCATTGGGCTCTATTCAACTAGAAAACCGATAGTATATTTCACTCAGGTCGCACGCAAACCGCTTTTAAACTTCATGTTCATCCAGAGTAGTGAAATGCCACGCTATTCCCTCTGCGGAAACTTTTTTAGTTGAAAAGGATTGATTTACCTCCTCAGCTTCGAACTCTATCAAGAAAGTTCGTAAATACAAAGTCATCACGTCTAAATGTCCACTTCCAAAGTAATCTTCACTGTAAAGGCTGCCTATCGAAGGAATACAGAGAAGTCTTTGAGTAAATTGTCCTTCTGGATTAAAAGTTGAATATGGATACAATTGCACACACCGATTAGAAAATTTAACATGGATCGTGTAGTATAGACTCTATATGATTATTGTATTGACAATAATATTTTTCGAGATAACCAAGTTTAATGTAAGATAAAGTTATTGTAATAATTATTGTGTTATGCATGATTTGCTGGAAAACGCAAACAATTGAAGTTTTCTCTAAAATTATGACAGTTTTGCATTGTTTCGTACGATTCGGTTTGTTATTTCAAAATTATTATAAGATTTGGGCCGGTCTGCTTTCCATCTCTTTATAAAGTTTCTTTTAACTCAAAGAAACTTAAAGTTAACAGGTGAATTTATCTGGCAGTTAAAAAATTGCGTCGTTTCAACACAATTTAATTGCTCTTTTGTAAAAAGACTGTTTAATGATATTGGCAATACTGATTAAATAAGAAAGTCTATATAATAAAGTGAGACAGATGAAATGCGTCAACCATAATCAACAAAATATGTCAATCATGACAACATTACCTAGCTATAACATACTGTGTCTATAACCAACTATAATTTTTTTTAAGTTCTAGTCATTTCTGGGATCTCTAGTTTAAATTTAATATTCATAAGTGTAAAAATGTCTATCCAGGATGATACAGTAAAAAACTTGCAACCAAATTGTCCAGGAATTTGAAGCCCTTACTATTACAAATCGGATTATTTTAGTCCTCATTTCAAAATATGATTCAATAAAACATGTCATAAAATCTAGCAAATACGTAGATATCATTTCTTTTTTATTATTAACCTGTTAGTGTGCTGCCATAAATGTTGCTCGATTTCTTTTAGAATATTTAACACTGTTATTTTTGATACACGAAATCTCATAAATTTTTCATCACCTCAGATGTTTAAAGTGTCTATATGAGGCCTTACAGTATATATTTTTGTTCGTGATTTGCAATATTTACCATGTATATAATTTATATATGCAATATTTACTATGATCTAATAATATTTCTTCTTCAAAATCAATAATGTATTCCATTATAAAGATATATTTTTTAACGTTTTATTAATCAAATTGTTTACTAACACTCAAATTGTAAAATTTCTTAGGTTAGAAATCTCTTTGTAACTACTTATAGGCCACTAAAAGTGACCGATAAGTTAAAGAGCAGATAGAGAAACTTTAAAAAACACAGTGAAGTGACCCATTTTATAGTTACAAGGAAGATAAATTTAAAATGATGTTTATAAGGAGATGGAAAGACCGACTCTAATTGTGAAAATGGTGCGATATTTAAGCGAAAAACAAAAAAATTGTAATATTGATGATGATTTGCTACAACGAACGATGTAGGAAACAAGATGAAGTGTGAGAGCTATTTAATAAGAAGTATCTAGAACAAGAGCCCATTACATGATCTACAATGTCTAAAATCGAGAAAAAATTTTTACCGCGCAAAAAATCCACATCCAACGACACGACTGACTGCTAACCATAATATTTGCCAAAAATCGGTACTTAGTTAAATTTTGAAAAAGTAGAAATGGCATCCGTTTAAACTACTTTCGGTACAAAAAGTGAATGAGGATGACCCTGATCATCGACTGCATTTCTGTAAGACTATGATGTTAAAAGCCACATTTTTTCTTAACGATACAATAAATCAGCAGAACTGCAGACACTGGGTTTTTGAATATCCATATTGGATGATTGAGGCCCATACTCAGTTCCCTGTAAAAGTAGAATTCGGGGCTGGACTTATTGACTATCGAATTTTGGAGCCATTTTTCTTTGAAGAGTTACTAACTGCTGAAAAATATCTATATTTTTTAAGGGATGAGTTAATTCCCGCCATAACCGTTATCTACCCAAATCACGAAGATTCAGACATACCAAGTAATAATTTATGGAATCAACCAGATGGTAGGTACTGGGGACGCATACTCTTCAATAACGGTCCGCAATTACTTAGATCAAATTTTACCCAATAGGTGAATTTGTAGGAGAGGAGCTATTGGGTGGCCACTGTACAATCCCCCGATCTTACTCCATATGAATTTTTCTTGTGGGAGCTATTTAAAGGGTAAAATATATTTTAATAGGCTAAATACGGTACATGAATTGAAGAAGCAGAGAATTCGCAATGAAATTAGGGTCATTAGAGCAGACAGTAGGTATCCACCATGTTCTCCAGGAATTTTTATTTTGACCAGGATATTGCCATGAAGTGTTTGGGTGGCAATTCGAACATCGACTTTTAATTCTTATTATTAGTTAATTGCTATTTTATTAAATTTACCGACGAATTAAGTGATTACCTACTAATATACATTTCATTTGAGTTTTCTTTTTACTTTAAACTCGGTTATCTCGAAAAATATCAACATCAATATAATAGTGTGGCATATCACTGGAATCGTAATTTCAGCGGTTATATAGCTACGATGTCAAAAATAGGGGTTATCATTTAAAAGAATCTACGATAATGTCACAAGATAAAAACAAAAGACAATAAGCAACAGGTATAATAATTATCAAAAGAGTTTCACTTTTAAAAAGAAAAGTTGACGGGTCCCAGGATTTTTTTACAAATTCGACAATATTTTTTTATCGAATCAGCCCAACACTTTTTACTCAGAATATTATATGAGTCACCTAGAATTTTTAAATGTTTTCAAATATATGTATACTACATTACAAATCTATTTTTATACCAAAAATATAAATCTGAAACATATTAAAAACATATGTTTCATAAATTGAATTACATTCTGATCCTTTTTGTCTTTAGACGGCTTTCAATCCCCAAAAGTTCAGCCTGTGTATATAAGAAATTTCAAGTCATTTCAGCGAAGTCATTATCTATTTTTTTCAAGAAAATTAAAACATGTTACTTTGGTCCTCGCGAACTAACAATCTATTTGCTTTCCTTTTCTTGTACGCACTTTTTAGGAACTTAAATTTAAAGGACGCTGAACAAGGTAATGAGACATTTCCGTCGTTATGCTGAAAGTATAAAAGAAAAGTTTACTTATATTTACCGCAAGAGTTTCATTATTTTGTATAAGCTTTCTTGACGCATATACATTAGTTTCTGTTGATGTATTAAGAAAACAAGAAGATACATTATTATTATATGTAATAAGAGAATTTCTTTTATTTTTTTTTACCCAAAGAGGGCACTACGGCGTGTTTCTTATTATAATAGTGTTCCTAATATTTTTTAAAACAATTTTTTACTTGGGAAAGAGTTTTGGGCATATTAACAAATAAAAAAAAATTCTCCTACCTATAGATATAATATATTTTAACTATAACAATATAACAATTTATTTTTGCAAATATTTTCAACAAAATGTGATTATCGAAGTGTTACTTTCTTATAGCACAAAATAAGTATTGGTTATTTCAGAGCTTATAGCCCATTCGAATTTTTTGTACTTGGCTGCTAGAGCTGTTCCTATTGACTAATCACTTACATACATACGATTTAATACAGGTGATTTAAGTGAAGTTCAAAAGTTGCAGAGCAGATACATAATTAATTTTTAAATATATGTTAGTCAATAACAAATACTACATACATTTTTCCACACCCAAGTTCGGGTTCAAGATATCATATACTATTTTTTCATGTATCAACTTTCTGCATATTCTGTAGCAAAAAATAAGTACTTTCAGAAGTACTTGTTTGTACTTCTGAATAATACAGAATACAGAATAATGCAGTAATACTGTACTGTATTATCTAATACAAATTATTACTAATGATATTCTTTTGTCAGTATAGTTTTACTGTTATGGTATTTTGACATAATTGGTTAGACTGTAAGGATATGAACAGGGTCTTTCAACGAAAACTTGAACCCCCCCCCTCGTCTAATTATAAAACCGAAAAAAAAAATTTGATATCGCCGAGACCCGTCAATTTCTGTTCTTGGGGGCAGCATTTTTGACAGTCAAGCCAACTTGATATGTTCATCCCCCTTACCGCTAACAACCCCAACTTTAAAATTTCAATTGGAAGTACGCTACTTCTAACACATCATTTTAAAGCCCTTTCCATTGAGAATACACTGACTGGTGGACCGTTTTTGGGAATCGGTTGAGATTTGAGTTATTGGCTAGAATAAATTTTTTTTTTCGGTTTTATAATTATAGGGGGCGGGTCATATTTTCGTTGAAAGACCCTGGATATTACTGTAGTATGTAAATTGCTTATTCATATACTATCCAAATTAGATTAAAATGAATGTCAACAAAACCAAATTAATGGCTTTAAAACTGAAAAGAGCCTGGGGATAAAAGAGTAAATAAATCAGATTCAGAGTCGACATCCCCCAAAAGAATATTTATCAGGACTGAACAACCCCAATCGACGCAAACGTCTCAGTAGGCACGGATGATGTATCACATGCAATGTACCGTGTTTTCTTGTTTGCGAACTGTTCACCTGCTTTTTGTTTGACAACTGTTGTGGAATAATTGTGCTCAAACACTTATGGTGACTGGCATTTAAGATGCAGGAACGGCCTTTGTGAAGAGCAATATTGAATGCAGAATTAACTAAAATTAAACTCCATAATTTTGCGACACAAATTGAATTATAATTTTTGCATTATTCAAACTGTAAAACCGTTCCACGAAGCTCTATGTGATGGTTGGTTGTTATACTGGGCGATATAAATTTTCATACCAGATAATATTATTTCATCTCGATCTGAATTAAAATTAATTAATTTTTTTATGTTATGTTGTGCTCTGCTACAGAAATGTGTATGACAATTTAATTTATATATAAAAAATCGTTACCTGCAACTTTTACAGTGACAAATGCACTAGTGGTTATTTCACTTACTTATTTTTTAATCAATTATCGCGGTGTCCGTTGCCAAAATAAATAGTTTGACATTTCTGTCAACAAGTTATTGAATTATTAAACACTAACAATGAATCGATTCGGTGATGCTCAAATAAAAATGTGTTTATTTTTAGTGTTTCATAAATAAAGTTTGCATTCATATGTTTCTAAATTTCTTATTCATTAAATTCTCCTGCCGAATTACACTCGATGTTTGTATTGATACCGGATAAATTTGTATTGTTTAAATTCTAAACTGTTTCCTTCAGCAATTTGACTCGAAAAACTGTCAACCTAAAAACGCTCCACCTTCGGTGGAGCTCGGTGTCGCGTTTTCAATAGTTGACAGTTATTCTCGTCTAATTGCTTGGCAACAGTTTCCCATTAAACAATCCAAATTTATCCGGTAAAATACAAACCCCTTGTGCAATTATAAGTGAAAATATAGTGAATCATCGCCAGCTAGTCCTAAATATTGACAGAATGCGACTATCCTAACCTACTATAGTATCCTTAAAAACACTTTCCCTATTGGATAAGAGCTTGAAATTTTCACGGGGCCTTAGAACTAAGTTGATTAAAACCCTACGATGTTCTACAAAGTCTTCTAATTTGCGACGTGATTTGTGTTTAGGTGAATATCTGAACAAGACGTGTCAGTATCTGGCAAGCAGAATTACGTGGTTAGCTAGAAGTTCTTGAAATATACCTAATATATATCAGAAAAATAAAAATAAACTTCAATAAAACTAAATGCAAAAGCCTCATTTTCATCAATCAAATGATATTTTTTTCTTGGTTTTGTGGTACATATTAGTTAAAAAAATGTTTAAGTAAAATGAAAAAGTTTTAAGGATTTGTATTTGTGTACTAAATTTAATGTCTACTACATAACACTGACGTAGTTTTCCACATAACACCAAAACACCAAACTGCACTCGCTGCGCATTTCGCAAACCAAGATGGCATCATCTGGAGATGATTAAAATAAAACCTAGGCTAACATTGTGTCCTATTTATAACCAGTAAACCGGGCTATATGGGATTGACCCTCTGTCACCCTTCATACTATTTTTACATTTAGCAAGTTCCAAACTCTCAAAAGCATCCAGCAGTTTGAAATTTGTTACATTCCTAATTAGTCTTAAATTGATACTCTCTATTTTACGACTCTTCTCAACCGCATCTTGGGCGACACTAGTCTTATCTGTTCTACCATATTTAAGATGATCCACAAGTTCCCTGAAACTTGTTTGAATTGACCTTCTAGTTTGTCCAGCATACTCTTGATTACAGTCTTTACAGCTAATTTCGTAAATCCCCGACTTTTCCTTAGTTTCTATTTTGTCTTTGGGATTGCCTAAAGGTTGTAGTTTATTTCTCGATGAATAAACCACTGACATACCTATATCTTTAAATACCTTACCAAAACCACGAGGATCGTATGGAATAGATATGAGTTTTGTATTTTCTTCTACATGTGTTTCTTTAAATTTACGTTCCCTAATTATTTTATCAATTAAACTTACAGAATATCCATTACTCGCAGCTATATACCTAATCAATGCCTTTTCTTTTTTATGCCTGTTAGAGGGAAGCTTAATAGGTGATGAATTAAAAAATAGAAACTTGCCATTTTGAGTTGAGCACAATGGTGGAAGTCCTTAGGAATATATCTTAAAGTACTGGTATCTTTTCTGTATATGTCAAATTCTAACTTATTTTCACTATTTCTAATTAGTACATCTAAGTATGGTAGTTGTCCAGTGTTTTCAATTTCATATGTAAATTTTACTGACGCGAAACGACTATTCAATTTAGAAACAAAGTTGTTAATATCAATGACTTTTGTATTAAACACTGCAAATATATCATCCACATATCTAAACCAAACCCTGGGAAAATACTCGAACTTTTTTTATGCCTCCGTTTGGAATCTCTTCATGAAGAGATTGGCAATGAATGATGACAAAGAGTTACCTATTGCCGTACCATCATGTTGGAAGAAATTACCATTGAATCGAAAGCAATTTTGTTTCATGCAAAGTTTAGTGAGTTGAAGTTATTGTTTTACACTACATCTTGACTGAGATTGTTTAATTTAAGTAGATCCTCAAGGTAGTCCAAGGTCTGTGGTATAGGAACACTTGGAAATAATGAACAAACGTCAAAGGAGATCAAAACTTCACCTTTTTGTAACTGTATATTCTTCACCTTATTAATTAAATCAATATAATTAATCACAGAAAAACTAGATGGTAAGTCGGTGATCCAATTGATAAAACAATGGGACGCACTGACTTTCCTGATTTATGAATCTTAGGTAGCAGTACATTGGTCCAGTTATTCTTTATACAATCTGCTCTTATGGCGTTTGTTTGTCACAAGAATAACAAAAGTAAAGAATATAATAAAATCAAAAACGTTATCTGTAAATATGGCAAAATACCCAAGATCTGAAAAATATCCCAATGCCTCATGGAAAGATTATTGAAAACAGACTGAAATTTTGCACATTTTTCCAATCCACGCAACATGTATAATTTTTTTTTTTAATTCGACTATTTTCTGATCTGGACGAAAAAACCACCATAGTAATGCCAATTAAATTGCCATGATAAATTTCAAATTACGACTCTATGAACAATTTATAAACTTCTGAAATTAATTTTCTCGTTATTTTTACTAGAATGTATTTTAAACAACACAAAAATTAAAATAGAACTCATGACTTTCATTTTCAGTTAATATTTAGTTTCACCTGATTATTTGACAGTGGGATAAATTTAATTTTTTTATTTTGCGTCTATAAACAAGTCATTATGAAACGCAATTGCGTATCGAAAAAAAAAACCCTTTTCGACAATCAATTTTTTGTTTTTAAATGTTGGTAGCAACAAATTTACAGTCTTTATTTTGTATGGTGTGCGATAGTTGCTATAGTAATGGCATACAAATGGTATATAAATCATAACCTAACTGAATTTTCAAGCAAAGAAAAGTTGATAAACGTCAATGACACCAACAATGATAAAATATCCAGAATATGTATAAAAATCCCTATATGGGAATTCAATTGTAGTCTTTTTTGAGATTATACCACCTGAATATGGTTTATTTTTATTTATAAATAACCTTATTATTCCTTCGTTTGCTACAATGGGACCTTTGTACTAGGTACATATAAAGAAAATTAAATTTGGTATATTGCAGAATATGATAAAAGTACAAATGAAGCATGTAATTTGTATAGTAATAATTTAGAATGATTATCATTTTATGGGTTTATCCTTTATTAATAGATATAAGGATTCTATAAAGCCTTACGTCACCCCTCAAAATTTAAACAGAGCACCCGCCAGTGCGAAGTATCATATGGAGCATATCAAAGGAAGAAGAAGCAGATGATTGATGTGGTGTTGATTCACTAAATATAGTTCTATTATGAGTTAATACACACAACATAGTTGGCGGCGTTTGACACAATGCTTCGCCGAGTAAAGGGATCCTTTATGTCCTTGTTTTCTGCATAGAGAGATCAGTGAATGCACATGTTAGTCCTTATGTAATTTGCTATAAACAGAATGCGCACTCCGTCTTGGCTAGATTCACAATTCAAAGGCAAGTACAAACATGAAAAGCATTTATAATATTTTACAAAGATTCTCAGATGGTACCGGTAATAGCTTCATGTTTAATAAAAAAGATATATTCATATCAAGTTGGGAAGTTTATCTATCTTGTGGACTTATCTATTGAAAGGCTCAGTATTCTTCAAATACTCGTACATTGGCAATGTGGAAGGTTGCCTTATGAACTTCTCTTTCCTATAGATAGACTATGAAATTTTCATAGTTTCATCAATGTTCAGCAATCTTAATTGTAAGTTTTCTCACATTTTTCAATATTCCGTAGTTAGGCGTTACAAAAAAATATCACGCTGTTTTTTATTTCGTGAAATAAAATGAAGGATGTTTTCTTCTTCCTTGATATTTTCCACAGTAAGATATGTGAGCTTTTCGCTTCAACAAGCACCAGTCACTAGTAAAATTCAGCCAGTTACCTATAGAATATACCTAATTAACAATCTTAAAAGTAACTAAACTTCGAAAAGTTTGAAAGGTATATTATTACTTCGATAGTCCATCTAGATATGTTTCATTGTCAGCTCCTCTTAGGAATTTGGAAACACTAGATTTGTAAAAAAGAGTCTTAGTTTGTCTTCAAGAAAGCTGCGTGATTTGTATACTTACTAGCACTCTACTGTTTTCTTTGTTCTTATTCAATCGTTACTACAAATCTATTTTTTAACTTTGGGTTTTTCTTAGAGGTAAGTAAGTACGTGAGAAGCACTTCTAATATTCAAGTTATTTTCTTTAATACCTATTATTTTATTTAAAGTCACAAGTCAAATTATGGTATACGATTTTTCTTTATACTCTTTATGTATCAGCAGCTTATATGAAACAATATACAGTGTATTCCAAAATTAGACTGTCAACTTCACTTCCGGATTCTACGTTCAATATTAAGGAAAGAACTTTTAATAAACATAGGTCGACAGATACTTCCTAAAGGAGCTACAACAGCCTCTTAAATGTGCACCCCTGAAGAGGATTTTTATCAAATAGCTCCGAACCTTGTAAAGGTAGAACATTGAAATTTTGGATGTTTAATAACCTTTCTGTTTTCAACAAGGCGACATCATTACAATTCCAAAAATTTATTCAGGAGTGGGTCAAATTTTGAGGAGGTGGGGTAAAAACTACCATAACTTTCTTTTCTGACAATTTTTTCAAGAATTGATATCAAATTCACAAATTCTAGAGTTCTGTACAAAAAACCCATCTCATTAAACTTCGATAGGATTCATGGTCTTTGAGTAAGATCGATTTGATCATAATCATCACACAAATATGATCAAATATGAAGATTGTAAAAACTTTCAAATCAAAATGGAAATGGAATAAAAGTTGACATTTGGGGAATGTATAATTTATACGTTAAACAGTAGTTGTGTATCGTTTAAAAAACTATTTATGTTATCAAAACGCAATAATACACAAATCAGGAACCCAGATATGCATTTCGTATACGGGTTTTGTAATGGTAGTGTACGTGTCGCTGAGCGGGAATATCGAAGACGATTTCTGTACAGGAAAGTTGTTGCTGTTGGAAGGCAACGCGCTTAGCCACAGCACTCAGGCCTTTATGCCTGCCGCTAGTCGATAGCTATACGAAAAGAGCCATGCTATGCGCATAGGCCAACACTCATTCTAGGGGAAGCTACCTAATAAATGTCCTGAGGCAGGAGAAATGCTGCACCCAGATGTTTGTGTCTCTTGACCATGAGGCAGGCACAGCCACAGAGGATGTGAATGGAGTCCTCATCATCGTGTCTGCAAAACCTGCAGCTTCTAGTGTCACTAACGCTGATAGTGTTAAGGTGCTTGATGAGATGTCCGTGACCTGTCAACAGTCCTATGACAATCCTTATGTTGTTGCGACTTAGCGTAAGTATTGATCAAGTTGCGTTCGACCAAGGCCCTCCAATTAAGAGCCTGAAATAGCCTCGCAGTCCAGTCGCGTTCGACTATTCTTCCTCTGATCTTTTCTTGATCCAGTTTTCAATAGACCTTGTTACATAACTAGGCGGAAGCCCGAGTACTGGTTCGGGCCCTGTAAACTGCATACTTGAGCCTCTTTTATCAAGTGCATCGGCAACAGAAGAGTACCTGGGCACCAAATGTTTGCCGACTTTCATGGATATTTGAGAATTGATGATAATTTTCGACGCATTCGTGGACAAGAAAGACCTCAAAGGGATCATAACTTGGAGAATGTTTTAATGAAATAATTATAAGTGATTATTTTTGGCATTTATTATTCCACTGTCGGTTCTTTTATTGTTCTTTCTTGTTCTTGTTCTTATTTATTATTATCTTGGTCTACCCCTGTAAAAAAGGCATAATTAAATTTTGATATTATTCTGTTTTGTTTTCTTAATTTTTCACTTATTAAATAATAATCAAGTCACTCTTATCGGTCCGGTGTAAATTATTCATACTTGAAACAAAACTTTGATATCGATTTTACTCAAAAACGGTGCATCCTATCGAAGTTTAATAAGAGTAGCTTTTTCATACAAAACTCTAGCACCCGGATTTATGAAAGGGGCGTAAGGCGTTAGTCGGACTAACCAACTTTGCGCCGCCAACTACACCCTTTATTTTAACCCGCAAAATTTTCGCGTAACCTTCGCTAGTCGGACTAACGTTAGGCCTCGTTGATGAATCCGTACGTAAGATTTTAAAATTTCACATTAAACCTTGAAAAAATTTACAGAGAAAAAAGTTGGGGTAGTTTTTACCCCACCTCCACCAGTTTTGACCGACTCCTGAATGTATTTTTGGAATTATAATGGCGTCACCTTGTTGAAAATAGAATGGTTAGTAAACATCCAAAATTTCAATGTTCTATCTTCACAAGTTTCGGAGCTGTTCCATCAAAACGTTATTCATTATATGAAATGAAACTATACGTATATATACCTACATATAATTTTATTTAGGTATTATTTTGTTAGGAAAGGACATGACATGGTTTCATAATATATCGATTTACTCGGTGTGTTTTGTGAAAAAAATGTAAATATATTTTTTCGTAGAGAAAGTAGGGCATCGAAATATCGTATTAATGTAAACGTTAGTCAGTCGCGTAACATATATTTATTAGAAAAGGTGTCCCAAGAGTGCAGGTTGCACACCACTGGGTATTCCCATCGAGCTGAATTTTTTTGTGGAAATAAAGGTTCACAGTAGAATCTACCAAATAAAATTTTAAAACAATTGGTTTATTACTGCCAAAGATATAAATAAAAAAAATTATAATTTTTTTTTCAAATTCAAGACTCTGGATATTGGAAACGATTGAGATTTGGAAAAATGTTTATATACCAAAGTCCAATTATTTTGACTGGTTCTACATTCCCCCAAACTTTTTCAGAATAACACTGGGACTCCCTGTATAATAGTTGATTTATCAGTTAAACTATTTCACTGTACTAATTTATCCAGCGATAAATTTTTTTCTTCCCTTCTTCTTTTTCGTTTCTTCTAAATAGTTCTAAGAACTATTTTATTCTTCCCGCTTGTATGACTGAATGCAGTATTACCTACTTAATATTCTAAGAGTTTAGTCGAGGTACAATAAATGTTATTATACATTACATTTCAGCATCGCTGAAATATTTAAAAGTTTCAGTTTTCACAAATATCTGTTTAACCCCGGAAGTGTTGTTGAATAAGAAAGTAACCTTTCTGCATATTTATGCTTCAAACCCTTTATGTAAATAGGCAGTGAAATTCTTGTTATTTTAGGCTAACTCTGGGGCGAACTTTGGAGTTTTATTCACTCGATTTGCAGCTATTAAGTTGTAAAATATTTGTGTCTGGTTTCCACGATAAACGTAAAGGTCATTCACTTAGTTTTGGTTATGGGCGAATAGATAAACTTTATTTACGGTTTACCTATTTTTATCGTAATAACAAAATTTAAAGTATATTGAAATTTTCAAGTATGGCATCAAATGAAATTGCATGAATGAATATGGATTATAGAAAGTTAAAAAAAAACTATACCTAATAAATTTGTTCGTAATATTGATCAGCTCTAAAGCTCTAATTATTTTAAAAAAGAATAACTGTAGCTTAATATGATTTAATTATTGATTCTCTAATTATTAAAAATATATAGATTTTCAAAATATTTTTCAAATACAACAACTCTTTCCAATTTCTTAAAAGTTGTGAAGTGAAGATTGTTGATGATTGATCACTTTTTAGTTGGTTTTTCATTAACAATGTATTAGCGGCTACTGGTCCTGAAAACCTAAAATTTCCTAATTTTTTTTTACTAAATATAAAGTGAAAAATTATTTAAAAAATCTGGATTCATGAAGAAATCATAGATTTTCTTTCTATAGAGAATGACTGTTAAGTTTGTAGAAACTATTACTTTTAAATAATTATATACAACGGCATAACTTACTGTTTGAAAATATCTTTTGTGACAAGCCTTTGGTTTTCGTATAGCAGTGAAATAATCTTGTTAAATTTGAAAATAATCGAGGGTTTATTATATTATTCTCAGTAGTCTACATGAATTTTCTAAGTGAAAAGTTGAAGTATGAACTTCATCTATTTTCAGAAATAAAGAATAGATCGCCGAAGTCTCATAATAAGAATTTAAATCACTCTATGTATGTGTGAAAATGTAGTTCTCCACATACCACCAAAACACTATACTGCACTCGACGAGCGTTTCGCCAACCAAGTTGGCATCATCTAGAGATTATTAAAACTCATTTTTAATCATCTCCAGATGACGCCAACTTTTGGCATCATCTGCAAAAAGTAAAAAGCAAAAAGTTTTGATGGTATGTGGAAAACTACGTCAGTGATATCTTCACACCAAAGGTTCCAACCCCCTTCAATAATACTGTAGTGTTTAAAATAAGGAAGTTGGTATCGACTTCCGATTCTTCCGACCTAAAGTGAGAGGAAGTCATAAATATAGCTATTTAAAAAAATCAGCGCCATCAATTAGTCCTATGTAAAAGTTTGTATTTTCTGATTGTAACACATACTTAGAAGACTGATGTAAGAAGAATTATATTAAAACTTTTTAACTTTATTGGGACATGGCCACTCTGTTCCCTAACTTTTCCACTTTTGTATTTTATTCCATTTGCATATTATTTTCGTAACCTTTCACTCCTTTAAAAAGAAAAAGGGTCCCCCCTATTTCAATCGATCAGACTAACCGTTATCGAGATCTTGTACACTGACGTTCTACCTCAGAGTTCGCCAAGAATAACCAAACTTCTATGAAAGGAGGATTGTTTATTTTATGTCAATTGTGACGAATTAGTTCACTTTTTCACACTTACATAGGGTGATTTAAATTCATATTGTGAGGCTTCGGCGATCTATTCTTTATTTCTGAAAATAGATGAAGTTCATACTTCAACTTTTCACTTGGAAGATTCACTAATTATACACTGTGTTCGAGATAAGGAGGGCCTCTATGGGGATCTCGGAAACGTTAAGAGATACAAATTTGGTTAAATGGGGAAAAAGTTGTGGTATTAGGAGAACAATAAAATGCCCCTTCAAAGTCTATGATTCACTTTTTGGTTTTCGAGTTATTTTGAAAAAATCCAATTTTTGGATTTTCAAATTTATTTTCTTCTGGCGTTATTATTGGACCTAAACCAAAACCGATGGCAGTTCTACACAGCCACCTTCAATGCCTTTTAACCTGGCATTGTCGGTTTTTTAAGCCGTACTTTTTCTAGTACGGTTCTCATGTTCAGACATCAGATTCTGAAAGTCCTTTTTATTCCGAATTCAACGATGAGTAACTACATATAAGTCTTAGTCATAATTATTAAGAAATGAAACTCTGATAAATTTATGGAGATACTTCTAGAGATTATCCTCGGTACGAGGATATTTGTACTCGTTCTAGAGATTATTTGTACTCGTTACAAATGTTTTTTATTTCCAGTCGCTCGTCTAGAGTCTTGGTGTTATAAAGTCAATTGTTCTATCTGTAGTAGAATGGTAGTTGATAATATTATTAACAATTTATTGATTTTGTGGCTGTGCTCTATGATTCATGTTTTTGTGACCTTGAAGGGGATTGGAACCTTTGGTGTGAAGATATTACTGAAGTAGTTTTCCACATAACACCAAAACACTCTACTGCACTCGATGCGCGTTTTGCCAACCAAGTTGGCATCATCTGGAGATGATTAAAACTAAACCTATGCTAGGATTGTGTCCTATGTATACCTAAACTATTTCTACGGTTCAGTGAACCGTCGCGACTGCTCAGTGAACCACCGCAACGGATCAGTGCACCGTGACTTACTAACCAATAAAACGGGCTATATGGGATTGACACTCTGTCTAGCAATTTCCATACTCTCAAAAGCATCCAACTGTCTGAAATAAGTTGTACTAGTCTGTTATAGTATTACCAAAGTCTAGATATAGTTAGAATATATGTAGACTTTGGTATTACTTCTGTTCCTACGTAATTTACTTTATTACGCTTGTTATGATGTTTACGCCCATGTCCCGCGACGAAGTTGTAACAACCTTCAGCCCTATAAGTAATGCAAAATATTATAAACTTGTTAATGTAGGTAGTTGTTTAATAACAAACCTTGAATATTTTTTATAATATTGATTGAAGTGATTGACATTTGAGTCAGAAATATTTCAGGAAGTGTCTAAACAAAATTACGCCTCTACGTATATATCACTTTCAAATGGTCTATTCAAGTAAATTTATCTCTGAAAGAATACTTGTAAAGTGTATTTATGAAAGTTTTTGTTACCACGACATTTTATAGAAGAACTGTTACACACGAAACAAATGGTATCTGACCGCTCGGATGGAGACAGTAATGAATTTCTTGGAAAGCAGATCTGGGTGTTAGCCAGATTTGGGGAAATTATGTATGCAAGAAGCACTCTACATCGCTAGTATATAAGATTAGATTTTTATAAAGTATCTAATACATTTCAAATAGAATTAACTTTAATAGTGTGTGTCTATTTTACTAACTCAGTATAATATGTCCCAATTAACGCCCTGTTCCATATTGCCCGTTAGTTCCGGTATGGCTGTTAAAATGGTTGTTCAATTAGAAAAAAGAGACTGTTCTTTTTTTAAGGACACTTATTTCGAATTGGCTGTTTATTTTTACTCTCCTCTTAAAAATAACACACAAAGTACAGATCACGGATATTAGTGCTATATAGAAGATCTGTTATATCTGACATCTGCAGACTAATGGGTAGCATATCAGGCCCTTATAATGAGGTTTCCACCATTTGACGGAGATTATTACAGAAAAATGTGAAATTTGACTAACTGCTGAGAATATATCGAACAATTTCTCCAAGAAAAAATTGTATGTCAACGAGAGTTTTGGCTTTCTTATTCTGAAATTAACTGCGGAAATGCAGGTGCAAAAAGGGCACTGAGGATAACATGAGGATAACGTGACATTTATTTCCATAATAAATTTAAATTTTCATGAGAAAAATATTTAATCTGCTGAATTAAATGTTTAGTTTTCGCAAACGTATTTTACTTGGCAGACATATTTAGTTTGCTATTGAAAAATAAACTTTAGTTTTCCAAATAAGACAAGTACCTAGGTATTTGTAGTTGCCAAAATTTAATATTGAAAAAAATGTTAACAGTATATATTTTAAAATCTGTAGCAAAAATGTTGAAATTATAATTGCATTTTGATTGAAATAAGGAATATTAATAAGTTATTATATTTTAGATAAAAGATATTAAGTACTTGATTTTATAAATTATTTGAGTAGACCAATAGTTAGGTTAGTAAAAAAACATTTGACTAAGCCAATTAGCATTAATTTATTGATATACATACTTATATATTATTATCAATAGGTGGCGACCCTGGCCGGTGGCTCAGGGTTTAGTGCCTCGATCGCTCTACCCAGAACTCGTGGTTCGAATCCCCATTCCACCAAACAATTTTCAATTAAATTGTTTACTCGTAGATCAAGGCTTCTTGGCAGGGATGGGTTGGCAACCATCCTGGCGATGGCCTAGGATGGGAAGAATGTCAACTTGGTGTTAATGTGAGAGATTAAAATCAGATGATGTTTGACTGTTCCCCTAGCTAATGTGGTTTCCAGGTTTCTCTCACTCCAGCACTGAATTGTGGTTAGGGCCTACCACCTACCAAGTCGTCCCTGAGGCGCAAATGCGGCCCGCGAAATAATAATATGCCGCCCCCTCTCCCACACAAGTCTCAGACTTGTGATTAGAATAAGGGGTAGAGATATTATTATTATTTTTTTTTTTTTTGTCAAAATTCAGTCGACCGGTTCCCTGGCTCCGATTCTCAGGGTCGGCTGCTGGTTAACAGTAGCTACTCCCCACGGGGGTGAGCAACTACTGAGTTCGCGAATCGTGTACACTAAGTAGACGTAATGAGCCCAGAATGACCGCCTTCTGCATTCTTCCGGCTAGAAGATCTGCTGAATTTCGGCATGCCGGTATGATCTTCAGTTCCGAAAGCAGTGGATCTCTTGCTCCACCGAGGGCTCCTATTATCAGTACCACAAGCTTCAAAGTATGTTCTGGATGGAGTCTGCTGAATTCGAAGAGAAGGTCTCGATATTTCGTCCGTTTCCCCTCCTCTTTCAAGACAACGTTGTTCTCGGCAGGAGCCGAGAACTCGAGGACCAACATTGTCTTGAGCTGGTGGTCTAGGAGGACTACATCATACCTATTGGCTCGAATCTGCCTGAGTGTGGAAAATGAATAGTTCCAATAAATTCGGCACTTCTCATTCCCCACAACGGACTCAATATCCCCCGGAGCGTAAGGCAGCACTGGTGTTTCGCCTATCTCGTACGAGTGCTATAGAAAGTAAGTAGAGCACTCGTAAAGCCACATTGTGTCTATAGATATAGGCCGAGACTGCATATGCCGAACAAGCGGATTATTATTATTATTCACAAAGTAAATAATAGTGTATGACGAAGCCACCTCCGTTTTCACCTTAGAATGTCTGACGCAGGTTTTCCAACATCACTTCGATTATAAATAACCAATAATATCTGTTATTCGAGTATTATTGGACCACAACAATAATTATATAAATTCTTGGTATACTCTCTTTAGAAAGAAATTTTATATAATGTATATATAATAAATAATTATTTATCTATAATAAATATAATAGGCAAAAATAAATAACTATAATAATATCAAAAAACTATGGCTTATTATCGGCTTACTAAGCAATAGTTTTCCCTCAGTGTGTACTACACAATTAGTTTGTTAAATTACAGTTCACTGAACGGCTAATTACACTTACTTTACCTGCAAAGAATCACATTACACAGAGGTACTTGTGGTCGCAAGGTAACGATGCAAAAGTGGCTGTGCCATTTCCATTGTTCTAGAAGTTAGTGTAAGTGCAAGCGCTTCCCGCGTTTAGTGGTTGCAATTAAATATTTACTTATGGAAAATAAATGTATATCTTAAAAGTAAATATTTGGATCTCAATTAATCGTTAGATTTAAACCATTGTAATAGAATTATTAATATCAAATATTTATTTTCGTCAATTAAATATATTTGTTTAAATTTATACTCAGCACTGAGATTACATTCACTAAAGAATAGTTTGTAGATAAATACTTATTTATTTAATTTTAGAAAATAAATATTTTAGAAATAGTTGGAACAAACGATACAGTTTTTACAAATATATCAATTCTTGGTATATTCTCTTTGCAGATAACTTCTGACAAATAATTATTTATCAATAAATATAATATGCATAAATAATAATTAATAATCTCAAAAAAACTATAGCTTAGTAGCGGATATAAGCAAGATTTTTCCCATACTGTATACGCATGTTGACAATGAAATTCCGAACATATATTTTATGTTTACTACCACATCCCGAGTACTTTTCGAGATTCTCGAACAGTTTACGAAACAGAGATTGATGACAATAATTCACCGAACCACCTAACAGAAACACAATATCTGAAACACAGAATCGAATAGACGTATCACAGTTGAGGCAACCATACACAGAAATAAAGGGCGCTATGCCCCATAAATATACCGCACAAAGACACATAATCCATCCGCCTACATCCAATTTGTCACAGCTGTGAAAGCTTTGATGTATCTAACCGTAACCGAAAAATATGTGCTTCTGCTAGAATTATCTAGCGAGATATAATGTAGTTGTGTTATGAAGATGCTAATTGGGGCCTGCACTAATTACAAAATGAGTAACATTTATGCAAATTTATTGTAATTATTAGTTTATGCTTTACATTTTCAAGCTTAAATCGGCACTATCAGCGTATAGTTTCAGAAATGCATATAATGACATCAATGATGATTACAACTTGGTTGGCGAAATGCGCGTCGAGTGCAGTATAGTGTTTTGGTGTTTTATGGAAAATTACGTCAGTGTTATTTATCTTCACACCAAAGATTCCAACCTCTTTCAATATATAATAGCGTGAACCTGTTTTGCATGTCGACTTTTATTAAGTCTTTATCAAGGCTGTATATACAAGATGTTTCTTAAATAGAAGTCGAAAATCCAGGTACATATTCTGTGGCCAAAATAAGGTTTTTTTGTTATATAAACCTGGGGTCTTACGCCATCCGCTATGGAGCTACAGAGTGACAAGAATTATAAAAAAAATCAGTTTTTAATTATGAATTTCTAATAATTCGTTTGAGGTAATAAAGATAAGTAACTAAATTAGATGATTATGACCCCTAACTCATGAGGTTTTCTAGGTTTCCATCATTCCAGCATTGAATAGTGGTTAAAGCCTACCAACGTAAGTCATTCCTAAGGCGCAAATGCGGCCCGGGAAATAATAATATGCCGCCCCCTCTTCCATACATGTCTCAGACTTTCTGGCTAATCCTAGCGATTAGAATGAGGGGTAGAGATATTATTATTATTATTATTATTATTATTATTATTATTATTATTATTATTATTATTATTATTATTATTATTATTATTATTTATTTATTTTTTATTGTTGAAATCCAGTCGACCGGTTCTCTGGCTCCGACTCTCAGTGTCAGCCGCTGGTGGTAATCAGTAGCTACTCCCCACGTCCGTGGGGTGAGTAACTACTAAGTCCGGGAACCTTGTGCTCTAAGTATTATTATTATTATTAATTATTATTATTATTATTATTATTATTATTATTATTATTATTATTATTATTATTTTTTTTTTTTTTTTTTTTTTTTTTTTTTTTTTTTTTTTTTTTTTTTAAGAGGGCGGTGGAAAAACCTTTAAAAAGGCATCCAGCAGGGTCCGCACTGCCGGATAGTGTGGGATTACCAGAATCGCAGCGGGCTCACTCACGTATGTGCCCGCCGGGAAGCCAGCGACCTCACTAAAAAACCACCTCCCTTTTCCCACGTAGAACATCAGGCCGGGACCGCTCTCGCATTACTTCAGCCTGAGTCTTGTTTCTTGCTCTTAGTAGCTCTACCGTTCTGGCTTGCATTGCCTCTCTGTTCTTTCTTTTCTTTTCAGTCTGTCAAGCAGCCATCATCCCTCTTTGTTCGTAGCAGCCTCTGCACGTAGGCAGCCACTCTGTGCCACCAGTTCTCGTTGTCAAGCATCAACTCGACGATGTTCCGCGGAGTGATTTGACCGATCAGCGTCTCCAGGAGCCTTCTTTCGTCGATCCATCGACTGCATACGAAAAACGTATGCTCTGCGTCGTCCCTTTCATGTCCGCAGTATTTGCACTCCGGTGTCCTGACCTTGCTCATTTTCCACAAATAATGTCGGAAGTAACCGTGCCCACTAAGGAACTGGGTCAAGTAGAAATCCACTTCCCCGAATTTCCTATCCATCCAGGGTCCGACCCTCCTGATGAGCTGGTGCGTCCACCTACCTCTTGAATCGGTCGTCCATTTTTCCTGCCATTCCGCCAGGGTTCGAGATCTCTCTTCTTCTACTGCCCGTTCTCTGCCCACTTCCACGCTAGCGTCGTAGATTCGCTTCCGTTCGATAGCGAGCAGGTCGATGGGTGGTACGCCCGCTATCACCAGGATTGCGGCTTCGGAGACTGTACGATAAGAGCACGCGATCCGTAGTGCTCCCCTTCGCTGCACGGTGCTCATACGCTTTCTGTATTTCTTCACTCTCATAGCGTCGGCCCAGATCTCGGCCCCGTAGAGCAAGATCGAGTGCGTCGTCGCCATCAGCAGTCTGCGCTGGCTTGGCCTCGGGCCGCCCACGTTCGCCATGAGTCCGCTCAGTGCAGCGGTCTTCGTCACGGCTCGGTCAGCCGAGCTCTGTATGTGTGGCCAGTAGGTGAGCTTCGTATCCAAGATCACTCCCAGATACTTCGCCGATACCTTCGTCTGGACTCGTTCTGTACCGATTACCATGGGTATGACCTTGGGGATTCTTTTCCTCGTGAGCAACACGATCTCGGTCTTTGCCAGGGCCAGTTGTAGCCCATGTTGACTCATCCAGTTGTTGACTCGCCTCATTACTTGGTCGAGTTTCAGTTGTGCCATTTCGGTGTTTCGGGAAACAATGACCGCTGCGACGTCGTCCGCATACCCGACGAGGAAAGCGTCTCGGGGCATGTCCGCTCGGAGCAGGCCGTCGTACAGCGCGTTCCAGAGGTCCGGTCCCAGTATCGAGCCTTGTGCCACTCCAGCCGTGATTTCCCTTGTCTTCGTCCCTTCGGTCGTTTCATATTTTATTGTACGATCTCTGAGGTAGTCCCTGAATATGCGAAGGAGATAAGTCGGAATGCCGAACGTACCCCGCAGCGCCTCAAGGATATCTATCCATCTCGCCGAATTGAAGGCGTTTTTCACGTCTAGGGTGACAAGCACCACTATCGGCCGAGCCGGGTGGCTCGCCGTCTGAGTCTCACGCACCGTCTCCACGACTTCTCGTATGGCGCCGATTGTGGAGCGGCGCTGTCTAAAGCCGTACTGTCTGTCGGAGAAATCTCCCGCCGTTCGGATGGCATCCAGCAGTCGGGGCCTCAGCAACAGTTCCAGTGTCTTGCCGCCCGTATCCAGCAGACTCAGGGGTCTGAGCGACGACGGCGAATTCGGGTCACCTTTTCCTTTACTGATAAGTACCAGTCTTGCTTGCTTCCAGCGAGCACTAAATACCCCTTCTTCGATGCAAGCGTTCATCATTTCCAACACTATATTCGGTGTCGTGTGTGCTACGATCTTAAGGATCTCTGCTGGTATGCCGTCCGGTCCAGGGGCCTTTCCGCTTTTTAGGGCGGCGATGGCTGTCATCAACTCCTCCATGCTGAAGACAGGAACTTCGTCGATCTCCTCTTCGCCATTTTCCTCATTCCTCAGAGGGTGTCTTGGGAAGAGTTCGTCGACTATACCGTCCATCGTTTCTGCTGGCAAAGCTCCGATCGGTCCTAGAGACTTCAGTTTCTTGGTTACGATCTTGTAGCCCAGTCCCCATGGGTCCCTGTCCACCTCTTCACAAAGTTTCCTCCAGCACTGTCGCTTGCTGTTCTTGATCGCGTTGCGGAGATTTTTCCTTGCCGTTTTATATTCATTTGTACGGGCCTCAGCTTCTACGACGTTACGCTCCCGTTGTGCCCTTCTTCTGAGTCTCAGACATGTTCTTCTCAGTTCGGCTATCTCTTCCGTCCACCAGTACACCGATTTTCTGCTGCCTCGCTGTCTTTTCGCTGGCATAGAGGCATCACAGGCGCTCTTGATTAAGCTCATGGTGGAATCCACGAGGGCTTCCGCCCTCTGTCTTCCTCTTAGTCCTCTGGGAAGCTCCGAGGAGGGATCCAAAGCGTTTTGTAGAAACTCCACCAGTCTCGTCCTGTTCAACCTTGCTAAATTCCAGCGGTGTGGTCTTTCGGCGTTATTTCTCGCAGTTTCCCTGCTTCCTCTGATGTCGAAGGTTATGTATTGGTGATCGCTTCCAGTATAGTCTTCGATCACCCGCCACCCTTCCACCCGAGGTGCCACTCCAGTCGATGCCAGTGTGACGTCTGGGATGGAGTTGCCAAACCCCGGTCGCCTGTAGGTCGGTGTTGTGCCCCTGTTTAGTACTTCCAGGTCGAGTCTGGCCGCCATTTCCAGCAGCAACCGGCCTCTTGCGTTTGTCTGTGGCATGCCCCACTCCAGTGCTCTGGCGTTGAAGTCTCCGGCGACCACCAATTCGCCTGTGACCGTCCTCAGAGCGTCTTCGATGGACTCTAGCTTTTCTCGGTACTCTAGAGCTGTGGTGTTAGGCGAAAGGTAGACACTTACATAAGTAATGTTGCCTGCTCTCACCCACGCGTAATCCTCCCCGGCGCCATGTGCCTCTGTTCGCAATTTCTGGGTATTTGCTACCCACATTGCTGCTGTGTTCGTAGTGCTAGTGAACCACGTTGGGCTGTCTATGTTTCGGTACTGCTCGCTGATGATTAGTACGTCTGCCTCCAGCTCGACCACGAGTTGGGACAGGAGGTCTTGAGCAGCACTGCACCGTTTCAGATTGCACTGAAGGATGCGGATCATCGGGCGGCGTTCTTTTTCTTTTTCAGCTCGAGGGCATGTCGAAATACTTCACATGCGCCTGAGCCCGGGACGTGCTCGGTTTCTTTAGCCGGCTTTTTCCTCTCTTCGCAGAGGACGCACCTGGGGTTGCTGGTGCATTTCGCCGCTTTGTGGTCATTTTTGCCACATTTCCAGCATAGCGTGCTCCTATCGGGTCCCTGACAGTTCCGCTTCACGTGACCGTAGCCCAGACATCGGTAGCAACGTGGGACCGATACTCTCAGCCTAAGCCTGCAATTAATCCAGCCGATTTTTATTCGTTCCTTCTTAAGAAGGACGGCTGCCCCTGTCTCGTCCATCTCGACGATAGCCATTTTTTGTTCCCGCTTGTTGGGCTGGGTAACAAATACTTTAGGCTCTCCAGCCTCTCCCGTTTCCCGTTTAAGGGCCTCTTCGACTTCCTCTTTGGTTGTGAGGCAGTCTAGATCCCGTATCTCCAGCGTGACTCTGGTTGTCAAGTCTCGCACCACACACGTCTGTCCCAGCGCGTCCTGGATCGCACTGCGGAGTGATGCGCCATCCTTCGTGGTGTTACCGAGTCGCAGGAGGACGCCGCCGTCCTGCGTTCGCCGAACTGCCTTTATGTCGGCGTCTTTTTCTTCCGGCCTGATGGTCTGTCGGAGCTTCCCCAGAACCTCCGCGTAGGTTTTTCCGTCCCCAGGTTTAATGAGGATAGCATTGCCTCGCGCTTTAGGCGCCCGCTGCTTCTTGCTGGGCTGCCGCCTGGTAGTTCTTGATGAGGAGGAGGTCCCCTCTCCTGGCCTATGTTGATCAGTTTTGGAGCCGCCCTCGCTACCTCTCGATTTTTGAGATCGTCTGACCATGATCCACTCCCCTTCTTCGTTCCCCTGTTTCTTCTTTTTTAGGGGTGTCGAGTTCGGGCTGCCATTCTCAATAGATGTCGGGTCCTCTCTTTCCCTCTTTTTGTTTGACCCAGGGCCTAACTTTTTTGCCTGCATCGGGGCAGTCGCCCGCACTGAAGCTGGCGGTGGCGTCTGCGCAGGGGCGCATCTCACGGGCTTACCTCTCGCGTGAACGAAGAGCATGCCGCTGATCTCCGCTGAGACCATGCACACTTCTCGCACCGAATCCAGCGATGCCTCTAACTTGTTCAGGCCATCCTTGATTTCCAGGCTAACGTTCTTCTGCCTGCCTACTGCCCTCTGCATGACGGCAAGGGTCTCCTCCATGTGCTCTAGCTGCTGCTTCAGCCTTTCTTTCTCTTCCGCAGCCTGCTGTTGGAGCTGGTCCAGAGTCAGGTCTGCCATGGACACTCTCCGTCTTCTGCCCATCTCAGCGGCAGCTGGTGTTCTCGGTGTCGGAAGCCCTGGTTTCGTTAGGATCCCCGGGAGTTCTCCTTTTCTTTGCGCCAAGGGGGTACCAGATGGTCGCTCCTGCAAGGTCGCCTTCCCTTTGGTGGGAGGAGTCGCCGCGAGCCTCGATTTCTTTGCGAAGGGATTTATTCCTGTCCCACCTTCGCATCCATTAGTCAAGTCCATTTCCATTGCCTGTTCGTCAGTAGTTGTATCCTGTCCTGTGTTTAAACTTATGTTATTTTCCATAGTATTCCCACGAGTTGGGACCATTCTTGTCGTCACCCCCCGGCAGTGGGCCCTTACCGAGGGGAAGGCTTTGATACTGTGAGGTGCGCCAGGTGCCCCACAGGTTGTAACGACTTCGCTGTCGGGTTTTATAGAGTTTTCCTTCTCCCATGCCAGCCAGTTAAGGCAAGCACCCCGGTCCCGGATCCCACCCAACGTACCACAGCTACGCCCTGCTGTGGTGGTTGAAGGGCGGTCCAGGTTTTACGGTATGTAGGTGATGACTGGCGCTCAGTCATCCCCAGCTCGGACTGCCCCGGGTTCGCCAATTCCCGTAACCACCCATCTCTGAGTGGCCCCTGAGGATATTATTATTATTATTATTATTATTATTATTATTATTATTATTATTATTATTATTATTATTATTATTATTATTGCTATTTATTATTTTCGTTTTGTATTGCCTGCCTAAGATACTTTGAAGTATCGTAAAATTGAACTTGGCAAATAAATAGCAATTGTGACGCTAATAGCAAAGTCTACATATATTCTAATAAGTCCGGTCACTTCTTTGATCTTCTCGAAACACCGGCAGCTTTTTGCTACCTGTCGTACATCACATTTTATTCGTCATGGTTCCGCTTTATACGAGGACTATTCTGCCCACTGAGCCGGCGATCGATAGAAACACGATGGACAAGGAGCATGAGAAGGCAGGGGAGGGACTTTCGGATGTATTGGGCAAGTGAGCGGACTTAGAATATATGTAGACTTTGCTAATAGGTTTGGAATACAAAAAATAAAGATAATACAATTGTGAACATGACGACTTATTTTATTTGCAATATTGGACAAACTCCCTCCAGTGACCTCCGCATGATGCGCATCCGGCTAGGAAGTGACCCATAAAATCATTAAGAACACAAACATTATTTCAGATATTGGAAGAACTTGAGGAGAAGGTAACTGTAGGAAAGATAGCATTCAACTCCTGATCTATGACCTTGTTTGATTAGGTATCGACAGTTCGGCAGTTTTCCCTGACTATTCCGTTTTAATAGTTCATTCATTGACTTTAACTTTAATCGGCATTTATTGCAATTCAGAAACTGGCGAATTAATTTAATTTTAATATTTAATATTCTGTGTGAAATACGATATGAGTAAATAACAATTTTTTAAATAATTTTCTTTCCCTTTTTACTATAATGACAATGAATTGTCTACCATCATTAATGTCAGCATTGTTGAAAATTGTAGTATATCCTCAAAGGTTTCTTGGAGTAGAATATGCAATTGTCGACACAATTCCTGATATACAGCCTTGACAAAGACTTAATAAAAGTCGAAACGACAGCCATTTTATAAATATGGGAATTATTTATTCAGTCCTAAACCTGCTAATACGTATTAAAAAGCATATAATTACCAAACCAAAAAGCGAAAAAGCACTTGTTTTATTGCAAGGTATTAGCTTCTGTACAGAATGCAAAATTCACGTTGAAAATTTTAGATTGTCAGTGCCCCTCTAATTCAAGAGAAAACTGACACTAGTCCGGCGTTTCTATCTCGCTAAGAGGGATAAATTTGTACATCGCTTTACACTAAGTGTTCACATTGTCTGCATACAGGCGAATTAGATATAAAGTCGGTTAAAATTCAGAATTTATAGTATCACCGTATAATGTTTTCGCTTGTTTATTTATATATGTATACAGGGTGTTCCAATGCATCGATCGATTATGGCAAACTGTAATTAGAGAAAATTTGAAAATTTGGTAGCATATATACAAACGTCGACAAAATCCATTCGGATAAAATATTTTCAAACAGGTGGCACTTCCGGTTATACCGGATGTAGATGTGAACTTGCTTGTTCTAAATAGGACACCCTATATATTATTTCATTTTTAGATTCAACGCGTTATTTAATGTATGGCCTATACCTAGATGTCGTTTTTGACATCTAAAATTTTCCAAAAAAAAAAAAAAAAAAAAAAAAAAAAAAAAAAAAAAAAAAAAAAAAAAAAAAAAAAAAAAAAAAAAAAAAAAAAAAAAAAAAAAAAAAAAAAAAAAAAAAATGACGTTTGCAAAATGATTGAAAAAAAAAAAAAAAAAAAAGACTTTAACTATACTAATTTGATTTTCCGGGAGCCTTTATTATTAAATTTGGTTTCTATGTAGAAATAAACCTACTTTAGCAGTGCTTCGTATAATATTTTAATTATTATTAACATAATTGTTCATGTATCAAGTTATGATTGTTGATATTAGCAGAGGTGAAAAAACACATTGTAGTGCCCTCTTTGGGTCTTGTTACTATCCGTCTGAAAATTATTGTCAAATTGACAGACAAATAGCGACCTCCTTTCCGCACGTGCCATTACAAGAAGACAATCCTACTTTTTTATTAGAAAGAGATGCTGAAAACAATTACTCCACGGGCAATGTACCCCGATTGGAGTTGCATTACTTCGGAATCTCCATGGAAGTCGCCATATCCTTCATCGAGATCTACCACCAGACACTGACCGGTTTCGCGCTTATTATGCGGCTTCTTCAAATAAAAAAGTAGGATTACCTTCCTCAAGGTCAATAGAGGTCACTGCTGTTAGGAAATCATGTCGCAACATCGTTCATCGATTTCACTACCTATGGCACTCTGACGAGGGCATAACAAGCGCGAAATATAGTGTGTTCTATTTAAAATAAGCAAATTTACACATACTTCCGTTGTAACCGGAAGTGACACCATCTTGAAACTAATTTAGTCCCCATCGAGGTTGGTATGCTACCAATTTTCATATTTTTCGTAATTATAGCTTTTTCCGGAAACGATAAATAGAGTACCCGGTGGGACACCTCTATGGTAATACTAATAACTATACATCGCGAGTTGACCGTACGTTTCCAATATTCCAGGGCCGCATCCAGGACATATTTTTCTGGTGACTGGTAGTATCTAACATCACAAGAGCACTAAATGTTTCCTGAAGACACACTGTACAGGGTGAGTCAACCATAGAGTAAAGTTCATTATCTCATTTGTTTCGAGAATTACGAAAAAACGTTAGATACAAAAGTTTTATAGAATATTAAGGTGCACAGTTTAAAATTATTTTTGAGTATACAGGGTGGTTCAAAAAAGCGTGGCGAATATAACATTAGTTTCTTTAAATGGAACACCCTATTTTTTAATTTATTTTTAGATTTTACATGAAATTCTATAACTTTTTTGTTAATAATGTCATATACCTAAACCCAGTAGTTTTTCTAATATTTAAATTTTTTTAGAAAAATATTAGTTTTTACTCTTATAAAAAACTGACAATACCGTCATTGTTTCTGAAGGTGGAATACTCAAATTTGCTACAAACATTCTATAAGGATGACAAAAAAGGTATATGTAAATAAATTTGAGTTAAATACTACAGGGCCTTCAAAATAAATTTACACATTTCGACTATTTTAACTTCAAAAATTTAAATTTTTTTAAATGGCACACCCTGTATATTATTATTTTTTCTGATAGATTTTACAAAACCCTTCAACTTTTATTGAGTATGTCATATACCTAGTTTTTCATAATTTGGGAGTTATTTTGATTTTATTCATTTTTACACTTGTTTTTATTACACTAATGGATTCAGTGGGTGGCCCCCTCGATCATGTGACTTAACACCTTTAGATTTCTTTTTGTTAGACCACTTTAAAGATCGTGTTTATGTTACAACACCAGAAGATATCGAAAATAGGATACGAGATACCTGGAGCGTGCAAGAAAATATAGTAACAAGACTAAACATGTGTATCT
Source organism: Pogonocherus hispidulus (assembly GCA_963924545.1). NCBI lineage: Eukaryota > Metazoa > Arthropoda > Insecta > Coleoptera > Cerambycidae > Pogonocherus > Pogonocherus hispidulus. Next base: position 11,584,096 of record OZ004698.1, read on the forward strand.
AAGTAAGACAGGCATATTTTTGATCATTGATTACTCCATAATATTTAAAAATAAGTTAGTTAGTAGGGATTTTATTATTATTTATATTAGTTTATGTTTCAACAATAGCGTAGGTAAGTGTAAAAAAGAATAAAATCAAAATAACTCGCAAATTATGAAAACTAGGTATATGACATACTCAATAAAAGTTGAAGGGTTTTGTAAAATCTATCAGAAAAAATAAAAATATACAGGGTGTTCATTTAAAAAAACTTATGTTATATTCGCCACGCTTTTTTGAACCACCCAGTATACTCAAAAATAATTTTAAACTGTGCACCTTAATATTCTACAAAACTTTTGTATTTAACGTTTTTTCGAAAATCTTGAAACAAATGAGATAATGAACTTTACTCTATGGTTGACTCACCCTGTACATTAGTGCTTTGGAGAGTTAAAGTAAATTAGGGGAAAATGTTCTAGATGTTAGATGTTCATTATTTTTGAATTTGTGACGTCTAAGTATTATTGACGAAAGTAGCCTTGTCAGCATCGGTGCAATTTATTCCATGTTTCCAATAAGTACATTGGCGATGTTCCGGAATGTTACGTAGCTGGTTTCGTCAACACTCACCTAAATGTTTTTCATACACCTCGACACATATACAGTTGTTTCAGACAATGTATTTGGTTGTTCCCGATAAATAACCATGTCTTAGGGTTATTTCCGTGGGCAGACTCACATTATTGCATCTGCCTTCATTAAAATTCCGGAAAGAAATTCCCGAAACCCTTAATTTTTTAGCGTGCTCCACGACATATTGCACGTAACCACTGTTTTCACTAAATCTAGTTCACTGCCATCGAACTCTAGTTCGGGAAAATCGTTAATTCTGTAACAGGCTGGTCGATGTACTATACAGGCTTCACGAAACTTACTTAATTATTCAGTTATCTCGAAAGGGAGTCTAAAGTTTACTATACTGATTAAATTTCTCTGTGCTGGGTTCGAGATATGCTGTGATTGACGTATAAAAAAGGTTTGACTTACCGTGGGTTATCTTATCCTGAAACTCGATGTAGGGACGTATTCCTGGGACACTTCTTATATGCTAGCACTGAGAGGGTAGTTGGGTGGATTTGCATGAAAACACGGCACTTTCGGGCAAGGGTTTTTAATAACAAATAAATAGAATTTAGAAACGTAAACAAAATCGAAATGCAAAATACTGAAATGAGATTTGACTTAAGAAAACGAATGGATAATACAATACTAATGAACTCTAAACTGAATGATTCTAGATAAAACAACTAACGTCGTCTCCGTAGAGCCCGAGAAACATACTTTACTCTGCCTGGGTGATTTGCCCTCATGCTATGGGGAGAAGCCCCAAAAAATACAAACAACCACCTATTCTGAAGTAGTATCGCGGGAGACTGCCTTTCCTTCCGTCGAAACTTTCCAAGTAAAGTTTCTTTTCTATGAAATTTAAATACACTCATCCCATTGGTTGTTAAAGTACGTTTCTCCTCTCTATCTAGTACCACGAACCATGACCTGTTTCTGTCACGGTGGCCAATCAAAATACTTTTTCCTAGCTAACGACCTAAAACCCTTAGATATTATCCTCGTCTCCAAGTGAGGGGAAGTTACGGCTTACTCTACTGATATTATTCCTGGAAAACCTCCCAAAAAACTAAGTCGACCAAGCCTTTGTACTATTGTTTTATGAACACACAAAAGATCTTACTTCGGAGAACTTCCAAGTACCACCATAATTCATTACAATTTACTTGCTTTAATTAGTTACGCACAATTGGCGCTTTGTGTTCTAAACATTGTTCTGTCCCCGAGGGATGCACGAATTTAGACATCCATAAAATGTTTTAATAAATCTGCTACGCCCGAACAGTTCTCAATACTATTTATAACCCAAAATGACATCTTTGCTACAGAACCAGAGATGGTTCTACAAAATCTTTCTATTTGAGCCAGATGTTACGGTATAAAGATATTGGATTTACACGCAAAAGGCCCGCTTGACGTTGACCATGTAGGCTTTTGTTACAATTCACTTTTTGACTGTAATACGTGAAGGAAGTTTACACGACATAATAATAAATAAAAGAAAATCACGCGTTACACAACGCCCAACTCACTTCTTATCTCCACTGCAAGTGCCACTGCCAACAGTGCCAAATATGACTATCAAGGTTACTGGCAGGCGAGGTCTCGGCAGGTACAGTTGAACCTAGTTTTTTTACTGATCAATGAAAAAACATCTTATGATTAGCGTAATTTATCATCATCCAGATATGACAAACAAAATACGACCCTGGAATGTACGGTCAACTCACGATGCCTACTGATAACTATAATAAAACATGCATAATACTTTGTGATGATTTGTTTTTAATTATTGTTTATTAATATTAACTTTCCTTAAAAATGTGTATGCTTGTGCAAATGTAACCGGCAGACAAATTCCGAGTCGTTAATGATGGCTGATCATCATTCATAGCATAATATTTTGTAGGCAGGGTAAAGTAACCTATTTGACTACTTTATGCCGGTAGTTATCTTATAGGGGTTCTGGGAGATGTCTACCGTCTATCGATATCGGTACGGTATCGTTGCAGATCCCAGCTTTAAATGGAAAATAGTAAATGCCTCTGACTTTTACATTTAAGATAAAGAGGTAAAATTATTATCCCAGATTTATTTTCAATGCTATTCGAACAGGATTACCAGAAAAGATTGCTAGAAAAATACTTAGTGAAATTCGAGATTATTCTACGCTTTGCGAGATTTTCAATTTATCGATTTCAATTTCAATCTGAGTATAATCTGTGACTTTTTATGTATACAGTGTGGGTGAGTTTGCATTACACACTCAGTAACTTCGTAAATGTCAAGATATTAAAATTTTTCAAAAAGTACGTCTTAGTGATTTTTTGTGCTCTTTTCAACAACCTCTGATTAAAAACGCTCTCATTAAAAAAACACAAGAGCAGCGACATATACAGTGATTTTTTTTTAAATGGAACACCCTGCATTATTTCATAATTTCAAATCTTATCAAATTCTGAATATGACAGCGTTTTTATTTTTTATTAAAAGTGACAATATGTAACGTGTATTGTTAGGAACAATACAAAAATTTATCGGTACTAGCGAAGTTTACAAAATATTTATTCTGTAAACTTTGGTACAGGCCATGGATTATACAATTGAAACAAAATATTTATTAAAATAAATGAAAATAATATAATTAACAATGAGTTATGAGTTATTTGCATACCTTTTGTCTTCATAAGCATGCTTTGTTTTCAATAATTGTGCAATCCAGCCTATAGTACCGATAATTTCTTGTATTATTCCTAACTTACATATTATCACTTTTAAGAAAAAATAAAAACAGTGTCAGTTCAGAATTTGATAGGTCTTCAAATTATGAAATAAAATTCAGGGCGTTCCATTTAAAAAAATCACTGTATATGCCGCTGCCCTTTTACTTTTTTTAATAAGAGAGTTTTTAATCAGAGGGTCGAAAAGAGCACAAAAAATCACCCAGAAGCACTTTTTGAAAAATTTTAATATCTTGACATTTACGAAGTTACTGAGTGTGTAATGCAAACTCACCCACATTGTATATGTAGGTTTATCTTGATAATTATTAATAAATATATGCCTTGACAATACTTGACAATATTTAGAAATTAAACAAACTCAACAATACAGTACAGAACAAACTTATACTAGTGCTATTTCTAAAATATTGTCCATTATCATCAACAGATGTTGAAAGAAGTTCTTATTGTACAAGGTGAGCGAAACTCGATGTCTCAGCTCTTTTATAATACAAGAAAAAACAATGGAAAAAATCTGAAGAGGTTCTTAAATGGGATTGAGCCAAATTTGGAAACTGAAGCAATGGCATCATCGAATTTTTTATTCAGTATAAAAGCGTACACAAAATCATACAAACCCATTCTTCAAAATAGTTTGACATATGTTTCAATACTTCGTCTTCTATCATTCTCATCACTACTGTATGAATTTATTTCATAATCCATTATAAGAATTTTATATAGAAAATACACAGACTTACTGAATATAAAACACAAGACCTATTTGGTTATATTTAATTTTGACATTGATATAGTTATTGTTATAGTTAACTCTACCTGCATGTGAGGGTTGATGTAACTCTGAGTTAACTTTAACTTGTGAGTTAGCTCTATATTGAAAAACCAGGTCTTTCAGATATACATTAAGTATTCCTAGTAGATATACTAGGAAAATATCTATTTCTATGGATTGTCAAGTAAACGTTTGAAATAGTTCAAATAAAGGTCTTATTAAGACAATGAAGAGTACTATTCACGCACAGAATTTTTTTTTGCAATGAATAAAGTTTCAACTTTTTTCGTCAAAATAAGAATTTGATTTTGAACTTATAACCAATAATTTATCTAGATATAACTCGTATACTTACTACAAGAATTTTATTGAAAAAAGCGCCAAGAATCATCTTAATGCAAGATCTTTAATTACTATAGAAATTCATCTTTTCAAACCGAGTCATACTTATTACTGAAAACGTTGTTTTTAGAAGTAAAAAATGTGTCTCCTTAATTAGCTTTAAATTAATTTCATTTAACAAACCAAATATTTATCACAATGCATGCAGATGATCTCATCAGAGATTTTATCTGCTCAAATTCTCTCAGTGAAATAACTTTAATAAACCCGGGACTTCTTATACAACACAATTAATTGCGATGAGCTGCTAAAACCCATCTCGAAGGTAATTAGTGACTAATTAACGATATTGGAGGAATTCCATTTCCCATTTCTCGGGTCGCTTCAATATTCTCAGAGAGTGCACTAAACCATTTATATTTTTCCGTTTTCTAGACAATTCTGCAAAAATTTCCTCTCTGCCGATTAACCAAATTAAGGACTAATGAACGGCCGCTCTAAAAACCAAGCACGTTTCCGTTGGCCTCCGTCCTTTAAATGCAGCCAGAGAGGAAAATTTATATCAATGTGCCATCCATTATTCCACGAATGTGTCATGTGAACGAGGAAAAAAGCTCTTAAATATTGCTTTGTTTTTTTCTACATTTATTCTATTATTTTAGTTTTAGTAATAAGTTTCTAACCAGTGGATTTCACCGATTGCTATCAAAGATCAATTTAAATATATACTGTGAACGAAAAATCCTGGAACAATTTTTATAATATTCATCAAAAAGTAGAATAATATAATGAAAGGACAAAAGTTAGACCAGTTTATCGGGTGGCTAAAAGTATTATCAAATAACCTATTAAATTAATTCAGAAGCCACTTTGAATTCAATATTTATTTCAATTTGTCACTCGGTATGTGCTGGAGGTTTTACCAAAGTTGATGTCAACTTTGTTATATTAAATGGAACAATTTTTGGATTCTACATTAAATTTTAGGGTCACTTTCATGAAGTTCTATGCCTAAAATTAACAGTTTCGTAAATATTTAATTTTAGTAGTGGTGAATGAACACACCGTAGTGCCCTCTTTCGGCCTCTGCTACTATCCATCTGAGAATAATTGTCAAATTGACAGACAGATAGCGACCTGCTTTTTCCGCAGGTGCCATTACAGCAGTGACCTCTATTGTCCTTAAGGAAGACAATCCTACTTATTTATTTGAAAGAGACGCATTACTCCGGCATCTTCATGGATTTAGATTTGGGATCCCCAAAGGTCGGGATTTACTAAATTACTTGTAAAAACTGTAATCAAAAGTATGTTGGACAAACTAGAAGGCCAATTCAAACTAGATTTAAGGAACATAACAGCCATAAGATATATATGAGCAATTTAAGACTAATTATAGGAATGTAACAAATTCTACACAGCTGGATGCATAAATGTGAATGGTGAGAGGGAGCCTATCCCATACAGTACTCTCTTTTGGTTAGTAAATCACGGTTCAGTGAGTCGACGCAATGGTTCACTGATTAGTCGCGATAGTTCACTGATTAGTCGCGATGGTTCACTGAGCTGTCGCGACGGTTCACTGATAGGACGTGTTAGTTAGACCTAGGACACTGTAAATAGGAGACAATGTTAGCATATGTTTAGTTTTAACCAGACAGAGGATAAGAGGAAGACAGATAATTAATCCCATATAGCCCTCTTTATTGATTACTAAATCACGGTTCACTGATCCGTCGCGGCGGGTCACTGAGAAGTCGCGATGGTTCACTGAGCTGTCGCGACGGGTCACTGAACCGTAAAAATAGTGTAGGTATAAATAGGCCGCAATGTTAGCATAGGTTTAGTTTTAATTATCTCCGGATGATACCAACTTGGTTGACGAAACGCGCGTTGAGTGCAGTAGGTATATTGTTTTGGTGTTAGTGGAAAACTATGTCAGTGTTAATAAACAAGCCTCTACATTACACTAAAAATAATTGATTTTGGTCACATACGTTTTGTATTGAATTTAATGAAAAATTTATTATTTACTGACAAAACTGAAATTGTAGTAATCCTCCTTAGCCTAATGTAATAAATCTTTTTTTATTTAAAGTTGTATAGATGCGTGATCACGCCCAAAACTTATTTTCAGTACTTGCGATATGGTTGAACTCGTAAGTTTTGTAGTTCTGCTCTGTAAGTCAGTTTTGTAATTTTTTGGAAGTTTTAATAATATTCAAATTTTTTCATGCAAATGCTATATATTAAAACAATGTATGTGTTCCTTGTTAAATTTGTGTCCATTGGAAAGAATTTTCCTATTAAGGAATTTAAGAAAGCATCTACTACTGTCTGCTGATTTAAAAAAATGCTAATTTCACAGAGGTTTATGTTATAGTATGCGTATGTACATGCAACTCTAAAACAACTCACAAGCTTTTTATTTAATCCCGCCAGAGTTCTGAAAAATTGTAGGAGCAGTTCGTGCGCTTAATTTAATATACACATGAAATACTGATTTTTCAGGAAACAAAAACTCTAATACAAAGAAAGACTTCATGAAACGGAACTAAAAATAGGATTCGTATATGAAAAATTTCATAATTATGTTGTTGAGTGTTGAATAATGTTTATTAAGTTGAAATCTCTACCAGCGTTCGTGTGGGATACAATAAATGTGCAAGATTTTTCTTTGTTGCTTTTTTATTTAGGCTTGCTATCTTCCTATTTCTTTGAAAGCGCCAAATTTATGTTGGCTTTATTGGTTTGTTTCACCAATCAGTTCTGGGGCTGATTAAAAATTGATTCTTGATTATTTTTTACGTGTATTAGTTCAGAAATAATTCTATACCTTGTTGAGAAACCTCGACAAATCTTGTAAAAGTTTCACATACATAGAATTTCGCACTAAATTGGTTTATTCATTGTGTTAATGCAAGGATTATTTTTCAGATTCTTTGTGGAATCTGTTAAAAATATTTTCCAGAATTTTATATATTTAATTTAAATATATAAAATAATATATAATATATATAATATAACTCATTCAAAACATTGTGATACTGTGCCGTTATCGACAGTAAATGCAACATTTGCTTCCACGTATAGATTCAGAAAAGTCGTTTCTTAACACATCGTTCTTTGATCAGATAGGGTTACAAGTATTTCTATGACTATTACTAAACTAATAAATATTTATTATTATTATACTTAAGAAAATATAATATACCTAAAATAAAATTAGTACATAAAAATTTATTCATAATAAACTAGTGGGATGCATTTCTAGATGCATTGTGTAATTTTCTTATTCATAATATTTTTTATTCTTTAGTAAAATATCTTCATAAGTATACGAATGAGTTTCCAACTTCCTTTATTTTTGTTTTTGGCGGATGCGCCAAGAATAATTATATTTGAATATATTATTTACGTGCTCAATGAAAATATATTTCTGCATCAGACATTTGCAGAAACAGAGTATAATTTAATTATTCCGACATATTCTCTACAATGTATGCACTGAATTTTAAAAAGATAAATAGTTTAGAGAAAAATTATAAGTACACGGATTCTTGAAAGCATATATAAATTCTTCTACTTACATCTAATTTTTCTAGACGATTACAAATCACCTACCAAGTTGCACACTGAGTAACACTGAGGTAAGGTGAAACCTCTTTTTCTTACTAGGCCGTTTAAAGTTTGGAAAATTTTAGCAGCGATAATCCGTCCAAATGAAATAATATTGATGTACGATTTGCGAGGCCCTTTCGAGCTTCTGCATTCGGCAAATCATAATTTTCGAGTTGTTTCTATAGTTGGAATAAAAAAAATATGGTGAGCTAGGTTTTAAATATTTTCATCCAAGTGCTAATAACTCGGATCAAAATGAATTTATAATTTCCAGATAATTCCAAGTTACTTATAAGTACAAAACACAATCCATTTGGATCACTAATAGGACAAAAACTAGAAATTCAGAGCGTAGGAGACTTTCTAGAAGAAATGTCAGTATATAATTACGTACAGTATATTATGGTGTAGATAACACTGACGTAGTTTTCCACAGGACACCAAAACACTATACTGCACTCGACGCGCGTTTCGTCAACCAAGCTGGCATCATCCGGAGATTATACCAACTTGATTGGCGAAACGCGCGTCGAGTGCAGTATAGTGTTTTGGTGTTACGTGGAAAACTACGTCAGCGTTAACTTCACACCAAATGTTTCAACCCCCTTTCAAGATGGTGTAGATATATTATATTCATTCTATATACATTCTCTAGTCTGGAACCAATATATATTTTGCGGTAATATTTTTTAATAGCTTATTACAACCCACATAATTTTTAAGTTAGAAAAAATTTGCTATTAAATAAATTCATAGCCAATTACCAAATAAAGTTGCTATTAAAAAAATATTCTATTCTGAAATTCTTGTTATTGCTGCGTATTTCTACGTAAAAAGTTGCTTTACGGAATGCTTTTCAAAGAGTTAAAGAACAAATATTCCGAGGTTAACGATGTAACGATGTTGGATTTGATGTGATTAGTTTTTGGTGCATGCCTTACTCTACAATTAACTTAGAGTCCTGTTATCTTTTACGTTTACAAGCAACTTTCGTTACGAATGAGAGACATTTACATTGACTTGTACAAATTTAAAAAGTTTCTCATTTTTCCTGTAAATCCTATTTCTACGCCAACTTTACAACTGTTATTAGCTTTCCCTACTTCGACTTTAATGAATACCGGAATAAAAGTTTGAAAGCGAAATGTATCCTTAGAATTAAAACCGTTTGTTTAACTTATATAGGAGGGAATTTTGTTTACTTCCGTAAATTGGAAAGATTATTTCACCGGCGTACACGAAGTCAATACGAAGTTACACTGATTCGGAGGACTGAAAAAAATTAAATTAAAGTAAATAAACTTTCTCACGGAAATAACTTAATCAAGAAAATTGATACAGTTCTAATAATAAAATATGAATTATTTTTATATTTCTCAGACAACAGAATAATATTAAAAAAATAGTATATCTTGTACACGTAAATATATCCAACTTCTTATCTGTCTCTACCATATGTCAGGAAAAAGGAAATAAAACATTCGAAAGGAACAGTAAAGCTTGATTTGTGGGAAATTGAAGGGGTGTGCGGAAAAGATATTCATTCAATCATATCAGTTCCGCTATGGAAATATCTATGCAGTGTCTATAGATATAAAAAAATACGGGGTGTCCCATCGAAAAGTATCACATTTTGTCGCCTTATATCTCGAAAACTAAAAGTGATATCGCGATGCGGTTTGGACAGAACGACTTAGGAATTTTATAAGTTTTTTTGGCACTGTTGCCAAATCTCCAATTGTATTGGTAATTTTTTTATGGAATACGCTCCTCTTTGGAGTAAAATTACTTGCTTATATTAAATGGAACACCCTGTATATTTTGCCATAATCAGAAAGCCTAATCACTTTACTTTTCAAAAAGGTATGCATTGTTTACATTATCTTGAGAATTGGAGCCACAAAATTCAGTTTAATGGGAGCACCTCTTACTGGAACAGTTTCTGAAGCTGGTCTTCGTTTTCACAGTAGCCATGAAAAACAAAAGTACAATAATAAACTGTATTGTCAATTGTGTCAAATATTTGAAGTATAGATATAAAAATGTTCACATTAGAAGAAAAAACGCGCACTGTAATTTTATACATAGACACCAAATCTGTTACCGTTACCAGAAGATGGTTTCTCACCATTTTTAATAAAAATCCGCCTTCAAGAAAAAGCATATTATCATGGTTTCAGAAATTTGAAGAATTTGGTTCACTGAAAAGGCAAAGTAGAGTGCGTGAACATCAACAAAATTTAATTTTAAATGAATTGTTGGCAATTGAGCAAATTTTAAGTGATAATCGGAACCGCATTTCTGTAAGAAAAATGGCAAGTGCATTCGAGATGTCCAAAAGTAAGATCCATCGTTTACTAAAGATCTTAAAATTTAAGCCGTACAAAATTAAAACATTTCAGAAAATTCCTGAAAGTTCTTATGAGAAAAGAATTATTTTCTGTGAAACACTGTTAGATTTATTTCGACAAGAACCTAACACCAAGTTTATAATGTCGGATGAAGCTATTTTTCACATAAACGGACGAGTTAATAGGCATAATTGTCGAATCTGGGGAAATGAGAACCTCCGAATTTTTAATGAATTTCAAAGAGATTCGCCAAAAGTTACTGTTTGGTGTGGTATATCTGCGACAAGAATTTATGGACCCTTTTTCTTTGGTGAAAACGTGGTGCGAGGGGATAACTATACAGATATGTTAGAAAATTTTTTTTATCCACAAATCGATGAAGAAGGCATTGAGGAAGAGGTATTTTTCCAACAGGATGGTGCTCCCGCACACTATTCAGCAGTTGCAAGGGAGTCCTTAAACATAAAATTTCCTAGACGATGGATCGGTAGGGCAGGACCAATCGAATGGCCACCTTATTCACCTGACTTGACAGTGGCAGATTTCTTTCTATGGGGTTACATAAAAGAAAGATGTTACAATCCCATCCCACAAACATTACCAGAACTTATACGTAACATTAGAAATGTTATAGAAAACGTACCGCAGGAAATGCTACATAATTCTTTTAATTATTTACTACTAAGGATGCACAAATGTATTGAAGTTAATGGTGGGCACTTCCAACAAATTGTTTTCTAACTTATTCAAGTAATTTTTAGTTATATCGTTATTTTAATTATTTTATCTGTTATTTTTATTACTGTCATTGTGCTTGTTGTTATTGTTAACAAAATCGTTCCTACCGATTATTAAAGAATTATTCTTTTCTCCTTTTCATTTTTCATTTAAAAAGCAAATGCAGTCAAGTTCCACATCAAGTTTGATCAGAGATTTTAAAATGATAAAATATGCAGGGTACTTTATTTAAAATAAGTGTACAAGAACTTAAAAATACCTTTACAAAAAAGAAGGTATTTTTTTCATTCGTAATAACCCAAATAAGAGTTCTTCTTCAAGTTAATTTTGTGGTTCCAATTCTCAAGATAATGTAAACAATGCATACCTTTTTGAAAAGTAGAGTGATTAGGCTTTCTGATTATGGCAAAATATACAGGGTGTTCCATTTAATATAAGCAAGTAATTTTACTCCAAAGAGGAGCGTGTTTCATAAAAAAATTACCAATATATCTGGAGATTTGGCAACAGTGCCAAAAAAAACTTACAAAAATCTTAAGTCGTTCTGTCCAAACCGCATCCCGATATCTCTTTTAGTTTTCGAGATATAAGGCGACGAAATGTGATACTTTTCGATGGGACACCCAGTATTTTTAATAAATATTTGACATTTACTGGCCAAATACAAAATACTGCGTCCTGTGGGTGGTACACGGACTCATTTTACCTGCTTAATGTTGCAATGAGTGAAAAAAAATTAGGCATTAAGTAACGTAGTGAGGTACGTACAGTGTGGATGGACCTATCATCCATCCAACCCCTCAAGATATATTATCACACAGAGAAAATTGTTGATATAGATATACTAACTTATTTCCTTGACTGGCATATATTTATATCATTAAATTTGCAGGCTAGGCAGTAGGTTGAACGTATAACAGTAATAGCTTTTTGTGTTTTACTTTGGTATTTACCTAATAATTTATGAGCACTTATATAACTCTATGGTTTTACTATTTACGGAGATCTGTGATTGCGGATGGGTTAAAGACGTGGGGTTTTTAATCGTAACTAGGCATTAGAAGTTGTGGTGATATTGTTTTGATATTGTTTCGACGTTTTTAATTGCTCCTATATTAAATTAAATATGTGCACATAAAACTGGCAGCGTTCTTGATATGCTAGTACTGCAACTTCACTGCATGAAAGGCTAACAACCTACTGTTCACTTATTAAATGATTAGTAACTATTAATAAAGTTTTCTAGGTTCCCCTTATTCTCGTGGTAGTAAATGGTAGTTAAACTTATAACATCGTAAGTCGTTCCAGGGCACACTCGCGGCAAACAAAATAATAATATGCCGCTCCCTCTCCCACACAAGTCTCAGACTTTCGAGCTCATCATTACGATGAAAATGAGGGATAGAGATATTATTATATTGTTACTCCTTTCGGGGTTCTAAATAGCTTTTTAGACTTTTATTCAACAGTAAAAACATTTATTGAACACTTCAGACACAATACAACTCTTTTTGTACAATATCTAAATAATTACACATCGAAAACACTTCGAAAATCGCACTTATTTCACTTAACTATTGCTTCTTATCTTGATCGCTGCCTGATTAAAACTGACTTCTCTCCGGCACGCCACGACCTTTATATAGGTAAACTAGGCTTCTAGATCTTCGTAGAAATTTCTATAGAATACTCACGAATAATCCGCACATCAGGGCAGTTCAATAACTAATCGACAGCCAAGTTATACGAGAGATATTCGACGAACTTACTGAAAAAGGTCTCAAATTATGGCTCACCAAAACCTGTAGTTCATCTGGGCGTTTCTTCATTAGCTTGAATGTTCACCTTTAGATTTGAAAATACCTTAAGGAAAGCTGAACTGCCTGTTAGGTTATGGATCCCCATATTTCTATAGGCCCATATATTATTTTATTTTTGGAAGGCAATATTGAGTATATCGCTTCTTGAAAAATATAAATAATATATTCGTAAATGATACTTACATGATGTATCAACATTTTCTTGATCGTTATGCTGAACTTAATTTACTTAAATATCTTTTCTATGGCTATACGTGTAACACAGATTCGTGGTATACCTTCCTTTCTCTCCCCTATATTTTAGATACAATTTTCAAATTTGGCATGGTGAAGTAGGTCCACCATGCTTAGTAGGAAGTAGGGAGTAGGTTTTATATCACTTTTTGACATAAAAATTAGCTTTTTGCTATTTTCGGTTTTACGAGAAGTAATACCAACTCTCAATTTTTATATAAAACACCTTGTATGGTGTTTTATATAAAACCTAATTTAACCTTTAACCTAACTTATATTTTTGTAAACCGCGAAATAATTCTATTTGCGGAGGAAGCGAAGATCTGGATATAGTACTGGATAAGTTGCTTGATTCGAACTCCCATCTGGAGAAAATGATCTACAAGGTACGACTGACCTTATGGACAAGTCGACGAATCTGTGGGAAATCTAGAGGCTTTGATTCCAAACAAATATATTGGCTGTACATGACGGTCATTAGTCAAAGGACCAAAAGCAAACATTTTGGTTACAGAGACAAGCCTGCTAAAGCATAACTGGAGCAATTAGCTTTACACTGTCAGCAGCTCTGTAAATCTTACTGGACCTACCTTCTCTTCACATATATTTGGGGAGAGAGGCTAGATGAGTAACATACAGACTAAAGCAGGCATCTATTAACATGCCGCAGTCTGACATTATATAGCACAATAGGCTGCTGGATGACATGGAAAGTCACAGCATCCTGGAGATGATTTCAAATGTCATACCTGCAACGACCAACCATGAACTGCCCCTTAACATTCTCTTCCCAGGAAGAGATGAATGGAATCCGAATAAAGCTGACCTATTCAGGGCAGATAGTTGTTGGTTTACATATAGCTCCAAAACACCCATGGGTGTTAGAGCCGGAGTGTATAGTTGCAACCCAACGGTAAAAATATCCTCATCCCTTGGTAGTTATGAACTATATTTCAGGCAGAAATGTATGCCATAGAATTGTGTGTACAGAGGCTGGAACAAACGTAACTTACACGCAAATCAATAAAAATGTTCTCAGACTGTCAGGCAGGTCTTAAAGCTCTTGGTTCCTACCATTGTAACTCAAAAATGGTATGGAGTTGTCAGAAGGCGCTCGCTCATTTGAGTAGATAAAATAGAGTAACTCTGATCTGTGTCCCAGGCCATTCTGGCCATGAAGGAAATGAAGCAGCCGACTCTCTAGCCAGGGAGGATGCTGCTTCTGAATTTGTGGGACCAGAACCGGTGCTTGGTATATCCTCGAGTACTGCCAAAGCAACGCTCTTGACCTGGACTGAGGGGCAAATCCTCCAGTACTGACAAGAACTACCAAGATTAGTTCATTCCAAGGCGTTCACAATAAACCCTTCAAAAACAAGAACTAAAAAACTTTTAGAGTTAAGCAGGTTGAACCTACGAACTTTAATGGACCTATATACTGGTCACTGCCGTTTAAAATATCATATGTACAAATTCGGCCTAGCAGAAGATGCTGAGTGCCTTTTGTGCTTAGAAGATGATGAAACGGCAGAACACATATTATGCACCTGCCCCGCTGGGGAAAGGATCAAATACTCATTATTTAGCAAAGGAAAACTTCTTTCAGAGGATCTGATTACGTTCTCACCCAATAAGGTGATCAGCTTCATTAAGAGGATGGACCTGTTGGGTGAAATATAAGCAGGTGTGAGCCACAGTAGTAGGTGGAGGGTGTGGTTTTTGGGCCACTCACTTTTGAACTTAACCTAACCTGACCTATATTTTTGGAATCTACGTCATTGTCTGAATCCAACGAAACGATAATATAACATAAGTGGCATTTCAACTGTCAAATTACTGTTTGGGCTCTATCTTCCTTTTCAATTTAAAGTGCCTTGATCATCCCTGATTAATTCTAATGGACCATAGTAACCATAAAAAAATAAAGTTAGCGTCAAAGACATTCAATTTCTATACTTACAGGCTAAAGTTCTTTAAAGTGGTTATAGAGCTGAAACTAGTTTATTTTTTAATATATAGTAGCATAATGGTACTAAGGTACCATTAGAAAGTACAATTAATATTAGTATTACTTCTGGTGAAACCGTAAGCGGCAAAAAAGTATTTTCTATGTCAAAAAGTTTTTTTTTAAGTAGTTTTTAATATTTGCGCCATGCCAAATTTGAAAATTTTATAAAAAGAAATGAGGGGAGAATGAGGGCATACCATAAATCTATGTCACACTGTATAATATATTTACGTATTGCGATAAAAACTATTTTCTAAACACTGTCGACTTATTGTTTTAATAATTCAATTTGACAAAAAAGTTACTTAGCGCACAGTTAAAGCACTCTCTACTTGAGAAATGTTCCTACGTTCTAAATGATGACTGGAAATGCTGGAAATAGTTTACAATGTTATTCTAGTTTTAAACCGGAACATATTTTAATAAAATTATTTCTGCATTTGCTATTTGAGGAATTGTATAACATTCTTCCTATCGCTATACACTAAAATTCTGAGTTATACGAAAATTAATTTATTTCACTGGCAGATATTTCGCGAGTTAACACAAAGTTTTACATGAATTCAACCTCTATCATTAATAATTTTCTATTTGTACAACCACTCAATTTATATTGTCCAATATTCATAACAAGTTAGTTTTCATAAACCTAACTTTAATCAAAGCGTAGAATGATATACCCTTAAAACTTAAAACATTTTTGTATTAGGAATAAAAAAGAAGAGCATTTCATTAAAAGTGTTTAACAACTTCTACCACCGTTTATACAATTTGCAATATTTTTTCAGTTGGTACATTTATTTTGTTAGTATGATAATTAGACCTATTCAGCCATTTTCGAGTTATCGAAATAATTTCTATGCCAACTGAGAGTTGGACCGAGTTGCAAGGAATATATCAGAGGCTGGAAGGGACCCAAAATTACTTTTTGTTTTCACACTACTGATATTTTTCCAACCCTGACGTTACCATAATACATTTACGTTTGAAAATGCTTAATGCAAGTTAATAAATATTCACACACTACCTTCTTTCAACTCCACTGATAAATTAAGTTCTTTTATTTGGTTTTACATCATATTAGAAGGATGGTACGTCGTCTATCTAAACTACGCCTTAATACAAATATTTAGACTGAAGAAAAAGATTATAATTACAAAAAATAAGTAATTATTAGTAGTTCGTTATGTATATTTGCTAAATATAGAACAGCTATAGTTCTTATAACGGTGTTATATAAATAATGCCAATATTGCATTAAAAAAACGTTAGATTTGGCTATAATAACTAACAAGTTATTCTTAGAAACTCCGTCTTCTATGATACAAATTTACGAAGAAGGCAATAGATAGATACAAAATATTTTAGTTTATTAAAGAGTCAACCAAAATCCGTAATCGGGAAATCTGACATAATGAAGAGCGAATTAGGTTAAAGCTCTTAAAGTGTTGGTCTATATTGTTGATTAGTATCAATCTTTCAATGCGTTCACATGTTGTCTCTACTTGTTACACCCTAGTTTTATAAATTAGTTCATTCCAATGATATGTGGAGTGTTCGTGAACAGATTAGAACTATGATTCTCAAGTGGATAGATGAAAGCATCATTGTGTGATTATTAGATATAAATCAAGGAGCCATATTGTTTTAAACTTCTTCGCTTTTCTCGATGCCATATTTATTTCAACTGGCATCTAAGGTTCAAATTTAGATTCATATATTTAATGGCAGCACTTCTTTGTGTACATTGTATACAAGCTGACTCAAAATCGGGTCTATGCATGGGAATCTGGGAAATGGTAAGAGATACGAAGTCGGCTAATTGGGTGCAAAGTTGCGCAATCAGACATAATGGCTGAAAAATGTAAGGGTAACTTTATTTTTGAAATATTTGAAAAAATTGAAATTTTGTAAATAGTTTTCATTTTACTCCGGCTTTATTTGAGTAGATATTAAAAAAGATCATCATATATTGTGAAGCAACTTTTTGTACTTTATCGAATGACATAATTATATTTTTCATGAAACGCTTTGTCTGCATGGCCATTATCAATTCAAATTTTTTAATACGGTCCTAGAAGTTTTATTAGATTTTTTTTAAATTTCTATATATCCTGCTGCCATCGTCAAAAGCAAATTTAGAAGACGCTTGGTACCGAAGAATCCACCTTCAATATTTTCATTTCGATACATCATTTTTTTTATTCATTCTCTCGTTTTTCGGGGTTTTCTTTCATTCAATGTGTCGTATTGTCCAAAAAAAGTCCAAAATATTATCAAAAACCACTCATTTTCATGCTACATTATTATAGACAATTAAAATTGCATGATCAATTCAATAAAATTTTATTTAACTAAATAACAATAAAAACGTAACAAAAAACTTAAATAGATGTTCAAACTGATACACTTAAATTAATACCGATATTCCATACATTTGTTAATTATTTTATTGATATCATTAATACCACTCAAGGTCCTTCTGTCTAACTTGGGTTAAATCATTGAAAAAAAGCATTAGTTAGGTACCTATTTGAGAAATACTCAGGGAGAACACTAAAGGTCCTGTAAGGTGGCCACCAAGGTCTCCTGATATTACAGTACTATCAGATATTACGAGTATTAGAGCGCTCAAGGTCCCTCTGCCTAACCAAAACTTCTTTATCTATTATTTCTTATGACACTTCATAAGAAATAATCTTGTACTGTAAGAGCAGGAAACGTTGGTGGCCACCTTATAGGACCTTTATTTCCGATCAATCGCCTTGGAAATTCCGCATTTAAGTATTCAGATACCTCCCTTGATTTATGACGGGGTGCTCCGTTAGGTTAAAGCCATTTTTTCAGTATTTTCGTCAGCCCACACATGGTTATTGTGGAAATTCCTTATTGCATTTCGCGAGAAACTGGCTTCATCGGTAAAAAAAATCAGCGTAAGTAGTAGAGGGATTTCAACCAATGTGTGCAAAAGCCATTGACAAAATGCAATATGTGGAGAAAAATCCGCGCGTCCGCAAATCCTTTTACACGTCAACTAGTCAAACGTCAATCAATCTTAACAAATGCTACACATACAAACTACAAAAACACAAAATACAGAAACATAGAAAATAATCACTCCGAAGTATCACGGGATGTTGGTAAGAAAAAACAACTACTTTCTCTTACATGGATTTTACTTGATACGTCTTGTGTAGTACTCCATACTTTTATTTCACCTACATTAATAATGTGAAAAATACCAAAACTGGATTTGTTGAAAATTTTTTTTCGCCCTATATCTTCGCAACAAAGCGCTTTTTCAAAAATCATCAAAGGATAAAATATCCTTGGAATAGTCCAAGGAATAACGTCTTGAATTTTTGCCGCATGTTTAACTAACACCCTGTATATACAGTCCATTTTCTTAAATTTTAAACTAAAATTGTGGTTGGTTTATAAGAATAACAGATTTGGCAGCTGATATCTATGGGTATCTATAGATAAGGCTAGACTTTGCCTTATGTAAAAGAATATTTTACCTATTTTTCTAAATAAAGATATTAAATAAATAAAAAATAAATACATCTGGTGAACTAATTTAAAGTTATTTTTATTAAAGACTCGATTATTATTACAAAATTTAACATTGCAGTGAATAGTAATTTGATAACGATTTCCAAATAAAAAATTGAAATGTTATGAAACTTTGGTTTTAACAGCGAATTAACAAAATTATAACAGTCAAAGCGAATAACCAACCCATACGGCTGATTCGACAAAATATTTATTTTCTTGTTTTAGAATTTATCTTTTAGTAAAGTAAAGCAAATACCTACTTGGTATATTTACCAAACCTTCCTCTCATTTCCGTTTCATCGATACTTCCTTAGATTCTAGGAGAATAAATATTTCACACGCGTAGTTTCATGGCAAATAATCCTTTCTCCTGAAAATCACAGGGAATAAGATATTTTAAAATCCTCCTTGAACACTATGGGTTTTCTTAATTACAGGAACAGAGGAGTTAGATCTTGATAAAAATAATCTCGTTCAGTGTTTGATATACCTATACAGGGTGTCCCAGTGTGAGCATACAAAAATTTACCAGGGGGTAGACCAGACCAAAATAAGAATAAAACTCTTATAAAAAGAAATGTCTCTGATGCATCCCTAACGAGTTACAGGGTGTTATTTTGAAATAGAAAGAATCCGCAATAACTTAAAAATCGTTAGGTAATTTTTGGGAGACGTGTCCATCTAAACATTTACATGATGTTTGTTTAACTCTGACATCTGTGGTGGCCTAGGCCTACTCTTCCTTATACCTTCCTTTGCATGTATTTTTCTACATAAAGAATGTAGTCGGTACTTTACACTCAATTTACTCGAAAATGGTTAATTTTAGAGCTGTGTAACAGGAGCACCTTTTTTGTTCAGAATTGATAGCCGATTAAGGAAAACTTAGTTAATCCACGAAAAAGTAGGATATGCAAGAGTTATGAAGACAAAATCATAAGGAAGAGTAGGCATTGGCCACCACAGATGTCAGAGTTAAACAAAGACCATGTACTTTCAATGACCTTTAATAGATGTATACGTCACCCAAAAATTACCTAAATCTACGAAATAGTTTTTAAGTTACAGTGGAAAATTTTTTTTTCCAAAATAACACCCTGTAACTAGTTAGGCGTGCATCAGAGAAATTTTTTTATAAGTTTTATTCTTATTTTGGTCTTATCTACCCCCTGGTAAATTTTTGTACGCTCACACTGGGACACCCTGTATGTACTTCCTCGCCCTCTAAATAAAAAATTACTTTATGGATTTGTGTCTATACAATGTGACTAAAGACATTAAATAATAAAGGAATAGACATTTTTCTTTGCTCCATTCTTTAAAATTGTC
Source organism: Pogonocherus hispidulus (assembly GCA_963924545.1). Classification (NCBI taxonomy): domain Eukaryota; kingdom Metazoa; phylum Arthropoda; class Insecta; order Coleoptera; family Cerambycidae; genus Pogonocherus; species Pogonocherus hispidulus. The sequence continues at coordinate 11,604,220 of OZ004698.1, forward strand.
AGTTGATTTCCTTTCAAGGTTATAATTTTATGGTTTTCTTGTTTTCGCAAAACGCAGTTCTAAATTGATTTTCTCATAAATACGATTACTACTCTATATTAAATTTTATGACACAGGCGATTTATGCTACGAAAATCAGAATAAACAACCGGCGACTACTCTGAGTATAAAATTAATGAATGCATTGCAATATGAAAATTGATTATTGCCGTTTAGTCGCATTTTGCCAAAATTACAAATTTATAGATCAAATTAATAAGCTATTACTTAACCACACTAGATTAATTGTTTAATATTTACAGCTAAAGCTGGAATTAATTTAAGGTTCTGGTATTTATATCTATTTAACATGGCAAAATATTTAAACACACAATAAAATAATGATAGTAGATGATATACAGTAATGATGACTAGTAACAGGAATACATTTAGAAAAGAAAGGAAGAATTTGCCATTTTCAAAAACTAGATTATTTTATTGCAAGAAAAGCTTTACCCAATTCTTACAGGAAATTTTAACATGATCTAAAATAGTCTAAGTAATATTTAAAAATGGTTTTCATATTAATTCGTACATATCTAGTCAGAAAAATACATGTACATTTTACATATACAATAAAGTTTGCATTTTGTCACCTATAGGATAGATACGCAAAGAATGAAATTCATCAAGTAATTTGAGATTATTTGGAGATATCATGTTACAATTCAATGGTAGGGGATATAAAAAACACGAATACTATAGTGACTTACGAAATATTTTAAATATTGAGGTTATTCCTTCCATTGTAATTGCCTAAGTTATAGGAAACAAAAAACCTTCTTTAGAGTGCAATATTTGGACACTTTAATTAATTATATAGAGATCTTCTTTTGTTTATCTATTTATCTGATAAACTATTGAAATATCTGCATCGCTGACCTGTGGGACAGGAGCTCCTGCAGTTTGTAACTAGAATTTCTCTCTAAATAATGAGATTACTGAAGATTTCCTCCCTCATATCTAAATTTAATAGTTGTTAGAGTTTACTTGCAGAAGTCGGTCGTAGGCAAAGAGGGAATAGTTATTATATATATTATAGTGTAAATAGTTTATAAATAGTTTATTATAGAGCATTTTTATTGCTGTACTTTTTTATTTCTGGCTCATTCTGATATTTTATATGATTGAAAAATGGGTCATTTTGGGAATGACTAATAATATTGTTGTTTTTCTTTTGTATCCTTTTATTTTCGAAAACATAGTAATTTAACTAATTTACCATAATTGTCCTATACCTAATCCTTTTTATGCGGCAATTGTGCCACTGAATGCACTTGGCATATTATCTTGAATTTTATATTTTTACCAGATATTACATAGTTGATGATAAGTATTCAACATAAAATAATAAGTCAACATAAAATTATCTAAAACTTCTCCACTTCCTCTCTATACCTAAAGAGTATTCTCTATTTTTATAATTACTCAGATCTGAATATTGTAATAGAGATTGTGAATATTGTAACTCAAATTGGGGATTTTCCGTATATTAGTAGTCAGGCGATTATAAAATGGTAAACCAGACACTGTTTTATGTAAAAATAGACATCTTGTCTTTTAATTTAGGGTTGACTTTGTCTATGTCTTTGTCTTTGTCTTTTTCTTTGTTATGTCTTTGTTTTTGTATTTGGCTTTGGCTCTGTCTATGTCTTGGTCTTCGTCTTTGCCTGTCTTTGTCTTTGTCTTTTTCTTTGTTATGTCTTTGTCTTTGTATTTGGCTTTGGCTTTGTCCTCGGCTTTGTCTATGTCTTTGTCTATGTCTTGGTCTGTCTTTGTCTTTGTCTTTGTCTTTGTCTTTGTCTTTGTCTTTGTCTTTGTCTTTGTCTTTGTCTTTGTCTTTGTCTTTGTCTTTGTCTTTGTCTTTGTCTTTTTCTTTGCCTATGTTCACAATTTAATTTAACTTGAGAAATTAGTAACGTTGATGATACTTGATTCATTTTTATTTTGATATTTTTGTCTGGGTATGTTCAGCAGCTTTGTGAGGAATCAGCTTCCCACCACAAAACAGTATCATATTAATACAAATATCTGTCTTAATGAATTAGACAAACAAAAATTAATATTGAACCTGATAACGTTACTAGAACACTATATTTTTCATTTTCGAAGCTTTATATAATAACGCTAAATGAATCCATATTTTTTACTGAAGTAATTACAAATGCCTATAAGAAACTAAGGTATTCCTTTCTAGCAGTTTTCTCTCGATATATTTTCCGCTGCTTCAATCTGGAAGATCTCGTTTATCCTTATTATGTTTTAGATCCTTCCACAATGTAGCAAGCTGCCAAAGCTCAGTTCTTAGGAAGGAGTGAGTTTTTATAATGAGAGACGTTTCATAAACCGGGCGTCCGTAACCTCTAGCTTGAGCACTGATAAAAATAATGTCTAGTCTGCTATATGTTTTTAAGTTAGTATGAGTAGCTATTATCTCTTAACGGCTTGATGCTACGACGACAATATTCACACTGGAACAATAAAAGACAATACTTTGTCTCGTATATACCTACTTTTATTCCAGGAGGCGAATACATTTTGTTTATTTTGATCATTGATATACCAATATTCTGCAATTAAACTTTGTCAGGTGTATATATACGGTATTCAAATTAAGCCTCTCCAGTAGTCAACTGTTTTATTATTAAAACTAGGATTTCTGTTAACCTACTCACTTACTTATTTTACTATTTTTAAAACCGCTAAAAGAGATATACAGGGTTATGATAAAGTAACGAACAAAATTCTTAACTTTGTTGCAAAAAAGAGTGTTTAAAAAACCACCTAAACATGCCGATTTGGTTTTTGAATTGGATTTTATTTTAGGCGAGCTGGTGGCTTAGGATTTAGTGTTTTGATCTTTCAACCAAAAGGTCGTGGTTTCGAATCTCTATTCCACTAGACAATTTTTAATTAAATTGTCCACTCGTAGTTTAAGGTTTGTTTGCACGATGGGCAGGCAACCATCCTGGCGACGGTCTAAGATGGGAAGAATGTCAGTTTTGTGTTAATGTAAGATAGATGTTTGACTGTCTCCCTAACTAATGGGGTGTTTCAGGTTTCCTTATTCCACCACTGAATGGTGATTAGGGCCTACCAACATAAGTCGTTCCTGAGGCGCAAATTCTGCCTACGATATAATATATTATGCCACCCCACACAAATCTCAGACTTTAGGGCTAATCCTTGTAATTAGAATGAGGGGTAGAGATAGAGATTTTTATTGATAGAGATTTTTATTATTGTTATTTTTTGTTGAAATCCAGTCGACCAGTTCCTTGTCTCTATTGTCTTCCTCAAAGACAATAGAGGTCACTGCTGTAATGGCACCTGTGGAAGGGCAGGTAGCTATCTGTCTGTCAATTTGACAATAATTGTCAGACAGATAGTAGCAAAGACCCAAAGAGGGCACTACGGTGTGTTTCTCACCACTACTAACATTCACGATGGCCCTTAGGCAATCATGTCGCAACATCGTTCAACGATTCCACCAACTTTGGCACTCTGACGAGCGCATAATAAGCGCGAAACCGGTCAGTATCTTGTGGTTGGTCCCGATGAAGAATGTAGCGACGTTCATGGAGATGCCGAAGTAATGCAACGTCAGTCGGGGTACATTGCCCGTGGACTAATTGTTTTCGGGATCTTCTTCAAATATATATTTGAATATACACTCATGGACAAAATTATCGAATATTTTTAATTTTTGCACTTTTCCTTTTGTATTTAAATTTTAATGAAAGAGCAATATTAGACAAGAAAAACTGTTTTATTTTACACATTTTAAGTGAACGATACTAAGTTTTCATTGGCAGAAAGTCATAAAAAAAGAACGAATACTAAATGCTATGAAATTTGGAAAATTATTTTAACCTTAAATACTACTGGAATAATCAAATCTTAAGTCTATTGGTCGAAATAAGAACATAGTTAATAACGAGTAATCCCACCTCGACCTCTAATTACTGCTTGCATTCTTCTCAACATGCTACTAATTAGACTTTGAATATATTCTTGAGGAATTGCGTTCCATTCGTGAAGGGTTGCAAATCGAAGTTCTTCTCTAGTAGTTGGAACAGGATTTCTTTGTCGTATGCGGCGTTTTAGTTGATCCCACATGTGCTCAATGGGATTCAAGTCTGGGCTATTCGAGTATCGTTCCCCAACTCTCCTATAGACATAATTTCGTCCATCTGGCTTCCATAGTTGAATTCTAGTCTCATCGGTGAATAGAATATTTTTCCAATTGTTGATATTTCACTGAGCATGCGTTCTGGCAAATTCTAATCGACGAGTTTTGTGATTTTGGAGAAGACGTGGAACTTTGGCAGGCCGTCTTGGCCTTAAACCTGCTTCTCTTAATCTACGTTTAACCGTTTTCGAGCTAACATTAACCTGTCTTACATTTAGCAACTCAATTTTTAAATGTGTGGATGTCAATGACCGATTTCGCCTAGAGTTTAATACCAAAAAATGGTTATCAATTGCTGTCGTACATCTTTTGCGCCCTTGACCAGGTCTTCTTACTAAACTTCCATTGTCTTGATACCGTTTTATAATCTTAGACACTGTAGATTGTTCCCGTCTGACATGTTGTGTGATCTCTTTTTGTTTATACCCAGCATCATACAGAGTTACAATTCGTGACGCTTCAGCTTTACTACAGTGTCTAACTGGTGGCATGATATGTATTCTTAAGAAGAAACAAGAACTGAAAATCACTAGCACTTACTTACTTTCACTATAAATAATTTAATTCGCTATAACTTTTAAATTAATGAGGAATTTTTAAACTGCAAAAAACGCGCGATAGACAATAATAGCCCTTGAAATGAATTAAACGCATTAAACGTCAAAATTTTAAAACAAATGAATATATTCACCTACTAGACAAATAACATCATCATATACATAACTTTACAGCGATAATTTAAAATTATGTTTGAGAGTAATGGTGATAAAAAAAGTATTAGATAATTTTGTCCATGAGTGTATATTTGACCAGGTGTCCCACTTTAAATAAAAAAGTTGCGCCCCATGTACCGTCACTGAGTAAGATGGGTAAGTGTACTTAACATCAACAGATGACTTATTAAAAATCAGAATAGACCTGCCTCGGTGTCTTTTAAACACCATGTATCAAATTTATGAATTTTGTGCGTTATTTTATCATAACCCTGTAAAATTATTGTTTTACCCGTCTCTTATGATTCAGCCTGTACAGGGTTATTCAGAACTTATCTCTAAAACTTTGAGGAAATGTGCATCCTTAAATAAGAAATCGATATCACCAAAAAAATGTATAATAAAAGTTTTAGGATTTCCAGTAAACAATGTTTAAAGTTACACCATTATAAAGGACTATACGTAGATGGGCAACTGTACTTCAACGACAATCTGATATACCACATTCCTAAGAATGTGGTAAAAAAAATTAAACACGTTTTTGTACCTAGAACGCCTGGTTAAGACCGAGCGAATCGAGTTGGAGTGGGGATAATATCTCTATTGTCTATTCAGTCATCAGTCTATCTGAGTCCTCTCTCAGTGCCGGTGTTTTATTTATCGTAGGAGTGTTAAACTGTAAAATTTTCAAAATGGCTCATGTGTACAGTAATTTGTACAGTAATGTTATTTTAAAGTAAAAACGCTGCAAATCTTTTTTGCGCCGGGTGTTGATATAATCTTTGAACTTCCGTCCGAAGTTTTTTTCGTGCTACCTAGTTTGCATTGTCATTCCCAAGGTCACTCCATTACAGTGGACCAGTGTCCAGCGGCGTGCAATGAAAAATTTTTAAATAGTTTTCAGAAGCCGCCAAAAAAATTTTTTTCTACACTACCACATTTCTACATGTATGTTGAATATCCCCAAATTTTATTATGGATAAGTTCTGAATAACACTGTATACCTTGCAGTCTCAACCAAAATTAGTAGTTTTATAGAGGTATTTTACCACCTAAGCTTTTTATTACATATTTTATCTACGAGTACTCTATCCCACAGAGATTGAGTAGATAAAACTTAAAATTAGGAGCACTCGCTGATTTTGACGTATACGGCCACATCCTGCCATAATAAACAAATCCACCCCAAGGCTCTCAACGCTGTCTTTTCCAGGTTCACCTCACACTCATGTCAGTCAACAAAAAATATCATTAAATATATAATAAAAGTTTTTTGCTCCGCCGATCTGCATTCCCGACTGCCAAGCTGACGAAAAAGGGCGGCCATTCATGCTGTTATAAATGGCTGCTGCGTGTCGGGAGCATTTGTCAGTTATATTATTACTAGGCTACACTGATAATGTATACAGTGGAGTCACATCAAATTGCTACAAAGGCTACCCTTATTTCTGAGTTTACTAAATAGTTTGATGTTGAATTTTTATGTCTTCCTTGCTATATATAATTTTATAATATTTTCTCTGGATTTTGAATCTGATTCCAAAATAGAAATGAACAGCGTTTACGTGAGTTTGAATAAGAGGTACTTATTTTCTAACGGAACCCTCTGGAATAATAGTAATAAACATAAAATATAAGTACACATAAATAATATACATTTTAAACAGATAAATTCATTAAAAACATACTTCCAAAACAAAGACCATCAATTACATAGGCCAATAGTAGAAATTGATAACGGTTTCACACCCTTAAACCTATCAATGTAAAAACCAGAATGCTTACCCTTAATGCCCTTCTATAGAAGCCAAATGCATGGCGTCTAAAGCATTATACGGCATATATCATTGTTACAAAATCGCCGAGAGAGTGTCCGAGAGCAGCGTTCCCAAATCTACTTTTTCCCCAGCCCTAGGGAAATTGTAAACAATCTGGCAACACTGCCTCTGGGGGTGCCAGGGACAACTCACCAAGGGCGAAGTCTCAACCTTCTAGGCCTTCAAATAAGGGAGATAGGCCCTTTTGCATTTCCTGGTTGACACCAGGAAACTATCGAATAGCCCTCGTATAACTTGGCTGTCGATTATTTATTGAACTGTTCTGGTATGTGGATTATTCGTGAGTATTCGATGTAAATTTCTACGAGGATATAGAAGCCTAGTTCGCCTATATAACGGGCACGGCGCGGCGTGACGGCGAGAGGTTAGTCTTAATCAGGCAGCGATCAAGAGCAAATAAGCAATACTTAAGTGAACCAAGTGTAATTTTCAAAGTGTTTTCGGCGTGTATTTAACTAGATTTTATACAAGAAGTGTTGTATTGTATTTGAAGTGTTGAATAAAGATTTTTATTGTTGTTAAAAGTCTCACTTATCTTTAAAACCCCGGAAGGAGTAACATTATAATAGTGTAAACCAAGAACATATAAACAAAGAACTGTCATGTGAGTTCTTACAAACAGTCCAATTATACCCAGAAATAGAGGGATTTATGCTTGCTAACTAAACGTAGCTAAATATATACAGAATAGACAAAAGAATATCAACAACAAACAATAGAAGTTGAAAGAATATGGAAAGAGAAACAAGTTCATGTCATTCCATTCATTGTATCGGTGACGGGTGTCACTCTACATTCGTCTATAAATCACTTCGCTCAACTAACCCTGGAAGAAAGTGTTAGTCTTAGTCCCAGTCTCAAAAAGCAGCCATACTTGCAGTACTACTTGGTATTAACCCATCTACAATAAATTAAAACCAGCGAAGAACTAAGAAGTGTATAATCCGAAGAAACACCATAATAATAGTAATATTACGTATACTGATACTGAGTCCGTTGTGGGAAACGAGAAGGGCCTGATTTATTGGAACTATCTTTTTCCAACTCTAAACCAAATACTGCTAATAAACACCTTAATCAATTTAGCAGTTTTCCTTAATCACCAGCTCGAGACAATGTCTATTACAGAGTTCTCGGCACCCCCGCAAGGAAGAGGAAAAATGGATAAAATATCAAGACGAACTCCACAAACTATATCCGGACCACATATATGTACTGTTTTTATTATAACTTACCGGATAAATTATTTTTTAAATAACTTATATTTGGTTTTATGCTTCCTTTTTATAATTCAGCCATTAATTTTCTAAGTATAAATTAAATAACATTTTGTATTTTACAAAAACCTAATCTGTTCCTAAAATATTTTCTTTATATTTCCTAAATATAAATTATCTAAATCTGTTATATAGATATTTATTGAAGATACATAAATATGATATATTTACTGTATATCTATTAGACATCTAATGTGCATATGGACATCAGGCTATCTCATGGATATTTTATAGTATATCCACTAGACATTCATCGTGGACTGGATATTCAGTAGATATTAATCTGTTTTATTTATATCCACTGTATATTAAATGCTGTTTGGGATTGCTAAGTTAGGGAAACTGATTATTGGAATATCTATTGGAGACTTATTTCTGAACTAAATACTATATTGGCAAGCCGAAATTCGGCGTAGGTATAATCAAAATATTTACTCAAGGCACGTGAATCTGGGGCCCAGTAACACCCTACCTTTTGGTTTAGGAAGTCATTACTGGTGCTACCCTCTATTGGTCTCAGGACCACAAGGACAATTCACTGCTAATAAATAGGGCTAAATACAGTACACTGAGGAACTCCACATCTTATTGTCACTAAACTTTTCTTTACACTTGATTGCATTATTAACTGTCAATAAGTTCGAAAAAGATGATACATAACAAAACATTTTCTGTTATTCCTGCATCTTTAATGCACATTTCGAAAGTGTGATCCGAACATTAACGGGGCAGTTTAAACTTTCCACGCTTTAAGTGCAATCGCGAACAGTGAAATCAATATTCCTAAATTAAATGAAACTTCCGGCCAAGCGTAATTTTTTCAACATTCCTTATCTATGAATAAAAAAATTGCTTTACCCAACACTAACCGATATTTATCGTTTCCATCAAGGCTTACTCCAATTTTTTGCAATTTTAAATACATTCCGAAATTAGCTAATTAGCAACGAGGCCTAATTTGCCTGCTTAATCACAGAAATCGAACGTATACAAACATTTGTAAGCACTGTGTTGAGTATTTGTCCATATCGATTTCAAGTGGGCGGATACCCCAGGGTAGCCAGCGATTGCTGTGTATATAACTGACAAATGCGACCGACACGCGACAGTCGTTTGTTATTTTGGAACATAATACCCTCGGCCGAAAACGAGCAAAATCCAGTTGTTATATAGGCTTCATATTTATGAAGTACATGATATTTTCTTTGATGAAATTTTGCTCTAAGGAATATTACCTTCAGTTTGAATATTGTTTTTCATCTAACTGTAAATAATATATTGTATATCGGTCCAAGTTGGATGTTAATTCAAATATTGCTATTTTTTCTTCTTTATGTGGAAATCTAGGGATAAGTAATCGTATATTCTAACTTAGGTACACTAAAAACACAAAAGCAAACCATAACTATAGTCACATCTAACGAAAAATAATGGTTAGGGAACATATTGCGATGACTAGATTGCAAAGCCATGGCCAGCTATGATTTTTTTCCAAGCTTTGTTTCTTCAAATATGATATAAGCGATTGTTTATCCAAAAATATGTTAACATAGTATTGTTTCACATCCCCTAAAACCTCGCCAATGCGATTCCATGAAGTCATCATTGCCAAAACTAAAGAAAAAATACTTTAGTTCGGTAATCTAGGAGGGCTTTGAAATTATACGAAAAGGGTACAACGGAACATAATAACGATCAAGTAACAAATTACTAATTGTATTTTAAAAAACAACTTTAATATTTTCTTCAAGAAATAGCTTACCTAATAGGGGGTACCGGATCATCACAACATAAAAGGAAATGAGGAGACCGATGGACTGGCTAAAAGAGGGTCAAGTATACAGTTTACAGGGCGAGAACCAGTACCCGGGCTTCCGCCCAGTTATGTAAGAAGGTCTATTGAAAACTGGATCAAGGAAAGATCAGAGGAATAATGGTCGAACGGGACTGGGTTGCGACAAGCCAGGCTCTTAATTGAAGGGCCTTGGTCGAACGCATACTTGCGCTAAGTCATAACACCATAAGGATTATCACAGGACTGCTGACAGGTCAAGAACATCTCAACAAGCACCTTAAAACTATCGGCCTTAGTGACACTAGAATGTACAGGTTTTGCGGACACTATGACGAGGACTGCATTCACATCCTCTGTCGCTGTGCCTGCCTCATGGTGAAGAGACACAAACATCTGGGTGAAATATTTCTCCTACCTCAGGACATTAGAGAGCTTCCCCTAGAACGGGTTGTTGGCCTATGCGCATAGCATGGGTCTTTTCCAATAGCTCTCGACTAGCGGCAGGCATAATGGGTCGAACACCTGAGTGCTGCGGGTAACCGCGCCGCCTTCCAACAACAATTCCGTTGCTTGCTCAAGTGCTTAATTTTTGTAAATACACTTGGGATATTACGTTTTTTTTTTTGTTATTTTTAGACACTGATGTAAAAACTTATTTTTCTTGTTTTTAATTACACTTTCCATAAGCGATCCTATTTTAGTAATTTCAGAGCTTCCCAGCAAAGTTTGTTAATGATAATTTTATGGAATTTCGGTTTTTGGGATTTTAGGCGCTGTGTAACAATGCTGCGTTGCCAGATTTTCGATAAAAAATCGCTAATATGATTTTAGGATAAATTGCTTGGAAAAAATCATAGCAGGTCATGAATTTGCAATCTGATTATCATAATACGATCCATAAGTACATCTAGAAGACTCCTATATGCAAAAAAATTATCACTGAACTCAGCCAAATGTGACAGGGATGTTCCAAATCAAATGTGAACAACCTGTAAGTATATACGATAAAAAATAACAAAAAATCGATATATTGTATATCGATTTTATTATAAGAAGAATGATGTTAATATCATTGTGACTTTTTTTCAGCATCTAAACAATTGCAAAGTATCAATTTCCATTTATTTTAAAACAAACTACGGATTTTAAATAACTTTTAAATAAACTTCCGTTCGTATATAGAAAATATTATGTCTACTTCGAATGAAATTAAAGTATCTGTAAATATTTGCCCAATATTTTAAATCGACTGAAAATAAAATAAAATGGCAGGATTCAAAATTTCAATTAAGCATAAATCTGCTGGCAACTCATCGTTACATAACGTATATATAAATATATTTTTTTCAGGAACACAACAGGAAACCACATTATATCGCTGCATGAATATACTGAAAATTCATCACATGGAAATTGCAAATTAAAAATAAAACTGCCCACTGATCCAAGTTTATGGAGTGTAAAATCTACGATTAATGGATAACAGCACTATTATTTTTTTGCATTAGGGCAGATTGTAATACTTCGTACTGGTAAGTGTCGTTTTAGGAGTGTGATAAAATAGATTGGATACTTTAGTTCCAATAATTCCCTCAGTTTGTCTGATTACTTCAATATTTTTTTAATAAAGATTCAGGAACTTTTAACATGTACTTTTTATATCAATAACTACATAAGAATATTTTTTATAGAAAAACGGCACTGACGACATTTCTCAACTCTCCAATAAGTCGTTGTCGACTTTTAGCAACTCCTTTTGCTTTTATCGACTAAAATGCTCATGAAGTTAAAGAAAACTAAGTTAAACTGATGGAGTTTTCGAAGCTGTTTCAGGGAAATTATATTTTATGCATTCATCGAAGCAAATTTCAACTTCAACAGAAGTTTTTTTATATCTTTGTATAAATAATCATTCTGTAATATGAATGAAAATTGCCCTAGATAATTATTAGTACACTGGTTTTAGGGATCTTAAAGCATGTTTAATATTTAAATGTTTCTTTTTCATAGGGAGCAGTAGGCCACTTTACAAATTGGGAGATATCATATGTCCCAAATTCGAAGCTCACCATCGGGATCTTTTAAACTCCGAGAGATAGGAAGTCGGTTAAACGGGGAACGTTTTAGACATTTTTATAGTGATCCTGAATCCGTTTCGAAATCGTGGCTAATAACGCCCGTTTTTGAGATTATTCAAGAAAACGAAAACTATTTTCGTTTTCGAAGAAAAACGTAATTTCTTTTTGCGGCTGTAACGGACCAATAGTTATCTAATAGGTTCGAAGTTTGTACATTACGTGTCTAATTATAAAAAAACTATAAAAGATAGCGACTTTTAGTAGAAAAGTATTGAAAGATAAAACTTTAATCTAAATCTCTATATTAGTAATTTTTTGTAATTGTTTCATTTATGTAATGTAATGTAATTTATTTTTTTTAAATTCCAGACAAACGATCTTGTACTAAAATAGCGTATTTTCAAAAATTATTTTCTCTAAAATACATATACTAAACAAAAATTTGCTACTATAGGGATCTAGTTTATCTTTTGATCTTTCCGGTGATATATAATTTATATATTAAAAATAAATTTTGTTGCAATTATAAGACAAATCCGGTACCCTTGCAATGAGAGCTAACTTCATTTCTATGTGCCTTTTTACTTCGGCTTTACGTGCACCTCCGAAATCTAAATAATTCAGTAGTGGAAATATGTATAAGTCTTGAGCCATCGGCTACCCAACCTCTCAACCCGACCACGAATTCATGTCTGTCAAATCTACAGTGAATGGACTCTTAAGACACAATTATTTAGAAAGAAATATTTTCCCGAATAATCGATTACGTTATGTCTACTTGACTTCAAGCTACTCCTGTCAACTTTTGTTTTTCTTATGGCTACCATGTTGGATTGTCAATTTAACTGAAAAAGAGCTTTCTAACGATATATAATTATGCTACGAAAAATACTTTTTAAGGTGGTAATTCAAGAAAGCCTTTTTCAAAACAAAAGTTGACAAGAGTATTTTGAAACCAAGTGAACATAGCATAATCGACTATTCGGAAAAATATTCATTTATAAACTGCGTCTTAATAATGTGCAAACATAGAACCCGCCAGATCAATTATTGCTTCGCTACTGCCGCAAAAAAAATTACCAAAATTTCAGTTTTTTTGAAATATCCCAGAAATTGACGTAGTAAATCATAATTTCGAAACACATTCAGGATCAGCATAAAGATATCTAAAACATTCCCCATAATTTAATTGAGTTTCTGAGATTCCAACATGAGCTTCCAATTTAGGATACATGACATATATTTGTGGTATAAAAGTCTACATTTTATACAAATTTTTTTTTGAACTTTTCAGAAATGTGTAGAATTATATTCTTGAAAGAGGTTGTAACCTTTGGTGTGAATGCTAACGTGAATAATAACGGAGATATGCTCAAAAAAGTGTGTCATAAGAGCGATGTGCTAGAAAGAGAATATCGATTCATTGCTAGGCACACATCGCTCTTGTGGCACGCTTTTTTGAGCATATATCTGTTATTATTAGATATAGACCCATAAAACCTTATATCACCTTATTCGTAAAAAAGAGCTCTAAATATGTAAAACAGTACTGGGTGTTCGATTTAAAATAATGAAGTTTATATCGACGTAGCCTCATTGAGTCACCTTGTAAAAAATGTAATGCAAGGTGCGGCAGCATAACTTCCTTTTTTAAAATGCGCGCCATTCAGTCGGTTGATGTCATAGCGGAGCGCTAGTGGTCTCGTTCGAGAGGCGGGACTATAAAGTTTTGTTCCGACACAGTTCAGTCGCCATCATGCGTTGGAACAGTGAGGAGCGTGCTTTTGCCGTTGAGGCCTACTTTTCGAGCGGATGTTCTGTGATCGTAACCCAGCGCGCATTTCGGTATCGCTTTAATTTAGCCCCGTTGGCTCCTGTCCCGGACCGGAAATCAATTGTTACATGGGTCACTACGTTCAGACAAACTGCAAGTGCGAAGAACTGAAGTCCCTCCCCCCATTAGATCAGCTGAAAACATTGAAATCGGTTTACTCAGTGTATGGAGAATGAGGGACGTTACCTAGGTATCTGATTTGATCAAAACAAAAAAAAAACAAATAAAAACGTTCTGATTCATACAATGAGTTTTATTAAGTTTTGAAAAAAAGGAGTTACGCTGCCGCACCCGTATATGTAAAACAAGTGTAGAAAGAAAAGAGAATCGACGTAGCGATTTTCACAAATTTTACCATTTTCAAAATAATGAATTTATGCGGGACTTTAAGAACTCACTGTATATGAGTATATAATATGATTTGAAATTTATTAACCGAAATAATAAAAAGCACCTCTGCTACCGAATAATGCGTTAAAATAAACATATTATGACTCCTAGAAAATAAAAAAAAAACATAAATATGTTTTTCTCTCACAAGGACCTCTCAAGGACGCCGAGCTAATTTTAATATATAACGAGGACTGTAAGAGATGGTGGAAATTTTCTCATATATTAAATCGTGTGATGTGCTGTATAAACGAGATTCTTGGTGTTATTCCATGCACATCAGAATTTCAATAAAGGGGTAGACGGCCTCAGAATATTGTATTTAATGACTTTTGGATTTAATGACTTTTAGTGCAAATTTGATATGGATCATTCACATCTTTAAACATACGACATTTGAAATATGTTTTATAGTATATTTTTTATGTTATTTATTGGCTTATTTAACTGTTTATATCTTTCATTATATAGGAAGTAAGCTAAAAAGTTAACTAAGAGATAAATTATTTATGAAATTATCAAATATTATGGTTCAATAAAGTTTCTAATTTCCTTCGTTACCATAATCTAGGTACGAAAGTATTTTATTATAATCTATTTTGAAAAGAATAACTTTATTATATTTAAGATACGTCGAAAATTTGCGTGCAGTAATAATATGGACCTCACAACATTGAATTACAACGGCATATCTTCATATAACTTCAACTTATTGTTTTTAATACATTTTTCTTTTTAATAGTGTTATCTACATCTTTCAAATAATGAAATATTAAACAAGAATCTATAATCAATATAAACACTCATTGTTGTGGGGCTAATATATGAATAGTTTATAAATTACAGTCAGAATAGCAAATTTAGGGGTGGAATGTTGTGATCGTGGCGCATTCGCCATTTTTACAAAACTACTTCAGTCAGAAGTCGGAACAGTTGAAATAAATATCTAAGCTTCAAAAACTGTCTTAGTTACTTTATTATATACTGTTATGATTTTAATACTTTATATAACCAAGTGTAACAAAGTATGGCAACTTCATGATACCGTTAAGTTTTTTACTGAATATATTTTTAATATTATGTATTGTCTTATTTAACTGTTTATATATCTTTATATAGGAATTAAGCCAAAAAGTAAACTAAGAATAAATTAATAATGAGATTATAAAACATTATGCTTAAATAAAGTTTAATTTTCCTCATTACCTATAACCTAGGTACGCAAAGGAAGAACTTTATTATTTTTAAGATATGTTGAATATGTCGAATATGCACCCGCCAACAATGAATTATTTAAATATCTTCATATAACTTCAACTTATTCAGCCTTATTAATAATAAAACTTAGAATGTTCTAAGACGTAACTAGAATGTAATTAGTGAAAACTGCATTAATAATACCATTTAAATGCATGTTAACGCTAGAATGATGCTAAATCACTAGTTATCAGTTTGGGTATGTTTTACAATAAGTTAAAGTTAACCTAAAAGTTTGACAAAAATGGCAGCAGTTTTTCTTTTCCCACCCAATTAACAAATCAAGAACGTTTTTCTGAAATATTAAATGATTTAATGCGAAATTTTCCGTATTTATATGTCAGTAACCTCAATAATTATTATAAAATTTTATTATGGTATGGTTACTTATCAAATTCATTAGGGAGTTTTTGAACCTCTTCAATTTTAGCACGTCGTTATCGTTATTCTGAGCATGTGCAGTTCCAAAAAGAGTATCATTTTTGGCACTGTGCGCGTGCTCAGTATAACGATTGCGAATTGCGATAAAGATAAGGAAAAAATTTAAGGTATTCAAAATCTCCCTATTATAAAGGCAAACTTAATGCTTATCAAGGGCGGATTTACCATGAATTAAAATTTTACATTAGCAAAAAGCAAAAACGTAATTAGTTAAAAAAATATATAAACGTACTTCACTTAAGGATATTTTATTAAACACTTCTATTTGCTATTTCATGTTTGTCCAAAGAAAAACGTATCAATCTAAATGCACAGATAATTTCTAATTTCACAACATTTTTTAAAAATGTGGTTTTTTGAGATACTCCCCATGTTGAAAAGCTAAATCCGCCCTTGATTGCTTATTAACACAAAACAGTCTTGACACAAGACACTTGTCAGTCTTGTCACTTTGCGTAAATGTTTGTAAATGCAGGTTAGATTTATTGCAGTGAAATTAGCTCTATGTATAGAATGAGATGTTGTCACATTAACTTCTTATTTAGCATGCTGTTAGTTATTTGTCTATAAATATTTAATTATTAATATGAACTACTTAGATTGATTTAAGAATGCGGTTAGTTGTCATTAGTAAACTTGATGTTATTGTGATTATTATTAATATGGGTGTTAGTGTTTAATTCATTTTTCTATTTAATAGTGTTATCTACATCTTGTAAATAATTATATATTCAACAAGCATCTACATTATATTAAAAATAATTATTTTTGGTCACATATATTTTGTATTGAATTTTAATGAAAAAATTTATTTTCTACTGACAAAACTGAAATTTAGCAATCCTCCTTACCCTAATGTGCGATACGTATTTCTGCTTCCGGCGTTTTCAGGCACATGTGGTAGGAGGTTTAACATCTATACACAGGAAAAAAAATCCGACTGATTTTAACACTGAATCCACACTCATCAGTGTGTATATAGTCCACACTTGGCAGTGTTAGACATATCGGTGTATTATTACATTACATAAAAGTACTTTAACACAGTAGATTTTACAAGGTAATGTGTAATAGTTAATTATTCACCGTGTAATTATTCCGTTTTTATGGCGGATTGATTCATTTTTAACACAGGGTTTTGTAAATTTTACTACAATTTATGAACACTTCAACAAACTTGGCGGGTATATCGTTCGTGTAATATGAGTTCTAAAGGTTTAGTTATTATACTACCCAGTTCGTGTTAAAAATAACACTGCAGTAAATTACGATTACCATTTAGTAATTTTACCATTTGTCTTTTTTTACTGTGAAGAATTTTTAAAAATTACAAGAAATATATGAAAATTAACTGATTGTAAAATAAAAATGATTTCAATGTCAAACTTGTCAGTTTGTAGATATAACTTTGATGTTTTTTTAATAAAATCTCCCTAATTTCCTATGTATGCATCTAATTTATCATTTATCCTAATATAATAATTGTTTTATTTATTAAAAATAATAAAGTTATTAATTCACTTACTTAGGTTATAGGTAACGAAGAATATTAAAAACTTTATTGAACCATAATATTTGATAATTTTATTAATAATTTATCTGTTATTTATTTATTTATTTATTTATTTAATTGAATACAACACCCTACAGGATAAACCTAGTTAAAGGGTGAGGAGAACAGGCAGAGAGAAAAAATATAATAAGTACAAGTAATATCCATACCTAGGCACTCACAACTTCACAGGAAAGTACAGTAGGTCAGACAAATAGGTATAAAAGTACAGAAAAATTTAAAAGATGTAAAAATAAACTTCAAATACAATTATCACAGATAAACAACTAAAATATGCATATATACATATACATATATATTTACACATATATACACACATCTACACATACATACATAAATCACAACAGGAGACAGCGATTAATGTAAAAGTATTTCGTAAAATTACAGATTTGGAGGTAAATAATTATTTTTCTTAATTTGAGAAATAGAACAAAAAAGTATATCAAGCGACTCCTCTATATTATTATAATTTCGTATCATTTGAAACATGGGGGATGAGGTCATCCTATTAGTTCTGGCACATGGCAAAGTTAACAGATGGTGATTTCTTACATTAAACTGTGGAACCTTAAAATACAACATAGATAGAAGCTGTTCCGATTTAATAAAGTTATGTAGTATTTTATATAAAAATAATACCGAGGAGTTAGTTCTACGGGCAGCCAGGCTTTGAAGACCAAAGCGTTGTAACAAAAGCTCATTTGGCGTTCCTCTAGGTACAAATGTGCTGTCAACTTGGAAACTGGCAGATTTCATAAACCGTCTTTGAATGCGTTCAAGGGCATTAATATGAACATTATATATAGGGGACCAGACACAAGAGGCGTATTCCAGCTTAGAACGGACAAAGGTCTGATATAGCAGCTTGAGAGTATCGATGTTTCGGAAATCCTTACAGTTACGTAGTACAAAGCCTAAGCTTCTGTACGATGATTGAGTAACAACCTGAATATGTTGATTAAATGTCATCTTTGAATCAAACGTCACGCCGAGGTCTTTAACAAACTCAGGTCTAGAAAGAGAAATATCATCCAGCTTGTAGTCATACGAGATCTTGAAAACCTTACGACTATATGACATAATATTACACTTGCTCGCATTTAATGGTAATTTGTTAGTTTGGCACCATTCGCCAATCTTAACTAAGTTGGACTGAAGATGTAAACAGTCTTCCAGAGATTCGACATTTATAAAAATCTTCAGGTCATCCGCAAACAGCAAATAATTTACATCTAGGTCGTTCACTATGTCATTGATGAATAAAACAAAGAAAATTGGACCAAGACCCGACCCTTGAGGTACACCAGAAACTTGGCTAAATTCGAAAGATTTATGCCCCTGAATTTGTACATATTGAATTCTGTCCGTGAAGTAAGAGTCGATTAAGTTCAGTATTGGGTTAGAAAATCCATATGAGCGTAACTTACGTAGAAGAATTTTGTGATTGATCCTATCAAATGCTTTAGAGAAGTCAGTGTAGAGGACATCTACCTGACTTCTCCGGTCTAAAGCCTCACTGACAAACTGGGTTTTGCAGACAAGGTTCGATACCGTAGATCGCCCAGCAACAAACCCATGCTGAGCTTCAGAAATTAGATGTTGAGTATGATACAAGATGTGTTTTTGCAAAATAGTTTCAAAAATCTTACAGAAGTTGGATAGTATTGCAATCGGACGGTAATTAAGAATGTCATTACGATTTCCTTTTTTAAATATAGGACAAATTCTGGACTTTTTCCATAGATCAGGAAATACAGAAGTTTTCAAAATCGAGTTAAATAGGATGCTAAGCGGTTTACTGAAAATATTAGCACAATCCCGTATTAAAAAAGCTGGAATTAAATCAGGTCCTGAGGTCATATTTGGTTTCATTCTTTTTATTGCAAGTATGATGTCACTCTCGGTTATCACCGATAGTGTAAAGGGATTTATATAGTTGTTATTTGAAAAATCAGGTGCAATAGGGTCATCAGCAACAGTGAATGAGTCGGAGAAATACTTAGCAAATGTGTTAACTATCTCAGAGGGACACTCGATATTTTTGTTGTAATACGTCATAGACAGTGGTATAGAAGATGGCTTAGATTTACTGTTTATAAATGTCCAGAACTTATTAGGATTCACCTTTATATCATCCTCGATAGTCTGAGTGTATTCCTTATACGCGGCGGCAGTCAGTGATTTAACTAGAGCTCGGAGTACTTTGAAAGCATTGTAGTCATTTAGTGCTTGACTTCCTTTGTAAGTTTTCCACGCTTTATTTTTTAATTTAATGTTATGTATAATATGCCCATTAAACCACACTGGATATTTTGACGTATTACTTCTTTTTTGAGGAACATGATTAGTTAAGACAAGGTTGAGTGTTTCATAAAAGCTCGACAACGCTTCGTCGACAGAGCTAACCTTCGCAAGGAAGGACCAGTCTGTTAACATTAATTCTTCATAAAGACCCGGATAATTTGCCTTTTTGTAATTAAAACTGAGACCAATATTATTATGCATATGTCGATCACTTGAAATAGAAGTTGAGGACAATAATTCGATGTAAAGTGGAGGATGATGCGCGTCCGCTGGCAACATTTCGTCACCTCTAGCGACTGTACATAAAAAGTTGGACAGAACTAAGTCCAAAGTTCTGTTATTAGTGTTACAGATGTTGTTGTATTGTATTAGATTGTAAAACATGTTGAAATTCCGAAGAGACTCTGACTGCTTACTTAATGACCCTTCCGTGAGAGAGGGAATATTGAAATCACCTAAAATAAATAAATCTGCACCATATAGTACATAGAGAGACTCTAACGAGTCGAATAAAATTTCAAAATCATGTACAGGAGTATTAGTTAACATTTAGCTATAATTTTTATAGAAAAAAATAACAATATAACATGTTTTCTGTGTAA
Source organism: Pogonocherus hispidulus (assembly GCA_963924545.1). Classification (NCBI taxonomy): domain Eukaryota; kingdom Metazoa; phylum Arthropoda; class Insecta; order Coleoptera; family Cerambycidae; genus Pogonocherus; species Pogonocherus hispidulus. Next base: position 11,624,553 of record OZ004698.1, read on the forward strand.
TGACAATTTGTACTTCTGAATTTAATCCATTTTTGCAAATATCATTAAGAATCATCATGATGGGTAGATACTTAATGAATTGGCATTCTAGTTCTAAAAAACGGAATGCTCACGATACTTAATTCAATTGTATGCTCTATATTAAAGCCTATACGCAGGGTTGTGTTGGCAACCATCCTGAAGAATGAGAAGAATGTCAGCTTGAGGTTAGTGTGACAGATTAATATCGGCTGATATTTGACTGTACCCTTAACTAATGAGATACGTATTTCCCTCACCAGAGTATTAAGTGGTAGTTAGACCTACCAACGTAAGTAGTTGCTGGGACGCAATTGCTGAATAATAATAAGTAATAATAATAATAATATCAAAAATAAAAATAATAATAATAATTTATTTTGAAAGTATTTATTTTGAAAGTACACTGTTCTACAGGCAAAGCCCAACTACAGAACAGGAGGGTAAGAAAAAAAAGAAAAAAATATATATATAATATAGGCCACACAATACACAAAGAAAACAAATATGAACAAAAAATGAAAAGCAGCCAATACACAAACAATTATTTTAAATAAACAGACTTAAGGTCACTAATGCTGCACGAGAAAATATCAACCTGATTTTTTACCTTATTATAGTTACTACTCATTGCATGCACGGGTGAAAATTTTAGGACATTCGTACGAGGAGTGTTTAAGTAAAATGTCGCATTATCGCGGGAAGAAGTTCTAGGACAATGCAGACATAATTCCTCAAGTATTTGTATGCAGTCAATTTTATTATGTAATATGTTAAAAAGAAATAATACAGAGTGATAAGTGCGTCGGTCCAACAGACTAGTTACAGAATGTGCCTTCAGAAGTTCACTCTGCGGATAACCTATCGGCGGGTAAACCCCATCCGATTTGAAAGTCAGTAACTTTAAAAATTTACGTTGTACAGACTCGATGCTGTTAATATGTACGTCGTAATGAGGACACCAAACAGTGGAAGCATATTCCAGCTTCAATCTTACGAAACTGTTAAAGAGCATTTTGATGGTTTTGGTCTCTGTAAAATCTCGACTACTGCGGGCAATAAAACCATATGTTTTAAATGCATCTGAAACTATAGACTCAACATGACTGGTAAACGAAAGCTTTTGATCAAAAATTACTCCAAGGTCACGAAACGTACCAAGCCTCTCTAGCGGAATTCCGTCAATATTATAATTAAATGTTGTTCTGGAAGTCTTCAGCGTAAAAGACATGATATTACATTTTTTAACATTTAAATGGAGATTGTTCACTTGACACCAACTAACTATTTTATTAAGGTTGTGTTGTAAACGTTCGCAATCGCTGGCACTTTTAACTGCAGCAAATAACTTTAGATCATCCGCATATAAGAGGTAGTTGACATCCAGATCGTCACCAATGTCGTTTACAAATATGTTAAATAATAGAGGGCCAAGAATAGAGCCTTGCGGAACCCCTGAGGTAGCCAGATATTCGACGGACTTGAAACCATTGAAAACAACATATTGTTTTCTATGCCGAAGATAAGAATTTAGAAGAACTAGAAGTGGCTCTGACAAGCCAAATCCTTTAAGTTTACTTAGTAAAATGCTATGATCAAGTCTGTCGAACGCCTTGGAAAAGTCTGTATAAACTACATCGGTCTGAGTACAATTGTCTATGGATCGCGCAATGAACTGTGTTACCTGTACTAAATTTGATACAGTAGACCTACCCTTCATAAATCCATGCTGAAGCAATGAAATTCTGTTGCCAATGCTTTAATATAAAGTTTTATGAAGCAAATGTTCAAATACTTTGCAAAAGTTGCATATAAGAGAAATAGGACGGAAATTTTCAATATCCAGTTTGTCACCATTCTTATAAATGGGACAGACTTTCGACATCTTCCAGATATTAGGAAAGTTTGACGTTCTAAGGTACAAGTTGAAGAGAGCAGTTATTGGTGAAGCGAGTACACAGGCACAGTCTTTAAGAAAAAAAGCAGGCACAGAATCAGGTCCTATTAATAATGTATAAACTACAAGGTCTGTTGTCGAATGACAATTATATATCTTTAGATATTATTTTGTGGTAATCACTGAATGAAAAAGAAATTTTGTTTCATAGGCTGACTAGAATGGAATATCGCGACGCGAGTTCGAATCTCGTTCAGGGAGAAATGGGACATCTTCCAGGGAATGGTTGTCTGTCTGCGTTTTTTTTTTCATGTGTACGTTGAAAGTACTCTCTACACAAGCCCGAGGCTTGCACAAGGAAGATTGTCCATTTCTGTGGTGTGTTGTATGTTGTGTTGTGTTGACTTTGGATAATGGTATCTATATGTTAATTTTGACTTTGCATGCCTCAAAGCTTCAAGAACATCTTCTTCCTCAAACTTATTGATATGCACATACTGACTGTTAAACGTATCAACATAGTCCACCGCACAGTCCGTGGAAGGCGAAAAAGAAGTACTAAAATATTCCGCATATGCGTTTAAGATATCTGAAGGATTATCTAACGTTTTGCCATTAAAATGCATGCGATTTGAGACACTAGTTAAACCAGTCTTGCTTTTTATGAAAGCCCAGAATTTATTAGGATCGCTATGAATGTTATTTTCAGCAGACCGAATATAATTCTTGTACGCAACATCAATATCGAACTTAACTTTAGCTCTCAACCTACGGAACTCATCAAGAGCTATTAAATCAGCACTACTTTTATATTTGCGTAACAATCTCGATTTGTGCTTAATGTCCTTGATAATATGAGAGTTGAACCATGGAGGATATGTATTTTTATGGATAGATGAGTATTTAGGTACATACATGTCGAAATAGTTGAAAAGTTTACCATAGGAGTAAGTACAAGCGTCCTCCACATTAGAAAAAGCTGGCAATAAAGACCAATCAATATTAGTGATGCATTCGTAAAGACTTATCAGATCAGCTTTCTTAAAATTGTAGTTACAGTTACTATTAATAGGAAAATTATTTTTTAGATGTATATCTGATGCCACAATCAAAGTAATTTCTAAGGCAGGATGGTGATTATCTTCTTCAGTAATAGGTTCAAACGACCTTTCCACCAAACAATTATTATTATATATAACCAAGTCAAGTATGTTACCAAAGCAATTTCTAACAAGATTGTACTGAGACAAGTTAAATAAACTAAAAAAATTATTAAGAAGCCGTATTTGAGCGTTGGCCTGAAGATCGTCTAAATATGAAGCATATTTATTAATATTCAAATCGCCTACAATAAAAACTTCACTGCCAAACAAGAAATCTAGTGATTCAAATGCTTCAAACAGACATTCATAATCACCTACTGCTGTATTCGGAGGCACATAAATATTAAAAACATAAATAGAGCGTATGTGTGACATAATTTTAACTCCAACTACATCAATCAGAGGTATTCTGTTAAAATAAACGGTGTCTAGATTAATAGCTGCAGAGGAGTAAGCCTCTGCACCGCCACCGCTAACAAAACCCCACCGCCCCTGCCGCAATTGTGCTGTAGGTAGTCTCTGTCAGCACGGGCTGTCATTATAATAATAATAATAATAATAATAATAATAATAATAATAATAATAATAATAGTAATAATAATAATAATATTTACTCACCAGTAAGACATTTACAATGTATAGGACAAGTCATAAAACAGAGAAACAAGCAAACAGACTATACATTTAAGTACATTCAAATATTGTCATTAATAAAATCCCTTACACTACAATAACATTTATTAAGCAAAAGTTTTTTGATATATTTTTTAAATAAAACATCGTTAGTTAACTTGTAGCTAGACAGTAATTTATTGTATAATTTTATTCCTTGATATGTGGCTGACATTTGAAACTTCTTTGTTCTATGTTTAGGTATACAAAATTGATTATATTTGCGAGTTGCATACTCATGAAAATGCGAGTTTATGGTGAAACATTCAATATTATTTCTGATCTGCAGTAATAATTTATATATGTAAATACAAGGAACTGTTAAGATTTCATTATCTATGAATATTTTTCGACAGGTCTCGCGGGAACCGATACCAAAAATTTTCCTAATTATACGCTTTTGAGCTACAAAAATCCTGCCGCTATTAACAGCATTACCCCATAGAATAATGTTGTAACATATATAACTATACATTAGACTATAGTAAATATTTAATAATGCGCTCAGAGGCATACAATTTTTTATACGAGATATAGCATAGAATGATTTACTGAGTGTCTTGCTAAGCATGTCCAAATGGTCAAACCACCTTATCTGCCGATCAAGGTTAATGCCCAGAAATTTAGTGCCATTTACAGATTCCAAAACAACATCCTCAATATTTAGGTACAATTTTGTATCCAATTCATTGGAAGATTGGAAGTACATGACCGTTGTCTTATCAATATTAACCATAAGGCTATTTAATTTGCACCACTCAACGAAAGAAGCAACAAGTCTTTCACAAAGAACTGCAAGTTCTCCCGGGGATCGAGCGGAAATCACTAGGGATGTATCATCAGCAAATAATGTTGCTAATAATAATAATAATAATAATAATAATAATAATATACCGCCCCTCCTTCATACAAATTCCATGCTTTCGGGTTATTCCTTATGATATTATTAATAGGTATTATTATTCATTTTCCGGTAATAACTCTAATGAAGCAATTAGTATAGTTTCTTTTATTGCTGATGGTATGAAGGAAATCTCGTTTTCACTGCCTATTCGTTTATCTTCTTTTCTGAATATAGAATTCAATTTCTATTGAATGTAAACGATGTTGAGGTTTCAATTTAATAAATGAAAATATCACATTGGAGACTAGATACCAAATAAACGAGGTCAAAGTGAAATTCCTGTTGGTTGCTAATAATGATAAATCACTGTTAGCGCTGAATGATGTACAGGGCGATTCACCGTATTTTGACTCCCTGTTAACTTTTCTGTTTACAGAATTATAAAAAAAATGTGAAATATAAAAGTTGCGCGAATTTTCGAAAATGATAGTAGAAAAACAAATGAAGTCCAAACAAATCTCCGTTATTATTAAAGATAGACCCATCAATATCTATATTACTGTATTTGTGGGACAGCGTTCTATCCAAATATGCAATAATATACAGGGTGTTCCATTTAAATTAACAAAGTTAACATCTGCGGCCATTTTGTTGGGACATCATTTGTATTTCTACTGTTATTTTCGAAAACTTCATAGAAACTCGTGCAACTTTTATATTTAAATTTTTTTTATAATTCTGTAAACAAAAAAGTTAAGTGGGTCAAAATATGTTGAATCACCCTGTAGATCACAAGTGTAATGAGTATATTATAAGATAGTCGTGGGCAGATAAGTTGAAACATCAGTAATTTTTGTGCTTTGTCACAATATCATTAATGAACGCAACAACTTCTGAAATTCTTCTTTACAAGATCTAAAAAAAGTTCTTTTTACCCGTGAAAAGCCGTATTTCTTTATTCAAGCTCTCCACAATATTTCCGATTTCTTTGAAAACTTATACCTGCCTCTAAATTTGTTTTGATTTCAGTGGAAGCAATTTGCTAAGAAAACAAAACTCAAAAGTTATTCGGCATTCCTTTGACTTTGATGTCATCTCATATCAACAGACCAGTAATAACTTCAACAAGGAAGTGGGTACAACTTCTGAAATGATTTTTAACGAGTTCTTATTCTTTCATTCTATTTAATTAAACTACTCCTAGTAATTACATTTTTAGACTGGAACTGGTCATATCTTTTAATGAAATTCATCTCGGGCTTTACTAAACAACTCTCTCATTTATTCCTTTTGCAAAACATTACACTTGAATACATTTTAAATATTGTATTCAGATACAAAAATGTATGTAATATATTTAGTGCCAACAATTAATTTACAATTACCTAACACAAAATAAATAATGTTAGTAGTGGTGAGATACACCTCGTAGTGCCTCTTTGGGTCTTTGTTATAAAAATAAATATATTCAAATAAATATACAAAATAAATAAGTTGAGAAAAACTTATTTTCCACACTGGAAATAATTACCAAATAGCTATTTACTATTTCTTTTTAATAGTGACGAAAAGTTGAATATTTAGTAACTATTTCAGTTAGGAAAAGTTCAATTTTTCCTAGCTAGTGTTCTAGTTTCCCAATTCTAGGACTAACTATTCATTTATTGTCAACTTAAATCATTTCTTATCATTAATATCAATTGTAACTATAACTTTTTTACAATTGGTTATGGAAAGCCCTGTGCATGTATTTGATGAAGTACAGGCAGTTTGTATTTATATTGATCTCTCTTTGACCCAATATTTTTGAGGTACTTTAAGTTTTTTTTTAACGGAATCCTCTATATATCCTTCTGCCACATTCGTTGCTTTCCATTCACCATGTCTTTTAAGAGTAGTGATATCTGCTCCTGGATCATCCAGTATCGTAGCAGACGTTCTACGGAAACAGTGCGGCCGGTGTAATTCCCATCATTCGGAAATTCCAAAAATTATGCAATTTTTTTAGGGAAACCCCCTATAGAATTTACATCAAGGCATTGTCTTGTACATTTTCCATTTTTATATCATGGGAAGAATGTTGAATGTTCAATTGGTGACGGACGAAGAGAGGACGGACTTTCAAAACATTTCGACAAGATTGATTCCTTCGATGTTCCCGCTAGAAATAGTAAATTCTCTTTTCACGTTCGTCTTTGTGTTGGGAATCTCTATCAATATAAATTCTTCCATGTCTTTTATATGTTCAAGCTAAAGAAATGTTTGTTCTTCTCGACGGCATGCTCTACTGATACCAACAATCAACATTATCTAAAATTACAAACAATTTCAATATTTGGAGAGAAATGTTAAAATTACGGTTTACCTTCATCATCAAGTAGGTTTTATCATCTGCTTCTTTCAAAAATGTTTCAACTTCTGATTTTCTTAAAACACTAGACTTCCTGGGTCTATGTCCTACCGACTTACGTTTAAGGAAAGCAATTAAACTTTGAAATTTCTTTATGTCAATATTCTTTTTCACTGCCAATGTTGTTTTTATCATTGAGTAAGGACTCCACAGCGTGGAACTCTGGTGTAATCTGGATTTTTATTCAAAATAGACTAGTGGAACTGCCTCAGTGATAACAGTTAGTCAATAAAAAATTATAATAAATATAGTAGTTTGAGCTATTTTCAAAACACTATTAAAAAAATCATGTGTGCGACTCGTAGGAAAAGTATCTTTATCGCATATGGCGTATTTTTTTACCTATGGCTGATGCGGAAAAAAGTCACTTTTCCTTATTGCATAAATAGCTATAGGCTTTTCGTAAGTAGTAAAGTTAGTACTGTCACCATTGTACTATAACGTTTTTCATCAAATCAATATACTATAACTTAATTTAATTAGAATAATTATATGTGCTCTGCTAAACTATTCTATGACACTCTAAAAATCTGTATTTAGTATGGGAAACAGCATATCGCTTTAATTAACTAAATACCTAATTGATTGAAGTAATATACCTGGTATTACGTAAAATCGGCTTACTTTGAGTGCATAGATGAAAAATTAAAAAATATCCCCATCTATCTAAGCTTGTGCAATTACAAATATTAATATAAGCTCTATCGATCATGTTGTGATACACTTTAATTAATCAACTATTGGAAACAACGCTTAGAGGATTTACGTTGATTGCAAAATTGAAGCAAGCATAAAATGTTTAAAAGCTATATAATTACATTAACTGATTAATTAGTATTGATAAGTTCTATCAATAACTATATACAAATATTGATACATAATTATATATCTTCAAATATTTACAGAATTTCATTACGACCGGAATTTAACATACTGTATTTGATTTTCAAGTTTTGGTATTTATCTATACAATATTTTAGCTTCCGCTGACAATATAGATATTAATGATGGTGTAACAAAAGCTCACATGGTCAACGTCAAGCGGCCTTTTGGGTGTAAATTAAATATCTTTAGAAAGTAAGATCTGGCTCAAATAGATAGATTTCCTTAGCAAATATGTCATTTTGGGTCATAAATAGTATTGAGAATTGTTCGGGCTTCACAGATTTATTAAAACATTTTATGGATATCTAAATTCGTGCACCCCTGGAGACGGAACAGTGTTTAGTAGACAAAACGCCAAATGTGCGTAACGAAACAAGTCCAGTAGATTCTAATGAATTGTTGTGGTACTTAGAGGTTCTCGGAAATAAGATCTTGGTATTATGTTCAGTTTATTGCAAAGGCATAGGTCAACCTGGTTTTTTTGGGGAGTTTTTCCAGGAATAATATCAGTAGAGTAAGCCGTAATTCCCCCTCACTTTGAGACGAGGATAATATCTAAAGGTTTTATGTAACTAGCTAATAAACAGTATTTTTATAGGACAGCGTGATAGAAACAGGTCATGGTTCGCGGTACTAGACAGAGAGGAGAAACGTACTTCAACAACCAATGGGATTAGTGTAAATTTACATCCTTTGTTTTGTAATGATGCGCTATAGTTGCCATAGAAATGGCATACAAATGGTATATTGGTAATGGTACCTATATATAACCTAACTAAATGTTCAAGTAAAGAAAAGTTAATAAACGTCAATTAATACCTACTTCCAGTTGCAGAATATTTATAAAAATCCCTATACGGAAATCTAATTTTCTGACGACTTTTCTTTGCTTTCATATAGGTGTAAAACGTGCAAAATAGTACACTGAGCCGTCGCGACGGTTCACTGAACCGTAACAATAGTTTAAGTGTAAATATGACATAGTGTTAGCATAGGTTTAGTTTTAATAATCTCCAGATGTTGCCAAGTTTGCTGACGAAACGCGCGTCGAGTGCAGTATAGTGTTTTGGTGTAACGTGGAAAACTACGACAGTGTTATCTTCACACCAAAGGTTCCAATCCCTTTCAAGAATTCCATAAGAAGAAATAAAGTTGATAATGGTGGTCGAAATACGAAACGTCGACTGGCAAATCGAAGTGTCATCATCTAGCGGTAAAAAAGTAGCAATGGAAATGTGTTTTTGGTTTTGCGCCGTATTGTCCAATAATGCAAAAAAAAAAATAAAAACGAAATCTTCAATTTTCAGTTTTTTCGGATATCTTCGGAAGTAATCGGGAATCCATATTTTCAAAACCGCCCGCATTTAACTTCACTTCATCTTTAATTTGAATTACCCTGTATATATACATTTTTACTTATACCACAGCACCGTATAGAGAGAGAGACACCATGAATAGTCAGTTGATAGAGTTTACTGTATATCCGTTAGAAAATATTCTATATAACCGCTGAATGTAGTGATTTCGTATTAAATTAATAATTGCAGTTACTACTGGCAACCGAACTGATTGTTAATTACGCATATATTGTGTAATTGCGACGACAGGTTAGCGTATCCTATTCATCACAAGCGAGATGATAATTTTCTGCCTGAGAAATTGAGATATATGGGAAATCAAATCAATCAAACATGAATATTAATTAAAGTGACATTGCAAGCTACTTATAATATAAAGATTTCTTCATGGGAATTAGGTATTTCTTGCAAAACATTTTTCTTTTTCAATCATGGATCGAAAATCACATAATATTGTTATGCAAAGAGAACGTTACAAGAAATAATAAAGAAAATATGGAAAGAATAAATTAAAGTTTAAAAAAATTTGCCAAATATACAATAGGTATATCTATAATATGTATCCTGTGTTCTTGACTAACAAATTATGGGTGCTATGAACTCTACTATTACTCTAGTCATTTAGTGGTATATAATTTTTTTATATTGTCTGTTGATATAGTAATAGTAAATACAATATCTTTATGGTTCAATGTATAGAGTTACCTGTAACTCAAAATATTTCGTAGGTACTATTAAAACAACAAATAAATATAATAAATTGATCTTGAAAGGAGATTGGAACCTTTGGTGTTAAGATAATACGGACGTAGTTTTCCACAGAACATCAAAACACTATACTGCAATCGACGTGCGTTTCGCCAACCAAGTTGACATCATCTGGAGATGATTAAAGCTCCTGAACTGAAACAATTTTAATCATTTCCGCACTCACGCGCGGTGAGTGCAGAAGAAAAGAAAGTAGAAAACTACGTGTTCTGTAGAAAACTACACCATGATTATAATAAATTGAGTTTATTTATTTGCATACCTTATCAAATAAGGAAAATTAAAACAATTTGAGTAAATAGTTTCATTGCATTCATTAATTTAATATTTTCGTCTGAATACTTAAAATGAATGCCGAACTAATTTATAATTATCTTAACATATTCTTATTAAAGAGAAAAACCTCTGTATCAATGGACTAGTAAAAGACCTATTTAACAATATATCGATTACGTCATATTTGTCTCATGAGGGAAAATATTGAAACATTTTACAAAAAATGACAATTTTATATAATTGACATTTTGTGTTCTTCAGTAATTAGGGAAATGTAGATTATTGTTGTTGACACTTGTTAGATAGTACTTGAAATGACATGTTTGTATGTTACAGAAATTATGATATATTAATTTGTAAACAACTTAAAACTGGATTTTATAAAAAATAATTTTAAATAATAAATTAAAAGGCATCTAACGCAAGCGTAGGTACCTTAAATAAAAATAACAGGTTTTAATATCAGTGTTTAATATATAGCAGCTTGAACGTAATATTTAGATTTTATTTTAAAATCTATAGTACCTAATTCATTTATTGTTTATATTCACTTTTTTATTTGATAAGTCACTGGTTTGTAACTGTACAGTTGTAACTGGTTTCCCGTTACACGTTACTATTGTATAAAATATTTTCGATTTACTGCTAATGCTGGTTGCCTAGTGATGTTCCCGTGCATATACCAGATAAAGAACAATTTCGGGAATTCTTAAATAAATACAATCCCCAGGTGTCGTTACAGATCGCACAATTTTACGTATCTATATACCAACTGTACGCGAAGACGCTGTAAATGAGATCAAATTTACATTCAAAAATACACGGCTGTGGTTATGTGTGATGAGACGATCGATTGAAAAAAAATATTGTAAATGTTGTAGTACGTATTCTGGTTCCTCTGAAACCTACATTTCCATCGTTACTAGCTAGCAAGACTGAGTGTACTGAAAGAACAATTACGTGGGTGGTGCTGGATACAATTTGAACTGTCTACTTGTCAAGTGAAATTTGTGACCTATGGCACCGCGACAATGAGTGGTATGAATAAAAATGAAGTACCTGCTACTACTACAAGTATTAATATATTCTACGTAGTATTTACTTCAAAACGAAGGATTTACTAATTTCCGGTAGTATCTACTTTACTTGACATAGAAAATGCTTCACCACAAAGTATATACTCTATATTATGAAGTATCTACTTCACAAGTGTAGTACATTCTTTGAAATGTGTAGTACTTACTTCCATCACACATACCGCTGAGCCCGGATAAGATATGTTTAAACGTTTTTGGGAAACGGTTTCAGTTTTGTATGTATTTATAACATCAACACCTATTTAAGATGTCTTTAGATGAAAGAAGTGCGTGATAGAAGAGTAACGGGAAAGTAACGTTTTCCCTACTAAAGCTAGATGAAAAATATAAAATATAAACATAAAACATTCTAAATTGATGGTACTTAATTGTTTATTTAAATATTTGACGGTATAAGGTATCATCCTCGAAGTGTCTTCTTCCAGTATAAATTTTATCTCTAACGTATTCTCACGTATTTGAGCCATTTTTAAAATAATCACTTTGTACCATGCACGGTGAAGTTGCTATGATATCAACTTCGCTAATGACGGAGCAAATACTTTAACTGTTGTTAAAATCGAGGTATCTATCTACCAGTAAAAAGTAGATACTTTAAGTCGTAGTACGTGCTACTATAATGTTTAGGAGAATACTATTTATTTTTAACATTTCCGGAAAAATAGAAGGAAGTACTTCAAAATGTAGTATCTACTTCGATTTGAAGTAAATACTACGTAGAATATACTAATATTTGTAGTAGTAGCAGGTACTTCCTTCTATTCATACCACCCATTAAATTTGGTAGGCCGTTAACTTCATGAACACATTGTAGGTTGGTACATGTTACGTGTAAAGTGCATGCTTTACATCTTGTGACACCTTATAGTCAATATCTATTATCTAGTTAAAATACTTTATTATGTTTATGATAATGAGTACGCCTATGGTCCGCCGGAAATAAGGGCTTTAGTTATCACCTACATTGATAACCGTTAACATCTTTCTGGAGTTTGATCCAACGTTTGCTCCAAGAATATTGTTTCACGAGATACAATTATCAGTCATCAGCATTATGTTTGATAAAATCACTTTCTTTTAATTTTCTTTTTTTTTTTTCTCTAGGTGGTGTAATCCCAAAAGAGACTACAATGCATTACTTAGTAGATAAATCACAAGATATATAAATGATTTAGATTGACGATTGAATTAAAACAGGAAATCTATATTCGTTAGCTCAAAATTTTAAATAAAGCACTTTGCACACATAATGTAGCTAGGAATACATCGTCCTCTTACGATTACATGGATATAGTTGGGGTTTAGTCAAAAGAGGAGAGTAAAAATTATATGAGTATAACTCTCTATATGAGTGTAGAGTATAATTATTATTTTATAGTCTTAAATTGGCCCATTACCCTGGCTCGCCTCTTTTTGTCATTGATTAAGATTCAACCAAATTCTACATTAATAAAATAAATTATCAGTATTGTACGTTGCCCAAAAGGGTCCATGTTTATTGCTGAGAATGTTACTATGTTGGCAATTAACGTAAAATCATTCCATATGCAGTTATATAGACAAGTAATATATCAAAACCTCGTTACAGATTATGTTTAGGTATCAATACTGACATGCATAAAAAAATATTAAAGCAAGTACAGAGCTTCAGATAAACTAAAAGTTTGAGATTGAACTCTGCAATATAACTAGCAAGGTGAAACAACTTTCTATTACATATTTATACTGAAACTTTTCCGAAGCATACTATGCGGTATAGACTAGACCATATTTATCTGGAAAAGTCGACTTTAATGATGAGAAAAACAGGAATAACCCAAGTTTCTTCGCGAAAGTTTAGTTCTTGAGAAGCGAAGACGTGGTGTGACGCAGAAATTTGATTTATAGTTTAATAGTTTTAATGTGAAAGTAGCCTTGTTTTGATATGTGAACACTATACAGATTTTAATCATTATGTGTCAAGAAATTTAAAAAAATGCTATAATAATTATTCATAGGTGTCCTATTTGAAACTACCAAATAAAAAAGTATTTTGCTAAGGGCTTGTGATTTTTAATTTGGGTCTGTCGAAAATGGGATTAAAACTATGAGTGGACACGCAGACCGAAGTATTATTTATTATGCCTTTTTACATGCCTGGTGGATACACCAGGCAAGGATTAGTTTTAGAAAACAGTCTGGGGCAACAAAAAATAAAATGTTCAATCGCCATCGCAGATAAATAATTTGAAACAAACATTAAATATTACTGTTTTGGCATTACTAAAATTGGTTTTGTTTATTTTAATCCTTTTTTGTAGCATTAAAGAATACTAAAAATACAGAACATCAAGAGACATACTAGCATACTAACATAGTAACTAACAAGAACATACTAAAAATACAGAGGTGGTAAAACATATAAACGTTTCCTGATCAATTCCCGCACTGGTGCCGAAATATAAAAAAAATAAAATAAGTACCCTACTTTGTCTTGTTCTATATATTGACATAACAGTTACTTAAAGTAGTTAAACAATAAGGTAAAGAAATGGAAGAAGATACAATAAAATGCTCTAATGTACCAGACAAGCTTGCCTTCAACATAGAGAATGCGCCATCTTTTACTGTAGAAGAACGATTTAGAACAAAAAAGTTGTATTTCTAAGTTTTTATTTTGGTTTCCGACATTTGTAACAAAAATTTTGTTCGCAAAACCTCCAGAACTAGCGATTCCGAAACTAGCTTCAGTTATTTTTGTAATCGCAGCATTTATTTAGGAATTGCTATTCCCGCAATCCTGAAAATAAATATTAGGTAAGTAGCAGCATGTTTGTAAATTTTATTAGTTGTATCTATAGTCATTGTCGCATATGAAATTAAATGAGAAATAATAATAATAATAATAATAATAATAATAATAATAATAATAACAATAATAATAATAATAATAATTATTATTATTATATAATAATAATAATAATAATAACGCGGTCTGTCGACAAGGCTGACCTTCTACTATCTAAGGTCAGCCGGGCTCACTTCGGAGACTGAGGGATTTATTGCGGCCTGTCAAGATGGCGTTATAAACACATTGGTCTATCGTAGCCGCGTGATGGGTGTACAGGTCCCTGATGTCAACTGCAGGGCCTGCCGTGGGGCGCCGGAGACATTGATGCATTTGTTGTCAGCGTGCCCGGCAAAAGCCACTTCGGCGTACATCCATCGCCACAATGCGGCTTTACGAGTGCTATACTACCACCTTAGGCACTCGTATCAGATAGACCAACAGCCAGTGCCGCCTTACTTGCCAGGAGATATAGAGTCCGTCGTCGGGAACGACATATGCCAGATTTTCTGGAACTACCAGTTCCCGACCGTCAGGCTTATACACGCTAATAAGCCTGACATTGTCCTCCTCGACAAACAAACCAGGACTATGTACGTCATCGAGTTTTCCGCTCCGGCGGAACCAAACATAGTCCTGAAGGAGGAGGAAAAGCGGACCAAATACCAAGATCTCCTGTTCGAGCTTCGCACGCTATACCCTGGTCACAAAGTCATGCTGGTAGTCCTCATTATCGGTGTTTTAGGAGGAGTTCGCACAACGCTGCTATCTGAACTGAAGACCATTCCGGCTTGCAGGAACTCTGCCGAGATCCTAGTAAGTCGGATGCAGAAATCAGTCATCCTGGGGTCACTACGTCTACTGAGGGCACACGATTTGGGAACCTGCAACTACTTACCGACCGGTGGGGAGGAGTAGTTGCAGTCACGACCTGGACTTCTGGCACGGCTGCAGCGATGAGTCGGGGCTCGTTGCAAGCCCTGACCAGTTTCTACCACAAAAAAAAAAAAATAATAATAATAATAATAATAATAATAACGTCCTACTACTACTCACGAGCTAACGGATGTGAGGAGTAGCTACTAATTACCACCAGCGGCCGACCCTGAGAATCGGAGGCAGGGAACCGGCCGACTGGATTTTATCAAAAAAAAAAAAATAATAATAATAATAATAATAATAATTGTGGGGAATGAGAAGTGCCGAATTTATAGGAACTACTCATTTCCCACGCTCAGTCCTCCTGATGTAGTCCTCCCCGACCACCAGCTCAAGACAATTTTTGTCATCGAGTTCTCGGCTCCTGCCGAAAACAACGTTGTCTTGAAAGAGGAAGAGAAACGGACGAAATATCGAGACCTTCTCTTCGAACTCCGCAGACTCCATCCAGAACATACTGTGAAGCTTGTGGTACTGATAATAGGAGCCCTCGGTGGAGCAAGAGATACAATGCTTTCGGAACTGAAGATCATACCGGCATGCCGAAATTCAGCAGATCTTCTAGCCGGAAGAATGCAAAAGGTGGTCATTCTGGGCTCATTACGTTTACTCAGGGCACACGATTCCCGGACTCAGTAGTTACTCACCCCACGGACGTGGGGAGTAGCTGCTGTTAACCACCAGCGGCTGACCCTGAGAATCGGAGCCAGGAAACCGGTCGACTGGATTTCGACAAAAAAATATAATAATAATAATAATTATTATTATTCCAACAAGAAAAATCCAATTACAGGAATAAGAACATTGAAAAAAATATATAATTATTTTGTGATACATCATGTACACAAACGTAACATCTATTAGCCAGACTACATATTATAAAATAAAATTAACAGATAAAACAAACAGAAAATAATTAACAAGTACTACAAACTACAACTACAAGCAATGCAATTAATAACACTTAGGTTAAACGACCTAACCAGTTGCATACACTTCTCAAATTATCCAAACGAATATCACAGTTATAAGTTATAATACAACGATTTTGTATTATAAAGTTCACATATTAAAGATATTGGAGACTTTATTAAAATATTTGTTCAAGGAGCAACACAATAAAATAAAGCTTACTGTCTAGAGTTTCCACAATGTATATCAAAAAATTTATTTTACCCAACACATCAAGGCAATCAGCTTTGTCATTCAAGATATTATGTAGAAATCGAATCAACGTTAATGTTGACAATGAACATGATACATCGAATACCATATAATCGACCGGTATTCCAGTTTAGACCTCACCAGCGCACAAAAGAGGGTTTTAAAAGTGCTTGTATCGGAAAAGTCTCCGCAATTGCGATAAATGAAGCCACATGATTTAAAGGCACTGGAAACAATGATTTATTTGATAAATAAAAGTGAGCTTATTATCAAAAGAAATACCAAAATCTTTGAATACATCAACATATAATAATAAAAATTTTCCTCTTTATCCATGAGAGTGCTTTTGGTCTTAATTTTGGAAATTTTTCTACGTATATGAAAACGCTGCAATCTATAATTGACCTATTGATTAAATATGTTCTTATATCTACTAAAGTTTTAACCTCTGGAGTGCGGCGAGTTGAGTCACTGTCATTGAATAAATGTACTAATTATGCAAGTCACTTCTGCTTTGGCCGGAATTTGTAGTCATATTTGCATTTGCTATTTTTTGTGATACACCTTGAGCAGGTATCCCCATTTCATTGTACAGTTTCTTCTTGAATTTAATTATGACTAATACCTTAGCCTGATCTTTAATTCTTTAATTAGATCTAGATGGTTAATCATAAGACCATAGCATTAAGATATTTGAAGAAGATGCCGAAAACAACTACTCCACGGCCAATATGCCCCGACTGGCGTTGCATTACATCGGCATCTTCATAGAAGTCGCCACATCTTTCATCGAGACCATATATATAATACTACTATATGGAGCCTATGTAATCTTTACCATGTTTCTCAAGTGAAGCCAAATTAGAGTAGTCCAGAATCATATCTATTGTCTCTTTCACGGAGAAAATACTAAATACTCATGCGCAGCAAACCGCGGGAATTTTGCTCCATATAGGTACTGTAGAATACAATAAATTTACTTTATTTTATATTGTATTTTATCTACATATAACGGTTTTTCAATCTTGTTATTGGGATGTTCTCGTATTTATCAAGTTTACCAAAAGAGTGGATGCAGTTTGTATTTGAAAAGAAAATTTTAAAAATACATACTTCAGGTACCTATGCGACTTCATATGGAATATTTCCTTCGCACAAAAGACAAAACCTCGACTGAGTTTTTCGTTTCGGCATTTTGCGATATCTGTGGAATGAAATTAATGAAAATGAGGTACAGTATAATTCATATACCTAGTTCACTACATATTTAAATTTACAAAATGTTCTTATATACCTAAACTTGCAGTTGCGACTGTAAAAATACCGTCGAAATAATTTGATGAGCAAATGTCTCTAATCACTAATAAGTCTAATAGGTATATGAACAAAACTAAAACTACAAGTTACACATAAATAAAACACTTCTAAAACTGCCGGCTCTACGAAAAACACAAATTTATTTTCTGTGAAACACAAACATACCTGAAATACAAAAGATAAACTGTGACATAACCACACCACAAAACGCATATATGACAAAACACATAAAGAGTGTCCCAGTGTGAGTGAACAAAAATTTACCAGTGTGTAGGCCAGACCAAAATAAGAATAAAATTCTTATAAAAAAAAAATTCTTCGCTGCACGCCTAACGAGTTCCAGGGCGTTATTTTGTAAAAAAAAACAATTTTCCGAGATAACTTAAAAACTCGTTTCGTAGATTTAGGTAATATTTGGATGACGTGTACATCTATTAAAGGTCATTAAAACTATATGGTGTTTGTTTAACTCTAAACTTTAAAATCATTGCATATATTTTTCTGCATAAAGGAATACAGTCGGTACTTTACACTCAATTTACTCGAAAATGGTTGATTTTAGAGCTGTGTAACAAGAGCACCTTTTTTGTTCAGAATTGATAGCCGATTAAGGAAAACTTAGTTAATTCACGAAAAAGTAGGATATACAAGAGTTATGAAGACAAAACTATAAGGAAGAGTAGACCTAGGCCACCACAAGTGTCAAAGTTAAACAAACACCATATAGTTATAATGACCTTTAATAGATGTACACGTTACCCAAAAATTACCTAAATCTACGAAACGGTTTTTAAGTTGTTAAAGTTATTTAAGTTAAGTTATTACGGAAAATTGTTGTTTTTTTACAAAATAACACCCTGTAACTCGTTAGGCGAGCATCAGAGAAATTTTTTATAAGAATTTTATTCTTATTTTGGTCTGGCCTACCCACTGGTAAATTTTTGTACGCTCATACTGGGACACCCTCTATATGACAAAACAAAAACCCGGTCTTTCTTTACTTTCGCGCCACATTGAAATTCTTGGATTGGATTGGACAACACTTGGGCATGTGCACAGGAACATTTGTCCGTGAAAGAGAACGAAATATATAACTCCATCTCATAAACCGGCTTCAAGAAAAGCTCGAATAGCTCAATATAGTAGTATTATATATATATATGATCGAGACCAAATACCAGACACTGACCGGTTTCGCGCTTATTTTGCGTTCATCAGAGTGCCATAAGTAGTGGACTCGATGAACGATGTTGCGACGTGATTACCTAATGGGCATCGTGAATGTTAGTAGTGGTGAGAAAC
This sequence comes from Pogonocherus hispidulus, assembly GCA_963924545.1. NCBI lineage: Eukaryota > Metazoa > Arthropoda > Insecta > Coleoptera > Cerambycidae > Pogonocherus > Pogonocherus hispidulus. Next base: position 11,643,430 of record OZ004698.1, read on the forward strand.
ACACCGTAGTGCCCTCTTTGGGTGGCGACTCCCATGGAGATGCCGATGTAATGCAACGCCAGTCAGGGCATACTGTCCGTGGAGTAGTTGTTTCCGGTATCTTCTTCAAATAAATAAGTAGAATTGTCTTCCTTAAAGACAATAGAGGTCACTGCTGTAATGGCACCTGCGGAAAAGCAGGTCGTTATCTGTCAATACCAAATTCGTTATGTCTTACTTGTCAATTTGACAATAATTGTCAGACAGATAATAGCACAGACCCAAAGAGGGCACTACGGTGTGTTTCTCACCACTACTAATATAGCATTAGATGATTTTAAAAAATGGAAGAGTAAGATGGTTAAGAAATAGATTATAATTTGAAATAACATCATAGTATGTAGAGTACCTGACCATAGAGCATAAAGCTTAGGATAAAGTTTATAAATTGATTTCCTACTATACTTAATGGTGAACACATTTAGTGCTTCTATTATAGCTAACTGTTACATTATATATTTAAGTGACTCTCCTCTGTTCATTTATACTAGGTTACTGGATTACTTTGTTCCCGCTTCAGAACGAGCCAGACAAACTTTTATTGAACTATACTCTCGAGAGCGTTTCATATTCCGGAAGTTGAACCACATATTTGAAAATGAGTGGTTTAGTAAATAGCAAGCACATGATCAAAACGATACATGGCAGAAACATCGTAGATACAGGGTGGCTCAATAGCGTGGCAAAGTTCCATAACTTCTATGCCGTAATAAACAAACAAAAAAAAAAAAAAAATAGGATCTCATTGAGCCCTAAGAGAAGGCACATTTTAAAAATATGTATAGCCATATAGAGTGCTCTGCAAACCGGTACCATATTAAACTTATGTTTTTTTTTAAATGGAATTATGTATTTTTTACTTCACATTTGAATTCGGATCATTTTTCTGAATTTGTCAATATAGGGTTTATTAGTATTATACAGAGTGGTTTCCGAAGGTGCGAACATTTTTGTATCTTAATCGCAACAAATTGAGCACTCTGTATCTCTTTTAAGAAAATAAGCAGTAAGTAGGTACCTAGATCATTTCTAGCTCCATTAATTCTGCTATATGGTCTACTTTTACTTTCTACAGAATTGCCTTCGAAATTGCTTTACTTGTTTAATTAAAACTCGCAACCGCAGTTTCCTCAATTTTTATAAATGAAACACCCAATATTTTATATCATTTTTATTAAGGTCACTCACGACTCTTTCTACTTTATAAAGCGTTCCGTATGCCTAATTGCAACGGTTTTTGAGATATTTGAGGTAATAATCAATTAATTAATTTTCTATTTCTACAACAACTTTTAGGCAATCCAAAAGACAAAATAGAAACTAAGGAAAAGGGCATTTACGAAATTAGCTGTAAAGACTGTAATCAAATGTATGTTGGACGAACTAGAAGGTCAATTCAAACTAGATTCAAGGAACATATGGCTCAACTCAAATATGGTAGAACAGATAAGTCTAGTGTCGCCCAACATGGGTTTGGATGGATAGCTGGATGCTTTTGAGAGTTTGGAAATTTCTAAATGTAAAAATAGTATGAATGGTGACAGAGCGCCAATCCCATATAGCCCGCTTTATTGGTTAGTAAGTCCTGTAAAAAATGGTAAAAATTATATTTGGTTTCTTTGAACTGTATTCTTATCTAGTTCAATTGGTACTTGCATTAAATAGTTATACTGACTAAACAGTAAGTTAGTCCATCTTCTACTTCTAAAGAAAATAAGAATTTAGAATATAAAACCTTAAATATCTCAAAAACTGTTACAATTAGGTATAGGGAGTGCTTCATAGATTAGAAAGGGTCGTGAGAGACGTTAATGAAAATAATATAAAATATAGAGTGTTTCATTTATAAAAATTGAGAAAACAGTGGTTGCGAGTTTTGGTTCGCCCTGTATACAAGTAAAACTATTTTGAAAGAAGTTCTATAGAAAGTAATACCTACTAGATCATATAGCATAATTAATGAAGCTAAAAATTATGTACTTAGTGTCTATTTTCTTAAAAAAGATACAGGGTGCTCAATTCATTGCGATGAAGATACAAAAATGCTCATTTCTGCTGAAATACTCTGTACAATACTAGTAACGTCTATGTTGGGTAATTCGGAATGATGTCCGAATTCAAATTTGGAATAAAAAATACGTCATTTCATTTAAATAAACATAAGGTAGATGTGGCCCCGGTTTTTAGAGCACCATCATTTTTTTTGTTTATTACGGCATAGGATTTATGGAAATTTGCTACATTTTTGGGCCACCCTGCATATGCACGCATTCCAGAGTTGAAACAGAGCAGAATTTTATTGAGTTTGTCGAGAATTTCGCACATTCTAACGCTTTATTGGAAATTTATCGCTAGGGACAATTCTGAGGTCCCATCGTACGACGTTATAATGGACTTTTAATATGACTTCGCTGTTTCGAACGCGACAACTTTCTAGAGGGTTCTCTGTAAAAACATCGGCATTTGGGTCAGAGGAAGCAGTTCTATAATAATATGAAAATTATCCATCGCTGCATACTAGTTATACTAGTAGGTATATCGATCAGAAATAATATTTATCTACAATGTGATTCATCTTTATGTTCTGAAATATTAACGATACAAAAAAAGTTAAATAGGAAGTATATCAAAAGAAATCTGATCTACAAAACAATTTTCCTCCAAAACCTACCTATTGTCCGGAAAAATATATAAGTTTGTTTTTTGAATTGGAACACTCTGTATATTTGTAAAGTTTTGGATAAAACGTCCTCTCGCAAATACACTTACATATGGCTTGATGGTTTAAGTTTTAAGTTCTAATAGTGCGGGAAATATGCCCAAATGAGGCCCACAAGCAAAATATGTTAGAAAGAGAAAATGGATTCGTGTCTAGGGTGGACATGCTACAAAGTCTTTCTCCAACACATTTCTTATACAATACACAAATTACTTTAACTCCAAAATTAGTTATTTCGATCGTGGTGTGATAGACATAATATATTTTATTTGTTTAGTACATATATGCATGTATATTTAGTATATGCAAATACAGTTGAAATTAGTAAGAATTAAATTATTTTTTGAACACCCGGTAGTAAATAATAAAATATGAAATTACACATAATCTGAAAGCTTTATGGCTCGCCTAGCCATTGTTAGCCTAGCCACTTGTTATTTATCGTAACTTTCCTTATCAATCGATGACATTTCAATAACGTACTCCAAAATTAAATTTTATTAAAAAGATTAAAATATCTAAAAAAAAAACTATTAAATTCTCATATAGGTTGTGTTACATTAAAAATCGTAGAAATAAAAAATCTAAAAAAGAAAATAGGGTATTCCATTTAAAACAAGATTTTCGGTATAACCAGAAGTGCATGAAAAACGGAAATATTTCAGATGAATGGAACTTTCTCGAAAACCTCCGTATCCAAATTACCAAAAAATACTTCAATGGGACGACCTTAAACTTTTAATTAACAGATTAACTGAATCACCCTGTATACATACATAGAAATGAAAAAGATTTCATTAATGTTTAATTTTAAGACATAAGTATAAGTACAAAAATGTATAATTATTTTCCAGGTTCTATCATTCCTTTATTTAAAATGTCAATATAAATATGTTTTATTGTTATGTCTGTTATTTATCTTAGTAGATCTATTTATATCATGGTTATATAAATAACTAATTTATCAATATTACAGATACCTATAGCATCTAAGTCATCTTCAGTTGGTTTGTCAACCTGTATGGGTTAACTGACTTAGATGTTCCTAGTAGCACTTTTATTTTCGATGAAAATAACTTGGTGACTGCGAGATTATAATAATATGAAGTACCTAAATCAGAATCAGAATTTTGTTTCCGCTGTGGGAGAACAAGCAGTTTTGATAAAATCTCAAGATGTGACTACCTAATGTCTTAGAATCTGCCAGCCTATCCATTTAAACGACAGGAAGAAATAATGATGAAAATTCAGTAGCTATTCTATATAGTGTCCAGTGAGAGATTTCACATACACTGTTTTAAATGATTATACAGTAAAATAGTTTATTTTGCTCTTTGTTTTTTCTTTTATAAGAAACACTCCAATGAAGAATCTACGCATACTCAGTGTTTAGTTAATTAAATTTAAAAATGGATTTAATTTCAATATTCTTTGATAAAAAATATCTTAATAATGATTCATTTATATTTAGAATAAAATGATAAATCACTCTTCGAAGGAAGGGAGATTCATAAACTCACTATTTTACTTGCTTCAAGTGAAACCAAAGTTGCTTACTCTGGAAACCAACATAGTGTCTCAAAGAAATCAAGATTAACTTAATTAGGTTTTGAAATATTTGAAGAAATAAAAAACGAAATTTTGGAAATTCGATTTTATTATTTTGCAGCCTTATTTCAGGAGATATTAAAAAATGAAGAGCGCTTTCTGTCGTGTATTGGCCAGTATACTTAGATTTTAAATATGACGATTCGCTTTTCTTGAACCATCAACCTAATTTTTTTTAAATGCGGACCTGGAATTTTGAAATCATAATTTGCAAGTCTCCTTTATCCCTAACTACATGCGACCCCAGAATAAATCATAGTCGGGCATTTCAAACTAAAAAATGCATCTCCAATGTTTCCGTTCCGAATTCTACAATAATTTTTTATCTGCGTACCCAGTTTTGCTCATTTGTCATACATAATCACATAAATGTCAGTGGATGTTACTAAATTCAATTAGGTCCTTACATTTTGTAATTGCATTAAAAAATGAAAACTATTCCTTCCAAATAAACTATTAACGTGTTCATTTCATCACAAAAAGTTTTTAAAAATGAGAATGATTAACAAACATTCAAAATTTACAATAAAAATATAAAGCATACAAACATTTTTATTCTTCTGCAAATATTATGCATTTTTCCTTGAAATTTCCTTCTTCTAATGGCGTTTACAGAATTTCTCTCTGGCCAGTTTCTCTACATTGTTTACGTTTTTGTGTAGGTACCCTATTTTTTAGGGTTCTCACAGAAAACAATCTAGTGGCGATAAATCGGATGCTCTTCCAAGTCATTCGACTACCCCTATCCATTTTTCAGGAAACTATTTCTGTAGAAAATCGACTTTGGTAACATCCAGTGACATTTGTCTACACAATAAATGAGCAAAAAGTGTGTATGCAGCTAAAAAATTGTACAATTCGAAATGAAAGACTAAAGATGCATTTTTTAGTTCAAAACGTCCGAATATGATATATTCTGGAATAGTATCTTGTTAGAGGTAAAAGAGACTTGCCAATAATTGTTTCAAAATTACGGTTCCGTATTTATAAAAAATAAAATTGTTGATGGTTCAGGAAAAACGAAACGTCAATTTAAAATCTAAATATCCTGGCCAATAGAGGACTGAAAGTTCCTTCGAGGAAGTGCTCTTCATTTTTCAATATCTACAAGGCTGCAAAAAAATAAGAACGAATTTCCAAAATTTCGGTTTTTTTTCAAATATTTCAAAACCTTATCAAGTTAATCTTGATTTGTTTGAGGCAGTATGTTGGTCCCCTGATTACTCAACTTTGTCCCCATTTAAGCTTCTTCGTATCTCTTAAAGTTTCCGAGATTCCAATGGTGCGAAGCGAATTTGTAACACCCTGAATTTACTCATATTATTTATAGAGTGAAAATTTAATTCATTCGGGTGTGGACAACACACCCGAATTAAAACATTAAAACCTTGTTGAGTGCAATTTCAGTGAAATTTCACTCTCATGTTTCTTTACAATATAATAATAAAAGTTAAAGACTCTATTGACTTTTACGTTGCGTTCAGTTCCCAATTTCATTGAGTTTTCATTGTATATAGTTGCATAGTTGGTTGCAGTACTTACTATTAATTTAAAATATATTAAGAGACCCTTAACCAAAATCCTACCTTCAAGAAATATTTCAAAACCCTGTAGGTATAGGCACTACACTAAAAGTCAACACAGCTGTTACGCACAATACGGACCTAAACTCTATTACGACAAGACATTACTAGCATTTAAAGCAGTTAATACAAAGTACGCTGCCCCTTTTAGAAAGTTTTGCATAAAAATTAGAAAAAACAATTAATACAAATTAAGCATCTCCCTACATCGATATGTAGGTGTAACGTTACGTATTCGAGATATCGCTGGCACGTGCCAACCTCCCTTCGACGACGTATGGCATCGGTTCTGCCCCCGTAACTGAAACTCCGACGTTGCGACGCCCCCAAAGGATGCTGTGGCGGTTGCTAGGACGCAAGCGTGTGCAGCGCTGACCTTTCTTTTCACAAGCAATGGGTTACTGATAGAACGATAGAGATATTAATGAGTGATTTCGCTTTATGGTCACTTACGGTTTGTGTTTATTATTGCAGTTTGTGAGATTGCTTGACACAAAACATTATATTATTTGTAGGGGTGGGGGAAATAAATAACCTAGATAGCTTTTGGCTCTTTCAAATATTTTTTAAAGTAATATTGCAAGCTATCAATAAAATATTGGAAAAATTAATAGATAATACCTCCGACAAATATGTATAGATAAGTAATTGCCTATTTGTCAGTATATTAAATGGTCGTTTCCAAGAATGACTAAAGGCATAACCTCAATTTCATGAAATTGCCTGTCACAGTGCCCAAGGGCATGGGTGGCTATGTTTTGGCTATGGCTAAAATAATAATTATAAAACTAAAAGTACAAATTAGAATATTTTATTTTAGTAAATACAAAGTTTAAGATTTACTTATTCAAGAACAACAATTTATACACATATGTGTATAATATTTACTACACTATTTACAATAGTATTTAATATTTACTATTAAAAACCAATTGTAAAATCATTGACGATCCCTCTCGCGTCGTCGATTCTACGTTTATGCATGGTTACTTACCTGTGTAAACCACGCCCATTGGTGACAGTCACAAAATCCCCAACAATTTAGGCGGTAAATTAAAATGGCATTTTTTTATTGGACCAAATGCTTGGGCACCAATGTAGACAAAAAGCTATTGTTTTAAATATTGTTGGAAACAAAACTGTGTTGCTATAATTTATCTGTATAATATTTGGTCGGATGATACAGGCATGTCCCCAGTCTTTACAAGTGTCCTAATTAACAATTTACCGATATATAAATTTTCAGGTAATATACCTTTAAGTCACAGCGTTGAGTGACCAAGTTTTGGTCACTCAATGCTCACAGTAAAATCAACATGACTAACTAATCAGATTAGGTTGAAAATAATACCCCGAGAAAAGGATTTAATTCAGATAAATAAAATTTCTTACCGACGATTAAATTATTTACTTGTATTTGGCGAATTAAAGACCTAATTGGAATTAACATGGCACTTATTTCAATGGCAATATTAAATATTTAATATGATTTAATAAATTTAATTGTCAAGCATAAATATATTTAATCTGCTGAGTTAAATATTTAGTTTTCTCAAATGTGGCACACTTAAGGATTAACTATTGAAAAATAAACTTTAGGTTTCCAAAATAAGACAAGTAGATATTTAAAGTAACCAAATACTTAATATTGAAATTTGGATAGGTTTGATATTGTTGAAAAACATTTATATACTTTCTAAATATAATAATTATTCATGTGACCTGTAATAATTGTAGAAAATGAATATACAACTTTTGACTCATTTTCAGCATCATTTGAATATTCTGTATGCGGTATCCCTTAAATATCGATACATATACCTACATACCTACACCCATAAATTAATAAAAAAATATTTTTTAAAAAATATGTTTTCGAAGGATTCATTATAAAAGTTAACAGTATTTATTTTAAAATTTGTACCTAAAATGTTGAAATTGTAATTGTATTTTAACTGAAATAAGGATGATTAACAAGTTATTTTATTTTTGAGTATAAAAGATATTAGATACTTGTTTTTATAAATTATTGGAGTAGACAAATAGTTGGTATTGCAAAAAAAAAACAATTAACTAAGTTACTTAACACTAATTTATACATACTTATATAGCAAATAACTACGAATAGTAAGATACATCACTAAGTATCCTCCATCTGTAAACGCCTTATTTAAAATAAGGACTAAAACAAATCAAGCTAAAACAGCTATTCTCCTGGCAATATGCCGCGCCGAGCGCTGAATTACAAAGCAAAATTTGCCGTATTTTGTCTAACACAGTTAGAATCAAAATACAAGGATTCGGATTGCAACGAAAACTACGAGGAAATACTAAGACCACACATCGTAGGATGCCACTAATTGCAGACCGGTTTCGACCTTTTTATGATCTCATCAGTGCAATATAAGTGAGCATACCGACGAATGCGAAGACCTGAGTATTTGGCACAATAGGTAAACCTTGCGTATGCAAGACCTACGCAAGGCCTATTGGCGCCACCTCTGTGTAGTTTTCGCAATTAGTGGCATCCTACGATGTGTGGTCTTAGTATTTCCTCGTAGTTTTCGTTGCAATCCGAATCCTTGTATTTTGATTCTAACTGTGTTAGACAAAATACGGCAAATTTTGCTTTGTAATTCAGCGCTCGGCGCGGCATATTGCCAGGAGAATAGCTGTTTTAGCTTGATTTGTTTTAGACCTTATTTTAAATAAGGCGTTTACAGATGGAGGATACTTAGTGATGTCCCTTACTATTCGTAGTTATTTGCTATATGCATGCCATCTGATAATAGTAGAACTAGTTTCTACAACCCTTTATTGTATTGGACATACTTATATATTATTATTTTGAAATAAATACAGTGTCTCACGATGAAGACACTTCCGTTGTCACCTTGTCACCTTGTCACCGTTTTGTAGAAAGTCTGGTGCAGGTTTCAGTGTACAGGGTGTAATCTAAAGAAGAATTACATATGTTGCATTATTTTTTACCTGTCAATCATCTCATCTTTAATAGAATTGTGCTCTTATAAATACATATTGGTCTATCATCATAGATGAAATAATGTATCTCATCAGTCTACATGAACTGGTCCAAATAACTAAAAAAAAAAAAATACTTAGCTAGTGAGCGTGACATTTAGCTTGATGTATCCAGTATGTATCTGGCAATATTATTATATTTGCTTCACCACTACATCTTCTAATGACATTAGTATCATTTTGCTAGAACCACTGTATCTCATTCTACATAGTAAAAAAAGACAAATGATAAAATTACTAAATGGTAATCGTAATTTGCTGCAGTGTTATTTTTAACACGAACTGGGTAGTATAATAACTAAACCTTTAGAACTCATATTACACGAACGATATACCCGCCAAGTTTGTAGAAGTACTCATAAATTGTAGTAAAATTTACAAAACCCTGTGTTAAAAATGAATCAATCCGCCATAAATACGGAATAATTACACGGTGAATAATTAACTATTACACATTACCTTGTAAAATTTACTGTGTTAAATTACTTTTATGTGCTGTAATAATACACCGATATGTCTAACACTGCCAAGTGTGGACTATATACACACTGATGAGTGTGGATTCAGTGTTAAAATCAGTCGGATTTTTTTACTGTGTATACCTACCATAATGGGCACAAAATCATTTACTAGCGACAAGAAAAAGGCTTTTTGAGTTTACAAAATTTTAATACTTCATTAGAGAAAAAAATATCTGCTGTCCCTAAAAAACTACTTATTGCGTATAAAATGGACCTTTGTTTACAATAATAAAGCAAAGTTAACAAAAAGTTTCTAACTAGAGTTATTCAGCAATACCGTTTTTCTTCTAAAAAAGATAAATACTCGAAATAGGCTGCATACTGTTTCGAGCCTATTTAATGCAGATATTTGTCAGATGTCAGATGGGGGGGTACGCAATTTCTTTATACAGTTCATAGAAATTTCTTTCAGTGTACGTGAAACTAAAACTGGTCCAAACATTTGTACATGCAAGTATCCAAATTCGTTGTCAGATTTGTTTACTGCATACTAACCTGACTTAGTTCTTGTTAGTTAAGGTAAAACTGAATGACTATTTAAACCTTACTCTAAATACATTGAACTTTATCTCTGTTCCTAAATAAAACAATAGCCTACCTAGGCATGCAGTGACTACGTCCTTCTATCCTGACCTGAACTGTACATTTAAATGAAAAAGAAATACATAATTAGGTAATACATTTTTTATTATATTAACATAAAACCCAAATCCTAGGTAGTGTTGAAGACACCGAAGTAGAATAGAATTCATATTTTTTAAACTTCAAAGTTATATTAAATTTATTTTAATTGTTTATATAACTATTGACATATTAACAATTAATATCGTCAGTATAATTAATTATCTATATTAAAACCATTGAACCGCATATCCTTCATAAATAATAGTGTTTAGTTATAACAGACCATTTTAATTTATTTTATAGGGTTACTATACAAACATTTTTAAATTCAAATATAAATCTAATTTAAAATACAAAAATATATTCTTCCTTACTAGAAACAATAGAAACAATAGAAAATTGGTTTGTTATATGATTATAGTTGACTCAAAAAAACTGAATCGTCCAGTATATTAATGTTATTTAAGTTCTGACTACAGATACAGTAGGATACGTATAAATCGTTTGTGAAAATTGAAAAATATGTCATAAACTGTTTTGGTGATATTGATTGAACTTGAATACTGGACCATCCTTCATAGAAATTGAGAAATTCTTGACTAGATTTTTTTATTAAACTAAGTTACGGCGGTCCTTTCATTGAAATATTCAAAAATGATTAATTAAACCTTATAAATTTTTTAAATAAGTATTTTATACTACTCGTAAATAAAAACCTATAGACGTAGGTTCTATAGGACAAATCTATTAAAAAATATAGGAATATCTATTAAAATTACACATAACGATACAGAGAAAATCTAGTAAAACAAAAAATTGATTTTCTTAAAATAAAGGAGATAGATAATGTATCAGTAGAAATCCTCCTGGTCAAAAAAGGCCTATATACCTTATTTAAAGGATCTTATTTTATATTTTGAATTTTATTTAATTTTTAAATATAAGTATAGTAGTAGTAGTAGTAGTAGTGGTGGTATGGGGCGGCCAAGACCTGGCAAGTAGGCCACAAGTGGGCTCTTTTTACCTACCCCTGTCGTCCCCTACCTAGTTCCATCACCTCTTCCCTCATCGAACCTACCCGACCATATAATGTAAGTCAGAATATCGGTCCATTCAAGGGAACTGACCTCTTCCCCTTGCAGCTCCTCGTGTCTCAGTCTGCCGAAAGCCGCGCATTCTGTCAAGAAGTGGGAAGGCGTTTCGTCGCCCTCCCCGCACTTTGGGCATATAGGGTCTCCAAAAAAAAATATAGGTATAAGAGATTAAATATATTCGTTTGATACAATGCATATGAAAAATTGAAAAATTCGCAATAAGTGCGTATTCCCATACGTCTTTTATTTAATAAAATACATATTTCGAATCATACAAATAAGTCTAAAAATCCGCATGGTTAATAGTAAAAATTACTGGCGCATCCGCCATACTATAGAAAAATTTTGTTTCAACGTTATACTACATTTATATCTAAGTCTACCTACCATTTGCAGATGGTAGCCAGAGTATATATATTTCTAATGTACCAACTTATCTTTAAAATGTTTAAAAAATATATGTTTATTTAATTGTTTTGATTCAGAAGATCTCATCCTTAATTATCTGTTTATATTTTGGTGTTCACCTCGGTCCATCTGTAAATTTGGCATTTTAAAAGTACATTTTAACATTATTTATCAGTTGAAAATTTACCTATAATATCGAAATTTGTGGATATAGCATTTTTGTCTATTTATTAGTTCCGTTATCAGAGTCTTTATTTTGTATCATTATTAGTGGCAGCAAATAGCTGGTTATTTTAAGATAACAAATAAAATTGCATAATAGAAAGTGTAATAAGTTCGAATACAACAGTAAGGGTACAGTTCATTACTAATTTTTCAAAATAAAACAACACAGCCTCATTTAGAAACACTACGAGGACACACAATTATGAAGAACAACGAGTTTCAGGTCTTCCAAATATTTCAGGAATCGGTTGTTTTTTTCTTTTACTATTTTGGCGATACCATTACTGGCTTGAATTAAAGTGATATCCCGTATATCTTTCATCATTTATGTTACTCCATAATATTTCACTCTAGCGTCACATGAAGAGTTATATTCGGCTTGCTCTTATAACTTTTTCAATCGAATAGTCGTGTTTTTATTACTATCATAAAAATATATAGACACTAAAATTTTTAAACCTTTCAGCGTTTACTATCAGTTTAACTGTCTGTCAGTATAAAAGCGAATCTAGTAAAACAATACCTTAAAGTTGTTGGACACAAAATTAAAAATATATGTGGTGTTAAAATACCGCTGTAGCAAAGTAATGTAACCATTTTATTATTTATTACTGAAGACAAATAATATACCGGTAGATTTGTTATAAATGAATTCTTTTTGAATGAACGTACGTTAATAAATCAATAAAAATTGCTTTTTAATGCAAACTACTACAACCACTTTTTAGAACATATAATCATTATGATGAAGTCGTATAATGTTAACAAAGCTGCTGGTATTATTCAACAAATAAATATTCTCTGCTATTCAGACCATAAAATACGTCCTAAATATAATCCTTGTATATGCAATAATTTTTAGTCCTTATCTTACCTATATAATATATGCATGGTAAAATAATATGTTTTGTTAAATGTTTAACTGATTAATTAATAACTGATGTTTCACTAAGAATATCCTTACTATTTTGAAATAGTAAATTCTGTATATACAAGTACTTAATATATACAAGTATATATTAAGTCATCTTGTAATACCATCACACAATGTCAAGGTATGACTTGGTTACCACAATATCACAATTATATAATTCTTTCTGTTTCCCTATATTAGAATCAGGTTAAATCAAAGTTAAAAATATAAAACGTTGTAGATTGCAAATGGTTCTTCTCCACAACATAAAACCGAACAGGATTGTAAGACTTTGCTTTGCCATAAAATCGAAGCAATATAAAGAATGTTACACTCCGTCAAAGTAGATTTCGTTGCGGTGGTGTACGACTCCGTGAGCTAGTGGTCTTAATCTCCTAGCAGAAGCCGCAAGCCACCTAGAACTTTATAGCACGGCGTAAGAAGATTGCATTCTAGTAAAAGCAGGGATGCCATGTTTCAGTGAGAAAAAATAATAAAAGATTTATTATCTGACAACTTAACAACGGGCGAATTATATTGTATTTTTCTTACTAAAGTTTTAAGTTCACGTCATTATAAGGTTCGTTGGAAATAAAAATTATTAATGATCAATGTTTCATATAAAATGGACAGAAGGGTAAAATAAAATAAAGTCAATAGTAAATAAAATTTAAGGAGAGTGCATCTTCTTTACTTATTTATATAAAAATTTAGTGTCTAGATTTTTACCTTTGGTTCTCTGATTTACTGAGCTTAGTTAATAATAATAATAATACTCCATCCAGAACATACTCTGAAGCTTGTGGTACTTATAATAGGAGCCCTCGGTGGACCAGAGATACACTGCTTTCGGAACTGAATATCACACCGGCATGCCAAAATTCGGCAGATCTTCTAGCCGGAAGAATGCAGACGGCGGTCATTTTCGGCTCATTACGTCTATTCAGAGCACACGATTAAAACTGATCACTGAAAACAGCTTTAATCATCCCCAGATGATGCCAACTTGGTTGGCGAAACACGCGTCGAGTGCAGTATAGTATTTTGTCATGTGGAAAACTATCTCAGTGATACTATGAACATGTTAACTCTCGCCTGTTAGAGTATAATTGGTTCTGATTTAGATCTGAAAGAAACAAATACTTGTAAAATTTTAATAAACGAAACATATTTTGGTTTAAAATAATTTGTTTTAAAAATTCTGGAGTTAGTTCTGCGGTATTGTTATTTGTATATCCAAGTTTATGTATACCCATCACCTTTCTGTAGCACTTTTGTACGAAATGTAGACATTTAGAAATAGATGACGTTCTTCAAAATCTGCTGGGTACAGAGATATTCTCACATTTTATTATATACTCCTCCCCAACGATGGTAAACGATCGACGCTTAGGTGTTTTGCTTTCAGGAATTTGTACTACCAGTAGCGATCCAAAATGTTCAATAGTATTTATTTCGTTTTCAACCGTTCGTGGCATCGACATACCCCAAAAACATCAAGCAACAAAGATTTGAAAAGAAATAGGCGATGTTTAATACGCATTTCAAAGTAGATCCTGATAATCTTAACCTTTATCTCTACTTATCATGCGAAGCATCAAGCACATACTTTGTTTTATGTTTCTCAGGAATGATCTGTTGTTAAAACCTTTGCTTTTTGGACTTATAATTCTCGCGTTGCTTCTTTTAGAAAGCACGCAGCATCAAATATTTTGGATCATCACTGGGCTAGAGATTTAACAATACAATCATAAATAATGAACCATATAAAGAGAAATTTTCCAGCTTGTTAGCCAATTTTCGGAATACATAGTTACTTTTCTATCAGCATACTATTTGAGTAGTAGGTTGACTTGACTTGTATTAAAGAACATTTTCTATTGACCTTACAAATATTTCGGCCGGAGTACATTCTCATTCAGAATCAGTTCAGCATTTTTTTCTGTTTTTGGAATAATTATTAAAGACATTTTACACAAACCATGACATTTACAGTTTTTTTTTTAATTGAATTGTGTGGATATAGTCGTAACTATGAAAAAACGTCATTTAGTTCTTAAACCCTTTTATTTCTATATTTATTGCATACGTATAATTTCTACAGGAATTAGGTGTTTCGGAAAATGTAAATACTGTTAATTACTTGATTCCACATCAATCACGAATAAGTCAGAAGGAATATGATTGGCTAAAACAAGTTTGCTGGCTAGTTTTGAATAATTTGATTGGCTGTGATTGGTTTCTGATTCTCGTGGAAACAGGCTTTAAATCAAAAAATATTTCAAATTGATTTTTCAACATCTTTTTCAATTATAGTTTAACATTTCAAAAATTATCTTCTGTCTTTCTACTTATTTTCTGATAGTTGGCAACATCACGTAAGCTTCGCTCTTCATCCGAGACGCAAAAATGCTACGAAGGTGCAAACGTTATTTAAGCTTAACACACATGGTTGATATATACTTTCTGAAAGTGCATTTGGCTTTATGATTCGTTTAGAGTAAAAGTAAAATTGGTCCGGACCTTATTAACCTATCCAAAGTAAAACGCCAGACAAATATCTGAATAATATACTGTAGCAAAATAAATTTGATTTGGCAAATAACTACGAATAGTAAGGACATCATTAGATCCTCCATCTGCTGGAGGATATTACTAGTTCTACTACTCAAGTAGTAGAACTAGAGTCTACATCCCGTTATTGTATTAAATTTGATATTTACTAATAATAATCTGCTTTCCAGTTCTCTGTTTAAAGTCCCTAAATGCCTGACAGTTGTGAAGTGCCAGCTTAAAATAGTATATTATGTATCAAGTTTTATAAATGCCATTTTAGTCACGATTTTTATTAATCACGAGCGAAGCGTAGCGGAGCGAGTGTTTAATAAAATGAGTGAATAAAATGGCGTTATAAAACGAGTTGCATACTATACTTTTTCTACGATAGCAAATATCTAAATAAATTCATTTTTTCACAATTACCTTCCACAAAATTACTTCTCTTGTTCTCTTGTCACGCCCTGTCAAATTAGTTTGACGGATTGATTGAAAATGACACAGACAACTTGATTGATTTTTTCAATAATTTCAATCCGTGACTTAGGGCCGGTTCTACAAAGCAGGTATATACCACGGATAAAGTTATACTTAGAATATCGTTGAAAGGAGCGTTCTACAATCGCCGTATAACTTTTTTCGCCCGCATTTTTATACTCCGAATAATTCGAGGGATAAGATATACCGAGAATTACTATTCCACACTTTATACCGGGATTGTAGAACCGGCCCTAAAGCGCACAAAGCCACGGCTTGTCAAGGTATATTTAAAAGATCACTTAGCGTCATGGAAACATATACGAAAAATGGCATTTTAAAGATGGGGAGTAGAAAAAAATAAAATAAATTTTATTCAAGGCAGAGTGAATATTATTATTTAAAATGTAGATAGGTGTGGTTAATAGGAACAAACTACATATGATGTGGGGTTATCATTGATTTTATCAAAGACAATAGAGGTCACTTCTATAATGGCGCCTGCGGAAAATCAGATCGTTATCTATCTGTCAATTTGACAATATTTGTCAGACAGATAGTAGGAAAGACCTAAAGAGAGCACTACACCGTGTTTCTCACCACTACTAACATTCACGATGCCCATTAGCAGGCTCGAAAATAGAGCGACCCTAGCTTGGGTACCTGGGCACGAGGGGCACAAAGGTAATGAGGAGGCAGACGCACTAGCCCGAGAAGGCGCATCAAAAGACCTCATAGGACCAGAACCCTTCTGCGGCATAGTGAAGCCATGCATTAAAACATCCATGGAGGAATGGATGAGAAACAAATCTCTAGAATGGTGGAGGAATCTGCCACAACTGAGACAGGCAAAGCTATTCATTAAAGAACGGACGCCTAAATTCACAACAGATCTGTTAGGCCAGAATAAAAAGGCCATCAGAATAATAGTAGGTCTACTAACAGGACACTGTAGGCTAAATAGGCACATGAATCTTATGGGACTGTCAGAAGATGCAACTTGCAGATTCTGTCAAGAAGAAGAGAAAACCTCAGTACACGTACTGTGCCAGTGCGAGGGCCGGACAAGACTGAGATTTCAAATACTTGGGGAAGGAAGACCAAGAGCCAATAGCTACATGGAAAAGCCTCTATCAAGGCTGTGGAATCTAATGCAAAGAACAAAGCTGGACAGAGTGCTCTAAATAGGTTGGGAGTGCCACAATAGATCTTCTAGGTCGCGGTGGACCAGACCAGGGGATCGACTCCATTATAAATCTAATCTAATCTAATCGAATCATACAGCAACATCGTTCATCAGTTTTACTACCTATGGCACTCTGACAAGCGCATATTAAGCGCGAAACTAGTCAGTTTTGGTGGTTGGTCTCGATGAAAGATGTGGCGCCTCCTATGGAGATGCCGGAGTGCCAGTCGCGGTACATTGCCTGTGGAGTAGTTGTTTCCGGCATCTCCTTCAAATATGTATTAAATATATTTGTTATTTATAATACTTCTACTACAATAGCAACTGTAGCAAATACATAACAATGTATTTTCCTCTTGCTGGTTTACAAGGGTACGAAATTTAAAAAAATGTAACATTGTTCGTTATGACGCCAAGATATACTCTAAGATATATTACACTAACATTTTGCTAAAGGTAATATATCACACATAAAAGGCCAGCATAGGAGCAACTTAAACTTTTAACTCTCACATTACACATGTTATTGCTACGGAAAAGGCATAGCTAAAGTTTTATTACACTTGCAGGTCATGAATTTTCTTCCATTGAAAATAATGCTATCACATACTTAAATCCGCATAACTATTAATTGATAAACTTACATAATCCTTGTTATAGTATATTTTTAATATTATTTATTGGCTTATTTAACTATTTACATCCTTCTTTATATAAGAATCATGCCAAAAAGTTAATTAACTAAGAGATAAATTATTAATGAAATTATCAAGTATGATAGTTCAATAAACTTTTATATTTCCTCGTTACCTATTATCCTTATCACTGCACAGGAATAACCTTATTATTTTTAAGATATGTCCCAAACAACTACTTTGCGTGCAACATGCACCGATCAGCATTGAAATATAATGGCATATCTTCATATAACCTCAACTTATTTTCTTTAATACATATTTCTTTTTAATAGTGTAATAGTGTCCAGGATATATCTCCTGGATAATATTTCTGGTCACCTGTATACAAATATACAGGGCCTTTCAACGAAAACTTGACCCCCATTAAATATAATAAAACCAAAAAAAATAAAAAATTTATTCGCCAAGACTCGTCGATTTCTGTTCATGGGGGGAGCATTTTTGACGGCCAAGCCAACTTGATATGTTCATCCACCTAACCCCTGGCAACCCCAACTTTAAAATTTCAACTGGAATTACCCTACTTCTATCACATCATTTTAAAGCCCTTTTCATTGCGAATACACTGGTGCATAGTTTTTGGGAATAGGTTGAGTTTTGACAAAGTTATTAGCTGGAAACGAAAAATTGACAAACAGACAGTCAATTCGCGTACTAATTTTTACAAAAATGCCCACCAATAACAACATTTTTATCTACTACACAACCACATTACTTTTTCTTGATGCTTACTCTAAAGACTATGTCCTATGAATGCTATTTTCCCGGCATGCATCCATTTTTTATACGAATTCAAACCTTATCTCTTCTTAGTCACTGCTGTTTTTTTGCTAGTAACCACCAAATCGTTGCTTTCACTCTGTTGTTGAAAGTGTAAACGTGTTTTCGAAATGGTTTATTCTATCGCTGAAAGAGTAGAAATTGTTCCAATTTGGTATCAAAATCACAATTGCGCTAAAGCTACAGCACGCATTTTTAATGCTAATCATCCAGAAAAAAAATATAAGCCATCAGTATGTTAAACAACTTAAGGATAAGTTTGTTTCAACGGGTTCGCTTCTAAACAAGAAACGCGAAGTAAATCGCCCAGTTCGAAATGAAGCAGTTGAAGTGGCAGTTTTGGGTCACTTGCAGATGGACAATAATCAGTCGATCAAAGCGGTGTCTCAAGATTCTGGCGTTTCCAGTTCAAGTGTTCATTGAGTTTTGAAAAAAGACAAGTTTCATCCATTGAAGATGATGCTGATTCAAGAGTTACATGAAGGTGATTTTGATCGTCGCACGCAATTTTGCGAATATTTTCTATAAATCTTCTCTACAATATACGTGTTTCTCAGACGAATATATATTTATGTTAAACGGCGATGTGAATAGACACAATTGTCACTGTTACAATTTTGTTGAAAGACCCTGTACTATATAAAAATAATATAAAAGAATACATCTGTCTTTTACATACACAGCTTTTACTAATTTATAAAAATAATAAGAACCTGACTTGCGTTCTAAATTAAAAAATTACCCACTATTATCAGGCCACAGATTCTTTGAAAAGTTAGGAGAACGAAAACTTTTTTAATTCAAATGAAACACCGTCTGCTTTACTCAAAGTTTGCTACAACTTTTGTAATATATAGGTATCTATGATTTTATTCAGTATTCAATACATTAACGAATTAGTCTTCAGCCAAACTGTGGAAATTAAACATTAAATTAAAAAGCCCTTTGGCAGGCACATGTCCCTCTTGTTATATAAAAAAACAGAAGTTAATTCTGATTAATTTTGAGTAAAGTTTTCAGAATTATCTACATGGATTGAATAGAATTCCCCTCTGCAGTTCAACAGCATGACATGAAATGTAGATTACTTGAAACATTATCTCGTACATTAATTTAACTTTTAATAGATTCAAGATAACTGTTCAGATATTACATCGGGTTGAAACAAAAATGGATTCCAGATGGTAGTTTTAAATGAAACGTATTTCGGTAAGTTCCAGTTATCGCAGCCGCACCACCAAATAGAACATTTAATAGTTGGGATCTCTAGGGGTAAAATTTGAAACTCTAATATATATTAACAAAGTGTCCCGGCGCATAAACTGACAGAAGCTGTGCTGTTACGTGCGGTTAGGTAAACACAATAATTCAATTTGAAGTTACAGTTTAACAAACTGGTGTATTTTAACTGAATTTTAGAAGACAAAATCCATAGTACCATCAGCAAAGGGGCCTTTCACAAGGTCCGAAATAAATGTTAATTTCAACGTTCCCTAGAATACAATATTAACAGATTTTTTTGAGCAGGCAAAATTTCCTCCCTTATATACACACAAAGAAAAGAGTATATACAAAAAAAAAGTTTACATTAACATACTTATGGAATAAAATACATAAATCATTGACAATAGAATTCGTCGGAAATCATATGACAGGTCAGGTCAAATTCAATATCTTCCATATAAAAATGCTGCAATGTTATTTATAGAAACATTCATTAGATAAAAAGTGTCTAAGTTTACCTTTAAAAACATTTGGATTATAAAGGGTCCCCCAAACCAACGCGGATAATCGCAGCACCTGCGGAAGTTCGCACCGCTTGCGATTCGCATCATATTGTTTCCATTGCGTTAAATATGCAAGTTCAGACCAACACGATTTTTTTCGTTTAGACTGCGAATTGTCTGCGTTTATTTCGTACGGAGTTTTTGTTCGCAATTGGCTGCGTTTTTTCTCGGATCCGTAATAGTTTCGCAGTGTCTTAACTAAGAAAGTAATTAATAAAATGGAAAAAATCATTGAATTAGTGCGAAATCATCCTATATTACACGACCTTTCTCATGACGATTACAAAAATATTCGAAAAAAGTAACAAAAATATAACAGATTCTCGTCTTTTCGTAATTGCGGCATTAATGTATGAAATTCACTATATTGTCGTCTTTTTTTATTAATATCGTGAACCCATTTTCTTTTCTTCCTAAGGTTAGAAACATAATATCATCAACACATTTATTTTTAAATAATAATAATAATTTTACCTTAAATTGTCTTCTTTCAATGCAAGCAACACAAATGCTTCTTCTTCATCCGATGATTTATACATATTTTTGTATGATAAGTAAGTATGTAAGTACAAGTACAAATTGTTTATTTTTCGTTTTCAGCAATAGTAATCAACCTTTTCGATATTGAAAATATGACGCATATGATGCGATTATATTCTCTTTGGTGTGAGGTTCTCTACGGATTCCGCCACGAATTCGCGTTGGTTTGGAGGAGCCTTTAACTCTCCAATCTTACACGCTGAGGCAGATAATTTAGGAGTTGAATTCCCATATAGACTGGGCTTTTCTCAAAACGACTAGTTGCATGCTTAAGTGACCTAACAGAATTAGAGGATCGAGCAAAATGATCATGATAATCGGAATTTCTGGAGAAATTTTGATAGCTACTCTTTATATAGAGAATACATTTGTGTATGTAAACAGAATAGAATGTAAGTACACCATGCCTTTCAAAATGTTCTCTACAGGTTTATCTGTAAATTAAATTAAACATTAGTTGTACAATTCTCTTTTGAGAAATTAAAACTCTGAAAGCCAACCCCATACTTCGCCAAAAAATTATATTATAAGAAATGTGAGAGTACACAATAGCATAATACACATTAATCAATTGACTTGTAGTAAAAATACTCTTCTGTTGCAATATAGCACAACAGCTGCTCTTTAATTTTTTGCATACATTATCTATGTTTGTATATTGCTGTTCACATACACACATAAAAATTTTGTATATTCAGACAAAACATCATTAACATCATTAACTAAGATCCTACCACAATCAGGGATTTCAGCCCTGGTGCCAAATTGCATACAAATGGTTTTGGCAGCATTTACAATCAGCGAATTTCTCTCACGCCACGTGGTAAATTCTCTGAAGAGAATATTAATTTTTGTAATAAGTTCTTTCGGAGATTCGGCATCAGTTGCCAAAGTGGTATCTATAGATTTTTAGGATTAACTAGATCTAGTCTTATTTTCAGGAACATTTTTGTACTAAGAAAAAATTACACTGAATTGAATATCTACTTTAATTTGTTTATAATTATAAGCAAAAGGATAAAATATTTAATAAAAATTCATGATAAAGTATGTTAGATTAAACCTCATTCAGTCAGATTTCTTCGCATATAGAAAAGGTGTAACTGCCTTCAAAGTACCTGTATACTTTTTTAATAATTATATTTACGACTGGAATGTAAAGTTTTATTTACCTGTATTTTAGTGTCTTGAGTATCTACATGAAATCCAAGTTACATCTAATTTTCTCAGGGACTATAAACGTAAAGAAACAAAAACCTTGTCATATTTATTACACACACTAATTCTCTGAGGAGGAGAAATCCAGAATAGGCTTGCTCCAGGCTTTTATCCTTCCAAGATTTCGCATTTATACGGCGAGTTGTTGTCGCGGTTTATAGTTGTTTTTATGGGCACTTTTGCGTAGGCATGAGTCCGCGGTCTCTCGGGTAGATTATTTTCTTCACCTCGCTTTGCTCGAAACGGCCGTCTCGGAAATCTGGGACTATTTCCGGAACAGCTTAGTTTTTCATTTAGTCCAATAGGTCCCCGTGTTATAACATTATTTTTTATTAATCTCGGACTGCTTTTGTCATTTTCCCTAATGGTGTGTTTTCGTTACAATTAAGACATCGGAAAGAAACTGGTGGATAAAATTGTCATTGCTTTGGGCCAAAGTATACGTGTATAGTTGTAAAGTGTATCTAATTGAGTACAAAATAACGAGTATATTTACAAAAGTTTTATTTATAATTTCATGTACATTTCAGTTAGATTTCATATCTAACTAATTAATTATTGTAGAATTAATTATTGTATTTTGAAATGACAAAAAGGCGAAAAAAAAGCAACAGTTCATAAGCAGTTTTTTTTATAACACATATTAATTTTTGTTAAAGTAACAATCTTTTAAATAAATAATAACACATTAGCTTAACTTTAAGGGATGATATATAAGGTTTTCCAATGTTTGTTGATATTTATTAAGATAAACATTGATTATTTACCCACAACCCAGAGGTCGTGGGTTCTAATTCCCATTCCACCAACAATTTTTCATTAAATTGTTTACTCGTAGATCAAGGCTTATTCGCAGGGATAGCTTGGCAACCATCCTGGCGATGGCCTAGGATGGGAAGAATATCAACTTGGTGTTAATGTGAGAGATTAAAATCAGTTGATGTTTGACTTGTCCCCCTAACTAATGAGGTTTTCCAGGTTTCCCTCATTCCAGCACTGAATGGTGGTTAGGGCCTACCAACGTAAGTCGTTCCTGAGGCGCAAAATGCGGCCTGCGAAAAATAATATGCCGCCCCCTCTCCCACACAAGTCTCAGACTTTCGGGCTAATCCTTGTGATTAGAATGAGGGGTAGAGATATTATTATTATTATTATTATTATTATTATTATTATTATTATTATTGTTATTATATGTCTTTAACTATCTTAGTGAAATTATTGATCTTCTGTTAACTTAGTTGCACCGAATAAAATGCAATAAATTCCATTTATCTCCATCTGTAACGTTAAGTTTCTGTATATCTGTTATTATGTTATCTCCATCTGTAAATAAAATGCCAATATTCTTATAGGTATATACCTACTAGAAGGAATAGAAAAATGACTATAACTAATCGTCTAGCTTTTTTTTTTTGAAGAAATGTTAATGCAATTATGAAAATATCCTCGAACTGATCCCATATATTGGATTAGAAATGGATTATTAGGAATCTATATTTTTGAAATAGATAGAGTGAACCCCAAAATGATGCAACAAAATTCATATTTTTTTATAATTATGTTGAAAAGAAAACCCTGAAACAGATGAATTAGTATATAGAAATTGCTACTTTTCTATTATATTTTATATTTCTTGAGCCATGTTTGACGAAGCTATAACATTATCGACATTTTTTTGAAATAGGAAGCTGACGGAGGAGGAGGATATAAAGACGAATTCATATATAAGGTTATACCTTGAAGGGAGTTGGAACCTTTGGTATATGAAAATAGCACCGAGGATAACACTGCCTTAGATTTCCACATAACACCAAAAAACACTATATTGCACTTGACGCGTGTTTCGCCATCCAAGTTGGCATAATCAGGAGGTGATTAAAACTAAGCCTATGCTAATACTGTGTCCTGTTTACACTAAAATATTGCAACGGTTCAGTGAATCGCTACGCCGGCTCAGTGAACTATTGCGACTGGTGCGTAGTAGTTGGGTGAACTACTAACCAATAAAGCGGGTTGTATGGGATTAGCCCTCTGTCACAATTCATACTATTTTTACACTTTGCAACTTCCAAACTTTCAAATGCATCCAACTGTCTGGAATTTGTTACATTCCTAATTAGTCTTAAATTGCTACTACCTATTTTATGGATGTTCTCAAACGCATGTTGGGCGACACTAGACTCATCTGTTCTACCATATCATTTGAGATGAGCCGTATGTTCCTTGAACCTAGTTTGAATTGACCTAGTTTGTCCAACATACTTTTGATGGTAGTATTTGCAGCTAATTTCATAAATTATCTGGGACTAGTTGGACTAGTTCGGGACTTTTCCTTAGTTTCTATTTTGTCTTTTGGATTGCCTAAAAGTTGTGGTAGTTTATTTCCCTATGAATAAACCACTGACATACCTATATCTTTAAAAACCTTACCAAAACCAAGGGTGAAACGTGGATCGTATGGAATAGATATGAATTTTGAATTTTCTCTTTCATTTTAAAGTCGAGGAATTTCGAAGTGTCTCTTTAAATTTGCGTTTCCTAATTATTTTATTAATTAAACTTAAAGAATATACATTACTTGCAGCTATATTCCTAATCAATGCCTTTTCTTTTTCAAACTGGTCTTTATTTAGGGGGAAGCTTAATAGGCGATGAATTAGAAAATTAAAATTCGCTATTTTGTGTTGAGCATAAAGCTGAGAGTCCTTAGAGATGTATCTTCACGTACTGGTATCTTT
This sequence comes from Pogonocherus hispidulus, assembly GCA_963924545.1. Taxonomy (NCBI): domain Eukaryota; kingdom Metazoa; phylum Arthropoda; class Insecta; order Coleoptera; family Cerambycidae; genus Pogonocherus; species Pogonocherus hispidulus. Next base: position 11,668,186 of record OZ004698.1, read on the forward strand.
TCTGTATATGTCAAATTCTAACTCATTTTCACAATTTCTAATTATTAATATATTTAAGAATGGTAGTTGTCCAGAGTTTTCAATTTCATATGTAAATTTAAGTGACGCCAAACGACTGTTCAATTTACAAACAAAGTTGTCAATATCAGTGACTTTTGTATCAAACACTGCAAAGATATCATCCACATATCTAAACCAAATCTTAGGGAAATACTCGAATTGTTCTTTTGCCTCCTTTTTGAATCTGTTCATAAAGAGATCGGCAATGAATGGTGAAAAAGAGTTTCCCATTGCTGTACCCTCATGTTGTTCGAAAAAATTATGATTGAATCGAAACCAATTTTGTCAAAACAAACGTCGTGCGTAAAAATTCATAGCTTGGTTGTCAAAACTCCCCTCGATAGTACTTGTCTTTCAGTGTGTTTTTAATCTCATCTGTAGATATTTTTCGATATATTTCTGTATTTGCAATATCCTGAAAACTAAATATGATCCATAGTAGATAATGCACATTCCTGATTCATGCTGTTTAAAAACTATTTCTATTATTTGCTGTCAATTTATAGTTAATCTTAGGACCTTAGGAAGTGTTAATGAAAAACAAAGAAGTAGATTATTCCGTATTGATCTAATAATAAAATACTGCAAAACAGACGTGGCAAATTTCAGATACTGTTAAGAATTGCTACAACTTATTTACTTGATAATCTGATTTAACTATCAGTTATAGTATATTTTACCGTTTTTAGTTGTTAAGATCAAAAATTTAGAATGTGATAAATTATATTTATCAATATAATATTCAAATTTATTTCTACATTTTACGACCAGTGTGTTTTTCTCAAAGTTACAGATTAAATAAGAGCGAAGGTAACGGTATTCCCATAAATATTTTATAGCTTCCTCCTAAGAAAACAAATTGCAGAGGAAAGGCTATAAAGGATAGATCGACGTATCTGAAATTTTCCTTCGAAAAATTTATGTTATTGTAAATTAGGAAAGCAAATCCTCACACCACGCTAGATGTGGAAATAAATTTAAACAAATTAAATTTGGAAAAGAAAATAAAATGGCATTAGGTAAATTTATATTACGAAATGCCCACAAAATTATTGCATATGGTATATATCGTGTGTCCAAAATAGACGAACATTAAATGAGAAAGTAATTTACTGTGTATAATAAACCTTATATACAGGGTGATTCAGCTAACCCGTTCGTTAAGAATTAAAGGAGTTCCCACTGGACAATTTTTTTGAAAATTTGGATACAGGGGTTTTCGAGAAAGTTTCAACTTTCAACAAGAGTCAACTTTCTTATTTTAAATGGAATACCTTATATTTTTTTACATTTTGATTTCTACGGTGAAATTTACGTTTTTGTGTTACAGCCTATACGAGAAATTAATAGTTTCTTAAATATTTTATATTTTTTTTTTAAATTTCATTTTGTTGTACCTATCTTATTGATATTGACAAGGAAAGTTACAATAATAAGTTTTGGGCTATGGTTAGGCAGGCCATCATGCTATCAGAATATGTGTAATTTTATATTTTATTATTTACAGGGTGTTCAAAAAAATAATCTGATTCTGACTAATTTCAACTGCACAAAAGTAATTTTTTTTTAATGAAATACCCAGTATTTTACTGCTCTATGTGATGGAGAATAAAGTGATGTTTGAATCTAATTATTCGGTTCTGATGTTATTGTAATTCGTTTAATTTTTAAAAATACTAATTTTTTACTAGTTACTTACTAGGAAACTAGTTTTTTTGCTAATAATTTAACTTTAACATCCATGCAGTACATCAGGAATAATGTTTTTCCGAAGTTGAACTTTCATAAATCTTAAATCGATTCATTTATAATTCCAATACTCAATATTAATGGTGTATAATTTAAAGCTATTTTCCTGTAAATAATAATCTACTCGCAGATCAGATCTAAATATAAAATAGCGTGTTTGCATCGATAGGAGAATTTGTGTAAAATATATTATCTGAATGAAAATGGGACGCATTATAAACAGTTTGTTTATAATACTTTTCCTTCAAGGATATTAAACCCAATCATGCAAGAAGGCACTGAACCTTATAAGCAAACAGAACCGTGAAACTGCTTATCTTTAAATTAGCGTAGGTAGTGTCAATGCACGACCCCGTAAAATCTGTTATTTGCGTGTATATCAGATTTTTTCTTTGTCGAATGCAGAATAATATTTTTATACGAGAATTGTTCAATAGAAACAGGTCTAGAGGTTGTTAAACTGTTTTTTTTTTGACGCATTTAAAAGAAGTTCCATTAGCATTAAGGCATGAGTCCCAATGTTGCATTAATATAGATTCCCTGCTGGTAAATTTCTTGCGGCTGTTTGCAGAACCAGCCCTTAACAGCAAACTCTATCACCAAATTAAACCGCCGTGCGGTTGATGAAAATGATTTCTTTAATGGACCAAATACATGAAAATCGCAGGGGATAAGTCGGGACTGTAAGGTGGATGTTGTAAGAGTCTCAGTTCATACGACTAAGCAGATCTTGAATCATTTGGACTATATGGGTTCGAGCATATCATGCAGAAGAATCACGCTAGTTGTGAGTTTCCCGATGCGTTGAATCTGAAGCCTAAACGTAAGCGCTTTAAGAGTCCATTCACTGGTCCGAAATAAGCCCAAAATCGGCGTTCGTCTCGTGTCTAATTATAAAAAAAACTATAAAAGATAGCGACTTTTAGTAAAAAATTATTGAAATATAAGACTTTAATCTAAATCCTTATAGTAGTAACTTTTTGTAATTCTTTTTATTTTTAAAATTCCAGGGAAACAATCTTGTACTAAAATAGTGTATTTTCAAAAATTATTTTCTCTAAAATATATGTATTAAACAAAAATTTGCTACTATAGGGATCTAGTTTATCTTTTGATCTTTCCGGTGATATATAATTTATAACATTAAAAAGAAATTTTTTTGCAATTATAAGACAAATCCGGTACTCTTGCAATGAGGGCTAACTTTGTTTCCATGTGCCTTTTTACTTCGGCTTTACGTGCACCTCCGAAATCTAAATAATTTGGTAGTGGAAATATGTAAGTTTTCACCCATCGCCTACCCAACCTCTCAACCCGACCCTGAATTCATGTCTGTCAAGTCTACAGTGAATGGACCCTTAAGGTATTTAGGCTTAAGGCTTAAGGCTTTAAAACCTAAGAACTGTATCATCTACACCGTGATAATAATAAAATACGGTCACCATTGGCTGACTCTTTTCAGCAGCCAAAAAGAGCGTGCAGGTTATCTTTGGGCGGATTTTCTATGATAGATGTCATTTTTCAACTCGATCACAACGCATAGAAAAAAGAAAACTAGTACTCAACAAATAATATACATTTTTTATTTTACTGAAACCTACAATCTCTATAATGTCTACAATCTTAAGAATTCTTATGTTATTAAGGTACTTGTACAATTTTATGTTTGCTTCTGTTATTCTGTTGGCCTATTTCGTAAATGTTGATAAAGCCTCATTCAGTTTTGTATGCTCAAATCATCAATGATCATCAACATTTATATTGATAATTATAGGCACCTAGAGCACCCAAAACTTTTTCTTCTGACATTTCTCCCACCTTGTTATTCAATTAAAAGTTAAATGTCGCAGAAAAGGCCTAAATAAGCATCCTATATATAATGGAAAACTTAAAGCTTCACACAGTTTGTTATAACTCAAAGTGACCAATAACTTCCAAATAACTCAACACCTCGAGCTCCACTAGAACTGGGTGTCATGGAAAACTATTAGACCAATTTGCGCCAACTGCCGACATTCTTTACAGCTTGGAAAGTGCTACCCTTCGTCCGAATCAGACGCGGCATTTTCTTACTGTGGTTTCTTTTAGAAATGTTTTCACATAAATTAACCTAGGGAAACGGTCCGAAACTATTTGTCGCTGGGGTGGGATGCGACGGTTCAAATGCTCTTTTTGACCGCTGGAAAACAAGGGACGACATGACTCATAACAGTAATATGACCTCTACTTAGCTCCACTGTTAAAAAGTGAGGAGATGTAGCTCTTTACCCGGAGGATAAACTAATTGATATAATATTTCCTGCGTATTTTTCACTTGGACAATACATCGATTGGTTTCACTGATTTACTAACTAGAAAACTAATATCTGCATATCCTGTATTAACGTCACAAATTTAAACAGAATGAATCGGGTTGTATAATACAATACAAGATATAATATATAATATGTAATATAATATGTAGGGCTCCTTTCTATGATATATCATACAATGAGTTTAAAAAACAACTTTTGTCGATGTCTATAAAATAACATGCCTACCAAGTTTAAATTGAAATTCACTTGATTCCAATCAAGCCGCTGACGAGTAATAAAATTACTATTTCTCTTATAGAAACATTTAAATTATAAAGGAAAACATATATTAAAGCATACCTACGTAAAAGATTTTACAGAACAAGAATTGGAAAATGACTGTATTTTCCATATTTACATCTTTTATTATTATTATTATTATTATCTATTTTTTTCTTTATTTATTTTTTGTTGAAATCCAATCGACCGGTTCCCTGGCTCAGATTCTCAGGGTCAACCGCTGGTAGTTATCAATAGCTACTCCCCACGTCCATGGGGTGAGTAACTACTGAGTCCGGGTTTGTGCGCCCTGATTAGACGTAATAAGCCCAGAATGACCTCCTTCTCCGTTCTTCCGGCTAGGAGATCTGCCGAATTTCGGTATGCTGGTATGATCTTCAGTTCCTAAAGCAGTGTATCTTTTGCTGCACCGAGGGCTCCTGTTATCAGTACCACAAGCTTAACAGTATGTTCTGGATGGGGTCTACGGAGTTCGAGGAGAAGGTCTCGATATTTCGTCCTTTTCTCCTCCTCGTTCAAGACAATGTTGGTCTCCGCAGGAGCTGAGAACTCGATAACAAACATTGTCTTGAATTGGTGGTCTAGGAGGACTACATCAGGCTTATTGGCTCGAATCTGCCTGAGCGTGGGAAATAAGTAGTTCCAATAAATTCGGCACTTCTCATTCCCCACAGCGGACTCAATATCCCTTGGGGCGTATGGCAGCAGCGGTGTTTCGTCTATCTCTTACGAGTGCCGTAAAAAATAGTAAAGCACTCGTAAAGCCGCATTATGCCTATGGATATAAGCCGAGACTGCATATGCGGGACAAGCGGAGAGCAGGTACATAATTGTCTCCGATGCCCTATGGCAGGCATTGCAGTTGACATCAGAGACCTCCATACCCATGACACGGCTTCGATAAACGAGGGTGTTAAATACACCATCCTGCCAAGCCATTATGAATCCCTCGGTCTCCGACTTAAGCCCCGCTGGCCTTAAAAAAGCAAAGGTCAGCCTTTCGGATAAGCCGTGGTCTTCAAGGCTCTTATAGAAGACCCCGTGCAAATGCTTATCCTTATGCAGCTGCAGAAGACTGCGGGCTTCTGCAGCTTTAACTTGGGTTTTCATCTGAATGGGTCCCAACTCGGTCACAGAGTCTGGGTTTCTCCGCTCAGCGTCGAAGATGAGACCGAATTTATCAGCTGCTTTTCGTGCTGCCTTAAATAGAAATGCTCCAACCCCTGCAATTTCGTAGATGATACAGAGAGAACTTGAAAGACAACCCAATAATATCACATAATTTTCACTGACGAAGCAACTTTTTGCTTAAACAGTACCATGAACATGCTAAATACTAGTTTTTCGACCCCAGAAAATCCTTACTGGATGCAAGAAAAACATACACAACAGACCACAAAGAGTGAATGGGCTGGATTACTAGGAAATTGCATACTGGGACCTTATTTCTCTGAGGACAGTTTGACAGGCGACATTTATCTGGATTTTTGCGTATTGAGCTAATTCCAGCCCTGGCACTAATTTTTCATAACCCTAGTTAGCACGATGTGCCTGCTGATGATATCTGGATCTAAGGAGATGGTGCCCCTCCACATTTTCGTCTCGATGCAAGAAATTACCTTGATGAAGTTTTCTCAAATCGGTGGATAGACACAAGAGGGCCACTTGAATGGTCATGTCATCATGCTCCCCTGACTTAATTCCACTAGATTTTTTTAAGGTATATCGCTGAATTCGTCTTTAGAAGTAATCTATTTATACTATGAAATATAGAAAGTCACATTTAATATAAATGTCGGTAATGTTTAGCTCCGTCAAACATAGCCCAAAAGAATATAAAATATTGCAGAAAACTGACAATTTCTATATACGAATTGACTTATTTTTTTAAATCTCAGTTTGAAAAGTTATGAATTGTGTTCCATCATTGTGGAACACACTGTATACATGCGATGTTGAGTTATCATCCCTTATACCTTATACCGATAGTAATAATCTAAAAATTATTTATTTATAAAACTACTTCTTTCAGTGTCGTGAAATGTGTTTCTCAAACTCCTTAGTAAACCACTTTTCTAGTAAATCACTAGCAACGAGACTAAAAGAAGAAGAGAGCTGATCAGTGATAATTAATTTTATTCAATGTGACTTGCTGGTTGCCTATATAACAATAGCCGCGATTGTAATTTTAACAACAAGTTCACTTTCCTTCTTTGGAATTACTCTCAATGCTAATCCATCAAGGAGGGAATTCCCTACTCCAATCCAAGTCTATCACCTTGGAACATCTACGTTATAGATGTCCCAAAAACTAAAGGTTATCAATTGAAATCATTAAAACCGTTTTTCTTTTTTTTTAATTTATTAAATGTAATATCTGCAATTTATGTAAATCGTCTTGCAAAGCCAAGTAATTATTTAATTATGTTTATTATTTATTTCGCCACACCACACACCACGTTAACCTCGGCATAAAAGAAATAACTACAGCAAGTATATAGAAATATAAATTAATTATTATTATATCAATCGTTTATGAACTAGATACACTTTCAATACTTAGATGATTGTAGTCCTATCTGATGACAAGTAAATCTACGAAAGCGAAAGATTTCATTGGAAACATTGGAACTATATGCTGTAAATGTTTATATTAAAAGTGTAATGAGAATTATAAATTCTAAATCTGTTTTGGAAAAATGAACCATTTTTACTATAATGTGCACTACTTATAAAAGCTACCTTTTAATTTTTTTTTCTATATTTGTAAAGAATATTCTGTAAATATTACTTTTTAGTCGTGCAAAAGTATTTTGTAGAATATCTTCGAGAATGATTTTAACTTGATCATTATGTAGGTTTACAGTAAGTAGAAAGAGATAAATTATAGTATATAGAAGCAATCTGTATATTTGTTTGTCAGGATGTTTGTTGTTGTTGGAAGGCGGCGCGGTTACCCGCAGCACTCAGGTCTTTCGACCCATTGTGCCTGCCGCTAGTCTAGAGCTATTGAAAGTGCTCTAGACTAATCGCATAGGCTAACACTAGTTCTAGTGGAAACTCTCTAATGTCCTGGGGTAGGAGAAATGCTGCACCCATATGTTTGTGTTTCTTGACCATGAGGCGAGGCACAGCGACAGAGGATGTGAAGGGAGTCCTCGTCATCGTGTCCACAAAACGTGGACCTTCTAGTATCACTAAGGCCAATAGTATTAAGGTGGTGCTGAGATGTACGTGACCTGTTAATAGTCCTGTGACAATCCTTATGCTGATGACTTAGCGCAAGTATTGATCGAGTTGCGTTCGACCAAGGCCCTTTAATTAAGAGCCTGACTTGTCGCAGCCCAGTCCCATTCGACCATTCTTCCTCTGATCTTTTCCTCCATCCAGTTTTCAATAGACCTTGTCACATAATTAGGCGGTAGCTTGAGGACTGGTTCGAATCCTGTAAATATCGGCCTCCTCATTTCCAGTTATGCTGCGGTGATCCGGTACCCGGGTCAATTTTACTTGGTTGTTTTGTCCCAATTGGGCTAGATCATTAATACACACTCGGACCGCCCCGGAGGTGATCCTATAGGAGATTAGGGCATGTAAAACCGCCTAGAATTTTGAGTTTTTCCTGGATACATGCAGAGATAGCAAACGCTTCCGACTGAAAGACACTGACATACTTTCCCAAGGAGAAGGTTAGTCTTTCCCCTGGGCGCACACCTCGGACTCCCGCCCCTGAGCCCTGGTCTGTCTTGGACCCATCCGTAAACCACACGAACCAATTCGAGACCTGAGCATCAGGATTTTTGAGCCAGGTGTCCCTGTTTGGTAACTCTACTGTGAAAGATTTATGCAACACATAAGAGGGAGATATCCTGTTGCTGGGTGCGTCCAGCAGACTATCTCCTCCCACAAATTTCTTAAGAATGCTTGTGTGTCCACCATCCTGGCTTTTATGGAGCCACCGCTCCCACTGCTTGACCCTATAAGAAGCCATCTTTGCTTCCCCCTCTACCACTATATACAGTTTTGGGAGAGACAGGAGAGCCTCCAGAGCCTCTGTGGGAGCTGTGCGCGTCGCCCCTGTCGCTTATAATCAAAAGTATTGAGACTTTTTTACGATGGAAAGACGTGACATTGTATTTGCCAATATTAAGAGGAAGCTTGTTGTTGTTACACCAGTTTTTTAACGAAACAAGGTTACCTTGAAGATCTTCTCGTTTACTTGAAAGAAAAGGGGACTGTACTCGTATAACCAAATATAAATTTGATCTTATATGGGCTCAACGATTCATTTCCGTTTTGTCCTCTGTAAGAATATTTCTCGTTCGTCTACCGGCTTTTTAGCCTATACATCGGTGTTATTCCCCTTTCGTCGATTCACTAAACCTTTTTATCTGAAATATAAATCTATTAATTATTCCTTAAGAATTATAGATACATACTAATTGTTATTCTTTAAATTTTATTCTTTGCATAAATCACTAGACGTTAATAGCTACGCAAGAGCAAAAGTCTTTTCTTCACACTTTAGGACTGTCAAAGGAAAAGGTTGTGAATTTACTGTTTGTTTGAAATTTACGTACTATATACATGGTGTATGCCCTTCTCTGACCCTCTTTTTGATTTTAGCAATACATCTATCAACTGGTTTTAACTATATGGTCTGGCAGTTACGCGTAGAACACTTCAATCTTTTATTCTGGTTCTGGTAAACTTTGTTTAAGGTTAGCCCTGAGATATACCTGAGATACAAAATCACTGGTTTACTCTTTTCGACTCAACAATATTAAACTCCATGTTTAAAAAAAAACTGACAGAAAGGCCCTAAGAAATTAAGTTATTGAAATTGAAACTGAACGCCTACGAAAATCTAACCGGCCACACCCGAACATTGTAGTTGAGAACTTTAATTGGGCCACTCCACAAAACAGGAAGGGTTAAGGACGAAAGGGTAACAAAACAGGTAAAAATGTCCAGTCGACGAAACGATCAATCGACAAAACGGGAATATACGGGCTCAACTTATATGCATAACACTAACGTACGGATTCATCAACGAGGCCTAACGTTAGTCCGACTAGCGAACGTTACGCGAAAAATTTGCGCCCTTGTTGCGCGGGTTAAAATAAAAGGTGTAGTCGGCGGTGCAAAGTTGCTTAGTCCGACTAACGCCTTACGCCCCTTTCATGAATCCGGGTGTAAAGTGTCTACCTAGTATAGTAAAAAATGTAGATATAAAATAAAAAGAATTGTGAATAAATCTAATCTATTTTCAGTGACGCTGGTACACCCATACTTCGCTTCTGAATAGAAACACGATTATTTTAGCGTGCCGGAGAAAGATGTTACACTTCACAGAAGGAAAGAGGTGCGAAGTTTACAGTCTGCTCAAAATAACCAATAATCTCCATAAACAAATGGGATCTTATAATTTTAATTTGAGTGTTAAAATTGATTGATAATATTGTGATATGAATGTGTTTATTAGCAAAAGTGAATAATGTTTATCTTATAAAAAGGTCAAGTTGATAGTGGGGATTGGATGAACCCAATCTGCTCTTCCAATTCCAACATCCATATAAATTTTTTGTAAATAGTTCTACATACGCAGTATACAGGGTGTCCCAGTGTGAGCGTACACAAATTTACCAGGGGGTAGAGCAGACCAAAATAAGAATAAAACTCTTATAAAAAAAATTTCTCTGATGCACGCCTAACGAGTTACAGGGTGTTATTTTAGAGAAAAAAAAACAATGTTCCGCAATAACTTAAAACCCGTTTCGTAGATTTAGGTAATTTTTGGGTGACGTGTACATCTATTAAAGATCATGAAAATTACATGGTGACACCTATGGTGGGCTAAGCCTACTCTTCCTTATGATTTTGTCTTCATAACTCTTGCATATCCTACTTTTTCGTGGATTAACTAAGTTTGCCTTAATCGGCTATCAATTCTGAACAAAAAAGGTGCTCTTGTTACATGGCTCTAAAATCAACCATTTTCGAGTAAATTGAGTGTAAAGTACCGACTACATTCTTTATGCAGAAAAATACATGCAAACGATGTCATAAGGAAGAGTAGGCCTATGCCACCACAGGTGTCAGAGTTATACAAACACCATGTATAACACCATTAGAGAAATTTTTTTATCAGAGTTTTATTCTTATTTTGGTCTGATCCCCTGGTAAATTTTTGTACGCTCACACTGGGACACCCTGTATAGACATTATTATGTTATATCTAACATAAAAAAACAGTATATAGAGCACCAACTAGGATTAAGAAGGTACGTATGACAGGTACTGGTAATTTTGATGTCCACTTTAATCGAACTCATTCAACTCCAAATGAGTTGAATTTGTGGCAAATATAAATACAGCAATCATCATCATATCCTGTCTTATGTTTGACACGACCGGTAAGGCTAATAAAGTATTTCTTCAAGAATTTGTGTGGTAATATTTCTGTGTTTTGTATTATTTTAACTAATTTTATATAAGATCTGAATGCTTCAAATATAGAATAATTTTATGGTGTTTTTAATAAAACAGTATGATTAACTATTAACTAAGCCACTTAATTGGCTTAGTGTCTGTCAACTAATAAATATTTTCCAAAATTAATTATGACAATGCAGCTGAATCGTATTCGGGCCATAGATAGTTAAAATATAGACCTATATTTTAAGCTTGAAGAGGGTTGGAACCTTTGGTGTGAAGCTAACAATGACGTAGTTTCGACGCGCATTTCGCCAACTAAGTTGGCATCATCTGAAGATGATTAAAACTAAACATATGCTAACATTGTGTCCTACTTATACCTAAACTATTTCTACGGTTCAGTGAACCATCGTGGCTGCTCAGTGAAACATCGCGACTGATCAGTGAACCGCCGCGATGGATCAATGAACCGTGAGTTACTCACTAATAAAGCGGGCTATATGGGATTGGCCCTCTGTCACCATTCATACTATTTTTACATTTAGCAATTTTCAAACTCTCAAAAGCATCCAGCTGTCTGGAATTTGTTACATTCCTTATTAGTCTAAAATTGTTACTATCTATTCTATGGTTATTCCACCATATTTGAGAGGAGCTATATGCTCCTTCAATCTAGTTTGAATCGACCTTCTAGTTTGTCCAACATACTTTTAATTACAGTCTTTACAGCTAATTTCGTAGATCCCCGACTTATCCTTAGTTTCTATTTCGTCTTTTGGATTGCCTAAAAGTTGTTGTAGTTGTGCTATATTTTAAAGTAAATTCAACTTGTTTTCAAACAAGTACCATCATCAATTAATCCATAAATTAGAATTATACCTGTTATATAGTTTTGATAACTCATATTAAAACAGATTAACAATCAACACATTTAAATAGCAAACACCCATGGTTGAGGTGCTGATGCTATTACTAAGGATGAGTATCAAGCGCCATATTGATGCCAGTTATTGGCCTATAGAGATAAATTAGTAAATTGAATAGATTACTAGAACCAGATTGAATATTCGTAGTAAATATGTTCTAAATGCCTGAACTAATATACGAAGCGACAGATTGAATATTCGTAATAAACTTATTCAAAATGTTTGAACTAATATACGAAACGATTTTGATTTCTGTACTAATAGTATATACCATAATAGTGTTCATAAAATTTACTACTAGGATCGGATCGAAATAATAATGGTACATGTTTTTCCTTAAATTTCGATCCATTCTAAATAAAAAACCAATTTTCCATCGGATTGAAAGTGTAGAGTAAACATACTCAAGGCGTTTGTTCGGTATATCCATGAACTGTGCCGTGTATATTCCAAGGTGTGTTCTGGCACCGCTTATGACGTAATGACGTCATCCATGGCTATCGCGACTCGCGTCTAAAATGCGCTGTAGACTCGGGGAATGAAATTAAATAAACCCAGTAGTAGTGCCGTGTTGCGGCTTCTTGTATTGTTGTGAACTGTGACACATTGTAGTTGTATTCCGTATTTTCGCGGAGTAGTAAGGATAAATCGAATTAGACAGGTAAGATAAAGGCACAGTTTCCTTCAATTTAGCAGAGCATCAGTTTTATTTTTAATCTCTCTCTACAAGGTAGAAACAATCTCCTGAAAAGAACATTTCTTTCGTTCCACTTTCCTATACTTACCAGATAAAAGTTAATGGATCAGTTTGAATTATACATAATTGTGAATGTCGTAAAACACATAAAAGTTGAATTTGTCTTCAGATACATTTACATTACGGAACATAAATTTTATGGACCTTTTAGCGAATTTAGCGGGAATAAAGTTTTAATAATGGTATATTTAAATTTAAATCTAATATAATTTACTGCGCTCGTTTAGAATTAAAATTGTTGATTTCTCTGCAAATTACATTATAGAAATTATTCAGAAAAGTTTTATTTGTGTTAAATCAATACTGTAACCGCAAACTTTACTCTACCAACATGATAATGAGACGATGTTGGCATGTTCTTCTATTTTTCAAAAACTAACTTTCTTTCTATGCCATGTGACCTAAAACCTTGTCAGAATCTTTACATTCTAACTTATTTTATACTTTTGTTGACATCTTACAAATTATTGGTTCACATTATCAACAGATTCTGTTAATAGCATCTAGCTGCTGTAAATGATTATAAACAGATATTTCGTTCATTGAAAGAAGATGTTCTACAATCAATACAATACCAATTTGTTTCTTAGGTATATGGTTTACCATATATTATATTCCATTGATGGTTATCATGATGAATATAATTCTATTGCAGTACCCAATCGTAATTGTTAAGCATTGTTTTCTTGTTGTGTTGATGTAGAGATATTGTTAGTACACTTTTATTGCTTTAATTATTTTATAATTATAAAACAGAAATTAAACTGAGGAAACATAGCGGAACTTCTGTTGTTAATTGAAAGAGGGAGAAGGACAAACCATTAAAAATTGTGTGGGAAATTGGGGAGGAGGTATAGTAATATTAAAATAATATTTTGGAAAGGTATTGGTACCTATGTTGACATACCTATGTTAAAAGTGTCAGTGTTCCATCCCACAATCTTATATTAAACCTAAACTTAATTTTTACAATAAAAAGTCATAAAATAAAAAATATAATTAAAACGTCAGAAGATGGATAACGAAGATTTAAGTTTTCCAATTTGTACTTAATTAATAATAGCAGTTGCACTTTAAAAAATGAACCTATAATGTAGAAAGGTCAATGAAATAAAATCATTATTTTTAAAACCAGCCAAATGACAAATAATATGATTCTTGTGAAGTATGTATTTTGCTACATAGATCAGATACCACTGGTATATTAATACCATTGTTAAAATTAATTTCTTTTGACCGATTGTTAGGGCTTTTATAAAATATATTTTTAACATTTTTATCATTGGATAACATATTTATCTTTGGATTTTGTGGGTTCAATAATGATTGAATTTCTATCATCTTCCATACTATCGTTTGAAGCAGAAGATTCGGATATTTTTCATATCACAATAATATTAACGAAATGAAAACCTAATAAACAAGCTCATTTCCATATCAACATTATCTCGGGATTCTTGATTCACATTTTCGAAATTCACAATTTTCAATAAAAAATTATGATAAATACCTAGTTATTTATTACTATTACCATAGTTATTTGAGCTATTTTGAGTTATTTGAGTAAAACACAATTAAAAAAATCGTGTATGCAACTCGTAGGAAAAGTGTCTTTTCCGCATATGGCGTATTTTTTGACGTCTACTGACGCCTTGATCAAAAATCCTACGCCTGGTGCAGAAAAAAGTCACTTTTCCTAACTTATTGCGCGAATAGCGCAAATAGCGTTTTTCTCGTATAAAATGCTGTAAGTATTTACAAATACCTACAAAAATTCTATAATGTATTTTATTTTATATTTCAATTCAACATTCTATCTATAAACATTAGAATTTTGCAGAAGATTTGGTTAACAAATTATACATTATTCTAGTAGGGTTAATATTCTGCTCCTCCTATTATTACCCATTTTCTGTACAAATGCCTGTAGATGTCTCTAAAACCACTGAGATATTGATTTACCCTCAAACTCCTCATAAATGTGTATACCTACGTATATTTATTTTTACTTTTGCTGATTATAGACAGTTCTTCTAAAAGGTCAAAATATTATCGCTGCTATATCGAAACTCATTAAATATGTGACTATTTATCAGTAGAATTTAATTTTAGATGCATTATTTTAAACTATATATTATTAAATTATACGTGACTGGATAGTGGACGGGAGTAGCGATTTGAAACCAGTTATGAAGTAGTACGATAGTTATATTTAATTTGTTAATTCATTTATTTAAGGAGTGATGTATTTTAATATGATTAACTGATTAAAGACACCAATAGATGTCTGTGAATCCTTAAGAACAAAAAATTACATAAATATGATAAAAGAAGCAAAAACCATTGACACCTTATCGGCATGTTAACGAAATAACGTTCTGTTCTTAATTGCAAAACTTTAAACTGAATTACAGAATAAGAATATTATCGTTGATCCTATTCATCTTTTTTTTTTTTTTTTTGGAAAGAAATACACATGGAAAACTAAAGCACAGTTCTTGTAAAAAAATGTCATTATCCAGAAAATAATGTTCAATACAAATTATATATTAAAGAAAAAGATTAAGAAATTAACAAGTCACTAATTATTACAAAATGTTTTTGAAGGCATGAGAAGACCAGATTAAATATTTGAGGGAAGAAGTCAACTGTTATGATTACACTAGTTCAGAGTTATCAATTTCTTTTGCTGTTTCTCAGCAAAGATCTTCTCTTATGAATTTATCTGTTCTAAAAATAATTTCTCATTACTTTTTAATTTGAACTGACCATATAACATGTAATTAATATTATAAATATTTATTGAATCTAATGAAGACATAAGTTTTCATTACACAACCTTCTGAGTATCCTTTGTTTATTGGTATCTCGCATTCAGGTTTTTTGTTTATTAAGAGTAATAATAATAATACCAAAAATGGATGTTGCAAAATAGCAGCTTAACCAAAACAGCTCGATTACTGTCCCCAGTCGTATATTAACTACTTTAAATGGTTTGATAAAGTAATAATAAAGTAATGTAATTTCAGAAACATTTACATCTTAAATACACAGAGTGTTAATGAAGTGAAGGGCATATTTGGACTGATTCAATTAACCTACTACTACTGGCCTTCCGGAAGTGATGGTACCTTTTTAATTCCGAATTGTACCATAGATTTTTCATTTCAATATCTAAATCTGCTTTAAATTCTCTTTCCAGCATTTTATGTTGACACTTTATTATATATTAAGCAATTTAAATACATTCAGGAGGCCGCAGTTTAAAAAATATGATGTTCCTTGAACGTTTTATTTATAAATACTCAAATTTGAAACTACTCATTAAATTACGTTAACCAAGCATTGAAAAACAGTCTCTAAGATGTAAATCTTTATATTTGCCAAGATAATTTATACGAATTAGTAACTGGTGATCTCCTGATTAAACTGTGAATAATAATTTGCCAGATGTACCAACGTAGTCTTTAAAATCCCAAATAAAACTGTCTGTTATTTAAAATACTATTTCTAAATATATAATATGATATATGTAATACAGGAACAAATGACGCAATTGTACCTGCTTTGTGCTATATTGGAAGCTTCAAGAGTCATTGAATATGATCAATGATGACTGATTATCATGTTGGTACATGGAATCGTGCTTAGCAACAATGTTTTGTGGCCCATTAAGAACCAGGATACCCTTATAAAAAATTGTTGGTAAACGCGATTCCAATGATTTTTTTTTTATTATTAGCATTGTAGATGTACCTATTACGATGATCCAACTGCTAATGCTCAGCGTACTACGATTTTTTTTTCAATACTTTTTTTTTAAATTACTTTAGGCATTTAGGGATATAGGGGACTACTGTAAAGCGTTGTTTTAACGTTATTATTAATTTGTGAGGTAAGTAAAGGAACAATATTCTAGATTAACACTAATTATTAGAGTTTCCAATGCCTGCTATATCTTTAAACGAAACACAAATTCAATAAACTTTAAACATTTAAGGCTCTATAAAAAAATGATTCTTCGATACAAATTAATGAAATTTGGGCCACAGGTATTTTGAGTGATGCTGAAGAATGCCATTATGTCAATTTTTTAATAAAAAAAATCCCTAAAGTAATTTTCGAAAAAATTGATTGAAAAAAAAATCGTAGTAGGCTGAGGATTAGCAGTTGGATCATCATAATAGGTTCAACAAGTACATCTAAGAGGCTAATATATATATGTAAAAAAATTCATTGGAATCGCACTTACCAAAAATTTTTTAGAAGGGTGTCCTGGTTCTTAATGGACCACACTGTATATAAAATAGCATCAAACGGTTCTTAAATATTATTCAATACATTGTTTCCTTGATAATTATAAAAATAAATCTCCGTGCGACTATTTTCACTTCTCTGCCTTCTACTACTTTGGATATAATTAAGAGTTATTTTTAAATTTTGAGATATTAATCTGGAGCAGATTCGCTACAGCGGAGTGACACAAATAACTTTATAATAAAACGGAACACCTTTTTTTATATTTATACTCCAATATCGGTCAATATTAAATATTATGAGTACCTAAAATAACAAACTAGATCAAAAACAATATTGTACACAGGTATGTAATTAGATGGCCTCACAACAATTTGCCTCACCAACATTATATAAAATGAAGCTGAAAGCTAATCCATTATTTGCAACATAAAATCACATAAACATCAGTGTTCCTAGTATCTGTTAATAATTTTAATCAGTTGTTATTATTATGATGCAGTAAATGCAAAATATAGTTACAACTTTTGTTTATACTAATATAGTTATTATATATAAATTTAATTTGATTGTGCAGCAAAATACGTTTCAACTACGTTTCAGATAAATTGAGTTTTTGAAACACTACTAACGACATTTATGCCATTATAATGTGAATTCAATTGACTGTCTTAATTTTCAGTATTCCTATAGAAAACATATTGACTATATGTATATTAGATTATTCAGTCAACTATTAGATAGAATCTTAGTAGGTTGGATTATCTTACCACCATTGTTGTCAAATTCGAAATAGTAACACAGATATACTGTTTATTGTTTCAAATCGAATGCTTACTTTTAACACCCTGTACATTTTTACTGATTTAGATAGACGTTTTCATACACATGCATTAATCCAGGTATATTTTTCATGATGTCGGAGTAATGCATCCTTATTATTAGGGAAATGATTGTCCACAGATGTAGGATTATTTGTGGCAAATATCAAATAAATATCCATAAAGGATGTCTCAGTTCATATCAAAGGAAATCTTTTAAACATTGTATTAATTTATTTATTCATAAATAAACATTAAGTAGTCTTTGGAATTATTGTCTTCCTCAAAGACAATAGAGGTCACTGCTGTAATGGTGCCTGCGGAAAAGCAGGTCGCTATCTGTCTGTCAACTTTCCAATAATTGTCAGACGGATAATAGCAAAGACAAAAGAGGGCACTACGGTGTGTTTCTCACCACTACTAACAGTAGGTATTCCATCGATTATAATTATTTCCCTATTAGGCCGAAATAAGGATGTTAAAACTGTTTCCGTGCTTCCAGTAGGTAATTAAATGGGAGTGACCGAGTTTGCTCCAAAATTCGTTACCCAAAAGCTTTATATTTATCATGATTACCATTACCGCAGGAAGTATTAATTCGATCCTGTCTCCACATGGTCTGATTTATGAATATATCCTAGTTCAGTTCGTTGTCCACCAACTTAGTAATGAAATGAGAATTTAAGAGACAAAATTCACTATTTCTTATTGATTGTTTTCGTGCGATAAACATCAATATTAAATGACAATATGTGATGATTTTTCATAAAGAAAAATTACTTATCAAGTAATACCTTTAGTTACTTTTATTTTAAATAAAAATGATAAGTGATTCTTTTCTGCATAATGCTAAGTAACATTTTAATCATAAATTAATTGTTGTTTGGTTTTATATTTCTCAAAATATTTGCTCCCAACACACAAAATTTATATCAATTCATTCATTCAACATATCAAAATATCTGCTACATTAAAATTACCATGAAGTTTGTGATTAAATGTAACAGTTTGTAATTTTTTGTGTTCGTAAGTGTGTCTTTTTGATTCGAATGTATTCAAATGTATTCAAATGCTGCCTGATCTCTTTTGATAATTTCCTCCTTGTTACTAGAAATATATACGTATTAACAAAAAATCACTTAGAAAAGGTTTCATAAGAATTTATTAAAACATACTTCACTAAAAAAGCGCTTCATTAGAAACAGAATTGTATGCGATGATTAGTTTTCCTTGATCAGTGAGTTTAAGGAGATCTATGTAACTTATGTACTTGTATTTTTCTTTTAGAGTAAAATAGAAAAAGAAAAATTTTGGTTTACCCTTCAAAGTTGTAAATAATAAACAAATCACACTTTGCATGTTTGCATTTTACATTGAAGTGAATGTATATTGAATTACCATATAATGAATTTTTAAAAAATAACTTAATTGTCAATTATTTAGCTTCAGAAAAATAGTCACTAGTTTTGAAATAAAAGAGCATGACAATTAATTATTCTCAACCTCTTTTACAATGCAAGTGAACATAATTTCTACAGTATTGAATTACAGTGTTTAAATTAGGTATTTCAGGAGAAAGTAATTATAGTTGTTTTTCCTGAAATGATTCAGCATTCTTTAATAAATTTTCTGATACTTATTCAAAAAGTTTACACTGCAGAAGAAATTATTTTATCATTGTAGAGTAAACCACGTAACTAGTTGCGATAAATATTAGTGTTATTTTATTATTACTATTACGTGTGATTTTTAAAACAACATACTCATATATACTTTACAATAAAAAAATGTACTTTTAGTACTACACATAACCAAATAAATGAATTAAATTGGTAGGTAGTAGTATTTTTAAACAAATAATTCCATAGTAAGTTTTAATTAACAGTCAGTAGATAAATATTTAAACAATTCCCTTGTGAAGCAGCGCCTACTACTCGTATACGCAAAAATAGAATTGACGCAATCTGTTTAAAAGAAAACTATTATCTGCACCAAGTTCCTGTTAACTAGTTATTCCAAAAATTGAATATGTTTACGTGTGTCATTGACAATTAATTGCGGTCGTTGTTTGTTCTAGTTGCCCATATTTGGCAATATGTATATTGATCATGTGACCTTGGTAGAAAATTATAAATAATATTATAACAAAACATAACTTATTGGTGAGGTCGGTGCAAAATTGAAATAATTTAAGCAAAAACAGATACCTATAGCAATAATTATTTAATTACTATCATATGATATGACATATAATCATTTAGTTAGATTAAATATAAGGGGACAGTTTTCTGATCATATTTAGGTAATATCATTTGTATATTTATGTTATATTATTTCTTGTGTGTTGCTGTTACTCTTTCGACTGTCATTTTAGATTATAAAAAAGTTGAATTTATTGTCTTTAAGGTCCTACGAAATGGCGCTAGTATTATTTTACTTAAAGTATATTTAACGAAATATAATATAAAGTATATTTCACGAAACGTTTGTGGGCATTGAGGTGTACATTTATTGTGGTATAGTCTTTATAATCTCAATTGAAACTGCATAAAAAATTCAAACAAACGACACACGTGTGTAAACAAAGAAGCCGCCGTCGAGGTGCATGTGCTTCTTTTGTCAGAATTTTTTTCAGTTTCAATTGACATTATATAGAATATAGACTGTACATGATGTGTTATTTTTTATCGAATGTAATTTATCTGATTCTGAGATTATGCAAGAAATAATTATTTTTAAAACACAATATCATATATTATAGTATAGTCATCAAAGGGCTCTAGTATAGGCCTCTGTTTGAAGATCAAACAGAGGACTATAAGCAAGTTTAATTTCTGATTCTTTGTTATCTTGAATTAGCTTCAACCTTCCTTGAAATGTTCTGAAAGATATTTGGATATTACTAAAGAATGGAGTGTATTTTGGTACGTAAGAAGTCAAAAGAATGAATTTTTTTCTATTTCAGTTTTTCTGAGGAGAAATTCTCACTGGGACCAATATATTATTATATTATTGTTATTCGTTATATTAGCAATACTTTTTTTCTCAAAATATTTAATAAAAATACCTTAAGTCAATTGAAAACAGATGAAAGTTTTGAAATAAAGATTACAGTTGTCTATCATTAAAGTCACTAATTAAAATATAATTTCAAAGTTACAATGAACCATTACAGCCTACTTTTTTTCCATACAAAATTTTTCAGGTGACTGTAAACAAACGACCATCACAGCACAATTAGTTTCAGATCAAAATATTAATTTTTGGAAAGCGCCAAAAGTATGGTTTTTTTGTGGAGACAAGCCTACTATTGTTTAAACTATAAAAAAAATTGGTTTATAGCTCGTAAGCGAATCGATAAATACAAAATCTACTCTATATAGTGCCTATAGACAGTCTATAGATATAAATTATATAGATATAGATAAAATAGTCTAGTCTAGTATAGATAGTCTATAGCTATAATAGAAATTATATAAAGTCCATTTGGTTTCTATATGCAGAAGTCTTCGGAAATGTCAATTAATAAAATATAGATTTATGGCTCGAAAATTATTCGATATCATATGTATTGAACTTCTATTTCAACTGTTCTAAAATAACAATATAAAAATGTTGACAGTATAAAAAGTTGCTGCCAACAAATCGTTAAAGATAAATAATTGATGAATGATTTGGTATATGTATATACAATTGTATATTCAGAAGTAGTTCGCTTATTATCATAGTTGCAATATCTAATACTACTTATGTCAGTAGTGGTGAGAAACACACCGTAGTGCCCTCTTTGGGTCTTTGCTACTAGCTGTCTGACAGTTATTGTCAAATTGACAATTGATAACGACGTGCTTTTCCGCAGGAGCCATTATAGTAGTAACCTCTGTTGTCTTTGAGGAAGACAATCCTACTTATTTATACAGGGTGGCGCAGATGGATCGGGTGGTTTTAAAATACTTGTCAAACTGTCAATTTTAAAGGTATTGGATTGAAATAAAGTGCAAAACGTGTAGTTACAATGGAAGTTTATTAACAAAAAATTAGTAAAGTTAGTTTTTAAAAATTACATCCATCAAATGCCCTCCTTCTCGAGCGACGCATTCTTGGAGTCGGTCCTTAACGTTCCGCATTGCCCGCTCAAGCACATCACCAGGAATTAATGTGATTTCGTTGTGAATTGCTGCCTTCAACTCCTGAATGGTCCGGGGATTGTTCATGTACATTGTACACCCTTGCTTTTAAATAGCCCCATAAGAAGAAGTCACATACCGGGAGGTCCGGTGAGCGAGGGGGCCAATGGAGATCTCCATTACGGGAAATCAATCGGCCAGGGAACAGAGCGCGTACAGCTTGCATTGATATCCTAGCGTTATGTGAACATGATTGAAGAATTTCTTCTCCCACAACTTGAAGAGAACAATTACGACATGGACAATATGTGGTTCCAACAAGACGGGGCAACTGCACATACCGCTAGGATATCAATGCAAGCTGTACGCGCTCTGTTCCCTGGCCGTTTGATTTCCCGTAATGGAGATCTCCATTGGCCCCCTCGCTCACTGGACCTCACGGTATGTGACTTCTTATTATGGGGCTATTTAAAAGCAAGGGTGTACATGAACAATCCCCGGACCATTCAGGAGTTGAAGGCAGCAATTCACAACGAAATCACATTAATTCCTGGTGATGTGCTTGAGCGGGCAATGCGGAACGTTAAGGACCGACTCCAAGAATGCGTCGCTCGAGAAGGAGGGCATTTGATGGATGCAATTTTTAAAAACTAACTTTACTAATTTTTTGTTAATAAACTTCCATTGTAACTACACGTTTTGCACTTTATTTCAATCCAATACCTTTAAAATTGACAGTTTGACAAGTATTTTAAAACCACCCGATCCATCTGCGCCACCCTGTATAAACGCAAAACCGGTCAGTGTCAGGCGGGTGGTCTCGATGAAGGATGTGGAGGCTTCCATGGAGATGCCGGAGTAATGCAATGCCAGTCAGGGCACATTGCCCGTGGAGTAGTTGTTTTCAGCATCTCCTTCAAATAAATAAGTAGGATTGTCTTCCTTAAAGACAATAGAGGTCACTGCTATAATGGCGCCTGCGGAAAAGCAGGTCGTTATCTGTCTGTCAATTTGACAATAATCGTCAGACAGGTAGTAGCAAAGACCCAAAGAGGGCACTACGGTGTGTTTCTCACCACTAGGTGGTATTGACATTTATGATGCACATTAGGCAATCACGTCGCAGCATCGTTCATCGAGTCCACTACCTACGGCACTCTGATGAGCGCAAAATAAGCGCGAAACTGATCAGGGTCTGGTAGTTGGTCTCGAGGAACGATGTGGCTACTCCTATGGAAGTGCCGATGTAATTCAATGCGAGTCGGGGCACATTGGCCGTGGAGTAGTTGTTTTCGGCATCTTCTTCACATAAACTATTTATCTCTACATACCTACATGCATTGTTTGTGTCAAAGGTGGCGTATCTATAGGTTTGACAGTTTCAGTCAATTGTTTTTATGCGAATTGAACTGACAGTTTTGTACAAGTTAGATATTTTTAATGGTTCACCGTTTAAAGATCTGTAACTCCTTCATGAACCATTTTTGGACATATGTTCATAGGAATGTTTATTTTCTTTTTTAAATATAGTATCACCCCTCCAACTCTGGAACACCGTTTATTTACACCCTGTATACTTATTGAAAAACTAAAACCATTTAAAGACAACATTCATACTTTAGATAAGACCACTGTTTTCTTTAAAATTAGGTAGAATAAGTTTAGCTTTATTAGGTATTTATTATAATAGTATTTCGATAATCATCATATTAACTTTTTACTTATTTTATTACATGTAGTTTTGTGGAAATAATATAATATAAAAATAAGTAATAGGGCCTTAAATCGTAGCATAGTGAATTCATTAAGAGCTATTATCTTCCTTTAATTAAACTAAATGGAATGTCCTTTATGAAATTACAGCTGCATTACGTCCTTTGTATAATTATTCATCTGAACCAGAATGTAACCAGAATGTCTACATGCAATCTCAGAATATTATTCACGTTTATTATCAGCCACTAGTTAATTACTTAAAGTACTGGGGGTAGTTAATTGAGTCAAACCCATACTAAGCGACTGTGACATGTAGTACTAACCTATGTTTTGTTTTTTATGGGATCCATATCCTATTATAAATTAAATTAGAGACATAATAATATAACACCGTTCGTTCCATCCTGAATTTCCTTTTTAACAATTACCTCAAATACAAAAACAAAAAATGAAAAAATAAGCCAGTTTCATGAAGATCATTATGTAACAGGCTGGTCGATGTACTCTACAGGCTTCGCGGAACTTACATAATTATTTAGTTATCTCGAAAGGGAGTCTAAAGTTTTACTACTGAATCGATTTATCTGTCGCGGGGTTCGAGATATGCTGTGATTGACGTATAAAAAGAGTATTGACTTACCGTGGGTTATCTTATCCTGAATCTCGATGTAGGGACGTATTCCTGGGACACTTCTCATATGCTAACACTGAGAGGGTAGTTGGGCATATTTGCGCGAAAACACAGCACTTTTAGGCAAGGGTTTTTAATAACAAATAAATAGAATTTAGAAACGTAAACAAAATAGAAATGCAAAATACTGAAATAATATTTGACCTAAGAAAACGACTGAATACAATACTAATGAACTCTAAACTGAATGACTCTATATAAAACAACTAACGGCGTCTACTTCGAGCCCGAGAAACGTACTTTACCCTTCCTGGGTGGTGTGCCCCCATACTGTGGGGAGAAGCCCCAAATAAATACAAACAACCACCTATTCCGAAGTAGTATCGTGGGAGACTCACTTTTCTTCAGTCGAAACTTTCCAAGTAAAGTTTTTTTGCTATAAAATTTAAATACACTAATCCCATTGGTTGTTAAAGTACGTTTCTTCTCTCTGTCTAGTACCGCGAACCATGACCTGTTTCTGTCACGGTGGCCAATCAAAATACTGTTTACTAGCTAGTGACCTAAAACCCTTAGATATTATCCTCGTCTCAAAGTGAGAGGGGGTTACGACTTACTCTACTGTTATTATTCCTGGAAAACCCCCTGAAAAACCAGGATGACCTATGCCTTTGCACTATTGTCTATATGAACATACTTGTAACGTTGTACTCTTTGTCTAAGTAAAACACACACAATTGGAATACTTCCTTTATTGATGCGTCTCACGCGCTAGCCTCATGTACACTGAAATCCCTTATTCTATAGACAGTACCGCTGGCCAATACTCTAGTACTTATGTAACTCTATGTGCCAGGTATACTACAATACTAAAGATCTTACTTCGAAGAACTTCCAAGTACCACCATAATTCATTACAATTTACTGGCTTTAATTAGTTACGCCCAATTGGCGCTTTGTGTCCTCAACATTGTTCCGTATCCAGCGATGCACGGAATTAGGCATCCATAAAATGTTTTACTAAATCTGTTAAGCCCGAACAATTATCAATACTATTTATGACCCAAAATGACATCTTTGCTACAGAACCAGAGATGGTTTTACAAAATCTATCTATTTGAGCCAGATGTTACTTTCTAAAGATATTTACTTTACTTGACGTTTACCCTGTGTGTTTTTGTTACAATTAATAGATTAATTTGATTCAATTATATATAATTATCGAAAACTAAAAACAATTTTCAACGTGAGCCTACTTGATATTCGTAAGAATCGGGAACAAAGTGTTTCCCAAGATAATTCCCACTCAAACAATTATCTTGTTTGAGTGGGACTTTTACGTAGGGGAGACTGGGGCTGATTGGCGACAGGGGTTGCTTGACTGCAAGGGGTTACTTGGCACACAAAAATCTGTTTCTAGTTGAGTAGGCATGCGCTCAGTTGCCTCCTGAAAGGGCAATTGTGCGGTCGCATTATTCACCATTTAAAACCAATTTCGTGTTTTCTCAGACGCTATAATAAATAATATTGTGGAGGTAAGTCATTTTCTCAATTTCTATACTGTAATAGATATTTATTTATTTGGAGATGCCGAAAACAACTACTTCACGGGAAATATGTCCCGACTGGCGTTGCATTACATTGATTGTCTTCCTTAAAGACAATAGAGGTCGCTGTAATGACATCTGCAGAAAAGTAGATCGTTATCTGTCTGTCAATTAGACAATAATTGTCAGACAGGTAGTAGCAAAGACCGAAAGAGGGCACTACGGTGTATTTCACTGTATCTCGCCACTACATACATACTACTGTTTTAATATGTTAGTATTATTAAATACTAAAGCATATATCGTATTGTTTGTAAAAAACGTTGTAATATTTAATACCGTGGTCAAAATTTGTATATTTTCAAAGTGGGTCAGCCAGCCCCAGTCTCCCCTAAACATAAATTTTTAAATTGATTTTATTCATAAATTTTTGGAAATGATAGAGGGATTTCCAAAAGTACTTTTCCGAAAAGAGATTTTATAATGGATGTAATAAAAAGTCTCAGCAATATGTAACTAATATTCTTATAGTTCTCCTAAAAAATATATATAAATAGTTTTGTATACAGTATAGAACTATTAATTTGGACAGATTTAATTCGTAGTTACTGATCGAGGTTGGATTGCAATTATAATCAGTAAAAAAATTACAAAATACTAATGAGGGAGTATGAAAACTTCCTTCATAACATTAATTCATCATTCAATGATTCTTGTTATATAACTGGATCAACTGATGTGCATTATCCTTGATAATCTTTTAGTTAAGAAATTTAACTGAATAATGGCGAGCCAATTTAAAGTACTTACCACAGTCACTAGAGAAGGCTATGTACTTACCTAACTGTAGTCGCCAGAGTTGATTTTATATAACTACAGTATTTATATATTCAACACAACCCTTTTTACAATACTCAAAAATTAAAACAGAGGTTGTAATATTCCCCTATGAACAGTAACACCAAAGTTTACAGAATTCTGTAAACTTTGGTAATACTTTGCTTATGACGAGTTCTTCGAGAAAGTCTATAACAACTTTGCTTCCACTAAAAATTCACAATAAATACAATCAATACTGTGAACATTTGTACATTGGTTATTGTTATTAAAGTACAAATATAATTATTTTCAGCTGTCAGCAAAGTTTTGTTTACAATTTAAATTAATACAATACAACAATGTTTATTTCCTCTATTAAATAAATCGAGAGTCAATTACAAAATAAAAGAACTTAAAAAATTAATACAATAAATCATATAAACATACATAGATAAATAAATAAAAATAACTTCCAGCAGAAGAAATCATTGTTCCTTGTGGACAGATTTATTTAGCTGTTAATATACTCTTAGTGTATAGTACTATGCTTCCATATAATAATATTTCCAATTTAACTTATACCTAATCTTATTTTTTACACCGAGGGAACTAAAAGATATACAAAAAAGATTAAATGAGAAAAAAGTTGCGGCTGTATGCGCCCTCTGTAGAGTACTTTTAAGATTTAACTTATTTAACGTGGTTCCTGAAATATCCTGAAAAACTGAAAAATGCAATTTTCTTAATTTCCTCATGGCTTAGAAATTTTCAAAAATATTTGGCTAAAACTTGGTAAGGAGCTACTTTTGTATATGCAGAATCCAAAAATGATGTAAAATACATATAGTTCTTTTATTTTCCTCTTTGCGAACGTCACTTTTTTCTTATGGAAGCCAATTAGACTTTAACGACATCGAATCACATTTTTAATTTTTCTGTAATACACTTGTATGTACATAATATATATTATATCAGGTATATAAAAATAATAGATTGCTTGTAGCTTTTTTATTTTTGGAGTGATTTTAAAATGCAAAAGAATGTACTTATTTCTTAGAAAAATAAATGTATAAATGTACGTAATAAATGAGTTGATCCCGTTAAAATAAAATATCGCTTTCATAAAAAAAAAGAAACTATGACAAAGAGAAAGACAAAAGAGTTATGTGTATTGTGATGCATAATTTTTGGATCCTACACATACAAAAATAGCCCCGTACTAATTTTTAGTGGAATACAGGTATCTAATGTCTACGCTGAGGAAATAAAGAAATTGCAATATTCAGTTTTGTTAGGATTTTTTCTGGAATCGCCGAAAATAATTTAATCCTGAAAAGTGATAGAGGGCGCATATATGTGGAACTTTTATCTAATTTAACCTTTTTTGTATCTCTTTTACTTTCCCAGATCCTAGTAGTGAGCGGCTTAAATAAGACACCTTGTATGTCTTTTTATTTCAAAAAAATAATATTTCTAACAATTATCTAATCTTCTAATTCTATTCTTTTTTCATTCTTCTATTATAAATGAAAATTTATTCTAGGTGGTAAATTAAAGCGCTAATTTAATTCATATTGATTAGAATTGTATACACACCTTGTATTACTCTGTATGTCCTAAAGCATATTTTCGATATTAAACATTAACATTTCCTAATGAGTAGATGTTATCCAAAAAGGGAAGACAAAAGATAAATTTGGGTCCAACCACCCATTAAGCTCCCACATTCTACTATTCCATCATGTAACTTAGATTATTTCTGTAGTTACCACCACTTCTTTTATTATTGCACTATACATTTTAAGACATTCCTTATACGACATGAAAATCACACAACATTTTGTCTTATATACCTATGCACACCTCTTTCATTAGGTTAAATTATTATACCCAATAGATGGAGGTTGTAATAACTAGCTAAAATAAGAACACTGATTTGGGGATCATCAGTCAGAGGTCAAATGTTCACTCATAGACTATCTGTTATAATTTTAGAAACAGTTATGATTTTATTAGTACCTGTCTATGACATAAAACCAGCAGTTGATCTTTCACCATTAGTTTTGGCACACTTGTTATTAACATTATTCCAACAACTACTTGACCTGACTGTTGAACTTGACATTAAATAACCTTGAATATAATTCTGCTTTATGTAATATCTGCCCTATTATTATATTTGATGCCTATCATTCTTGAAGACCATTACCTGTAGTCACAATTAAAATGTCGTTATGCAGTCGCAAACTGCAGCAAATGAAAAAGATTTACAGACATATCATTATAAATGAATTTTCGGAATCTTATTTAAAGTTACTGAGTTGTTAGTTCCCTGAGAATTGTATAAAATCCCAAACCATTTTCTTGAAGTTCACTGACACATTATATTTGTTCATATTGCAGCTTTGGTGTTTGCTATATTATGTGTTATGTTCATAACCTCAATTTAATACCGCCATTCTTGAAAGTCTGTTACATTTTTCGCATACACAAGAAATATTAAATATAAAATAGAACAAATTAAAGCTACCTTGTTTTTGAATAGAATACCAAACGTTGTTACCGTAATAAAATAAAAACGTGGTAGTATATTTTTATATTTAATTCGATATTTTAAGGTTAAGAGTTCGAATAAATTTGACCAGGTTAGTAACCGAGGATCATTAAATGATAGGCGCTACTCTTAGAATAAGGAAGATATGCCATGTCTGCGGCATATCAGGTATGCATTTTATTTAACTCTTCTTGCGTAGTTGTTTTTATTTAAAATTTGAATTCTATGAGATTATTTAACATCCTCAAATATTTATTTAGCGCTCATCATTAAAATCAGTACTAAAAGTAGGTTAAAATTCGCCATTGGTGCGTGCAATTATTGGTCACGACAATGAGATTGACTTTTACATTGTTATTGACATTGACATTGATATTGGCATTAGTATTGACATGAGATGTACTATTATAGGTTATGGGTTTCGGAAACATGATTATCAACCAATGTTCAAGTTGACCAACATTGGCGCGAAATCTATTTGCCTTTGTATTGGTGATTGAGATTGCCGATGAGGGTGCTGCAAATTCTAAAAAAATATGGAGGAAGACGAGTAAAAATTTTGCATTTCATACCACATCATCTAGCAATTTAGCATTCAACTACCATAAATATAGTGACTTCATGTGCTAGTTAGGGTGAAATAAAGGATAAAAAGAGTGACAAAAGAAGTCAAACGACCCATAAGTGCTTCATTCCTAATTATATAAATTTTTTGGGTTGAAACAGGTACCCCAGTTTTTGTTTACTTACATTTTGGGCTAAAATAAGTGTGATAAACTGTATGGTGATACCATATTAGTTCTTGTTTTTTTGTTAAATAATGTTTAAATTAAAATATATTCTGTTTTTATAAGACTAATAATAGAAAAGTATAGACAAACTCCAACAAAGTGGTTATGTTGTGTAAATAAACGTGTTCCCTGTTAATAAATTGTTACATGCCTTTTGGAGAAGTGAGTGAGAACAGTTTCTTATGCTAGGGCCAAACTTCTACCTATCTTCTATCTTAAACACTTCTATTGACACGTTCTATGATAATGACACCCATAAACACGGCAGTTTGTGTTGTGCCGATTTCTTTTGAATGCCATTTTAAAATATAAAAATAAAGATACTAACCACTAAATTATTACGTTAAACAAACCCAAATACGTGATATTTATCATTATATCAGCAATAAGCCTCCAAAAATTACCTTTTAAGTAGGTTCAAATATTTTCATGCAGAGGGCGCATTCAGTTTTGGAATCGACAATGGCTATATCGTGTGAAGCCGGCTTTATTGTCGTTGCTAAGGCTGAATTTGAGTTGTTAAGGGCTACTCTTATATAGTGAAGAGTACGTAAAGCGGATTGACTTTATTCATTAGTGGCATTCTATGTAGCAGTAATGAAAATTCGGTTCTAGGAACTATTAGTGGCAAGCCCTGGTCGTATTTTGACAAGCTCTAAACTACAAGTTTGTAATCCTACTTTAATGGCTCCTTGTCCTCGGACAAGTAATTAGAACAAAAAAGGAAAGTAAACAGTTTTAGTCAGTAAATCCAGTCTATCACTAGTTTAAATATTTTATATTATCCTTTTTGGTGGACTTCTTGGATATGGTAAGAATGATATGGTTATTATGCAAAATATAAGGATTTAACTAAACCAGCTTAGCAATATTCTCTCTATAGTGAAATGAGATACATTTCGGGAAAAATTGTAAAACGAAAAAAATCACAAAATATTTCAACTATAGATATTTTAATTTATATTAATATTATCTATGGATATATACAGGGTGTTAAGATATTCGCGGACACGGAGTATGGGATCGTGTTAAACTAGATAAACAGCTAATCAAAAAGGGTCCCTATGATTTTTCAATCAATCCAATCTTTTTTGAGATACTGCAGTTTTGAACAGGTATCCAAAAGATATAAAATAAATATTCCAATATTTAAATTTGTATTCATTTGATAAAAAATTATGACAAGCGAGTTACACAATTGTTAAAAAATCGCATGGCGTTAGGTCTGGCTAGTGAGGTGGCCAAGAAAAACAAACAACAGCAGAGATGATTTATTTTTTATCAAATAATTTAAACTTGAAATTTGAGGATACTTTTTTTTATTATTTTTGCATATTTAAAACTGCTGTATCCCTAAAATTCGACTGATTGAAAAAATCATACCGAAACCTTTTGATCAGCTTATCTACCTTAACACGATTCCACAATCCAGTCTACGAGTTTCGTAACACTCTGTATACTTCTAGTATGCTGCCTATAACAAAACGGTACATTATCAAATAAAATATTTGCTATTTGAAGAACAGTTCGCTGACCCCCATTTCATGAATACTACTACAAATTTCGTATGTCGTTAAAGACTGTCGTAACATGTCTATTATATACATAAATTTGTACATGCGATATAAGGATGTAAATCTTTTATTGAATCTCTAATGAATTGACTGAAGTCTCAAGATAATCATGTAGGTAAGATTTATTTAATTTCTTGAATTATTATTTTTAAACATTTATTAGAAACAAGAAAAGGAATACCAATGAACATTCATTATATTAGTAATAACCACAGATTCAATTTTGTAATAATAGAAGCTCTAATGTTCGAAAAAGAAAATAAAAGAGTGACTTAATTTAGATTTATAAATATAAAATATATGTTCAGAAGAGATAGAGTTGTTGTGATTTCTGGGCTTGCTTAATACCGGGTGTTCCACATAAAAGTCTTCAGCCTCGTATCTCGGCAACGGAAAGATATATTTTGATTTTGACAAAAATAGATGATAGAGCTCATCTATGGCTTCGTCACGGAGTTCAACATGATTTTTTTCAGAGAAAATTGGAGATGGCGCTGAAGTAGAAAGGAATTTTTCGTTGGCAGGAACTTTGTAAAAAGGTTTATCCAAAAGGTTGATCCGATACAGTGTTCAATTCTAAACAATTTTTGTCAAATGATTATTTTTCAAAAACTTAATAGTTTCAGAGATATCGGGCTCTTCATTTGCTGAGGTCAAACTCAAACATATTTTATAGTTTCGATTTA
Source organism: Pogonocherus hispidulus (assembly GCA_963924545.1). Lineage (NCBI taxonomy): Eukaryota > Metazoa > Arthropoda > Insecta > Coleoptera > Cerambycidae > Pogonocherus > Pogonocherus hispidulus. The sequence goes on from OZ004698.1 coordinate 11,700,233, forward strand.
TTACCTTATACAATGAAACACTAATTAATCGCACCAATTTAATAGCTCTTTTTAAGAAAGTGAAATAATATGTATATCTGTAAAATATAACAAGAGTTTTTTAAATACCTTCATTTTGTATAATAATTCATAAGTATTTGTACGTTTGTTCTAAAGTAAATCCTGAATGTATAACGAAACTTCATCACAGTAGGCTTTGATAAGAAGGAAACAAAATTAAATATTATTTCACTACCTTAAAAAGAGGTATTAAATTGACTTGGATAATTATTGTTTCATTGTATAAGGTAATAATTCGAAACTCTATAATGCGCTTGAATTTCGACCTCACCAAATGAAGAGCCCGATATCTCTGAAACTATAAAGTTTTTGGAAAATAGTCATTTGACAAAAAAATGTTTGGTATTGAACAAAGTATTGGATAAACATTGTTACAAAGCTCCTTCAAACGAAAAACTTTTTTCGACTTCAGCGCCATCTCCAATTTGCTCTGAAAAAGATCAAGTTGAATTCCGTGACGAAGCCATAGATGAGCTCCATCATCTGTTTTTTTCAAAATCAAAATATATCTTTCCGTTGCCGAGATACGAGGCTGAGGACTTTTATGTGGAACACCCTGTATATATTAGGAAGCATAATTCACGCTTTTTGAGGAAACATAAATTAAAAGTAAACCGTGTTGTTAAATATTAATTGCATACTTGTGAAACTATCTCATATTTAATAAGAATAACGGTGTTTGTTGTAATGCATAGTTTGTTATAATCTTGATATAAAAGTGAACGTTTCCCTGATTCCTTAAGAGTCCATTCACTAGGTCGAAATAAGCCCTAAATCGGCGTTCGTCTCGTGTCTAATTATAAAAAAACTATGAAAGATAGCGACTTTTAATAAAAAAGTATTGAAAGATAAGACTTTAATCTAAGTCCCTATAGTAGTAATTTTTGGTAATTCTTTTTATATTTAAAATTCCAGGCAAACAATCTTGTACTAAAATAGCGTATTTTCAAAAATTATTTTCTCTAAAATACATGTATTAAACAAAAATTTGCTACTATAGGGATCTAGTTTATCTTTTGATCTTTCCGGTGATATATAATTTATAACACTAAAAAGAAATTTTCTTGCAATTATAAGACAAATCCGGTACCGTTGCAATAAGGTTTAACTTTATTTCCATGTGCCTTTTTACTTCGGCTTTACGTGCAGCTCCGAAATCTTAATAATTCGGTAGTGGGAATATATTAAGTCTCCATACCCATCGGCTACCCATCCTGTCAATCCGACTCCGCATTCATGCCTGTCAAATCTACAGTGAATGGACCCTTAAGAGAAATTAACTCCAATGGATATTGATACAGGATGCAGGAAATGACCGTGATATTTATATAAAATTTACACTATAAGGACAAATATTGTCCCTACTAAGAGATTTTTAGATTCACCTCCGTTAGATATGTTATGCCTATGTTCGTATTCAAGGCCAGCTAATCTACATAATACCTAAGTTGTATATCATAAGAAAAGTTTATAAATCCTACAAACATGGTTCTTAAAAATAATACACGGATGAAGCAGAATGTAATCAATCCAGTGTTACTTTGCTTTTAAAAATGCAAATAATATAAAATCATCTTAAGGTTGTGCAAGGTACAGTACAATACTAGGTACAAGCATATTATTATAACAAAACAACAGAAGATTAAAGAGAATAACAGAAAACAATACCAAAACTATAGGTTAAGTAGGTGAAGAAATAATAGGATAAAAATTAAAAATGTTCGTGTGGTCACACTGCCTATTATGGTGTTTTGTCTGCGTTTTTTTTCAGTGTTTTTGTCGGTTTGTTCGAACTTAGGGGGTGTATAATTATCATGGTGTTTTTAATTTATAAAACTGAAATCTGATTGTGGTTTTAACAAACACCACAATAACTCAGGATAACGATAACTAAATGTTTAAAATAATGACTGATTTTACCCTATTTCTATGTTTGGATGTGTGGCGTACCAGAGTATGTATTTATCGTATTACTGAACAGTTTTGTTCAGTCTTTATTTAATTTTTCATTTACTTTGTAGGATTTTTCAATCCTTTCTACTATTTTAGAATGTAGGAATGCAATTTCATATCTATTCACTAAATTAAGAACTTTTTTCTTATAATATATAGGGTTGGAGTTGTATTTTGCAGTATACGAAAACATGTTGAACCAAATGCCTATATTTAACAGCATTAGGTATATCTACAGAAACACAAAGCAAATATAAGCACTTTAATATCCACTTTTCAACCATTGCCTCATATCTTTAAAGAAATATAAATTAAATCATCCGAGTGTATTATTTTGAATAAGAGCGAGTATATCAGTGTAATAATTTGAATAATTCGAAACCAGGAAGCATAGCATTTTTATAATGGGGCAAATGCTTTTTCCGCTATTATTTACATCAAAAGCCTGGGGAAATCCTACAAAATTTTCATTTGAAACTCGAATATTTACTTGGGAGCAAACACAAATAAAATGTGTCTGGATTCCGAGTGCCTTTAATATTACAATGTACCAAATTCATTTATTATGCCCATTTTAATATTTGTGAAGTAAAATTATAATTTCAGTAGAATCTAACTTTGTTGTTAATATTTGCATACAAAATATTAATAATTAATAAAACTGGTGTATAACAATATAATATATTAGTTGAAAATTTAGATGTCACAAATATACAGTTATATAACACATTTTGCATGAATGTTCAGCATTAAAATAATAGTTGAAATAACGAAAATGTAGAGAAGCCAACCAAACCCTTTAAACTCGAAATTTCATGTCAGAAAAGAAACATCCGTTCGTTGTACGATACGATCGCTACGTGCACATTGTCTAACACATTCCGCTTATGGTACATTATTTTGGTTATATCTCCCTTACTATTAGAGATAAATGAAATAATCCATGTATCACTCTGTCCGTCAAAGAATGCTTTATCCAAATATACTATAATGTACAGGCAGTTTTATTTTAAATAATAAAGATTGTGTCAATTTCTATTATATATTAGTATTTCACAGAGAATCTTAAATCTACAAAGTTTTAAAACAGTATCATTTATTTTAAGTGCCACACATAGCACACCATATAGGGTCTTCCATTTGTTTTTATAACGGAAGAAGATCGTTTTGTAAGTATTTGTTTTCCTATAGAAAACTTAATGTAGGCAAAGAATGACAAAAATAAAGCAAATACTTCTGTAAATTTATGAATAGTGGCAATATCTCTAAAACTGGTGGTTTTTAGAGTTGGGAATAGAAGTTTAACGAAATTTGCTGGTCGAACCAGATATAAAAATATAGTCATTTTGAAAAGTCGAGGAATTTCTAAAAAATGAAAGGGAAAACCCAAAATTCATATCTATTCCATATGATCCTCGTTTCACCCGTAGTTTTGGTAAGGTTTTTAAAGATATAGGTACGTCAGTGGTTTATTCATCGGGAAATAAACTACAACAACTTTTAGGCAATCCAAAAGACAAAGTAAAAACTAAGGAAAAGTCGGGTATTTACGAAATTGGCTGTAAAGACTGTGACCAAATATATGTTGGACAAACTAGAAGGTCAATTCAAACTAGATTCAAGAAACATATGGCTCATCTCAAATTTCGTAGAACAGATAAGTCTAGTGTCCAACATGCGTTTGAGAACAACCATAAAATAGATAGTAACAATTTGAGACTACTTAGAAATGTGACAAATTCCAAACAGCTGAATGCTTTTAAGATTTTGGAAATTGCTAAATGTAAAAATAGTATGAATGGTGACAGAGGGACAATCCCATATAGCCCGCTTTATTGGTTAGTACACAGTAAAAAAATCCGACTGATTTTAACACTGAATCCACACTCATCAGTGTGTATACAGGGCGCCCTATTTCTTGACCCGTTGCATGGGTAACTTTTTTATTAGTAGAGATACAAAAACGCTTAAATGAGCAAATTAGTGCAGTCTCGTATTAGTAATTCTACGGTAAGGCGAAAAATTATATACGGGGGAAGGTTGAAAAGTTATTGACAAAAAACGAAAAATCCAACTTTTCTATTATCTTTCGTAGCTCATTCATTTGAAGAGTTAGAGAAAAATGCTTCACATGTTTTTTGCAGTATTTTTCATGTAAAATGACATGCACTTGCTACTTTTTATATATCTCTTAAACTGGTTGAGAATCACAGTAAAATATATTTTTTTTAAATGTAATGGATAGGTGGCTGTGACATTAACCGAAAGTCCCCTTTTTTCTCTTTCAGATGATATAACATAGTCCATATTTTATCCTTACAAAAGTAATAATAATCGTTGTTTTTAAAGAAAGTTTATTGTTTGCAAAATACTGCAAAAAACATGTGAAGCATTTTTCTCTAACTCTTCAAATGAACGAGCTACGAGGGATAATAGAAAAGTTGGATTTTTCGTTTTTTGTCAATAACTTTTCAACCTTCCCCCGTATATAATTTTTCGCCTTACCGTAGAATTACTAATACGAAACTGCACTAATTTGCTCATTTAAGCGTTTTTGTATCTCTACTAATAAAAAAGTTACCCATGCAACGGGTCAAGAAATAGGGCGCCCTGTATAGTCCACACTTGGCAGTGTTAGACATATCGGTGTATTATTACATTACATAAAAGTAATTTAACACAGTAGATTTTACAAGGTAATGTGTAATAGTTAATTATTCACCGTGTAATTATTCGGTTTTTATGGCGGATTGATTCATTTTTAACACAAAGTTTTGTAAATTTTACTACAATTTATGAGTACTTCTACAAACTTGGCGGGTATATCGTTCGTGTAATATGAGTTCTAAAGGTTTAGTTATTATACTACCTAGTAGTATAGTAGTTCGTGATAAAAATAACACTGCAGCAAATTACGATTACCATTTAGTAATTTTACCATTTGTCTTTTTTACTGTGTAAGTCACGGTTTAATGATCCGTCGCGGCAGTTCACTGATCAGTCGCGATGGTTCACTAGAGGTCGCGACGGTTCACTGAATTTTAGAAATAGTTTAGATATAAATAGGACAATGTTAACATAGGTTTTGTTTTAATCATATCCAGATGATGCCAACTTCGTTGACGAAATGCGCGTCGAGTGCAGTATAGTGTTTTGTGAAACCTACGTCAGTGATATCTTCACACTAAAGGTTCCAACCCCCTTCAAGATGCATAATATTGAATTGATTTCGTAATTGAATTGGTGGCATAAGTATTTTGAGAAAGTTATCAACGGGAAGTAAGGAAGGAAACCTCAGCTATCAAAGCTATAAAAAAACTGTTAAGATGTATAATAGTTTAGCACTAAATATCTGATTTTCGACGTTTATTTGAAAATACTCAATCAAATATAAAGCTGAATATACCTATATTATAGTTTTAGGATGATTGCCTCAACTAAAATATATTTTATACTGTAAGATGGATTAAAGTTAACTAAAATCGCCTATACGTAGAAAACTCTATAATATGTAATTTTCGGCTTTCTGAAGGGGAATATAACATTAAGTTATGACCAGAACATCAACGCAAGGTTCTAGTGCAAATTGAAATATTTTTAGAAGTAAAACCCTAATTTTACTACATAAAAATTATATATAAAAGTTGCTTAAAATATACATATTTTTAGGCAACTTTCATGTATTATTTTTATATATTAAAATGGCAGTTTTACATTTAAAGATCATTTCAACATATACCCACAACCTTTCGTTGATGTGCACATAAACATAAACATAATTTAACGATCAAATTCCCTTTCAAAAAGCGGAAAATTGCATAATATGGAGAAATTAAAAACGTATTTTCAGCGATTTTAGTCAATTTTATAATATAATATCTATATTATATGTATTTATAATATGTAATCAGTTTTAGCATTATTATATTTGTCATATTTTGTTACAGATATCTAGGCATAACATGAAGTTCCTTACAGCTGCCCTTATATTAGTTTACTTAAGTTTAGGAGATGCATATACTAGTAAGTATTAACTACTCCTTTCTATGATTTCAAACCCAGTCACGTTTAACCTTTCAGTGTCATTTTCATTTTATTAGAATCGCGGACATACAAACTTCCTATTTTTGAATGAAGGCTAAGCATATACAGGGTTATTCAGAACTTATCTCTAAAACTTTGAGGATATGTGCATCCTTCAATAAGAAATCGATATCACCAAAAAAAATTATTATAAAAGTCTTAGGATTTCCCATAAACAATGTTTAAAGTTATACCATTATAAAGGACTACGTAGATGGGCAACTGTACATTCAACGTCTGATATACCACATCCCTAAGAATGTGGTAGAAAAAGTAAACACGTTTTTGTACTGGAACGCCTGGTTAAGACCGAGTGAATAAAGTTGGAGTGGGGATAATACCTCTATTGTCTATTCAGTCCAGTCCTCTCTCAGTGCCAGTGTTAAACTGTAAAATTTTCAAAATGGCTCATGCGTACAGTAATGCTGAGTTAATGGACTGTTACCAGTGGATTATCAATTACGATTTAGGTTTTGTGAGTGGTTGTTGCAGCAAAATGCTGAAAATCCCCAATTTACTTAATAATTTGCGTTTACAAGATCAGCAACCAGGAGAAACATTCGGTTTAGTACGGCAAAATTGGATAAGGCGTGCCCAAAAGTGTGTACAAGTCGAGGAATATTATTTCGAACAGCTTTTGTAACAAGGTATGTGCAAATTTTTTATAAACTTCATGTTTCTAACACCTAGTAATCAAGTAGCGCAATTCTTCAACTAAATTTTATTCATTTTAAAGACACGTCACTTTGGTCACATCTATCTATCTTTAAGTTTATTTTAAAGTAAAAACGCTGCAAATCTTCTTTGCGCCGGGTGTCGGTATACTCTCAGAACTTCCGAATTTTTTTCGTGCTAGCCAGTTTGCATTGTCAGTCCCAAGGTCACTCCATTATAGTGGACCAGTATCCAGCGGCGTGCAATGAAAAATTTTTAAATAGTATTCAGAAGCCGCCAAAAAAATTTTTTTTTGCACTACCACATTGCTACATGTATGTTCTGAATAACACTGTATAGTTCACATTAATTTAAGTAACGACTAAGGATAGTGACGGAAACGATCTGGTTCAGTTTCAGTTATGTATAGGTACATATTTGTCATAAGAAACGTCATAAATATCTATAATTCTACATTATGTTCGTTATTTGCTTCAAACTAAGTTTTCATCATGCAAGGTTAATAAATTATATTTTTACATTAGTTGGCTATAGAGTTATTCTCAGTATCTATGATTAATTTTTTAATATATCTGTGGTTTTAGTGAGGGTATAAAATTATGGAATAATACACATTTTGAAAACTGAACTGTTCTGTATTTATTTTTAAATTACACGAACCGTTCAAAATAAAAATTTTTTTACCAAGTAAAACGTCCAGTCAAAATTGCCACAATAGTTGTTGCACAACACCAATTAAAGAATTGAAAGAGCCTAAATACTTAGACATAAAGCATTTAGAATTTATATACCTGATGCATATGCATATAAAACATGATACTTTTCATGTGAAAATTTAGTTACCTGCTTCATTTTTATCTCAAATAATAATAACTGTCCGAAGAAACTAGACAAGAAGGAAGAAGGACGTCCACTTTTTATTCGACAACAAAATAGACAACCAATCAAAACAAAATTATATAAGTAATCTCTATTCATGATTCTGTATAAATGCGTACCAGTTTACCAAGTTTAGCTTTGTTTAACCTCTTGCAATTAAAATAATTAAAGTGAGTGGGTACGCTGTAATTATTGCTAATTTAATGGAGCTGCTCACTGGCGTTCACAGGATTATGGATTCTATAATAACGTTTTACTTTTTTAATCTTAATAGAAGCCAAACAGTCATAAATTTTGTAATTTATCGAAAGGAAAATAAAATCCTGTGAATGAATAATTTTAATTAATGTAATGTACCTATTGTGCGTTATTTCCGCAATTATTATAAATGATATGATATAATTTTATTGTCAGTTCATACATTTCAATTATTCGATCTATTATATTAACAATGTGAATTAAAATACAGTTGTTATATTATTATCAAACATGAAGAATCACACAGAATCACAAGAATTAGCCTGAAAGTATGAGACTGACTTGTGTGAGTGAATGGGTAGCATACTATTGTTCAATAAGTAGGCTCAGACCTAAGTACCACTCAGTGCTAGAATGAGGGAAATGTGGAAAACCTCATTTGTTAGTTGGACAGTCAAACATCAACCGATTTTGATTCTTTACATTAAGACCAAGCTGACATTCTCCCATCCTAGACATCACGCACGCCAGAGCCTGGAGGGGTAAAATTTTCCAGTAGAATCGAGATTCGGGGGAGGGGGGAAAGTGCCGGTCTCTTCCTGGGTGGTAGTTAGGGGTAGGTCAGGAGTGGCTGTGTACCCGGGAATGCACCTGTAAAGGAGCCAACTGACCCTTTAGCTTAATGCAAGGTAAGGGAAATGTACTCGAGGTGAGCCCGCCACCGCTGTCGGTGTCGTAGCTTCGAGGGTAGGTCTGAAGGTCGCTATTTAGTCGCTTCGTAGCCTTCTACTTGTAGAAGATCTTACATCTTACTCTCATCCTGAGTACAGCAGTTGTTGATATCTTGGCCGCTTGAGTAGCGGCCTTATCGGACTCGTAGGAAACAGAGAAAAAAAATTATACACTGTGTTCAGTTAGAAACCACCCACTAGTATATCATATACCAAACACAAAGGGAATACAAATACTTTATCAATGTATCCATATCCATTTCATGGGCGAAAAATTTTGACGTATGTGAAACCAGTGTCCATGAATACATTCATTTATTTTAGTATGAAGATATTGAAACGATAGTTGTATCCTGTAAATTGGGGGTTAGTCTTAGGGTTTTAATTTTACTACAAAATCTCACCCAAAACTCTCGGAATTTGGCAAATGCTCCCAGGAATTTTTAAAAGCTTGTATATTTGATTAGGTATATCTTTTCCTTTCTAACAATACCAAATATATAATATTTTTTGTAACTGTAAGAAATTTATGAAAAAAAATAAAATCCTGTGACAAAATATAACGAAAAGTTTAGATAGATACTATGAGAGGGGGTTAAATGTACCTACTACTTCAACACAATCGAAAACAATATTTTCATTTATAACTTGAGCAATTGACGGATTTGGTGTTACTTAAAAGCTACCTGCTTTTTTGTGGGTACCATTCCAGCTGTCACCTCTATCGTTTTTAAAAAAGCTTAACCTATTTATTCATTGCATTGAAAGATATGCCGAAAACAACTATTTATAAGAAACCGGTCTGAAGAAGAGGTGGTTGGTCCCAATGAAAGAGGTGGCGACCTTCATGGAGATGCCGTACTTATGCAACACTAATCGGGGCACAAAGTCCTTCAAGTAGTTATATTCGGCATTTCGTTCAAGTAAATAAATATTATAAGGGTATTCTCATATTTTCTAATATTTTTTCTGTTGATTAATCATCTAATTATACGCCACTGGGTACCTAATAGTTAAAAAATAGTTAATAATAAGGCTCTATCTGAGGTCTCTAAGGGTAGAGGTGTTAGGTGATCTACCTGTTAACGAAAAATTATGAGTAGGGTTGGCGATTGGGTATAAAATATCGGTAACAAAACTAGGAATATAAATTTCTTGTAATGTAGGTTTTACTTACAATTTCTTTTATAAAATATTTAAAACCGATGATGAATATGTGAACTATTATTATAATCCCTTGTTCGTAAATCACCTGGTAATTTTATTCTCATATTTCAAATCAGTTAAAAAAATAAGTCGGAAATTATACCAACGTTTAAACTAGACAGAAGGACGAAGAATGATGGAAACGGATTTCCAATCTTTTCTCAGTAATCTTTTAAAGTAAAATAAAACTGTCTCATCAAATAGTCCAATGAATACCAGACATATGAAATAAGTTCAAATAAGAACGGCTGCGTTCAATTAAAAGGAGCTACCATTTTGTTGTTTTTGAAAAAAAAAATGGAAATATCCTTCAAGGTATCAGGATTTTTATAGACGTCTGAATTATTGTTATCTTTATCTTCTTAATAAATAATAATAATATCTCTATCCGTCATTATCACAATAATGGTAAGCTCGGAAATGTGGGAACTTGTGTGGGAGACGGAGCAGCACATTGTTATTTTGCGGGTCGCAAATACATCATAACTTTCAATCAAACATTAAATTGAGTGGAAAATATACAAATAGTATTCTAATGTACACAAATTAATAGAAGAACCGTTTCTCTCATACAATCTCTTATTCCTTATAGTTATGAACTATTTTATGAGTTACAAAGGTTTCTGCCAGAGTGATTAATCTAGGTATATATTTCGAAACCGATCGCCACATAAATAAGAAACTGTATAAAGTAAAATATTGTTTTTTACTAATTTTGATAAATTAAAAGGGACTAGAAATTGGGCAACATTATCTCAGAGTATAATATTTCTTGTTTTCGTTTTTCGTTTCGTTTTCGTAGCTATCAGCTGTTTTATAAATTCTGTTGACAAAACTAACCTAGACTATTTAAAATTATATCCGAAAATAACATGAAAATAATTCATGAAATTAATGCAAATAGAACAAATGATCAGATATAAAACGGAAATGATTCAGATGGATTAAAATCTGTAAAATACAACAAGCTACAGTAATTGAAAAATATTGGCAAAACCCTATATTCTATCGCCATTGCTATAATGTATATTTTGCTAGTTTTAAAATTATAAATATTAGGTATGTATTTCTTCTATAAATTATTCAATAAGCTTGTTTAGTGCTTTAAAATTATAGGCAATAATAATAATTAATCTAGCTAATTATCTTTTCAGAATATGGACGTTCCTGTAAAGATATCGGTTGCCCAAGTAATCAAGAGTGTGTCATGGAAAATGATCCTTGCAGTTATTATCAAAGACAAGGAGAATGTGGATCGTAAGTAGGCATTGAATAAATAACAATCAATAAATCTTGAATGTTATAAAAGAACAAAGAAAATTAATATATACATTGTAAACATTATTCATCATCATTGGTTGTGTAAAATTAATAATAATCTACATGATTTTTAAACAAATTTAATTTTATTTAAAATAATAATAAATCTAATCAAAATAAACATAAAAGTTCGCTATACAGGGTCAATTACGGTAACCATCTGTTAGACGTATCCCCAAAACGGATATAAAATTTGAAATTTTGGCAGATGCCATTTTTGCAGGAAATCAGGCAGGAATTATACCGGAAGTCTATGTCAACTTGCTTATTTTAAATAAAACATCCTATGTTATATATTTGTATTTCCGAAAATAGCATAACATTTTGCGTAAAAAATATGTAACATATCCTACAGTTAAACCCAGCCGTTTCCGAGATCTTTGGCATTTTATAAAAAATTAGACAGGCGCAAGATATTTTTTTCGTTTAGCACTCTTGGCAAAAGAAAAGAACCTATTGTTGTGCCTAATGTTTCTATATCTTAGAAATCTCTTAAGTCAAATGGTACACCCTGCATTTTTTTATATAATGTTATTTGGAATTAAATCCAGTATATTCATTGTAGGGGTTAAAACTACAACTTTTTGACATAACTCTATTTTCTTCAATTTTATAAAATTATTCATAGAAAGTTGATACTAACGATTATAATATAACTTCAGAGTAAAGAACATCAGTAAATTATGATGCAACTAAAAACAACCAGACTACAATATAAACAAATATTATGAATAAAAAAATTAAATTGAAAATATAACTCAGCTACTACAATTCCATAGCTAACATAAACTATTATTTATGCCAAAAACATAAACTATATGCGATCCCATAAATAAAAATCAAGTGATAGATGTTAAAGTCCATTGTTCGTGGTGGCCACAGCCATGGTCCAGCCATAATCGTATCCATTGATCTTCAATTTAATAAGATTTTTGTAGGTAGTTATCTTAATTTCATATGAAGTTACTGGACCGATTATTTCCTTAGCAGCATTTATTTTCGCAAAATTCAAAAAAATTGGATTTGACGCTCGTATTGTAGCCTGGGTTCAGTTGTTCAGTTCATTTTTCAAAATCGACATTAAAACATTCAGAAGAGTATATAAAATTTTACTACTTACCATATTTTATGCTACAAGAGCATGTCTACGACACCCTACACGATGAATATGCAGTGGATAACCCTGAGGTACCTTAGTAGATAAAGTTTGAATGCTTTTCAGATACCCCACATGTAAAAAGACTGGCAGCACACAAAGAACCTGTGCTTCATACGTGTGCCCCCCAACAAAAGTATGTAAAATGGATGGTGACACTCCAAAGTGTGTAGACGATCACAGTAAAGGTAAGAAAATAGTGAATAAATAAATATCAATAATAGTAACAAAGAGAAGGAAAATGCAATGAACTTCAGATAAGCTAGGGATGTGCAATTCCACTAGCTTAAGTTCACTGACATTACTCCGGTAGCTCAGGGAGATTTATGATACTAGGGCGTAGTATTCGTAGGACTGCTTTGACTGTTGACAATTTATTTGGGCACCAGGATAATTTTTAGATATAAGAGACACAAAAAAAAAACTATATAAAATGCAGTTGAATACACTATAATCAAATAAGCAAATAGGATTACAACTGAATAATGAAGCTACTGTTAAACAATAATTCAAAAATGATGATTGACTAGAAAAAATGAAAAAAACTATGTGAAATTGAAATTTTAAACTGGGCTCACTTTACAAAAATTTTATGAGGTTCGGGGTCACTCTGACAATCTCGTTCCTTCTCTATGAGGTCAGTACTCTCACCCTTAACCTGTTGCTGATGATTGGATCCAGGTGGACTTGCCGTGGCAAAGTGGGGAAGCTAGAGCTCTAGTCCAGATGACGGTCACGTACTGGCTAAGTCCAATCATCTTATCTAGGGATCTGCAGATGATAAGCGTCCAGGGTTCTTTAGCAGGTTATGGATCTTGCAGTCAGGTTACAGCAGCCTCGTCTCAGAAGAGTACAGACAAAGAATTGTTTATGTTAAGAGTGCCCCAAAATTTACAAATATATAGATGAACGTTGACGGCTAGTGTAGCCAAGATTAAAAGTTATAAATAAGTTCCTGAAGGGAATGTACCAGCAACTCTGGTTTGGTAAAATCCTCTGTGAATTCTCACAGGGAAAGTAATTAACAAATGAAAACAAAACCTGGAAGGTGTCCACCTTTAGTGACCCTACCCAGAATGAAGCAAATAAAATTTGCTTTCAAATGAACTGACTACAGTCCAGCCACTCGACAATTATTCTTAATAAAAAACTCTAATCGTTAATATTTAAAGATACTATAGTTCAGAAGGAACAAAAATAAATTAAACAAAAAAAACCCTCTATCATCTGACCCAAAAGTCCAAAAATAACGGTTTCATAACCGGTTAAACAAGGAAATATTACCACTCTAATTAGGTAAAAAAGAAAAATTATTTCATTAATATTTCAAAGACAGAGTGACAAGTTATGAAAGTTATTATTGATTTATTGTACAAATTTGTTACCAAAGAACAATAATCAATGAATTTACAAATATTACGAAACTGTTCCAGTCTTCTAATCGGCGTGCATGTGAGTTATTAAAATCTCTACAAAGTAACAAATTACTTAACCTAGTGCAGAAATTACGATATTAGCAATTTTCTATAACTCCCAATCATATATTATAACTATAAGATAAGAGAAGATAAGATAAAGATAAGATAAAGGAACTTAATCCCAAACACCACGTGGTTGAATAGTCGCAATCCGATTCAAACAAATGGAGGCAAGAAAACTCAAATTTATTAGTTTAAAAAAACTATGTTTTCTATAATCTCCTGACTAGAGCACAGCTTCACAAATTTATAAAATAATATTGAAACCATATTCTAGTGTTTCGAATCGTATTACTTATCACCATATAGGGTGACAAAAAAATCTCACTGACCATGCCTAAATAATTTACCTAAAATCCGGGTAAATCCTGATTACTCGTATATATGAAATATAATTACTTAATAATAACAACAAATCGCTATGATCGTATTTCGGTACTAATAATTATAATCTCAACCAATACTAAAAGTGAATAAATTATATATATCAAAAAGGTAAAATAACTCACATCTGCCTACTCTCGAAGCCTGGAACTGTCTATTCGTTCATTCCTAGTTACACCGGCGTGTTCATTTTATTTTTTCGTGGGCTACCGTTTACTAGCCAATCAGCACCTTCCAGCGCGTCATGTCAAAAATCATTGAGAACTTAGGTTGGGTGTTTTACGGGGTGCATAATAGTCAACCTCATGGAACGACTTAAAAAGTACGTTACAAAAATCACTGCCAAATATATATTAGTGGCAGCAGCTTTTGTCTCATAATACCTAGAAAGCTATTGGACGCTCCATAAGATTAAGCAATATATAGGTTTCCTTTGTTTTGACATATATAGGTACATGACATTTTGACATGCATACGCATGTATGCATGTCAAACATAATAATCTGATACGATCAAAATAGATGATCTGTATATTTGTAAGAGAACGTTTTTTTAGAATATACAGGGTGGGTCATTAGTGCGTATGCGGACCATACCACCTATAACGTTAAAGTTATAATAATAATTTTTGGTACCTACGAAGTTAGATGCCAGTAGCGTGCATATTTTAAAATTATTTTGGCACATACCAGATGTTTAATATTAAAATGCCAAACCGAACATACATTTTTTTAAATGGAACACGGTATATATTTTTAGATTTTTGAATGAAGCGTACTTTTCTGAATAATTTAATATAAGTAGCACTTAATTTATCTAAATTAGACGTGGCGACGTTGTTGCAAGATATAACTTCTATTTTCTCATAAGATAAATTAAGAATATTTATGTATTTATTCAAGAAAATATAACGATTTAACAAAAAGTTACATTTGCTATACAGGGTGATACATTTCGCATATCGTAATTTTACTTCAAAATTTTAAATGGAACACCCTGTATATTATCATGTCGCCTTACAGAGCTCCTTTTCAGCTTTCTAACGATACCATACTTGGTGGGCTTAAATAAAATTTATTTTAAAAATAATTTATTGAGGAAGCCTTACTATGTGGTAATTTAACATCTTGGAGAACAATGAAAACACGTTTCTATGTATTTTACCACTATATATTTTTGTTTTTACAAAAATTTTTTGTGACTGCAGTTTCGACTTACAAAGTCATTTTCAAACAGTGATTCAAAATAGAATCTATTCTATTTTGAATCACTGTTTGAATCACTCGACTTTGTAAGTGGAAACTGCAGTCACAAAAAATTTTTGTAAAAACAAAAATATATAGTGGTAAAATACATAGAAGCGTGTTTTCATTGTTCTACAAAAAATTTATTTTTCTAACTGTAACGGTATAGGTGGTGTGGTCCGCATACGCACTAATGGCCCACTTTGTATATAAAGACAAGAAAATAGTAAAAGCAACTATAGTTTCTAATCTTAATTTTGTTCTGTATTCCAAGTACATAAGTACTTAAATCCTTCTAAATCTGAAAGAAGCAATAATGCGCGGTTGTAATTTGATAAGGTTTTAAATCTTTTGTTGAAATATAACATCTATTTGTGTTATTTTGCAATTAAACAAAACAGTACTTAAAACTAAGGACAAATATTTCACGGTTTTCATATTTTAATTGGATACTTGTGATTTACAACTGCTCATAAAATCAAAATAAAATCATGAATCACATTTATGATCGTGAGTAACTTTTGATATGGAACTAAGTACAAAACTTTAATGACATCCCAACGGAGCAACGAAATATTGTCTAAAAAAAATTTATTCTGAGACTTAGACTGCTTATATATTCAAAACGTATTCATAAGCACTAGAAGTTCCAATAGAGTATAGAGTAGAAAATCATCTCAAAGCAAAATCATAGCAAAGTAATACAAAATTATCCCATAATATGGGATAATTTTGTATTACTGAAATACATATTATGTCTTTCGTCGTATTTTATCGTCGAGTGGAGTAGGGTCTATCATTGAGTTAGGATAGTGGGGAGGAGCTATCTCATAGTAAAAAATAGCACCGGTACCGCCAAATTGATACGACAATTTTATCAAATTGACAAGTGGCTGTGGCGCATACGACAAATAGTTAAGTGGATTTTTTAGTAAATTTGTATGTCTTGGAGATTTTTATACCTACAACATTAAAAGATAATGGTTCCGGTCGCCCATACTAGCTGTAATAGCAGAGACTATTGATAAAAAGAAATTATGCAGAGAATATTTCACAGGTTTGCATTACAAATTAGTAAACAATGTGCAGAGCTGTATTGGGCATATTACAAGTAATTATGTAATGTTTTAATTGATAATTGAATGCTTAAATAGTATCTAGTAGTACAATTATTAGTACAATTCGATAACAACTAACAGATCTAACTAATAAGATCTAACATAAAACATATCAAAATGCATAGACTAGATATATGCTCAGGGAAAAATTAATATGTATACCCATACTGGAGGAAACATTAGTGGCTCCGGTGAAACGGAAACGAGAGTGTCCGCAGCAAAACGTTATTCTGTCTCTACTGCTGTAAACCTTGTGGTGGATGATGTTACTTTTGCTGACTTCGAACTTTACTGGATATTGACGAATATCAATTATCAAACGCATTTCATTTTCAATTAATTATCAAGATAACTGGGTCATACTAGCTTAAGGAAAATTAAGCAGCACAGCGATGCCGCATATGCATATGTAAGGTGGGCAGATAAGAAGGGGAGAGCGAGCAAAGCTATCGGGGGGAGGGTAGTATAGACTGGAGAATTACCTGGAACCCAAGAGCTAGGAATATCAGATCCTCAATTCAAATTGACTAAATATATTATAGCAAATATTGTCGAATATTTTCTTCACTTTTTAAAGCTAATTTACTAAAAATGTACTAGGCATTATCATTACAAAAGGCATTAGCAAAAGCATTAGGCATTACAGCAATAAAATTGTATTATTTAAACAACAAGAACATTTTTTTTTGCATCTGTATGACGATTTCATTTCAAACTGTGTTTTATTTTATTGCGTTATTTTGGTTCCCCATTTCTGACTTATAATTCTAAATAATCCGGGCCTGGCAAGGCATCCATATTTTTAGGACACTTATAACCTACCTAATATTACTAACATTTACCTTATAAGTGATAATTCAGGGTGGTCCATGAAGTTTTGGGCAGTGGATCCACTAAAACCATTAGAACTACTGCAAATCTTCGTTGGCCACCGCCACCCTGTATAATTAAGTTAGATTAGAACAGGTAAGGTTAGACCCTATATAATTAGATGAGACTTCTGTTCGTAAAAAAACTAACGTGTACATAGAAATAAACCGTTAATATGCCATTAAGGGAAAAATTACTTTTTCGTTAGTTTCGTTTTTAGTTTTCATTAGTTATAGTTATTATTAGTCTCAAGGTTTTACTATATTTCAGTGGGACACGTGGGCTATGATACCCAAAATCAGAACACCGTCGGTCAACAGAACTCCGGTGGTTCCCAACCTAGTGCTCCCAGTGGTGGAAACCTCTACCCGAGCATATCCAGAGGTGAAACGACTTCTAGGCCAAACGTATATCATCCACCAGCCCAAGGTGGCGGATATCAAGGAGGACAAATAGGATCGGGATATCCAGGACAAGGAGGACAGAGACCGGGTTATCCAGGGGGATACCCTCAGCAAGGATATCCACAACAAGGCGGATATCCACAACAAGGCGGTAACCAACAACAAGGAGGATATCCACAAGGTTATTATCCACAGGGTTACCCACAAGGTTATCCTCAGGGATACCCACAAGGTAGTCTTTCAGATTTTTCAAACTGACACAATATAAATTGTAGGAATTAGATTTTTATCATACATGGCTTGTAAACGTTGTATACATACTATCTACAAGATTAACGATTGAGTTAGGTATCTCTAATGTGTAGTCTTTTAGATGTTTTCCAATTTGCTTACGTTTCAATAGTACTTAAATTAGATTTCTATCATAAATTGTTTGGTAACAAGGAGACAAATTATCTATTTTATGAATATGGCTACTTACCTTTTTAATTGGTAACTGATTAAAATTACTTTCAATCTTTAGGATTTCATTGATGTATCTATTAGAGTTTGTTTTCTAAATAGCATGAAATACAAGTTACTTACTATTAAACTATCTAAAAACTAGAAACACGCTTTTACCATCAACGTAAGCACCTACCACAAATTGAATAGTATACGGTATAAAATTTTAAAATATGAGCATTAATAAATGTTAAGAAACTAAATTTGTAATAATTCAGATAAAGAGCAAGGCTTTAGTTCTTTCTTTATTTCTCCAGATGCATAGGTATTCAACTTTTGTTACTGCTAGTTTTATGTTGTGGAAAGTAGTTGTCAAAGTATTTTTACAAAAAAAGAAAAGAAAAGAAAAATCGCTTTGCTTTATGTCAAATTAATTGATACTAAAACACTAAGAGATTTGGCAGAAAACTGGAAGAACGTGTTGGTCCAATGGGACCAACGCGGCCGATTTAAGCAATGTGTGCGTTGTTCCCATGGGATCTGCATGGCAGTCAACGTGTTAAGTATGTTTATGGTCGACGGCTCATTGTCTATTATACCAATACCTACTTCAAATACTTGGCCCATTATAAATTAATAGGAGGAGGATTGCTAACATAGGAAAATAGAATAATATCTGGCGTGTGAGAGATTGACATCATCTATAACTATCGGCGTTTTCTAGATATCTATCTATATTTTCTAGATTCATCTAACTAAAAAATTTGAAGCTTTTATAGAAAATGAATAGCATTCGAATTTACAGGCCTCTGTGTTTTAAATTTTATCCACGGCTATTAATTAATGTACCTACTATTCGTTATTCACTGCAGTGTGAATAATTATCTTATTATTCACTGTAGTGAATAATGGGCAAATTCACATAATATTTACCTAAGCGCCTAAAAACATTTTATTCGTAAGCCATGACAATTTGACAAAGCATAATTTGTTATTGATTTGAACCGTCAAAATTTGCGCGTCTCGTCAAATTCACAGCGTTCTGTTAGTTTAATTTTATTTATAGCCGTGACAAAGTGTAGTATTCTACTCACATGTAATGGCTATTATTCACTCGGGTGATTTGCGACACTGACCTACGCCTCGTATCGTAAACATCACCCTCGTGAATAATGGCCATCATTATATATGCTCGTTGAATAATATACTAGTATATTGTTGATAATATACCGCATAATTGAAACTAATATTTTAACTATCTGTTGATGTGAGGTTAAACTATTTCCTACCGTTACTCTAAAGTGAGTTTAAAATTATAAGGCAACAGCCACCATTTTCATATTTAAAATACAATTTTGTCTTTCCAAACGACACTACATTTTGAGTAACAGTATTCCGCTAAACATCTTCTACAGGCATATCAATATGATATTTTCTTTGCCGCACAATATCAAAAATATAAGTATCTTACACATTTGAGAAAACAAATTGCAGTATCGTATATCACAAGCCTGCGATACACGGAAGTCTATCAAAAACAAAATTAGATACAGGATATAGTTATTCATGTTCTGGCAGGAACAACAAACTACCGAGGCGCAACGGTCAGATAAGAATGCAATCAAAATATACGATCTTTGGGTATACGTGCAGCGTGTGCCAAGATGCAGTCTTGCGTTTCAATCGTTACCTGAAATCCCAGTTTTATTATTAGGCGTCCAAAAGGCGTTGCGGGAGCTAGAATCTAGAAAAATAGATAAAATTAATACAGCCATTGCGGATTTCGTTTTATTTAAAGCATAATTCATGAAATTAAATTTAAAGTGTTCTAAATTTTTAACTTAAATTGCACACTAATTTAGGGATACTCTGTATGACTTTACTATCAACTGATTTAATATTTATTATCATTTTGGCTCCATCTTTCAAGGTCAAACATCTGCAACTGCAAAAATATCAAAATTCCACTTGAACAAACGAAGGAACATAAAATAATTACTAATATGGCACATTCTGATAAAATATGAAAAAAACAGAAAAATAGTACAAGTGTGACATATTCTACAAATAAAATATAAAAAACGCAAAAAAGTATGAATAAAATGTGAACGAAAAAACAAACAATGTTAGAAATTCTTTAACATATCGCAATTACTTTAAAGCTTCATGGAAAAACATTATTTTAAGATGAGCCCATTTCATTTCATTACTAGGAATAAACTGTAGATAATTCAATTATATTTTTAAGGAGGTTACCAAGGTCAAGGTGGCTATCAACCCTACCCAGGATACCCACAGGGAGGACAGCAGCAGCAAGGATACGGCAACAAATATGGTCAAAAATCAACTGGATCGTCATTTACCGATAAGATATCAGATTCTCTCAAATCTATAGGTACGGATCTTTTGAAAAATGCCTTAGGAAGAATTTTATCGGGAAATAGAAATTAAATTGTGATGTTTATATCTCAATATATTGACATATATTTATATAAATAATAAATTATGTATGTTAATTACGAACGTAAATATACTTTTCCCATTAAATGAAAATAAATTTAAAAACGTGTGAATTGGTATGGAATCTAAATTTACTTCATTTATATGTTTTTACTGTTATAGGTATTGTAAACAGGGCGTTGCAGAAAAGGCATAAAATGTAGATATAAATCTTGGGTTAACAAAGCAAGATAAAGATTACCCTGTTTTACGTATTTTGCAACTCCCTGTATATCATCTACAATAATAAACCAATTATTCTAAGTATAGCTCGATTAAAGTAGCACGTAAAAATGTTATGAAAATATTAAGCAAAACAAATTTTGAGATTGTGATAATAATTACCAAAATACTCAGTTGATAGAATTATCTGTTATATACTCGGAACATCTCGGTTAATATCTACTAAGTTTGATCTGCTTGTAAACAAAAATGACCAATTATATTTTAACATAAAAGTCTCGAAATATATATATTTTTAAATAGTTTAGTATTAGTTCTTTTTACTTGTACCAACAATTTGTAACATGGGATGAAGTCTCTAACATGTAAATGTAATGTGTGCAGTTTATGACTTTTATTATTATTCTATACTGTTGTTTTTTCATTACTATTATTCCCAATAATTAAAGTTTGATAAGTAACATTAATGATAACGAATTATATAGAATTTTTTATTTAAAAATCAATAAAATCATAGTTTTCTACAAATACTTATTCATAAAAGCATAAAATTATTATATTAGATAACCATATCTAGTATATTATATTCCTTAATGAAGTTGTTCTAATTTTACATATATAAGACCCATCTTTGATCGTATATTTATGATTTGTGAAACTGTGATGTATACTAATACTCAGATTTGATTTTCAGGGCTATTCTGTGTTCTGTTAAAATACTTCATGTCAAGAATGTATGGAGTATGAAAGATACTATGACATATACCAAAAAGAAAATTCCAAATTAACTGAAGTTTTAATGTTCCTTGTTAAATGTTGACATTTTTAGATTGTAAAATTTTGTATTTTTGTGATTTTAATATTTTAATAAACTATCGTACAAACAAACCTTAGTACACACTTACATATTTATGAAATAACGGTGAGTACTACAACTTTCTAGCTTTCAGTGGTGGCAGTGTTGAACTTGCACGTTTTGTTG
Source organism: Pogonocherus hispidulus (assembly GCA_963924545.1). Taxonomy (NCBI): domain Eukaryota; kingdom Metazoa; phylum Arthropoda; class Insecta; order Coleoptera; family Cerambycidae; genus Pogonocherus; species Pogonocherus hispidulus. Next base: position 11,722,100 of record OZ004698.1, read on the forward strand.
GTATTTAGGTATATCTTTTATTTTTTAGTTCTAACAGAATAGCCCTTTATGCTTTTATTTTGCCATATTTTTTTTTTAACTGATACACACTCTTTATTTATTATTTTTAGGAATTAGTTTTGAATATGGCAATGATACTAATATCTGCTTGTAGTTTTGCTGTACATGTATTGTATATATTGCACGATTGACTTCTGTTTTATCTTCATTTATGTTATTTTTCAATTATGTTAAAATTATTTAAAGCTTATAAATTAGAAACATTGTCTTGGCGTTTACATTTATTTATAAAATAACATATTTTTATATATATAAAACTGTACATATTTTGTAATGGTAAATAAATAATTAAATCAAATAATACTTGACTTTTAATATTAAATTAAATACTCAATAAACTTTTAGGAATTCTGCTAGAAACCAAATCACAGGTATAGAGCTTTATATAAAGTAATTCATTCAGTATTAGTTTATTACTACACATTTGTTAATGTCTCAGGGCCGGACTTTGGACCTAAAACCTTCTTTTATCTCTACATTGAGGTGAAATTTTTGCTTAAAACCGCTAATAAGCTATATTTTGTTGAAATTATTAATTATTAATTTTTGCATATTATATTTATTAATTATTATATTTATTATTTATTTTCTAAAATTAAATAATTATTTACCTATAAAATATTTAGTAGCAGATATTAGCACTGCGAGCGCTCTCAGTGCTCTGTATAAATTTAAACAATGTGTTTAATTGTCGAAAATAAATAGTTTATATTAATAATTCTAGTAAAAAAAAAAATGTTGAAAAATTATGAAATCATAATCAACAAAATTATGAAATCTTATACAGAAATGTTTGTTATAAAACGTTAACGATACCATTCATAAATATTAAAACTCGTCGATTCTGTCTCGCTCTAAATTCCGTCGCCGAATCCACAAAGTTTCAAAGCTACCTTTCTCCGAGGTGGGATCGCGGAGCGATCCCCATGGGCGACCGGAGGTCGCCCCGGCCTTTCTCCAATGAGTAGGGGTATTTTCGTCCCGTTTCCTACGCGTTTTCTCAATTTAAACGCCTTTTCAAAAACCCTCTGCAAAATTTTCGTCGATCGCCGTTCGGCGAGAGAAATGCGGCTAGCACCGGCGTTTGTTCTCGCGCCTATAGGTCCCGTCACGCTCGTCGAAATACCGATTTTTCGCGGGACTCTCTAGACCCTTTTTCTAATTTTACGGCCTCGAGACCCGCTTCACGCGAAAGTTCCGTCCTTCCTCTAATCCTTTGAGATTTTTTTTCGAGACCGTACGTCGACTCCTTCTACGACTATTTCGTCTTCAAAAATTTCGAGTCGCGTCTGTCTCAACTTCTTTCTCATTTTATCTACCGATGTGAGATTGCACTAACGAGACAAGCACCTCCCACGAAAACTATCAAATTAATTAAACTTCAGGTAGGTTATTTTCCTACGAGTAATATTGCTAACGGAATCAATAGTATTGACTGCCAAATACTTCTGATTACCAAAATACTGAAGCGAAATGCTTTTCCAATTAGAAAATCGGTAAAAATTAATTTTTCAGGTTGACGCGTACAGTTTACAAATTTAAACGTCTCAAGGTAAGCATTTGACAACAGGCGTGGAAGCGCAACGGTAAAGTAGTAGGATTCAAAACTTCATAATGCTGATTTCGCGAGTTCGAGTCACGCTGGAGGCAAACTTTCTTTTTACTTTTTATTCCAATTATTTATTAGTAGGTATTAGTATTTAGTTATTCTGTTTCATTATCCGTAGCTTTTATTCTTTCTGCACGTAAAGTAGAATTAATTCGTTCATTAAAGCAGTCTGTTAAATTCATCATTTTAGCTTATAAATGTAAATATCTAAAATATTTTTGGGCCCATTAATAAAATTGATAATAATGTTTACTTAAAAGTAAATTCTACTTTCTGTACTTAAAAAACTATGATGTTTTACCATCAAGAATAGAGTACCCTTACAATTCATAAAAATATTAAGAAAAATCGTTTAGTATAATTCTTTAATTTGTATTTTCTTAAAAATAATATTATTTTAGATGCATTTGTCACCCAAAGGGTGACCCCAGGCCGCAGGCCTGGACTCCAGGTAGGGCTAGCTACAAATAGGAACGAAAATCGCGATAGCGATTTTCTCCCATTTTTTCTAGTATTTCTTAATTTATGTTTGTAAGACAGCCAACTTGTGTCAACACAAACTATTCACGTCCTTGCAAACAAATATAATGCCTTTAGCCTACTTGAACAATTACTATAAGTTTGTAACGAAAGGGTAACATTTTATAATAAATGGAAATAGTAGAAGACATGTGATGCTATAAACAGTAAGACGAAAATCGACATTCTTCTAGCGTGGGTCAAATTTACTTTAATCGAATCCCATAAAGGACTCTTGAAAGGAATAAGCACTTTGGGAGATCCGTGTGATATATGGACGCAGTTACGTGGATGCGAAAACAGTAATGGGCAGATATTTTGTTAAAGGAGGGCTTAATGTGACCGCTCTTAGTTAATTTTATGAGATACGTTGAATTGTGTGAAGGTTTTTACTTCATTATTGTTGCACGATATTGTTGATAAAGTATTTACAGTTACTAAGACAAAGACAAAGACAAGATGTAAATGTTCTAAAGAGAACATTTACATATTAGCAGTAATATCACAAAATTTTGAAGATTTTCAACAAAATATTTTGTTAAGAAATATGTCCATTGAATTTTCCACGTAAGAAGTCCCGGGGCGAAACACGAGGGTTTCAATTGTCAAATATGTTGCCACTGACATATTTTTACCGAAGTAAAATTTTTACATTAAAATTATCGCTGTGAGACAGACTATCAATATCTATACAGCTATCTCTTAAACATAGATTATCACTCCATCAATCAATCAATAATTCCTCTAGCATAGGTAAGAATAATTTTAGAATCTGCTCAAAGAACAAGTGTAATCGCAGACAAAAATTTTTACTTTTCTAGTCAAAGGCAAAATATTTACCTTTATGCCTTTTTTTTCTTTGGAAAAACCCACCAAAGTTACTCTATTGTTCTCGTTATTTTGACAGGACCTCGGAGAATAACTTTAGGGATAGGATCAGGTCTCAGACTATTACTAATAAATCTGTAAAAACCCATGTTACTGAAAAACAATACGGTTCTGTTTCAAATAGATCAGTTATTACAAATCTGATTGAATTTAATACTGACGTCAATTTACCTATTCAACAAGGACTTCAGGTCGTCGTTGTTCTTTACAGATTTCTGCAAAGCTTTTGACAAAGTTGTTCATGATACTTTACTGTGTAAGTTGCATCGATATACCTTCACTGATAACGCGCTAAATTTATAGAAATCATTTCTTCTTGCGCGTAAATGTACGAATAAATATAAAGGTAAAACTTCTGATAAATTTACACCAATCACCAATTCCGGTATCCCTTAAGGATCTAACTTAGGACCACTGCTGTTTATATTTTTTATCAATCCCTTACCTAATAATATCTGTAGTAATTGTCAACTTTTCGCGGATGACCTAAAATTTTACGGAACTATATAACAACCCTTACGAGAAACATAAATATCATTAATGTCAATCAGATCTTGGGATAAGCTACGATACAAAATTAAATTATAAAACTCACATTGAAAAAATTACAACGGATGCGTTTAGAATATATTAGGGTTCATTATAAGGCAGTGTAAAAAATTTAAAAACATGTTGGTCATCAAAAAAGTTTATTTTTCCCTAGCGCGACCAAAATTAGACTATGGATCTGTCATCGCACAACCATTGACATAATATACTAGACTTAATAAATCAATTTTATCATCCCTTAGATCTGGGCTTCTCTTCCAATCCATATACATTAAAGCGTCGATTCTGTCTCGCTCTAAATTCCGTTGCCAAATCGAGAAAGTTTCTAAGCTATCACCCGCGGGCGACCGAAGGGCGCCCCAAGCCTTTCTCCTATGCCTAAGCTTATTTTCGTCCTGTTTCCTACGCGATTTCCCAATTTAAAGGCCTTTTCAAAAAACCTATGCAAAATTTTCGGCGAGAGAGATGCGGCTAGCACCGGCCACGTCACGCCTGCTGAAATACCGACTTTTCGCGGGACCCCGTCAACCCTTTTTCTAATTTTTACGGCTTCGAGAACCGCTTCACACGAAACTTCAGTCCTTTCTCTAATCCTTTGAGATTTTTTCGAGACCGTACGTCGAGGCCTTCTATGTCTATTTCGTCTTTGAAAATCTCGAGTCGCGTCCGTCTCAATTTCTTTCTCATTTTATCTGCCGATGTGAGATTGAACTAACAACAAGCACCTCCTACGGATTCAATTGCCTATTGCTAACGGAATTAATAGTAATGACTGCCAAACACTTCTGATTACCAAAATACTGAAGCGAAATACTTTTCCAATTAGAATATATATAAAAACTAATTTTTCATGTTAACCTGTCTCAGCGGCCAAACAATAAAGAGTGACGCGGTGACATAATGGTTAAGTCGCAGGATTTCAAACATCGTAATGCTGAATTTCACAAGTTCGAATCACGCTGGAGGTAGCTTTTTATTTATTTTACTTTTTAATTCCAATTATTTATTAGTATTAATGTTTAGTTATTCTGTTTCATTATCCGTAGTTTTATTCTTTCTGCAGGTAAAGTTTGGAATTAATTCGTTCATTTTAGCAGTCTGTACCTAAAATTCATCATTTTAGTTTACAAAAGTAAATATCTTCTACAATATTAATTTATTGCAACAATTATGACAGCAATATATTTATTAACGTCGCAGTTACACCTTTTCGAAGGGCGGACGGGGCTCCGAACCGTAGCGGAGGACCCCATTCAAAAAATTGATAAAACTGTTTAGTAAAAAATGAATTTTATTTTCAGCTCTTAAAAAATGATGATGTTTCACCATCAAGAATAGAGTACCCTTATAATTCTTCAAAATATTATGAAGAAAAATCGTTTAGTAATTACATCATCATTCCAGATACAAGATTTCAGATTTCTGTCTCTAAATTTATTATTTCATATACAAGGGATTATTTCAAATTTCTTTAATATGTATTTTCTTAAAAACAGTATTATTCTAGATACTTTTGTGCCGCAGGTCTGAACCCCCGGTAGGGCTAGAAATGGGTCTTCCATTTCTAGTATGAATTTAAATAGAGATTCGCATATCATTTCTATTGTAATGAACTGACCATACTAGGTAATTTTTTTTAATGTAATATGAATTTATTTGTTTAAATTTAAATTTACTTGTAAATTCCTGTCTCTTGTAATTAGGCATTGTTGCTTGTTAAAGATCAATACTACATAAATAAAGAAAATTAAAGCTGTTTTTGTACAGTCTCTCTGCTGTCTGTAGGTATTTATCAATTAAGTGACATTTTTTTTCAACCAGAGAATAGCAGATATGAACATTTCTTATATGGTTGAATAGGTAATTGTTATATTTTTCAAATGAGGTACGACTATAGTTATATTTAACAGACCATATTCAGACTCGGAAGCAAACGTTGATCGGATGTTTGTCACTTTGAAATTATGGACATGCTGCGAACATTTTTTCAACGAAATCTTAATTACGTAAATATTTAGAACGAATACTTTTAATTCGAATATACAGTACACCCTGAGAACAGTTATCCTGGCGCATCACAGACATAGTCTAGGTGTGATCTTGCTAACTAATAACACTTCAAGAATATAATCATCCAATTTAACTTTCATGAAACCGAAAACGCACTTCATTATTTTCTTTAGGGTTTTTCCACAGATACTGAATACTTTCTACGTCAAAGGCAGGAATATTAAACGTCTGAAGAGAACCAAACTTTTATAAGGGATTTTTTTACATTGCAATAAACCCTCTAGCTCTTCCAGACGTTTGGCTTTTTACAGGAATCGTGTCAACTTCAGTAGGTTTTTTAATTAATCCTTAAATAATTCATGCAAGAGCGACTGAGTACGAAAAAAACTAATTTGACGGGACTAATCCCCCAAAGCTTCAAAAGAGTATCTTAACGAAACGAAACATTTCGAGCTTCCCAGGGATGTGACAAAGCTGACGCTCTTTTCGTTTCACTTGTGAACTTTTAAGAGTTGCTTTGTTGTATAAACAAGTATTTGTTTGCGTTTAGACAATAAACATAAGCGTCTTATCATTTCAGCGTCTTATATCAAGATTACATAATTTTACAGAATATAAAGGCGGGTTTACATTGGTATAGTTACTAAGCCCAGTTACATGTACTTGTAGCTTGCCTGGTTAGCCTATTGCCACATATGAGGGACAGTGGGTGTTTACACTTGAAAGCATATTTTCTGCGCACTAGTAGCAGTAATATGGTCACATCGCCAGATCCAGGATGAATCCTTTTCGTTGTCATGCTTCTCGTCATTTTAGAATGTTGCGCAAGGAAAAGTTAAGAAAAATATTTGTGAGAGTTAAGCAAATTGTTATTGGAGAACTAACTTATTAGAGAGATTGAAAAGGAAAATTATCGTCCAAAGAGAAGATGGGTCAGAGATTGGATCAGTAGAACGGATTCAAAAGGAACATCAGCACTTCTTCTTAACGCACTGTTTATTGTCAATAAACACACAAACATCTGTGCGTATAGGTACTAGCAAGGGAGGAAGTGTTTACATTGGTGTAGTGGACACGATAGCCGGTAAACTGGTGAATGGTAAGGTGGTGGGAAAATGACAGTGGCTTCGCAAGTGGTAAGTAAATAACCTGGGTGGCTATTCACTTTCCTGTCCTGATTACTTGAACCAGTACTACTATAAAGTACTTTCATATGTGGTTTACACTAGGTTAGTAGCTGCCTTGCTAATTACTAGTACAAGTAACTAACCCATTTACTATACCAATGTAAACCCGCCTTAACTATGTATATCAGTTGCTCCACTCTCCATCGGAACTTTTATCTTTCGAGATCATAAGCGTGTCGCCACTGTCTCAGTTCCATAGCAAAACCTCCTCGTTACGAGGGACATTACAAACGTGGTTTGGTTTCGCGGAATATTTGATTACCTGGGGCTTTCCAAAAAATGTCGCATTAAATTATATAAATTAAAATTATTCAATGGGTAGGTGATTGACCAATTAATCATGTTCGAAAATACATCATAGTAATTATTTATATTTAAATTGTGCCTAGGTATAAGATGAAGCACTTTTGGAAACTGGTATCATAAGTTTATAAGCAAATCAAAAATAAAATTGGTAATAAAATTGTATTGAAATATTTAAAAAAACACAAAAGATGCATTATTCTAAATAAAATAACAAATAATATAATTCATAATATATACTATTATTTACAAAAATCACAAATGCTGTAATATTGAAAGTTTTGTATTAACTTTGCTGGATGCTGTCCCAGTTGTTATAAAAATTTTGTTCGCTGTCAACCTATGAAGACATAAGTGATAACTATCCATGGGCTGTTATCTTACCGAATATACCTCAACCCTTGATAAATATTCAAAATTTTGTCGTTGGCATTACTTCAAGGGTGTTGCTTTAATGTAATTAGGTACCAAGCAACACGCTTTCACATTTTCAATGATAAAATTATCTCGAGATTATCAACGCTCTTGGTGTATTATAGGTGACAAACTCAAATTTCAACCCCTGATATTACAAATTGAGCTAAGGCACAATTTGTAACATAAGATAACATTTTCAGCATTTTGTTCTAAATTCTATATTGCCTGGATAGTCGTAGAATTTCAGACACACTGCGTGTTTTCATTCATTAGATTTTGCACATGTTCCAGTAATATTTTATAACGTATGGGGGTGCATCTGCCGAGATTTGGGTCACATCAGGACTATAAACATAGATGATAATGACCTCATTAATTGTTGGTCAATGCGACTATTGGAATATCGTAGTGATGTCGTCTATTACGATTACGTGACTCCTCTTTATTGGGTAATATTTCTATGTTTATGGGTTATACATCCGGGAATTACCGATCGGCATTATGAATTTTCGAAGATACTTGCAGTGCACTGCATGTAGCTGGGCTTTAGCGATAGGTCATGTTCCCAAAGGATAATATATTTTCTTAGCAGATTCATGAACTTGCTTGATTCTGGAGCTAAGCCAAGAGAGATTTATAGTTACCTACCCTAGGATTTAGTTTTTTTACTAGACTGTAACATTTATCCTGGATCAATTTATCTTGGTTTTCATTTAGTATAGCACCAAGCCAAAGTTTCGTTAAATGGATGTTTATGTACCTAGTGATTTTTTTAATGAAAGAAATCGTATTTGAACCCATATTGAATCTATAAGGTAGAGTATAAGGTATAAAGTATTCTGGCACATTATCTGTCTCGATTTATAATCAAGTATTTACTAACCATCAAGAATGATTGAAATTTAAATGATAAGGATTCAATTGTCAAAATATCTAAACCGAATTTGTAGGTAAAATGTACAGGGTGGTTCAAGATAGTATGTTTTCGAGAGTTACCGAAAAGAATCTGTAATAGATAGAGCAAATCTGATGAACTGGTCCTGTGCTTTTTTTTTCGAAAAAATAACGATGGTGTAAACTGCATCTTTATTTGTTGCTGTTTTCGAGCTACCCTTTCAAGATACCTCAAAATGGTTTGAACATTTTATAGGCACTGTTTAGACCTATAATATTCGATGGCATAAAAATAATATTCATTAAATTTTTCGTTGTCTTGTTTTCACTACAACTTGTGTTTTATAAATGGAATACCGTGCATTTTATTTCTAAAATTGAAAGAAGACTGAAAATGCATTCCAAATATAAACATTTATTTTTCAAACAATTTCTGGAAAATGAGTTTTAATATTGCTACGATATAATAGTTGGCTGGTTTAGAAGCTCGTTTAGAAGACAGAGAAAACTACGAAAGCGTAGAGAGGCCACCCTCTTTTTAATTTTTTTTTTCAAGATAATTTCGAGTTTGAACTCGAAATTTCGAGTTTAAACATGAAATTTCAAGTTCAAACTCGTAATTTCGACTTTCAACTCGAAATTTCGACTTTAAACTCGAAATTTCAAGTTTAAAGGCCGATTCCCACATAGCAGCGCCGCGCCGCGCTGCTATGTGGGAATCGGCCTTAAATTTGAAATTTCGAGTTAAAACTCGGAATTTCAAGTTTGAATTCGAAATTTCAAGTTCAAACTCGAAATTATCCTGAAAAAAAATAATAAAAAAGGGTGGCCTCTCTACGCTTTCGTAGAAATAAAAAAAAATCATGTTTAACATTGTTAGAAGTAAGTTTATACAAATAAAAAAATGGCTCGCTATACAAATGAAGATAAATATAATTTTATAAAATGTTTTATTTATTTATCTATTTATTTATTGATAATAGTATTCCAACAGGTTTACCTAACAACCCAATTACAGGAAACAAAGTAATGTACAATGGTAATGATAAAAATGAGATCAGTAAAATTAGTAGCAGTAACAACCTACAAAGCTTATACAATAACAAAACTGTAGTATATAAGTCAGTAATATACATATATTTTCTATATACAACATTACATAAAAAGACAATTATTATTAAAACAGTTTAACCAGACATTGCTTCTAAATAACTACAATGATGTAATTACGAATAATGTATTTAATAGTGCCCAGATAAATATCACAACTATCAGCTATTTTATTAACTTTTGCAATGCTCATATTATGTATTGGCGATTTAAGTAGCATATATTGGCGATTTAAGTAGCATATTAAGTGCGGGTAAAATCAGGATAAAAAACTATAAATTATCTAGACTCCTATCCTCGGGATGTAAAAGTTTAATTTACCAAGCAAAGCTGGTAAATCTATTTTATTATGAATTAAGTTGTAAATGAACTTTATAAATATTAGGTATGCATACGTCTAGTATGCAGAGACGGAACATTATAACGATTTAATATAATATAATTATCAATACCTTGCTCAGGATATAAGTACACCATCCTCTTTATAAATCAAATATTTTACAAATTTCCTTTGGACGGATTCAATATTATTTATGTGAATCAAGTAAATAGAATAATATATAAGGCATCCATAATCTAGCTTAGATCTTAATAATGCGAAGTATAATATTTTCCAGCTTGAGATGTTATTGAAATGTTTAGAACTTAATAATAAAACCTAACATTCTGAGAGAACTAGACACCACATGGTCCACATGTGAAGCAAAACTTAATTTACAATTAAATAAAATGCCTAAATCTTTCATTTCAAAGCATCTACTAAGAGGGTATGCACCTAGGTATATAATACTGAAACCCTACAATGTATTTTTTCCTAGAGTAAGACATAACCGTACAATTAGAAATATTCTTTTTAATCTAAGGAATGAAAATGCCAGTTTAACGAAGGATCTTTACGTCCAATTGTGAGTATTTATAATATAATTTGAATGTACCTAGTAAAATTAACATAATAATATTTTACACGAGCTTATTGGGTTTTAAGTTATCTAAAGAAGCAACAATCGTATCTTCCAGAAATGTTCGAAAAATAATGTACAGGGTATTCGCGTATATTTTGACCCCTACCTACAGGGGTTATTAAGAAAGTTAGAAAAAAAGTTTAAATACAAAAGTTGTTTGGTTTTTACATATTATCTTTTGGCTAGGTCGAAAAAAAATTGCATGTCGTAAATTTGAGGAAACCAATTAAACATAATATTTTTAAATGGGAAACCCTGTATAATTTTAGACGCCTGGGATAAAATTTTTTTTTGTGATCTCAAAAATATATATTTTGTTGACATTTTCACTGACAGTTTTCGAAATATTTAATATTTAATGTTTACAATAAATCATAAAAGAAATATTAAAAAATTAAAATATTGGAAAATGTTTAAATAACTAAGGTTATATCGAAAATTATTAAATATTTTTTATTACTGTTGGTTTCTACTGTTAAATATTTTTAATTCTTTGTATTTTTTGTATTTTTTTATGGTACTCGCTGTCGAATATTTCGAAAACTGTCAGTGCAAATGTTAACAAAATATATATTTTTGAAATCAGGGAAAGAATGTTTCCCCAAACGTGTAAAATTATACAGGGTGTCCCATTTAAAAATATTATGTTCAATCGGTTTTCCTAAGTTTACGACATGCAATTTTTTTTTGACCTAGCTAAAAGATAATACATGAAAAACCAAACAACTTTTATATTTAAATTTTTTTTATAACTTTCTTAATAACCCCTGTAGGTAGGGGTCAAAATATACGCGAATATCCTGTACCTAGGGCTCTTCCATCAGATTTACTCTCTCTATGAGATATTCTTGGTAACTCTCAAAAACATATCAATTTGAGCCGCCCTGTAATTTACGTATAAATTCGGTTTAGATATTTTGTCATATGCATTAGTATTACTTAAATATCATTGTTGCAGCTAATTTGCCAATAAATTTATAACAGAGAATGTATTTCTTTCCTATGCTATTAATGGTAAGGTTGTAGATTCCTACTCAAACGTGTATCTCTTGCTTGCTTTCATGGTGGAATCAGTGTTGTACTAAAGAAGATTGCTAATTCCATTGTTAACCTTCTTACCCACATTATAAACAGTTCTAAGGAGGGTATTTCCCATTCAAAGCCGTGCAAATGAGACCGAATAGAACTGAAAGTGGGGCCAATGGGACGCCCGCCGCAGGGGCCACTTTGCAAGTTCTGAAATCGCCCCAGTCATTTCCATATTCTGACTTAAATAACAGTCTATCAACATCTAATTTACATTAAGTCTGAATTCGCTATTTATATGATATAATTTTACGTGCTAAGTGGGTAGGTACCTACTTTTCGCAGATTAAATAATAATAACAAATGTAAATAAAAAAGCAGTGATGAAAACGAAATAGAAACAACCACTATTTCGGTATGAACTTTCTATTCTCCTAACTATACAGGGTGTTCTATTTTTCAATACCTTTACCATTGGCATATCGAAGACCCCCACCAATTCGAAGAGAATAGACACTCACTTTCTATGCTATTTTAATAGTAACAACAGAAAAAATATAAATGATGCACAAATCATATTCAACTGATTTCACTATCAATAAAAATGTTATCTACCAATGAGAAGTATAATCCGCAAATTGTATAAATGGATAAGATTATATTATTTTCCTGAAAATTACACTACCTAGAAGGGAAAAATAAATAGGTTTAAGCCCCATATTTATAGAACATATATTTTTATAAGTACGATGGTTATATTCTAAATACAATATAATTTCATTATAATTATTATGAGGCTTACCTGCGTACTATATTTTTAACATAGTGTTATCAATATTGTCAATTAAAAGCATGAAAATAAAATATCTTCTAATCAACCTTAACTAAAAAGTTAAAAGTATTCGCTGAAATAGTATAAAAATATCGCAATACGCATTTCAAAGATGACGCTAGATTTATAATTCAGTGGTTAAATCTACAAATCGTTAAATTATAGTTTTAGAAAGCCAGAATGATTTAATAGATAGAAAACTTTTTTCATAATTTTTCAGTGCCAACTTTTGGAGCCACGAAATATTTTTAGGGTAGGAGTGGAAACACTTCCTAAGTTTCTACAACATATTATCTAAATTGGGTAATATTCTTCGGGTGGTACCTACCCTATAGGCTTGGAAGTTCTACAGGCAATGACTTAATAACTGAATAAATAAGCACATTATAAGCAATATTTTTTATAGACTACCCACGGACAGAAAAACTTTCACCTTTGTTTATTTTGATGAAAAAAAGATACATATTTAAGTACCTATCTACCTACCTACTTCACCTTCATACATCGGTAACAGGTAATTTGGAGCAGCTCAAAAGATACTATATGACTAACGATTAACGATACTATATACTATAATCGTTGAGTGAGCAATTGCTCACTCAACGCTATAATATACTATTACTATATACTATATGACAGTGATATTTAATTTTGAATTTTAAAATGTGCTGCCTTCTAGTTGAAAATAAGAATCCTGTGTTTGTTATTCTCAAGCTGCCTTTTCGTGAATTAAATATACCTACTTGAATAAAAGTATTCTACTCGGGTTTGGTCCCCTTCTGAAATGTAATATTTTTAACCACTAGATGGCACAACATATCGAAGTAAAACCAAAATCAATAATCGAATTATTTTCTACCCATTATGGTCAACATCGAAGCAGGCAAGGAGACAGACATAGTTCTAAAGGTTATATACCACTTATACAAAGTATTACTGGTTGCCTAGCACACGGCTGTAACTTATAAGTGTTCAATTTTAAGTTTTCTCAGCGACTTTAGATGTGTAAGTCGCTGGTTTTGTAGCAAATAACGGTAATTTATTATTTATTTAACTCAACCCTTCTTCAACATAACATACCTACCTACCTAAGTAGATTTATTATTTCAAATTAAAAATACCTACTTATTAAAATAATTACTGGGTTTATTTTACTGAAATTACATGAATTGGGGGTAAATATATTATTTAGAAATGGCAAAAAATATCAAATTAGGTAAGGTGTAAAGGACCCAGTAAATAGTAAATACTTCCTACTCAAAAATTTTTGCTCTAAATACAGCAAAAGTAACAAGAAAATTGTAGAAAAAGTGAACATTTTATATTTTTATAAAGAGTGACGTCATATTTGTTTTAACCAGTAGGTTAGGTACATACCAAGCAATTTCGTAAAAAATTGACTAATAGCCTGTTGTCACTAATGTGACGTTTTGATTTCTGTAAGTACTTGAAAAGCGTCATTTAAGGTTATAATAAACTATTTTTATTTATATCTGTTTAACTTTAAATAGGTACGTTATTCATTTTTGATATGTTAATCTAAAACATTAATAATTTTGCTAGAAGAGACTGATCAGTAATAATAAGGTAAGTTTCATAAGTTAACACAATTTGAATATTTTACAGTATGACTAATACCTACATACTTCTAGCGTGACTGAAATTGTTAATCGTTTTTAGATCTAATAAACTAATAAGAATCCTAACCTATAACCAAGATGCCCACAAATTTTGTTGATAATCCCAATGAAATCAGAGCAAAAATAGCATACAATGGTGAAGTGTTAATAACTTACATAGATCAAAGTATTACTTTAGAACAATTATGTCAAGAAATAAGAGAAATCTGTCGTTTTTCAAGTGAACAAGTGTTTACTATGAAGTGGGTGGATGAGGAAGGTGATCCCTGCACTATCTCCTCCCAAATGGAACTTGATGAAGCTATTCGTTTATATGAAGTTAACAGAGATTCAGAGTTGACAATTCATGGTAAGTGACAATTATTTATATAATTCAGAGTTAGCAGATATGCTGCTGTAAAACTAAAACTAAAACTAATTAGGTATTAAATATTTGTAATTAGGTATATTTCGATTTTATATCGATTAACATCGATGATATTAAATAATTGTGAATGTGATTCTACTAAACCAGCTCAGCTATTTATTTAAACATACCTAATAATAACCCTACTTTTTCCTTGTTTATACTACCTAACACAATAATTGATAAGAGGCTTATGGATATTTAAGATTTGTTATTTATAAATGTTTACACCTACCTACTTTTCTTATGTGATTTAGGGTTTAAGTTGTAGCAAGTAATGAGTTACCTATACCTATACTTACTTAACTATTTATAAGTAATGTTTTATTTAGACATTATTCTAGGTTATCTTGAAGTCCCTATAAATATTTTTATACTTAGATAGCTTCGAGGGTAGCTTTTTATACCTATTTACTGTTAATTATAACAGTAAAATATTTTGAAGCTGTACTTAGTGAATTTTAATGTATGTTCTTTTTTATTTGAGTAAACAATTTGACTGGTTTCTTATTGCAATTATAAGCAGTGAAGTGTTAGTAAAGATATTTCTTATATCGGTAGGTATTAAGAAGATTTTCGAAAAACAGTATTAATTAATTCTGGGATCTTCAATGTTTTTTATCGATATTGAAACGTCTGTGTCGTAGATTAATAACATGTATGTATTTAACTAAATAACAGTGACAATTTATGATGTTTGCATAGGGTTTTTATATTTGCAATGAGTTGGGGATGCAGAACTTACATTATTTTTATTATTATTGTAACAGTCTACATCGTGATCTATATCCCGTATATTAATCACAAGGATTAGCTGAAAAGTATTGAAAGACTTGTGTGGGAAAATGGGCGGAATATCATTACTTAGACTCACAATAAATTATTAGTATAAATCATGTAAAATGCATAAGCATAAGCACTTGGTTAGACAATATAAATAATGATTTGATCAAATTACGCTGGAAATAAAACTATTGTAAGGTTACTTACCTATACGTATACCTACGGTCTTAAACTTTTCTTATATGTATAAAACTGGTGGTTGTATAAAATAACAATGAATGTATGTCGAGGTGTACCTGTTGCATTTTGTATTTATTAATTAAGTATCAGTTGTGAAACCTAACCCAGTCTTACAGTTTTGACCCTTACTCCCATCTTGATATATCTATCTGATGAAACTTGTTTTTTGATTTTTTATACTTAGATATCTGCCCATATTAAAAATGCCTAACGTTTTTCTTTAACGGAATTTACAGATACCTACCTATGTTTTCTAATTCGGGCTTTTCTTTTGGTCCATTTTATTGATGAAATTAAACGTGCTTAGTTGCAGTTAACTAGGTAGGTACAAATATGAAATTTAAGGAAACTTTCATGATTAAACCAATTAAATAATAAAGTTGCTATTTATTAACTTTTAAATGGTTGACCTTGGAGTTAATAGATTTAAATTAAACGGCTATTGCTTGTATCACCCAATGGCGAAGAATAAACTACCAGCAAATCAGTACTCGGCAGAAGTGCTACAAACCTTCGTATTGACATTTAACTCTCCTATCGTTACACTGTACTATGAAAATATCTAATATATAATCTTTTAATATACAACAATAATTATTATAGTCATTGTTATAAGCATGTTATAATTTATGTACTTAAACCTGTACAATCTGCAAATGTTTATTAATTTTACACAGTTGCATCGAATATTACTACGATATCTGAAATTTTTCAATAGATACTAAAACACATGGTCTTTATTTTTTAGTGTTTTATTATTTAGATATTGAGTATTACATTTATAATTATTTTGTACACTGTACTCTCATTTTTATTATTTTAAGAAATCTGGATTTGCAGTTTGAGAATAAAGCTTTTAAATAGTTTGGGTAGGTAGGTACCCTGTCTTTGACCCCTGGTGTTTTCAATAAACAAGAGTGCTTAATGAAAAATTATCATAGAATTTTTTTTTGAGGTGAAGTACTGGCTTTTTATAACCTAGGTATTTACTTCTTGTATTTTGGATTTTGAATAATCAACCTATAAAAACAAAATTAAATATGATTTGTTCTAAAATAGCAGCAGTCACAAGCAAATGTAAAAGAAAAGCTTTCAAATCGTTCGCTTTCAAATGTATTTGCTGAAAAAAGAATCACTTGTCTAGAATAGAACTGAAGGAAGTTCCAATTCGCTAACTTGGTCTGCCAGAAAGAACGTTGAGAGTTTACTAGTCAATTGATGCCTGTCATGGGTCGATTTAATCTCGAAAATCGAAATAGGTTCAGTTAATATTTTTAAATATAGTCAAATCATCGAGGGGCCATCCACTAGATAAAAATATGTACCAGTATTGCGCATTTTCTCTGAATTCTGCGTAATTCTTGGTAATGCCGACAATTTTTTTACAATTCCCTGTAATGTGGATAATGTAATGTAATGCTCTGTAATACATGTAATGCCGAGTGTAATGCTATGTAATAACCTATTAATGAATTTAATTTGCAGTAATGCAATGTAATGCAAAGTAATGCAAAGTACAAATACCCAAGGAATGTGATATATTAAGGCAGTTTTACGGAACAAAATGGAAGAACTGTTTTTTTATTAAATCAGGTACAAATTCTGGACTGAAAGGGTTTAAAAATTTCTGAAAAAAAAAGTTCTTTGAAAGTAAATTGTTTAAAAATACACCCATTTTCTTGTTTTTTTTTATGATAAAGCACTGTCAAATATATAATATCAACAATTTGCAAACTAAACCTGAAACTCTATAGTTTTAAATTAAGTGGGTATCAGCTTGAGCATCAGTTTATAAAGTGTATATTTAAGTGTAGGTATTAAAATTTGATATACATTTTAAACTCGATTTTAAAGAACTGACTTTACACAACTTTAATGCACATTTTTAAGGAAGTACCTAAGATACCTAACTTATGTTGTTACCCGTGTATAATACACAATTTTTTTAATTCACCACTAAAAATTCTGCAAATATTATCAGAAGCGGGAACACAAATTTTCATATGAAACTATGATTTAATGTCACAAATAATAAATTAAAATTATATATTAAATGCATTATAATTTAATTTATTTATTATGATTTGAATTGACTGTTGAAACTGTTTAAATATCTGGTTATACATTATTTAGACAAATTGCAATTTGTAAAATTCATCCATTGTAATCTTAATTGTAAAATTTCTGTTCTCAAAAGTTATTAACAACTCTTTAGACATTTTATTATTTATCGAAATAGAATTTTCAAACTTATGCTATATTTCAAACTGTTGAGTTTACATTGAATACCAACATATATTTTTACAGCGTTTAAAAGAAATACAAAAAATAGAGTTGTTTGTACAATACTTAAGTAGGTACCTAATATAAAATATCTATGTTTGTACACTAAAAGTTAAGTTTATTTTTTTAATAAATAACAAAATAGGGAACACATCTAATCGTATTTAATAAGATTGGAGTACGGCTTAGTATAAAAACAGCCTATGGTTTGGTATTGGCCTCGGTATAGGCATACTTAAATAAAGATGTTATAAGAGAACAGGATCCTTGAAACTTCAATAAATCTTATGAACGGCATGCCTGATTTTAAATATGTATTCTTTTTTGAAAAGAAGGCGATACTTTCGGCCGTACTCCAACATTAACATCGTAATATTAGTTGAGAATAAACTGTTTTTTTAATTCTTTATATTTCTTCTCTATCAAGCACTTATCATTTCGTTTAATACTAAATGGACCATTCTTCAGAAGTTCTAAGGGACCATAGAATATGAACTGTTCTTCTACATATTGAATGTCTTCCTCCCTGGGCCAAACAAAGTTGTCTAATTCCGTCTTTAAGAATTTCATTTTATATATTTTATTATTTTGTTCTAGAATCCTGCCGAGATACCAGTTATTGTCATAATAAACTGCATAATAGTGCTCATTTTTTATTAAGACGGTTGATTCTTCTTGATTTTCTGTTTCAAATGCATCACTTTCTGTATCACTGTGAAGTGTGAAACTAATAGAACTATCAGAACTTTCAGAAACAATATCTGTTTCACGATTTTTTATTTTTCCCCCTCCACATTTGCGGGGCCCTTTGAAACGTGCCAACCTATCGCTTGATAATCGCCCAGAGCTGTCAGAGAAAATCCAACATAACGTACTTTTTTTTACGGTTAGAACTTTGTTTGCCACCTTGATTTTCAATAATGAATTGTTATCTGGTTTCCTGTTGTCTGAAAAGTCTTTTATATTTAATTTCTTTATCTTTCCAAATTTTTCAAGGTCTTCTACTAATTCTTGTTCCTCTTCATTTGCACCATAGTAACAAACCTGATCAGTTTGAGAGGTCTCTTCACAAATGGGGATTTCGTCACTTATTACTTCTTCATTTCCAAAAGTCATTTCATTAATATCGTTTTTTATTATGGAAACGTCTTGTAAAGCTTGTTTTTCTTGTTCAGGGTCAAGTGACATGCCTAAATTCTTGAAATCTCTCAGAGCATCGTCCGCGGCTCCTTCAAGAATGTTCATAATTTTTTGAGTAGAAGGAAATTCGGTTTGAGATGACAAGGAATTATTATTTCCTAATCTTACATTGTCTTCTCTTGGGAAAACAAACTTTTCACCTACAAAATAATAACTGCATTGTTAAATTGAAAGATTTAAGTTTGAAAAGAAGATATAAATAAGAAGGAAACATTAATATATATTTATAGTTATCTTCGGTTATAAAATCTTTACAGTGAAAGCAATATTACTGATGTTAACCTCTCGGGAAACCTGTATGCATTGTTTAGCGCTAGATATATGAGTAATTGCACTTTACAGTAGAATGTAAAGGGTAACAATAAAAATACGGAATTAACTAGATGTACACACCTGAATCGCTTATGATGTTATTGATGACTTGGATTCGTTGACGCCTTCTTAAAATATCCAACATATCAAAGTTTACTATTGTAGAATAAGTGGACGTCATAGATCGCGTTTGCCTAAAAAATTTTTCACAGGGTTGACTGCTAAACAGCCAAGGAACCAATAGGTGTGGTTCATTCCTGTATTTCTCAGTTAAAAGCAGAATAGCATGCGCATTTAATTCAATGCAGGTATACGTATTGAGAGTAATCCAGTTTTTGCTAAGGCAATAAGTGGGATGACTTTTTATCCACATCCTCCAAAGACGTAAAAAGAAATTTGAATACCATAATAAATAGATTCGACGCTCTACGTTAAGAGATTTATCTAGAAAAGAATCCAGAATATATCTTGTTAATATTAAAACCTGTCTAGTCGCATTTGCTTCAGGTATATTTTTAAGGATGTCAGTTACACATAATGAGGATATTTTGTCAATTGCCTTGAAGTTCATTTTATCAGAACCTGAAAATAAATAGATACAAAAGTTGTCATAATGTCATAAGTCTTCTGAGTGAAATCAGACATTGTGTCCAAATAACGTTTTTCTTAAATTTATATAAGCTTTTGCCTCACAAAGTTTGTTGGTGAACTAATACCTAGTCACCCTGTATTTTTATATTATAATCTCGATTATAATATATTATATATTCTTATCCAAAACGCAAAAATTAGTAATGTCCATTATTACTTACCCCTCAACCGAGCCCTCAACTTACTAGTGACACGCACACAAGTTTATTTATCAATAATTATTAAATATTAAACCGAGTATAAAACAAACATCATGTAATGCTAGCGTGAATTTTTAAATTCGCCAATGGACGTCGCAACATGTGTTCCATCTTTTTTTGTTTCTTTGACTTAGAAGAGAGGGAAATTATTAGACATAGAAGAGGGAAAGCCAGGCACTTCCTAAGTAAGTTTCTAATAAATAATGTTAGCTCCTCGGTTAACAAATATATTTTTACCTGGCTAGTCTAGTCTCAGTTTAGATTTATGTTACATAAAACTAGGGTTTAATAATATAATATAAAACTTATTGCAATTTTTTTTTAGAGTAGTAGATATATATCTTAAACTTATAAGTACAATTAATTCGTGAATTATTACTTGCTTATCTACTAAGGTGTTTAAAATAGTGTAATAACAAAACATACTACTTACCACTATTTTTCCTTAATGAAAACTGGTGTTGGTTTCACACAATTTTTTAGTTTCACTTACATGCACGCGAGCAGGCAATGAACTGACCAAAACAAATATAGTATGAGGCCATAATGTAATTTAATGCGGCCGTAATGTAATGTAGTGCAACGTAATGTAGTGTACTGCTACGTAATGTAGTATAATGCAACGTAATGTGGGCGTAATGCAGGGTAATGTCATATAATGCCAGATTAATGCGTCGTAATGTCACATAATGCGAGCCAATTTGTACCAGTATTGCGACTAGTGGATGGCCCCTCGCAAATCATTGAGCAATCGACGTTGTTCCAAAGTATTGCCTGGGTTTCATAAATAAATATCTTCACATGGGTGCTATTGCTACTGAGGCTGCTACAAGCTTTAGTGGTTTAGGTAATCTTTTTTTATATCAGAAAATGTTTTCCCAAATATTGCCTTATGTCGTTTTCTAAAAGATTAAATTCCTCAGTCAACGGTTAAAATGCTTGCAATTATATTACTCACAACAAAATTTGAACCATCAATATTCATTCATAACAATCCCAGAAAACAAAAACTGATTAAACCTAGGTATCTTAAAAATATAAATACGCATAATAACTGCAATTATTGTTTATATTATTCTTACTTTACAAATAAAACTGCCTATAAAAGGGCTATTGCAGCAAATATTACTTGTGTGGAAAATGCTTAATTAGTTCCAATTTCTTTGCAGTAACTTTTTATAACATAAGTTTTATACATTTGATTACTTACACGCTTTTATTCAACCATGTACATAAACAGTTTAAATGTTTATATTAAATGTAGTAGGTACGTACGAGAGTATGTGCTTACCTATATTTTTTAAACTTAATATATTGAAAATTATTTAATGTTGAAATTATAAATTTTCAAAAAACCGTTACGAATAAATTTAATTAAAGTGTATATGAATAAGATCTGAATATAACATGAAAATTAACTATTTTAGTTGGTAGAGACCGACCGTTATTTCTTTTCTTTGACGATATGGAGATAAATGGAGACTGCCAAATATCTAAATAATTATCTATGCCATACTTGGATCCTAATAAAAATATAAAATGCATATGGTTTATTTCCTATTAATTATATCACTAAGAGTAGGTATCTACTTACTTATCTATCTTAAACATTATTTGCACTATAAAAATATGTGTTACTGTGAATTCCTACCTGAATAAAATTAATTGCAATAATATTGTTGGATCGATTCAAATTTGAAAGACTAATTGGATTCCAATAAAATGCTTTTTGTTATATAAAACGAGAATGTTGATTACATACCTTACGTACTTATTAGAACATAGAACAGAGGTTGATCTAAATATTAGTAGCTTTTGATTTTTATAAAATTAAATAAGACGCCACTTCAATTAATCCAGTAAGTATGACGTATACTTACGGAAATTTTGCCTTTGTTGCCCAAGTGTCAATTACCTAGGCATCAGTGAATTTCGGAACTAGAGGCAAACTGTTCTTGAATAAAACCTGAAATTCATTTATTTCAGATGGATGCCAAAAGATGGATTATACCTATACCGAATAGAAAATGCACCTGCATTTAAGTCACTGTGAATTTATTTATATTGTATATACAAACGAAAGAATGTATGTGAGGTTTGATATGGTTGTAAGAAGGCATATTTTGTGGACTTTCTGCAGAGCAGAGACCGAGAGAGTGACAGGATAAATTCCAAAGTGAATGTGAGGACGAATGCTTAACCATTCACAACCTGTTCACCTGAACTAAAATGATAATTCAACTGTTTTTTTTCAACAATAAAGTTTAAAAAACTAGTAGGTATCAGAAACGGAAAAAATGTCAAATTCGATAATGATATTTAAAATAAATCCGTGTACCTACATCTTGCCCGTATGGAAGTAGAAGTGATAAAGGTGCGGGTGTACAGTGGTTAGTTAATTTTACACCACTACTAACATTCACGATGTCACTTAGGCGATCACAATCATGTCGCAACATCTTCTTCGATTTCACCACCTATGGCACTCTGACGAGCGCATAATAAGCGCGAAAGCGGTCAGTGTCTAGTGGTTAGTCTCGATGAAGGATGTGGCGACTTCCATGGAGATGCCGGAGTAATGCAATGTCAGTCGGGGCACATTTCCCGTGGAGTTGTTGTTTACGGCATCTCCTTCAAATAAATAAGTAGGATTGTCTTCCTTAAAGACAATTGAGGTCACAGCTGTAATGGCACCTGCGGAAAAGCAGGTCGCTATCTGTCTGTCAATTAGACAATAACAGTCAGACGGATAGTAGCAAAGTCCCAAAGAGGGTAACTATGGTGTGTTTCTCACCACTAAGTGAATAACAAGTCCAAATACGATTTTTCTAGAAATTGTCGAATATCTTTGGATGAACACAAATATAGCCAAAGCGGCGGAATATACCGAAGCAAAATCGAAGCTTAGGTGCATCCCTAAATTCAATATCTCTTTTTAGTATTTAATCCGTTTAATGGACAACATTAATAGTCCAAACAATGCGGGGGGTTTCTATTCGCAAAAGGTCGGAAAGATATAAAATTTGGATTTGGATTTGGTAGACAGGTCCCCTGATAGTACACCTGAGTTTGCGACCTCGAGGGGTCGCCGCTCTAGGGGGGGATGAAAATTCTGCGTCGCGACGCCTTTCGAGAAATAGCGCCGTTGTGGTAAGTGCTATCAAATTAAATATTAGAGAACAAAATTGTGCATAATTTTGATCTTAGCATTTTTCGTCTGCGACCAAATTTCCGCTCTACGGCGCACCAAAGTTGGGATTGATTTGCAATTTTCAACAAAATCAGAATATCATCGCGGATAAAGACGTAGATCGCTATCAAACAATTCTGTAATATTTTTTTGTGAAAGAGTAATGTTTTCTGAGCCTGCAGATGCCCGATTTGATACATTTGGTCGTATATAATAAAATATATGATTTTTGAAACGGGCTTCTACATAGTCCGAAATGGGCATTTTTTAATTATTATCTACGGTCAATATTTCCTTGTTATTGTTGACCTAGACGCCAAATTTATTATTTTTTTGCATTAGTGGTCATGAATATCCTGATTGGTGTATAAAATACGTGCCCCTTGTTCTGCCTCAACTTACTATTTATTATCATTTATACAGGGTGCCCATTATATATCTCTTTACATGGCTAACTTTGTTAATACTGGAGATAGAGAATTGGTTAAATTACAAAAATTGGGCAGAATTACAAGAGGAATTCAGTGCCTCCTTCAGATTTAATTTTAATTTTCAACTTTTCGAGATATTTTGAAAAAACTGAAAATCGCCAAAATTTTTTCCAATTTAACCAATTCTCCAGCTCCACTATTAACAAAGTTAGCCATGTAAGGAGATATATAATGGGCACCGTAAGTATATATTATATTATACCTATATTTTTATTATTAGTCCAATCAATAAATGCTCAAAAGGGGGTGTAGAGGGAAATGGAAGGAACACAATTTTTGACTCTGGGACTTTGTTTGGACTAATTAGGAGAGAAACATACTAAAAGTCCCCACTCCTAGGAGGTGAGCGGGGTGCAGGGGGGCACGTAGAAGTTCCCTTTTTTCGATTTTTCCCTTATATCTCGGAAACTATGCATCCTAGCGATAAGGCCATTCTATACAAAATTAAAGCTGACAAAATTTGCCACAATATTGATCCTATTCATTTTTTCGTTATCTCCCATAGTTTCCGAGATATCCGCGCTCAAATTTCACAAATATTGAAAAAAAAATTTTGCCTCACGTTTTTTGCCTTATTTAACTAGCTAACTATTCGGTCCTTCGTCCCACGAAAAAGTCATAACATAGGAAGTTGTAAAGCATTAAATTTTTTTCAAGAATATATGATATTTTACTATTTTATCTTCAACCGTTCAAAATTAGAGCAATTATAACTAAATTCCGAACTTTACTTTTTTGTATATCGTATTTTGATCTCGTACTTTCATGCTTCAAGGCACATTCTCTACGCTAAGTCATGTCATTTATACGTCCAAGATATGGAAAATCTGTCTTCAAGACTGACAGCCGAAAAATACAACAAATTTGCAAATAACAGTTACTTCACAATGCGACGATCTGATCGCTTTTGGTCAGGGGTGTGGTCCGATATAACCATCGAGACCATCCTCCTGCGAACGTTTTCTAGCCAAGGTGGCATGACCCGTAGTAGAGGTGTAAAATAATACACTCAGCAAATGGGTAATTGGAATGAGTCCGACCTATGATATTTGCACCTCTCTAGAAGAGTTTGTTTGATTCTATTCACGTGAAGTGAGCAGCACAGAGATTTTGGACAAGCCCGCCAAACTAAGGATGCAGCTGATGTTACCACACTAATTGAATGGTTTGGGAAATAGTCTCCCTTTCCGGATACCTGCGAGATCATGTCTATTGCGACGGTGGTTGGTGACAAAACAATAATTACGCGTTACAATGCTGTTACAGTTGGTAAACAAGCAATGGCTATCTGAAAATGGAGAATTAACTCCATTTTCAGATATCAAACTGGCTCGGAAATATCGACTAGAGCTAACCAAGGCTAACCTTGGCTAGAAAGCGTTCGCAGGAGGGTGGTCTCGATGGTTATATCGGACCACACCCCTGACCAAAAGCGATCCGATCGCCGCATTGTGAAGTAACTGTTATTTGCAAATTTGTTGTATTTTTCGGCTGTCAGTCTTGAAGACAGATTTTCCATATCTTGGACGTATAAATAACATGACTTAGCGTAGAGAAAGTGCCTTGAAGCATGAAAGTACGAGATCAAAATAAGATAAACAAAAAAGTAAAGTTTTCCTGCAAAATCTCGGAATTTAGTTAAAATTGCTCTAATTTTGAACGGTTGAAGATAAAATAGTAAAATATCATATATTCTTGAAGAAAATTTAATGCTTTACAACTTCCTATGTTATGACTTTTTCGTGGGACGAAGGACCGAATAGTTAGCTAGTTAAATAAGGCAAAAAACGTGAGGCAAAAATTTTTTTTCAATATCTGCGAAATTTGAGCGCGGATATCTCGGAAACTATGGGAAATAACGAAAAAATGAATAGGATCAATATTGTGGCAAATTTTATCAGCTTTAATTTTGTATAGAATGGCCTTATCGCTAGGACTCATAGTTTCCGAGATATAAGGAAAAAATCGAAAAAAGGGACCTTCTACGTGCCCCCCTGCACCCCGCTCACCTCCTAGGAGTGGGGACATTTAGTATGTTTATCTCCTAATTAGTCCAAACAAAGTCCCAGAGTAAAAAATTGTGTTCCTTCCATTTCCCTCTACAACTTTTCGTTGATTGGACTATATATATTATTACTATTTATTATTCCTCTAGGTACCCAGAACAAACATCTAAACATAAATTAACGTATGCTGAGGACAGGCAGGTAGAGAGGACGGAGGGTACACAATTTGAACTTTTTTTCGATAGCACTTACCACAACGGCGCTATTTCTCAAAAGGCGTTGCGACGCAGAGTTTTCATCCCCCACCCCCCCGAGCGGCAACCCCCCGAGGTCGCAAACTCAGGTGTACTATCAGGGGATCTAAGTCTACTATACCACCAAATTTCATTTCTTACCGACCTTTTGCAAATAGAACCCCTTTCTTTTTACCAATTACCTGGACTATAATGCCATTTATTTAGTCTCTATTCTAATTCATTAAAGATGCTCTAATTAATTATTTTAGAATCGGATTTTTTGTGACCCCATTTTCAATTCGTATTCAGGGTTAATTTAGTCTCGTATAAAAAGGCTTTGTAAAAGACAGGATATTTATGCTGGAAACACATAGTGATATAGTTATTACTTATGGATAGATCGTTGTGTTCAGGCGAATTGAGTCTGTAAATAATTGAGCAGATAGCGCAGGAGTGCAACGGGTATCTCGACGAAAATAGGAAAAGCCGTCGGAGGAAAATGAAGCGGTTTATTATGTTTGACTTTATCGATCCCGTCGTATTTATATGACAATATAGAGCTGGGGGATAATAATGGAATGCATTAGTGCCCCGCCGATATTGTGTCGGCGGGCGATTCTAATTAAGAACAGAAATAAATTATGTAATAGCCCTTGAGTAATGGCAGCGATAAAATGCTGCAGTTTAATATTTTCCAAGGTTATAAGAGACGTAATTGTTTTAGCTGGAAATCAGATAATGACGGTTTTATATTTTTTCTCTGCTAAAACTCCAAAGTAACGTTAGGTTTTTATATACAGGGTGAACTACGGAAGCATTAGTTCCCCTTCCATATTTTTAATTTTCTCTTTAGGTACATTGTTTATTTATTTACATAAATAAATAATTATGACAACTTACAGAAATTACATGACTTTACATGAGACGAAAATTGATATTTTATAGATATGTATTCATACATTTCTTCAACTACTGCTCTTGTAGATGATTATTTATCACAATAAAAGCTATTTCAGCAAACTAAAGCTTTTCCGATATATATATCATGCTGTATATTTTCCGATATTTTCGTAGTGTAGATTTAATAATTTTGTTCACTGCTGTAATTCCTAAGTAAGATGTTAATAAAACCCATTATGTCGTCCAAACTCATTATTAATGGATTAGAAAATTCTATTATGCACAAAGATTTTGGTACACAAACTTAAATAGGTAGGGCGTTCGGAAAGAGTGGCGGTAGCCTTTCTAAAATACATTTTCGGACAAAAGTTTTGTAACACTAATTATTTTAAACTGGTAGTTTATTTACATTCATCGTGTTGTTTATATTACAATAAGAAGTAGTAGGTATATCCACCTTCTGATTGTGTTATTGTTAACCAACTATAAATTGTGACTGGATGAATATGGCTCTTGAAAACATTTGATTATAACTCCTCATCTTTTGAACATCAAGTTATTTCTAACAGTAATTTTTTAACAGAAGTGGATATATCGATTATAAAGTTAAAACTAGAGCTTTGTAGTTCTATCTGATAGAAAATAGCTGACAATCTAATATAGTTATAGATAAATGTTAATTTCTTTTCGATCATGATAAATAAATACCAGGACAGTTTATAATTTCCCAAATGTAGCAGCACGTGCTCTCGTGCGATAGGAATTTGAATTTAAATTAAATCGGTTAGGTATGTCGCAACATTTTTATCGTTTTCAATTTTCGTTACAAATTGTTAAATTTGTGTAATTTTTTATAGTATATTTTTAATATTCTTTATTGGCTTATTTAACTGTTTATTTACATCTTTCTTGATATAGAAATTAAGCGAAAAGTTAATTAAGAGATACCTAAATTATTAATGAAATTATTAAATATTATGGTTTAATAAATGCTTGCATTTCCTCGTTACCTATTATCCTAGGTATGCAAAGGAATAACCTTAATATTTTTAAGATATGTCGAAAACTACTACTTTGCTTACAACGGGCACTGATCATCATAGAATTACAACGGCATATCTTCATATAACTTTAACTTATTGTCTTTAATACATCTTTCTTTTTAATAGTGTTATTTACATTATTTAAATAATGAAATATTAAACAAGTATCTACGTTACATTAAAAATAATTATTTTTGGTCACATACCTTTTGTATTAAATTTTAATGAAAACATTTCTTTTTTATTTTTTACTGACAAAACTGAAATTGTAGTAATCCTCCTTAGCCTAATGTACGATACGTATTTCTGCTTCCGGTGTCTTCAGGCACATGTGTGGCAGGAGGTTTAACATCTAAGAATTGTTAAAAAATTACAAGAAATAAATGACCATTGAACTGATTGCAATGTTGGTCGGTGCCCGTTGTACGCAAAGTAGTTGTTTTCGACATATCTTGAAAATAATAAGGTTATTCCTTTGCATACCTAGGATATTAGGTAACGAGAAAATACAACCATTTCACCATAAAATTTTTATTGAACCATAATATTTGATAATTTCATTAATAATTTATCTCTCAGTTAACTTTTGGCTTAATTCCTATATAAAAAAAGATGTATGTAATTTTGTTGTAACACAATGGTAGTCTACTTTTATCAATAATAACAGCTACAGTAATTTTATTTAGGAATGTGTCCCATTATGGAGTTTGAAGGAAAAGCGCTAAGACTGCTAAAATGTTGATTAATCTGTGGTAATACTTAAACTTTGTTGTGTTTTCTGATGCAATTATTAAAACTGAAAGAAGACAAACAAAGGATGAAGCTTTGCTCTTCCAAAATATTTCCATATGATCGAATTCACCTATGTCTATAGACTTGTGTGTATTTTCTTATACGCATAATGTCTGGATATAACTATTGACAAAAATTAAACATGCATAAGTTTGTTCAATTATACTTCACTCTGTTAATTGCTAACTGTTAATCTGTTAATTATATCATACCCCCCAATAACGTTGGAATTAATCCCAAAGTTCTATCTTCAGTTTAACTTAATCTGGAAGTAATTGTTTATAAAACATAGAAAGTTTAAAACGCAGTATCTAAAGTTGTGTAATAATAACAGGTTTAAGAAACTTCTGCTTAAGGGTCCATTCTCTGTAGATTTGACAGGCATTGGGTCGGATTGAGAGGATGGGTGGCCGATGGGTGAAGACTTATATTCCAACTATCGAATTATTAAGATTTCGGAGGTGCGCGTAAAGCCGAAGTAAAAAGGCCCATGGAAATAAAGTTAGCCCTCATTGCAAGGGTACCGGATTTGTCTTATAATTGCAACAAAATTTCTTTTTAATGTTGTAAATTATATATCACCGGAAAGATCAAAAGATAAACTAGATTCCTATACTAGCAAATTTTTGTTTAATACATGTATTTTAGAGAAAATAATTTTTGAAAATACGCTATTTTAGTACAAGATTGTTTGCCTAGAATTTTAAAAATAAAAAGAAATACCAAGAATTACTACTATAGGGACTTAGTTGAAAGTCTTATCTTTCAATACTTTTTTACTAAAAGTCGCTATCTTTTATAGTTTTTTTATAATTAGACACGAGACGAACGCCGATTTAGGGCTTATTTCGACGTAGTGAATGGACTCTTAATTGGATATTGTGCCACAGTTTTTCAGAAGTAAAAAAAGAGTGATGCGCTTTGTGTTCAACATCAACTAGCTATTTACTAAAAGTTTTGATTAATTTTTGCATAAATTTTATAGTTAAAAATTATAGATAAGATTAAGCTTTATAAATGTGTGTGTATTCATTTTATAAGAGGACTTCAAAATATTGTATTTTTAAATTACCTATACTACCTTAAGAGTCCATTCACTAGTCCCAAAATAAGCCCAAAATCGGCGTTCGTCTCGTGTCTAATTATAAAAAAACTATAAAGGATAGCGACTTTTAGTAAAAAAGTATTGAAACATAAGACTTTAATCTAAATCCCTATACCTAGTAGCAATTTTTTGTAATTCTTTTTATTTTTAAAATTCCAGGCAAACAATCTTGTACTAAAATAGCGTATTTTCAAAAATTATTTTCTCTTAAATACATGTATTAAACAAAAATTTGCTACTATAGGGATCTAGTTTATCTTTTGATCTTTCCGGTGATATATAATTGATAACATTAAAAAGAAATTTTGTTGCAATTATAAGACAAATCCGGTACCCTTGCAATGAGGGCTAACTTTATATCCATGTGCCTTTTTACTTTGGCCTTACGTGCACCTCCGAAATCTAAATAATTCGATAGTGGAAATATGTAAGTCTTCACCCATCGGCTACCCAACCTCTCAACCCAACCCGCCCAACCCCGAATTCATGTCTGTCAAGTCCACAGTGAATCATGTGACTGTCAAGTCTACAGTGACCCTTAATCATTTTAACTATTTGGTCTATAACATGCTACATTGAATAAAGTGTTAATTTGTATAATAACTGCTTAAATAAATCGTTGTATGATATAGGCACTATTTTTTGCTATAAAAATTATATTTTATTTATGCGGTATCAAAACAAAGCATTTTTGTGACAATTTACCACTGAAAAATTATTTCAGGTTATCACATGAGATAGAAAAATCTAATAAGCCTGTCATAATAAAAACATCTGTTGTCTTTATTATTACAGGCGTATTAAATGTTTTTTAATTTTAAAAAAATGTATAAGCTCAAATTAAATTTTAAGCTGAAAACTATTTGTTGTGTTAGGGAAGAGAAACGAAAAGGGCTCACTACAGTTTGTCTTTAATATACCCCAATATAAGAGACAGAATAATTTGCATAAGATGAAAAGATTATCTTTACAGCTTTTTTAATAATGGAGATACGGATGGTGGTGCATATAATTGGGGACACAGTGTATGTATGCGATGTACGGATTTAAGAATTTCATTCTTTGCAGTAATACCTAAGTAAAATGCCAATAAAGCAGGTCAGAATTAATTGATGGATTAGAAATCTCGCGCAAAAACGAAGGGATCCGATCTCTGCTATATATAGATAAAAATGGGGTTAATTAAACCTAAATAAATCAAATTAGTTCAACCACATTGGGATCGACTGGTCCAACACAAAAGGGGTAAATTCGAGCCTTTTTCGTCTCAGATTATAGTAAAAAGTGCAGTAAAAACACTTTTTGTTGTGATCCTTTAGATTTTCGGGACACAATATCGATTGGGGGCGCCACGATTGCTAGCCCGGCCTTTGCGGTCGCCGTTGCCAAACATCCCGTTCCGCTTCACATCTAGGGAAGTTTCCCAGGGTGGTTTTCACCCCCGTGTGGACGTGAAGGCGGCGTGCAGACAACGCCGACTATGTTGCTGTCAGTTCCCGTTCATTTTCAATACCTGTACGTTCGTAACCAGCCTGAATTCAACCAGCAAAGCTCCCTTTTCGGTTTACCGTTGATTTGAATATACCGCATATTGCGCGTAGTGTTTTTTTTTTAGTGGTATTGTGTACGAAGCTTTAAGTAGTCGCTGTGTTGTCACCTTTGAATTTCTGGTGTGATATTGGTAAATCGCATGTTATTTTTTATATTCGTGCAGTTAATTGTTTACTGCTTCAAAGTTGTTGGATGGTTTAATGAACGAAAGATAACTTCCTGTTTGGTGGTTGTAGCAACGCAGACGGGGTGTTATTTTTCGTTTTTTTAAATTATTTAAGTTGTCTAGAAAAATGACTTCATTATAATAATTGACATATTATTTATTCTGTTTCACCTTATTGTTTATATCAGACGAACCATTATTTAAGCTTTGGAGAAATTATTAGTTAAAATCAGTTAGTACAATGTCATGAGTAGTGTTGTTGAATAGTTGTTCTTGTTTAATATGTGTCACGGAAAATTTGTCGTACTTGTTGAAGTTGTAAAGCTTTCTGCATATTTTATCCTTTATTAAGTAAGATGACAGCTTCCGGGTAATAAATTTTTAGTAACGTCAGGGAAATCTGGGAATTTCAACAGGCATATATTCTTCTGGGAGTCGATATGCTCCCGAAGGGGATACGATGTTCCAATTAGATGTACCTAAAATTTTGTCGTTAAGCAAATTAGCAAATAGAATTACATATTTAATGAGATAAATATAATTGTATAAATTAAGAAATTTCGTAACCAAGCTTTCGTTTCTGTTAGTTTTGATTTCAATTGGGGTAAACAGGAGTATAGCGAATTTTTTATATCGGACGGATAAATGGACGGATTAATGTATATACAATTGATGAATTGTTGAATAAAAAAAATGATGATTTTACACGCCTAGACAAACTTTAGATCCGTCCTTTTCTTTCACCTATGGTTGGTTCAGAAATCAGTATACGTAACTTCATACGAACAGAGATGGAAGACAAGGGATAGTGGAATTTTCCATTAACTCCTGGATTATTCATCAACTGAAATGGAAAATTAGTTCAATTTTGCACCTGTAATTAAACCATAGCCTGTTTTAATGATCTAAGTTTGTGTTTGATATATTACATTTATATTATTTACATAAAAATTACTAGTAACTAAGATAAATTTATGTTTATTATGCTTGAGCTACACATGAAATGAAAAAATACGCTTTCACAATTTAAAATGGGATTTTCTTCTTTTGATTGGGTATTTTGTCTTGTCTGAAAATATGAAAAATATTAGAAAATAATAATAGTTAAAGAATAGCGATATAATGCCACAGTAGGCACATTAAACTGTTCATTCTTCTGGTATTATTATATTACGGCGTGGATTTTAGCAAATTTACTTTTGTCAAACATTATGGTAGAAAACTCATTATAGCTGAAATCTCTGTCTTTGATTATTGTCTCCATCTCTGATCTCGTGAGACTTTATTCATAGCATTTTCTAGATACTCTTCCTTTATTTCGGTTTTTAAATATTGTCCTTGGGTCTCCTTGGGCTAATTATTGTAAAGTAAATAATTCATGTTTCATAATCTCTTATATTTATTTATCTGCTTCTTCGCCATATATTACTTAATTTGTTTTGTTGAATTGTTATATTTGGATATTACAAAAGAAAGATTTGGTATTACTTCAATATTGATTTTTGAAAGTTTATTTTATCTATATTCTGGATATTTGCATTACATTTTAATCTATGTCCCTGGTTATATCTAACCTTTGATTCTTCAATACTTTGATTTAAATTGGAACATTGAAACGCAGTAAATGTTTGTAACTTATTTGTGGTGGTTTTAACTCTTCATGATTCATTGCAGTATCTTTTGTGATTACACCACCTGTAAAATAACAAAAAAAAAACAGGAAACCAGAAACATACAAATTAAATATTCAAAGTGCAGTATCAAGGCAAACTTCTAAATTTTGCCCCAAAAAACCGCTCTGTTATATGCAATAAAATATTATTTGATAAATTAACTAAATTTTATCAGTGGCTTGTCTGTCAGGTAATGGCCAGTTAGGTACATATTTCTGCCAAAATAATCTAAATTTTCACACCACACAACCATCAGAATATTACATATAGGTAACCTAAAAATTAGATCACATAAAAATAAGATGTAGATAACACTATTAAAAAGAAAAATGTATTAAAGACAATAAGTTATATATTAATAACCGATAATATATATAATATCAAGTTTTATATCAACGTATATCAAGATATGCCGTTGTAATTCAATGTTGGGGGGTGCAGATAGCACGCAAAGTAGTTTTCGACATAAATATCTTTAAAATAATAAGATTATTCCTTTGCGCACCTAGGTTATAGGTAACAAGAAAAATCAAAACTTTATTGAACTGTAATATTTGAAAATTTCATTAATAATTTGTCTCTTAACTTTTTGGCTTAATTCCTATATAAAGAAAGATGTAAATTAAACAGTTAAATAAATATACCATCAAATACTTGAAGTTAGCACCATAAATTTTACATTTCAAATTCTTTTCTAAATTAAAAGCCACATAGTGAAGAGTGGGGGATTCATAACCGATGACCCTGTATACTCATAATTAACATAACATTACTATACGTAATAATCTCTTCCTTTCACCCTTAATTCGTTCAGTCTAACAATCCTTTACATCGAAACGGCACATATTGAAATCAGTTTCCTGATCTACAAGTTTTCCTCGTTCCCCGCAACCCGTACCTCTATCCTATCTTCCCTTAGGGATCTGAAAATTTGTGTGGAATTCGGTTCGGAAGTTTCATTTCACTAGAACTAAACTAACGACACAGTTCCATTAGAGCTGGAATTAATTGCTGATGTTTCAACTCAACAATGTAGCCAAGCACCCGTATAAGTTCTTATTCGATGATAGTTGTTCTTAGATAGATGATGAACCTAATAGATAGACGAACCTAATATCAGATAGAACCTAAATCGGATAGACCTACTGTCTATTCTTTCGACAAATTCGGTTGGAAGTTGTTTGAATATAAATCTTACATTTCACACAAATTTTCTGGGTTTTAATACTATTTAGTTTTTTTTTTATACGAGGGGTGGAAAATGCATCTAGGAACATTTTTTCATACTTTTTGTATAGCAGTGTTTTAGTATTCCATTCATCAGATATAGTGGAATCAGTAGCTTGGTGTTTCGAGTTTTGGGTCTTTAGATCAAGAATAGTCAAACTGCAGAGTTAGTGGATTTACTTCGACGCAGCTCCTATAATTTCCAATTGAATTGTTAACTCATAGGTACTTATATGATATGTAATTGCTTGGGGACTTGTTGACAAGCAATAATTTCAAATATTTAATGGATGTGTTTGACTGTCCTCTTAACCAATGGGGGTTTCCATTTTTCATTCCTATACTAAATGGTGGTTAGGGTTCCTCAACCTAAGTTGTTCATAAGGGCTGTTCATGTGTGGCTGTTAATAGTTAGTTCATGTGGCTGTGATTAGTTAATAATAAAATACCACCCTTCTGCTACATAAGTGCCACCTTTTCGGGCTAATATTTTCGATTGGAATGAGGGATTGATACATATTATACAGATAATATGTTGTTAAATAGTAACGAAATTATTACTGTAGGCGTATTATTAAAATAATATGTTAGAATTGAGATGCTTGAATTTTTCATCTGAATTGATAGGGAAAAGTAGACTTCTGAGGAACCAGTTATTTTATATCAGCATAGTATGGGTGTACCCATCCACGTTTTAGGGTAAGGCTATAATTATTAATAAGGTCGTGGTCTCATAAAATCTACTAAGAAGTAATTAAAAAAATAATTACAAGAAATCGTAGCATGAACTGTCTATAGAATCACGTGCAGTTACGTAGAGGGATGAAATTGTATGAAAGGTGGTTAGAGACCATCGAGAACTAGACCTTTTGATTTGCTATAATTTTTTATAAGAAAATTCTCTTTTTATCCTCTCAAGCGGGCTGAAAATAAATGTACTCGTAGTACTATTTTCCGATGTATCTTTTCTTTCTCTATTTCTCACATGCATTTTAAAACTCGACAACCCAATTTGAACTTGCTACGATTTTAGAGAAATTTCGTCTCATTGAATTCTCTAGTAATACGATTTTCTAATGTATCTTTTTCTTCTCTATCGATCGACATTCATTTTACTTGACAAAACATTTTGAACTGGTTACGATTTTTTTATGCTCCCAGACGGGCTGACAAATGAAAGTCATGCTATTTTCTGATGTATCTTTTTCTTATCCATACACATTCATTTTAAAACTCGACAATGCCTTCAAAAAACCTTAAACCCTTTTGATCGCCTCAGATATGCTGTCAAATAAAACTAATACTGTTTTCTGATGTTACATATTTTTTCCAATCATAACTTCTTTCAACTCACCAATACAGCTTTCTACCATTTAAAAACAATATCGTTTACCAACCAAAGAGATGAACACTAATATAATCTGACATATGTACTCAATATTACTATCTAGTGTTTTGTTCGTTCTCTCTCTACTTTATAGAATATGAAAACTAAACATCCAACTCGGATATTCTACGATTAGTTATTTTAAAATCTTCAAAATCATCCCTCTCGAAACTTAATAAAGGCGTTTTCCATATGAAAATGTCTGTTCTTGCTATGAATTGTAAATAATTTTGTAATTACTTAAGTAGTAGATTTAATGAGACTACGACTTTATCAATTATTGACTTTATCCTACCGTTAAACGTGGATGTGGGTAACTCCACACCCGCCAGGACAGTTAATTTGGCAGACAGTGGTCTACGGACACAAATGTGTGCCAAAATATGATTAATGGTGTATTTAATATGTCTTTATCTTATTAAACCGGGACTCCCGGGATTGTATTTTTTGTATACTCGACTTATATGAAAATACCAGTTTTGAAGTTTCGGTACCAGAATTTAATTTGATAAATAGGTAGTGATCTGTTCTACTAATTCCAAATTGCAATTGTTCAATGATTTCACTGTGATACAGAGACATGGTATACCCATCTTCTCCCCCTTCTTTTTTTAGATATAATTTTCAAATTTAGCAAGGCGTTAAAATTCTTCAAAGTGGTTATAGAGCTGAAACCAGTTTTTTTTAAGTAGTACCATAATGGTATTAAGGTACCATTTGAAAGTACAATTAATAAGCAAACTGCTGATACAGGGTAGTTGATAATACAGTTGAGAGAACGGATTCTAAATTCAAAAGTAAAATAAGATAAAATAGAGTCCAAAAATTTATTTGATTCCTGAAATGTCGCTTATGTTATATCGTTGGATTCAGAAAATGACGTAGATTCCTAAAATATAGTAATATACAGGGTGTTCCATATAAAAATCAAGAGTTGGTATTACTTCCGGTAAAACCGGAAGTGACAAAAAGTTCATATTTATGTCAAAAAGTGGCCTTTAATAAGTACCCAGTATTTAATAAGTAAATAGAGGTATACCATGAATCTGTGTCACACTGTATAATTATTGTTAAATTACCTGATGCTTAATTACATTTCATGAGGCTGTTTATTGTGATTAGTATTTCATAGGTGTCTATAATGACTAATATATATATTCATAATTTTTTGTTCTTCGTTAGTTACGAAATCATCATATATGATAATTATAATCATCGTATTATAATGAATATCAAATTGTATGGCCTACGAAACGTCTATAGGGATTAAAAAATAAAAGAAATCCAAATTGAATACAATTATGCTAAAGTTTGCAGAATAAATATAATGCATGTACTTACTCCGAATGTTAATGGCTTGATTTCTATT
This sequence comes from Pogonocherus hispidulus, assembly GCA_963924545.1. Lineage (NCBI taxonomy): Eukaryota > Metazoa > Arthropoda > Insecta > Coleoptera > Cerambycidae > Pogonocherus > Pogonocherus hispidulus. The sequence goes on from OZ004698.1 coordinate 11,759,317, forward strand.
ATAGATAGAAAGAAACTCTGTTTCACTATCCGGGTTTAAAGTTGAGATAAAGGAACACTTCTGAAAATCGGATTTTAAATATAGTGGGTATTCAGAAAATTACATATTCTCAAGTTTATGTATTTAAGCATAAACAGCTGCTTATTAGTATGGCATATATTAATAATAATTATATCTTTAGGTACAAATAAACTTAAACAATATTTGTTTAATTTGAGGTTTTGTTTAAGCATGGATATTTAGTATTTATATTCCTATATATATGTAGGTTTTGGCAGTAGGTAATAAATATTTTTTCCATTGAAAGTTTCTAGGAAATAAAACGTGTACCTAGCATTTTAATACATATTTGGGATTTTCTGAAAATCTTCCTTCCTACAATAGTCTAATTAAAAATTATACTAGTAGGTTATGAAAAAAAAAGGGGTACGTCAAAATATTAAAACGTTTTAGTTTCATGTTAATGTCATTTCATGTCTTATAAGTTTGTATTGTCCGGGTTTTTCTTGTTGTTGTTCGTGTTGTTTTCTTGTTTATTCTGAACTGTAATTTATTGTTCGGTTTTTCTTAGAAAATGATTTATACAAACGAAGAGTTATTTGACATGGCAAGAGTTTATTTTGAATCAATGAGAAATGCTACAGTTGCTGCGAGAGTATATGCGCAACAATATCCTGATAGATGGCACCCCAGTTAAAAAAGTTTTTCTACGAGTAATTCACCTTCTGCGGAACAACTGGAAATGTTCATCTAACTGTATATCTTAGACAACGCAGAGGTCACACAGAAGAGAACATTATTAAAGTGTTAGCTTATATACAGTTTAATCCTCAACTAAGTACTAGAACTATTGGGCAAGATCTTGGAGTAACTCGAATTACGGTTTAAAACATACTCAAGGAACATAGTTTTTGTTTCATAGCCTACTAATATAATTTTTAATTAAACTATTTTTATAGGCCTAGGCGGCAGCCTAACTTTACTTGTTCTCTTAATCTCTTAATATCGTCCGCTAGAGAGAAGGTAGAATGTTGCGGTTTGAGCAGATTTTTTGGAAATTTTGTGCTCTATTTAACTGTGTAAAGAGACATGGCCTGCCATTTAAAATTTTTATGAAAACGCGCGACTGTTACGATGTCAAACAGCGCCCTCTATAGGAACATTATACATTGCAGATTATTCAGTAAGAAAAGCTCCTTATTTCTTCCTCCTAGTTAAAGGAGTTATCCTTATTTGAATCAAATAAAGTTTAACCTTCCCCCACCACTTTATTTTCAAAGTTACAGCAAAGTGCGTTACAGAAAAAAGATTGCTGCAAATTTTACAAAGATTTTACAATGCTACTATTTAAAGTACCTCTTAACTTGGCATATTTTTGAGAAAATCCCATTTTATGATTGATCATAGCAGTTGCGACCCCTAGCGGTCATCCTACGAACTTGAAAATAATTTCCAGCGATTTCTCTTGTCCGATTTACTTGTTAGTATTTTTTCCCAAAGTTATATGATGAGCAGTTTCTGAGATACAGCCGGCCTCCATTCTTAGTTGGCCACCCGGTACATATTATAGTTATTATTTATCTTAATTCGATGGGTCGAATTAATAATAAAACATTTGTCTCACCATTAATAGTAAATTTGCTTTTATGAAACTCATCTTCTTGTAATGTTCGCATCAGAGGTGCCTCCTGTTTGGTTAATTTGTTTACGAAGCGGATGCCTCGGCGGCCTCTGGCGACATATATATCATCTAGTTTTCCCTTCATCTTCATTCATCTAGTTTTCCCTTTTCCACCATTTATCATGCTAAAGATGTCTCGGAGACACGCCCATGGATGTTTTTTTCTTTTTTTTTTTTAGGTTGGAAACGAAATTTTAAGCGACGCTATCCATCACGTTCAGTGTTCTTTTTTAATTAATTGCTTGAACCCTTGCTGAGCCTGTGAGAATTTATTTCTGCAAATTCGTTAGTATTAACAGGGCATTTCATAACTACAGCAATAATTTTGAGAATTTGATAGTACCTATTGTTTCTTTTAATTGCGTAGCATCAAAAGTATTCTAATGCAGCGTTGGCGTATTGTAAATGCAAAATATTTCTGAGGATGTAAGGGAGTGACTTCTCTTTTTGTATACAGGGTTATTCAGAACCTATCGAAAATAAAATTTGGGGATGTTCAACATACATGTAGAAATGTGGTAGTGCAAAAAGAAATTTTTTTGGCGGTGTCTGAAAACTATTTAATAATTTTTCATTGCACGCCCCTGGATACTGGTCCACTGTAATGGAGTGACTTTGGGACTGAATGCAAACTAGCTAGCACGAAAGAAACCGGCGCGTCCGGCGCAAAAAAGATTTGCAGCGTTTTTACTTTAAAATAAACTTAAAGATAGATAGAAGTTCCAGGTACAAAAAACTTGTTTACTGTTTTTTGTCGGAATGTGGTATATCCGATCTCGTTGAAGTACAGTTGCCCAGCTACGTAGTCCTTTATAATGGTATAACTTTAAACATTGTTTACGGGAAATCCTAATTACTTTTATTACAATTTTTTTGGTGATATCGATTTCTTATTTAAGGATGCACATATCCTCAAAGTTTTTTACATGGGTTCTGAATAAGGCTGTATATAATAACACCCTTTTTAAAATAATATAAACACAACTATTTATTGGAAACAAATTTAACCACCCAACCACCTCACCGTGCTAACGTGACCGTACATCCTAGAGACTACTCTTAAACTAAAGTAACGCATCCGTATCCCATTCAGGATTCAGATTTAACGACTCGGTCCACCTCCACAAAGCTCCCCCTTAAATAGCGACCTACATTTTTTGCCAAATTTTGAGAGAAGGCGACTTTTGAAATGGGTTTGCGGGCATACCCGTTGTGGAGTTTGTGGGGTTGAAAATTTTATGCAAAATATTTTTTATTTAGTGTAGATGATAAAATCAAATTTTACAGAATATAACTTTAAGCTTTGATAAAATGTAGTACCTATGCGTGTTTCAACAATAGATACTATGACTACTCAGAAATTTTGAAACAAGTATTAGTTCTACTTAGTATTATTAATTTTCCGTAAAACTATGGCTGGCTAAATTCTCTGGTGTATTATGGAAACTATTTAGTTCATACCCTGTTTCGATCCAGTGTTTCTTCTTCAGGTTTCCTTGTGAAGGAAACCGCAATCCTTTCTCGGAGAAGATAGCTTACAAACTTTGTCGATTTGGTGACTGAATTTAGAGCGAGACAGAATCGACGCGTTTTAATATGGATTAGCATCTTTCAGTGTGAATATCCTAACTTTTTCTAGTAAAATCATCTTTCAAAACTCAATCCTTGACTGTTTCTTGTAGGTATTGTTTGATTTTAAGATAATATATTTTATATTTTCAGAAATGTGACAAATTACCCAATCAAAGGAAGAACGGTTTACCGTTATTAATTATTTTCTGAGCTTTGCCGCTATTGTAAAGGGCATTTTGTACAATTTAGAATTTGTTGTAATTACATATCTTGGTGCCATTATTCTCATAAGATTTGGTATAAATAGTTCACACTAACTAAGCAAGTACAAAAAAGTGTAAAAAGCCTCAAAATCAAATAGTACTCCGAAAAATAAGAAAAAATTCATAAGATCATATGTCTGGAATCCCTTCTGGTTCCAGGATTTTTTTCGGAAAGAAGTTTTGTTTATATCTTCTAAACGTGTTTATCAAATCAATTCAAATATTGTACAGGATATTAGCTAATAAGTCTGAACTGAGATAATTCAGGGGCGGACATTTAGGGTTGTGTCATCTTTTCCAACAGTATTTCTATGCTTTTGAAAGTTACATAAAAAGGTAATCTTATCTTACCATAGGATTAGGCAAAATGTGATTTTTGAATGTGAATAAAACCCTTGGTATGGAGATTACAGCACAAAATTGTATGACAAACACAAATAATCGATAGACCACTGTTGTACTCGTTGAAACGAGAAAAAAGTTGCTTTGAACTCGTGCCATAATACAGGTTGTTAAAAGTGAAAAATTCCATGTACCTATCTCGGAAACAAAACGTTTCCATTTCATATATTCATATAACTTTTTTGTTATTTGTAGAGTAGGTACTGTTTCCTGTATATATCTTTTCTTAAAGAGCTGCCGAATTACTGATTCATACGTTATATTCAGACGACAATAACTACGCAATATATACCGAAATAAATTTTAGCTTAATCACAGTAATACCAATGAAGGGATTTTCTGGAAAATAGGACTTGCAGTTTTAGTATATAAAACTTCCGGTGATTCAAAACAAGAATATAATTTGCTGTTATTTTATTTATTACAAATAAATTTTGTGAATAAAACTTGTTATCCTCTGTATACTCTTTGTTACCAGGGTATTATTTTCAAACGTCGGTGAAGATATGCATTAACAAAGTGACAGTTTAATATATATTTTATTTTTGACAAAAACTGTTTATGTACAAATTATAAATAATTAAATGGAAATAACCAGAATACAATCTTGACAAAGTCAGGCATAGTCAGTCAAAACAGATTCAGGAAAAATATCTTTGAGTATATTTGTATATATTTTTTTAAATTATATTCTTACTAGTATTTCCAAAAATTTTAAAATATGCACGTCCAAAGTATTAATAGTTCCTATGCTTACGCCATAATACCTATAGTGGAAATCAGGAACCTTTCTACTGAAGAAATTATATATTTAAGATTATTCTTCGTCTCGTTTCCCTTTTTTTTAAACCAATCAATTTTACTTACAGATATCGTCCCCCAAATAACAAAACCATAAAACCCTATCAATAAAACAAAAAGTTTAAACCATGCACGAACAGTACCAATAAACCCCGAGAAAAATTAAAACACCACAGTAAACCTCCCCCTAAAGCAAAACCAACGATTCTACCATGGCCTGGGGATACTGGAGCGCCACCACTGTATCCGACAGAGGCCGCAGCCCGCGCCGCAACCAGAACAACACATCGAATCACGCCGCACAAAATTTACCCATAACCATAGAAGACAGACCCTCGGTGTCTCAGACTTACACCACCACGGTCAACTCTAATAACAACACCACCCAGATTGAATTCGAGGAAGTGGGAACGCCTCATCACCAGTTATCCCGAAGGCCCTCCCTGGATTTAGGTTCCATGGGCCCCCAGGGCACCCTAGCCGGCATTCTATGCGCCGCCCATGGTAGTCGTCAAGGTGGAACCTTGTCGGCGGGGAATACTCTAACTAGAGTCGGCAGCCGGCACACGGCAGTGGAGTACGCGGTACCCCACCATTTTCACCACCACCACCACGCCTACGTGGAGTACCATCAGGCCCAGCTGTCTTTCTCTGATGATGACTCTAGTTCCGAGCCGGGATATGCCACAGGTAGATTGGTGTTGTTAAGAGCATGGTTGCAAATATCTCCAGACCTTAATCCCATGCATCGCATAACTAAAGATTGTTTTGTTTTTGCTTGCAATATAACGTCGTTGGCGTTGATTGACCTATTAATGCCGAGCCAGTTAGGGCAGTGCATGTTCTTTTCTTAATATTTTTCTGTGTTTTTAAGCATGTGTTCTACCCATAGTTTTAAATATACATATAAGGTATATTGCAGGTAAGCAGTAAATAGCTTGCCATTAACAAGTATTGTGCCACGTTGCGTTCCTTGTATACTTGGGTGAAAATATTTTACATTGTATTACTTTTCAAAAAAGCGTAAAGAGAGCTGCTTAGTAAGATAAGCTAATGCTGCCATACTCTCCTAGGCGACACCTGTGTTTCTACGGAATATACTAGGTTAACCTATAAAATATTTTATAGGTTATTTATATTTTCAGTAATTTGTACCAGCTTTAATTATTGGGAGGAACGAAAAATATATAGCATATTTTTTCAAATGGAATTTCTTTGGATTAAAATGTCTTATCTATTTATCGGTAATAGTATATCTACTCGTATTATCTTTTAAGCAAGGTATTAGATAATACTAGTAGATGTTCAGTCAATTTATGCTTCAATAATGATAATCTTAACGTGTACCATAAAACAATTGTAAGAACAAGGCACACAAGGGCTGTTGTAATGCACTTTTTTTAAGTAATAACATGCTATATCTCTTATCCCAAGTACACCATAATTTATAGGTACTATGCAGGTGAGTGTCCAGGCAACTATTGTATCTATTATGTAATAGAAATATAATAGTGTACTGTCCAAATCATACTTTTTTTGGGTCGGAGTGCAGAAACTGATACACTTTGACGGGGATTGAATGTATCAAGATTGAAAAACTAAGTGTTTACAGTTTTGAAACTCATGACAAGCCCACCAATTTAAGGATGCAGGTAATAACTGATGTAACTATTTGGTTTGTTACTGTCGGCAGTTATTTGCTTCTTAATCATTTTTATAGTTCCATAAAAAATGTTTCAGAGAAAGTATGGTGATATTATAAAGATGTATGTGGTTATGCACATACTTGTAAATTTTTTTCCGGAAAAGCGTGGTTGCCTAAATTAATGCTTTTGAAAATGTAGCATCCTATCTATTACTTGTTTTTTTTAGATATAAGGTCCTCTCCCGGATTTTTTGATATAGGGGTTAATGGGCTATCACTAGTAATAAGGGAGATATCCAGAAAATAATTTACCTTACGAGCAATGTGTCACTTGAAGATCACACGCACACTAGTATATAATACTGCTCTTATGCGGTTTTACTGTAGGTGCATTTGTGCAGTGCATTCCCTTAAAAATTATGTTAACTATATCGATGATAATTTAATAATCGAAACTAATATCAATTCTTAATTTAATATGTTGAAACTTATTAAATTGTTGGTATTGAATCTGCAACCCAAAATACATATCGGGTTCAATTTTCGAATAGCACCCAACAGTGGTCCAGTTAATCATGAATTAGAAAGAGACTAATCGGGCACTTGAAACAGGAGATATGTGTACTTACATACATTATGAGATTTGCGTACAATGCACTTGCTCAGCCTGTTTGCAATGCTCTTGCTCAGCTCAGCTTTTTGGACAAAGTTAAATTGAAAAGTTAATTAACAGTTATATATTGCAGAGAATATATTTTCAAAAGCAGGAAGTTGCTTAGCACTTTTGCAATTATTTATAAATCGAAACCTCACGTACTGTTTTAGTGAAACTTTTATTATTAAAATTGATTTGTACAATGCCGATGACAAGTGTTGAAAGTGAACTATTTTTCAACGCTAAAGCCTTTTTGTGAAATACAATGGCGCAGGACAAACTAAATTCACTTTGCACGATAAGCATGGAGAAGACACTAATTGCAGCGATTCCAGATTTTAAAAATCGTGTAATTGACGTTCAAAGTCCAAAGTAAAGTAAGTCCAAAATTAGACGAATGGATTTTCTATACAAATAACCTCAAGCTTGCTTGGATATATCTATAATTTCTAGGGCATGTTTAGGGGTAATCTTAAATGTTGAGAATATCTGAGAGGGCGTACCTATAATTTTTTGATATTTAAATATTAAATACCTATTTAAACATTATTTGAAATAATTTTTGTCGAGCTTTCTGTCAATCGCATCAATCAAACAAGGGTATATTTGTCTAACGAAACCTATTTCTTTAAGCAAATATGTTTGCTCTGCGAATTTCCAATTTCTAATTTTAGGATATCTGACCTTATGAACATGCAATTTTTTTTTATTTATGCGCACCCCCCCCCATACCCAAATGTCACCAGATGCCACTGATATGATAGGACCAGATGTTCGTAAAAAATTATATATCGCCAGCAAAGTGAAGATCTTACTCTGAAGAGCCCTACTCTAGAACTCATTTTCCTACCATCTGCCAGTCACGCTCACAGAAATTAGAAAAGTTTAGAGCCATTAAGCATGTTCTTTTAGCATCAAAGACTGTTTTGTTTTCGATAGTCACCAAAAAACTGTTAATTGTTAAAGTAAGTAGGAAACCCCTAATATGAGGATACCATTGTACTGTGAAAAAAGTGGGGATTCCATTTGTGTTTAAAATGCAGGGCGTTGCAATTTAAAAATATATGATGACGTCACAACTCTAAAAGAAAAGCAGATAAAACAAAATTTTTCATGTCAGCACGTGTCTTTTTTCATATCAAAATCGACCTATCACGGGGTTTTTTGAAAAATTACTCTGCATAAAAGTTATGAATTTTGTGCGTTACTTTATCAGTACACTGTATACCGATAAACAGTAATTTAATTAGTCAAGTCAAATTTTTGTATCGCCTACTTGTTTAAAACGTATGACAAACTATCATAGACATCATAATAAATAAATAAATAAATAAATAAATAAATAAATAAATAAATAATATAAATCCGCAAGTCATCAATAATGGTATTATTATGATGTCGGTTGTGTCATTAAGAGACATCCATCATTCACTTTTGTCACACCATATCCTATTAGAATTTAAAATTACGATTTCCCTGAATATTTACCAAATGTATGAGCATATGAACTGAACTGTTTCACGCATCAACTTGAAATTAAACCGGTTGATCTAGGATATATTTTTTTAAAAGGTCCTCCACAGATAGTAAACGTAACCCCTCAAGGCCCCCTACGTATACCTTTTTTAATTTTTTAAATTTACAGAATCATTAAATGCTTTCCAATTCAGAGTATTGAACTAAACTTTATTAGGAAGTTTTTACAAATATTGAAATTTAATGAAGCAATTGAATGGAAAAATAAATTATGGAACACTAAGTTCCATGAGTTCCATACATAGTTGGCACTATTGTTAAACCGTGCAAATCAGTAAAAATTTATTTCGTGCAAAAACCAAAAGAAGCTATTGGGAATCGTAGTACATTCATATAAAAATTCTTCTAGTTTTAAAGTATTTTTGAACCGTTGGTATTTGACAGCGAAAACAGAATTAATGATGATATAGACACTTTGATACGGCAGTAGTCTTAAGTGAATTTGTAGTTTTCTTGGCGGTGTTAAGGCCTGATTTTTATGCTTGTTTTTTTCAAGCTTATATATCATTTAAGTTTACGGAGTTTTCAACCAATTTTCGTCGATTTGCTAACATGGATATGCAGTAAAAAATAGTTGGGTGGCTTTTCCTCTTTTACCTTGTAGTCTTAGAAACAGTCCGACTGGGCTATGATCCGAATTATTTTTTATAAACCATTTTATATCATCTAGTTTTTTTCATACCCTCTTGTGTGGTTTTCGAGAAAACAAGGTTATACTGAGTTCCACATGTTTACTCGTCGGTGTTAGTGGTTTCTTATTTCAAGGTGATTCCTGCTCTTCCGCCTTCATCGCCTCTCCAAGCAAGTTTATAAGACAGCATAAAAAAGGTATTTATGTATAGGTTCTTATGAAATTTGTTCATTCCAAGTTTCGACAAGTTTTTCTAGATCTATATATATAAAAAAAGTTGCAAAATTCTTTACGTCTGTCTTCCATGTCTTGTAAAGTTATTCTTTTGTTATTTTTCGCATCTCGAGTAGCCTTAAATGCAACTTTAAACCATTTATTTTAATTCCACAGTTGTGGTAATTTTAGAGTAAAATTCCAAAGTACCGTTTCTCTCCGCATATTAAAGATTCAGCTTTTAAATACGGGCCCATATTCAGATATTGGAGTTTCTCGGTCCAAATTGTAGGTACTTTTTTGGCGCAATATGAAATATGTTATCTTCCAAACACTATTTACCGTGTTTCTAGGTTTGCTTTTCACCACCTTTTTTTTATTTCTCTTCAATACGATTCATTTTGATGTTTTGTGCAAAGACAGAAAAACCTTGCTTTCTTCTGACCATAGATAATAAAGCACAAGCGTACAGACATAGGCATCTCTAGGTTACAATACAAACAAAACTGCTTGTTTCTATTGAAACCCACTAAGTTACCAAGCAACCATACTACATATAAAAATCATTCGGACATTGAAAGTTTCCCATTGTTTTTATATTGGCAGATTGATATTCACTTATTTTATGTTCTCTATAATATTTACTGGCAATAGAGGTTATCATTGCAACGCCATTTTTATTGTAATGTATGAGTGGAATATTCAGTGAAGTTTGACCATAAATAGCATAATTCGTCTGTTGAATTAGCCTCCCATCTTGAATGTCTTCTTCACCAAAAATTCCCAATCGCGATCCTAAAATCCCCAGATACGGATTTATAGTGGAACGGTATAACAAATAGCAAAATTGATCCGCCACCTTTCCGACATTTATGTTATATATTTTAGCCTAACTTTAAAAGAGGACATAAAGTGAAATTGAAAATATTACAAGGCTACAATCAATTACAGACAAAATCTACCCCGTCGGTTCTTTTTTAATTCAACTGAAGCCAAATATGTGAAGTCCCAGATATTACATAGATTTTGAACCTTTTATGTAAAATAGGATTTATATCGTGATATATTTTCGTATTACCTCAAACGCCGTTGTTCTATCCCTTTTATCTTTTCAGCCTTTAAATACAACCCCTAATCCCATTAAGAACGAACATTGCGCTTCAACTGTCTTAGAAGAGGAGTCGGCCACAATGAAATTGCATTATCGCTCTCACCACCACGCTTCCTTCTAATTATTTCTGTTTGACAACACTGCTGTTAAGGCAGACAGATTGGCATTTCAAGGGGATACGCGCTAAACAAAAAAAATTGCACCCGCAGATTCTTAATAAAATCGACGGGATAAGATTAATAGAATTAATAAATGTTTTATTTGGTTTGGTTATTGTTGTTGTTGTTGTTGTTGTTGTTGTTTAAAAATTGAATATGGGTATTAGTCTCATATATTACAATCGAATATCCAATCAATCACTCGGCATATTCTTCCCTGTGGCCGGTTTAGTTTCTTTGAACGTTAATGTCTATTTTTCGCTAATAAATGATTCTAAAATTTTTGTAATTAATCATCAATAGGTAATTAATTGCAATTAGTTAATGCAATTAAAGACAATGATACTAAAAATGTTCAAAACATGCATTTTTACAAAATCTAGTGCATGTGTTTCACTCGACTTAAACGAGGAACATTTTTTATCAAATAAATAAAAATAATAAGCGAAAAAACACCCGTAAGTTTTCTGTTCTCCTCTGTAAATATCTTAATAATCTCCTGAAACGTAAATTCTGTTTTAGAACGGAGAAGTACTAAGTGACTTAATTGGATCACTTTCTGGGATTAAAACGGCAGATGCTTTTATAACGCTATCGTGCCACAGATAATTTGGGTTTTTTTCTAAGTTAAAAAGCTATTAATATGCCCAATTTGTTCCGGTTTCTCTTACGTCTTGCTACATTAATTGACGAAGGGAGTGTATTTTCTGAACATGAACAGAAAATGTTTTTTTCTAATCATACTATAGTGTAGAACGGATTTAAGATCAGGTGAATCTAGAAATGAATCAACTGAGAATTGCATTATGGAACATATATAGTATTTAAAATGACATACTATAAGATAACAGTAATTCACAAATGATAAGAGTAATACTACAATAGACCTCGTGGTAATGTTGTAAATAAATTTTTCTGACTATTGAAACATGTACCCTTGTATGTAACCTTGGTTTTTATACAACTTCCTTCCAGGCAAAAATAAATGCAACTAATAAATACAAAAAATCTACTTAAATAGTTAAGCAGTGTACTTCGCTTAGATCTCTTATTTCCTTGCATTATAACTCAAAATAAATAAATAAATAAATAAATAAATAAATGTCTTGCCTATTTGGTCAGTAACAATAGAGTCCTCATTTGGAAGAATTCTAGCTAGAGAGGACGCCGTTTCTCAGATTTTATTCATTAGATTCATCAGATTGTAGCACACGTTTGGCAGATCTTCAAATACTGCTAAAACTGCTCTTATCACTCTGGGCTGAAGGAAAAATACTCCAGAATTGACAATATATGTCAAGATTAGTTAAATCGAAGGTATATATAATACACGCATCATAATTAATTACTAAAAAAGCAGTCAAAGATCCTCTATACTAAAGAGTAGACGAGTGTCGAGCGACGGACAAGCGAACTAGCAATTTTTTTCGTCCGCGATCCGTTTTCAGTGTGGCTGACTCCTGAGTTTAATAATTTCAACCTGTGAACTCTTAATTTATTTATATACTGAGTAACCATCTAGAATGTCATGTAAAATGATAAAATGGCAAAATTAAAATTATTTGGCAATGCACAACTTCTGACAGAGGATCTGAATAAGCTTTCACCAAATACAGTTATCGGTTTCACTAAAAGGATGAAGCTGTTAGGTGAAATACAATTAATTACGTGTGGGATGTGAGCTACAATCATTGAGGTAGTACGGTAACTTCAATTGCTACATTAGATCACATTTTCACAAGCAGATATCTGTATCTGCAATATCTGGTTCTGGGCCCACTCACAGTGGAGCAATCACAGTTTTTCAATCATATCATTTTCCTCGAGTTTCGTTTCGATTTTGAAAAAATGGTTCGCGTCCGTTCATTAATGGAAGAAAACTAGCCGCTCTGATCGTACCCAGGTCTGGCAATATCAAAAGAGGAGCATTAGTTTACTAGTTAAAGAACTAAGTTAAATACCTATGAGGATGAAAAAATGCATTTAACATATCTGTGAAACAACAGAACCTGAAACCTAACCTAACCACTCTATATAAATGTATTCTAGAAAAAAGTTACTTATTAAACTCGAAACATTGCAGAGTTGGTAATAATTGGAGACAAAAATAGATTTCTAGAGAAAGTAACATTCAAATGCTACCACTAATCTTACAATCAAACTTGTCTCGTTTTTCGTAAAAGAATAATTATTAGTCTTTAGTCTAAATTAGAATAATTATATAATAGCTCGTGAATAAAAATATCTGAGTATTCATTTCAGTTATTTTTCATATGACATAACAAAATAATTTAAACACTAACCATGATAACAAACAGTAATTTGTAGTACAAGTAGTAATATGTACTTTACGTTTAATTAATTTTTACATTAATATAACATACCCTTTTGCTATATTAAAAATGTACTTGATGTCTTCAATCTGTCACATCATCTAGGAGAACTATGAAATGAACGAGCAAAGAAACAATCCACAAAAACATCGAATTCGTTAAACAACTGTCAAATTTATTTAGTTGTTCAACGAAAATGTTCAATGATTCAGTTTTGTGTGGGAATAATTTCCAAATTGTGAAATTCCTGCAACGTACCAGTTTTATCAAAATTTTACTTGTGACTAGCTGTATAAAAAAAAGCCAGTGGACGAAAACAAATATTTTATTTACAAATATTCAACACATCAGAAAATAATTACGTTTTAACATTGTAGGTTTTATTTATCATAAGTATAGATCTGTTGCGTTAAAAGTTATTTTATTTGTGAATATTAAATCAGTTCGATTACATCTGTTGAATTTTCTCGTGCCAGCAAAAATGTAAATTACTTGTAAATGAATTAATGGAATCATACACCGTGGTGTTTTAATTTATAACTCCTTGTGTATATTAGCAGTATTGTGGTTTTTCTTCCTTATAAATTATAAAGGCGAGTTTACATTGGTATAGTAAATGGGTTAGTTACTTGTACTAGTAACTAGCAAGGCAGCTACTAACCTAGCGTAAACTACATAGTAGAAAAGTACTTGTACTTGTACTGGTACAAGTAATCAGGACAGGAAAATGAATAGCCACCCAGGCTATTTACTTACCACTTGCGAAGCCAATGTCCTTTCCCCGCCATCGTACCAGGCACCAGTTTCCCGGCTGTCGTGTCCACTATACAAATGTAAACACTTCCTCCCTTCCTAGTATCTATACGCACAGGTGTTTGTGTGTTGATTGACAATAAACAGTGCGTTAAGAAGAAGTGCTGATGCTTCTTTTGATTCCCTTCTACTGATCCAATCTCTGATCCATCTTCTCTTTGGACGACAATTTTCCTTTTCAATATCTCTAATAAGTTCTCCAATAACAATTTGCTTAAACTCTCACAAATATTTTTCTTAACTTTTCCTTGCGCAACATTCTAGAATGACGAGAGACATGACAACGAAAATGATTCATCCTGGTTCTGGCGATGTGACCGCACTACTGATACTAGTGCGCAGAAAATATGCTTTCAAGTGTAAACACCCACTGTCCCTTATATGTGACAGTAGTCTAGCCAGGCAAGCTACAAGTAGAAGTAACTAGGCTTAGTAACTATACCAATGTAAACCCGCCTTTAGTCGATGTCATCAGCGATAAGTCAAAATTACAATTCCGCCGTTGTTTGCTTTCATTCGTTTTTACTTAACAAAAACACACGTGCCTTTATTAAAACTTATTTTATTTTCTTTACACGCACGTGCTTAGCAATCCAAGTCTCTTTACATTAAGTGTGTTGTATGTCTTTCGGTCTAGTTAATATTGATCTGCCTGTCTGCCCCAGATTTCTGATGGCACTAAATGTTACAAGTCAATTATCGGACAAACATGCATTGGTAGAAACCATGGGAGATGAATATCTGTATTAGACGATAAAATCAGTTTGTACGGCGGACCAGCTGTATGTTCTATCGTATTTGATTCAACTCTCATGTATTTGTTTTTGCTTTACATGAAAGATAATTAAAATGAGGGGAAATGATCGGAAATTAAAAAAAAACAAGCCACGTTGTGATTTTGCTTGTTGTTGATATTGTTATAAATCGTAAAGAAGTTAACTATTTTGCATAGGTAACCCTTCCCTTAAGAACGCTATATTTTGCTATACTTCTGAAAATATAAAAAATAAAAGAACTTAAACTTCTGGGGCAAAAAACAACAATCAGGGGTTTTCAGAAATCTAGTTTTGATTAAAGAGAAATAACATTTTTACACTGAAATAAGCAGATCGAGATACACACAAGTGATACACGTTCTTATCACTTTTTCGTACACATTGCGTAAACTCAATCAACAGGATGTTTCCTTTAGAGAAGTACATCCATTGGAATTGAAAATATGTTCAAACATTTGTATGTGACGTTTGTTTATATGCTGCCATAGATATAATACGCTGTTTATTTCCTAGTTATTTATCTATTTGTAAAACTCTCTCAAATTTTGACAAACATTGATACATGATAACGATAAAAAAGTATGAACTATTCACAATAAAATTTTTTTAATAATATTTTGCAGATTTTTTTCAGTCTTCAGAATTATAATTTTGAAGAGACTAATCTAAATTGTCAACATTTTAGGCATGTTCGTGAGATACGTTTTTTGGATACAAATTTGTATACAACCTTTATCTTATTTCCTCTCTTTCTATTTTAACTTATTGGTCTTGGTACAATATTTTCGACATTTCTCTTTTGTCGTAGACATGGATTCACCAGCCCTTATATTAGTGTGTTCGTGACAAAGAGCCCATTCAAAAATTAAATAGTATACCGTGTGTTTCACTTAAAAACCTAACTTATGCCTGGGTCGCTTTTCCGGAAGATACTGTATAAGTTTGTGTAATATTTTAATAATATTCACAGCTCACCTCAACTGAAATGTAACAGAAAGGTATCTATTCCTCTTATATTATCAGGAATAAACCGTATAGATACAGTCAAACAATATACCTATTACAATACGACTAAAAAGTTGTATATCCGCGTTATCTAGACTAAACCTTGTTTTTATGTGTGTAATTAAATTGCCTGTCTTGTGGGATTCCCGGCTCCAGTTTTATTGCAGCGTTAAAACAAAGTTCGTACGTTTGCCTACCAGAAGTTTATCTGGTTTCCGTGAAAACTTTCGCCGTAACGACTGGTAGTATTTTCTCTGTTTACGTCTAATGAAATCACTGGCTATATTATAATGTAACATATATTTGGTAAATTTCGTGGATAGCAACATCCTGACATCCCATAAATGTGTATTCAGTTTTAAAAGTTGTTTCAGTACATCCCATAAAATTTCCGAATTTCTGGGTAACGTCAAAAGTCAAGCTGATAAAGCCATGCGAGGATTTGTGTTGACATACTTAATGTCAGAAGGAAACAGAGATAACATTTGTATTAACCTAACATTATTTAGAAACAGAGTTAATACTGATTATAAAGAATATATAACAATCAGATGTAGATAATGTAATAATAGATAACTTATTTGTGGTGCGTTTTCATGATTCATAGTTTTTTTTTTTTTTTTCGTTTATTTAACGTCGGCCTATTTACGCGACTAAGGCCAATCACCGACGCCAGGAGACGAGCAACCCCCAACCTGGAAATTTTGCCGAACCCGCACTTTTTATAGCAGGGTAGGGATCTTTTACTTGCCTATCATTTCATAGACAAGGGATCTCCGGCTTTACATCCTATCCAAGGGATGATACGTCTTCTACGCAAATCTCGCCTAAATTTGCATAGCTTCTGTGAATTCACCGACGTACAGGCCACTAGAAGATGCGGGTAAGCGCCGACATGATTCATAGTTTCTTTTGGGATTACACCACCTGTAAAATAACAAAAAGCAAAAAAAAAAACCAGAAGCATACAAATTAAATAGGTATTCAAAGTGTAGTAACAAGGCAAACTTCTAAAGTTTGCCCCAAATAATATTTGATATATTAATTAAATTTCATCAGTGGTTTTTCAGTTTTATACATTAGTAAAACATGTATGGGATCACGGTCATTGATTGTACACTGGCTAAAGTTTTACAAAAAGAAGAAAAATCAGTTAAAAGAACATTAAAAGATAGTACTTTCATTAAATTTAATGGTGATAATTGTATCTCATCAGAAACAATATTCATAGATCAAACATGGCTTCCTTTACTTCAGAAGGATGTTACTAGTGAAAAATTAATAATATCATAGTGATCAGTGCATGTGATGACAATTTGAATTAAAAAATGTCAATCTGACAAAAAGTACTTTTTTTCATAAAAAGAGTTCTTATCGTACAAACATTCTACCGACGAAGAGTTGCGGATCAACTCGAAACATATAGAAGAAAGCTAGTTAAGTGTTTAATTTTATTATAATAACTATTTTATTTAGACATTTTAGAATATGACATATAATATTATAGAATTTTGTATAAAACTGAAAAACCGCTGATGAACTTTAGTTAATATATCAAATATTATTTTATCACACATTATACAGTGGTTTTTTGGGGCAAACACTTTAGAAATTTGCCTTGTTACTATACTTTGAATATTTAATTTGTGTGCTTCTGGTTTTTTGCTTTTTGTTATTTTACAGGTGGTATAATCACAAAAGAAACTATGAATCAATCAGATGTAGCTTTATATATCCCTGGCTGTTTATACGACTATAAAAATGAAGTATCAATAGGAGCTTCAGTTTTTTATCTGTCTAAATTCAGGAACATTCAGGTCAATTAAAATAACTAATCGTACATAGAAATGGGTAAAAAAGTCAACCGCTTATGAGAAATAATTATATAAATAATATTATTATAAATAATAATAATGATAATAATAGGCACCAGGTAAATAGCCCTGCGATATAATCTGCAATCGGAGCAGATTAGAGAGCAGAATCAAGAGTACTGCCAATATTCACTACCAACTATATAAAATCAGATACTAGAAATTATACTGAGACCACAGCCTTCTCTAGTACTAGCCATGAACTGAGAAAATTGCAACACTGCATCCCGTCCTAATTTCAGACCAAGCGATACAGTTTTGGTAAATGGTGCGTCTGTACTTGTGGTATTAAATCATCCTATATATTTGTGTTAAATAGCGTTTAATTATAAGAGATAATTATTTCAGACCGTTGTATATTAAAGTATAATCAATGTACATAGTGCCGTGTATTACCAATTTGATATGTAATATCATTTTCCCGAGTTTTTACATGTTCTATTTATTAGTTGGAGGTGAAGTGAAATTAACCTTGAATAGTGAAAATGCCGGCACGGTGCTAGGGTGTAAATTTAATTACGATTCCTCTGTAAAAAGTGAAGGGGTAAAAAGTGTTTTTGGATTCCCTAAGGACGACACATTTAAACAAAAATGGCTCAAACGTATCGCTAGGAAAGAATGGTCACCTACAAAATATTCCGATGTTTGTGAGTTACATTTTGATCCTAATGATGTCGTTAAACTTGACAGACATCTTTTACCAGACGGTACATTAACAATGATTGCTTGTAAAGCAAAATTAAAAGCGGATGCTATCCCATCTATTTTCCCAAATTTGCCTAAATATATGTCAAAGGAAAAGTCGATTGTTCGAAAAGATCCTGAATGTAGGCGCCAACAGCAAGTTCAGCAACATGAAATGTTGATACAAAATTTTGAAAAGTTAGATCTTATTGCAAATTACAATGATTTTATAAATAATTTTTCGGAATAAGTTAATCTTGGTGAAAGTTGGAATAAAAAAGTCTTGACATCTAAAATAATTTTTTATACAATAAATTTCCATGGTGAAATAGTTCAAATTGAAAATCAGATATCAATAAATAACGACCTAACAGTTAAAATATTTGTAAATCGCAGTGAACTGTAATTTAATGAATTAAAGTGGATTTTAGATTTTGATATGAAAATTAAGAGATGGTCTCAACTTCAAAATTTATTAGATAGATTTAAATATACCTATTATTCAAGTAACTCAGAAACAAGCAATACTCAAAATGCATTGCAACAGGCGTTGCTGTATTTAAAACAAGCTTTAGATTTTTGCGATAACGAGACTTTTTTATATTCTAAACAATTAAATATTATCGTAGATCAAATTAACCAAATGACAAAGTTAAAAAGGAAATACTCTGCCTCCACGATAATAATGCCATTTATGATTTATATTCAGTCTCCTACATACAATATGTTACAGACTTTTTTTATTTTATCTTTAGACTTTTTTACTTACGACTCTTTAGAAATTGACTTCCTTAAAACTGAAAACCAAAAAGATTTGCTGCAAGTTTAACTTTAGAAAGTATAGCTTCGGATAACTTTTACTTAGACTTCTTAGACACCTGTGTCTGTGGAAATAATGTAAATTATATTTTAGGAATAATTTGTTCAATATTTGCAAACGTTCTCTTAAATAACTATGTCAAAAGTAGCTTATTACAAACAAAATTGGGAATGCACGTCAAATACGATCGGCCACAGCCTTCTCTGCTAAAGAGGCTGTGGGTCGGCAATCGGACTAGAACATCGGCGTGGAGCGGTGTTGCCAATTTCATTTCATGGCTAGTACTAGAGAAGGCTGTGCTGAGACCTATCCATGCAAACTGATAAAACTGTAGCCCATAGTAGACCAGATATGATCAAGATAAAATAAAAAGGGTCACCTACCTGATCGATGTGGTAATACCATCTGACCAAAAGATAGCTAAAGGTATAAAGAAATGAAAGAAAAATATCAACAACTAGCAATAAAAATTGAAAGAATATGGAAACAGAAACAAGTTTATACCATTCCATTCATTATATCGACGCGTCTCATTCGTAAATCACCTCACTCAACTTTGCCTGCGAGAAAGTGTATATACTCAGTCACAAAAGGCAGCCATCCTTCATACATGCAATATAGTAAGATAGTTTCTAAACCAAAAATATTTTTATCTTAGACTTGGTATTAACCCGTCTTCGGGAAAAATAAATCAGCGAAGAACTTAGAAGTGCATGGTGAACAAAAACACGAATAATAATAATAGAAATTTATTTGTACTGTACGATGTACAGAAAAATATACAGAATTTATTGTAAAGTAAAACCACCACAGTAGGACATTACGTTATATATCTGAGTAATGCAATCTTACCAATATTAAAAAGAACAAATCCTGACCGATTCTTTTGAGGCACTAATTTATATTCTAGTGTTCATTTGTTTTCCAGAAGTGTGGTAAAATACAAAAATTATAGAATAGCTAAATCACTAGTAAATAATTCTACACTAATACTGATACTATAGAATAATCAAATACGTAATTTTTTTAAAGAAGTTAAGGTTTTGAGAAATGCCAACCTACACTTCCCAAAATTTAGATAGAAAAAGCAAAATTTTCTTAATGGTTATAGATTGGTAAAGTCAAGGGACAAAATGAGTCGAGAAATATAATTATTGTTCTCCATGTTTCGTACGAAATAAGTCGGAAATAAAACAATTCTAGTTTGGAAGATAACTTCTCTCGTCCACTATCTCGTACATGGAATATCTAATATCGACACGTACATTTAATCTGATTTCGGTGTTTGCTTAACCCTTGTGGGCAGCATTTAGAAGTAATCATTTTTTATGTATAGTTTAAGTATAGTGATAGAAAATTAGTAAAGAAATATAGCTGTATTTTTTCAAAATTTTTATTTAGAGTTTTTTCAAAAAATTGTGGTATTTCAGATATAATAATAATAATAATAATAATAATAATAATAATTTTATTTGTCCAACAGTGTAAACACCAATTACAGAACAAAGTATAATATAAAAGAACATGAAAAGATCAAAAGTGAAAAAAAAAAAATACGTGTATGCAAACCTACAGTGTGACTTAAACCACAACAAAAAAAACAACATGTATATATAAGTAAGTGCTCAAATTCGATTTAATTAAAGTATCAAAATTTAAAGTTGACTAACGCTTCTAAAAACATTATGTAAACTTTTTACATTACAGTTAAAGACATCACAGGAGTTACAAATGCCATTATAGCTACGTGTCATAACGCTAATGGGAGACTTTAATCCAAGATTAGTGTCGACAGCAGAACAATAAAATGTTAGTGGAGCACGACTGGCTGATCTAACTGCTAGAAAATTTAACTGGCTTAATATATCAGGACAGTCGATATGGTTATGCAAGAGTGCGTGTAAAAATTTCAGACTGTGGAAGTATCTTCTAAATTGTAGTGAGTCAAAATTAAAACGAGTTAACAAAAGTTTATAGTCGCAGCCTCTTGCAGGATATCTTCTGTCTGAACGAAACGTGAGGAATTTTAAAAACCTTTTTTGAACCGACTCGATGAGATTGATATGAACATTATACATAGGATTCCAAACAAGTGAACAATACTCTAACTTGGAGCGGACATATGCATAAAATAACCTGAACAGTACATCATTACCGAGGAAATCACGACCTTGCCTTATCACAAAACCTAACATCCTAAGAGAAGAAGAAACTATACGTTGTATGTGCTCCGAAAATGTTAACCTATCGTCAAAGTAAACACCCAAATCCTTGATGGACTTTGCACGTATCAAGAAGTCTGAGTTAATTTCATAGTTGAAAAGTATAGGATTCAATTTACGTGTAAAAGAAATTACTTTACACTTCGACATATTTAAATGTAAGTTATTCAGATCACACCATCTCGCAACCGCATTCAAATCATTTTGAAGAAAAGCACAATCATCTATACTCGATATAGAAAAATACAGTTTTAAGTCGTCCGCATAGATTAACTGATTGCAATTGAGAAGAGTAGTAATGTCGTTAATAAAAATAGAGAATAGTAGAGGACCCAAATTAGAGCCCTGAGGTACTCCAGAAGTAATAAGGTAGTGACTCGAGTTGTATCCACTATATGTGACATAATGGAAACGACATGATAAATAAGACGAAAAAAGCTTTAGTAAGTTATCGCAAAATCCGTAATTCTTAAGTTTATGCAAAAGTATGTTATGATCAATCCTATCGAAGGCCTTCGAGAAATCGGTATACAATACATCCACCTGACCGTGATGATCAATGACATTAGAAATAAACTGGTTAAAGCAAACAAGATTTGTGTTAGTTGATCTTTTTTCCATGAAACCATGCTGTACAGGTGATATAATATTTTTAAAAAGAGGATAAATTCTACTGTATAGGGACATCTCAAAAACCTTCGCAAAATTGCACAATAAAGTGATGGGTCTATAGTTAGTTATATCAACTGGATCACCATTCTTAAGAATGGGACAGACACTTGCTACTTTCCAAACATCAGGAAAACTGATATACCAATACCAAATACCAATAAGCCACAAAACAAATAACTTACATTTTTTTTATGAAAGTGTTTAAAGCAATTTTTAACACACAGGCATAATGCAATGCCGCAAGTATCACAAACCCATTTGGATCTTCTTTGAAGGTCACGGGTGATCTTCAAAATTCAAAAGTATAATAATTTTCGTAAATTGGCATATGTAAGACCGATCCCATATTTTCTCAAGTAGCACCATAGGGTTATAATTAATGACATTTTTCAGTTCCAAACTTGCCCTTCCTTCCCAGTTTTTGGTCCTTCATTTCCAGCTCCTACCGATCTGGCTACTATGGCCAAACGAAACACCTTGAGATTTATGCCAGCTATTTTCATATCGTTGTTGAAAAATGATAAAGGCTACACTGATTGACTACACTGACATCAATAAATGTTTAGAATTAGAATATTTATACCCAATTATATTTTTATTTCTCTGACAGTTGTAGGAACAAATTATTTCCCTCTTTGGGTAGCATAAAGATTTGTTATAAGACAACCAAAACTATCAACTGGAGATTCAATGTTATCAGACAGATTTGCAGGTCCAACATTTTCTGAAAAGGATTTGACTTGATTACCGGAGTGACTGTCCGGGGTTTTTCCAAATAAATTTAATCTTTGGTATATGTGATAATGGGAGATCGTCCTCATCATCTACAGAATCGGATAAATTTTGTGAGAAATCATTAGTAAATAACTGTTGATTTCTCACAAAATTTTGTAAAAATTTATCTCCATGTCAACGGGAGCTACCTACTGTATTTTCCTCAGCGTCTTCGCCATCAAATTCATCAATAGATTCTCCATAACAAGGCATTTCTACCAACCTTGCATCCACCTCACCTTGATTTAACTTTTTGAAATCGCTAAAGATCCAAACGCTTCTTTCTTATGTTTCAGTAATAAATTTGTTCATCAATTTAGTGCGTTGTGGTATACTTGACATACCACAAATAAATTACCATCAACAGCTATATTTTTATGTAAACATTTATAACCATGGTTTTTATAGATGCTAATACATTATTACAATCATGTCTGGGTGCTTACATTCCATCTTTTCCCGTTTTTCTTAATTCAAATTGACTACTAAGAAGTTGGAACGTCAGCAGATGCAAAGAGGTTAAAAATTTCATATACAGGGTGTTTCATAATATATGCGCAAGACTTCAGGATGTTATAGCTCGTCCAAAAATATGAAAAAAAGTTCCTATTAACTTACCCTCTAAAATGCACCATTTTAGAGATACAGGGTTCGTTTTCTACGAATATCTCCGTAACCGTTTATCGTACAGAAAACGGCTTTTGTAAGAATTTTCTACTCATAATAAACTATATTTTGTGCGGAAATTTTTTTTTAAGTCATAATTGGTGAAGGTTTTGAAGGGGTAGTGGGTGTTTTTCTCCCCAACTTCTACGCTACTGGAAAAAGTACGATTTTGAGAGTCCTATTTGAACCGTCAATGTTTTCTACACAAAAAAGGTATCCTTGGTCATAAGCTCTAAAGTCGATCGTTTTCGAGAAAAATCAACTTTTATGTTTAAAAACATGGTCAATTTTTTTAAATAAAATTTTTTTCTTACTAATTAAACAAAATTTATTTAAACGTAAGAACAAGTAACGAAACCAAACGTTAACTTCATAATTGAAAAATAAAAAAAAAATGAAGAAATGATACAAAAGTTGTCTTTTCAAAATTCCCCAAACCGTAAAGGTAAAATTGACCATGTTTTCAAAAAAGTGACCATGTTTTTCATCATAAAAGTTGCTTTTTCTCGAAAACGATCGACTTTAGAGCTTATGACCAAGAGTACCTTTTTTGTGTAGAAAACATTGACGGTTCAAATGGGCCTCTCAAAATCGTACTGTTTCCAGTAGCGTAGAAGTTGGGGAGAAAAACACCCCACTACCCCTTCAAAACCTTCACCAATTATAACTTCAAAAATAAAAATTTCCACACAAAACATTGTTTATTATGAGTAGAAAATGCTTACAAAAGCTGTTTTCTGTGCGATAAACGGTTACGGAGATATTCGCAAAAAACGAAATTTTTTTTTCAATTTCAACACCCTATATCTCTAAAATGGTGCATTTTAGAGGGTAAGTTAATAGGAACTTTTTTCATATTTTTGGACGAGCTATAACATCCTGAAGTCCTGTGCATATATTATGAAACACCCTGTATTTGAGTGTCGTGGATCTTGTTTCTTTTCTTGGAACCAATTTCTCATAGCATCACTATAGCGGACATCCTCTGTAGATAGCAGGAGGGGATCGCCTATTTGTATATAAATCCCGTATTCATAACCAATTCTTGTCCATGGTGCTTGTATTGTTTCTATCCACCACCGCATTATTAAAGACTACATTATCCCCGGTTAAGTCCGTATATACCCTGGAGGCGCGTAGGGATTATCCAGATAATCCGGCAGGATGATAAAATTCGACAAGGTAAATTAATTTACGACGCACAAAAGGCCCTTAGCCATAGCTAAGCCCCCCCAAAATATGTGTTGTCTAACAGATTCACCGGAGCCGGCGTGAATGGATGGTTTTGTTAATTTTTCACAGGATTTTCTTGCGTGTAGATTTATTATTAATGAAATTTGATAAGGTATGATAACATCATGTTTCCTAACATTGTCTGAAAAAGTGCATTTCTAACTTTGGTAATACAGGAGGTATTCACAAGAGAAAATCTAGTGAATATCAAAAGTTATATTTTTCATATAAAAGAAAACCTGTTAAAGGTAAATTTACAGATATTTGTTATTATATTTTTATATATTAATATTATTGTGATGTTATTGCAATATGGTAAACTGTTTAGTCTTTCAGTGAATACTAATAATAATATGTAATAATAATAATACCTCTACCACTTATTCTAATTACAAGGATTAGCCCGAAAGTCTGAGACTTGTGTAGGGGAGGGGGCGGCATATTATTATTTCCCAGGCTGGATCTGCGCTTCAGGAACGATTTACGTTGGTAGGTCCTAACCATCATTCAGTGCTAGAATGAGGTTAACCTGGAAAACCTCATTAGGATATTAAGTTAGGCATATTAGTTAGGGATATTAGTTAGACATTAGGATATTAACAAAATATATTCAAAAACTGTATAAGTACTCTGTTCTGTGAAAAATGTGATAAAAATCGGATAGGATACGATATACCTAATGCTACCCTCGTTTATGTAATTTATTATTTTTATAGAAATCAAAATTCGTTTTGAGCATGATTAGGAATTGGCTGGTATCATCAGTTATACCAATTTTCATTAAGGTTTTGAATCAATTTGTTACAGTTGTAAATTTACCTCGTACATTTGACAAAAATCTTAAATATGTTCAAATATCTAATAATTAAAAAATGTAAGGACCTGGAAACTGTGTCAGTAAAGTGTCTAGAAACGATAACTGTTGTCCATAATATATCCATAGATAAATAACCAATATACAATATAACAAAATCAATTTTACTCTGGCAGAGTTAAGATTCTCGGAATAATTTGTATCTTTTTTGTCTTTTTCTGCAGAAGAATGCGGTAAAGTATAAGCAATATTTCTCTTTTGGTTCTCTAAGGAAGTATGTAAGATATATTCGTACAGACAGATGTGTCGATATTCATTTGGTGTATGAGTGTCCGACATCAAGCAATAAATGTCAGATTTATACTTACACTAAAAATGTATGTCCTAGTTTGAAATGATTCGGATATTTTAGTTTTTATGTTAGGAAGCGGATGATTCTCTTCACCAAACTTGACGTTTTATGTCCAAGTTCTTTCTATTCCATTTACGATTATAGGAATTTCGAATGGAAAATCCATATCCAATATTTTATTGAAATATTGGTAAAGTAGAACAGCTGGAGAAATAAAATGTTAATTCATAAGTTAATTGACCATAATAAAATAATTATTATGAGTACATGAGCTATATTGCAACTATTCGTATTTCTGAAATAAATACACTTATTCTCATTTATATTAGTGATTCCTATAATAATAATTCTTGCCGTAATGTTTATTTGATAACATTGTATCTTTAACCCAGCGGTAGTCCGCTGAGTTAAGATCAGGCGTTCTTATAGGCCATGAATTTACAAAATGTCTGCTTATACCACAATTTTGAAAAACATCAGTTAAAAATTCTTTAACTGGTCGGTAAATATGCGGGAGTGCTCCATCCTGCATAAAAATCATGTTTTCAATTCCTTCGTGCTCGTTTTGTATCCGTGGAATGGCATAATCTCCTAACATATGCAGGTATCGTTCACCAGTAACAGTTACAGATACAGTCTCTCCAGTCTGTATCCTCCTCAAGTAGGTATGGTCCAATGATCAAATTAGATGTGAAACCGCACCGGTGACTTTCTTGTCATGAAGACCTTCCTGAACGATTTCATGTGGATTACCTGTTGACCATATTCGATAGTTTATTTTGAGAACAATTCTCTAAATCGCAATGATTACGTTTGACACTTGTATCAGCAGATGACACGATAACTCTTTTGTTTTCAATAGATACAGTAAAATCATGGTAAAATCCAATTATTGTAGCAACTAGATTCCATTTACTCTTTGCTACTAGCTTGATTTCTTAAAATTATATAAGACTTTAAAGTATACCCCTTACTTTATGATGACGCCATCTTACGATGAATAGCTCTGCGGTGTACCTACTGCTAAATTTTTATACGCATCTGGAAAGACATACGTCATAAGTCCTGTAATTTGAGAACCATGTTATTCGGTATATTACACTCATATATATAATACTTATATATATGATTACACTTATATTCGCCAGAGGCATGCAAAAACTCATTCTGTTCTCCTACCACCATTTCCCAAGATATTTATAGTGCTATATAATTTCCTAGAGCATGAATTATCTTTTGCTGCATAAACTTATGCTCTTCTAACACCAAACATGGCACGCCAAAGTTACAATTATTACCACCGTAAATTATATTTTATTGTTTTAATCCCACTCCCGCAAACTATGTCCTGAAGTTTTTTAATTTTCACAGAACGAAAAAAATTGACAATTTAATTGCGTCCAGGACGGATTAATATAACACGAAATTGTTTGGGTGCCAGAAAAAGTTTTCGACGAGCAGTTTACCGCAGCGCATTCAATTTTCACGACATAATTTGCATTTTCAAATTAATTTGCGGAATTTTTAACGGATTATTTAGGAAGTTTTTAATTGGCGGGTGTTTTGTGTTTACTAAATGTATAGGGAGTTGTCCCATTTTGGTTCATATACGTATCAATAATTAAAATACAGTCTCTAATATCTTTTGGAATGGAAGGATTTTGAAAAACTATAAACACGACACGAGCATGGGCGTCGCCAAGCGGGGATGCGGGGGGCAGGGGCGACCGCCCCCCCTAGCTTTGGAATCGAATACTAAGTACAACAATCTAAAAAATAGCCTAAATTAATTTATTTATTTGGAGATGCCGAAAACAACTACTCCACGGCTAATATGCCCCGACTGGCGTTGCATTAAATCAACATCTTCATGGATGTCGCCACATCCTTCATCAAGACCAAATACCAGACAATGACCGGTTTCGATTTTGTTATTATCTCGTCAGATTGCCATAGGTATCGGAATCGATGAATGATCTGGCCACGTGATTGCCTAAGGGCCATAGGGACTTCCATGGAGATGTTGATGTAATGCAACGCAAGTCGGGGCATATTGCCCGTGGAGTAGTTCTTTTCGGCATCTCCAAATAAATAAATAAGTAGGATTGTCTTCCTCAAAGACAATAGAGGTCGCTGTAATGACATCTGCAGAAAAGCAGATCGTTATCTGTCTGTCAATTAGACAATAATTGTCAGACAGGTAGTAGCAAAGATCCAAAGAGGGCACTACGGTGTATTTCACTGTATCTCGCCACTACAAACAACCTAAATTAATATTCACAAATAAAATGTATTGTAATTTTTTAGTCATTTATATACAAAACAAAATATCGACTGGCGTAGTTTCCCACATAACTCAAAACACTATACTTACTGCACTCGACGCGCTTCTCGCCAACCAAGTTGGCATCATCTGGAGCTGATTAAAACTGATATTTCTGAAATTTAATCATCTCCGAATGATGGCAACTTAGTTGGCTAAACGCGCGTCGAGTCCAGTAGTGTTTTGGTGTTATGTGGAAAGCTACGTCAGTGATATCTTCACACCAAAGGTTCCAACCCCATTTCAAGACAAAATATCGAGTCTTATTCTGTTTTTATTTTTACGACAGTTGCCACTACCAATAAAAAAACAAGCCAGATCAGTTCGTTGTGTGGTTTGAATGAGACCATACTATCAATAATTGACCATTCCTTCCTGCCCCACCGAAGCGATGATCAATAATATAGTCGTTTGTGTGTAAATGTCCTACCAAATGAAAACGTTGTACACCTGTGCAATATCCCAATAGGTTTTCTGGTTAGGTTTTTGATTTATTGCTATTTTATGATGCAATCAAAATGAGGTATCAAATCGTCTTATTTATTTTATTATTTTTTAAATTTGACTTTGCGTCTTAAAAACACTAATAAAAATTAGTGTAATTAAGGTGTAATGTTAAAATTTCAAGTTTTAATGTAATAAATAATAGTAGTAAATAGTAAAAAATAAAGGTATGACAATAAATAAGGTAATAGATCAAATTGGGAAAACCCCAAGGAGGTTACAATTTTTGTTTTTTGTTCCAAAGAAATGACTTCTATATACAGTGTACAGATATGATAAAGCAACTTACTTTGTTCAAATCTACTTCGTAAATCTTAGAAAAACGATGAGTTTTCCACTCCACTACACCAAAACACTGCGTTTTCCCGATGCGCGTTTCACTAACAACGTTAGCACCGTCACAAAATGATTAAAGTTCTGTGGAGTATTTGGTGTCCAGTGGAAAACTCGCCGGTTTTTTTTCTAATACAAGACATATTAGATAGATATTAGGTAGATATTTCCACAAATACTGTTTAGGAATATTTTTCCAAATTTTGTTCGGTTTATTTAATTTACAAATTATACAGTTATTACCTGTTATAATAGAATTTCGTTGTTTCGTTATTTTATTTTAAGGAAATGCCTTTTTGTTAAAAATATTTTTTATGTGTTTTGATCATGTGGATAGAGATCATGTTTTGATAGAGTACATTTTTTTTTTGATAGAGTACATTTTTTTTTTGATAGAGTACATTTTTTTTATTCGCAATAAAAATATTTCGCCCCCGCCCTAGAGATTTTGGAGGGAAAATCGCGGGAAAAAATAATCCGAGATAGCCTAATATTAAAATATATTAGGTACTTTCGATCGAAACCTACATAATCGTATTGAACTGACTGATCCCTGGATGTCCTGAGAGATAAGAATGTTGAATATTTTC
Source organism: Pogonocherus hispidulus (assembly GCA_963924545.1). NCBI lineage: Eukaryota > Metazoa > Arthropoda > Insecta > Coleoptera > Cerambycidae > Pogonocherus > Pogonocherus hispidulus. Next base: position 11,788,773 of record OZ004698.1, read on the forward strand.
GTGTTACTAATTGATTATTATTGTTAATTAATTAATTATTAAAGAACGTTGGGAAATTATTTGTGACTCTAGGGAGAGCTTTGAGAGATCGGGGAAGGACACGCAATATATCTACTTTATTTTTAATTGAAAGAAAGTACGTATTTTGTAATGTGATGAAATTGGTTCCAATATTTTTGCTTGTCTCCAAATAATAGGTAGTTTGTTAAACTAACTTCGCTATTTAGACTAAAAAAAATTATTCCGAAAGTCGAAGAAAACCTGGGAAAGTCTGGAATTTTCATACTTTCATTTACATAATACTTTGTTAGGTCGCTGAAAATTCTGGGAGATCACGTCTTCTACTCAAAGTTCTCTTGAAAAAATTATGTTTCGATTACTACATAAAATATGAGCCATAATAAATTGAGAGCAAAAATAAAATGTGTTTCATACAAAAAAATATACTTAGCTACTACCTATATATACTATATACTGAGTATACCGGGTGTCCCATTGGGAACCAAATCGATCTATATATGGAAAACTAATCATAGTGTCAAACCATCGTTTGACACTAATTTCAGATTCAGAGAGAAAATAAAAATTTTCAAAATTTTCGGGAAATTTTTACTGGCTAAATCTGAAATTAATGTCACACGATAGCTCATGAAAAGTTAAGAAATGTGCAAACCGTTTTGCTTGATCTCAAACCGTTTAGATTGTACAGGGTGTCAAACTTGCAAAATGTCAATATTCACCTGTCAATATTTCAAAAACATTTGAAGGTAGGTATAGGACATCCTACATGAAATGTGTTTAGAATTTTACGTAGAATCCAGAAATAATACAATATATAGGGTATTCCATTTAAAATAAGCAAGTTGACACCTACTTCCGGTATAACCGGAAGTGCCACCATCTTGAAAATATTTTAGGCGAGTTGCCCCCATCAACATTAGTATACTATCAAATTTTCAAAGTTTTCCTATGAATAGTTTTCCATATATAGATCGATTTGGTTCCCGGTGAGACACCCTGTATACTTTCATTAATTTTACAGTACCTATATAATTATTTTTACCGACCAACTTATTTTTAATTTGTAAAATTTCGATATTTATTTTTCGTTACTACATGAATAATTTTAAGCAAACTCGCAATTGACATGTTCTATGCCTTCTGGATAGTTTACAGAATAAAGCTTATAATCATTAAGTTATAAAAAGTATAGTCTGTAATACAGGGTTACCAATCATAGCCGTCCATATTCCAAAGTAAGTACATTTACAACTTATAATATCGCTGTACTGAAAATGTGCTATGAAACTGCCCTATTTCCGACCCCTCCTTATGGACACCTTAAGGAAGGTGTCTTTCTTAAGGTGATAAACTCCGCCAGTAATTGATGAACTTTTGCGATCGATAGAAAATCGCAGGTTTTTCTTTGTTATCCGTCTCAATTGAGTTACGTTAATGAGTTTGGCAGGCTGAACGTGTTATCTGCCACTCCAATAACCATACTTATTCAGTAAAGGTGAATCAATATTTTCTTACTAACACCTGAACGTGCGCCTCAAGTGATGGATATCAAACTTCCGTTATGAATTTTAGCGGAATCGGTGCTATATCCGCCACGTTACTATTACTAGGAACTTGTATAATTTCGGGTTGGCGACATTGTAATATGGGTTATTCTGTATGATAGTTTAGGTAGAATAAGATCGTCTATGATATAGCGAATACAAGCAGAGATAAAATCGAAAAATAATCGTCCTATATCTATCGCTCAAATTCTTGTTATCATCGCTAATGCAGTCTTTCATTTTGTCACTTATAAAAAAGCATTATTCTTAAAAACAAAATGATGAAGTTATTATTAGTTTCGGCGTTCTTAATGAAACATAGCTGAATATGCCTGTAATTTTTCTTTGTTGTAAGTTGTCGAATAATATTTTCCAAAAATAACGTGCTATGACTGATTCATTCAACACGCACAACATTTTACGAAATTCAATGAAAATTTACAAAATAACTATGTTTTTTGGGAGCAAATTGTTTAAATTACATATACTAAAAAAAAATTGAGTTTCATCTGAATTTTTCTTAAACGATGTGAAAAAGTCAATAAACAACAAAGAAGGTTTCTTGCGAGGTTTCTTGTTTTGGACATAGTTGCTTAATAGTTTCAGTAAGTTACTGCTAGATGACACTGTTGTCAAAAAGTATCTAAATTATTTAGGGATATCTTGCGTTTAGTGCATTGCTGTAGAGGATAGGGCTTAACTATTTTAAGGACAGTAAAAACGTATTGGAAACTGGCCTAATTATTCTTTGGAAATTATAAATTTAATAATGGGACACTCTTAGGGCTTTGCGATATTGAGTGGATTGTATTTATTTCTATGACTGGCCCTCTTTGCTGGGATATAGGTGAATGATGTAAACAGGTGGTAACTATTTACACTTGATTTATTAGCCACTATTTATACTGTACAACATACACCTTAAACCTCATGATTGAGTTACAATAACTGGGGTTACGTGCTATGCGCAACTCCCTTGAAACTGTACTGTCTTAAAAACTACATAAAAAAGCTGCTTGTGAACCATTGAGGACGGTTTCCTACATTTCAAGGTGGTGGGGCACTTGGCGCCGACAATAACGGCAATGAAGGCCCAAACAGACACATCCACTGTTTCATATAAGTCTACTAAATAGTGACGTGCAACATAAAAATCCCTAAAGTGCAGTCGACCAGTGCGGTTTTTGACTAAAATGTTACAATTTGTTTGGCCGATTGTATTTTCAGTGCGACATCTACGTTTAAGTTGCCTAAGTTCGCATAGAATACGTTTTATTAATTTTTTGACTGCTTCATCGACAATGGAGTGCAAACGGGCCCTTAGTAAGGGGAGGCTAACCTTTTCTTCACAAAAAAATCGTAATATTATGTAATTGTCAAAATGCCGGAGGTGCAATATATTTTTATTTATTTATTTATTTATTTGTTTACAGCTGCCAAGACAGGCGAGTCCCCAATTATATGGCAGGAAAAATACAAAAGTAATGAGCTACCTTAGTTAATAGCTAAGGAAACGAAATAGATATAAATTAATTACGAAAATTATAAAAGTATTAAAATCGTACATACTGAAAATTAATTAATTTGTGGATAGAATACACTTCTTAATTCCATGCACACTGGAACAGAAGATGTCAAGCCTATTTTCATATTTGTGATAATTTGAACACATTACATTTAAAGGTGAAAACTGAAGAACATTTGTTCTTGGTGTGTTTAAGTAGAATAAGTGATTATGACGAGTTCTGCCGTGTAAAATGTTAAAATTTAAGAGATGTAATAAATCCTTACATTCAATATTACCATTAATAATTTAATATAAAAACAAAACCGAGATATAAACTCTTCTCTGGGCTAGATCATTGAAATGAAACCTGGTAAGTAGCTCCAAATGCGAAATACCCCGGGGTGGATAAGCGTTATTAGACCTAAAACTTAAATATTTCAGAAATTTTCTTTGAATTTTTTCAATGTTGTTTATGTGAACATCATACCCCGGATTCCACACAATATTCGCGTACTCTAACTTAGAACGAATAAACATGTAATACAAAAGTTTAATCGTGTCCACCGAGAAGTGAGTGGAATTACGTATAACAAATCCGAGCGATCTGTAAGCATCATTGATGATATTATTAATGTGATCAGTAAATGTCAATTTAGAATCAAAGGTAACGCCCAAGTCTCTGAATTGATCACTCTTCATTAAAAATGTGTCACCTAATTTATATGAGAAGCTAATTATAGTAGGGACAGTCTTTTTGGTGAATGACATAAAAGAACATTTCTCGATGTTAAGTGGCAGTAAGTTTGTTTCACACCATAAATTAATCTTCGATAGATCAGATTGTAACTCCGAACTGTCAGATACATCTTTAATGCATCTGTACAATTTCAAATCATCAGCGTACATCAATGAATTGCTGCTAATATTTATGTTAATATCATTTATAAATAAATTAAACAATAGAGGTCCTAGGATATATTTAAAGTTATATATTTAAAGATGTTTCGACCTATTAGGTCTGTTCAGCGCTGTTCAGGTCTTAGAGTCAAGATTTATACTGGCTGAAAGAGAGGCCATAAACAATAATTTTGCGCTTTATAACTTTACGTAGATGAACTATTTTATTACAGAGTATCCTTCTTTAACTGCATGTCTGCAGCAAGGAAGCTTCGCAAGATCCTCGTTATATACAGGGTGATTCTCAACCTATACGCATATACTTGGGAAATTATAGCTGAGGACAAATAATGAGTAATAATGGAAAAAATTAATGTAGTAAACTAAAACATTTATAGTTTCGGAAATACCAATTTATTTGAAATAAAAATAAAAGAACGTGAGTTTCATAAAATGCCCCGTATGCCACTATCATGTTTATAAGTTCTTCGTTTGAGAAATTATGCGCCATACTTTTTCTCTAATCGCCTGAAAATAAACTCGAATACGACCACAACTAATAACAAAGTACTGTTAGAAGTACCAAACATGTCGTTCTGGCTTGCTGTTCTCAACTCTGTTTTACTTTTGAATTTAGAGTGCCTTGACCATTCCCAATTTTTTTTAAGGGACCATAGCAACTATAAAAAGTAGAATTGGCGTCAAAAATATTAAATTTCTCTGCTTAGAGGGCGTTAAAATTCTTCAAAGTGGTTATAGAGCGAAACTAGTTCTTTTTTAATACTACCATAATGGTACTAAGGTACCATTAGAAAGTACAATTAATAAGCAATCTACCCATACTCTTATTTTATCTGTGGGACCAACAGAACTGAAATTAGAGTTGAGGGAATGCACTCTAAATTAAAAAATTAAAGAGTCCAAAAAGTAATTTGGCAGCTGAAATATCACTTATGTTGTATCGTTGGATTCAGAAAATAACGTAGATTACAAAAATATAATAATATACAGTGTTACATACAAAAATCGAGAGTTGGCATTACTTCCGGTGAAACTGGAAGTGCAAAAAAAGGAATTTTTATGTTAAAAAATGGCCTTTAATTAGTCCTTCCGGCATGCCAAATTTGAAAAATGTATCTGTAAAATAAGGGGAGAAAGTGGGGTATACCATGAGGGGTACATATATTTGGTATACCATACCACAGGTATTGTAATGATGGGCTGGTAATTATAGCTCAGTAATACTGTATATTGTGAGCTCTTAACTGAAATATTTTCAGCTTAGATATCTAAGTATTCAAATTTTTTGTTGTAGGTAGTAGTAGTACTAGTAATAATACGTCTATTGAATATTCTTTTGGATTTAAACGCCTGGTTCTTTTTGGCCATGTATAAATGAATAAATATTAAACAAGTTACTTTGTTAAAAAATTACCCATCAGTTAAACAATACTACAGGAACTTTCACCGAATTAATTAAAAAACGGGAGTGACATTTACTCGTATCACTGGGTGTTACAGTTCATTGAATATCCTGGTAAATTTGAAAGTAAAATAAATTCGCCATAGTTTTTATATATTTTGGAAGTACTTAAACTATTTAATTTAAAAATGTATTTGTTGGTTGTCTTTTTGTCGTAACAATTTCTTAAAAAAATAATTTATTTAGATAGCTTACTTCTTCCTGAATATCCATACCTTTCAAATTAAAAATTGAAAAATGAAAAATACATTATGTTTACATACATTTGTCTATCAAATATTTTTCTGCGATTATTACACCTGTAAAATACAAAGAAAAAAATATAAAACACTGCACTTGTGACCTTTAAATACATTCTGTTTTACTAAATCGAAAAAGCAAAAATTACCATAAAAACATTAATTTATTTTAAGTCTTATTTAGGTACTTCCTTAATTCAGTTCATGTAAAATTTCAATTCATAATAACTTGGTTTTGATAATGGCGCCAAACTATTCTGAGTTGTCCGTAAATCCGGACGCTATTGAAAGTTAATCAAATGAGTAAAATATAATATAAAGTTTTTAGATAAATAATTATGGTCATGATTCATTGTATTCTCTTTTGGGATTACACCACCTATAAAACAACAAGAAACAGGAAACCAGAAGCATACAAATTAAATGTTCAAAGTGCTGTATCAAGGCGAACTTTTAAAGTTTGTTCCAACCACTGTGTAAAGGGCAAGCAGTGGTAGCAACTTGGCGTTCATATTAACGATATGAGCGGCAAGCAAGGTAGGTCGCGGTTAGTACTTGGATGGGTGACCATGCAGGGAAGACCGTCGGCGTTTGCCCGCATCTTCTAGTGGCCTGTACGTCGGTGAATTCACAGAAGCTATGCAAATTTAGGCGAGATTTGCGTAGAAGACGTACCATCCCTTGGATAGGATGTAAAGCCGGAGATCCCTTGTCTATGAAATTATAGGCAAGTAAAAGATCTGTCACGAAATTCCCCTTAGAAGTCAAAATTTCGTAAAACTAATAACAGATTCGAAAATTAGAGGTCCTAAAACCCCAAAATTAAATTTTACAGCTTTTAAATCGGTTACCAAACTCCAAAGTAAGCATCTCAGAAATTAGGTATGAGCTGCGAGTCTATTTCATAAAAGCACATAAAATAAAATAAAAAATAACTTTTCCAAATCTCAATTAATCAATTTAAAACTTTGTACACATTCATAATTTTAAATACTGAACACATTGGCACTTTCAACTTACCCGGATCTTTTATAGAAGCCCGGAGTCTGAATGTAAACAAGCGAGCTCCACCCACTTTTCTAATTTAATCTATAACTTTCAAACCCTTAATCCGATTTACTTCAAATTTACACAGATTATACTTTCAACTATTCTCTATCCAACAGTGAAAACCCCATCTTCATAGCTTTTCCCGTCTCCGAGTTACAAAGCTCCATTCCTAAAATGCATAAGCCACGCCCACAAACTAATTATGCTAATTACTCTGTAACCGCTGCACCTAGCGCAACGGGACAAAGTTCAGCGTACTCAGGAGACGATTCCCAATCTTTCAATACCAATATCATTACCCAAATCACAGTAATTCCGCAAACTTTAGACCAGCATCTAGAATGATCGCCGTCGCTTCACGAATTGTTCTGGAAATGCCATCGAAAAACATTAATTATCTTCGCTTCTAATTATCCGATCAAAACCGTACTTGTACTCATCGATAGGTCATTTCATCCCCTATCACACCCCCAAGTTTCAATTTCCAATCTTATTCCAAAAACCCGCAAATTAATAATTTCTATCTTCGAAAAATCGCGAAATTCTAGAAATAGAATTTCGCGAAACCCCAAAAAGTATATACCTAAGCCGACACACAGCGGTCCCGAGAAGAGAGTTAGAGATACGATATCCTAGTGCTTCCAAAGCTTCTCCAAAGTGTTCCAAAGTGTCCTAGTGAGTGCGGGCTGCGTCTGATAAGCATTAGTCGGCTGCTTTAAGAGCGAAGTGGCGTTTAGTGACAAGTGCCTCAGTGGTCAACCGTCTCCTAGTGAATCGCGTCGTGTAATACCCGTCTGTCCGCGTTAAGAGTGACGTGAGACAACTCCAAAGGCCTCGATATCTACTTAGTGTCGCTGTGCCTCACTCGCAGATACCAGACAAGCTACCTACGAAGAAGACATCCATACAACAAGCTACGTACGGATATTTTCGCCAGTTCTTTTCACAAATCCTATGCAATTAAATTGTAAGTTCGAGTTTCATTTACATTTCCTATCTACCTGCATTAGTGAATAGCACCTTTTTTACAGGGCGTTCTCTAATAAGTAGTCATTTATACCATTATCATTCAATCACTAGCGTAATCAAACTTCTTTTACAATTCTATTTTAAACTAATCTCTGCCCATACACAGGGTGTTATCCAGCCTCTATCCAAGTGTGTATACGGGGTGTTGGATCAAATCAAACCACATAACAAATAATTTACCTCTACTTTCATACTAAACAACGTATTTTATCAATAGTACTCAGTGCCTACTTGAGTCTAGGTACCTGTTGTACTCACCCCTTATACTCATTACTCGAAACCGAACATAAGGTGTCGCTACAAGAATAGATCCGTGTCTTCAGGTCCCAAATACTTACATTAAATATAAATAATTGCCCACGTGATAGATTGGCTGGGACTTTGAACATTCCAGTCATTCCCGCTAGCTACCCCATTACTAGTGACAATAACTAATAGGAACCGTACCGTAGACAGACACGTGACAGATCCCTACCCTGCTATAAAAAGTGGGGGTTCGGCAAAATTTCCAAGTTGGGGGTTGCTTGTCTCCTGGCGTCGGTGATTGGCCTTAGTCGCGGAAATAGGCCGACGTTAAATAAAAGAAAGAAAAAAAAAAAACCACTGTAATAGGCAGTAAAATAAATATTTCATAAATTAACAAAATTTCATCAGTGGTTTTTTTAATTTTATACAAAATTCTGTAATATTTCAAATCATATTTGGAATTATGTCTAAATAAAGTCATTATTATAATAAAATTTTAAAGAAATTAAACATTTAACTAGCTTTTTTCTAAACGTTTCAAGTTGATCCTTAACTCGTCGTCAGTAGAAAGTTTATATGATAAAAACTTTTGTCAGATTGACAAATTTTTAATTCAAATTGTCATAACTTGTACTGATCACTATATTATTAATTTTCCACTGGTAACATCCTTCTGGAGTAGATAAAGCCACGTTTGATCCATGAATATTGTTTCCGACGAGATAGTTATCACCATTAAGTTTAATAGGAGCACTTTCTGTTAACTGATATTTCTTCTTTTTGTAAGATTTTAGCCTGTGTCCAATCAACCCGGTGACCTTTATCCCATACATGTTGTACTAATGTAAACCTATCAACTTGGTAATCCTTAACATAATTTTTATGTCCACGGACCCTTTATTTGTAAGTCTAGATGTTTCACCAATATAATATTCACCACATTCACAAGGAATTTTTTTAAATTTGATTATTATTAATTGGTTTTGTTTTTGTAAATTTTGGCTTTAAGTGTTTTTCGTTTTAAATGTTGTTCTTATGTTAAAATCATTACCAATCTTTTTAAGTCTTTCAAATATCTCTGTAATATAAGGAATCGTAATGGTTGTTAGTGGATTTTCCCTATTTATTCTGGGAATATTATTACTTTGCCTTGAAAATATAGGCAACTATTTTCAATTTTTATAAATGTTTCTTCTACAAAATCATTAAGACAGTTTTCCCTTAAGATATTTTTAAAAATGTTTTTCTTTATTTAACGCATCTGAGGTTGATGATATTAATTTTGCTCTGTCATATAAATATTTAACTATACGTCTTTTGATACTTATATGATAATTAAAATTTAAATTTAGATATCTATTTGTAATGGTCTTTTTCTATATAAATTAGTTTCAAAATTTGGTTGTGATTTAATTATTAACATGTTTGAAAAATGGTAGTTTATTATCATTTTCAATTTCTAGTGTAAAATTTATATTTTGATGTTTCTTCGCTGTTAATAAAATTTTGCTAATCATTTAAATTCTCGTAGCTATGGAGACATTGAAAATATGTCATCTACATCTCCGCCATATTTTTAGTTAGTAATTCCATAATAGTATTTATGTTCATTTTGGTCCTATTGTTTAAGGTATTGTCATTTTCTAAACTTTCGTTAATAACAGATGGTGTTTTCTCAACGGGAACATTTGTAAATAAACTTACTATAACTAAATTTACTAATAAATCATTAGAATTAAGTTGGATGGTTTTTAATTTTTCTAGAAAATTAGGTGTATTATTATTATAATTATAGTCATTTTAGAATTTACAACCCTTGCAAAGAATTTTCATTTCGTATTCTTAAAGTTTTTTAATTTCACTTGCACTTTAACGGGGCACGATATCAGCCAAATTAAGTTACCTTAAAATTGAAAATACGAGAACCAGAACTGATAAAATGTAGAGAAAACGAGGTTAAAATGCTAACTTTGAGTAGCAATACTTGAGCGCCTTTTTCAGCTTCTTTCTCGCTGGGAATCTCGGATATTTCCCCTATAGGAAAGCATCATGTGGAATAAGACCTTAATATTGCACGGCCAATTTCTCGGAAAGCATTGCAATTTGGTTTATATTTTGAAATCAAATGTTATTGTATGATTTCAAGTACCAAAGGAATTGTAAATCTAACATAAATATAAATTATATTTAATTTATAATTTAATAAATCATTATTTTATAATTTCCAGTATAATATCTTCACAAACTGCAACACCAAACCAATTATCTCGGCTAGATATGTAAACTTTTAATTACAAACTCCCATAACATATACAGTGAGGACATAAAGTCCGCCCCCCCCCCTCTAATTTTTGAACCATTGGGTAGATTGTGATGAAATGGGGAACGATAATATATGACTAAATTTTGCATTTTTTGACACATCAATGACAGCTCTTAATGTCAAAGTGACAGCTGGGCGCGCAATAGGAACATTTTTTTAAATGGAAATGGGGGTCGAGTAATAACTCATTTTGAAGCTGTTTTTATGCTCAAAACATCCCCCAATTTTGATTTTTCCAAATGACTATATGTATTGAGAACAGTTTTATAGACAAATCTTTAAAACTAAGTAATTCATTTACAAATATAGAAAGAGAGATCAATGAAGTTGAAAGATATTTTTAATAGTTACAATAATTACATTCCATAATATGCCCCTGGACCATCTGAAAATATCAATTTTATTAAGAAATAAAATGACACATACTAGTTAAAATTATTATTACACATTAATTATTATAAAAATATATTAATTATTTGCAATGTTTTCCAAATCTGCTTATGCTCTTACCTTTAAAGCATCATGATTACATCCTTGTCTAATCTTGGTTTTTGACTATGTAAATAATTATTCTTTTATACCTTGTAAAAAAACGTACCCAAATTGTAATTATATTAATTAACTTTAGACACCTTGGGATGCATTACCTAAGAATTCTATAACAAATTCATTTTTATTTACAAGATCCAAAAATTGTAAAACATATCCCTGAGTGGATAAATGTTCCTCAAGGAAATATCCTAGATCCACTATTATTTATCATTATATAAATTATTTAAAATGCCATTCTTATACTGAGTTCTTGTCACTTCTCACTGATAATACATTCCTATTCAAACCGAAAATATACCTCAAGTGTCTGTTAAGCGTATTGCGTTGACATCATGTCTGATCATTGTGCAAAAAATGGACTATTCCTGAATAGTTTAAAAACAGAAATGACCTAATTTTCTATAACTTGTGACGGCAAGTCTCTTGACGCATAGGTGACATGGTCATTACATCTCTTGGTATTACAATCGATAAAGCATATAAACTGGAGCTCCATATAGCGATCCCTTGCAGTAAATTGGCCAAACAAGATTATATACTTTTAAATGTTATGGGCACTATTATGGACAAGTATACCCAGTCTTAAATTATGCAATAATTGGTTGGGGTCACTGTAATATCATTGTTAGTTTACAATTATGCACTATGTTATTTAGTTCAAGACTTCATTCTTGTCGCTGACTGTTTCATGACTTAGGGATTTTGACCGTTGTATCTACGTACATTTTATCATGTGCTAAGGTTCATCCTGATTAATTTTCACATTTAAATTTTTAAGAGCAGAAAATCTTACAAGTATATTGAAAATCTACCTCAAAAGACCTGTCAAATCCATAAACAGTTGTGGACAATTGGAATCATGGTTTGAGGTTAATATTCTATCATCAAAGGAAATAGTTTTAGAATTAAATTTTTAACCTAAACTAAGAAGAGCTAATAGATTCTATTTAATGCTGTATCTGATGATTGTGCAATTGAACAGGAACAAACAAGCGATGGAAAAATGGACGAAATTAGTTAATCATGCTCAAAGTACATATTATTTAACCTGCTCAGGCCTAGGCTAGACTATCAAGTCAGTGGTTCAGAGGGTATAGTATCGGTCTATCAATCCAAGGGTTGCTGGTTCGTTTGCAGAACGATACAATATTTTTTATTTAATTGGTAACTTGGGTATAAACATTATATGGAGATATGGTTGTGCAACCAACTCTGTATCTATATCGTTGGGTTTCTCTCATACCTGCATTAAATGGTGGTTAGGACTTACCAACCTAAAACGTTTCTGAGCACTAATGCAGCCAGCCTACACAATAATAATTGCAGCCCCTTTTTCCACTCAAGTTACAGACTTACGGGCGAATCCTTGCAATTAGAATGAGGAGTAATGAATTATTATTTTTATCATTTGGAAAATGTGCCAATGGTAACTGATCTTATTTTTTAAATGAAAATAATACCAATACACAGTGATTTGTCTGTCTCCGACCCATGTTTCGTCTTGTGTCTTTTTTTTTTGCACAATGACTTCAATGACCTAATCAATCAAAATCAAAGGGCTAAAGATATGCACTTGGAATATATATTTTTTAAATGTTACAATTACATTTACCAATTACATAATATATGTATATGCACTTTACTGCTTCCAAATGCACTTCATAGGGCGAGCTTATCCTTGTATTGATTAAATTAACGGCATACTCTTTCCTTGTTCAACTTTCATCTGAGGGAACTTGGCACGGTTCCACACAAGTTCTGAATGCATTCAGGAAACTGCGGAACTCTTTTTGCGGTATTCGACGAGTTGGAAATCCGTAGACTTCACGGTCAGTTCAAGCGCCGGCTAGATAAGCATTCGATACTTAGCAGACGTAGTTCCTTCCATAAAAGGAGGAAGGATTTATATTTTCTCTCAAGGAGTCCGTCTTCCTTGCCTTTACTTGTACGTTAACGTTGGTGAGAGAATAGTTTTATGGGATATCTTTAATATAAGGGTTTTTCGCCGTACGGAATACGTCTGCATTTGCAGAGGATGAACACGTGAAACTTACTTTTTCGTGTACCACGAGAAATAATAGTTACCATTACCAGAATTCAGTAAATTCCGTATTTACTGCGGAGTTGTTTCAGTTTAGCTGACTGAAACCGTAAATACAGGTTAGCAAAAGTACCGACTGTATTGATATAATAAAGAGTATAGCGATTATCATCTACAGATAAAATTGTAGCATGTAGCACAGGAATTATGTTATGCAAGATGATTCATATGAATGGTCCATTGGAAGTTTTGAGAGCTGAATGAGTGGCTAATCTATTTATGAAAAATAACATTATGTTACATTATTTACGAGTAGGTGGTTCGGGGTTTAGATCATTATAGTCTTTGAATCCAGAGGGTTTTTACACTCAATGGGTTTCAATCATTTATAATTAAATTGCGACTCGTATTTAAAGGATATAGAGATGTGTTGACAACCAACTTTACTTATAATCTAAGACGGGAGAATATTTACCAGGTGTTGATGGGAGAGATTAACATGGATTAGGTATTCGACTGCCCCTCTAGTAAAGTAAATAGTTTGTAGCGACCTGCATTACCGATATGGTTTCGCTAGCGCTAGCGCTAGCTTCAGGTTTTATCAATCCAAGTCGTTCCTGGACGGTAATGCAGCCTATAGAATAATAATATATCGCCCGTTCTCCACAAGTATCTGATTTTTTGAATAATTATTGTAATGAGAATAAGGGATAGTGATATTATTATTATTATTATTGTAAATAGTTGCTTGTCGAAATCCCAGACCAAAAAACAGCCGAGAAATAACTAATGAGGTTTTCCAGGTTTCCCTCATTCCAGCACTGAATGGTGGTTAGGGCCTACCAACGTAAGTCGTTCCTGAGGCGCAAATGTGGCCCGCGAAATAATAATATGCCGCCCTCTCTCCCACACAAGTCTCATCTCAGCCTTTCGGGCTAATCCGTGTGATTAGAATGGGGGGTAGAGATATTATTATTATAATTATTATTATTATTATTATTATTATTATTATTATTATTATTATTATTATTATTATTATTATTATTATTATTATTATTATTATTATCATGTTTTGTAGAACGTATTATAGAAAAGGCCTATTGTATTACTAGTAAACAAATATTCTATTTTTTTACTAGAACAGAAAAGTAAAAGTGTAACCATAACAACGGATTAAAAAAGAAAGTCATGTAGCCATGATTTCTCAAAACTGTCGGTTTGAAATAATCCCTTTTTAAACAAGCATACATTTCTGGAGAAATACCGTTTTAATTTTGGCGCTTGAAGAGAAAATAGTATGTCACTCGGAGTAGAAACATGTGTTTCGCCCAGTTTACACAGCCTTGGCTAACGCCTCGGCTGGGTAAGCTAATAACTTCATTATTCATATTAGTAACCAGGTTTTTATAATGGAAAATGCTTGTATTCGAACATATTTCGCAATCTGAAAAGGTTATTTATCGACACATGTTTCTATTTCTCGAAAATATCCCCTTTACGTACATGTGCATGAGCGTTTATTTCCTGTCGTGCCTAGTAGGCAATCGGTGTTACATGAATCGTATAGGTGGGTTGCATAATAATCGTGACGTCACAGTTAACCTATTCTGGTTTACAATACACTTTTTGTGTAGATTTTTGGCAAAAGGTAATTTTTACCGATTAACTTTAGAAGTTTTATTAAAACTAAATGTGTTACGTGTAAAACAAATTGGATTTTATGACTTATAACTCAGACTCTGACAAATATTTTCCAATTATTTATTTATTGACTAAATATGAAAATCATCATGAAAGCGGATTATATGTACTGAAGTTTTCGCTTTGAAGTCAAACATCTTTTAAGATCCCCGTGCTTTCATTTACAAAAAGCAACTTTGAAGGCTTGAAAGGAGAGGAACTCCAGACGGTTGGGGTCTCCTGCTGTTTCCTCGACGTCCAACTTTGGAATGATTTATTATGTCCCTAGCTCACCTCTTCGAGCTTTGTTTTATCCCCTTCGCGAAATAAAGAACATTGCAAATGATGCGGAAGGAAATTGATTACAGATAAATTTTCCGATGATTCTGTTTTTCCTTGGGAAAATAAAGACGACATTAGTTTAACCAGGCTATTTTAGTTTTATTGTCTTACGTGAAAAGAGCTATTGAGGATGAGAAACCTTGAAAGCTCTTATTAATGACCACAGAATTTTATTCTGTTGTATTTTTCTTCTTTTACCATTTTAAAAGTTTGAGCATAATCGGTAATAAATGCTATTTGCTTGCTAGATTTCATTTTTGTATTAATTAAGGAATATAATATCATTAACAACTATTGATTTATGGAAGCTTTAGATATTCGTCCTTTAAAATGGTATTTCCGCATTTCTGAAAAATATTAAACGGATTTATGTAAGAGGGTCAGACGTAACATTTTTTCTATGGTTGTACAGTCTGAGTCACCGACACAGCTCACCAACTTTTCAATGTCTTATATTTATTTTAGAAAAAAATAAACATATGGGTACGAAATGGTTTGTTATTGGCTAAAATGTAGACACATTAATTTTTTTACCGGGTGTTCTAATTTCTGGTGCCATTAAAGTCGGATTTTTTTTAATGGAAATGCATAGTTTTTTTTAATCATCAGAGAGGCCATGAAGAGAGCTTTCCAAAAGTATAATATAGTTGGTATCTGCTTTCATCCATTTTTGAAATATAGCTACTTAAATTTTGAAAAGTTAGCCATGCTATTCATATTTTTCGCACAAGTTATGAGTGTGCTATGAAAAAAGTGGCAAGAATTTACATAATAAACGAATTTGAACCAAGTGAACTCTCAACTAGTGCATTTGCAATGAATAATAATAATATCACCATGAAAAATACGAATAACACAGCTTAAACTTTAATAACTTTTTAAAATTTAAGTACCTACCTATATTTAAAAAATGGTTGGAAGCAGATACCAACTATATTATATTTTTGGAAAGCTCTGTTCATGGCCTCTCTGATGATTAAAAAAAAACTATGTATCTCCATTTTAAAAAAATGTCGACTTTAATGGCACCAGAAATTAGAATACCCTGCACATAAATTAATGTGTCTAAATTTTAGCCAATAACAAACCATTTTCGTACCCATATGTTCATTTTTTTCTAAAATAAAAATAAGACGTTGAAAAGTGGGTGCGTTGTGTTGGTGACTCGGACTGTACCTAACCAAAAATTAAATTCTGATACTGAAAAACTTGATAAAGATACACATATCACACACACACACACACACACACACACACACACACACACACACAAAAGATACATCACGTTTGATTGAATCACAAATCAAATATTTTAAAATTTAAAATACCAAGTAATGAAAAATATCGAATTAGGTAACTTATTTGCATATTCCTTAAATTACCGAATTTTTATAAAAATAAAATGACCGTCTCACCAATTTCTCTTCCTTTATAATTTTTCAAAATTAGTGACGAAAGCTTGTAAAAGCTTGTACATGTTATGTAACTGCATATTGATTCGGTGTATAGTACAACTTTGTGCCTGTATATAAACTTGCTAATAATAAGAAAATATATAATTTATTTACCTGTTTCAATGTTTCCTAATACGTTGAAGCGACAAGAAACAGTGCTTTCTTGATTATTACTTCTAAATATATCTATTTCTATCACCTTGCTATAATGATTATAGCGTATACGAAAATAGGCATACTTGCTGTTCCAGTGTCATCGTGTTTATTTTTATATTTGGTAAAATCTAATCTTTATATCCTCTTATCTGTGCTGCTTACGCCGAAATGTGTTTTATATGTCATTGTCTTTCAATAACAGACTAATTCGGTCGGTAATTGACGTGGAAGCCAACTGAAAATTATTTAGCTCAACATAATGGAATACCCTCGTAACCTGGAAATTATTTACTTTATATGGATTATATTAAAACGAGGGGTCGTTTCTCGGTCGAACTGGGCAACTTTAAATTTTGTTGCAACTTTCTATTAATGTTTTTCTTACATGGTCTCGATAGCGTTTGATTATCTTGTTTTCCTTATATACAGGGTGGCCCAATAGTGTAGCAAAGTTCCATAATGCCTAATAAACAAACAAAAAATATATTTTAGGATCTAAATATAAACTTAAGACTAGTTAGAGTAACCCTGTAAAAATTAAATATACAGGGTGACCCATTAAGAATGGAAACACTCGCGTACAAAATTTGTTTAAGGACCGATTTGAACCGGATTTTTTTCAAATGCTAGATCTCCAAAAGCTCTATGTTGATGCAAAATTTGAAGACGAAATTTTGATTTTCAGGCATACTACGAATTTTTTTTATGTGAAAAATAGCAAAATTTTGTTAGCGATTTTTTTATAAAAAATCTGACTACACCACTATATTTAGGAGCCACTCGAATGCATTTGTACCAATTTTTGCGAAAAAAAGTTTGTTCCTAAAAAAGTTATGACAGTATCGGCATCACCAGTGTTTGCCTTTGTCGGTGAACCTATTCCTTTATAAAAATCGAATAGAACCCAAAGAGAAACAAAATTAAATAACTTAACACTGGTGTAATTATTAATAAGAACCATAAAAACCAGTATACACAAAATAACCAACAATTACTCTAATATAAACAACAATTGGTAAAAAAAAGTAATGATTAGAAAATTACGTTTTTCAAAATGAAAAAGGAGTTTGTCAAATTGATTCACACTTTTTGAATAAAAAATTATAATATAGTTATTTTTTATCTAAGAAAGTAATATTATAAGTTTTGGCTTAATAACCACGAAATAATAATAATTTGACGAACTCGCCTATCAATTGTTGTTTATAATAGAGTAATTGTCGGTTATTTTGTGTATACCTACTGGTTTTTATGGTTCTTATTAATAATTACACCAGTGTTTAAGTTATTTAATTTTGTTTCTCTTTGGGTTCTATTTGATTTTTATATAAGAATAGGCTCACCGACAAATGTAAACACTGGTGATGCCGATATTGTCATAACTTTTTTAGGAACAAACTTTTTTTCGCGAAAATTGGTGCAAATGCATTCGAGGGATTCCTAAATCCAGTGGTGTAGTAAATTTTTTATAAAAAAATCGCTATTTTGCACATAAAAGAAAATTCGTAGTAGGCCTTGAAAATTAAAATTTCGTCTTCGAACTTTGCATCAACATAGAGCTTTTGGATATCTATCCAATAATTTGGATAATTTTTGAAAAAAATTCGGTTCAAATCGGTCCATAAACAAATTTTGTACGCGATTGTTTCCATTCTTAGTGGGTCACCCTGTATGTAAAATAAGGGCCAAAATAAAAAAAAAAACGATGGGTCCAGCAATTTTTAAAAAAATTGGGTATTTATGAAATAATGAATTTATCACTACTTTACGAAAACACTGTATATAAACCATTTTTGAAAGCGAGAGAATTATTTCCTTGTAACTCCTTAGGTACTCTTTTATGCTGTACATTTTTTTATTGCAAA
This sequence comes from Pogonocherus hispidulus, assembly GCA_963924545.1. NCBI lineage: Eukaryota > Metazoa > Arthropoda > Insecta > Coleoptera > Cerambycidae > Pogonocherus > Pogonocherus hispidulus. Next base: position 11,807,202 of record OZ004698.1, read on the forward strand.
TAAGGTAACGATAAAACATATCTCTTTTTCTAATAAAGACTCCATTTTCTGTATATCGGGGATGTACTACTCGTATCTCCGCTTATTCTATTTTCACCGATACAGTTTTCTAATAATGATAAAATGTTTGTCAACATTTATTTGGTTTTTTTTTATTATGCTGCTACTAAAATCAGTTTCTTTGGAGGACTAGAGAAGTAAAGCCTGTGATGATTTTTTCCGGCACGTTTTACAGCCCTCGGCATATATATTTCACCACTTTGCAGATACGACAGACATGCTTACTCGCACCATTTGTTCGATCCTTAAACAAAACGTAAAAGTTCCAACCCTTATGCTGATGCGCTCTGTCTACCGTAAGGTGGGAAATGGGACGGGAAATGGCGCCATCGACTGTTTTTTAAATGTTATTTAAGGCTCTTATCGCCTGTGTTTATGTCTGAAAACACATCGCATGTGTTTTCAGACATAATATTTGTTGGTCTGTTTGAATATAGCAATTGAATCTCTAATAATATGCGATGAAACCTGCATATATGTCTTTTCACATTATATATTGCCATCAATAATAATAGAACATATGGCAAGTCCAAAGTTAGACAGGGATATTGGAAAAGTTGTTGGCTGTTACAATAGAATTTATTTCTTTAATAAAAAAAACAACAAAAGAGGACTTTCACCCAGATACATGGACAAATATCCTACTTTCGTCCGAGTTTTCGGACTTTTTCAAGCTTACCTAATAGCTAATATCAATTTCCTATTATAATTTTATTGTATGGGTTGGTTTTATTTTAGATTTATTTAAGAGTAGCAGAGAATGATCAGTACTTGGTGTTCCTGTTGATGTGTTTGTTTTCGAGAGCAGGTAAGTTAAAAGGTTGCTTAAGTACCTACAAGTACTGATCATTCTCTTTTCTTTTCTTGACCGTTAGAGATTTAACACAGATTGTTTTTCTTGGGTATATCGGTCACTTAATTACATATAAAAAAGGTAACATTTTTTTATACATATATATATATATATATTTCTGACGTTTCGGCTTTATTAGGCCATCTTCAGAGATTCTGCAGAAGATTACATTTTACATTATTTGTTTAATATTTTTTTGATATATTATACTTACATTTATAGGATGTTTCATGTATTGTAACTAACTAAATTATAATAATTTTAAATTGTTTGAAACGATTATTGCGTTATTTTGCTGCATACATGTTGTTTGAGGGCTTTGACGCAACTGAGTATTTAAAACTCAGTCGCGTCAAAGCCCTCAAACAACATGTATGCAGCAAAATAACGCAATAATCGTTTCAAACAATTTAAAATTATTATAATTTAGTTAGTTACAATACATGAAACATCCTATAAATGTAAGTATAATATATCAAAAAAATATTAAACAAATAATGTAAAATGTAATCTTCTGCAGAATCTCTGAAGATTGCCTAATAAAGCCGAAACGTCAGAAATATATATATGTATAAAAAAATGTAACCTTTTTTATATGTAATTAAGTGACCGATATACCCAAGAAAAACAATCTGTGTTAGATCATTCTCTGCTTAACTCTTCAAACTACACGTACAGAGTATTCGCGTATATTTTGACCCCTACCTACAGGGGTTATTAAGAAAGTTAGAAAAAAAGTTTAAATACAAAACTTGTTTGATTTTTCACGTATTATCTTTTGGCTAGGTCGAAAAAAAATTGCATGTCGTAAATTTGAGGAAACCAATTGGACATAATATTTTTAAATGGAACACCCTGTATAATTTTACACGCTTGGGTAAAATTTTTTCCCTTATTTCAAAAATAGGTATATATTTTGTTAGTAGAGTAGTAATACCGATTCAAAAACCACCGGGTGGTGGGGGGGCGTGGCCTTGGGACGCGGGGTGGGGATGACCTTGAATGACCTTGACACGTGGGTGGTCTGACCTTGGGGTGGGGATGACCTTGAATGACCTTGACGCTTGGGTGGTCTGACCTTGGGGTGGGGGTGACCTTGGCACGTGGGTGGTCTGACCTTGGGGTGACCTTGAATGACCTTGACACGTGGGTGGTCTGACCTTGGGGTGACCTTGAATGACCTTGACACGTGGGTGGTCTGACCTTGAGACGCGGGGTGGGGGTGACATTGAATGACCTCGACACGTGGGTGGTCTGACCTTGAGACGCGGGGTGGGGGGTGACATTGAATGACCTTGACACGTGGGTGGTCTGACCTTGAGACGCGGGGTGGGGTGGCCTTGACATTGAGGTGTCCTTGACATTGGAATGCCCTTGACATTGAGATGACCTCGTCACCTTGAACGTCTTGGGTGGCCCAAGGTGACCTTGGGTCACCTTGTGTCACCCGTGTCTTAAGATATTTTGACATTGGGATGCTCTTGACATTGGGACGACTTTATCGCCTTGGGTAGTCCAAGGTGACCCTGTGTCACCTTGGTCCATCTATCAATGATTACGGCATACTTGAGTCACCTTGGGCCGCTTGGGTGGCCTCTAGTCTCCTTGGGTGGTCCTGGGCGACGAATAAATAAAAGATGCTCAGTTAAGATTGCATAATATACTTTATTAGAAATTTGGTTACATTTGAAGCAAGTTTACATTTTACAATAATCCAAATAATATAGGTACATACTATAACACCGATGTTGGATATAATACAACCAAAGTAATTACTCTAAGTCTAAAAAAAAAAAAGTATATATTAAACTATATCATTTTTATTAATCCAAGAATTGTGATCCTTCGAAAAACCCAGCCATTTGACAAATACTTTGTTGCCTCTTTTTCTTAGAATCCTCTCCACTAGATATACATCAGAGTGTTTGGTTTTTAATAGTTCCATTTCATAAAAGCAACCCTTAATTGGGCGAGCAGACATATCTTCAAGCTCATAAGTTGTGGGATTTGTTATGTTAATTTTCACTACTTTAAAAAGCTCCGTTGAAAAGTTGGGTGTAAATCCTTTGTCAAATACGCCCTTATATTTACTTATTCGAACTATGTCTCCAACTCGAAATTTGGGTTTTAATGCAATTTTAATGTGATTATACATATTTAAACGCGATGCGGGTGTGACATCGATGGGCCTCATGCCAGTTGTACGATGCACCCTACTATTGTAAACTTTTGTAATGGTAGGCAGAATATCCAACCATTTGTATTTACCTCTAGCCGAAAATTCTTTATATAAAAAACTTTTTAAAGTACGTATTACTCGTTCCACGATTGCTGCCTTCTTTGTACTGTATGTAGAATAATGATTGATGTCGTGTTGTCTAACTAATGCGGAAAAGCTTCGGTTGTAGAACTCCGTACCATTGTCACTTTGTAAATTAACCGGAAAGTAGTTAGCTTCCTCAAAAATGCTCTTCATGGCTTGCATAACTTCGTTGCCTGTTTTATTTTTTACAGGTCTTGTCCACACAAACTTGGAGTAACAGTCAATCGCCACGAGAATATAACGATGTCCTCTATTATCACCAGCATAGGGCTGCATTTCGGCCAAATCAATCTGCCATAAATCTCCATAGCCTTTGATCACTGTTCTTCTCCTACGGAAATTTCTACGTGCCGATCGGTGTAACTCATTAACAACCTGTAATTTCACATTACTAGCCATCATATCTTTACTTATTTTGAAATTTATCTATCGCTAGCGTTTAAAAAATATTACATGCATGCTCCATGTATGCGCTTCTACATTAGTGTGGTTCACTTTACTAATGTTGTAACATTTAAAGCATTATAATTATGTTTTACTCGTGGCTGATAAACATTTTTCATCAACATAATCTTTCAGCTCAGTAAGGGATTCTCTAATATCTTTTATAGCCTTACTAAGTTTAATCAATTCATTCGTTTTCTGATAAAAAATTCCATTAACGCCATCATTATATTTTTTTATATAATTATAGAGGAAATCACGAGATACGGCATCTGCACCACCTGCAGGATCTGCAATATTCTTTAAACGTTTCTTCTGAATATCGATGTCACCACCATTGGTACGTTTGAAGCCTAGAGATGAAAGTTTTTTATCGGTATATTCCTTCAATTCGGCAATCCCAATCATGTTATCTTTCATATTTGCATTAAGTTTACTCATTTCCTCCAGTAAAATATTATTGGAAATAGCGCTAGATTTCTTCACATAATTGTATAAGAAATCACCCGATACAGCATCTCCACCATCTACAGGATTTGCAATATTCTTTAAGCGCCTATTCTCGATATCAAAATGTCCGCCGTCAGTAAGCTTAAAGCCAACACCCGGCGGCCCACGTAGAATTATCGACTTGTTCGCATCATGTCTTCTACGCCCGAACTTGTCAATAACGCCCTTCACCTTAACCATCTCTGATCACATATGATGCAATTTAGGTGCGTCAGAGTATATTATAGTTAGGGGCGCTTTAATGAATGTAGAATTAGTGACATATCTTATTTTCTAGTACACTATTTTTTCTTCCCTCAGTTCTTGAATCAAGCTCATAATCTCGTTATCGACATTATTATTCCCCGCCATTTTTGAACTCCATAAAAGACGTAGGCGGGCCACCAATTCCTGGGGCTTATTCCAGTAGACATAATCCACAGGCCTATCATTGTATAATTTCTGGGTGGGTATATTTGTTCCCCCTAAGCCCTTTTTGGCGGACCTAGTTAGTATTGTTGAAGATACTAGTGGTTTTATAATAAGACGAAATTTTTTTCCTTTGCTAGTGTTCAGACCATTCCTCACGTCATAATTTAAATAGGGCACCTTTGTCTTCTTTAGTATATCGCCATATATTTGACCTTCAGCATCTGTGGTATTAACTTCACCACTACCCAGAATCGCAGGATGTTTCAGAAATATTCTATCATACAGCTCGGAACTGCCGGGATACTCTCCAACTTTCTTTTTACCCTGCCACAATGTTATATCTCCATTATCTGTAAAGCGTATTTCCGCATCACCAATTCGTAGTTTACCTGTAACAGCATCTATGCGCACGCCATACATTGTATCATATTTAGAATCTCCAGACTTTAGATTTTCTATATGTGTTTTAGCAATATCGCGGATTTCTTTCACACTGTCGGCAAAAGAAATTTCAGAACTTGGCGTGGTAAATATCGACGAATGGGGCGGTGTTTCCATGAAAGATAGGGAAGGCGGTCTATCAGGCACATTCATGAGAGCATCGTCGCCACTATCTTCTTCTGTATATGTCTCCTGGGTAGACATCCTCTTCTGTGCTGGTTGGATGTGTGGCTTTATTTCTACTGCCGAAGATATTGCTTTTAATGGTTTAGTTATTGGCTCATATATCTTCTCGAGTGCGAGCTGATTTTCAACATTCGCATTTTTAATAGAGTTGAATTTCTTACGTACGGCATCGGTTGCGAGAACCAATCGACGTTTTAAATTTATGCTGCTGGTAATCTCCTCAACATCACTGTCATTTTTCATCATTGTCGGCAATATAGCATATGAACGACGATATAAACTCTACGGTGTCTAAAGGACGATTGAAATATTGTTTTAAATATATCATGGATATATGAAACTGTCAAAACCTTTTCGATATCGCCCCTCGTTTACTTCTCTATCTTTGTCAATGACTAAAAATCCATATTTATCTGTCCAGCACTCTGCACACATTTCTTGAAATTGTTTAAATGTTATGTCCGGCGACACATGGTCGGAAAATATGTGGTGTAGATTCATGTCGTCCTGCTTAAACAAAACTATAAAATTGCTATTGTCCCGAATAAGCTGCTTCGGCACGCGGGAGTATGTCTGTGCCAGGTAGAAACAATCCACATTTCGATGACGGCCCATACTAAAATATGATCTTATAACATCCTGCTTTTCACATATTACATCGTCAAATATAAAGATGGAGTTCGGTTTTGCCTCGGAGGGCTCCACTATTTGAGCATTATTGCTAAATGTGTAAAATCCCAATCCTTTAATCGGCGCTAAAACATTATGCAAATACTCATACTTTGGCTGGTTTAGCGACTTTGAATATAGGTATACATTGGCAAAGCGTATTCCAAGCGGATGGGTAAGTAGAGATAGCATTACATTCGTCTTTCCGCAGTTTGAAGGGCCGATTATAATGCCGCGAACGGTTGAGGGCAATAGCGGGCCATGGCGTTTGCTAGCGCCGTCCAGTCCACATCCCACCTTTTCATCTAAATTTTCCACCAGGAAATTTTGTTTCTGCTTTACAATGCGCATCGTACCACGACTGAGATCTTTATAAGCTAATGCATGTTATATCATCGCTATTTAAATGTCACCCACCATGCGATACACATGTAAAAAACGCGAACGATTAGTAAAGATCGGCGGAGCTGGAATAGTTAATTCTCTTATAAATAAGATCCCATTTGAATTACATCTGCCCGGAGGTTACCAGTATTGTGGGCCGGGAACCAAACTACATAAAAGATTAGCACGGGGTGATCCAGGTATAAACAAACTAGATCTTGCATGCAAGCAGCACGACATTGCCTACGATCAAAACAGAGACGATCTGGCAGCTCGACACAAGGCGGATTATAAGCTTGAACAAGCTGCTTGGGAGAGAGTTAAATCTAAAGACTCGAGCATTGGAGAAAAGGCCGCCGCTTGGCTAGTCACAACAATAATGAAGGGAAAGCAACATCTTGGCATGGGCTGTACGTCTAAAAAATCCGACAGCACTCAAAAGAGAAAGAATATCATTAAAAAAATAGCTTTCGGCTCCGGAATAGTTCACAAGGTGCGTGATACACTGCGGAAGGCTGGCGGTAAGAAAAGCGCTGTAAAAGACACAAAGAAGGTGGCTAAAATTGCACTGCAGGCAGCTCGACGGCATTTAAAGATGGCTGGAGGGAAGCGCAATATTCGCATGCCTCGTGTAATACCCATCCCCAAAGTTGGTGGAATTCTGCCTTTAATACCTATTTTTGCGGGATTGTCAGCGTTGGGCAGCATAGTTGGATCTGCTGCAGGTATAGCCAAAGCTATAGATAGTGCAAAGGTGAGCAGAGACGAATTAGCGGAGGCAAATCGTCATAATAGAAAAATGGAGGCAATTGCTGTGGGGAAGAGTGGTAAAGGACTATATTTGAAATCATATCGCAATGGATTGGGACTTTATCTGAAGCCACAGAATTCAAAAAACTACTAGACGCCCTACCTCAAAGAGCTCTTACCGACGTCGATCTTACGCATTATGCCAAGAAGATGGCGATACCATATTTTCGAGGCGTTTATATGCGCGATAGTCTGCCTAGCTCCGGACCGCGCTACAACGAATCCTCCATTATAAATTTGGACGGTATAGATGGTCCCGGTACCCACTGGGTGGCATATAAGAAGCGTGGGGCGTTAGTTACTTATTTTGATAGTTTTGGAGATTTGCCGCCACCTATAGAATTAATTGTATACATGCGCAAGAGTTTAAAACCCCCTAATAAGATTTATTATAATTATAACAGACAGCAGAATTTCAATACAGTGTGGTGTGGTCACTTGTGCTTAAAGTATCTAAATTCCCAAAAACCAAATAAACTCAGTAGTGACGACCGCAATGGATCGAGACAGTATTAAGCGAATGGGACACTCACTAATTGCATTCTCTAGAGTGCGTAGTTTGCTCAAGATGACTAAGCAGCAATTATCAGATATGCCTAAGGAGGTGATGATTGGCTGTGCCGCACATGAAATTGCATTAGTGTGGGATAAGTTACCGGAGCATCTCCAGAATGATATTGATATATTGAAATATCAGTACTGTCAAGAACATTACTCCATTTCAAATGATGGCGATGGTAGCAGCAGCAATATTGATGTCAACGATGGCCCCCCACCACGAAAAATATTTTGCTGCTTCTGTAAGATGCGCGACATAAGTGTAGCATCAAATAATAGTGATGCCCCACCTCCACGGAAGAGAAAATTACATCATATTTGTTCTACACAATAAAGTAATACAGCACATACCAAGCACATTAGTTATGTCGCTCACCTTCACCCTATCAGGTCGCTCAAGCGTGCTTAGCGCAGAGTTTTATCCGGCCATCCAATTGGATGCAAATAGCCGCTATGGGCTAGGATTAACTGGATTCTACTCCTATAACTCGATATTCAATGTGGATGAGAGAAATAATGGTTTCCGATATAAAATTGATCCTAAGGGCGGATTCTACAAGGTTCGCATACCTGTGGGCGCCTATGAAATAGATGAAATCTATCTTGCACTGCTAAACATTATGCATATTGATGAAAAAGACGCAGCAAAAGTATTCTCTTTAAAGGCAAACAACAATACGTTAAAATGTGAGATTTGGTCAAAGTATGAAATAGATTTTTCACAGGGAGATTCAATAGGTAGTCTATTGGGGTTTGAAGCGATACATTTACGGCCAAATGCAACTCATAAATCCACCCTTCCCGTTGATATTATGAAAGTACGGATGATACGCATAGATTGCAACATTATTAGTGGGGCTTATCTGAACGCCGAAGAATCACATACCATCTTCGAGTTTGATGTAGATGTTGAACCAGGATATAAGCTTTCCAGGGAGCCTGCTAATATAATATATTTACCTGTTGGACCGGAAAAACGGCAGTTTATCGACAGCATCACTCTGCAGATATTGGACGACAGCGGCGATTTAATCAACTTTCGCGGTGAAAAAATCATTGTTAAGCTAGAATTAAAGAAATTATCATAATACTGATGTTAAACTAAAATGGGTTTCTGCTATAATTGTCATAAGTTATTCCCACTGAACATTAGTAGTAATAAAAACAGAGACCATTGTGGGAATAAATTCATTCGACGTAAGTGTGTTAAACAGTTAAGACATAGACTGTCAGATAAGGACCGAGTCTTTCTCCGATCTATAGGATTAAAGCTACGAAATTAATATTATTAATATGGCAGCCATAGCAACTAGTGAAAAGCTTGAAATTTTTGACGAACCTCTGCTTGATAATTCTCTGATTAGTCTACATGAGCACACATACAAACCGTATGGATCTCCAAATTTTAACAACTCAGATGAAATTCGTATTAGTATAAATTTTCAAGACCTCATTCTCGACATTGCAGACAGTTATATATTCATAGAGGGAAAATTTACGCCTAATGAGGCTGGCAAACAATGCTACTTATCCAATAATGCACTCGCATTTTTATTCGATGAAATACGTCTAGAAATGGGTGGTGAAAAGGTGGCTGAAGTACGTAAGCCTGGCATTACTACTACCATGAAGACGAGGGTCTCATTTGGTCAAACACAGGCACGAGCCCTACTAACAACTGGTTGGGGTCTCACCCAGAACAAGCAGGATATTTTTGACGCTGATAGCCACATATTCAGTGGTAAGCTGCCCCTGAAGTACCTAATGGGCTTTGCGGAAGATTATGCCAGAGGTGTAATGAACGCCAAGTTGGATCTAATTCTAATAATATCCCGCTCATTTAAAGACTCATACATCGGAGAGGTTGATGCAACATTGAAAATAAACAAAATCGAATGGAAGATAAGACATATTGTGCCCGAGGATCGGCAAAAGGTTAAGCTTTTCGATAGAATTAAAAAAAGCCGTAATAATGGTAAAGTTGGGATAGCATACCGTATGTGGGATTTATATGAATTACCTAGTCTACGTAATACATCTTCTGACATATGGGCCATTAAAACAACTACCAGCCTGGAGAGACCTCGATATATCATTATTGGATTCCAAAACGACAGCTACTCCAACAATAGATCAGAGGATGTTACGAAATTTACACATGCAGATATTAATAATATTCGGCTATTTCTAAATTCTGAAGTATATTCGTATGAGCGTTGGAATCTAGATTTTAGCAAAAAGTTAGACTCGGCAGCCTATTATGCCTACGAGAACTTCCAGCGTGGCTACTATGACAGAGATATGGGCGAGCCAATGATGGACCTAGGCGAATTTAGAGAAAATCCTTTGTTTGTTCTTGACTGTTCTCGTCAAGCAGACGCATTGAAATCATCTACTGTGGACATCAAAATTGAGTTTGAAACACGAAAGTCAAAATTTCCCGAACAAACTCGAGTTTATGCGCTCATACTACATGATGCATATTTAACCTATGATGTGTTAGGAGGATCTGTTCAAACTGGTGTCATCAGCTCCAAATAAAAACATATTGTATCTCAATAAATTAGTTTTGTATAACTAGATACATATTATATTAATATACCATGTCGGTTTCCGACAGATATTAGAGTTGTAATCAAATAGGTAATAAATAATATGCTATTTCTAATATGAATATTTATTTACATTTTTCTTTTTTTACATACACAAATAATTTACAATAACTTAACATGATCTATTTGCTTGAGGACCCAACCTAAATCTATTATGAATAAAACATTTGGGTTGGTTTACATCTGTGCCAATATAGGATTTTTACTGTTGCTTACATAAAAAAAAAAAAAAATCTAATTTGAGTTAATAAGATGTACAAACATGAATTTTCCAGAACTATAAGCTCTACCAATGAAAAAAGGCTGTGACCTTTGGATTATAATTATTCATGGAGCATTTTCTGACTCGTGCTCAGAAAATGCTAAAAGTAGTGCTTCTAAATTCTCATTTCTTTCTACAACGTCATCCCCAACACTGTCTATGGCCGACATTAACCATCGTAAATTTTGTTCGGGCTCGGTTTGGTAAAATGTTATATCCGAATGACCCCAAGGTAAAGTTTTTGTTGTATTAGGAATGACGAAACGCTTATCATCATAGCACGATAATGCCACCTTATTTTTCATTTCTGTATATATATCATGTAGGTAGCTTCGGAATGTATTCATCTTTCTAAATATTAGACCTCCTTCCTCCACGATCTTCCTATAGTCATCTATGGATAGTTCCTTTCTAATTACAGATTTTTTCACGCCTTTTGCCTTTTTAAGCTCATTACCTACAGATTGGACATAGTAGGCCTTTGCGCCTGTGCCGTAGAAACTAACTATCGGATCGGCAGGAAACTCGTCTTTCATGTTACCCAGAATTGATGGACCCTTAGGAATGTTGAAAATATTTCCCTCTTTATAATTTGATGTATCGAATTTTTCTGGATTTTCAATTATAAAGTCATAAAAATTGTTCGTAAAAACTTTTATGATTAGGGAATCCGTGTCAGTGTACAGTAGAGAGGCATTCTCGCCATATTTACGCTTAATAACATCATAGAAAAAGCCATATAGTACTGTCTTGGATAATTCCAAAACAGAAAACCCGACATAAATGGGCTTATTATAAACAGCCCTTAGCCTTCCCATCTGAATCGCAACAAAATCTTCGGAGAAAATCGTACATTTCTTAAAATTCGGCCGAGATATTAGTGCATTCGCACCCATAGATCTTCTAATACTCTCCCAATGAGTTACTAACTTTATATCTTTTCTGTTATCCACATTTTCCATAGTCTTTCCGAAAATAGCATTGTTCATAAGTTTAAATAGATCCTTTTCAAATTTACTTGCTGTATTATTTCTCATCTTGGTATTCAGATCTATATATATTTTTAACCACGACGACTGATTAAATTTGAGGGCTCTGTGTATTTTTGTTACTATTAGACCATTCTCTATAGCTTGTTTTAGGTTTCTATAATGAACAATATATCGTTTTTTGTCATTTAAATTCGGTATCAATTTTGGTAATTTCGTTTTTGCGCCCGGTGGAACAACGCTTTCTACTAAGAAGGGAAGATCCGAATGCAAGTCGTGCAATTCTTGGGGGTAGTGCACATCTACTTCCAGCACCAGCCCCTGGGGGCTTTCGTTTGAAATATTCATAATATCTAGATCTATTATTTCTCTATCAGACAACCACTCAAATCCACCTGTTGGCAATGGTTGAGACATACTATGTCCATATAGGTTTGTAGCATCAAGGTATGCGATAAATGATGATGCCTCATTGGGATCATAGTTCGGCAGAAATTTATTATTGGCGACATGCTTCCTTTCTGAACACTGACTGATTCCACCTCTTATTCCCTTCTTGAAAAAGTGGATCATGTCTATGTCCGTCAGCAGTTCTAATTTAACCTCCGTTAATTTTAGCATCGCATCCCAGGATAATCCGGGAGCCGTATAATATTGGGCGGGGTCCAGTCCATATTTATCTAGGCCAAATTTGCGGAAATTTTCAAATACATCACATAAAAGAAGCACATCTGACTTTAAATAAAGGTCTGAATATTCGCCCAAACTTTGGCAGCCAAACAGGTTCCACACTTTTTTAGCTCTATCATAGTCCTCTTCTGATAGATGTTCATCATTAAGGTTATCATAAAATTGTTCTTTGGAGGGGAGATTTTTGGTATTCAACTTTTCTAAACTGTCCACGAAACTATATGGAAAAACACCCTTCCGTCTCATCAAACTGAATTTCTCATTTTCGGGAAAAAACTTTCTCATTGTAACCATTTGATCATCCGCTAAGTCCTCGCCTAAATTTTGCAATGACGCTGCCATAAATTTAAAACTATCTATAAATCTTAACTTTATGAATCTTCTTTTTAATTCCCCCTTATTATTAGCATAATCGTGCATATATAAATGTTTTGTGAAGGATATATACTTTTCACTGTTTTGCGGTATTACATCAATCCTATCTTTATGGCGGCATAACTCTTTTAGAAAAAGATGGCTGTCGTAGCCCGACATGTTGTGTAGTATAATGGGAATAAAACTCGGTACTTTGTAATTTAAATTACATATAGAATGTGCGGCATCGAATCTTATTTTTCCAGTTAAGTGGCAATGATCTTTCACTTTGATATCACTCTCTGTGAATGGCTTCTTGCATATGCCGCAGGTCGTCGCATTTTGAAAGTCTTTTCTTTCTTGTTCAGTAAGTTTCGCCATTGGGACTATGTTTTTCATATGTTTATTATAGATTTCCCTTAAATCTGCCTCTATACGTGAAACAAAAACTTTAGCTGCGTCTGGCCCTCGGTACATCTCAAATTTGGAAATTGAATCATCAAACGAGCATTTTATAAAATATGCAAAAGAGTAGGGTACATGACTAAACGTTTTATTTGTAAAAGAACGACGAGAGCTTGGTTCGCATGTATCTATTGGTTTCAAAATGGACTCAAAATCAGCATACACCACGAATGGTACCTGCATTTGCTTCTCAAAGCTTTCAAATTTTAATATATTTTCGGGCACCTCTTTCCCATATTTATCAATCCTAAATTGTTTTGAGGGTGTTGTTGTACAAACGTGATTACAATCATTTCTCTGATGCTCCGCAAGTCGGCATTCATTTGGAAAATATAGCAAACAGCCATCACAAAAGTAATTTTTATGCCCATAGGCCGATATTTGGGATGAGACCAGCCTGGACAAATCTTTTATCCAGCAATAGTGGGTATTGGGGCAATCTATATTGCAATGATGATCCATATCACATTCACCGGAAATTAGGAGCAAATTTATATGTACACGCAGCTTTTTTCCAGAATAACGCAAAGGTCCTACAACTTCATACGTTACCCTATTTTTTTCAAATTTCTTTTCTAGGCCATACACATTAATTGAAATATTGTTCATTTCTTCAAATTTTGAAATATCCTGCAATTTTACTGGGAAATTCATCCCTGTCAAATTTAAAACTCTAGAATAATGTGGGTATGATGACACTCGAGATGGAAGGCCATCGATTGCAGGAAACAAGGCCGAAGTAACGGCCCATGCAAAACAGCGATCATCATGATTTTCCACATTTATAACTGCTCTCTTGTTTGATATGAACTTGGGCAATTTGATATATGATGAGCCGCGTAGCGGACTGTACTTGTTTATATTAACCTCCACGAAATCTATATGTTCGAGGGCCCATCCTACAACGAAAGAATTTAATAATAAACTATCATAATGATCTATCATAATAGATTTTACAAACCTGAATTGTGCTCTTGAAACTCTGTAGTTTGTGAAATCATCATATCTACAAACGTATCAAAGGCATCGCTCAAATTAGTTCCCTGGTCCAGTATTTGGTTGGAAGTATTGAATGATTTTATATCTGACACTTCTTTTGTTTGCAATATGTACTTGGCAAACGTCTCCATATTTACCTTCACTGCATTATGAGCTCGCAGTGCTTGTTCCAGTATGTGCAAAATTTCATCCTTAATTTCATTAAAAAAACTAATATAATCTAGGTGATTAGTTCCACTATGAACTCGGTAGCTAGCAATCTTATATTTGAAGGCACTCTGAATAATTTCAACGCCATCTCTTAAAGTAATACATGAATTTGTTCTATGCTGCAGTGTTCTTCTGTGATTTTTCATTTCAGCTGTTGTCAGGGTCACATTGCAGCAATCACAAGTTTGGAGATTCGCTGATGTTGAAGGAGCATTATGGCAGTTGCAAATTGGCACATTTGCAGACGTTGATGGCGCATTTTGACAGTTACATGTTTGATCATTTGTGGACGATGATGAGAGATTTGAATCCAATTTGGACCGCTTTGTTGGAGGTTCCTCTTGCTTTAAGTTCCTGCATGACTGCCTCTGGTGGCGACGCAAACTATCACTACGAGTAAAACTCGCGCCGCAAGCACTGCACTTGTACATAATATCTTACGCTTTACTGTAGTATGAGATCTAACTAACAATGATTGTGTGTTGCCCTCTAGTCTCTTTTATAAATAGGGGATCGCTATGCTCACCCCCACCCCGCATCCAACCAAGGTCATTCCAATGTCAAGGTCATCCCAATGTCAAGGTCGTTCAAAGTCAAGGGCATCTCAAAGTCAAAGCCATTCAAGGTCACCCCCACCCCGCGTCTCAAGATCAATCTGCATCGCGGCCAGGTGGCCCAAGGTGACCCAAGGTCACCTTGGGCCACCCAAGACGTTCAAGGTGACGAGGTCATCTCAATGTCAAGGGCATTCCAATGTCAAGGGCACCCCAATGTCAAGGCCATTCAAGGTCATCCCCACCCCGTGTAAACTAATTTCTAATAAAGTATATTATGCAATCTTAGCTGAGCATCTTTTATTTATTCGTCACCCAGGACCACCCAAGGAGACTAGAGGCCACCCAAGCGGCCCAAGGTGACTCAAGTATGCCGTAATCATTGATAGATGGACCAAGGTGACACAGGGTCACCTTGGACCACCCAAGGCGATAAAGTCGTCCCAATGTCAAGAGCATCCCAATGTCAAAATATCTTAAGACACGGGTGACACAAGGTGACCCAAGGTCACCTTGGGCCACCCAAGACGTTCAAGGTGACGAGGTCATCTCAATGTCAAGGGCATTCCAATGTCAAGGACACCTCAATGTCAAGGCCACCCCACCCCGCGTCTCAAGGTCAGACCACCCACGTGTCAAGGTCATTCAATGTCACCCCCACCCCGCGTCTCAAGGTCAGACCACCCACGTGTCGAGGTCATTCAATGTCACCCCCACCCCGCGTCTCAAGGTCAGACCACCCACGTGTCAAGGTCATTCAAGGTCACCCCAAGGTCAGACCACCCACGTGTCAAGGTCATTCAAGGTCACCCCAAGGTCAGACCACCCACGTGTCAAGGTCACCCCCACCCCAAGGTCAGACCACCCAAGCGTCAAGGTCATTCAAGGTCATCCCCACCCCAAGGTCAGACCACCCACGTGTCAAGGTCATTCAAGGTCATCCCCACCCCGCGTCCCAAGGCCACGCCCCCCCACCACCCGGTGGTTTTTGAATCGGTATTACTACTCTACTTTTGTTGACATTTGCACTGACTGTTTTCGAAATATTCGACAGCGCGTACCATAAAATTTGAAAAAAATACAAAGAACTAAAAATATTTAACGCTAGAAACCAACAGTAATAAAAAATATTTAAAGATTTTCGATGTAACCTCCTTAGTTTAAACATTTCCTAATATTTGCATTTTTTCATATTTTTTTTATAATTTATTGTAAACATTAAATATTAAATATTTCGAAAACTGTCAGTGCAAATGTCAACAAAATATATATTTTTGAAATCAGGAAAAAAGTTTTTACCCAAGCGTGTAAAATTACACAGGGTGTCCCATTTAAAAATATTACATATGTCCATTTGGTTTCCTCAAATTTACAACATACAATTTTTTTTCGACCTAGCCAAAAGGTAATACGTGAAAAACCAAACAACTTTTGTATTTAAACTTTTTTTCTAACTTTCTTAATGACCCCTGTAGGTAGGGGTCAAAATATACGCGAATACCCTGTACCTACATTGCATTCTTTTAAACAATAAAAAAAGATGAAAAACAAAATAAAACCAACCCATACAATAAAATTTAAATTGGAAATTGATATTTAGCTATTAGCTAACATTGAAAAAGTCCTAAAACTCGGACGAAACGTAGGATTTTGTCAGTCCTTGTATCTGGCTGGAAGTCCTCTTTTGTTGTTTTTTATTGAAGAAATAAGTTTCACGGGGTGTTTCACTTTCGGTACCTTCAATCAGGTGGCCGTTAATATGCCATATGAAAAAAATTCAAAACTCTTCATTGACTGCCGATATTTAAAAGAAAAAATAAATTTTTGATTTGTTTTTCTGGCACCAAAAATATGTATCTACTTTTTGTTGTTTGTTTGTACTCTCATTGCTACTAATTTTATTTTTACATATAATTGTAATAATAATAATAATAATAATAATAATCTTTATTTTCTATAGATTTACATATTGTAAATATGAAAAATTGTTAAGTATATGTTTACATATAATGCACGTGTACAAAATATATAAATACAAATACAGACAGTACATAAGCAGATACCTACAGCCTATAGTAAAAACAAACAAGTTAACAAATGTACAGTACATGTAAACAAATTCAAGGCAATACTACAACAGATTAAAAAGAAAAGAAGAAGAAAAATAACCCTCAACAATGCCAATCCAGAAATAATTATAAAAGGAATATCATTCTGACAATTTCTTTGCCCTGCATTTAAAAGATATAATATTTGGACTGTCATGGGTATCACGAGGCAAGTGATTATCGAGGTGATTATATAACTTGATATATACTGGGTGTCCCACGGTGACGGTCCATTAGAAGTATCTGGAGAACCAATTAAGCTATTAATTTGAAATTTGAGGTAAGGTCAAAGGGGGCCATAATCTACTTGTTGAAAATATTTTCCAGTTTCTACTACTTTCGGTTATACCGAAAGTCGACATTAACTTCGTTATTTTAAATGGGGCACCCTATATATTATTTGGATTCTAAGTGAAATTTTAAACAGTTTTCATGTAGGATGTCCTATACCTATCTTCAACTGTTTTTGAAATATTGACAGGTGAATATTGACATTTTTCAACTTTGGCACCCTGTAAAATCTAAACTGTTTGAGATCAAACAAACCGGTTTGCACATTCCTATCTTAACTTTTCATAAGCTATCGTTTGACATTAATTTCAAATTTAACCAAGAGATTAAATTTAATCGAAAATTTCACACCGCCATATTTTAACCAATCAGAGGGTTGTTTTTTATTCAGTTACCATGCCAACCCAAAAAATTTCCGGAAATTTTTAACGTTGCGTTGTGTAAAATTAATAAGTGGAAATTTTTCTGTCATTTAAAATGTCAAAATAAAGACGCGGGAGTTGAATGAATCAATACATTTCCTATGCTCGAATTTAAGTAATATTCTCAAAATTAAATTATGTTCCACCAATATTAGTAGATCAAAGAAAAATATAATATATTTTTAAGTTATTTATAAAAAGTTCACGTAACTAAACTTGGAAAATGGTAGATATGTTATTTCACAAAGAGATTTCGCATTTTATTAAACATATAAATTTTGAAGTAGATACTTCAGAATAATTATCAAAAATAAATGATGTTCCACCAATATTAGTAGATCAAAGTTAATAAGAAACAAAAATATAATATGTTTTTAAGATATTTGTAAAATATGTATGTAACTAATGTTAGAAAATGGCATTTTATTTCACTAAGAAAACTCGCATTTTATTAAGCATAATATTTGCAATGCTCGAAGTACTTCAGAATAATTATCAGATATAAATAATGTTTCTTTCCAAAGCGGAACATTTTCAAAAACACAATCTAATAAATCAGCAAATTGCACAAACACAAAGACACGATGACAAGTGGTGGAACTTGACCAAGGTAGCGTACTTGACAGTCGTAAAAAATGTTTGTTATTGCTCATGGCTCACTATGAGGAATAAATGTTTGTCATTCGTAATTAAAATGTTCAATTTTGGCATAATTATAAAGTAATGGTGTGAAATTTTCTTACCGAATATCCCACGAGCTTAAATTAAAAACCGGAAATTTTTCCTCGTTCATGAATATTTTAAGAAAATTATTATACATATATAATTCAATTATATATATTATATATAATTTTCAAAATATTCATGACCTCGATGAAATTTCCAGAAATAATTTAAGCACTAGGGATATTATAAGTGCAAATTTTTAATTTCTAGAAAATCAGAAATTAGTGTCAAAAGATAGCTTATGAAAAGTTAAGATAGGAATGTGCAAACCGTTTAGCTTGATCTCAAACCGTTTAGATTTTACAGGTTGTCAAAGTTGCAAAATGTCAATATTCACCTCTGAATATTTCAAAAACAGTTGAAGGTAGGTATAGGACATCCCACCTGAAATGTGTTTAAAATTTCACATAGAATTCAGAAATGAAATAATATATAGGGTGACCCTTTAAAATAACGAAGTTAATGTCGATTTCCGGTATATCCGAAAGTGGTAGAAACTGCAAAATATTTTCATCAAGTAGATCATGGCCCACTTTCACTTCACCTTAAATTTTAAATCAATAGCTTAGTTGGTTCTCTAGATACTTCTAAGGGACTGTCACCGTGGGACACCCTGTATAATTGTAAAATTAGCGTCTCTAATATTCTATTTTTGATGTAACTTTTTAATTCACTCTGATATGTTATAACAATACATAGATACCATTTTCCATCTGTCAGGGAAATAACCAATTGAAAGGGAGTGCGGTTGACTAAAAAATATATTGGAAGGGTAAGTCCGATGGGGCAATTCTTAAAGAATGGTAGAAAGGTATCATCAGGCCCTGCTCCTTTATTAGAATGTAGTTCAGCAGAGCGGTTCGACCCCATTTTTTGGTTAGGGACATTGTTAATAGGGTACTGCGATTATAAATATGAACAATATTGCTTGCAAACTTTCTGCAGTGTTAAAACTTCCTCTCGTTGACAGCGGTATGTTTATAATAATATTTTTTTTATATATTTTGGATATACGGTATAAGTAAAATAATGCTATTACCAACTGTTCCTATAGAAATAACTAAAATATTTGTGTAAGTAAGTAATAAGTAATATATAAATATGTAATAAAGTTTTCATCATTCTGAAGATATATCTATAATTTAATGGGCACTCGATCGATTGATAATAAAATAAACATAATTAAGTAGGTACCTACCTGTTTGCGTGACGTCACAAGCAATTTTTCAAACGATATCAATTCATGGAAATTATATTTCTTGAATAAAATTTTTTGGAACCTAGTTTTCCATATAGCATTATTACATTCAGCTAACCCGTTCGTTAAATGTTTGACGATTTCCCATTGAAATATTTTTTTGAAAATTAGGAAACGGGAATTTTTGAGAAAGTTCTTTTATCTGAAGTAATTCCGATTTTCTGGTACTTGCAGTTATACCGGAAATGGTTATTAACGTTCTTATATTTAATGGAATACCATATATTTTTTAAATTTTTAATATAAATTTTTTTGAAAAAATTTTATTTTGTAATACTTCATTGAAATGCTTATTGGCATTGATTTACAAGGAAAGTTGTGGTAACAAGTTTTGGGCTATGGTTTGGGGGGCCATCAAGCTTTCAGATTATGTGTAATTGTAAAGGTTTTCAAAAAAATAATTTGATTCTGACTAATTTCAACCGCCTAAAAGTAATTTGTCTTAAATGGAACACCCTGTATTTTATTGCTCGGTGTGATGGAGAATAAAGTGATCTTTCGATCTTTCTTAGAACTCCCTATAGGTACCTATCTGTTACCATTTCCTTTTTATCAACGTATTTACTTTCGATGCAATAATTTTCTAATACCTTGAATTGCTTGTAAATAGCGGGCCATAAAAATTAAATCAATGTGTCTTATTTATCCATTTCGTAAACGTGATGTTCGTTTAATTTTCATGGTCCGCTAATCAAATAGAAAATTATTGTAACGAAAGTAAATACATCGATAGCAAGAAAATGGTAACAGATAGATATAAGAAATCCTAATACAGATTGAGAGATCACTTTATTCTCCATCACATAGAGCAATCAAATACAGGGTGTTCCATTAAAAAAAAGATTTTTCGGCAGTTGAAATTAGTCAGAATCAAATTATTTTTTTGAACACCCGTAAATAATAAATTATGAAATTACACATAACCTGAAAGCTCGATAGCCCAGCTAACCATAGCCCAAAACTTGTTACCATAATTTTCCTTATCAATCGATGAAAAGCATTTCAGTAAGGTACTACAAAATCAAATTTTTTCAAAAAAATTAAATACCTACCCATCTAAAACTGTTAATTTCTCCTATAGGTTGTGCCATATTAAAAAACTTAGATTATAGCGTAGAAATCAAAAATGTAAAAAATATAGGGTATTCCATTTAAAATAAGAAAGTTAATAACCATTTCCGGTATAACCGGAAGTGCCAGAAAAACGGAAATACTTCAGATGAATAGAACTTTCTCGAAAACCCTCGTATCCAAATTTTCAAAAAAATATTTCTATAGGAAGTCCTTCAACTTTGAATGAACGGGTTAGCTGAATCACCCTGTATATTTTTTGTTTATAGCTCTTGGGTATGTGGTTCAAAATAACTTTTTGAACTGAAATTTTTTATTTTCATAGACGTTTCGGTAATAGATTGTTACCTTTATCAATGAATGAACTTAGACACATAGATGATGTCGATGTTCTTTGCACTTTCATTTAACTTACGTGCCTAAAGTCAGTCATTGAGGATAAAGGTAACTATAATTTATTACCGAATTTATTTAAAATAGTTATGTGGAACCACATTCCCCAAGAGCTATAATAATAAACTTTTTGTTATAGTAGAATAACAAGCCTCAAAGCTACGAATCCCTACAAACCTAAAGTACATATTCAAGAAAATCTTCATTATATACAAAATTTCTTGCATGAATGTATTATATGTTATTATTCTAGTATATAAATTACATTTAGTTCATTTTTGCATTCATTATACAGTAAAATAAAGTCCAAAAAGTAATTTGACAGCTTAAATGTCACTTATGTTATATCGTCGGATTAAAAAAATGACGTAGACTCCAAAAATATAATAATATACAAGATGTTTCATATGAAAATCGAGAATTGGTATGACTTCCGGTGAAACTAGAAGTGGAAAAAAGGTAATTGTTATGTCAACAAGTGACCTTGAATAAGTACCGCCGCCATGCCAAATTTGAAAATTGTACCTGGAAAAATAAGGGGGGGAAGGAGGGGTATACCATGAATCTGTGTCACTCTGTGTTTTATATGGTGGATTTTGAGAATATTTGCCTTGCGGTTTCGGAATATATTCTATTTTCTAATTTTTATTTGACAGGTGACATTACCAGAAGAATTTTTGATAAATAAACTTCTATCTTTTCTTAGTAAAATCAAAATTATAATCGTAAGAATATTTTTGTTGGATATGAATCATTTGTAATTAATATTGTTGATAAATGTTCAGATAAATATGTCGCAAATAAATTCTTAACAGACTAAAATATTTTTTTATCTATTATCAAACATTTAGATATTGTTTTAATTTCAGTATTAATATATATACCTTTTGATTCTCTTTATATATTTCTTGTGCCATCACATTTAATTAACATCCTGTACATAATTAAAGATCATTTGCTAACTTTTTTTATCAATTTCATTCTGATCGTAGATTTCAACTCAACTCGAAAATTTGCACCCAAGTTGACTAAACATGAGCGTTTTTAACAAAGTGCTCTTATCAGTTACTTATCAGGCCATTATCTTTTGTTTCATTACCTTATTATTGTACGGTTCGTTCATTAAAGTAGGTCCTGTAAATAATATAAGGTGTTGCAATGTGTTTCGTTAGAGTTTGTGAGTGATGTGAACGACGGCGAATCTTATAAATATGGACGAAAAGCCCTTGTTGAGAAGAATTTTAGACGATTTGGGGGGCGCCGCTGTTTTATACGCTTATCATCCAGCTTTCGCATGTGATCCTTCCAATTTATTGGGCCATTTTGACGCATCAGGTTTGTTTACAAATGTATGTTGGTTTATAGTGATTGGGGCGACGAGTTATAATACAAGACATATACGTAGTAGGGGGTGATTGTAATATTTGAAGACATTGGATAATTGAATTAGACTGTGTGATTGTGATAATAAACAGCTGTAATGGGGAAGACATTAAGCTCTCTCTCTCTCTCTCTCTCTCTCTCTCTCTCTCTAAATCCACCTTCTCTTTGAGATATATACTGCACTGATGAGATGTAATAGGTCGAAACAGATCTCACATTTTGATTTTATGGCTGTTCCACATTTATATGTCGTGTAACCGTATTTACAGTGCCCAGCCATGGAGTTGGTTAATTGCCACTGTACTCGCCCTGTATACAACTAAAATATTTTTTAATCACCCCTAAATTATCTACTGCCTGCCTTATAAGGCCCACAGTCAAATATTTTTAATTTAGTTGACAGGTTATTCACAGATACATTTTCTTGCAAGTCTGCTTCCGTCAAATTCTTTTTAATAAAAGAAATAATACTTCGAAAACTCTGCATTTTACTAATAGCGTTTATTACACATACTGGCCTAAAATTTAATATAGGATCCAAATAACTATGGAGAAATATACAGGGCGTTCCATTTAAATTAAGCAAGATGTGATCAACTCCGGTACAACCGGAAGTCACAGAGCTATCAAAATATTTTACTTGCAGAGAACACTCTGCATTTATTATACGTACAAAATTTTAGAAAAATCGCGTCAGTAGTTTCTGAGATATGGATCGTGTAAGCTCCTGGCTGAACACACTGTATATACTTGTGTTTATTTAGTTGGGTTTAGGTTTAGGTTTAGGGTTTAGTTGGATGTAGGTTTCCCCTTTTAAACAATTACAATAAACCTAATAGCACTGCAACAGCTTCTAAACATTCATAAATGGATAAATATTACTGGGCCCAATATTGAACCCTTGAGATTCCCGTATACAATTTTATTATTTTTGAAACGAGTTTGGAAATATTTTGTTATATTGTTCAGGTTTATTTAATGCTTCTAATGCGTCACTGATTTGTATTGCATTGGAAGGAACGAAAAAGGGTAATCCACGAAGTACAGCGCCTGGAGCCCCATTGACATCCTTCATGGATTTCCGTCTCGTCAAAGTAGCCAACCAACCTTTTCTAGTAGTAATCCTTCATATAATTTGTTTATAGTTTTAGCATAGGTACATCTGTTCGTAGGTATCGCTCTTTACCCCTCCCCATCGCTGTAGGCATGGACTGTCTCCTAGAGGTGGACCCCTTCACCAACCCCGATCACAAAAAGTGATAGGTGTGGGCGATTCGTGGGGTCTCCTCCTGTTCTGGCTCTACCCTGCAGGCTGGGTAGGCTCTTCTGGTGCTCTTCTGCCTTGTCTTCTTTCTTCGCCTGCTTGTCTAACCCCCGGGGGTCGTCTGTCTCGGGTGGGGGCGGGCGGCAAGTGCCACTCTGCCCCTCTCATTCTGGGTGGTGGTAGGTCAGGAGTGGCTGGGTAGCCGGGGATGCACCTCTAACGGAGCCAACTGGCCCTTTAGCTTTTTGCAAGGTAAGGGAAGGGTACTTGAAGTGATCCAGGGGGGTCTGAGGGTTGTTTTTTTAGTCGATTCGTAGCCCTCTACGCTTGCTCCGGGTGGAATCTGAGCAAGGTATGTACGTATCTAGTAAAAAATGACAAATTTACTAGCAAGGTATGTGAGTACCTACAGGATATAAGTAAATAAGTACATGTGCTATTATATAAACTAGAATTTACCTCAAATTCAGGGATATTACTGAAAAAATCATCTGTTGATTGTAGCAACCTATTGTGAGACAAATTTCCATTTTTTCTCTATTTTTTAGGTTTCTCGTTTTGCTTGATGCCCGTAGATTATGAGTCCCCTTAATCTTATACTTGCTGTATTTACTCAAGTTCTTCTAATATGTGTATAAACTTACTTACATTATGTGTCTTACAATGTGACATTACTTATTTAGGGATCGTAAACCTTAGGTTTCATTTTAATATTTTTCTGGTACACCTTCTAAATGTTTCTAATTTAATTATCACTTGCTCAAATTTAAATATTTGAGTATATTGAGGACAAGGATTGTGTGTACAGTTATCTCCACACCCTTTTTATTGCTATATTTTAATCACTGCACGTAATCAGTAGTTCCTTATCCGAGGAATTAATGTTTATAGATACGAGAGTGCGTAGTATTCGGAATGTATCGATGCCATGTGACTAATTTGGTTATTTCATTTCAATACTGTTTTTACCAGTAATTTAATTAACTGATTCGCACACCGACAGTCTTGGAACAATCAGTTATTTTGACTAATATTTGTTTCTAAGAAAAATTCAAGTGCAATTAAATCAGTATAGATTGATGGCGCTCCGAGTAAGGTATCCCCATATAAATTGTTGGACTTTCAACCGGATATTGATAAAGATCCGATGCAACCGAATATTGATCTTCCAATATTTTGAGTTTTAAATGTCGTTTTATATTAAATTTATTACAAAGACTTTTAATTATTTGAGATATTTTTAAGATGTATGAAATGGTGCTGGTTGCAATCGTAACTTTTCTTTTTTTTTTTTTTGTTGATTATTAATTGAAATATCAATTTGTTGATGTTATTTCAACCAAATCTTCTGAGTAATTGTTTTCTTTTAGAATATCTGTCTTAATATCCAAAGAAATTGAAATTAAAAATATCCTACTGTAAGAGATAGGTACCCTTCATATAGCTAAAAGATGTCAAAACCAAAATAAACACGTAGGTGAAAATAGGGTAGTTGTCATTTTTAAATTAATAAAATACTTTTGGAACTGATAGAAAATATTCAATATATATTAGCAAAACCTTAAAGTGTCTGTTTAATTTTCCAAGATAGCCAACTAAACAGGACACCCCTAGGACCACAACTTAAGGACACCCGTACAATTATCATTTTCGATGACAGACGAGATTACTTTAGTTCAACTTGGACACATAAAAGATATAGATATATCAGTAATAATAATTATAAATTTGTTCAAATATTTTTTTTTATTCATAAAGAAGGAACACTTTTAACAGTAAATATATAGGTAATAATAGTTATTTGTGCAACTAGTGCAAAAAGTGTGTATTTGTTACACTATGCGTAAATCATGTTGAGTGCAACAAATATAGTTTTTGCAAAAGTTGCACACAACATTTTTTCTACAATTGTGCTAAAAGTTAAAATTTTTTGCACTAGTACAAAAAGTTTTAACTTTTGGCACAGTAGATAGATAGTGCAAAAGGTAGTCATTTTTTGCACGATTGTAGCAAAAGTGTATTTTTTTATAATTATCAAAATACTTAATACATATATAATAATACGTAAATATTAGAATATTAAGAGAAATAGAGAAGACTGAATTGGGCAATTGAAACAATATTTGCATAAGAGAATATACGCGCATAAATACAGCATAAGAAGTCAAAATGATTCTCAAACTGCTTTATCAAAACACGCTATTGAAAATAACCATGACTTCAATTTTAATAATGTACAGATTTTAGAAAAAGAAACAAATTATAACAAAAGAACAATTCACGAGATGATCCAAATAAAAAGACATACTAATGCAATAAATAACCGCACTGATACAGAAAATTTAAGTGAAACTTATTTCAATATAATATAATTCATTATTAAATATAATACATACTAATTAATATAAATAAAATAAATACAAATAATAATAGATCATTTATGGGGAAAAACAAAAAAAAAAAATTTACATCTCACAAAAAATACTAAATTAAGTAAATTTAGTTTGTAATTTAACATGTCGGAACAAATATTATTTTTAAGTTTCAATTATACCTCTACCTAATGCCTGTATATGAATATTATCAGCAAATCTGTCAGCTTGGAAACAAAACTGAACCCAAACCACTTTAAAACTCAGTCGCGTCAAAGCCCTCAAACAACATGTATGCAGCAAAATAACGCAATAATCGTTTCAAACAATTTAAAATTATTATAATTTAGTTAGTTACAATACATGAAACATCCTATAAATGTAGGTATAATATATCAAAAAAATATTAAACAAATAATGTAAAATGTAATCTTCTGCAGAATCTCTGAAGATGGCCTAATAAAGCCAAAACGTCAGAAATATAAAAAATGTAATCTTTTTTATATGTAATTAAGTGACCGATATACCCAAGAAAAACAATCTGTGTTAAATCTCTAACGGTCAAGAAAAGAAAAGTTAAACTTTTTTTAGTTAATATAGATGGCTCTGTATCTTTTACTCGTAGTACCTACTCTTAATTTATGTGTAATTAAATTTTGTATTAATGTGATTTTTGTCTTCTTCTTCAGTCTTCTCTATTTTTCTTAATATTCTAATATTTATGTATTATTATATATGTATTAAGTATTTTGATAATTATAAAAAAATACACTTTTGCTACAATCGTGCAAAAAATGACTACCTTTTGCACTATCTATCTACTGTGCCAAAAGTTAAAACTTTTTGTACTAGTGCAAAAAATTTTAACTTTTAGCACAATTGTAGAAAAAATGTTGTGTGCAACTTTTGCAAAAACTATATTTGTTGCACTCAACATGATTTACGCATAGTGTAACAAATACACACTTTTTGCACTAGTTGCACAAATAACTATTATTACCTATATATTTACTGTTAAAAGTGTTCCTTCTTTATGAATAAAAAAAATATTTGAACAAATTTATAATTATTATTACTGATATATCTATATCTTTTATGTGTCCAAGTTGAACTAAAGTAATCTCGTCTGTCATCGAAAATGATAATTGTACGGGTGTCCTTAAGTTGTGGTCCTAGGGGTGTCCTGTTTAGTTGGCTATCTTGGAAAATTAAACAGACACTTTAAGGTTTTGCTAATATATATTGAATATTTTCAAAGCCCTCAAACAACATGTATGCAGCAAAATAACGCAATAATCGTTTCAAACAATTTAAAATTATTATAATTTAGTTAGTTACAATACATGAAACATCCTATAAATGTAAGTATAATATATCAAAAAAATATTAAACAAATAATGTAAAATGTAATCTTCTGCAGAATCTCTGAAGATGGCCTAATAAAGCCGAAACGTCAGAAATATATATATGTATAAAAAAATGTAACCTTTTTTATATGTAATTAAGTGACCGATATACCCAAGAAAAACAATCTGTACTAAAAAAAGTTGTCAAAATGGGACGTGAAACCGCTCCAAATTTATTTAATTTAAATTTATAAAGCAAAACACATCTCATGTTATTTTCATGTATAAATAAACAATGCAGAAGAAACAGGGGCGAAGAGACAGGAGGAGAATAATAATAAAATTTCCCGAAACAATAGTCCACTCCGTAAATTTCAATTTACCCCCATGTAGTCGTATATGATCGTTTATCGTAAACATTCCATTTAGATAAAAAAAACGGATACGTTACAATTCCAGTTCACTTGAAATTGCTCACTGGGGAAATTTGAAAATGGATATATGGATGCTTCATTATTATTTTTGTAGATTTAAATTTCAACGTTTATAGAAATGTTGATTTTGTAAACATCATTCGCATATTTCAGTACATTTTCTACTATACTTATACTATTTTAATTTTTGTTATAGATATGCTGTTGGACAAATCTATAATCTTAAAGTTTTTTAAGTTTTTGAATATTCGACATATCAGACAATATTAGTAGTGGTGAGAAACACACCCTAGTGCCCTCTTTGGGTTTTTGGCATCTGCGGAAAAGCAGGTCGTTATCTGTCTATAAATTTGACAATAATAATTGTCAGACAGATAGTAGCAAAGACCCAAAGAGGGCACTACGGTGTGTTTATCACCACTACTAACATTCACGATGCCCATTAGGCAATCACGTCGCAGCATCGTTCATCGAGTCCACTACCTATGGCACTCTGATGAGCGCAAAATAAGCGCGAAACCGGTCAGTGTCTGGTAGAAGGTCTCGAAGAACGATGTGGCGACTCCTATGAAGATGCCGATGTAATCTAATGCCAGTCGGCGCATATTTCCCGTGGAGTAATTGTTTTCGGCATCTCCTTCAAATATATCAGACAATAATTATAATTTACGTAAAATATATGGTTAAACTGTTAACAATTAATTATTTAAATGAACTACTTCTTTTTTATTGAAAGAAATAGAATAATTGCCTTAGTAACTATCCAAAATTTGTTTGAACTTAGACAATTAATTAAATTAAAAAATATAATAATGGTATGAAATCCAAATCTAAGATTTGGTGGGGTAATTTTATGTTGGTTGGGGCGTTTACCTGCGGAGTAATTTTTCCAACATCTATAGCACTTAAACATATAAGTAATGTAAGAAATGTTGAAAATGTATCATTCATCTGATAATTTTAGAATTTTCAGCGTTTCAAATATTTCATTTCCATATTACATTTTTGTTATATTTTCTGCCACCTAACTTTACCCTACATTGTAATGAAGATGTAAAACGACAAAGCCGTGACAAATTTGGCCGCATTGCCCTTTTATAACACGTTGCCAAAACACATTTATCTCTCCGAGTAATTTATTGCTGACAGTAATTACAAAAATGTGTTTTTTAGTTACAACGAGAAAAGAGTCTAAACTGAATCTGCTGTATAATACAATGGTATTTAGGTATTTCTCTTTTTTATGTCGTTGAGTACGATGGAGATAAAGATAGCAGGTCATTTTAAAAAAAAATGTGGAAAAATATTTGTTTTATTATATGCTTTCATTTATACGACATTCAGGATTTTTACATAAATTACTAGCGTCCATTTTATGTTAAATAGTACGTATTTTTCCTTTTGATTTACGTAAAATTGAGATAAATGTAAATTTCAAGTATTTTTATATTTCTACATAATTTTAGTTGTTTTTGTCTTTTTGTAAGATAATTTTCTACTACCTACAATTTTACAATCAGTACATATTATAGACTTTATTAAAACACTTTTTATTTTTACTTTAACTGTAGGGAGAAAATTAGGTAAATCTGTGAACACTGTATAAATAATAGTTAGATTAGACCAAAATAAATTTACCTATTGACGTGTGTGTCAACTTGTGTGGCGGATGCCACTGGTAATACTGTTTTTTTTTAAATCTCTAGTACTAATCGAGATAGCTGTGATTTGCAAGTGGGACGTAATTGGGCCTTTGATTGCGCAACTTTTTTCCCATTTAACTGAATCTTCAGTTTCCGAGATTTCCTTCTTCAGTTTCCGAAATTCCCTTCGTATCCTTATCTTGTACACTGCACCTAAAGTACAAGATATGGTCAATTTTATTGCCGTTTGCCATTTTACAATATTTCGATATATTTTGCAATATATATTTTAAGTGATAACTAATTCCGCATTTTAGTGGCTCCCGATTGGACCTGTGTGGTACATCAAATGGGGTATATCCGTATTTGTATTTTTAAACTGTTTAGAGTGCATGAATGTGTATTGTGCATGTATGAATTTATTACTATTAAGTACTCTACCTACTAATTCGTATTATCTATAAAATTTACTAGTTATTGTAGATATATTAGCGTTATTACTTTTACCTGCAAGATGTTTCTATTGCTGTTTGTTAATTTCGACATTTTTGTTATTGTTATACATAAAAATGTTTTTTATATACACATACACATAGTTTTAGGGGGTTTAACGTATGAGGGCTCTAACAACATGCTGAAGTACTATTGTGTTTATTGCAGTATATCAGACGTTATTTACACACGGTATTCATTAAGCAGGCTGTGGAAAATTATTAGTATGTAATAATATGCAGTCCGTCCCTATAAAGTAACCCCCACTCCCATCTCAACTTTGGAACGAGTTGAGATATCGACCTCATAGAAAATACAGAATGAATAGTATGAAAAATACTACTTTCTACCCACAAACGGAATTTTGACAGTTGATAGATGGCGCAAGAGTAGCTGTCAGCACATTTTTTTTAAATAACATACCTAGTTGTCTGTGTCGCACATCGTTTCAAAGTATTTCAATTCTCTTCACACCAGAAAAATTAGAATCGAGTCATCCGTTTTCGAGTTATAAGCGATTCTGTGTCTCACTCGGCGAATGAAAAGACCATCGTTCATTCTAAATATTTATATGTTTAACCGAAGAATGTTAATGTAATGTAATAAATATAAGAAGTTTGTATTCTCAAAAAATGTATCTATAGGTGTTAAATCGGGAGGACGCTTGAGGTCGATATCTCAACTTGTTAAAAAATTAAGGTGGGGGGGAGGGGAGACTTTAGGGATGGACTATATAATCAAATTACTCACCTAAAAAAAATATAAGTTAAACCTAGTGCCTAATGAGTACTGAGTTAAATAGAACAATTCAAAGTTATACATTATTCTCAAGTAAGAAGTTTAGATGATTATTGATTTACATTTTGTCATTTTAGTCATAAATGGTATTTATTTAAAAATAGTTTGTTATTTGCGCCATCATACTATTTGTTTTTTAAATTATAAAATAACGCACAATGTTCCATCGGATTTGGTACGCCCCATACAATGTTAATGACCGTTGTAAATTGTTTCACAAATTTTAGTCTAATTCAAGTTTTATGCACAACGAAATGCTCAGGTGCTAATTCTGTTGATCTGAAAAACAAAACAGGGAAGAAAATAGTCTTGATTTACCTATTTGAAATATGTATAGTTACCTTGAGTTCAAAAAGTATGGAAATAATTCGTCATTTCCGAAACTAAAAATAATTTGGGAAAATCCCAAATTATTAATTTGCGAGTTAATTTTTAATTTCCGTTGCTCATCTTATGTTTAATTTTGTTTTTTATATATGATGCCATGAATTATTCTTTAAATTGAACACCCTTTATATATTTGAAGGAGATGCCGAAAACAACTCCTTCAGTTATTATGCACTCTGACAAGCGAATAATAAGCGCGAAACCGGTCAGTGTCTGTTGGTTGGTCTTGATGAAAGATGTGGCGACTCCTATGGAGATGCCGGAGTATACAATCCCAGTCGGGGCACATTGGCCGTGGAGTAGTTGTTTTCGGCATCTCCTTCAAATAAATAAGCAGGATTGTCTTCCTCAAAGACAATAAAGGTAACTGCTTATAATTGCGCCTCCGAAAAAGCAGGTCGTTATCTGTCTGACAATTTGACAATAATTGTCAGACGGATAGTAGCAGAGACCCAAAGAGGGTACTACAGTGTGTTTCTCACCACTACTATCATTTATATTTCTTGTTTTTCGATAGAGCCTTTTCTCACGAATACATTGATATGTGGGTTGATGGATCTATGTACATCCTGTATATAGATAATGTAAATACATTGTGATCTAATTGATATGTGGGTGTGTGGGTGTGGGTTCCCAAAATAACACCCTGTAACTCGTTAGGCGTGCATCAGAGAATTTTTTTTATAAGAATTTTATTCTTATTTTGATCTGGTGCACCCCCTGGTAAATTTTTGTACGCTCACACTGGGACACCCTGTATAATGAAAAGGGAGATATCAACAAATTAGTGTGCATAAAAATAATGTATGAATGTAATGTAACCAGTAATATATCATGTTCTCTTTCCAACACACTACGTTTATAGCACACTCTTTTGGTCATATCTACCTTATTGTTAAGAATGTATTCGTGAGTGAATGTCCTATTAAAAAAAAAAGTATAAAACTAGCAATTAAAAATAAGATCGAGAATTTTCTGAAAGTATTTTTTGTTTAAAAAATACAGATAATTTATGTCAATCATTTCTTCCACAGTGTTATTAAATAGACAATAGACCACGACCTTCCTGAATAAGTAAATATTTGCAAAATAATCGTATTTATTTATAGATATATTATGCGGATTTCATTTGATACAGCCCCGTATATTATTACATTCCAGTGCGAGGTTTATATTTACAAGATCAATATTGTTCAATGCGCCGCCAAAAGTTGTTATCGCTAATTTTAAAACATTTATCGACTTCAAATTGTCGGCATCAGACAAAATATCTCCTTAGCAGCGATCTCAGCGGGCGACTTAATAAAAATTGGCTCACCGGCGTTATCTGATATTCCATTATCTGTATTGTTTCGTACGTTAATAATTATGAAATTTTATATTTGCAGTTACAGGTACGATAATAATTGTTATCTTATCGGTTGATAAGTTATTTCTGATTCTAACCCATCCAGTGTATGTGCCAAAGTATAACAACAAAAATGTCGAAAATGCAACAAAACCGTGTCGTAAACGATACAATTGTTGTCGCTAGTTGATCTCTCGCAACATTTCGCAATGTTCAAAGTAGTCAGACAAGGTGTTGTAGAAGAAACGAATTACTTATTTCAGTTTGTTTTGTCCACAGTGTTTCCAAATGTGCCCTCGCAGCCTGGAATGCCCTGTCAAGGAGAAGACAGTAAGTACACATTATTTATACAATCCTGTTGCTCATGATCCATGCTTGATAAAAGGAAAGGCAGATGCGGCTGGAACAGAGAGGGTAGACACTCGTTCAAGATATACAAAATTTCCTAGTTCATAACAATAATAATAGTAGTAATGTTTATCCACAATTACTATGACAAAACATACTACACAATACATATTATTAAAACACAATTTTCGAAGGTAAATACGACAGCAAATCAGTTATTATCTGAAGTATGCACATACCCGGCGCCTAAAAGTTCTCATTTCAGACTTTTTTTTGGAACACAAATATCGTAAACTTTTAACGTAAAAGCAATACCTACTAATAATTTAATATTCTAAAGTTGGAGTTAGATGTTTTGAATATTTAAATTCTCCTAAAATGTACTTTTAATATACGGATCCCCCAATAAAAATATGTTCAATTGGGAGACAAGGACGGGTTGATAGTAAGTAAAATGTGAATTAAACAGAGAAGAAGAACGGTGCATGGGTGGGCCGAGGTATCAATATCTATGGGTCTGAGTGTGGCTTTGAGCTGCGTCTTCCCACTGAATAACGAAATGTTTTTCCAGTATTGTGTTATTTATCTTTATTTATCTATCATGTACTAATATATTGTGTCTTTGTTTCCAAATTAAACATATTTTTATATGGGGACCTGTATAAACTAGGGTGAGATTTTGTGCGGTTTTCGACAATAAAACTTTAGATAATTAATTTGTCATATTTATCCACTAGTATGACATTTTTAATATGGTCTGTTTCAAACACATAGATCTTTGGAGAGTACGATTATAGAAAATTAGTTATGAAATATTCTTTTGTTTAAAATGTTTGTGTAGGATGGGGTGTTTTTTTTAAAAAGAAGCAGTCATTTTATCGATTATTTGCGACTGTACAAATTTTTTGTAGACAGTTTGTTTACCACGTTTGTGAACTTTTTATTAACAACAGAATAAATTCATATTTGAATTACTTTTCATGAAGAATAAGGAATTTTGCTATATTTTGGTACGCCACACTTAAGAGGCTGCCTATATAAGCATATCGTATTGACATGTTGCGCTTCATTATTTTTCACAAAAATGTACCTATATGAAGAAAACCACAATAAATATTCAAAATATACAAAATTCAGATATATGTAGAAATGAAATAATTGAGGATACATTACAATGCATTGTTAGTAGTGGTGAGAAACATGCAGTAGTGCCCTCTTTTGATCTTTGCTACTATCCGTCTGACAATTATTGTCAAATTGACAATACTAATTGACTAACATACCAGATGTTCACCAGCATCGTTCATCGAGTCTGCATCTAGTCTTTGAAAACTTGAAATCGGTCCATCCGTTCTCAAGTTATAAGCGTTTCTGCGAGTAAAAGCATAAATGAATAAAAAGCAGTCAAATTCAACAGTTTAATAAAGAAAACAATATTTTAATAGGACTAACTAAAGATTGTGTTCAAAATGAGCATCTTGAACCTCCTTATCTACAGTAGAAGAACCTATCAGTCATTTCCTGGAGCATATTGTAAAATGTTTGCCTGGGGATAGATGCACACTCGTTGGTAATTCTCTACCGTAAATCCAAAAGATTGCCTGGTTGGGTAATGAACATCTTAGATTTAAGGTATTCCTATAGAAAATATCCAATGAACTCAAATCCGGAGACCGAGCAGGCCACTCGAGAGGTCCTTGACGTCCAATCCGCCTGCTAGAATAAAATTTATCAAAGAAATGTCTGACATTCCTAAAATAATGTGGTGGTGCACCATCCTGTTGTAACCTAACGTTATGAAACCCAGGGACATTCTTCTGAACTATTCCAGCTATCGCAGGCTGAATATTATTTTCTAAAAGTCAAGATATACATGTCCTATAGAACTTTCTTCAATGAAAAAGCGTCCTATGATGTGATCTAGAATAATGTCCATGAGTTTCAAGGGATAGACATAACGTATCAACAGAACGGTGCGCTATCACATTATTTTAGGGAAGTCAGGAATTTCCTTGATTATTTTTATTCTAGTGGGCAGATTGAACGTCGAGCACCTCTTGAGTGGCCTGCTCGTTCTCCGGATTTGACTCCAATAGATTTTTTTCTGTGGGAATGCCTTAAATCTAAGGTGTTAATTACCCAACCAGACAATCTTTTGGATTTGCGGCAGAGAACGAGTGTACGTCCAGGAAAACATTTTACAACGTGCGCCAGGAAATAACTGATAGGCTCTTCTACTATCTCCAAGATGCTATTTTTTAACAAAATCTATATTTATTCCTATTAAAATATTGTTTTCTTTATTAAACTGCTGAATTTGACTGCAGTTTATTGATTTATATATCATATCTATCTCACAGAAGCTCTTATAACTTGAGAACGGATGGACCGATTCCAATTTTTCAAAGACTATTATGCAGAGAATTGAGAGCCATTTTAAATGATATATTTAAAATTACACCTTGTAATTTAAAACAATATATTTGACAGTGCCTGTGGCGCCATCTTTCATTTTAGGAAAATGAATTTATCGTCAAAAAATAATATATTTTACACGATTCACCCTGTATTTTGTCCGGAGTCCCTAACCACAGTTAAATGAATAATATGTAATTCATTTAACTGTGCCCTAACTCAATTAGATCAAAAGTTACCGTGGATTGGGGGGGGGGGGGCGGACTTTAGACGCGCACTGTATAGCCTATTAACAAAAGTCATACTCTCAATTTCATAAAATTTAGAAACTACAAAATTAGAAACTACAAAAAAAGTTAAATCGTTGATCCCTCTTGAAACGCCGATTCTACGCCTATGTTATTTTGCTTAACCTGCGCAATCCTAGTGAAGTAGTGGCGGTCTTAGAATACCCAACAATTTAGTTAGAAGTAGGTACCTAGTTAAAGTGGGTATTTGTGATTGGATCAAATTATTGAGCACCAATGTAAACAATGTAGAGAAACAAATTATGTTGCTACAATTTGTCTATACAGGGCGCCCTATTTCTTGACCCGTTGCATGGGTAACTTTTTTATTAGTAGAGATACAAAAACGCTTAAATGAGCAAATTAGTGCGGTTTCGTATTAGTAATTCTACGGTAAGGCGAAAAATTATATACGGGGGAAGGTTGAAAAGTTATTGACAAAAAACGAAAAATCCAACTTTTCTATTATCCCTCGTAGCTCGTTCATTTGAAGAGTTAGAGAAAAATGCTTCACATGTTTTTTGCAGTATTTCTCATTCACAAAAAATTCCACACCACACATTTATCCCAAATTGACGTTGATTTCTTCTTTCAGAAACAAGATGTGGATTTTCTCGGCACCACATTATGTTATTATGGCGGTTAAAAATACCATTGTTGGTAAATCTACTTTCATCACTGAATAAAATCTTTTTCCAGAAGTCTAGATCCTCTTCGCATTTTGAAATGTACCATCGACAAAATGTCATCCTTCTTTGATTATCAGCTGGATATAAAGTATTGCATATGGAATAATGATAAGGCTTTAAATTGTTACCTTTTAAAATAGCTCTTACAGTTTCCTTGGAAGTGTTGCAGTGATGTGCAATTTCTGCAGTTGAAGAATCAGGTTTAAAATTTACATAAGCCAAAACATTTATTTCAGTGTCTTCATTGAAGTTTCTTTCATCCTTAGGCTTTGAAAAAGAACCGTATAATCGTATATTATTTTCCAGCTGTCTAAATATTCTATGATGGGGTTGTCTTCGTTCCATGTAAGTTTCAAAATAAAGATTCGCTGCAGCTTGTGCATCTCGATTTTGGTTATAATAACAAAATAGCATATCATTTTTCTCTTCGTTGGTGTACATATTTGCAACACTATTATTTTGTATGCAGTATTAATAATAAACAATAAACTACTTAACAAAAACTAAAAATGTCACTTATGATCTGTCAATAATTAAATGCCAACTAGACGTTTTTAAAAATATCAGGAATCTTATTTTTTGTTTTATTTCCATAGCATTCTTGATGTGACAATAAACTTTCTTTAAAAACAACGATTATTATTACTTTTGTAAGGATAAAATATGGACTATGTTATATCATCTGAAAGAGAAAAAAGGGGACTTTCGGTTAATGTCACAGCCACCTATCCATTACATTTAAAAAAAATATATTTTACTGTGATTCTCAACCATTTTAGGAGATATATAAAAAGTAGCAAGTTCATGTCATTTTACATGAAAAATACTGCAAAAAACATGTGAAGCATTTTTCTCTAACTCTTCAAATGAACGAGCTACGAGGGATAATAGAAAAGTTGGATTTTTCGTTTTTTGTCAATAACTTTTCAACCTTCCCCCGTATATAATTTTTCGCCTTACCGTAGAATTACTAATACGAAACTGCACTAATTTGCTCATTTAAGCGTTTTTGTATCTCTACTAATAAAAAAGTTACCCATGCAACGGGTCAAGAAATAGGGCGCCCTGTATATAATATTTGGTCGTAGGTAATTTTAATCGTTGTCAGAAAATTGTTTATTATTAAATCAAAAATGCATTTTATGACATATCTACAATAGGGGATGATTTAAAGTTTTGTGTCTGAGCATAAATTTTAATTCTGATCCCATAAAATTGTTAATTTTTGTTTTTGTATAAATGTCATTTCTCTATATTATGTCCAAAAAAAATTTTTGGTCAAACATCAGATGGACTACCTAATCGTTTTATATTTCATGGATACGTCTGATCTATTTCTATATGATGAATCACTATTATTACCAACGACAAGTTATCGTATGATCACAGTTTAAAAGGAATTATCATATCAGTACTATTTGGTATTAGGAGGCTAACTTTGTTCTATTCGTGTTTTATATCATTGACAGTTGCGTTGAGTTGAGTTGAATTGAGTTACTTCTGCCCTAACCACTGTCAATTTGGTTATGTTGTGTTATGGGAGCTTTTCGAATGTGTATATTCAAGCTATTAGGGTATTTTGCACAAAAATGAGTTTCGTTTTCATTAAATATTTTTTCTCCCAAAAAATTGGCTGCCGCTAGCAAACATAAATTTTTAGATGCAATGCAAGGTTAGCTGGAACACGCATCAGAAAAAATAAGGGTTCAACCATTTTTGACAACATGTCAAAACCAAAATAAATATTTTCCACCTAAGAAATATTACCTGTACTAGAACCATAACAAATTAAACATTTTATTTGAAGGAGATATCGAAAACGCCTATTCCACGCGCAATGTGCCCCGACTGGCATTGCATTACTTCGGCATCTCCATAGGACTCGCCACATCATTCATCGAGACCAACTAACCAGACACTGACCGGTTTCGCACTTATTATGCGCTCATCAGAGTGCCATAGGTAGTGGATTTGATGAATGATGCTGGGACGTGATTGCCTAATGGGTATCGTGAATGCCTATGGGTATTGGTGAGAAACACACGATAGTGCCCTCTTTGGATCTTTGCTACTATCTGTCTGTCAATTATTGTCAAATTGACAGACAGATAACGACTTGCTTTTCCGCAGGTGCCATTATAGCAGTGACCTCTATTGTCTTTATTATTATCTATCCTTCAAATAAATGAGTAGGATTGTCTTCCTTAAAGACAATAGAGGTCACTGCTGTAATGGCACCTGCGGAAAAGCAAGTCATTATCTGTCTGTCAATTTGACAATAATTGTCAGACAGATAGTAGCAAAGACCCAAAGAGGGCACGGTGTGTTTCTCACCACTACTAAAATTAAGCAATAATTGAAAAAAGGGAAAGATTGAGGAACGTTTGTAAAATGCAAAAATATTTAGCATATTCTAATCAAAATAACGAATTTGACTACCTCTGGAAAACACTAAAATTTTTGTGGTGTAAAAAACAGCTTGACTGGAAGTTACATTAAAACTAAAACAATATTTGTAAAGGAAACAACACGGGAAACTACGTGGCAATATATGGAGATATGTTAAAAATATAGTCATTTGAAAAATGTCACGATATAATCATCCTGTACCATTTAGTAGTAAAAAATATTCTGTTAAGGAGGAGGTACGTTGTTAATTTACTAATGATCGTTATTATCACATGTAAGTTAAATGTTGAAGCACACACCCTGTACAATGATGATCAAGGGTTAAGCAAACTATGCAACGTTCGAATTTTTTATTGTCTATTGTTTTCGGACACTCCGTATTTGGATCCCAAATACCGAATACCTAGACTCTGCCGATCCGATCTTATATGCCGTGAAATGAATAATTTACTTCCACGGGTTTTTTGGCAATCCTTTTTTAACATTCCTTCGCCGTCTCTGTCCGAGCCTCCTTCTATATCAATTTTTTTATTTTGTTTGCGGCTGCATTGTTCTCTCACTGACCGTTTAAAGCGCGACCATGTCGGTCCTAACATGACTGTTAAAAACGTAATAAAATGTTTGTTGTTCTGCACGCAAAACCACAAAGAAAAATTTGGTGGGTACCTACCTGTGTGTGTATGCCTTTGTTACTTTCGTTCATCGTTGTGTTTTGTGTTGACCTAACCTTGCGCACGCTTTGGATTAATTCTAGATTATTTCTCCATATAGTGCGGTGTTTTATATAAATGTGTTTTCAGGGAGCATCTACAGAAGAGGAGCCAGAAGATGGAGGAAACTCTATCGGGTTAATGGACACATTTTCCAAGCCAAGAGGTTCAATAGGGTAAGTTCAGTTTTCGTTTGTTCGTGCACGTTACTTTTTAATGCCATCGTTAATGCCCGCTCTTGCAAAATCCCGAAGGAGAATTATCAGATCAATAAAACAAGTTATATACTGTGCTAAATTTTGTCTTTGCGTGTCAAGAAAACATAATGTTATGCCCTTAGTATTTCTTTTATAAGAAATATACCGTGTTGTAAAGGATACTTACATAGGTTAAATATGTAAAGGATAAATAGGTTGTACTTATATTTACGTAGAACACCCACATTTAAAAGAATATAATAAAATATAAAACTATAATTTTGAGTTTATGATTTCGGTTTTGTTGTATTTGATAATAGCCCAAATATAGATTAGCCAGATTGTACATAATAGCCCTGTTTCTGCAGAAATCACAAACTATTCAGATTCAGTAATCAATTTGTTCCAAATCAGTCAGAATATTGTTTTCAACCAATCGTGACTCTTCTTACTAGTTGGTGATTGTTGCAGGAACAGGCCTAATATGTTTAAGTTTTGGGGCTTTTTTTAGTCATATTCAGGACACTAAGTTCATACATTTTTGTTGAAAATTATTAATATATGACATTATGTCACAGATAATGTTACCAAAGAGAGTTACATTACCGAACACTTTTAGAACAGTAGATAAGCGAAATTATTTTGCATTCAATCATATATAAAAGCATATATAAATAATTTTTAACTGATACCTCTTTAAATGTAAAAGCTGTCCAGAGAATTTACAGAATAGTTAATAAAAAAACGTATTTTTTATAAAAGAAGCAGGGCAGGGTGCTTCTTACTTTTACTTTACTTTTACTAATATTTTCATAAATTTGGATAAAACCGTTTTACATAGATATAGGAGTTGATACCAGTCTTTTTATAATGGCAATAAAGCTGATCTACTTGTAAGAGATAAATGAGAAAATATCTGTCACATATTTTTAGATTATTACTTCATATAAATTTATATACTGCGGCTTTTTAATCATTGCTATAATCAAAAATAACATGGACTTCCTAGAAACCGCTTGTGTAGTAGCTTTATTACTAAGAAAATAAAACATAAAAAGCAATAGGCATTAGATGGATCCAAATATAAGTCAAAGATTTTTAATAGGATAGTTCTACAAAATTAATAGTGATTTAAGGAATTATCCTCATAACTTTTTCACATATTATAGGATGAGTGTGAACAGTTTTGATGTACTACTAAAAATTGTAGGACCTAAAATAACATATCAGTACACTATAAATGGTTAAACACCACACAAGAACTGCAATAAATGAACTGTAGTTACGATTTAATCGTAGCAAATGCGTGCAGGCTCATGCTTGTCTGCGTGAATCATTTTAAATCGCCACAATCGCGTCGCCCAAAGAATAGAACAAGTTGCATCTTTTTAATTGCTGCGATTATTCAATCACATGTGTGCGTACTTACATATAATTTTGTGTGTCTTATTTTTGCGACTAAACAATAGTGCTACAGAAAATCGCATGTGCGCGCCTAGCCTAAGGTTTTTGAAAAATCGCTCGGACCCGTCGATTTTTACACTTGTTCTACATATATTAAATTTTTTACAGGGCGACTTAATGAAGCTAGGTCGATATAAACTTTAATGTTTTAAATGGAACCCCCAGCACTGTTTTACATATTTGGAAAGAACTCTATATGGTTTTATGGGTCTATCTCCAAAAATAAGGGGGATATGCCCAAAAAGTGTGTCATAAGTGTGTTGAAGAAAGACACATTGCTGTTATGGCCCAATTTTTTTTGTATATTTCCCATATTATTAAAGATAGACTCATAAAACCTTATATGACCGTATTTGTAAAAAAGAGTTCTTTCCAAATATGTAAAACTAACAGTACTGGGTGTTCCATTTAAAGTATTAAAAGTTTATATCAACGTAGCTTCATTGAGTCGCCCTTTAAAAAAATGTATATGTTAAATAAGTGTAAAAAGAAAGGAAAATCGACGGGTCCTAGCGATTTTTCAAAAACTTTACCATTTTCAAAATAATGAATTTATGCAGAACTTTATGGACTCACTGTATAATTGTATCAACTTCTTCAATTATTATTGTTTAATAGCATGCTTGAAACTTGGGCCCCTTTGCTACAAAAACTGAAAACAATGGGGAGTCTCCATTTAAAAAATATTAAAAGCATATATCTTCAAGTGCACCTGTAAATTCAAGTGACTGAAATACCCTACACTACAGTTTTTCAGATTTTTTTCTGTTGATTATTTACTTAGGTTTATTTGTATTGTTTATTGTAAATGGCAATCACAAAAATCACTATACCTAAAACATCCTCTTATTTTCGGAATATGTAGCGGTAGCACTAACGATTTTAATAATCTTTAAACGTTTTCATCTTCATTTGTATCTACTTAGTAAATTCTGAGATGTCTATTGATTTATCTAAATTCATGATTCTATGATTTTATTTAAAAAATACAAGTTTTTTGACATTGTAAAATTGCAAACTATAATCAGGCAGGCAGAATGTCTGATAGAATGCCCAGATAGAATTTCTTTTAAACTTACGTAGAATTAATTGTTCACTTTCTGACTAACGTCTTTGACGGTTTATAAACTCAATGCTAACCAATGTTGCCAGGTCACCAAATGATTTTGTACCACAAATTGTGGGAAAATGTACCACATTCAATCAAATTGTACCACATAAAGAAACAATTTTAAAATCTGCAAAGCCAAAAAAAAAAAAGACGTGAATATAAGTCATATTATTTATTAACTTAAATAAAAAAAGATACAAAAGAAAACGATCAACAGACTC
The DNA here is from genome assembly GCA_963924545.1 of Pogonocherus hispidulus. Taxonomy (NCBI): domain Eukaryota; kingdom Metazoa; phylum Arthropoda; class Insecta; order Coleoptera; family Cerambycidae; genus Pogonocherus; species Pogonocherus hispidulus. Next base: position 11,849,573 of record OZ004698.1, read on the forward strand.
AATACCTACTACTAAAAGAATAAACAAATAAACATAAATAAAGTTTAAACCTTTCTATTTACCTATATGAAGGTTTTCTATTTAAAAGGATACTTGAAGGTTGCTAAGTGTAGCACGTTTCATTACCTAGCATATCTGCAGAAAGTAAGATTGAATTGCAGCATGTTTCGATTTGTAACCTATTCCTAAGATAATTTTTAATCATATTTAATTTTGAAAAACTGCACAGTAAAAGTAAACGATAGACGGGAGATGGCAGCGCGGCAAACGACAACAGTTTTAAGGAATTTCAATTTTCGAGATTTATTTAACTTAACTCATAACGACAGATGGCACCACGACAAGCTATGACGCGGAACATTTTTCAAGCAGTTTCGATTTTCGGTATTTACTTAACCGTATTAATCCATTTCGTCTGAATTGTCATACATTTTGTACCACATTTCGGGCTTTTTAGAAATGTATTTTTCATTATAAGAATGTACCACATGTGGTACAATTGTACCACTCTGGCAACACTGATGCTAACGTTCATATTATGTGTCCCATTATAAAACCGCACATTTTGCATATCTTCTAAGTTAATATGTTGAAATACCCCAGATTATAATCTACCTGTTATTAATTTACATAGGCTACTCCGGTCATAAACATTGTGGGTTATGTAAGAGGTACCAATAAACTTGTGATTTTGCAGTTTTTAATTTTAACTTTCCAAACAGTGGGTAGATATAAAAGCCATAGGTACTGCTGCGAGTTGCGTGTACCTACTTTCTCTGAAAACTGGTAAAGGTCAAATTTCGACAATTCGCAATGCAAGTTTTTTTGCATACGCTGTCACTTTTAAATATAGTTACTTACCAGAAATGGTATTAAATAGTGGTCAATTTCGAGATGGTTTTTATTACAAATTTGCAATAATCGAAAAACCACTTTTTATTCAAGACTTATTCGTTCAAGACTATTCTCTATAAAAAATGTTAGTATCTGGAATTTTTTGAAATATGTAGTGTATATGAAAAGTGTTGAACTAATACATATTTACTCTTTGCTAATGCTCTTGATGTTTATAGATACATTTTAAAATTTCTGAACTCATGTATTAATGAAACACAATACTGCGGCCTCCTCCCCTAAATTAAGATTCATATAGATACATAAATTTCATGAAACATGCTTATGTGGATGTAATTTTCAACATTTTAGTTATACCTCAGTGTCAAGTACGTTTTTATACTAAGTAGGTATACGGTAGGTATTATAATGAAAGGTCTAACAGAGGTTCATCGCACTTGGTGGTGTAGCACTTTTGGCCTATACGAAAAACCGGATAACCGGTACAAATTATTACTTGTGAATGTATAGAGAATATGTTAAATCGATTTTGAATATTTATTAAGTAAATAAAATTAAACCATTGAGAATAGAGGAGACAAAAACTAAAATGAAGATTACAGCAAAAATGCATTACAGCGACATTATTTGCGACATATTATAATAATATATAAACTATTTTAATATATAAAACTAAACTCAAGATCATGTGTTGATACAACTAAATATAAGTTGAAACTTGCATCAGTATTACTTGCTGGGATCTGTGTATCCATGCCATGTATCTTAATACTATGGGGTGGGGTTTAATACCATTATCAATATTTTAAATAATAATTTTTCATCCGTTTAATTTTTTTTATAAATCTTTGATATTACACTCTTCCTCACAACTCGCAAGTTTATGACTTTTGGGATAATCAGTGATTATAGAATGAGGCATAGAGAAATTATGTGATTATTGTTGTTGCTATTATTATTATTTTATTCAATCTAGTATTATTATATTATTTCAATTTAGGTAAGATCATTTGCAAGAATTAAAGGTAGTTACAATGCACTTATTTTCATTTTCAAGCATACCTTCGTTTGTGCGTTTCTTACTTCACTCATTTATTTATTCCAAAAGTTGATCTAAATACCTGCCCAAGGGATAAAACAAGAGAAAGAAACTTATATTACTGGTGTATGTTCCACAATCTACTATTTTAGCTTTTTATGTTAGTTTTACAAATTAACAGATTAGAATCTCTGGCATTTTAATATAAATGGAAAATATCTCGGAAAATATGCAAAGTGAAATGGGTTTTGGTGTAGTTTTTATTATATTATAAAAGTGTAGAATATACTGTGAAGAGGATGATGTACTGTTTAAGTGTTTAAAATCATCATATTTTCCTGCTGGAAAATTAATGTGGAATGTACAAGGTCATCTTAAATTAAGTGATGTATTTCATATTATATATTTTTAACAAATTAAGTTAATACTTAACCGGATGTAAAAGAAATTTGATGGCTTAAATAATGGGATGTCTTATGTCCAGTGGTTAAGATCAGGCGATCTTGGAGGCCATGAATTTACAAAATGTCTGCTTATAACACGATTTTGAAAAACATCAGTTACGTTTGGCACTTATATCAGCAGTTGATATGAGAACTCTTTTGTTTTCCATAGATACAGTAAAATCCAATTATTGAAGCACTTCTTGATTGAAGCTCTTCTAATCAAAATCCTTATACTGAAACATATTTGGTCATAGTAATTGTTTCAACTAAAAACAGTTTTACTACTGCCATAAAAATATCTACCAAATAGAACAAGTAAGAAGCAATGAACTTAACTTCACACAATGATAAAAATTAACCATAATAATTTTCATCCGCATCACCATAATTTAATATTAATTTAAAATGTATTTCCTGTTGACAGCCTCATATCTATGGTGTAATTACAAATTGATACAATAGCCTTATTGAATAGCATATTGAAGTGAGAGGAATGTTTCGAATTTAAATTGCTGTTTTATAAAAGCAACTTGATTTTTATTTTTATTATTTTTTTTTTGTATATATACAGGGTGTCATAAATACTTCATAGCGCTTCCGACTGCTGCTATCTCTGAAACTGTAAGAGGTACAAAATCTGTTAAATTAGAGAAAGTTGTTCGTTCTTATGACATTAGGTAGTAATATATTTATAATGTTTTACTGAATTGCAACTTTTAGTTTAAAAAATATAAGGGAAAATATACATGCCTAAAATTATTTATCTTAATAACTTAAAAACCATTGACACGAGCGAAAAAAGTTAAATGAGAATGAACCACAATTTTTGTTATCTACAAATGATATTACCAGTCTTTTGAAAAGAAATTTGACATTTCAGATATCACTACCAACTCAGTTTTTTTAAATATGGATCTGGATTTTTTATTTCATATTTAAAAATAAAATTTTATTTACTACTCAACCATGGGTCCATGTCATCATTCTTAGATAGTGTTGGAAACAGTAGGGCCAACTCTTTAGAGTAAAAGTTTGGATGATAGGTATATTTAAAACAGTTTCACATCTAGTAAAATTTAGGTCAATTACATTTGTATATATTTATTTGATGTACAGTGTGATCTTCGGAAACTGACCCCCACCCACTCCTAATTGTCTTGATTCTCAACATTTTTTTTGTTTGTTTTAAAAGCCAGATCCATATGATTTTTCCTGTAAAATTTTATCCCCAGAACAGAATTTTAATAAAAAAAAATTACCAAAAACTAACATTATTTAATAGAACACCCTATATATGTTGAAAAAACTTTAAGATCAGAAGGTACTCAGTGTTACATGAACCCATGTAGGTTGTTCAATAACAATGTCCGAAGTTATACAACTTCTATAAAACATTGTAAATAAGACATATCCCAAGCTACACATAATGGTTTAATAAACGTTTAAATTTCGTCTATAAGAGTACCTAGTGTATATACGTTCGAATGTCCGCGTAATAAACGTATATATTTGATATATTATATGAGAAATATATTTTTCACATTATATTAAGTATTGGCAAGTATTTTCCAAGTTCTCTGTGCTAGTTTTATATATTTCTGAAGAAATGTTTATTAAACCATCACCTATTGCTTGGGACATAATACATTATCATATAAATTTTTTTCTTATCAATAACCATTAGAACATGATATTTCAGTGATATAGGTACATTAAACTTGTTTTTTTTTTATCGAACGCCCTTTATAATTTCATAGATTTGTTTAGAACATTTTCTCCAATTTTCTTACAAGATACGAGATTAGCAAGGAGAATTTGGTTCAGGTTCTTTCAGGGAACAAACCAATGATCATATCTCTAACTCATTGCTCTAATGATGCACTCTTTTAAGCATAGTTATTAGAGACAAGCCTATCAACCCTTCTATATCATGCGAGAACGTTGCATCCAAATATGTAAAAATATAAGAGTGTTCCATATGAAGCATCCTAAGTTTTGTGTAGCTACATATCGCTGAAACATACCCTATTGTTTGGTTAAGAGTCCCGAAATGTGAAGAAAGATTTTTGTCTTTACTTAATAGTTTCTATTCACCATTTTGGTCAGACATGGAAAATAAAATTTGTCACCTCTGATTATTTTATTAACCTGGTTGGTCCTTTACATACGGCCTTATGATTTATCATTTGATGTTAAAATAACATCGAAGTTAAACTTTATAGCCGATCAGAAATTGATATCTTTTCAAAAACGTGTCTTTTGATTGAATATGAACTTAACAGACCTTGTTATTGTTATTGTTATAAAATAACATACGGTATACAACATAGGGTTGAATCTTAACTTTCAGTAATATATAATTTTAATTTATAATTTCAGTACTTTATAATTTTATAGATTTGTTTAAAACATTTTCTCCAATTTTTTTACAAGATACGAGATTAGCAAGGAGGATTTTGTTCAGGTCCTTTCAAGGAACAAACCAATGAACACATCTCTAACTCATCACTATAATGATGCACTCTTTTAAGCATAGTTATTAGAGACAAACTTATCAACCCTTCTATATCATGCGAGAACTTTGCATCCAAATATGTAAAAATATAAGAGTGTTCCATGTGAAGCATCCTAAGTTTTGTGTAGTTACATATCACTGAAACATACCCTATTGTTTGATTAAGAGTCCCGAAATGTGACGAAAGACTTTTGTCTTTACTTAATAGTTTGTATTCACCATTTTGGTCAGACATGGAAAATAAAATTTGTCACCTCTGATTATTTTATTAACCTGGTTGGTCCTTTACATACGGCCCTATGATTTATCATTTGATGTTAAAATAACATCGAAGTTAAACTTTATAGCCGATCAGAAATTGATATTTTTTCAAAAACGTGTCTTCTGATTGAATATGAACTTAACAGACCTTGTTATTGTTGTAAAATAACATACGGTATACAACATAGGGTTGAATCTTAACATTCAGTAATATATAAGTTCTAAAATTTGATCCAGTCCATGAGAAATTACGTCATGTGTCAAATTTTCAAAATTTAATTATTGTGACTGGAAGTTCAGGAATATTTAATAAACGAGTTGCATGACTATATGGTTGCTTATAATACCGGGATATCAAAAATTATCTTGGTCAAGGGTGGTTGTGGAATGTAAAACGTGTGTCTTACTTTAAATTTGAAATAATTATGTCACTGTCACACTGACATCATCAATAACCTACAAATTTCATACCTATTTATTTCAGTTGTAAAACAATAATGAACTACAAATTATGAAATAACGGTTTTAGTAACAAGAAAAACTAAATTACAGTAATTGTTGGAAACAACCGTTGGAAAAGCGTTTTGCAGCATTTCTGGCGTTATGGTTGCACATTGCTGAACAATTCTTTGTTGCAGTTCTTGCAAATTATTTACCGGAGTTGCGAAAATCTTGTTTTTTAAGTAAGGAAATATAAAATAGTCCATAATTGTCAAACACGGTGATCTCGGAGGAAACTCAACTTCTGTATGCAAACTTATCAGCTGGTCATCAAAAAACTCGCGGAGGAAAGCAATTTTTTCTCGTGTAGTATGTGCTGTTGCACCGTCATGCTGGAAATAACCGTACCGAAGTTCATCATCGTTTAACTGTTGGACAAATTCAGCAAAAAGTTGTGTCTGTAACCTTTCTGCGTTGACGGTAAAATCGAAAAAAATTGGCCCAATTATTCTTCTGCGAGAAACTGCCATCCAAACACCAATTTTTTGAGCATGTAGTGGCGATTCAGTAAAAACATGCGGGTTATCATATTGCTCCACATTCGCATATTTTGAGAACTGATGTATCCCGAAAGGTGGAACCACACTACGTCAGAAAAAAAAGTTAAGTCCAGAAGATCGTCATTCATTAAATTATTGACAAACCAATGGCAGTAAGCAAGGCGTCTGGGGTGGTATGCGGGCAGAAGAGCTTGATGTGCTTGCATCTTATATGGATGCATGTTCAAGTCTTTCTTTAAAATCTTATGACATGTTCCATAAGAAAGTCCAATTTCCTGAGAAAGACGTTTCAAAGGTTTTGCAGGCTCCTCTTCCATACGTTGACGAACGTCATTGACAACTTCTTCTGTACGAACTCTTGGTCTACCAGCACCTTTTTTATGAGTCACCCAATCAGTTTCGCGAAACACTTCAACACAATTTGTAAGGCACGCATAAAAATTGTCCGGTAATATTGCCACGTTTGGGAAGTGCTCTCGAAAATTGTCCAAACACAAACGTTGACTGTATTGCCAATTTCCATTAACTAGCGCACCCGTTCGAAAATAGGCTTCAATCATGAAAATTTTGTGCTGTGTGGTAAGAGGCATGATTCAAAAACTGGATTAGAAAATTTCAGCACAATGACTTGACAGATTCTGACACAACAAAACATATTCAACAATTTAAAGTAAGACACACGTTTTACATTCCACAACCACCCTTGACCAAAATAATTTTTGTTATCTCGGGATATACTTATACTTTCTATAACAAACTATATATTTATAGATTTTATTTTTGGAAATATTGCAATGTAAATTCACAAATAAAAAATCAATTTTTTAAGAAATGTTTGAATCATTACATATTATGGATCTACTTTCTCCTTAATGAGAAGTTAAAATGATACCTTTGAACAAGGCAGTGCATTAAATATTTACCTAAACTAATTATGTTTACTCTGTGATATAGATTTATCATACCATACAAACTGCTTAGTATGTATTGGAAATAATTTATTTTATCTGTCTTAGTCTTTGTCTAACTTTGTACAAGTATCAGTACTTCTGATTCTGTGTTAAGGGTGTAAAATATTAGTTTAAGGCACATACTTTACAGCTACCTTAACTACACAATGGGAATGTTTTCTCAGTATTTCATTCAAATGGATACATTTTTATCATCTTTGCTCCCAAAAATAATAAACTGCTATCTTGCATTGCAGAGAGCGTTCTGTGCCTACTGCAATGATCGGATCTGGGGCTTAGGACGACAGGGATTCAAATGTATACAGTGCAAACTGTTAGTCCACAAGAAATGTCATAAGGCTGTAAATAAACCATGCACCAGTGAGCACCAAGAACCTGTAGTTAGGGATGATCATAATGGGGAAGCGCAGGCTACCAGTACTCCTGTTAATGAAATTATACCCGATATTAGGGATAGAGATTATCCGGAACCACCACCTGATGTAACAGGTAAGGTTAATGCAATGTTTTCACCAGTCATATGAATAATTTTTATATTTCTTGTATTTGTAATATTTTGTCAAAATTATCCTTTACGTTAACTGATTTTTTTGCCACTGTTATAATTTGTTTATAGAATGTTGTATATATAACCTTTAATTAAATTTGACTGAGCCTGCATTAATAATTCATTTTAGGGGAATCGGTTCCAGTGGAAGATCCAAGCAAGCCACTAGATGATCTGGAGCCTGGTTCCCAACGTCAATATTCCTTAAATGATTTTGAGCTCATTCGAGTCATCGGTCGTGGATCGTACGCCAAAGTATTAATGGTTGAACTCAAAAAAACAAAGCGCATATACGCCATGAAAGTTATAAAGAAAGCTCTTGTAACCGACGATGAGGACATAGATTGGGTACAAACAGAGAAACACGTTTTTGAGACTGCTTCCAATCACCCATTCCTAGTCGGACTACATTCGTGCTTCCAAACGCCCTCTAGACTGTTTTTCGTTATTGAATTTGTGCGAGGAGGTGATTTAATGTTCCACATGCAACGTCAAAGACGGCTGCCAGAGGAGCATGCTCGATTTTATGCTGCTGAAATTTCACTAGCCTTGAACTTCTTGCATTGCAAAGGAATTATATATAGAGACTTGAAACTGGACAATGTACTTTTGGACCACGAGGGCCACATTAAGCTGACTGATTATGGTATGTGTAAGGAGGGCATTAGGCCCGGAGACACTACATCGACTTTTTGTGGTACGCCTAATTATATAGCACCTGAGATTTTGCGTGGGGAGGATTATGGTTTCTCGGTGGACTGGTGGGCTTTAGGTATGTCCATGCTATTTTGAATATTACTTTAAATATATCAGTATTTATATTCAATATTCATTTTAAATGCATCAGTATTTATTAATAAATCAAAGACGAGTTCAAATTAAAAAAAATGTTTGATGTAAGCTTTAAAAAGTTTCATACCCCATTATATAGACTCACATGTCATCAGACTAATGGGAATTAGCATAGGTTATTACATTTCATTGAAGTTTGTATTCCCAGGGCGCACCATGAGAAATATTGCTAACGTAACCAATAGAATTGATTGTCAAACACTTCTGATAACCAAAATACTGAAATGCAATCATTTTTTAATTGAAATATCAGTAAAAGTTTGTTTCAGGTTAATATATACTTTAGGTATTTGTCTAAGACCACGTGTGGTCTAGAAATGAAAGTTGTTACATCTTAAACTGAAGATACAATATTTTGGTAGTTCAAGCTCTACTAGAGTCAACTTTATTTTATCTTTTTATTAATTATTACTGTTATTAGTGTTTACTTATTTGAAGAAATATGTTTCATTGTCTATAATAAATAATTAAATAATAAGATAAGAATTGCCTCTAGTGGATTTGAACTATCTATATTTTAATAAAGTGGATACTGGAACCGGATGGTTCTTTATGAAACGTTGTGAAATAATTATTTTGAAAAAACAGTAAGAGACATTGACTCTATTGAGAAAAGCCTAACAAGCCGAAATACTAGTATATAGACTGTTTTCTATATATTTCTTGAAACATCTTAATGAGAACTGTGTTTTTTTCAAAACAGTTCCCTATACTTTGTATTTTTAGTTAGAGAGGTAGCAACTTTCACCTCTAGAGTACACGCACCCTTCGTCATGGACTCTTATACAACTATCTAAAGTATCTATATAAACCTGAAACGAATTTTTCAGAGAATTTCACTTCAGTATTTAGTTAATCAGAAATGTTTGACAATCCCATTGGTTCTGTTAGCAATATTTCTCTTAGTGTGCCTTGAGAATATAAAACTCAATGAAATGTAACATCCCCCGTTAATTCCCATTAGTCAGATGATGGTGTCTTAAACGCTGGTAGAATACAAGAAACAGTTGCAATTTTTTTACCTAGTGTTTAATCTCGTAGTTTCAATTAGAAAAATGTATTGTTTCAGGTGTTCTATTGTATGAAATGTTGGCGGGTAGGTCCCCCTTTGATATAGCCGGTGCATCAGAAAATCCTGACCAAAACACCGAGGATTATTTATTCCAAGTAATTTTAGAAAAGACTATTCGTATTCCTAGGTCCTTGAGCGTGAAAGCGGCTAATGTTCTTAAAGGATTTTTAAATAAAAACCCAGCTGACAGGTTGGGATGTCACAGTCCAGAGGCCTTCATTGAGATTACCGGTCATCAGTTCTTCAAAAGCATCGATTGGGATATGGTGAGTTACTTTTTTCTCTTTAATGCAGCCTGTAATAGTAATTTTTTGGTTTTTTTTTTTTTGGGAGAATCTAAAATTTTATATCTTATTCTATCTTACTTTATCATTATGACATTAAAATAATTTAAAAAATTTATAATACAATTTAAAACTTTACGGAACTCTTACCTCTTGCAAAAAATTTGATCCAAATGTGTCTGTTGATGAAAACTTTTTCGTTCATAATTTCTTAATTTATATTAATTGTAAAAGATAAGTTATAATAGATATAACTTAAATTTAAGCTATAACAGTTAAAGTTCACACAATGCAACTATTTATAATGGTAGAGAATAAAATATTAACCTCAATGTTTTATGTCTTATAGTTTACCATATTTTATATCTTACAGTATACAAATTCAACCGTATAAAACCTACCAGCAGCCTAACTGTATAAAATACTGATGTTAGAGTTTAAAGTTACAGTTTACAGTAGACAGTTATAACTGTCAAATCTATAATGATTCCATAGTTTCCAGGTCCATTGTTAATTCTCAATTAAACAGTAAATTTACCGTTAGCACTGTCAATTATAACTATATTACTGTATATAATTGATTGTAGCTAACTTTCAGTTTACATGTGAATTGTAAATATGCCATTGTGACTGGGAATTTACAGTTGCATCTATAAACAAAACGTTATTGTAGTTATTCTACAACTCCGCAAATTTATTGTGTTAATCAACATAAACTTTTGCTGGATTCTTTCGGTACTGAGGCTTATTTGAAATCACAAGTATAGAAATAACAACACAGGTATACTATTTTTTTAAATTATCTACAATTCTTATAATTTCACAATGCCCTTATACATACAATTTCAAAACATCCTAATATAAAATTAGGCCACATTGTTACTAAATATTTGAAAAAGTTATCAGTATATTTATTATACTGAATATAATTATGATTTTATATATATTTGCCATGCAGCTGAGGAATAGATGTATATATCCACCGTTCATTCCCAGAACTAATAACGTATTAGCTAATTTTGATCCCCTCTTCACAAGGGAACCATTAATGTTTACAGCAGATGATAAGTAAGCACATTTTTGCATTAAGGTAGAGGCTAGTTAACTTTTAAAACTTTCGAAGAGAAATGCGTGTAAATGCTGAACATATTCTATAATTTTGTAGAAAACAAACTAATTTTGTTAGTTGAAATTTCGATTAATGCAACCTAAAAATTGTCAATGCTAGCTAATGGCTTATCAGATACACAGATTATGATGTTGTAGCTCTGCAGTAGAGAGAACTCATGTAAAATAATGCATTGATCAACTGGTTTCTGAAAACATCACTTTATCAAATTAATCAAGTTTATCAAAAAGAATTTTTTGCTTACATGCTCCCTACTAATTAATTTGTATGTCATCAGCTCCTCTGGTACAAAAAATACACACAAATGTAAGAGAAAAATGATAACTTAGTGATTGTAATCTAAAATATTGCTAGTTTAGATGTATGTTTGTATGTATCTTTAGAATATTAGATTTGCTTTATCCCTTTCAGTTGGAACAAAAGCAGGTCCCACCACCTTATAAGCCCCGCTTAGACTCTGAAAGAGATTTGGCTAATTTCCCTCCAGAATTCACAGACGAGCCTGTACACCTTACGCCTGATGACCCGTAAGTAGATTTAGATATACATATTGAACTGGTCTTCAAGTACAAAGTATGTACATTTCACTACTTATTAAGGAACACTTGGGACTTGTTGGCCTTTTTCAAAAATTTAAATACTTATATTTATCGAAGATGTGTTAAGCAGCAGAACCATATAAAAATGTTTAAAGGAGGAAGGTAATAAGGAGATATTAATAGAGAAATATGAGATAGTTTGATATAAAATCTTTCTGACAATTCAATGGTATAATTCGCAGCCCACAAAATAACAATATGCCGCTCCCTCTCCTATACAAGTCTCTGACTTTCGGACTCATCATTAAGATGAGAATGAGGGGTAGAGATATTATTATTATTATTATTTAGTGTTGCTGGACATTTATGGACATGACATAATGAAAATGTCCGGACATTTATGAATGTGTCCGAATCCTGACCTAAAATTTTCTTCAAAAAAGTTTAACTTAGAAATTACCACTTGATATTCACATATCTAGTAATTGTTCACATCCGAAGATGTAAGTAAAGTTTTGGATAACAAAATAGTTATGAAGGATATAAATGAAAATAAGGATAATGCTAATAGTGTCTATGTGGAAACTGAAGATGATAATAATGATAGTAATAATATTACTAGCGATGATGATATTGATATGGAAAGTTACAGCACGGAAAAATTTTAGATCAAGATAGTGAAAGTAAATTGCAAATCCAATCACATGAGGATGCTGATTACATTGTTTTTTTTTTCACTCATTTTCCTTACAAATAATTATCTAAGGGTGAATTTGATCCGATGACTAACCTAAAATTCAAAAACAGTTTTGTTTTAATTTAGTGAAAATACCTAATCAATAGTTATTGTACTGAATAACAAATGGTATCTTAACTCGTTGGTGCATCACATTTTGTTTTATTCATTTTTATTTGAATGTTTGTGTGTGAAATTGAAATTTTTTTAATATGTGACATTTTCGGATTTATAAAAATGTCAGGACATATTGAAAATGTCAAGACATATTGAAAATGTCCGGACACTTAAATAAATGTCCGTCTTTGTTTAAAATGGTCATTTTTTATTTTCTTTCAATTTACTTAGTAATGTTCGACACACCATTTTAAAGATCTGGAGAAAACTAAGATGATGACACTGTTTATAGCTAAATTCATAAATGTCCAATATATGTCCAAATAAATGTCCTGAAAATGACTGAGCATTTCTCAAAAAATAAATGTCCGGACATTTGGCAACACTATTATTATTATTATTATTATTAATGGTGATACAGTGTCGGTATCACAAATACAGTAATGTTATAGGTCTGTCACACATTTTTTTCTAGCATTTTTTTTTTAATCAACTAGAAAAAAATATAAATTTTGTTCCATAATTTTGGGACACACTGTATTAGGAGGTAGCAGTAATTTATTTTGTTTGATATATGCTCGGAAATTTGGGAATATTCCATTTGAGAGTCATAATCGCACTTCTGTAATATTCCCAAAAAGATATTCCAGTTTAGAAAGATTCTGCGTTCTATGTATAACCTTGTTAAATTTTATGGAATTTATGAAACAAGAATTTTTCAATGAAATTTGTCAAATACTATGAAAAATTTCAATTTAAGACTTTCATGAAATTTCAAAATGTAAGAGCATTATGATTATTTTAATTTAGTGTTGGCAAATGTCCGGACATTTAAAAATTGGACAAATGTTCGGACAACTGTCTGGACATTTTAGACACTTATACGGACATTTTAGAAAATGAAACATAACAAGTTTACTGTACAACACATGTCATAAGATTCAAGATCATACCAAATTCTTAGAATATATTCTCTGAAATACAAGCATTAGGTGAAAAATCAATATTTTCGCAACAATGTTCAATTTTCGTCTACCTTTTACCAGCTTATGGTTAACATAGTAAAAAAAGAATAGTGGTAATTACGAAATTATGATTTAATTTGACGTTTAAGTTTCTAATGTGTACATGTGAAATGAAATGAAATAAATAAATTATAGAAAAAAGAAAACTAAAAAAAAAAAATTATTTTTATTTGGAGTAACAAGTACGATCTTTGTTATTTGAAGAGATACGATAAGAGATAAGTTGGTTAAATTAGCGAACAGTTGAGCAATTACTAGCACTAAATAGTGGTTCTAGAAAATTGTTGAAAAAACCAGCGGTTCTCAAAATATTTAGCAAAACAATCAATTTTCAAAAAAACTTAAATTAGCTCTGGTTCCGTTATTTATTAAAATTTATTTCATACATACATGCATAATTATCTTTGTTTTAATGCAACCAGAATTTTTTTTCGCCTACTAGATTCTGATATATGAATATCATCTTTTGTTTTTCTTATGGACGCCATAGTAGAATTTGACATGGTAGATAGAGAAAAAATCAAGGAATTCCACGATGTGTAATACTTAGGGTTTTGAATGTAATTAAGGTTTATAATTAGTTGTTAGGTCTATAATTTTCTATATAGTTTCTTGCCATTTATTGACTTTTATAGTTTTTATTATAGTATCTCGAAGTCAGAGTTTCTGATTTAACCATCTTTAAGCCCAAATAATTGGAGTAAAAACCACAAAAAGACTATAGAAAACAATTTCAAGAGATTGTGACAATTTTAAATTAGATTTTTAGGTTAGCTCAAGTCACTGCCAACACTATTTTAATTACTAATCAAAGGTTCAAGCAAAGGTCAACAAGCCCTGAGAATAAAACACTATTAATTCATTTTACAAATCTTGTAACTTGTAAAACATAGTGAAGTAAAGAAATGTTTGTTAGTACGATTTACATGAATAGGCATGTTTTACTATTATAGATATTTGTCTCTATTTTACAGGCGTGTGATTGAGAAAATCGATCAGTCCGAATTCGAAGGTTTCGAGTACGTGAATCCGCTCCTCATGTCGTTGGAAGACTGCGTGTGACACAACGTTCTCTGTGCCCTACACCCCAACAACTTACCCCCTCCTCCAGTGCATCGCTACCCGCCGCCTCTTCTTCCTCCACCGCCGCCACCTAATCTCGATGAGTACGATGACAGCTTCCTTCAGGTAGATATGCGTCCAAGCAAATCTATCTTACAAAATATCTTTTGCCTTCCTTTGAATTAGAGATAACTTGACATTAGAAAGTATTCAATAACCAGTTATTTTAACTGATGTCTTGTGCAAGTTTGTGTTTCCTGTAGAGGTGGGCGGACTCCCAAAGGGTTTCCCATAAAATTTACCAAAATTTTACTTGAAAATTTATGGGTATGAGTCTATGGATATTACATTTTTATGGATTAAGGATTTGGCTGGCGGCAAATTAAAAATGTTTGATAATTTTCCTGGAAACCATTAAATATCCTTATCAGGATTTTTTTTCAAACAAAGAGCCATTGCCCACCTCTTGTTACTTTTAAGAATTTCAAGCATTACATTGACTTGGATTTTTTGATGTAAGAAGAATTCAGGAGGGAGGAGGGAAGGATAGATTTTTTATTATAATTATTAAAAGTAATAGATAGGTATACGGATATTTGAAATTTTTAATAGAGTGATATTTTGCATGGCAGGTCAGGTACAAGATATTTCTTAAAACAACTTTGTTTAGTCCAGTGGAGCTGACAGTATTTGAGGCTATGTATTATTGTATTTATAGCAGAACCATGAGGAATATTTAGTTTGCTTTCATATTATATAAAATATATGAGCAATACAAGTTGACTAGTAGGTTAAGTTAAATTTAAATTATTCTTACACATTCCCAACATACTTATTTTCAAGTATGTACTGAGTATCGTGTTGAGTATTATTATTTTTGCAGCTGTTACATATCCGGTTTTTTACACTGGAGTATGAGATTGAGGCTACAGTATTTATACAATTTTTGGTATACTAAACTTTAATTTAAGATATTAATAACAAAAATAGTTTACAATATTAGAATATTAAGGAAAAATATAGTAAAAATAGTCAAAAGACACAATTCAAAATCTTTTCCACTAGATGTATATGCTTGTGTGAACAATAGTTATTGATTATTGCATATTTTTAAAACCTGCCTTTCTGAATGGATAATTTTGTTTGGTGCAGTTTTTAGCATTTGGAATTATCATTTTGTTTTTATTTATTATTTTTTCTTTTTCATTTCATTGAACGTTTAAGCTGATATTATTTATTTATTCTCAAAGTATTTTTAACATTTTTGTAGGAAGCATCGATCAGTGAGAAAATCCCATTTTTGTTGAAAAACTATATGTTGGTATAATTTTATGCTTGTAGTATAACTATTTTTTCATAAACTTAGTTTTAGTATTTAAATTTATCCTCAACTACTTACCAAATACTTTTTTTTTAACTATATTTACTCCCAAAAACTTAAAAAAAAATGCATATTTCAGATTATAATATAATTGGGTCTAGAGTTACAGATCAAATATAAACGAAAGAAATTCAAAATCAATCCAAGGTAATACATCTTCCAAAAACTCCAAGTTTTGTAAATTTGAAAAAATAAAGCAATTGTACTTAAAAATGTTTATAACTTTACGGGCTTTTGATTTGTAGAATATAAATTTAGATATATCCAAGCAGAAATATATTCTACTCCTTCAGTGTGCAACAAAATGAATTTTCAAATGCCGTAAACCACATAAAAAATCATTTAGAGGCAGAATTTAATTTATAAACATAAACTAATTATATTGTCCAGAAAAGTATAGCTAGCAACTATTTTGTCTCGAATGTCATACTCCAAACCAAAGTTATACGGTATTAAAAAATATTACACTAAAGGGTATATTCCACTAAATTTATTAAAAAAACTCAGTTTTTCAATCACATTGTTTTTGCAAGAAGTCGAGAGATATATGTACTTACTTTTACTGATCATCCGTCCTATAAATAATTTAAGTTGGAGTGAATTCTTGCTCTGTGCAGCTTATTAAGTTTCTAAAAATTGTTTATAGAGGATACATACAAGTTCCGTTTATTTCCTTTCAGAAGTATGGCAAAATCCCCAATAAAAAGAAGAAAGCCACAAATAAATAGTTAGAAACAATGCATGAAAGCTATGATTTAAGTTTCATTTCTGGGTCTATCGTTTATTAAAAAAATATTTCTTTAGCCTTCTTCCAACCTTATCAAACTATTTTCCATGAATCCAAAAATTGCTAAAGAAACAAAATATAATTGAGTGAGGAAATATGATTTTTAAACATTCTTATAAGAAAAGGTACTAACTTTAATACATTTTATACACTAGCATGATTGCATGAACATATTGATAACATTTTGTAGATTTTTCATACATCCTGATTTTGGTTTATTTTATTGGAACTTTCTCTTCAGATGCGAGGCATTTGAAATTCTTATAAATATTACTATTTTTTGAGGTTTTTTCTTTTATATAAAATCATTTTTGGAAGTCTGTTCCCTTTTGAATTTTAAAATAAATTAATTGAAGACAAACAACAACCACCTGACAGAATTTTTTAAATTAAATATCCTGTGTATTATTTTTAATTATTTAATTGTATTATTATCGGATTTCCTCGGTATTAGAAACAGTTTATTTCTCGTGTCGAACACAATCAACAGAAAACTATTTATTACCTTGACTGATATCAACAAATACCTTACATACCTACATATTTTCCATATCATTTGTAAAATCAGGAAAATATTTTGACACAACGATTGTTTTCTGTTAAGGGTGCTGATTGGTGAAATTACCATTTTTCTATTAACTATTTCTATTTAGAACAGAAAACAAAAAGGTTGGAAGGTGCCAATTTTTCTGGTTACCCCTGAAAATATAATCCTCTGATGTTTAATAATAGCTGCTTTTTTCTATTTATGTTGCTTTGTTAATATTTATTAGTCCAACACTAAGGACACGTAGTGTAAAAGTCATTCGAAAATATACTATTTAGCCTTGTGGGTACCTTTACACAAAACAGAAATGAGTCGTTACAGTTTCAGTAGTAGAAACTAAAATTTATGAAGAAAATAAGGCGTAACCTCAAAAAATGTTATCTCAAAAATAAGTATGATGCCTCAAGTGTTAAAATTTGCTGTTATACAAAAATTATTAGAGAAAAATTACATTAAGCTTCAATTAAAGTAATAGGGGTTTAATATGCACTCAAATAAAAAGTATTATAAGAATTGATAGCTCTGTATATACATACCCAGTTATTGAGAATTGATAAAATATAAATATATTGGAATTGGTTATTTATATGAATTTGTTAGGTTTGTTTATTATTAAATATTTATATACTTATAGGTTACTTTATTCGTGGAAAAATAAGAAAATTTTAGTTGAAAAATAGGGAGCAGGGTTTGAATATTATTTTTAACTTTGCCAGGCAGAAATCCCGATAAGAGTGGTATTTTTCAGCTAAAATTTTAAACTTGATTTTTATTATATGAAACTAGGAGAAATTCTTGTTGTGAAACAATTGACTAATTGAAATTTTGATATTTTTTAGAGAAATAACTACACACGTTCGTGAACTATATCTATCTATACAATTGAGAAATTATACTAAAACTTAAATTTGTTGACTGATGTCAAAAACATAATGGTTTTTAATAGTTATATTAATGAATTTTGTATTATAGACGAAAATGAGAATGACTATTACTAGGATAGCAAAATATATATCTTGCTTTAATTATTTTCAAATTTGTTATTCGATGATAATGAATAAGTATTACCTTTTTAGAAGTTGAGTATTATTTATCAGTTTGTATTATTTCATAAATATGTATTTGGGAAAGTATTCTTTTTTTACACTTATATTTTAAGTTAATACAGTTATTACCTATTATTTCTATTCTTTATAATAAAGATCTACTTAATGTTTACTGTTTATATTTTTCCAAGTTCTTCAGAATTATCCCATAAATCCTTCCTAGGTTGTATCGGAAACATTAATTACATGGTTCTAAGGTAGGTAGTAACCAAAGTGAGATATTGCAGTGAGTCATTTATATTATCTAAAAAATGTGGGAAACTTATCTTTATCTTGTTTAATCCACAATTAATGGAAAAAAATAATACACATGTAAAAATGTGCATACATACATTGTGTACTGGGTGGCTGATTATCTATTGCGTGCGATTTTATCTCATTTATTTGATGAAGATGAAGTACAAAAAAAAATTTTACCTCTAGTACTATTTACTACTACTATTTACTATTTACCTCTTTTTGTTTCATAGCCTACTAGTATAATTTTTTATTGGACTATTATAGGTCTAGGCGGCAGCCTAATTTTACTTGTTCTCTTAATATCTTCCGTTAGAGAGAAGATAGAAAGTTGCGGTTTGAGCTGATTTTTTGGAAATTTTCTGCTCTATTTAACTATGTAAAAAGAGACATAGCCTGCCATTTAAAATTGTTATGAAAACGCGCAATAACTGTTACGATGTCAAACAGCGCCCTCTAGCCACCACGGTAAAATAAGTTCAGGAACAGTATATACTGCAGATTATTCAGTAAGAAAATCTCTTTTAAACGAGCCCTAGTTCGTTTAATTTTGTTAATCCAAACCGGAGTTATCCTTATTTGAATAAAATAAAGTTTAACCTTCCCTCGCCACTATTATTTTAAAGATAGAGCAAAGTGCATTACAAGAAAAAGATTGCAAATTTTACAAAGATTACAATGCCACTATTTAAAATACCTCTTAACTTGGCATATTTTTGAGAAAAATCCCATTTTCTGATTGACCATAGCAATTGCGACCCCTAGCGGTCATCCTAAGAACTTGAAAATAATTTCCAGCGATTTCTCTTGTCCGATTTACTTTCTAGAATTTTTTTCCCAAAGTTATACGATAAGTAGTTTCTGAGATACAGCCGGCGTCGGTTTAAATAGTTGGTTTACATTTTATATGCCTGACCAAGATATATTATCACTTTCAATTAGTAAGAAGTTAAATGTGAGCCATCTATTTTCCTTATGACTTATGATGAGTATGAGCAAAAAAAAACAGCAGATGTTAGTGTTAAATGTGTACCTAGTAATTTACTCAAGAGAATTCTTTTATAATAATATCTCTACCTCTCATTCTAATCACAAGTATTATCCCGAAAGTCTGAGACTTGTGTGTGAGAGAGAGAGTGGCGTATTATTATTTCGCGGACCGCATTTGCGTCTCAGGAACGACTTACGTTGGTAGGCCCTAACTACCATTCAGTGCTGGAACGAGGGAAACCTGGAAAACCTCATTATAGTTAGTTTAAAGTAGGTATATGGTGTTTTATCAAAATTAAGTCCTCCTTCATTGTATTACTTTTATTTTTTATAAATAAACTAATTTTCTGTTTATCTGGAAAATATACAAGGCATTGAAGAAATATTTGTTCTGAAATGGAACTTGTATTTTTCTAAATATTTGAAGTCCTAACTTTTTGTTTGTTAGATGGCCGACACTATCTTTAGTGCTTTATTTAATTATATTTCATTCATCGGCTTTATGATCTAATGACTAATACTAATATGCCATACAGATAAATATAGTGCTTTGAACTGTTCTATTTACCCGAATAGTATCTGCTAAATCATATACTGTGGCTAATAAATCATTGTTAACATTATATAATGCTATAATAATCCGTTATGAGGTATATGAGGCATAATAAAAACAATTTATAAGTTTTATATTAGTTACTTATTTTCAAAGGATCACATGAAATGGACTAGACGTTAAGAATTAAAAAATAAAGGAAACTTTTAGTGTAACTATTCCTGTTTCTCCTTGAGCTTCTGGACATAGTTCTGGATGGGTTTTATTTTAAACAAAAATACCGATAGTATGGAGCCCACAGTTGCTCCCAACCAGTACACCACCATATGTTCTTCAAAAGTGTTCCCATCGCACCCAAGTTTCAGTGAAGTAGCTAGTGCCGGATTGAAATATCCTCCAGAGAAGTTAAATGCTGAAAGAGAAAATATTTTCTCTAATATATTTATTGAAAAGTATAGTTCATGTAATTGGGATGACATTTAGATTTTCATTAAGAATTCATTCATATAATATTTTGTATCCATTGTGTTAATTTTTGGCAGTAAATCATCCAGGTATATAAAAAACAATATTAACAATAGCCATTAAATGATGAAGAGATTAAAAGTTTAAATAGTTATTCATGGCGGTTAAAATATAGACATTCATGGACAGAGCAATTCCAAAGAAATGCATTTATATCCTACACTAGGTGACAATCCTATTTTCGTGAGTCTTTAGAGCCGTGAAAGTAGTCATAATTTTTACGGCTAACCGCGAAAAAAATCAACTTTTCTATCAATAGGTGCATCAATTATCTGGTCATCGCATTATTATTTATTAATTTCATATTATAATAGTCCTTTGTGTACCTAGGCGGGAAAGTGAACATTTTTCTTATGATTTATTGTCAACAACAGTTTCAGAACAAATTCAGTTATCGGGTTTATCTAAACAAGGTATTGCCTTTGCTAATGGCACTATTCAAATCCTGTATTTAACATCAACAGTTTAAAAGAACTGTTGATATTAAATACAGTTGATATCACAATAAAACATTCAAATATTTGTTGAAAGTTTTTACCATGTAACAAAAAACAAATTTACAAAAGCCGTAAGTTTGGATAAATACATCAACTAATAGTTTTCCGAACACCTGTCAAATGTCAAAAAAATGTCAAAAATGTATGGAAGCAAATGGGCGACACTTTGAACTTTAGATATTTTATTTCAGTTATTAGTCTTTATAGTTTAATTATGTTTTAATTTGTGTTGATATTTTGTTATTATTTGTAGCTTTAAACCGAAAATGATGTACTAGGGAACTGATGTATTAGCAAAAAATTTATTGCGTTAAATTATGTACTGAATTTCTGTTTATATATAATAATTAAATTATTTTTAGGTAACAGGTGTTCTGAAAACTATTAGTTGATGTATTTATCCAAACTTACGGCTTTTGTAAATTTATTTTTTGTTACATGGTAAAAATTTTCAACAAATATTTTAATGTTTTATTGTGATAGAGATTAAATTTAATATGACCTAGAATTTCAGTGTTTTACTGTGCGACGTTGCCAAATTTATAACAAAATATTAATTTTTGATTTTTTAACCATAACCCAACTTTTTTTTACTAATTGTGATACATCATTAGAAAGCTAAGAAAAGAGGCTTTCCAAAACCGTTAAAATCCAATATGGCGCCGGGTATGAAAAAACAAAGTTGATGATGGTTCCAAAAAAACCGAAACGTTGCAAATAAAATCGGACTACACAGGCGTTTTCTACGTAAAAAGTTGCCCTAAGAAAGTTTTTACAGAATCTAAAAATTGTTTTAAATAAAGAAATTACAGGGTATTTTCGAAAATGCATCATTTTAGTTTTTTCAAAATATCTCAAAAACCAAAAGAGATAAAATCGCAAAAAAAACGGCAATCGATTACAAACAAAATTGTCTAAAACTTTCCCCCTTTGACCGTTTTTCTATCTCTTATAGTTTCCGAGATCCCAATACATGCATCACCAATTGTGGGCACACTGTATATTATACAGTGGTTTTTTGGGCAAACTTTAGAAGTTTGCCTTGATACTGCAACTTTCAAGCATTATTTTGAATACTTCCGATTTCGTGTTTTTTATTATTTTACAGGCAGTGTAATTCCAAAATAAACTACAAGATGAACCCATAATAGTTATTTATATCTCAATATTGAATTTACAAATTGTTAAACAAAATTAAGTTTATATATACCTAGTTTATACCTATAGTTTTTATTAATATAATGTAGATGGACTTCTTAATCATTTAACTATCACAAATATGTTAAACAATCCTTACTTCCACCATTTTATATAGGCCAGAATTACTCTAAAATAGAATATATTTATCCTACTTCAGTCTGGAATGGCCAAAGTATATACATTTCTCTTTGATATTACATAAGTACACACCAATCACCTCATACTTGTGCATTTTTAGCACATAGTGTGTTAAAGTGTCAGTTTTTAATAGGCTGCAGTATCGGCGTGTTCTTTAATTCAACATTATTTCGATATGGTGAATCCAAGAAACAAGTTCTGATTGCTTAATTTAAAATTTTCTGCATTCTGATTGGTCCTACAGAATCCATCACAGGAAAATATTGAATAAAATAACATACGCTATTCATTAAAATAAACAAGTCTTACATGATATACATGGGTACTAATCCCAACTGTTTTTCATCATAATGGTTGTCATCATATTGCTATAATTCTGTACCTCAGAGGTAAACTGTTTTAAGTCAGCTTTTTTTCAGAAAATTAGTTATTAGCTTTATATCCCTTCTAATAATATGCTTGACCTCTGGATTACAGAGGTCAAGCAAGGCTTTTAAGACAACCGAAATACCCAATTTGAATCTGTATCAAGGCACTTACCAGTTCACAGGTAAAATAGATTTACAATTGTTTTTCCGCTCTCCTAAACAATTACAATTTAGTGACTTGATACAACTTACCTCTGAGGTACAGAATGTTTATAATTTCTTCTCTAAACTATTTTATTACAACAAAAATTAAGTTCAAAGAAGTAGTAAGTATAGGTAATCATTGCATTTTATGGTAAGTATTCTATGCACAAAATTATGTCGAGATTATCCTTTATTAACTTAAATTTTAATAGCCTGCGTTTTTAAGTTGAACATTGTGACTCTTCCTGTGGTGATTCAAGATTCCTTCAAGCAATTAGAATTTATAATTTTCAAATACAACCAATCAAAATTTATTGAAGGATTCCACCACATGTCAATGCTGAACCCTCTGTAACTAACTACAGAAAGGATGTTTTTCAGTCTTTGATAAGGAAATGACATGTCCGGTTTGTAGATGGAAAATTGATAAAGCCACCCACATCAAAATAGGTTGCCTCTGGGTGACTATGGTAACGAGTCAACTGCTGTTTTACACGGCCTACCCGTACTTTTCCCATTTATTTATTCCCATTCATGAAACCATAAGGTTTCGGAAATCTTTACCTGCAACAACCAACAAAGTGCCAAACAAAGCATCCAAAACCCTCCCATATCTGGCATTACTCTCACTGAGTGTCCTCGATATCAACCTGCATATGCACGTCGCAACGCCTTCTATAATAGCTCCTGCGACCATATCAACTTGCAAGTCAGCCGTGCATTCCTCATAAGCTCTTCCTTTGTGCGTTTCAACTAATTCTAAAGCCCATAATATCTGCACATACCTATAACAAATATACTCATAAATGATTTATATTTTGCAGTTTTTCAAAATTTGGAAGTGTTTGTGAATTTCATATTGAAAATTGCTCTTTTTATCTATTTATATAGTGTGGTTTATATAATAATAGAAATTTATTTATACTGCACGACAAAGAAAGATATTCACAATTTATTGTATTGTAGAAGCACCACAGTAGTGATATTTAAGTATTGCAATAAACATAACGAATAAAAAAGGATCCAAAGAACTGCTCGTTCGTAATTCCAAAGTTTCTGATAGTCTTCACAGGCTAATTTACGATTAAGGACCATTTTCAAGGTCATAACTAATATATAGGTTAACGCGACATGCACCACTATTTTCAACATGAATTTGTAAATGACGGGCAGCCGTTTCAGTGTACTCGGCCTCATCAGTGTCGTACAGGTTTAAGAGAAAAGACAACTCACAATGATGAACTGAGCTATGAGAGTCTCGAGGTCATTAAAAATGAGTTACACTTACCTGAACGTAATTAGGGCAGCAAGTACTTGAGCTACAATTATAAGAAGAACAGTTTTCAGATTCTTGTATCCTTCCAAGACGTCTTCTATGGGACTGTATGGGCAAGCCGATGCGTCTTCCCAATGTGACGACCACCATATTGTTAACAGGAATAAGTAGATGGCATACGCTCCAATACCCCAGTTATCTGCAACTGTAACAGTTATACATTTTATTAAGTTGTATTGAGGTAATAAGTAGCATTTGATTTAATTGAAGCAGATTTTCAATCAAGAAATACATTGTTATCCTAAGGAAACACAAAAGCGGTCTTCCATGAAAACACCAAAAGATATTTTCTTGGTGTAGATGTGTAGGTACTTTCGTGGTTATATTTTCATTAGAATATGATTAGAACTAACATATTTAACACATAAAACTAGGAAGAAATACTTTTATGTTTTGCTCATTCTATACACCCGTAAATCGAGTTGCCTGGTATTAACTATATTCGTTCTAATTAATCTTAAATGCTTTTGCCTATGTATACTGTGGTTTTTATCAAAAATATATTGGGCTACTCTTTATAAATTATACTTCTTCTTTGAGTAAAATATGTTCTTTGGATCTTTTTATTGCATGCGCCCATATCTGTCCTACATATAGGATCTTCAAGTATATTTTGAACTAACTCTTTGATCTTTGATTTTACAAAAAAAATTAATGATAAACAACGCGATTTTCAAGAATGGAAATAACAAATCGTAATATGTAATAAACAATGTAATAAAATTATGAATAAGAAACATTTTCGTACAACTAATAATCCTCAGCAAATTTTTGTTGCTATTCAATGAACGGTGACAATATGTGAACTAGAACTAGAACATAGTTTTAAAATTTAAATATAAGAAAAAATGGAAGTTGTTCGACGGTAGCTAATAACTAATAGGCAATACACCTAGCAAATTTAAGGTATTAATTATGTAGTTTGGTTTCTTTCTTCTTCTCGTACAAAAAAAATTAGTCTAAGTTGAAAATCAAATACAAAACACAATTATGCAATGAAACACAAAAATAAAAGCAAAAGGTATGCTAACAATAGACGAAGAAACAATATGTTATAGTTATTTACAAAGTATAGTATAGCAAAAATATTAACTGGCTTCTGAACCTATACCTACTGCACCTTAAGTAGGTACCTAATGCAAGTAAGTGAATCATTAAAGGATTAAGTTAATAATAGATATATACCAAAGATTTGTCACATATTGCTGGTAGGTACACCTTATGCATAGTTATACTCACTCAAAAATACACATGTTAAGGTGTTAATAGCAAAATTCAGCATCCCTAAAATAAAAGTTGTCGTTAACCTTCAAATGTATATAACAAGTAGGGCTAAATACATCTGCTCGGGTAACAAGTTATTATAGGCCAATAATGTGCTCTGAGTTAAGCTATGGCTACCATAACTCAGTCTCAATAGGCCACATACAATGTATTTTTGGCTAATAATAAATATATTTATTTATCATCGTAAATAAATAATAAAGAACAATAAAATAAAAAGATGAAGTAACTCGGCAATAATAGAATATAATTCAAGGAGCATATAATAATGGCTATTATTCACGAGGGTGATGTTGCAAATCACTCGAGTGAATAATAGCCATTATATGCGAGTATAAAAGATACTATGTTTTCAAATGACTTTCCACGTTTTTACGTTTCAAATTAATAACAAAATTATTCCTTTGACCAATTGTCATGGCTTACTAATAAAATGTTTTTAGATGCGAACACCATATTGAATAAAAATGATGTTCAATAATATAAAGTTCAATTTATAGATTGAAACGCAGCAGTAGCCGTAGCGGCAGAGGATCGTCGCCAATTTTGAACACCGTGAAATGTTTGAGCATTTATAGATTACCGCCACGATTGGCCACATACTTCTATGAAGTATACATGTACATTAATAAGCTCCTAATATAAATTTTTATAATTGCTCACAAACCACTAATGCAAATTCAGTTTTGACAATAGACATCGACAGTACTCATATTTGTCAAAAATGTTGGCACGCGCAATAGTGAAATATTTTGGCATCTATAAATTGGCAAATTC
Source organism: Pogonocherus hispidulus (assembly GCA_963924545.1). Lineage (NCBI taxonomy): Eukaryota > Metazoa > Arthropoda > Insecta > Coleoptera > Cerambycidae > Pogonocherus > Pogonocherus hispidulus. Next base: position 11,875,954 of record OZ004698.1, read on the forward strand.
ATATAAACCTCTACCTCAGCCTCGGCTGATCAATTTATACATTCAAATTTATATATATTCTTTCTCATACCTCACCCCGGATTTTCCGGCAATAAATCGACGGTTATTTTTTTCACTAGTTTTGTTATTTCACTTCCGGTATCACTTTCATTTTCATAATTTATTTTGTCAAAATAGAACAGCGCATTAAAAAGAAAACGACGACTGAACCACTGAATTAAACCGTTTTGTTTATATTGTCACTAGCAACGAAAAAATATCGCATCTAATGTTTTGGGCAGGATGACAGGATAATGTGACTAATACCTACTGAGACACTAATCGTAACAGTATTGTCACCCGTAAAAGAGGCATGCAAATTAAAAAATTACAGCGGCGTGTTACTGTTTTAACTAAAATTTAAAGATATTTTAAATAAAAAAAAAAGATATCTTTACAGATACAATATCATATAAAATGGGTGTGGTAATCGGATCTTTAGGTACTGTACACAAGTAATTCTTAGGTAAAAACATGATTACACCACAGTTATATGAGGTGAGTTGCCTCTAATATGAGGTGCATTATTTAGGAATAGTTATAGAGTTAGTATTTAGGGTTTTATTCAGGGATGGGCAATAGTTCATGTTTTATACATTGTGAACCTATGACGTCATTTAAGCAAAAAATATGTTGGGACGTTTTAGCATCTGACGAATACGATGAACCTACCAACAACCCTGACCAACTTCCGATTTAATAGAAAATAAAGACTTTTTTCTGAATGAAATATTATGCATATAGATTTTGATTTAGATAGAACTATTTGAAGAAGAGATATTTGTTAAAATTATTCATATCTTTTATTTACAAATTACATCTGGTAGCCCTAAAAACGAAGAACAAAACATTGAAATATTACAAAAAAAACAAACATTAATAATTGCTCACAATGGCAATTCAGTAATGACAATGATTTCTTCTTTGTTATAAATGAAGCTCTGCCAACTATGTTATGTAAATATTAGCTACAAATGTAATTTGTAAATAAACGCTTTGAATAATTTTAACAAGTAACTCCATATAGTTACTGAAAGTAAAAGTACCAAATCGTATATCACACAACAGGAAACGATATCTATTATTTCCGGTTAAAGCGAAAATTGGTCAGTGTTGCTAGTAAACTCATATTCGTCATACGTTAAAACCATAGACATAAGAAGAGGGAGACAGAATTGTTTACATTTTATGCCGATCAGACATTGTTTTCAACAAAAATCAATGATGTAAAATCTATGCGGATTGCCCTAGATCTACCGCCGGTGTTTGAAAACGAAGAGTATATTAATTATATTTATCTGAATTTTTTATGTGTAATTAAGAAAAAATAATATACTAAATCTTTATCTATGTTTTTTAATTAAAATACATAATCTATACTTTTAAAATTATTTATAATTTCCTAATAACATAAAATTATTATCGTGTTAGGGAAATACTATGGCAATGCAGTACGGCTGTTTTGCTATCAAATGACGCTCTTATGTCAAAAGATGACGTTACAATGTTGCTGTGCTGTGTTTGTGATCTTTTGGGATTTTTTATTTATTTGCAGTGTTTTTTTGGCAGTAGAGGTATTTAGAGCCTTTTATAATCAATCTACAATAGTTCAACAGTGCGTGGTTTGTAAAAAAGTCGACTATTCTAACCCCGGACTGGTATTTATCTGTTTTGTATAAAATTTTTGGAATTAAAGCATTTTAGACCGAAAAATGATGTAGTAGCGTTGTAATAAAATTATTGTCCAATTCCAGGCTGGATTTCCAGTATTTAAACAGTAAATAATTTTGTTGCAACTATTTGAAATGCAGAAAAATAAACCTATTAGATGTTTGTTATATTTTAATACAGAATATTATTGTTGTAGCTTTGCTGTTAATCCTGAGAGCAGACAAATGTGGATTTTTTAGTGGTTGGAAAAGCTTCCTGATGGAGTTTGGGGTATAAATAATACTGTCAATGTAAATGTTTAAACAAATCCAATAAGATAATACAGAAATTCAAGCTATGAGAGATAAAGTAAAGAGAAAACTTGATCATTGATGATATTGATAATGAATGATTTGCATTCATAAGCTTTTCAGTCGAGAAATGAAGAAAAGGTTTGATAAGAAAAAGAAGTGTTACTTACAAAAAGTGATCTTGTCTTTGAGCTAGTGCTGTTACAGACGGCAAAGAGGTAACTGGAAAATTAAAATATGGCGGGCTGTACAAGGTAACTACAGCTACTGGGAAATAATAGTTAGGAAATTATTCCGTAAAAAGGTATTAAAGGTTACAAAAGGTGTATGTTTGTAAGTAGCAGCAGATAGTTTAAAAAAAATAGATAAATAATTTAGACGTTAGTTCTGATAGTGACGTAAATAGCACAGATGAATTGATTGATTTGCTAGAGTGTTGAAACTATTATTTTATGTGAAAATTAACCCGTTTATTAATTAATTATTCAGTTTTTCTGCTATTATTACAATTAATTGGACATGCCATAGAAAAACATTTATTTAATTGTTTATTATAATAATTCAAAGCTGGATAATGCCGATGTGTTCCTTTAAATGTTTAAGGATATGTATTAGGTAAAAGTTTATAAAAATAGATACAAGAGGGAATTCGTGAATAGCGCCCACAAAAATAAATATTTTTTTATAGTTGTATAAACATCCAACTATATTTTTGTGGAACGATTGAGGCAATAGTGTATGAATATTAGTGTTTATAAGCTTGGAAATTTAAAGCTGTTGAATAATAATAATAAGGAAATTAAATAATAAATTATATTGATAATGAATGATTTGCATTTATAAGGTTTGCAGTCGAGAAATGTGTGAATAGCGCTTGACTGCCATACAATAAACAAAAGGAAAACCTGCAGTAGAGAAATGCGTTTATAGCGCTCTACTATGCAGAATAGTTTCTCAAAAATCATTCATACCTATGTCTTTTAAAATGTTACAGGTAGCATCCGTTTAGGCATGGGCAAAACTTTCTTCGGTGCAATAGAAACACAGGAAGGCCGAATAGTAGGACCAGCTGTGTCAAGACCAAGGACAATTAATGAAACACCATTATAAATGTTTTGAATTGTTTATATAACATTCTGCTGAGATTTTAATGATTTTGTAGAGTATTGAAAATATATAGGTCCAAGCAGTAATATATGTCTTATTTGCTCCCACACAAATCTCAGTTCTAACATAAATAAACTTTTAAATTAAAACTTATTGTAATGATCCCTAAAAAAAACTGCACATCACTGGTAAAGATAACATCGGACGTGGACGCCTAGGTTACAGTATTGCCATTTTTTAAACCCATCTCCTTCCAACTTATGTACGTTGGAGTACGTGTAAGTGTGAAAGTGTGTATGATTGTAAACAAATGGTGTTTTTCTAATGGAATGTTCTGTCTCCCCTAGTATTATATGTCTATGGTTAAAACGTCTCTATAAAAATTTTCGATTGAATGATGTCATCGGTTGTCAATATATAAAACATTATCCATATGTTTGGCCATATCCTTTGCATGTATATTTGTCTTTAGTTGGACATTTCGTAGGACATAGCGCATACATAGGACCCTATAGGTATATCTAAATTTAGTGCCAGGAAAAAATCTTCTGCTGCATCAATAGTGAGTATTTTTCATCCGATTCCTTTCTAAGGAACAAAATCACTGTAAAATGTTCTTGTTTATAGTAAAAACCATTTAGTGTATAGGTACTAACATGAGCGTCGCCAAGAGGGGCAGGGAGGGGCGACCGTTCACACTGGCTTTCGGGGTGAATACCTAAGGGGTGAATTCGATGTGTATACTAAGTACAACGTCATATAATTTAAAAAATGGTCTAAATTCATACTCACTAATAAAATTTATTGTAATTTTTTAGTCTCATCTACATATAAGTATACAAAACAAAATATCGAGTTCCATTAGCTTTTTTTAACAAGAGTTGCCACCACCAATAAAAAATATGCTAAATCATTCCTTGTATGGTTTGAATGAGACCATACTATCAATAATTGACCATTTCTTCTTGCCCCTCCGATAAGCGATGACCAATAATATACTAGTATGATGTCGTATGTGCGTAAATGTCCTGCCGAATGAATATATTGTACACCTGTGCAATATCCCAATAGGTTTTCTGGTTAGGTTTTCGTAGGTAAATCACATAAAACGTAAATCACAAAAAAAACCGATGAGTTTGTTAGAAATATTAATAGTGTTTTGACCATGTAGATCTGTAGATCCTGATAGAATATATATTTTTTTTTATTTGTGATGTGGTATTCTTTATTTTACTGGAAATTTTTGTGGCTTCATATATACCTATATTTGCTTACATTTTAAATAATGTGATTTCAACTAGTTTTTGTCTTTTCTACTAAACTAAAGGTGTTTTTTCTATTCACTGCGAAGTAAATTGAAAAATTATATTTTGTTGTTTGGAGACAAATCCTGAAAAAAATTATTTCGCCCAACCCCTAGAGATTTTGGAGGCGATGCCCATGGGTATTAACGTTAGTTGTATCAAATTATGAAACTGTGATATAACAGATTATTTTCTTATATTCTAAGTCTGACAATTAACACAGAATATATTTTGTAATTTTTATCTCTCTAATAAAATTGGCGCCTCCGCCAAAATATAGAAGCTGCTAAAATTTTTATATATTATTTCTATTCTAGGTTAATAAGCAGAGTATTACTTACACTGAAAAAGTTAACATCTATAAGCAAAAATATAACAAAGTCATCTGACTGACACACTACTGCTACTACTGATGTGAAGGTACAAATGCCGAGCATCAATAGATACCACTATTTAGGTTGCTATGGATACTTTAATTTTAGAACTTTGTTTTAGATGTGATGACATGCTCTGATATATTTAGGTACAAGCAAGTACACTCCATAATAATAGATTTTCTCTGCCATTTGTTTGAAATTATTTAATAATAAATAAAATAACTTATAATCTATTTAAAATTAATTAAATAAATAATAGGTATCTAAAATGCAGCTAAATAAGTAAATTTCATATAGATGAACGTATGAATATATTTTTTCTCTTATTGGGTATTCTATATTCTTCAAAAAATATAAAAATATGCCCTTCCCTACAAGGAATTGCTATACTATTTATTATATTCAAAAGTGAAAAGAAGAACATGTTATATTATAGTACCTATATTATTTCAATATTTGTTAGAATATAAAATGCTAGGATTTATTATTAGAAACTGTAACGGATTTGATAATATTACTCACTAAAATCACTTTATTTTTGATATGGCAGATCGAGGCTGGAGTATTGCAGTGTTGTTTGGACTCCTGCGGTTATTATGTCCATAAATATGAATTGTAACGAATTCAAAGAAAATTTTTTTAATATCTCAAGTTTAAAGTGAATAGAGTTTATCCCCCTAGAGGATATGATAACAATTTACTGCTAACTCGATTTAATTTGCATTCACTTGAGTTGAGAAGAACTCGGCTGAGTCTTAAATTTCTTTATATGCTGATGCACCATAAGATTGATTCACTCAGTATTTTATCAAAGGTTTTCTATAATATGCCTCAATTCAGAACTCGCCACTTTACTGCATGCCATCAACAACATGCGAACACTAACACTTTGTTGAACTCCTCCCTATATAAGATTTCGTAATTTTAATTTAATTGCGAATGTATGTAATGTAATGTATTCAGTTCGATAGTGTTCATAGTATTTTAAATAAAGCGATTGCTATATTTTATGTACCAGAATATCACTAGTAGTTCATGTAATAGTATATAATATGTATGTGTGATACATGTGTGTATACAGATGTCCCAGTGTGAGCGTACAAAAATTTACCAGGGGGTGGATCAGACCAAAATAAGAATAAAATTCTTATAAAAAAATTTCTCTGATGCACGCCTAACGAGTTACAGGGTGTTATTTTGGAAGAAAAACAACAATTTTCCGCAATAACTTAAAAACCATTTCGTAGACTTAGGTAATTTTTGGGTGATGTATACATCTATTAAAGGTCATTAAAACTACATGGTGTTTGGTTAACTCTTCAACCTGTGGTGGCCTAGGCCTACTCTTCTTTATGATTTTGTCTTCACAACTCTTCTCTGGGACTCTGACGTAGATATTCTGGGAATCTCATGTTCTCGTGAGGCAGCCAATGAATTTCCATCACAGAAACCGTAGACATATATCATATCAGTATATTCATTATTGGAAAATTCCATAGTAAATAATAACTTACTATTTCGTACAACTGAGTTGATTTCTAGTAAGTTAGCAGTAACTATATCTTACTAGTGTTACTACAAGTAACAATTTTTTACATAACTCTTGTAAGCGACTTTGTTATTTTTAAAGACAGGTACCTCCTAGATGACAACAAATAAAATTTTTGCATGTATTTTTCTGCATAAAGGAATGTAGTCGATACTTTACACTCAATTTACTGGAAAATAGTTGATTTTAGGACTGTGTAACAACAGCACTTTTTTGTTCAGAATTGGTAGCCGAAGAAAAACTTAATCTATTCACGAAAAAGTAGGATATGCAAGAGTTATGAAGACAAAACCATAAGGAAGAGTAGGCCTAGGCCACCACAGATGTCATAGTTAAACAAACACCATGCAGTTTTAATGACCTTTAATAGATATACACGTCATACAAAAATTACCTAAATCTACGAAAAGGTTTTTAAGTCATTGCGGAAAATTGTTGTTTTTTTTCCAAAATAACACCCAGTAACTGTTAGGCGTGAATCAGAGAAATTTTTTTTATAGTTTTATTATTCCACCCTCTATATATCTTTCTTCATTATTTGTATTTCTTAGTTATATAGTAATAAATATATTTTACTGCACATTTTGTGATAAGTTGGTATATGCTTAGTATGTTCAATGGAAATATTGATTATATTGATAAATGTTGCCCTGTAACTGGAGAAATCTGTTGTCCAATAAATTATTTATTTATTTATTATGAATTTATTTGAAATTAGGTAATTTAAAACTGATATAATGCATTAAAGCCCTATTCTTTGTATAAAATCATTTTGAATTACAAGGTACATGTTAATTTGTTAGAAAAAATACGAATGGTGGAACAATACAAGAAAAAAATTAAAACTGTTAGTGATTAGTGAAAATGATGTCATTGCGATATACCTATGTTGACGCCGATTTCTTTAATTAAATGTAGAAGTATTATTATTTACGTATTTTTAGAATTTGTAATAGAGTATTGCCAAATTGTTATTATTGAGAATTCATTAATAGCATAATATAATAAAATCTTTGCCACTTATTCTAACCTCTAGGATTAACCAAAATGTGCGTTGTCTGAAGAAGCAGCAACATGATTTTTTACATAACCATCAAGTATTTCGCAAGTCCATAAAAAACTTCAACTGCATATTCTTGATTAATATGCAGCAGCAAGTGTGAACGGCGATAGGAATTAAAGTAGTATAATACCGTTAATAATAAATCTCCTATATGAATTACCAGTAATGGTACTTTTGCGGTAAGAACCATAATATATGCAATGCACGACAATGAAACCGACTGTATATAAGCGCCACAAACGAAGCAATAAAACATCATCCCAACTCGTATACGTACCTATTATTAATTCAAAACATGCAGCACATAACTCTAGTGTCGCAATAAATTCTAACAATATTTGCTTAAATATGCTTTCACTGTCACCAAAAATTGATTTTACTAGTTTTCTTGATAGCGAAGCTAACACTAAGGTTAACACTATATAGGCTGTTGATACCACTAGCGGGTGTAGTCCATATATATTCTTTTTCTTACTAGAATGAAACACTCTGTTAGCTGCGATAACACCTCTTATCAGGGTACTAGGTCAACAATAATTTACGGCGAATAACGATTTGAGTGCAGTGATTTAAAAAATATATGTTTGTTTACTGATACGCTTAAAAGCCGGTGGTAAAATCTAAACAAATATGGAAATCCATACATTACATAAAAATATGTTTAAGTGTTGAGTTTTTTATTTATTAATACGGCGTAATTATAATTAATATAATAACGACCGATATTTATAATTTTACAGGAATGTGTTGGGTGTTAAATGCTTCCAGAAAGTACAAAGAGGTGTATTTTCGATGGGATTCGGGGGTATCTCGGTTGCTATGACTGACAGAAAAAAATGAATAGCACGAACGCAGTCTAATTTTTTGAGACAAATTCAACTGTCAAAACTAAAATCCGGAAAGTCGATTTGTTTTCGAGTTATAAGCCGTTTGTCGTTTTTTTTTTGTAACTTTTGGGTGGCCTCTATGTCTCGCATATTTGAAGATATACAGAAAAAGTGTAAAGGGAACTTTTGTCGACGTTTGATCGCATAATTCAACAGTGATATTACGTTTTTTATATACCCAGTGATTACTGAATTACGAACCAAACTTATGATTTTTTAAATGGAAACTATAGTTGGCTTGGTCCGCGTTAGAAAGCTTATTTTACCAGATTTTCAAAAATATATAGTTTGATATGGTTATTCTTAAAAATGGCTGACATATTTGACATACCTATATACGGAATAGCTGCACTTTTTTATTTTATTAAAGCCTTCTAGGATTAAAAACAGTTATTGGTTATATCTCTCCTATATATTATTGGGTTGTAACTCAGCCATTTTTAAAAATAACCATATCTATCAAATTATATATTTTTGAAAAGCTGACAAAATAAGCTTTCCAACGCGGCCCAAGCCAACTATGGTTTCTATTTAAAAAATCATAAGTTTAGTTCGTAATTCAGTAATCACTCAGTATATAAAAAAAATAATATCACCGTTGAATTATGCGATCAAACGTCGACAAAAGTTGCCATCATTTGTTTCTGTATCTCTTGAAATAATCGACATATAGACCCCACCCAAAGTTACAAAAAAATAACAAACGGTTTATAACTGGAAAACAAATCGACCTACCGGATTTCTGTTTTGACAGTTATATTTGTCTCAAAAAATTAGTCAACGTTCGTGCTATCCATTTTCTTCTGTCACTCATAGCAACCGAGGTACCCCCGAATCCCGTCGAAAATGCATCTCTCTGTACAATTGTACATTACAGATACTGACGAGTAATATTTTGCAATGAGTAGGTGTCCGAGTATAACAAAATATCTATTTGGGAACATTTTATAGTTACCACCAAAAATGATATCAGTATTCAGTATCAATAAGGATCTCAAATAACTTACCTATATTTCAATAATAACACAATGTCAAGTCGTGTATAAAGGAGCAAATTTTGTTTTTTCGAAATTATTTCTAGATTGAGTAGCCAAATGATAGTTTTTTGTACATACCTACTTTGTCAACTAAAAAATAAGTTGTAGTTAATGTTTACCCATTATTTTTATTATTAATTTATTTTTAGCTATTTTGGTATATCTATAGCTATATTTATAGCCCACTAAATAAGATAAATAATAGGTAACGTAGGTTCAATATCAGAAGAATTTTTCAGAGTACAGTGCACTAGACTAACTGTGACAGCTTTCGTCACCTTTCTGTATTTCTGTGGCACACATTTAAATATATTTTCTTCTATATCAATTATAATAATAATAGTAACAATAATAATTTATTTACAATAGAATAACAATGTTAATACAGTAACAGTAACAAGTAATTAAGGACAAGTCTGTGCTTGGGTGAAAGCAATATGCCACCGGAGTAACAAAAACTATTAAAATAAACGAATTCCTAAAACAATGAAAGTTTAGTAATAGGAAAAACTAGTAAAAAGTACCGGCAACGCATATGTTATCAAGTTTCCAGTATGATGTCTAAGTTATGCAGAGATTAACAGAATTATGAGTTTGAGACCTAGCCAAGTTAATATATCCACTCTTTAATACGTTGTTTGAATGGCGACTTTGAATTAACTTGTTTCAGATCTACAGGAACAATATCACTACCACGTACAAGTAAGTTCTTTGTATTCCATTTTTAGATCTAATAAATTATACACTGAACTGGATTTATATTTTGTATTATACTTGTTATGTACAACTACACTCTATATCTCTCATTATATCGATTACGAATGGTGTAAAACCAAAACCAAAACCATGGAAGGTATTTGGTTATAATAGAGATATAATATAATTGGATATAAATACAGAGAGTTTCAGTGGTACCTAATTACAGTAATGATTATGTATACTGAAACTAAAAGTATTACATTATGTAGAAGGTTGCTTTTTTTTACAAATTCGCTTCTCACCATTGGCACTTCGGAATCTGTATGAGGTACGTAGAAGCTTAAATGGGGGCAAAGTTGCGTAATCAGGGGATCAATATAATGCCTCAAACAAGTCAAGGCTAACTTGATCTGGTTTTGAAATATTTGAAAAGAACCGAAATTTTGGAAATTCATTTTTATTTTTTGCAGCCTTATTTGAACAAATATTGAAAATGCAGGCCACTTCCTCAAAACAACTTTCTGTCCTCTGTTAACCAGGATATTTAGATTTTCAATGTGATGTTTCGTTTTTCCAGAACCACCCTCATTAACATTTTTTACATATAAGGACCTAGAATTTTGAACCCATAATTTGTAACCCCCTTAACCCCCTAACAACATACTACCCCAGAATTAATTATATACAGACATTTCGACAAAGAAACATCTTCAATTCTTCCGATCCGAATTGTATATTTTTTTGTCTGTGCTTGTGACTTTTTGCTTATTTATCGTGCACATAAATATTACTGGATGTTACGAAATCCAATTAGGTGCTAAAATTTTGATATGATACACTTTCTACACCAACGCAGTTTCCTGAAACACGAATATCAAATGGTGGGGTAGTGGAATGGTCTGCAAGAGCACCAGATTTATTTCCACTTGATTGTTTTTTGTGGGGAACCCTAAAAATAGGGTATACAACAATGTACCGTGGTATAATGATGTAGAAGAGTTGAGGGCAGATATTCTATACGCTTTTAATTCCATTAAAAGAAGGGACATTCAAAGAACACTCCAGAATATTTTCAGAAAAATAAATTTTGTATATTTTTTATTTTATTGTCGTTTCGAAAACATTTTTATAATAAAATTAATCCATTAATGTTTTATTTAGAAGAGATAGTTTTAATTTTTTAACGCAATTCATAAACGTAAGGGCCTAATTGAATTTGGTAACATCCACTGCGATTTATGTGTACTATAAAATGAGCAAAAAGTTAATAAAAAATGTGTGCAATTCGAAACTGAAGGTTCAAGATGCATTGTTGTGTTCGAAACGTCCGAATATAATTTATTCTGGGATATTATGCTGTTAGGGATAAAGGAGTTGCAAATTATGGTTTCAAAATTTCAGGTCCGTATTTAAAAAAACGAAGTTGAAAATGGTTCTGGAAAATCGAAACGTCGCATTAAAAATCTAAATATCGTAGAAAATAGAGGACAGAAAGTTGCTTCGAGAAAGTACTCTTCATTTTTCACTATCTGCTCAAGTAATACTATACAAAAAAATAAAAACAAATTTCCAAATTTTCTGTTTTATTTTCAGGTTTTTTTTTTCAAATATTTGAAAACCTAATCAAGTTAGCCTAGATATTTTTGATGTATTATGTTAATCCCCGAAGCTTATTCTTATCTATACAGTTTCCGAGATCCCAATGGTATTCCATTGGGATCTCCATTAGGTATTCCATTGGGAAATACAAATTCCCAAGGGAATTTGTATTTGTATTTTGTTTTTTTTGCCTGTATGTTAGTAATTAATAAAGAACACGTGTTTTACCAAAAAAAATGTTATTTTCATTGAAAATTTAAAAAGTATATTATGTTCTGTATTTTGTAACACCAACTCATCTATTAACAAGTGACCTTAAAAAAAAAATAAAATCAAAATCATAACACTCAATTATTATCGAACTAGACAAGGAAAAGTATTTGTTCGGTAAATTTGAAAATGTACTTATTTAATATCTACTGCTTTGATTAAATATATTAACTAGTTGCCTCATTAATGGTAATCAATTGCTATTAAATAGTAAATTGGAACAGTAACTTGTTTTTGATTAATTATAAATAATGAATTAACACTTACCTATTTCCTAGAACTCCTAAGCTTTTAAGAACTCTAAAGAGCTTTTTAGAAAAACTTGCCTTTTTAGCCATAATTAAACTAAACCCACATCAACACCAGCTCCAATTTTTATTATATATATCAAGAACGCATTGTATGCACATAAAAAAATATTGCTATCGGAAGGTTGTAAACTTTATGATCTTTGTAACCTAACTAGCGACATTTGTGAACCGTTTGTAATTAGTGCCAACTTCCTAGGGTGCTTCTAAATATAACAAATGTGTCTAAAAAAAGAAGTGTTTGTATTTATGTTTTGTAGAACTTAGCGTTGGTATTACGTAACTGTCGCACATATGTTTTAAGCATATTGTGTGATCATCTGCCTTCTATACAGTGTGTTAAATTGGTGCACAGTTACATAATTTGTTGACCAATAATATTCTTCAGCAAAGTCAAGGATAAGATAATTAGTTTTTGAGATATCTGAAAAAAAATCGAAATTTTGGAAATTGGTTTTTTATTTCGGACTCGCTTGATGAGTTATTGAAAACAAATACACTTTCTCATATAGCAACTTTTTCCGCTCTATCGAATGCCGTAAAAAAATTTTTTAAGTAATATTTCGTATCTTCAGAACCATCATCACCTCCATTTTTTGTAACACATCAATATGTTTACCTCACTCGGCAGTATTTTTCCTTGAAGTTCAATTATGTATCATATGCTATAGTTTTATCATGTTTTGGACGTTAAAATCATATACAAACTCATCTGCGGCTGTGTGTATGTATTAACAAAAGAATAACGAAAAAATAACGAATCATTAAAAATAAATAGTTAATTAACAAAAATAAAGAACAATTAAAAAAACAACAATAAATAAAAAAATAATGATGAACAGTGGAACTAAGTAATGGAACTATAAATAAACTCTGCAAATAATACAGAATTGAACTCACGAGGAAAAATGCTGTCGAGTGAGGTAAAAATATTAATAGGGACGTATTAGAAAAAATTAAGTTGATGATGGTTCTGAAGAGACAAAATGTTATTTGCCAAAAAACTCTCTATCCCATTTGATAGAGCGTAAAAAGTTGATAAAAAAAGTAACTTTTTTAATGAAATTTTACAAAAACGAATTTCCGAAATTTCGATTTTTTTTTAAATATGTCAAAAACGAATCATGTTGGCCCTTAATTTTTTTGAGGGATATTATTGGTCGCCAAATTAACGCAACTTTGCCCCAATTTAACCTAGTTTCTATTTCTAACGGTTTCTAAGATACCAATGTTATTGCATCTAATTTGAAACACACTGTATAGGCAGAGCGATTTGGTCCATCAAAATGTTTATTTTATGCAGGATTAAGTTTATCTACGATAAAAATGAATGATAAACCTTTATAGATTAAATGAGTGAATTCTAGATAACAGCTGTGAATCCCAACTTAACTGAAATTTATATGGTGGTTGCTTTTTTCATGGTTATTTTGATAATAATTTTTACGAAAAATATTGACTCAAGAAGTTGTAAATCTAACCTCTATTAAGCAATGGACCAAAGACAATACTACCGCCATGTTTTGACTGGAGAATAACTTCAGGGACTTCCTGAAAACTTTTGTGGGAGTAAAGATGATATTCAAAATAAAAAATATGAAATCAATCAGAAAATGTCGAGAATAATTATCTAGAATTGGCTGCCCAAAGATTTTTGGACCCTATGGACATTACAAATTAGATATTGCGGGTTTACCGTTTATTTTTGAATATGAACTACACTCTACAGGGTGTCCCACCGGGAATTGCATCGATCGATTATGGGAAAACTATAATTAGGATAAATTTTAAAATTTGGTAGCATAGCAACATCGACGGGAACCATTCAGCTAGATATTTTCAAGACGCTGGCATTTCCGGTTATACGGGAAGTAGACGTCAAGTTGCGTATTTTAAATAGGACACTATTTACATTTTTTTTGCACGATCAAGCTTTCTTTGTTCACTTATCATGTGTGTTTCTACGACAGTAGGATACGCTTACTGGTTGCAAAGGCTAACAAAACGGTAAGTAATTCCCTTACCGTTCTAGAACGGTAAGTACATAATTATCAAAATAGATATTTTTAACATCGCATTGATTTAAAATGGGTTTTCTAGAATTCAGTTTAAAATTTAATTGAGTCAAAAGAAAGATGTATTTTTAAATATATTTATTGATGTTGAAATTAAATGTGCAGTTTGTATAATTATTTATAGAAATTGGAACATGTCTTTCTTAGTAAACACACTCGCTTTTTTACCAAAATTTTTCCGTTTGAGGTAACCAATTAATGTCGAAAATTTGGAAATGTCAAGCGAGTATGAACAAAAATTGTACTTTTTAACATTAAATACTCTGCCCATAAGCTTCCTGGAGCTTTTAATTTTTCGTTCCTTTTGACAAAGTACGTCAAAATAACTTTCTCGCTAATATGTTAGTTTTCTGTCTCATACCTTTTCTTGAAAATCTTGTATGTATTTTCATATCGCTCCCTTGATTTCTCAGGAATTAATGTGGAACATCCAACACTCCACGCTTCTTCTAAGTCTGCATCTAAAGACGAGTTGTTCATTTTACAAAGACTTTGCTCTTTTAAATTCTCGTAAACGTAACAACGTGTCGTAAAATTTGAGAACTACCAATTGCTGATAAATAAACCATAGCTACCAGTTCCAGAACTGTCAATTTCGTCAATTGAGAAAGTTGTGACTTAACAATGAACATCAAGAGATTTCAAAAAACCTGCTTCGCAAATTTATTCAAAAACGTCATTCAATTTGGGTTGGTTTGTCTTCGTATATTTTGGTCATTCTTAACACAGGGTGCTCAAAAAAGAAGAATAGAAATGAAATTGAAAAAACTGTCAAAAGTCAATGTTTTCAGATGGGATCTGTTTTTATAATTTTATTATATATTTATTTTATGTTCAGCATTACAAATAAGGCTAATTATGTATAGAATTGTCTATTCCAAAAATTTGTAGTTTTCAAAATATTGGAATGCAGGGTGTTAAAAAAATTGACTTTTGACAGTTTTTCAGTTACATTTTTATTCTTGTTTTTTAAGCATCTTGTGCTAATAATAATCAAAATATTATACGAAGTCTGTTAAAGTAGGTAATTTTCTACATAGAAACCACCCAAGTCAAGTCAAAATTGGTAATTCTTTTTCGGTCTGCAAACGTTATATTTTACATAAAATTTGAAATATATCAAAAACGGTTAGACTTAGTATAGAATATTATTCATGAAATATGTTTAGAATTTAACGTAGAATGCAGAAATGAAATAATATATAGGGTGTCCTATTTAAAATAATCAAGTTGACATCTACTTCCCGTATAACCGGAAGTGCTATCATTTTGAAAAACATTTTATCCGAATTGCCCCCATTGACATTAGTATACTACCAAATTTTTAAAATTTTCCAACGGCTACTTTTCGAGAGATCGATCGCCGCAGTTCGTCGTGGGACACCCTGTATAATAGAATATCTAATTACCATATTGTCGCATTTTCATGCCGTACCTAATAAAGTTATCATGTGACTTAATTAATCATTCTAGCCACCCCTAGGAAAATTACTCTTTTTTTTAGTGGATTTGCGATGTTCGGTTGTTCATGACATCCTTATCAGATACCCATTATAAAATCTTGCAGAAATATCAGTAAAAGTACTAAAACTGAAATAATTTCCATGTTCCCTGAAAATAACAAGTAGGTACATCCACGCAATCGGACAGTTATCACTGAATCTTTTAGAACTGAATGTGAAATTGACGCAGAAGTTCACTCATCGCTGTGAACATGGGCAAGCTTATGGTTGAATTCATAATTTTGGCTAGCGTCTGCGGTGGTTTTAGTTTAATAATGCATGCTAAAGGGCCCACGCATAAAAAATTCGCCACTGATTGTCTTGAGCAAATTATAAGACACCACTTTCATTTCCGCTATTTAAAACCTGATGAAAATCACACTATGCTATTCACAGTGATGGTGACCCAAAATATGGGCTCCCCAGCTTTTGAAATTCAAGAAAATATCATCCAGAAAATACACAACTTGGCTAAGTGGTACCAAATCGAGATTATATCCGATGGCAACAGGATTGAGTTTGAATCTTACGAACAATGTAGTGCTGATGATTGCCAGAAAAGATTTATTATCGATTTCAAGTCAAACTTCTACGTTATAGTCATTGATGAAGTGGATAAGTTTGAAACTATTCTGCAAGTATTAGAGGAATCAGACACATTCAATCCTAAGGCTCTCTACCTGGTGTATGTTGAATATGAAGGGCCGAAATACAAAGACATTGCATGGAAAATTTTGTCGAATATGTGGCAGAGACTTTTAGTTAAGACTGCTGTTCTTATTCCAAAAACTATTCAAGTTTTTAATTTGTATAGATTAAGTTTTGCCACTAAAGGGCCTTATGAATGTGCATCCAATGTAACTATGTCTCAAGTAGATCAATGCGTACAAGGTAGGTGTTCCCTCACTATTTATAACCGAACAGTAGATACCTAGATAAATGAATATAAAAGAACTTGTAAATGTATTTTTAGTAGAGAATAATGACAAAGAGAAAATGAAACAATATATTTATTTGAAGGAGATGCCGAAAACAACTAAGTACTCCATGTTTTCGACAGCTTCAAGTAAATAAGTGGATTGGCAATAGATATTTTAAGACAATAGAAGTCACTGTTATTGGCGATTCCAAAAATGAATGCGCCCTCTGCATGAAAATATTTGACCCTACTTAAAAAGTAATTTTTGGAGGCTTATTGCTGATATAATGACAAATAACACATATTTCAGTTTGTTTAACGTAATAATTTAGCGGTGCTTGTGATTTTTTGGTGTTACAAAGTTAAAAACGATGTGGTTAGTATTTGTACATCTTTATTTTTACATTTTAAAATGGCATTCAAAAGAAATCAGCACAACACAAACTGCCGTGTTTATAGGTGTCATTCCACAAAATGTGTCAATTCAATAGAAGTGTTTAAGATTGAAGATAGGCCCTAGTATAAGAAACTGTTTCTCATTTATTTCTCCAAAAGGCATGTAACAATTTAATAACAGGGAACACGTTTATTTACACAACATAACCACTTTGTTGCAGTTTGTATATACTTATGTATATTTTAATTTAAACATTGAAGCACTTATATGGGACGTATGACCCTTTATTTCATCCTAACCTTGATACAATTACACAGATATGCCAATGCGCATGGGGGCGTGGTCTATCCATTGATCGTGACGTCAGTTACGAGGAAAAACAATTGATTAACACGAAAATAATTATATCACTGCCCTTAAGATATTTGAATTTTCGCATCGCATCGCCATTTTTCCCTCACGAATGACGTCATCCGCAGAACAAACGAAAGTTATGAGTATATCATGATACAACTACACAGATATGCTCATAACTTTCGTTTGTTTGCGCATGACGTCATTCGTGAGGGAAAAAAGGTAATGCGATGCGAAAATTCTTATGGGCAGTGATATAATTATTTTCGTGTTTATCAATTGTTTTTTCCTCGTAACTGACGTCACTATGCGGATTGGCATATCTGTGTAGTTGTATCATGTGAGTATATCAGTGTAGTTGTATCATGACCCTAACTAGCACATGAAGTCACTATATTTATGGCAGTTGAATGCTAAATTGCTAGATGATGTGATATGAAATGCAAAATTTTTACTCCTTTTCCTCCATATTTGTTTACAATTTGCAGCGCCCTCATCGGTAATTTGAATCACCAATAATGGGGCCTGCAGAAAAGCAGCATCTGTCTGTCAATTTGACAATTGTCAGACAGATAGTAGCAAAGACCCAAAGAGGGCACTACGGTATGTTTCTCACCGCTACTAATATAGCAGATATGTCTACTCTTACATGTATGCTCTAAAGAAGCCAACTGACCCATTAGCTTTGTGCAGGGTAAGAGAAGAGTATTCGAAATGAACCTGTGACCGCTGTCGGCGGTCGCGGCTTCCAGGCGAGTCTGGGGGTCGTTTTTTTAGTCGCTTCGTAGCCTTCTACGCTTCTTCCGGGTGGAATCTGAAGCATAAGAAGATCTTACTTTCATCCTGGGTCCAGCAGTTGGAGTCTTGGCCACTCGAGTACCCTCGATGACTTATTTTAATTTAAGATTTATTGTACTCTTGCCTCGCAATGCGGTTCCCATCAAACTAATGTTGTATTTAAGCTCATCTATTTGGAATTTTGAATATAGTCTCCTAATCTGTCAATTGTTCAAATACTAGTCTGGTTAGCATACCCTTTACAACGTACCTATTTTGCTTGAATTGGTGTTGTATTACTTTATAACCTAGCATTATTTTGACAACAAGATGCCCAACGTAATTTACCTAAACCTTAATCGATTTCCAAATATTCTTAGATTTAGAGAGTACCACTTATCTACATGAGGGTTCATTCTTCATTTGTTCTTTCTTTTATTTTAACTTTTGCTACCTTTTGAAAAATATTTAAACAAAGATAGACGATAAACCTCTGCGTCAAAGGGTTTATCAGTCAGTAAGACAAAATTACAAATAAATTTGTGACTCCATTATGTATTTAATACTTTTTTCAAATTAACGTAAGTCTGATTTCTCAATAATTTCTGAACAATGTTTGAACAATTTCTCTTTTGGTACACTTTGCTCGTCTTGCTTATTATTCTATACAATTCTGTACCATTATGTTCTATACCATTATTTTAGGTAACATGCACAACATTACGAAACACTATTTTAAAGCGCAAGAAAGCAGGAACCTTCAAAATTGTAGTATGGGTGTGATTTCCAAGCCTTACAAACCATTCGTCATCAACGAAACACATGGTTTCGAAATAGAAGTGCTCCAGAGCATCGCAGACATAATCAATGTCCACTTAAATATAACGATGTGTGGAAATTTAACAGACACTTGGGGAGAGCAAGACGCCAATGGAAGTTGGACTGGAAGTCTAAAGTTAGTGTATGAGGATTACTACTTGGGAGTGGGAAATATTGAAACAGGTATGTCAGAAGATTTTGCTTTTAGTAGGTTCTACCATATGGAGCCTTTAGTGTTTGTGGTTCCAATAGCAAGATTTGTGCCGAAGTGGCGGGTGATAATAGCTATTTTCACCGTGCAAATGTGGGGAATATGTGGAGGAATTATCATATGCTTTGCTATCAGCTTTTATATTTCTTCTAAATTTGGTCATGAAATTGAAGATTTCAAGCACATTGGCAAGTGCGTTTACCAGTCAGTTCAAATAATTATACTTCATGCAGTACCAGTCCAGCCCGTTACCGACTTAACTAGAGTATTTTTTATAAGTTTAGCCGTCATCAGTATCATTTTGTCTTCGGCATATACCTGCTCCTTGGTATATTATCTGAAAAATCCAATCAGAGAACATCAGGCCGCGAGTAACTCTGACATAATGGACAGTTTTGGGCAATATAAGTATGAAATTGGTGGTGTCTCCAAATATAGAGATCTATTTACCTTCTCAAGTGAAGAAGAGGGTACTGAATTGTATGAAATGTACCAAATCGCTGCTGGTGAAAACAATACCCTGTTATATTGGATAAATAAAGTGGCTGAGGATAGAGATATATGGACTGTTTCTAGTAAACTTTTTGTTAATTACTTACTCGCTCATGATAGTAACGTTACAACGGATCAAGATGGTAAACCAAAAATTTATGTATTTAGGAAGAAACTTATGTCTTACTCTCTAAGTTTTGTTATGAGGAAAGGACACCCGCTTTTAACGAACATCGATTATGCTATCAGAAAGTTAACATGGGGAGGTCTTGTGGCACATATGTCTGCTAAATACACTGAAGCTATTGCAAAGAAGAAATCTATATTGAGTGATGATGATGATACATACAAGCCATTAGCTATAGATAATCTTCAAGGCGCTTTTGCTCTGCTATTGTTTGGATTCACATCTGGATTTATAACTCTGCTTGTAGAATGTATATGTAAGAAGTATAGAGGGGGATCATTACGAAGAGTAGGGATAAATCGTGTAGGTAATGTTGTAAAGTATCAAGGGGCAACTGAAGGGTAATTTATAAAATACATAATTTTATATTTTGTAGTGTAATGTTTCATGTTGTAATTTTTATAGTAGGACCTTAATTATTCAGTATTTAGTAATGATGATCTATTGTGTAAGAATAAATTATGTTACAAATTGACAATTTTGAGAAAAGTTTAATACCAAAACTGATCTTAAAATGTCCTAATCCTAACCTGTAACCTATCTTTTTTTTCTAGAGCTGTAAATAAATTTCCTCGTTAGTGAATACTTTACTTTATGTTATGATTTTTTAAATATTACTTTAACAGTTTTTTTAGGGATTTTGGTCAAGCTCAAGCTTTTTTAGTTGTATTTGACTGTGACTTAACAACCTTCTGAAATCCAAAACCTGACTTGTTAATAATGAATACACAAAAATATGAGTCTATAATCACAGGCTCTATACACGTATGAAGTAACAAATTAAATAAAGTGATGAGAGGTTCAACTAGATCATGCGAACAATCACGTAAAATAAATGCTGGAAGTTTTGTCTTTTAACTTTAAATTTTAACACATCTTTAAGATATTGTTCGGACAGTTTTCAGATCACAGCCAATCAGCTTTCAGATCAGCTGATTGGCTGTGATCTGAAATCTGATTGGCTGGAGGGGTGTGGTCTGCTTCCGAATGTAAAGTGGTGGGGGTAAAACTGGTCATTTTAGTGCACGTTTTGCTTTTATGGGCTTTAACATGGAGTTTTTGAGCCAGGATGCTTACAGCATATCTACTGACGTTCTGTCCAAATCTCTAAAAATTGGGTGTTTTATTTAAAAAACATAAGCTGTGGTATACCTTCTCCTTGTTATACCCTGTATAAGTATAAATATTAATAATATAAAAATGTATACCCCTTTAAATAAAAATCAACCTGTCCGATTATTTTTCATTGAAACCAATCCTTTGACAGATAATCGAGGATGAAACTTTTCGTTGACTCACCCTGTATATTAATTACTGTTTATAATTTTTAGCGCGATTTAGTTGCACAAAGTAACAAATAGGGTTGTCTTTTATCTGATTTGAAACCAAGAACAACATCCATTTGGAGCACCGCTTTGTGCAGACGAAAAGAAGTAAATTATAAGTAAGTAGACACGAACAATTAATGTTTGCAGGCGAGGCATCATCTGGCTGGAAACACACGACTTCAAAGTTATTATTTCTAGATATTAATTCATCTTGAGAATATAAAACGTCGTTCCGTACCAGTGCCATTATGTTGACAAATTATTTCTCCAAAAACAATCAAGAACAGAAATCATTCATAATGTCAACACTTCGCTGCGAACAACAGAAGCGACGCACCATAGACAGACGGTGATTTACAACGAAAGGGACTTAAGAACTTTCAGAAATTGTTTTAATTGCTTTCAGTGCTGGACCTGAAAGAGCTGAGAATTAATTACATTTTATTATTTTGTATAAAAAAGCAGAGTAATGCTCTTTTTTCATTGGACATTATAACTCAGCAATATTACTCGTCTCGCCATTAATCAATATTCCAGCAACTGCAGGCAACTTTTATTACATTTTATAGTCTGATGGAGAGTAGTCGACCGCCATTCAATTTTTTGTCTGTTTTCCTCCCTCCCTGGTATTTTGTTTCTGTACCTTCGGTTGCGGTCAGACACATCAAGGAGGAAGAACTTAATTTTTGTAACATATTCGTCGCGTAGCTGTATGATTTATCATAATTAGTTTTGCGGGTGACACCAGCTGTAAAATAATTTTGAAAAAGTTGAGAGGACTTTTCCATAGACGTCAATGCTGTGAGTACCCCATAGGTTGATGATGCCTTGACAAAGTTCGTCGTCCTGACATTGATATCCTTATTAATAGCAGGTTTATTACAGATTCGAAGACGCTGCATTTACAGCCGGATGTGGAGGTTAGCTACGAGTGCATTGGCGAAATTTCTTTCTCCAAGATATACTATTTTATTCACAATAGATTAGTAATTGAGTTTAAAATCAATTTTATTAATATCATTCCTTCTGCAGTTAAAATAAATTCGAGAATAATATACAAAGTATTCCATTACTCATATTAAACTTTGGCAATTTCAAACAGCGAAAACTTTTTTATTTCAAATGGAACACCCTGTATTTTTTTACTTGAAGTTATGCAAAATTAAATTCTCTTTCTTCTAGTATAATATATTCTTTCTTTCTTCATATTTTTGCAAAATGGAAAGAAGGCACAAACAGCTCCCCTTGAAGGAATTTTTTTCTATATCTCCTAACAACGGAGTTATAGAAGAAATGCCCACTAGAAACTCACCCTGTAAATATTTTTGTGAAAATGGGATATTCTGCCGAAGAAAGATGTGCAATGGTCGATATTTTCATCGCATGTAACAAAAAGAAAGCTGCGGCATGTAAAGAATTTGTTAGGAGATTTCCCGGAGTTCAGGTAGGTACCTCTCAAAAACGCGTTTAAGAATCTATACAGTGAGGACATAAAGTCCGTCCCCCCCTCTAATTTTTGAACCACTGGGTAGATTGTGATGAAATTTGGAACGATAATATATGACTAAATTCTGCATTTTTTGACAAATCAATGACAGCTCTGAATGTCAAAGTGACAGCTGGGCGTGCAATACGAACATTTTTTTAAATGGAAATGGGAGTCGAGACTCATTTTGAAGCAATTTTTATGCTCAAAACATCCCCCAATTTTGAGAACATTTGGTTCAGTAATTTCTAAATAAACACCAGTAATATCAGTTTATAATATAATCTTTTTACCACATAATCTTTATAATAGAACTTACCCAATTGAACATTTATTTGACAAAAGGTTCATGGTGGTCATTTTGAACATCTTTTGAAGTAACACGTCTTTTTCTAAATTTGTTTCTCCCTCTTAGTTTAATTTAAATTATGTCATAATTTTTTTATTTAGATCATTTTAGGTTAGGGATGGTTTATTGTTAATTGTTTACTTTTAATTTTTGATTTGCTTTGAATAATTTACAATAATTTATAATATGTATGTAAAAAAATGATATAACAGTCATCGATATTATTGGTTCTTATTTGGAAATTACTGAACCAAATGTTCTCAAAATTGGGGGATGTTTTGAGCATAAAAATTGCTTTAAAATGAGTTATTACTCGACCCCCATTTCCATTAAAAAAAATGTTACTACTGCGCGCCTAGCTGTCACTTTGACATTTAGAGCTGTCATTGATGTGTCAAAAAATGCAGAATTTAGTCATATATTATCGTTCCAAATTTCATCACAATCTACCCAGTGGTTCAAAAATTAGAGGGGGGGGGGCGGACTTTATGTCCTCACTGTATAATAAGTTCTATGTCCCCTAAAAAGGGAGATCGTGCAAGGACAGTACTTAGAGATGACATGGAACTGTCAGTGCTCTTATGTTTTATAGAAAATAATAGAAGATCCATAAGAATGGCTCAAGATCATTTCGGAATTTCTATAACAAATATACCTAAAATTTTAAGGAAATACAAGTAAAAACCCTTCAAATTTTTACAGTGTCAAAAACTGTACCACCGACCTAGAACGTAGGCTGAATTTTTGTCAAGAAATTCTTCACATGAATCATCGTGACACACTATTGTGTGATAAAATACTGTTTACTGTGAATCTATTTTTTTAACGATCCATCGTTTAAATAGTCAAAATGAACATTCCTGGGCGATCGGAGATCCTTATCTAGTGCACCCACTAAAGCAACAAGGATGGAACAGTATCAATATTTGGTGTGGAATGTTGAGTAATAAAATAATAGTATCTATCTTTATAGAGGGAGGTTGGATGGGGAGGGTACTTAAATTATTTAAGGAATGAAATAGAGGACATATTAGACAACGAAATTCCAGGTGAGCGAAGATACGAGGTGGTGTGGCAACAGGACAGTGCCCCTCCACACAATACTAATTTAGTGCATCAGTATCTAGATCAGCATTATGTAGTGTGGATCGGTAATCGAGGTCCAATTCTATGGCCGGCTCATAATCCCGACCTTACTCCTTGACTATTTTGTGTCCGGTACAATAAAAAACAATATATATAAAGAGAAAATTATGGATGTTAATTATATTGAGAGAGAAAATAGTTCAAGAAGTTGCAACTTTAAAGAATAATCCTTATTACATGCGGTAAGTATGAGCAGACTTTTTAAAGAGTTGTCGACTTTGTATCGAACAAAATGGAATACATATTGAAAAAATTTTATAGATAGTATGGAATAGTAAATGTGCATTTCTTATTTTACTTTAAAACTCGTTATAAATAAGATATAGGTGTTTCAAGTTGTTCATATGTTCAATTTTTGTTTATTTGTTATTTTTGTATTTCTTTTATACCTTCTGTTAATAAAATTGATAGTTTTTGAGGAAACTTTTAATTATTACTTCATATTTACGGACAAGAAACACAATTTTGACAGGTAAAAATAATGAAGAAGCCATAAAACAAATCCGTCTTGAAAAAATAAAATCCTCCATAAAATAAAATATTTTCCATGTTCATCCTTGATTATTTCAGACAATTTGTATTTAAAACCAAAAGATTTATATATTTTTGAAATCACCTCGATGAGTACTACAAACCTATATAATAATATACATGATTTCTCATTTGAAAAAACTATGAGTTTTTTCACCACCCTGTGTATATTGCAGCTAGCAAATTTTTTACGCGATTTTTAAAAAATTCTGAAAATTTCGTGAAGCCATCGTTTTTCAAAGTTTGAATATCTTTACATACGTAGGGGGGGGGAGGTCAATTTTACAGTTGACACCCCGTACAAGCAGCGGTAACAGAAAGAAAGTTGCCAGTAAATTTATTTTAAAATATGCTCGCTCGTTTTTAATAAAACTTTAATATATCATTCGTATTCGTGTGGAATTGCCTATAAGCGCACAAGGTAGATATATGAAGCTAATATTTTTTTATAAAAACTCATAAAGGGGACCTGAAAATTCCACTCGAATTTATCATACACTTATCGTGACAAACATTCCAATAGGAGAAGGTGAGGCAATATCAAATGTAATTTAGATGAAAAGCTCGGTGCTATTTATATAATACCTTATAAAATAAATGCATTCTTTAACATGAACGGCAAAAATATGGAAGATATGTATCAAAAAATATGGAATGTCACTTTGTTATTGTTTATACAATAACTTTTAAACATCAGGTGGCCAATATTTTCTTAAAGAATATATTACCTACTTGTTAATTAATTTAATATAATAATAATGCGAGCCGGTGGCTCAGGGCTTAGCGTCTCGATCGCTCAACCCAGAGTTCGTGGGTTCTAATCCCCATTCCACCAAACAATTTTTCATTAAATTTTTTACTCGTAGATCAAGGCTTATTCGCAGGGATGGCTTGGCAACTATCCTGGCGATGGCCTAGGATGGGAAGAATGTCAACTTGGTGTTAATGTGAGAGATTAAAATCAGTTGATGTTTGACTTGTTCCCCTAACTAATGAGGTTTTCCAGGTTTCCCTCATTCCCGCACTGAATGGTGGTTAGGGCCTACAGACGTAAGTCGTTTCTGAGGCGCAAATGCGGCCCGCGAATTAATAATATGCCGCCCCCTCTCCCACACAAGTCTCAGACTTTCGGGCTAATCATTGTGATTAGAATGAGTGGTAGAGATATTATTATTATTATTATTATTATTATAGACTTTTTTAGTAATAGATAATAGATTTTACTAGAAAAGAAATATTTACATTTTTGTACTAGTACAAAAAAGCCATAACCATAACAACGGATTACAAAATTAGCTGGATTATCCCTCTTTACTCTCCGTATCGCTGTAGGTCTGGACTGCCTCGAAGACGTGAACCCCATCCTTCACCAACCCCGATAACAAAAAGTGATAGGTGTGGGTGATTGGTGGGGTCTCCTGTCTTGGCTCTACCCTGCAGGCTGGGTAGGATCTTCTGGCGCTCTTCTGTCTTGTCTTCTTTCTTCGCCTGCATATCTAACCCATCGGGGGTAGTCTCTCTCGGCCGGGAGCTGCAAGTGCCGCTCTCGTCCTCAGTGGTGATTTGGGGTAAGTCAGAAGTGGATGTGTAGCTAGAGATGCAGCTCTAAAGGAGCCAACTGGCCCTGTAGCTTTGTGCAAGGTAAGAGAAGGGTATTGGAAGTGAGCCCTCGGTGGCCGCGGCTTCGAGAGGAGGTCTGAGGGTTGTTTTTAGTCGCTTAGTAGCCGTCTACGCTTATTCCGGGTGGAATCTGAAACATAAGAAGATCTTACTCTTATCCTGGGTCCAGCAGTTGGAGTCTTGGTCGCTTGTGCAAAGCGGCCGTATCGGGTTCGTAGTCCACGGCTTCCCGGATTAGCGGGTTGCTGTGCGTCTCGGAACGCGCGAAGAACTTGACTACGCGCCTCCTGATGACTTCTAGGACTGGGACGTAGTCGAGGCCTCAGTATATACCGGCTGTTCACAGGTACCAGGGTGCACCTACCGCTGTCCTTAACTCGATATTTCCGACCACCGGGATCTTCTTCATATACGTCTTTGCAGCGATCGCCCTTGCTGCTGACGCATATATCAACTGGAGTTGGATGACATTCTTGATTAGGGTTCGCTTATTCCTTAAGCTGACCTCGCTGGTGCGGCACAACATCGGGTAGGTATAGCTTGGCCCTGATCAGCTTCGCCTTCGCTTCGACTTTCTCGATGTGGTGTTTCCACTGCAGCCTCTTATCCAGATGTACCCCTAGATAAATTACGCATGTCCAGCTGGCATCTGTCTGTATCTGCGAGAAAAGAGAATAGCATTAGACTTGTCGGGAAATTATTAAGGATGTAGTATTAAAGAATGGAACATTTTTAAGTCCCTCAATAATTTAAATTTGAAAAAAATTTATAAACTCTAGAAGAAGCCAGTAAATGTTACTGAAAAAATGTATTATTAATCTAAGAATTGTTAAGCCTATAAAACAGTAGCTATCAAATTTATTTAGCATTGTATACATTCCTGCATATTTTTGATAAAATTAGTTCTGTTAAGCTACAAAATGATTAATCAAAAAAGTTGTAAGGCTATTTAAACAATTAAATGGTCCATAGGTCGATGTTCCTACTACTTTCTTGTTTGTTTCAAAATTGACAACGACTGCATTGTATGTAGTACATGAAAACTAGGTTTTTAATTAAATCTGTCCCTCTATGATATAAAGCTGGACATTTGTCAAGCAGTTGTTTAATTAATAATTCAAATATTCATTTGTCGCAAAACAGTGAAACAGGAGCTATTGTGCCTTTGGTCTTGTTAAATATATATGCTCTTTGTGAAAACATATATTTCACAAAGGAGGCGTTTATTTTATAGGCCGTTTTGCTTAGTTTCATGTTCTTGTTGTTGGATGGATAGTAATATAGGTACACAATTTTTATAATGAAAGTTATTTCATTATACCGTCTGTCCGTAAAGTAACCCCCCCAACCTTAACTTTTGAACGAGTTGATATATTGACCTCAAGCAAAATGTTAAATGTATAAAAATACTAAAATATTATAAAATGTATAAATATATAAATATTAAAAGTAGTATAAAAATACTACTTTCTACGCGCAAACAGAATTTTGACAACTGATACATGACTCCCTAGTCGCTGTCGGCACATTTTTTTTTTTAATAGCATCGTTGAAAATAGCATGACATGAAAGGTATTTCACTTCTCTTTAAACCAGTTATTGAAAAATTAAAATCGAATCATCCGTTTTCGAGTTACAAGCGTTTCCATGACTCATTCGACGAGTGAAAATACTATCGTTCATTCAAAATATTTAAATGTTTTAACCGAAATGAAAGATGCTTCCATTCGCAAAAAAAGATGTATGAGTTTTAGGTATAGGAAACCTAATACCTATTAGAAAGAGAATTAAATTTCCAATCCGATAAATTAATAAAAAATTGGGTATTTCGTTTAAGAAAAATGAGTTATTCGGATTTTAAATTTTGAAAACTGTAAGACATCTGGCCAACACTATGTAAAGTGTTTCAGTAATATGGTTTTTCCTCAGAGTCTATCCTTCTCCTTGGGAAAGTATGCTACGGTCTTTCAGACAGAAGTATTTGCTATCTCTGCATGTGTTAAGGAAAATCTCAAAAGGAGATATTCTAATCAGCATTTCCAGATATGCACCGACAGTCAGGCGACTTTCCATGCCTTGATTTCCTACAGGATCACCTTTAGGGCGGTCCTAGATTGTATTAATGGTCTGGCCCAATTGGGACAGAACAACCAAGTAAAATTGACCTGGGTACCGGGTCATCACAACATAAAAGGAAATGAGGAGGCCGATGCACTAGCTAAAAGAGGTTCAAGTACACAGTTTACAGGGCCCGAACCAGTACCCGGACTTCCGCCTAGTTATGTGACAAGGTATATTGCAAACTCGATCAAGAAACGATCAGAGGAAGAATGGTCGAACGGGACTGGGCTGCGACAAGCCAGGTTCTTAATTGAAGGGCCTTGGTCGGACTCAACTCGATCAATACTTGTGCTAAGTCGAAACAGCATAAGGATTGTCACAGGACTGTTGACAGATCACGGACATCTCAACATGCACCTTAACACTGTGCCTTAGTGACACTAGAAGGTGCAGGTTTTGCGGACACGATGACGAAGACTCCATTCACATCCTCTGTTGCTGTGCCTGCCTCATGGTCAAGAGACACAAACATCTGGGTACAGCATTTCTCCTGCCCCAAGAGATTAGAGAGCTTCCACTAGAACGGGTGTTGGCCTATGCGCATAGCACGGGTCTCTTCCAATAGCTCTCGACTAGCGGAAGGCACAATAGGTCGAAAGACCTGAGTGCTGCGGGTAACCGCGCCGCGTTCCAACAACAACAACTGTCAAAAATAGTGGAAACAACCGAATCATTCAAAATCTGTCGATTTTAGACCCATAATGTATTACATAAATACACTACATAATTAGTTCGTGATATTATTATTCACTGAACGACTTATTACCTTTATTTTACCTGCAAAGAAACACACAACACACGCATAGAAAAATGTCTATTCCATGACTGGTACATTGGCCATATCCGAGACGATGGAGAGGATAGTTACGCGTAAGCGCGGTTGTCTATGAAGTATAAGTCAATTTGATAATTTTCACATTTGACAGCATTTGACGTTTGATTCAGTGACGTTCAGCATTTTTCGTGTTTAAATTGTTTTACTGAAGTATCATTTGCCTTTAAAAGAGTATGTTTCAATACTATACGGTTTCAGAGAGTCCTAAATCAGGTTGGTAATTTTGTATTTATTGAAAATACATATTTATTATTTATAAATTTTTAGGCAAAGGAGAAATGGAATTTTCGGTAGTAAATTCCCTTGCCTGCGCTCATGATTCTAGTGCAGATACTAAAAATAGAAAGGCGGTATATAAAAAATCATTATGAAGCGGCACGGACAACCATTCTGTAACTCTCTGTAGTAGTATTATTAATATCAAAAATTTATTTTCAACAATTAAATACGTTTGTTTAATTTATACAGAGCACTGAGAGTATATTTACTACTAAATACTTTGTAGGTAAATAATTATTTAGTTTTAGAAAATGTATATTTTAAAAATTGTTGGAATAAACTATATAGTTTTTACAATTATATCAATTCTTGGTATATTCTCTTTACAAAGAAATTGTTAAAAATAGTTATTTACCTATAATAAATATAATATGCAAAAACAAATAATTAATCATTTAAAAAAACTGGCTTATTAGTGGTTTTAATCAAGATTTCTCTCAGTGTAGTTTTACTTTTTGGGTAAATTATATTAGTAGGTACACGAACTGCATCTAATTTTCTTTGCTGCACTCGAAGCAATAACTCAAACAAATAACATGCACTCCTGAATCCCCAATTATAGCTGCCAAATTGTGTGCGGATTACTTTAACATTAGCATTGTTATGCTCTAGGGAGTATAATTTACCGAAATAGCCCATTAAATATGGACAGAACGAGACATGAAATGAAAGCTTTTAGGTAAATAAACATTTATGCACCAGCAACATTGCAGCGTAAGTATGAATTTTAATTTGAAATTCGACAGTATAAATGCTTGATATGTATTCAGTTAATTACGAAACTGGATAATGGAATAGAATTGTACCTCACGTCAGTGGATAAAAGTGGCTTTATATGCCATTTAATGGTACCATTAGCAAGGTAGAAATATCCGCAGCTCCATTATCAGATGCAGAGAATATTCTTAATTGAACTTATAATATGCCCTCAGATGTTATAATAGAGGAGGATAAAGGTCGACACTAGAGCAAGGGGTCTTTGTAGCAGTGTACTAGAAAATGTAAACATTATGAATAGCATATGTGATGGCAGGATGTGGAAAAGTATACTTATAATACTTATTTACACTTATTCAAAATAATACACTAATACTTATTTCTAAAGCAAGAAAATTCTAGTAGTGTGGTATTGCCAATTACTTTATTTAGATGTGATACGGATATCTACTTCATTATTAACAAAAATCTGATCAAAATAGAATATAATTTATATTTAATTCAACAAAAACGAACATTAAAAGATTACAACCAATAAAACAAGTCAAAAATATAAAATGAAATAATATCTACAAACGACACAAACTTGTTTCATGAAATTTTTTCATACCACTGCAATAGAATAGATAATAATAATAATAATAATAATAATAATAATAATAATAATAATAATAATAATAATAATAATAATCATAATTCCACAACAAGTGAGGAAAACAAGAACAAAACCTAAACCGAAATGGCAAACTAGAATAGAAAATAAAATAAAAAACCTAAGAAGAGAGATAGGACACATCACGCAATACCTAAATGGTATTGCGTGATTTCATATACCTATCATATACCTTCATATCATGAAACAAAAACTTGCTGTGTACGCCAGTAGACTCCGTAGATATAAAGAATCCAATGATTGAAAAAACATGAAATTAACCTTCCAAAGAAATGAAAAACAATTTTATAAAACTATAACAGCGCAAGAAGACAACAGTATAAATGAAATACCTACCAGACAAGCACTAACTGACTTTTGGTCAAACACATGGTCAACACCCCTACAACAAAATAAAGATAATAATTGGATAAAAACAGAAACGGAAAGATACGATCGTATACAAGAACAAAGGGATCATCACATTACTGAAGAAGAACTCTCAGAGACCATAAAACATACCCCCAACTGGAAATACCCAGTAGCAGATAAAATACAAAATTTTTGGTATAAACAGTTTACATCAACGCACCGCGCACTCGCCAGAGAAATAAACAAAGTCATCCTCCATCCAAACCAATTCCCAAAGTTCCTGATACAAGGTAATACATATGTTAAACCGAAAAATGGAGACACAAAGAACCTAGCCAATTATAGACCAATAACATGCCTTCCCACATTATACAAAATAATAACCGCTACAATATGTAAAAAAATAGACAAACACCTAACACAGCACAATATACTTACGGAGGAGCAGAAAGGTTGTAGAAAATTCAGTCAAGGATGTAAGGAACAACTCATAATAGACTCAATTATTCTCAAACAGACAGAAAAAGAATGCAGAAATTTACACATGTGCTACATAGACTACAAAAAAGCTTTCGACTCCGTACTTCATAGCTGGCTAATAAAAATCTTGGACATTTACAAGATAGACACACAAATCAAACAATTCCTAGCAGAAATAATGAAAACATGGAGAACAAAAATTAACATAAATTCAGAATCAGAAACCCTACAAACAGATGAACTATCAATCCGACGAGGTATCTTCCAAGAGAACGCGCTAAGTGCCTTATGGTCCTCCATGTGTCTAAATCCACTCTCAAATACACTTAACGACTCCAAATATGGTTTTAACATAAAGCATAAAAAAATAATACAACATAAAATCAACCACCTACTTTATATGGATGATATAAAACCAACTTAACACCAACACAACTTAAAGGGCTACTTAAGGTTACAGAAACATTCACAACCGACATACAAATGGAATTTGGTATTAATAAGTGTAAAGTACTGCATAAGGTAAATGGAAAGACAGCGAAGAAGAAGAAACCATAAACAATGACATATTGGACAACATGACAGAAAACGAAACGTACAAATATCTTGGATTCCAAAAAAACACCAGGATAAACCACACATATATCAAAATACAATTAAGAAAACAATAGAAACAAAGATTACTAGCTCTGCTATACTAAAAACCCCACTCAATTCTCGAAACCTGTTTAAAGCCATCAATACATTTGCAGTCCCAATACTCACATACTCCTTTGGCATAATAAAATGGACCCAAACAGACCTAGAAAATATCCACACTCTTACTAGAGCAGAGGTTACCAGATTCAGAAAACACCGTACCAACTCTTGTAAAGAGTTGATACGGTGAGGAAGAGGCAGAGGCATGATAGATATACAAGCACTACACATAAACCAGATTCAACAACTTCGGAAACTAACGGCTCTTCATCAAGCAGTATGCAAAGCTGACAAAAATTACACACCACTTGATTTATCTACAACCAATCATCCATCAGACACATTCACCCCAACACAATACATAGAAGAAACAATGAATACTTGGGAAGCAAAACAAATACATGGAAAACACAGATACAACATACAACGTGACCACATATCAAACGAACTCTCATATAAATGGATCGAGATTGGGAACCTTTTCCCTGAGACGGAAGGATTTCTCTTCGCAATACAAGACCAGGTCGTAGCCACACGAAATTACCAAAAATACATTATAAAGGACCCAAACATTTACACCGATACATGTAGAAGATGTCATCAATTTAAAGAAACCACAGACCACATCACTAGCGGATGCAAAATTTTGGCAGGCACAGAGTACACTGAAAGACACAACATGGCAGGAAAAATTATTCACCAAGCACTCGCCAACACATATAAACTCAGCACCGATGAAAAACCATATTATAAATACTCCCCAACTACAATCATAGATACCGATGAATACAAATTATACTGGGACGTTGAAATCCACACTGATAAAACAATAACGTGCAATAGACCAGACATAGTCTTCCAAAATAAAAGAGAACAAATCACCTACTTGATAGACATATCCATACCAAATGATACCAACATCCAAACTAAATATAATGAAAAAATAACAAAGTACACAGATTTAGCAATAGAAGTTCAGCGAGTATGGAAACAGAAAAAAGTGGTCATTATACCGTTTATCATTTCAACCACAGGCATCATCTCGCACATTTTCATCGAGCATCTCAAGCAACTCAACCTTAATCCAAGCATTCACACAAACGTACAAAAATCTGTCATCTTTAAAACCTGTAATATAGTACGATCATTCCTCAATTCAAGCAACAGACTCTGAGACGACTTGGTATTGCCCGTCATCTCAGAATAAAAGATCACTTCTAAAATTGAGAATTTAATGATAATAATAATAATAACAATATTTCTACCCCTCATTCTAATCACAAGGATTAGCCCGACAGTGTGAGGCTTGTGTGGGAGAGGGGGCGGCATATTATTATTTCGCAGGCCGCATTTGCGCTTCAGGAACGACTTACGTTGGTAGACCCTAAACACCATTCAGTGCTGGAATGAGGAAAACCTGGAAAACCTCATTAGTTAGAGGGACAAGTCAAACATCAACTGATTTTAATCTCTCACGTTAACACCAAGTTGACATCCTTCCCATCCTAGGCCATCGCCAGGATGGTTGCCAAGCCATCCCTGCGAATAAGCCTTGATCTACGAGTAAAAAATTTAATTAAAAATTGTTTGGTGGAATGGGAATAGAACCCACGACCTCAGGGTTGAGCGATCAAGACGCTAAGCCCTGAGCCACCGGTTCGCCTGTTATAAATTATTACATTGCACTGTAATGGTTTATGATAATAAATTACTTGGTGTATTTTCAGCAATTGTTACAGTTATCTGCTAATAGGTGATTTTCGTAATGTGCTAACGTATTTTTCAATTTGTTATATTAAATATGATTTTATGATATAATTATTAATTCTTATTCAGGAAAACTTATCAATCATTTATTCATCTCGACACTATGACGAAAAAATTTATAATTATGATAAATATTTACATAATTTATATATTATATAAACTATGATACTAACAATAATTATAATAATAATTGTTATTTAACATAAGAGAAAACGTTTTGATAATTCTGGTTTTCCATTGCAATACTCATGTATTTTTTTCTGCCCTTAAAGAAGTAAATATCTAACAGCCCTCAAAAAGATTTGAATTTTACTACCAAAAAATCTAGTAATAGGCCTAGACAATTTTTAATGTGTTTGAATTAATAATAGTAATATTTCTGCCATTCACTCTAATCACAAGAATCTCGGATCTTGAAGTCCGAGACTTATGTGGGAGAGAGGCGGCAGAATATTCAGTTCTAATCTTAGTTTCAGTGCTGGAATGAGGGAGACCTGGAAAACCTTAGGAGGACAGTCTAACATCGCAAAGAGCGATAATCCCGCTCGGCCCAAACCATCCCAGGTCATGACCACGGTCAATGGATATTGGCAGTCTAATATCAACAAATATTAATGCTCTCACATTGACACTAAGCTGACATTATGCCAGAATAAAAAGGCCATCAGAATAATAGTAGGTCTCCTAACAGGACACTGTAGGCTAAATAGGCACATGAATCTTATGGGACTGTCAGAAGATGCAACTTGCAGATTCTGTCAAGAAGAAGAGGAAACCTCAGTACACGTACTGTGCGAGGGCCTGACAAGACTGAGATTTCAAATACTTGGGGAAAGAAGACCAAGAGCCAATAGCTACATGGAAGAGCCTCTATCAAGGCTGTGGAGTCTAATGCAAAGGACAAAGCTGGACAGAGTGCTCTAAATAGGTTGGGAGTGCCACAATAGATCTTCTAGGTCGCGGTGGACCAGGCCAGGGGGCCGACTCCTACATAAATCTAATCTAATCTAAGCTGACATTATTCCCATCGAAGGTACGCAGAGGATTAAAAGCTCTCATCAGACATACGTCTTACATAGCAACAGATAATTGAAAAAAAATTATCGAAGTAGTAGGTACACCGTCCAAAACTCGATGAGATAATATATAGCTTATGTCAGTTATTATAAGAGATATAGAAGCGACTAAATTAGAAAAATTTTTTAGAATTTTATGCCGTTTGCAAATACACTTTTCATTTTATTCCAACTTCGTGGTTAATACCAACTCTCGATCGGATTTTGTTTTTTACATAATATGTATCTATACTTTTGATTTTCTAATAGCTGATACCTTAGGTTTTCCAGTTTTATGTTATTGTCCAATTATGTGTCACATGTTGGATTTTCTTATTCGAATTACACTATCAAAAAAAAATCTATAATTTCCAAAAAAGTAGGGTAGGATCATATATTTCAGAAGAAACTCCCAATTTGGTATACGAACACAATCAACACAATTTAGCTTATGCCTTTCTGAATTAAACTTAACGTTATACAAAATTACTTCGTTTAACTTATACTGGATTTAATAAAAGAAATGTAGGTACCCCATTAAAATAATAGCCTTCTGTGAATGTCTTTATTACCAACACTATAATGTGGATGTTAACGCGAACCATGAATTTGATTCTCTGATCATAAAGCAGCAAACTCAGTATAAAGCTAATGTTGTACATAGGCTATTACATCGCTATATATAATACAATACGATTGCTATCAGTAATCAGCAATCAGCAATTAGATAATACATTACTAGTCGATGTAATTCACTGGGACCTCTGAAATATGAGAATAATGTCAGCGCATTTCTATTTCACTCCGAGTTTAATATTTGATTTGAAATTTGTTGTTTAGAGCATTGGATTACATACACAAAAGTGATATCGTATTGTGTCCTGACATTAATGTTTCACTATTGCTTTTCTCTAGGGAATATTCAGGTTATTATGTATTTTAAACAAATTGAGTTAATAACATGTGAAAAAAAATCAATTGCTTAAACAATGTGATTTCTTATGTCCAACAGTGGTTAGCGCAAAAGTTCGATATGCCATCCATTTTGCTGCTGTACAATCACCAACCATTCCTCCAAATTGTACACAGCATTATTAAGCATTTCTGGTTGAATTGCAGCCATTTGCTCCCTAATAATCTTTTAATTCTTCCAATGTGGTTGGTCTTGTTCTTAACACCAAATTTTTTACTAAACCAAATCTTGTTTGTACATCCATGTTACTACAGTTTAAATCGTTTCAATTTACGTTTACGTGAGTTTTATTTTGAGAACAATTCCCTAAATTGAAATGATTACGTTTGACACTTGTATCAGTAGTTGACACGACAACTCTCTTATTTCCCATAGATACTGCACTGAACCTCGGGAATTATTAGCTTCTTCCCTAAAGGTTCAGGGACATAGCTCCGGTTAGCTCTGGGCTCAAGGCGGGGATTGGATTTTACTGTTAAGCTTACTTATGAAAAAAATGCGCACCAGGTAATTTAAATGAGAAAAAAATATATGAAATTGTGAATGCGTGAAAGTAAGAACAAACAAATTACGTTAAGATAAAAGTATATATTACAAATTATTTTTACAACTCAATTTATGTTAAATTGAAAAAAACTCTACAGCCTGAAAGCGTTTATCAAAATTTTACAAAAAAATTTTACTGGGCTGGGTTCACCAGTCTTCGGCCTACTTATGGATTGATCTCACCCACTAGCCTCTCCTAGATTAATCAGGAACTCCTGAACAGGTCCCCGTCTAGCTAGACTTGCTGGGGTTGCATGGATGGAGGTAAGTAAATCCCACGTAGCTAGGTTTCAGGTTTCAGGCTCCAAAGGTGGAAACAGGCACATGTAAAATTTTTTATGATTAGCCCAGTCCCAGAGTTGTACAAAAAAATGATCCAGGAATTGGAATTTTGTAAACAATCAAACCGTAGAGCAACTATGTCTGAAGGACAGTATATAAAAATTGTAATAGAAAAAAGTAACTTATGACCAGTACTATACACTACAATAAAAATTACCAAAATTGCAGTAACAAAATTCGTAACTGTGCTACACAAAAAACTGGTTAGCATAAAGGTGAAAATTTCTAATTCATACATGAGATTTTAAATGCAAAATTAACAATATCAAGTACAATGAAATAGAATTAAATTGAAAAAAAATTAATGTGAGACGGTCTAGAATACCAGCAAGTAATCAAAAATAAAATTCCTGGATATAATAGATTCTGTAATTAGCAGACAAAATTTATAGTATATCAAAAATAACCATATGGTTATATACAAACGCACTAACCAACCCAGGCTCTTCACAGAGAACAGACCTTTGCATACAGGGTACAATTTTCTTTAATCATATTCAATTTATTAAGAAAATGAAATGTACTCACCTGTATGCAAAGTGCAGTTCCAATCTCGTGCATCCACCTCAAATATGTCCTAAGATGTTCCACATGGAATTGGATGGTTTACGAGAATATAAAGTAGATTCCTGGGAAGATTAAGCCAGCGTCTCAACTGCAGAAAAATAAAAAAATTCGGCAGAAAATTTACACCACGTGTAAACTAAATTTATTATCACTTATCTCGTGACAACAACAAAAATATACGATAATATCAATTAATGAGCTTATTACAGATAATACTCTATTATATCAGAACACCGATCACTAACAATAGTGATAATAATTCAAGATTTAAATGAAAGTAAAATTTAAGAACATGTGCTTTCAATAAGCGTAAAAATTGTCAACTTGCTCGTACTCTGTTGAAAACCAGACTCCTCGAATTTTAAAAATGTCTTAATTTCCTGTCTGTTTTGCGTCCCTACCTTTTCATAAAAGTGACCAATCAGAAACACTTTAGAGGTAGACAACAGATTACAATGTAGAGAGCATTCTGGGTTGCGGGTATTCAGGGAAAAACTATACAGATTTTTGATATTATTTTTAGTTGTTCGGAAATATACTGCTCGTCATATACAAAGGAACAAAATGATTAAAATTTTGTTACAATACTTACAGTAAAACACAATTATTGAAGCAACTATATTCCGTTTACTTTTTGCTACTAGCTAATTTCTTAAAATTATATAAGACTTTAAAGTATACTTGTTACTTTATGATCACCCCATACATTGGAAATAGCCACATTAATATTATCATCAAAATTAATCAATCCAGATTAGTAACCTTATGCAGAGGTTTCTCCTCAACATTATCTCATTTATTTTCCTAGCTTACAAAAAGTGTTCCAGTAATAAGTTATACAGGCAATCTGAATGTTTTAAATGGGTACAGGAACTTATGCAGAGTATACATGGAAAGTGTGGTTAACTAATATTATACTTATACTGTATTGGAATACTCTGTATATTGCTTTATTTTTTTGATAGGGCGTCTACTCATGAATGCGTTAATAAGAAATTTATGAATCTATCTCTAATAAAAAGAAGGATATGCCTCCAATTAATAGAATGAGGACAACATTTTTAACTTTGCCCAAAAAAAAGATGTATTCAATAAAGAAAAGAATATTATTAAAAATATATTATAGAAAATTACTATTACTCAGATGATTTTATTGACAGAATATTTAAAAAATGATGGCAATATGGAAAATGGTAAATGATAATCTAGAAATAAATAATTATTCTAAGGATAAATAAAAGGAAAAAGATTTGGTTATAATTTTAACATAAGAACAATATTTAAAATCAAAAACAATTTAAGATCCGTACAGGGTGGATCATTTTCAAGACTCATTATTGCGATCTGGGAAACTGTAAGAGATACATCTTCGGTTAAATTATGACAAACTTGTACAATTTGATGCTTATCAAAATGCTGTGTTACAATTTGGAAAATTCTGAATACTTTCTGAAATATCTTTTTTTTTTAATAACTCTTGCCATTTACCTACAAGGTGGCGCTGTCAAATTTAAAATTCGGCGTTTCGTCTTTCAGAAACCATAATCAACGTATTTTTTAATCAAGTGTTTATCAAAAAACATCTTATGCAATTTTGTTTTTTTTCAGATATTTCCGGGACTGTATTCGTACCGTTTCTGGGACCGTAAGTATTCGGAATTTTCGAAACTGCAACACAGCATTTTGGTACGCATCAGATTGCGCAACTGTGTAATAATTTAACAGACCCTGTATCGGTTTCCGAGATCCCAATGATGGATGAACCTCGAAAATGGACCACCCTGTATTTACAAGAGCAAACCAATTAATAATGATCAAAATACAAATAATTGGTTTTATTAAATTACATGTAAATTTGATATAATCCACTTGAGAACTGAAATCTTATGATGATTAGTTAAAAAATATTGTCACGTCAGTATTTTATACTCCACTGAACATACTGTGCGTTTCACGAAGTTGTATCCCGGATTGGAATGTTAGTATATATCTCCAACGTATGGAGCACCGTTATGTTATTAGTTAAATTCAATGCATTGGCACATCTCGGTTACGGACCGCTAGAAATTGAGGTGGTGTGATCTAAGCGCGCGTGCAAGTCTCCCACAGGATTTGCCAGCGAATCCTAACAATCCGAACATTCCAATCCGGGATACAACTTCGTGAAAAGCACAGTAAAAGATAGATATAAATTTTGAATTATACGAACTGCCCTCAGATTAACCATGGTTAATCTGAGGAACTGCCTGATTAGTACGCGGACCGGCTACAAAACAAAGTTTTCATAATTTCCCAAGTCCCACATGATCACAATTGTTATGCAACCAAACTGACACTATGGGTACTATGAACAAAGAAATAATAAAAAGATAAAATTAAAATAAGTTTAATAATAAGCATTTGTTTTGAATTACGTAAATATACGTCAAATTTGAAAACAATAACAGTGATGTTGATATAATAGATAGATTTTGTAAATAATACTATTATTATTGATAATTACTGATTTAATATTTTAAAAAATATTTAAGATAAGGCCATTGTAAAATCATTGCAGGTCAATTCCTCTGCATTTCTCAATTTATTGCTATTTTGGATATGGTTTCGTTATTATTAAGCACACACATTGAGCAGAATTTTGGTTCTGCTCAATGACCTCAGTTTCGATAATATAGATGAAAATAACGGCCATATTTAACCACTTCTGCTTCTGCAGGAAGGAGATATCAACTAGTCATTTAGTTCTAAACATCTTTGTTTAACAACCCTGAATATTTTTACATTATTAGATTCACTTTCCAATTTTGAGTCAAAATGACCCCCACTTAAAATGTATGTTTTCAGAGATATTTTGATTTTTTTTTAATAATTAAGATATACTGGGTGTGTAAAGTATTCATTTTGTCGCGGGAGCGTCCAGTATAAAGTTAATTATATTATATAGAAATTTTAAGTTAGTGTCTACCATTTGTGACTAATTTCTTTTTCTAACATAAAAATTAACCAGTTAATGGAGAGGAAAGGAATTTATAACTGTTGACCATGTGCTATATAATACTTTCTTATTCCAGTGTCAGAATAGCATTTTATTTGTTAAAGAAAAAATCAGATTGAGGAATCGGCGGTGCCCCATTATATTTTGACCCTTTTTAAACCTATATAACTAATGAACTAGTTCCGATAATGAAATGCGGTTTTCGCCAGTCTTCTTCTAATTTTGATAAGTTTTTTCTTGAGTATCTGTCTTTTTTTTCTCGGGGCGTATTTTCGGGGATAGGGCAACCTTGTGATTTCAAATGGAACACCCTGTATATTTTTCACAGTTGGAAAGACCATTCTTACCCCTTTCCGAAAATGCCATATTTGTCATTGAAATTATACAGAGTGACAGTTTTATCAGTGTGTAATGTATTTTGCTGAAACTAAATCTTGCCAAACAACACAAAGAAGATTTAGAACTATGTTTACAAAGAACCTCCAACAAAAAATATAATTAGAAAGTGGTATAGAAACTTTTGGATTTCAGGTTGTATTGACCGTAAAAAAAGAACACCATTTCTATCCAGTCCACCTAAAAATAAGAATGTTACATTATCTTTGAAAAGCTGGTTGCCTACCTCAGATTAAATATTTTGTGTCTATTAGATATTTAAGAATCCAACCTCCATTATTTATTCAACAATAGTTCGTGTGGTATTAAGATTATAATGGTTTTTATAATTAAGTATGTACCTATATGAAAAATAGTTAAATATTTTATTACAGATAGGAAATATATTGAAAATTTGAGTTTCAAGAGCATTAGTTCTATAAGGTTTTATAGATTACATTATATTAACATTATTTTGTTTATTACGTTCCGGTATTCAATTATACAGTTCAGATATTTTGAATTAATTTGAAATTAACAGGTCGGATGTTTTTCATATTATAATTATTATTATAATACATACAGGTTCGATGGATCATTTATTTTTTCTAGGTATTCAATGTTGTAATGACATTTTCAAATCTGATTTTTAATTTGTAGAGCAAAAATTTCATTTAAAGATACTATAACAGAATCTAAACCGTTTTAAATTTTTTTTATTATAAGACTAATATGTGTATTACTGTGAGTTATGCACATATTTTACAGGGTGTGTAACGGCGAGTAGGCAGTAGACGTATCTCTAAAACTAACCGAGATACGAAATTGAGATTTTGGTTCCGCTCATATGACGTTAAGTTCTAGCGCTTGAAAATAACGACCATATTTTATTACTTCCTGTTCTACCGAAAGTAGACACCAGCTTCCTTATTTTAAATGGAACACCCTGTATACAGTTGCATTGTTGGATTTCCCTAATAATTCTCAAGTCAAAAGGATTCCCATACCTCATACTTAAACTGTATACTTTCAGAGATATCTTGGTTTTTTAAAATAATTCACAGGTGCAGGCTGCCACTATTAAATGAATATCTCTGACATTATCAATAATAGAAAAATTAATTTTTGGAACCACATTGAGTAACCCATGATCTACCTATCAGTATAGATTTTAGTTTGAAAACTTACATATTGGTTATATAATAACAGATACCCTGTATACGTTTTCTAACTGAAATCCATAACGATATGTACCTACATAGATCCTTGGTTACTCAGTGAGGTGTCAAAAATTAATTTTTCTATTACCTACTAATAATGTCGGAGATATTCATTTAACAGTGACAATGTATGATGTATGAGGGTCACTTTGACTCACAATAATTATTAGGGGAATTCAACAATGTAAAATTTTAAATTTAAAATATTGCTGGGAAAATGTCAATCTTTTATGACATTAATTGAATGCAAGTTGAACAAAAAACTTATTTCTTTTGCAACACCCTATATATTTGTATACAACATTTTTTGATCAATATACTGATGTAGGATGTGAGAGTGTACCTCTAATACTAACGGAGATATGCTGATATGTATATAACAACATGGTCTATCCGTAACATACTCTTTATTGTTTCATTCAATTAGTTTATTATATTCCATGATAATGTCAACTTGATGGTTAAGTTATTTGCTATAAAGGATACAAGTAAAATAAGCAAAATTTCATGTTTGAATCTAATTTTGAAAAACATCTTTATTTATTAGTTTTTATATTTTATTATGAAAATGGTACTTACCTTATAAAATTGCACAATATTTATTTGGCCTTTGACTGTGCTATTGCATTTTAAATATTATTAATATAATCATCGGTGATTTAATGTTTAATTCACTATTTAATGATTGTGATTGCAATTAGGGTATAAATAACCATATCAGGGTAATGTACACTTTTATTTAGACAGGACACTGATAAATGTTG
This sequence comes from Pogonocherus hispidulus, assembly GCA_963924545.1. NCBI lineage: Eukaryota > Metazoa > Arthropoda > Insecta > Coleoptera > Cerambycidae > Pogonocherus > Pogonocherus hispidulus. Next base: position 11,919,106 of record OZ004698.1, read on the forward strand.
TATATTCATGTTTATTCATGAAAGAGAAAGGAAGATTTCTTTCAAAAAAATTATTTTTCCAATGGGTAATAAATATAAACAATGTAGATTAAAATATAAAAACTTTATTTACTATAAAGATTGATATAATTTTCTATATATTAAGCAAATAAAAAAGAAATAGGTATACTTAACTAAATATTACTAAATCTATACACGTACTTTATTAAACTATTTTAAATACATATTGCGTTCAATAAAAGAAAACATTATTAAACTTATTTTTTTGGTTACTTTAAAGTTAATTTACTTTTAATAGTAAAAAAATGCTAACGTACAATGCCCAAAAGAAATGTTAAGAGATATATTGTTTTTAAATTTGAATTATACTCTGATATCAAGCAAAAATATAAAACTAACCCTATTGTTTGTCCTGAGTACTGGTAGAAGCAGAAGGCTCGGCTTGCGCCGCAGGTGCAGTAGGCTCAGCATCTGCCGCAGGTGCAGTAGGTCTTGGTGAAGATTCTCTGAAAGCTAAAGCTTCGATGATTGATAACAATTCTTCTCTTCGTAGTGGACCATTATATTCACAAAGTTGTTCACAATCCTCTTGCCCTAATCTGTCCCTGAGCCACTCAATGTGAGATTTCTTATGACCCATTCGATCGCACTTTCCAAAGTGAGGTCTATCCCCAAAGGGGCCAAACATTTCAAAAGGCCTAAACATTTCAAAAGGCCCAAACATTTCAAAAGGCCCATGTCCATGATGGCCTGGCCATTGTTTCCCTTGATCATTGCGCCAATGTTTCATACCATGCCCGTGATGACCATGATGACCCTTGTGTCTTGGTCCAAATCCATCGTGGCCATGGTGTCCTAGTCCAAATTTATGATGGCCATGGTGTCCTACTGGGCCAAATCCTGGATGACCATGGGGTCCCGGGCCAAATCCTGGATGACCATGGCCATGGCGTCCTGGGCCAAAACCATGGCGTCCGTAGAGGTCTAAACGTCTGTGGCACTTCATGTTTCCTAACTGCTTCCTCTGAATTCACAAAAACAATTCACTGTTTGTTTGGGTTGAACTAACACTTTTATACGTGTGTCAAGTAAGGATTATCTTCTTATCTGACACGAGACTGCGCAAATTGTTCCTATTTATAGATCGATAGTGGACCCTATGAGTCACAATTGTACAAGGTGGATAAATAAAATAATTGGTACTTTCCCTACAATAGTCTCAGTATATATTTTAGAACAAATGTTTTGTTATAATAAAATTTCGTAAGCAGTGTAATTAATTAGTATTCTAATTATTGTATAAATTACAATGTATAGATTCATTTTTTATATAAGATGTATTTAGTTTTCTCACAAACACAGTGTAAATGATAATAATTTGATAACGTTTTCCACGAAATAAAAGTTCCACCCGTCTTTTTCTATTTTAACAAGTATTAACTTGTTTATGACATCATCAGCATTTTATCAATTATCCTACCCACAGACAGCGTAAGCTTTGTGGTGTATGTTTATTTGTATAGTGTATGTATTTTACCTACTACTTTATATTTTGTATTTTTTGTATTTTTGCAAATAAACTATTATTATTATTATTATTATTATTATTAGCATATTTTTTATATGACATCATGGATATTTTAGTATCTTCCAGGCACTCCCAAAATGATCAGTTTGGTTATTATTTGTTATTAAAGTTAATGAAAATACACTTTTACTTCTGAAAATTGTTTTTGTATTATTTTTTGTTTACATTTAAAACTGGTAGGTAATTTGTTACAACATAATAATATATTTGCCTGAGATTAGAATTATTTTTTCCTTTGCTCTGTCAAATTAGGTCAATTAATATATAGAGAAATGGAGTGAACAGTAAGGAAAGTATTTTGTAAAAGAATAGTTTCAGGAACCAAGATAAACAGATTCAAAACCACATTATTCTTAGATGTACTGATTTTTTTTTATTTACATTTAGTGGATGGTAACCATTCAATTTGTTACCATCCAACAACATACCACCAATGCAATTTCCGAAGCAGTGCTCGGTCTTCCGTCCAGTTATGTAGTGGGGTCCATTGAAATTTTGATCTGAAAGAGATCTGAGCAAGCATGGTCGAACGGCACTGGGCTGTGACTTGCCAAGCTCTTAATTGAAAAGTCCTGGTTGAATGCAACTCGATCAATACTTGAGTTAAGTCGTAACAGCATAAGGATTATGACAGAATTATTAACAGGTTATAGGGATCGTAACAACAACCTTAAATACTATTGGTCTTAATGCCACTAGAAGATGCAGATTCTGTGGGCCCGATGACGAGAACTCCACATACATCCTCTGTTGCTGTGCCTACCTTATGGTCAAGGTCAAGAGGCACAAGTACCTGGGTGCGGCCTTTCTCCTACCCCAGGGCATCAGAGAGCTTCCATTAGAACTGGTGTTGGCCCATGCGCCCAGCACGAGTCTCGACTCGCGGCAGGCATAATGGCCCAAAAAGTCAGAATGATGCGGGTAACCACGCTGCTCTACATTAACAACACATCAGCAATGCATTTTGATAGGAGAGTTCAGTCTTTAATTTATTTAAATGTAATATGTCATCATTTGGTGTTACTTTCCTTGACTTCTGATGGCAGCTTTTACTCTAAAGCTCTAATTTTTTTTTGCTGAATACTAAGATAAAATATTATATTAAAAATCCAGATTAGCAGTGGTAATGTATATATTTTTTTAGTAATAGTAATGTAAATGTGACTATTCGTACGCAAGCGTCTAAAAGTGCTGAAAACATTGACGATAGCCTTTAGATGAGGTGTATAAGTAAAGAGAAAATTTTAACTTTTCCAAGATTCTACAAACACTTAAAAATAAATAAGGCACATGCTCTGCATCTCAGATATTAAAGCACTCATGTACACAAAAAACTAAGATTTCACTATAAAAACAGGCCTAAAAATTTACCAATCTGATTCAAACTATCAATTTTATTCAAACCAAATTGAAAGAACTACAGATTTAAAAGAAAACAACATATAATTTTTATTTATTCACTCCAAAATTAAATTACTGGTTTCATCCTCATTATTGACATCATTTTATTTCCATTTAAATAAAGAAATTATTGAAATGTCTCCAAAAATCAAAACCACTCGTATATTTCCCTGAAATACTCGTGTTTTTTTTCTTTCAAATGTAGTTCGTATAACTTTTCAGTAGGATTTTGTACAACCACCCTGTTAAAGTGAATTGATATTAAAAGCCTAGGTATAAGTACCAACAACATTCTTGCGCAATGTGGTCTAATGTTTAGTAAAATATATCGCTACCCTGTTACGAACTAAAACAACAACTTGAACACAAGTGGAAAATGCGAAGCGGATTTTGTTAAATAATTATAAAAAAATAACGTTTGTTTACGACAAAATTTATTCCACCTAAGAATCATTATTTCAAGTCAATATTTGACATACGCATACGCATCACACTATGTCGAAATAATTTTTCAGAAGCATTTCGTACTATCATCCTGTATTAGAAGTGCTGATATTAGAAGCGCGTTAGTACCAACAACAGGATTGCACAATGTGTTCTAATGTTTCGCAGTGTGATATTTATCCTATCTAACTGTGCGTGTCAAGGTCAACCAACCATCGTTGAGTCGTTCAACCATGGTTACTGAATAATATGACCAAAACTATCATGGCTGCGTTAACTCATTGTATACTTCTATAATGTGAATGTCTAGTAAGTTCAACTTGCAGACGCGTAATGTCACTGTAGTTTTACAGTTTTATTTCAGCTATTCAGCTTGAGCATTTAAGCTTATGGTTTGAAAGCACGATCCTTACTCGATGTAGTGAAGACATTAACAGCGAATGAAAACATTAACAAGAAGTAGAATCTACCTTATTCATTTTAGTTAGGTATTAACTGAAAAGCTGAGCCGATGTTTTAATTTAAATATTTTTGCATACACAACATTTTTCTTTTTTTATGTACCTACAGGACGCCCAGTTTTATGCTGAAAAAATGAACTAGTGTTGAAAACCATTGTAGAACCAGTAAAAATAATGGGAGTTTGCTATAAGTATAAACTTATTTCCAAATCTGTATCGTTTTTGAGATACAGGATATTGAAGTTGAAAAAAAAGTTTTTTTTTGTTTATATCCCTGACAGTAATAAACCAATAGTTTTCAAATTTTATTTGGTAGATGCTACTATGAATCTCTACTTTCACAGAATGTTTTAGCCCGATGGGAATAGCCAGTGGCGTGCAATCTTCCCTCTTGGGAAGATTCTACCTTATTCATTTTAGTTATTAACTGAAAACCTTAGCTGATATTTTAATTTAAATATTTTTTGCATACACAACGTTTTTAATTTTTCTATGTACAGGGTGGACAAATAAGAGAGAACGCCGGCTGTATCTCGGAAACTGCTTATCGGAGAATTTCCGGAAAAAAATTTTAATAGTAAATATGGCCATGAGATGTCGCTGGAAATTATTTTCAAGTTCCTGAAATGACCGGTAAGGGGTATAACATCCATGGCCAACCAGAAAAATGAACTTTTCTCGAAAATTTGCCTAATAACGTAGTACCGGAAATAAGTAAATATTAATCTAGAGGAAATTTGAAACTTTTTCGTGCAACTCATTTTTGCTATCTTTTAAAATAAAGTGATGGGGGGGCGCCAAACTTTCTTTCCTTTAAACGTTAATAACTCGGCTCAGGATAAACTGAATCTAACAAACTCAGTGTCATTAGAAAGGGCTATTTTTTATGCATATTTAGAGTCATGAAAGCTGGTTTTGTTACTTTTATCACAGCCGCTAGAGGGCGCTGTCTGCCAAAATAACAAATATGGCGGATTTTCTAGAAAATTTCAAATGGCAAGGTATATTTATTGTCACATATTTAAATAAAGGACAACAATACCTAAAATTCGTGAAAACCGCAGCTTTCTACCTCATTCCTAACGGAAGATATTACCAAATTACCGAAAGAATTGCAACTGGAGATTTGTGATGTAGCCTTTTACCTTAGGATTTAAAATCGACTCGTGATAATCTATTATTAATAAAATATAAAAAAAAAACTATTTCTTAACTGAAAAGTCGTTAGTGCTTATAATTTTTTCAAAAAATATTATAAGAGATAAAAGTAAAAATTATAAAAATTTGAGACAAATTTAAACTGATGCGGCAAAAGCTGACTTTGTAAATGAATTCTTTATGAACAAATGCAATGGCCCTGAAAACAACTGATTTATTTGGGGACGTGATGCTCAATGGCCTCTCAAATGTTCAAAATGTCGTCCATTGTTATTATACTAAACAAGTTGAAAATGAAATTGATTATATCTATCTATTCTATATATCCCCGATTTGACCAGTATTCTCTTTTATTTATGGAGGCGATTAAAAAAACTAATTCATGCAATGAGGCTTGCCGCCACAAGGGAGATGATCGAACGTATTAAGGTAGAAATAAGGTCCCGTGCCAGAAGTGGAAACTGCAGTTTCATCTACCCAAGAACGGTTGGAACTGTGTATAGAAAATGATGGGCGACATTTTGAACATTTTGAACATTTGGGAGGCCCTTGAACATCTCGTCTTCAAATAAATCAGTCGTTTTCAGGACCACCACATTATTTCATAAAGAATACATTTACAAAGTCAGCATTTGCCGCATCAGTTTAAATTTGTTTAAATTTTTTTAGACTTTTAAACTTTTACTTCTATCTCATATCATATTTTTTAAAAAAATTACAAGCACTAACGACTTTTTAGTTCGGCAACAGTTTTTTTTCTTATATTTTATTAATAATAGGCCATCACGAGTCGATTTTGAATGGTAAGGTGCATCACAAAAGCTACAGGGCTACATCACAAATCTCCAGTTGCAATTCTTTGGTAATATCTTCCGCTAGGAATTAGATATAAAGCTGCGGTTTTCACTGAATTTTAGGGATTGTTATCCTTTATTTAAATATGTGACAATAAATATACCTTGCCATTTGAAATTTTCTAGAAAATCCGCCATATTTGTTATTTTGGCAGACAGCGCCCTCTAGCGGCTATAATAAAAGTAACAAAACCAGCTTTCATGAGTATAAATATGCATAAAAAATAGCTCTTTCCAATGAGACTAAGTTTGTTAGATTAGGTTTATCCTGAGCAGAGTTATTAACATTTAAAGGAAAGAGAGTTTAACGCCCTCCCTACACTTTATTTTAAAAGATAGAAAAAAATGAGTTGCACGAAAAAGTTTCAAATTTCCTCTAGATTAATATTTACTTATTTCCGGTACTATGTTATTAGGCAAATTTTCGAAAAAAGTTCATTTTTCTGGTTGGCCATGGATGTTATACCCCCTAGCGGTCATTTCAGGAACTTGAAAATAATTTCCAGCGACATCTCATGGCCATATTTAATTTTTGAAATTCCGGAAATTTTTTTCCGGAAATTTTCCGATAAGCGGTTTCCGAGATACAGCCGGCGTTCTCTCTTATTTGCCCACCCTGTACACGACGCCCAGTTTTATGCTGAAAAAATGAACCAGTAAAACCAGTGTAGAACCAATAAAAATAATGGGAGTTTGCTATAAGTATAAACTTATTTCCAAATCTGTATCGTTTTTGAGATACAGGATATTGAAGTTGAAAAAAAAGTTTTTTTTTTGTTTATATCCCTGACAGTAATAAACCAATAGTTTTCAAATTTTATTTGGTAGGTGCTACTATGAATCTCTACTTTTACAGAATGTTTTAGCCCGATGGGAATAGCCAGTGGCGTGCAATCTTCCCTCTTGGGAAGATTCTACCAAGATTCAAATCTGTGTCGTTTCCTGGGTGTTGAAGTTGAAAAAAAGTTTTTTTTGTTTATTTTCTGACAGTAATAAACCAATTGTCTTCAAATTTTATTTGGTATATGCTACTATGAATCTTTACTTCCACATAATGTTTCATGCCGATGGGAATAGCCAGTGGCGTGCAATCTTCCCTCTTGGAACCCCTTTTCTAAAAAATATATATTACGCCACTGACTAACATGTAAAATAGTACAATATAATAAATATTTAGACATCCACGGTAATGGTAAAATTTTTTTTAAAAGAAAACGAAGCAAGGTAGGTACGAAAAAAGTACAAGAAACAGAACAGTTGTATTTGAAATCGTTTCAGCTAAAAAGAAAATCAAAAACTTGTAAAAACCAGTGGCGTGCAATGCTTTTTCTCATAAGTTTCAAATAGGTTACTCTCCTTGACGCCACTGGAGGCAACAATTTTAATCTTTTCACGTTAAAATAAGTCCCTGACTACTTGTACCAAGTTTCATCCAAATCGCCGAAAGAGATTTCAACATATTAATAAAAAAAAAAAACGATTTTTTTATAGAAACTTTGACACCCTATATCTCGAAAACGGGGCAATTTAGGAAACACGTTGATTTCGACTCTTAGTCATAAAATTTGACAAGGAATTAGCTCCTAGATTATGGACATGACATTAAGGAGCACCCTGTATACTATAATTTCTCTACTAAGCAACGCAATATTTAAAGCCTTGGAAATTAATCGGCGTCTGAATCCAAACTTCCTACAGCATTAATCAAATAAAAAGATTACATCAATGCGCTTTTAAAAGTTAGAACTACTTGATGAAAAACTTGAATTTGCTGACGTTTGAACAAATTAGTTCACCCGCTCCGACATTGTGACTCTCGTGTTGGTTCTTGGTTTAGCGTCAAGTTTCCACATCGAATCCGACCCTTTTTCTTCTTGCAGCTGTGCTTCTACCTGTTTTATTTAGTTCCATGCTTTAAATGGTATTAGTTCTTGCAAAGAATCTCAACTTTACTCACTTCGCGTCTAATACATTGATTCCCGAAAAGATTTTCTTTTGTACTCGTTCCGGTCAAGATTTTTCCGGTAAATAACTGCTCACGATATCCGAAGGAATTATTTACATTGTAATTTAATTTAGTGGTAAGTAAAGCAAACAAACTCCGGCGGAGGCGGCGTGTAACGTTCCTGACTAAGGACATTAATTCAACATTTATGTCGGAGTACATGTACTTTACGTGATGAAGTTTTGTAAAAACCCTATGTACTATGATGAAGTGATTTTGCCTAATGAAGTTTTTAACCGCTTCATCAAGCAAATCGCTTGACTGTAAAAAGTAATAATACTGGAGATCTCTCAAGAATGTAATGTGATTGACTTCCTAAAGTTTTTTTTTATAAATTTAGTCAATGAACGTTTCTTCTTTTAAATAAATTATACTGAGATAAATATTGATACATATTGTTGCTCTCCCCATCAGTTTTATGATTTATTAGCGCTTGTAAAACTTTTGGTTGAAATAATTACGAAAATATTTACAAATAATTACGAAAATATTTACGAGAACATATTTCTTGTTAGGTACTTAAATCTGTAAAGACTAATCAAAAGTATGTTGGACAAACTAGATGGTCAATGCAAACTAGATTTAAGGCTCATCTCAAATATGGTAGAACAGACAAGTCTAGTTGATTTATTTGGAGATGCCGAAAACAACTACTCCGCGGCCAATATGCCCCGACTGTCGTTGCATTACATCAACATCTCCATGGTATCTGTTGATGTAATACATCTACGGTGTATTCACTGTATCTCGCCACTCAAACAAAGACAAGTTTAGTGTCGCCCAACATGCGTTTGAGAACAACCAAATGATAGTAGTAAATTGAGACTATGTACTTCGAAATGTGACAAATTCCAGACAGCTGGATGCTTTTGAGAGTTTGAAAATTGCTAAATGTAAAAATAGTATGAATGGTGACACAGGGCCAATCCCATTTAGCCCGCTTTATTGATTAGTAAGTCACGGTTCACTAATTCGTCGCAGTGGTTCACTGAACCGTAGAAATAGTTTAGGTATAAATAGGACACAATGTTAGCATAGATTTAGTTTTAATCATCTCCGGATGATGCCAACTTGTTTGGCGAAACGCACGTCGGTGCAGTATAGTGTTTTGGTGTTATGTGGAAAACTACGTCAGTGATAGGTACTTACTGTTTTCTAGGCATTCTTAATATTGGTTTGAATATTCCTTACGATAATGAAAAAAGAAGAAAATTAGAAGTATTAGAAATACATATAACAAGTAATTGTTTTGAAAAAAAAAACATTGACTTCATTTAGATGTTCCAAGAAATATATAGAAAACACTCTATATACTAGTATTTCGGCTTATTAGGCCTTTTTCAATAGAGTAATGTCTCTATTACTAAATGTTTCCAAGCGCGTTTTCGTTATTTATTTGTTTACAAGCACCTACCCCCGATTGATCTCACCATCTAGTAAAGCCCGAGTTTTTAGTACCTTTTCTAAGAAGGGCGAAATTGTAAAATCTATCTGATCATTCGTAGTACAAGAATTTATAATTAAAGATTTTTTAATTTCTAATTGCTCTAACAGATTTAAGCGCTTTCCTTTCTTTTCACGATGCAGTACCTTTAGATTTTTCTGATCTATAAAATGATTGTTTTCTATACAATGCATCGAAAATCCTGAATTTTTCGCGTTTTTTAATATGGATTTTTTTTATGTTCTTTTACTCTAGTTTCAATACTTCTACCGGTTTGACCCACATACACGTCATTACAATCTGCGCAGTTGGTGGTGATCAATCGGGGTAGGTGCTTGTAAACAAATAAATAACGAAAACGCGCTTGGAAACATTTAGTAATAGACATTACTCTATTGAAAAAGGCCTAATAAGCCGAAATACTAGTATATAGAGTGTTTTCTATATATTTCTTGGAACATCTAAATGAGATTAATGTTTTTTTCAAAACAATTATTTTCACGATGTTTCATAAAGAACCATCCCCTTCGAGTATCCACTTTACATATTACAAGTATAATATTAAGATAAACTTAGAATAAACTTTGAACAAGAAATTTGGATAGACTAAGCTTGTATTAGTAGTGCTGGTATTTGATGAACCATCACCGTACCGTGACGTCTCGTTACTGGGAAGTTCGGTTTCAGTGTCTGTTGTGCGTGTCTTAAAGTATGAGATTTATAAAAAAAAATCCAGACGATCTAGAAGACAATTTAGAATCAAACTAAATCCAGACAATGATGTAATACCTTTTTAAACCAGTATAATAATAATAATAATAATAATAGTAATAAACTTTATTTTTCTGTATATAAGACAATAATACAAATATAATATATTAAACAAATAAAATATAAACACAAAGTATCATATGATGCTTGTAAGTGTACAAAAAAGCATAAAAAACAAAAATTAAATTAAAAATTAAAGGGTACCTACCTAACTATAATTAACAAGATTACAAACATCCATAAAAGAAAGAAATATATTAATATTGACAGTTCCCAGCAAATACTAAATAAATTCTAACATGAAATATTATTTTCGCTTTTTCTATTTTTCTTACTATTTTTTTTTAATATTTTGTCTCTTACGCTTCCTTAACGATTCCTATAATTAGTTTTAAGGTAAATTGGCGGATAAGTCTTAATACGCCGTCGCTTCCACCCTAGAGTCGGACAAGTTATATTGGTGGTGAAAATCAATTATGGAACAACAGTGCGTACCTTCACACGTGTTTAAAACAATTTTTTTTTAATCAGATATTGGCGGCTAACTTTGGGCGCTAACTTCACTCAAGTTAAAAAGGGGTTATTAACAGCAATTAGTTTTCTGGGTTTGCTTTACCGAAGCACTTGCGTTAAACCGAATCAAGAGATAAAGTGGGGCCATTTTTATACAAAAACTACCTGAAACGAAACACTTTGTAGCAAGTAGAACACACGGTAATTAATTTCCAATTAAATTGGTTTAGTGCAGAATTAGAGTTAAAACCAAAGAATTACAACCCTATGCCTGAACTCCCAACTAAATAATCGAAGGGATTTGAACATTTAATAGGTAGCTAACTATGTGGTTTAATTATTTATTAGTTGATATATAGGTACAAAGAGTTAGTATTTATGTCTATAGGGATTCTAGCCAAAAATAAGACTTTAAGAATACAGTGGGTCTCAATATCATGGAAGAAAATGTATATTTCTTTCTAGTCGAGATTAAAGAATCTGTACCCTCATGTTGTTCGAAGATATTACCATTAAATCGAAAGGAATTTTGTTTCAAACAAAGTTTAGTGAAGATATTCTTTTACTACATCTTGTCTGAGATTGTTTGATTCGAGTAGATCCTTAAGATAGTCCAAGGTCTGTGGTATAGGAACACCTGGAAACAATGAACAAATGTCAAAGGAGATCAAAACTTCACCTTCTTGCAACTGGATATTTTTCACCTTATTAATGAAATCAATGGAATTAATCACAGGAAAACTAGATGGTGCAATGGATAAACCTTCGAAGTTCTCTGTTAACCATTTTGATAGGTGGTAAGTCGGTGATCCAGTTGATGAAACAATCGGGCGCACAGACTTTCCTAGTTTATGAATCTTAGACAAGCAGTACAATCTACCATGTAACCTCCTATTTAAAGCCGGAGTAATAAGGTTGTTGCAGGATTTAAGTATATTTCTTGCGTCAGTAATAATTTTTGGTAATGGATTTCTAGAAAGTTTATTATAAGGGCCATTACTAATCAAGTTGTCTACCCTTTCATAATAGTCTTCTTTAGGTAAGAACAATCTTTTTTTTTAGGTAAGAACAATCTTTTTCACGCAGCCGTTTGATTATTTTTCTATCCTTAGTCGATATTGGTTTACTATTAACTTTAGTGATAATATTTGTCGAGATTTGATGTCTACAAGCTTCTCTGGCAAATCCTTTTGAGGAATCAGGAAGGTATTGAATTGAATTTTCGACACTTGCAACAATCTCATCTAAAACGCCTTCAGAAGCAGGTAATGCAAAATTTAATCCCTTGTTAAGGAGATCAATTTCTTCATTATCAAACGACTCTGAGGAATGATTTTCTACAATCGTGAGAGTTTTTTTGAGGAACACCTTCTTTTGACGTGTTACTGATTCATCTTTTCGGTTCCTTGTGACGCCATTTTCTCATTAAATTTAGTGTTAATTGATAAAAACTTGCTCCTCTGAAAGTCACATCATTGTTCATATTCCAACTTATTTAACTTATAAGTAAGCTTTTTGAATGAATGAAATGTATGAAGATTTTGGAATTTTATTTTGAACAAAATTTGGAAAAACCATACGACGTTTGGTTTTTAGAAACCAAATATCTGACCCTATTAATCTAATCTTAGCACTAACTTTATGATATAGATTCAGTTACGTTGACTGCGAAGTATCGTAATCTTGAAAGGGGTTGGAACCTTTGGTGTGAAGATAACACTGGCGTAGTTTTCCACATAACATCAAACCACTATACTGCTCTCGACGCGCGTTTCGCCAACCATTTTAATAATCTCCAGATGATGCCAACTTGATTGTCGAAACACGCGTCGAGTGCAGTTTAGTGTTTTGGTGTTATGTGGAAAACTACGTCAGTGTCAGAACAAAATATGAATTTTGTTCCATTATTTTGGGACACCCTCTATAAAACCTTTGTCGGGGTATATCAATCTAAAGTTATTAAATTTCTTACACATCTTAAGGGAACTATACACATAACTTTATAATTAATTAAACTAAAGCACCCAACAAAGTAAACTAATAGTAAAGTGTAGTAATTAAAATGTGATGTTCCAAGTTCTCATAGGGTCTTTTTCATTTTCTTAATACAGCTAATTACCAGAACTTGTGTTGCCCCACCCGTGAACTAATTGTAGCGGAAAATTATAATTGAGATTTAACAAAAATAGCACGAACAAGTACCTCTCGGTTTGCCGAACTTCTTAATTAAATGTAAATACACATTTTCTTGCTGCATTTCGACGAAATAAAAACGTGAAGTGCAACTGACAGCATAAAAGTACCCCCTTTGTTCACTGGGCTAAAAAGGGCTCCCTCAAAATGTAATAAACTTTGCTGTGGCCAGAAATTTGCTTTGTTAAGCAAAAATATTTGATTCCTCTAATTTATATACACGGCACATCTGTGATACTATAAATGAGATTCGTCCTGCACAACTTACATAGGTGTAAGATTTCAGGGTTGTTAACTTACTATGCCAATACATTGGAACTTGCTAACAAATGGAAAATTGAACCAAGATAAGACACAGGGTGTCATTTTCTCAAGCGACATTTGGCACGATGGCAATCATGTTAAATTGCTGGGACTTGATTGGTCTTTGAAATGAACTTATCATGTTGACGATCTCTGCAAAAAAGTTTAGAGACAAATTTATCTTATCAGACAGCTTGGAAAAATATTAAATATAATGAAACACTTATAAGTAAATATATTACCTATGTTTTTACTATTGATATATTGTCTTCTCAAATTTGGCATGAGCCAAGTACTTATTAAAGGTCACTTTTTGACATAAAAATTACCTTTTTGCCACTTCCGGTTTTACCGGAAGCAATACCAATTCTCAATTTTCATATGGAACACCCTGTATATTATTATATTTTTGGAATCGACGTAATTTTTTGCATTCAAAAATATAACACAAGTGTCAGTTCAGCTCTCAAATTACTTTTTGGACTCTATTTTACTTTTGAATTTAGAGGGCCTTATGACACTCAAGAGCTCAAGTAGTTATAGAGCTCAAACAATTTTTTTAAATAGTACAATAATGGTACTATGGTACTATTATAGTTTACAATTGATAAGCAATCTACCCAAATTATTGAGCTCGGTGCTTAACGTAGTCAATAAATGAATTCACCTTCTTCTTCTGTGTTGTCCAAAGTAAATATTTGAAAAAGAACGAAAAAAAATACGTCTGTATATTAAATGCATATTAGGCGGACCCTAGACGGTCAATAATATTGCACAATGTTACGAATTGCGCAATATTATTGTATGACCCCTCGAACCCAAACGATCAATATTTATTGCGCAATAATATTGACGGCTCACAAGCGTCAATATTTTCGCATGGGCAGAACCAGTCTCGTAGTATTGCATTGTTGGGAATGTCTGACCAAGATTTGGCTGCAGCTGTCGTGTTCGTGCTTCTTAAAAGTAAAAAGCGAAAACGTCGCTGGTCGAAAGAATGGTTCCAAAAAAGGCAAAAATATACTCAAGAACATCTTTTAAGAGATTTAGCATTAACTGAAGTAAATGACTTCAAGAATTTTGTAAGATTGGATTTGGCAAAGTTTCACGAATTACTAGATTTGGTTACACCGTTGATTCAAAAGAAAAATAGAAATATGAGGGAAGCTATACCACCTTTTCAACGCCTATCAATTACATTACGATATCTTGCAACTGGAAACACTCTCGAGGTTTTGAAATTTACACTAGGACTTCGAAAGCTAAACGTTGACTAAACAATATTGTACAATATTAACCCTATACAGTTCAATGAGAAAATATGGTTCAATAAAATTTAAACTCATTCAATCATTTCCTCAATCATTGTGCAAACTTCAATACTAAGCTTACACGGTCAATAATATTACGCAATTCGTAATATTGTGCAATATTATTGACCGTCTAGCGGTCGCCTTAAACACAAACATTAAGTGCGAATGTCTATTGCCTAATCACTTTAAAGGCACCCTAGACGTGCAATTATATTGTCAATTTAATTGACAATATATCATATTGCGCAACAGAGCTGTCCAGTATTTGAAATAAAAGTAATTGAAAAAGTATTTCAAATACTTTCGGTATTTGAAGCATTTTATTTCAAATCCTTTCGATTGTCGGTATTTGGTGCTTGGTATTTGACAACTTTTGGTAGAGTATTTGGATTTGGTATTTGATTTTCAGAAATATTGGTATTTCAATTACTTTGCTTGGTATTTGAAATACTCTCCGGTATTTCAAATACTTTCCCGTATTTGAAATACCGTACCGCTATTTCAAGTACCTCCTACTTCTTTTCTTACTTATCCATATATATTAAAACGCGTCCATTCTGTCTCGCTCTAACTTCCGCCGCCGAATCGACAAAGCTTCAAAGCTATCTCCTCCGAGAGAGGATCGTGAAATGATACCAGCGGGCGACCGGAGGTCGCCCCCGGCCTTTCTCCAATGCGTAGGGGTATTTTCGTCCCGTATCCTACGTGTTTTTCCAATATAAACGCCTTTTCAAAGAACTTCTGCAAAATTTTCGTCGATCGCCGTTGGGCGAGAGAGATACGGCTAGCACCGGCGTTTTTGTCCTCGCGCCTAATGGTCCCGTCGCGCCTGCCGAAATCCCGACTTTTCGCGGGACTCCCTAGACCCTTTTTCTAATTTTACGACTTCGAGAACCGTTTCACGCGAAAGTTCCGTTCTTTCTCTAATCCTTTGAGATTATTTTTCGAGACCGTATGTCTATTTCTACGTCTATTTCGTCTTCGAAAATCTCGAGTCGCGTCCGTCTCAACTTCTTTCTCATTTTATCTACAGATGTGAGATTGCACTAACGAGACAAGCACCTCCCACGGAAACTGTCAAATTAAATAAACTTCAGATAGGTTACTTTCCTACGAGAAATATTGCTAACGGAATCAATAGTACTGACTGCCAAACACTTGCCAAACACTGATTACCAAAATACTGAAGCCAATTGCTGTTCCAATTAGAAAATCGATAAAAATTGTTTTTTCAGGTTGACATGTACAGTTTACATACTTAAACGTCTCAAGGTAAACATTTGACAACAGGCGTGGTAGCGCATCGGGGAAGTCGTAGGATTGAAAACTTCATAATGCTGATTTCGCGAGTTCGAGTCACGCTGGAGGCAAACTTTTTTTTAACTTTTTAATTCCAATTATTTATTAGTATTAGTATTTAGTTATTCTGTTTCATTATCCGTAGCTTTTATTCTTTCTGCACGTAAAGTTTAGAATAAATTCATTCATTAAGGCAATCTGTTAAATTCATCATTTTAGCTTACAAAAGTAAATATCTACAATATTTTTGGTCCCACTGATAAAATTGATAATAATGTTTACTTAAAAATAAATACTTTCAGTACTTAAAAAATTATGATATTTTACCATCAAGAATAGAGTACCGCCCTTACAATTCATCAAAATATTAAGGTTTAGTATAATAACATCATTAGTCCAGATACAAAATTTCGTTAATATGTATTTTCTTAAAAATAATATTATTTTAGATGCATTTGTCACCAGACGGGTGACCCCAGACCGCGGACATGGACCCCCGGTAGGGCTAGAAACGGGAACTAAAATCGCGATAGCGATTTTCTCCCATTTCTAGTTATTTATTAAGAGTTCATATGTAGATAAGATAGGTAAAAGGCATGTATGTACCTAATCCTACTACTTAGAATCTGTAGTATTAGATACATGAAAACGTCTCCATTCTATATTATCCTATCCTATTATACTAATTGTACCATGTATGTAACCTCATTGGCATTATTGGCAACACTGGCAACAATAACTGTATAATTAATTATTGTGAATACCTCATTTAATGTTGTTGAATGTAAATATTTTGTTACCCTTTTCAGACTAAATTAAAAGTTATGTTTGTTTTATGTTTTGTTATTATTATTACTTATTTTCTCAGGCGTAAAATTTCAGCAGGAATAATTAAATATAATTCACATTATTCCAAGTACCATTGCAAATATCTATAAAAGATTTGAAATACCTTAAAATATTTGTTGGGTATTTGAAGTACAATTTGCGGTATTTCAAATACCTATAAAGGATTTTAAATACCCTAAAATAATTTTTAGGTATTTGAAATAAAACTTGTGGTATTTCAAATACTGTAAAATATTTGAAATACTTTATTTGCTCGAAATTTCAATTACTTTTCTTGAGTATTTGGTATAGCAAATCCTTTCTGTAAAGCAGAGTATTTGGTAATTGAAACTGCAAATACTTTAGATGGTATTTGGTATTTGATATTTGAAATACTTTTGATGGGTATTTGGAGCAGCTCTGTTGCGCAATAATATTGAACGTTAAGGGCTCGTATTGACAACATTGCACAATGATTGCAGAAAGTTTGTGCATGTTTGAAAATAATTGATGTAAAGATTGATGTATCGGCAACTATTGAACGTTTGAGGTACGTATTGCGCAATATTGTTTCATATAGCGCGTGAATAAGGAGCTGATCGCGAATTCTTGCTCGAATTTATCGATTTATATCGGCAACATCCCGCATTATGGCAGATAAAATCTAAAGCATATAGTGACAGAAATAAGAAAAATGAAGCATATAAAGTACTGACAGAAAAATATAAAGAATATGAACCGACAGCCGACCGTGAAACAGTAAGAAAAAAAATTAACATCTTCAGAACAAACCATAGAAAGGAACTAAAAAAAAATTAAAGATTCGTACAAGTCAGGCACATCCTTTGGACCAACGTCGCGGTTTTTTTCTTCTTTTTACAGGCAAAACTGACAACAATTGCCAAACACGCCTTATCTGTGGAGGACATTTTGTTTAAACTTCGCAAAATTTAATGCGTATTGTCAATTATAGTGAATCGTGTGATGAGAACACTTCATGTGCAATATTTATTGACAATAAAAATTGCGCAATATTGATTGTATGTCTAGGGGCCCCTTAATGGTTGTCCATTAAAAAAATCTTTTACTAGAAAATTCTGGCCTGCGTGACACCATATGGATCTAATAATGTCTCTACCCCTATTTTAATCACAATGACTAGCCGGAAAGTAAGAGATATGTGTGAGAAAGTGGTGGCATATTATTATACTTAATCACCATTTAGTGCAGGAATGAGGAAAATCTGGAAAAACTCTTTAGATAAAAGGGCCGTCAAATCATACTCATATTAATATCTAATATTAACATATTGTATGTTTTCTTCCATCCCAGCTCGCCAGTAAAGTTGGTTATCAACTTAACTTTTGGAATAAGCTCTACACATTCAACATTTACCATTATTTGTTTTCCTGCAAGACAATGGTGCACGAAATGATGAGGAAGATTAATAGATGGAGGAAGATGAGGTTTGGTAATAAGTCCCATTACTTTTATTCTTAATGTATAGTAAAATAAAATAATATACAGTGTGTCCCACTTAAGGTCTTACCACCCCCGTAAAATATTTATTTATGAACCGATTTCCATGAACTTTTTTTGTTGGGTAAGTCCCAAAAAAGTACATAGCGGGCATGCTTCATTTGTTTGATAAGTCGGCGTCATGGCCAACTACGACCTATTTTTTGGTGCAAAAAAACGAGATGTACTATTAGCGAATTTTTCACAAAAATTTTAATGCCAGATTCTTAACCAGGAGCACCTAAAACCCAACTGTACCAAATTTCATTGCGCTACTATACAGGGTGTTCATGTGTCCCACTTAAGGACTAGCCACCCCCGTAACATTTTTATTTATGAACCGATTTCCATGAACTTTTTTTTGTTGGGTAAGTCCCAAAAAGTACATAGCGGGCATGCTTCATTTGTTTGATAAGTCGGGGTCATGGCCAACTGCGACCTATTTTTTGGTGCAAGGAAACGAGATGTACTAAAATTTTAATGCCAGATTCTTTAATTAGGACCACCTAAAACCAAACTGTACCAAATTTCATGGCGCTACTGTACAGGGTGTTCCAAAGAATAAGAGATATTTTTTAAATAATGCATTATTTTTTCAATTTTAAAATATTCTAATGTTTTAGAAAAATAACTTTTTTGGATAAGGTTTTATTAAAATTTGATACAGGGCGGTTTCGGAAAGACATTATTTAATGTGTGATGAACTATTTTGTTGGGTTAATCTCAAAACAACGAGCTGGAAGGACGTTTCAAAGTCTAAATAACTTCTAAATAAGTCATGATCAGTACTGCTAGTATATTAAACTTAATTTTATTAATGATAGCAATTGGATATAACAATTTTAATTATATTTATTGGGGTACAACAATTAAATAATTTTATTAAAACTCTTCCTATAATACTGACAAAATAAACATAATGGAATCAGGATATTTTGGAAGTTTCATTAACTTTTTGTATTTAAGCAAATTATAACATACCTATTAAAGTACATAAATTAAAAATTACTTATATGTGAAACTAGTTCCATTTCAATTTAACTGAAAGTTTATTGATGGTTTGGAAAAACTAATTTTTTGAAAAGTGGGTTTTTGAAAGTGCATAAAATTACTAATATTTAATTTAATTAAATTTATGTATTTATGTGATGATTCGTTTAAATACAAATAAGTTTATAAATTAAAAATACTGCGAAGAGTTTTCATAAAACAATTTAATTGTTGTGGCGTAATATATACCACTAAAATTGATACACCCAGTTGATGACATGAATAAGGTTCGATTTTTTTAATTTACTAGTAGTACAGATCACGGCTATAGTTATTTTGAAACTGCATGAAATTTTCTTCTAACTCGTTCTGAGATCTAACCAATAAAAAAGGTAAGCACACATTAAATGCCTTTCTGGCACCATCCTGTATCTCATTTCAATAACCTTTTTTAAAAAAGTTGTTTTCCTAAAATATTAGATTATTTTAAAACTGAAAAAATAATGTGTTATTTAAAAAAAATCTCTTATTTTCTGAGCACCCTGTACAATAGCGCCATGAAATTTGGTACAGTTGGGTTTTAAGTTGCTTCTGATTAAGAATCTAGCATTAAAATTTTTGTGAAAAATTCGCTGATAATACATCTCGTCTTTGCACCAAAAAATAGGTCGTAGTTGGCCATGACGCCGACTTACCAAACAAATGGAGCATGTCCACTATGTGCTTTTTTGGGACTTACCCAACAAAAAAAAGTTAATTGAAATCGGTTTATAAATAACGATTTTACGAGGGTGGCTAGACCTTAACTGGGACACACGAACACCCTGTGTAGTAGCGCCCTGAAATTTGGTACAGTTGGGTTTTAGGTGCTCCTGATTAAGAATCTAGCATTAAAATTTTTGTGAAAAATTCGCTAATATTACATCTCGTTTTTTTGCATCAAAAAATAGGTCGTAGTTGGTCATGACGCCGACTTATCAAACAAATGAAGCATGCCCGCTATGTACTTTTTTCGGACTTACCCAACAAAAAAAAGTTCATGGAAATCGGTTCATAAATAAAAATTTTACGGGGGTGGTAAGACCTTAAGTGGGACACACTGTAGAATGAAATTAAAATAAATAGTTATACAACAAAGAAATAGTGTTATTGACTGTTTCCTTCTATAAAAAGTTACAGAATTTGTTATTACAAACCAAATATCATCAACCAATACGGAAAAATAAGGATTTTGCCCAATATTATTAATTCCATTCATATTTGAGAGAAACGGTGCAGGAACCAATATAGAACCTTGCGGAATACATATTTTTCCTATAATAAGTCACTCTAGGTCACATGTTATCTACTAATTTAAAAATATATTTCTAAGTACAAAGTTCTCTGTTCATCTTTGGCCAGAACGCTCTGAAAAGTTTAGATAACTGAAAATGATGCTTCTCTCAAACACTAAAATCGACGTCAGAGCACTCTGACATAGATGAATAGATGATTTTGTATTTAGAACCTCCTATAGCTGGCATTTACACTATACAGATTCTCAAATAAAAATATGTTAAATTTGGAAACCAAGACGCAACATATAAAGATAAATAACATAATATACTGGAAAAATACTTCTAAATCGTTATTTACTGAGGCAACGCAACTAAAAGCCAGACTCACAGACACCTCTATGGCCAAACCTCTGACCTCTGTCACCTGTCACGTCTCCCAGTCATAGATATTGATACCTGGGCCCACCAATGCACCGTTCTTTTTCTCTGTTTAATGCACACTTTACTTTCTATCGACCCATCCTTGTCTCCAAATTGAACACATTTTGTTTCGGAATCCGTATAATTACGTAGTGGAAATTTGTAGCATGTTATGCTTGTTCTTTTGGATCGAAAGACCAAGAAACTAGACCATAAACTGTCGAGGGTAGAGGGTAGCAAGTGCAAGATTTACTATCGTAAATATGCTCTGCATTTCCTTAAATGCAGCAATAGACAGTATACCTCTCAGATCCTTTTCTTTAGCACACTTGATCTATTCTGAAAAGGAATACAAACTCTGAAAGGGTGATGTTTATAGTTGCGTTTTTTTTTGTTTAGAGAGAAAGACACAATTTTGTGTATTTATTTGGAGATGTCGAAAACAACTACTCCACGAACAATATGCCCCGACTGGCGTTGCATTACATCAACATCTCCATGGATGTCGCCACATCCTTCATCAAGACCAAATACCAGACAATGACCGGTTTCTATCTTGTTATGATTTCGTCACATTGCCATAGGTATCGGAATCGATGAATCGAAATCAATTAGACAATAATTGTCAGACAGGTAGTAGCAAAGACCCAAAGAGGGTACTACGGTGTATTTCACTATATCTCGCCAATACAAACACACAATTTTGTGGTTTCAAATATGTAATTTCCACTTATTAAACACAGTTTTCTATATTACATCATCGTGAATTTTCCTTCATTTTGTTAAAATCGTGAAGTTTTCATTATAGCATCCCGAACTACAACGGAACATCTTGAGTTGCGACCGTGTGTCCCTTACTATGGTTATTTATTTGCCGTTTTTCACCAGAGGCAACTTGATGAATTATTTAGAGGTCCAGTCGGGCACCTGTAAATAAATTACTTCAACTGTACACGTGCTTTATCCTTCAAGCCAGAATAGGAAAGCCAGAGTTGAACGCGAATTCTTTCTTGAGAGCCTGAATAAGTTTGAATTCGAAATTAATTATTAAACGCCTTTAAACTGTCCACTGCCCTGGAAAATTTATTTCCCTATATAACTAATGCAAAGTGTTCGAAATCCACAAGACCCGATTTATCGTTCACAGTAAGACGAGTATTGTGAAGTGGTGTTGTGTGAGTGACGATCAATCGGTATCGAGTATATTTGCATAAGGTAAGGTAAAAATACAAGTTTAATTCATTGTATAGGTCAATTTGTGAAAATGTTATATGCTACTGTAACCTTGTTGTATTTGAAGGTATCGAAGAAGAAAAAAATATATTAATGAACAATTTTTAACAAGGAATTAATTATAGTGGATACTGTAAGCGAATGGTTCTTTACGAAACATCGTGAAAATAATTGTTTTGAAAAAAACACAGTTCTCATTTAGATGTTTCAAGAAATATATAGAAAACACTTTATATACTAGTATTTCAGCCAGTTAGGCCCTTCTCAATAGACATCTATTACTAAATATTTCGTAGGGCATTTTAGTTATTTATCTATTTACCTACCCCGATTGATCCTCCCCATCTGGTAAAGCCCGAGTTTTTAGTACCTTTTCTCAGAAGGGCGAAAGTGTAAAATCTATCTGACCATTCGTAGTACAAGGATTTCTAATTAAAGATTTTTTAATTTCTAGTTGCTCTAACAGATAGGTGGAAATTAATTCGTCGAGAGTTTTACAATATTCGGGAAAAAGAAGCCACCTATAGTTCTATTAATTACGTCCCAGGTTATAGTGAAAAAATAGCTCGCAGATTAGAATAAAACGGGTGTAAAACGATTAGTATCAACAAACGTAATATTAGGAGGATTTCGATAAACAACAAAGAAAGGGTTAATAAATTGAAACGATCGGGATTATACCAAATTAACAGCGTGGATTGTAATGCCGTATATGTGGGTCAAACCGGTAGAAGTATTGAAACTAAACTAAAAGAACATAAAAAATCCATACTAAATAACGTAAAAAATTCAGGATTGTCGACGCATTGTGTAGAAGACAATCATTTTATAGGTCTGAAAAAGATAAAGGTACTGCATCGGGAAAAGAAAGGAAAGCGCTTAGATCTGTTAGAGCAATTATTAGAAATAAAAAATCTTTAATTAGAAATGCTTGTACTAATTGGATAGATTTTACACTTTCGCCCTTCTTAGAAAAGGCACTATAAACTCGGGCTTTACCAGATGGGAAGGGTCAATCGGGGTAGGTAAACAGATAAATAACTAAAATGCACTTAGAAATATTTAGTAATATTTAGTACGCCGAAATACTAGTATATAGAGTGTTTTCTATATATTTCTTGAAACATCTAAATGAGAACTGTGTTTTTCAAAACAATTGAGGAATACAATACTGTTTGTTTACAATACAATACAATACAATTGAATACAATACAATACAATTGAATACAATACAATACAATTGAATACAATACAATATTGTTTTTCTATTTTTTTAATAGAAAAACAATAGTTGCATCAATATACGGAGACATAGTTATCTATTTTGTTTTATTTTAATGGAACATCTCAAATATTATCATATAGGTATTTGAAAAGTCCGGTAATTCAGGAATAAAGCCATTTTGGGTTGGATGGGTTGGAGGAATAATAATAAAAATATGTTCAATAGTAAATGTCATAAGAAACATGTGTTAAACAAAAAGCTTCCAGCTTTATAGCACTATATTTAAACTTAAACAAATTCAGTTTTTCTATACCGTAACCGAATTATGACGTAATTGAATATTTTCCATATTTCTATGTTCTGGTACACGATTCAGTCTTTTTTTAGCTTTGTTTTATATTTTTTCGTTGCTTTATTTTTTGTTTATATTGTAACCATACTTTTCATGATTTTCTAACCATCTTTCTATCATCAGCTCGAAGGCTTTTTCCATATGGACTAAAGTTATACAGGGTACTAAAACACATGAGTTCGATCGATTCTGTCATAAAAGTAACAGAATAAATTAGTAGACATGGGAAGAACTGCCTGAGATGGTTACATTTTACATTGTTTCAGGATCGCGAAAGGAGGTATGTCACACAAACAACTTAAGAGTAGGGAGAAGGGGTTTGCCCACTGTCTCGAGTCACACCTAGAGGAGCGCGACGTGAATAGGTACAGGGTGGGCCGTATAAGAGTGCGTATCCCCTTATCTCAGAAACTATGTGAGATAGAAAAAAAAGTTTTATATAAATGTTGTTTGCGTTAAAGATGTCGGTATTTTTTTAATATAGTTATATTTGTAGCTCTTCAATATACAGGGTGATGAACTAAACTTATCTTTTTTTAAATAGAACACCCTGTATATTATTACATTTTTGAAAAGCTCTTCAAAAGACTTGTTCAACGATATATAATATGATGGGTCTGTAGCCCACCGTTTCGGAGCTATTGACTGTTATCTTCAGGAAAAGGTTAATATTTATAGCGAGCTAGAAAAGTTACTGATTGAGGTGATAAGCTGTAATTTGGGCCAAGAAATTCTAATTTGGTCTATTTTATGAAACTTCTGTCTAATACTAAAATAAAAAAAATTGCAACAGTGATGCCAAGTTTCGTGAAATTAAATTTTTCATGATTTTTTTAAATGGAACACCCTGTATTTTATTACATTTTCTGAAAGTCCTTGCAAAGACGAGTTTATTGATATATAATATCAGGGGTCTACGACACACTTATAACTTATATTTTTTTATAACTTATATTGCCATCTCTTTTAAATTTGATACAAATATTTAGAATCGTATGAATATCTGGCAGTTATCTTAAATTATATTTTCTTACATAATCTCTCAATGTTAAAGCTGGACTTTTGTGATTAAATATATAACATTCTATTAAGCCTACTTTTTCTTGCAGAGAATACATTACACACAAACATGCATAACTTATGTGTCAATTCCTGAAGAGAAACGCAGATTAATCCAAAACGGTGTGTCGTAGACCCCTGATATTATATATCAATAAACTCGTCTTTGCAAGGACTTTCAGGAAATGTAATAAAATACAGGGTGTTCCATTTAAAAAAATCATGAAAAATTAAATTTCACGAAACTTGGCATCACTGTTGCAATTTTTTTTATTTTAGTATTAGACAGAAGTTTCATAAAATAGACCAAATTAGAATTTCTTTGCCCAAATTACAGCTTATCACCTCAATCAGTAACTTTTCTAGCTCGCTATAAATATTAACCTTTTCCTGAAGATAACAGTCAATAGCTCCGAAACGGTGGGCTACAGACCCATCATATTATATATCGTTGAACAAGTCTTTTGAAGAGCTTTTCAAAAATGTAATAATATACAGGGTGTTCCATTTAAAAAAAGATAAGTTTAGTTCACCACCCTGTATATTGAAGAGCTACAAATATAACTATATTAAAAAAATACCGACATCTTTAACGCAAACAACATTTATATAAAACTTTTTTTTCTATCTCACATAGTTTCTGAGATAAGGGGATACGCAGTACGCACTCTTATACGGCCCACCCGGTACAGTGGAGAGGGGAGTGTACACGTGCTTCGCCTTGGATGCGTACACACTTTACTGGTCAGCAGGCGTAGCTCATAAAATAATATCTAAAGTGTGGCCTTTATGGATATGTTATATCTCTGTCTGTCTTACACAAGAGTTTATCCTCTTCTTTCTTATTGTACCAGACCGACCTCATGTGCTCTCGCACCTTGTATATGAATATAAACTCAATTAGCTACCATGCTTTAAAATACATGTTTCTGTATTCCACTTATGTTTCAGATAAGTTGTTCATTAGTATGTATCATATATGTATAACATGTACATTCACACATCCCTGTATTATACATTAATTTTAGAGTTGACCTGTTTATTCACATTTATTATATGTCGGTGTAAAGTTTGAAAATGTTACAACTTTAGAAGTAGTCTACATTGTATTAATGTAAAATAGCCAAAAACTACAAATGGAGCAACAATTCCATACTTCCAACAAAATCCTTCAGTAAAAGTTATTATTATTGTTCTCTAGTTTGTCATGCTGCAAGCTGCATAATGGACACGTTATATTGCTCCATCAGTGTAGGAACACAGTATATTACACAGAAGCAATAATCATTTATCAGGTGGTTATGTATAAACGGCTGTAGTTGACAGTCGTTTTGTTAGTTGACATTACAATTTACATTATACACTAAATTTGCTGATTACGTCCATGTTACATAAATAATGAAATACACAAAGGGCCACATCTATTTACGTTTACTTAGCCTAGCATTCACATATTATTAGGGAAACCGTGTCTAAAATACATAGAGAATTAAACCTACCGTAGAGAATTGTGACTTAATTGAATTCTGTCAAACTGTATGGTCAAACTGTAAGATAATAGGTAACTTCTCCGACTGTCTAGATATCTTGTCTGTAGTAGGTATCCTATACAGTAGGTTGTCACAATACCTACATGCTACATAAAAAATGGGAACAATTTTTTGCTCCAATATGTTTCTAGAGTAATTAATTGTATCCGCATTCGTCATTCGTGGTGCAAACATTACCAATTACAAACTTTCAGTAGAATGAAAATATATTACAAACAAAGCCACGGTAGGTACAGGTACTAAGTCAGATGATTTTCAGCAAAACCATTATATTATTATTTTAAATGACTTTAATTTTAAGAGGTATGCAACCATCAATACCTCCTTACATAATTTTTATACTTAAATCTGTTTTTACTGAAAATTTTGTTGTGAAAATGTGTGATTTAAAAGTATTATATTCAATGAATTCATTTAGATGTAATCTAACAAAACCATCCCCTGTATATGACTTTACTTTTCTATTTCCAATCTCTAATTTATTGTTTTGTAATAACTTTAGCTTTCAGAAGTATGCAACCATCAATATATAAAAATTCTCGAAGTCGCAGTTACACAATCAGATATTTCTTCTATATTGTTTTCCTCTTGGATGCTATGAATATATTTAGAGAAATCATACATAATTAATGCAAATTGTATAATAAACAAGTTCCGGTTTTCTATTAAGTAACATTATTTATAATAATATTTTCAGTTAGATTCTGTACCTTAAATTTAAAATTTCCAATTATAAGGTATTAGAAACATGGCAGCATAGATAGTGACTATAAGTATTAAGAAAAAAATAGAAAACACTGACGTAGTTTTCCATATAACACGAATACACTATACTTCAATCGACGCGCATTTCGCCAATCAAGTTGGCATCATTAAAATTAAACCTATGCTAATACTATGTCCTTTTTACACCTAAACTATTATTACGGTTCCGTGAACCGTTGTGCCGCCTCAGTGATTTACTAACCAATAAAACGGGTTGTAGATATGGGATTGGCCCTCTGTGACTATCCATACCATTTTTACACTTTGCAATTTCCAAACTATCAAATGCATCTATCTGGCTGGAATTTGTTACATTCCTAATTAGTCTTAAATTGCTACTATCTATGTTATGGTTGTTCTCAGACGCATGTTGGGCGACACTAGATTTATCTGTTCTACCATATTTCTGATGAGCCATATATGTTCCTTGGACCTAGTTTGAATTGACTTTCTAGTTTGTCCAACATACTTTTGGTTGCAGTCTTTACAGCTAATTTCGAAAATCCTCGACTTTTCCTTAGTTTCTATTTTGTCTTTTGGATTGCGTAAAAGTTGTTGTAGTTTATTTCGCGATGAATAAACCATACCTATATCTTTAAAAACGTTACTAAAACCACAGGTGAAACGAGGATCGTATGAAATTCACTGAACCGTAACAATAGTTTAGGTGTAAATAGGATATAGTGTTTAGCTTGGGTTTAGTTTTAATCATCTCCAGATTATGCCAATTTAATTGGAGAAACTCGCGTCGAGTGAAGTATAGTGTTTTGGTGTTATGCGAAAAACTACGTCAGTGTTATCTTCACACCAAAGTTCCAACCCGCTTTCGAAAAAAAATGAAGTTCATTTACTTCTCACTTCATTTATAGACAGTTATTTGTATTACAATCAGTATGTTATTCGATTGTTTCGTAAATTTTCTTAAGTAAATATTAGAAGTTTTTATTAGTCGGTAGTAATTTTCAAATGACTTTTTGCATCGAACATTTATATATCATTTTCAAATTATAAAATTTTGATATCACAATTTTCTTATTGACAAGTATAATTCATATTTGGAGATGATGCATCAAAATTAAAGATGTTGGTGTACTTAATATATTATAACGAATTCTTATTATTATCTATTATTTGCATTTGAATATTATTAATTTTTCTTGAAAAAAAAACCGATCCCATCTTAAAAGGGTAGTTAATAATAATAATGAATGCTATAGTACTTCCTATTCTATAGTCTTCCTTTTTATAACATGACAGTAGTCATTGAAGTTGTGCATTTCATGTGCATTTAACTTACATTTGTTTACGTATAAAAATGTACCTCATCCATTAATGACATCCAGATCCTATAAAATACTTCAGGAGTTGTAAAGGAAAGTCTAAGCTACAGGATAGGAGGAAATTAGAGATTAAATATTCATATGGTTCAGTATTTGTAATTTACAAACATTCATATCATCCAGAGATAGGTACCGATGGCTACAGAATACCAAGTAACAATGATTCTACTGAATAACAATATGCTGGCCCTCTCCCACACAAGCCTCAGACTTTTGGGCTAATCCTTGTGATCAGAATGAGAGGTAGATATGTTATCAACATTAATTAGATAACTGTATACTGAAAGCGTTTTTATATAACAGAAACTAATCTAGGCAAGACCGCTGTTTTGATATAGCGTTCTTAATAGTTAATAAAATTTAAAGAATTAATGAAAATGCTGAGTTTTACCATTCGATACTTTACCAACCTATAATAATTTTGGAAAAAATTGTGGGAAACGTTTGTTCTAAAATAGGAAATAGGATGAAATTTGAAAGAAGCAAATAATAAAAATCGAGACGTTCCCTTCCATATCTTACAAATCTACCAGTAATTTCGAAGTTTGACTTGAATTATTATTTAGCCACTGCATTTGCGTTTGAAGATGGCAGTAAACAGTTTAACTCCGGTCTGCCGTAACAGCATAACACTGGTAATTAATTTTAATTTAATTAGGGTAATACTAAACTCCCATACGAGTTCGCAAGTTGGCACATAATTATGCTTTAATATGGGCCAGTATGCGCTATATTTCAAAACTTGAGGTCTCCACTTTAGAATAATATTTGTCGGGCATTTACGCATCAGCTTCAACAATTTTCCTACAGTAGAGTTACTTCACTTACTAACAAAGCATATCATTATTTTACGAGGCCTCGTTCAAATTTTACTGTATAATATTGGGTTAGGCAGCATGAAGTATCTATTTTCTATGTACTGGTATTCATTATGGTTAATCTTTAATCAAAAAATGAAACAAAATGTTCTTAAGTAAACATGGCAATTTATTTTCTGAATATCACATCAGTCAAATGACCTCCGCCTCGCTGCTGGCACTCCTGAAGTCTAGCACAAAAACTTTGCATTACTCGCTGCAACATTTCAATTGGGATTGCGTTAATCTCGGTTCGAATATTATGCTTCAGTTGTTGCAAAGTTCGAGGTCGATTAGCGAATACTTTTGACTTTAGGTAGCCTCATTAGAAAAATCCGGTGACCGTGCAGGCCACGCGACATCCCCAAATTTTGAAATTGCACGATCAGGAAACATTGTTCGCAGAATTGCCATAGGCTGCCTAGCAGTGTGGGAAGTGGCCCCGTACTGCTGAAACCATAGTCTTTGGAAGTCTATACCTTCGTTATGAAGTTGTTGTTCAAAATTTTGCAATACAAGTTGATATCGTTGCGATGATAACGCTCCATTTTTACTATTAAACTGAAGTTTCTCGCAAACAGTTTCTGTCATAAATTGCCATGTATCGGGAACACATGGCGATTTGATTTGAATTTAGATCTTTCTACATTATTGAATAAATCCAGTTCAAAAATGGGTACGTCATTCTGCCTAACCCTGTATATTGCGGACATGAGTTTAAAGGTTTGAGAATAAGGAAATAGATTAAATCTATTTGCGTTTCTATAAATCAAGGATTTGTGCCATACTCCCAAAAGAGAAAGGATCTACGGATGATGATTCGAAGTTCTATTTTCTTTACAATGTTCGCAAGTAGAAAAAGTATACTTCATTTATTCATTCCTCATTAATGAACTTTATTAAATTGAAGAAGGAAAGAGCTGAATCTAGGCTATTTTTCTTACTGCAATGTAGCCTATAAAGAACAGCTCTCTCGAAATAAAATAATCTGATAGCTGGAACTCTTGAAAATAGTTTAAAATGTAATGGTAAGAGCAAAACTCCTTTGTTTATTCTGGGATTCCATTTCTTAAATCTCTTAAAATGAAAACCTATTAATACCTACTAATTTTCAGAACTTGGTGGAATGGAACATCAAACTTATAGAATTGAAGTTGGATAATACTCGTCTCGAAACATTGAACGGAGCCTTGGCAGGACTACCTGAATTATTGAGGCTGAATCTAAGTTTCAACAGGCTGAAGAAAATATCTCCAGCCGATTGTATGAAAATGAATCAGCTAAATAATAGAAAGGCAAACCTAAATAGAAGCACAGATGAACATCCACGAAAGATCAACTCGAATATCAGACTACTGTTACTAATAGAGCGAACATGTTCGATATGTTCTTTAAAACAACTCATTTAAATGTGGCACCAAAATTCTTTCTATATCTAAACCCTTCTTTAGATAAAAAATTAATCAAACATTCAATCTAAGGCAGACTTAAATATAACTGACTTATTTATCACCTGAATAAGGTGGAAGATACGTTGTATCGATGATTTAGATGATTTAAATGATAAAATTATCTGGAAAATGCATAACATTGGTAGCTAACGAGAAATTTCAAACGCTTTCACTGAATCACCCATCTACATATAAGGTCGATTCTGTTTGCATCTTGCTAAGAATCTTGTTAACTAAACCATGTTGTTATAAGTTTAAGTGGTAACAAGATCTTATTTAAAAATGGTATTCCGTTTGGAGAATTATACTACGTATTGTTAAAGTTTACAAAAACAACAATATTATAAGTTTGTGCGTGTCAGGGTCAAAGTCATTGGATATATCTAGAAGAAGGAGACGACAGTGGGGTATAACCTCAAATTTAGTGTTTTGAGTCTAACCGTTTCATCACGAATCGCGATATTATATTCTTTGGTTTCACGAGCGTTTCAGCTTTACGTTTACCAAAGAGTTACCTATGTGATTTGTGAAGAAGAATTAGTTTATTCCATAGAGAAAACGTTTATCATCCTCTTTGCTATTAGCATGTCACGAAGCAAGAAAACAAACAAACCTCAAATGGAACTAATTGTAAATTATCTCGAATAAGCTTGCAAAAACCTACAAAAGTAGTTTTTATGTGAATTGATAATTTTAATTAAGTTATCCTTGTGTACCACCTGTAAATGAAATGGTATTGTAGCTTCATCGACAAACATTTCCAGTTCCAGAATCAATTTCAGCACCACTCCTTTACTTAAACGAAATAACTTGATAAATTTTTCATTCGGAACCGTAACTGGGTTGCTTGCATCTCTAATAGGTACTTTTGAATTCAAGTCTTAATTGTTTTCTAAAATTTTTAAAATTCAATTTTAATTAAGGTACCTACACATTTCTGGTCAAAATACACAAATAAAAATAATTGTACTTAAATATAAGTAGGTACTTACCTACTGATTTAGAACATTTTGAAACTCCTGAAAATTCCGTTGAAAATGTATAAAGAATGGATTTATGGCCATTTTAAAAACTAAATATAACCACTAACTATATTGCAATGTTCATATCGCTAAAATGATGTTGCTAAGATTACCAGAAATAATAGCAAGATATGTGTAAAATGACAAATCATCTTGTTAAAATTTAACAAACAGAATAGGTATCTTACATATCTGATTAAGAAATAACCATATCTTTTTAAAATAGCCAAAAACAATATTGTTATGTTCAAACAGAATCGACCTGAATATGTTCAATGTTAAGCCATACAGCCGTATTTCACTTAGTTCTTTTATATAGAAATAGTTCCAGCAACTGAATGAATTATAAGTGGCAATATGATTGTAAAGTCTTTTATCACATATTGAACTAATATAAGGTTGACTGAAGCTAACTCTCCCATTTTTATACCCCATGCTAAAAAATGAACGAGCAACATAAAACATTCAGAAACAGATTTGATTCGGACTAATAACGAGTAACCACTGAAAAGCCAAGTAAAATGGAGACACTTCTCGAGGGCGCCTATAAATAAATCATTTTTGTTTCCATTTCCGTTTTGAAGCCCATTAAAAATGAAAAGTCTGGTTGAGGGTGGGCATTTTAATCTGCCTTTAATGCGAAAATCTGTCGAGCCGGCCAGCAATTAAAACAAATTGCTTCATTACACTTCAGCAGCAACTCATATGCCAGTGGAATTTGTATGCAAATTCTTTGTTTTATTTCGTAAATTTTTTTATGCAGATGTGGCTCGCGGCGGTACATTAAAATTTTTATTTATGGCGCAGGAATGATTTAAAACAAAATGGGTAACGTCATATTATTCTTTCAGTTCCACGAGAAATTTGTAGATGTAGATGCACAGTGGAATCCAATTGTAGGTTAACCATATTTCTTTAGGGGTTTCAACTTGAACAAATTATGGTAATATTTTTGCAGAAAATCTAATATAATTACAGGTATCCTTACACCAGGAACGAGGGAGGACGTAATTAGGTGTCGAATTTACTATTCAATTGGTGGCAATAATTGGATTTTACATCATTAATTCTTTTGTGACTTTAGTGTGTATAGGAATAAAACTGTGTGTTTTTGTGAGTTTTTAGTAATCGTAAATTGCAAACAAATTTATCTGTTGTGCCTTTAAGTGTACCTCTATAAATACGACCGAGAAGAAATTAGGAGGTATTATAATTAAGATTGGTGGCCACTTGCTTCATGGTCATAGCAGTCCTCTCTCTTTTCTAGTCTAAGGAGTTATCTAGATATCATCCCGAAATTCTATCAAATTATGACACAATCGGTTTGTTTTGATTTTTATTTTTAATTTAAGTCGATTCTCTGAAAGATAATGAAAATGATAAGTCGCGAAGATAATGAAACTCCATCAAGATGGCGCGTTATCTCGAAAACTTCCACACCGGCGGCATAAACACCATGGACGCCGTGGTGAAACTGACCGTGAAGGAGCTCGCAGAGCTGGGAATTACCCTTGTGGGACACCAGAAGAAGACAATGAATGGTGTTCAGAACATCAGGACGCAGATACGCGGTTCCGAGGGGTTCCTAGTTTAAAGTCTGAGCTGTGTCTGTGACGTGAGACTCGTTTAGGTAAAGAATTGTGTAAAAGTGAGCGGGAGACGGTGACATTTTCGACTTCTATGTGTAAAGAGACTTAGTGACTTTCTTATTTAAATCGTGGCAGTTTGCTTTATTTATTATCCCAGTTGAAACGAATCCAATTAAAATTTGAGCCGAGACGGACTTAGGGGCGTTAGATATTAGTAATACTTAAAAAAGTGATAAAATTAGTTATAAGAGAGGAGATTAGAGGATATAGCATAAGTTTCTTTAAAATAATCGAGTTTGTGTAAAAATTACACAAGGTAACTTAACTAAATAATATGGCCCTTCTGGTTGAACAATATCGGTACGAAGAAATTATCAGCAAAATAAAATTTGTCATGTGATTTTACCAGAGTACTGCTAGTTATTCAAAGGCTGTAAAAATGTGTAAAAAGTACGCACTGAAAGGCACAATTAAAGTCAGGAGCTATATCTGGTAGTTTTTACCTTGTAGACACTCTAAATGCAAGTGAAAATGTAAAAAAAATTGTTTTATATATTCTTTCATGCACCTATAAAGAACTGCAATTTCTAATACATATTTATCTACTTATTTAAGTACCTACGTAAGTTGGGAAATACATTTTTACATTATTCTGTTTCTTTGATTCATTTTATTTTCTTTTGGGATTACACCACCTGTAAAATAATAAAAAACAAAAAACCAGAAGTATTCAAAGTAAATATCGAAAGTGTAATATCAAAACAAACTTCTAAAGTTTGCTCCGAAAAACTATTGTATAATATGCATACACAAATAAGTACACATATGACAATTTAACTAAATTACATCAATGGTTTTTTAGTTTGATTGAAAATTATATAATATTACAAATTATATTTCAAATTATGTCTAAAAAAAACAAATGATAGTAAAATTTAAAATAAATTAACACACTACCTTTGTTCTATACGATTTAAGACAATTCTCGACTCGTCGTAGCATGTCAGTAGAATAGTAAAAGTTTGTGTGAGGAAAATTGTCAGATTGACATTTTCAAGTCATTTCATGCACTGATCATTAGTATATTAGACTAATCTTCCATTAGTAACATCCTGCTGGAGAAGCGGAAGCCACGTTTGAACTCATAATATTGTTTCCGTGGATATATAGCCATTATCCATATATATTAAAACGCGTCAATTCTGTCTCGCTCTAAATTCCATCATCGAATGCACAAAGTTTCAAAGCTATCTCCTCCCAAGGCCGATCACGGAACGATCCCCGCGGGCCACCGAAGGTCGCCCCCGGCCTTTCTCCTATGCGTAGGGGTATTTTCGTCCTGTTTCCTACGCGTTTTCCCAATTTAAACGCATTGTTAAAAAAACCTCTGCAAAATTTTCGTCGATCACCGTTCGGCGAGAGAGATACGACTAGCACCCGCGTTTGTCCTCGCACCTAATGGCCCCGTCACGCCTGTCGGAATCCCGTCTTTTTGTGGGACTTTCTAGACCCTTTTTCTAATTTTACGGCTTCGAAAACCGCTTCACGCGAAAGTGCCATCCTTTCTCTAATCCTTTGAGATTTTTTTCGAGACCGTTCGTCGAGTCGTTCTACGTTTATTTCGTCATCGAAAATCTCGAGTCGCGTCCGTGTCAACGTTTTTCTCATTTTATCTGCCGATGTGAGATTGCACTAACGAGACAAGCACCTCCCACGAAAACTGTCAAATTAATTAAACTTCAGATAGGTTATTTTCCTACGAGAAATATTGCTAACGGAATCGATAGTACTAACTGCCAAACACTTCTGATTACCAAAATACTGAAGCGAAATGCTTTTCCAATTAGAAAATCGGTAAAAATTATTTTTTCAGGTTGACATGTACAGTTTACATACTTAAATGTCTGAGGGTGAACTTTTGACAACAGGCGCGGCAGCGCATTGGGAAAGTCGTAAGGTTCAAAACGTGATAATGCTGATTTCGCGAGTTCGAGTCACGCTGGAGGCAAATTTTTTTTTACTTTTTAATTCCAATTATTTATTAATATTAGTGTTTAGTTATTCTGTTTCATTATCCATAGCTTTTATTCTTTCTGCACGTAAAGTTTGGAATTAATTCGTTCATTTTGACAGTCTCTTAGATTCATCAATTTAGCTTACAAAAGTAAATATCTACAATATTTTTGGTCCCATTGATAAAATTGATAATAATGTTTACTGAAAAATACATTCTACTTTCAGCACTTAAAAAATATGATGTTTTACCATCAAGAATAGAGTATCCTTACAATTCATCAAAATATTAAGAAAAATCGTTTACTATAATTCTTACATCATCATTCCAGATACAAAATTTCTGTAATATGTATTTTCTTTAAAATAATATTATCGAGATGCTTTTGTCACTGACCCCAGTAGGGCTAGAAATGGGAACGAAAATCGCAAGAACGATTTTCTCCCATTTCTAGTTAAGTTTGATAGAAGCATTGTCTTTCAATTTTCTTTTAATTAATATTTTGAATACTTCTGGTTTTCTTGTTTTTTTACTTTACAGGCGGTATAATCCCAAAAGAAAATAAAATTAATCATGAAGCTGCACCCGAAATAAGTTACAGATATTATTCTGTTTTTTTTTAAACATGCTGTAGGATAGTATCTACAATATTTGAACGTAATCAGTCTATACATTATTATTTACATAAAATAACTGTCTGTGTGTTAGACTTATTACAGGAAAATGAACTGTTTGTATCATATTTCCTAGACATTCACAGGATTTCGCCCAGCGGGGTACTTACTAGACAAGCAAATACCTGCCTCTAGGTAATATACCTGAATAAACACAATGCATCAAATTTGGACAAATATTAGCTATTATATTGCTAGACAACGAATTACTTGATGTCTATCTAAACATATTGTCCGGACTGAGCTAAAATGAATTTGCTTTATCACAGGCGATATATCTGAGGCGATAAATTATATCTAGGATGATATTAATCAGTAAATCTTATTAGTAAATCATTAAAGATGCTATATTCTGCTATAAAAGTGTCTAGGTATAAGTTGAGAAATCGAACTCGATTATCAGTTATTCAGGCTCCGATTATATATCAGATTATCAGAGATAATTCAGGCTCCGTGCGATAGAATTGTAGATTCAAATTACCGATGAGGGCGCTGCAAATTGTAAACAAATATGGATGAAAACGAGTAAAAATTTTGCATTTCATATCACATCATCTAGGAATTTAGCATTTAACTGCCGTAAATATAGCTACTTCATGTGTTTAGTTAGGGTGAAATAAAGAATAAAGAGTGGTAAAAGTAGTCAAACGTCCCATAAGTGCATCATTGCTAATTATATGAATTTTTGGGTTGAAACAGGTACCCTAGTTTTTGTTTACTTACATTTTGGACTAAAATAAGTGTGATAAACTGTATGGTGATATCATATTAGTGCTTGTTTTTTGTTAAATAATGTTTAAATTAAAATATATTCTGGTTTTATAAGACTAATGATAGAAAAGTATAGACAAACAGCAACAAAGTGGTTATGTTGTGTAAATAAACGTATTCTCTGTTATTAAATTGTTACATGCCTTTTGGAGAAAGAATGAGAAACAGTTTCTCATACTAGGGCCCAACTTCTACCTATCTTCAATCTTAAACACTTCTATTGACACATTTTGTGGAATGACACCTATAAACAAGGCAGTTTATGTTGTGCTGATTTCTTTTGAATGCCATTTTAAAATGTAAAAATAAAGATGTACAAATACTAACCACGTCGTTTTTAACTTTGTAAAACCAAAAAATCACAAGCACCATTAAATTATTACGTTAAACAAACCCAAATACCTACATGTTGTTTATCATTATATCAGCAATAATAAGCCTCCAAAAATTACGTTTTAAGTAGATTCAAATATTTTCATGCAGAGGGCGCATTCATTTTTGGAATCGCCAATTTATCTAAAAACGGCATCCGAAATGCTTGATTGATAATTCTTTCCTATACAAGGAATACTTAAATTACGGTAAAATATGATGCTCTTAATCCTTGCAGCAACTTGACACAATGAGACTACTGTTGTTGACATAAAAGTTAGTGAAACATTTTCTTGGTCATAGGTAACTTTGCAGAATCTTGCTGTGCATAATATATTCCACTGATTTTGGATATTCCCTCGGTTTTCACAAAAACTGTTAAGTTTAGACATATCATTGAAAGGAAACAAATTGAAGATATTTATCAGTCCTTTTCAATGGAGACAACAAATACAACATTCCATTCCATTCCAACAACTAATGTTTCAGTCTCAGCTGTTTGAAACTTGACAAATTACTATTCTTGTGAAAAACACTCTGTACAAAATATTCACATTTCAGAACTATAGGGATGAAGAACGAAGATAGTACTATGTGTCTGTAAAATATCTTTAATCACTGAAGATAACTTCTTGCTGATTTTTTTAGTGCAACCCTACCCCTAAGTTTTCAGAAGATAACTTGGCAACGCCGCATCCGAATTTCAAAAATGAAATATTATTTTGCAGGTAAAAGAAAGGCGAATCGAATGCGATTGAAAAATACAGGGTGTTTCGTTAAAAAATATAAGTTTGGTTCACCCCTCTACACTGGATCACCCTGTATGTTCCAAAATAATGTTAAACTATACCTCTGAGTGATATATATATATATATATATATATATATATATATATATATATATATATATATATATATATATATATAATGCCCTAAAAACAAAAAAAAGACTGAGACGTCTTAGGTGACTTGTTGACCCTGTAGAAATCTATAAATTTGCAATAAATATATGTATGTAAGAAAACAAGAGATAATAGAAAACATTGGTTTTCATAATTAAATTAACTGTTTAAAAAAAGCATGGAAAATGCATCAATATACAGTGTGGGTGAGTTTGCATTACACACTCAGTAACTTTGTAAATGTCAATATTAAAATTTTTCAATTATTAAAAGTGATAATATGTAAGGAAATAAGTTAGGAACAATACAAGAAATTATCGGTACTAGGCCATGGATTGCACAATTATTGAAAACAAAGCATGCTTATGATGACAAAAGTTATGCAAATAACCCAAATTTTGTTAATGATATTATTTTCATTTATTTCAATAAATATTTTGTTTCAATTGTACAATCCATGGCCTCGTACCAAAGTTTACAGAATAAAAATATTCTGTAATCTTCGCTAGTACCGATAATTTTTTGTATTGTTCCTAACTTACATATCACTTTTAAGAAAAAATAAAAATGGTGTCATAGGTATTCAGAGTTCGATGTAATTTGAAATTATGAAATAAAATACAGGGTGTTATATTTAAAAAAATCACTGTAGTAGGTACATGTCGCTGCTCTTTTTTTTAATGAGAGCGTTTTTAATCAGAGGGTTGAAAAGAGCACAAAAAATCACTTAGAAGTACTTTTTGAAAAATTTTAATATCTTGACATTTACGAAGTTACTGAATGTGTAATGCAAACTCACCCACACTGTATATTATCCATATTTTGCAGTTATTAAGCATCTTCATGTGTATCTCCAAAATGATGATGTCAACTTGGTTAACGATACATCCGGCAAGTGCCATTATTTAACTAGCTTTAACTTAATTACAATAATTTTATATATTAGATTCGGGAAACTTAAGTTTCTTAGTGTTGTCTGCTTCTAAAGCCAACATTTTACTTATATAAAATAAATGAACTGGAGTAGTCCACAATGATATTAAGAAGGATAATTGAAATATACACAAAGAAACTTTGCATTTGTTGCACAGAACATAACCAATTTAAATGTACGTATATTTTCTATTCGTATTTACTACAATAGAGCTGTTTGCCCCTAAGAAACAGTTTTTGATTAAATCCCAAATTCAAAGAGAAAATTCAAAGGAAAACTAATTTGACATCAACAGAGATCCCTTTAAAAGTTTGCTTGCTAACCGCCAGTTTGCAATCGAATTCCAGCATAATTTGGGGTCCAGCCAAAGCAAGCAACAGAGAAAAACAATACAGCGACCACACAGCAACAAATCAACCCCTTTTCTAATTAGTAAAGAGGGCAAATACTGTAAAACAGTCTGCATAGACACAGCCTGCTCAAACAAGTCAGTACTTCATTTTCAACGGTGCACAGGGCCGGCCCCGGCACTTGAGTCATCCGATGCCATATATCTATTATTGTACCAAAACAAGACAAAATGTCTGTCTCATCTCGTCTCGGCTGCACTTCATTTCGTCTCTACGAGATTCCATATTATCGACTTTGTATGACACTGACTGGCAAATTTTAATTACATTTCCATATTTCAATCTATAACTCATAAATGATAATAATAATATATCTACCCTTCCTTCTAATTACAATAATTAATCAGGAAGTCAAACATTTGTGTGGGTGAAGGAGTGATATATTAGTAGTATGTAGGGCGTATTAGCAAGCAAAACCAGAAAAGTTGGTGATCCTTAACCACCATTTAGAACACGGGTGAAAGAAACCTGGAAAACTTCATAGAATAGAATAGAATTTTATTGACTTTTACATACATAACAGTACATTAACAGTCATACCTAAGGACAAGAAGAAAACTCCTTGATATTAAAAAACAATTCGTTAATAAAATTTTTTTGTGAAAAAGTGGAAGGTTTTCAGAGGCATCAGTTTCAGTTTCTCTTGTTTAAAAAAATTAACATATGGATTATATAGATCTATTCTAAGTTTATGGTTCTTCGTAATATTTATACGTGAAAAGGGAACTATAAGATCACCACCGCGCCTAGTGGCATGATCATGAACGCTCGAATGGGTTGGTAAATTAGACTTATATTCATGTACGAGTACTAAGCAAAGCGACTCCAGCAAATACAGACATGGAAGGGGTAAAATTTTATAGTTCCTGAAAATGTCTCTACTGTGAGTATAGTTTGGCACATTATCTACTAGAGGAGCGGCAGCTTTCTGTAGTATAAACGGTCTATGCGATGAACTGCTATTTCCCCACAAACCTACCCCGTACATCATGCGACTGTGGAACAACGAGAAATATATCGTTCGCATAACGTTGTTGTCTACAGAAGATCGCAGCTGTCTCATGACAAAAATCTGTATTGCAAGCTTTGAGTAGAGACAGTCAATATGCGCTGCCCAATTTAAAGAAGGATCTAATGTCATTCCCAGTAATTTTACAAGGGTGGATTTAGCGCAATTTTTATCAGATGTAAAGGTAATCTGTTGCGTTTTTGACATATTTAATTTTAGTTTATTAGCTGAAAACCATGTTGTCGCATTATTGAGACTGTCCTTGCCCACTTCACAACTCCCTGGAGTTAAAAGGGTCGTGTCGTCAGCAAAAAGAACACAGGTACTCTTTGTAATATTGACCAGTAGGTCATTAATGTAAATTAAAAAGAGCACCAGTCCCAGTACAGACCCTTGAGGAACACCTCCAGTAGTAGGAAGTAATGCCGAATTTTGATAGTATATCAAGTATAGCATAGTTTTGGGAACAGTTCTACATATAACCTTACATTAATATATACTTAGTATACCTAATATAGGTATTCTAAACTTAATGCAGTGATCATACATTAATGAAAAATTGTTGGATCCGCATGAGGATGATCTTTATCAATGTACTTTTTAGTTCTTAGCTACCGACTCAATTGGAGGTTAAGATGACTCGATGAAAATTGTAGAATAACAAAATGAAACATGTACATATATTCAGATTTAATCTGATTTGGTAACACCATCCGCTAACTAAGTTTAATTGGTATTGTAGAAAAATTAAATACTAGCACTGGGTATTGTTTTAACAATTTCTAGTCGTCTAAATATATTAATTTTTGATAGAATTATATCTAATAAGTTATTTACAAATAAGAAATCGAATATTGGAATAGTCCTATAAATGGAACCCAACAAATCTCTTGTTTCAAAATTAAAATCTTATTATATTTGTTATAGAAGGTCAAAATTTTGCAGATCCTCTGTCTGGCAATTGTAATTAGAAGTACCTCGCTTCGTGGGAACAGGAAGACCATTTTAGTTTTTATGTAGATCTGTACATCATGGAGTTATCTCATTTTTCAGTAGGTATTTAAAACGCTGTTCTACTAATCGACTAGTTATAGTTGGCTATATAAAAAAATCTAACGAGGCAGACGTATTTCTTTCGGCTGAAAAAGGTATAGTTATTACCTATAAATTTAATTTATAGCCCAGCTACAAATGAACAGAATACCCTGCTGCTGCTGCTTGTTTCACTGCGACTACATACAGCTCTGGCAACCCAACTTTGGCTTTCGTTCTAATTTAATTTAATAAAATGTTTTAATTTAATGAAATTAGAAGTTTCCGGTAAATTGGTAGATTCAGCATGACAAAAGCAGAAGAAATTTCATGAAATGCTTTATTATGCATGATTTAATTGGTCGTCAAAGATATTAATTACAAGTGCAAGAATAGTTTTCAATAAATGACAATTCAGTCTTTACAAAAATTAGTGCAACAGTAGATACAGATATGTTACTAAATGGAACCAAAAGTTGGGGAATATAGTAAAACAATAATTGATACTCGTAGATCTCTAAATACTATTTCATGGAATTCAATAATGTATCACATGCTATAGTTTGATCATGTTTTGAAGATATGAATAACAAAAAAGTCAAAAACATTAACAATAAGTAACAATTAATTAACAAAACAACAACAAATTGAAAAATAATAATGAACAGTTAATGGAATAATAAAAACAAACTATAAGATATGATGCATCATTGAACTGACAAGGGAAAACGCTGTCGCGTGAGGTAAAAATATTAAGTATAAGAAAAATGAAGTTGATGTTTCAGAAGAGACGAAACGTTATTTAAAAAAACTGTTTTCGCCATTCGATTGATAGTAAAAAGTTGCTATGTGAAAATGTCATCTTGTACTTCAATAACTCTTCAAACAAGGTAAACATTCCGAAATTTCGATTATTTTTTCAAATATCCCAAAAACTAATCATATTAGCCTTAATTTTTTTGAGACATATTATTGGTCACCAAATTATTTGTCTAATGTGTCTAATTTGAAACACACTGTATCGCGCACATTGTATATGTACACTGTATATCTCTGGTTGTTTCACATCACGCCATTACAAGGTCTTACTTCTCACCTAAACTGATAGTTGATATATTAAGTATTTGTAATTGTCTTAGGAAGAAAGATCTATATTATTAATATAGATCTAATATAGATTAATAATTAATAATTGCACTATTTGAGATTTGGTAAAGACAGCGTAACCATTTTAGGAATACATTTTGATCATAGGTTGATCCGGAGCGTTCCATACTATTTTATGTCCTCGATGTATCGTCTTTATAACAGCGACAGATACTCGAGTGAACACTAGAAAAGACAAAAATAATATTTTTATTCGTTTATTAAATATGATGTCTAAAAAGATTTGGAATTTGGTTATCTCCCTGATGAGCTTAATAAATAGTGTACTTTAATAAAAAATTAGGATTATTTTTGGTAAATTAGTGCTTTTGTTCGTTGCTCGATTTTCTTTCCACTTTTTGACTAATATTAGGGAATATGTTCTTTTTTATTGGTACCGTTATACAGATTGAATTGCCTGCAACAAAATATGTAATATAGTGAATTAAAACTTGAACTTACTTACGGTGTAGGAAGCAAAAACAATAAAATTAAATAGTAAACTATTTACGGAGATTTTTATTTATCAATCTAGATACCATTTACATATTACTATTCAATTCCTAAACCAGCTAAACCTTCAATTAGTTCATTCTCTTCTTTTTCTACCGCCCATTTGAAGGCTAACTGGAGATTCTTGTACAGGTCAGATTCCTTTTCCATTTTTAGATCTTGAAACGCTCCGGAATTTATAAACCTCTTAACAAATTCGAAATTTTTCTTTTGCGCAGCTAAATCCAACGCTGTCAAACCATCTGCATCTTTAGCGTTTACTTTACAATTTTTCTCCATCAATGCATCTACCACTTGCACTGTTCCCGTATATTTGCAAGCACAAATAAGTGGAGTACCGCCCAATTCTGGGTCCATATTGTCTACATCTAGACCAAAATTAAGCAATAATTTTACGCACTCGTAGTGGCCGCCTACTGCTGCCCAGTTTAAAGCAAAATGGAGATCTTCGTTTTGTAAGTAATCGCTTGTTTTGTTGCTGAGAAAATGTTCTACAACACTTGTCTTACCATACATACTTGCCCACGTTATGGGAAGCAAATGTAGTCGTTTTTCGTTCTTCCGGTTTTCGTCAGCACCAGCAATCACTAACTCCTTCACGCAGTCTACGTGTCCATTACGTGCTGCCCAACATAAGGCTTCCTCCAAACCGTCATTATTTTTATATTTGAGAGATACTAGTGTTTTAATTACTGCTGAACATCCATTTTTAGCTGCTATTAGTAGTGGGATATTTTCATTTTCCCGTACGTACATTAATTCCATTCCAAATTCGCTGGATATAATGGCCTTCATACGTTTTTCATGTTCTTCGTCTGTCTCAGTTCCACACTTAAATTCTTCAACGTATTTACACATAAGTTCCACGCATTTTTCATAA
Source organism: Pogonocherus hispidulus (assembly GCA_963924545.1). NCBI lineage: Eukaryota > Metazoa > Arthropoda > Insecta > Coleoptera > Cerambycidae > Pogonocherus > Pogonocherus hispidulus. Next base: position 11,962,985 of record OZ004698.1, read on the forward strand.
CCTAACATTAGCGCCCAGATGAAACTCAACTCTGCCTCCTTCAATGTTTTTACAAAATCTGCATCTTCAGTTTTTGCAGTCAGAAGAGCATTTACGACCTTTTCATGTCCATACATGCTTGCCCAAACCAACGGGGTGTACTTGGTAACTTCATCTTCAATATGTTTATCGGCACCAAGATCTATAAGGGTTTTCGTGGAATCAACGTGGCCATGTCTTGCTGCAAAGTGAAGGGCGGTTATACCACCAGGTTTTTTTCTATCACCTTTCAATAAAAACATTTTTGTGTGTAAAATCATGTGGTTGTTACCTGCACACCACATTTGAAGGCTTGACAAACTTTCATTATTAACAGTCAAATTTAAATCACACTTTTTTGAAGAGGCCAACTCCGAAACTACATTTGAAAATCCTTTTTTGCTAGCTATGACCAGAGGCGAATTTCCTTCATTGTCAATATTATTAACATCTAGACCGTACTCTAATAGCTTCTTCACGCAGTCACTATAGCCATGAAATGCAGCTATGTTCAGACCTGATTTGACGGTATCTTCTGATATATCTATCAGTCCTGATTTTAGGAGTACTTCTATAATATCAGAGTGGCCGTAGTTGCATGCATACATCAGTGGGGTCTTGTCAAATGAATCCTTAACATTAACTTTAGCGCCGTATTCTATTAACTTTTGCACGCATTCTAAATGTCCCCCTTGAACCGCGTAATGAAGAGGAGTCATTTTCGTTGTCGATTTTTTCATATCTGATAAAAATTTGCTGTTGCTTAGCAAATGATAAACAATATCAGCCCTTCCTCTTTGACTAGCTTGGTATAAAGGGGACCAATTACTCTCATCAAGCTTTTCTATATCAGCTCCCATTTTATATAAAACTTCGAGGGCATTACTATGACCACCAAAGCATGCTTTATGTATAGCATTTCCATCTTCTACACCTAAAGCGTCACTTTTAAAGAGATCAAAAATAGTTTCTGTAGCTCCTGTCAATGCGGCAAGTTCAGTTAAGTACATGTCATTATATTTCATCTTTAACAATTTGAAATTATAATTTTTAAACATATCTCTGAGCTCATTCCCATTTTTTTCCATTAGGTCGTAATTATAAACTTTCCTCTTACTTATGATGTTGTACAAATTATCATGGACGATGCAGTATAGAAATATTTCGAAGCTGAAGCCAATTTCGAGGTGCAAAGTAACTTTTTCAAATCGCTTATAAAGGCTATGCACGAAATTAAGAGAACACGATTTCATTGCATAGTCAAATAAGTCATATCGGAATAATTTGTCCGTTGCATTATCGAAACCTTTATCTAGAAGTTCATCGACAATTTCATCTGATATTCGATGTTGTTTATCTTCGAATAGAGGAATTCTTAACCGATAGCCATTGTTGTCGCTCTGAACATTAGAATGCAAACCGACGTTTCTCAAGCCTTTAACTTCTCTGGCAACGTAAAGATCATAATATTTGCCATACGTTACTGCTAGGTGCAAAGGTGATCTTCCTAATGCATCTACATCTTGTCTAACCTCTTGCGTTTTCAACAAAGTTTGAACATCTTCTCTGTCATTATTTAACACAGCTATATGTAGAGGTAAATTCTGTGACAATATTTTATCAAAGAACAGTCTGACAGGAACCATTTCGATGTAGTATAATTTTTCTACAAGTTTCAGCCAAGGCAGATTGTATCCTCCTTTTCTGTTCACAATCTGTTTGGCTAACCAGTGAGCTGCTAGAAATTCTGCGAATGTTTGATGTCCAAATACGGCATCACCTTTTTCGTTTAATCCTATGACTATTGAGTCCTTCTTGTAGCTCTCGCGAAAAGTTGTAGCTTCTTCAGATAAATCCTCAAAGTCTAGAAGATCTTCTAGTTGGTCTCCAGTGAAAAACAGCTTTAGAGCTAATTTAGACAGGGTCTTTTTTAAACTAGTGGCCTCATATGACTTGTAGTCCTTTAGTTTTACATCCACAAATTTATTATATAAATCAACCATCGTCAATTTTTCCTTCTCGCTGATTTGACCAATATCATCCCCAAATATTTCAGCCAACATGCGGGTCTGTAGAGGTAGAGCAATGAAAGTTTTATCCAGATTACTGGAGCACTTATTTATTGTCTCTATGATGTACTGTATTTGCGAATCATCATACTGGTACTTATGGTGGTAACTCTGAAAGTATTTCCACAAAAATTCTACGTGATCTTCCGTACTGAAATGAGTTATTTCAACGGATAAATTTTCCATTTGTTCTTCTAAAGCTTTTTTATATGTTGGCCTAGTTGTTACCCACATCTTTAAACCGAAGCCTTTAGCTTCTTTAAGGAGTGATAAGGCGTGATCAGAAGAAATTTCATCAAATCCGTCGAACAGAAATATTAATTTTCCTGTTCTTAAACATTGTATGTAAATATTATTAGAAAACTGTCTAATGCATTGCTGCTGAGTTTTCAAATTATAATCACAAATATGACGAAAGAAAGTTGCAAAGTCGCATCCCTGTGGAACTTTTGTTATATGCTCACTTAAATTTATATAGCACACCCATTCATCGGGTTCAAACTTGTTTGCAATACTCTTCAACATGAAAGTTTTACCCATGCCCGCATTATTACTTATGATATTTACAGCAGACCTAGAACGATTTAATATGTCATCTTCAGGTATGTTTTGTTCGGGGTTCTCATTTTTTAACAGGTTCGACACCACCAAATGTTTCTGTAAAGTCTCTACGCTTCCCTTTGAAAATGACCACTCCAAACAGTTAGCCTTCAATTTCATTACATGTACAGCTTTAGTTGTCTCTCTGTGCAAATGACTGGCGGCCAAAATTACTCCTTGATCGAAGTCCTTTAAATGTGTAAATATAATGTATGTTTTTTCATCGTCTTTGTATGTGCCATCTTCGATGTATTTACTAAGTTCGCTAGACCTATTCTTGTATTTTAGTGGAAGAAAACCATCATACTCTACCAATAAAAATAAGTCACCGGCTTGATTAAACATAGACTCTCGGTCTTTTAGTATACTATTCTCATCTAGAACACTAATTTTCAACAGAGGTCTTCGCAGATCCCTTTGGACATAGTAGTTTTCAACGTCAACTCTCTTTCCAACCTCTATGACTTCTTCCATTAACATTAGATATACTTCCGGTGTCACACTTTCCAGAATGTCTTTATTTTCTTTAAACTCTTCCAATTTAATTTTCTTTTTACCTTGTAACGAAACCACAGATTTATCCAAATTTTTATTTTTTAGTTCCATGTCTTCCAAATTGTTAATGTTATAAAATATTTTTAAATTACCGTTAAGGATTGAAGTGATTGGATTTAGAAGCACGAAACTCAAATTTTTTGTCACTGCCTCGAATTTTACCAGTATATTTTCTATTAGATTTTCTGAGATATTGCAACTGAGTATTAGTGGAATAAGTCTACACTGCCAAGCAGCTAAGTTAACATCCCTTATGGTTAAAAATGGAACAGACATTTTCTTTTCTTGGAGAATCTTGCGAACTTTTTGGATAGGTTCGCCATCGATCCCTTTCAAAGCGTCCCACTGCATTCGCGATAAGTCAGTACTCCAAGAAAATTCCAAATTCAAGCATGATTGACACAGTCTATTTAATATAAATTTATTGGATCTGAACACATTCATCAACAGTTTAGCATTAACATTAGTAATTGGGATTATATTAAAACTTCTTAATGTGTCATTAATTAAATCGAAAGTTTCTAGATCTATATCTTCAGTATTAACTGGTTCGATGACGTAGGGAAGAAGAAGAAGTTCTAGTACTTTCATCTGAACATCGCTTTTAGTAATTCTGCGGATAGTTCTGTTGTCACCCATGGACCACTTCGCAAAATAGTCAGTGATAGTAATTACCACAGAATTGCTTATATCGCTGAAGTGAGAGATTAGCCCGTCCTTTATGATCTTGTCCACGGCTGTAGCGGATGCTTGATTGGCAAACAAATAAAACCTTTCAAGAAACTTTTCGTTGAAAGGGGTTTTTGATGTGGGCTTGTTACTTATTTTATAAATATTTGAATCTGAAGATGTGTTAAAAAAATCCATACCACCTATGCTCTCTGCGTTTACATATTGTAGCTTATCTTTACCAGTCAATGGTGCGTTTGTCCACAAAATCAGATATATTTGATCCAAGCTAATGTCTTTTAATATATCAACTTTGTTGTCAGTAATATTCTTCTCAATTACTTCGAAACTTTTTTGGTATTTGTTCAAACTAAATTTGCTGCTTTTTGCTTCAAGGAATTGTGCCTGGAGTACCTTATTGTTTTCCAAATGCTTCAGTTGAATGTTATATAGTTTCTTGTTTCCCCCTTGGTCTTGAATCATCAGAACTATGTCGTCAAACGCTTCAACACCATCTATGTTGCTCACTATCCAAAAATCGGAAACCTCAGGGTCCAAGGCACATTTTATCGCTAAATGGGCAGCAATTCTTTGCTCGTAGATTCTCCCGTAGTCGACTGTGCCACCCCTTATTTTCAGCTGTAACAAAAAAATGTAAGCTAGTTATAAATTGCTCTGTTGGTAGGAAATACAATTTATGTTATTAACTACACATTTCTATAAAATTTGTTCATTCCGTTCAGGCAACTAGGAATTAACATATTTTTTATTTCAATCCAGATTTCAACTTTGTGAATTACTATTAGAAATATGTGCCGAGTATTATCATTATTAAAAAGCTTAAAGCGACCTCAATTGAATTGGAAAAAATATACCGGAAGTTCCGCTTTATAAGTATAAATCTGCCCTATATCTCGGAAATTGACCCTTTCAGAAAGGAGTAAGGACGCCATTGGATTCTACGTAAAAACGAGTAATTTTGTTTGTAAACGATTTTGCTGTTAACTGAGACAGAAGGGGTGCTTGAAAATTGCAAATTTTCAATTTTATCCTGTAGCTCAGAAACAGCTGTTTTAGTTGCAGTATGCAAAAATTTACATTTTTGGTACTGCATCGGGGAAAGAAAAGAAAGCGCTTAGATCTGTTAGAGCAACTAGAAATTAAAAAATATTTAATTAGAAATCCCTGTACTACGAATAATCAGATAGATTTTACACTTTCGCCCTTCTTAGAAGTACTAAAAATTTGGGCTTTAGCAGATGGGAAGGGCCAATCGAGGTAGGTACTCGTAAATAGATAAATAAGTAAAATGCGTTTGGAAATATTTAGTAATAGACATTTACTCTATTGAGAAAGGCATAATTAGCCGAAATACTAGTATATAGAGTGTTTTCTATATATTTCTTGAAACATCTAAATGAGAACTGTGTTTTTTCAAAACAATTATAAGAATTTTATCATTTTTTCAAGTACAATGCATTGACTCAACAAAGTTAATTTATGACCTATACAGGGTTTTTCACGTAACCCGTTCATTAGAATATTTCAGAGACCACTACGATCTAGATTTTGAAACTTGGGGCACTGGGGTTTTTGAGTATTCTCGTTTCAAAAAAAGTTATGACGTCACTGTAGCACTTCCGGTTGTACCCGAAGTTTGTAGTAACTTCGTTATTTTAAATGGAAAGGTATAGATTTTGTTGCATTTTTGAAATCTACGGAATTTTTTAGTATGTTTTTGTTAATATATCCCTATACCAAAAATGAACAGTTCTGGAAATTTTTCGATATTTAAAAAAAAAATTGACGATACTAAGCCTATATTGTGAGGGTAATATCTAGAACTTCTAAAAAGCTATAACTTTCAAAATTTAAGCAGTAGTAGAGCAGGCAAAGGGCTTTCCAAGAATGTAGTGCTTCTGTCGATAGTCTATACGGGATGTTCAAAATTCAAGGGCCAATGTTAAAAACTTCAAACACAAAAAAGTTGTTTTTTTCAAATAGAACACCCTGTGTTTTATCTCATCAGGAGATGCAGAAATAAATTCTACATCGACTGGTATACGCATTCCCTATACCTATCTCCAACAGTTTTTGAGTTATATGCAATTATTTATGTGAAAGAAACTTTAGTATCTCTAAATTTTAAAGAAGGCTGGGATACCAAAAAATTAAACTGTGTTTGTCAAATTACTTTTAGTTGTTGGATTATAGCAGCAATTATACAGCAGAAAATTAAATAATTATAAATGAGTGGTATTTTAAATTTATTTTGTATTCGTGGGGAATTTAATAAAATAGCTACAAATTGTTGTCGTATTTTCAACGAAATATATACAAATTTATCAACAATGAACAAGATAAAATTCGGAAGATGGAATTGCAATTCCCTCATATTAGAATTAACATTAAGAAGACATATCACAAACCTATAACTGAAGATGAAGACAAATACCATGTATGACATCAAATTAAAAGTTCACCTGAATATTGCACGTATCACATACATAATGTAACCTAAAAAAATATTTGTAACTTTTATGGGCATGTAACTTTGGACTAAATCTTTTACCTACAAATGTTCAATATACCTTCCATTGTTATTTAAGCACTGAATAATCCTCTTTTCTACTTCGATAACCAAAGTTTTTTTATTACGCCGAGATCTACTTCTCTAAAGCTTCTTCTTACTCTGTTTTCCAAATCCTCTTTGGTATCAACAGGCTGGAAGTAAACTTCGTTTTTTATGTGACCCCATAAATAGACATCTAAAGCAGTCATGTCAAGTAATCTAGGGGGCCATCTCCATGGTCCTTTACTGCCAATCCACCGATCTTCAAAGATATTATCCAATTCTTGACATACTTCCCTAGACGTATGTGCCCCTGCCCCATCCAGTTGATACCAACATTGCCTCAATGTCTGTAACGACAAATTATCTAGAAAAGTCGATACGTTCCCTCTTAATAACCCAATGTACCTTTCAGAGTTTAAGTTTTCTTTCGTAAATTTGTTTTGGTAGTGATGATTTCTGACAAGGTGCGGATTACCTTGAGCCCAAAAATGTAAATTTCTTCTGTTCACAATACCCTCCCTGGTTCACACACAGGGAAAAATTGAAACACAGTTCAATTTTTTGGTATCCCAGCCTTCTTTAAAATTTAGAGATACATATTATCGATGCTAAAGTTTCTTTCACATAAATAATTGCATTTAACTAAAAACTGCTGGAGATAGGTATAGGGAATGCGTATACCAATCGATATAGAATTCAATTCTGCATCTACTGATGAGATAAAACACAGGGTGTTCTATTTGAAAAAACAACTTTTTTGTGTTTGAAGTTTTTAACATTGGCCCTTGAGTTTTGAACATCCCGTATCGACTATCGACAGAAGCAGTACATTCTTCAAAAGCGTTTTGCCTGCTCTACTACTGCTTAAATTTTGAAAGTTATAGCTTTTTAGAAGTTCTAGATATTACACTCACAATATAGGCTTAATATCGTCAATTTTTTTTTTAAAATCGAAATATCTCCATAACTGTTCATTTTTGGTATAGGGATATATCAACAAAAACATCCTAAGAAATTCCGTAGATTTCAAAAATGCAACAAAATCTATACCTTTCCATTTAAAATAACGAAGTTACTACTAACTTCCGGTACAACTGGAAGTGCTACAATGACGTCATAACTTTTTTGAAACGGGAATACTCAAAAACCCCAGTGCCCCAAGTTTCAAAATCTAGATCGTAGTAGTCTCTGAAATATTCTAATGAACGAGTTACGTGAAAAACCCTGTAGTTGTTTACATTTTGTTATCTATTTATAAACCTATCCAAATTGTTTTTCTGCTTTCTCAGGTGGGGAATCACAATATGACTGATAGGATAAGATATGTGGATTATTATTATTGATATAGCGTTTGCGACATCGGTTTAAAATATTAACCGTAATTGTCAATTTATCGAGAGGTGTGTACCACTTATTATTATTCAAAATCTTCAGGTTACTATTAACGAAAATTTGTAGTCCTTCAATATTCAAAAGAGAAGCAATTGCATATCTAAAGGTATACAGTGTGATTGATTGAAAGCGTCCGTAAGAAGTATTAGGAATTAGAAGTTCTACTGATTTGTTTTCAATTTTAAAAATATTAAATATTTTCAGCATGGTTACCTGCATGTTTTAGTCAATTTTGTTTTTCTTATGGGCGTCACGCTGGATTTTATTTTAATAAATACAGAATAAATTACAAAATGACTGAATGATAATGCCTCATATTATTTCTCCAATAAATCATATAGCAGGGGAAAGATGGTCAAAATTTGCGATTAAGATGAATGAAAAGTAATTCAGTTTTAATTGTAATGCAAAATAAAATTTTTTCCGCAATTTATTTATTACTTTAATGGTATTTTTATTGAAATTTTCTGAAACTAATCGATATAATTTGTTCATATTGTTTTAACTTGTTTGTTGCAATTCTGTTTTTTTGTGTTGTCGAATTAAAACATTGTTAATACATCTTGATACTGATCTTCAGTTTTTAATGTTGATTTTCTAGTGTATAAAAGAAATAAAATAAAAAATAAATGTAAAATAAAAAGACAGACGAAGGAAGCGAAGACTTCTGGAAAATAAACAAACACCTAGAATGTCGTACAGCTGCATTTTGCAAAGTTAAAATAAAGGAAACATATTACAGAAAACCTACAAAAATACAAATGTATTTGCTCAGTTGCAAATCATAGTAATAAAGCTACTTAAAATACATAAGAATAGCCTAACAAAGCGTAGCCTAGCTTAGCCTATAAAAGACTGTCCACTTACTTGATTAGCCATTGTTGTATGGTGATCATCTAAACTACACCTAGAAGATCCTAATTTATTAACTGATCTCCCTAAAAACTGTACATTATATAAAGGTCACCATCTTTCCACATATCAATTATATTTCGGAATTCTAAAAACAACATTATCGGGAGATAACACACCTATTTGTTCTCAGAAAGCTTTATACATATCCAGAAAATACGTGATAAAAAATGATAAATATACATGTACAGGATGATTCCGAAAATGGTTTTTAATATCAGAGATTTAATTTATACAACAACAACAAATATATAGAAGTGAAAATATTTTACAGGATGTTTTAGTTTTAAGGCATCATAGACCCTAGTAACTTAAGTAAGAGTTAATTTAAGGCATCCTCCGCAGCTCACCTTAGAAGGTACTTCACCTTTTGTAAGTAACCTTTTAACAAACGTTACATTCAATTTTTAATATGATATAGGTAAGCTATAACTCATTTGGCAAAAGCGTAAGTAAATCTATATCTACCTTTTAAATTATACTTTCAGAGAAACACTTTGAATAAACTTTTTTATACAAAATAGATACGAAATTGATTCCAATGGCTTCACTTTCCGACATTTGTCAAACAGATAAAAGTCTCTCATATATATTACCTATCATTCTCTTCAATACTATTGAACCAAATGAACCATTTGCTCTTAATTTAGTGTTTTTATTAATGAAAGAAAGTTGTATGATTGTTCCTTTTCCAAAAATACCTTATTGTATTTTTTCATTTCGTTTATAATAGCTAATAATAATAATAATAATAATAATAATAACATTGACTGAATAATAGTACCAAAAACTTCCTGAAAACAATAATGAAAATATGGAAAATCAAAATACAAGTAAAAACTAACACTGATCATATAGAAACCGATTTTATCCACATAAAAAGAGGAATATACTAAAGTTATGCTCTTAGTACCATATGGTTCTGTATGTGACTTAGTCCTTTATGAAACACATCATATGGATATCAAATTAAAAAATAAGGCACAAAACTGCATATAATAATAAACCATCTCATGGACGACGTTAAAATATATACGTCACATCGGCTCAAATGCAACGATTAATTAAAATAACTGAAATAGTATCCAAATATGGAGTGGTATTGATAAATGTAACACATTACATATAAAGCATATAAAGTGCAGTAAAAAACTATTAGATAATACCCTGAATAACGAAAAATTACAACAAATGGAAGAACATGAATAGTATAAATACTCTGCAGGAATTATACAAAAAGTGATTGAAACTACTGCTTAAATCCAAACTGCACACTACAAACCCCCTTAAAGCCATTAACACATTTTCAGTTCCCATACTTATACAGGGTGTCCCATTTTTATGCTGAAAAATTCGGGAACATGTAGGGCCAGTCAAAATAATGGGACTTTGCTATATAACTTATTTCTAAATCCGTATCGTTTCTGAGATACAAGGTTGTTAAAGAAGAAAAAAAAAATTATATCTCTTACAGTAATAAACCAATTGTTTTCAAATTTTATTTGGTAAATGCTACTATGAATCTTTACTTCCACAAACAGTCTCAGATGAATGGGAATAGCTAGTGGCGTGTAACCTGCATTCTCGGACCCCTTTTCTAAATAATAAATGTTACGCCACTGACTAACGTTTAAAATAATACGATATTTCGATGATTTCTCATCCATTTCTCTACAAAAAAGTATTCTTTCATTTTTTTCATAAAACGCGCCGTTACGGAGTAAATCGATATGTTATGAAACCATGTCATGACCATTCCTAACAATAATAAAATAAAATTTTATAAGTAGGTATAATTCTATTTTAAGGTATTATTTTGTTAGAAAAGGACATGATATGATTTTATAAAATATCGATTCACTCCGTAATGGTATGTTTTGTAAAAAAAATTTAAGTTAATAAAATCATACCGATATAATTTTTGAAAGATAACAAATAAATGTTCTTGGTGTATTTGTTCTGGGACTGACATTGTAGAGGTAGTATTTTTTAGAGACATTTACATTATTTTTTATGAATTTTTCTAAAGAAATACTATCAAATCAGCCATGAGTCATGCCTAGCACCGCTCATATTAAAAATTACCAAATATTTGTGCCAGAAATACGCCTAACGGCTCTTTCACACTATCAGGTCTCGCCTGTCAGATACCGGATCTGATATAAATCTGAAGTACGATTATATATCAGGTTTGCATCGGGCTTTGTTGCATTGTTGTAGGTTGCATTTTGTTGCACGCGCTCTGAAAACCTGACGAAAACTACCGGACAGTGTGAAATCATTCGTTTACATGTGACTTCCACCACCCTTGCGTCCGGTATCAAGTCACCAGAGTTGCAGTCGAGATGTCAGGTTGAAATCAGGCGCCGGACCTGAACCTGACAATGTGAACACTTCCGTTCAAACCAATAGTCCACTACTTCTCAGGTTTGTATCAGATCCGGTACCTGACAGGCGAGACCTGATAGTGTGAAAGAGCCGTAACGGCTCTTTCACACTATCAGGTCTCGCCTGTCAGGTACCGGATCTGATATAAATCTGAAGTATGATTATATATCAGGTTTGCATCGGGTTTTGTTGCATTTTGTTGCATTGTTGTAGGTTGCATTTTGTTGCACGCGCTCTGAAAACCTGACGAAAACTACCGGACAGTGTGAAATCATTCGTTTACATGTGTCTTCCACCACCCTTGCGTCCGGTATCAGGTCATCTGACGTTGTAGTCGAGATGTCGGGTTGAAATCAGGCGCCGGACCTGAACCTGACAATGTGAACACTTCCGTTCAAACCAATAGTCCACTACTTCTCAGGTTTGTATCAGATCCGGTACCTGACAGGCGAGACCTGATAGTGTGAAAGAGCCGTAACTAGAGTGCTTAAATTTGACGTTTTATTTACATATTAATTAGATTCTTCTCCGTTGTTTATGTATAAAAAAAACATAAAAACACTACAGAAATGAACAACCTACCTTTTGAAAGCCTTCGGCTTATGAAGAGAGGGTGTACAAAAATTAAAGAACGCTGTATGTAGCTGTATTTGAAACTGTATGTAATGTGGTATATAACAATTGGTATTTTACTTTAAACTTGATTGCTATACATACATTTTTAGAATCCAAGAAGGTAACTCAAATTCTATTTAGTATAGGGTATGCAACATGTCTTCATTATATAAAGTATTATATTTAAAATAAGAAACATTAAAACAAAACACACAATCCTAGTAGCTCCTACACAATTAAAAAGCTCATAATTGTATTCTAAATTCAACAGTTTTGGGTATTCTATCCACGGAGAAATGACACAACACCAAATACATATCCTATTCATCTCCAAATATTTCAGCAAATTTGAGGGTCTGTACAGGCTTAAACGTTTTGCCTAGGTTACTGAAACATTTGTTTATCGTATCAATGATATACTGTATTTGGGCATCGTCGTACTGGTAGATGTGACGGTAACTGTGAAAGTAATTACATAAAAATGTCACATGATCTTCCGTGCTGAAGTGAGTTAGTTCAACTGACAAATTCTCCATTTGTATTTCCAACGCCCTTTTATGTGTCGGTGTAGTTGTTATCCACATCCTCAAGAGGAGCTTTTTAGCATCTTCTAAAAGTGATAAGACGTGGTCTGAAGGGACTTTATCAAATCCATCGAACAGGCATATTATCTTTCCTGTTTGCAGACAGTTGTCGTAAACTTTAGCACACAATTCTTGTGTGCATGAATGCTCAGTTTTTAAATTGTCCTTGGAGATATAGTTGAAAAATGTTCGATAACTGCATTCCTGGGGGACTTTCATCATTTGTTCACTCAGATTTACATAGCAAACCCATTCATCGGGCTTAAACTTGTTTGCGATACTCTTCAAAAAGAAGGTTTTGCCCATTCCTGTATTATTACTTATGATATTTATAGCAGACTTAGAACAGTTTAATATGTCAGCTTCACGTATGTTGTATTCAGAATTCTCATTTTTTAGAAGATTTGATCCAAGCAAATGTTTCTGCAGAGTTTCTATACTTCCTTTTGATAATGACCACTCCAGGCAGTTATTTTTCATTTTCACTACGTGCACAGATTTAGTGGTTTTCTTGCGTAATTGTGTGATCGCCCAGATGACTTCTTGATCTTGATCCGTCAGATGTGTTAATAAAATGTATACATCATCGCGTTTGTAGCATTCCTCTCTCAAATATTTTGCAAGTTCCATAGATTTTTCTTCATACCTTAGTGGAAGCGATTTTTCTTCATATTCAACTAGTAAGAATACGTCACGGATCTGATTAAACATAGACTCTCGATCTGTTAGTATGCTATTTCCATCTAGGACACTCAATTTCAGTTGAGGTCTTCGTAGATATCTTTGGACATAATAATTTTCAACTTCTACTTTTTTTCCAAGTTCTATGGCACCATTCATTAGTATTAGATATACGTCTGGTGTCACTGTTTCTAGTACTTGATTATCTTCTTTAAATCTTTCCAGGTTTATTTTTTCTTTGCCCTGTAGAGAAACAAAAGTTTGGTCTAAGTTTCTATTTTTCAGTTGTATATTTTCCAAGTTGTTAATGCTGTTAAATATTTTCAAATTGCCGTTAAGGAGGGAAATAACGGGATTCAGAAGAACGAAACTCAAGTTTTTTGTCACTTCCTCTAATTTTACCAATATTTTTTCTATTAAGTTTTCTGAAACATTGCAGTTAATGATCAATGGAATAAGTCTACACTGCCAAGCAGCTAGGTATATGTCTCTTATAGTCAAGTATGGGATCAAATTTTTCTTCTCTCGGAGAATTCTTTGAACATTTTCAATGTCTTTTCCATGGATACTATTAATTGTATACCACTGGGTTTGATGCAAGTCGGTATTCCAGGGCAAAAACAAGTCCAAACATGAATGACATAGTCTATCGAGAACAAATTTACTGGAACTGAAAATATTTTTCAATAATCTAGTCTCAGTAATTGGGATTATATTGAAACTTTTTAATGTGTAATTTATCAAATCACATTTTGCTGGATCTAAATCTTCAGTTATATTAGGTTCAATTAAGTAGGGGAAAAGAAGAAACTCAAGAAGTTTAATTTGAACGTCACTTTTAGTAATCCTTTGGATATTTCTGTTATTACCCATGGACCACCTGGCGAAATAGTCAGTTATAGTAATTATCACAGTGTTGCTTATATCATTGAAGTGAGAAAGAATGTTATCCTTAATCATTTTGTCCATAGCAGGAGCGGAAGCTTGATCGACAAATAAATAAAACTTCTCAAGGAATTTCTCATTAAAAGGAGTTTCTGATGATGGTAAGTTTCTTATTTTGTAAATATTTGAATCTGAAGATGTGTTTAAAAAATCCATGCCTCCTACGCTTTCCGCGTTTATATTTTGTAGCTTTTCTCGACCTGTCAGTGGTGCATTTGTCCACAAAATTAAATGTATTTCATCCCAGCTAATGTTTTTTAATACTTCAGTTTTATTTCCACTAATATTATCTTCAATTAAGTCAAAACTATCTTGATATTTCTTCAAATTAAATCTGATACTATTAGATTCGAGTTGCGTTGCTTGTAATACACTATGTACTAAATGCTTAAGTTGAATACAGTATAATTTCTTGTTAGTATCTCGGCCTTGAACCATAAGAATTATATCGTCAAATTGCCCAAAGCCTTCTATGTTGCTCACCATCCAAAAATCGGAAACCTCAGGATCCAAAGCACATTTTATTGCTAAATAGGCTGCTATTCTTTGCTCATAGATTCTCCCGTAGTCGATTGCGCCACCTCTTATTCTCATCTCCTGTAATAAAATAGGTACCTTTATTAGCTAATTTCATAGACATCTATGGTTAGAAAGGGATTAATTATATATTTTAGGTGTATCTCAAGTAAAATCTACTACAGGAAATAGATAAGCTGATAAAAATTACACATATTATTCTTAAAGCAAATCACGATGCAGTTAGGTAAGTACGTCATTTATTTTTCTGCGTTTTGCCCTCTTCATAGTGGCACGGATAAAGAGGGAATATATAAATGCACAAATCTAACATGATAAAATGACAAAAAGTAACAGCTAAGCAAAAAAAGTAATGTGACAATGATTAACTGAAATAAATATATTATGTAGGAATTTCAAATAATAAAAAAAATTGGCACGCTTCTTTATTAAAATGCGGACTGGTATATCTACATGCTTTTGTATCAGTTATATATATGCCAGCAAAATTATTTATTTATACAGAAACTAATGGATTCATATTTTTTTTTTAACTATTATTATTTTATTAATCTTCAAAGGGGTTGAAGCTATGGTGTGAAGATAAGACTGACGTAGTTTTCCACATCATATCACAATACACATTACTCATTTAAAAATCACAGTAATTAAACAACTCAAAGAAATGTGGATTACCAAACAGAAAGTACTTACTTGTCTAGCCATTGTAGTTATCAAGTAAACTATGCCTAAAACGGGAGAAGTTTAACTTAACTTAAAAGTAGTCACGGAAATCGCAAATGAATGCTATCATTTGTTTTTCTACGTATATGTGTATAGAGATACTGCTAATGATAATATCAGTTGATCGTACCTATATTTACGTTCTCAGAAAGGTGTATTGTCGGAAACTATGTATTACTGATATAAATATACAGGGTGGTCTGAACATTTGATATTGCCAACAATAGGTTCAGCCTAAATACTGAAAAACTAAATATTACCGGCTGACAGTACCCTATTACTTAATTGCCCTTTTATGTGTACACTGAGGTTTTTTTTCGTAAGTGTCCACTAACTCATAATTTATAAGTCACCAGATATATAGAATATTCTTTAACGTCTTTTTCGGGCCAATTCTACGGTATCGTCCAGTTGACTTTAAATTTTTCTTACCAAGATTTAGTAAATAATTTTAAATATTTCTAGATATTTAAACTTATTGTCTATTATATATACTTTATAAGCAATTATAATCTACTAGCCTCAATTTTTAAATTCCACAAATGGGATATATGTATACTAACCATTTTTCTGTTACGACAATATTTACTGGGTAATCATAGGTAATAACTGGAGTAACTAGGGAAGGTATAGTGAGTGATCTGCATCTAATAGTATATTATTCAATGAGCATATAATGATATCTATTGTTCACGAGGGTGATATTTACCACACGAGCTGTAAGCAAGTGTCGTAAATCACCCGAGAGAATAATAGCTATTATATATGAGTAGACTACTATACTTCGTCCACCGCTATAGATAATACAACTTTTTATTATTTTATAAAATGAATATGACACAACGCACAAATTTTGACGTTTCAAATCAATAACATAATTACGTTGTGACAAATTGTCATGGCTTACTAATAAAATGTTTTTAGGCACGTAGATAAATATTATGTGAATTTGCCCATTATTCACTACAGTGAATAATGAAATTATTCTTGACTTCAGTGAATAATGAATAATATTTTATAGAAATATAGAAATAGGTATCTCTGTAGAAATATGCCTCGTAAATTTTCAAACCAAATAACAATTTCGTTACGTGTAAAATGACAGATTTCTAGTACCGGGTTAGGCAGAATGAAGTATCTATTTTCTATGTACTGGTATTTATTAATATCACATCAGTCAAATGACCTCCGCCTCGCTGCTGGCACTCCTGAAGTCTAGCACAAAAATTTTTCATCACTCGCTGCAACATTTCAATTGGGATTGTGTTAATCTCGCTTCGAATATTATGCTTCAGTTGTTCCAAAGTTCGAGATCGATTACCGAATACTTTTGACTTTAGATAGCCACATTGCTATCCTCACATAAGAAAAAATCACAAATTTTGAAATTACACGACCGGGAAACGTTCTTCGCAGAATTGCCATAGACTGCCTAGCAGTGTGGGAAATGGCTCCGTCCAGCTGAAGCCATAGTAGTCGGAAGTATACACCTTCGTTATGAAGCTGTTGTTTAAAATTTTGCAATACAAGTTGATATCGTTGCGATGATAACGCTCCATTTTTACTATTAAACTGACGTTTCTCGCAAACAGTTTGGCAACTGTCATAAATTGCCATATATCGGGAACACATGGCGATTTGATTTGAATTTAGATCTTTTTACATTATTGTTGTATTGTATTATGTTGTAATTTAAATACCTTTTTCACTCATCTTTCTTAGATCATACTTGTACAAGTCGAATTTGACATCCTGTACAGGATTGCAAAGCACAAATACAAATACTAACTTTATGAAACTTACGATTATAACATACTTTTATCTCTAACTTCGCAGTAGCACCCACGAGGTTAAACTTCCGTTGAATTAGAATAAGTTTCTTAATAATGCACGAAACTTCTGCTTCTGCCTATATGCTCTCTTTTATTCTCTAGGAATTTTAAGCAGTCATCTGAAAAGTAAGGGAATCATTGTATAAAACACCTATAAAGGAAACACTGACGTAGTTTTTCACATAACACCAAAACTATACTGCACGCGACGCACGTTTCGCCAACCAAGTTGGCATCATCTGGACATTATTCAAACTCAGTTTTAGTCATCTCCAGATGATACCTGGACAACTATAGATAGGAGAAATATGAAAATTTGAAAGCATACCAGTGCCTATGGGGGCCACATATGGTGCTACCGGTTATACCGGAAGTAGATGTCAACTTGATTATTTCAAATAGGACGCTATCTGTATCATTTCATTTTTATAGATTCTACGCGACGTTCTAAAAACATTTCATGTAAAATGTCCTATACTTAACTAAACCGTTTTCGATATATTTCAAATTCTCTGTAAAAAATTACGTTAGTAGGCCGAAAAATAATAACCAATTTTGACTGTACGGGAGCCTTCAAAATACCTCGAAAACGATAAGAATAAAGATAGAGTATGCTTATGAAACTTACCTTCAAATTTGACATGGAATCCAAAAACTGAATAAAAAATACCATATTCCATTTGAAATAAGCAAGTTAATATCACACATCAACGCCAATATTTTTAATCGACACAAAATTGCGAGAAACTCCCGTATACAAATTTTCAGAATTCCAGTACACGTAGTATTTTAGAAACAGCTAATTGAAAGTCTACGCGGTACACCCTGTATATACCGGGTGCTCCACATAAAAGTCCTCAGCCTCGTATCTCGGAAACGGGAAGATATATTTTGATTTTGAAAAAACAGATGATAGAGCTCATCTATGACTTCGTCACGGAGTTCAACTTGATATTTTTCAGAGCAAATTGGAGATGGAGCTGAAGTCGAAATAAATTTTTCGTTGGCAGGAACTTTGTAACAAAGTTTATCCGATAGCTTATTCAATTCTAAACAATTTTTGTCAAATGACTATTTTTCAAAAACTTAATAGTTTCAGAGATATCGGGCACTTCATTTGGTGAGGCCCAAACTCAAGCATATTTTATAGTTTCGAATTATTACCTAGATACCATAAGACCACCCAAATACACCCAATTTCATGCTGATCGCTCATTTACAATGTGAGTTACTTATTACTCGTTTTAATTTTATCAAAACCTATTAGACCAATTTGATATCTTGGCAAAGAAAGCATGTCCAATTACTATTGAACTACGCGTCAATTTAATTTTTAGTTTACTTGCAAGCAGAAGTACGATCTCAATAATTTACTATTTAAAATTTATTCGTGATTGAAAATACTGAATTCGATTTTCATTTTCATTTTCAAATGTATAAGTTTTAAGAACTATGAATGAACAGGTTACACAAAAATAAAAAATGTTGATGTTTATATTGGTTGTCAACCAGCGCATGCGTACCTATGTTATGTACAGGGTATTCGCGTATATTTTGACCCCTACCTACAGGGGTTATTAAGAAAGTTAGGAAAAAAGTTTAAATACAAAAGTTGTTTGGTTTTTCGCATATTATCTTCTGGATAAAATATTTAATGATTTTCTATGTAACCTCCTTAGTTATTTAAACATTTTCTAATATTTTCGTTTTTTAATATTTTTTTCTATGATTTATTGCAAACATTAAATATTAAAGATTTCAAAAACTGTCAATGTAAATGTCAAAAAAATAATATTTTTGAAATCAGGAAAAAAATGTTCACCCAAGCGTGTCAAACTATACAGGGTGTCCCAATTAAAAATATTATGTTCAATTGGTTTCCTCAAATTTACGACATTCAATTTTTTTTCGACCTTGCCAAAAGATAATACGTGAAAAACCAAACAACTTTTGTATTTAAACATTTTTCCTAACTTTCTTAATAACCCCTGAGGTAGGGGTCAAAATATACGCGAATACCCTGTACATACGTGTATGCGGGAAGAATGTAGAGTTGGGTATAATAGGAGTGCGTGAGTTCGCATGCGTATAGTTTTTGAGTACGCGGATAAGTTGCGAACGTGCAAACGTCCCTCTGTGTAGAAGTTTGTGCGTATATCTATTACTGTTATATCTCTTACTAGTAATAAAAGCAGCAGAGGTGCAAAGTTCGGCCTCTTTTCGACGCCCTTACTTAGGGGTAACATTATGCCCAGCTCTGCCTTTTCTGCTAATAACAATCAATTTCGCAGGTCTCCCTCTTTGTTAGTGTCTTAAGGCCTGATTTACGGAGAACGGTTAGAGGCAATTTACGTTAAATATTGATTGAGAACGGCGCAATTGGCGGGTGGCGAGCCTCGCTCGCACGGCCGCCGCTTACGTGACACCTTCCTAACTAAATTAATTACGAAGAAGGCCATGACAACTTTCTCTGTTTTGGCAGGGCGCCGGAGTTTTCAAATTTTAATGGATCCACTATCGTCCATAATTAATCACTGGGGGTTGAAGGTGAGCGGGCGGGGAAAAAACTGTAGTCGTCCACCGGCGACATATTTGTACGCTTTGAATTCTTTTATTTACGTTGCATTTAATTTTGTCCTATAGAATAACTGCACAATTGGGATAAAAGTACTGGGATATCAAAAATTATCTTGGTCAAGGGTGGTTGTGGAATGTAAAACGTGTGTCTTACTTTAAATTTGAAATAATTATGTCACTGTCACACTGACATCATCAATAACCTACAAATTTCATACCTATTTATTTCAGTTGTAAAACAATAATGAACTACAAATTATGAACTAACGGTTTTAGTAACAAGAAAAACTAAATTACAGTAATTGTTGGAAATGTCCCCCGTTTTGTTCGATGCACAAGTTGACGCACCTCCTCATGCTGTGAAAAGCGTTTTGCAGCATTTCTGGCGTTATGGTTGCACATTGCTGAACAATTCTTTGTTGCAGTTCTTGCAAATTATTTACCGGAGTTGCGAAAATCTTGTTTTTTAAGTAAGGAAATATGAAATAGTCCATAATTGTCAAACAAAGTGATCTCGGAGGAAACTCAACTTCTGTATGCAAACTTATCAGCCGGTCATCAAAAAACTCGCGGAGGAAAGCAATATTTTCTCGTGTAGTATGTGCTGTTGCACCGTCATGCTGGAAATAACCGTACCGAAGTTCATCATCGTTTAACAGTTGCACAAATTCAGCCAAAAAGTTGGGTCTGCACCTTTCTGCGTTGACGGTGAAATCGAAAAAAATTGGCCCAATTATTCTTCTGCGAGAAACTGCCATCCAAACACCAATTTTTTGAGCATGTAGTGGCGATTCAGTAAAAACATGAGGGTTATCATTGCTCCACATTCGCATATTTTGAGAATTGATGTATCCCGAAAGGTGGAACCACACTTCGTCAGAAAAAAAGTTAAGTCCAGAAGATCGTCATTCATTAAATTATTGACAAACCAATGGCAGTAAGCATGGCGTCTGGGGTGGTATGCGGGCAGAAGAGCTTGATGTGCTTGCATCTTATATGGATGCATGTTCAAGTCTTTTTTGTTCCAATTTGTTTCAATGTTCCATAAGAAAGTCCAATTTCCTGAGAAAGACGTTTCAAAGGTTTTGCAGGCTCCTCTTCCATATGTTGACGAACGTCATTGACAACTTCTTCTGTACGAACTCTTGGTCTACCAGCACCTTTTTTATGAGTCACACAACCAGTTTCGCGAAACACTTCAACACAATTTGTAAGGCACGCATAAAAATTGTCCGGTAATATTGCCACGTTTGGGACGTGCTCTCGAAAATTGTCCAAATGCAACTGTATTGCCAATTTCCATTAACTAGCGCACCCGTTCGAAAATAGGCCTCAATCATGAAAATTTTGTGCTGTGTGGTAAGAGGCATGATTCAAAAACTGGATTAGAAAATTTCAGCACAATGACTTGACAGATTCTGACACAACAAAACATATTCAAAAATTTAAAGTAAGACACACATTTTACATTCCACAACCACCCTTGACCAAGATAATTTTTGATATCCCGGTATTTTCAAGTAGATGTTCTACCTAATAAAATATTGCAGACCTACCACGGGGGTGAGAAACATACCGGTCGAAGTGTTTTCTTATTTAAGCCCAACACTGTATGTACAGGGTGGCGCAATAATGTGACAAAGTTTCATTACTCCTCTGCTGTAATAAACAAAAAATATATATATATTTTAGGATCTTGTAGAGCCTAAGACAACACATAGTTTGAAAATAAGTATAGTCACATAGGGTCCTCTACAAACCGAGGCCATATCAAACTTATGTTTTTTAAATGGAATGGAATGAAATATAGTTTAATATACAGAGTAATTCAGAAGATATGGGCATCTTTGTAACTTAATCGTAATGAATTGAGCATCCTCCATCTTTTTTAAATAAATAAATACTTACTAGATAATCATTTGCTCCACTAATAACTATACTATATGGTCTAGTTTTAGTTAGTTAGTAGTAGTGGTATGGGGGGCCAAGACCTGGCAAGTAGGTCACAAGCGAGCTCTTTTTTTCCTACCCCTGTCGCCCCTTACCTAACTCCGTCACCTCTTCCCTCGTCGAACCTTCCCGACCTTCTAATGTAGGTCAGAATATCCATTCAAGGGAACTGACCTGTTCCCCTTGCAGCTCCCCGGTCCCCCAAACGTCTTGTTTTAGTCTACCCAAAGCCGCATTTTGCCAAGAAGTGGGAAGGTGTTTCGTCACCCCCCCCGCACTTTAGGCAGATAGGGTCTCCCTCAACACCCATCAATGATAGATGTCTTCTAAGCCTGCAGTGACACGTTAAAACTCCCACTAACTGGTTTAGAGCCTTCCGACTACGACTATCAGCCAGGCCGTCTTGATCTTGCTTGGCTCCACTATAAAGTTGCGAGCTTGTCTACAGCTCCCACTCCTCCAGTATTTACTTATTGTCTCATGAGCCTAATCGTTAAGAGCTATGTTGAACCTGCCTTCGCGTAATGCCTAAAATCGGTTTTGGTCCCTGGCTGGATCCCTGAGATCCGAGTCGAGCCAGTTCATCGTCCCTATCGTTCCCTGGGATTCCACTATGACCTGGTACCCATACCAATTTAACCTCTTTTCCTCTGGCCAGCTGCTCCAGGGTATCTCCGCACTCTTGGACAAGAGCGGATCTTATCCTTGGAGAGGCTAAAGCCTTTAATGCCGCCTGACTGTCCGAGCAGAAATAAATATTTTTCTCGCTACAGTTTCTTATTTCTTCCTTGTTTGCTGCCATTAGGATAGCAGACTTCAGCCTGGAAGACTGTGGGATATGAACCCAGTGCAAAGCTTTGCTGCACACCCCTGTCCTTCAAATAAATTCCTGCCCCTGAGAATCTGTCCGATGGTCTAGTTTTAATTTCTATAGAATTTCCTTCAAAATAGCTCTGCTTATATACAGGGCGAATCAAAACTCGCAACCAAATTTTTCTCAGTTTTTATAAATGAAACACCATATATTTTATATCACTTTCATATTAAGGTCTCTCACGACTCTTTCTATTCTATGAATAATTCCCTATACCTAATTGCAACGGGTTTTCAGATATTAGAGGTTAATAATTGATGAATTAATTTTGAGTTTCATTCTTCTGTACCAAAGATATTATTTATTGAAAATCGCTCTCTCCTCCGGATTCTAGAAGAGTCGAGATTTTACATTTTTCCTTTTGTACTAAAATCAGTGAAGGTGTTTCTGAGATGGCAGTTTCTTAAAAATGACGAAAAAATTAGGTGTTGATTAATTTTGTGAGCAGTTTATCATCGAAATTCGCTGTTCATTAGGAACATTTTAAAAATCAGTAAAAAAATTGTGAAAATGAGATATGCTTTAATTCTTATGTAGTTTAATTGGTACTTGCATTAGATGGATATACTGATTAAACAGTTTGTTTATCCCATACTTCTAAAACAAAATGAGAATTTATATAGAGTATAAAATCTCAAATATCTAAAAAACCGTTGCAATTAGGTATAGGCAATGCTTCATAGAATAAAAAGAGTCGTGAGAGACCTTAATAAAAATGATATAAAATATAGAATGTTTTATTTATAAAAATTGAGAAAACTGTGGTTGCGAGTTTTCATTCGCTCTGTATAAAAGTAAAGCTATTTTAAAGGAAATACGCTACAAAACTAAAAAATAAAACTAGACCTTATACCGGGTGTCAACGGATCTATTAGACAAGCTATAACTTCTAGAGTATTGGATGTATCAAAATGAGATTTGGTATAGGTAAATGGTAGAGGAAGAGGAAAGTTTTGCATATTTTTCACGTTTAGGTTACTTCCGGTTTCACCGGAAATGGCTTCAATTTTGAATTTTTAAATGGTATACCCTGTATATTTTTACATAATTGAATTTCTGAGATAATTTTGGACTAGAAAATGACATTAAAACTTTTAAAGTATAATACTCGTATACGAATTTATTAAAAACTTTACTGAAGTAAAAGCATTTTATGAGCTTATTTTTAATCCAATCACAATGAATTTAGTATCGTTGGATTCGCAAAAAAAATCCCTTTTTGAAAAGCGCTTGCCTAAAAAGTGTTGCCATTTGAAAAAAAAATAGTTAGATATAAAAAAGTAATTTTGCCAACTTGTCTCATTCCTATCTATCATACTAATCACTAAAACTTTGCGATTACATTTTGCTGACATCATCTAAGGCCTTCAGATTAGTTTGCGCTCAATCATGGCCACCTAGATGCAATATTAAAAATGGCTCTAAAAAAATCAAGTAGGCGAAAAAACTTTTTAAAATGTCATTTTCTAGTCCAAAATTGTCTCAGAAATTCAAATATGTAAAAATATACAGGGTGTTCCATTTAAAAATTCAAAATTGAAGCCATTTCCGGTGAAACCGGAAGTAACCTAAACGTTAAGAATATGCAAAAACTTTCCTCTTCCTCTACCATTCACCTATACCAAATCTCATTTTGATATATCCAATACTCTAGAAGTTATGGCTTGTCTAATAGATCCGTTGACACCCGGTACTATAGCATAAGAAATGGAGCGTTTCATAGCGTTTTAAAATTTTTTAAAATTAACATTTTCAAGCGGAAATCAGTCAGGGTTTTCTTCTCGAGTAGTTGCTACTAGCATAATAAAGTCCCCACAACAAGTCTAATTCTAAATATTCCACATACATATTCCTTAATATGTCAATATAAAATTATATATATATAAGCGCCGGAGTTTCACGCTTTCATCAAAAACCCACTTACAAGCTGTCTGCGGAGGAAAATAAAGTAAAATTTAATCAACGGATAATCTAGTGAGAAAATGCGAAAATAATAAAAACACCGCTGAACCGCAGACTGAAAATGCATAAATTGATTTTCTGATCGTTTCATAATTTAATATAGCCGCTTTCACGGCTGCAGTGGCGCAGATGGCACGAATCATATGGGAATTATTTTAAATTTATTTAAGTCTATTGTCTCTAAAAAACGTCAAGTATATCTTTGAATGTTCATATCTTTGTATCGACCTACCTTGTTGTATTCCTATCTTTCTATCTTTTCATCTTTATTCCTTTTATGTTTGCATCTTTGCGTTTCACAGGCAGATTCTAAATATTATCAAATAACTCACTTTGATATTCTTTCAAGAAGCTATCGGTATGTTTTACCGACGATGAATAATTTACCACGAGGATTTAGAGAATTTGTGCATATTAGGCCCTATTCCTCTATGGCCCAGTTTTTCAATATAGAGTTAACTCACAAGTTAAAGTTAACTCTGGTTTATTTATTAAAATCTGTTTTACCTTCCAGCTTAAAGTTAACTCAGAGTTAAATTAACCCGGACATTAAGGTAGGGTTAACTATAAATGTCAAAGTTAAATATAACCAAATAGGTCTTGGTCTCTATATAAAATTCTTATAATGGATTATGAAATAAATAATGCATAGTAGTGATGAGAATGCTAAAAGATAGGAAATATTTAAACATATATCAAACTATTTTGAAGAATGAGTTCGCTATGATTTTGTGTACGCTTTTCTACTGTCGAAAATTTTATAGAAATAATATAAGATATTATATTTATTGTATTATCAACATTTATTTATGTGAATAATTTCAATTCGTGATTAAAACTGACTTCTTTTTGTTTACAGCCTACCATTGCACTTTTTGGGTGCTATATTTTTTTTGAACTACCTACCTACCTTAATTGATTGTTTTGAAACAAAATTTTTTTCAACATTTCTTTCCCTACCTATCTTATTCATTTTTAGTAACAAACCATTAAATAGAAAATGTATCTAAATACTTACACAAAGACAATATTGACCCTTACTCAAATAGAAAGTCATGTCATAGTGTTTTTAATTTAACATTTTTCTGCAAATGGGAGATGACAAACTGAAAAATCACAAAAGCATCCCGAAAATACTACAAAATCGCGAAAAACCAATGCCAACTTGATACATTTTTTCACAAACTTGAAGTTTATTAACTCGAGCAGATATTGATATTGAAAAACACTTTCAAATATACCTTCGAGTTAACTCAGAGTTAACTCATAGGTATGAGTTACTTAACTCGTAGTTTAACTTCCAATTGAAAAACCGGGCCTTAGGAGTCGTAACTAAGCCACGCAACGTCTAGCTTCTATAGCCTCCGAGTCGTTTTCTTAAATGGTAGTGTTAATAATAATCAAAATATTATACGAAATCAGCTAAAGTAGGTTCCTTTCTATATAGAAACCAACCTAAATTAAATAATAAAGGCACCCGTATAGTTAAAATTGATAATTATTTTAGGTTTCCAAATGACAATTTTTTAAATAAAATTTCAACTGTCTGAAACCCTTAGACTGAGGTATAGGACATTATGAAATGTGTCTATAATTTCGCGTAGAGTCTAAAAATGAAATAATGCATAGGGTTGTTCTATTTAAAATAAGTAAGTTGACATCGATTTCCGATATAACCGGAAGTGCCACCATCTTGAAAATATTTATAGTGGCAGCTATACTACCAAATTTTTTTGATTTTTGCTAATTCTAGTTTTCCCATAATTTTTTGATGCAGTTCTCAATGGGAAACTCTGTGTGAATCCTTTGTTTTTAATTAAACTAGATTCCAGACAGCTGGATGCTTTTGAGTGTTTGGAAATTGCTAAATGTAAAAATAGTATGAATGGTGGCAGAGGGCCAATTCCATATAGCCCGGTTTATTGATTGGTGGATTCACTGATGAATCCAACAACCAATTGGTGGACGGCTCACTGATCCGTCGCGGCGGTTTACTGATTAGTCGCGATGGTTCACTGAGCAGTCGCAATGGTTCACTGAGCAGCCGCGACGGTTCACTGAACCGTAGAGATTGTTTAGGTATAAATAGGACACAATTTTAGTGTAGGATTAGTTTTAATCATCTCCAGATGACGACAACTTGGTTGGCGTAACGCGCGTCGAGTGCAGGATAGTGTTTTGATGTTATGTGAAAAATTTCGTCAGTGTTATGTTCACACCAAAGGTTCCAACCCCTTTCAAGGTTTAATAAAAGCGAATTTTAAAATTTGTTTTAAAAAGATTCTCAAATCCACACGCTCGTATAAATTCCAAAAATGCAATTACTAATAACATTCATGCACGTTTTGCAATCACAAGTTACTGATATAGATTAATTCCCAGATATCTGTGATATAGTAATTATTGGGAAGTGTGCACTTGAGAAAAAAAAATACTGTAAAGCTAATTTAGCCGACTATTAAGTACTTTTCATATTTTGATTGCAATATATAGTGACTCAGAGCATATAGAATGTGGTTATTGTTTGTTATTCTCCCACTTAAACTGAATATATCTATTATTTATACATAGATATATTTATACAGGTACTTACTTCAAAAGGTCAGGGGCTTGTATGATGTGATAAGTGAAACTACTATATCTTCCGTGATGATATACTAAATATTTCATTCAGTACAGATGATATACAAAATATTTTATTCAAGTAAAACATATAAAAGTTGACTTAGGTAATTATATAAAACACTGGTTTAATTTAGAAATGCTTTCAAGTTTTTCGTAAAATCCTGAACGTAGAACGAAATGACGACAATGATTGTTTATGTTACAGTTATTATTATGGCAATGATTTTGTAGGTATTCTAGAGGTATTGGTATCTTATAATTCCACCACCTAATACCATTCCACTACCATACCATCCCATTCAACATTGGTATCTGAAAAAAATACCGATTATTTAGGATGGCATTTCTGAATATACATCAATATACGTGAAATATATGCGTAGCCAAAAGATGCTTTACTAATTATTACTTAAGTAATGTCACAGAACACCGATTCACCTATACATATAGAAATACAAAAAATCTTAAGGTCCTGAAAGTAGAGAGCAATTAATTGCTTGTACTCGTATTTACATCAACATCAACTTCATGTTGATTTCTGTAAGTCAAATTACAAAAATTCAGTCATTTACATCAAGCTGTCAACTTGATCACTGATACAACTGTGTTAGTTAATTATAGTTTGTAATTTCTAGTGGTGGACTTTTAAGCTGTAGAGCTTAACTTGCCAATTTAAGACGAGGCAATTTTCACTGCTGTGGACACTTTACTGTGCTATCAAGTGGGCTTGAACTTGTAGTTTTTTTATATCTGAAATAAAAAAAATATATAGTGAAATTGCCCCAAAAAAGACATCATACTTTAAACGTGAATCAGTTCTTGTTCTTACGTAATATAATGCAATTAATTATTGCTTGGTTAAAAATCATCTAAATAAGTAAACTTTCCAAATAAGTAAGTGACCGATGAGTATGTCATTATTAATATTTCACAATGGTATTTCCAGTTGACCCCAAGGTAAAACCCCAAAAAATTTAACATTTTTCTATCCTTGTTGCCCTTGTTTTTTCAAGATATAAATATAAATGATCTTGGGATTAATAATGCTGTAAAGAATTCAAAATATCCATACACCTAGTTCCAATAATTGATCCGATGGATTTGAAATTATCACAGATACATCATCTGGATATAAAGTGAAATGTACGAAAGACGATAGAGAGTCTATATTATTAATATATGGAATTGAGACCCAAAATAGTCCCTTGCGTTCTTTGAATTGAATCTACTATTATTAGTATTTCTTTTTTGAAACCCAGTCGACCGGTTCCGTGGCTCTGATTCTCAGGGTCGGCCACTGGTGATTATCAGTAGCTACTCCCTACGTCCGTGGGGTTCGTGTGCCCTGAATAAACGTAATGAACCCAGAATGACCGCCTTCTACATTCTTCCGGCTAGAAGATCTGCTGAATCTCGGCATGCCGGTATGATCTTCAGTTTTGAAAACAGTGTATCTCTTGCTCCACCGAGGGCACCTATTATCAGTACCACAAGCTTCACAGTATGTTCTGGGTGGAGTCTGCGTAGTTCGAAGAACAAGGACATTATTATAAAATAATGTCCTTGTTCACACCACACCATCACAGAAGCAGAATGGTTATAAACCGTTCTGCTTCTTGCACTGATGGTGTGAAACTCTTATTTTCTATCTATCAATTTCTACTGTTGCCTTATGTAATGGATGGTCTTTGTTTTGGAGGTAGGTGGGGTCTATTATTATGGCCTATCGTTTTATCAGTTTGTATAGATAGATCCTAGTGTAATTTTTAAAAATTATTATCTATTATTGTAGGTAGTGACTATTGATACTACGCTTGCGGATCCGATTATAGATTATATCGGGGGACTATTACTAGGAGAATAACTTTTGCCACTGTTATTAGGTATGCCTATTAGTAGGTATATAAAACACCAGCTAGTAGTTTACAGCCAGATTATTGTTAGTATCATTGTAGAGTTTAAATATTATAATATAGTAGTTCTAACAAATGAGATTAAGTAAGTTTATTTTATTGTATTAATCAGAAAAATTTTATTTTGAACACGTCCTACTTTAAATAACTTACATCGTGGGATTACCAAACAATAGATTTTTAATTTATTTCTGTCTGCTGGTATGAATAGATTTTGTAGTAAGTTCATCATATTACCTCAATAGTAGACGAGATATGCAAGCCAAATTAATATTCACCAGTGCTAGGTAGACAGAACAGTCTAGTAGTTGGGCTTTATTAAGTTGAAGAGATAAGGAGAGTTCACAGGTTAATTAACATGTTGCTAGATGTTAATGGGAAGTCCCAAACTTGGTCTATCTTGGAAAGTTCTGGCCTTAGCGAAGTATATCCTGTGGACAAAAGGGCCAGATCAATGTCTGTTGCGTGTCTGCGCATCGTCACTTGCCTTTATTTTGGAAAGTATATTCACCCGATACGAAAAAAGTGACATGGAATTTTTTTAACAATACAGGATGTTATACTAGATAGCTGTATTTGGAGAAGTAATACGAACTCGAAAATTTACCAATAGTGTCAGCTTGAAGCGTTAAATTTCTTCTTGCACTTTTAAAATGGAACATGATTTTAAGTACCAATGTTGCATATTCTACTAATACCTACTAGCTACTTTGAGTGTATCTGGTATATAAGTGTTCTCAATTTTTAACGTTACACTTTGTTGCTACACAATAAAAGACTTTAGTTTAAATAGATCTGATTGAATATATACCGGGTCGCTCAAAAACTTGAAATGTGAAGTGAACAAATTGCTCACTGAGTAAGTCTTGTAAGACTGCAAGTCTTGTAAATTAAATCACAATCTGTACTTATATTTTTTAAGCAGTTGGATAGCTCTTAAAATTTTTATATCAGGCATATATTATGTTACAATTAAATTCAATTCGATCAATCTGTCTGGTTTGAAATTTCTAAACTTGCTACTTATACAAGGTGTTTCAAAAACATGTGCCAATGCTCACCTAAAAGGAAAACAAAAGTTACCCTTCCATTTTTGCTTCGTTTGTTAAATGCAGGGTATTAAAGTCTCTTTAATTTATTTACTTTTTTTCAAAATATCATGAAATGGCTTTAGCAATTTGGGTTCCGAAAATTACTTAAAATAGTACGTATTTTGGCATTAAATAATGGTCGTCACCTTTACCATAGTTGTGCGTACGGGCTGGCGCTCAAATAATTTGGAAAAAATATATGGACGCCACTGAATTTTTTACTTTTTGCTAGCACATTTGTGTAGACGGACAAATGCCTTATAAAAGCCTTCTCTTGATACTTTTTAGTTTTCGGCTTTTTTCAAGAGGTAAATACAATTTTTTGATTAGGGTACTTAATAACAGATTTTTAAGTTAAGACGACTTTAATTTCTATATCACTTATTATTCAAACGCACATGAATACGATCACAGAACTGAAATTTTATTCAAATTGCTAAAGCCGTTTCATGATATTTTGAACAAGTAAACAAATTAAAAAAACACCCTGTATTTAAGAAACGAAGCAAAAGTGGACTCATGTTGATAGGAACTTTTGTCTTGTTTTTAGATGAGGAATTTCCACGGAGCATGTTTTTTGAGACACCCTGTATATGATGTTTACATATTTTTGATTTCAGACTTAACTGCAACCTCTGAGAGTAGAGAGACAATGGGCCTTTTCCACTAAATTGAATTTTACTATCTTATTAATATCAAACGTTATACTGGACATAAGTAAAGGTAGAATCAATCCAATTTATTAAAGAATTGTAATTAAGCGAAGTTATCCAAGTACAAAGTGACCGGTCTTCATGAAACATTTCAAACTGCGCGGTTCGCTGACATCACACTCCAGTAGCCAATAAAATGTAGATAAGTTAAAGAACGGCTACACGTTGCCATATATAATTTTACTTTTTTCTTGTTAACAATTAAATTTACATTCTGGTAATTTAAAAATGAAATTATTATGTATTATTAGGTGAAATGGTAATTTTGAAATGAAAATATGTATTGTTAGGTGAAATATTCTCCATAAATTATTACTAAAGCAAATCAACATGATTATTTTACAATTTATCCCTTAAGCAAAATAATTTTTAGGTATTTTTTAGGACAACACTGCACAATCTATGCAAGTATCGACTAAATGATTATTTTATAACTTAGGTTATAAAATCTAACCTTCTTGTTCTTGTTTTAATTGCACACTTCAGCACTTAAGAAAGTTCATATTTGTGACGTAGAAATCGTTAACCATTTCACTGTCAACTCTTAGAAGATTGTCCGAATCAGCTTTAAGATATCCCTCTTCAATTTTATTCATTTTAAATCTAATTAATCAAAACACAAAACGAAAGTTAGGTTAAGCACACTTTACTTGACAGAACACAAAATGCAGGGCAGCCAACGCCAACAGACAACAACGAACTGGAGTATGACGTCAATGGCGCGTCATTTGAAATATATGGTAATTTTAACAATTTTTTCAAAATATGTCTGGCGAAGAAAAAAATTTAAAGAAATACTTTTTAGGCATAACTAAGTATATATTTTATAATAAGCGAATAAAAAAAAGATGTGGGAAAGGCCCATTGGAGGCAGATGCTTCTATATTGTTTATTTATATCTTTTTCGAATTTGTAGTATGTTTAAATAAACCAATTAATTCTATCTCCATTGGATTGTATTTAAAATCTCAAGAGTTTTCTTTAAATCTAATAATTTTTTAGGAATTTCTTCAGTTCTTTATAGGTATATATAATAAAAATAGTATTTATCCGTATCCACCTAATACAGAAATCAAAATAAACTCATTCTTACCTTGGAAAACTTCTGTTAACGATATGGCATCCAGATATTATTGTTCTAAGAAATTCTAATTTTCTTTCCAAGGACACCTTGCTGCTAAAGTAATCTTATCCTTGTCTGTTTACCTACGGTCCTGTAACTCCTACACAGCTTCACGTCGAAAATACAACCACCAGAGAAGCCATCCCGTGGTCTATCTAAATTAAACTAAGACCCCTTGCGGTATCGTCCTGGTCCCTGATTCAATGGCCCTCATCCCCGCTCGTTTATAGATCTAGAGCGGAGAGTAAAAATAACAGACTCATAATATGTAGAAGATAAATTCTATATAAATATATGCAATATGCTATATAAATTTACTATAGTGAACTTAATTGAACTGAACTAAACTAAAACTGTATTCCATTTTTAGAATATTAATAATACTATACAGGGCGCCCTATTTCTTGACCCGTTGCATGGGTAACTTTTTTATTAGTAGAGATACAAAAACGCTTAAATGAGCAAATTAGTGCAGTTTCGTATTAGTAATTCTACGGTAAGGCGAAAAATTATATACGGGGGAAGGTTGAAAAGTTATTTACAAAAAACGAAAAATCCAGCTTTTCTATTATCCCTCGTAGCTCGTTCATTTGAAGAGTTAGAGAAAAATGCTTCACATGTTTTTTACAGTATTTTTCATGTAAAATGACATGCACTTGCTACTTTTTATATATCTCTTAAAATGGTTGAGAATCACAGTAAAATATATTTTTTTTAAATGTAATGGATAGGTGGCTGTGACATTAACCGAAAGTCCCCTTTTTTCTCTTTCAGATGATAGAACATAGTCCATATTTTATCCTTACAAAAGTAATAATAATCGTTGTTTTTAAAGAAAGTTTATTGTCACATCAAGAATGCTATGGAAATAAAACAAAAAATAAGATTCCTGATATTTTTAAAAACGTCTAAAACATTTTTAGTTTTTGTTAAGTAGTTTATTGTTTATTATTAATACTGCATACAAAATAATAGTGTTGCAAATATGTACACCAACGAAGAGAAAAATGATATGCTATTTTGTTATCATAACCAAAATCGAGATGCACAAGCTGCAGCGAATCTTTATTTTGAAACTTACATGGAACGAAGACAACCCCATCATAGAATATTTAGACAGCTGGAAAATAATATACGATTATACGGTTCTTTTTCAAAGCCTAAGGATGAAAGAAACTTCAATGAAGACACTGAAATAAATGTTTTGGCTTATGTAAATTTTAAACCTGATTCTTCAACTGCAGAAATTGCACATCACTGCAACACTTCCAAGGAAACTGTAAGAGCTATTTTAAAAGGTAACAATTTAAAGCCTTATCATTATTCCATATGCAATACTTTATATTCAGCTGATAATCAAAGAAGGATGACATTTTGTCGATGGTACATTTCAAAATGCGAAGAGGATCTAGACTTCTGGAAAAAGATTTTATTCAGTGATGAAAGTAGATTTACCAACAATGGTATTTTTAACCGCCATAATAACATAATGTGGTGCCGAGAAAATCCACATCTTGTTTCTGAAAGAAGAAATCAACGTCAATTTGGGATAAATGTGTGGTGTGGAATTTTTTGTGGCAAAATTATTGGCCCATATTTTTACGAAGATAATTTGAATGCGAATAATTACCTTCATTTTCTAAGGAATACTCTAACAGAGGAATATTTAAATGAATTACCACTTCATATTTTTAGAAATCTTAAATACTTCCAACACGATGGAGCACCTGCGCATAATTCCCGCGAGGTAAAACAATATTTACATGAACAGTTTGATAATGTTATAGGAAATAGAATGGATATCGACTGGCCAGCGCGAACACCTGATTTGACCCCCTTAGATTTCTTTCTTTGGGGGTTATTGAAAGATAAAGTTTATGTGACAGCTCCTCTAGATATAGAGGATCTAAAAGTCAGGATTCAAGATGCAATTAGAAGCATACATGGACATACAATAAATAATGTTTTAAGAAGTATCCAGAAACGTTGCTTACTATGTATCCAACAGGATGGTGGTCATTTCGAACATTTACTTCAATATAATTAATTAATTAATAATTTCTGTTCTCAAAACATTCTTTTGTTCCATAATCCATAGCATTCTTGATGTGACAATAAACTTTCTTTAAAAACAACGATTATTATTACTTTTGTAAGGATAAAATATGGACTATGTTATATCATCTGAAAGAGAAAAAAGGGGACTTTCGGTTAATGTCACAGCCACCTATCCATTACATTTAAAAAAAATATATTTTACTGTGATTCTCAACCATTTTAAGAGATATATAAAAAGTAGCAAGTGCATGTCATTTTACATGAAAAATACTGCAAAAAACATGTGAAGCATTTTTCTCTAACTCTTCAAATGAACGAGCTACGAGGGATAATAGAAAAGTTGGATTTTTCGTTTTTTGTCAATAACTTTTCAACCTCCCCCTGTATATAATTTTTCGCCTTACCGTAGAATTACTAATACGAAACTGCACTAATTTGCTCATTTAAGCGTTTTTGTATCTCTACTAATAAAAAAGTTACCCATGCAACGGGTCAAGAAATAGGGCGCCCTGTATAGAACGACTTATCTAAGAATTTTTTTAATCTAGAAAGTGATTTGATACTTAATTCTGTGCCATAGTTACAAACCGAAAAAGGCGACATAACCACAGATTTTCGGAGTACCTATTTGACCCTTTTTATTGTACCTTAGTTAGCGGAAATCATATTGGCGGGAAAGTACAGTAGTAGTACTGCATTTTAAACTTTTATGTTGCAGGTGGCAACTTTTAGTTCCTTTATATAGGAACAATCAGCACAAGAAGCTATCTTAAGTGTTCTCTCTTAAGTGTTTAAGTGTTGTCTCTTAAGTGTTCTTCTTATATTACTTTGCTGTCCTCAACAGAGGATAGCAATGACAGAGGATAGCATTGCTGTCCTCTGTCCTCAACAGAGGATAGCAATGTATTACTGTGGCGTATTCACAGCATTTTTATTAAATTTTGTTTTCTATGCCATTCTATCCTTTACTCTAACGGCACTGAAGAGAACTACAATCTCCGAAACATCTATATCTGCATCGTTATTTATATTTGTTAGTGATTATGAATCCTACTTCACTTTAGTCATCATCTTAGTTACTTAATTGAAATATTTGATAATAATATATTGAATAAATGATTCATATTTTCTTTTGGGATTACACCACCTCTCAAATAACAAAAAGCAGGAAACCAGAAGCATTCAAATTAAATATTCAAAGTGCAGTATCAAGGCAAACTTCTAAAGTTTGCCTCAAAAAACCAGAGTATAGTATGTTACAAAATAATATTTGATAAATCGACTAAATTTCATCACTGGTTTTTCAGTTTTATACAAAATATTGTAATATTACATGTCATATTTTAAAATATGTCTAAATAAAATAATTATTTACAATAAAATTTAAAAGAAATTAAACACTTTAGCTTTTTCCAAACGTTTCGAGTTGATCGTCAAGTCTTCGTCAGTAGAACGTTTGTACAGTAAGAACTTTATGATAAAGAATTATTTTTTGTCATATTGACAATTTTAATTCAAATTGTTATCACATGCACTGATCACTATGATATTATTAATTTTCCACTGGTAACATCCTTCTGGAGTAGAGGAAGCCACGTTCGATAGTGGATATACTGGACAGGGTCCCCACCGGAAGTGATGTCAGGGCGAGCTGGATGGCCTGTTGCTATCGACCTAGACCACGAAGCTGCTGGTCATTGGCTTCAGGGGGTGAAGAAGAAGATGCATCCCCGCTGGTGTAGGAGCCCAAGGGGCTGCAGAAGAGAACCTCCTCCATGTAGGTTCTTCAAGATGGCGGCCTGACGTCACTTCCGGTGGGTATCCCGTCCAGTATATCTACTTTTGATCCATGAATATTGTTTCTGACGAGATACAATTATTACCATTAAGTTTAATGAAAGCACTTTCCTTCAATTTTCTTATATATTGAAAGCCGTATATTGAATATTGTAACAAGTCAAGTTTTTTTAGCATAGTAAGTGGTGCTGGTACTTTGATTCGTTCGGATTATGGCGTTACTGTGGGGAGACAGATAGAATAACTGTCAGTTCTATACAATTAAACAGACTAAAACATAATTTTCTTTCGTTAAATAAAACACATCTAAGCCTGCTTGCTTATACTAATCTGTGTTAAATATTTTATAATCACATATTTTATAAGCTTTTATATTTTAAATATTTTATAAGCTGGCCCAGCCTTTTTAGTTATTTACGAAAATAACTTATGACGTGATGTGAATGACGTAATGAATCGAGAAACTAAATGGAGACCTTTCTGAAGGATGTATTTAAAATATCTACTATAATTGGACTTTTTATAGTAATAGTAATACCTAAGTATGAGTCTGAATAAATAAAATATACCAAATAAATAGACGTGCTAAGCCATTGCTGTTTAGTATTTCAAGTAAAATTACTTGAAGTATAGTAATTGAATTTGAAATATTTGATATATTGAAAGTAATTGAATTACAAAAATGGTATAAATATCGAAAAATACTTAAAGTGCTTTGAAGTAAGTCCATTAGTTTCTGGAATTTCTATTACAATAAATTAACTGAAATCTGGAACACTAACCATGTATTTTCCGGTGACTTAAGTATTTCAAATATTTAAAAAATCAACTTCCAACAGAAATAACCCACAAGTTTGAAGAAGAGATCCGTTTGTTTTCCAAGATTTTTTATGTATATTATTTGTATTATTATGAAATGAAGACATTTATGTCCGTGGTAGATTATTTATCTTCTTAAAATATGTATTGTGTTGGAAATTGGAAACGACTTAAATATTTTAGTATGCATTCACCAAACAACTTCAATAATTGCACTCAATGCGACATAACTTACACATTACATTATTACCTTCAATTAAAATGTGTTAATTCGTTTCCTTTCTTATTATTCACAGCAATAACTATTATTTTACTTAAATGTAGTAAAATGCCACCTTTCTTCTAACATTTATATTTGAGATTGATAGAAGTTCAATTTTAACTTTCTAAAGGTATGGCTCTATAAAGTATTGGTTTATGGACACAAAAAAGTGTCTAAATAAAGATATTTACTAGTATCTATTGGAAATACCTTATACTATATGAAATATCGTAAAGTATTGGAAATACTTTGGAATATTAAACATATTTTAAAGTATTTGAAGGAGATGCCGAAAACAACTACTCAACGGCAATATGCCCCGACTGGCGTTGCATTACATCGGCATCTCCATAGGAGTCGCCGCCCAAAGAGGACACTACGGTGTGTTTCTCACCACTATTAATACTTTAAAGTACTTGAAGTACCTTGAAGTAGATATTTAAAGTACATATTGAGTACTTGAAATACTACTGAGTATTTGAAATATTTCTTAAGTATTAGAAATGCCTCATGTATATCTGAAATACGAGAATTAAGATTTTTTTTAGTACTTTCGATGGGTAATTGGGACTTCAATTACTTTCGATGTACAGTACTCTGTAATCTGTTACTATGTCTCTGGTATCGCGATCTGGTACTCAGTTACCATGTACAGTTATCTGAAGTACTTGTAACTCAAAATACTTTTCTATATACCTTCATACTTGGTACTTTAAGTACATTTACTTAGAACAGGTTTACTCTATGTAATAGTGTGTAAATAAAATAGTGTTAGTAAATTCGTTGTAGTGTTTTTAGTTTACCAAGTGTCTCTGCTCTTGAGCTGATACTCTTGAGCTGGGGTAATTTTTACCCCAGCTCTTGGTCTATTAGCTGGAAGGAATGATTTTCTCATGAAGGAAGCGGAACAATAGGGACGTTTTGCTAATGTGGCTAAGTGATTTAGGTGCATATTGTCGGAATTCTGCTCAGAGGTGGGAATTACACTAGTTATGTAACGACTTTGTTTTACAAAACTTTTGATATACGCCGCTTTAAATCATGGGAGAGTTACGAGCTTTTCCTGAGTGGGAAGGTAAATAAATTTTCCAGCAAATTAACTAAAACTCTGGAAAATAAAGCAAGATGAGTTTTGAAACTTTTATCATATGTAGGTGTTGGGCGAAACGCATGCGGAGCAAATAGGAAGGAACATATAATAATAATAATAATAATAATAATAATAATATCTCTACCCCTCATTCTAATCGCAAGGATTAGCCCGAAAGTCGGAGACTTGTGTGGGAGAGGGGGCGGCATATTATTATTTCGCGGGCCGCATTTGCGCCTCAGGAACGACTTACGTTGGTAGGCCTTAACCACCATTCAGTGCTAGAATGAGGGAAACCTGGAAAACCTCATTAGTTAGGGGGACAAGTCAAACATCAACTGATTTTAATCTCTCACATTAATACCAAGTTGACATTCTTCCCATCCTAGGCCATCGCCAGGATGGTTGCCAAGCCATCCCTGCGAATAAGCCTTAATCTACAAGTAAACAATTTAATGAAAAATTGTTGGTGGAATGGGAATTAGAACCCACGATCTCTGGGTTTAGCGATCGAGACGCTAAGCCCTGAGCCACCGGCTCGATTTTTTCGAAGGACAGTTTTAGAAGAATTGACTCTCGTTTGGAATAATTTAACTATTTGGTAGGGCTCAGTATTTGTTTGTCATCCATTCTTCCATGGATGTTTTAATGCATGGCTTCGCTATGCCGCAGAAGGGTTCTGGTCCTATGAGGTCTTTTGATGCGCCTTCTCGGGCTAGTGCGTCTGCCTCCTCAGTACAGTTAAGATGAAAACGTTTAATTTTTTAAAACATCGAATTTTAGTATGAATAAGGTTAAAATATAGAATAAATAAAATAGGTAATTATATTTCAGTAGATTCCCATTTATTGATAAATAGAACTGTAAAATTTATAAATAAGCATAAGAAGTCCTCTGCACTGGTCATTTTCATTACAATCACATTGGTTTTAACTAATTATTAGTATCTCATTTCACCTCATTCATTATTATATTTCTTATGATATGGAGATGGTGTTCTGGATTTGTGTAATCACTCCTTTGTATTTACCTGAATTAAATTTGTTATAATGTGCCATTTTATTTATATTAACTGAAATAATTTTAAGTACTATTGCATATGCGTGTATTATGAAGGGGTATCAATAATACTAATGAATAAATTCTTAAATTTCTTCTTGATTTTTATGGATTTAAAAATAGTAAGTGTACCTTCGTACAAACACAAGAGTAGGTAAGTAGGTATGTAAATACTTTACTCGAAAATTGATTTGCGGTTTAATGTAAATTCGTTGTAAAAAGTTAATATTGAAGAGAAGAAACAAAATATTAATTACATACTATAAGTATACTCTTAGACTTTAAATTAGTGATGATTTAAAAGAAAAATAATGGCAAAAATAATTATTATAGTAATGCTGAATTGCTGATAGAACCACTTCCTTAAATTTGTAAGTGTAAATCCTTTACACCCAGAATATAGGATGTATAACAAATGTTTACTTATTTTATGAACTATTTATTTCATTGTAAGTACTATTCATAATATAAAACCATAAATATCTACTGTACGAATTGCTACTTACAGTATTTTTATTAACAGAATTAAGTTTTGTAGATAAATCCATAAATACAAACTAGGTATTGTTGTAAATAAAACGGTTTCAAAAAATCTTATCCGTTTTTATTTAGATGGTCATTTTATTACTTAAAACAATAATTCAACAGCTTATAAAATATAAAACATAAAATGGCAACACCGATTTTATGAAAATAATGTTGCAAGCGGTCGTTCGGCAACAACGCAATAACTCCAATGTAAAGGGACGAGGTCCCTTGATGAACGGGATCCATGAAGATGAAAGGAAATTAACCGGCTGTCTTATCTTTTACATATTTACTCTTTCTGTACGTCACAGAGGAGACCTACTAGGTTGAAACAGCTGTATGGTGTTTAGGGTTGCACTGAACCTTGGAAATTATTCAGGTTCAGGGACATAGCTCCGGTTAGCTCTGGGCTCAAGGCATGGAATGGATTTTACTGTTAAGCTTAATTTATAAAAATTTGGGCACCAGGTAATTTACACGAGAAAAAAAATATATATGAAGTTGTGAATGCGTGAATGTAAAAACAAACAAATTACGTTACGATAAAAGTATATATTAAAAATTGTATTTACAAACAGATTTACGTTAAATTCAAAAACTCTACCGCCTGAAGACGTTTAATAAAATTTTACAGCAACAAGATTTTACTGGGCTGGGTTCACCAGTCTTCGGAATACTTATGGAGTTATCTCACCTACTAGCCTCTCCTAGATTAATCCGGAACTCCTGTCCAAGTCCATGTCTAGCTAGAATTGCGGTGGTTGGATGGATCGATGTAATTAAATCCCACGTAGCTAGGTTTCAGGTAGTGGCTCCAAAGGTGGAAATAGGTACATTTAACAGATTGTATGATTAGCCCAGTCCCAGAGTTGTACAAAAAAAATGATCTAGGAATTGGAATTTTGTAAGCAATCAAACAGTAGAGTAACTATGTCTAAAGGACAGTATATAAGAATTCTAATAGAAAAAAGTAACTTAGGACCGTTACTATATGCTACAATAAAAATTACCAAAATTGCAGTAACAAAATTCGTAACTGTGCTACACAAAAAAACTAGTGAACATAAAAGGTGAAAATTAATCATTCATACATGAGATTTTAAATGCAAAATAAACAATATCAAGTACAATGAAATAGAAAAAAATGAATGTGAGACGGTCGAGAATACCAGCAAGTAATCAAAAATAAAATTCCTGAATATAATGGATTCTGTAATCATCAGACAAAAACTATAGTATATAAAAAAATAACCATATGGTTATATATACAAACGCACTAATCAACCCAGGCTCTTCAGAGAGAACCGACTTTTGCATACAGGGTACAATTTTCTTTAATCAGATTCAATTTATTAAGAAAATTAAATGTACTCACTCACCTGTATACAAATTTCGGATCCAACCTCGTAATCCACCTCAAATATGTCCTAAGACGTTCCGCATGGAATCTGATGGTTTACGAGGATAATAAGAGTCGTGTGGAAGATTAGGCCAGCGTCTTAACAACTCTGCAAAAATAAAAATTCGGCAGAAAATTTACACAACGTGTAAAATAAATTTATGATCACATATCTCGTGACAACAACAAAAATTATTACAGATAATAATCTATTATATCGGAACACCGATCACTAACAATCGTGATAATAATTAAAGATTAATAATAGAAAAATTAAATTTAAACAGGTGCTTCCAATGAGGTTAAAATTGTCAAACTTGCTTGTACCCTATCTCAAGACCGATTCTTGATCCCATTAAAAATTCTAACTTCCTGTCTGCGGCGTCCCTACCTTTTCATAACAGTGACCAATCAAAAACACTTTAGAGGTAGACAACACATTACAAGGTGGAGCATTATGGGTTGCTGGTATTCAGGGATAAAATGTAAGGATTTTTGATATTAATACAAAAGGGAACAAAATGATTAAAATTTTGTTACAGGGTAAATTACACTTACGTGACGTTTTAAGTGTACATTTCTGTCCTTTTTACCTATAACTATACTAGTTTATTCAGGGAACGTATGTGTCACCATAGTAATCGTTTTAAAGTTGGGTACAATCAGAGTTCATTGGTAACGTTTGTGAAAATTTGTTTGAAATTGCTACTTGGGTACAATTAGAGTTAATTGGTAACGTTTGCGAAAATGTGTTTAAAATTGCTACTTGGGTCATACCTCTTGTAGTTACCGAGCAGCCTTGTCTATAAAATATCAAAAATCGCCCACCGTAAACAATGCACCTTCGGACTGATGATACGAACATATTAGCTCAATACGCGTCAAGTTTCCTTATTTAATTAGCATTAAACTAAAATAATCCATACAGATTAGACCCAATAATCTAAAATGTTGACAGTACAGAACTGCTGATCTAACATTAAAATTTAATTTTTGTCGCTATCTTTCATATTTTCCTGCTCTGTCTGTATATTAGTCCACCCGACATCTCTCTTAGAATATCCCTAGTATTTTCTAGAAATTAATCACCACAATCGGCCAGCGGCTACTCCCAACTCCGAGTATCCTTTGGACTCATTAGCTGCAGACGCAAGTTTGGCGAACATCGCCAGAATACCAAACAGTTTTACATATTTGACCTGCGTGCAGTCAGTTAAACGTTTGGAAACTCCCTTTTGCGTCTATC
Source organism: Pogonocherus hispidulus (assembly GCA_963924545.1). Lineage (NCBI taxonomy): Eukaryota > Metazoa > Arthropoda > Insecta > Coleoptera > Cerambycidae > Pogonocherus > Pogonocherus hispidulus. Next base: position 12,005,166 of record OZ004698.1, read on the forward strand.
AAATGTTCCTGGTTGCGCGTGAGGAATACTAAATACTTTTGGGGTTTAGCACATTTTTTACCCTGGAATGTATGCGGGTTTGATTTACATTCTCACTCAGTACTGCGGACGCCCTGGTAACAAAAATGATAAAATATTTGGAGAGGTATGAATACACGGATTGTCTCTGAATCTGAAATTTTCTACCGCATGGGATTTGGGGTACAGGGTGATGGGCCGTATATTTCTCACCATTTATCTTCGCTATTATATTTTGCTATATTAATCTGAGTTTAAAAAAGGTGTTCCCCAGTGCTTGGAGAAGCGTAAAATAGCACGCAGATAATTACCTAAAGTTTCAAATATTAATTTAGTTGATTATTTAAGACCTACAAAAATGCTCCCGTTTTCTGAAAAATATTAAGAGTTGTAAGTATATCAAGTTATAAATTATATACCTTTACATAATTTTTCATATAATTATTATTTGGGATTTAGTATTATCGCAAGTCACTACGAATAGTAACAAACGTCATTAAGATCATCCTCCATCTGCAAACGCCTTATTGAAATAAGGACTAAAACAAACCAAGCCAAAACAGCTATTCTCTTGGCTATATGCCACGCCGAGCGCTGAATTACAAACAAAGTTTGCCGTATTTTGGTCTAAAACACAGTTAGAATAAAAAATACAAGGATTCGGATTGCAACGAAAACTACGAGGAAATACTCAGACCACATATCGTAGGATGCCACTAATTGCAGACAGGTTTCGACCTTTTTATGATCTCATCAGTGGAATATAATTTAGTATTAGTTCTCGTTAGTACGGTCACTGCACCAGCACTGTGTGTGATGTCGGTTGATATATATTGTCGAACAGATAATAGCATAGGGTATTAAGAGACACTATCTTTCAATATCATATGTAATTTTATAGAGCAAGATATAATTGTATTTAATAGATCAGCAAATAGAGCAGTATGAGATAATAACTAGCGTAATATTCTTATATTGTTGTTTTATACACAAAATTTGATCCACTAACATGGTTTAATGAGGAATACTCAGGTTTACCTTTGAGTTTACCTTTAATCGAGAAATATATGTTCACAATTAGCCGTAGAGCAGTTTTATTTTTGTTACACATGTAACAAAAATACATTACGGTCTTTCTGATAAACTTATAAAAATTTTATATCATCACGGTTACCCGCAGTACTCAGGTCTTTCGACCCATTGTGCCTCCCGCTAGTCGATAGCTATTGGAAGAGACCCGTGCTATGCGCATAGGCCAACATCCGTTCTAGGGGAAGCTCTCTAATATCCTGGGGCAGGAGAAATCCCGCGCCCAGATGTTTGTGTCTCTTGACCATGAGGCAGGCACAGCGACAGAGGATGTGAACGGAGTCCTCATCATCGTGTCCGCAAAACCTCTACCTTCTAGTGTCACTAAGGGCGATAGCGTTAAGGTGCTTGTTGAGATGTCCGTGACCTGTCAGCCGTCCTGTGACAATCCTTATGCTGTTACGACTTAGCGCAAGTATTGATCGAGTTGCGTTCAACCAAGGCCCTTCAATTAGGAGCCTGGCTTGTCGCAGCCCGGTCCCGTTCGTCCATTGTTGCTCTGATCTTTCCTTAATCCAGTTTCCAATAGACCTTGTTGCCAGTACTGGTTCGGGCCCTGTAAACTGTATACTTGAGCCTCTTTTAGCCAGTGCATCGGCCTCCTCATTTCCTGTTATGTTGTGATGACCCGGTACCCATGTCACTTGTATTCCATTACATCGGGTATACCTCAGAGTTCCAATATAGGTCCCCTTCTATTTTCTATCTTTGCCAATGACCTAGTTCGGCATATCGATTGTCAGAAACCATTATTTAATGACAATTTGAAATTATTTATATCGATAAATTCTATTGATGATTGTGACAACTTATAGTACGAGGTGAATAACATTAAACATTGATGTGAATCAAATCGATTAAATTTAAATATTTGTAAGTGCAAAGAGGTAATTTTTTGATGCACGCAAAACTAATATCGTACCGATTTCTTATCAAATTGGCGACCAAATTCTTGAACAGATTGACGTTATTATAAATATCTTTTATAATAAGTCTTTTTAATAATAAATTGAATTTTTCGTATCATTGGAAAAAAAAATTATCTAGTATTAACCTTTCGTAATTTTTCTATGAAAGAAATACTTCACTGTATCAATGCACTTCACATTTTTTCTAAATAAAATACTTCTTATATTGATATAAGTTGTATTAAGTTAGTAATAATGTCAACAAAATATGTATATTGTTTTTAAGACAAACTAGTTGGTTTGAAGAAACGTTAAGAAGTAAATGAAAGAAACAACATTATTTATATAATAAAACTACATTTGTCTAACCAATATGGGAATAATTTAAACAACAGATCGCTTTATTAATTAAAAAACTACAGTACAAAAAATCCAAATCATTAAATTAATAATTCGTTTTTCTCTGTGTGACTCAGGAATGATACATTGACAAACCTTACCCACTCAGTTATGGAGAACACTCAAACATCAACCGATGTTACTCTTTCCGATGTAATAATAATAATAATAATAATAATAATAATAATATCTCTACCCCTCATTCTAATCACAAGTATTAGCCCGAAAGTCTGAGACTTGTATGGGTGAGAGGGCGGCATATAATATGTATTATTTCGCAGATATAACTTGCGCTTCAGGAACGACTTACGTTGATAGGCCCTAACCACCATTCAGTGGTGGAATGAGGAAAACCTGAAACACCTCATTTGTTAGGGGGACAGTCAAACATCAATCTCTCACATTAACACCAAACTGACATTTTTCCTTTCCTGGGCTTGATATATGAGTAGATAATTTAATTAAAAATGTCCGACGGAATGGGGATTCGAACCCACGACCTATGGTTTGAGCGATCGAGACACTAAACCCTGAGCAACCGTTTCGATTATAAATTGAGTTATTTTACTTTAAAGTTTTTTTTATAATGTATTTTTGTTTCTGTGTTGTTTATTCTTGCCCTGTATTCTAATATACAATAGCTATGAATGCAATAAATTTTCATAACTTAAATTTATCAGGTGGAACGGAGCCCTCGGCAAAAAAAACAAAAAAGTACGGTGAGGGAGAGAGACTGTCCCTTCAACCAGTACTCGCCGTTATCTAATAAACTAACCCGGAGTCGGGAAGAGTGCTTTACTTTTTACCACTCCATTGAGACAAAAACTTTGCAAAAAAGTCCGCTGAATCTCATTTGTCATGGCCACGCGACAATAAAATGTTTTAGTAGTTCCATTAGGTCGGCAGGGTCGAAATTCGGTCACGATGTCAACGTTATTTATTATTTAGGAAAATGTTTTATTAAAACATATTCGCCAGCAGGCATCGCCATAAATCACGTCTTTGAGATTTCCATAGCGGTGGCGCTGAGGGCGAGAGGCAGTGATTTTTACACCTATCCGGTCTTCTCTGTGCCACTCACTTCATGATGGAGTCGAGCATATGAATCGGAAAAAGTGTACAAGATAGTGTTAGTACCACAACAGAAACTAGGTACAGAGTATTCCATTATACAGGGTGGGATTATAGTGTGATAAATTACAATAATTTTACAGTTATATAACAGGATATTAACAGGCCATCTTCTTAAAATTTGATTTGGATGTACAGGGTCTTTCGTTTAAAAGTATCAAAATAGAGATTATGGAATGGTCGTATTAATCTGTGAAATAGCGTTAAATTATAAGTTAAAGGATATAGCATACCATATACTTAGACCCAGCCGATATATTTGAACTGTTATAAACATTTTGACAGGTGAAAAGGTTTGTACGAGTCTTTAAAAATTTTAACTTATTAGAAAAACATGCATTTTTTACTTAGAGTTTTACAAAACTCAGTTCTCTTTAATATGATATAGCCATTGCAGGGGTTAAGGTTACATATTTTTTAAATATTTGCGATTTTCTTTAGTTTTCAAGAAATTTTTGTAAAAATTACCATCTAGTAAGCCAGGGATGGAACTTAATTTTTAATAACTATTTGTAAAAACGTAGAAAGTATTTCATTTTAAACTAAAAAGTTTTCATTGTTTGAAATTTCCAAAATGTAACAGAAAATACAAACAACACTTAATATGATATTTTCAAATTTCTTATAATTCTGGAAAGAAACACATAACAACATGAATAGGTAGATTAAAAGAAACTATAGAAAATATTATGTTAAAAACAATGCGGTGTAAAATAGATGTTCCTGGAAAACCGTAAAACCATTGCCACTGATATTAACAGATAATAGTAAAACATTATTGGAAAATTATATTAAAAATAGTAGAAATACATAGCTTTAACCATTCCAAAGAAAAAGTTTTAAATTATTTGAAATAAATTTTAATATATATTAATAAATCTAATTTTAAGTACACAAAATGTTTATATTTGAATATAAAAGAATATGACCAGTACTTGCGTAGATTGGTAATTAAAGTAGTAGTTTTTTAAATTACGATTAATTTAATACCTATTTTAGAAACCAATTTTCCTTTATATTCAAGGACTTCACGGCCACACGTTAACTAAGAGATAAATTATTAATGAAATTATCAAATACTTATGGGTTCAATAAAGTTTTTAATTTTCAATAATAAGTTTAATTAATTTTTATAAATTAGAGAGGTATATAGGAAATTAGGGAAATTTTATTAAAAAACATCAAGTTATCTACAAACTGATAATTTTCACAATGAAATCATTTTAATTTTAAAATCAGTTTAATTGTCATATATTTCTTGTAATATTTAACAATTCTTACCTCCTGCCTAGGATGTCAATCCTCCTGCCACACATGTGCCTGGAGACGCCGGAAGCAGAAATGCTTATTGTACATTAGGCTAAGGAGAATTGCTACAATTTTAGTTTTGTCAGTAGAAAATAAATGTTTTTGATTAAAATTTAATACAAAATGTATGTGACCAAAAATAATTATTTTTTATGTAGGTAATGTAGATGCTTGTTTAATATTTCATTATTTAACCACTATTAAAAAGAAAAATGTATTAAAGACAATGAATTGTGGTTATATGAAGATATTAGATATTATAATTCGTTGTTGGTCGTTGTAATTCATTGTTGGCGGGTGCATATTGCACTCAAATGGTCGTTTTCGACATATCTTAAAAATAATCAAGTTATTCCTTTGCGTACCTAGGTTATAGGTAATGAGGAAAATCAAACCTTATTGAACTATAATAATTTATAATCTCATTACTAATGTATCTCTTTTTTAACTTTTTGGCTTAATACCTATGTAAAGAAAGATATAAACAGTTAAATAAGCCAATAAATAATATTAAAAATATATTCAGTAAAAGACTTTACAGTATCATGAAGTTGCCATACTTTGTTATACTTGGTTATGTAAATTACTAACATCTTACCAGTATATAATAAAGTAACTAAGACAGTTCTTGAAGTTAAATTGTATGAACTGTTCAGACTTAATTTTTGTAAAAATGGCGAATGCGCCACGATCACAACACCCCATCATTAAATTTGTTATTCTGACTGAGATTTATAAACTATTACATATATCAGCCCTACAACAATTAGTATTTATATTGATTGTTCGACGAAAAAATAAAAAAAATCACTACACCAAGTTTCTTGGTTTGTAAATTTCAGAACACCAAATAAATCTGGATAAGGTATTTGAAAAACATGAAAACATGAAAAAGGTTATGTTAGAACATAACCATTCTACTGGTTCTGTTAGAACAAAGACTACGTATAAAAATTTTCTCCTTCTTGAGAAAGTTACTACCCGATTCGAGAGTTGGACAAATATAGTTATACACTACTATAAATACAATACACTGAACTCCGCACTAGTGTCACTTGCAATAAATTTATTAGGTTTTCCAGGTCTCCCTCATTTCTGTTCTACAGGTTAGGGTTTATTAAGTAAAGCCATTGCTGGATGTTGCTGCAGCCTAGAGAATTATAATCTGTCGCGCCTCTCGTACAGAAGCCTTTGACCTCCGGGCGAATCAATTTGTAATTATGATGAGGCGTATATAGAAATATTGAAAATAACTTTTGTGTTTTGCGTTTATTCTCAATCTTAAATATTTTTTAAAATATTTTTACAAGGTAGGTACTTTTACTATTTTTACTAGGTAGTTAAAATGTTACTACCTGCAAATTACCCAGGAAATTATTAATTTTACTATTTTTTAAACTTAAATATAAATATGAAAAAGTGTTTTCTCTGCTGTTTGTTCTAGGTTGTACTCCTATTTGGTAGCATAAAAGAAATAAGTTTTTTTGCTAAAACTTAAAAATAACAAAAAATAAATATTTATCCTAATATAATTACAATTACTAATCTCTAACTTCATTTGTTTAATAATAATAATAATAATAATAATAATAATATTTATTTTACATATTCTATGCTAATACATTTAATACATACGAATTTTTATATCATTTAATTATAATAGATATGCACAATGCAGCTAATACAAGTACGTTTAATATATCAACTTAAACTATATTGATAATTTATTTTAACAATTATTGAGTGACATTCGTTCCTATTTAAATTAAAAATGAATTGTTTGAAAACGTTTTTAATCAGTCCTATGGAGTCCATTTTTTAATATAAGTTCTGTACATTTAAACTTGTTTACATCGCTATCTACATATTGACTGAACTCTGACATTTTATCAATTACAGCAGTATCTAACGGTTTGTAATTAAAATCTCATTTATCGATCCATTTTATATGTATAAAGATATCAATTTAAATTTATTACAAAATTATGAAAACACTGCAGTAGTTTTCCACATAACACCAAAACGCTATCCTGCACTCAACTCGCATTTCGCCAACCAATTTGGTATCATCCGGAGATGATTAAAACTCCTTGAATATTTAATTGTTAGTTCTAATCATCTCCAGATGATGCCATCTTGGTCGGCGAAACACCCGTCGGGTGCACTATAGTGTTTTGCTGTTATGTGGAAAACTACGTCAGTGTTATCTTCACAAAAAAGGTTTCAAAACCCCTTTCAAAATTAGGAAAAATAAGTACTAAACTAAATAACAAAGCTATATATAAAAACAAGTACGTTTTTTGAACTACCAGATAAATAAATTATTCTTTTTTGTGTGCTTATTTCTGGTTATCCGGTTCGTTCCGCCACTTTTAGCACTTGATACTTTATTATTTGTCTGTTCCTTTTCTGTATCTGCAGGCGAAATCTTGAGATTCGCGTCTCGGACTTGTTCAATGTACTGTTTTTTATTTCAAACAGTTGATTAATATTTAAATCAGAAACTTTTTTTTTTTAGGTGAGAGGGGAAATAGCTTGGCACCAGGATCTTGATGTCTGTCGCTCTTGGTAGTGTCGGAAGCTACTCCGACTAAAACTCCTCCCTTTTTGCCAGGAACCAGTCACCGGAACCGTTCTTAAGAACATACTTCAGTGACCCAGCGACTAGCCCAATGACTCTAACCTCTCTCGTCCTGCTCTATTGCCTTCCACACAGTAAAAAAATTAGACTGATTTTAACACTGAATCAACACTCATCAGTGTGTATATAGTCCACACTTGGCAGTGTTAGGCATATCGGTGTATTACTACATTACATAAAAGTAATTTAACGCAGTAGATTTTACAAGGTAATGTGTAATATTTAATTATTCACCGTGTAATTATTCCGTATTTATGGCGGATTGATTCATTTTTAACACACGGTTTTGTAAATTCTACTACAATTTATGAGTACTTCTACAAACTTGGCGGGTATATCGTTCGTGTAATATGAGTTCTAAAGGTTTAGTTATTATACTACCTAGTTCGTGTTAAAAATAACACTGCAGCAAATTACGATTACCATTTAGTAATTTTACCATTTGTCTTTTTTTACTGTGCAACCGCCTGGGCTTTGAACTATTATGTTTATCATAGTTTCAGCCCGGATAGGCTGCCCTACTTACGCCTCCTTCCTGCCTTTCCCTTTCCCATCCAAGGCACCAGAACATAGTATGTTCAGCCATGTCTTCTGCCCCATAGTATATATAACCGGGGTCTTCTATTTTTCCAATAGCATAGTATATATCCTAAAGGAACCGTGACCAGTAAGTACCTGGGTTAGATGGTAACCCGTCTGACCATGCTTCCAGCCAATCTACGGTCTTAGGTCCGGGATTAGGGCCCTAGTCCACGCTCCCTTCAACCCCGAGCGCCACTCTTCTTGCCATCTTTCCACTGTGGCAGCTCCGCTGTGGCCACCACCTGGATCCTTATATCTGGTCACCTGGCTTACTTTAAATGTTTTACCAACAATTTTTGTTGTTCCTCTAACGCACAAGTCATGCGCAATGAATATTTTTGTTCCTTTTAGTCAATACCAAATCTTTCTTTAGATAAGATTCGATATTACATTCGATATTAATTGGAGGCGTTTTATCACTTTTTAGTTAATAAATATTGTTTATTTGTGTATCTTGTAACTGTAGGCCTAATATGTTATTTAGCTTCTCAAGAGTTCGGCGGGGGAGTTCGAATCCAAAACTTATAACGTTATTTTTACAGTGAAGCTTTTCTAGATTTGAACATCTAATTTCCTGCTAATTATATTTTTTAGTTAAATTAACTATATCAGTGTCTTACTCACTTAATTTGTCATATAGTATTTTAGTTTCAGTATTTATTTAAATTACTCACATCAACTGTTAGTTTCACTTAAATATTTTTTGTAAAAATGGCGAATGCGCCACGATTACGGGAACCTTCATTAAATTTGCCATTCTGACTTTAATTTATAATCTATTACATATATCAACCCTACAGTAATTACTATTTATATTGATTGTTCGAGGAAAAAATAAAAAATTACACTACACCAAGTCCATTGGTATGTAAATTTTAGAATACCAAATAAATCTGTTTAGGGTATTTCAAACACGCAAAAAGATTGTCTCTTTCTACTGTTATGTTAGAACAAGATTACGTATGAAAAATTTCCTTCTTCTTGACAAAGTTACTACCCGATCCTAGAGTAGGACAAATATAGTTATACACTACCATAAATTCAATACACTGAACTCGACTAGTGTCATTTGCAATAAATTTATTAAGTTTTTCAGAATTCCCTCATTTCTGTACTACAGGCTAGGGTTTACTAAGTTAAGCCATTGCTGAATGTTGTTGCAGCCTAGAGAATAATAATCTGTCGCGCCTCTCATACACAAGCCTTTGACCTCCGGGTTAATCAATTTGTGATTATGATGTGGGCTATATAGATGTATTAACAAATAACTTTTGTGTTTTGCGTTTATTCTCAATCTTAATACTTTTTAAAATATTGCTACTACTATTACAAGGTAGTTAAAATGATACTACCTGCAAATCACTCAAGAAATTATTATTAATTTACAAGTATTAATAATTTACTATTTTTTAAATTTAAATATAAATATGAAAAAGTGTTTTAATAACTATGTTTAACTTGTAAATGCAATTTTTATATTCTTGTATATTTTTGTCAAAAAAGTTTCATTAGGGAAACAGATAACAACGTGTTTAGGTAGATTAAAAGAAACTAGAAAATATATCTAATGTTTCAAACAATGGCGTAAAATAGATGTCCCTGGAAGATCCCTAAAATTCTTGCCACCAATATTAACAGATAATGGTAAAAAATTGTATGGAAAATTATATTAAAAAAAGTAGAAATAAATAAGTTAAACCATTCCAATGTAAAGGTTTTTAATTAAATATTATATTAATAAATCTAATTTTAAATACATAGAATATGTATATTTGAATATAAACAAAATATGACCAGTCTGTGTAGACTGGTAATTGTGATGGGCCTAAAAAATAAAGCGACGTCAGATGATGGTCTTTCGATCAAGCTTCTTAAGGACATTTTTGTGGTAGTTGGATATCCCTTATTTTATTTGATAAATACATCGCTGTGTAAGGGGTCTATACAGGAAGATTTAAAAGCGAGCGTTATAATATGTAGCGCTATATGTAGTACCAGTAGCTAAAGTTACTTCTCCTACACAATCATCGGACTACAGACCAATTAAATTATTGTCCGTAATAGATAAAGTTCTGGAGATTATAGTGTGTGAACAGCTATAAGAATACATTTCGAGGGAAATAAGCTTATTTATGAAGGACAATCTGGGTTAAGTGCGAAGAGCATTCTTGTGAATCTGCGCTTCAGTTTGTTTATGCTAAATGGAGGAAAGCTGTCAGCAATGATAAGGTGGTGGTAAGTGTTTTCATCGACATTCAGCGTGCTTTTGAAACTATTGACCGGGCGCGGAAGCTATTGCAGAAGCTAGAGCTGTATGGTGTAAAAAATACGGCATTACAGTGGATAAGTATATTTAAGTAACGGATTCCAAAGAACGAGGAATAATAATACATTATCGGATAAAGTTAATAGTGTAACAAGTGTTCCACAGGGAAGTGTATTGGGTCCGTTATAGTTTGTAATTTAAGTAAATGATCTGAATAAGGTATTGAATGATTCATTTGTAAGTTTATTTGCGGATGATACACTCATATCGATAGTTTGTTGGTAGAGACTACACAGTAAAAAAATCCGACTGATTTTAACACTGAATCCACACTCATCAGTGTGTATATAGTCCACACTTGGCAGTGTTAGACGTATCGGTGTATTATTACATTACATAAAAGTAATTTAACACAGTAGATTTTACAAGGTAATGTGTAATAGTTAATTCTTCACCGTGTAATTATTCCGTTTTTATGGCGGATTGATTCATTTATAACACAGGGTTTTGTAAATTTTACTACAATTTATGAGTACTTCTACAAACTTGGCGGGTATATCGTTCGTGTAATATGAATTGTAAATGTTTAGTTATTATACTACCCAGTTCGTGTTAAAAATAACACTGCAGCAAATTACGATTACCATTTAGTAATTTTACCATTTGTGTTTTTTTACTGTGTATGACTATGTTACTGCTCAAGTTAATGATCAGCTTAAAGTATTGTATAATTGGTTGTGTGCTAATAAACTGACACTTAATTCCAGTAAATCAAAAAATATGATTCTTGGAACAAAGTAAAATTATCAGAGATACTTAAGTAAGAATCTAGATATTTATATTAATGACATTAAAATTGAAAATATGTCACAAATCAAATACTTACAGTTATACTAGAGCCTGGGTAAAAAAATTGGATTTTTCAATAGAATTTCTAATGAATTGACCACATGGAGTAAATGGATAATTTATAGTACCATTATGTACCCTCATCTTACCTATTGGGCTTCACTATTAATTGCTTGCTAACAGGCAGACATGCACAGTAAAAAAATCCGACTGATTTTATCACTGAATCCACACTCATTAGTGTGTATATAGTCCACACTTGGCAGTGTTAGACATATCGGTGTGTTATTACATTACATAAAAGTAATTTAACACAGTAAAGTTTACAAGGTAATGTGTAATAGTTAATTATTCACCGTGTAATTATTCCGTATTTATGGCGGATTGATTCATTTTTAACACAGGGTTTTATAAATTTTACTACAATTTATTACTGCCCAGTTCGTGTAAAAAATAACACTGCAGCAAATTACGATTGCCATTTAGTAATTTTACTATTTGTCTTTTTTTACTGTGTGAATAGACTTCAGATCTTACAAAATAAGGCAATGAGAGTTATTTTTGGTGGTAGTCGCAATACATCTGTCGATATGATGTTAAAAAAATTGAGATGGATTCCTGTCTGGAGGTAAACTGAAAAGGCTAATTTAATTCTAATATATAAAATGCATAAAAATTGCTTGCCAAAGTATCAACCGACTTATCTAGTGACATGTTCTGAACAACACACATAGAATAGAATAGAATAGCATTTATTGGTCATATTATGCATATTGATACATTTATAGCATGTCACAAAGTCACAACAAAATACTATACATGGAATACAATCATGTAAGTTACTTTGTCATAAATATCTATACATAAACAGTATTGGTATACAGCGTTTATACAAGAAAACGTACACAAACAAACGCACACACAAATAAAATGCACCTTTTGACAAATGTATGAAATTTAAACATCATAATATGATAATCAGCCCAACCAAACAGCACTCAGTCCGGCAAAAAATCATTAAAATTAGATAAATATGCCTCTGTATATTCGGCAATGGAGTAAAAACAAAAACATTGCAGATATGTTTTAACAGTTTTCTTGAATCTAAGATCACTCAATTCTTTTATTTTGTCGGGCAGCTTATTGTATAAATGAATCTGTAATGAATTTCTTTTAGATGTTACTTAGCAAACTACCATTTCTGGTAGGGTAATGGTGAATATTAGCATTGGTCTGGAAACTATTTTTATTTTTATGTACCTCAGTTAGGTTATGTAAAATGTACAAACAAGACAATGGCAGTATTTTAAGTTTTATAAAGTGTTTCCTGCACAGATTGCGGAAAGGTGCACCCATGAGTAAGCGAACAGCACTTTTTTGAAGTCTGAAAACTATATAATATTCTATCTCGGAGTAATTACGACATAGAGTTCTCGAGAACGACTCAGATGCAAAAGCGTACCTTTGGAGATGGTCTTAGACTTTTCAATGCGGTGCCAGAAGAAATCAAAAACTGTGTCAACATAAATGTATTTGTACAAGTAAAAAGTTAATGGATATATATTTAAGTTGAGTATTTTGTAATTTTCTGTAATATAGTTTTAATTTTTCTGTTGAATTGTACTATGTAATAGCATTATATGTTAATTAAAATACTGACTTACTTATTAATTGAAGTAGTAGTTTTTAAATTACGAACAATTGAATACCTACACAGTAAAAAAAGACAAATGGTAAAATTACTAAATGGTAATCGTAGTTTACTGCAGTGTTATTTTTAACACGAACTGGGTAGTATAATAACTAAACCTTTAGAACTCATATTACACGAACGATATACCCGCCTAGTTTGTAGAAGTACTCATAAATTGTAGTAAAATTTACAAAACCCTGTGTTAAAAATGAATCAATCCGCCATAAAAACGGAATAATTACACGGTGAATAATTAACTATTACACATTACCTTGTAAAATCTACTGTGTTAAATTACTTTTATGTAATGTAATAATACACCGATAAGTCTAACACTGCCTAGTGTGGACTATATACACACTGATGAGTGTGGATTCAGTGTTAAAATCAGTCGGATTTTTTTACTGTGTATTATAAAAACCACTTTTCCTTTATATTCAAGGACTTCACGGCATCATGAAGTTGCCATACTTTGTTACACATGGTCATGTGTATAATATGGTTTAACAGTATACAGGGTGTGTCATTAGTGGGTAACTGTTCGATTACTCACAAACGGTACATTATATCAAAAAACTTTTTATATGAAAGTTTTTTGGCACGAAGAGTGCATATTGTAAAAATATTTTCAATTACACGGGGTGTTCCAAAAAGTCGGGACAAGTTCCAAGTTGATTATTTCAAATAGGACACCCTATATATTATTATATTTTTGAAATCTAGGGATCACTAGGAACATATTTGTATTAAGGTTCCCTATAGCTATCTCTTTTCGTTTTCGAGATATTTAACAGTTAATGGAAAAAAACCTCGTAACACTGCATTGGAAAATAAATAAAATTTCCTCTATCACACAATGCGAAAAGGAAAAAAATGTAGTGTCAGTTAGCACAAGGAATACCTTAAATATTGCACTTGAAATTATTTGGCCATTTTATACAGGGTGATTTTTATCTTGATTTATATTACACAATGTTAAATCGCCTAAATCTCATTTTTTTTAAATGGAACACCCTGAATTTTTTTATGGCATTAGATGTAGAATTTAATTACCTTTCAATTAGGATGTCCTATACGAAAAGTTGACCGGTTTCGAGATATTCACGATTTTTTGAAAATTTAGCTTATATAACTGATAATTACAAATTATAGTCAAGTAAGTTATAAAAACAATTTATTTTGTTCTGGAAATTATTTAACTGTCACATAAATATTCCATTTTGTGTAATCTGTACATTTTATATGCAAGATGCACTATTCCAAAATGCTCTCAAAAGCAGCACGAATTCGAATCATGTTTTCTCGTATGGTTCATGAAACCAAAAAACTTTCATATAAAAAGTTTTTTGATATAATGTACCGTTTGTGAGTAATCGAACAATTACCCACTAATGACACACCCTGTATAAATAAATAATTTTAACAGTATATTATACAGTAACTAGACAGTTCTTGAAGCTTAGATATTTTGTATAAAATGGCGAATGCGCCACGATCACGACACCCCATCATTAAATTTGCTATTCTGACTGTAATCTTTATACTATTACATATTTCAGCCCTGAAACTATTAGTATGTATATTGCTTGTTCGAGGAAACAATAGAAAATTACACTACACCAATTCCTTTCGTCTGTAAATTTTAGAACACCAAATAAACCTGGATAAGGTATTTCAAACATACAAAAATATTGTCTCATTTTACTGGTTATGTTAAAACAAGATTACGTATGAAAAATTTCCCTCTCCTTGAGAAAGATTTTCTGGTGTAACTACCCGATTAGAGAGTTGGATAAATATAGTGTAGTTAGTTAGACACTACTGTAAATACAATACACTGAATTCAACTAGTATCATTTGCAGTACATTTAATATATTTTAAAAATATGTATTTATTGAGAGTAAATAAACATCACTTGCCATGAAAAATCGTTGTTAGGATTGAAGGACTGACAACTTATTATAATTTAACTATTTAATAATAACTTTATATGTATAATATAACAAGAACCATTATAAAAATAATACTGTATTGATTAGAAACACACCGTAGAGTCTCTTGTTGTTGTTCTTATTATGTTGTTAAGCTCATTAGTTGAACCATAAGATAACAACAGAGGTAACGATGTTCTGGTGTAGATATATATTACAAAGCAGATAAAAGAGAAAAATGTTCACATTTATGTTTTCAGTGTTTGATCTAGTTACTTAAATCATTAGATTATTATTATTATTATATTGTAGGAGCCTATTTCCGCAATTTCGACCGATCACCGATGTGGAGATTAGACGCAGGAGACGAGTAGTGGGGTACCTTATATTTAGAAGGTATATTTGGTAATCTGGCTTTACTTTCTGAACGAGGATTGGCACACATCTATACGCGAATCTCTGCCTATTTTATACTATTTAAAATAATAATTATTATATTGAATAACTTTATTGTATTTTTTACAATAACGTTATGAGAAATAAGCCTCACTATGAAGAAAGTTAAGACAATGCCATTTTATGTTTGAATATTCTCCTGCTATTTAAGAAAGCTTCGAGAAGATTAATGCAGAGCTATGGACGATTTTTGCTCACATAACGCCCTTGTACTTAGGTGCGATGTGTAGTTACCCCATTCGGCAAGTACTGTCCTGTCTCAGATCTCATCTACCTCCTGAATGGGTCCGCTGTCTTTGATTGGAAACGGTAGACACAATAGCTGTCGTCTATGTGTCGAGTTTGAACAACCGCCAACCGTTTCCGTTGCTGCTCATTATAGACCTCGCCGAAATTCGGAAGTTCTATTTTATTACGTAACTTTCCGGGGCCACAGCGATGTGTTGCGCTAAAAGGTTCATTGTTTTGCTTTGTTATAAACTGACTGTTTTTAATTGGTGCGAAATGGCTTATAAATTAGGACCCGACGCCATCAGAGTCTGATTTCCTTCCTTGGCTGATTTTTGCGGAGTTTATTAAATGGTCTATACAGGGTGGAAAGTAGTAAAATGGTCAGTATTGATAAGTATCTCTGAAAAGGCATAAAAAATTAATTTAAATTTGGAAATATTAAGGAATGTGTTTATCGAATCCTTGATTATTAATATGTATAGGTATGCAGGGTGTCCCAATTGTATTTTGAAAAAATTAGGGAGCATGTAGAACTAATGAAAAAAAATAATGGGTCTTTGTTATATAAACTTATTTCCAAATATTAACGGTTTCCGAGGTACAAGGTGTTCAAGTTGAAAAAAAATTCTTTTTATATTTATATCTCTGATAGTAATAAACTTTTTTATTTAGTAGATGCTACTATGAATCTATACTTCTACAAATTATTTCAGCAGCCTGCACTATTGGACCCCTTTTTTAAAAAATATATGTCCACGCCACTGACTAACGTTTATATTAACGATATTTCGACGGCACACCCATTTCTCTACAAAAAAGTATTTTTACATTTTTCTCACAAAACACACCGTTACTGAGTAAATTGATATTTTATGAAACCATGTCATGTCCTTTCCTAAAAAAATAATAATATAGTACCTTACAATAAACTGATACCTACTATAATAGGTATAATTTTTAGTAATAATAATAATATTGACTGGTTGTACATGCTCCCGCATTTATTCTGAATAAAACTAAGACACCCTGTATATTTGATATATCTACTACATACATTTAGGGTTTTTGGCAAAAATCTAAAAGTTACTAATTCTTTTAATTATACAACTATTCTATTGGGACTTGGTACAATTGAGTAGATTAACTACTATTAAATTTGGTGGACTATAGAGAATATTTGGTTGGAGTTTTTTGACAATCGTATCTTTGATTTTTTATCAACGCCATATTAGACTTTTCACTTGTTACATACAAGAGATATATAGCGATATGTCGTACTTGAAATTTTGACATAAACATGGAAAATGTAACAGAAAACCACAAAATTATGTAATTAATCAAGTTGTAATGGATACTTTATACTTATACATTTGATACCCTAGCTAAAAAGGTTTTCTAAGTTTTCCTCGTTCGAGCACTGAATGGTGGTTAGGGTGGGTTTACTAATCTGTAAGTCGTGCCTCAGGCGCAAATGCGGCCCGCGAAATAATAATAATATGTGTCCTCTTTGTCACACAAGTCCCAGACTTTTGGTCTAATCCTTGTGATTAGAATGAGGGGTAGAGATATTATTATTTGATTACATTGGATAACATTTGATACTACTAGATACTACTAACTTTTCTTTATCAACAACAAAAAGAAAATAACTTTAATATTTACAAATCATATATTGGTCCTTCTCGCCAATAGTAAATAAATTGACGTAAAGAACAATATTGTGTATAAGAGCAAGCGAGTAATTAACATATATGTATCTACTGAAAAGTTGAGGAATTTGCAATAGAAAAACTTTCTTCAATTACATGTGAGCCTTTTAACATCATATTATCTAATTGACGTGAATAACTGTACAATATAATGAATATATTATTTAAAAATATATCTCAATAATAATACATGTAAGTGTACTTGTACTTTTGTGGGTTTTGGCTTCAAGTCTAACAAAGCCTCATTTGCCACAGACTGCTGAATTTTACTAACTTGTATTCAATTAGCAAATAAAACAAGCTTAAACTTAACAGACGTAATTAATATTTAAAGTCCCAGCCCAGGATTAGATGTAACATCGCCTTCGAGTTTTATTGAAAGTTTGTCTCTCCTCGTTACGTTATAACCTTGGTTCTCACTTCGGTTTGCTCCAAAGTTGTCTATTTGTATTCCCACCTCGCATTTACAGACCAACGCGGCACTTTAGATGCAGTGCATAAAGCTCAAAAGCCTTTCTCTGGTGCGGTAAAGACTGGAGAAGTTTTCAGCAGTTTAAGAAACTTCACGTCGGTGGTGAATTGTGTCAAAAATGCAGCTTTGGAGTTTTATTTCGCATGTCTTTCAGATTTGCGAGGTGGCATCTTACGTATTTGCTTTTAAAATGATTACTTAGCAGTTTTATAAGACCGCCATGAATGTCTGCTTTATATAATATTTATATTAAGTACAGTGTGTTTCAAATTGGGTGTAATAACGAAATTCAAATTTTGGAAATTTGTTTTTATGAAATTTTAGGCATGTTTGAAGAACTATTGAAAGAAGGACACTTTCTCATAGCAACTGTTTACGCTCTATCGAATGGCGAAAATTGTTTTTTAAAGTAACGTTTTCTCTCTTCAGAATCATCATCAACTTCATTTTTTTCCAATACAGACACATTAATATTTTTCCGACACTCGACAGTATTTTTAGTTGTGGGTTCAATGGGGTGTCATATCCTACAGTTTTTTTATTGTTTCATTAACTGTTTATTTATTGTTTTTTAATTTATTGTTCTTTAGTTGATTGTTCTTTATTTTTATTAATTAATTGTTATTTATTGTTAATAAGATGTTACTTTTTCGCTATTTGTTTGTTAATACATACAGACATACAGACAGACAGAGGCGAGTTTGATTATAGTTTTTCACGGTGAAAACGTGATCAAACTATAGCTATGATACATCTTTGAACTCACAAGGAAATGCTGTCGGCTGACAGCAATTTAAATATATTAATGAAGCCGTATTAGAAAAAAATTACTTGATGATGGTTCTGAAGACGAAACGTTGCTTGAAAAAACTGTTTACGCCATCCGATAGATCGTAAAAAATTGCTATAAGAAAGTGTTTCTTTTTTTAGTAGCTGTTCCAACAAGGCCGAATTTTTATAAAAACAAATTTACAAAATTTCAATTTTTCCAAATATCTCAAAAATTAATCATATTAACTTAGATTTATATGGAGGTGGTCATTATTGAGAAAGGGTAAAACTCTATAGAGAAGTTCGTGTTTTTTTACTAATTAATTAAAGCTAAAAATTTATAAATTTTATCAAATTATAACCTACATTGAACAAACTTGCTACATTGGGTAATTGGAAAATTAGTAATAGATCTAATCAAGAGTTTTCTGTAAAGTCAAAATTTTTATTTTTTGATTCATCCGGTTCTAGTTGATGGATATATCTACTTTTTATTTTATTTATAATATAGATTTTGCTAGGTCTCTTACTAACAAAAGGGAGATAAACTCAAAAGACTGTAGGTACTATTTATAGAAGTAATATATCATATTATAAGAATATTTTATTGCTTAGCCGCAAAGCACTCTTTCGCTTTAAAAGGCAGAACCTTTCTAAGTGACCTTAAGACACACCAAAAAATAGTGGGCCAATGACCAAGGTATCCAAAATACATGTACTGTTAATTTAGTATAGGTATATCAATTTATTATACAGGGACTTAACAGGGAGGAAAAAAAAGGATTTTGTTTAGGGCGGGTGAAGCAAAAGGGTAGACCAAGTTCCCCTAAGTCGTATAAATAGTTTATTTAAAAAAATATGAGACAATCTGAGCTTTCACATCCTGTAGTCCTCGATCTCGCTAATGAAGTATTTCTTTATTATCAGTAAATTATTTTCTGAAATATTATTTCTGCTTTAGACAACTGTTCGCTGCCTTACAGACACTCTACACTCTACAACACTCTACAAATAACTAGTACACAAACTCATGTTCTTCATATCACATATAAAGTGAGTACTCAATATTTTATCCACTGGTTTTCTACTTTTAATTAATGCTTTCTAAAACATTCTTGGTATTTACTATAAGTGGCAGGTTTTCATATTAAAGATTATTATCAGTCTGCTTGCTGCTGCTCCGCACTCTAGTCTCTCCAGTTTGAAATCAAAGCTCGACTTCGTTCTTAATTACAAGTTTAATGATGAAGGCTAAATCCATCCGGATAAATTTTGATGTGACACATTGCCTGCTTGAAAATCAGTTGTACTAATCCTGAAATATCAAAGGATTAATTTTGTCAGATATTACAAAGTTCCAATGTAAATACGAGTATTCTGTGTATTTCAGCTTATATAATCGAAAATAGCTGTACATATATATGTACACAGGGAGAAGTGAAATGTTGAAATTTACTTTGTGGTTCAATAATAATGTGATAACAATTAATAATAGTAATAATAACAATAACAACTTGTAAAATATAGTGAATAATCTAACATTAATGTGTTGTTGTAGTAATAGAAATATTATTGTCACTCAAAAAATTTCGTATGTTGTTCCTCTCTATGTATAATGATACGAAATTCTATGTATTGCCATATTGTTGATATTTTCTCCATGTTACAAGTTGCTATAAAAGATAAATTTAATGCTATTTTTTTAACGTAAAAATATTATTTCTATAGACAAGTATGGACTGGATGCATAACATGCCTTCCGTATCCTCCCTAAGATCCTCCTCTTTCTCCCCACTTTGTGGCTTCCATCTCTTCGTACCCATCCTCCCACTGCCCACACTCCCTATCAGCCTTACCCCCGTAAGGTTAAGCAATGACAGGCACTCCAACTAAACAAAAATAAAAAGCAAGTATTAAATGGTAGCAAAGCAAGCAAAGTATTAAATATTAGGTCAAAGATCGGCCAAGTGGCATAAACGCATCTGAGATTATGCTGCCACTCAATTTACAATATTATTTTTGTTGTATCATTCAATATGTATATGTTTCTATCATGTACAAAATACTTGCATGACGTACAATACTAACAAATAAAGAGATTCTAAATGAATGAATGAAATGAGTGACTTCAAGATATATATCCATCTCCTGTTCTGCCAAAAAACAGTTTTTTAGCTCCCTCACTAGAGACCACACCTGTACAGAGATATTTCTTCAGTAGCATGTTATAAACAAGAAAATCGTATTTAGTTAAACTTTTGGATTATTATTTTATTGCACACGCAATGTTAAACAGAACGTTTTCCATATGCACGATGCATATCAGTATTCTCTACATTTTTGTTCAACCGATCTTTGGAATGCCACTATCTTCTCTAATAGCCTGTAGCAATTTTTAAAGAATATGCTCATTTTCTAAAAAGACTATTTCCTTCTCAGTGAATATCATTTTTAATAACATGAACATTTTTTCCTTAACCAAACCCAACATATTCACTATATTTATTAGTTAAATCATTTACTTAATACTTGAATATGTTGTACCATTTTTCTTTCCGCTTCGTGTTCTTCTTCTTCTTGATATGGGTCGGTTTCTTTGAACGAAACTGCGGCCACTGCTTATTATACATCCCACTGCTCTTCTATTCCGCCACCAACTTTGTTCTTTGCATTAATTCCAAAAGTCTACTTTTTGAAATTTCTCTCAGCTCACAAGGTTCCAAAATAGGTTTACCCAGGAGTGTTAGGCTTCATACGAGCACAGCTCTCACATTCAATCACAATGTGCAGTACAATAGACCGACTTCTACTCACATCCAGAATTTCTACAGTCCTCTTTTGCCTTTCCTTGATGGAAGGACCTTCCATCAGTGCGTTCGTATGACTGTCCTGGTTTTAAGACCCAGTAATTCGTATATGTTCTAGTTTCATCCATTTTCTCATAGCTGCTCTGATAGAGCTATAAGCGACTACATAAGCTGGCTGCATTATTATCCTATCGTATCGTATCCTATGTGTATTGGTGTTTACCGGTTCTATTAGGAATAAGAGGCAATCTCAAACAAGCTTCGAACTGAGTTGAGTCATTTAAATATAGCTTTTCCTTAGAATTTGCTACCTTTGAACAACCTGTGCATTCTTCCATTACCTAAAATTGTATTATATGAACAGATACAACTAAAAGTTACTATAAACATTTTTTTATACAGTCACTCGTATTTATATCGAATATTCACTTCCAATAAGTTTGAAATTGGTTGGCAAACGTCTCGTTCTCAACTACAACACCACTCAAACACTGAAACAATACCTACCGATTATTGCTGTGACTGGACACAGCTAAGAAAAAACTTGGCAAGAACATTAGACATACAGGGTTATTCACGCAAAGCGGGTATTGACAGAACCCTAAAAACGTCTAATAGGTACCTGCTTTGCGTGAATAACCCTGTATATAATTATAAGGCGTTAGTAATCGCATTAGAAAGATATGTATTGATTTACATGATTCTTTAAATATATGTATAAGTTTTAAACTTATATTAAGAATGCAAAATGTATTTTTTATATATATATTTAATTGAAATATCATGAATACCACAAGAATAATGCAGGTGGGCTTTGTGATCTAACAACAAACCTAGATCTAGGTAGAATCTATAGTAGGATCTCTTGTTCCTTAATATCACTTACAGTTAAAGTTACATCAAACACACCTTGCATCAATATATCTACGTATGGACATTCTATAGAAATATATAAATAGCTGTGGGGTATTCTTACAGAAAAAAGCATAAGTGTGGTTTACATATTTGAAATGTGATGTTTTGTTGATGAGAAGAGAATTTCTTAAAGCCTTTTTATGTACCATATCCCCGTAAGATAATTATCCGTATTTTTTAGTTTTTAATAAGTTAGCAAATAACTACGAATAGTATGGACATCATTAAGACTATCCTCCATCTGCAAACGCCTTATTTAAATAAGGACTAAAACAAATCAAGCCAAAACAGCTACTCTCCTGGCTATATCCCGCGCCGAGCGCTGAATTACAAAGCAAGATTTGCCTTATTTTGGTTAAACACAGTGAGAATCAAAAATACAAGGATTCAGATTGCAACGAAAACTACGAGGAAATACTCAGACCACACATCGTAGGATGCCACTAATTGCCGACCGGTTTCGATCTTTTTATGATCTCATCAGTGCAATATAAGTGAGCATACCTAGGAATGCGAAGACCTAAGTACTTGGCACAAACCAGTAAGCCTTGTGTACGCAATCCCTATTGGCGCCACCTCTCAGTAGTTTTCGCAGCACAATCCAAACCAAGCGTAATGGGGTAAATCCAATACAATAATAGGTTGTAGAAACTAGTTCTACTACGTTAATAAGTTAGGTAATATTTAAAAGACCATTTAGATTTATCTCTGCCGATTAAAATGCGTCCTAAATTGGCACATTTGCAGGCTTTTAGTTAAGCTCAAATGTTGAATAAATACATTTCACAGGGAATTATAAAAACATCTAAAAAGAGGTGAGTCAGTTAACATCTACCAAGAATATGTTTTAATTCAAATAGACTGTTCTCTGCGTGTGGTAATCTCTCCAGCCCAGTGAACGAAATCGAACCGAATCGCGTCATTGCCTAGCCGACTCGGAAATAGAACGTCCACTAGCACATCCCATTACACATATCCGAACGCACCCCACATCCTGATTAACTTTAATAACGCCTCATCCGTGCCAATTGCCCGAAAATTAACGGCGTGCCCCACTGGATGGCGGTCTAACCGCTGACTAGCGCTCACCAAATCAAACCCTCCACGCATTCTTTGATCTCGAATTTCAGAATGCTTCATCGAGATTTGTGCGGGATAATTTTCATTATCGCTAATTAATAATAGGCTGATAGAGTTCTGAGGGCTACAGTTCTTTTAATTATTTCACGAATTAAAGTAATTGTAAAAATATTTATTTTAAAACTAAATTAACTATTTACATACAAAAAAATTAGTATCTAGAAAATATACTCGATTTATTACTAAATGTAAATAACTATGTTTGAAGAAAATAAATACTTGATATTAAGGATTCTATCAATGGTTGAAAACGGTTTAAATAGTTTAAACCCAACAATTAATTTTAGAACCAAATATTTACTTTAAAAATAATAGTATATTAAACAAGGAGTATCATAAGGCGTACTTTTTAAGGCGTCCAATGAGTTTTCTAAAGGACAAGTGCGATAAACGCCTTATGAAACGCGTTGTTTATACTATTTTTTCTATTTTGCACATTTTACATCTATGAAAGCAAAGAAAACTCAAATAAGACAAATAAGAATAACAAATAAGAACAAACAAATAAGACAATTGAATTCCCCTATAGGGATTTTTATACACATTCTGCAATAGTTGGTGTCAATGACGTTTATCAACTTTTCATTGCTTGAAAATTTAATTAGGTTATTTTATTTTTTTATTTTATTCATACACTACCCAACAGATACATATCCATTTACAGGGTAGACTTACAAAATACATACAAATACAAAATACTATATATGCAATACATATACAATAATAAATACAACAAATTTATAAATACAAAATATATGCAACAAAGAACGACTGAGAAGGTCACAAAAAAGAGAGAAAACAATAAAAAAGACAAACGACAACTAAGTAAGTTACAAGAAACAAAACATTAAGAACATGTTAATGAGATAAAATCTAACAAAATGAGGGTTGATTTGCATTAAACAGAAAATCAATTTTCATTGAAAACAATATTGATTTACCATTGATATACCTACCATTTGTATGACATTACTATAGCAACTATACCACACCATAACAAACAAGGGATGTAAATTTGTTGCTACCAACATTTAAAAACAGAAAGGTGAATGTTGAAAAGGGTCTCTTTTCGATACGCAATTGCATTTCAGAATGACTTGTTTATAGAAGCAAAATGGAAAAATTTATTTTCTATCATTAACTACTTTATCGCACCGGCTAAACGCGCAGGGCGCTTACACGTATAGCTAACTTGTTGATTCATATCAATCAGAAACAAGCCTGGGTCGTGGCTATGCCACAACTGTTTTTGTACATTTACCTAGCGAGTAGAAGGACCTATATACTTTGCAAACAAAGCAAATGTATGTTAGTAGTAGTGGTGAGAAACACACCGTAATATCCTCTTTGGGACTTTGCTACTACCTGTCTGTGACAATTATTGTCAAATTGACACACAGATAATGATCTGCTTTTCCGCAGTTTTCATTACAGCAATGACACCTCTATTTTCTTTAAGGAAGACAATCCTACTTATTTTTTTGAAGGAGATGCCGAAAACAACTACTCCACGGAAAAATGTGCTCCGACTGGAATTACATTACATTACAAGCACAGTGCCCGTGGAGTAGTTGTTTTCGGCATCTGCTTCAAACAAAAAAGTAAGTGTAATTAGCCGTTCAATGAATTATATAAAATATGGTTGTGTAGTATTGTATCTAATAATAGATATTATGGGTCGTTGATAATCACAACGGAATTAAGAAAGAACGGAGGCAGTTAGTTGCAGGTGAACATACACCTGAAACTATATTTTGGTAGATTCATAGATACAAGAGACTGATTTAATTTTTGAAGAGAATTTTACCTATCTGGAGTTGTCAGTCACCCATCATAAAATTCAAAATCAGATTATTACTCAGATAGGGACCATACTGAACCTGGGTTCCATCAAGTAGATCAGATTTTTGCAAAAACAATACTAATTGTATCCTATTTATACCTAAACTATTTCTATGGTTCAGCAAACCGTCGCGAGAGCTCAGTGAACCATCGCGACTGATCTGTGGCGGCGGTTCACTGATCAGTCGCGATGGTTTACTGAGCTCTCGCGACGGTTCACTGAACCGTAGAAATAGTTTAGGTATAAATCGGATACAAGGTTAGCATAGGTTTAGTTTTAATCATCTCCAGAGGATGTCAACTTGGTTGGCGGAACGCGCGTCGAGTACAGCAACTTGGATGGTGAATCCTGTTTTGGTGTTATGTGGAGAACTACGTCAGTGTTGTTCACACCAAAGGTTACAACCCTTTTCTAGAACTTTAATAGGTTGATCTTGGATGTGGGAAAATAAAACAATAATGAAGACCGAGTGGCATGATGGGGCACATGAAGACAGAGAGTAAAGCAAATTCGAATAGTCAATTTTATTAGTTACAAGTTTGTGGAGAGTCACCAACGAATTACACATACGACGAGTGGCTAGATCATTGAATTAAAATCGTTGTAGTAAATTTTCTTGAGGGGTGGATAAATGTGATCAAATTTGAACCATAAGTATTTAACACATTTCCTATGTATATTTCCCAATTTGTTGACATTAATTGGATAACCTGGGTCCCATATAAGAGAGGCATATTCTAATTTTGAAAGGATCAATGCCCAAAAGTAAAAACACTGTTTTAATTTCTAAAAATATTGTATTGAGTTCCTCAAGAATATTATGAATTTAATCTTGAAAGGAGTTGGTACCATAGGTGTGAAGATAACACTGACGTAGCTTTCCACATAATATCAAAACATTATACTGCACTCGACGTGCGTTTCGCCAACCAAGTTGGCATCATCTGGAGATGATGAATACTGAAAAACTGCAGTATAGTGTTTTGATGTTATGTGGAAAACTACGTCAGTGTTACGAATTTAAGGCAGTAGAAGTTTAAATTATTATGAGTCATTTAGTTTATCTTATGGATGAGCAGCTGCTATGGACCAAACTTTTATAAACGAACGAAGTAAAATTCAATTTGAAATCAGGTCTTCTATTATTTGCCGTCAAATTTTTATTTGTATGTAGGAAGATGTAATGGCAAACTCCGGTTAAATTAGATATTAACCAATTTCCTTTTTATACTTTTTCAAGGCATACATTTTTTATAGTATACCTACAAATATTCCAATAAATGATTTCATCAGAAAACTTTTCAGTACAGTTAATTAAAAAAAGTCATTGCGAAAAAATTATATAATTTTTTTACAAATAAGTTTCTAAATTATTCTGAAAAGCTCCTGAAAGGAAGAACTTCATTATTTTTTCAGCAAGAAATATTGTGTTCGCAATAAAAACTTTTCACAGGTTCATAATCAATTCAATTAAAATCACTGACTGTTAAGGCCCGTGTTTAATTCTTCTGATAATTAACACAAGATATGCGCACCCTGTTAAATTAGGAAAGTGTAATAACAGCCCACTTAAAAGTTTGAAAAGGCCATTTTCAAGACTTCAGTACGTATTTATGCTAACTGGAAGAAAGTTGTTCGCTTAGTGTAACTGCAATAAAACAAACGCAATTATAGGGGACTTTGTCAAATTTAAAAAGAATTATTGCCAATAAGGAGCGACGTAAAAATCACTTACTCTACATGCTCTAAACGCGGCTCTTTATTGTTAAAGTTTTACAATAATTTTATAGAGCTCCACCAACTCTGCCGGTTTTCACAGGAAAAAGTTGGAATTGTCATGTTAAAGTTGGCTGTTATTGGCAAGCTACATTGAAAGTCTTTACCAGAAACTCGTATTCTACTTAAATAACTGCGAAATACAATATACAGTGTCCTGCAAAAATCACGAAACACTCTTATTACATTTTACAGGGTGTAGAGAAAATTTTAAAAATTTGTACGGGGTGACTCGATTTTCGTGTAAATTTTATATTAAATCACTTTTTATCAATTGAGTTAATTAGTTTAAATTTTTATTTAACAGATTGCAGTTGTTATCATTGTAAAGTTATCTGTTGTTATCCTGCTCATATCATATTAGTTTATACAATTTTTCTTTACGATCTTGGTCTAAATACTTCCTATTTCATGTAAAAACCACTTGGCTTCCTGGAAGCGGAGAAGCACCTGGAATTTCAACTTCCGCCGTTAAATCGACGATATAAGGAAAAGGCATTTGCATCTTGATTAGTAGTATCAGGATCAACAAGAAGCTAGTTAGCTAACCATCATTACTGGAAAGTATCTATTATTGGTAAGAGGTTAAATTATATTTTCCGAGACCAGAAGAATTAGTATATTACATACTGAGGCGGAAAATGTTTCATTACTGTCGAGCGCTGTTTAGATAACCGAGGTGCGTAGCACCGAGGTAAGCTATAGCGCGAGACAGGAATGAAACCTTCCGCCGAGGTATGTATACGATTTTATTCACAACCATCTCTAAAAAAACGAGAAAACGGGAATACTTCCATTTATTCATTCATATTTTTTCATACTACTTTTCAATTTAGAAGACAGTGAAAATCCGTTTCTATGACGCTGACATTATTAGTTAATAAAGGGGGCATAAATTGTTGACTGTCATACTGACAGCAGTTGATTATTTTTTTAGTATTTGCTAAAAACCTAAAATCCAAAATTATTGTTATTGTAAACTGATTCTGTATAAATAAATATAAAATATAAGGGTTTTTCTAATGACTGATGCCTTGTCAAAATTAACGTCACTCAAAATACAAACATCACGTATCTTTCAGATGTTTTACTTTCCACCCTTGGGTGGAAAGTGATCACTTCCCGACCTGGACAGTAGCAACAGTTAGTAATGACTAATTTTCAAACTTCTAAAAAGTCAGTAATAACCTTATTACATATATGGTTGTGAATAATAGTATATTACATACTGAGGCGGAAAATGTTTCATTACTGTCGAGCGCTGTTTAGATAACCGAGGTGCGTACCACCGAGGTAAGCTATAGCGCGAGACATATACGTAGTTTATACGTATGTATACGATTTTATTCACAACCATCTCTAAAAAAAACGAGAAAACGGGAATGTCTCGATTTATTCATTCATATTTTTTCATACTACTTTTCAATTTAGAAGACAGTGAAAATCCGTTTCTATGACGCTGACATTATTATTTAATAAAGGGGGCATAAATTGTTGACTGTCCCCATGTCACACTGACAGCAGTTAATTATTTTTTTAGGATTTGCTAAAAAACTAAAATCCAAAATTATTTTTATTGTAAACTGGTTCTGTATAATAAATATAAGGGTTTTTCTGATGACTGATGCCTTGTCAAAATTAACATCACTCAAAATACAAACATCACGTATCTTTCAGATGTTTTACTTTCCACCCTTGGGTGGAAAGTGATCACTTCCCGACCTGGACAGTAGCAACAGTTAGTAATGACTAATTTTCAAACTTCTATAAAGTCAGTAATAACCTTATTACATATATGGTTGTGAATAATAGTATATTACATACTGAGGCGGAAAATGTTTCATTACTGTCGAGCGCTGTTTAGATAACCGAGGTGCGTAGCACCGAGGTAAGCTATAGCGCGAGACATATACGTAGTTTATACGTATGTATACGATTTTATTCACAACCATCTCTAAAAAAAAAACGAGAAAACGGGAATGTCTCGATTTATTCATTCATATTTTTTCATACTACTTTTCAATTTAGAAGACAGTGAAAATCCGTTTCTATGACGCTGACATTATTATTTAATAAAGGGGGCATAAATTGTTGACTGTCCCCATGTCACACTGACAGCAGTTAATTATTTCTTTAGGATTTGCTAAAAAACTAAAATCCAAAATTATTTTTATTGTAAACTGGTTCTGTATAATAAATATAAGGGTTTTTCTGATGACTGATGCCTTGTCAAAATTAACATCACTCAAAATACAAACATCACGTATCTTTCAGATGTTTTACTTTCCACCCTTGGGTGGAAAGTGATCACTTCCCGACCTGGACAGTAGCAACAGTTAGTAATGACTAATTTTCAAACTTCTAAAAAGTCAGTAATAACCTTATTACATATATGGTTGTGAATAATAGTATATTACATACTGAGGCGGAAAATGTTTCATTACTGTCGAGCGCTGTTTAGATAACCGAGGTGCGTAGCACCGAGGTAAGCTATAGCGCGAGACATATACGTAGTTTATACGTATGTATACGATTTTATTCACAACCATCTCTAAAAAAAAAACGAGAAAACGGGAATGTCTCGATTTATTCATTCATATTTTTTCATACTACTTTTCAATTTAGAAGACAGTGAAAATCCGTTTCTATGACGCTGACATTATTATTTAATAAAGGGGGCATAAATTGTTGACTGTCCCCATGTCACACTGACAGCAGTTAATTATTTTTTTAGGATTTGCTAAAAAACTAAAATCCAAAATTATTTTTATTGTAAACTGGTTCTGTATAATAAATATAAGGGTTTTTCTGATGACTGATGCCTTGTCAAAATTAACATCACTCAAAATACAAACATCACGTATCTTTCAGATGTTTTACTTTCCACCCTTGGGTGGAAAGTGATCACTTCCCGACCTGGACAGTAGCAACAGTTAGTAATGACTAATTTTCAAACTTCTAAAAAGACAGTAATAACCTTATTACATATATGGTTGTGAATAAAAGTATTTTGTAAACCAGATCATTTTATTCTTAGCTGATACACTCTGCAAGGTGATTTTGAGTGATAACAACAATCAGTAGTTATTTATGTTATTATTTTTAAAAACCATATACAGATTTTTCGTTAAAGACGTTTGAAGCAGATTCTGTAGGTCTCGTTTAATTTGTAATGGTATATTCTTTGAGTTTAATAAAATTGTAAATATTTATATTGTCCGTGTCTTTCCATTTATTGTAATTTTTCGTTATTCACAGTATTATCTGTTAATACTTGACTCCACCCACCGTGTTCTCATCGAGATTTGCTTGAATAAATAACGGTCCAACAAGATGGTTGCCCAAAATTCCGGCTCAAACGTTCAATTTTTCAAGGAGTCTGAGTAAGAAATTCCCTGATTAATTGAGGATCAGTATCAATCCAATAACGACAATTGTGTCTATTTCGCCATTCTACAGGGTGTCCACCTAGTGCGCGTAAGTCCAATATCTGGGTTAATAAAAGAGATAACTTAATTTTTTTTTCTACAGGGTTGTCTAATATCCCGAGCTGCACAAAATGAAAATATATTTACATATTCAGGGTGTTCAGTTTTTCCTGGACAGGTACCAACTTCGTTTTTCTAAATGGAAATATATATTTTTTATTACTTTTTCGAACTAAACCCTTGATTTTAGTAGGACTTTCATCAGCCTTCCCTATACCTAACTTAAACTGTTTTTGAAATATTGACGGGTGAATATTGACATTTTTGCAACTTTGACACCCTGTAAAATCTAAACGGTTTGAGATCAAGCAAAACAGTTTGCACATTCCTATCTTAACTTTTCATAAGCTATCGTTTGGTACTAATTTCACAATTATCCAAAAATTTAAAATTTTCTGAAAATTTTGAAAATTTTTTATTCCTGTATAAATTTGAAATTAGTATCAAACGATAGCTTATAAAAAGTTAAGATAGGAATGTGCAAACCGTTTTGCTTGATCTCAAACCATTTAGATTTTACAGGGTGTCAAAGTTGCAAAAATGTCAATATTCACCCGTCAATATTTCAAAAACAGTTTAAGTTAGGTATAGGGAAGGCTGATGAAAGTCCTACTAAAATCAAGGGTTTAGTTCGAAAAAGCAATAAAAAATATATATTTCCATTTAGAAAAACGAAGTTGGTACCTGTCCAGGAAAAACTAAACACCCTGAATATGTAAATATATTTTCATTTTGTGCAGCTCGGGATATTAGACAACCCTGTAGAAAAAAAAATTAAGTTATCTCTTTTATTAACTCAGATATTGGACTTACGCGCACTAGGTGGACACCCTGTATATAAATAATATACATTCGACTGAAAACCACGTATTATAGAGAAGATGTTCTCACGTTCTCAAGTTGCTCACTAAAATATTCCCAAAATTGGGTACGACGATCAAAATCATCTTCATGTAACTCTTGAACCAGCATCGTCTTAAGTGGATGAAACTTGCATTTTTTCAAAATTCGATGAACATTTGAACTGAATACGCGAGAAACTTGAGACAACTGATACCATCTGCAAGTGATCCAAACCTGCCAATTTCATTTCGAACTAGGCAATTTACTTCGCGTTTCTTCTTTAAAAGCGAATTCGTTGCAACAATCTTATCCATCAGCTGTTTAACGTACTGATGTCTTACATTTTTTCTGGATGATTAGCATTAAAAATTTGTGCTGTAGCTTTAGCGCAATCGTGATTTCGATACCAAATTCCAACAATTTCTACTCTTTCTGCGATAGTATAAACTAGTGATGGGTTGCTAAATAGCGGTCTGCTATTTTTTAACTGCTAAATGGTAGTAGCAGTAACAACTGCTATCAGCTTAAGAAAAATAGCTGCTAATTATTTAGCAGGTTGTGGTTGTATGTTATTCACTTTGCTGCTGCTAAATGCTCACGCGCTACGCCTGGTCGCCAACCGAAGACTGCGATTTGAGAGCAAGTAAGGTAAATTAGCAGTGTAGCGTGAAGCAGTTTAGCTTAGCAGTTAGCAGTAGCAGTTAGGTCCGGCGGCCGGCCTCGGTAACGCAGCAGCATTTAATTTAACAATCGACATAGAAGCGATAGACCACAAGGCAGACGAAGTTAAATTTAGGGAGGGAATATGTACCTAATTCCTACAACATTATTTTTTAACAATATTTTTTGTTCGTTCTGCTCGCTTATTTCAGCGGCATAATTTAAGAGGCTATACAAAGATTTGTACCTATCACACAGCTTAATAAATGGTTATACATACAAATTATTTATTATATTTATAAATTATTTAAAAGTTATTTATATAAATAACGTAAACAAAAATATTTTTAATAATAATAATAATTAATATTTAATAGCAGGAATTTACTATTACAACTGAACCTGTCAATAAACAGTAAACTGAGACCGTCCTACTGTCTTATGAAATTGGGAGGGGGTGTTTGTTTATATTGGTGTTTAATAAATATCTAAAAAAATACTTGGTATTATCACAGTATTTAGCATTATACTGTGGTATTATAGAAAAGTCTTTTTATTGTTATACCTTCAGCAAGACATTTTAGGGGTGATCGGAGTGACCTACTGAATAATAAATAGAACGTAAAAATTATTTTATACATGTCATTTGAGAGGAAGGACATACTTATTTTTCATACACAAATTAATATTGTTGTTATATTTATAATTCAAAAACCTTCTCTGAACTTGAAATGTAAAAAGAACACCGGGAAATTAAGACTTAGTAGTTTCAATTTTTAAGAAGTATTGCTCAACTTGCCCCTATAAACTTATGTGCACGTGGCCGTACAATACAGGCACGCTGTTTTTGTTTTATTTTTCTGTCAATTAACCCGCTCCATAATCGGTATACCAAATACCTACCTCCATTGATCGGGAAACGGTCCTTACAAAAAAGGAGTCATAAACACATTTATTTTCATCCAAAACATGAAATATAAATATCAAATTATATTTATGGCTGCTATCAGCCACAGTGAATATGTTCGTTTATTTGAGCTAAGGTAAAATGTCAACTGTTAACTGCTAATACTGCTCCGTTTAACCAAACAGACAACTACGCAAACGTACTAAAAAATAAAGAGCTGCTAATAAAATAGCAGCTATTTTTAACTGCTAAATAAGAATAGCAGTAGCAGGAGTAGCTGCTATTTAAAAATAGCGGGTTCGACACATCACTAGTATAAACCATTTCAAAAATAGGTTTGCACTGTTAATAACAGACTGAAACTAACGATTTGGCGGTTACAAGAAAAAAAACAGCAGTGACTTTGGCAAAACGCATAAAAAAAGTAATGTGGTTGTGTAGTAGATAAAAAGCTAATTATTGGTGGGCATATCTGTAGAAATTAGGACGGGAATGTCGGTTTGTCAACTTTTCGTTATAGCCAACAATTCTGCTAAATCTCAACCGATTCCCAAAAAACGCTGCACCATTGTATTCGCACTAGAAAGGGCTTTAAAATGATGTGTTAGAAGTAGCGTAGTTTCGTTTGAAATTTTAAAGGTAGGGTTGCTTGGAGTTAGGTGGATGAACATATCAAGTTGGCTTGACTGTCAAAAATGCTCCACTCCAAGAACAGAAATCGACGGCGAATTCTATTTTTTTTTCGGTTTTATAATTATAGGGTGGGTTCAAGTTTTCGCTGAAAGACCCTGTATAATAATGTTTACGCTATAGTAACTAGAAGTTACCTCTATCAAATTAAAATTCCTGTTATTAGCAGCAAAGTGAATACTCCACGAGATATCGCTCGAGTCTTGTTTAAAATTTGCTCTTCTGCTATCTATAAATTAGAACTGCCACTCGAGATGATGTAAAAATCGAATAAAACGCACAATGCCAGGGAGGGTGGAGATAAAGCACTCGAAGCTGTATAGAATATCCCTTAAAATTTTGTATGAAATTATTGGATCGAGATGGAAACGAGAGCAACTTTTATTATCCCATTTTATAGCTTTTTTATAACACACTTTCGGGTAGCGTTAAAAGTGGAAAAAGCTTCACTAGGTCATTTAAATTTATATTTGTCTGTAAGAATGTTTACAGGATAAAGCTCATATCTGATAGTCAGTTCAACACTAGGTATGAGATTTTGTGAGAATTCCCGCCTTCCATAACTTTTACTTAATTTTATTATTGGGAAATAATAATTCTTGAAATATAAATATTAGAAAATAAATTTAAAGAAAATAAAGAGGGATTGAAATGCTGCACCGAGTGCAACTGATAATTCAGATAATGAACACTTATATTATTAATTAAAACCATACTGAAACATAATTTTCTTATTTTAACCCTTACCAAAGTTTTTTTTATTGTAAACGCTTTTTCAATGTATTACCCTTGTTTCATTCGCTGCCTGTATATAAAAATTTCTATAAATAAAACAGTTTGTCGGCTGATGAAATGTTAGCTATATGAAATGTTAATTCGTATATTATCATTTTTTTTTAATTGATATTTTTTAAAGTTAATATACTATTTGTAATGTCGGTCAAGTGTCCACTTTCAAACAAAAAAAAAAATATTTCGATTTGTTAAATAGTTCTCGATATATAATGATATTTTTAAAAAAAAAAAAACATGTAGACAGATTTGCTGAATTATGAGTATTTTTTTTTAATAAAGAGGGTCGGCCCTCATGAAAAATGTCGTAAATAGCCATTTCTGATACAAAACACATAATACTAAATAAAACTATGTTGGTTTTATTTGGTTATACTCCCGAAAAAATAAAAAAATCACAGTTTTCATCAAAAACCGCTCCACTAGTAGGGATAAAGACAGATCACCAGTGATTCAGTACAAGCAGGTGAAAATGTTGTAGTACAGGTTTTTCGAACAAACTTTATCTAAAAGTAGAGATCAGGAATATATTATGTAGGTACAGGGTATTCGCGTATATTTTGACCCCTACCTACAGGGGTTATTAAGAAAGTTAGGAAAAAAGTTTAAATACAAGTTATTTGGTTTTTCAAGTATTATCTTTTGGCTAGGTCGAAAAAAAAATTGAATGTCGTAAATTTGAGGAAACCAATTGAACATAATATTTTTAAATGGGACAACCTGTATAATTTTACACGCTTCGGTAAAAAATTTTTTCCTGATTTCAAAAATATATATTTTTTTGACATTTGCACTGACAGTTTTCGAAATCATTAATATTTAATGTTTGCAATAAATCATAATAATAAAAAATGAAAATATTAGAAAATGTTTAAATAACTAAGGAGGTTACAACGAAAATCATTAAATATTTTTTATTACTGTTGGTTTCTACTGATAAATATTTTTAGTTCTTTGTATTTTTTGTATTTTTTTATGGTACTCGCTGTCGAATATTTCGAAAACCGTCAGTGGAAACGTCAACAAAATATATATTTTTGAAATCAGGAAAAAAATGTTTACCCAAGCGTGTAAAATTATACAGGGTGTCTCATTTAAAAATATTATGTCAACTGGTTTTCCCAAATTTACGACATGCAATTTTTTTTCGAACTATCTAAAAGATAATACGTGAAAAACTTTTTTTCTAACTTTCTTAATAACTCCTGTAGGTAGGGGTCAAAATATACGCGAATACCCTGTACATATTATAATAGTATACAAAAATTTTAGTGATTAGCATCTCGACTACGATTTTAGAGGATACATATTTGTAATGATCTTTTGTTACTATCCATCCTTCAATTCGAAATGAATTATATCTCTCTTAAAGACACTTACACCTACTCAATAGTAGATAAGTGAGGTTCCTTCTCCAACGAAAGTGAGAGTAGCCTGTGGGGCACTTGAGGCAGACAGTCCCAGACAGCCTCACCCGGCATCCTGAAAAAAACATCACGTTATCCTGAAAAAACGTGACGCTTTTCAGGGTAACAAGACGTTTTCAGGATAACGCGACGTTTTTTTCAGGATAACGTAACGTTTCTCAGGATAACGTAACGTTTTTTTCCGGATGCCGGGTGAGGCTGTCTGGAACTGTCTGCCTCAAGTGCCTCACAGGCTATTCTCAGTATTGATCACGTCCTTAAGTGATTCCTATAACCTGTCATTCATGTATTACCTTACCTAACACTTCGTAGTTTGTTATCTATGTATTATTTTTTGCCTGTAAAGCTTAAAAAATGCTTCCAGCTGTGCTTTAGACAGATGAAGTTCATTACTACATACTCCTGCGATGTTTTCAGCAGATGTACACCATTGGTGTAATTAATTATAGCTGGGTTGACAAATTCTTGTCATAACAAGAATATACACATTTGGTTCCCTAGAAATGTAATTAATCACATTCTGCAGAGAAGTAGTATGTGATTTTAACGTTAATTTTCAAGCTATATTTGATGTTAATATGGTAAAAAAATATAGCAAACAACAGAATAACTTGGGGTCAGAACAATTATAAATAGTATACAGTGAGGACATAAAGTCCGTCCGTCCCCCTTCTAACTTTTGAACCACTGGGTAGATTGTGATGAAATTTGGAACAATAATATATGACTAAATTCTGCATTTTTTGACACATCAATGACAGCTTTGAATGTCAAAGCCTGAATGTTCCATTCAAAAATTTTTTTAAATGGAAATGGGGGTCGAGTGGGGACTCATTTTGAAGCTACTTTTATGCTCAAAACATCCCCCAAATTTGAGAAAATTTGGTTCAGTAATTTCCAAATAGAAACCAAAATGATATGGTCATTTTCTATGAAATCTCCTGTGTAAAATATAATTTAAGAAGAAATACATTAGCAATATATTGATGATAAATAACCATCCCATATATATACCATATATTTTATTCTATTTGAATGAATGGAAAATAAACATAAGTTGACGCGGTATCTTTAAAAAATCGTTGATTCTTCTATTCACAACCTTGTAGAAAATGTTCTCAATGACCTTTTTGTTAAATGTACGTTGCAATTTATCAAAATAGTACCTAGTGAAATGTACAAACGTTTTCCGTTAACTTGTTTAAATAAAATCAAATTTCGTCGTACAAGTTGAAACAAAACAGCTCTTAGATCAGATAACATCAGTCTTAAACTATCTCACTTGAACAATTGGAGGAAGAAATTAGATTTCCTTTTCCGTTCCTGCTTGCGACGGAAGTTTATTGCTGTTTTAACGTACAACACCATTATTTGAAATAGATATAGGTACTGGGTAACCCAACGAAAAGTTTGCACCGTGGATGACTTGGTATAAAAGAGCTTCAAACAAATTCCAGAGATATGTCAATTTTTATTTCAAGGAGGCCACATTTTCATAGTGTTGACATTTTACGGGATGTCCCAAAAAAAAAAAACGTTTTATTATTCCTTTTTTGAAATGGTAAAGCTTGTGTATTTTTACAGATTTAGATAGAAGGTCCTTTCAGGAATATATTGATAATATCAATATATCCGTGAAAAGCATTGGGGGTACGCATTGGGTAGACTTGGTACCATTAATTACCTACTGCATATTTTTTTAAGGTCTTTAATTTATAATACTACGTACTTAGATATATTTAATATTTAGCGGCACCATGGAAAGATGATAAATTTATACGTATACCTATGACAATATAAAGAATTATTACTTATATAAGTTTTCTCTATTATTTTGTTATATTATTTCTCATATTTTCATTTTGTTATATTATTATTCCCATTCCAGCAGTCAATTTTTTATTAAATTGTCTACTCATAAATTAAGGCTTGTTTGCAGGGATTGGTTGGCAACTATCCTGGCCATGGCATAGGACGGGAAAAATACCAGCTTGCTGTTAATGTGAGATTAAAATCATCCAAAATACCGTCAAGTGAGATGGGGACAGCCAAACATCAACATATTTGGCCGTCCCCCTAGCTATTGAGGTTTTCCAGATTTCTCTCAATCCAGCACTGAATGATAGTTAGGACTTACCAACGTAAGTCGTTCCTGAGCCGCAAATGCGGTCCGCGAAAAAATACTATATCACCCCCTTTCCCACACAATTCTCAGACTTTCGGGCTAATCCTTGTGATTAAAATGAGGGGGAGATATATTATTGTTGTTATTGTTACTATTATCATTATTATTATTATTATTATTATTATTATTACTATTATCATTATTATTATTATTATTATTATTATTATTATTATTATTATTTTTTTGTTAAAATCCAGTCGGCCGGTTCCCTGGCTCCGATTCTCAGGGTCGGCCGCTGGTGGTAATCAGTAGCTACTTCTCACATCCGTGAGGTAAGTAACTACTGAGTCCGGGAATCGTGTGCCCTAAGTAGACGTAAATGAGCCGAGAATGACCGCCTTCTGCATTCTTCCGGCTAAAAGATCTGCCGAGTTTCGGCATGCCGGTATGATCTTCAGTTCCGAAAGCAGTGTATCTCTTGCTCCACCGAGGGATCCTATTATCAACACCACAAGTTTCACAGTATGTTCTGGATGGAGTCTGCGGATTTCGAAGAGAAGGTCTCGATATTTCGTCCGTTTCTCCTCCTCTTTCAAGACAACGTTGTTCTCGGCAGGAGCCGAGAACTCGATGACAAACATTGTCTTGAGCTGGTGGTCGAGGAGGCGTTATTATTATTATTATTATTATTATTATTATTATTATTTAATAATTACTTTTTATATTACATCAATTTTAATGTAAACTGTATTCATTTAAAATTCATTTATTTGAATATTCAAATATCATATGCATTTAAATCAAATTTGGTCGTTCCACCAGTATTATTTAGAACCAAAAAGGAATTTATTTGAAGACAAAATAAGAGTTTATTTGAATTCATAATTATTTGAGTGAAATTCCTTGGCCTTAAAATTGTAGATGTTTTTGTTAGCTTATTTTTTTTTTATTAAGTATAATTTATTACAGACAAGAAGCTATTATTTTGTATCACATTTCTTTAGTATAATATATTTCTTGACAATATTTTTAAATGTCGAACTTATTTGTTGTAGTTTAACATCTTTTGGATAATATAACAACTTTGTTCCACACCTGCTAGACGACATCGAAAAAAGAGTCACACAGTAAAAAGTATTTTAGTTATTGTTACCATGAATTGTTGTATGTAATGATGTAAAGCATAAAAATCTATGCCGTTTTCGAGATCCAAGGGTGAAAAACGAATTTATTCCTAACAAGAAAAGAAAATCCTGATAAAATGAAAATAATGGGACGCTCTGTACCTACTGCCTGAAACAGTGTACTAAACTGGAAACGACACAAGTTTCTCGTTAATTCTCATAGATTAAAGTCGAATTATCCGAGACTATTTATTAACTCATTGACAAAGGCGGCCCTGGAAATTACTGGAATTACGTTAGTTGTAAAAAGGCGTAATCGGCATCGCGGTGCTAATTCATTTGGAGCTCAATTTGAACTTCCACCCATTTAATTAAGTCGATCTACCTCTTTGGAGTGAATTAATTTCTGCATCTAATTAACGGATTCTTCAGTGGTGGATTCGCTTTTGTGCACATGTGCGAATTGTTCTATAAATCTCGTAAATATGATGGTATATTTTAGCAACTGTTCACTAACCATATTGTAAGATGTTTAAAACATAATATACTGTACATACTTTTGCGGAGTATGCAGAACTGTTGACCATAATCAGTTAGAGTGATATTTGTTGTTTTAATTTTGTTGCCTAGATAACCCTCCGTGATTTTTCTAATTCAAGGCAGTTCTGGTTATACCGGATGTAACCACCAACTTTGTTATTTTAAATTGATCAGTGTGTATGTATATTATCACATTTTTGGATTCTTCATTAAATTCTAGGATCATTTTAAATAACATTTGTCATATTAAAGTTAACCGTTTTCGAGATAATGAAGTTTGTAAAAAACAACTGTTTACTGTACTGTTGGATTAAAAAAATTATAGTTAACAAACTGTTAAAGCGGAAACCTTCATTTTTGGGTCACTGAGAGTGGAAGTCGTAAGTGTTTTCAAAATTGGGAAGAGTGACCTAAGTGTACGAGGTCCTCAAAGTGAATTAACTAAACTTGAGAAAATTTAGATATGTATAACTATTTTTTTGAACGGGACACATAAATTTTCGTATCAATATTCGTATAAATTTTCGTAAAATCGTATTTTCTAGCATATTCAAATATACCTCACCATTTATATTACCACTGATAAACAATAGACCTTTTACTTGCTTCTCTAAAATTGTATAGAGATTATATAAAAAATTAAATACAAGCCTAATTCAGAAACGAGCCGCCTCTGGTGTTCTCCACTTAAGTGCACTGAAAATGCAAAAAGGATTTTACTTAAAATACCTACTGTTCGGCCGAACAAAAACCGCTCTTGGGAAAATCTCACCGTATTGCCAATTCTCTGGTTAATCTTATGTAAATATCTCTAACGAGAATTCGCCTTTTATGTATTAATGATAGAGTCCTCCTAATCTGATTCAGGTTTTCAGTGGGGGTAATTAGAATATTGCGTGAGAGTTTGAAATGCTCGTGCCCAGATCTGTAATGATGAGGAATTGTGGACGAAGCTTAACAATGCCTCTTAGTGAATAGAGAAAAGGAATGTGTAGGTGTTGTATTTTTACTTGGTACAATTACTACAGTTCACACAAAATTTAATTTTTATTCTAAAACATGAATAAATATAGGTTCAGGTTTTAGGTACCTAAGAAGCATAAAGTTGATATATTCCAAAAAGTAATTTGACACCTGAAATGCTGGATTCAGAAAATGGTTCAGGATGTTCCATTTAAAAATCAGAAGTTGGCAAAAATGGTATTTTTCATGTCAGAAAGTGACTTTTAACAAGTACTTCCACCATCAAAATTTGAAAATTGTATCTAAAAAAATAAAGAGTGGCATGCCATTAATCTGTGTCACACAGTAGAAACCACCTGAGAAACACTTTCTCCGACTTTATCCGGATAGAATTCGGCTTTTGTATTTCTACTTAAACAGAACTACCAGAAGGAGAACTCGACAGTTTGTATGACAAAGGAATAGAATTCAGCCCTCACCAATCTGCCAAAAATAAACACTAACATAATCCACCTATTCGTCTCGGGCCATCATCCATTATTTATCCCGATATTTAAGTATGTGTGTATATCAAGGAAAGAGGTGAAAGGGGTATGAAAAGGGAGAGGCGAGCCTGAAACAATAAGAGCACTTACCCTTTCACTATGTCACTGCTCTAAGCTGGAGGTATACATTGTCCCGCTTGAGAGGGTATCGTTGTATCAGTTCTATATTCGGGCTCCTCACCCCAACCCCATTTCCGGCTTCGCAGCGGCTATGCCCGGACTAACAGGGTACATCGTTGAACATGCCCTGAATATAAAGCGCAAATCTGTCAGGATTTGCAGATAAGCTCTAATCTATTGGAAGCGTCTGAAGTGAGGTGATTAAAAAAAGTTAAGCCATGTGTCAGTTTTATTAGGAAGGAGATTCGAGTGAACAAGACAAGCAATTTAGGACAAAAAATTATACAGATTGTTTCAGTACAGGTCGGTGCAGTTATTTTTACCTATATCCTTCTTTGAGGGGGAAAATATAGAAAGAAATGTCAACATTTTAAACTATATGATTTTGAATGGCATACTATATTTACATTGATATGTTTAAGT
Organism: Pogonocherus hispidulus; assembly: GCA_963924545.1. NCBI lineage: Eukaryota > Metazoa > Arthropoda > Insecta > Coleoptera > Cerambycidae > Pogonocherus > Pogonocherus hispidulus. Next base: position 12,046,749 of record OZ004698.1, read on the forward strand.
TGAGCGTTAGATAAAAGGGATTCCAAAAAAATAGTAGCATTATAATAATCCCTTGAGAGAGTGAGATCTTCTACGTGTAATTAAGTGTTACTGTGTTAGTAATTTCTTACGACGTGAACATACATTTATTTGTTTTATTTATTTATTTAAAGTTACAAGCCCGGACAGAAAATAAATTCCAATTATGGGGAAGGAAATACATACAATTAGAATATAAATATCACTTAAAATGAAGTAAAAAAACATCATAAACATAAAAATAACTTAAATACTACAAATCCTGGGCACTACAATAACAGAGCAATAATATCTCCAGATAAAGTTAAATTATAACAAAGGCATTATACATTAACTAGGGAATATAAGATACACCTTTTAATGTCCCCCATGTTACAATTGAATATGTCAAAACAAGACTGATACTCATTGCCGCAGAAACACGTATTAAAAAGAGGTGAATACTTCAATAGATTCGTACGATGTGTGGAAAGGTAAAAGAGCGAATGAGAACGAGTTTGAAAAGATGTCACATTAAATCCTATGCCATTAAGAATACTTGGAGAGTCAATTTTATTGGTTATAAGCTTGTAAAGAAACAACACTAAAAAATATACGCGGCGCAATTCCAAATCATTTAGTTGACATCTGGATAACAATTCTAATTGCGGATAACTATAGCAGTGACTATACTATAGTCACTGCTAATAGCCAGGTAAACGCCATCCTCTCTGTAAGCAAGATACTTAACAAACATTCTTTGAACTCTTTCCAAGGCGGATATATGAACTTCATAATGAGGATTCCAAATAACAGAGGCATATTGCAGTTTAGACCTCACAAAAGTATAAAACAATAGCTTTAAAGTTGATGTATTCTTGAAATACTTTGAGTTTCTCATAATAAAGCTGATCATTTTGTTAGAGCTGGCTACAATACCATTAATATGCGGAGCAAAAGTAAGCATGGAGTCAAATACAACACCTAAATCTCTAAATTCAGAACATTTAACAACTATTTCTTCATCAATTTTATATGTAAATGCAACTGGATTGGATTTTCTTGTAAAAGTCATAGCATTACATTTTGATATATCCATAGTTTATTATTTGTACAGCATACGCTAATTCTAGATAGATCATTCTGTAGCTTAACACAATCGAATTGAGGGTTGATAGCCGAATATAATTTAAGAACATCAGCAGTACATACTTACGGTTTATATCCAAAGTACTCCCACCACAACTTCTGAACGATATCGATATCAAATAAAATGTAGGATGAATAGTATAAAAAATACTATTTTCTACCTACAAAATGAATTTTGGCAACTGATAGATGGGTCCAAAATCGCCGTCGGGACATTTTTTGGAATAGCAAAGTAGGTTGTGTCGCACATCGTTTAAAAGATATTTCAATTCTCTTCACATCAGTTGTTTAAAAGTTAAAATCGAGTCATCCTTTTTCAAGTTACAAGCGTTTCTGTGTCTCATTTGGCGGTTGAAAAGCCCATCGTTCACTCTAAATATTTAAATATTGTAATCGAAGAATCTTAATGTGATGTAACCGAAGAGGCATGCATTCACAAAAAAGGTGTTAAATCGGGAGAATGTGTTGGCTTACAATTAATGTCACACAGTAAAAATACGTTCTTCAATAGTACGCATTTTAAATTGTAAACCATAAAAAATAGATAAAAAAATAAATACAATAATCAATAAAGGGTAACAAATAAACGAAAACAAATAATCGATAGAACGAACAAACGATAATAAACGAAAAACTGCTAAATAAACTAAAAAATGTAGCAAAATGTTTGTAAATAAAATAATCAATAATTGTACTTATGTTTAGAATAGAAACAACTTGAATTTTATTTGCCAAATACGACTACGTAGAGTATTGATACACCTACCTTTCAAAATTAAAATGATTGAAAGCCAACACATTCCCCGGATTTAACAGCTATATATACAATCTTTTTAGAATGCAAACCTCTTAGATTACATAACAATAACATTCCTCGGTTAAAACATTTAAATATTTTGAGTAAACGATGGTATTTTCACTCGCTGAATGAGTCACGGAAACGCTTCCAACTCGAAAACGGATGACTCGATTTTAATCTTTCAACAATTATTGGTATGAAGAGAATTGAAATATCTTATTGAATATGTACGACACTGCTTCGTATGCTATATAAAAAAAGGTGCTAACAGCGACTCTGGCGCCATCTATCAGCTGTCAAAATTTCGTTTGCGGGTAGAAATTAGTATTTTTTATACCATTGATCCTACATTTTATTTCATATCGATATCTCAACCTGAACAAAAGTTAAGGTGGCGTGGTGGATAATTCAGGGACAGACTGTAACATTGTAGGAATGTGCTTAATAAAAGAAATCTCTCTGTTACTATAACACTTTAGAACCCTTTATTTGAAGGAGATGCCGAAAACAACTACTCCACGGCCAATATGCCCCGACTGGCGTTTCATTACATCGGAATCTCCATAGGAGTCGCCACATTGTTCATTGGGACTAAATACCAGGCACTGACCGGTTTCGAGCTTATTTTACGCTCATCAGAGTGTATTGGCACCTGCGGAAAAGCAGGTCGTTTTCTATCTGTCAATTTGACAATAATTGTCAGACAGATAGTAGCAAAGGCCCAAAGAGGGCACTGCGGTGTGTTTCTCACCACTACTAACATTCACTTTACTTTACACAACACTTTAGAAACCTTCTTTCCATAAATTTCTTCTAAGCTTTAGTTTTGACAATCCAACATCCACCACCTCCCTTTTTTCTCTTTCTATCGATCCTTGCGTTTACTACCTTACCGACAATTATGTCTTTAGCGCCATATTTAAACTCAAATAATATGTTATGAATACAATACAGTGCTTTCGAAAAGGAACGAATAAATTCATTATTTTAGAAATTGAGAAGTTTTTGAAAGAATCCCCTGACACGTCGATTTTGTTTTTAAAAAAGACACTTTTTGACATACGACTCATATATGTGACGTCATCGTTGTTCGAGATATGACGTCGTCGACAATTTTTTGAAATAGCAACCCCCAATTTTGACTACGCCATTTGAAAGAGCGTATCATTCTACATACGCATCATGAAAAATTTTGGTGTTACATAACAAAAATTTCAAGAAAATACGATGATGACGATGAGATACGATGTATCTCGTGACGAATTCTTGCTTTTAAATCTTCTAAATTAACCGGTCTAGTAACGTATACTTTGCTTTTTAAGTATCCCCACAAGGAATAATCTAGGGGTATTAAATCAGGCGATCTGGGTGGCCACTCAGTGGGCCCTCTTCTCAGTATCCAACGATTCGAGAACAGCTCATCTAAATAAACACGGACAAGTGCTGCATAATGGGAGGTGCACTATCTTGTTGAAAGAACATGTCATTTCTTGGATCTCTTCCTATCCCTTTCGACACGAGATACATCGTATACCTCCTGAAGTTATAGATAATATCCAAAAAGAATTTATTAATCGTCTTGGCCACTGTCAGGCAGCCAACAGTGCACAATTTGAACATTTAATTTAGTCGATTTTTTACATAAACATTATCATTGTCAGTATTGTGAAAACTAAATTTTAAGATCTTCAAACATTATTTTCTTGAATTTTTTTTTATGTAACACCATAATTTTTCATGGTGCGTATGCAGAATGATACGCTCTTTCAAATGGCGTGGTCAAAATTGGGGGTTGCTATTTAAAAAAATTGTCGATGACGTCATATCTCGAACAACGATAACGTCACAAATATGGGTCGTATGTCAAAAAGTGCCTTTTTTAAAAACAAAATCGAAGTGCCAGGGGATTTTTTCGAAAACTTCTCAATTTCTAAAATAATGAATTGATTCGTTACTTTTCGAAAGCACTGTATAAATAATAGAAGGTTTTGTGTCATAGTCTCCAAAGGAGAAAATAAAGCAGCTAGAGATATCGATGTTTCAGAGTTTTACTCCTTTTCAGTGAAACGTAATTAAAGAAAAGGGTCTAGGATGGTACAGATTTGGCATAGAACTCAATGAAATTACGAAGAATTCAGCTCTATGGTATTCCTCCACTTAAATATTTAAGCAAAATGAAATCATTAGTGTAAGTTTATAGGTATATAACTTATTTCATTTCCACAATTAATGAAAAATTGCAACAGAAAGTTCAACGTGTTATACGGGATGATACCAAAAAAATAAAAAAAAAACTGATACATCCAAAATAAACGAAAGTGTAGTTATTTTGAAAATATTTTCTTTGAAGATACGGCATGGGGATAGTTTAAAAAACCATTAGCAGAACTCATATTGTTCCTAATAACTAACGGATTTAATAAATCAGCCGATAGAACGTTGTTTGATTCAATAAAACAACTAAAAAAAATTGTTTTCAAGAAAACAGAAGCAGTATAATAATCTCGTTAGAAAATGGTACAAACGTTAGACCCTCTACAAGAAATACCTATTATCTGTGCCAGCCGTTTCAGCTAAATTATGAAGCCAAAGTAATTTCTTTTGACTTGAGCATTATCGTGTTATATCGCTTTAACCGATACATTAACTTAATGAGCCTCTTTTAAGGGCTTCAAAGTGCTGGCTGAACGTAATGGACCTTAGCGAAACTTTTAAATCGTAAACTCCAACTTTCTTGGTATTTTTAGGGATCCCATTAAATATTAACCGGGGCTGATTGTTGATTAATTATTCAGTTCTTCTCCTAACCACTTAAGTTTCCGTTCTAAGATGTGCATTTTGTGTTGATGCACAGTTCCACCTATGCTTTCAGTAATTTGCAAGTGGCACTTTGCCAGTTTAGATTAATTAATATAAAAACAAATTAATTTTATTTTGGTGAGTGTATAATTTACTAACTAGTAAACACAACACATTTTTACATACCTAATTTTATTTCTCACAGTTCATAATAGTAGCTAATGTGTAATATAAGCTAATAGCAAACGGGTCAAAAATAGCAGTAAAATAACGGCTCAAAACATAAACGCCATGTATCATAGTGTGAAGACGTGAATAGTTATTTACGTTATAAGTTCGGTAAATACATTTTTACAGAGTCCGGAATTTCGAAACGAGTACTGGAAAAAGTTTACCGGACGAACGTTTGTTTTTTTTTTATTAAAATTCTTTGTTGGAGAATCTCATTGCTATTAAAACTGGTCTGATGACCAACGATTAATTTTCTTCTAATAATCTTACAAACTAAACATTTATTAACTAAATTTCATCCAACGATGTCCTTTAAATTGTTTCCTTCTAACAATTTCACTGGCGCACTATGTCCTGCTTTTACACAGCACACTACACCAGCTCAAATGGTTGGGGTCTCTTCAATCTTCGAACAAGATGTTGGTTGTCCAGCAGCTGAAGAGCTTCTGCATTGATGTGGAGGTGAAGTCTGGCCTCATGTCTGCCAGGAAAACTTTTGATCTCATCTTTAACCATTGGGATGTTAAGGTCTCGATGCAGGTCGAAGTTACGTATGTACCATGGATCGTCTACTATGTTACGCAGCACTTTGTTCTGGAAAGTCTGAATGGTTTTAATATTACTATTTCTTACACAACCCCAAAGTTGAATACCGTATAACCAAACTGGTTTTAAGATCTGATTGTAGATTAATATCTTATTATGTATTGACAACTTAGAATGTCTTCCAAGCATCCAATAATGCCGTCTATATTTCAAACCAAGTTCGGTTTCCCCGAACTTGGACGAATATCCAAGGACGGAGGGTTAACTAGTCTTTTGTTGGTAAAGTTAACATGAATTGATTTGAGCTCGTTTAGCTTGATCTTCCATTGTTTGGTTCAATTAAGTATTGTATTGCTAGCTACTTGCAGTCTTCTAGTGGATCTTTGCCGACCGCGAGAAGTGCAGTGTCATCAGCAAATGTAGCTACAGCGTGGTCTCTTCCGGTACTGGCATTACCGGACGTATTACGTACAACATTTTATTTCATACTTTTTAAAAACTACAAGAAACGTGAATAATTAATTTTGTTTTTACCCTAGGGAGTGAGAGACTCACTTTACTCCCGCTTTTGACAGACTAAAATTGCTTATTATATAATGGTCGTACAAAAAATTGGTTAATAATATAAAATTTTAGGATCCTGGTTATGTCAAACACATATTTTTAGAATCTGAAAGCTGTTAATAAAAAAATTGCACGCAACCTCATCATCTCCGAAAATTTTCAGTAAAGGTAATTTTCAATAAATTTGTTACGTAAATGATTAGATTAGAAAAAGATTATTTTCTAATACTCAATAATAAACTACTCCTATTGTAATTTTAACCTTCTAGCTATTGGCTAAATTTCTATACAAATATTTCTCATCACAAGTATTTATTATTATACTTCCCTGGGCTCCCTTAAAATTCAAGTCAAGATTTTAATTTGGAGCCTTTACAAAAAGAAAGGCATATCTTATTTAAGCAGAAGATTCATTACATTTATATGATAATCCAGAATCAAAAAAGGAAATTTCTAAAAAATAAAGCTGCTTCCTGAACAGATATCTCTGGACATAAACCGAATCAGTGTATTAAAATTCTGTCTCCGTTGTCGTACTCGTAAACAGATGCAGGTTGCAGACATATCCAATATTTGCAATTAGAGGATTAGCATATTATCTCCGACGAACAGACTTATGCATATTCCTTCAATTTCTCTTAACATAGCACCAACTAATCATATTTAATGTAAGACACGGAAATCCTGTTTCACATTGATTACTTAATTTAAATAAAGTAGTACTTCGGCATTGCTTATGAAATCAACATAAGACAAAAATCGCTCTATATAATAATAATATATAAGTCCATATAAGTCGAAATAATTAAAGGACGTAAGGTTTATGTTCCAAACATTGCGTTAGTATAATTCAAATAAAGCGAGAATAGGAATGGTTAACAAATATGTATATCTGGGAGTTACTTTTCTTTCACTATCTTTTTTTCACGAAACTACTGAAAAGGCTACTTCAAAATTAAGCAAACCATCTATTATGTCTTCCCCTGTTTTCTATTTATATTTATTCACTCCTTATATGAATTTGGGTGCTATTATTATTATACTATTATTATTATTATTATTATTATTATTATTATTATTATTATTATTATTATTATTATTATTATTATTATTATTATTATTATTATTATTATTATTATTATTTTTATTTGCATATGCAAATGAAATTTATAATTCTACTAATAGGGTGAAAACAGTTTGGAACATAGTGAATACTGAAAGGAATTCTAAAAAGTCAGTACATAAGTCGTATCTTATATCATCCGATGATTTTAATTTGCACTTCTCCAATATTTGTAACACAGTTCTTCAAACAATTGACGATACTTTTGTTGATCCAAATGACCTTTTAGTTAGGGCACCAAAGCCGCCTTTTTCATTTTTTATGCCCCCAATTACCGTACAGGAAGTAAAGGAGGCAATTTTTAGCTTAAAAAAGACAGCTGGGTTAGACTATTATTGCCTAAATAGTTCTATGGTCAAGGCATCTCAGGAGTCGTTAATTGAACCATTAACTATTCTCTTTAATAAATGTGCCAATGAAGGAGTATGGCCGGACTCATTTAAAGTTACAAAAATTTTTCCCTTGCATAAAAAAGGCGATCATAATTGTCCGGATAATTTTAGACCCATAGCAACTGTTCCTATTATTGGCAAAATTTTTGAAATTATCATGAAGCGGAATTTATCCAGTTATTGTGAAAGTAAGCACATTTTCTCTGATTCTCAGTTTGGTTTTAGGAAAAATCGTTCTACCCTTAAAGCCTTGCTATCTATGGTTGAGGTAATTGTAGAGGGATTTGATGATGGTCTCCATTCAAATGACACGATGTGTGACCTCTCAAAAGCTTTCGATTGTGTTAATACACAAATTTTGCTGCATAAATTGGAATATTATGTGAAAAGAGGAAATGTGCTCAATCTATTTTCTTCCTACCTTTCTAACAGGCAACAGTATGTGAGTCTTAATGGAACCGAGTCCAGCCTACTACAAGTTGAAAACGGCGTTCCTCAGGGTTCTGTCTTGGGACCCATTTTGTTTCTATTGTACATCAATGACTTGCCTTACTCGATAGATGACTTATCTTGTGTAATATTTGCTGATGACACTACACTAATTGCAAGGGGTGATAGTTCTAATTTGGGTAGTTTTCAACTGGTGAAAAATTGGTTTTCATCAAATAAGCTGAAACTCAATGAGTCCAAGACTCAACACATTCATTTCACCACTGACAAATGGGCTCCCAAGTCCGAGGCCAAAGTTCTTGGGCTAACCCTAGATACCAGATTGGAATGGTCACCCCAGGTTGATCATCTTTGCTCAAAGCTGTCATCGCAGATATTCTGTCTGAAGCAATTAAGACGTTCGCTTCCATCTAATGTATTACGCACGGTGTATTTTGCAATTTTCCATAGCCATTTAACATATGGTATCACGTTATGGGGAAATTCAAGTGTTGCTTATAGAGTGCTAATTTTGCAAAAGGCTGCTGTTCGCTCCATAGAAGGTGCTCCTTATGGTACCTCGTGCTTACATCTTTTTAAAAAATTCAAAATTATGCCCCTACCTTGTATTTATATATTCGAGTCCCTATTGCAAATACACCGTGGATTTGACAAATTTCAAAAGCATTGTGATGTACATTCCTATAATACTAGGAATGCAACAAATTTGATTCAGTCCTATTCTAGGATTCGTACAACGCAAATAAATATTTTGGATGTTGGGTTGTATAATCACTTTGTTCATTGTTTTAACAATGTTAATGTTACTAGTTTGAGTTTTAATAAGTTTTATAAGTTGTGTAAAACGTTTCTAATAGACAAATGTTTTTATAGTGTGAATGATTATTTTAATTGGTCAAATTCTAATGGTTAATGTGTCAGTGACTTCAAATGTATCTTTAATTGTATGTAATGTGGTCGTTAAATAAAGTAAAGTAAAGTAAAGTATTATTATTATTATTATTATTATTATTATTATTATTATTATTATTATTATTATTATTATTATTATTATTATTATTATTATTATTATTATTATTATTATTATTTATCACTGGTTTATTTTTCATCTAGACGGGATAATACCAAGTCTAACAAGAAATTATTTTTGGATTTAGAAACTATCTTACTATATTGCATGTTTAGGTGTGGCTGCTTTTTCTGACTAGTTTGAGTGAAGAGATTTAATAATGAATATGGAGGGGCATCTGCCACTGATATAATGAATGGAATGATATGAACTTGTTTCTATTTTCATATTCTTTCGACTTCTATTGCTAGTTGTTAATATTTTTCTTTCTTTTCTGTATATTTTTTGCTATGTTTTGGTCAGATGGTATTGCCACATAGATTAGGTATGTAACCCTTTCTATTTTAGCTTGAAGTGTATATATCTAGTCTATTATGGGTCGCCGTTTTATCAGTCTGTATAGTTAGGCCCCACCATAATTTATAATATTTGTTTCCTATTATAGTTGGTGGTGAATATTGGTAGTACGCTTGAGACTCCCATTGCAGATTATATCGCAGTGCTGTTTCCTGGTGAATAATTTTTGCCACTATATTATGTCTAATGGTTATATAGGTTATATAGGTTATATAGGTTGCACACTCTGTTATTAGTTCAAATCCGAATGTTATATGTTCGATTGTTTCAGGAAATTTGTAACATTTTCTGCACCTATAGCTTTTAATTGAAATATCCTTTAAAACATATTTTTATAGTTATTTGTCGCTATAATTTGGTCTAGTATTGCAAGTATAAATACCTCTCTTTCTAGATATAATTGGTCTGTTTTTAAGAACTTACATGAAAGTTCCTTGTTGATATGTTCTTGTTCTATCATTTCCCCTCACTCTTCCTTTCTACATATATTATTTATTCTCTCACTTACATGAATTTGGGCGATTTTATCACACCAAATGACCATATTAGTACGGGAACCGCAAATGTATATATGGCTTTAAAAGAATGAAGTTTTGATTCAGGCAGTAGTTTCAATCGCTCTTTGTATAGTTCCTGTAGGTGTCGTTTAATTTTTGAATTGTCTATACTTTGAGTTTAATAAAATCCTAGATATTTATATTGCTCATCCTTCTCCATTTGTTGTAATTTTTCGTTATTCAGAGCATTATCTGATAGGTCTTTACTCAACTTTCCACATTCTATATGTTAATTATTATTATAATTAACATAAATACAAAATTAAATATTAAAGTAAGTAAATGTGATTTGATGGTATCGAAATATCATTATCTATCAAAATTATAACACAATTAATAACAAATCATATAGCTGATTTAAGTAGATACGTATTTCTATGTATTCAAACTTATCATTTGGTAAAATGGACCAGATACCAGGTATAATTACCAAATCTTTCCTTCAGGTAATTTTTCCGCAAGAATTAATAACCAATCAACACTGATAATATTGGTAGCTATTTTCAAAGTATAATTTTAGTTTTTTTTTTTTTAAGAACGTAGAAGTTGAGTCACCTCTGATCTGATTCTTCTAGTATTTATTTTGGTTCTGTACTACCATTTAAGTAACCATTGGTGTTAAGCCAATTCAATCTCAACAGGTAATGAAGTGCTAAAAACATTTACTGGATTTCTGAGTCTTCCAGTTTAACTAATTGCCTTTCCACTAAACGACTATCTTGTATAATATTCCAAACATCTTGTTAATAATAAACCCACGGCTATTTGCTCCAGCCTCATTTTACGGGCTGTGCATGGTGTAGTAACAGTGGAAATCAATAGTAATTAGAACAAACTTTAGACAAGCTCTAATTAAGCTCGTAAAGTGAATGAAAGTTTCGGTTAAATATAAATAACCCCCATTGCTAGGACCTATTTGCCACCTAAGTTTGAAGCTCTAGAGAGAGAAAGAGATAGACATACAACATTTGTGCTCTGTAAACATACATTGGATTATATAAACAGAAAATATACGTGGTTTCAAAGATGTTATGTATTTCATAGTTTCTAATGTCAAGGTATACAAACAAAAAATATGTTATATTTTATATTTTATTTTGCTGATTAGGCTTTTACTTGATCAAAATTCATAATCCACCGAATAATACACAGACTCTTAAATATTCCTTTATCTATTGAAAATTTCAATAAAGAATTAAAAATTATAAAACAAATTGCAAATAATAATGGATACAGCTAAGAAATTATTGACAAGATAATTGCCAAAAAGTCTTTTAACAAAGCAATAGAAGAAGTATATCCGAAAGTTAATGATACTAATAACACCTTTAAAGTTTTAACATACATAGGCAATCCTACACAACAAATAACTTCCTTTCTCAAAAAACAAAACTGCAATGTAGTATTTAAAACAAATAATTCAATAGGCAAATTTATAAAAAAAACGCTAAAGATGCAAATCTTTCAAATTATTAATCAGGGGTCTATAAGCTAAACTATGGTACATGCCCGAAGGTATATATAGGTCAAACAGGAAGAAATTTTAAGAAGAGAATAAAGGAACACTAAAGAAGGTTCAATAATAAAAAACAGGATTCAACATACGCACCACACTTAATAGAAGAAAACCATTCTTTCAACAATGATTACAGTAAACAAAAAATAATTTTAATATCAAATTATTATAAGTGAGCAGAAAAAAAATTAAATGTTTACTCTAAAATATCCAAATTGTTATACAGACACTAGAAGTTGGTTAGTAAGATATTAGAAAATTAAAAGTCAATAAAACATTAATTAATAATAATTATAGCGCGTAAAAATAGCTACATTGAAATATTAACCAAACTTTAGTATTTAGTAAGGATATAAGGCAGATACTACGTCCTAACGTAACAAAAAATAGTTTCGAAATATGAGATATAAAATAAAAATTTTATAGTATATATTTTTGATATTATTTATTGGCTGGTTTAACCAAAGTCTACATAATTAGAATATATGCAGACTTTGGTTTAACTGTTTATATTTTTGTTTATATAGAAATTAAGCCTAAAAGTTAACTAAGAGATAAATTATTAATGAAATTATCAAATATTATGGTTCAATAAAGTTTTTAATTCTCCTTGTTACCTATAATCTAGATAAGCAAAGAAATAACTTTATTACTTTTAAGATATGTCGAAAAAAACTACTTTGCTTGCAATATGCACCCCCCAACATTGAGTTACAACGGCATATCTTCATATAACCTCAACTAAGTGTCTTTAATACATTTTTCTTTTTAATAGTGCTATCTACATCCTTTAAATAATGAATTATTAAACAAGCATCTACATTATATTAAAAATAATTATTTTTGGTCTTAATTACTTATAGCCATCATTAAAGCATCACAGTCAAATATTTAATTTAGTCGATGGATTATTCACAGATAACTTTCCTTTGTAAATCTGCATCCGTCAAATTTTTGTTAAAAAAAAACTAGTATCTCGAAAACTCTACGTTTTAGGAATAGGGTTTATGGCACAAGTGGCCCTAAAATTTAATTTATAATCCAAATATGCAGAAATATACAGGGCGTTTCTTTTAAATTAAGCAAGTTGTTATCAACTTCCGGCAGAAGTTCAAGTGGAAGTTACAGAATTGTCAAAATATTTTACTTGCCGAGATCACCCTGTATTTCCGACACGTACAAAATTTTAGAAAAATCGTGTCAGTAGTTTCTGAGATATGGGTCGTGTAAGTTACTGGCTGGTATAATTAATAGCTAGTAATTATTTTCTTGGAGGCAATGGCGGTACAGAATTACTATAAAATCTAATTTTCCAACCGTACATAAAAAAGTCTGACTAAATCGTTTCGATTCCAATTGGCTTTAATTTGGTCTTAACGGTCGCTATTATTTTTTCGTTTGAATTGTTAATAGAATCGGAAGCCAATTGCTAGGCCTTTGTGATTTTTATAGAGCCCTGCCGCACTTTAAAAAGCACCGTTCACTTTTACGGGTATTTTAACTATCTGTTTTCTCTTCCTCAACCATCAAAGTCTTACGTGGAATTTTTACAAATGGGGCGCGTAAAGGCAGGAATTTAAATAAAATCAACTAAAGGCAACCGAACTGGAAATTGAATTTCACTAATTTCGGTATTTGCATGCTATATGGGTCTTTTTTGCTTTGTAATTATTACTTTTTATGGAATCCGCATAATATATAAGGAGATACACACAGGGTGATTCAGATCTTGTCCGAACAACTTCAAGGGGACATACACTCTTAATTCTACAAAAAAATTACAGCAAAACTCTAATGCAAGTGGTGTAAAAATATTAAAGTGAAGGTATTTCTTAACTTTTTTTATATCCGTTTAAGCAGTGTTGAAAGGTCCTAGCAAATTTGGTGCCAAGTGCCAATTTCTTATTGACAAGCGTAGATAGAAAATAAATATATAGTCAATATGAAATGTTGTAACTTTCGATCCATAATGTTACAAAATCACCGACACAGTGCCCGAGTGCCGTATTGCCAAATCTACTTTTTCCCCCAGTCTTAGGGAAATTGTGTACAATTTGGCAACACCGCCCTAGGGGGTGCCAGAGACACCCCCCCAACGGCGAAGTCTCAACCCTCTAGGCCTTCAAATAAGGGAGATTTGCCCTTTCACCGACATTTCCTGGATGTCACCAGCGGTACTCATCGAATATCCCTCGTATAAGTTAGCCGTCGATTAGCTATGAAATTGCCCTGGTATGCGGAGTATTCGGGAGTATTCGATGGAAATTTCTATGAAGATCTAGAAGCCTAGTTTACCTATATAAAGCCCGCAGCGTGCCCGCGAAAAAGTCAATTTTAATCAGGCAGCGATCAAGATAAGAAGCAATACTTAAGTGAAATAAGTGCAAGTGTTTTCGGTGTGTAATTATTTAGATATTGTACAAGAAGTGTTGTACACTTCCGAAGTGTGTCTGAAGTGTTAAATAAAGATTTGTACTGTTGTAAAAAAGTCTCGCTTATCTTTAGAACCCCCAAAGGAGTAACAATAATAATGAAACTCCTGATTTTTACTTTTACCTAATTTGACATTTTGTTTTTTTTTTAAGTAACCTGTAGATGAAAATATCATGGAATACCTAACACACAGAATAGCAGGAATCTAGATGTGTCTCATAATAGTATAGAGAGATGGAACAGAGCACGAAATAATATGGCCAATATGGCTTCAAGAAGCATTAGGCGTAAATAAGTATTCTGATGAGCCCCTTTTTATATATGGATTTATTGCTATTGGACAATTTAAAATTGTGCCGAAAGGGTATTTTACCAGTCATTTATGCATCAAGGGCGTAAAAGAGGTGTATTTGGCTCTCGGCGTCAATTAAAACCCCAGCCGCGAAGTGCTGAGGGATTGAATACATCGAGGGCCAAAAACACCAGTTTACGCCAGAGGAATGTATACGACTACATTTAAACAAAAAAAAAACGTGGGAGCCTTAGCTACGAACGCTCCCAATGTATATCAGGTATACATTGGTATATAACTTGGTAATCCTTCACTTAAAAAATATGTTTAGGATTACCAAGTTGGGAAGTAAAACATGTATGGGACATCGGTCACCGGATTAATTGGACATAGGCAAAATTTTACAAAAGGAATAAAAATCAATTAAAAGAAATTTAAAAGAAAACGCTTTTATTAAACTAAATGGTGATAACTGTATCTCGTTAGAAACAATATTGTTGAATCAAACGTGGCTTCTTCTACTCCAAAAGGATGTTACCAACGGAAAATTAATAATAACATAGTGATCACTGCATGTGAGAACAATTTGAATTAAAAATGTCAAACTGACAATTTTTTATCATGCAAACTTCTCGTCTGCTGACGAAGAGTCGAGGATAGACTTGAAACGTTTAGAAAAAAGCTAGTTAAAAGTTTAACTTCTTTTATATTTTATTATAATTATTTTATTTAGACATAATTCACAATATGATTTGTAATATTACACAATTTTGTATAAAACTGAAAAACCACCAATGATCCACTTTATCAAATATTTATTTTATTGCACATTATAAATTATATTGCATAATACAAATTTCTATAAACTCTATCATTTTATCGTTCCCGAGTCATTTCAATGTTTCAGAATTATTCTTACAGGGATTCTTCAATCTGAGCTGCTTTATACTTTCTTGTCACTAATATTCTAGTTAATTTATTATTTCATGTCGCTTGGCGAGTCGGTGACTCAGGGTTTAGTGTCTCGATCGCTCAACCCAGAGGTCGCGGGTTCGAATCTCCATTCCACCAGACAATTTGTAATTAAATTGTCTACTCGTAGACAGTGGCGGCTGGTGAAATTTGGGATTGGGGGGCACAGGGGAAAAAATGCGCCGCAGGCGAAAATTTTGCAAAAATTAAAATTTTTTTAATTTTAACACCTTAAAATTAAAAATTAGAAATTCGTAGAGTAAAAATATTTGATTGAAGAAATAGGTTTCGTTAGACAAATATCCCATCTTTTGATGCGATTGACAGAAATATGGAAAAATTATTTAAAATAATATTTAAATCGGTTCAAAAAAAATATACATGTCAGAAAAATGGCAGGCGAAACTTCTGTTTTCTGCTATACCAGAAAAAACACAGATAGATAAAAAAATAAATAATAAAACCCATTTAAGTACTTAACCCAAACCCATAACAAATCGGTGTGCTTACCTTACAATCTGCAACCACCCGCTCGTCCATCGAAAACTAAACTTAGTAACTTTTAAAATGAAACGCCATTCTTCTTGACTTATCATTTGCAAAATGTTCGATAACTTGTTCGTTAAAATCAGTCATAGTGTTTACTAAATTTTTTTCGATGGAAAGCATTGCTAGAGCACATAACCTTTCTTGTGATTTCGTGTTTCTTAAAAATGTCTTTATTCGCTTAAGTGTTGAGAAGCAGCGTTCACTTTCGACTGTAGTCATAGGAATTGTGCACAATATAGTTAATAGTTCAACCGATTCCGAAAACGTCGTAAGTAAATTATTTTTATTTAACATTTGTAATAAAGTAACCGCACCACTATGTTGTATGAAATCATCTCCAGAATAAATTATATACAGCTGATTTTTTAATTTTGTAATGTTAATCTTTGGAAATAAGGCACACACTGTTTTAATATGTTCCAGAGGAAAAACTATTCTATAGTTGTTAAATTTCTCCTTTTCAAACAGATTGGCTATAGTTAAAAAATCAGTAAATTGAAAAATTGAAATCTCTCACGTACGTTCATTAATAGGATGGGGTATTCCCATCTCTAGTACTCTGTACCGTCTGGTCGACGGGGCAGCGCCCATTCAATGACGTAACAGAACGCATTAGAAAAGACGCGCTGGAAAAATAGAAGCTGTGTATCCTTTTCTTGCGCATGCAAATAGAAAAGAAAAAAGAACAGGCACACAGTGGCCGTGCCCAGCCCAGTCTACAGACGGTGAAGCGTGAAGCGGTCTAGACGCTAGACGGATATGTATGCACCAAATGATTCAATATTCATGATGAAAAATTAATAAAAAAATCCACCAAATTATAATAATTATAAAAGTTTATAAAATATCACAACATTCACAAGTCTTATGTGCTTACGCATAGGGCACGTGCCCTTGTGCCCATTATGACTAGCCGCCACTGCTCGTAGATTAAGGCTTGTTTGTAGGGTTGGGTTTGCAATCATCCTGGCGATGGCCTAGGATTGGATCTTCCGTATTCTACAGGTTGGTGTTAATGTGAGAGATTAAAATCAGTTGATGTTTGACTTGTCCCCTTAACCAATGAGTTTTCCAGATTTCCCTCATTCCAGCACTAAATAGTGGATAGGGCCTACTAACGTAAATCGTTCCCGAAGCGCAAATGTGGGCTTCTGAAGCGCAAATAATAATCTGCCACCCTTTCTCCCACACAAGTCTCAGACTCTCGGGCTAATCCTTATGATTAGAATGAGGGGCAGAGATATTATTATTATTATGTTTCCTATTCACCCAAAATATTTTAAACAATTTATTGTCAATATGGTCACCATTTTTTAGTAACATTTTTGACCACCGACATTACCGTGTAGTGTATGGAAAGACTTAATAAATACTACTAAATAACGAAAGAGCTTTGATGTGTCTCTTAGAAGGTATGATAATATTATTAAACTACAAAAACCACGAACGTGCCCCCGGTCTTATATAATTCAATTTTTGTGAAACGATAAAAGCTTTTAAAAGTATATTGGAGTAGAAATAACCAAAGATTATAATCTTCTATCAAAACTTCATAAAAGAAGCTGGCTCTGTGGTATTAATGCCTCCTCCGACGTAAAGTATAATAAATTGTGAGATATGGCAAGCGAGATGGTTGTACAGATACTATAGCTATCTAAAAACGATCCAGTGTCATAATAATTTTAATAAACCCTCCTTCATATTAAGTAAATACTCTCCGTGGGGTGTATTAGATTACGAACCCAAATTTGCATGTGTAAAGCATGAAGATGACGAGAAACTTCATTATTTAAATACAGAAATAATTTATTGTCACTTCACTTCAGGGAACGGGCTATAATATTTTGGGAGACTCTCGTTTTTAATTGCTGTTATACCAAGAGACGTGATATAGTAAGGGTTGAAGTGATTATTAATTTATATGTGCAGAAGGTGTACGGTGACAAATGATAATCATTTTGGGTGGAAGTAAGTCAATATTAATATAATTCAGTGAATGCAAAGTTTTACATTAGTCAAATATAATATTCGAAGATTGATTTCGGTAAATTGATTCAACTGTATGTTATGCAATTTTTACATCTCAAATAATGTTATATTGATTCTTAATCGGTAATTTGGGGTTTGAATTTGCGACACCTGCAATAGACTTCGGTTTAAATAATTGTTTTGAAAAAAACATTGATCTCATTTAGATGTTCCAAGAAATATATAGAAAACACTCTATATACTAGTATTTCGGCTTATTAGAGCTTTTTCAATAGAGTAAATGTCTATTACTAAACGTTTCCAAGCGCGCTTCCGTTATTTATTTGTTTACGAGCACCTACCCCCGATTGATCCTACCATCTAGTAAACCCCGAGTTTTTAGTACCTTTTCTAAGAAGGTCGAGAGTGTAAAATCTATCTGATCATTCGTAGTACAAGAATTTATAATTAAAGATTTTTTAATTTCTAATTGCTCTAACGGATCTAAGCGCTTTCCTTTCTTTTTACGATGCAGTACCTTTTCATTTTTCTGATCTATAAAATGATTGTTTTCTATACAATGGGTCGAAAATCTTGAATTTTTTGCGTTATTTAATATGGATTTTTTATGTTCTTTTACTCTAGTTTCAATACTTCTACCGGTTTGACCCACATACACGGCATTACAATCCGCGCAGTTAATTTGGTATACCCCCGATTGTTTTAATTTATTAACCGTTTCTTTGCTGTTTATCAAAATCCTCCCAATAGTACGCTTTTTGGCACTAATTGTTTTACACCCGTTTCGTTCTATTCTGCGAGTTATTTTTTCACTATAACCTGAGACGTGATAAATATAACTATAGGTGGCTTCTTTTTCCCGAATATTGTAAAACTCCCGACGAATTAATTTCCTCCTTTTGGTTTTTAGCATGTTATCTATTAGTTTTTCTTTATATCCGCTGTTTCTTACAATTTGTTTGATTATACTTAATTCTTTTTCAAAATCTGCTTTTTTTTAGCGGAAACATTAAAAGCCTATGTATTTAACTATGGAAAACCGACTTTTTTATTTGTCAGGACTGCTGCGAACTTGCTGGTATAATTGCGTCGGAAGTTGTTGGTTTTCTATAAACCGAGAATTTTAATTTATTTTCTACCTTTCTTATTGTTATATCGGTTTAAATAGAAGAAAGATAATTAAGAGTGATACAGGGAGCTAACACATCACGGATGTCTAAATATACACCCAATTGCCATTAAGTGAAGTACCAGTAAAAGGGTATAAGTGATGGGGACACAATGTCAAATGCCATACATGCCTTTTGACGCTGTATGTGTATTATGGCCAAGCCATGGGTACAACTTTCATATGCTTACCTTACCTGGTGTGGACCCTAATTGCCGCGAGACTTTTCAAAATTAAGAAAAACCCCGAATTAATATCGGCGAGTTACTAAAGGTCGGACATTTGTGTAGAACTTACCTATACACGAGCGATTATTCGTGATCACAGTTAGGCAACTGGCGCGAATAAATATATTGACTCGAGCCGCCAGATACGGTTAGCTCCGTTCAAAATGTGGACTATGTTACATTCCGAAGATACGACCTCTAGTCTGGCGCGGACTTGTACCACGAATCACTTGAATTTATTTTGCCCTTCCATCAGTGGCACGTTAGTCATTGCCAAACGGTGTATAGTAGTTCGGAAGGAAAGAATATAGGAATTAGACTACAAAAAATAGTTTCATTACAAAAACTCTGACGTCTGATGAAGAGGATAACGAGCTCTAAATAAAGAAACGAAACCAAAGTAAATAATTAACAAATGTAGCAGTGAAATCCTTAGTTCCTGTTCCCATAACATTAATCTGTCTAAGTTTGTCATGTCTAAATTCTAATCTAACTTTGATTAAGAAATGTCTACATCATGAGAACGACAAATTAATTGAAATGATGGAATAGAGGTCAATCTATCTTTTATTGAGATTTTGTATAATGTACAGAGTGTCCAGTTTTCATTGTTTTTGAAAGGTATCTCCCTTATTAATAAAGATACAGAGTTGCGGTTTTCGCGACACTGTGATACTTTTTTGAGAAACAACAGACGCCACAAACAGAATTTCTATAGCCCTCTTAATTTCTGAGCTACAGGGTGAAATTGCTAATTTGCTATTTTTAAGCACCCTTCATATCTCAGTTACCTGATAATGTATTGGGAAAACAAAAACGGGTCCGTGCACAGTTTTTTTACGTAAAATCTAGTGGCGTACTTAAATTTTTTCCGAAACGGTCAATTTCTGAGATACCTATAGGGTAAACTTATATTTTTTTAAGCGGAACATCCTCTATATTTTCAGCCATATTTTGTATTAATAAGCGAGATATCTCTCAAAGACAACGAAATCTGGACACTCTATATATCATTGCGCAAAGATCAAGTGATGAAATCAAGTTCATTATTCATTTCTTTGAAACATTACTGGGCAATTTAATTGAGCTTCTTTCCTCCTCCAAAAGCTGTCTTTTGAATTTATAACTAAATATTACTTTATCTATCCAAATGACTGCAAATAAGGGAAAAACAAACGTATTTAAGATCAGAGATATTCGCTCACTTAGTATGATCATCTTCAATGGTTGTATCCTGATTTTACTCATAGACAACAGTATTAAAAAATAATAGCAGTAATAAATTAAAGGGACTGTTATAGCTGGAAGAAGAAAAAGTACCTAACACCTTTAATAATTATTGTGGTTCTACAACTTTCCTATTTTTTCAGTAACTGACGCAGGTAGTAACCAATGCTCAATATGAAAATTTTGCTGAGCATCACATTGTTGCAAGATAGGAGTACTTTCCCATCATCATTGCAGAGATGATTGGAATTATATATCTTGGATAGACTCTTCAGAGTCAAATAAGATGAAGCATACACTGAATTAAAAGAAATCAGAGCAGGAGTACCACAAGGAAGCGTCCTAGGCCTTATCTTGTACCTAATCTACACCAGTGGCATACCACAGTTAGAGCAAAACAGAATAGCCACGTTTGCAGATTATACTGCCATTCTTGCGACAAGCAGGGCCTATGAAGAAGCTGCAAATAAACTGCAAACATCAGTTAACAAAATCAATAACTGGACCAGAAGATGGCGTATCAAGCTGAATGAAACCAAATCAGTCCAGATTAATTTCACAAATTAAAGAGAATAACAAATACCTATTAATATGAACAATGCCCAGATTCTATATGCAAACTCAGCAAAATGTCTAGGCATCACATTAGACGCAGGACGCAGACGCAGACTTCGCTGGAAAGTCCACGTTAAAAAGAAAAGAGAAGAGCTAGACATCAGATATAAAAAAATGTACTGGCTACTTGGTAGATCGACACTCCTGTTTATCAACTTACAACAAAATACTGTTGTATAAACAAATCCTAAGCCAGTGTGGACCTATGCAATACAGCTCTGGGGCTGTCCAGTAAGAGTAATATATTAATCATCCAAAGAATCCAGAACTAAATACTGCAGAACATCGTCAAAGCGCCTTGGTACATCAGAAACTGCGACGCTCATCGAGATCTTCAGATGACACTGTAGACCAGACAATTACCAAATTTGCTAGGACTCATGAACAACGTCTCCACCAACATGTGAACATTGAGGCCATCTAGCTCCTCGACAACACTAACATAGTAAGAAGGCTCAAGAGGGTTAAGCCCTTTGAGTTATTGAATTGATTATATCAGTATAAAAGCAGAGTATTACGAGGAATAATTTACGAGGAATTTTCTAGTAATTTACTAGACCCTCTTCATTTGGAAGTGCTTGTATTTTTTCTTACACATAAGTAATCCAAAAGGATATAGCTTCATAGCCATTGCTTTTAAAAATAATTTTAATCTTAATCTTCGGCACTGTTTAGTTTATAAAAAAAAAACTTAAGTATGATGAAGAATATAAGAACTGATTGGAGTAGCAATACCAGATAATCTAATAACGGTTATTTACTGAGGCACCGAGAATTAATAGTGCCTAGACTCGGAAGCTGAGGAAAGTAGAATTCCATCTCATTAGCGGAAATCATAAAAACGAACATCGGCGTGATGAGTTTCTATTTTGTTTGTGCCATTCATTTGGTTATTCATCCCCCGCTTTCAGCCCGTACTTTCAATTACGGCAACACAAAAGTATTCGCGTTTTTATTTCGCTGTCAATTGAACAAATGGAAAATCGTGAGTTTCTTTATTTAGATCGCGTGCCTGTGATTGTCCTCCAGTCTGATCTCAACCGCTGCTCTGCTTCGCTCTGTTCATATTTAAGCGGGCGAGGGTAAACAACCCCTAGTACGTATAATTCCTGAGCGCATCAGAATTCAGAATTTGAAGTTGATTCAATTACTGAAAATTTTATGAATGAGTGTGGAATTTGAAATAGTACTTACTGGATTTTATGGTAATATTCAGTATGAAGACATCAAATTTTCATGACTAGATATATTAAGTCAGTTAAAGTTGATCATTACCAGGCTAGTAATGTCAAATGTTGATATTATTACAGAAAAAGTGGATAATATTAATCGTATCCATGGCAAGAAACCCAATTTTATTCAAATATTAATACATATTATCCACTGAACTAAGAAATACCAATTAATTATTTATGGTAGTACTCTGATAATTTAAAATATTTGTGGAAGCTGCACAGATTTTTATGAAAGTATTTGATAAAACACAACATGGGTACATATGAAAGATCTTTATGATTTCAAAGTTTCTTATTTTCGATAGTAACAACTCACTAATTTCCATGATACTCATCTATTACATTTGCCTTTGACATTACTTGATATCCATTGGATTTTCAATTTAAAGTTTATTTTTGAAATATTCCTCCCTCCTAGAGCTCTGTTCCCCTATATTTATATCTCTATCTCTCACCCACTGATGATATCATTGATGTGCGTCGTAAATACAGTTCTGTTGATTGTATTATAATTCTGGTCAAAAGTGGTCACTTGTGGGTACTTGTTCTAACATTGGAAACTATAAATTCAGATTTCGAATATCTAAACACTTAAAGTCATGTGTCTCTCAAAGTGATACAGAAATAAATGGATGAAACCTATCAGTTGTGAAACCAATTAATTTTATATTATTACGATATCATTGATCGTGAGTTCACTGATCTTGATTTTTTTAGTACATTTTGTAAATACTATTTAGTTAGTAGTGGTAAAAATCACACAGTAGGGCCCTCTTTTGGTCTTTGCTACTATCCGTCTGACAATTATTGTCAAATTGACAGACAGATACCGACCTGCCTATCCGTAAGTGCCATTTTCCTCCACGGGCAATGTGCCCCGTCTGGCATTGTATTACTCTGGCTTTGCCAAAGGAGTCACCACATCCTTCATCAAGACCAACCACCAGACACTGACCGGTTTCGCACTTATTCTGTGCTCATCAGAGTGCCATAGGTAGCGGACTAGATGAAAGATGTGGCGATTTCTATGGAGATGCCGATGTAATGCAATACCAGTCGAGGCATATTGCCCGTGGAGTAGGTAGGTAGTTGTTTTCGGCATCTCCTTCAAATAAAAAAACTTAAAGGAAGCAGATGAATTAGTCAAGGTACACCAAAACTAGCAAACCCTTCAACAGAATGTAAAACGTTACACTTTTGAGAGTTGCGATTTACTACCAAAGGCAATTTAACAAAACCAAACAATACTAGTAATTGCAGTGCAGTACTAAAACAAGACCTACTAAATTAGATTACTAAAAAACATGGATTTATCCAATAATGGACGGATGAAGATAAGATGTAATTTTTATATAATATCATCATTTTTGTCTATTATTATATAAATCATTTTCTATTTATTTGGCTGGAAGCCTATATTTTCTTAAAAAAGTCAACTTGCCTACAGAATTAATGACACTCGGGTTTCATTTCATCATTTCTGCATTAAAAAAGTACTGTCAAGACAATGCCTACAAACATTTCTAAAAAAATTGAAACTAGCATCATACGTCTATTCATACTTTCCCCATGATTTGATAAGCAATAAACGTTGTGGTCTGTGTCAGCCTCCGCTGTTTTATAATAAACATTATCTTCATGTTCGAATATGCCGAATTTATAATTTTCCACCTGATAATTGCAGCACAAAAACTAACAAACTGCATTGTTATTAGTTGAACAATTCTATCGAGGACAGAAAAACTGTGTTTTACTTGCTTTTTATACGTTTATAAATGAGTGCGCAATTTATAAAGTGTCAATAAATTAAACTTTAGTAAATTTCTGAGTATTTTTTAGATTATTTATGTAGTTGCAAACTTCAGAAACAAAGAAATGTAATGTGCTTTGTGTTGAACAATATTTATCTTTCGGTTTCAGTATAACATGTTTTATTCCTTGGTCACTATTATCATATTGGTGCGGTAGTTTTTAGTATTCCTTTTATTTTCTTTTTGAAAAGTTTATAAGAATACTTAAGTTCCAATATAATTCCAAAATAAATTGCTCTATAGCATAATCCTACCAACAATAGCCCTTTAGAGAATGACATTATTGTTAGAATTTTATGCACTGTTACTGAATTACAACGAATCTATAAAAGGGAAAAGGCCAACCTATACTGTAACGGTTGCATTGCGTCTTAGTGTATTACCGTTGGACCCTTTGGAACCAACAAAAGGGTCTGTTTCGGAACGAAAACAACAATAAAAGTCCATATGATATGAGTACATCCTGAAATGAACTTTCAGAACAGAAGTAAAAGTTTTTTCATCTAGCATTATCGGGAAAGAATATACCCTTTATTACTATAATACAAGAAGAACATAATCAATTCCCGCTAACCTTTCAAGGACCCTGTAATATTTTGAAATAAAATTAGATTAGATAGATAAATTAGAGATAGATAGTACGGGAACGATTTGTTACAGAAATACTGTGTTAATTTGTTGTTGAATTGATTTCCATTTTATAATAACTGCAAACCGAACTGGACACAGTACTACTCTAGAATACGTGCACATATTCTTGTATGACGTGAAGGGAGCAATTTACAAATATTATATTGAAATTTCACAAAATATTTTCTTTGCGTGTAGCCGATACTAAATTGAATTACAACGCTATTACAAAGCGAGTATACTAAAGGGTATTTAGCTTTTTATTTTTTATTCAGAATACACCACCTGAAAACAATGCCAATTCATGGGTGGGAGTAGCGTAATAATTTCAGAAAGATAAGAATAAAAACGTACAATATTCATAAAAAATATACTCAGATACATAGTTAACAAATAAAATTACAAATACATAAATAAAAAAAAACATTGTCTATGTCATATTGAAGCATGAGGAAATCAGCAATATTGGTCACAGAGAGGTACAGATTAAGGTAATCTGCATACGTAAGAGATCTGCAATTCAGGGATAATAATAATAATAATAATAATAATAATAATAATAATAATGCCTTTATTGCCCAACAGAATCGTATTCCATTAACAGGACAAAACAAAATAGTACAATATAATAGCGGTATAATATTAAGTATAGCGTCTGTTGACATCAGACTAATTTTAAACTAAGACAAACTTAATAACAAAAAAAAAAAAAAAGAGAAAACAAAAGCAAAAATAAAAAAGAAAAGGTTTGCTACGAGCTACTACAATTTAATTTTCATTGAAATGAAACAGTCCCAAACCTAACAATTCATTGAGACTACAATTATGAAGGTCGCAAACATTACAAATAAGATTAAAATTTTTTGACATTATATGTACTGGGGATTTTAAAAGTAAATTAGTTCTAGCATTTTGACAATAAAATGTATGATCAACACGAGAACCCTGTCTGGGCACCCGCATATTAAACATACTCAGCAAAGTAGGAGAATCAACGTCCCCATGAAACAGCTTAAATAAATATGACAAGCTAGCGAGTGACCTTCTTGCACTTAGAGACTGAATGTTAAATCTTCGCAGAAGCAGACTATGCTCATAACCTCTAACAGGAAAGTAAAGATCAATTCGATACGACAAAAATTTCAGAAAACGCCGCTGTATTCTTTCAATACGACAAATGTGAATATTATAATAAGGGTGCCAAATTAGACTGCAGTATTCCAATTTAGGGCGCACTAAAGAAAAATAGAGACATTTTAAAGCAGTAGCATCATTAAGTGATGATGAGTTTCTAATAATAAAGCCAAGAGCTCTATATGCATTATTAGTTATTTCAGCTATATCGTTAGAGAAAGATAATCTATCGTCAAAAAGGACACCAAGGTCCTTTATATTATTGCTGCGTGCTAATGGCACTGAATTGATAGAATAATTAAATAGAAAAGGTTGATTTTTGAGTGTGAAAGAGCAAACCTTACATTTGTTTATATTTAATACTAGGTGATTATCCGAACACCGTGTAACAACACGATTTAAAAGAGCCTGAAGCACTGAACAATCGTCGACAGTAGATATGTTCAAAAACAACTTCAAGTCATCCGCAAAAAACAAGTGATTTTTGTTAAGAGAAAGAGACAAATCATTCACGAATAAATTAAAGAAAAGCGGTCCCAAGTTGGACCCTTGGGGTACACCGGAAGTGGCTAAAAAAATTCTCGACTTAAAACTATTATACGCAACATATAACTGTCGCTGATAAAGATAAGATTGAATAAGTGCAAGCAGATTGTTACTGAAACCAAATTGACCCAATTTGTGTACCAAAATTTTATGATTTACTTTATCAAAAGCCTTCGTAAAATCGGTATAAACCACGTCAACTTGGCTTTTATTATCCAGGTGATTGGCTGTAAACTGTGTGAATTCTGTTAAATTAGACAAAGTTGAACGCTTTGTAACAAATCCATGTTGGTTAGGAGCAATGTAGGGCTTGACACTATTGTAAATAAAAGTATACAACGACATCTCGAATACTTTTGCGAAATTAGACAAAATGGCGATCAGACGGTAGTTACTTAAATCAGAAGCATTTCCGCATTTTAGAATTGGACATACCCTTGACAGTTTCCAAATATCTGGAAAAGTAGACGTAGATAATATAAGATTAAATAATATAAGCAGTGGTGCGACTAGCACGATAAGATGATGTCATTTATAAAAATTAAAAATCATAACGGTCCAAGCTCCGAGGCTTGGGGGATTCCATAAGTCACAACGCCTTAATATCATTTATTTATAGGTATTCCACGGAATAGGTATTGTAAGCGAGTACTCCAAATTTATTTATTGGCGAAAAAGGTAAACTAAGAGATATATTATTAATGAAACTCTTTAGATATAATCTCAACATGTTGCTTTTTGACAGATGTTTCTAATAAATACTATTTGACAACATCATTCTGTATATGAAAATGTTATCTACATGAAATTAAAAAAATTTAATTTATAGTTGCATACCGAATTTTGAATGAAACATATTTTTTGAGATTTCTATTTGAAATAATATTAATTCATCTAACTCTTTCATAGTTTGTTTCTTTTGGGATTACACCACCTGTAAAATAACAAAAAGCAGAAAACCAGAAGCATACAAATTAAATATTCAAAGTATAGTAACAAGGCAAATTTCTAAAGTTTGCCCCAAAAAACCACTGTATAATGTGTGATAAAATAATATTTGATATATTAACTAAATTTTATCAGTGGTTTTTCAGTTTTATACAAAATTCTATAATATTATATGTCATATTCTAAAATATTTCTAAATAAAATAGCTATAATAAAATTTAAAAGAAATTGAGCACTTAACTAGCTTTCTTCTATACGTTTCGAGTTGATTCTCAACGCTTCTTCTGTAGACTGTTTGTACGATAAGAACTCTTTAATATACAGGGTGTCCACCTAGTGCGCGTAAGTCCAATATCTGGGTTAATAAAAGAGATAACTTAATTTTTTTTTCTACAGGGTTGTCTAATATCCCGAGCTGCACAAAATGAAAATATATTTACATATTCAGGGTGTTCAGTTTTTCCTGGACAGGTACCAACTTCGTTTTTCTAAATGGAAATATATATTTTTTATTGCTTTTTCGAACTAAACCCTTGATTTTAGTAGGACTTTCATCAGCCTTCCCTATACCTAACTTAAACTGTTTTTGAAATATTGACGGGTGAATATTGACATTTTTGCAACTTTGACACCCTGTAAAATCTAAACGGTTTGAGATCAAGCAAAACGGTTTGCAGATTCCTATCTTAACTTTTCATAAGCTATCGTTTGGTACTAATTTCAAATTTATACAAGAATAAAAAATTTTCAAAATTTTCAGAAAATTTAAAATTTTTGGATAATTCTCAAATTGGTACCAAACGATAGCTTATGAAAAGTTAAGATAGGAATGTGCAAACCGTTTTGCTTGATCTCAAACCGTTTAGATTTTACAGGGTGTCAAAGTTGCAAAAATGTCAATATTCACCCGTCAATATTTCAAAAACAGTTTAAGTTAAGTATAGGGAAGGCTGATGAAAGTCCTACTAAAATCAAGGGTTTAGTTCGAAAAAGCAATAAAAAATATATATTTCCATTTAGAAAAACGAAGTTGGTACCTGTCCAGGAAAAACTGAACACCATGAATATGTAAATATATTTTCATTTTGTGCAGCTCGAGATATTAGACAACCCTGTAGAAAAAAAAATTAAGTTATCTCTTTTATTAACCCAGATATTGGACTTACGCGCACTAGGTGGACACCCTGTAGAAATAAGTACTTTTTGTCAGATTGACATTTTTAATTTAAATTGTCATCACATACACTGATCACTATGATATCTTTAATTTTCCATTGGTAACATCTTTTTGGAGTAGAGGAAGCCATGTTTGATCTGTGAATATTGTTTCTGATGAGATACAATTATCACCATTAAGTTTAATGAAAGCACTTTCTTTTAATTTTCTTTTAACCGATTTTTCTTCTTTTTGTAAAACTTAGCCTTTGTCCAATCAACTCGGTGACCGTTATCCCATACATGTTTTACTAATGTAGACCTATCAACTTGGTAATCCTTAACATAATTTTTATGTTCGCGGATCCTTATTTGTAATGGTCTAGATGTTTCACCAATATAATATTTACCACATTTACAAGGAATCTGGTAAATACAATTTTTTGAATTTTGATCATTATTAATTGGTTTTGTTTTAGTAAGTATTGATCTCAAAGTATTTTTGGTTTTAAACGTCGTTATTCTTATGTTAAAATCATTACCAAGCCTTTTAAGTCTTACAAAGATCTCTGCAATATAAGGAATTGTAATGGTTGTTATTGGATTTGCTCTATTTATTCTGGGAATATTATTATTTTGCCTATTTTCAATTTTTATAAATGTTTCCTCAACAAAATCATTAGGATAATTATTTTTCTCTAAGATATTCTTAATAACGTCTTTCTCTTTATTGAAAATATCTGAGGTTGATGATATTAATTTTGCTCTGTCATATAAACATTTAACCATACCTCTTTTGATACTTATGTGATGTTTTGATACTCGCTCTTTTGATACTTATATAGTTAAATGTGTAATGTAATTTCTTTTAAATTTTATTATAGCTATTTTATTTAGACATATTTTAGAATATGACATAATATTATAGAATTTTGTATAAAACTGAAAAACCACTGATAAAATTTAGTTAATATATCAAATATTATTTTATCACACAATATACAGGGGTTTTTTGGGACAAACTTTAAAAGTTTGCCTTGTTACTACACTTTGAATATTTAATTTGTATACTTCTGGTTTTCTGCTTTTTGTTATTTTAGATGTGGTGTAATCCCAAATGAAACAAACTATGAATCGTCAAAATGCACCACAAATAAGTTACAGACAGCATCTACCTCTTGTAAAAAATAAGTACCTAATACATAGGGCTGTCACGGAAAGCAATGATTTAATGGCGGTTGAAGCGTGTCAAAACGGAGATGTGCAAGCCGCGGTCTCAGAATGCTTTTCACGTTAGTATACTGTTGCCTATGTTGTAGTGCGGATGAGTTTTGAATACATTGTTATAAATTGTACTAGTTTATTGCTTCTATGTTCTTACGTAATTTATTTCCCGCCCTTGTTCCGCGGTGCTGTTATAACAGTCCTAGTAACAGCTTAAAGTCTCAACGGAAGTAAATAGTAGCAGCCACATTTGCATTTTTTATTTGAATCCCAAAGAATG
The DNA here is from genome assembly GCA_963924545.1 of Pogonocherus hispidulus. NCBI lineage: Eukaryota > Metazoa > Arthropoda > Insecta > Coleoptera > Cerambycidae > Pogonocherus > Pogonocherus hispidulus. Next base: position 12,076,733 of record OZ004698.1, read on the forward strand.
AACAAATTCAATTTTGTCTTCAAAGATTACAGGAATAAATACCCTTCAGTTCCTATAAAATGGCTTACTCTGTATATAGGTAGAAAAAATACACTTAATTTCTTAGTCTAGTAATGATATTCTCACTAACTTTCTTTATTTCAACTGACATGCGTCAAAATTCGCTGAAAATGCACCGAATATTTCTTGTAGTACATTACGACGTATTTTGCATCCTTTGATATAAATAATCAATTTCAATATTAAATTTATTACTACAAGCAGTGTGAATTGCATGTCTAGCAAATAGGGGAGCATAAGGACCAATCCAGTGAACCTTTTATGGAGCAAAAGCGTTGTTGCATACAGGAAATTCAATAGATAAAACTTAATCCAATACCAACGCGCCTCGTAAATATCAAATATTTGCACTGCAGCTCAAACCTACTTAGCGCTTGATATATTGCTTTGATTTGGTATAATAGGGGTGGAGTTACATGTCTTTCCGACGTCTCATTATCTATATTAAAGCATGCAAATTTCAGTTTGCAGGGGATGATAAAAGTAATTGCTTCTTCTATACAGAGGTATTTTTTGATTAGAAACTTTTATTAAAAACTGAGCATGATTAAATACAATTTGCGCATTTAATCTCCAACCAGATATAGCAATATTAATAAAAGTAGATGTAACTGAGGAACTAAGTAATAAAACACTACAATCCTCTGGATGTGTAATCGTTGCTCTCTTGACACAAAATAACTCTTTAAGCTTAAAAAAATAGTACACCTTACAGAGTCCACGGTAGAATACTTGTGAAACATCTTTTTAATCATACTTGTAAACACTTTTCCTTTTAATTTGAAGCATTAAAAGGATGAAAGGATTTTATTATTATGTAAAATTTTATTTTACTATGTAAAAATTCAACTTGTGGTTCCGCTTAATTATTAGTATATAGAATTATTCATCTGAAAGGTATTATTATTATCTCATATTAAACAGGTCATAAACCTGTTTAATATGAGCTTGTGGTGTGTCCCAAAGCCATACATTTACGGTAGGTCCCAAAATGATGGAACAAAATTAATATTTTTTTCTAGTTGAGTTAAAAAAACACTGAGCCTTGTAAATTAGTTGACACAATTGACAATTAATTGACTACATGACCTTTTCTTCTTTTTTTGAGCCATGATTGACGGAGCTGTAATATTACCGACTTCTTTTTTAATAGGACGCTCCATTTATCATATTATAAACCTTTCCAAATATTTCACAGAAAAGATGTAATTATTGCTCGCATTCTATGAATAGACGAAAGCAGCTAAAAGTTTTTCTTAACAGAAAAATTGTGGATTTTAGGTATAGGAACATCATATATGAATAGGTAAATTTTATTTTCTGTCAATTAATGCAATTAGTTATAGGACATTTAAAAAAATACTTTTCGCTGTTTTCGTCTATTCGTAGAATGTCACCAATTACAACTTTTCTGTAAAATATTTGCAACGGTCTTTTTAGATAGTGAGCTACACCAATGTCTTCTCTTGACCCTACAAAACTTTCAACGCTCTGTCTTTGATAGTTACTGGTAACATCATTTTTTGTTGAACAGCTTTTCAGTAAAATTTTACTGAAAAAATTAATATCTGAGAAAATATTAAATCTAGTCATAGGAAACTTTTAACAAATTAAATGTTACACCTAAAATTAAGTGCAGATTCCAAAACAGTAATAAAAAATTTGGCATTATATTTAAAATAACGAAGTTAGGGTCAACTTCCGGTATTTCTGGAAGCACCATTAGTAGTATATGAATCTCCATGATGATAATAATATTTTCATTTGCTTTGAACTGCTTGTCATTTTGAAGTATTGTTAATCATAGACTTAATTGTTTACAGTTAGAGTGACACTTATTTTAAAATCGTTATTCCATTAAAGAAAGGTGTGATATGCTGAAGTGCTTTATTAAATATAATAGAAATACAACTGTGGCATTAAACAGTTATATTAGAAATCATCCCGAAAGACAACCACCAAGCAAATGGTATTTGAAACAAATAAAAATATTATCCTCATGGAGATTCATATACTACTAATGGGGCTTTTCTTCGTAAACACGTGTACATTACTAGATATAATTTTTTCATTCAATGCTATGACATCAATGATAAGCTTTTACAAAAATTATTCTACAGTGAGGACATAAACTCCGTCCCCCCCCCCCCCCCCTCTAACTTTTGAACCACTGGGTAGAGTGTGATGAAATTTGGAACGATAATATATGACTAAAATCTGCATTTTTTGACACATCAATGACAGCTCTCAATGTCAAAGTGACAGCTGAAAAGAAAGAAATGGGGGTCGAGTGTGGACTTATTTTGAAGCTATTTTTATACTCAAGACATCCCCCAAATTTGAGAACATTTGGTTCAGTAATTTAAAAATAAAAACCAGTAATATCAGTTTATAACATAATCTTTTTACCACATAATCTTTATAATAGTACTTACCCATGGAACATTTATTTGTCAGGAGGTTCATGGAGGTCATTTTCAACATCTTCTGAAGTAACACGTGTTTTCTAAATTTGTTTCTGCCTCTACGTCTAATTTAAATTATTTCATAATTTTTTAATTTAGGTTATATTAGATTAGGGATGGTTTATTGTTATTTGTTTACTTTTAATTTTTGTTTTGCTTTGAATAATTTACAATAATTTGTAATATGTATGCAAAACAATGATATAACAGAAATCGATATTACTGGTTTTTATTTGGAAATTACTGAACCAAATGTTCTCAAAATTGGGGGATGTTTTGAGCATAAAAATAGCTTCAAAATGAGTTATTACTCGACTCCCATTTCCATTTAAAAAAATGTTCCTATTGCGCGCCCAGCTGTCACTTTGACATTCAGAGCTGTCATTGATGTGTCAAAAAATGCAGAACTTAGTCATATATTATTGTTCCAAATTTCATCACAATCTACCCAGTAGTTCAAAAATTAGAGGGGGGGGACGGACTTTATGTCCTCACTGTATAATAGTTTCCAAAAATTATGCGGTGTTGCCAGATTGATTGAAAATATTAAAATATTGATTATTGAGGTTGTTTTCGAAATTTTTTCTTACTTATATTACCTACTAATGATATTATCTATATCATTGAAATGCCAACATGCTCTATCTGCTCAGCTTAAAATTCAATATGGCGGCCATAAGAAAAACGAAAATTGATTATGGTTTCTCACAATCGAAACGTCGAAATGAAAATCTAAATACGCAGTGAAATTCCTCGAAAAAACTTGCTGTGAAAAAGTGTGTTCAGATTTTAAAAATTTCTCTAAATAAAAAAGTTACAGGCGATTTTCGAAAACGCCACATTTACTTTTTACAAACTACCTAGGTAACACGAAAACTTGAAGAGCTAGAACCAGTCAGCCATTAAGTTAGCAATAGATCTGTCTGAAACTTTCCCCATTTAACCATTTTCCTATCTCTTATAGTCTCCAGGATACCAATTCATGCATCGCATCAACAAAATGGTCCATACTGTATACATCAGAGTATGCCCCTGGTTAGTGACATATTAGTTGAGAGGCAATCACTCTGTTTGAACGGTTCTAGGGAGGAATCATGATTTCTGGAGTGAATTATATTAAAATTTAATTAGATTTTTCATTACATCGGTAAATATTGAATGAGGTATATTCCGGAAATTAAGTTCTGGAATGGTGGCGTTATACAAACGCGTTAGTTAGCATTCGCTTTTTATGCATTGCACGTAGTATCCATGGATGCTGTCTAAATTTTTAATGAGTTTATGATTTACTTCTGTGTGTGAACAAAACACACAGTGAAATTGATAAAAACTTGGTTTTAATGTGAACAGAAGGAAAATACCGACATGTATCGTTTTTTTGTTATTATTCCCATTACGTCAGCTGTAAAACAATTAAAAGCTGGAAAATAAAATATAAAATTAAATTTTAATTAACTTATTGAATGTTAATATTTGTTTCTACTAAAGGTGGTTGTTTTGAATATATACAGGGTGTCCCAAGATAATGGGCCACATTTTAAAGGCTTATAACTTCGAGGCAAAATGTGATAGCGACGAAGAGTTTTCACTGGTGCTCTTAATTTTACAAAAAGTCTTCTTTTGTCATAGGTACTAGTTCGTTTGACTTCTACAGGTACTTGAAAAGAAATTGTCACTTTTTAATTCAAAATTGCGATCATTTTTTAAACGGAACACCCTGTAGATTATATTGCCATTCGATAGAGACACTTTTCCTCTTTTCAAAATTGTATAGTTTGATTGTGTTGTACCAACACGTACATGCAGAAGCTTTCCATAATACGCTCCATTAGTGTGACGTAGCTTCAGCCATTTTGTTCTGGTAGGTCGCGGTTCACTATCCAAACGAAGCCCGACTAACAAGGCAAATTTACAGAAAAGTGCTATTTTGACGTTATTTGAAGATTTTAAGGGGAAAAAACATCGAAAACGGTAAAACTGTAGTAAATGTACCCTATAAACGCATTCATGCAAGACAGATGGGTAATAATAACTGAAATATTAATAAAATCTAAATTTAACATAACCTCACTTTATATAGTTTATTGTAAAAATAACTTTATTTAATGATTTTTACAGTACCAATCTTACATTCACCATGGTTATGTGCTGGGCTCCGGATTGCAAGCACTACAATCAACGAGAAACTTGTAGATTTTTTATATTTCCGAAGGACCCTAAGGAACGCAACCGTTGGAAGAACTTGTGAGGTAGGTTTGAAATATACCTTTTAATTTTGGATAGGTAACTGTTTAAATGTTTAATACAAATATATTGTATATTATGACACGTAGCGACGAACCTGGACCTGGTGCATTTTTATGCAGTTGTCATTTCCGTGATGGTAAAAGGGAAAATGAGCCTGAAATCTTCTTGCACAATGTGACAAAGAAATTCACGTATACAAGTCCTGAAAAGAGAAAAAGAATAGAGCAGAGAGTGGTAGTTCAGGAGCATCTCGAAGGCCTACCAGCAAAGCATCGACAAGGTTATTTTGAACCAGATGTATTATCTCCACCATCTGAAATGGAAATGTGAGTGATATTTATGTCAAAAATGTATACGTTATACAGATTTGATTGCGCTGACTGCTAAATAAATACAGTGCAATAATAATCACTTGTCAAATTATGCCCCTACCTTGTATTTATATATTTCAGTCTCTATTGCAAATACACCGTGGATTTGAAAAATTTCAAAAGCATTGTGAAGTGCATTCTTATAATACTAGAAATGCAACAAATTTGATCCAGTCATATTCTAGATTCGCACTACACAAATAAACAAATTGGATGTTGGGTTGTATAATCACTTTGTGAACTGTTTTAATAATGTTGATGTTACTAGATTGAGTTTTAATAGGTTTTATAAGTTGTGTAAAACTCTTCTGATAGACAAATGCTTTTATAGTGTGAATGATTATTTTAATTGGTCAAATTCTAATATCTAATGTATTAGTGACTTCAAATGTACTTTTAATTGTATGTAATGTGGTTGTTAAATAAAGTAAAGTAAAGTAAAGTATCAATACTACTCAAAATACACTGAAAATCTTTTGATATTAATTTTATAATTATATTTTATTCGTAATTTATTCAATAGCGTATACTTAATAGTACAAGACATATACATTAACATTAATAATTCTTATTTTAGTCCTAGAGCCTTCAAAATTATGAACTGTTTTTAAATAACTGTTTGTTGCATGTAATATTTGTTTCATCATTATTTTACCCTTCTTCGGACCCTTAATGATATTGTATCCAATTAAGGAATCACAATTAGTCTGCTACTAATAACTGGTAATTAAAGGCTGATACGAACTGAAATAATTAGATATTAATAATGAACATTTCATGATTGTAACTCTCCAAATATTTTTTTTTCATATTTTCTTCAATCTGATTGTATCTATATTAGAACAAGGCGGTGTGTCTTAATTATTTTTTCAATAAAACTTTATAATAATAATAATAATAATAATAATAATAATAATAATAATAATAATGTCAATACATAAAAACAATGTTTACATAGGTCACAGAAAAATAGGACAAAGTATATAAGGTAAAAAGACAATAGGTCCAAAGAGGTACCTAGGTACGTAAAATAATAACTTTAACAAAAGAGGATTGTCACAAGTTCAGTTTTGTCAGTAAAAAATATTTTTTCATTCAATACAAAGGACCAAAAATAATTATTTTTGGTCACATACAGGGCCCGAACCAATACTCGGGCTTCCGCCTAGTTATGTAACAAGGTCTATCGAAAACTGGATCAGGAAAAGATGAGAGGAAGAATGGTCGAACGGGACTGGGCTGCGACAAGCCAGGCTCTTAATTAAAGGGCCTTGATTGAACAGCATAAGGATTGTCACAGGACTGTTAACAGGCTACGCACCTCTCAGCAATTACGTCGATGCACTGGCTAAAAGAGGCTCAAGTATACAGTTTACCGTGCCCGAACCAGTTCTCGGGCTTCCGCCTAGTTATGTAACAAGGTCTATTGAACACTGGATCAAGAAAAGATCAGAGTAAGAATGGTCGAACGGGACTGGGCCGAGACAAGCCAGGCTCTTAATTGACGGGCCTTGGTTGAACGCAACTCGATCAATACTTGCGCTAAGTCGTAACAGCATAAGGATTGTTACGGGACTGGTAACAGGTCACGGACATCTCAACAAGCACCTTAACACTATCGGCCTTAGTGAAACTAGAAGGTGCAGGTTTTGCGGACACGATGACGAGGACTCCATTCACATCCTCTGTCGCTGTGCCTGCCTCGTGGTCAAGAGACACAAACATCTGGGCGCAGCATTTCTCCTACCCTAGAACATTAGAGAGCCAACGGGTGTTGGCCTATGCGCATAGCACGAATCTCTTCTCTTCTCTCTCTCTTCCAATAGCTCTCGACTAGCGGCAGGCACAATGGGTTGAAAGGCCTGAGTGCTGCGGGTAACCGCGCCGCCTTCCAACAACAGCAACAATGTAGATGCTTGTTTAATATTTCATTATTAGAAGATGTAGATAACACTATTAAAAAGAAAAATATATTAAGACAATAAGTTGAGGTTATACAGGGTGTCCACCTAGTGCGCGTAAGTCCAATATCTGGGTTAATAAAAGAGATAACTTAATTTTTTTTTCTACAGGGTTGTCTAATATCCTGAGCTGCACAAAATGAAAATATATTTACATATTCAGGGTGTTCAGTTTTTCCTGGACAGGTACCAACTTCATTTTTCTAAATGGAAATATATATTTTTTATTGCTTTTTCGAACTAAACCCTTGATTTTAGTAGGACTTTTATCAGCCTTCCCTATACCTAACTTAAACTGTTTTTGAAATATTGACGGGTGAATATTGACATTTTTGCAACTTTGACACCCTGTAAAATCTAAACGGTTTGAGATCAAGCAAAACGGTTTGCACATTCCTATCTTAACTTTTCATAAGCTATCGTTTGATACTAATTTCAAATTTATACAGGAATAAAAAATTTTCAAAATTTTCAGAAAATTTTAAATTTTTGGATAATTCTGAAATTAGTACCAAACGATAGCTTATGAAAAGTTAAGATAGGAATGTGCAAACCGTTTTGCTTGATCTCAAACCGTTTAGATTTTACAGGGTGTCAAAGTTGCAAAAATGTCAATATTCACCCGTCAATATTTCAAAAACAGTTTAAGTTAGGTATAGGGAAGGCTGATGAAAGTCCTACTAAAATCAAGGGTTTAGTTCGAAAAAGCAATAAAAAATATATATTTCCATTTAGAAAAACGAAGTTGGTACCTGTCCAGGGAAAATTGAACACCCTGAATATGTAAATATATTTTCATTTTGTGCAGCTCGGGATATTAGACAACCCTGTAGAAAAAAAAATTAAGTTATCTCTTTTATTAACCCAGATATTGGACTTACGCGCACTAGGTGGACACCCTGTATGAAGATATGCCGTGGTAACTCAATGCTGGAGGGTGCATATTGCATGCAAAGTAGTGGTTTTCAACATATCTTAAAAATAATAATAAAGTTTTCCTTTGCGTACCTGGGTTATAGGTAACGAGGGAAATTAAAACTTTTTGGCTTAATTCCTATATAAAGAAAGATATAAAAAGTTAAATAAGCCAATAAATAATAATAAAAAACACTGAAGTATTATTAAAAAAGAAGTCTGTGTTCCAGACTTCTTTTCCTTGCTGTGCCTATGCTGTACACCTTTTCATTTGACCGTAGTATGTCAAAGTAAGTCATCTATGTAAATAGGTATATATTAACAGTATATCATTTTATTTTAAAAATTTTATATTTCTTTATTTCTGTATGAAATTCAGTATTTGTGGAAAAGCAAAGGCGGGATGAAAATATCAATCATTTGTGGCTCACCTTTCACTTGGATCTTCCTTCAAACGAGGCCGTATCCTTTTAAAAGAATGTAATATTTAACGCTTGTGCCATTATTTTCCTTTATCGACAGTTTGTCAAGAACAAAAGATGTTATGGGTAGGATATTTAAATTCCATTATTAAATGCATTTTATATAGTCTGGCACGCTGTCAACGTTATTATTTTTCTCCCTGCGAAGCCTCGCGTTCGTTGAAGCGTATTCTGTGTGTTACTAGGAGAATAACTGCCAACATAATTTTATATACTTGCCAAACCTAGTATTTCACTTAACCGTTTTAAAGTAAAATTTTTATTAGGGTTTTCGTGCTTGTCGGTAAATAGTAAATTCACTAACGTTCGGTATATACGAGGACGCTTATATGCTTTTTATTTAAAATAAAGTACTTCATTTATTATCTATTAATCTTACTTCGAAATTTTCACTTATAATATCCCTAGTGCTTAAATTATTTCCGGAAATTTTTTTGAGGTCATGAATATTTTGAAAATTATCCCTCGCCTGCTAATTTTCTTAAAATATTCATGAACGAGGAAAAATTTCCGGTTTTTAATTTAAGCACGTGGGATATTCGGCAAGAAAATTTCACACCATTACTTTATAAATATTATGCCAAAATTGAACATTTTAATTACGAATGACAAACATTCATTCCTTATAGTGAGCCATAAGCAATAACAAACATTTTTTACGACTGTCAAGTACGATACCTTGGTCAAGTTCCACCAGTTGTCATCGTGTCATTGTGTTTGTGCAATTTGCTGATTTATTAGATTGTATTTTTGAAAATGTTCCGGCTTTGGAAAGGAAACATTTATTTCTGATAATTAATCTAAAGTCCTTCGAGGATTGCAAATATTATGCTTAATAAAATGTGAGTTTTCTTAGTGAAATAAAATGTCATTTTCTAACATTAGTTACATACCTACATATTTTACAAATAACTTAAAAACATATTATATTTTTGTTTCTTATTAACTTTGATCTACTAATATTGGTGGAATATCATTTATTTTTGATAATTATTCTGAAGTATCTACTTCAAAATTTATATGTTTAATAAAATGCGAAATCTCTTAGTGAAATAACATACCATTTTCCAAGTTTAGTTACATGAACTTTTTATAAATAACTTAAAAACATATTATATTTTTCATTGATCTACTAATATTAGTGAACATAATTTAATTTTGAGAATATTACTTAAATTCGAGCATAGAAAATGTATTCATTCATTCAAGTGCTGCGTCATTATTTTGACATTTTAAATGACAGAAAAATTTCCACTTATTAATTTGACACAACGTTAAAAATTTCCGGAAATTTTTTGGGTTGGCTTGGTAACTGAACAAAAAACAAGCCTCCGATTGGTTAAAATATGGCGGTGTGAAATTTTCCGTATAATCTTTATGCTGCTTCTAATACCGAAGGTCCAATTATATTTATCACTATTTTAACAACACAGACGTAGTTTTCCACATAACACCGAAACACTATACTGCACTCGACGCGCGTTTCGCCAACCAAGTTGGCATCATCTGGAGATGATTAAGACTGTTTGATAATCAGTTTTACCAGATGATGCCAACTCGTTTGTCCCACAACAAGTAAAATACATGATAGTTACAGTTACAGATAGATTTACACTAATTTAAGAACATATTTAAAATAAAACCACTTGCTCTATAATAACTTAAAAAAAAACTGAGTAAATAAATGTTGGTTCGTTTCCCACGAACAATATAAAACAATTACGAGAATGTAATTTATTTATAACCAAAATCAAACACCAACTTCAGCATAATACAAAGTATTTACCAAGAAAAATGTCGCAATTATTTGTTTCAGAGAAATTTCTACATCCATCGAGTACGCTCTTTGTTTACTGTAAAAGTTTTGAAGTCTTATGGAAACTTTCAGAATTTATTATTAAAATATTCTACTTGTCGCCAAATGCAGGAGTTATTCTGGACAGCGATAACAAAGTTTAAGATCACGATGTTAAATTACAATAACACGTCTGGGTATTCTTGCTGAAGAATAGTTTAGATGAGTTTTATGTTTAAAACATGTTTAGCAATGTAATATGTCGCATTCGGTAAACAGATAGACATATATAAAATTTACAGTTGACTTAAAGTAAGTTTGTTTACTAGAATTCTGAAAAACATCATATATGGAAATGTTTTCTTTTTAAAATGGGGACCAAGTGACCCTTACTCTACTTCTGAAGAAACTAGAACCTTATAATAAAATTTGGTGGGTTTACACAAAAACTAAAATAATCCTATTTGATGGAAGGAATTATAATAGGAAATTGAGTATTATATTATAACTAGAAATGGGAAGGAAAATCTTGATAGCATCTAGAATAATATTATTTTTAAGAAAATACATATTAAAGAAATTTGATATAATCCCTTGTATATGAAATAATAAATTTAGAGACATAAATCTGAAATTTTGTATCTGGAATGATGATGTATATATACTAAACGATTTTTCTTAATAATATTTTGATGAATTGTAAAGGTACTCTAAAAACATTATCATTTTTTAAGTGCTGAAAGTAGAATTCATTTTTTAGTAAACATTTTTTTAAATTTTATCAATGGTTCTCCCCTATGGTTCGGAGCCCCGTCCGCCCTTCGAAAAGGTGTAACGGCGGCGTTAAAAACATATTGCTGTCATAATTGTTGCAACAAATTAATATTGTAGGAGATATTTATTTTTGTAAGCTGACATGATGAATTTTACAGAATGCCAAAATGAATGAATTAATTCCAAACTTTAGCTGCAGAAAAAATAAAAACTGTGCACAATGAAACAGAATAACTAAACATTAATAATACTAATAAATAATTGGAATAAAATAGTAAAATAAAAAAAAAGCTGCCTCCAGCGTGACTCGAACCTGCGAATTCAGCATTAGGATGTTTGAAATCCTGCGACTTATCCTATCACGCCACCGCGTCATTCGTTATTGTTTGACGCTGAGACAGTTAAATATGTAAGCTGTACGTGTTAATCTGAAAAATTAATTTTTACCGATATTCCAATTGGAAAAGCATTTCTCTTCAGCATTTTGGTCATCAGAAGTGTTTGGCAGGTCTTCAGAAGTTTAAATAATTTGACAGGTTTCGTAGGAGGTGCTTGTTGTTAGTTCAATCTCACATCGGCAGATAAAATGAGAAAGAAGTTGAGACAGAAGCGACTTGAGATTGTTTAAGATTTTCTCTGTTTAAGACAAACTTTACTTACTATCCACCCATCATTGTCTCCAAATTAAACTTCATATATACTTTTGACTTATAATATTCGTAACCAAAGTATCATCTTTTCACGAAATAATTTAATTCTCTTTACGAATAATTTTAACACTTGCTTTTGATCATGTAGCAGAATCTTAATTACCAGTTTTGAATCTCTTAAATTTTTAGAAAAAAAAATATTGAAATTGGTTGCTAGATCTTCGTACTGAGTTGTAGAATAACGTATTCGTTCCTTTTCATATACCTTTAATTAAAAGTCTATAAAATATGTATTTCATAATCTACATAAACGTTTCGTTAGAGTGTAGCCTGAAATATCAGAAGAATAAAGTTAGTGATCCCAGTGGCGTACCTAGAAGTTTGCTATCTTGGACTAAATTTTGAAACCTACCTACCTAACTAATAAAAGCAAATGTTTTCCAAACAAAGGCAAACAATTAAAGCCAAAAAGTAATACATATTTTCACTAAATTAAAAAGAGATGTAATTACATAAAGGTGGATACGGTGGATACGGTGTTTGTCTGCGTTTTTTCAATGTGTAACCCCCTTCCGGACAATCTTTGGCTTTGGATTTAGGGATTGCCTAATTCACGTGGTGTTTAAATGTTTAATGTTAATGTCTTAATGTTTTAACCATTGTAGATGCCATATCTTATTACAATACAGTATTTAAATGAATTTATATAATACAACTTTATTTTGGGAAGGTTTTGCGAGGATATCGACTGATATCTTCCCCGTTGGTGTACCATTCACATATTTATTTAGGAAATATTTTGAACCAGATGCATAAGATACAGAACCTCACTCAGTTTAATACAATATGTATACTCTAATTTACCTGAATAGGTCAGTTACAAAACGTTTTTTACCTTGTATGTGGTGATCCAAATTCTGTTGAGTCAGCCATCAGCCACTAAATTCTTCAGTGTACATACAAGAGCAACCAATGAGACTTCAGGGTCAGCCGGGTATACTTTTTCACAGCATTTAATGCTCCAACAAATGCCTCTCTTTTTATTCCGGTTTCATTCATAGGCCAAATGTTATTTTAACTAAACTGGCTGGTTTCCACACTATGCCGACTGTTAATTCAGTTGCAACCGGAAATTCTAAAGGTGACTGATTAAAGCCAATATTACTAATTAAAGTCAATATTAAGTGTTGCCAATAATCCAATAAAAGCATTAACTGAGAGGTATAATTCTCATTCAACTACGAAGCAGAGAGAGACATTTACTTTACGTATTTCAGTCGTTTGAGCTCTAAGAGCTTGATAAAAACCACTAGGTGGATTAAAGAGTGGGTTTTTACTGATATAACATTTTTCTCATGTACGTTTGCTTCTAATTCCTAACATACATCCTACACATATTATAGGAATTCTCCTGAATAACTTCTATTATTAATACCATTATAGCTAATAATTGTAATCTGTAGATCTCCTAAGATTATAGAAGTAATAAAACTGAGGCCCATTTTTCATCCACAATCTGGAACTGGTTGGTTTGTGCTGCTCAAATATGGATGGAACATGCAACCTGTGTGACATGCACACGTTCCGGTTTGCCTCTTGTGTGCATGTTAATAGTGGTGAGAAACACACCGTAGTGCCCTCTTTGGGTCTTTGCTACTATCCGTCTGAGAATTATTGTCTAATTGACAAACAGATAGCGACCTGCTTTTCCACAGGTGTCATTAGATCAGTGGCCTCTATTGTCCTTGCCGCGGACAATCCTACTTATTTATTTGAAGGAGATGCCGAAACAACTACTCCACGGCCAATGTCGTCCGACTATATGCCCATGGAGTAGTTGTTTTCTCCTTCAAATAAATAAATATTATTGTCTTCCTCAAAGAGAATAGAGGTTACAGAGGTAATGAGACCTGCGGAAAAGCAGGTCGCTGTGTGTCTATTAATCAGATAATAATTGTCAGACGGATAGTAGCAAAGACCCAAAGTCGGGGCATATTTCCCGTGGGGTAGTTGTTTTCGGGATCTCTTTAAAATAAATAACCAAGTCGATGAAGGTAAACTGGCATAAAAGCCAGAGCGATCTTTAGGCCCCCTACCCAGTTCATCATCATGCTTAGTTCTTTTCAAATAAAAAACTTTCTGACGTATTTGTTGACTTCAATGTGTGCTACTTGAAAATTAACAATGTATTCACTTCTTTTGTTAGTACCACAACAAAGAAACATTGTGTAGTGGGCTTTGTAACATTAAAAAAGTATTAACGAAAACCACAACTTTGTAGTATGAACCATATAGTAATCATAATGAATATAATAAATGAAAATGATAATGATAATGACAGTGATAACGATAATGATAATGATAATGATTATGATGCTCATTTATGGCTCGTTATTAATACTTAAAATTATTTTAAGGCTAAGAACCTATGGTTTACATTAAAAATTAACAAACAAGCAGTGTTATTTTCTTTTAAAAAGGTCACGCATTGAATTAGATTACATTCCTTCTATATTAATATATTTAATTAAAGACCCTGATAAAAAATTCATAGTTTTTACTGCTGTCGAACGGTCTACGTTGATGGTGTATTATAAAATATGTATTTTTCACTTCAGTTCCAACGCTAGGGCAGTCGTCAAGGGCTCGGTTTTTCAGCGAACCGAGAAGAGCGGCTAACAGGGCTCCCCGGGGTGGCATCAGCATGGAGGACTTCATCAGAGCTCGTTATGTCTACTACACGACACCAAAGTTCTCTCCAAACACAAAAACTGACATTCATTTACAAACTTTACTGTGCGCTACTTGAAAATCTTGAAAATATTCACTTCCATTCTCGGGTCCCCTCCAGATCACTTTGCAGACGTTGTCACTTGTCAGCGCGTTTCAGTTTGATGGATACATTTAAGGTTCTCCTTTCCATGGGACGATGTAAAAGTGCAAAGGAGAACAGGTTAGTAAAATAACCCGTTTGGAATAAAATCATATATTTTATATTACAAGGTGGTCAAATGCTGTACAAAGTACAAAAAAAGCAGTTTGTGTATTGTGACTACCCTATATAATGCTGAGATATTGAATGACGAACTGACTTCCGTTATAAATTAGCCTATACCAAGTATCTTTTGGCGCCATTTTTTTTCATTCGTTTCTTATGGTTGCCTCCACGGGATGCACCGAATTGAGAAATTTTTTTCACAAAATATTGTTTTCTCAAAAACCGCAAATCCCAGACCAGCAAAACTTATATGAAATTGTCAACTAGTTGTCCTTTATCTTTTACAAGCAAAATATACCAGCTCTTATATTTAAAAATTTGTATGTTTGGTTCGTAACTTGTTTTGAGCCACCCAGTATGTCAAAGTAATTTCAAAAAGTACTTGTTATTGACCCTGACAACATCCAGTATTAAAATATTCATGAAATTCTTTTGTTTCACCACAATCCTCCACCCCGTTCTCGTTTGACCATCCTATATATAGATGGTTGTATTATTAAGGCTACTATGGTTTGGCATAAGTAGATTATTTCTTTGTATAGTTTGTACAGGATATCTAATTCGTATTTCATCTATAACACCATTGTTACTTGAAAAGTCAAATACATCTATCTCTTGTATTATTTAAAGACATTGGCGGTCTTCGTTATTTTAAATGAAACACCATCTATAATTATGTGAAGGACATGCTGAACACAACTTATATATATATATATATATATATATATATATATATATATATAGAAAATATCCCTCGAAGGGTATTTTGCTGCTATTACAATCTGATCAATGGGAGATCAATGAGTAATTTGGTTCTATCCTAATTTAACTAAAGTATAAAATCTTAGAGCTAAGGCCTTACTCACTAGTTACCAGACTCTAGTCTGGTAACTTAATTATACTAAAACTAACGTGTAACACTAACCGGACAATACTCTGCTTTTATACTGATATAATCAATTCACTAATTCAAAGGGCTCAACCCTCTTGAGCCTTTTTACTATGTTAGTGTTCTTACTATGTTAGATAATTTTGATTAAGAATTTAAAGACGCAAATGGTGAAGAAGTCTTTTTACCTTTCAAGGGGCGTACTAGGCATTGACCTGAACGTGTCATCGCAATCCAAGTCGAATCTGTATAATAGTTGTGTTTGGTATCGTCCACCTGGCTGCACGGACTGGACTATATGCCTCGTCTGGCGTTGCATTGCTCTGGGAACTCCACGAAAGTCGCCACTATGAGCACTTAATAAGTGCGAAATCGGTCAGTGTCTGGTGGTTGGTCTCGATATGGCGACTTTCATGAAGATGTCGGAGTAATGCGATACCAGGTATATAGTTCGTGGAGTAGTTGTTTTCGGCATCTTCTTCAAATAAATACGTAGGATTGTCTTTCTCAAAGACAATAGAGGTTACTCGTGGGACCTGCAGAAAAGCGGGTCGCTATTTAGAGAATAATTGTCAGACAGATAGTAGCAAATACCAAAAGAGGGCACTACGGTATTTCTCGCCACAACTAACCATCTACTTTTGCAATGAGCTATTGCTTTAAATAATGTAGATGTAAAGAAATAATATAAATACTATCTTGGGGGGGGGTTATGGCGGTATCCTCAAGTCACTTACAATATCTAAATCATTGATATTGATTATCATCATCTTCTTCTTCATCGTGCGTGTCGGCAGCCACAGCTAGGCCTATTGTGCATCCCACTGATTTCTTATTCAGCGAGCAACTTTCTTCTTTGCATAGAGTCCAAAGGTCTACACTCTGAAATTTCTTCCATTTTAACTCACAAAGTTTCAACAATGGTTTACTCAGGACCGTTAGCGCCATACGAGGGTAACCCTCACATTCACTCAGAATGTGGAACCCAGTCTCGTTCGCATCATCACAGACCCCAACCTAGCTTTCTGCCAATCTTAAGTTATAGAGATGTTTCTTGAGATGGCAGTGCTCTGTTATGAGCACTGTCACACTCCTGAGCTTAGGTTTGCTTATGCCAACATCTCTACAGTTCTCTTCTGTGAAGAACTTTCCATCAGTACCTTTGCATAACTTTGTCTTGGTTTTAAGGTCCAGTAATTTCTATGTTCTAGTTACATCCATCCAGAGCCTTTCTGGCAGCGCTGTAAGCAACTCCGCAAGCAGATTTGAATCCTATGAAACCCATTTCAGATGAATTTCTAGCAAGTTCATCTACGCGTTCATTTTCTTCAATGCCTTTGTGATCTGGCACCCGATGCAGTCTAACTATATTGGTAGTTGACAGTTCAATCAGTCATTGGAGACAATCTCATCAAAATTGTGTCATTAGTATTAGCTTTTTCATTTCACTGCTGACCATAGGCCTGCCCAAGGTCGTGCCACAGCATCAGGTTCCCCGCTATCTGCATCGATGATATTTTATTGGTACTGAAAGAAAACGCTTTTTTTCTGAAAGCGCTATGAAGACTTACACTTAATTGGACTTGGGTTTATTAGATCTCATAACTTATTACTGATACGTGATCAGGAGATTATAATTTACTTAACATGTTAATAGGTTGTCCTTAAAATAGAAACAAACAGAAAATATTCAGTACCGCTAGTCTCTATCTTTTGTATTTAGTTTACCTATTTTACAGCCGACTTCTACATACAGATTTTTTAATACTTGTTCAGCCAACTTATTGATTCTTCGTCATGTCAGTTAGTATTGCGTAAAAACACAAGGTTATAGAACCTAGCACAAGCCAATTTTCTACAGTTTCATGCTTTAAAGTATTGTATAAAAATAGTCGGAATACTTTAAAAATGAGCACATATCTTTGAGAATAACTCACTTAATATCTGCTGAAAAGAGATTTTAAATTTAGAGATTGGACATTAAATTAAAATGACGGACTTCCGATAAGGAAGTCTACTTTATCTGAACCATATTTCATGAAAATTGTAATATGAAACTGAACAAGGCAGCTGTAAAACCTATGCATAACAATAGAGAGGAATTGATACATAGCGCAGTTGTAATATTTTAGAATCATTTTTATCTCTGGCAACTGATATATACGTTAAGTGGAGCATTGTGAACCCCTGTCCAATTATAATTTGTGTCACTATCGATATTTATAGTCAAGGAACAAGGACTCCATGTTTTTCAGTGATATTTTATGTAATGACAGCATGAATGCGAAGGTAACATTAACATTGAAATCAAGAGATTCATGATAAGATTCTTCTGGGGATATGTAAATAAAAACAATAAGAAAAACTAAATAAGTTGAATTATCCTTACGTACACTATATTTTAAATACTTCATCTATTAAATTCAAAGAGTATATAAATAAAAGATGCAACAATTTTTAATTCAATTGTGACTAGTGTATAAAGCTTAATATCGAGATATGGGTTAGCAACCAACTCTGCATCTAAGCTAGGGTGGAAAGGATACCTACCAGGTGGTGAAGTGATTGATTGTCGTCTAACTAATTTAAATTTTAAGGAACGATATTCGGAAATACAAATTTGACGAATTTCAAAATTGTTTTATTTTGATATTTTTATTTTTTTAAATGGATATGACCTAGAAAATATTTTTGAGGATGATAATGAGAAATTAGTCCAATTTGTTAATAATCAACGTATATATACAGTCAGAGATCATTCTGATAATTTGAATAACACGGAAACCGTAGTTCGAATGAACTAATATTGGTAGTTCTTGCCAGTACTGCAGGATTTGCCCCTCAGCCCAGGTCAAGAGAGTTGCTTTGGCAGTACTCGAAAATATGCCAAGCACTAGTTCTGGACCGATGAATTCAGAATAAGCCCCCTTCCTGGCTAGAGAGTCGGCTACTGTATTCCCTTCATAACCAGAATGATCAGGGACCCAGACCAGAGCTACTCTATTTTTCCTGCTCAGATGAGCGAGCGCCTGCTGACAACTCCATACAGTTTTTGAGGTACAACGGTAGGAGCCAAGAGTTTTAAGAGCTGCTTGAATGTCTAAGAAGATTTTTATCAATTTGCGTGTAAGTTACGTTTGTTCCAGTCTCTATACACACAATTCGATGGCATGGATTTCTGCTTGAAATATAGTTGCATAACTACCAAGGCAGGAGGATATTTTTACCGTTGGGTTGCAACTATACACTCCGGCTCCAATACTCATGGGTGTTTTGGAGCCATCTGTAAACCAACAACTATCTTCCCTCAATAGGTCAATTTTATTCCGATCCCATTCATCTCTTCCTGGGAAGAGAATGTTGAAGAGCAGTACATGGTTGAAGAGCAGTACATCTCCAGCATGCTATGAATTTCCATGTAATCCACCAGCCTATGGCCTCCATAATGTCAGACTGCGAAATGTTAATAGCTGCCTGCTTTAGTCTGTATGTTGCCCATCTGGCCTCTCTCTTCAAATATATATGAAGAGGAGGAGGTAGATCCAATAGGATATCCAGAGCTGCTGAAAGTGTATAGCTAATTGCTCCAGTTATGGCCAGGGATGCGTGTAAACCAGAAAGTTTGATTTTGGTCCTTTGTTGTAGTCCATTTTTGTAGTATTACCCTCCCGTACAGCCAATATATTTATTTGGGACCAATGCCCCAAGATATCTCAAACATACGTCGGCATGTCCATAAGGACAGTCGTGCCTTGTAGATTGTTTTCTCCAGATGGGAGTATTTATTTAGATTTACTATTGAAAAATAAACTTTTGGTTTTTCAAAGTTAGATAGGTAGGTATTTATAGTTGAATGTAGAAGTAATATTGAAATGTAGATAAGGCTCGATATTGAACATATTATTACATTAATTTATAGAAAATTGTAATAATTGTAGAAAGTGCATTTAAAACTTTTCATTGAGTTTCAGTATCATTTCAATATTCTACTTGCGGTATCTGTTAAATATCGAATCATATACCTATACCTAAGTAATAAAAAAATATTAATAAAGGAACATATTTTGGAAGCCAAAAGCTAACAGTATGCATTTTAAAATCTGAAACAAAAACTGTAAATTATAATTAATTATATTCTGACTGAAATACCTAAGGAACAGTTATTTTATTTTCTAATAAAGATACTAGGAATCTACTAAATTATTTGAGTATACAACTGGTTGGGTTATAAAAAAACAATTGACTAATTTAATTAACATTAATTTGTTGATATACATACTTATATATTTTGAAATAAATAACAGTCCCTCCTGGTTGTCACCTTAGAATGTCTGGTGAAGGTTGTCCAACCTCATTGTGATTATAAATAACCCATAATACCTATGATTTGCGTATTATTGGATAGAACATTTCACAAAAACAATATACAATTATTACATACATACACTACAGAATTAGTTCGTTATATTATTACTGACTAAACAACTAATTACACTTACTTACAAAGAAACACACAACACGATACAAAAATGGCTGTGCCATGACTGCTATCACGGACCCTGTCCGAGAAGTTGAAGTTGGAGAAGACGGTGTACGCGCAAGTGCGGTTTCAATAAAATATTTAATTGTGGGAAATAAATGTATTTCTTAAAAATAAATATTTGGTTCTAGAATTAATCTAGAATTAATCGAATTAATTGTTCTACTCGTACAACCATTGTAGAAAAATTATTAATATCAAATATTTATTTTCAACAATTAAACACACTTGTTTAATTTATACAGAATACTGATAATATATCTCCTACTAAATATTTTTTACGTAAATAATTATTTAATTTAAGAAAATAAATATTTTAAAAATTGTTGGAGCAAACTGTACAGTTTTTACAATTATATCAATTCTTGGTATATTCCCTTTATATAGAAGGGGAAATACATAAATAAATATTAAACAATTATTTTGAAAAATAGTTATTTATCTATAATAAATATGTAATATGTAAAAATTTATAGTTATTAATCCCAAAAAAAGATGGCTTATTAGCGATTTTAAGCAAGATTTTTCCTTTAGTGTTTGTACATTTATCTCAACAGAATTAATTAATTTAAATAATAATTAATTAATTAAATTAAAAGTGGAAGTTCATGGTAATCTTATTTAGAAATGTTAACTGCATCCACATATACTTTTGACAAGATTTCATCAACTTTATAAAAATATACCGTTACTTATAAGAAGCAATTTAATTAATGAAGCAGGTATGAATACTTATTCTAAAGCACTATCTGAATAACAGCCTCAGCCTCAGCGACCCCGCATAATAAGTTTACCTTAGTTTTGCATTTAAACTAGAAACACCATAGTAGATAATCTCATGGCCGATAAACTCATTCCATTTTAAAATAAAGATGGCTGTGGAGAAGCTTAAGAATCCATCTAGCAGCTTTCACCCCTGCTAGGGGGTAGTTTTCCCAGGGATGCTGTTTACAGCCGTGTGGCATATGCTATCTCTACTAAACCCAGCCCTCTCTGATATCTGCTATTGTACGTAAAATAGTGGTCGTGCTGTGACTAGATATGGTTATTTTAAGATTATACACACCAGAATTCAGTTGGCTTTTAGATTTTGCATTCTTACTCCCCCGGTGTTGAGAACAAATGTTACTACGTGATGCCTCTCAATTGAATATTTCAGAAAACAGTATTCTTTTATCCTAGTATATTGTGAAATTGACACAGTAAGCCATTTATAGTCATTTAACCAACAAAATAATACATTTGTAGGTACACATACAGTATGGTGCAAATGAAACGAATACATTCCATTATATCGTAAATCAGTGACTTTGGAGAAGCATCCTAAAACAGGTCAATTTTTATTTTTAAAAGTGCGTTCTGCCAGGTATTTGATTTACATGTGAGTAGGTTATTATAGCCGGAATTGAGACTCCCCCCACCCCTTTTGACCTTGAATGACCTTGAATGACCTTTGGATGACCTTTACGTGACCTTTGGATGACCTTGAAGTGACCTTTGGATGACCTTGAAGTGACCTTTGGATGACCTTGAAGTGACCTTTGTATGACCTTTGAATGACCTTGACGTGACCTTTATATGACCTTAAAGTGACCTTTGGATGACCTTTATGTGACCTTTGGATGACCTTGACGTGACCTTTATATGACCTTAAAGTGACCTTTGGATGACCTTTATGTGACCTTTGGATGACCTTTACGTGACCTTTACATGACCTTAAAGTGACCTTTGGATGACCTTTGTATAACCTTGAATTGACCTTCGTTTGACCTCTGTAATTGTCAACACAAGACATGACGTAATCGAGTGTTTAGGGAAGGGGTATTCTATAATATGTATATATAGAGAGGAGATTATAGCAAGGAATCACACTTCGTTCACTGCCAACCTTATAGTCAACGTCTACAATAGTGCAAATTGTGTGTTGTCCTGTATTAATATTTTCAAGTGAGAACAATTGTTGTATTTATTACTATTTAGATATTACAGCTAGTTATCTTTAAACAAGAAATGGCATTACCAAGTGTTGATTTAAACAAAATTAATAGTAACATTAACAGAGACTTTATTGATATTGCTCGACGATCAATTTCCTCGTTAGAAATTGATACCCCTTATTTGATTAAAAAAATGTCATTTGTCAATACACGTTTTGGAAAGTGCGTTTTGGCTATACTGCTCGATAGTAAGAGCAATGTAAGCTTTAAGTGTTATTTACCAAAGAGGGTTATAGAACACATAACAGAGGACGTTATGAATAAAATGAATTCTTCTTGGGAACAGTACACGATAACTTATTTAGGTCAAAGCGAGCCTACATATAAAGATATTAGATCTAAAGCATTGATAAAATTTGGTATTGTCAACTAATTTTATTTAAAAACATATATCTATTAGTAATAAATATAATTTGTAGATCATATCTTAGTATATTTACCTATTTACACTATTTAGCAGTATCTCATATAAGGTTGCTTTTCTTGTTTTATAAGTCTAAAAGGTAATGAATAATTTGCTATATTATACTATCAGTTTTAACAATAACGTTTATTTTGTAGAAAACTATTAAAATGTGGATGCATTATGCTAGCCAACACTGGACTGAAGCTATCGACATCCA
Organism: Pogonocherus hispidulus; assembly: GCA_963924545.1. Classification (NCBI taxonomy): domain Eukaryota; kingdom Metazoa; phylum Arthropoda; class Insecta; order Coleoptera; family Cerambycidae; genus Pogonocherus; species Pogonocherus hispidulus. The sequence continues at coordinate 12,099,500 of OZ004698.1, forward strand.
GTCAGCTGTGAAAAGAATGAGGAGTGAGTTGGATTGCTTGGTAATGGATAGACTTCATGCTTGTAATTATGACAGGGATTACTGCTTTTCCGAAGAATTGGTTAAACAATTGCAGGAAGATATTGAAAACTATCGCCTTGGTGCTTCGTTGTGTGATAGTTATTTAAATAACACTTTAACTTTGAATAATTTTTGTGAGAAAATGGTGGAGAAAGGACTAAAATGTTTTCTCAATTCCAATTTGCTCGATTATCTACCGTATGCAATTGTTGTGAAATATAAGTTAGCATCTCAAGAATATGGTAGTGATGATCAAGATAATGATGATCAAAAGTAATATAATTAATTTTTTTATAAGTTTTTTCATTATTTTTACATTATTATATACATTGTATATTATAGTAATAAATTGTATTGTACTAAATATTTCTCTTATTTTGTTGTAAAACAAAAAAAAAAAACGATGTAGTGTAAATAAAAAATAAATAAAAAAAAATTTTAAATCTTTTATTTCTATTTATTTGTCACATAAGTACAAAAAAAAAACACACTATATAAATATAATAAGTAAATACAAAAAAAAAATGTATTAAAAATAGATTATACTTATAAAATAGAGTACATTAACATATAAAAATTGGAAGATGTAAAAAAAATGTTCATCAGTTTACTTAAATCCATTATGTACAGACCCATCCAAAGCATTATAAGCCAAATAAGAATCATGAATTATCAATGCATAAACCCGTGTATTCTCAGGAAAATGTTTCTTTCGAGTTTCAAATTCCAGTTTTATGTCTACAGTGGATGACTTCATGGCGTCTTGTTGATGTGAACAGTCGATAACAAATAATGGATTTTTTTGGAATTCACCAATATCCATCATCGGTTCATAATTATCTTTATCGTAGAAGCTGGATTGAAACTTTTCATAAGCATAGTAAGCTGAAGAATACAATTTCTTTCCAAAATCTAAATTCCAGCGTTCATATGGATATACTTCTGAGTTTAAGTATAGTCGGATGTTACTTACATCTGCATGAATGAATTGAGTAACGTCCTTGCTTATATTATCAGAACTGTCAGTACTCTGAAAGCCGATAATAATATATCGAGGTCTTTCTAAACTTGTTGTGGTTTTTATAGGCCATATATCAGTAGCTGTTTTTCTTAGAGTCGGTAATTCATATAAATCCCACATGCGATAGGCCATTTTAACCGTAGCATTTACACCACCTTTCTTAATGCGATTCAGCAACTTCAGTTTTTGTGTATCTTCAGGGATGATGTGCCTTAGCCTCCATTCGATTTTATTAATTTCGAGATCTGCATCAACTTCTCCAATGTAACAATTCTTAAAAGATCGAGCTATTATTAGTATAAGCTCTTGTTTGGTGTTGAGAATGCCCCTTGTATAATCTTCGGCGAAACCCATAAGATACTTTAGAGGCAATTTGCCACTAAAAAAGTGACTGTTGGTATCCAAAACGTCCTGGTTTTTCACTGTTAGTCCCCATCCACAAGATAGTAATGATTTTAAATGTGTTTGTCCCCATGACACCATGGTTTTCATTGTTGTTGTTATACCAGGTTTTCGAATAACAGCTACTTGTTCTCCACCCATTTCATAACGAATTTCATCGAAAAGAAATGCTAACGCATTATTGGATAGGTAACACATTTTAGTGGCATCACTTGGGGTAAATTTACCTTCGATATATATATAACTTTCAGCAATATCGAGAATAAGATCTTGGCAGTGAATAGGAATTCTTATTTCATCCGAATTTCTATAGTACGGTGATCCATATGGTTTGTAAGTGTGCTCATGTAGACTAACAAGTGAATTATCAAAGAAAGGTTCATCAAACACATCCAACTTTGCACTAGTTGACGTCATGATTACAAATATTAAGGTTTCAGCTTTAATCCAATTGACTGAAGAAAGATACGATCTCTAGCAGACAATTTAGATGTTGACCGTTTAACGTTCTTTCGTATAATAAATGGCTTGTCACACTTGTTCAAAACTTTATTACTATTTGTATGTAACAGAGATGGAAAATGTTTTCTTTGATTAAAACAAAAGCCCATTATATCCTGATAGTTTAATATAGCTTTTTTAATTCTAGCTTCACAATAATTTTCTCACCACGAAAGTCTACCAGAATACCATTATCATCTAATATACGTAATGTAATGTTTTCGATAAACTGACGTCCTTCAGGTCTTACAGACATATAAATAATATTTTGTGGTTCCTTGGAGAGTTTGAATCCAGGTTCAACATCTATATCAAATTCGTAGAGAGTATGTGCTTCTTCGCCATTCATATAAGCTCCAGAAGTGATATTGCAATCAACACGAATAATTCTAACTTTCATTATATCAACTGGTAATGTAGATTCAAGTGAATTATTTGCAGAATATACTTTGTTTTCAAATCCTAATATAGTTGCAATAGAATACTTGTGAGTAAAGTCGATCTCATATTTAGATACTATTTCACATTTCAGCGTATTATTGTTGGCTTTTAATGTGAAATATTTATTAATATTGAAGTTGTCATCCTTAACACTGCGTTTTATTATAGATTCCAAAGCACTTTGAATTGCTCCATTGATTTCATTCAACTCATATGCTCCTGGAGGAATTTGAAAGAAAGTAGTAGGTGATTTATTCTTCAATTTGAATCCAATAATATTATTTTTCTCATCAACATTTAATATTGAATTGTAAGAATAGAATCCATGTAGTCCCAATCCATATCGACAACTTGTATCGAGTTCAATTGGAGGGTAAAAGTTAGCGCTTAACACACTAGATTGTCCTGAGAACGTGAATGTACGAGACATGACTAACACATATAACTTGTTAACACATCGTTTTATTGTTGCTTACAGCAGCAGTTGAGACACATTTCCTGTCTTGAATTTGATGGTACCATATTAAACCTTGCAGAAACTTTATTTTCGGACGCTACAGTAACATCGCGTATATTGCAATAGCAACACAAATATTTTCGTGGTGGAGGTCCGTCATTCACATCAATAGATTGTGATGTATTATCGTCACTGTAATGTTCCAAACAATATTGATACTTCATTACATCAATATCGCTTTTTAAATGCTCAGGTAATTTATCCCACACCCATGCGATTTCATTTGAAGCACAGGTGATCATCACTTCTTTAGGAAAATCAGCTAATTGTTCCTTTGTCAATTTTGTAAGAGTCCTATACTTTGAGAAACGAATCCGCCGTCTTTTTAATTTTTTCACGTTCTTCTTTTGGAGTCATTGGAAAATTCATTGTTAGTTAGAAATCTTAAACACAAATGTCCACACCACACTGTATTGTAGTTCTGCTGACGGTCGTAGTTGTAATAGATTATCGGATTTGATTTAATGTAGAAATACTTTAAGAGTTCCCTGGGTGGGGGAAGATCTCCGAAACTATCGTAGTAGTTAATAATATTACCATTTTTCTTGTAGGCTACCCAATGTGTTCCTCTACCATTTATACCGTCTAAATTCAAAATTGCAGATTCAGTATGTAGGGCACCACTCTCAGGAAGATTGTCTCGCATAAATACACCTCGAAAATATGGAATTTTAAAAATATTAGCATAATAACTAATATCAATGTCGCTGAGAGCTCTTCGAGGTAGAGACTTTAGAAGTTTTTTGGATTGTTCGGCTTCAGATAAAGTCCTAATCCAGTTCGATATGGTTTTAAATACAATCCTTCGCCTTTTTTTCCAAGAGGCATAGATTCAATTTTTTTATTATGACGCACCCCTTCAGCCATGCGCTGATTTGCATTTTTTACATCACTTATTGTTTTATATAGACCTGCAGCACCGCCGGCTAAACTTCCCAGCGCCGATAATCCCGCAAATATAGGAATTAATGGTAAAATTCCACCAACTTTCGGTATAGGTATAATTCGCGGAGTACGAATATTCCTTTTACCCCCTGATGTTTTCACAAATTTTCGTGCTGCTTGTAAAGCAAAATGTGTTGCTTTTTTTGTATCATTAGAAACGAATCGTTTACCGCCAGCTTTACGTATTTCATCTCGTACTTTATGAACAATATTACCACCAAAGCTGACCTTCTTTTTCTTAATATTCTTCTTTTTATTTGCCTTTCTTCTGGGAACTGATTTAGATTTACATCCCATACCTAAACGACGTTTTGCTTTCATGATATTTGTAACTAACCAGGCGGATGCTTTTTCTCTAAAATTGGCGTCTTTAGATTTAACCCTTTCCCAGGCGCGCTGTTCTAATTCGTAGTCTGCTTTATGGCGTGTTGGTAAATCTTTATGATCTTCGTAAGCAGCGTCGTGAACTTTGCAAGCTTGGTCCAGACCATTAATACCTGGATCACCTCTGGCAATCCTTTTTTGAAATTTTGTACCCGGTCCACAGTACTGGTAGCCACCGGGTAAATGTAATTCAAAGGGTAGTTTATTTATTAAAGAATTTATAAATCCCCTTCCTGTTCGCGAATTAGACACTTTACGTCTAGACTGACGGACGAACGGCATTAAAATAAACAAAACGTAGTAAAACTTTCTTTATAACACCGATTACTTCGATGGTAACACTAGGAACGCTAGTTATCGATTAAAATATTGAATACACCGTTTATATCTATTTATATCTATTTATATTGTATCCAACCCTCAAACAATGCGGATTGTAAAGCAAAAGCAAACATTTGTAGTGGATAATTTCGATGAACGTGTAGGAAGTGGTGTAAATATCAACAATAGACGCCATGGACCCTTGTTGCCTTCAACAATTCGGGGTTTGTTAATCGGTCCTTCGAACTGTGGGAAAACAAATGTTATGATTTCCCTTATTACACATCCCCACGGTTTACGTTTTGCTAATATTTATTTATATTCCAAGTCACTGTATCAACCAAAATATGAATATCTTCAGAAGATTTTAAAACCCATTGATGGATTAGGATTTTACACATTTAATAATAACGTAGAAATTGTGGAACCATCTGAAGCAAAACCGGACTCCGTTTTCATTTTCGACGATATCATATGTGAAAAACAAGATATTATTAGGTCATATTTTAGTATGGGCCGACACAAATCCATAGATAGTTTTTATCTGGCTCAAACATATTCCCGAGTACCAAAACAATTGATTAGAGACAATTCGAATTTTATTATAATGTTTAAGCAAGATGAAATGAATTTGCATCATATATTTCAAGATCATGTATCACCGGACGTTACCTTCAAAGAGTTCTTGGATATGTGTGCAAAATGCTGGGAAGATAAATATGGATTTTTAGTAATCGATAAAGATAGAGAACTAAAAGATGGTAGATACAGAAAAGGTTTGGACAGTTACATATATCCGTAATGCATGCCAATATATATATATCAATTGTAAAGGTAGTGATGGTGGGTACACATCGAAAGAAAATGAAGAGATCAGTAGTTGATAAGGACGAAAATAATGATAGTGAAATAGATTTGAAACGTAAATTAATAGAAGCCACGGACGCTGTTCGCAAAAAATTCAATTACATAAAAAATAAACATGTAGAAAGTCAAATGGCCTTGGAAAAAATATATGAACCGTTAACGAAGCCATTAAAAACTATTTCTGAAACAACGCAGGAAACAAATCGTAAATTTCAAACCACACAGCAGTATTTAACAACACAGCCTAAAAAACCCTCTGCAGTAATCAAAACACCGAAATTCGAATCAGATGAAACAATTAGGGAAAGTAATTCTTATATGGAAACGCCGCCACCATCGTCTGTAGGGACACCTTCAAGTTCTACCACGTCTAGTAGTAATTTGCGAAATTTAACTGATGTCGTTTCAACCTACATCAATGGTGTTAAAGCTGGTGAATCTACGTTCGATAACAAGTATGGGGTGCGAGTTGATGTCGATACTGGAAAGTTAGCCATGGGCAACTCCGAAGTGCGATTTCAGGGTGACCTTATATCATTTTGGAGAAATAATAAGAAACTCGGAACATATAAAGGAAATTCTCAGTTATACGATTTACTGTTTTTAAAATTTCCCCCAGATCTAAACAGTGCGGGTTATGGAATCACCGATGAAAATAAAAATATATTTGGAGACATATTGAATATAACGAATGCGGCATATAAAAATTACAATGTAACATTGGGATACAATCCTAGTAAATCAAAAAAGTACGTCGAAATTATAAAACCACTTTTACAACGTGGAATGTCAACTCGATCCAAGAAAGGTGCGGGTCTAATGTCATCTCAGAAAATATATACAGGCAAAAAGGTGGATTACATATACTGGAATAAGCCCAAAGAATTAATCGACCGCTTAAGATTATTGTGGAGTTCTAAAATGGCTGGACATTCAGGTCATGAGAATGAAATAATATCCCTAATTGATGAATTAAGGGAAGAAGGAATCATCTATTAGAGAAATAACTATCGCATTTTATTTCATCAACCATAAATACATATATAAAGCAGATATCAGTTTATTTTGTCAATTGTAATTTGAACGCAATAGAACGATGGGCTCCATTGATAAATTTGGACGCCGAAAAGGACCTAATTGTAAAGGTCATCGTGGTCCGCAAGGCATCGGTTTTAAACTTACTACTGAAAAAGAGTATGACATCCAAGGAAAGCAATTAAAAAATATAGGAGATCCTAGAGATGAAAATGATGGTGCAACATTAAACTACGTGAATTTAGTTATGGATGCCTGCAAAAAAGATATCCTTTCCGCTCTACAAAAATCAGCTAATCTTATAACCGATAATTTAGTAAACTACATAAAGAGAGAAAGGAACGAAATCGTGGATGAAATAACAAAAACGTTTCAAAATTTACAACTAAAAATAGATACAACGATAAGCGATATGAAAACTGAAATAGATGAATTAAAAAATACAAGTGAGAGAAACTCGGATGCTCATACTAAGTTGGTACAAAATATGACTGGTTTCATACTTGATGTAGAAAAAATTGAACAACTTATTGCGAAATATCATCCCCCGAGAGACACAGGAGGATTAGCATGGCCAGGTATTTCATTACGACCAACCGATTCTAAGATCATCACAAGTTGAGTAAAAAAATTTATGCATTATATAAATAAAACAAGGAGCAGCTCATCACAATAAGTCATTCCAAGCAGAACGTGGAACATCTAAATGTATATTACTATTATTATTAATAAACTTGAATAATAAAAAAGGTATAATGTTCATTAGTGGCACAAAACGACAAATTGTCAGTGAATTACATAGACCAGCACGAAAAAATTTTAGAAGGAGAAGAACCGTAATAAAAGGTTTGGCAGACTTATGGCAGATTGACTTGGCAGAAATGCAGAATTTTGCAAATGAAAATAAAGGTTATCGATATATACTCATAGTAATTGATTGCTATTCTAAATATGTTTGGGCCAAACCGCTAAAGAAAAAAACTGCTATGGAAGTTTCTATTGCGATGAAAGAAATTCTTCAAGAAGCTGTTTATTCCCCAACAAACTTACAGAGCGATCAAGGACTCGAGTTTTACAATCGCCAGTTCTCCACAGTGATGCATGAATATGGCATAAATCATTATTCCACATTCAGTACAAAAAAGGCAGCAATCGTGGAACGTGTAATTAAAACTTTAAAAAATTGGTTATATAAAGAATTCTCGGCCAGAGGCAATTACAAATGGTTTGATATACTTCCTGATATTATAAAGTTGTACAATAATAAAGTCCATCGTACAATAGGGATGAAGCCCATAGATGTAAAATATACAACAAAGTTAAGTGTATATAATCATCCCAAAGTCGCATTAAAATCAAAATTCCATGTTGGTGACATGGTTCGGATTAGCAAATACAAAGGAATATTTGAAAAGGGGTATACAGCCAACTATTCAACGGAACTTTTTAAAATTGTTAAAGTTAATGTAACAAATCCCGTCACATACATGATAGAAGATGTGAGAGGTCAACCTATTAAAGGATGTTTTTATGATTATGAACTTCAGAAGACTAAACACCCCGATGTATACTTAGTGGAAAAGATTTTAAAGAAAAGAGGTAATAAATTGTTTGTCAAATGGCTCGGACTACCACCAGATCAGAATGGTTGGATCAACAAGACTGATATAGTTTAATATATGTATAGTAATTATCTTGCTTTGTAAAATGATATGGTAAAATATATGCTTAATTTAGTATATTTGCAGTTGTATGTAACACTTATAGTTATATTTTTTTTCTATTATCACAATAAAATTACTTTTCAAGTATTATTTTTTTTTTGTTTTTTTATGCATATTGCACAAAAGAGGAGAACTTGGAATAAAAAGAAACACACTTTGGACAGAAAACACACTATATTTAAAAATTAAAATACAAAATAATACAACTAAAAAATATACAACTAAAAATATAATACAAATAATAAAATAAAATACACAATTAAAAAAAATAAAAATATACAATTAAAAATATAATTGTTCTTAAGTAGCAAAAAAAATTATTTCTTGCTACTTAAGAACTGTTGGCTCTTCTCCTCCTCTCGGCGACCCATCAGGTGGAGCCATCGCGCTCTTTCGGCATATCTATATGCCTTCTTCTCCGTCTTGGTCTTGTTGACTACCGGATGGCAGCTCCGGATTACCAACCGGTCCTGGATCGCCTCCCTGGGGTTGTATGTGCGTCCTGGGACGCATTCATTATCCCAGCTCTCCTCCATTGCTGGCTGCGGCTCTGGTCCTATATGTGGATTAATAAGTGTTTTCCCTGGGTTTGGCATCCCAGGTTCTACACATTCTCCATCCCAGTTTTCAGATTCTAAGATATTCATTTTATTTTCTTTAACTCTGAACTGTTGAGCTTAACTGTCAAATAGATTCAAGTTACGGATATATATAGGCAAAAGTCATCCCTCCTCTCGCATTTTGAATGAGAGAGATAATCTGAACCTCCCTTCCACTTACTATTGAATGGTAGGTTTTAAAGTTGGCCACTAACCCCTCCTACTTAATATAAGACATCCCCACTCTACCACGAAGACATCATATACCATAAAGTACGTTCTGATGCTCAGTGTGAATGAGGTAGCGTGAATGACATTGTACGAATGAAAGAGTACTTGTTTAATAACTATTTTTATTCCCATTCCTAATTATTATTGTACAACTAGTTACATGTTATTAAGACATTGCATGTATATTACCTATATTACATACGTTACATATAATTATTATGTTTGTTTCTCAATTACCTATAATTACTCTGTATGTAATAACTATAATTATTTTCTGTACAAATAGTTAGCCGTTAATAAAACATTACATGTACATTACCTGTATTACTTATGTTATATATAATTATTAAGTTTGTTCTTCAATTACATGTAATTATATTGTATGTAATAATTATAATTACTCTCTGTACAAATACAAATTGCATTGTATGTAATAATTATAATTATTTTTCTGTACAAATAGTTACACGTTAAACATTTACGTTACACGTTACATTACGGGTAATGATTAACATTATGCTTGTATTTTCTATATGTCAATTACCGCGTAATCAATGATGAGGTTTCTTCATATACAGTTTATTTACAAATTGCATCGTTTGTTTAATCTATCAAAAACTACTTAACACTATTTATTGCAAAGTATACAACAGTCTGTTAGTTTCAGTTGATTAAGGGGTAATTGACAAGAGTCGCAGGTATGTAATACAGCATCCTCCAGTCTGATTGTCCTATGTGATTCGATGTATTGGTATCTGGAGGTGGGGGTAACGTTAACGGTAAACCACTCAAAGCATCTATAACACAGGAAATAAAGTCTATCACCTGGCACTACGATGCAAGACACCGTATTGCAATACTGTTTTTGTCCTGTAAAGATATCTATAGCTTCCACATATACCCCACGAGCAAGCCATTGGTCGGCATCAGCTTCCATACCTTCATCATCTTTCTCTTGGAATACATTCAATCCCGCCTCGACCAATTGTCTTATTGACAAATTCGCTTGAGGAACGTTAGCAGCGTTAAGGGGATCGGCCTAAATGACACAAAAATATATAATTTACCTTCAATTAAAATGGAAAATTACATACTATAATACTTACCTCATCACTCTCTTCATAGCTGTTTTCTTGAAAATTCGTGGTAGCTAACCAGGTAAGGAATTCAATATGAGGTTGCCCTACAGCCATTTTCTATTACTTAATACTTTACTATTCGCAGATCAAATGAAACTGAGTTAAGGTAGGGTCCTCCTCCGTTTAAATATAGTGTGTGACATCATCGAGTGGAGGGGGTAACATTGTCATATATACAAGTGTAATTTATGAAATCACCATCGCATAGAATAATATTTTAACAATTTCTTCTAATTTTTTTTAAGGTGACACGAATTATGAATTTTTTTCCCGATGCGAACGAATGTTGGTATCAATCGATAGAAAATGTAAAGATGGGTAATTGGAAAGGTCATACATGTATCCGTAACATCGTAATTGAAAAAGAAATTTTTTTTCTCATTTTTAAATCAACTTAGAAAAATTTTTTTAGAAATTTTACATATGGTTTTTCTGAAATTTTCTCGGATGCTAATAAAAGCGGTATCAATCGATAGGAAATGTCAAGACGAGTAATTTGATACGTTACACGGGGTACTACGTATTCTTAGAAGACGAGAAAATGAATTTTAAAAATTTAGGCTAAAAAAAAGGCTAAGCGACTAAAATTTTTCGCGCAGCTCTAGCTATTTCCCTTCCTTGAAATCGACCAAAACAGTGCGCTCTCCTTTCCCTTTCTAGTTATCCCTGCGCAGTAAGTTCCACAAGCAATCTTTTTTTTTGGGGGGGGGAGGGGGGACGGGGGCCCCCCCCAAAGGGGGGGTGGTAGGGGGGGGGTTATATGTGTTTTTTTATGGGTTTTGAGATGTGGGAAGGATGAGGGAAAATTGGGAGTGGAGTGGGGTTAGGGGGTGAGGATTTCCGATAGTCACAACCTCCGGTGTCTCCGTTTTCGCGCACGAATTTAACATTATTCGTTAACGATGCTCCTCATATGCTCCTGCTGCGCTAGCAGTCGATCGCGCTTTCGCTTTGAAGCTTCCCAGGCCGCTTCCGCATCGCGCAAGCTATCGCGGATGTTCTGCACTACTTGCGCGTGCATATCGACCTCGCGATTGGCTGCTATCAGCCCCTCGCTATTGTCTCGTTTCCATTGCTTGACTAGATCAAGCATATGGATTTGGGACTCCTGCGAGAAGACTTGCCGCAGGTCGTCTCCACTATCATCTCCGATGGGCTGGGGTTGATTACCGCCCGGTTGTTCACGTCTTGGCTCGGCCGACACGTGAACATCGGCGCTGGTAACCAACCTTATGGGGGCCTGATGTTGGTTTGCCCCGTCAGATGGCGTCTCCCTCGCCGATGACGTAGTTGCCGCGTTGTTATCGGCCGCCTTAATCGACGAGGGAGACGCCATCTTGCTGCTTGGTTCCCCCACAATGGCGTCACACACGATCTCGTCTTCTGTGACGCTGCTCATCGGCGACAATAGCGGCGGCACCACCGTATTTTCTTCCTCGCTGCCTTTTCCCGCAACTACCACCGCCTGCTCACTCCGAGTCCCGGTTTTCGTGGAAGTCTTTGGCCGCTTGGCCACCGGCACCAGGGCGATTTCGGTGCCCTGGGGAAGCTGAACCTGCGGTGGCAATTGCGGAATTGCCGGCTGCAACCACTGGCGATGCAAGATCCGCTGGGCCGGCGTCACCAGCGGTTGGGCTTGATGTTCAGCCCTTGCGGTGGTACGCTTTCTCGGACGTTTTAAGCCGACCATCGTTAACGCAGATATTTGAAAATAAATGACAACACAAACACGAAAACGCGAAAAACGAGTGAAGCTAATTTAACAACAATTACTCAGACTCTTCACGAAGACACACGTCTGTACCCGGCGGAGGCTGGAAGGGAAAGAATTTCACAAACGTCTCTAGCGTGGTTCATGGCTTCCACTCCCCCTCTCAACTTGCGCAGTGATTCTACGCAGCTTGGGTTAGATTTGGACTCCCTCCACCTTTGATTATGCGCCCCGTTTGTCAGTGTTACCAACTCACCAATGTTACCAACCTCATTTTCTATTCATTCCATCTTTCTTTATTACCAGTGTTACCAACTTTCAATTTTATTACTTGCTCCCTTTTACATACTTCAGTCTCTGTACATTCTGTTCTTTCATTCCATTCAAGATTCAATTTATTTTTTTCAACCTTTATTTATTTTTCTATCTTACACTATTCTTACTGCTCTAACATTAATTATATGTATACATTTATTTAATACTATTGTTAACCTAAGGATTGTCTTATCCAGTTTACTTTATGTGTGAGTCTGTCGCGACGGTTACTTATCTCTTCCAGTCGACTAGTCGTGGCTGTGAATAGATGGTTTAAACGAGTGATTTCCTCCTCCAACCCGTTCGCTTCTTGTTGGGTACTTGTAAACTCCCGATCCGCATCCATTTTTTCCTTTAGCAATTTATTTTTTAATGCTATCGCTTGTCTAATTATTGTCATGTCTGTTTCTTGAGAAAACATGTTGAGATTCTCCTCGTCGTCGTCGGGTATGGTGATAGGGTTCTCTGTTGCTGCCGATTGTTCTTGCTCTCTTCTGTTCCCTATCGGTATAGCAGAGACTTCACCTAGCAAGTGTTTTAGTGTACTTGCTCCTTCTTCTTCCTTCACTTTTGGTTTTTTGGATGATCCATCTTTCTCGGTGGTGCGACGGGACTTTTTTGTGGATCGTCCTTTATCTTTAATTTTTTCACTTGTCGATTTTTCTGATTTTATAAAGTCGTCCTCGCTCCATGGTGACATTTGATGGATCATATCCGCTATCACTGCATTGCTTACGTTCTCATGACCCTCTTCATTGATTACTTCGGCCAGAGCTTGGTGTACGATATCCACTGGAATTGAGGCCTCGCCGTGGGATGTCTCCTGACCGTTCAACGATTCTGCTTGCCGCCATACATTTTGATATGGTTCTGTGAAGTAGCCCGGATGCTGTGATGTCGAAGCCGTGGGGTATGTTGCGTTTTGTTGTTGTCCATTACCTGGGTTTGTAAATAATGAATGCAACTGGTTGTCTTGCATATTAACCCCTGGTATTATTATATTGGATAATACTTTAAGTGTTTCTATGTTCTTCTGCGGTGCTCTGCGTGATGTTGAATTATCCTTGGATTGATGCTTTCGACTTCCATGTACTTTTTGATTAACGTTTCTACAATTACCCATTGTATTAAACTTAGTACTTTGACAAACTGTTACTAGCACTGTTACACTCGACGACGACTGAAGGAGTGACAAACTCCTCCGATTCGACTTCAGCTTTTATAGGATCCGACTCGCTCCGCCCACCCTCCCACTGTACTACAGTGAACGAGTATTAGCTCCTCCTATCCTTCTTAACGTTCTATAGGATATGACTTTCTCCCCACCATCCCCACTCTACCACGAAGAGATCATATATACCTTAAAGTACGTTCTGATGCTCAGTGTGGATGAGGTAGCGTGAATGACATTGTACGAATGAAAGAGTACTTGTTTAATAATTATTTTATTCTCATTCCTAATTATTATTGTACAAATAGTTACATGTTAATAAGACATTGCATGTATATTACTTACGTTACATATAATTATTATGTTTGTTTCTCAATTACCTATAATTACTCTGTATGTAATAATTATAATTATTTTCTGTACAAATAGTTACCCGTTAATAAAACATTACATGTACATTACCTATGTTACTTACGTTATATATAATTATTAAGTTTGTTCTTCAATTACATGTAATTATATTGTATGTAATAATTATAATTACTCTCTGTACAAATACAAATTACATTGTATGTAATAAGTATAATTATTTTTCTGTACATATAGTTACGCGTTAATGAGACATTGTGTACATTACCAATGTTACAAGTTTATTCTTCAATTGCCTATAGTCACGCTGTACTTAATAATTATAATTATTTTTTTTTGTAATCCTTAACGTTCGTTACATTTCTAATTATTGTACAAGTAATCACATGTTAATACGACATTGCTTACATTACATATAATCATTACATTTGTTCTTCGATAGCCTATAATTACATTGTACTTAATAATATAATTATTTTCTATAATCTTAAACATTTACTACGTTTCTAATTATTTTAATGCTAATATCATACTGTTTTTTTTGTACCGAGCTCATGCGAGATTACATACATATACATCTATACATACATCTATTACATGCGTTCGAATATTATGATATGTTACAGTTACTTTATATAATATTTTTTTATTATAATTACATCTTTTCTTACTTCACTGTACGTCATAATACATACTTTTACATTTAACTTTATTCTAATTACTTATGGTACGAGTAAACACACATATTCGTTTCGTCTCTATGTACAATCATCATATTAATTCTTCTAGCGCGTTTATCAAATATCTCAATCTAATTTGACTATTATCGATATTGCACCCAGCTGTTTGACTTAAAGCGGCTACGAACCATTCAAAATTTTTCTCCGCATCCGTTAAATAATATTGTATATCATTGTGGCCCCACGGTAGGCTTCGTGTTGTATTTGGTATTATGAATCTTTTGTCGTCGAAGTAAGACAATGCCACTTTATTTTTTATTTCTGTGTATATATTGTGTAATTCGCTCCGAAACGAACTCATTTTTCTGAATATGGTACCGCCTTGTTCTACGATTTTCTTATAATCTTCGACTGTTAAATTCTTTTTTATTACTGATTTCTTTACGCCTTTAGCTTTTTTGACTTCAGTATTCACCGACTTTACGTAATAAGCTTTTGCACCTGTTCCATAAAATTCCATTATGGGATCCGAAGGGAATTCATCTTTCATATTTCCCAATACGGATGCCGTTACGGGAATACCGAACTTATTACCTTCTTTATAATTTGACGTATCGAATATGCTCGGATTTGACTTGATAAATTCATAAAAATTATCTGTATACACTTTTATAATTAACGAATCGGTATCCGTATATAGCAAAGAGGCCTCATCTTTATAGTTTCTCTTTATGGTGTCATAGTAAAAGTCGTACAACACTGTCTTGGATAACTCTAAAATTGAAAACCCCAGATAGAGCGGTTTATTATAATGAGTTCTTGTTCTCCCCATATGTATAGCCACGAAGTCTTCTGAAAATGCTGTACAAGTTTTAAAATTAGGACGAGCGATTAATGTGTTTGCCCCTAAGGATTTCCCTCTCCTTTCCCAATGAGTTATCAGTTTAATATCTCTTCTATTATCCACGTTCTCCATTGTTTTTCCGTACACTGCGTTATTCATTAATTTGTATAAATCCCGTTCGAATTTATTTGTTGCCTTGTTCCTCATTTCGGTATTTAAATCTATGTATACTTTTAACCAACAACTCTGCTCGAATTTTATTATGCGATGTATTTTTTTCAATTTTAAACCGTTTCTTATGGCTTGTTTTAAATTTCTAAAGTGTATTATGTATTTACTTTTATTATTCAAGTTGGGTATCAATTTAGGAATTTTTGATCTTGAACCGGGTGGAATCATACTTTCGGCTAAAAATGGTAAATCTCTATGTGCGTCGTGCAATTCCAGCGGATATTCAATATCAACTTCTAACATATACCCGTAACGATTCTCATCTGGAATATTCATGACGTTGAAATTACCGATTTCTTGATCGTTTAACCATTCGAATCCGCCGGTTGGTAAATACTGTGACATACTATGGCCGTATAGATTTGTTGCATCCAAATATGTTATAAAAGATGAACGTTCTTGTGGGTTATAATTTGGAACAAAAATATTATTTGCGATGTGTTTTCGCTCCGAACACTGACTAATACCGCCACGAATTCCTTTTTTAATAAAATGAATCATTGAAATATCTGTCAGTAATTCTAATTTTACTTGCGTGAGTCTTAACATAGCATCCCAAGCTAATCCCGGGGCAGTAAAATATTGTGCGGGATCCAAATGATATTTATCTAATGAAATGTTTCGAAAGTTTTCAAATACGTCGCATAATATAAGTACGTCTGATTTTAAGTAAGTATCCGAATACTCCCCCAAATTTTGACACTTAAATATATTCCAAGTTTTTTGCGCCCTACGATAATCGGCATCTGATATATGCTCTTCTGATAAATTGTCATAAAATTCTTCTTTCGCGGGTAAATTTTTATTGTTTAGTTTGTCCAATGTCGTTAAGAAACTATAAGGAAAAACGCCCTTTTGCCTAATTAAATTAAATTGTTCGTAATCTGGAAAATGTTTAACCGTTTCTTGAAATTGATTATCGCTCAAGTTTTGCGCTAAATTTTCTAGTGAAGTGGATAAAAATTTAAAACTATCGATAAATCTCATCTTCAAATATTTTTTCTTTACTTTTCCCTCTTTGTCCGTATAATCATGCAAATACAGGTTTTTAGTAAAAGATATGTATTTTTCTTTGCTCTGAGCTATTACTTCTATTCTATCTTTATTAGAACACAACTCTTTAATAAAAAGGTGGGAATCGTAAGAACTCATACTGTGTAATATAATTGGGACAAAATTAGGTAATTTATAATTTAAATTACAAACAGAATGAGCAGCTCCGAACCTTTTCTTGCCCGTCAAATGACAATGGTCTCTGACTTTTACCTCCCCTTCAAGAAACGGTTTTTCACATATACCACAAACGGTTGCATTCGAAAAGTCCTGTTCTTCCTCCGCAGATAAAGGATTCATTGGAACGAACTCTTTCAAATGTTTATTATATATATCAGTTAAATCCGCCTCGATGCGCTTTATAAATTCTTTACCGGCATTTTCCCCTCTGTATAATACAAATTTAGATAAAGAATCGTCAAATGAACATTTTATTATGTATGCAAATGAGAACGGTTCGTGACTGAACGTTTTGTTACTAAAAGATTTTGTAGGATCGGGTTCACAAGTGTCGTGTGGTTTTAGAACTGATTCGAAATCGGCATAAACTACGAAAGGTACTTTCAATTGCTTTTCGAAATTTTCAAATTTTAATATGTTTTCGGGAACGCTATTTCCAAACTTATCTATACGAAGTTTATTTGAAGGCGTCGTCGTATAAACATGATTGCAATCATTACTTTGATGTTGTAATAACGCTTTTTCACTACTGAAATACATTAAACAACCGTCACAAAAATATTTTCTGTGTTCGTGAAGTGAAACTTGACTGGAAACTAATTTTGAAAAATTTTTTATCCAGCAGTAGTGACTTTTTATACATTCCTTTCTACAATGATGGTTCTCTCCACAGTCCTCTGTAATAAGTAACAAATTTACATGATAACGTAATTTCTTTGATGCATAGCGCAGCGGTCCTACTATTTCGTATTTCATTTTATTATCAACAAATTCCTTTTCTAAACCGTAAACGCTAACTGATATATTATTCATCACTTCAAATTTCGTAATATCTTTTAATTTAATTGGAAATTCCATACCCGTCACATTTAAAACTGTAGAATAATGTGGATACGAAGAGACCTCCTGAACTGGTCCTCTAGGTGGATATAGTGCTGAAGTAATGGCCCATGCAAAACAGTTCTGATCATCGTTTCTTATGTTCACTACAGCTTTCTTATTTTCGATAAACTTTGGTAACTTCATGTATGACGATGCGCACAGAGGACTATTTTTATTTATATTTACTTCCACATATAAAACTTCAACGATAGCCCAACCTGAAACATTGAATACATATATGTATAAAACTAATTAATTGTATTTTATGAATTACATACCAGAATCTTTTTCTTCAAATTCAGATGTTTGAGATATCATTTTATCGACAAATTCTTGATAAATATTATTCAGATCTTTGGATTCGTCTATAATCTTGTTAGAACTATTGAAAGTCTTAACATCCGTTGTTTCTTGTTTCGGTAATGTGTATTTAGCAAATGTTTCCATATTCATTTTTGCAGATTTGTGGACTTTTACAATTTCTTCCAACAATTTCAATATCTTCTCCTTTACTTCGTCGAAAAACAAATTGTAATCTATATGCTGATTTTGACTATGCACTCGATAACTAATAATTCTACATTTGAAGGCACTGTTAATAATTTGTACGCCATCGCATTTAGGAGTACAAGACATTGATCTATGCTCGAGGGTTCTGCGATGCGAATTTATTTGATTAGCAGGTATATTTTTGTTACAACAAATAATGGTTTGAGTACTTGAGGAATCCATTCTAGCACGTTTAGCACTGGGTCCATCATCACTAGTCATTTTCGATTTGCAAGACATTATCTCATGACGACGTAAATTGTCACTGCGCGTAAACGTTTTACCACAATTACTACACAAATGCATTTTTTGTTGTATTACACGTTCCTCACGAGAATTTACTTCAAAATGATTTCAGCTTACCCATTCCCTCCTTTTAAATATGGAATTGGGGAGTGGGGGAGGAGTCGTGTCTGTTTACTAAATGACGTCACTCTAAGGTCATCCAAAGGTCAATTCAAGGTTATACAAAGGTCATCCAAAGGTCACTTCAAGGTCATGTAAAGGTCACTTCAAGGTCATTCAAAGGTCATCCAAAGGTCACTTCAAGGTCATCCAAAGGTCACGTAAAGGTCATCCAAAGGTCATTCAAGGTCATTCAAGGTCAAAAGGGGTGGGGGGAGTCTCAATTCCGGCTATAATAACCTACTCATGTGACATCATATGTGTGTGAGAATTATGACATAATCAACAATTTTTTTAAATACAAATGTGGATCACATTTATATTTAAGAGTAAATACTATATTCCTGTTAAATAGCACAGGAGCATATTATGAGCCATATGCAGACCTTGCAGATAGCAGACTTTTGACTGGAGAAAGACAGCCTTCATTTGTCTGTAAAAAGGCATCAAATTGTCGCTAATTGAATACCTTTTTACATGCAAGAGCGGTCTTTTTTCAGTTTATATTCGACCGACTTTATCACAATTCAAGGTGGGCCAATAGTACGATGAGTAGTAGGGCCAGAAAAAGTTTAATGTAGGCGTTACAGGATATATTCAGGAAATCAGTTTCAAACTATTTTGAGATTTACAGAATATTACGCATAAAGTGACACCATAAAAATAGTTTTTTTTTTATTGAATACTCTACCACTTAATTTTCGGGAAGGGCATACAGCTATTGGTCGAAAAGATATAACACACATTATATCGGTATATACCAGACGTTACGGAAATTCTTGAATAACTCTTTTTAACTTCTTTTGAATATAATCATCACCATTTTATTCTAGAAAATCTAGAAACAGGTCGATTTTTATTTGAAGGAGGATATATTTTTATAGTATTGACATTTATACAAGGTGTCCCAAAAAGGAGATGTTGACCATAACTTGTGTTGTTTTAGTGGAACACCATGTGTATTTTTACAGATTTGGATAGAAAATCCTCTCACAGATACACTGATATAGAATTTGATGGATATCTCCATCTTTATCGAATGTGTAAGAATTATAAGTTTGTGCAGGATAGGAGTGACATAGGTACGTAAGTATTTGACAGTTAAACTACAGACCTCCTAATGCATGCTTTCTCTGAATACCTTCCTCATTGTAGTGGTAATTAATAATTGTCATTTTTGTAGCATATTTTAATTACTTACTATATTATACTTATACATCCAGATGCCTAGACATGCAATTCATCAAGTAATAACGTAATATCTTCATAGACACACTCAGTATTGTTTAGTTGCCTCCTTTCTTTATTTCTTCTTGATTTCTTTTCATAACTAGTTTTTCTACACCAAAAATTATTTAAAAGGTATTAAACAATTCACATAAATGATATGCCCACGTGCAGGTCTTCCTTTGTGGGCTTTCTTTGTGTTAAATTTGCCTTACGCTTAATTATTTGTATAAATGTTATTATAATTAATTTAGTAAAATAATATATTCTCTGTATTATTTCATTGTATCACCGTTTTGGTAAATAAAACACATATATTATTATTATTATTATCATTATTATTATTATTATTTTAAATACCTGTTTGTATTAATACTACGTATTTTTTTTTGTTTTTGATGCAGATATCTTATGGCAGAGTATCTTTGCTGTTGTGCAGTTGTGAAGTAAACAAAACAAAACCAAACCACCAACTCGAACTCAATCCATTTCTTTATATAAAGAAACCTATAGAGAAGTTTGAAAATAACTTGTTTGAAAGTAATAACATTACACAATTACAAAACAGTGAAATGCGTATTGAACATATTATACAACTTACAATAATCGGGTTAGTCCTGCCAACTATACAATTTTGTAAATTCCAATATATTGGTTCACGTTCCTTTTCAACTCTGGACCACTTAAGATTAAATTTCTTACTTCACGAAAAACTAGATGCCCAATTTACATTTTACTTTATTGCTCTGAATTAATATTGAAACCGCTCATTGCTCGACAATAAGATGAACAAATAGATCCCATTGGCACTTGTTAAGGCTTCCAGCCGTCAAAGTTTTACAATCTCGAATAATAGCGAGGTACTTAAGGAAATTAAAACTTCTGCAATAAAAAGTTTTATCATCACATGAAAATCTTAAAATTCCTCGAGTATATATAGTTACTGCCCCCCAGTGTATATTCTGCATTCTCGCATTCATATCTCCGAGATCGGCGTTGAATGAAATAACGCAGACTTAGTTAAAAACTTGAGAATAGGATGACAAAGTTGCGGGTTCTAGCTAACTCCACTGGACCGTCGGTGTATTATCAAGCTGGAAGTTCGCCGTAAGTTCGCTACAATCCCCCGTAGGGTTATTTAGCGCCACTTTCGGGATTACGAGACCGACAGCATTGCCTGTGGCCACATAACTAAAAGTGTCTTTAATAATTTTTCGCTGGAGACGGCTTCAATCATCCTCTCCACATTGTCGGCATCACAATGGAAATGTCGTAAAGAAATCAGCCGGAAGTCCTGTCGTTAGCTTTTATTTAGTTTATAAGGTGGTTTCAGTATTATATTTCAGCAGGAGGCTTCACTGCAGGAGGCATATTAAACTGAAATGGTCTTTATAAATCTTAAAATATATTTAATAATAATAATAATACTAGTAATATCTGTACCCTCACTCTGATCACAAGGATTAGCCCGAACGTCTGAGACTTATGTGGAAGAGGGGCATTATATTATTATTGATAGGGCGCAACTGCGTCCCAGAAACGACTTACGTTGGTAGGCCCTAACCACCATTCAATGTTGGAATGAGGGTGAACCTGAAAAACCTCATTAGTTAGGGGGGGCAGTCAACCATCAACCGCTGTTATTCTCACATTAACTCCAAGCTGACATTCTCTTCCCACCCTAAACATGTCACCTTGCCACCTTGAACATGAAAGTGTAATTCCAATATCTATTTTTTTACACAAAAGGTAAACCATTAGGTTGTGATCAAGGACTAACCGTGGGGAGGTCATTCCCCCCACATACTGCAGCGAACTTTCTTTAATTTCTTTTATTGGCTTTAATTAAATTAGATTATCTGACATTAGCTCAGGGTGAGCTCAGGGTGGGGGCAAATTCGAAGCTTTATAATAATTCTAAATTTTATACCACCTTGTGAACGCGAAGATAATTTTGTATTTAACTGTATATGTATATATATATATATATATAATAATTTATAAAATAGTTATAAGTAATAGTGAATCTGTGGTGAATTGAAACAAATAAGTAAAAACAATTCTATATTACAATTAAAAAATATTTTGAGAAAAATATTTTTCTCAAAATATTTCTCTCAAAAGGGTTTATTTCGTAGACAATTAGACTCAGAAATTATTTCAATGAATCGATATTACCTATTAAAATACAGGGTGTTTTTGACAGATGGCTCAAACATGTATATGTTAAAACTCAAGAAAATCGAAAATCTCTTATGGAACACCCTGTGTATTATAATATTTTTGGATTCTCTATTAAATTTTAAGTATAATCTATATAACGTTCCCTATTCTTATTTTGCTTAGTTTTCCAGATATTGACGAATATGTTTGGTGAGCTATTTATAAGAGACACATTTTAGGCCCTATTTTTCTTGGCCAATATTTAAATGGTCGCAGGTACCTTAGGTAAAATACCAGGAAATGACATTCATTACAAACTTGCATTTTACCTTTATTGGATGCCGAAGAATATGCCAATCAGATCATCTATCAAATGGGTGGAGTTCCATGCCACAATACTGCAGTTTCCCATGGCCGCCGAGGATTCCAGATTTAACTCCACTTGATAACTTTTTATGGGGTACATTGAAAGCCTGAGTTTATCAAATTCAGAGTAATAATGTTGATGATTTAAAGATTAAAATCAGGATGGAAATTGAAGCCCCCAATCAAAGTGATTGCGCTGTAAGAAAACTAGCAGTTATATACACAACATAGCTGCAAATTGAGAACATATAGGACACTTGTTTTAATTTATTATTTTTATTGTTATTTGTTATGATTATTGTTAGTTATTTGTGGTTCAAGTTACAAACACAGATTTGTTTGTATTAGTTAATTAATGAAATAATTTAAACAAATATTACTTTTTAATAAAATAATATATTCTTAATCAGTATTAAGGCACACTTACTATAATATACCAAATAATAGTAGATATATTTTTAATAATAGCCGATAATAATTAATAGCTGACATTTTTTCCACATTTTCGTCAATATCTTGAAAACTAAGCAAAATAAGAATAGGGAACGTTATATAGAGTAAGGTTAAAATTTAATAGAGAATCCAAAAATATAATAATACACAGGGTGTTCCATAAGAGATTTTCGATTTTCTGGAGTTTTAACATATACATGTTTGAGCCATCTGCCAAAATCACCCTGTATATCAATCAGGTAATATCGATTCATGGAAGTAATTTCCGAGTCTAATTGTCTACGAAATAATCCCTATTTACCTTTTTTTTGGATGTCTTATTTGTTTTGCCGAGATTTTTTGAGCAGGTGTTTTTTACAGATTTTTTTCTTTAAATGCTAATAATCTTCGTAACGGTAAATGATAGGTATAGGGTACTCTTAACAATGTCTACCTAGAATTTTAATAAGAGTTCAAAAACGTAATTGAATATAGGGTGTCCCATTTAAAAAAGAAAGTTGATGCCTGGATCAGAGAAACTGATCCAGGCATCATCCAGGAGAGAAGTTATAAAAATGAAAAATTCAGGTAAAAACAAAAAACTTTCGTATTTAACTTTTTTCTCTACCTTTTATACTTTCTGAGATAAGGGGATAGAGGGTCTTATTTTGGACACCCTGTACATCTTGTACGCAAGATAAACTAAAGATAAACTGTCGCTTCATCCGACCTTAGGCTCATCGAATTAACTAATTTAATTAGTGGATCAGTAGAAAAATGTATTTGTCAGACGATGCTTTAAATTACCTACTCAGACGAGTAGGTAATTTAAATAAAAGTAGTTTGATGGAATAGGGATTCGAACCCACGACCTCTGGTTAAACAAAAAGATGATTTCTGAACTTCCTCTACTATGCAAATTGAGTTATAAGTGACACAAAAATAAATTCCCACCTAGCAGAACACATCTCATCAAATTAGGCTCCAGCCCGCCCCAAACAGCAAACGTACTACCTTATCCTGATTTACGCCCCAGAAAATTGGAGCGGAAGAACATTAAGTTATTATCTGAGGCCTCAACGACAGAGATTAGCATTTTTCCATTCGTACCCACTTGAGATTTTCCGGCGCTTTACAGTGTGCTGTGGCTCGATCTGTGCCACAAAGGTGCAATAATCTCCGGCGTCACGTAAGGTGGCGTGATAATATGCAATGACGATATTCGAAAAAGGGCCATACGGTAATTTGTGAATCGCCCAAGGAAACACACAATTGCCTTGGCATTGTGAATATTGCAGCCGATTTATCATCCGAATGGGGGCATTAAATAAAATTAGTTGTGGTAAAATTAGCCACCGGAATCTAGAGCATCACTAATTAAATTATGCCGCAGGTAACTTAGGAATTTATGTGAATATTCATTAGTTGCTTGCTGTTATTGCTTGGCCTTTGCGGCAGATGCACTCTATACAAATGCAGTTGAATTAATATACGTTGTACTATCTCTGCTTCTGGTTCATTTCCCGTTTAATTTAAAATAATCTATGTTTCACTGTTTTAAGTGATATCATAAATTACATACTTATGATGATAAAGTGGATACTTGAAGCGGATGGTTCTGTATGAAACATCGTGAAAATAATTGTTTTGAAAAAAACATTGATCTCATTTAGATGTTCCAAGAAATATATAGAAAACACTCTATATACTAGTATTTCGGCATGTTAGGCCTTTTTGAATACAGTAAATGTCTATTATTAAACATTTCCAAGCGCGTTTTCGTTATTTATTTGTTTACGAGTTTACCTACCCCCGATTGATCCTACCATCTGGTAAAGCCCGAGTTTTTATTATTACCTTTTCTAAGAAGGGCGAGAGTGTAAAATCTATCTGATCATTCGTAGTACACGGATTTATAATTAAAGATTTTTTAATTTCTAATTGTTCTAACAGATCTAAGCGCTTTGCTTTCTTTTCACGATGCAGTACCTTTACATTTTCCAGATCTATAAAATGGATGTTTTCTATACAATGTGTCGATAATCCTGAATTTATACGTTTATTAGTTTGGATTTTTTATGTTCTTTTACTCTCGTTTCAATACTTCTACCGGTTTGACCCACATACACGGCATTACAATACTCGCAGTCCATTTGGTGTACTCCCGATTGTTTCAATTTATTAACTCTTTGCAGTTAACAAAGTAATCAACTTAACAATATTCTTCATTGCATAACTTTAGACAATGAATCGACAATCAATGCTGCTATATAAAGTAAAGTGTTGTAGAGTAGACAAACTAAAAATAATTGTTTTGAAAAAAACATTGATCTCATTTAGATGTTCCAAGAAATATATAGAAAACACTCTATATACTAGTATTTCGGCATGTTAGGCCTTTTTGAATACAGTAAATGTCTATTACTAAACATTTCCAAGCGCGTTTTCGTTATTTATTTGTTTACGAGTTTACCTACCCCCGATTGATCCTACCATCTGGTAAAGCCCGAGTTTTTATTATTACCTTTTCTAAGAAGGGCGAGAGTTTAAAATCTATCTGATCATTCGTAGTACACGGATTTATAATTAAAGATTTTTTAATTTCTAATTGTTCTAATAGATCTAAGCGCTTTGCTTTCTTTTCACGATGCAGTACCTTTACATTTTCCAGATCTATAAAATGGATGTTTTCTATACAATGTGTCCATAATCCTGAATTTCTACGTTTATTAGTTTGGATTTTTTATGTTCTTTTACTCTCGTTTCAATACTTCTACCGGTTTGACCCACATACACGGCATTACAATACTCGCAGTCCATTTGATGTACTCCCGATTGTTTCAATTTATTAACTCTTTGCAGTTAACAAAGTAATAAACTTAACAATATTCTTCATTGCATAACTTTAGACAATGAATCGACAATCAATGCTGCTATATAAAGTAAAGTGTTGTAGAGTAGACAAACTAAAAATAATTGTTTTGAAAAAAACATAGTTCTCATTTATATGTTTCAAGAAATATATAGAAAACACTATATATTTCGGCTTGTTAGGCCTTTCTCAATAGAGTAAATGTCTATTACTAAATATTTCCAAGCGCATTTTAGTTATTTATCTATTGCCTACCCCGGTTGATCATTCCCATCTGGGAAAGCCCTAGTTTTTAGTACCATTTCTAATATGGGCGAAAGTGTAAGATCTATTTGTTCATTCGTAGTACAAGGATTTCTAATTAAACATTTTTTAATTCTTAATTACTCTAACAGATCTAAGCGTTTTCCTTTCTTTTCCCGATGCAGTACCTTTACATTTTCCAGATCTATAAAATGATTGTTTTCTATGCAATGCGTGGGAAATCTTGAATTTTTTGCGTTATTTAATATGGATTTTTTAAAAATCCATATTAAATATCCAGAAAAAAAATTCATATTAAATAACGCAAAAAATTCAGGATTTTCCACGCATTGCATAGAAAACAATCATTTTATAGATCAGAAAAATGTAAAGGTACTGCATCGTGAAAAGAAAGGAAAGCGCTTAGATCTGTTAGAACAATTAGAAATTTTTAATTATATATCCGTGTACTACGAATGATCAGATAGATTTTACACTCTCGCCCTTCTTAGAAAAGTTAATAAAAACTCGGGATTTACCAGATGGTAGGATCAATCGGGGGTAGGTAAACTGGTAAACAAATAAATAACAAAAACGCCCTTGGAAATGTTTAGTAATAGAGATTTACTCTATTGAAAAAGGCGTAACAAACCGAAAAACTAGTATATAGAGTGTTTTCTATATATTTCTTTCAAAACAATTACTTATGATGATAATCATAATTGTAAACACAATTGAGAATAAACAACAAAAATTAATATTACATATAGACAAACACTTCAAATAAAAAGTTGCTTGGTTGCCAATGATGCCGTTTTTAAAAATATTTCCAACTACACAGCGTGTTTCACAAAAGCGCAACAACTTAAACTTAACTTTTTTTCACATGGGAAACCCTATATTTTGTACTTGGAATTGTTTCCCCTGTTGGTTTTTCATTCATCTCTGTCTTTTTTCTAATCTGTTCCGACATTGCTAAGTTAATTTTTAATTTTAAGCTTTTAATTTAACAAATATCTTTTGTATAAAGTGATAGTAGGGTTCCTACAAACACTAAAAAATATTTCTGAGGTGCACTTATGTACAGAGTGCTCAGATTTTACGATCAAAATTTCATAAGTTTAGCCCTAATTTACTCGATTTTTCAAATGTAACGCCCTGTAAGTTTTCCCGGACAGGGGAATCAATTCCGCATACAAAATATAGGGTGTCCAGTTTAGAAAAGTTAAGTTTAAGTTATTCTCTTTTGTGAAGCATACTGTAAAGTTCAAATATTTTAAAAAAACAGCACCTTTGGCAACCAAGTAACTTTTGCATTTGAGGTATTTCTCTATAATATGTAGCAGCTTACCAGATATCAAAAAATTACGCAACTAAATGGACACACTGATCAAATATTAATGTATTAAAAATGGAGGATATTTTTCACTTTAAATTTGTAGCTATACAGGGTGATTCTTAACCTATTCTCATGAACTTGGGAAATTATAGCTGAGGACAAATAATGACTAATAATGAAAAAAAATGTAGTAAAACATTTTTAGTTTCGCAAATAATTTGAGGGAAATGTTTACAAAAATTTATCAGGTGAAATTTTTTGTTTGTAAAAACTTACAGTAAACAAGTTAGGATGATATGTTTGATATTTCTAACAGTACTTTGTTATCAGTTGTGGTCGAATTCGAGTTTATTTTCACGCAATTAGAATAAATGTATGGCGCCTATTTTCTCAAACGAAGAACTTATGGACATGATACTGACATACGGGACATTTTATGAAATTGACGTTCTTTTATTTTTATTTTAAATAAATTGGTATTTCCTAAACTAAAAATGTTTTACTACATTTTTTTTTCATAATTAGTTATTATTTGTCCTCAACTATAATTTGCCAAGTATATGCATATATAGGTTGAGTCACCCTGTATAGGGCTGTAAGTTCTAGTGATATTATTGTTGATAAAAAATCAGGCAATATATTTCAGAAATGTAATTTCTTACCTTCTGTGCCGAATACAACGTTTTTAGTAAAAAAAAGTTCGGATATCGATAACTAACTCTCTCATTAGAAAGTAAAAGAAAAATTTGGAAACTAAACTGAAATGCTTTTTTAGAAAACATGCAGATACATACATAATAACCAAATCATGTGACAGTAAATTTAAAGTGCAAACAAATTGTAAAATAATATTCGCTTTATATCTCCGAAACTAGGTAAGTACGCCTGTAATTTACTGTAATTTACGGCTATTATATTTTCCTTAAAATTAATATTAGGAGCAATATATCGGTTTTCCCTCTCCTCTCATTGATCCATCATTTTTTAATCCCCAGTATGTGGGTTATACCATAATCGCGCACTTATTTTGAGTGATATCGTTTGACGTCTTGGAACATTTCTCTGACGAATTACACTCATTCATATTTTATAATATACCAGTAAAGTGTCTGAGTCCTATCACGAATTTTAATATCTATCTAAGAGAAATACAAGTATCACCTTCTCCAACAAAACCAAATGCGTACGTCGTATTGCAGCCCATTCTTGTTGCTTCTTTCACTACGTCTCGATTGGTTTATACTATTTCCATATAATACAGCATCAGACTGTTCATTTTTCTTTGAAAGGAACTTGCCATGTTACAGGATTCGTTGTACCATTCTGAAATATGAACATCTGAGCATCTAATCATTTGGGGGAGAGTCGAGAGACCGGGTCTAGAGTCTGAGACATCATTATTTTCAACGACTGCACACGGTAGACTGGCTGTGACCGAACAAGCACCCACAAAGCGGCTGGGGATTGCATTTGTTGACAGATCGTTATTCACAGGTGGAGTGATAGTCAGAAGGCTTTCAGCATCAGTCGCGCTATTAAGCATTTTAGGTTTTATTAATTTTCTTCAGTGTGACTCACTCAAGAATACTGAATAAGAGAAACTACTCTTATTTATATATTTATTTATATGCATATATTTTCATCATATAGTGTCATATATCAATAATAATACAATATATATCGAAGACCTTAGTGTATATTTGAAGCCATGGAAGACAAGTGGAAGTGATATACACCCACTCTCACTAGAGTAACTCCCGAATTGCCATTCTTCAGTTCATACTTCAAATTATAGGCTGAAACATGTGCATTACTATGGCCATCAGTCTCATCATATTGTATCTCGGCCAGAAGTAACTCAGGGTTCCGATTCTGGGCCTTTATTATCTGATACAGTTATTAATTGATAGTGAAAAAGTCATTGGTACGAACTGCTTTTTATAAACGGCGATATGAATATTTTACAGGAAAATTAACGGTGCAAATAATTTTAGCTCTGAGGAATACTTTGAATAAAATGAAGTAGTGATATGCACAGAATAAGTTATAATTAATATTAAAAACGTACTTGTACCACCTATTTACCTAAAGATTGTATAAGATTTTGATTGCTCTGTATGTAACACTATTGATAGAGGAAAGTAGCCTAATTTCGGAGAGGTTCCCATTTTCGGATACCCATAATTCTACAAAATTATCGCTATCTTAAAGGCAATTTCATTATACAGGGTGGGAAAAATTTGAATGTGCAGCATTGGTATCTCGGAATCGGTAAAAGATACAACGTGGCTCAAATTAGGAAAAAGTTGCTCAATTTTATGCTGATTCAAAATATGTGAACAAGTTTAATATATTCCGGGCCGTTCGGGAGTTATTCCAGAAAAATCAAAATTTGCCAATTTCTTTTAAGTCAAATAACTTCTCTTGAAATAAATGTAGACTTTTGAAATTTGGTACGTTTACATAATTTGATGAGTATTGCCATACTAAAACATGTTCTAAGCCTACTAGTTTTTAAGCAATAAAATTCAACTTTTGAATTTCTTATGGGCGCCATATTGGATTTTTACTTCACTAAATACAGAAAGAAATTACAAGCACGGTGATATATCACACTTGATACTTTCTTCAATAAATATGGATAATTCACACGAATAACGATAAATATTATTTCTTTACAAATACTCGTAATAAACAATCATTCATTTATAGTTAATTGTTACAAAGTGTGTTTTTAGCTTTTTAGAGCAACTAATTATTATAATAAGTAAAACAACTTATTTATACTGCTCGAATTGGCTGCCGTTACTCTGAATACAAAGTTCTTAGTCCTTACAGACATGTCATCCACTGCACGTCTTAACTGTTCCGCCATCTATTAAATTTATGTATTCATTAATTCTTTCCAACATTTCATCCTGTGTCGATGGCATTGGATTATTGTAGATATAATTTTTAACAGCTCCCCAGAAATAATAATCTAAGGGGTTTAGACAGGGTGATCGTAGTGGCCATAGAATGGGACCATTTGTACCCATCCACGAATTCGGAAAACGTTGATCTAGGTACTGGGTCACAATCCTAGCATTGTGTGAAGGGCATCCATTTTGTTGAAACAACTGTAAATTTTGTATATTTTGCAAAGGAAGGTCATCCAGCATTTCCTCCAAATCATTTTGTAAGAAGTGTAAATAATTTCGAGAAGTTAATTTATCCATAATACGATACGGCTCTAATACCTTGTTATCTATAATTCCACACCAAATATTTACTGAAAATCTAATTTGAGGTCTCGTTCCAATTCCACACTAAATATTTACTGAAAATCCAATTTGAGGTCTCGTTTCTCTAATCAGGTGAGGATTTCGTTGTGCATAATGGTGCTCATTTTTTCTATTGAATATCCCACAATATAATTACTAAACGTTGACTCATCACTCCTTAATATCTTTCTACAAAAACCATTGTCATTATTCATTAACCTTTGCATCCAGTGACAAAATTGCAACCTCCGCTCATTGTCTCCAGGATGTAGTAACTATTTGGTGTGGAATTTTAGATGACAAGGTATTAGGGCCTTATCGTATTATTGATAAATTAACTTCTCGAAATTATTTACAAAATGATTTGGAGGAAATGCTGGATGACCTTCCTTTGCAAAATATACAAAATTTAAAGTTGTTTCAACAAAATGGATAGCCTTCACACAATGCTAGGATTGTAACCCAGTACCTAGATCAACGTTTTCCGAATTCGTGGATGGGTACAAATGGTCCCATTCTATGGCCACCGCGATCACCGTGTCTAAATCCCTTAGATTATTATTTCCGGGGAGCTGTTAAAAATTATATCTACAATAATCCAATGCCATCGACAGAGGATGAAATGTTGGAAAGAATTAATGAATACATAAATTCAATAGATGGTGGAACAGTAAGATGTGCAATGGATGACATGTCTGTAAGGACTCAACTTTGTATTCAGAGTAACGGCAGCCAATTCGAGCAGTATAAATAAGTTGTTTTTCTTATTATAACAATTAGTTCCTCTAAAAAGCTAAAAACACACTTTGTAACAATTAACTATAAATGAATGATTGTTTATTATTGTAAATAAATAATATTAATCGTTATTCGCGTGTATTATCCATATTTATTGAAGAAAGTATCAAGTGTGATATATCACCGTGCTTGTAATTTCTTTCTGTATTTAGTGAAGTAAAAATCCAATATGGCGCCCATAAGAAATTCAAAAGTTGAATATTGTTGCGGAAAAATTAGTAGGCCTAGAACATGGCAATCGAAAGCTCTCATCAAGCTATGTAAACGTACCAAATTTCAAAAGTCTACATTTATTTCAAGAGAAGTTATTTGATTTAAAAGAAATTGGCAAATTTTCATTTTTCCGACATAACTCCCGAACGGCCCGGAATATATTAAACTTGTTCACATATTTTGAATCAGCATAAAATTGAGCAACTTGTTCCTAATTTGAGCCACGTTGTATCTTTTACCGTTTCCGAGATACCAATGCTGCACATTAAAATTTTTCCCACCCTGTATATGTTGTGCGTATTTGGTTGCATAGTAATAATATATGATAATTAGTTATGTTTACACCCAATAGGTGAACTGCCAAATTCTTTTGCACAGCTAAGTATCAGAGACTTCTATGTATGATATTTCGAGAGTGCTGTTTTTGATATCTATTCTCATTTTAAAGCTTTGGATAGATTGCTCGGTAAGCATAGGATATAATAATTGTATGTTTATAAAGAAAAGTTATTTGCACCCATAGTTTTGACCAAAAAAGTAATTTAAGTTAAAACTAGTTTTGCTCCTAATTTCGAATACTAAAATGTGCAGAATTTCAGATATCCGAAATTAGGTAAATAGGTATCCGAAAGTAGGAATTCTAAAACTTTTTTAATTATAAAATTTTTTTACATAGAGAAAAGTGTGTGGCAAAAGCAAATAGTGGGATCGCGTTACCATGAAACGGGCAATAGATGCTATTAGAAAAAAAGAAATAATTTCAGATACCCTATCCGAAATTAGAATACCATTTTTAACTGGCGACTTCGCCATTTTTTAGTTTATATTTTTTCCCATATCTCTTCTCTATTTAAATTTTTTTACTCAATGCAAAAATTCTGTGAAGATATATTACAATAAATGAGGGCATACCAAAATTTCGTTAAATTATATTTAATTACGTATTATATGGCTCAGTTAGAAAACTTATCCGAAATTAGGCTAATTTCCTCTACAAGGCTCATTTCCTGATCTTAAAACGGCCATCATTAATAAACTGATGCCTTGCAGTTCATATATAACTGCTATTATCAATAAATGTTTTAAAATTATTCGCACTTGTTTCGTATATTGTTTTTACCAGTTGTCTGGAAATCACATATATATCCGTTCTATAAAGGATATAAAAATGCTTTCTGAAGTTTTTATGTTTGAAATTATAATAATAAGTAGCAAAAGAAAAAAGTAAAAAAATACAAGTATTAAATATAAATCAAACGTTGAGGACGTTAACACAAAAAAAATGGAATTACATTTTTGAAAATTTAGAGGTGATTATTTCACGCCAAGAATCAGCAATTTTATTCAAATTACATTGGATATTTTTACAGTCACTAGTCACTTTTAACTACAGCGAAAAGTTGCAAATTATAGAATGTAAAAGAAAATTGACAAACAAGTCATAACCAATATCATTTATGAGTATATTGAATATAGCAAAGGCCCCAATATAGACCCCTGTGGTATGTGATGTCTCAAGGAATTCTATGTAGGAATTCTTTATATATATAAATAAACTCAGACTGACCAAATTTGAAGAATAAATATACCTCTACGACTTTTGGGTACCGATCAAACCACAAATTATTACGTAACATTAAAAATGCATGAGGATAGTGTTATATTTCAAGTTTTACCTCACTAGATTGATTTTGTAGTCCATGCTGAGGTGTTGAATAATTTATTTAACACTATAAACTCCAATCGATACAATATTTGCATCAAAATACAATTAATTCTTAATAGTCCATTCAAACTACACAACCAGGTATAGTAATTATGCTAAGTATATGCCAACCTTTGTTTCCCCTGATATATCCAAACGGAAGTAATTTGTAGGGATTATTTAAATAAGTTTCGCAGCGACTAACCGATTACCATATTTTACGGCTCTATTCTTTCAGAAGGGTTGGATTTGATCATGTTGTACAAGTCGTTAATACGTAGAAGTACAAGGGGTTGATTACACTGATAGAATCTCGTTTCATCAGAGCTGCACTGTTGCAAATTATTTAGGGGTTCGTTAAAAAACATTTGAATTAATTACTTGACTAGTAAAATTCCTTCATCAATTTCTAAATTTTTTAGTGATAGAATAATTTTTTGTTTGTCAAAAATTTTACCTGGTTTTGTATAAAAAAAGTAGCTAACTGGCCGCTACAAAGTAGTGATAAATCAATGTTATTGAGAAAAACAATATTTTTTGGAATCTTTTGTTAAATCATTTATTCAAACGGTTTTATACAAAGTGTTCATTTCAAACATTTCCATCGTCATTTTCTCGATATCTATGTATTTCTTTGAAAAATCCCGAAACACTTATCGGGGCGGACAACTTTTGATTCAAAAATTATCGCTCCCACTTTTATCTTTAATATACCTTTAAAAATATCTGCTTCAGTGATGAATCTCCTTTTTATTTAAATGGATTTGTCAATAGGCATAACTGCAGATATTGGAACAATGAAAATTTCCATGAATTTGTAGAAGGGCATACCCAGTATCCTGAAAAAATTATGTATGGGCCGGTATTTTAGAGAATCAAGTAATTGGTCTATTGTTTATCAATGGAAATTTTAATGGTGAGGTATATCTACTTCAATATGCTAGAAAATACGATCAATCCGCTAATTACCGAAGCAGTTGAAAACCAACTGGACAGAGATGGAAATACCCTACTTGATAAGAATGAGTTACATTTTCCACAAGATGGAGCCCCTTCTTCCTCACTATTTTCTTCCGGTCCGATAATGGTTAGACAATGTATTTCCTTGTAAATGGATAGGGCGAAGAGGACCTATCGAGTGGCCCGCTAGATCCCCGGATTTGGCACCATGTGACTTCTTTCTAGGGGGACATTTAAAGTCACTAGTTTATGCATCTCCACCTTAACATTTAGAAGAGCTTCGTCAAAGAATTACTGAAAACAAATTGCCAAGCAATTCAAATAAATATTTTTGAAAATTTGCACCGCGAATTTGAACAACGGTTATACCATTGTTTGTCCAACAATGGACAGTATTTTGAGCAATTATTAAAACTAAACTACTAAAATATTTATAATTTACTTGTCAAATTAAAACAATGAGAATATGAAGGAGTAAAAAGATTTTCCTAAATATCTACGGTCAATTAAAAGAATAAAAAAACACCGACATGTGTATAGGGATTAAGAAGACCTTTAAAATGAGGTATTACTCGATAACCTTTCCTATTTACGATTTTTGCGGGGGTAGTTCCCTGTAGCAAGTGATAAAAAGGGGCGCTATTTAAAATTTTTCACGTATTTCGTGATTTTTCAAAGAAATACGCATATTGAGAAAATGAGGGTGGGAAATTTTGAAATGAATACCCTGTATAGTGTGAATCAATATAACTAACTACAGTAAAAATTATGACTAATGCAGGAAACAAAAAAGACACAAAAAGAATATAATTTATAAAAATATCTATTGATTTCAATATATTAATAATAGTAATAATAATCATGTCTAGTCTGAAAGTCTGAAACTTGTGTGGGAGAGGGGGGGGGGGATGAAAACTTAAAAAACCTCATTAGCTACGGAACAGTCAAACATCAACCGATTTGAATCCCTCACATTAACATCTCACTTGAGATGAAACTCAAGAAACATGAGAGGCTTGACTTCATTCCACTCAATTTAAGTATTTAATTAATTTAAATCAACATGGTTGCCAACCTAGCCTTGCGAACAAGCCTTAATATAAAAATAAACACTTTGATTAAAAATTGTCTGGTGGAATGGGGATTTATAACCCACGACCCCAGGGCCACCGTTTCTTCTGGTTTATCACTATAGGGTTCTCTTACCCATTCTAAGTAAAACAGCTTTTTGAAAATTTCTCTAGAATATTGAAAATACTTTTTTGTAAAAATAATAATAAAAACAAAGAGTACAACCAACACCAGATGTTCTTGTAGTTCCCAATTTCTTCTAATATTTAATATAATATTCATATTATAGACTATTATAACAGTCTTTGTAGGTATTCTAGAAATAAGAATCAGTTTTCAGAATAAGTATAAATTATAACCGATATGTTTGTAGTGGCGAGATACAGTGAAATACACTGCAGTGCCCTCTTTGGGTCTTTGCTACTACCTGTCTGACAATTATTGTCTAATTGACAGGCAGATAACGATCTGCAGAAAGCAGATGCCATTACAGCGACCTCTATTGTCTTTGAAGAAGACAATCCTACTTAATTATTGGAAGGAGATGCCGAAGGGCACTGCAGTGTATTTCACTGTATCTCGCCACTACAAACATTCACATATGCCCCTTAGGCAATCAATGTCGCCAGATCATTCATCGATTCCGATACCTATGGCAATCTGATGAGATCATAACAAGATCGAAACCGGTCATTGTCTGGTATTTGGTCTTGATGAAGGATGTGGCGACATCCATGGAGATGTTGATGTAATGCAACGCCAGTCGGGGCATATTGCCCGTGGAGTAGTTGTTTTCGGCATCTCCTTCCAATTATAACCGATATATTATAATTATTTCTCTTTAGATTAATGCCCAAAATAGATTGATGTCTTGTTCAGTTTGTGTAGCTGGTTGTTATTGTTGTTTACTTTTTACATTAGTTTTTTTTTTCTCCTCCGTTTCTTCATATGTATAGATGGATAAAATCCACCCTAACTATCTATCACGGTAAAGTTAATTTTATACAAAATTAAATGTTTTCCGAATTATAGGCAAAAAAATAAAATATACATAGTAAAATGTTAATAGAAAAAAGTAGGAG
The DNA here is from genome assembly GCA_963924545.1 of Pogonocherus hispidulus. Classification (NCBI taxonomy): domain Eukaryota; kingdom Metazoa; phylum Arthropoda; class Insecta; order Coleoptera; family Cerambycidae; genus Pogonocherus; species Pogonocherus hispidulus. The sequence continues at coordinate 12,135,811 of OZ004698.1, forward strand.
AAGAGGATCTCAATGTCCCGAAATATTAAATAAGTCAATATTATAAACGATAAATATAATCGTAAATTCGCTGTTACGCAGGACGGTGGGTAGAAGAAATAGGCTTAATCGCCTTTATCATTAATAATTCATGTAAGTTGGACTAGCATGTCAGATGGAAAACAAAATATGGAAGAGATTTTATCTGAAAATTACATCAATTTGTTCGTATCTAAATTATTTAAAGTAATGGTTTTACTTGGACCCTTGGTTTTATTTTCGGATCCTAATCACTTTCTTGCCGTATGAAAAGTATTTACAGGGAGTCGTTCTATTGAGCAAGTATAATTATTTGAATTCACCTACCCTCCTAGTAGTGGGAAATAAAATAAAAATATCACTACAATGTAATGGATGAAGGTAGGTAATACGATTACAAAATTTATACAGTGTGCCCAAAATGATGGAACAAAATTCATAGTTTTTTTTAGCTGAGATTAAAAAAAAACGCTGAAACAGGTCACTTAGTAGCTATATAGAAATTGTCTCTTTTCTGTAATATTCTTTTAAATAGGACCCTCTATATTACATAGTATAAGTTGAGAACCTTCCTAAAGACGAATTCGGAGATATAAGGTCACTATCTATTTTTTTTGTCATAGCCGTTAAAAAGTGTAAAGAATTGTGTAAGAAGGGATTAAATTAAAACAGTTTTGTACTAGTGCCATTTTTATTTTATTACAGCAAATGTTTAAAGTGGTCCCCATTGACCATTGCACAATACCTCAAATTACATTTTCAATAATATCTGGTGTTATGTTTGGAACTTCCTCTCTGATACGATCTTTCCATCCTTCGATAGTGTCTGGTCTGTTTACATACACTTTGGTAAAAATTTACTGAAGTTAGGTCAGGGGAGCGTGGTAGCCTTTTTCTGCTTATTCATCGATTGGGGAAAACTTCATTAAGGTAATTTCTTACAGCGAGGCAAAAATGTGGTGGGGCATCATTTTGTTGGAACCAAACATCACTAGCAGGAATATCGTGCTCATTGAGGCCAGAAAACATTTATTTCGGCGCTGGAATCAACTCAAAATGCAAAAAGTTCAAATAAATGTTGCCAATCAAACTCCGACAATAAGCTCCCAGTATGCGATTTTCTACTACATCCAGCTCAAACATTCAATTTTTACGACCATTGTATATGCATTAAGTGAGTATTTTCTAGGCTCCAAAATCTAGTACTTTGCCTTGTCGCGGTTCCGCTTAAGTAAAAAGTTGCTTCGTCAGTGAAAATTATGATTTTTTGAGTTGGGTTGTCTATTAAATAAATTTCTAATTTCATGTAATCTTTAGTCTGTCATCTGCCCATAGTTCTTGTAAGAAATTCACTTTGTAAAGATTCCACTTTTGAGACTTCAAAATGTGAACTGAGGTCTTCGACAAGTTGAAGTTGGCTGAGATAGATCTAATGGATCAGTGAGGATTTTCAGTAATGACAAGCATTACATTTTCTGGTTTTTTCAAACCAGATATTTTGTAGACATTTTACTTATTGTAGCTCGACTGATCCTTTGGTCTTGATACTTATGGTGAAATAAGTCTCATACCTCCTGTTAACTACGGATTCTATCTTCACATCCAATCATAATTAAAATTTTATCAGTCTGTTTTTCACTTAAACGGACAACCATTTATCAGTGGATTAATTCAAGATTAATTCAGAAAGGATAAAATTACCAAAAACTGCATAAGGTCTATTAACCAAATTTAGTTATACGCTGGTCAACTCCAAATAGATCGATCGTACTTAAAATTGTGTAATATATGGAGCTGCAAAGTGTGGCATATGATTATATATACTCGTATATAATGTGGCAACCTCTTAGAACCTAAGAAGAGTAGTAGACAGAAATTGAAACTATAGTTGTAGGATGTTGCTTTATATCTACACAGCGGCAATTAATTAAATAGACGGCAGTCTGGTACCTATTGTAAACCGCATCGCGTTGACCAGAAGGTTAACTGAAGTCCATAGACATGCCTGCCAAGAAGTTATAGATTTGATGAGGGAAATCTCCACATGAAGCTCTACAGATTCTTATGGGATTGCCGTCCATTTCCATTTGCATTTGGATTATAAAGGAGGCAATGGCGCCCTATTTAAGAATGCGAAACTCGGAGAGCTGATGAGCGGAAGAAGAGTAGATGGTCATGTTTGGGTTGTCAGACGGACAGAGAGGAAAAGACCAATATTTGCCTTGAAGAAGAATTGTGCTTCCATCATGCCTGTGGAGTAGGAGAGAATTATATTCGCCCTTGAATCTCTGGTGGAATATGGATGGCACCTGTTCGGCGGATATGTTTCTGGTGAAGGTTATATCTGGAGGGCAAACATGTTCAACAGAGTTTAGCACTGCACTCACGGACTGCAGAATTCTAGATAGAGGTTTTCGTCATTTTAACTGTAGCAAGCAAAGAGGAAGTAGTAAGACTGGGCTTACGGGATTTTGAGAGAAAACTGATGGAGAAATAGTTGCTGCAGAGAGGCTCATGATTTATTAAAGATAAAGCTAAAAGGGTCGGGGTATTGAATGTATGTATTAGATGAACTGTCGATGACATACCAGAAGAATCCAGAGTTCAAGTGACCACTATGTACATGTTGCTGCCTAAATATTTATTTACTCTTAATATACGAATATTGGCAACTTTTTAGGCATATAAAACTTATGACAAAATTAATCAAGGCTCTGCAAAATGAAGTTCAACTGCTTGGCATTGCAAAGTTGTGTGTCCTTTAGTAATTAAATTATTAATTTATGAGAGAGGATGGAGTGCAGTTTTTTAATTAAACCCAGCTACAATATTTCCAAGTTGAAAACTTTAAGGACTTTATAATCCTTCAATCGATATCTGAGAGACGCCAGTGTTTTAAGAGGAAAGTTTTGTTATATTAAACTAACTTAACTGCGAAAAAACTGGAAATCATATTAAAGTCTAGTCGAGTTGGATCACAGGATTTATTTGCATGAGTTCCTGCTAGGAGAAAAGTTATTTAATAAAGAGTGTTCAGTACTGACAATTTGTCACAATAGCTTGTAACGTAAATAACTTTTTCTCTTAGGAATAAATTCCATCATTTTCAACAAAAAATATAATGTATTACTTTTCCAGCAGAGACAGAAAAAACTGTTACCCAAAAATATTATTTTGATTACTATATTTCTTAAAGAAATAGAATGTGTACCCACAAATAGGTGGTTCGTTTCAAGAAATAGTGGGTAACTTCATATTCTTTGTGATGATGATTAGTAAGAGCTAAGATTGAAACAAATTTAAAATTAGTAAACGTAGGAAGTCAGATAAACTCAGAGAAGCCATCTAGTCCAGAATGCTTCAAGGAATATTAAGATTGTTTGATGCTTGACAAACCTATTATATGAATAGAATACTAATTATAAATATATATAACTGAATAGTTACACGAATAGTTCCTTGGTGGATGTTCTCTGTAATTGTTGCCTAATATCCTGGCACTCCTGGCAGGGGATATTCAGAGAATTTTCCCTCTTTGCTGTGACTGCAATGCATATATCACTTTATGTGTTATTTTCTTCTTAATAACAGCTGCTGAGTAGGCGCGAATTTATAAGAATAATTTGATAATGTATATTAAATAGATATGTGGTATATTTCCAAATAATTTTTGATAAATAGAACTTTGTTACAAAGAAGCTAAGGCAATATAAAACTCTTTATAGTTTTGTTTAGTTGTGCTAGCTTTGACCTAACGGCGTTCTTTATGGAGATACGAATTTTATTCTTGTAATTTGTCATGTTTTGTCATAAGTCATGTTTTTCGAAAAATAAATCGTATCTCTATAAAGAAGGGCGTTGGGCTAAAGCTGACAAATACGTCTAGGGGTATGAGCCTAAGGATAAAATGTAAGTAATAAAAGAAACTCCGCTAAGGCTGTAAAAGAAGCAAACAAAATACGTTGTAATGGATGACCTATATTTGCCAAATCTTGCTTGCTTTAAAACATGACAACCATCAATTAAGTTAATAGCAGTAAATACCATAAAGCAAATCACATGTATGAAGGTCATTGCAAACACCATTAATAAATAATACAAACAAGAGTGGTCCAAGAACAGACGCTTGAGGCACATCTGATGTTGCATGTATGTCAAAAGATTTATATCCGGGATACTGGATATTAAGTACTCTTAAAGACGTGACTCAACAAATTTCAAAAGATAAGTTGTTAATCGAAGTGACAATTTACGTAATAAAAGTGCATGGTCCAGCTTGTCACATGCTTGTGATAAATCTGAATAAATTATATGAACGTTGCTTCTACGATCTAATGTGTTTGCGAAGTAAATAAGTAACGTTCAATAAATCGGGAGTAATGGATCTACCAGCAATAAAACCAAGCAGAAATTGCTAGATTTCCGAATTTAAATTAAATGAAAGATTATTCTTTAATACTATACTGGCGGATAATTGCATTGGCCATTACAGTATAACAAACTATAATGAACTTCAACAAAGAAGTCAGTGTAGTATACAGTCTCTACTGATTTTATGTTGCACAGCAATCTATTTTACCACTTTCTATAGGGATCTTATAGATGAAGAATCACCTCCTCAAGCACCATTCTCCTTTACCATCACATAAGTGATTCTGATATTATATAGAAACACAATAATTAACTGTCTTTAATTAAAACATAATTCCAAACTAAATGTCTTCTTGTGTCCCAAATTCTGTAACATGGTTCTGAAACTATTCAAATCCTCTTTAGAATACTTTCATTCAAATAAGAAATTTCAAATTCTAGGATTCTAATAATCAACTATATTCAGCTGAAACTTATTAAAAAAAAGAGAGAACTGAGTAAAAATTTATAATCGAAACTCTTGATCATTGCGAAATACAACCTATACGAAAATAAATAACAATTAACTTATATAAAATAAAAAAAACTATATAAAATAATAAACTAGGGAAAATACGAATAAACGTTATCAACACTAACTTTATAGAAGTTGTGTAGATATAAGTTTTCAGAGATCAACTCAGTTTCAAATCAGTTTTCAGACTGTATTCTTGATTTCTGAAGTTATAAATAAAGTTACTTATTTTGGTACTCTGTAAGAACAACTTATACTATTCAAAGGTAGCTTAAAATCTCAACATAAAGCAAAGAGACCTCATCGGTGAATATTAATAAATAAATTTACCTCCCACGGAGGAAGAAAACAAAGAAAAATGAGAATTATTTAATTTTATCACAGATAATTAAATTATCCAATATTAAATTTCCGTACACCTCCGACGTAAGACAGGATATGAATTTTTACAGAAATTTAATTAAAATATTATTAATTCCTGCAGAGATTGCCGGCATGTAAGACAAAGAAAAGAAAGGAAAGGTCCTACATCCAGTGGTGTCCCTATAGTGAGTGAAAGCACAAGGCAGCAGGCAAACAAAAGCAAAAGCAAAGCAGAAACAATGATAAGAGGCCAGCCATTGTCTAGAAATTTTAGGAAATTTTCAATACATATAATTTTTTTATATAGTATATTTTTAATATTATTTATTAGCTTATTTAACTTTTTATATTTATTAACTTTTAAATTATTAATGAAAATATTAAAAAACATTATGGTTCAATCAAGTTTTTAATTTTCCTCGTTACTTATAATCCTAGGTAAGCAAAGGAATAACTTTATTATTTTAATATTAAGATAGGTCGAAAACAACTACTTTGCGTGCAATATGAGCCCCACCAACAATGAATTACAACGGCATATCTTCATATAACCTCAACTTATTGTCTTTAATACATTTTTATTTTTAATTGTGGTACCTATCTATATCTTATAAATAATGAAATATTAAACAAGCATCTACATTATATTAAAAAATAATAATTTTTGGTCTTATACCTTTTCTATTGAATTTTAATGAAAATATTTATTTTTCAACGACAAAACTGAAATTGTAACGAGGAAAATTAAAAGCTTTATTGAACTGTAATAGGCATTTGATAATTTCATTAATAATTATTGTCTTAGTTAACTTTTTGACTTAATTTCTATATAAAGAATATAAACAGATAAATAATATTAAAAATATACTATGATGACACTACCAGATGTATATTACTCACATACTATTAGGATATATCATAGATTATCTATCAAATCTATAATATATCCTAATAGTATGTGAGTCCTATATAGAAAATTAGGGAAATTTTATAAAAAACATTAAAAGTAAAACAAACTAAAAATTTTGATATTGAAATCATTTTAATTTTAAAATCAGTTTAATTGTCATATATTTTTTGTAATTTTTAACAATTCTTAGATGTTGAACCTCCTGCCACACATGTGCCTGAAGACCCCGGAAGCAGAAATACGTATCGTACATTAGTCTAAGGAGGATTGCTATATTTTCAGTATTATCAGTAAAAAATAAATTTTTTCATTAAAATTCAATACAAAAGGTACCTATATGACCGAAAATACTTATTTTTTAATGTTATGTAGATGATTTTTTAATATTTCATTATATTAAAGATATATTGTCTTGGAATTTAAATTGGGTTAAATTTTGGAATTATAATTGTTGGAATTTATAAAGGTTTTTTTATGAATAATTAATTTGATTATAAATATTAAATCATGGAATAGGAGTTTGAAATTGTATAAAATTTATATATGAAAGAAAAGGAGGCTGAAATAATGTAATAGAGAACAGGTGGAAGTTACTAGAAAATAAAAAAAAAGATTGAAGGGAGGATAAATAATTTTGGGAAGAGATGACAAGAAAATTTTAAGCAGAAGAAAAATTAAAAATTGATAAAGGAAGAATTAAAAATTGGAATATATTTCATTAATAAAGTAATCAATAATACATAGAAGAATAATACGAAGATATAATTTGCTGAAGAAGAATTATATTATATATTAAAATTAAATAATAATTCAAAGGAGTTTAATAAGAAAGATAGTTAAAAGAAAATAGAATATATAAGCAACAGAGGAACTGAAGAAGGAAAAGAAGGTAAAAAGGAATATAGAAGTAAAGGAACAATTCTCCAGGAACCAGGAAGCAAGAGCACATAATTGAATAAGAAATCTATATACGAGTAAGAAGAAAGAATAAGAAATACTATAAGAAAATTCATGTAATCTAGTAAATATTAACGATCATATTACATAACGTAAAATTATATAATTAGTTCTAGTTTTCTGAACATTTGAAAAAGGTGCATCTTAACAAAATTAACATAGTACTTGCTAAAAGATAAATTTTGATATAAAAGGAAAATTTGATATTTAATTGTAAACAGTAGTTCATCTGAGTAAAATAAAACTGTCAGCTTACTTCATGATTTAATTTCATTAGCTTAATCAAGAAAGAATAATAATTGAACTCACTACTGAGGTAAAATCTTTATAAATTTAAATAATCAGAAAAGTCAAAATTATTGATCTGTCAATAAATATATTAATCATAGGCAACTAACAATACATTAGATAAAACTCAAAATCAGATTTAAAATAAAACAAACAATAATATAATTTTTATAATTTCATTTTTATATTGTTTAGGAATTATACATTCATAGATTCCTATACAATATATAACACTATTAAAAAGAAAAATGTATTAAAGACAAGTTGAGGCTATATGAAGATATGCCGTTGTAATTCAATGTTGGGGGTGCATATTGAACGCAAAGTAGTTGATTTCGAAATATCTTAAAAATAATACAGTTATTCCTTTGCGTACTAGGATTATAGGTAACAAAGAAAATTAAAATCTTTATTGAACCATAATATTTGATAATTTCATTAATAATTTATCTCTTAGTTAACTTTTTTACTTATTTCCTATATGAAGAAAAATATAATAATAATAATAATAATAATAATAATAATAATAATAATAATATCTCTACCCCTCATTCTAATCACAAGGATTAGCCCGAAAGTGTTAGACTTGTGTGGGAGAGGGGGCGGCACATTATTATTTCACGGGCCGCATTTGCGCCTCTGGAACGACTTACGTTGTTTATTATATAAACATATAATTTGATTAAATAAAAATCAAAGCGAAGTAATAAACTAATAAAAAAGTTACCTTCTTTATCTATGAATAAAAAAAAATCTGTTAGAAATATCTTTTGGTAAATTCATTCGAGGAAAGAGTCCCTCGCGTTAATTTTAGCCAAATTGCACCCCTGTGCATTAATTGTCTTTGTTGGGTCACCCTGTACAGATAAGACGTGTTTAAATTTCCCTCATCCGTGCACCTACCGATATGTCCCTGGCAGTTTGATGAAGGATGAGACGCGAAACGTCAGCCATCAGGCCTGCCCCTATCAAATTAATGAACTTCTTAGATATCCCCAATTAAGCAGTACACGTCACGCTCGCTGACTTATGGCTTAATTAGGCGAGGGGCCGCGCCGCAAATCAAGACCAGTTGCGTGAAAAATTACGGTGGCGGCGACCGAATCAGCCGCCGCCGACCTCGGCCGTTTATCTGAACACGCGCATTATTAGGCCGTGATATTGATAATATCTGCCACTCGGAAAATATAGTGAGGTTCTTTGGGCGAGATTCGGTATCTTAATGGGCTTAAGGGAGAGTGAAAGCCAAAGAAAATGCGTTAACTAAAAGTCATCAGCAGACTCAGGGCCGGTTTTATAATGTGTGGTTAACTTACTTTGATCAATAGTTAGCTATTTCGAAGCTTAGATAATTACAGATAAAGCGTTCAATGAAAAATGTACCCTAAACTGGCAGATAGTCAACTGTTGGTTAGGCCTTAGTTAATATTCTTTAATATAAAGCTACCTATTCACCGAATAATGAAATTGCGGGATTTATAATAAGGATAGAAGTATATGTCAGAATTATTAGAGGAACTTCCGGTTTTTGTGTATGTAGCTATAGTCCCATCAACATAAAGTTTCGTAATGTGGGGGGAAAATGAAAATACTTCAATACTCGCCAAAATTGTAATTCACAAGTTTTAAGTAAAGGTGGATCTTTGGAATTAGGTCCAAGGGGTAAATATGTTTAATCCATATATATTAAAACGCGTCGATTCTGTCTCGCTCTAAATTCCGTCGCGTAAATTCGGCGACGGAATTTAGAGCGAGACAGAATCGACGCGTTTTAATATATATGGAGGCTTTCTCCCATGCGTATTCACATTTTCGTTTCGTTTCCTACGCCTTTTCCCAATTTAAACGCCTTTTCAAAAAACTTCTACAAAATTTTCATAGATCGCCGTTCGGCGAGAGAGATAGAGAGGCGGCTAGCACCGGCGTTTGTCCTCACGTCTAATGGCCCCGTCACGCCTGCCGAAATCCCGACTTTTCGCGGGACTCACTCGACCCCTTTTCTAATTTTTACAGCTTCGTGAACCGCTTCACGCGAAACTTCTCTAAATCTCCTAATCTCCTTTGAGATTTTTTTTTTTCGAGACCGTACGTCGAGTCCTTCTACGTCTATTTCGTCTTTGAAAATCTCGAGTCGCGTCCGTCTCAATTTCTTTCTCATTTTATCTGCCTATGTGAGATTGAACTAACAACAAGCCCCTCCTACGAAAACTGTCAAATTAATTAAATTTCAAATAGGTTATATCCCTATGAGAAATATTGCTAACGGATCAATAGTACCGACTGCCAAACACTTCTGATTACCAAAATACTGAAGCGAAATATTTTTCCAATTAGAATATCGGTAAAAATTAATTGTTTCCCCCCCCCAGGTTAACACGTACAGTTTACGTACTTAACTGTCTTATGGTCAATTTATCACGAGTGACGCGGTAGCCTAATGGTATAGTCGAAGGATTTCAAACGTCGTAATGCTGATTTTGCGAGTTTGAATCACGCTGGAGGCATTTTTTTTTACTTTTTAATAATTCCAATTATTTATTAGTATTAGTGTTTAGTTATTCTGGTTCATTGTCCGTAGTTTTTATTCTTTCTGCAGGTAAAGTTTGGAATTAATTTGTTCACTTTGACAGTGTGTAAAATTCATCACTTTAGCTTACAAAAGTAAATATCTACAATATTAATTTGCTCCAGCAATTATGGCAGCAATATATTTTTGGTCCCATTGATAAAATTGATAAAAATGTTTACTGAAAAATGAATTCTACTTTCAGCACATAAAAAATTATGATGGTTTACCATCAAGAATAGAGTACCCTTACAATTCATCAAAATATTAAGAAAAATCGTTTAGTATAATTACATCATCATTCCAGATACAAAATTTCTTTAATAAGTATTTTCTTAAAAATAATATTAATCTAGATGCTTTTGTCACCCCAAGGGTGACCCCAGGCCGTAGGTCTGGATCCCCGTTAGGGTTAGAAATGGGAACGAAAATCGGGACAGATACTTTCTCCCTTTTCTAGTAAAATCTACTTAATTCTGTTACTTAAATATTTCATATCCTTCAAAGAAACGCCCCTCGGAATTAATCCTAAAGTTCCATCCCACATTTCAAAACAATGTTTGTAATGTCTATGTCAATAAGGTGATGTTGGTTCACTACTTCAGAATCTATAACCAACTTTGCTGAAGTAAATTTTGCTGCTCAACAGCATCCCACTGTTTAAAAATTTTAACAACATAGCTTTAAACTTTGTTTGAAAGGGGTTGGAGCCTTTGGTGTGAAAATGACACTGACATAGTTTTCGTAATAACGATTATGTTGACTTAGTAGATGATTAAAACTCAACCAGTTTTAATCATCTCCAGATTTATCCAACTTGGTTGACGAAACGCGCGTCGAGTATTATAGGTTTTTGGTGTTATATGGAAAACTACCTTAGTCTTTTTAAACTTTTCCATCACATCAATGATCGCCCTGTCTGAGTTAAAGTTGAAATACCGTTCGACGGAAAATACCCCATTAATATTGATTTCGAAATTTTATGTGAATGGAGCTGTTTTTCACAAAAGCCGCAGTTGACTCTACAAAGGCTCTAAGTACACAGTAATTAGTAGAATTAATTCGAAATCAAATAAACCTTCAATAGCGCACTCTATCCTATTTGCCGACGAATTATGTTCTTTTGAAGTTGAAATAATGATGTCTGGGATCCTTACTTCGGCCATAGAAGTGGCTTTGGAATAAAATACAAGCGTGTTCATCCGCCGAAAATAATGATGTCGTTCGCGGTCGAGGAGACATTCAGATTTCCAGGGTTGCCTTTGATTGAATTGTGGCCATTGATTTGAGAGAGAGGGAGAGACCTTTCACAGGGGTCAACGGTCAATGTGGCCCAATCCCGGCGTCTGTCGCTCAGGATTTATTGAAGCGAACCGACGAAAAAATTAATATCAACCAGTCAAAGGGAGTAGTGGGCTTTGAGATTATGAAAGCTAGGCGGACACACCACCAAGATTTTTGTTGTTTACCGGAAAATTTATGAAGCTGTATGAAAACAAGTAGCTGACCGTCTGTGCTGAAAAAGCGGAACTGCATTTTTTTTCGTAATAGGAATGTTTTGTAAATAGTCAGGGGCGTCTTAAGAAATTTAAAACTAAATAATTGTGCTAAATAAGTGTCCTCATGTTCACAGGCCACGTAACCACTTTTTTTGAATCACTAAATTTATTTTCTTTACTGTGCCGACTGAAGACTAGTAATTTTTAAAGGAACTAAAACAATAAGATGAACTACGTAAGGTGAAGTGTTATGGTACGCGCTTCACGTTAATTTGTAAATGTCATTGTCACCAAAGAATTACGATTGATGTCCATATTTAATATTCCTGCTAGCCTTTCCATATTTCCTTTTGCTTCAATATTACATCCTACATATTTGAAATCAATCAGGTCTCTTCACTGCTAGATTACATCACGTTTAAAATTTCAAGGGAGTTGTAACAAAAACAAAATTTTGAGGTTAAATAAAAATATTTCCTAGTTCACAGCATTATGACTTTTACTGCAGAAAGAGACTTCTTTATTTTAACAGCTCATTTCCAATATGGAACTAGAAATGAAAGTAATGGGCATACTCCTTGCAGTCCACCATTGAGCAATTTATGACCCAATCTCCAATGGTAAAAATTGACTTCGAGACCTTCCTAAATCACAAATGTGCAATTGTCAAAAAATTAACAGGTTTCGCAATTCTTGCAACCATGGGAGTGCATTGGAAATTAATGAAGGAAATTTGGAACTATAGGAAGCTTGCAAAAGTTACCTTCTAATTTGAGAACTTACCATTTGGGACTTATAAACTTTGCCACCTTGTATATCACATTCACATGAGAGCTCAGATTCTCAGACTTGCAATTTGCAATATACGAATACGAATGCCCCACGCCGCCCACTCTGCTCGGTCCCCTACTACCTAACCATGTCGGTCTGACATCCTCATCGCGTTACACTTTTCATCGAAACATACCCATATACGAGGTGCATCAAGTTGGCCCGGACATGTCAGCACTTTTTCAAAATATTTGGAGGGTGTTTAATGCTAACCAAGTGCTGAGAGATGCTGACACTTTTTTTAAAAAATCTACCCTAATTAGCGAGTAATCAATAATGATTTTTTCCGGGCCAACTTGATGGCAGCCCGGACATGTCAGCACTTTTTCAAAATATTTGGAGGGTGTTCAATGCTAGCCAAGTGCTGAGAGATGCTGACACTTTTTTTAAAAAATCTACCCTAATTAGCGAGTAATCGATAATTAATTTTTCCGGGCCAACTTGATGGCAGCCCGGACATGTCAGCACTTTTTCAAAAATATTCGGAGGGTGCTTAGTACTCGGCAAGTGCTGAGCGATGCTGACTTTTTTTAAAAAATCTACCCTAATCAGGGAGTAATCGATTAAACAGAAATTATCTACCTTAAAGTTTTTATCGTAGCACCAAAAAAATAAATGTAAATACGTCTCTAAAGAAAAGTATATAAAGGAAGTATATAAACTATATCAGTGTTATCTTCACACCAAAGGTTCCAACCCCTTTTAAGATAAAATTGCGTTATATCATTTTTAATTCGATGACCAGTGACATCTTAATAAATAAGTATATTAGAGCACTTTTTTTAAGATTCTATCTTTAACTTTAGCAAAAAGTGAGAAGTAAAAAAAATCCCTACTCGAACTGTTTAACGGTATTGAATAAAATGGGGCGCACAAATGGGACACCTTTTATAATATTCGTATATTATAATTTTTCAACTTGCCATTGACGTGTTTCATTTTACACTATTTTATTTTTCTATCTAACAACCAGTGATACCTGAATTGTCTGAAAATGAATAAAAATGGATGTATTTTATACATAGCTATTGTATTAAATGATCGCAATGAAAAACCATGAAAAGCTGACAACGGAAATTTGGTATTAGAGCATTTTACATATTCCCCGCCCCGATAATTAATATATTAAATATTAAATTATTTATTGTCTAATAATTTGAATTATCCAAATAGTTTTATAAGAAGTCAGTCTACCTGAATTAATAATTTACATTGCATTAAAATAGCTGCCTATTTGATTGGGAATGAGTACATTTTCAAATCTTAATTGTTTTTTAATAAATACGGAACTTATAATAACGAAACACTGTTTTTTCTATTATTATTATTTCAGCACATAACTGTATACACCCTAACTTAAGAGTCCATTCACTAGGTCGAAATAAGCCCTAAATCGGCGTTGGTCTCGTGTCTAATTATAAAAAAACTATAAAAGATAGCGACTTTTAGTGTATTGAAAGATAAGACTTTAATCTAAGCCTCTATAGTAGTAATTTTTGGTATTTCTTTTTATTTTTAAAATTCCAGGCAAACAATCTTGTACTAAAATAGCGTATTTTCAAAAACTATTTTCTCTAAGATACATGTATTAAACAAAAATTTGCTACTATAGGGATCTACTTTATCTTTTGATCTTTCCTTCCTTTCCTCTTTTTACTTCGGTTTTATGTACACCTCCGAAATCTAAATAATTCGGTAGTGGAAATATGTAAGTCTTCACCCATCGGCTACCCAACCTCTCAATCCGACCCCGAATTCATGTCTGTCAAGTCTACAGTGAATGGACCCTTAAAGACTATCTTAATATTGCAAAATGACAGTGTTGAATGTCAAGTTAAAAACTTGTTTAATATTGTTTCAAATATATTAAAAACGGAAAGCAACGGACGTTATAAGAAAAAGCACTAGGCTATTTATCGGTAGATAAAAAACTCTAATTGTATACAGGGTGAGTACAATGGCAATGAAAATGTTGAAAAAATAAACTTTTCAGAACTTTTAAATAAACCCCCAATTACCTCAATAATTGGGAGTTTCATGAATTCTGCGAACCTGCTCATATTTTGCGCTTAGACTTTAAGATAGAAAAATTAGTTAATAGGTCTCGATTTCCTTTTTGAAATATTTCATCAACTTGTCCCGGAAAACTAATTATCGATTACTTGCTAGTTAAAGTAGATTTCAAAAGAAAAAATATAGCATCTCTTGGTCTTTGACGAGTATTAAACACCCTCCAAACATTTTGAAAGAATGCTGACATGTCCGTGCTGCCATCAAGTTGGCCCGGAAAAATTAATTATCGATTACTCGCTAATTAGGGTAGATTTATAAAAAAAAGTGTCAGCATCTCTCAGCACTTGGCGAACATATTGAAAAAATGCTGACATGTCCGGGCTGCCATCAAGTTGGCCCGGAAAAATTAATTATCGATTACTCACTAATTAGGGTAGATTTTTTAAAACAAGTGTCAGCATCTCTCAGCACTTGGCGAGCATTAAACATCCTCCTAATATTTTGATAAAGTGCTGACATGTCCGGGCTGCCATCAAGTTGGCCCGGAAAAATTAATTATCGATTACACGCTAATTAGGGTAGATTTATAAAAAAAAGTTTCAGCATCTCTCAGCACTTGCCGAGCATTAAACACCCTCCAAATATTTTGAAAAAGTGCTGACATGTCCGGGCCAACTTGATGCATCTCCATATACGAACCTTCGCGATCCTATAAGCATTTTCGATGCATAAAATCTCAAGCCAAACACTTGCAAACAAGTTGAATTACAAATTGATATTAATTTCATATTCATCATGAAATGTTCCTTTTTGCAGGATTTTCAATTGGAATATGCCATAAAGCTTAAAAAACTACTGACTCTAGGTACAGTCCTACAAGATAACCATTGTGCAGTGTTTCTTGGATGAGTGAATAATAATTTGTTAGATTTGGTATTTTTTACTTATGAAGCATGGTCTCACTTCTCGAAATGAAATCGAGAAGTCTCGGGTTTGTGCAGACAAACCACGAATGAACGATTTACCTCCTAAAGGCCAACACCACTCGCGTCATTCGTGAAACTTAGCCACTTTTATAGGAGAATGTCATGGAAAATTGGATTTCCAGGATTTGAATCGACCAGCGAAGCTGCAGCGGCCTTTTGGCTGATACAATTTTTAAAATATGTCATTGAATATGCTTAAAAACAAAAATAAAAGCGCGGTGATATCAATTACGCAATTTGTTTTATTTCATTTTGAAGATCTAATGCTGAAAATTAAATACCTTCTTATATCTTCTAATCTATTTCACTGCATCAGTAAATTAGAGGAACACAAAATATATTTATAATTTTTTTTGTAGTTATATAAAAACTATTAAATCTATAGGCTGATGATACCAAGTACCGATTCCACACTCTTTACTCAACAGAAGGGCTCACATTAAGTTGTCTCGCAACATAACGTAAGCTGTATGTATCCGTCTCCGATTAATGTCATAATCTTGCAACTTAATCTTGACTTAGGTGCCCATATGTACAAGATTTTAGTACCAAACACTCTAGTGACAAATAATTGGCATACCCACACTCGATTTGACTTATTTTTTGAGCATTAAGCTATTGAATTTAAGATGATTTTCTTCCTGAACTGTTTCCTATATTTGATGTCTTTTTTTTGGGACGATAAGGTTGATTGGCTAAAATTTCATTAATCCTACGATAAGTATAAGATAAAATAACGAGTCCATTATATTTCACTGCTTTTATAAAACTATAAAGACAATTACAACTACTTTCCTCGATTTATTGACGCATTGTATATTTCTCTGTATCTCTGATTAAAACAATATATTATGTTAATCTAGAAATATTTATTTTAGAGTTCGTTATGAAACATAAATTAAATTACGGAGCTCACTGCCCCACTTATACATAGACTCAACTAGAACTGCATTAAAATTCATTTTAATAATACCATTCATGATACCAAATAATCAGGTACACAAAAACAAAATAGGGATTTGCAGCGTATATGTTTAAATACTGGTAAAACATACACCTATACCCGATCTAATTGAAACTTTGGTCTGTCATATACGTATGGTCTGAAACGTATACGTATGTATACGTTGTACGAGGGTGATGTAGTAACAGTAACGTAACGGCAAATATGATGTAATTAATTGAAATATTTCGGCTTTATGCATATACTCATATATTCATCCGCACCATAGTTGCGTCGAGAGATTGGGTAAATAGGTCCGCTAAAATATAACAAATTAGCTATGCATTTCCCATTACAAAATATCATTTTCATCCAAATACACTGAAAGACTTATTAGTGAATAGTTTATAAGGTCCCTCGGGTTTGTACAAAGCATACATATTGGACTACAAGCTAGTGTTGTGGATTGGTGTGGTGGGGCTGCACAGTAGTTGGGCGGATCAGATGAATCTGAAAATTCCTTTATTCATCATTAACATGAGTTAAGGTTTGGTATGATTTTGTAAGATTTGAACCACTATAAGTTTATCAAGAGTATCTACCTATTGAGGTAGGAACTCTTGATAAACTAATAATATTGATAATGCTAATAGGACTTAAAATATCATTAAAAGATTTGAACCACGGTTCTATGCGTACTAATATTTAATAAAACGCAGCGTTAAGCAGTTCAATTCTAAAAACTCCAATTACACATTCGGTGTAGGATTCGTACCATAGAGTTTTTAAGCAATCAAATGATAAAGTTTTCTAACTGGTAAACGTTTCCCGATTTAGAGCTCTGCAACCAAATGCTCTAAAAGGATAACTCAATGCGACTTAATGAATTGAAGCAGTACGAAAAAGTTACCAAGACATATATACCAAAACAAATAAACTTCATACTAAAGTGTAACTCTAGAGTAAAGGCAATAAATTCGCATAAAACTGTCAAACAACTATAGGTACTTGAACTCAATAATACAAGAATTAAGACCATGCTGTAAACAAGTTATTTGCTGTGACATTATCTACTGAGGTATCATCTAAATAAAATGGTCAATCTGATAAGGAAAAGAACGAGACCAAGTACTTGCGCTAGTAGTTTAAAAGCTTAGGGCATGTATTTGTAATATTTTTTTAATTTCCTGATGAAGTGAATAATATAATTCCCAGGATACTCGTTATCCTTATGAGGAACCTTGAACTTGTATAGATTAATAGTAAACAAATATCTTTTGGGTAGAGGTAAAGAATGATATCAATGCAGAAATAATCTACACAATAATCCAATGACTGTTTTTAATAAAAAATTGTTTAAAAAACAGAAATACTAAATAATACTAAATAAATAATGAATAATAATACTAATAAAAAATGCTAAATAAGATAGAGAAAGAAATCCTCAGTTCTTTATATATCTGCGTGAACGAGGGCATTCAAAAGATACAATGCAATGTCATCAGAAAGAAAGGAGAAGAGACTTATCAAGGGGTAATTCATAAAACTGGTTGTAATTGTAAGTAGTAGTATAAAATTCATTATAAAATACTGAAAATGATTTAATCAATCATTTATTTTAAGTAGGTAATTACTTTGAAAAATAAACAGTGAGTCAACAAACATTTTCATCTTTAATTATCTGTAAAAGGATTCGTTTCCATAGAGAATACTCGGACAGGTCCATTTCTATTTGAAGGGGGGACACATTTTTATATCATTAACGTGGCCAACAAAAATATAGGTTGTCACAATAAACTCAGATAAGCTAGGGATGTGCAATTCCACTAGCTTAAGTTCATTGACATTAGCTCCGGTAGCTCAGGGAGATTTATGACACTAGGACGTAGTATTCGTAGGGCTGCTTTGAATGTTGACAAGTTATTTGGGCACCAGGATAATTTTTAAATATAAGATAAAAGAAAACGATATAAAAGTTAGTTGAATACACTATAATCAAATAAGCAAATTGAATTGAAATTACAATTGAATAGTAAAGTTACTATTTAACAGTAATTAAAAAAAATTATGTAATATTGACTAAAAAATGGAAAAAAAAGTGACAAATGAAATTTTAAAATTGGCTAACTTTACAAAATTTATGAGGTTCGGTGACACTCTTACAATCTCGTTCCTTCTATGATGTCGGTACTCTCACCCTTAACCTGTTGCTGATGATTGGATCCAGGTGGACTTGCCGTGGCCAAGTGGGGAAGCTAGAGCTCTAGTCCAGATGACGGTCACGTACTGGCTAAGTCCAATCCTCTTATCTAGGGATCTGCAGGTGGTAAGCGTCCAGAGTTCTTCAGCAGGTTATAGATCTTGCAGTCAGGTTACAGCAGCCTCGTCTCAGAAGAGTACATACAAAGAATTGTTTGTGTTAAAAGTGCCCCAAAATTTACAAATATATAGATGAACGTTGACGGCTAGTGTAGCCAAGATTAAAAATTATAAATAAGTTCCTGAAGGGAATGTACCATAAAATATAGTTGTTGTCAAATACTCTGTGAATTATCACAGGGAAAATTATAAACAAATGAAAACAAAACCTGGAAGGTGTCAACCTTTAGTGACCCGACCCAGAATGAAGCAAATAAAATTACCCAAAAAATTGCATTCAAAAGAACTGATTACAGTTCAGCACTCGACAATTTCTTAATAAAAACTCTAATCGTTAATATTTAAACTTACTATAGTTCAGAAGGAACAAAAATAAATTCAATAAAAAAACCCTCTATTATCTGACCCAAAATTCCAAAAACAACGGTTTCATAACCGGTTAAACAAGGAAATATTACCACTCTAATTAGGTAAAAGAGAAAAAATTATTTCATTAATATTTCAAATACTGAGTGACAAGTTGTAAAAATTCGTATAGATTGATTGTACAAATTTGTTACCAAAGAACAATAATCAATGAATTTACAAATATTAGGAACTGTTCCAGTCTTCTAATCGGCGTGCATGTGAGTTATTAAAATCAAATATCTACTCAGGTAGGCAAAGCAATACCACACTACCTCTAAACAAATGTAGGTAATTACAAAGAAACAAATTAATTAATGTAGTGCAGAAAGTACGATATTAGCAATTTTCTATAGCTTACATACAATATATGATAACGCGAAGATAAGATAAAGATAAGATAAATGAACTTAATTCCCAAAGGGCACAACACGTGGTTTTGACTAGTAGCAATCCGATTCAAACAAAATGGAGGCAAGAAAACTCAAATTTATTGGTTTAAAAAAACAATGTTTTCTATAATCTCCTGACTAGAGCACAGCTTCACAAATTTATAATGTAATATTGAAACAGTATTCTAATGTTCTGAATCGTATTCCTGATCACCATATAGGGTGACAAAAAAATCTCACTGACCACGCCTAAATAATTCCTGGACCTAAAATCCAGGTAAATCCTGATTATATATGAAATATAATTACTTAATAATAACAACAAATCGCTATGATCGTATTTCTGTACTAATAATTATAATCGCAACCAATAATGAAAGTGAATAAATTATATATATCAAATAGATAAATAACTCACATGTGCCTATCCACGAAGACGGGGACTGTCTCCTTGTCTATCCTAATTACACCCGCAAGTCTGTTGGATTTTGGAGGGGCTACCGTTTATAGCCAATGAGCGTCCTCCAACGCAGAATATTTGAAAATGGAAAACTTAAGCCACCAACAATTAGATTGGGTGTTTTACGGGGTGCATAATAGTCAACCTCATGAAACGACATTAAAATGTACGTTACAAGGTTTATTGTATTTTGTACTTTTTAAATAGAACACCCTGTGTATTTCTACAGAATTGGGTAGAACGAATACACTGATATAGGGTTTGATGGATATAGCTCTTGATGGATGGATAAGCATAATGAGTTAGAAAGAGAATGTAGATTCGTTGCTAGGCTAAAAACACCCATTTCTTGGGGTTGGTCTACAAACACTCTAGGGGTTGGTCTTTTTCCAACTGCTAGCTTTTGTGGTAACCATTTATGGTTATATCTCCCTCACTATTAGAGGTATATCAATCAAACCCTATATCAATGTATTGGTGAGAGGTCGTTAATATACAAGTCTCTAAAGCATACATGATGTACCATTTTAAAAATATAAGTTGCGGTAAATCTGTATTTTTTGGACATGCTATATAAATGTTAATAATATAAAAATGTGTCCCCCTTCAAATAAAATTCGAGTATTTCCATGGAAACCTTTGAGATATAATCAAACATGTGACTTTTGTTGACTCACCCTGTATATTCTAATTCACCTCCACTTTTA
Source organism: Pogonocherus hispidulus (assembly GCA_963924545.1). NCBI lineage: Eukaryota > Metazoa > Arthropoda > Insecta > Coleoptera > Cerambycidae > Pogonocherus > Pogonocherus hispidulus. The sequence continues at coordinate 12,156,413 of OZ004698.1, forward strand.
TTGGTGAGTAGTTTAACAATTTAGAAAAAGGTTTCAACATCTTTCTGTTACTCGATCATTAGATATTTTAAGGCTTGGGAGGACTGCGTGGAGATATTCACGATCTGCACGTTCTGGAGCACATAAACCTCCCTTTTCTCTCTGATTTTGTATTGCCGAACTTCCGCAATGCTGTTGTTATAATTACAATGTTTTCAATCCTTAAGCACATATATCTAAAATAAATATATTATAATCTTTTTACTTCCTACATACTTTTGAGATTCTTAGTTGCTTAACTTATTATTAATAATAATATCTTGTGTATAGAGAATATTTTTATCAGTGTATATTGCGCTTTTGAGCCATTTGTTTAGAATTTCAATGGGCTCTAAACCATGGCGCGTTTATTAAATATTTGTTCTGGGGAAAACAACAGTCGAACATTTGTTTTAATTCCGGTGGATGACAACGAATAACTGACCTGCATACAGATCGTTCATTTACCAGCAGAGCGCTTTCCTGCTATGGATATATTTACGACTTAATATACAATTGTAATGTGAGTGAACACGAGCTTGGAACAGCGGGTTAACTGTCACACAGTTTAAATTTTGATCCAGCGCTCACTCCTCGCTGGCAATTGGACAGATAGTTATAAAATCTTAATTTGGGTCTCAATGTACAGCGCGGATTCAGTAAAATTATGCGTCGTTTTATTTTCACCGATTTATAAGTTTTGAAAGCTTTATACGATTGCAGGAAGCTTTATGAAGTTCGTATGCAATGTATTTGCTACAACTTTTTTTCTATAAGGTATGCTCGTACAGGATGAAAAATGTAGCTTACCACCTCTCATGAGATGAAGTAGATGAAAAATTCCAGATTTGAGAGTCTGACAATCTAAAATTATTGTCAAACTATAGCTTATGAAAAGTTAAGTTAGGAATGTGCAAACCGTATTACTTGATCACAAACCGTTTAGATTTTACAGGGTGTCAAATTTGCAAAAGGGTGTCAATATTCACCTGTCATTATTTCAAAAACAGTTGAAGATAAGTATAGGACATCCTACATGAAATGTGTTTAGAATTCTTCGTATAATCTAGAAATGAAATAACATGAAGGGTGTTCCATTTAAAATAAGCAAGTTGATGTCGACCTCCGGTATAATCAGAAGTGGCACACTCTTGAAAATATTTTGATTTTATACAACTTTCGAGGTTATGTCCACAGCCAAAATTTCAGAAAAATGCATATATTCATTCTCGAGATACGTTTAATAGGACATCCACTTTAAACCACCCGGTATATGGTAGGCAGGTAAGCAATTAACATTAACATTACTTATCTCATCCCCCACCAATATAATATTTTATATAACATTTAAATCAAGGACTCATTTATAATGTAATTATCTAATGAACTTGCTTATCCACTAAAAACGCCTACATTAAATCCGACAACCGTTGTATAAAGCTCTCTCAACTTGGAATTTGTTTATAAACAGCCATATTACACATTATAAACATAAATTAATATTACATTCTCCTGTTACAGCGAATGTCGTTGTTTTGTATAAATTCTGCTCTAAACTACAGGCAACTTTATGTGCCCCGAGAAAATTCTAAGTGAAGTTTACCACACGATATATAAAGCAAACTAAGTACGAATTTACGTCTATGCACTAGAACGTCACATCAAAGTCTGCAATTTGGACATTTATTAGGAAGTTAAATTATCCCCTAAATAAATTATTAAACAGTATATAAATGATTGGTTTAATCTCTCACTAACTTGGTTTCAACTGCATCTCATTTAATTCCTGTTTGAATTCAATAAAGCGTTTCAGAGTATCATCACAAACTTTTGAAGTAAATTAGGGGTCTTGCACTTACGTGTATTTGCTTAATGTTAAATTCAATGATTTAAATCTCATAAAGCGAATCATGTCGAGTATAAACTGTTTTTGAAGATACACGCTGAAAGTGTTTGGTATTTTAATAATAGAAATAAGTTTAATTTAATAAGGAATATGAATACCTTGTGCACGATTTCATTTACATTCAATACACTTCAAAGTTAATAAATCTGTTTCTGTCAGACACTACAAACACATCTTCAAATGTTGTAAGGAATGATATAAAGTCAAAAGAATTTATACAACATTTTTGACGTTTAAATATACATTGCCTTTTATATGCGGAGGACTTGAAACTATACTCAACTGTTAATAACTTGGATGATTGTCGCAACCTTGAAGGTTGCGACAATTTGACAAAATCCATTCCTGATGTGTTTCTAACAAACTGTCACTTAATATTAACAAATGCAATATTGTAAGTTATTCTCTAAAACATAATAATATTGTTTTTAAGTAGACACTAGGTCTACTAGTGGGAAGCTTTAGGAAGCATCATTGCTTCCCAAAAGTAACATTATTAAATATCCTGGGATAACATTTGACTCGAATCTATCGTTTTCCTTACATATACAGAATGTTACCAATGACTGTTTTTAAATGTTAGGTTACGTTACAAGTTATTCTCATTATTTCAGTAGGTTCTTTCGTAATTGCAATTCTATTATCGTCCGCAACCAGTAACAGAACCATTTATAGCGTCTGCGCGAAAAATGTCGGTGAAATTACCGTCAGTTCTCCAATAATTGTTTCGAAAGGATTTATCACAGGTTCATTGTTCACGTTTATTTGTCACTGTCAGCTGTCACTTGTAGAGTGGTTTATAGGTTAGTTGTTCAGTTGTTTTGCTTGTGTAGCCGTTTTGTTTATATATTATGTATATAAAAAAATAAAAATACAGTTAAAGTCATGGAAGAATTGGAACTAGTACATTTATACGATTCTACAGATTCTTCAGATGAGGATATTTCTCTAAAAATAAAACTGCGCATGCCTGTTCAGGATTATTACTAGCCATTCTTGCTTGAAATCAAGAACCGTTGGAACCGTAATTTCATGGTTCTCAAAGTAATATCGAAAGGCAAACTAAAATAATTTTCAGTTCAAGAATTCTGACAAAATACGCATTTCGAAAGATATTTTGTTATTGCGCATGCTCTTCCGTTCGGTTATTGGAAATTATCACTATTGCGAAAGAACCTAATGACATTGACTCTCTTATAATCTTTATATAATGCTTCTGTAAGATCTAAACTTGAATATGGGTCGATGGTTTGGTGTCCCTACTAAACAGAAAAAAACAAGTAATTTTAACACTGAATTAACACTCATCAGTGTGTATACAGGGCGCCCTATTTCTTGACCCGTTGCATGGGTAACTTTTTTATTAGTAGAGATACAAAAACGCTTAAATGAGCAAATTAGTGCAGTTTCGTATTAGTAATTCTACAGTAAGGCGAAAAATTATATACGGGGGAAGGTTGAAAAGTTATTGACAAAAAACGAAAAATCCAACTTTTCTATTATCCCTCGTAGCTCATTCATTTGAAGAGTTAGAGAAAAATGCTTCACATGTTTTTTGCAGTATTTTTCATGTAAAATGACATGCACTTGCTACTTTTTATATATCTCTTAAAATGGTTGAGAATCACAGTAAAATATATTTTTTTTAAATGTAATGGATAGGTGGCTGTGACATTAACCGAAAGTCCCCTTTTTTCTCTTTCAGATGATATAACATAGTCCATATTTTATCCTTACAAAAGTAATAATAATCGTTGTTTTTAAAGAAAGTTTATTGTCACATCAAGAATGCTATGGAAATAAAACAAAAAATAAGATTCCTGATATTTTTAAAAACGTCTAGTTGGCATTTAATTATTGACAGATCATAAGTGACATTTTTAGTTTTTGTTAAGTAGTTTATTGTTTATTATTAATACTGCATACAAAATAATAGTGTTGCAAATATGTACACCAACGAAGAGAAAAATGATATGCTATTTTGTTATTATAACCAAAATCGAGATGCACAAGCTGCAGCGAATCTTTATTTTGAAACTTACATGGAACGAAGACAACCCCATCATAGAATATTTAGACAGCTGGAAAATAATATACGATTATACGGTTCTTTTTCAAAGCCTAAGGATGAAAGAAACTTCAATGAAGACACTGAAATAAATGTTTTGGCTTATGTAAATTTTAAACCTGATTCTTCAACTGCAGAAATTGCACATCACTGCAACACTTCCAAGGAAACTGTAAGAGCTATTTTAAAAGGTAACAATTTAAAGCCTTATCATTATTCCATATGCAATACTTTATATCCAGCTGATAATCAAAGAAGGATGACATTTTGTCGATGGTACATTTCAAAATGCGAAGAGGATCTAGACTTCTGGAAAAAGATTTTATTCAGTGATGAAAGTAGATTTACCAACAATGGTATTTTTAACCGCCATAATAACATAATGTGGTGCTGAGAAAATCCACATCTTGTTTCTGAAAGAAGAAATCAACGTCAATTTGGGATAAATGTGTTGTGTGGAATTTTTTGTGGCAAAATTATTGGCCCATATTTTTACGAAGATAATTTGAATGCGAATAATTACCTTCATTTTCTAAGGAATACTCTAACAGAGGAATATTTAAATGAATTACCACTTCATATTTTTAGAAATCTTAAATACTTCCAACACGATGGAGCACCTGCGCATAATTCCCGCGAGGTAAAACAATATTTACATGAACAGTTTGATAATGTTATAGGAAATAGAATGGATATCGACTGGCCAGCGCGAACACCTGATTTGACCCCCTTAGATTTCTTTCTTTGGGGGTTATTGAAAGATAAAGTTTATGTGACAGCTCCTCTAGATATAGAGGATCTAAAAGTCAGGATTCAAGATGCAATTAGAAGCATACATGGACATACAAAAAATAATGTTTTAAGAAGTATCCAGAAACGTTGCTTACTATGTATCCAACAGGATGGTGGTCATTTCGAACATTTACTTCAATATAATTAATTAATTAATAATTTCTGTTCTCAAAACATTCTTTTGTTCCATAATCCATAGCATTCTTGATGTGACAATAAACTTTCTTTAAAAACAACGATTATTATTACTTTTGTAAGGATAAAATATGGACTATGTTATATCATCTGAAAGAGAAAAAAGGGGACTTTCGGTTAATGTCACAGCCACCTATCCATTACATTTAAAAAAAATATATTTTACTGTGATTCTCAACCATTTTAAGAGATATATAAAAAGTAGCAAGTGCATGTCATTTTACATGAAAAATACTGCAAAAAACATGTGAAGCATTTTTCTCTAACTCTTCAAATGAACGAGCTACGAGGGATAATAGAAAAGTTGGATTTTTCGTTTTTTGTCAATAACTTTTCAACCTTCCCCCGTATATAATTTTTCGCCTTACCGTAGAATTACTAATACGAAACTGCACTAATTTGCTCATTTAAGCGTTTTTGTATCTCTACTAATAAAAAAGTTACCCATGCAACGGGTCAAGAAATAGGGCGCCCTGTATAGTCCACACTTGGCAGTGTTAGACATATCAGTGTATTATTACATTACATAAAAGTAATTTAACACAGCAGATTTTACAAGGTAATGTGTAATAGTTAATTATTCACCGTGTAATTACTTCGTTTTTATGGCGGATTAATTCATTTTTAACACAGGGTTTTGTAAATTTTACTACAATTTATGAGTACTTCTACAAACTTGGCGGGTATATCATTCTTGTAATATGAGTTATAAAGGTTTAGTTATTATACCGCCGAGTTCGTGTTAAAAATAACACTGCAGCAAATTACGATTATCACTTGGTAATTTTACCATTTGTCTTTTTTTACTGTGTACAACATACATGTCAGCGGTATAGAGAGGATTCAGAGGCGGTTTCTTAAACTTCTCCATTTTAAAGAAGGAGAAGAAGTATTTATCCTCCCGTAGGTACACCTCATGCATACCTTCTTTATAGATTTTTATTTAATTATCTTGAAAATAGTAGAGCAATAAGTAAGTGATATAATATTTGCTTAATGGCGCAATAGATGGCAGTGAAATACTTCAGGACGATTAACTTTCACATACCTGGAGTAACTTCCAGGCAGCATACGACTTTCTTTCTCTCTACAGCACAGACTAACATACAAAAATTTTCTCCATTATTTAGAATTTGCACCAACTGTAATATAGTATCACTTTGCTCACTTCGAGGACCCTTCAGTTACCTTGCACAAAGCTAATGAGCCAGTTGGCACCTTTAGAGGTGTATCCCCGGCTATACAGCCACTCTTGACCTACCCGAAACCACCACCCAGGACGGGACCGGCACTTTCCTCCCCCGCCCGAGACAGACTACCACCGGTGGGTTAGACATGCAGGCGAGGAAAGAAGGCAAGACAGAAGAGAACCAGAAGGTCCTACATAGCCTGCAGGTCCACACCTATCGCTTTTGTGATCGGGGTTGGTGAAGGATGCGATTCACCTCTACGAGGGAGTCCAGGTCTATAGCGGTGGAAAGGTAAAGAGCGATAATCCCGCTCAGCCCCAAACCATCCTAGGTCAAAACCACGGTCAATGGATATTGGCGTTAGGAAACTTTATATGAAAATCTAAACTGAAATGAAAATCTAATATGAAAATATATACGCTGAAAATTTTTATTTAGTACTGTGTAAAATATACCCTAATTATATGCATGTAGTTATTTGTGCGATAGATCCTCCTGCTGAGACTTAAAAGTAAACTAAAGAATTTTCTTTTTGTGAATTGTTTTTATACTTTGGAGGAATTCCTAGTCTATATAAGTTCTTTTTACCTACAATATAGTTTCATCAGCATATTTAGTACCTATAGGCGTTGTCTTCCATAAAAGTGGCTCGAGTTTTTATAATATCAATCCCTCAGTTCAGTAGTATTATAGTGAGCTGCAAATTCAATATTTACTTCGATCACTGTCACAAATGGTATTTTTGTTTTTATAATTTAATATAATTTTCGAGATGACACAATTTATATCGGTAAAGCCACATTCAAACAAGGGCAGTTCCCAAATGGATTGTTGGAATTTAGATATCAAGTCACCATTGTGATATTTTAGATGACGTGTGAAATAAAGTTTAAAGCGCCATCTTTGCAGATTCAAACTGCAAGTTAACATCGGAAAGGATCATGGCATCATCAAATCCATGTCATTTGATATATGAAGTATTTGTTTGATGCCTATCTCTTAACTGATTCTAAAGGTTTCAGGAACGGAGGAGGGGTTTTGCGACCTCATTGTATTTCCTTTATTTTACACATTGTTCAGTGACTCAAAAATTATATACAGGGCGCAAGTACTCTACTAAACTTAATTTATGTAACTAAATTTCAATTATGAATGAATTAATTCTAATTCAATTACTAAAGTACCGGCCCATAATCTGTTTATTGAGTTAATGAATTTACTATATTATTACACCTCTGAAAAAATAAAAATGCTTATTCAATTTTTCAGACACAACATAAACTTTTTCAACAATATCAAACGAATTACACCAAAAGCGCTCCAAAAATTATTGTAGTCTTTTCATTTGGATCTTATTCGTTTGCTTTCGTTCGCTGTCACGTTGTGTTCCTGCTATTTTAAGACTTAAAAAGCCTACATACCACTTACTAACTTAACTACTGTAGGTACTCTAGAAACAAAGTTCAATAAAAGTCACAAAGGGAGGGTTATACAGAAACCAAAATATAAAAAGCCTACGTCATTACGTTGTCTTAAGAAAAGTGTAAAGAATAGGAATGTTATATAACTGGCTCGATTTTTTGCACTTGACAATGACTGTACAGTTCCAAGTCTTTAGAAATCAACTGCACCAACAGCCCTGTGGGTTAACCGAAGAAAGATCGCTAAAATATACTACAGAATTAAATGATAACATCTAAATTATGTTTCAAGCCTGAACTATAACTAGTGCCCAGTTAGTATGGAAACAGGGAGCCGGTCTACGTTATATGCAGAGTCTAGGTGCTTTTTCCCGTTCTCTCCAGGGCATTTCTGATTAATACCACTTAGCCGGGTTCGTTTCGGTTTGCCGGACTATGTTGTTTTTGTTTAACGAAAGATAAACGAAACTAGTAAATGTGCATTGGGATTTACTGGCTGGTATATTTCACCTCAGATGCATAGATAGAATATAATACACGCTTCCACCTAGACTTATGGCTTCGAGGTGTTCGGTCATTTGGTTCAGAATAGTTTTCAAGTGCATCACCAACCACTGATTTACATCATGTTATACGAATGTATGGTGTTAAAGTTCCTCCAATAAAGGAAAGTTGTCTCTCGTGGCTTTGAACTTTTTTTAAATTTAGCGATTGATACACGGTATTTTTTTAAAATTTGGAGACGTATGTTTTCTTAAATATTTTATTAGATTTTAGATTTATATTAGACACTGATTTATCGAAGGACTTTCTCGAAGATAAGGTAAACCATAGCATTCTGCAGCGCAAATTAGAGTTCGTTTGGTTTTGGTTACAATTTGTTACTCTTTTCGGTGATATCTTTCTCAGCGAAATATATACTTTATGGTTCATACAATGGTTTTATGTCAAGGAATTTACGGCAAACTCTGGAGTACCCCAAGAATCTACCTTGGAACCGTTTCTTTTTATCTTGTTTATTAATGATATATGTTTATATCCCCCAACTCTATTCATCTTCCTTGCAGACGACTTAATCTTGTATCGAAGATTGTGCAAGATTACAAAAACATGAATGTTGAACATTAGTTTTAGTAAATGTTATAGTTCAGCTTGATTACGAAAGTTTAGGAATATTTTAAAAATATTGGCACTTGTCGCTAGATTAGAAGACAAGAACCAGTAACATGACCCACTAGGAGTCCTGACATCAATCATTTTGACTATTATTTGTGCGGTCCCCTTAATGACCTTGTTTATACGGCTCCAAAGGGGTATTTTCCTATTTTTTTTTTACATCGGCAATGGAAAATAGTTGGAAAAAGAAGAGATACGTATTTCTGGAATTTTAATATTGGGTTCATTTATAAATTATTTTTTTATTGTGCGCGATATCTATGTGACGTCATATGTGCGAAAATTTAAAATTGGCGCCATTTTTTAGTGATTTCTAGGATATTTTCATTTGTGTCGTTGGTGTCACTGAGTGACAACTTTACTTTTGTTTATGTTTACGCAATTGTTTGGTTAGGGTAAATATCACGGTAAACATGAGACATTGTTTTTAGTTTATATTATTACCTGTGAATTGTTGTTTCTGCCTGTGACTGATTACAAGTGTATTTATTAGTAATAGAAAAACTTCGTAATTTGTAAAGGTAATCTTTGAATATATTTAATCGACTTTGCAGTAATACTGTTAAGTTAAATACTAACCTTACATTTTTCATCCCTTTTATTTCTGAAAGGATCTATAGGATCTTTATCATAAAAGGATCTATAACCGGTAAATTGTCGGACTTAGCCTCTACAAAACCTTACTCCAAGTTTAATAAAAGTTTTGCTTCATAAGAAAACAACAATACAACACGTCAAGTTGTCAAGCCAAACACAAATGTCAGTTATCGAAATGTCGACTGTCGTTTGTCGTCGTTACAAACGGAATCTAGCCACATATTATCAGTGTGGCCTCTTTATAGGTACATATTCCCTAGTTTTCGCTTAGTGACGTCACGAATATAGAATAAAATTTCAAAATTGAATTAAAAATTTTCTACCGATTCAATTCTAATAATTTGTATCCTAATAAATATAAAAAATATATATTTTATAAAGATACAGGTTTCCACTTTCATTTCGATTGAAGGAAAATACCCCATTGAAGTAGTTGAAAATACTTCTACTGCTGACGTATTGAACAGAGTCTTCAAGTTAGTAAATGGTGCATTACCGATAAATTACCTATTAGTGCAGATAAATGCAAAGCTTCTTCGTTTATTGCTAATAAACAGCTGATAACTGTTTGACAATATTTGATAATTTGACAGTCTACTTTTAATAAAAATATATATTAGAAAAAAAATAATAATGATATTATTAATTTTATTAAGCAGGAGGCTCGATACTTAAAATACATAATATGAAACATAAGCGACAAAATTTTCAGTATTAATACTTACATTTTGCAATTTGATTCATACCATTATCCTACTAGGTTTTAAAGTGCCTAAGTACTACGAAACAGATATAAATCGTTCTTATATTTCTACACCATATTTACAGAAAATTAAATCTACATTCTCCTAAATGAGATACGATCGTATCTTGCGCCGCACAGCGGAAACGAATAGGGCTTAAATTAATTAGTTTCCAACTGCTAATTAAATTATTATGTAAAGTTACCCCTTAAAATGCAAACAGCAGAAAAGCAGATTCCTGTAATCATCTTGTCTTTAATGCGGTTTTTAGTTCCTCTACATATTTGCATGCACTTTGATGAAATAAATTATTGTAAACTAGTAGTCCTGATGGCAGGTTGGAATCCTTGCTGTGAATCACAAACTAAGTTAAGTTATTCTCAAAGGGACTACCTACATACAATGCCCTCCCTCGCTGAACGATTATCGTCCATTGTTTTAATTTAGTAGGCTTCTCCTTTCTCAAATATTAATCTGAGCACTACAATTGAGGGAATTTTTAAATATCCATTTGAATTACAATTATTAGCTATCTAGTCCACCTGTTTTATTGGGTACCTTTTGTACCGGGATATCAATAATTATAAATATAAAAAATTGGCCCAATTATTCTTCTGCGAGGAACTGCCATCCAAACACCAATTTTTTGAGCATGTAGTGGCGATTCAGTAAAAACATGAGGGTTATCATTGCTCCACATTCGCATATTTTGAGAATTGATGTACCCCGAAAGGTGGAACCACACTTCGTCAGAAAAAAAAGTTAAGTCCAGAAGATCGTCATTCATTAAATTATTGACAAACCAATGGCAGTAAGCAAGGCGTCTGGGGTGGTCTGCGGGCAGAAGAGCATGATGTGCTTGCATCTTATATGGATGCATGTTCAAGTCTTTCTTTAAAATCTTATGACATGATCCATAAGAAAGTCCAATTTCCTGAGAAAGACGTTTCAAAGGTTTTGCAAGGTCCTCTTCACGTTGACGAACGTCATTGACAACTTTTTCTGTACGAACTCTTGGTCTACCAGCACCTTTTTTATGAGTCACACAACCAGTTTCGCGAAACACTTCAACACAATTTGTAAGGCACGCATAAAAATTGTCCGGTAATATTGCCACGTTTAGGAAGTGCTCCCGAAAATTGTCCAAACACAAACGTTGACTGTATTGCCAATTTCCATTAACTAGCGCACCCGTTCGAAAATAGGCTTCAATCATGAAAATTTTGTGTTGTGTGGTAAGAGGCATGATTCAAAAACTGGATTAGAAAATTTCAGCACAATGACTTGACAGATACTGAACAACAAAACATATTCAAAAATTTAAAGTAAGACACACGTTTTACATTCCACAACCACCCTTGACCAAGATAATTTTTGATATCCCGGTATAACAGGTACAACCCCAACAGGATTACACTAGATTTTGGTTTCTAACTGATTGTGCCATATTTTATAACCACATTTTGGATTAATAAATTCCTAGTAGTGGTGAGAAACACACCGTAGTGCCCTCTTTGGGTCTTTGCTACTACCTGTTTGACAATTATTGTCAAATTGACAGACAGATAAAGACCTGCTTTTCCGCAGGTGCCATTACAGCAGTGACCTCTATTGTCTTTAAGGAAGACAATCCTACTTAGACTAATTGTCTTTGATTTTGTCAAATTATTGTCAATTTGACAATAATTGTCAGACAGGTAGTAGCAAAGACCCAAAGAGGGCGCTATGGTGTGTTTCTCACCATTAATAACATTCACGATGCCCATTAGGCAATCACGTCGCAGCATCGTTCATCGAGTTCACTTCCTATGGCACCCTGATGAGCGCAAAATAAGCCCGAAACCGGTCAGTGTCTGGTAGTTGCTCTCGATGAACGGTGTGGCGACTCCTATGGAGATGCCGATGTAAAGCAATGTCAGTCGGGGCACATTCCCGTGGAGTAGTTGTTTTCGGCATCTCCTTCAAATAAATAAGAAATTCCTTACATATATTTTAGACTTTTCTTATACAGTATTAAACTAAACATTTTTTTTTAATATAGTATATATTTAATATAACATTTTTCAATATTATATTTTAAAAACCTATTTCTTAGATTACTGCCAACACTTTCAGGTTACAAAATATAATGTTTCCTCATATCATTGGCAAACTATTTAACCATCATAAAAGCCTATTTTATTGAACAGATTAACACATTCTACTGTGATTTATACAGGATGTGTCTATGAGGTGTAGCCAAAATATGAAAAAAGTTTATTTGGGAGAATGTTCTGAAATGTTCCCTAAAGGATATGCCTCCAAATATGGAGACATAGATCAAAGTTTTATCCTTTTTTTTTAATTCGACGACAGGAAAAAAATAAATGGTAGACTTTGTCTACCAATGTGTGGAATTATAGTACCTACATATTTTTCAATTGTCTCTAATCTATGAAATATTATGGTTCAATAAAGTTTTAATTTTCCTCGTTACTTGTAACCTATATACGCAAAGGACAAAAGGACTAACCTTATTATTTTTAAAATATGTCGAAAAGGACTACTTTGTCTGTCTAATTGAATGTCTACAGCATATCTTTTAATAACCTCAACTTATTGTCTTTAATACATTTTTCTTTTTAGTAATGTCTACATCTTTTAATTGATGAAATATTAAACAAGCATCAGCATTGCATAATAAATAATTATTTTCAGCAATCCTCCTTAGCCTAATGTACGACGTTTAGGTTAAGGAGGATTGCTACAATTTCAGTTTTGTCAGTAAAAAATATTTTTTTTTCACTAAAATTCAATACAAAAGACCAAAAATAATTATTTTTAATGTAACATAGATGCTTGTAGATGTAGAATGCTGGAAGCTGACTTTAAACCACGTTGATTGTTTTGTCAATGGTTTCTTCAATAATGCAATACCTAATATCAATTAGAAATGCATTTTACTAATGAAGCACTATTAAATTATACAAAAAATACATTAATGGACTTTCACAACAGTCATCGTTGGGCAGTCGAAAATGTACGTGCACAACATCAATGTCTTGTCGAATGTTCTTGGATTGTTTAGGCTGATATTATTGGTGACAACTCAATAGGTCCTTTTTTTCAACCACCGATTCTTAATTAACCAACATATCAATGTTTTTTGGAAGCAGAATTGCGAGCACTTTCAGAAGGTATCTCATTGGGGATTGAACAACAATCGTGGTTTATGGATAATGAAGCTCCGGATCATTTCAGCTTGATTACCAGAGTTAAGGAGCTTTTTAACAATAATGACACTTGTCGCTGGATTAGAAGAGAAGAACCAGTAACATGACCAACTCAACTAGGAGTCGTGACAGCAATCATTTTGATTTTTATTTGTGCTGTCACCTTAAAGACCTTGTTTATATGGCTCCAATTGAAGCAGTAGAAAATACTTCTACTGCTGACGTATTGAACAGAGTCTTCAAGTATTAGAAATACCTCAGGAATACTGGAACAGGTATGATTATTTATGCAAAGATGTTGCAGTCTATATCGCAGTCGAAGAAGCTCATATTGAACATATCATTTTTTTTTGTTTTGTTTTGGAAGCTAAATTTATATGTTTTAAGTAAATATTGAAGCATTTAAGTCGCTATATTTGGATGCCCTTAGTTTCGTCAGGAAGTATTTCCGGACGTTCCATCAAATAAACTGTTTTTCTTATTTTAGGATTTTCATTTTGGTTATACTTCATAGATACACCACAGCTTAATATTTGTTTATTAATCTGTTTATACACCCTGTTTAGTGAAGATTTGAAATTATTATTATTATTGCTTCTTTAACAGTTTAAGAATAAAGCTTGAGGTTACTACTAAATAATTCCAACATTTCAAATACTTATATCATTCCACAACCATCACTGTGACTATTACCAGTTTGATGTGATCTAGGTATAACTTGGTGTTGAAAATTAACTATCAGCAGCCCATTATTGAGTAATGTGAATTCATATATTTTATATGCCTCAGCTACCTATATTATAAATGTGACATGAAATATGTAAGTAATATACAGATTTTACAATTTTAAAAGTGACATACCAGTTGAAGTAGTTTCAGAACTACATAAGATTTAAAATACAAGTCTGAAGGTGGAATAGAAATTGATTAAGGTTAACAATAGAAAATAAACTAGAAAATTAATACCAACTAACATGTTTTTGAAACTGATAAATGCTATCTGAGATTCAGTAACGGGGTGGTATATATTGGCAGAATCTAATAGTTAAACATAGTGTAGAACAAGAGATGGCAAACAGAGATAGGATAAATACCAGAGAAAAATAAAAAATTATGGACAATAGTTTGCAAAATAAAATGCACATTGTTAAGATTCAGTTAGGACAAACCAAATCGGTTATTGTTTCAGAAATAATTTGAAAGTGTATAGAAAGATTATTGACAGACAAAAAACGGAAATAGTATGTTAGGACACAGTTGTTTTACAGTCACTATTAAGAGATTCATTTTATTAAACACTAAATAAAAGAAGAGTTAATCGATTTACAGTTTTCTCACCATAAATATTTATTACATTTATTTATATCCACAAATATTTATTTACAGACAGACGGAAATACAACTAACTGCTTGAAGATTCCGCTTGAGTATTTATATATTCTTCTCGGTGACCCACCCCTGTTCGAGAAAGGGACCGTTGTATCTCGAACACACTAGAAGCGTCGATTGGCGGCCGGGAAGACCTTCGTCGTTCATACTGGGCATCGTTCGGAATGCTTCGCGGCAATTCGCTCTATGGGTCTCGGAAGGGCTTTCGTCACAATATATTAAATATATAAATAAAAACACTTACTTATTTCAATTGGGAAAGCTAACATTTACTTTTCAATATTAAAGTAAATTAAGTGTGCCAAATACATCTGTTTGCGAAAACTAAACATTTAATTTGTCAGACTAAGTATGTTTCTCTTTGCCAATCAAATTTATTAACTGGTATTAATTATTTAGTATTACCATTGAAATAAATGACGTCTTAACACAAATTAAATCTGTAATTCGCCAAATACAAATGAATAATTTAAATTGTTTCCCAGAAATTTTATTTATCTCAATTAAAAACTTTTCTCAGTGTAGGTATCAAACCAATAAAAAAATAGTGACATTTAATTTTATATCTGCGATACTCGTATTCTACTTATCAGATTTTGAAGAAAATAAGTAAAATTAACTGAGTAAAAGTTGATTAGCAAGAAAAGTTGTTCATCAGAAAGTATACGACGTGCAATCCTTACCATAAATAACGATCCCCTAAAAGATCTGTTGGTTGCGAGGTTTATTTACCTTATTTCTCATTATCCATTTCTTGCTTTAACTAATTTACTCCGACTCCATAAATCAATACCAAAACGCAATTTTAAAAGCACAAACAGATATAAACGATTTAGACGCGGCCTGAAATTCTTCCCATTCATCATGCCAACCAAGTTTCCGAGTAAAACCTGGGCTAGCTACTGAAACAATAATTGCTCAGATTGACAGTATTCAACAGTATTTCACTGATTATAATGGACGAGAAGATTGTTAAAGTATTCCAATTATCAAAGAATCGTCTATCATTTATGCAGTTCATCCGTTCTCCCCTAATGATGATTGATTTGCTACATATTTTCACTCATTAGAGTTCATTTGCTCTGAATCTGTGGCGGTCGATTTCGCTATTCATTAATTGAGAATTTATGTACTAATTTATTTATAATAATGTGCCACTGATTATAATGAATATGATAGTGGGGCGATAAATCATTTTTAGTAATTTGGTAGTAATTGGCTTAATATTTCACGTATTCGTTCAGAATGGGAACGGGCTCATATAAATGTATTATAATAATGGCTATTTTACTCATTTTCCGTTTATTAAATGAATTTTAATAGAATTATCAGCAAAATTGTTGATTGTGTTACCATTAATTCCAGTTTAATTTGTTCTCTAAAGGAAATAAAGAATTAAATATACAATTTGCAACAAAGTTTGTGTGTTTTCCATTTTCTTGCACGTACCTACACATGTAGCAAAATATCTTTTCGATATAACCTGTCAACTTGTTTGAGCTCAATTCATGTTCATGACGTGACTCCTATTTGGATATTTTTCCCTCCAGAAATATCTATCACTTAGAGTGCTTGAGGTGTGTGAATACTTCTTTGGCAATGATGTAAGATATTTTTATACCTAAATACTATACTCGAACATTTTTTTGATATTCTGCTATGATCTTTTGATATTTGAATCTGTATCAATTTATTTAAAATAAATGTAGCTCTTAAACCAAAAATCGATGTCTTTATTAATTTTCAAGTACCTATTTACTTTATACAAATAGATATATTATAGCAAAAAATCTATCTTACACTCTGTTATTTTATTGTTAGTAAAATAATGTGGTGACAACAGGGTACATATATTTACCAAAACATAAAAAGTAAAAACCATAATTTCGATTTCTTATATAAAACTTACACCAATACTGATTCATGGTTTCTTTTGGGATTACACCACCTGTAAAATAACAAAAAGCAGGAAACTAGAAGCATATAAATTAAAAGTGCAATATAAAGGCAAACTTCGAAAGTTTGACCCAAAAAACAACTGCATAATATGCAATAACATAATATTTGATAAATTAACTAAATTTCATGAGTGGTTTTTCAGTTTTATACAAAATTTTATAATATTACATGTCATATTTTAAAATATGTCTAAATAAAATAATTATTATAATAAAATTTAAAAGAAATTAAAGACTTATCTAGCTTTTTCCTAAACGTTTTAAGTTGATTCTCAACTTTTCGTCAGTAGAATGTTTGTATGATAAGAATTTGTCAGATTGGCATTTCTGATTGACATTGATAAAAAAAATGTCAATTTGATAAAAAATTCTTATCACAAAAACGTTTAGGAAAAAGCTAGTTAAGTGTTTAATTTCTTTTAAATTTTATTTATTTTATTTATTTAGACATATTACTGAGACCACTGATGAAACCATAAAACTGAAAAACCACTGATAAAATTTAGTTAATTTTTCAAATATTATTTTATTGCATATTACAGAGTGGTTTTTTGGGGAAAACTTTAGAAGCTTGCCAAAAGCATCTAGAATAATATTATTTTTAAGAAAACACATATTAAAGAAATTTATATGTGTATATGTAATAAAAAATTTATATTAAAGAAATTTTTCTTAATATTTTGATGAATTGTAAGGGTACTCTATTCTTGATGGTAAAACATCTTAATTTTTTAAGTGCTGAAAGTAGAATTTATTCTTCAGTAAACATTTTTATCAATTTTATCAATGGGATCAAAAATATTGTAGATATCTACTTTTGTAAGCTAAAATGATTAATTTAACAGACTGCCAAAATGAACGAATTAATTCCAAACTTTACGTGCAGAAAGAATAAAAGCTACGGATAATGAAACAGAATAACTAAACACTAATACTAATAAATAATTGGAATTAAAAAGTAAAAAAAATGTGCCTCCCGCGTGAACTAGCGAAATCAGCATTATCACATTTTGAATCCTACGACTCTCCCATTGCGCTACTACGCCTGTTGTCAAAAAGTTTACCCTGACACGTTTAAGTATGTAAACTACGTGTCAACCTGAAAAAATAATTTTTACCGATTTTCTAATTGGAAAAGAATTTCGCTTCAATATTTTGGTAATCAGAAGTGTTTGGCAGTCGGTACTATCAATTCCGTTAGCAATATTTCTCGTAGGAAAATAACCTATCTGAAGTTTAATTAATTTGACAGTTATCGTGGGAGGTGCTTGTCTCGTTAGTGCAATCTTACATCGGCTGATTAAATGAGAAAGAAGTTGTGACGGACGCGACTCGAGATTTTCGAAGACGAAATAGACGTGGAAGGACTCGACGTACGGTTTTCGAAGCCGTAAAATTAGAAAAAGGGTCTAGGGAGTCCCGCGAAAAGTCGGGGTTTCGGCAGACGTGACGGGGCCATTAGGCGCAAGGACAAACGCCGGTGCTAGTCATATCTTTCTCGCCGAATGGCGATCGACGAAAGTTTTGCAGAGGTTTTTTGAAAAGGCGTTTAAATTGGGAAAACGCGTAGGAAACGGGACGAAAATACCCCTACGCATTGGAGAAAGGCTGGGGGCGACCTTCGGTGGCCCGCGGGCGTCGTTCCGCGATCGCCCCTCGCAGAAGATAGCTTTGAACCTTTGTGCATTCGACGACGGAATTTAGAGCGAGAGAGAATCGACGCGTTTTAATATATATGGATGGATTATTTTCACCTCCGATAAATTTACACCAATACTATAATTTACCAGATCCGAATTAAATTTTAAACGATAGCGGCCAACATTACTCTTTCCACTATCCTCAGTCGTCATGCCATCTATCTTTATCGTCTCAAAAGCCAGTTGTACCAAAGTTTACACAATAGTTATATTATGCAAACTTTGGTTGTACTATGTTGTTGGAATCGGTCGACCGGCCGGCGTTGTTTGCAGCAGTGGTAGTGTTGATTTGCAGTGCATGACCGTATATGAAGCTGGGTTATAATAATACAGATTTGTAAAATTAGCACTGAGAAAGTAGTGCCTTTGGAGAATCCGCTGAAATTAATAGAAATACCATCGAGTAATAAGTTAATTTGACGAGGTATTTTCAGTTAAATTTTCAGTTAAAAGAAAATTGTATCAGGGTATCTATATTAAGTATTCATTTTGAAAGACAGATGGGAATGTACTCGATGAATATATTCTAGCAAACTTGATACATTTTTTTAATACATTATGTCTCTTAATAAAACTACAAATTCTCAGAGAACAAAATTTTAATCAATTATCTATAATTATTTGTATCAATGTATATATTAATAACTGTATATGGAATTATTTTTCAACAATTAGAAAAATTTGACGACGGTGAGATTCGAACCAGGAGAAATGCTGCACCCAGATGTTTGTGTCTCTTGACCATGAGGCAGGCACAGCGACAGAGGATGTGAATGGAGTCCTCGTCATCGTGTCCGCAAAACCTGCACCTTCTAGTTTCACTAAGGCCGATAGTGTTAAGGTGCTTGTTGAGATGTCCGTGACCTGTTACCAGTCCCGTAACAATCCTTATGCTGTTACGACTTAGCGCAAGTATTGATCGAGTTGCGTTCAACCAAGGCCCGTCAATTAAGAGCCTGGCTTGTCTCGGCCCAGTCCCGTTCGACCATTCTTACTCTGATCTTTTCTTGATCCAGTTTTCAATAGACCTTGTTACATAACTAGGCGGAAGCCCGAGAACTGGTTCGGGCACGGTAAACTGTATACTTGAGCCTCTTTTAACCAGTGCATCGACCTCCTCATTTCCTGTTATGTTGTGATGACCCGGTACCCAGGTCAGTTTTACCGGGTTGTTCTGTCCCAATTGGGCTAGACCATTAATACACCCTAGGACCGCCCTGCAGGGAATCCAGGAGGTCCAGGCACGTAAAGCCGCCTAACTATCGGTGCATATCTGAATATGCTGAAAAACCTGACGTCTTTAACCGCTCCGCCACGGAGCTCCTTCCTTCCATATATATTTTGAAATAAATAATAATTTCTGAAGAAACGTTGTTACCTTAGAACATCTGGCGCAGCTTTTCCAACCTCATTGCGATCATGAATACATGATGCCTATTACCAACTAATTTACAAATAATTTAAGAAATACTTAAGGCACCTATGAATATGATAAACCCACAATTCATCATAAAAATAGAGGCCACTTTATAAACAAATATCTTGTATAACACTTAAACTGTATTTAATACTTTAAGTATAGGAGTTTTTTTACCTTTTAAAACTAGGAACGTTTATTTCAGGCCATTTTATGTTATACATTAGTAGCATTAGGTTATACTGAGCGCTGAAAAATCAAGCTGAACCTTGATAACTATTTCCATTGCAATGAGTGAGGAATTAAATTGTCTTGAAACAGAGCCAATGCATCTGCATAATAACCTTCTTAAAACATGAATTCGATTACCAGACTTTAATAAAATCAGTACCTAATTTAATAAAGCATAAATCCTAAACTAATGCGGATAAAAATTAGCATAGCAAAGCACTTTAACGTTTAGCCCCGGGCCCTGGAGACAAGGGATGTGAAGGAGAAGGACTTTTACTCCATGGGATTTTATTTCCGAAGTTTTTATCGGATTTCCCGTGGAAAGCCGAGAGCGGGTAAGTGTGATTAAAAAGTACCCAACCGGGAATTTCCTCGCACCTCCTGCCGTCCCCGCGTCTACCGGTACATTTGTTATCCATCTACAGCAATTCTGCAAACAATGCCGTCTGAGGATTTTCGGGATAAAACAATATTTTATGCAAACAAGGAAGGAATTCGTTCATTTAATGCTTTAAACGTTACTTTCACAGTAAAATATTAATATTGGCTAAATTGCTTCAACCGCGTTGCTATCACACAATTTGAAGGATGGGTGAATTGTGATAGTCCAGCTAATGAAGAAAATTATAAATTTGCTTCTAATTCTACAGTCGGTATTCTTTAAAATAATAGGTTCACCTGAAAATGGAATTACATTTCAAAATGACTTGCAAATCAAGCGACAATATTTATGGTAAAATAAATACATAGTGCTTGCGTAAAGTGGTGGATAAAATCGTTATTTTATGAATATCCACTTTTTTCGTCGCTGGTCTACTTTTTCTAATTGCTCCTATATTAAATCTGTGTGTAAAACTAGTAGTTCTTAATATTCATCTAGTATTGCACCTTACTGTATAAATGACTAACAACCTATTGTTCACTTTAATTAATAAGGTTTTCCAGGTTTCCCTTATTCTCGTACTAAATTGTTTTTATTTATTTTATTTTATTTTATTTTATTTTATTTTATTTTATTTTATTTTATTTTATTTTATTTTATTTTATTTTATTTTATTTTATTTTATTTTATTTTATTTTATTTTATTTTATTTTATTTTATTTTATTTCGTACATCAAACAACATACAAGCCAATTATAGGGTGAGAAAAAAATACAGAATGGAAATAGACAAAAGAGTATTACATAGCAACTAAACAACTAAAATATAAAAAATACAAATTATAAAAGTCACCTAATCTTAGTTTATGTAAAGAAAAAAAAAGGAGAAAAAAGAACTAATTACAAGTACGGTAGAGTCCTTTGATACAACTCAAAGTGGCATTAAAAATATCAAGTCTATCCTGCAAGCCGTTACATAATGAACACATTTGAAAAACTGGAGAAAATTTGAGGCTATTAGTAGTTTTCCTAAAAAATGTAGGGTCAAACTTCTTAGAAATAACTCTACAGCTGTCACATAACCAGGATAAGCCCTCATATTTTTCGATTAATTTTACACCATCGGCTGGCAAATCACAGCAAGAAAGATTAAACAGGTTACCACAGTAACCATCGCAGGAAATAGACTGCGACCGAATGGTAAACTTCGACTTGCAACTATTGCAACTCATCTCTTGTAGAAAAGAGTAAAAGCTCAGGCTTGCCTAACCAAACATAACAACCTTCAAGGTTACTCTATGAAGCTGCGCAAGTTTCAGAAATTAATTTAAACTTAATACCACCAATATTTACACTTTGAATTGACAGTCAACAATAGTTGTTACTTATATTCAACTACCGAACTATCTCGAATGTTGTTGTTGTTGTTAAAGTTATAACATTATAAGTCCTTCCTGGGCGCACTCGCGGTCCGGAAAATAATAATACGCCACTCTCCCTCCCACCCAAGTTTCGGACTCATCATTACCAGACAGGAGGGATAGACGTATTATTATTATTATTATTATGTAAACAAATTTTATTTTTATTTAAAAATTCACAGATTTCCCAATTCTTGCAACCATCGGAGTGCATTGAAAATGAATTAAGGAAATTTGGAACTATAGAAAGCTTGCAAAAGTTACCTTCTAATTTGAGAACGTACCATTTGCGACTTACAGACTTTGCTACCTTGTATATCACATTCACATGAGAGTTCAGACTCTCAGACTTGCAATTTACAATATACGAATTCGAATGCCAAACTATGCGCTTACGCCGCCCACTCCACTCGGTCCCCCACTATCTAACCATGTCGGTGTGACATGCTCATCGTGTTACACTTTTCATCGAAACATACCCATATAATCTTCGCGATCCTATAAGCATTTTCAATGCTAATATTGCATGCAAATCTCCTTTCTGGGATACAAAATAATTTGAAAGAAGAATGTAAAATGCAATTTGCAAAAACATCTGTGAAAGCTTTTGACGTGTGAACTGCGGTTACTTTCTGTTGAAGTCATAAGTAGATGGAATTTAAAGAAAAAGGATCCAACTGTGGTAGTAAAAATGTCTCCAGAGTATTGGACAGGGTCCAATGGTACCTTTTGTCCAGAGGGCAAAAAGGTGTACACCAAATATTTATACTACCACTTCCAGTTAGTTTGTTGCTTATATTAGGCTTATCGTTAGATACGTTATGAAATTGCTGATAAAAACATTAATTTCTAATAAAGATTTTGCAATTCCGGGATAATCTGAATTTTGCAGGAGTGGTATTTCAGGATCCCAAACAAACGAACTAGTGTTCGACATATTCAGTGATAGTAAATACTGACGTATAGTTGGCAATTAGTTTTCAAATCGGTTCATACTCGTACCATAGTTAGTTCTGTCTGAAGTCATTTTATGGGAATGCTTTTAGCTCATAAAATAATAGCAGAACGAGAGGCAACTGGTATTTCCTATTAATCTTAAATATCCCTCTAAAGAATCACTAAGTATTCAATTCTATTTAGTATACAGTGTGGCCCATTAAGAACCAGGACACCCTTCTAAAAAATTTTTGGTAAGTGCGATTCCAATGATTTTTTTATATGTATATTAGCCTCCTAGGTGTACTTGTTGAACCTATTACGATGGTCCAGCTGCTAATCCTCGGCCTACTACGATTTTTTATGCAATCAATTTTTTCGAAAATTACTTTAGGGATTTTTTTATTAAAATACTGACATCGTGGCATTCTTCAGCATCACTTAAAACCCCTGTGGCTTAAATTTCATCAATTTGTATCGACGAATAATTTTTTTATAAAGCCTTAAATGTTTCAAGTTTATTGAATTTGTGTTTCGTTTAAAGATATAGCAGGCATTGGAAACTCTAATAATTAGTCTTAATCTAGAATATTGTTCCTTTACTTACCTCACAAATTAATAATAATGTTAAAACAACACTTTACAGTAGTCCTTTATAACCCTAAATGCCTAAAGTAACTTAAAAAAAAAATTGAATTGAAAAAAAAATCGTAGTAGGCTGAGGATTAACAGCTGAACCATCGTAATAGGTTCAACAAGTACGTCTAGGAGGCAAATATATATAAAAAAATTCATTGGAATCGCACTTACCAAAAATTTTATAGAAGGGTGTCCTGGTTCTTAATGGGCCACACTGTATATACATAGCATTTAAGTTCTACAGATTCATTTTTAAATATGAGTAACATGCTGTTCATGTAGTTGTTAGATTTTTCACCGTTTCTCTAAATTTACAGAAAAATGCAACACCCTGGTGCTTATCTGCATGCTAAGAAATATCTCTATAATTTAAGATTGGCAGAGAACCTGGTATGCCGGATCTGTGATGATGCAGACAGGACTGGGCTGCATATTCTGGGTGAATGTGATGGCTATGCTTGTATGAGGCTAACAATCCTAAGTAAATAATTTTTGGAACCTTGTGAGCCGAGGGAAATTTCAGCCAGTAGACTTTTGGACTTTATATTAAGAACAAAGGTGCTCTCTGACTAGGATATCTGTGGGATGGATATCCCACAGATATCCTATATCCGGCACAATAAGCCTGTGCCGTAGTGCTTTGGGACTTGTTACCGACCCACATGGCGAATAAAAAGAAAAGGGTAAAGCTCGACTTCATAGATTAATAATACAAATTTTACGTCAAATTAACATTATCATCTTTGACAGTTTTGTACAAGATGATGAAAATAAATCATTAAGTTCGATCAAACTTTATACAATTGTTGTGTGTTGCTTCTATACCGGTTTTTATATAAAGGTTAGGTTATGATTTTATCATTTAAATTAAATAACTCATGACAAGACCTGCCAGGGGTATGGAACAATAGATTGGATAATTCGTATTATATACTAATTTGAACTAGAGGACATCTTGCCATTTGAATATTGGTTTAAACTCAATTAGCAACTGTTGGTCACCCTTTTGGTTACGTAATAACTATCAAGCATTATTAAGAGGGGTTGCGAAATCCCCTAAAGGCAGCATCTGTTGTTGGAATAAATAATACGTTCAATATCTGTATGATCCAACCCCAATGGAACATTGGTATTTATTACATATTTTATTAAACTTACTCAAAATAGGAAACTGACTACACTGAGAGGAGGGTTTAGTTATTAACATATTTATATTATTATTACTAATTATTCACCAAAGGTAAATTTGAATTCAGGGTATTGAATACCTAGCTGAATCAGTTTACAATCAATTTTTATAATTACAATGAATAGTTATACAATTTGTTGTATAACTGATGTTTTTGTTATTATATATATTCACAGGATGTCCCACCTAAGATATTTCTAAAGGCCATCTTCAGAAAATATTTTTCATTTTTCTATCTGTCAAGCATACCTCTTTCAACTCCTATGATTCATTACGGATTGCATCTTTCAACTCTTCAATGTTTGCTGAACCTCTTGCGTTTTCCTTAGAAATCAGACGCAGTTAATTCTGTTGATGTGAGGTCCACAGTAAATGCCCAAATCGCGAAATAATAAAACCCTCTAAAATTATCATTGCGTTTATAACTGTATGTACTGTTGCTTCGTCTTGTTGGAATAATAAACCATCATTAAGCATGCTTCGTCATTCAGTTCTGGAATTAGGAAAGTTTGTAACATGTTTCTGTTCCAAGAACGGTTGTGCAAGTCCTCGACAAAATATGGAGCTATGATTTCAAATAAAACTACAATTGGTCAAACATTTTTTGGACGATGGATTTTTTTTTCATATGCAGTTCTTGAGAGGTTTTAGCTACTCAATATTTAATATTATCTATTCAAGCCTTCCAAATAAAAATTTGCGTAACAACAACAACAAAATATCTTTCAGAAATATTGTTCGTTAACTTAACAATATTTTACTCACAGATGACATATCATGGTCAACTAAAGAAAAATTAAATTAGTTTAACTTTCTTCCATGATATCTTTAGTAGATTTTCTAGTAGTGAGGGCTTAGTGTGTAAATACTTACCATTTTTTATATTATATACCCCTTTTGGTATTTTGTATTTAGACTTGCCATAAAGATTTTCTTTTGTAATCTAAAATGGTCAATAAAAAACTACTACTACTACTACTACTATGAAATGAGTTTGACTTATTTTACATCTGTAAGTTATAACTAATATTTTTATAACACAGTCCCCTGAAGTGGAATCACTTTTTTCTGAATTATGTTGGTTTTCTGCATATTATGTT
This sequence comes from Pogonocherus hispidulus, assembly GCA_963924545.1. NCBI lineage: Eukaryota > Metazoa > Arthropoda > Insecta > Coleoptera > Cerambycidae > Pogonocherus > Pogonocherus hispidulus. Next base: position 12,182,092 of record OZ004698.1, read on the forward strand.
GGTCTGGCGAGGTTTAAATGCCATAATTTATTACTCTCCCATCAATCCCAAGTTATACAAGAACCAATATGCTTTCACGTAAATATATTTTCGAAAATAAATAAATATATCATCTGCATGACTGTGCAAAAGATCTGGGTGATATTTAACTCGTAACCCTGAAAAAACTTGTCTGCGACACTTGAACAACATCTAGCTTTTAAAATTAATTCATTTTTAATTAATATATATTTTATACACACAATTGTATAATGATTAAATTTGTGTCACTATTTTATTACGTTTGAAAATTTTATGTTCAGATGAGTAAAATATTGATCTTATTTTAATGCCAAGGTCAGATATTACACCTGCAAATGAAAGGGAAAGCGTTAGGTAATACCGTTAACACGTTTGCTCTAGAGGTCAAGGGTCGTCGTTCCAAACTCGTGTTACTTGTTTCTCAAATTCTGTCAATTAGTCTGTATAGTTTATATCCAATATTCCTAATTAGTTTGAAATATAAAAAATGGTACTCTACATAAACTACCAATAGATTTATACAGAGTGTGCGTCTACAGTTTATCTCCTACTAACTTTTGTCCAAATTTTTTTAGAATTATCCGACAAAAATACAAAATGAATTATGTTGAATGAAACATTTTTGCATTGCAAATTCCTTTTCTTTAAATTATAGATGATGATACAAGTGAATTTAATTCAAAATATATAAAAAAGTAACAAGTTGTTTTGTAACATATTATTTGATAGATGTTCTCAATAAATAGTCTTTGAAAAATGAAAGTCGAGTTACTCTTTCTCTAGTTACAAGCATTTCGACTAGTAACCTGACAAATTAATGAAATATAGTGAACTTGAGCAACCTATTGAAGCAAAAAAATATTGACAAAGGTTGAATAGTTTGCTCGGTCATTTGATCTGAGTTACTTGGACTTGTTTGCTAAGTTACCTCGAAATGAGATATTTTTATTTCAGATAACCCCCAGAACAAGATATTTATTATTATACAAAAATTAATAGAGATTCAAATATGCTTAAAGATATGCACTATCAACATTTAGAAGTTCTGAGTTGACAGCGCTTGTAGGACAATCTTTTATTAAAGAAATCATATTTTTTATAAAAATTAATACCACACATAGTTCAATAGTTTGCACAAGGAAAACTTTAGATGCGCACTGTAAAAATTTAAACATCCATTTAGAAACATATAGTATGGTAGTAAGTTAAAGTAGTTAATATATTTGGGAAGAGATTTACAGTTGATAACTTCTAGTGACATTATTTACGTCTGTCAATGCAATCATGCAAAATATATGTAACATTTTTACTACTATTAGGACAAGGCAGGAATTTAATAACGCCTTCGGGCTATTTTAATGTTATGTTAGGTAGGTACAATAAAAGTCTGCGCTCCATTCTTTACTTGAATTATTCTGAAAATGAGGACTTTATGTTAATCCCCACATCCATATTTCTATCATAACAGGAAAATAATCCATAAGCGTGTGATACTCTTTTTCTCTTCCCTATTGGACGCCAAATTGTGATGCTTCCATATTTTATTTCCGGTTTCAAAACCCCTAAACAATCGGCCGGTCTATTTTTTATCTCGAGCGCCACCACTCATGGGTCTTATGTGTGGTGAATGGACCACGCAGACTCTACTCGCTGATGAGTAGAGACTAGGTAGCTCCAGTGAAGAAGGTGCAATAATGCACGTGCCAGGGGCAGTGTTTCTCTAATCTAGGTAATAAAAGTCAGTTTAATATGACCCACTACAAGATTTATTAAAATTCAAATAAACATGAGCAAGCAGCAATGATAGACAAGTAGCAAAAATAGATGAGCAGCAAAATAAACAAATGGCAATAATATACAAGTAAATATAATAAACAAATAGCAATATAATAAACCCATATTATTAGCAGTAACGCATTTTACTAAAGCATTAGATCGGCAGTGTCAAACTAAAGCTTTAATCACAGTTTAAGAAAAGAAGCCGTGCAAATATTAAATAAATTATAAAAATACAGTAAACAGCTTTGTGTGGAAACAGACAAAGGATAAAGGGAACAGACGTCGAAGTCTTCCTGCAGTCTTACACAGATCACAAGTTAATCGTCAAGCATGTTTTAAAGGGTTCGGAACAAGTACAGATGTAGAAGTCTTCCTGGAGGCATACGCACGTTACAGTTTATTCATCAAGACTATACCAAAGGGTTGGGGAAGGAAGCCTACCCATTAGAACTTACTCTAGCTGCTGCTTCGAAGATCTGCTGGTCTATATGTGGTAGATATATTTCTTGTTTAAATTATTATGCAACAAAAAGGAACGTCGTTACACCCGTTAAATTTTTTGAGAACTGTTTTTCTATAACCATTAAAATTCCAGAGCATTAAAGTCCTTGTAACAAAATTTGTATATTGACTCTATATGAATATATTTAATTTTTGTTTACTGAAAGAATTTTCTCATAGTTAGTGCTTTTATTCCAAACTTTTGTATAATTTTAAACGTCAATGAATAGTTTCTTAAATTTGATTCAGTTTTAATTAGGGGACCCCTTAATGCGTATATCTTCAATATTTTTAGTTACTTGGATATTAATAATACGCTTACTTAGTCATAAGTAGAGACAATCCAATTAAATGCACGATAATACCTTTAGCCTAGGCTGGTTTATCACTAAATTATATTGAATTACGAGATTGCAGTGGCCCTGCATACTATGGCCCTGTTCCCACTGTAACCAGTTCCTGTCAGTGATGAGGTTGTTAAGCATATGCACATATACGTGTTTAATTATCACTGCGGTTATCGAATACTGTGTTTTATAGAAAACGGATATCAAATCGAGAAATGGCTAGTCATTTCTACTACAAATAACATGTGATTCAACGGATTTAGTTGTAATTAGAGAAAATTTGAAATGTTTTCTATTAATTTTAATCAGTAGGAATTAAATACAAAATCTATATAACAAGCTCTAAGCTACATATACTGTCATAAAAAATCAGTTTGAATGATAATCCAGTCAGGTGAACTTTAGAATATGTAAATGGGCTCGTTCTGCTTATATCCATTAAGCCTTGACGCGACGAGAATCTCCAGATTCTCGTCGCGTTAAAGCTTTATTTCGGACCGTTTTTTTCGGTAGCCAAATATCGTAAACTTTTGATTTAACGTAAAAGCACTATGAACAATTGAAAAGTCTAAAGTTGGAATTATATGTTTTGAACATTTAAATTTCTTTAAAATAAATTTAAATGAACATCATCATCATCAAAAGATGGTATGTTAGTAGTGGTGAGAAACACCGTAGGGCCTTCTTTGGGTCTTTGCTACTACCTGTCTGACAATTATTGTCAAATTGACAGACAGACAGATAACGACCTGCTTTTCCGCAGGTGTCATTACAGCAATGACCTCTATTGTCTTTAAGGAAGACGATCCTACTTATTTATTTGAAAGATATGCCGAAAACAACTGGCTGTCAATTTGACAATAATTGTCAGACAGGTAGTAGCAAAGACCCAAAGAGAGCACTACGGTGTGTTTCTCACCACTATTAATATACACGATGCCCATTAGGCAATCACGTCGCAGCATCATTAATCGAGTCGACTACCTATGACACTCTGATGAGCGCAAAATAAGCACGAAACCAGTCAGTGTCTGGTAGATGGTCTCGATGAACGATGTGGCGACTCCTATGGAGATGCCGATGTAATGCAATGCCAGTCGGGGCACATTGCCGTGGAGTAGATGTTTTCGCATCTCCTTATTCAAATAAAAAAATGGTATATTTCCTTTTATTGACGTTTATTTACATTTTATTAAAACTAAACGAGTTTCTGAGAAATTAGAGTCTTATTGTATACTGTTGTATATTTGTTGATTTTTATATGGAGTGCGACTTTTATAAGAAGTGTAGATTGATTCTAGTTGTAAAATTTACTTTTATCTATCCTATATACAATTTGTTGCAGTTGGAACAGTTTATTTTATGATGACCACATTCTTCACTGGATCATCTTTTTGAAAAGAAAAACGTCATATGCAATAATTAACTTCAGATATGTATCTTAAATTTCCTTAATATATTGGAAATTTATTATTTATTTGATGATAATATGTAAATTTCTATTCATATACGATTTCTTTTACGTAGAAGGCAATTTGTGGTGGTTTTGATTTATAAACATTAAAAAAAATAACTAAGGGCATAAGAGATGACATACTTGACTTTACTTGACGTACAATTAATATATAACAAGAATATTGCTAATATTACTGGTATAAGTACATTTGCGGTTAAATGTTACGATATTCGAACTCAAATTTAATATGAGCCAAAATATAGCCGGTAATTTCAGGAAATATGCCCTACTCCAGCTGACACTCGTGTTAGGTATTTTACGTAATGGCCATTAAAGCCCCCTTCAAGATAATTAATTGCAAAATAGCTGCTTTGTGATGGATTTTTATTAAAGAATGTAATCCAAAGTATGCATAGGGCTATTACACAGAAAATTAATTAAAATCAAATCAATAATGCCAAAATAAAAGATCGACTGTAACCCGTTTAATCGGTTTTTTTTTTGGCGGAATGTTGCATGTGCTTTGTGTCCAACAATGAAAGGATGTCATAACCAACAATGCTGTAATAATACATTCTTTCAAGGGTACTTTTTTAATCTAGAATTTCGAATCCACCCAATACGAGTGCTGTTACTTACAGATGTTAAAAATGTTATCTACTAATCTACTGGAATTGGTATACCAGGCACAAATTAATCATACATTTTTGCAAAAATCATTTATAGCTTCATTGCGGAAAGTTATGAAACACAGAGTTGGCAGAACAACAAATCGCAGCTAAGCTCAAAATATCTTGTTTTCTTTTTTAATTATGTTTAAGGAAGTACATTTTAGCTTTTATATTATCTATAGCTTTTATAGCTTTATCTTACGAGATATTGACATTCAGGCTATTTCACGGTGGCCATAGCCATTAGAATATTCCAGAGACCACTTAGATTTAAAGAGTGAAATTTGGATACTGAGGTTTTTGACACTGGGCTTGATTGACACTTCATTTGGACAATGATGCTCTCCTCAAATAAAATAATAGCGTCCTCGTAACACTTCCGGCTATACCTTAATTTTTGTTATTGTAATTAAGTCTTAATAACATAAAAACAAAAAGAGATAGGTATAGGGAAGTGTAATACAGATTAGCCGATAATAAAATTCTACATCATAATATGCTATAATATACAGTGTGTCTTATTTAAAGAAATTTACTTTTCTTGGCTTCAAGTTAATGAAACTTGATAGGTACTAAATTTTCAGCACCCTGTATATATTTAAACAACTGTTAAGGTACAGCTAGAAAGCTTAGATATTCAATAACTTCCCATATGAATATCTCTGTTAAATATTACTTTTTTAGAGAAATAGTGAATTTTAAGTTAGGTAGCAAATTTTACAAATATGTAAAAAGAAATATTTTTTAAAAAACGGCTGAGAATTCGTATAGGGAAATTTTATCAAAGTCCTCCTAAAATAACGTGTAGAATCCAAAAATACAATAATTGGTACGAGTACCTATATGGGATGTTCCATTTAAAATAAAAAAGTTAATGACAACTTCCAGCATAACCTGAAATGTCACTAGGACGCCATTACACATTTCATTTGAGGAAAAATACTCAAAAACCCAAGTGTCCAAATTGTCACTCTTTAAATATAAGTGGTCTCTGACATATTCTAATGGGTGATCACCGTGAAGTACCCTGTATATGCATGACTTTTTATTATTAAGTAGTATATAGCACACATAGTCAGAGTTCAAGGTCTCACAAGTGCAGAGTTATTTTGTATAGATATATCGGATCATTACTACAGCTCTAAGGGAAATGCAGCTGTTGACTCTCTAAGTAATATGTCAACACCCATAAAATAATGTTGTCTTATTTAATCATTTTCAGACTATATTGTAGAAATACAAGCAGATAGTATGTATGATATTAATGAAATGCAAATAATAGACGAAATGTACTCGGAACCGTGGTCTACTGTAGGGATAGTGGTGACACAGTGATTACTTTCACAAGATAACTGATAGAGACAACGCTGCTCCTGCCAAATTCAAGACACTATTCAGTGAACAGTGTCTCTGACACTATTCATTGAATTTATTTAAAAAAATGTCATATACCGGACGTGGTACTTAAGATTAATTCTTTTGTAATTACTTAAAATGAATGACAGTCTTAAAACCTTGTAAACTTTCTCAGACAAATAAAAATATACCCTAAGGTGGCTGACTTCCAGTTATACGAACAGCTGACAATCTTTCTTGTTTTAAATAGAACTCCCTGTATATTATTACATATTAGGATAAATATTGAGTTATTGTGGAGAATAATTTTTCTTTCACAAAGATAAAGGTTGATGAATTTATATTTAATAGTAAGGGATATATGTCCAAAATGCAATGCTACAAAATCATTGTATTGGACAAATAGGTTTTAGATATTCCCTTTCTAACAAATTATTCTTATGATACATTCCTTTGACTATATCTCCCTTATTATTGGAGATACATAAATGAAACGCTGCGTTTGAACACAGTATAAGATGGGCACCATCAGGCACTTCCTATTTAACCTGAAGTAATCTTAACCTTTCCAAATTAAGTGGCCTGTATATCTTTACACTTACACTTTATCTGAATAAACAGTTGTCTCATGGTTATTTTAATATATTTATTTTTAGTTGTACGTGAAATATGATCCAAAGAATTGTTACTTTGCTTCATACAATAAGCGATAATAAAATAGTGTACTTATGGTACACTATTTTGGTAATATTCTTATTAGATTTAGAGATTCCTCGTAGTAATTCCCTCAACATTGTATTCGTCACAGAACGCTTTAATGATATCGGAGAAATATCCAATCTGGTCTATTTGTATGTTGTCGTGTATGGGAATATCAATATTTCTTATTGTTGCTTTCCGTTTATTGTGGTGGATGATTTGGTGCATGTAAATGGGAATAGCTTAATACTTAATACGCTAGGTTTTCAATCGTTCTCCACATTTATCGAGCCGGTGGCTCAGGGCTTATCGTCTCGATCGCTCAATCGAGAGGTCGTAGTTCTAATTCCCATTCTACCAAATAATGTTTAATTAAATTGTTTACTCGTAGATCAAGGCTTATTCGCAGGGATGGCTTGGCAACCATCCTGGCGATGGCCTAGGATGGGAAGAATGTCAACTTGGTGTTAATGTGAGAGATTAAAATCAGTTGATGCTTGACTTGTCCCCCTAACTAATGAGATTTTCCAGGTTTCCCTCATTCCAGCACTGAATGGTGGTTAGGGCCTACCAACGTAAGTCGTTCCTGAGGCGCAAATGCGGGCCGCGAAATAATAATATGCCGTCTCCTCTCCCACACAAGTCACAGAGTTCCGGGCTAATCCTTGTGATTAAAATGAGGAACTGTTCGGTTTTCGTCGCCGGTCAACATTTTCTAATTGCTCCTAGAAAACTCGTAGCGTTCTTAATAAGTAACTAGCACTGCAACCTCATTGTATAAATGACTAACAAAGCTATTGTTTACCTTAATTAATAAGGTTTTCCAGGTATCCTTATTCTCGATATAATGGTAGTTAAAATTACATCGTAAGTCGTTCCTGGGCGCAATCGCTGGCCGCAAAATAATATGTCGCTTCCTCTCTTACACAAGTCTCTGATTTCCGGAATCATCATTACGATGAGAATATTACTATGAAGCTTTCAACTTTGTTATGCAGCCAAAACCAACATCTGCGCCTGTCATCAATCAATATAGCTACAGAAAAAAGTAATCAAATCTAATGTTTATTTCTTTTATTCTCAGTGCAACTAGAAACGGGGACCCAAATAACAGATAAGACAGGAAAAACCCCTCTGAAGACGGAACAATTGCAAACCGAAGCCACTTCTGCGACTTTTGTAAATGTTTTTGTGGTTCTTCTGCCGCAGATTTTATCCGCGATTTCGACACAGAAAGGGGGATAAGACGATCTCAATCACAGAATGTCTGGAAAAGTTTTCAGTTAAAACGAAAAACATAGCATCGCAGCTTTTTCCCATCATTGCCAAATGAAACTTGTTTCGGTCAGATTTGGATTTATACGGAACATTTCATATAAAAGAAAACAGCAAACAATTGCAATTGTGTTGTGGAGCAGAATTAAATTTCAAACGTGGAATGTGTGGTTCTATTGAAATAACAATAACGAATATTTTCCATTGCGCAACCTAAGGCCAGGTTCGTAATACAGAGCGTCTCATGGAAAACGTTTCAGCCCGAGTATTAATAACCGAGGTATGTCTGGTGGTCGGGCTCGATGAAAGCTGTGGCGACTCATATGGAGATGCCGAAGTAATGCAATGCCAGTCGGGGCACATTGTCCGTGGAGTAGTTATTTTCGGCATCTCCTTCAAGTAAACCATTAAATGTTGTTATGTTAATATATAAATTAGTATCTAATTATACGGTATTCCATGTAGCTTATTATTTACTTACCCCCTTACCTAACATTTAGATATTTGTTGTAAGTATAAGGTACTATTTAAATATTAGGTGCCTAAAACTTTGCTAACATTTCAAATAATTTAACATTATATTGATGTTTGTACACACATTCTCGGTATTCTAGTTGCAAAAAATGGCGTAAAACGTCAAGTGGGCTGAAATGTTCATCAAACATGTGAAGATGTACTTAAACTCGTCTTCAAAAACCAAAAATAAAAAAAATATATATAGGATATTTTTTAAAATTTCAAGGTTGAAGTTTCGTCAGGTGACAAATGCTGAAAATTATATCTTTTCCCGTTTAAACCATATCCTCCAAATTTTAATTTTATATCTAGAAAGGTCAGGATGCTATGATTGGTCCCATAATTTCGTTGACACCCGTATAATATACCGGATGCATATTATGCATCCCATAATTTATTTTCAAAACCGGACTCTTATCTTGATTATATAGGGCTTTCGAAAAGCAACGAATAAATTCATTATTTTAGAAATTGAGAAGTTTTCAAAAAAATTCCCTGACACGTCGACGTCACAAATATGACCCATATTTGTGACGTCATCGTTGACGTCATAATGTTGACCACGCCATTTGAAATAGCGTATCATTCTACATACGCATCATGAAAAATTATGGTGTTACATAACAAAAATTTCAAGAAAATAATGTTTGAAGATCTTAAAATTTAATTTTCACAATACTGACTAAATCGACTAAATTAAATGTTCAAATTGTGTACCGTTGGCTGCCTGACAGTAGCCAAGACGATTAATAAATTCTTTTTGGACATTATCTATAACTTTAGGAGGTATACGATGTATCTCGTGACGAATTCTTGCTTTTAAATCTTCTAAATTAACCAGTCTAGTAACGCATACTTTGCTTTTTAAGTATCCCCACAAGAAATAATCTAGGGGTGTCAAATCAGGCCGTCTGGCTGGCCACTCAATCGGCCCCCAATTTGGTGCACAATTTGAACATTTAATTTAGTCGATTTTTTACATAATCATTATCATTGTCAGTATTGTGAAAATTAAATTTTAAGATCTTCAAACATTATTTTCTTGAAATTTTTGTTATGTAACACCATAATTTTTCATGATGCGTATGTAGAATGATACGCTATTTCAAATGGCGTGGTCAAAATTGGGGGTTGCTATTTAAAAAAATTGTCGATGACGTCATATCTCGAACAACGATGACGTCACAAATATGGGTCGTATGTCAAAAAGTGCCTTATTAAAAAAGAAAATCGACGTGTCAGGGGATTTTTTCGAAAACTTCTGAATTTCTAAAATAATGAATTTATTCGTTACTTTTCGAAAGCACTGAATGTGTACCTACTGAAATAATATTTAGTTGAGTTGAGTTTTACTGGGACACTCTGTATATTCGCTCATAATGGCAGTGTGCAATTTACATTGTTTCGCCTAGCATAATGCAAGTCATGTATAAAAGGTTTACACAGTTTTATATATGATTTCAAATATATTATTTCCCCGGGGCATTTGAGAAATTGCAGAAAATTCTAGGAACGAACTAAATCAGGCGTAAAAGAAACATTAAAGGAAACAAGCTACACCATTGCACATCGCATATGTAAATTTTTTATGCTTGTGTGAAACTTCTACCGCTGTTGAATTACATGTTCAACTGCTTAGACGAAAAAGTGTAACATTTGCTTCTGTAGATTATTAAAAGTATAAATGATTGCAAATAGTTGAGATTGATTACAAATTCAGTAAAGCTGCTAAATAATCTTTAATATTTCTGATAACACTCACTTATATCAAACATGGTATTTTATTTCGTAATATGCCGTCTTTTCAAGGGAAAGATGAAATGCTTTAAAAATATTGTTTGTCAAGTGCGTTACTGTTTTATTAATTTTGTAGGCATAATTCTCACGCTCGAATGTCAGACCTATATCTTTTGAATGCAAATTTGCCCGGTACACTATTGTCTACTAGAATCTGTCTTTGCCATTAGAATATTCTGCCACATTTCTAAAAAAAAAAAATTAGGATATTTCATCGTCAAAAAAAATCGATCACGGTTCATTTTTGAAACTCAGTTTTGTCTACTACTTAACTAAAAATATATAATTGTTTTAAAAAAAAAACACAGTTCCCATTTAGATGTGCCAAGAAATATATAGAAAACACTCTATATACCAATATTTCGGCTTGTTAGGCCTTTCTCAATAGAGTAAATGTCTATTACTAAATATTTCCAAGTCCATTTTTGTTATTTATCTATTTACGAGTAGATATCTACCCCGATTGATAATTCCTATCTGGTAAATCGCGTACCTTTTCTAAGAATGGCGAAAGTGTCAAATCTGTCTGATCATTCGTAGTACAAGGATTTCTAATTAAAGATTTTTTAATTTCTAATTGCTCTAACAGATCTAAGCGTCTTCCTCTCTTTTCCCGATGCAGTACCTTTACATTTTTTAGATCTATAAAATGATTGTTTTCGATACCAGTCGAATCCTGAATTTTTTACGTTATTTAGTATGTATTTTTTATGTTCTTTTACTCAAGTTTCAATAGCTCTACCGGTTTGACCCACATACACGGCATTACACACGAAAAGTAAATATGGTTAATAATAATAATAAAACTCTGCGGGGTGTTTTCTATAAAGTGGTATATTATACACATATTTCAACTAAAGCAAATACACAATCATACAGATTCCCAAATAAAAATGTATTCAATTTGGAAACGTAGACACAAGATATTAGTACATTATAGTGAAATAAAGACAAATATAACATGATACACCTCTGTCACCCCACCGCCGCTAGATATATCGTATCGTATTCAGAGAGTGATATGATTGATATATCGGCTCCCACCCACACACCGTTCTCTTTCTCTGTTTAATTTAACACACTTTACTTACTATCAACACGTCCTTGTTTCCAAATTGAACAAATTTTTATTTGGAGGTCTGTATATTTCCTTTTGAACAGTTTGAATAATGAAAATATTTTTAAATATGCTAGTTCAGTGCGGAAATTTTATATACTCCTAATTTTATTCAAAATCCATCACATAATGCTAAATAAAAGCGAGCCTTTCTTGGCAAATGTTCTAAAAAGTTCTGGTATATCGAGATTTTACCACTGCAATTTGGCACGGGTTTCCACTATAGGTTATTTGCAATAGTACGCGGAATGTATTCTTTTACCTTTTAGTTTTCCATTCCAACTTATGGACGTTCCACGCCAAGTCCTATTTTAGAATATCGGAGTTTCTTATGCGGTCTACGTGATTGCAAAACAATTGCCCGTTGCATGAAATTCTGTCTGCAGTAGCCAATTGTTTCTGGATTATATTTATGAGAGTCGTGAATATTTAAATATAAATTACATTACATTATAATAATTCACTTAAGTTGCTCTCTTAAGTTGATTTTAATAGAAAGCGAATCACTAAAAAGTTATATTATTGGATAGAATCATAAATTTATGCAGACGCACATCATCATGGTGATTATGGTGACACAATAAAATGTGAATAATATCTGAGTTCGATCTGTCGTCTGTCTTTTGACATTACTTCTCTCCCTTTAAATGATACATGATGATGATTTTTTTTGAGTGAATCGATCAGCAAATGTATTGGAAGTTCTTGTTATAACTTTGTCAGATTGTCCATAAATTACAAATAAATTTAAATAAATAATCTTCGTAAGTATAATTTAATAGTGATGGCATCTTTATTAACACTTTTGTGGACACAAACAATTCTGACGAAGCTTCTGACTACAAATTTGACACCCGAGACAAACTAAATTGTTTTATTTTTTCACAGTCTACTTGGAAAAATGAAATATTTCAGTTTTTACACGTTTCTATAACAAAATTCGCTTTAACTGGGGAATCTTAAAAAATAAGTACATACAAATTTATATCATTCGATTCAGAATTTAATTCTTCTTTCTACTGTAAAAAAATATAGTGGGTGTTCAATTTGAAACAATCAAGTTTCGCAACTTCTTAAATTGGTGGTAAATTGGCTTACAAATTTTGAGGCCCCTGTATGTACCTCAAACATTATACAATTATTTTCAGATATAGCGATGCTTAAACCATTATTGTTGCAAATATTGTAGTTAAAGGTCCTAACCACCATTCAGTACTGGAACGAGGGAAACCTGGAAAATCTCATTAGTTAGGGGGACAGTCAAACATCAACTGATTTTAATCTCTCACCAAGTTGACATTCTTCCCATCCTAGGCCGTCGCCAGGATGGTTGCCAGCCGATCCCTGTTCAAGATTCAACATTTTTAATATGGTGCTGTAACTGTCCCTTTTTTTCTTAGAATTGGATATATCTCGAAAATAACTTGAATTAGGTATAGACAACTTTACACAAAGTTGACTTAAACGTGAAAATATTTTAAAAATGTAGGTTCTACTGACCTTTTTAAATAACCAAATTTTCAAACAAATTGACCTAACAAATTGACAAAAACGGTTAATTAATTTAACATGGCTACCACTATTTGGTATATATTTTATAAACAAGCAGAAAACGTAAAGACATCGTTACTACTATCATATAATTTTGCTCAATTGCTGTTCAGCATTATTTTTCTCTAGCTCCATGGCCTCAGTAACTTTTTTTTAATAAATAATCATTATTGTAAGAGAGTTTATAGCTAGTATGATGGAAACAGATTCACACAAAGTAATAGGGTAATGAACTGGTTAGATACATTTGTGAGAGATCCAGATTAACTAAAATATATTAGCAGTGTTTTTGTAGTAAGTATTAGTTTATTAGACTCTGGTATATAGTCTCGCTATAAACTTGATAAAAAGTCAAGTCTGTTAATGCTATTAGCCCCTTCGGTGTTTTATTTTCATTAGCCCCAGCGAGGATCTAGCCCGGGAAAAGTAAATTCAGTTAGCCAAGTGGTCGATTCCGAGCGATGCTTCTGTATGTTCCACCTTTTCTATTGTAAAAACACGTAATTCTGCGAAAAAATATAGGCCAATAAAATTATAGGGGAGAGAAAATAATCCGCCTCTTAATTTTAAGTAGCCCAGTCATACAGTTTGATTCCCATGAGTGCATTATTACTGAGAGTAAGAAAATAATACTTTACTGGTATATTCTCTTAAATTATATTTTAAGGTAGAACACGACTTGTTTGGACTGTAACTCCAATGTAACTGTAATGTTATCTTTATATCAATTTTTTGTTTAATTACTCATAGTTTTGAACCTACCAATGAATTAATGTATGCATTTAAAGTAGAAGCAAACAACACCTAGTTAAATATTGCGATATTGCTATAAACAAACCACATTATATTGTATTAACTTGGGTGGCTGGAAATAAAATATAACAGTAGGTAGAAATGTTGGACTAATTGTAAGTTTAACCAAAAGAGTATTTATGATTTTTATCGAGAAATAAATCAAAACTTCTCAAGGATGTATGAGTGCAGTATATACCTATGGCTAACCGCCTCTGAATCCTCTCTATATACCAAACGACCTATGCATATTCAAGTTTGGATTTAACCATCGCATTACATAATACGTAATGCGTTCTTTTCATTATTTCAATAAAATTGACTTGCTTACCCATATTATTATAAGCAAGTCAATTTTATTGAAATAATGAGAATAACTTGCAACATACCCTAATATTTTAAAACAACTACTGATAATATTCTGTATATATCACGAAAACGAGAGGTTCGTCGAATTAAATGTTATGCCAAGATCTAATAATATTACCGTTAGAATGCAATGAATTGCCTAATGTAAACTGAAAACAATAAAAAGCAATGTTGTGTTTTAGAGAATAACTTTCAATATTACATTGGTTAATTTTAAGTGAGAGCTTGTTAGAAACACACCAGGAATTGATTTTCTCTAATGCCGACTGAAGATTCAACAACCATACAAGACAATGTATATTAAAAAAATCACAGATCTTGCATCTTACGCAAAAATCGCATTGAAAATACCAGACACAACTGATAAAAATTGTTAAATTAAAATTAAAAATAGTAAAACTCAGTTTGGTTATTACGATGTATTATTACGTTTGGTTACTATTACGATATTAACGGCAACGTACTATTAACTGAAGTGGCCACACTTGTATTTGCTAAAGAAATAATGATATTTACGATTTTACATTGCTCATACGTACGACATCGTTTAATATTTAACGTAAGATAGATGAATAGCTTCTTTTTCATTTTCCAAAACATTGCAGTTTCGTTTCTTAAATGGCAACATTATTTCCATAATTCTCAAATGCAAATGCGTCAGCCTAAACCTATTTTTGTTACGCACTTTATAAGTACATTTCATTGTCCATTATATTCATAATTTATACAGGGTGTGATACCAAAACCTTTCAGTTGACTAGAAAACTAAATCCTCCAGTTTAGAGATTACTTATTCTTAATGAATCACCCTGTATATCTATATGGTAGTCCACCCTGTGTATATGTTAGTCTCAATTAATAAAATAACAAATCTGCTCATTCTCTTACAACGATCAGTAAATACCAAACGTTTATTTTATAATCAACATCAGTTCATAAATCATTATAACATGTACATGTATTGAGAAGTTTGCCCACTATCGTGATACAACCAAATAATCTCTGTAAGTAAGGAACCATGTAACCCAAGCATAAACATAGACTGCTTATTATAAGAACACAGCTAGGTCGTATCCATGAGCACGACGTGACCATGTCGAGGTAGCTCGCATTTGCATGTCGCTAAGCGTTAATATTTTAAGGACAGCTCCCATATACACGCGCCCAGAAGTATTTTCAATAATAAAATAATATTCCTAAAACTGAACACTGAAGTTGTTATAAATTATTTTGACTTTATATCATTGCTTTCAACATATGACGATCTGTTTGTAAGGTATGATATAAACATTTTTAGCATTATTTTTAGAATACTACATAATATATTAATTGATGTTTCTGGAACAATAGACTTTTCTCTATTTTAGAAATAGTATAATATAATAGATAGGTATACTCTATAATATAGAGTCTACAAAATAATATAGAGTTGACTTCCTGTTATCCACTGTAGGACACATGGTAGCGAAAGAGGGCCTGGTTTTCGACCCATAATACGTATTATTATACGGTCCCTTAACTAACTCCTCTCACCTTAGTTCTTGAACGAATTGAGATATCAACCTCAAATAAAATGTAGAACGAATGGTATAAGTAATACTAAAAAATAATAAAAAATATTAAAAAATTCTACTACTAAAATACTACCCGGAAATGGAATTTTGCTATCGGCACATTTTTTTTAAGTAGCATACTAGGCCGTGTCCCATATCGTTTGAAAGGTATTTTAATTCTCTTCGCAACAGTTGTAGAAAAATTATTTAAATTGAGTCATTAGTTTTCGAATTACAAGCGTTTCTGTGTATCATTCGACGAGTGATAGGACCGTCGTTCACTACAAATATTTAAAAGATTTAACCGAAGAATGCTAACGTAATTATAATGTAAGAGGGTTGCATTCGCAAAAAAAAATCCATAGGTGTTAAATCTGGGGAATGTGTTGGCGTATCAATTCTCTATGTATCTATGTCTCGTATTTCCAAAATAAAAATCAAGTTGTTCCTATTCTAAATATAAGTACATATGAATGATCATTTTATTTACAAACTGTCATCGAAAAGTCGCTAGTTTGACATTTAAGTTATTTTTCGTACTACAGTTTTTGAGTTCATCTAGTAGTTTAGTAGTTATTATCGTTTGCTTAGTTATCATTCTGTCATTTAGACACCCAAATAACCTAGACTTTCCCTAAACTTCCATTACTATTTTCTTTAATTTAAGATACTCAAGCTATTTGTTATGTTCTATGTTTTAATAATCTGTGCGTACCTTTCTGAAAGTATTAACTTTATCCATTTGTACAATTTTTTAAATACGTTGTCTATTACTGGAAAATAGTATATTGTGTGATACTCCCTGTATCCTAGTTATACTGATAATATATTCGAAACCGTTTAGCTATTGATGTAATTTGCAGGAGATACAAGTTGTTAATTATTTTTCATTAATATGCGACATAATTTATCATTCTGCAGCGGTTAACGCAATAATTCTTACGAAACCGTGTAGCTACTGCTTTCATTCAACTTACGGGAATTAGTCCACATTAACGATGTCAAGATAAAATGGCATGGTCATTTTTTGTGAATGTACCAGCACTGCTCGCCATATCAGTTATTTAGGGCAAAATTATGTACAAATGACATATTCAAAACGTTCCAGAAATGTGTAAAAAATGATTATTTATTACTCTATTAACATAAATTAGTCATTGACGTTTTGCATGGTTATTAAAATCCTACCAACTAAAATCTTTCGTTACACGATTTTTCATTTAATAAGTAATAGGTTTTAACTGCATAAAACAACAGAAAACTCTTGATGATGTGCAAATAGCATTTAAAATTCTCTATCTGAATTACCAAAAATGATAAAGCAAACAATAAAATTAACTCATTGTTTCGATTTGGGATTTTGTCAAATATTTATCAATTTAATATGATGCGGCTATAAAAGCACTTTTACTGTTTATTTTAAAGCTTTCCGGAGTAAATTTAATGGTTATATAAAAGCACACAGCCACTAATCTCTTAATATTAGGATAATAGTATGTGAGTGCTGGAAGAGTAAAATCTATATTTTCATTATACACACAAATATATTAAGTACTAGATAATTATTATATTTCTTGAAAAGTGTGTGCCTTACAAGTTTTGGAGTAGACAAAGGGAAGTACAATTATTCAAGACTATTCGAAATAAAATGTGACTTGCGATAGACCATCCACACCAGTAAATTGAAATGAAATGCAAAAATTCAAAATCACTCATTTTCAGAAATTACATATTATTATTATTTTATTATTATTATTATTATTATTAAGAAGGAAATATGAGCAGAAGCTTTGACAGTTTGTTTTGATCAAATTACAAAAAAAAATTAAATATAATACAATACACCCTATAAATGTCATAGTACTCATAACATGAGAGCATATACGATATATACTTATACATATAATGTAACAGAACAAAAAGACATCCAATAAATACTACGAATACTACAAGATATGACCAAACTAAGCAAACAAATTCATGAGAGAAGATTCATATGGATGAGCAGATTTAGTTTATGGGAATAAATGAAATGCAAAAATTCAAAATCACTCATTTTCAGGAATGATTAAATAAGAAATATAAGTAAATTGGAATCGAAGAATTTTTTTCGAGTCAGTCGGTCAGGGTTAATGTCCGTTTGTCTTTAGGTTTAGTTCAATCTCACGCGGAAGTTTCCCTCCATGTTGCACTAAATGGTGGTTAGAGTTTATCAACCTTCCAACGAATACACGTACGTTTAATCACTGTTTATAAACATTATGGTGAATGATCAAACATTGAAATTTTTAAGATATATTTTACTAAGAAACTATATAAAATGTGTTGCTACCAGCTTTTATTCATAGCTTAAATATAATACTGCAGTAAAACGTTTTTCTATAACGTTAATCCTCTTGCATATATAAATGTATAATATACATTTATATAGTATCTAATGACATTTTACTGCTCGTACTACTACTGCTACTGCTCATCGAAAAATTTCAACGCATAACGTTTGATATTTGAAAACGCTTGCATTTACGTTTTACAAACCTTACAATTATTTCAATAGGTAATAAACGTTTGAGACTTGAAAACGTTTGCATTTATATTTTACAAATGTTACAATTATTTCAACGCTATGCGTTTAATCCTTGAAAATGTTTGTAATTACGTTTTACAAACGTTATCATCTTTTTATCGTTTGTAAAACGTAAATGCAAACGTTTTCAAGTATCAAACGATTTGCATTTAAATCTTTCGACGAACAGTAGCAGTAGCAGTACGACCAATAAAATGGCGTAATAGATACTATATACAGGGTCCTGCACCACAGCTCCCTTCTTTTGTAGCTCATGAACTGGAGCCTTTATAAATTTCGTTCAAATTTGACTGCAAAGTATTTGTAGAAAGGCACATTTTAAAAATATTTTCAAAAATACAGGGTGCTCTAAAAACATGTACCATACTAAAGTCATTTTTTTTTTAAATGGAACACACTATATATTTTAGCATTTTTGGATTCTGCATGCAAATTTGGTGTCAGTTTATGTTATATTCCCTATAGCAAAACTTAGCCGTTTCGAAGATATTCGACATTTTATAGAAAAAATTACATTTGTTACAACTACTTCAAAGTTACATATCTTACACAATTGAACAGCGTTTATTTTAATTTTTATATGTCAGATAGTTTAGGCACTGGTCTTTCTGAAAATAGCTAATAGAAGTCTGTAATACATACAGAGTGTTTAATATTTACTGAGCAACACGTCAATTTTGAAACGTGCAAAACTAATTTTTTTCAAATAGCACACCCAGTATATTATTCTACAGTTGAAAGTACCATTCAATTCTGAATTGAATGATGTGGCATTGTCTTATACCTATCTCTTAAGGTGCTCAAGATATAGTCAATTTTATAGTAAAGTGCTCGAAAATTTAAGTTACCCCGTTTCTAAGTGGCTTCGAATCAAATAAAACAACTAGAAACATTTCAAAATTATTGTCAGTTGCTTTGAGTCTTATTATGGCTATGATTAAGCACAAAATGTAAAAAATTACATCGATGTTAAATAATTGTTTACAGATTTAATTGTTACGTAACCCTATAAGAAGAAGTCTAATTTTGTACATCAAATTATGCTTTAAGAAATCGGGTCACCTGGTAAAGACAACAAAACAACTTGTCTAATTTGTTTGCTGTCAAACTTGGTGTGGACAATTTAAGTTAATTACAAATATTTATACTTATTTCAATAATTTTGTTGTTAGTTTAGTTGTTATAGTTAGTTAAGTACTTAGTTTAGTTAGTTGTTTCAATTTATTTTTATAATGAAGTATAGTAAAGAGCTAGCTGACATGATTTCTATATTATTTGAGTCTGAACGAAACAACTGTCTCTTAGCGAATAGAATTTAACCGTCAAAGTTTTTGAAAATTTATTATAAGATTGTAGACTGTGAATAATTATTTAATATTGATGTTTTTGATGATTGTTGATAATTTTTTACATTTTGTGTTTAATCATAGCCATAATTATAGTCAAAGCAACTGACAATAAATTTGAAATATTTCTAGTTGTTTTATTTTATTCGAAGACCACTTAGAAACGGGGTAACTTAAATTTTCGAGCACTTTATTATAAAATTGATTATATCTTGAGCACCTTAAGAGATAGGTATAGGACAAATCTATATCATTCAATTCAGAATTGAATGGTACTTTCAACTGTAGAATAATATACTGGGTGTGCTATTTGAAAAAAAATAGTTTTGCACGTTTCAAAATTGACGTGTTGCTCAGTAAATATTAAACACTCTGTATGTATTACAGACTTCTGTGAGCTATTTTCAGTAAGGCCAATGCCTAAACTATCTGACACATAAAAATTAAAATAAACGCTGTTCAATTGTATAAGATATGTAACTTTGAAATAGTTCTAACAACTGTAATTTTTTCTATAAAATGTCGAATATCTTCGAAACGGCTAAGTTTTGCTAACACAAACTGACACCAAATTTGCATGCAGAATCCAAAAATGCAAAAATATATAGTGTGTTCCATTTAAGGAAACATAACTTTAGTATGGTACATGTTTTTAGAGCATCCTGTATATTTGAAAATATTTTCAAAATGTGCCTCTCTACGAATAGTTTGCAGTCAAATTTGAACGAAATTTATAAAGGCACCAGTTCATGAGCTACAAAAGAAGGGAGCTCTGGTGCAGGACCCTGTATAAACGTATATTATACATTTAGGTATATATGCCAGTGGCTGACTGTTCGTACTAATACTGCTCCTGCTCCTGCTGAATAATTTCAACACAAAACGTTTGATATTTGTAAACGTCGAAATTGAAATGTTAACATCATATTATTTAAATGTTGTATGTTAATTGCTCGGTGTTTGATTGACATGTTTCCATTAAGTCAACGTTACCTTTAAATTAAACGTAGAATCAAGAAACGAAATAAAAAATAGTACATTCCATTTGAAATAAGCGAGTTGATGTTTATTTCCGTTAGAACCGGAAGCGTGACGTCACCGCCAATATTTTTAATCGATAGAAAATTGTGAGAAACCCCCGTATATAAATTTTCAGAATTCCAGTAGGCGTAGTATTCTAGAAACGCCTAATGGAAGGTCTACGTGGAACACCCGGTATATCTAATCATTTAATATTACCTACATATTCATAGAAACTATCGCTGGATTTTGTGTGCAAAACATAAATTAAATGATTATTGATTATTATAAAGTAATTTATTAAATTGTTGACTTACAATAGTTCCGCTATTCTATAATGAATGACTAAACATGTTGCATTTAATGCCTGGTTACAATAGTTCTCTACAAACTCTATATTGAAAAGAACAAAAATGTAGGTACGAACGTGTCTTCTATAATTTAGTAGTTATACTTAATGTAGTTAATACAATAAATAAAAATAATTTGATGATAGATAAACATTGCTTTTATGAGACTATGCGACAAAAGAAAGACAAATAGTAGCTGCACCACAATATATAATTTTCAGTACTCAGAGTTATGTAAATTACTACAGCGTGATACACGCGTTACCAATAAAACACTGGGGACATGTGGTTTCAATGTTACACAAGCTGAAGGTTGAAAACATGAAATTTAATATAGCTACTATTGAACTTATAAAATCATTTTATTCCAACTAAAAACCATTTTTGTGAAAAATGTACTGTTCTTGTACGAATATGTGATAATAAGTCATAGTCACAATAAGCCATTAATAATGTTCTAACCACTATTCAGTGCTGGAATGACGGAAATTTGGAAAACCTCATTAGTTAGGGGACAGTCAAACATCAATCGAGGTTAATCTTTCACATTAACACTAACCTGTAGAGCTGTGTAGTTCACGAACGAACTAGTTCAAAAGATCGACTCCCGTAGCTGAACTAAAAGATTCAATCACAAATACTGAAAAGAGCGAATCAGTTCGGAACTAAACGAAGAGAAAGAACCAGGGTGGTGGCATTGTCGTCTTTAAAGTTTTAATATCTATTTAAGATTTTGTCAAAAAGGCTTGATGGGAACCAAGAAAACTCTTTATTTGTTTTGTATTTTTTGCATCTATATTTTTGTTATTTTTAAAGTACCTATAAGAGTAAAACAGCTACAGCTGAATAAAGATTTTTGTACTTAAACAACTTTTTTAAGAAAAACGTCAACAAAATCCGCAATATCAGTTTTCAGTTCTATGCTCAATAAATGACAATAATAATATATATAATATACTCCAGTATATAAGTATCTAACACATTTTAATTATCCCAAAAACGTTTCTATAAAAGATTTCTTCCGCTTCTGTGTGCGAGATAATCCAGTGAACTATATGAACTAAACGAACTAGATTTTTGTACTATTCACTTTCGTGAACGAGATCGAAAGATCGAAATCACCAAAGTGAACTAAACTTTCCAGCTCTACTAACCTGACATTTTTTCCATCATAGACGCGTACACCAGAACAGTTTTCAAGTCACGCAAGGCGAACATGCCTTCATATACAAGTAGACAATTTAATTAAAAATTTTCCGGCGGGTTGGAGATTCGAACCATGGGTTCAGCGGTCGAGATATTAGGCTATGCGTCACCGAAGCGATCACCATGAATAAACTTACGATCACCATGGTTTTTCATAAAATGCAATATTTATACGTACGTATACATACAAAAAAAGAGATAATTTTCGTTTACTTAATAAGCTTCCTTTCACTGTTAAAATTTGACCATTGGTTAGGCAAAACTCCATTTCAAAAACAAACTCTAACTGATCCTTTAGGCGCATTGGTATATTTCCATGTTTTTTTTTTATCAGTGTGGTACAATTCCTGAAAAGGGCAAAATGTTTTCAATACCCTTTATTTCGAAAACTGTATAGTTTCTTGTAGTGAATAAATATTTTTCTTTTTACACCATTACCAGAACACTCTGAACGGTAACATTCATCATCACTTCCCAATGAGAACATCATAGTTTAGAAAACGTTAAAATAACGAAGTTTTGGTTGATTAAACGTAAAAGGTTTGAGATATGACGTCTTTTTTGAAACGAATTTTCAACCAAACGTTGAACTAACTTTAAAGTAACTGTTTTAATTATCTAAAAATGAAAATATTACTATTATTATTCAGTATACGTTAAATTTATGTTTCAATGTTTATATTAAACGTATTAAATACCACTTTAAAATAACTAAAAGTGTAAATACCACCTTGGTCAAATGTTAAAGTTATTGCTTTTCCAGACATTAGTTTTAAACGTCCCAAAAACATGGAAAACAGTTAAAAATAATGATTGGTTTAAATATTTATTGGATAAAACGTAAAAATTTTATATTTCTACAATGCTTATTTTAAATGTCTTAAAGACCTGGAAATATTATTTAAAATAACTAAACGTGTAAATAATACTTTGCTAAAATGTTTAAGTTTTTGATTTTGAAAACGTTAGCATTAAAAGATTGGTTTAAATTAGGTCCGTCAAGTTAGCGACTCATATGTTGAAATTTTACAGTTGAGTTAGTAAATAATTTTGTGCTCATTTTGTGCTAATTTGTGCTGTAGGTCGTAAATTTTGTGCTCCATCCATTTTCGAGGTAAGCCAAAAACTAAGATGAGTCGCCAGCTTGACGCTGCGACTCACACATTGAATTTTTGATATTTAATGTTTCCAACATTTTGTGCTAATTTTGTGCTAATTTGTGCCGTAAGCTATAAATTTTGTGCTCTATCGGTTTTCGAAATAATCCGAAAACTAAAATGAGTCGCCAGCTTGACGCTGCGACTCACATATCGAATTTTTGATATTTAATGTTTCCAACATTTTGTGCTAATTTTGTGCTAATTTGTGCCGTAAGTTATAAATTTTGTGCTCTATCGGTTTCTGAAGTAATCCGAAAACTAAAATGAGTCGCTAGCTTGACGCTGCGACTCACGTATCGAATTTTCAAGATCTAGCTTTACAAGTATTTTGTGCTTACTTTGTGCTAATTTGTGCTGTAATTTATAAACTTTATGCTTTATCTATTTTCAGAATAATTCAAGAATTAAAATAAGTGTATAGCTTGGTACTGCTACTCACGTAGCGAATTTTCAAGATCTACCTTTACAAATGTTTTGTGATCATTTTCTGCAAATTTGTGCTGAAACTTATAAACTTTGTGTCCAGTCCATTTTTGAAATAATTATTTGTGTTATGCTTTACATATTTTGTGATTTTTTGTTTGTAGTGTATTATTAAATTCTTATATGAATTATCAATATAAAAGATTTTTGAAAGTTAAAAATTGACAAACATGAAAACACAAAACACAAAAAGGCATATCAATTCACTAATAACACTAAGCAATTTCTATAACTAATTGAAAACCTCTATAACCGTTAAAACAAACACTACACATCTATTTACTCATTACGCCATCTATGCGATTTAACCGCAACGACTACTGATGAGTACGTTCCCTTTAGTCAGGTAATTTTGAGTCATTTTTCTGCAGTATCTACTTGAAGAAAAATTGATTAAATACATATTAAATTAGAACTTCGTTATTTTTAATTATCAATTCTATAAGTGAGATATATAATATATTTGAGATGGAACACAAATTGTTAAATAAAACGAGTTACTACGATTCCAATAACAGTACATATTTATAGCGTTGACGTCTAATTCGAGCTATATAGCGTCTTATTCGACGCCTTCTGTTGTAAAAAAAATCGATATATGACTCTCACCGTCAAGCTGGCAAGTCTTGTTAGCTCTTAAATTATCTTTAAATTAGATAAAGCATAAAATTTATAAGTTCCAGCACAAATTAGCACATAGTAAGCATAAAATACTTGTAAAGCTAGATATTAAAAATTCGATACGTAAGTCGCAGCATCAAACTGGCGACTCATTTTAGCCTTCTAATTATTTCAGAAACCGATAGAGCACAAAATTTATAACTTACAGCACAAATTAGCACAAAATATTGGAAACATTAAATATCAAAAATTCGATGTGTGAGTCGCAGCGTCAAGCTGGCGACTCATCTTAGTTTTTGGCTTACCTCGAAAATGGATGGAGCACAAAATTTACAACCTACAGCACAAATTAGCACAAAATGAGCACAAAATTATTTACTAACTCTAATGTAAAATTTCAACATATGAGTCGCTAACTTGACGGACCTGTTTAAATTGATCATGGAGAAAACATTAAATTTAGGCACAGGTTTCTTCAATGCTTATATTAAACATTTTAACACCTGAAAATATTTTTTGAAATAACTAACTAAAAGTGTAAATAGTACTTTAGTAAAATTTTCAAGTTTACGGTTTTTCAAATGGTAGTATTAAACTTCCTAAAAACTTGGAAAAATTATTAGTTACGATTTGTTTAAATATTACTTAGAGAAAACGTTAAATTTACAGGTTTTTTCAATGTGTATATTAAACATCTGAAGGACCTAGAAATAGTATTTAAAATAACTAAAAGTATAAACAATATCTTCATGAAACGTTTTAAGTAAGTTTTTGGTGTTTTAAACGTTAGTATTAATCGTGTTAAAAACATGTTCATTTTCATAGTTTGCGATTCTACCCCTAGATGGGAACATTGATTTCCTACCGAGATGCTTGTAGGAACTATGAAGGATCTTCGTGCTAATAAAGGACAATAACAACCAGGACACCCATCTGTCCACCGAGAGTACGATCCAGACAGATATTTTATAGTGAGATAGAAGTTTTTGGTGTAGAATATATATAACAAAACTGATTAAACTGATGTTTAATTAATTTTAAACATAATAATATAAATTATAAACCAGTTGTATATAGTGTGATTATTAACTAGAAATGTGACGTTTAAATGCGTACCTGTTCTACGTTTCTTCAACGCTACCAAAGACTGTTACCATTGACTTAATTTTCAGGTAATTTAAACGTAGAAGAACGTTTTAATTCATTATCATAATATGTTTTAACATCGTTAATAATTATGTTACAATTTACGTAGTTTTCCGGGACATTTGTACGTCTAAAAAATATTAGAATATCAACTAATTAACTAACTATTGATTATGTTAACATTAAACGTTTTTGCTACAGTTCTCACAGGGTTACACGTTAAATAAAAAAGATCTTGCTCCGTATTTGCAAAATCGCGGAAATCGATATGCAAATAATAATATATTTAAATAATATAAAATATTGTATAAACTAATAATAACACATATGTTACAATGTGTTTCTCAACCCGGATGCTCGAATGGCATAAATCACCATCAAAAAATCGTTAAATTTGGTAAAATACGAGCGGGCTCGCTAAATGAAGAGGATTCGTGGCTTTGACCCTGCCCAGGTTTGTCCCGGCGCGGCGGCGACCTTGTAATATTTTATTCGAGTTAGTAGGTGATTATTATAATCCACGGCCTTCAGCGGTTCAGTTCACGTTTACAGGTGTTCAGTTCGCTTATAAATTGTTAATTTATAGTAGCAGTTGACAGAGGGTTTAAATCAAAATATTAATATGAATAGTCATCTTGGGTATTAGGTATATTATGTTAGATAACTAAAAGCGAAAGTGGAGAATCATTAGCTAAACAGATCATATTAGATTCTTAAAAAATATTATCAAAGTGCCTAAGACTATTAAATTTCATTTGTATCAAACTACAGTAGTGTTCTTGGAAATAATGTTTAGTCATTTTGTTTATGATTTATCAATGTTATGTTCGTTACGGCAATACGAAATCAATCAACAATCGATGTACATTAATATTGTTGAAAATAAGTGTAACAGACTGCTAGTTATACTATACAGGCTTCACAAAACTTACTTATACTCATTCATCTCGAAAGGGAATATAATTACTATTGAATCAATTTATCTGTCTTTGGGTTCGAGATAATATGCTTTGATTTACGTATAAAACGGTTTCTTGACTTGGTTATCTTGTCCTGGGCCTCAATGTATGAATTTATTCCTGGGACGCTGCTTATGTTCTAGCACTGAGAGGGGGTAGTTAAGAGGATTTAGATGAAAACACTTCATTTTTAGGCAAGGGTTTTTAATAACAGAAATAGAATTTAGAACGTTAAGCAAAGGAAAAATACAAATCATTGAATTACTTGAGACTGAAATTAATAAGAACCGTTTTGGCTATGAAACTTAGGAAAACGAATGGATACAATACTAATGAACACTGAATCTGAATGAACTCTATATAAAACTACTAACGATATCTAATTAGAGCCCGAGAAGCGTACTTTACCAATGCTTGGTGGTTGGCCCACAAAACATGGGGCCAAAGCCACCAAATCCCAACAACCCGTTCTGAAGCCGTACCAAGACAAGTCTAACTCTTATTTTCTAGAAACTTTCGACGTAAAGCTTATTTTCCTTAAAATTCAAAACTACGAATCCCATTGGTTGCTAAAATACGTTCTTCCCCCTCTGTTTAGTGCCGCAAACTACGACATCTTTCTGTCACGCTGTCCAATGAAAATTTTACTCATTAACCAATAATATAAAACCCTTCTCATCCTCGTCACAAAATGGGAGCCAATATACACCTGGAAAATTTCTCGAAAAACCAAGCTGCTATATGTTCTTTCCTCTTCAATATTTTTTATGGATATAAAAAATAGTGTCTATTTCCGAGAACCTCTAATTACTACCCATAATTCATATAATTTACTTGATTGTTATTATTGCGATGCACATTTGGCGCTTTGCCTACTAAACACTGTTCCGTTCCCAGGGGTTTACGAGTCTGGTTTATGTCGTTCGATATTCTTAAAACGTTACCATAAATCTGTTAAACCAGAACATTTTCAAGAGTATTTATGATTAAAATGACATTTCTGCTAAAGAACCAGAAACGATTTTACGAACTTGACCTATTTAAGCAGAATGTTACTTTCTAAAGATATTTAATTTCCAAAACAAAAGTATAACTTGATATTCACAACTTGAGAATTTGTTACATAAGAAATGTCTTTCAGTATAGTCACTTTCATTTTAAAACATTATATTAACTGTTAGAAAATATAGCCGGTTAAAAACAATCAGTGTTATAACGTCGTGATATCAAAACATAATTTTATTTAAAAAAAATCTATACCTACTAGGAAATCACATAAACATAAAATAGTTCATCCCACATACTTGAGAGCCTATTTAGATGAGATGCTCTGTCAAAAAAAATTATCATCGGTAGCTTATCGAAGCTATATAAGGTTATCGTAACATTATTCCCCTGTTTGATTGAACATGATAATATTATACGTAGTAATTACAAGTATTTAAATAGTAGATTAAATAACTTATCAGACAGGTGCTTAAGAAGGATTGTCTGTGGTTTAAATCTATTCAGTCAATGCTACTTGCAAATCGCCTTAAACCTTGGGACATTCATTCATAACAATTTCCATAAGAAGTTCATCATACAAGCCATGCAGTCTGTTTACTGTTTAATGAACATTTTAACATGTTTGCATCATATTCTTTCTCCAAATTAGATACAGTTCCTTTCGCAGTGCATTATACACTGGATGTCAAGCATAATTTCTTTTAATTTCTCAACGCTTTGGAAAAATAGAAAGTAGGAGCCCAGAATAATGAAACAGTTATTATTACAGATAGCTTTTCCATTATTTGTGAATAAAAAGTCTGAGTATGTGCATTTTAATCTTCTATCTTCTATCTTCTAATATTTTTACAGTTAAATTTTGTAATAAGGTTATACCTGTAAAAAAAGTATCACTTCTCTATTTAATTCCACGGGAAAAAACTTGAATTGTGAACAATAACATATAGCAGACTAACGTGTCAGTTGTAAAGAAATAGTAACAAGACATCAAAATTAGTTAATAATAGGATGCAGCGATTAATTTAAAACATTTAAAATAAAATGTTTGTAGTGGCGAGATACAGTGAAATACACTGCAGTGCCCTCTTTGGGTCTTTGCTACTACCTGTCTGACAATTATTGTCTAATTGACAGACAGATAACGATCTGCAGAAAGCAGATGCCATTACAGCGACCTCTATTGTCTTTGAGGAAGGCAATCCTACTTAATTATTGGAAGGAGATGCCGAAAACAACTATTCCACGGGCAATATGCCCCGACTGGCGTTGCATTACATCAACACCTCCATGGATGTCGCCACATCCTTCATCAAGACCAAATACCAGACAATGACCTGTTTCGATCTTGTTATGATCTCATCAGATTGCCATAGGTATCGGAATCGATGAATGATCTGGCGACATTGATTGCCTAAGGGGCATATGTGAATGTTTGTAGTGGCGAGATACAGTGAAATACACTGCAGTGCCCTCTTTGGGTCTTTGCTACTACCTGTCTGACAATTATTGTCTAATTGACAGACAGATAACGATCTGCAGAAAGCAGATGCCATTACAGCGACCTCTATTGTCTTTGAGGAAGACAATCCTACTTAATTATTGGAAGCAGATGCCGAAAACACCTACTCCACGGGCAATATGTCCCGACTGGCGTTGCATTACATCAACATCTCCATTGATGTCGCCACATCCTTCATCAAGACCAAATACCAGACAATGACCGGTTTCGATCTTGTTATGATCTCATCAGATTGCCATAGGTATCGGAATCGATGAATGATCTGGCGACATTGATTGCCTAAGGGGCATATGTGAATGTTTGTAGTGGCGAGATACAGTGAAATACACTGCAGTGAGAGACTCCATGTTGCATCCATGGAGATGTTGATGTAATGCAACGCCAGTCGGGGCATATTGCCCGTGGAGTAGTTGTTTTTGGCATTTCCTTCCAATAATTTAAAATATAACATCTACATAAAAAAATGTTATGAAGACAATAAAATTTTAAAATCTCGACATCTCAATTTTAAATTTACGAAGGCGTAGAAGGGCCACACTATTAAATTTTTTCAAATTCCGACTTTAAAGTCGGAATTCTGACTTTAAACTCGGAATTCCGACTTTAAAGTCGGAATTCTGACTTTAAAGTCGGAATTCTGACTTTAAAGTCGGAATTCCGAGTTTAAAGTCAGAATTCCGACTTTAAAGTCAGAATTCCGACTTTAAAGTCGGAATACACTTTATTGTACAGGATGTGACTGTTTTAAAGGGCATAGGGATGATATTTGTAAAACAAATAACCCAGTTCATAGATATTAAATCGTTTCGATGTACCAACACGCTCGAGATTTCTAGAACTATGTTCATTCGCTCTTCATAACGAGTCGGAGCCAATCATATTTATTGTATTTAAAATTATAACATTTCTTATTTTAATGATGCATTAGTCTACCGTTTAGGCAGACGCATTTCGGATAACATATTAAATAACATAATATATAAAAACTGTACCTACAGAGATTACAATTTTGGTTGTGTTTGCAAAATATCTCGCTTACTATTAAAGATACACGAACGCAGTTTTTGCGAGTTCCGGAAACTGGGATCGAACCCTATTTCTATTATATAGGGTAGGCTGCTAATAGTGCGAAAATGTTCGAGAAATCTTTTATTAAAAATACAAAAAAAATTAAAAACAGGTATTATATGAAACTAACTGCACATCATTCTAAAATTAGTTTGGGATGCACAGGGTGTTTCTTTAATAGTGGCAAATATATTTTTTTTAATGGAACGTGCTGTAAATTTTTATATTTTATTAAATAGCGTAAAACTAAAAATTCAAACGCTAGAGCATACCATGAACCTAAACCTAGCCGCTTCGGAGATGTTTGGCATTTTCTAAAAAAAACTTGACGCATACCTACAAGAGATTGCGCGCCTTTATACATTTTTATGCATAAGAAATGATTCAGAATTATAAAAAATTGTAAAGAAATTAGAAGTAGAAAACCATCTACCAGACACTGATAGGTTTCGCATTTATTCCGTGCTTATCAAAGTGCCATAGGTAGTGGACTCAATGAACAATGTTGCAACATGATTGTCCAAAGGGCATCTGGTATGTTAGTAGTGGTGCGAAACACTGTACTGTGCGTTTCACGAAGTTGTATCCCGGATTGGAATGTTAGTATACATTCCAACGTATGGAGCGTCGTCATGTTATTAGTTAAATTCAATGCATTGGCACATCTCGGTTACGGACCGCTACAAATTGAGGTGGTGTGATTTAAGCGCACGTGCCAGTCTCGCACAGGATTTGCCAGCGAATCCTGACAATCAGAACATTCCAATCCGGGATACAACTTCGTGAAACGCACAGTAGTGCCCTCTTCTGGTCTTCGCTTCTATCCGTCTAACAATTATTGTCTAATTGACAAACAGATAGCGACCTATTTCTCTGCAGGTATCATTATAACTTTGACCTCTATCGTTTTTAAGAAAGACGATCCTATTTATTTATTTGAAGGAGATGCCGAATACCACCAGACACTGACCGGTTTTGCATTTATTCTGTGCTCATCAAATTGCCATAGATAGTGGACTCGGTGAACGATGTCGTAGTGGTAGTAATGATGATGTACTAGCACAGATCAGAAGATGGCACTACGGTGTTTCTCACCACCACTAATATACCATGCAGATTTAGATCATCATGTCGCAACATGGTTCATCGAGTACACTTGGTATATATTTTCGAATTTCTGATTAATTTTGAAAGAAGTGCTTTCTTTCAAAATTAATCAGAAATTCGAAAATATATACCAAGTGTACTCGATGAACCATGTTGCGACATGATGATCTAAATCTGCATGGTATATTAGTGGTGGTGAGAAACACCGTAGTGCCATCTTCTGATCTGTGCTAGTACATCATCATTACTACCACTACGACATCGTTCACCGAGTCCACTATCTATGGCAATTTGATGAGCACAGAATAAATGCAAAACCGGTCAGTGTCTGGTGGTATTCGGCATCTCCTTCAAATAAATAAATAGGATCGTCTTTCTTAAAAACGATAGAGGTCAAAGTTATAATGATACCTGCAGAGAAATAGGTCGCTATCTGTTTGTCAATTAGACAATAATTGTTAGACGGATAGAAGCGAAGACCAGAAGAGGGCACTACTGTGCGTTTCACGAAGTTGTATCCCGGATTGGAATGTTCTGATTGTCAGGATTCGCTGGCAAATCCTGTGCGAGACTGGCACGTGCGCTTAAATCACACCACCTCAATTTGTAGCGGTCCGTAACCGAGATGTGCCAATGCATTGAATTTAACTAATAACATGACGACGCTCCATACGTTGGAATGTATACTAACATTCCAATCCGGGATACAACTTCGTGAAACGCACAGTACAGTGTTTCGCACCACTACTAACATACCAGATGCCCTTTGGACAATCATGTTGCAACATTGTTCATTGAGTCCACTACCTATGGCACTTTGATAAGCACGGAATAAATGCGAAACCTATCAGTGTCTGGTAGATGGTTTTCTACTTCTAATTTCTTTACAATTTTTTATAATTCTGAATCATTTCTTATGCATAAAAATGTATAAAGGCGCGCAATCTCTTGTAGGTATGCGTCAAGTTTTTTTTAGAAAATGCCAAACATCTCCGAAGCGGCTAGGTTTAGGTTCATGGTATGCTCTAGCGTTTGAATTTTTAGTTTTACGCTATTTAATAAAATATAAAAATTTACAGCACGTTCCATTAAAAAAAATATATTTGCCACTATTAAAGAAACACCCTGTGCATCCCAAACTAATTTTAGAATGATGTGCAGTTAGTTTCATATAATACCTGTTTTTAATTTTTTTTGTATTTTTAATAAAAGATTTCTCGAACATTTTCGCACTATTAGCAGCCTACCCTATATAATAGAAATAGGGTTCGATCCCAGTTTCCGGAACTCGCAAAAACTGCGTTCGTGTATCTTTAATAGTAAGCGAGATATTTTGCAAACACAACCAAAATTGTAATCTCTGTAGGTACAGTTTTTATATATTATGTTATTTAATATGTTATCCGAAATGCGTCTGCCTAAACGGTAGACTAATGCATCATTAAAATAAGAAATGTTATAATTTTAAATACAATAAATATGATTGGCTCCGACTCGTTATGAAGAGCGAATGAACATAGTTCTAGACATCTCGAGCGTGTTGGTACATCGAAACGATTTAATATCTATGAACTGGGTTATTTGTTTTACAAATATCATCCCTATGCCCTTTAAAACAGTCACATCCTGTACAATAAAGTGTATTCCGACTTTAAAGTCGGAATTCTGACTTTAAAGTCGGAATTCTGACTTTAAACTCGGAATTCCGACTTTAAAGTCAGAATTCCGACTTTAAAGTCAGAATTCCGACTTTAAAGTCGGAATTCCGAGTTTAAAGTCAGAATTCCGACTTTAAAGTCGGAATTTGAAAAAATTTAATAGTGTGGCCCTTCTACGCCTTCGTATAAATTAATGGAATACCTACTAATTAGAATAATAAATATTTGGAAAGACTGTCCTCTTATCTCACAAGTAGGTAAAATTTTGGTTAATTAATTTTGGTTAAATTACCTCTAATACTGACACATTTTGGACAGACAGAATTTGGAGACAAGGATGGGTTGATCGTAATTATTAAACAGAGAAAAAGAACGGTCTATGGGAGGCGGGTGGGAGACCGATTTTTATCAAACAAAATATGTTCAATTATCTGTCTGAATGAACAAACTCATACTTCACTTCTCTGTATGATGCAATACGGCTTATACTAAGTGGCGGTGGGGCGACACCGGTCAGAGGTGTGGCCACCAGGGATCTGTGGGTATATCTCTCAGCTGCGTTTTCCCACTAAATAACGAATTAGAAGTATTTTTCCCGTATTATGTTATTTCTCTTTATTTATCTTCTTATGTGCTAATATCTTCTGTCATTTTTTCAAAATCGAATATATTTTTATTTGGGAATTGGTATATTCAGACGAAATTACCTACCGGTATTTTAATGTGGTTCAAAGTGATTTAGCACGTCGTATATGCTAGGCTACAAGCGTTATGAAATCTTTATCTAACACAATCCCAACATACAACACACAACGATCTTTTATTGTTGTTTCCATTCTAGTTTAGATTTCAGGCCTGAAGAACTACACTTAAATAATGAAATGATATATACAGTGTGACACATATTCATGGTATACCCTCCTTTCCCTTTTTTTTTAAGATACAATTTTCAAATTTGGTATGGTGGAACAAAAAGTACTTTTGTACTTTAGTACGAAAAGTAAACTTTAATAAGTACATTTAAATAGTGAATTTGAAATTTGTATCTAAAAAGAAATAAGAAGGAAAAGAGAAGAATACCATGAATCTGTGTGAATCTGCATAATTAAAAGATATACAACAAATTATCCGGAATTAGGTAATAAGATTATTAAAAAAAGACAACCGATACGAGTAATCGCCATACGAAGAGGTATTTCAACCAAAATATTTTACAGCCACGTTGTAAAATGCATAAACTGGCAATGGCAAAATGTTGTTAGTTGTTGATAGTTAATTTAATTGGTATTCTCTGTAATTAAAGAAAAATTTTTAGTTCTTTCAGGAAAAACCTAGTGAAGGCAGTTTTTTCTAAGTATTTTCCACAAAACACCAAAACACTATACAGCACTCGACGCGCGTTTTACCAACCAAGTTTAATCATCCCCAATCATTGGAGATGATTAAAACTCAGCAGCAGCAGATGATTAAAACCTAAAAGCAAGCAGTTTGAATCATTTCCAGATGATGCCAACTTGGTTGGCGAAACGCGCGTCGAGTACAGTATTATAGTGTTTTGGTGTTATGTGGAAAACTACGTCGGTGTTGTCTTCACACCAAAGGTTCCAACTTCCTTCAAGATTGTTTCTAAGTATTTCAAAAGCAACTTAATTTATTTAGAATGATCGTGAGACTTATAACTATACCATAGCATTTTCACCAACTTTTGTGTTAAGACAATGCCAGGAATTTTCATATGTACCAGCAATAATATATTTATTTAACATGCTCTGTCGTAGCATGCTCGAATATGGTAGTGTTATATGGTCTCCTACTTATCAATGTCATATAGATACATTGGAAAAGATACAAAAAAGTTTGTCAGGTTTTTGATGTTTAAACTAAATATTAACCCTGATGATATATCATATACACAGAGATTGGATATGTTGGGTATTGTCTCGCTGGAAATGCGTAGAGTAAATGCGGACAAATTGTTTATGTATAAATTATTTAACAACCTGGTAGCCTGTCCTTATTTGTTGAGTTTGTTTCCTTTAAATGTTCCTTCTTATACTATCAGATATTCAGCTCTAATTTCAATTCCATTTAACAGAACAGTTTACGGTCAACACAGTCTATTAACTAGGCTAACTAAACACTTAAATGAATGTAATGAAATTGACATTTTTAATTCATCTCTACATAAATTTAAAATATTCCTAAAAACGCAGGCAAATAATTTACATATATGAACTTAAGTTATCTTCTCCCATCTTAAAGTTTTTACATGTTTTAATTCAGTTTTTTCTTGTTTTAATGTATATGCTTTACAGAATTATACTGTGGTTTTCTTGTCTCATTTTATTGTGGTTGGTAACTATTCAATTTAATTTAAAATTACTTTATGTATCTATTGTATTTTTTACTTCTTGTATCAACTTTTCATTTTACTTGTCTTACTCGACATTACAATTACTAATGTTTTGTTCTTATGGTATCACTAAGAAATTTCGCATACAGCTAAATTATCAGTTTTGTTTTCTCTTTGTTCATTTCTACAATTTAAATTCATATATTTTTTGTTGTTTTTTGTTTTTTTTTCGTTATTGTTTTTATATGCTATATGAACAATATGCGTTTTATGTTGTTCTATGTCTATAGTGTAAATACTTTTCTGTAAGCTTTGTAGGTACGATTTGGGTGTTTACCTGTACTGTACTTTATTTGAAATAAATAAATAAATAAACTTGCTGATTTGAAGGCATCAATAAATATTAAAATTTGTATTAAAGGTGTTTTTATTTTATAAATAAAAAATTTCTGGGGAATTTTCGCTACAAATCCAAAACCTAGAAAAGGCACCTAAATAAAAAGAAAACATGAAATAATTCCACACTATTAATTACTGAACTATTTCTCAGTAGGATATGTAAATTAATGCATTCAACAAAATATGCTATAAATTTAAAATTGATTAGGTACATACATAATTAGAATAAGAAAAATTTACCTTTTCATATCAAGGATTTCTATCTAACTGCTCTGAAGGTATTAGTTTTCAAATATGTTCCAATTATTGAAGGTTACGCAACTCACCGTGATATATTGGTCCCACCCCGTTAATAGTCACTCAAAATAATCGAAACCTGCGAACGCGAATCCTTCTTCGACCACAGCAAATAAATTCAAGACATCGCCTTGACCGAGTGTTCATATAAAAGCGGTCCTGGCCAAAGCCGTTCCAGTCATCCGAATCACAAATCAAAATGAAGTTGTGCCTTGTTGTCTCCTTGGCTTGTGTGGTTCTCGTGGCGAGTGCTGCTACTGTGCCTGCAGATTCTGAACACGTGCGCCAGAAGAGGGTGATCGGTGCAACGCTAGGCTTGGCAGGACTGGGTGCCGTAGGATTGGGTGCAGCAGGACTGGGGGCTATAGGTTTGGGAGCTGCAGGATTGGGGGCTGGTGTCGGCGCTGGGGTCTTGGGTGCTGGCATTGGTGCTGGACTAGCTAGAGGATATGGAGGATACGGGGGATACGGGTAAAATTGTTTTGCACTCGTAAATTAGAAAAATTTCTGAATATTTTTAGGCAGAGAGACCTGCGTTATTTTATAGTATATTTTTAATATTATTTATTGACTTATTTAACCGTTTACATCTTTCTTTATATAGGAATTACTCTAAAAAGTTAATTAAGAGATAAATTATTAATGATATTATCAAATATTACCTATGATTCAATAAATTTTTATATTTCCTCGTTACCTATAAGGTATGCAAAGGAATAACCTTATTGTTTTTAAGATATGTTGAAAACAATTACTTTGCGTGCAGTATGCACCGCCCAACATCGAACTACAGCGGCATATCTAACATAACATTACAGGTTAAGTCAATATATGTCGCTGCATTCAATGTTGGGCGGTGCATACTATACGCAAAGTAGTTGTTTTCGACATATGTTAAAAATAGTTATCGGAATATGGTCACAAATTTATCTCTTTCAGTCTACCTAGTAAATTCCGACGAAATTATTTATTGTTATTATTTTCTAATATTGTCACAGTTTGTGTAATCATTTGGAAAAGAATGATATTGATTTATATACTTCGATTGATTTTACTGTAGAAATAACTAAGATACCAGCCTTAATATGTAAGGATTCATTATGGATCGTATAACATGATCTATGTAGGTACTATTTTTTCACTTGCTTTCATTAAAATGGCAAACTTATTTCACAATCAAAATAGAAAATATAGTAAAGACTTATCACCACAAGGATGGACATCTAAACCATATTCCCCTAACTGAATTCTATGATATCAACAAAAAACTACAAACATGCATTTCTATTTTGTTTTGTATGTATAGTGCGCCCATAAACTAATGCATAATTTTCAGAAACAAAGGAAACATGTTTTCTAAAAGATCGCTCGGATTCGTCGATTTTTTTTTGTTTTTTGTCATTTTAATTTTTTAAATAGAACACCCAGTAAAGGACACAAATACGGCGATATAAGGTTTGATAAATTAGCTCGTAATGGTGCT
Organism: Pogonocherus hispidulus; assembly: GCA_963924545.1. NCBI lineage: Eukaryota > Metazoa > Arthropoda > Insecta > Coleoptera > Cerambycidae > Pogonocherus > Pogonocherus hispidulus. The sequence continues at coordinate 12,219,662 of OZ004698.1, forward strand.
TGTAATTGCTAATAATAAAAGGAATGAAGAAAATTATAAAGTAAATTAAATTATTATTTATTAAATTGATAATAAAGTTTTAAAAGCTATTTTATGGTTCTGAAATTAAAAGAGTTTCAACACTAGCAATACAGGAAACTAGTTAACAAAATTAAAATGAAATAACTTAAATTAATGTAAATGTTCAAAATGACCATTTACGAACTGACAATGACGAAGCCTAAATTCAAATTCGTCTAATACATTGCTAATAACTTGTTTATTTATTGCTAGAATCTCTATGTGTATTATTTGTTTCAGTTCATCTAAATTACCTGGTGGATGCACTTTGCATACACTTTGGTTTTAAGGTAACCCCACAAGAAGTAATCAAGTGGGGTTCAATCAATGAGCCGACCTCTCCAGCCACTCTATTACCCCTCGTCTATCAATCCACCTTCTTTGGAAAACAGTATCCAAATAGTTGGTCACGTTTTGGCATAAAGTCCATCCTGCTGAAAACACATGCCTGTTCCGGTATGGCAGGATCTTCTTCATTAGAGTATGCTTGCACTAACTCAGGAATTAGCTCATTTTGAAGAAATGCTAAATACAGATTACCTGCTAAATTTTTATCAAAAAAAGAAGGTCCTATTACTGTGTCACGATAAATACAGCCCAAACATTTACTTTCTCTGGATTCTGAGTCTGGGCCTCTGTAACCCCAATGTGGATTTTGGTCTGTCTAGTACCGGCAGTTGTGTCGATTTACGTACGGTACTATTGAATATTGTGGAGTCGCATTACACATTTCTATAAGTGTTTCACAAAACTAATCTACTATCAGGGTCATCCTCATGTAATTCTTGCGCTAATTGAATTTTGTACGTTTTAAGACTTTCCATGTCAAGCTCTTACTAACGTCATTAACACTTGCAAGTTGTCTAGTAGTAATATGAGGATTTTGTTTTAGTAAAAGCCAAGTAAAATGTTACTTAGTCTTACTTAGTACTTAGTTACTTAGTAGTTAGTTACTTAGTGTCTTCGGGAATACTTGAGCGCCCTGACTTAAGAAGATCTTTAACCGATCCATGTGTCAAAGATTTATGGACTATTCTTGAAACAGCACATTGAGTTATGGGTTAGTAGGGATATCTTTCATTGAACAGAGTGTATTCCTCCTGTTGTGCCCTTTGGCGATCTCCATAGCTACAGTTAAATGAATTACATATTCATTTAACTGTGCCATAGCCATACATCATATGAAGTTCAATCCTATCGGCTTCAGACTAACATACCATCTTACATAAACGTTGACTATCACCGTCACCATCACATTTTTATTTATTTTCCAAATAACTCTACCATCTAATGGTTTCTTTTGGCTGTGTACCCTTTACCATTACAGATAGTCTTATCAATCCCTATATCGCCGTATTGGTCAAGAATAGCTCTATCCAAATATGCAAAAATATACTGAGTGTTCCACTTAAAAAAATAAAAGTTTATTTCGTACACTGTTTTGAAAACACCCTGTATAAAGTTGAATGTACACAAAAGATGACAAAAGACGAAACAAAATCGGCGAGTTCAAGCGATTTTTTATAAAACATATGTTTCCTTTGTTCCTGTAAATTATGCATTACTTTATGGGCGTACTCATGTAGGTATACGTATCCCCTAATAAAATTATAATCAAATCAATAAAACTGTTCAATTTGAAAACAAGGACGAATGGAGAGTAAGTAAATTTCTCTGTATTAAACAGACAAAAAGAACGGAACATTGGTGGGCTGAGGTATCTATATCTATGGGTGGGAGACGTGACAGGGTGACAGAGGTCAAAGGTGTGGTCACAGAGGTTAAATAACAAATTAGAAGTATTATGTTATTTATCCCCATTCCACCAGAAAATTTTTAATTAAATTGTCTATTAGTAGACCAGGGCTTGTTCGCAGGGAGTATTACCATCTTGACGATGGCCTAGGATGGGAAGAATATCAGCTTGGTGTTAATGTGAAAGATTAAAACCAGTTGATGTTTGACTTGTCCCGCTAACTAATAAGGTTTTCCAGGTTTCCCTCATTCCAGCACTGAATCGTGATTAGGGCCTTTCAACGTAAGTCGTAAGTCATTCCTGAGGTGCAAATGCGGCCCACGAAATAATAATATGCCGCCCCTCCCCCACACACGTTTCAGACTTTCGGTCTAATCATGGTGATTAGAATGAGAGGCAGAGATATTATTATTACTATTATTATTATTATTATTATTATTATTATTATTATTATTATTATTATTATTATTATTATTATTATTATTATTATTATTATTATTATTATTATTATTATTATTATTATTATTATTATATTATCTTTATTGAATCGTGTACTAATATTTGTGTCTTTGTTTCCAAATTAAACATATTTTTATTTGGGGACCTGTATATCTAAAATTGATTAATTATTATTAATTATTATTAATGATAATTTCCTTTTGCAGTCATGATCACGTAACTAATGTCTACGTTGATGACTACCACGGATATGGACATGGATACGGACATGGATATGGTCGTGGATACGGTCATGGGCATTATTATGACGACGATGACTATTACTACTGGTTTGTAGAATTGAATTTCATAATATTTCAATTGCCATTCCTAATATTAATCGGTAAACATACGTATCAGTTACTAAGTTCGTATATGGCTGATATGAGTGAATCAACTTTTGCAAATTATCATCAGAAACTAATGATAATGAAACAGAAAAGTTTTCTTACGTAGGAGTATCCCACATATATCTTCTCTTTCCATAAATTTGGACCCCGCACATTTCTTATGGAGATTCAGTTGTGCCTATGAGAACTTTTAATCAGGACGTCAAGAACTTTATCATCAAATTTTCAGAAAATTTGATGATAAAGTCGCATACGAAAAGTGCGGGGTCCTTTGATAAATAGTTTTAATTAAAATATTTTTTTTTAAACAAACGAGAGACTTTTCATATGGAAAAATTGGCAAGGAAAACAATTGGTATTATTTATTTTCGACTTAGAATGTTTATTAAATGATTTTGTTTGTAATACCATATTGTAGGTGTTTCATGAAATTGGGTTTTTAAATCTATACATTTTTATATACCCGACACAAATCTAATGACAAATCCAATATTAAGACAATATAATTCAATCATCTTACAAATACCGGCTGGGTAACGTATTTAAGGATTTTTCTATCATGGGTGGTGGGTAAAGCAGTATATCATCTGAAAGGTATTTGAATGGCCTGTTTACCCAAATTTCAAATAATTCTGCAAAATAACCGAATGGTATCAGCTAACTATTGACAATTAGCAAAAATTCTTATTTTTATTGATATTTTTTTATGTTGTACTCATATTTATACAGTAAAAAGGTATCTCCGAAATAAGGAGTAGGTATCTGAGAAATTATTGTAATTAGGAATATTAATAGTGAGGACAAATAAAACAAAATTAACATTTTATTGTGTTGTAGCTCGGCATATTCAATAGAAAACTAAATTCAAACAGAGCGTGGTTTGAATTTTTTTCTCAGATATCATCAATAACACTAAATATTTAATGGTGCGAACTGCATGCAAGAGTAAAAAAAGCATAATCAAAGGTATACTATACAAAAGCATAATGCTATATGCGTAACGAAAATTAAGATTGTCGTTATCTCACAAATAATAAGTTATAGAAGGTTTTTGACCATCAGTGTATCTTAAATCTTAATCATATTTAAGTTATTTTAAGCATATTTTCTTTTTTGTTTCAGATCGATGCGGTCCCAGTAACTCTATTGTAAATACGAGTAGTTTTCTGCGATTTCGCAGTTTAAATTACCACCAGACTTGTACAGTTTTTAGTTGATAAGGATTTTATAGTTCAAACATCTTGTTACGTTATTTGTTAATAAGTTAATAAGTCAATAAAACAATCATGTATATTATGTTTCCTTCATTAATTACCTTTACAAGTATTACATTTCATTTAAGTACCAAAGAACTGTCAAAAAAAATAGAGAGAAAAAGTTTTAGATAAAGCAGAATACACTAATCTGATCATTTTAACTAGTTGTGGACCCATGGTAGCAACAAGTAGAGTTATAATGGTTATAAAATGCCATTGTTATTAATCTTATTTAACCTTGTAGGCACTAATGTATTAATTTAAGAAACTTTTCTTTAAAAATATTCAAAAATCTACGGTTTCCCTAGATACTGTAGATATTAGAAAGGAAAAAATAATTTTATTTTGCAATTTTAGAAAAAATCGTCGAAGTAAATTTACACCGGACTTTGTCGTTATACGTAAAAAAATATTATACTGCTCGAACAACATGTCGATCGATGGTCACCAATTTAACATGCATTACTCAATACATAAGTAGAGTTATGGATCAGTGTAATAAAATTGATGTTATTTTCACTGATTTTTCTAACAACTTTAACAGACTAGATCACTACTATCTAAACTTAATTCGGTTGGTTTCTCTCAGGAAATATTAAATCTAATGAGCTCCTATCTTCGCGGTCGAACACAGTTTGTTAATATATTAAGTGTCAAGTCTGTCAAATTAGGCCAACCATCTGCAGTACCGTAGGTTTCCGTTCTCGGGCCACTACTTCTCATGATATTTATTAATGATATCGCGATCTTGAAGGGGGTTGGAACCTTTGGTGTGAATATATCACTGACGTAGTTTTCCACATAACACCAAAACACCGTAGTGCACTCGACGCGCGTTTCGCCAAGTTGGCATATGATTAAAGATGAAAGAGTATGGAGATGATTAAAACTGAGTTCTAATTATCTAAAAGTTTTAATCATCTCCAGATGATACCAACTTGTTACGCGAAACGCGCGTCGTGTGCAGTACAGTGTTTTGGTGTTATATGGAAAACTATGTCAGTGAAATGATATCGTGATCAATCTGAGTGTGCGATATTTACTGTATACTGACAATATGCAAATTTCTTTGCCGTACTGACAATGAGGGACATGCATTAAATCTTCAAAATAATTTAAACCTGTTCAATTCTCGGCTACATCGGCATCTCCATAGGAGTCGCAACATCGTTTATCGAGACCAAATACCAGAGACGGACCAGCTTCGCGCTTATTTTCCACTCATCCGAGTGCCATAGGTAGTGGACTGGATTGAACGATCTTGCGACGTGATTGCCAAATAGGCATCGTGATTGTTAGTAGTGGTGAGAAACACACCGTAGTGCTCTCTTTGAGTCTGTGCTACTATCTGTCTGACAATTATTGTCAAATTGACAGACAGATAACGACCTGCTTTTCCGCAGGCGCCATTACAGCAGTGACCTCTATTGTCTTTAAGGAAGACAATCCTACTTATTTATTTGAAGGAGATGCCACTACTCCACTGGCAATATGCCCCGACTGGCGTTGCATTACATCAGCATCTCCATAAGAGTCGCCACATCGTTCATCGAGACCATCTACCAGACACTGACCGGTTTCGTGCTTATTTTGCGCTCATCAGAGTGTCATAGGTAGTGGACTCGATGAACAATCTTCATACAACACGAAATATACACTTGTTCAAAACGAATGTCATATTGGTTCAATTCATGAAATTAATTTTATTAAGAGGATTGGTTGGTTGAGGTTACATCCACTACATTTCCTTTCTCAATAGAGTAAATGTCTATCACTCTATTGAGAAAGGCCTAACATGCCGAAGTACTAGTATATAGTGTTTTCTATATATTTCTTGAAACATCTAAATGAGAACTGTGTTTTCTTCAAAACAATTATTTTCACGATGTTTCATAAAGAACCATCCGCTGCCACTTTATTCTGTTTACTATCCCTTTTTAAAAGCCGGACAAATACTCTATACCTTCCATGATATTGGAAGGATTGATAGGTGTTTAAAAAAATTATTTAAAGTAATGATTGAGTTTAAAAATTAAATTTAAATAAACTTAATAAGTTCTGGGAGTACTGCGGTACAATTTCTAAGAAGAAAAGAGGGAATATCACAATGTAGTTGAGAGGAGGGGGGTTATTTCGTAAAATATAATAATTTATTAACCTTTAAATTTTTAATTACGAAAGGAGTAGGTAAGTGCTTATAATAAATATCATGATATAAATATCAAAATATTTGAAAAAGTGTGTAACTCAATTCAGATATTTGAAAAAATATGGAAATTACTAGTGAGGCCCAATCCTGATATAGGTATACAAACATTACCACTTTTTAAAAATAATAAAATATAACCAAAAATTCCCAACGTATAAAAATAGCAGTTGAACTTTTCCAGTCCATTAATTTAAATCGAATCAAGGCGGCTTAATATTTAACGAATGATAATGTTTTATTTTTATATCTCTTACCTCATTTAAGAGTCTTCCATTCACTCTATAGCACTATTAAGTTAAAGTTATCATATAAGGAGAAATTAAGTAATTTAAATGTTTATTGAAATTTATATACAGAGTGACTATTCATATTTTGATATTTTTCAAATGTATACTGCTTTAAATTAATTCTAAGAACTAGGTTGCGGCTCGCAGTAACCCCAATACCTTTTAACTTTTTTTATGTAAATATGTGTAATTGTTTACATATTTATTTATACAGGAACTAAGCCAAAAAGTTAACTAAAAGATAAATAATTAATGAAATTATCAAATATTATGGTTCAATAAAGTTTTATATTTCCTCGTTACCTATAAGCCTAGGTATGCAAATTATTGTTTTTAAGATATGTCGCAAACCACTACTTTGCTTGCAGTATGCACTGCCCAACTTTGAATTACAGAGGCATATCTTGACATAACTTCAACTTATTGTCTTTAATACATCTTCTTTTTAACAGTGTTATCAACATTTTTTAAATAATGAAATATTAAACAAGTAACACATTAAAAATAATTATTTTTGGTTAAGTAGCCTTTGTATTGAGTTTTAATGAAAACATTCTTATTTTTTACTGACAAAACTGAAATTGTACCAATCCTCCTAATCTGCGATACGTATTTTGCTTCCGGCGTCTTCAGGCACATGTGTGGCAAGAGGTTTAACATCTAAGAATTGTTAAGAATTACAAGGAATATATGACAATTAAACTGATTAAATAAAAATAATTGCAATGTTAACATTGTCAGTTTGTAGATAACGTAACGTATTGGTGTTTTTTAATAAAATTTCCTAATTTCCTATAAACTTATGTAACCTATAATCTGTCCTAATAATGTTTGAGTTCTATAACTGGTAGTTTTTTATAGTAATTATATTATACTTTAAATAATCTGTAATTTGTATCACACTTCTCGTTGTTAGAAGATAGTATATATCTTTTAAGGGTATCTTTATAAATATAAATGTATCTGAAATAAAGTATGTTTTCATAGTGAGGTTGTTTGATCTTTCCTTTTATAAAAATACTTGTTATGTTTGTTATACAGGGTGATAGATTTATTCATCTGTCAAATATCTTTCAATGATTATTTATTGCTGTTACAAACAATATTTATACATAAACTACTAATAAGACAAAAAATATGTTATAGAATGATTTTAGTTCGTTCAAAATTGTCTTATGACCTTTTATCCTAAAATCAAAAATGTCTGAATGAATTTGAAAAAATTTTTCAAATTCGTCGCGATGGCTGTTATTTCATAACCAACACACGTTTCTTTTATAAATGCCATCAAGGTTAAAGTGTCAAATTGAAGTTTTGCTAGTAAACAGTTCACAGTTTGTGTTTTTGCAGGAAAAATGTCTTTGGCATTGGATGATGTAATGTTATAGGTATCGTTTGTCAAACAAATTGCCACTCGTGAACGTCATAGTGCTATGTTTCCTAAGCGTAACTTGTCAGATCGAAGGTGCTTTTTGCTTTTCTATCGTAAATTTAGATCGAATAAAAGTGTCTTTAAGAGAACTAGAACCAAAAAATTATTCATAATAAGTGAAGCAACTGAAATTGTAGTTTAGTTTGAATCTTATCCTAATACTTCAATTAACGATTTAATGCAAGAAAGTGGACTATGTTTGGAAACTATTCACAATATTCTAAAAAAGCATAAGTTTTTACCTTATAGGTACAGACCTATACAGACGCTGGTACCAGGAGATCAAGAAAGACGCATCCAGTTTTGTCAGTGGTTCATTAATAAAATCAGACTTAATGATAATTTTTGGCGCTTGGTTCTTTGTAGTGACGAATCAATAGTGGCATGTTTAACAGGAAAAACAGCCACTATTGGAGTCGAGAAAATCCGATGCTCTTCCGTCCTTGTCACCCGCAAAGATGCTTTCGTATTAATATTTGGTGTGGTTTGATCGGCTCAAGAATTGTAGTCCCTGTACTTTATCAAGGTGCATTAACTGGTCACCGGTACGCCAAAATGTCAGCCGCCACACTTCGAGACTTCTTGGACGACCTGAATTTAATGGCTAGACAACAGATCTACTTTCAACAAGATGGAGCTTCTGCCCATAATGTTCGCCAGATGGATATCTTATCTATCTTTTATATCTATCTTATCTATTTTTTTGATGCCAGATATTTATCAACTAAGGCCTTATCCGTATACCTCGTCGATCACCAGACATAACGCCTATGGATTTTTTCCTTTGGATATATTTGAAGAGTGTGGTGTATGAAAGGCGGTATGACAATCTTGAGGATCTCCAGAAAAGCATCATTTATGCTATCAATAATATTGATGATAGAATCATTACCATGGCCACTACGTGCGTTTGCAAGCGGGCTCAAATATGTTTGGATCAAGAACGTGACGTTCTTGAGCATCTGATTTAAATTTTGTTGTTGAAGTTTAAAGAATAATTTAAAATAAACGACACTGTTCACATCATGAATATTCCTCTTACATTCTACTTTATGGTAAGACGCAGCCACCTTGAAGAATTTGAAAAATCAGAATTCAGAATTCAATTTCCTATCGATTGAGAATATTGTGTACTGAGTATCCCATTTGAAAAAATTGAACTTTTTGACATAACTCGCGAATGCGCTGTTCGATTTTTATTCTGTTATCGTAATCAGCGGAAAAAATTCTACTAGTTTACTAATTTTATCGATGACAACGAAGTTAGGAATAGTGCCGACTTAAGTTTGAAAACCCTGTATAGTAGTAATATATTAATATAAGGTAGTAGTGAAATAAACTTGATATTATCTGAAAGCTTCTTAAAAGCACTATTTACACGTGTATTTATGTAATAGGAAATAAATATAAAGCCATATCGTAGAGGTAAAAAACCAAGTATTAACGACCGTGGTTGTTAACCTTGATTGTCAAATTAATCAAATAACATCAATGAAATTACCAGTATGAAAATCCTAAATAATTCCAGTAAATATAACCTTTTTCAACTACCTACCATTTTCAGCACGTACTAGCTGAAGGCACGGTACCGTGGCTAAAGGGTTACCACCATAAAGGGATCACCTAATAGTCCATTTCCAGGATCTAAAATTAATTTGGCTTAAATAACAACTTTCGTAGCCTTCAAGTAAGGAAATTTGACTAAAACAGCAATCTGGAATTACCTATAAATAAGTTGTAGTGGCAATTAAAAGAATCAGTTATCGAAATGAAGTCTGCAGTGATTTTTGGTTTAGCCTGTGTGGTTCTTGCTGCCTGCGTGTCAGCCAAGCCGACAACGGCGGTTTCTGAGAGTGAGGAAGCTGCTTCTCCTTCTCGTGAGAAACGTACGTTTGGATCTTCTGGATACGGAGGCGGTTATGGGGGTGGTTATGGAGGAGGCTACAGGTAACAGGAAATATATTACCATTAACTTATTTGCGGTATAGGTTTATGATACATTAATAATTCTTCTGGGAATATTCGCTCTGAAACCAGAGTAAATTCATAAAGTTTGTTCTAATAGTAAGCCCTGGGTGAACTGGTTGTTTTCTTATATTTGGGCATTTTTTTTTTATTTCAAACCGTTATACAATTAACTACTAAAATAACTACTTTTGTTATATCTCATATAATTATCTCATAAAGTGTAAAGTGAGTACTCAGTGAATATGAATTGAAAGTTAAAAATATACTGTCCCTAACAGTTTCGAAAATTTCGAAATTTTTTTAAAATTTCCCAGCAAAACAATTATCTCTTCCATTTCAAGAAACCGTTTCCTTGAGTTAAAAGTAAACATAAAATAGGCATAAAAAGCTTTACTACATGCAGAAAGTTTTATTGTTTTTAAGCAATTAATATACATTATAGTATTAGTTTTATATATTTTCTGTTAATTAACTGTTTTGAAATATTTTTTTCTCCATTATTTTTTATTTTATGTCTTTATACTCAATAAGTTAACACCATATAAAACTATAAAAAATATTGAAAACACTTGACCAAAAACATTTTCTTCGATGGTCGTATTACATATATTTGGTGTAGTAATAAATATTTCTAGATTCTATACTAACTAATTTTTAATAACTTCAGTACAGCATTTTTTAGTAGGGATCATAATATACCTTCATCTTCATTAAGGACTATAATGTTTAATAATACAGTATTTGTAATTTGCTAATAATCCGTTAATAATTAGATAATAATTCATAAACAAACCACAATTTATAGATTTGAATGCCTGCGATCTTCTTATTTGATATCTGATATTTTATATAATCTATAAAATTTATAAATTATTTCTTAGGTACATAATACCAAATTAATTTTGAAATTTTATATAAGTTAAACTTGTTTGATATAATTTAATTTTGTTTAGAAAGAAGGTAGACTATCAAAATGTTCTTGTCTATAATAAATGTGTATTTGAATCAATTTTCTCCAAGAAAGCAAAATGTTTTGCTTATTTGGAGTATATTCGTTTTATTTTCCTCATCTATTTAAATATGACCTTTGTTTATGCTTATACACCATACAGTATTATAAATTCATTGACAACTAATATTAAGTTTCTAGTAAAATCATGACATCAATAAATTCTAATGAAAAATTAACTAGAAATTTTGGAAAGTTACTAAAAATCAAACTTGTCATAAAATGTTTTAAAATATAATGTGGGCAAATTAATTGTAACTAAAATATCCTATTTTCTTTTCAGCTCGTACTATCCCACTGAGGTTTACGTAGTACCTTCCTATAAACTAGGAGGAGGTTATGGAGGCGGCCATGGAGGCGGTTATGGAGGAGGCTATGGAGGCGGTTACGGAGGCGGTTATGGAGGCGGATATGGATCTGGTGGTGGTTATGGACGTGGTTACGGAGGTGGATACGGAGGTGGATACGGAGGTGGTTATGGAGGCGGTTACGGAGGCGGTTCCGGAGGTGGCTTTGGAGGTGGTTTTGGAGTCGGCTTTGGTGGCAGTTATTAGAGGTAAGTGCCTTACATAAAAGTAAAATTTATGCATTTATATTTCTTAAACTTCAGGAGTAAAAACCAGGCAAAATAGTCCCAGTCGGCTCGGGGTCGGGAGCAATGTAAAATCTTGTTCAAACAAAATAGTTGTTTATTACTTTATTACGGTATAAACTTTTTTTTATTTAGAACAAATAAGTATAAATACTAATTAAATAACGATAATAAAATTATTAAGTCATAAATAAATCAATAATTTAAAATTAAAAAAAAAATCTTGCTACAACTACCTTGAAAGTGAATTGAAATTGGGACAAATATTTAGGTACTTATAGTAAAACTATAAATTCATCAAATCTTAACAAACTTTACTACAGTATAGACCAAAGTTTACAATGTAGTTGGACAAGGCAAGTGCAATTTATTATCATTGACACTGACATCACAGTGTGGGGCTCTGGTGTCCTTTATCATATCAATCACTAAATGTGTGTCGTTTAATAAATATAAATACCTACTAATTTAAATATCATTCAAAAGCAGAAGAACTGGACGCTATTAATAGATTTTGTATAAATTATGTTACAAGTATCTAAAATAATAATGAATTGCATAGTGAACTCGGAAACGGAAGGGTTTACTTAGTTTCAAGCTAAATATAAGTATAAAAATATTGTTTATTTAAAATAAAAAATATATATATTTTCTTATTAGATTCTGTCACTTCCTTTTAATTTTTTTATTTAACGTGGTCTTATTGAACATTTCATCTTTCCGTAACAACATCAGCGACTTTATGGACACGGTTCTGGCTATCAATTCTTTGACAGCCAGCCAGTTCTGGCTGGCTGACTCATTTATTAACATGAAGTAAAAATACATTTTAGGATAAAATGATTATTCCAAATTAAATTAAGTAAAAATATTGTAAAAAACGTATTATATAACATTTTTCTCTTAAATAAAATAATATGGAAGTAAAAATTAAGGAAAAATTAAAAATTTATAAGATATTCAAAAAGAAAACTTTGCCGGAACCTCCACTTTTCCAGGCGATTTATTTGTGTGAGTCGTGCTCTGAAGTGTACTGCCACCTACGAAAGCACTATAGTTTGCGACTTTATCACTGGACAGCAGTGCTGCCCCTGGTGCTCAGCATGCTATTCGCAGACCACGTGGTTTTCAGGTGTTAGCCTTCGTCAGTACAAAATAAGTATAATGACACCACTGGCAGCGAATACTCTTTGTGATTTCCGGCAACAATATGTTGGCGAAGCACAAAAAGTGTCTCCATCCAGCGCCAGAATCGCAAACTATAAAAAACTCGGCTAGGGCCGTCTACATATTGTTGACGGAAATCACCAAGAGATTTCGCTGCCAGTGGTGTCGTTATGCTTATTTCGTACTGACGAAGGCTAACAACCAGAAACCAACTGGTCTGCGAATAGCATGACGACCAGCAGGGGTAACACTGCTGTCCAGTGGTAGAGTCGCAAACTACAGTGCTTTCGTAGGCGACAGTGTTAATAGTTTAATAAGCCAGTACATGATCAACACAAAGAAACAGCCTTGATGATTTTTCGGAAAAATGCGTTTTTTGCGCCCACTTTTGCGCTTTGATGAATCGCTTTCTATATGTGCCACCCTATACATAGAGAGTTTGCATTACACACTCAGTATCTTCGTAAATGTCAAGATATTAAAATTTTTCAAAAATTACTTCTAAGTGATTTTTTGTACTCTTTTCAACCCTCTGATCAAAAACGCTCTTATTAAAAAAACAAAAGAGCAGCGATATATACAGTGATTTTTTTAAATGGAACACCCTGTATTTTATTTCTTAATTTGAAATCCTATCAAATTCTGAACTGATACCGTTTTTACTTTTTCTTAAACGTGATAATATGTAAGTTAGGAACAATACAAAAAATTATTGATACTAGGCCATGGATGCACAATTATTGAAAACAAAGCATTCTCATGAAGACAAAAGTAATGCAAATAACTCATAACTTTGTTAATGGTACTATTTTCATTTATTTCAATTAATATTTTTCCATTGTACAATCCATGGCCTATACTAAAGTTTACAGAATAAAATATTCTGTAAATTTCGTTAGTACCGATAATTTTTTGTATTCTTCCTAACTTACAAATTATCACTTTTAAGAAAAAATAAAAACGGTGTCATATTCAGAATTTGATAGGATTTCAAATTATGAAATAAAATACAGGGTGTTCCATTAAAAAAATCACGGTACATGTCGCTGCTCTTTTGTTTTTTTAATGAGAGCGTTTTTAATCAGCGGGTTGAAAAGAGCACAAAAAATCACTTAGAAATACTTTTTGAAAAATTTTAATATCTTGAAATTTACGAAGTTACTGAGTGTGTAATGCAAACTCACCCACACTGTATATATTTCGGTAAACTATAGAAATTAAAAATAATTACCTAAAAAATTAAAAATTACGTATTATTATTATTATTATTATTATTATTAATGTAATATTACTAGTTTAGTAATGTTACTAAGCTGAATCATGTACATTTGGAGAATATAATATTATTGTTTGTTTCAGATCACCTCTTTGAGCCAAATGTTGTTCCAATCAATGCTAGTGACTGTAAATATACTTGTTGATATTAAAAAAATAAATACAAGTTAAAACTTTCGTCTTTGTTATTACCGTTATATTTTCATCAAAAATAGTACTATAGGAACATAACAAACATGAATAAAAACTATTTTGCAATCTGTGCCAATCACCTTTAAAAATTTCAGCATTTCAATAATTTTTCATTATTTTTCGTAATTCCTTGCAATATGAGAAACTTTTTCTGCAACATTAATATACACGCTATACTTATCATGATAATTGGGAAATTAGTATGCACGAATTTATCTTAATGATACATTCTATCAAACACAATCTTGGTGCTTTCGGTTATATTGGAAATTACAGTAAACTTTATTTTTAAAGGTAAGTATTGAAGTAAGTATGACATTTTAAAAATAAAATTCTAGGATGACAACGGAGTATTCGTTATACATAAATAGAATAATTTTTATATAATTCGCTGTTCACATCTGTCTAGCGGAAGAGCTGCCAAGAAATCTCAGTTTCTATGGTATGTTACATAAAACAATTATAAATTATAAATATCTCTGACGTAGTTTTCCACATAATACCAAAACACTATACTGCATTCGACGCGCGTTTCAACTACCATTGGACCATTGGACAACTACTATTCTTAGATGTATTAATAATTGGAAATAGTGAAAACAAGTTAGAATTTGACATATACAGAAAAGATACCAGTACTTTAAGATATATCCCTAAGTAGGGGAGACTGGTCTCAATTGTAACAAAAAATACTTAACCCAATTTTTTTCATTAGCTTTTTGAAGTATAGTTTTTGTTTTTGTTTTACTGTAATCTGGCTTGCTTCTTTTCGAAAAATAGTTTTATAGTTTTCAGTGACTCATTACCAAAATAATTTAAGTGACGTATTTGTGTCTTCCTGTCAAATGTTACAAATGACACCTGATCGGTGTCATTTGTAACAAGACAAGTGTCAATTGTAACGGATAACTATACACTTAGGAAAAAGTTAAGTTGGGGTGGATACTAGTTGATATTGTTTACTGCCAGAGGTAATAAACAATTAAAACATTCATATAGTAAGACATGTAGGTATAATAAACAGCAACTACTAATAATCAAGAAAGAAAACTCAAAATCTGGAAAACTATTGATCAAAGTAAAACTTTATTTGATTTGAAAAAGAATAGTAAAAACAAATATGGTTTGTAATATCATTAATTTTAAGTAGGTATCAAAGTAATTAATCTGATTCTGACTCACAGTTTATACAAACATAATAATAACTATTTTTGGTGCAACTAGAATGTGCCCAATTTTTGCACTCTTGGCATTGCACCCAGTCTTCTTTACTGCTTGAGTAAGCACCACAACATACTAAACAGTATGTTTCCTCATCATCAGATGAATCACTCCTGTGATTATCTACTTTATTCTGTTTTCTTCTTTTCCTTCTTTGCTGTGCTACTGAGGTTACGTTTAAAAGATCCCTTCTTCTTGATTTGTTCTTCAAGTAAAAGTTTCTCCGGCTTACTTGTCAAAATAGCTGTTTTTCCTCTGGTTCGTCCTCCTTTTCTTGGTTTATTCACATCGCCTTTGGGAAATGGTTTTATTTCTTCTGGTGTTAGGAATGTGTGAGGTATTTCAGGCAATGATGGTGGAGTATGACATCTCTCTATAGCTTTACTCGTTGATGGTTGATTTATGTCATATGTATTGTTTGATTCAGTTTGCAAGCAAATGTCATTTTGTGTTGTATTTACTTCAACAGTTAAAGGTCTGTCAGTGACATTTGATGGTGCATAGTCAACATCAGAAAAAATGTCCCTATTGAATGGCCATATACCCGTGCAAGAAAATCCAGAAAGTATGTTATTTGGAGTAGTAGACAGTGGAAGTGCTTCTTTAACAATAGATGGTAAATCGTATATAGTCATCCTTTTACCAGGATTGTTTCTCATCCACTGGTCAGCAGCATTATTGAAATATTTTTTGAAAGGGCCAAACACACCACGATCAAGTGGCTGCAATTTATGGGAGGTATGTGGGGGGAAAGAAAGTAAGGTTATGTAGTTTGCTCTGCAGTAATCTATTAGAGAAATTGATAAGTGGGAAGAATGGTTATCGAGAAGCAGTAAAATTCTATTGTTTTCATTGGGATTGGTATGCTTTACTAAGTGTTTGATAAAAATAAGGAAGTCAGATTCTTGCATCCATCCTGAAGTATTTGCACTTCCTATACATCCCACAGGCCCATCTCTCGTAAAATGATCATGAAAGTGCTTTCGCGGGAAAACAAACATAAGCTTCTCTCTAAATAAGCAGAGGTTTGAAAAGGAAAAGGCATTGATTAGGGATATAGCTGCGAGTCATGGATATTCTGTAACTTGTAATTGATAAAATAATTAAGAAACGTAAATTTAAAGAGACACTTCGAAATTCCTCGACTTTTCAAAATGAATGAGAAAACCCAAAATTCATATCTATTCCATACGATCCTCGTTTCACCCGTGGTTTTGGTAAGGTTTTTAAAGAATCAGATATAGATATGTCAGTGGTTTATTCATGAGTAAATAAACTACAACTTTTAGACAATCCAAAAGACAAAATAAGAACTAAGGAAAAGTCGGGGATTTACGAAATTAGCTGTAAATGTAATCAAAAGTATGTTGGACAAACTAAAAGGTTAATGAGTTACGGTTCACTGATTTGTCGCGGCGGTTCACTGATCAGTCGCGATCGTTCACAATGTCCTAATGCTAACATTGTGTCCTATAAATAGGACACAATGTTAGCATAGGTTTAGTTTTAATCATATCCAGATGATGCCAACTTGGTTGGCGAAACGCACGTCCAGTGCGGTATAGTGCTTTGGTGTTATGTGGAAAACTACGTCAGTGATATCTTCACACCAGAGGTTCCAACCCTCTTAAAGATATAAATTATACAAAAATGAGTACTAAAAATAATGTATAAAAATATGTTACTTAGGTACTCTGCTAATACAACACCAGAAACCGAATAGAAAACCCAATCCTATTAGTCACTGTCATGAAATAGGTATAGTGTAAATCGGTAAATAAATTCGCTGGAGTGATAAAAACAATGGATGTTCAATTTAAGCAGGTTATACATCCATCAACTAAATTATTTAAAAAATATCACCCTAAATAAAGAGAATAGATACGTTTTATTGATATTGGATATTGGTTTGTAATTCGTGACAGTGTGACAATAATGGTAGAACAATTAAAAATTATTTTTAATTTGATAATATTCAAAATGGTAAAGTATCACGTATATGCTCTGTTTTTAAAAATGAAAGTACTAATTATATAGAAAGCTATCGCCCTATAACACATAGTGCGTATATCTAACTTCATAAAAATTTTGGAAGTACACCTCAATAGAGAAATATAAAAATAAAGAGAGTATTTGATTCCATAAAAGACACATAGTAATAAACAAATACATAATTGAACCAAGACCTGTAATATAGTTTTTCTATAATTTCTATTCTATAATCTATAAATAAAGTTTCTTCACGACAAAGGTAATCATGCATGACTGTACTTCTTTGCTAATTCATTTTTAAGTAAATGAATTTCATATTCTTTAATCTATTTAGTAAACAGTGTATTTACTGTCCAGCTTCTGTACAACTTCAAAAAATCTTTGTAATTAACATACCAAATAGGAAAGACTGGAACAATAATAGTCCACCAATAACAACACAAATAGTCTGGTATACGGACGGTTTCATAAATGTTAAAAATAATACTTGCTGGGTTTTGTGCTATCTTTCTTTCCTCTTATAGATTTTATCTAAATGGATCAATTTGGATTGTGTTCTTAAGGTGCATTTAAATTAGAGCGAACAGAAGCGAACGAACGAATTCGTTTTCTTAAGCTTGCGTAATTTATATGGAGAACAACACGGGAGCGAACTAACTCATCCGTGTTTCTGCATATATTAGAGCGAACAGACTCGAACGAACGAATTCGTTCGCTCGCTTCTGTTCGCTCTAATTTAAATGCACCTTAATACGAACGGATTTTCGAGCGGGCGAATGTTTACTCGCTTGCGCTTGACGTTAATCTACAAAGGGTCAGTAATTCAAAGATAGTTTGAGTACTTGTGCGTACTCACACTACTCACACAAACTAAGAAACTAAGAAAGCTTGGAGGCGGCGGTGGCGGTAATGGATGCGGTTCTGGGGGCGACTCTGCATGCGGATACGGGAGCAGCTCTCGAAGCGGAAGCGGTAGCAGTAGGGGAGGTGGTAGAGGAACCGATGGTGGAGGTGGTAGCGCAGGAGGTTACGGAGGTGCCTTTTGCCGTTGGAATGGGCCATGTTAATAAGATTTTAGTGGGAATAATATCTTATTTTTCTTTTAATAAATAACTATTAGTAGTGTGTTCTTATACTTATTCTATATGTCTATAGCACAAACTAAAAGATCTGTTACGAAGCATTTTCAGTATCTGTGAAAGAAAGTAGTTACGCCCGGCATAGGAAATTGGTCATATCCATCAGAACTCAGCCAAAAAAACCAAACCAGAAAAACCAACCAGATATTAGAATCCAAATTTTAATATTAAATATTTTTTAACTTATTGTTAAGGTATAAGGTATTTTTTCTTATTTAGTAGAAATAACAATAAATTAATGAATAATTTAGTGGACGATTAAAAAATGATGAAATTGTTAATAATTCATTATTAAAACATCAGTTATTACTTTTCATTATTAAGTACAGAAGTACTCAAACGAATACATGAGTGAAGAACTGAAGAAACCTTACTATATTGTAAACTGAAGTTTGTAAATTATCATTGACTTCCATAATAGTTTACCATAAATATACCACTACATGTGTACCGTTTAATAAATATGCAAATACTAATTTAAATACCATTCAAAAGCAGAAAACTGGTTGTTATCAATAGACTTTGTGTAAATTATGATACAAGTATCTAAAATAATAATAAATTTCATGGTCAACTCGGAAACGGAAAGGTATACTTAATTTGAAGCTAAATATATAAAAAGATTGTTTATATAAAATAAAAATTTTTATTTTCTCTGATTCTGTCATTCCTTTTCCATCAGCAACTTTATCGACACGGTTCTGGTTATCAATTGTAACTAATGTTTAAAAATCTATGTGCATCCGTCATTTATTAACATGAAGGAAAAAGACAAAATGTCTTAGAATAAAGTGATTATCCCAAATTAAAATATACAAGCATGAAAGTAGACTTCCAAAACTAGATAAGTAGCGAGTCCTTATACGCTTTTATATCAATATACTGGCTATTATAGCCAGTATACCAATGACATATCATCTCATATACCTATATAGTTCGTGGAGAATAAATATTAAATATGTATTTTTATAGTATATTCTTAATATTATTTATTAGCTTATTTAACTGTTTAAATCTTTCTTTATATAGGAATTAAGTCAAAAGACTAACTAAGAGATAAATTATTATTTAACCACAATACTTCATAATTCCATTAATAATTTATCTCTTAGTTAGCTTTTTGGCTTAATTCCTATATAAAGAAGTATGTACTAAATATGCAGTATTCCTTATTTATCGAGAACACGTGTGGTTATTTTAACTTGTTCGCAGAAGTTATTTAAAAAATGTAATATTAATAGGTATCTGTAGTGATATACAGTGCGAACGTTTAGAATGGAAACCGTAAATGAAATGCGCCCTGTAGAGTTTTCGCAAAAATGCTCGGACACGTCAATTCTTAAATTCAATTGCGCTTCTTTTGATACCATTGTTTTGGATATAACGTCATTAGGTAATCTCTGTGACGTCATCATGATATTTTTCAAATGGGAATGTCCAGTTCTTTCATTAAATTTAAATAGGAAAATATTCCTGAAAATGGCAATATACGACACTATGGCCTTAAATTCGATAGTTTTTGAGATAAAGGGCTTTGAAGTTTGAAAAAAGAAAAAGTAGGCTAGTCAAAAAAAATTTTCAATTATTTGATCCTGATAGTGACAGTTCCGCAAATTATTTAAAACTAATTGTCACAGTCGGTTATTCTTTAATATTCTTTTGTGATAATTAAAAATGGTACGAACTTTAACAGAAAAACAAAGAATTGAGATCTTGATTTTGAAAGGATGTGACGAAATGAAAAGATCAATTAATGAAGTATGCAACATTTTCAGTAATAGATATCCGAATGAACCACGCATTAGAAAATCAACAGTGAGTAAGATTATAAGTAAATTTATCCGGTTGGGACATGTTCGTAATTGCATCAGAGGTCGGCCATCCATTACAGAGGATGTACAACTAGGTATGTTGTTAGATGCTCAAGAAAATCCACATGTTACTTCGCGACAAATCGCATCCAATCATGAAATTAGCCAAAGTTCTGTCATAAAATACATGAAAAAAAAAATAAATGGCATCCCTATAAGATTCAGCTAGTGCAAGAATTAAATGATGATGACCCTGACCGGAGAATAGAATTTTGCGAAGAAATGATGAACCTCTGTAACATAAATCCGCGTTTCATTAGCAATATAGTTTTTTCTGATGAAGCTACATTTTGTTTGAATGGCAATGTTAACAAACAGAACTGTCGCTATTGGGCCCCTAATAATCCTCACTGGATGATGGAAGCGCACACCCAGTTCCCTCAGAAAATAAATGTATGGGCAGGAATTGTAGAAAACCATATTATTGGCCCTATTTTCATTGATGGTAGTTTAACAAGTGACAAATATTTAGAAATGTTACAACAACAAATTATTCCGGAGTTAGCAGCACTATTTCCAGATGACAATGATCCGAACATTCCCAATGACTTTGTATGGTATCAACAAGATGGGGCACCTCCACATTATGCCGTAAATGTTCGTAACTACTTAAATGAAGTATTTCCTAATCGTTGGATAGGCAGAAGAGGTTTTATTGAATGGCCAGCTCGGTCCCCTTACCTCACACCCCTTGATTTCTTTTTGTGGGGTTATCTTAAGTCTAAAGTGTATAATAGTAAACCGCGGGATATTAACGAATTAAAAACAAAAATTCGAGATGAAATTAGAGCTATACAGCCACACATAATCAGTAAAGTGTTACAAGAATTCCAACAGAGGCTTGCCTATTGTCAAGAAGCACAAGGATTACAGTTCGAGCCCCTTATTTAACTAGTTTTCATTGCGTTTATTATCCATTTGTTAGTTATGTTGTGATAAACAGTTTTTTTTTGACTAGCCTACTTTTTCTTTTTTCAAACTTCAAAGCCCTTTATCACAAAAACTATCCACTTTAAGGCGATAGTGTCGTATATTGCCATTTTCAGGAATTTTTTCTCTATTTGAATTTAATGAAAGAACTGGACATTCCCATTTGAAAAAATATCATGATGACGTCACAGAGATTACCTAATGACGTCATATCCAAAACAATGGTATCAAAAGAAGCGTAATTGAATTTAAGAATTGACGTGTCCGAGCGTTTTTGCGAAAAATCTACAGGGCGCAATTCATTTACGGTTTCCATTCTAAACGTTCGCACTGTATAATTTCTAGTGCTTGAGTGCGAATTGTCAGAAGTTTAAATTACGTACAGAAAAATGTATGTCCAAACAGTAGATTATATTATAAGAGATAGGTATTATGAAAATATTTTTTTTCGTAAAGTTTATACAAGATTATATACAAACTTAGCCGAGGTTTGTATAGAAGACATATGTTCCCTCGGATAGGATGTAAAGCCGGAGATCCCTTGTCTACAAGATGGTAGGCAAGTTAAAACACTGAAATGTAGGAGTACGGCAAAATTTCCTAGTTGGAGGTTACTCGATTGGCCTTAGTCGCGAAAATAGGCTAACGTTAAATAATACACACAAAATAAATTTACATTTTTATTGTGTTATGGTTTCTCCGACTAGACATTTTTTTCTTCAGTTGTTTTGTTAATTTTATAATTTTTTTAGATAAAATATTTAAATTCAATTAGTTGATTACCTCCAAAACAGGCATTTTGAATAATTAATGAAATGGAAACATAGTAATGGCTCGTTGACATTTAACATATTTACGAGATTATTTTTGTACAGAAAAAGTTCAAATCCTTATGGTTTTTAAAATATTACTTTACACTACGTAAACCTTAATGTACTCTTAATTATAAATATTTTCTTACATTGAAAATATATTCCTTCCTTATAGTCAGGTACATTACAAGTGGACTTTTAGTAAGGACTTTTCTGGATCACTGTAAAGTGAGTGGTGGAGTGTTGCAAAAACATTCTACCTTATATCTTAACACATTCTTCTATAGCTGAACACTGTTCCAAATATTACTGTTGTACAGGGTATTCGCGTATATTTTGACTCTAACCTACAGGGGTTATTAAGAAAGTAAAAAAAAAAATTAAATACAAAAGTTGTTTGGTTTTTCACATGTTATCTTTTAGCTGTCGAAAAAAAAAATGCATGTCGTAAACTTGGGAAAACCAATTGAACATAATATTTTTAAATGTGACACCCTGTAAAATTTCACATGCTTGGGGAAACATTTTTTTCCTGATTTCAAAAATATATATTTTGTTGACATTTGCACTGGCAGTTTTCGAAATATTCGACAGCGAGTACCTACCATAAAGAAATACAGAAAATACAAAGAACTAAAAATATTTAACAGCAGAAACCAACAGTAATAAAGAATATTTAACGCTTTTCGATGTAACCTCCTTAGTTATTTAAACATTTTCTAAAATTTTCATTTTTTAATATTTTTTTTTTATGATTTATTGTAAACATTAAATATTAAATATTTCGAACTGTCAGTGCAAATGTCAACAAAATATATATTTTTGAAATCAGAGAAAACGTTTTTTCCCAAGTGTCTAAAATTATACAGGGTGTCCCATTTAAAAATATTATGTTCAATTGGTTTCCTCAAATTTACGACATGCAATTTTTTTTTCGACCGAGCCAAAAGATAATACGTGAAACACCAAGCAACTTTTGTATTGAAACTTTTTTTCTAACTTTCTTAATAACCCCTGTAGGTAGGGGTCAAAATATACGCGAATACCATGTACATTACTGCCTGTCCGTGGGCATCTGTTGGCAACTGTCCTGATGTGCGTGCCTAAGATGGGTAGAAGGTCAGCTTGGTATTGATGTGAGAAATTAACAATAATATTAGAGGGTCATATCTAGATTGACAGAAAGAAAAAACTATGCCGTTTAGAAACATACTGAGATTGTTTATGAAATATTAATAAAATTGCGTAAACTTTACTACTCCTCGATAAGATGACCATAATAGATCATTGGCCAATTTATGACTGGATTGTTATGACAAAGGGCATAATAATGAAAACAATGAGATATGAACATTTGAAGTTAACAAGGGGATTTTAAATTAATTGCAACTTCTGATAGCGCTTCATATATTCAATAAACAGGTATCGATTTCAGCATCAGGTAAACAGATATTAGACATCTTAGATTATATTGGAGGGATTACGAATATAACGTCTACCTAATAAATATTGCTAAAAAAATTTGCTTTTAAAAACAATAACAGTAGGTAATAACAGACATATTAATCAAGAAATTCGAATAGAAAATCTACAACTGATACTGAAATGATAAAATGTAATAAAAGTAACTAATGTTTGTGTAACATTCCCTAATGTCACAAAAGTAAGCAGAAAAATTGTGTCTACAAAGTATAGTGTGACCAAAGTTCGATAACTTCTATGCCGTAATAAACTTATAGAGACTAACGGGCAGTACATTTAAAAAATATGTATAGTCATATAGGGTGCTCTATAAACCCGTGGCAAATCAAACTTTTGTTTTTTAAATGGAATGATATCTTTTATTTCATATTTTAATTCTGATAATTTTTCCTAATTCTAAAATATAGCGTTTACTAGTATTATTCAGAGTAGTTCAGAAGACGTGAACATTTTTGTATCTAAATCGCAAAGAATTGAGCATCTTGTATGTTTTTGAAGAAAATAAATACTAGATAATTTTTTACTAATAATATGCTATATTGTCTAATTTTATTTTCTATAGAATTTTCTTCAGAATAGCTTGCAAATACTCGTATACAGAGCGAATCAAAACTCGCTACCACAGTTTTCTCAAATTTTATAAATGAGACCCTATACTTTGTATTATTTTTATTAAGGTTTCTCATGACTCTTGCTATTCTATGAAGCATTCGACTATCACTAGATCACACATTCGACTATCATTGATGATAGTCACCAGAGTGACTACCATCACTAATAATAGTGAAATCTTGACGTTTAATCGATATATTATGGGGAATATATACAACAAAGCGGACAAACTGATTTTGTATCCTTTCATCCTGATGATGTTAGAAATAAAACATCATAAAAGTATCGAAGTTATGAAAAAGTCTTGGTTGTTAACTAAAATAAAATAACCTTAGTTTACTTTAGTTTTTATATTTTTTATGCTTATTTGTACGTAATTTATGGGGATCTATAATATCCAGTTAGTTTATTTTAGGTTTACACATAAGCAGATTCATTGTCATAATATCAAAAAATCTGGCAGAGAAACACCACTACCTGTGTAGTGGTGTTTCTGCACTATAAACGGGAACTGGCGCCTGAGGCAAAATAAGAAAGAAACCGACCCTCGGGCGTTAAACTGACACTTCCTACCAGCAAATCGGGAAATATCCGTCACAAATTTGTCTTAATCCTAAATGTCCTAAATTTGTGAAGTGTAATTTTACCTATCGACCGTATCTTCACTGAAGCTACCTGTGTAGTGGTGTTTCTGCACTATAAACGGAAACTGGCGCCCGAGGCAAAATAAAAGAGAAACCGATCCTCGGGCGTTAACTAACACTTCGTCTCCGTCTATGCACACAGTATGGCCACTATACACTCTCTAGGAGCAAGGTAAGTATAACTTCTTTGACCAGCGGTTTTATATATTTTGGGACGAAAATTAAGTTTTCTTTATCTTGTAAGGATATTACTATAAAATTTTATCGTTACTGCTGTTACTGCTCTTCGCTGATAAATAGCCAGTGTCAAGAAGGATGTTTGGCGGAAATACAAAAAACGTGATTACTGGAAAAAAGTGTCAGTGGGGTAAGAATTGCTTTTATAATCAATTTCAAGTTGTCGCAGGTGGTTATTAGTTATTCACTCAAGCAATTATACGTATATACAGTAAATGAGTTTGAACCAAAGTATATTGTTTTTAAAGGATGAAAATTAAGGTATGTTTTGAATAACTTAAATTTAACAAGGAAGTTTCTATTTTTTATAAAACCAAACTTACAAGATGATGTCATTTTAGGTTACAATCTATTATGATGTCAAAGTACTTCACAGGTTTTGTCGTATTTAGAGTAAAAATTTGATTGCCAGGATCTCAAAGATTTTGTTGAATTGTTTTAGAAAAATTTACTGTTAATAACTTTACTTAGGTATGTATTAATAACATAACTAGGTATGTTTTGAATAACTTAAATTTAACAAGGAAGTTTCTATTTTTTATAAAACCAAACTTGCAAGATGATGTCATTTTAGGTTACAGTCTATTATGATGTCAAAGTACTTCACAGGTTTTGTCATATTTAGAGTAAAAATTTGTGTGCCAGGATCTCAAAGATTTTGCTCAATGAATTGTTTTAGAAAAATTTACTGTTAATAACTTTAGAATTCAATTTAATAGAAATTAATATGAAATGCAATTACAGTATGTACTTCATCAAATTAATTTATTGTCTTATTTTGTGCATATTCTACCCAGTGTATTTATATTTATCAGTAGATATGAAGAATCCTTAAGTCACATAGATTATGATAAATTTGACTTGAACAACAATATGCAGTTGTTACTGTATAAATAAGCTGCATGGTAAATAAAAGTATCAGTTATCGAAATGAACTCAGCGGTGATTTTTTGCTGGGCTTGTGTGGTTCTTGCCGCCTGCGGTTCGGCCAAGCCGACAACAGGAATAGCTGCAAGTGGGACACTGCTAAGTCACACGCTAAAACTTGATGATGCTCCTGTTCGTGTGAAACGTACGATTGGATGGTTGGGATATGCAGGCGGATATGATGGCACATATGGAGGCGGATATAGAAATTTAAATGGAGTAGGCTATAGGTAAACGAAATTATTATATATAACGTGTCGTAGAAAAACTGGTTATAACTTATTTCTTGCGAAGCTCCATGGTCAATTTATAATTTTTCTGGGACTAAACCTCCTGCAAATTAAAAATTCAAATATTGAAAGACCGCACATGCAGCATCAAAATAAATTTTTAAAGTTTACTTACCCTAAAAAGCTATTCATGAGATTATTTCATGCATTAACTAAATTTAGTAAATAGTTTAAAACAAATAGAATATTTAAATTATATAACTCAAAAACAAATATAAACATTACTAGCATACATATATCTATATAGGTCGTTTTCTTCTCATTTTATGTTTCAAATACTTTTTTGATAATTTTAATAATTATTTATAAAACTACTAAAGTCGTTTATCATGAAAGGGTTTTCTGAGACCAACCACCAATGTGTACCTTAATACGGTACTAAAAATTTTAAGTTAAATATTAATATAAAATACTTTAAGGTCATATCAACAGCCATAAAACCCTTTATATTTATACACAGATTTTTATATTTGTAAGTAATAATTATTTACTTCACTAATAATTTCTTATTATTTGATGCTTAGACTATATATAAAATATAGAAAACATTATACAACTATTCAAAATATTATTGAGGTAAAACTTAATTAAATTGAAACAATTAGGGTGACTTTTCAATAATTAGTGATTATAGCTCAGTGGTTTTTCTTTAAAATGTCAGTAATACTTGGTTGGAAAGTATTTATAAAAAACACAATATATTTTATAATAAACAAATTTTAATTTTACACTTCAGCATAGCATTTTTCATCAAAATGTTGTAATTATATATCTCCAAAAATTACATAATTGTATTGTATGTCTCTTTATAATAGATAATGAATACTTGTGAAGGACTTTTTATAGCAAGAGAGATCTTATTTATGAAATTATCCTAATATGTAGATACACGTATTTATAGCTCGTTTGTTTCAGTATGTTTGTACCTGTTCTTTTACAGAAATAATTTACAAAATAAGTTGCAAAGAATTAAAAGTATTGCAATGTTACATAATCGTATAGTCACTAATCTAACTTAATAATATCCAATATTTTAACCAGGGTTTCGGTTCAAAGAAGACGATTGGTTGCTTAACTTTGATTACCCAATGACCATACAAAACCAGAATTCTGGTAAAAATATTTTACGGTATCTATAAACCTTTTATATGAGGTTTATTTTTTTTTCTACACCTCTAAAATTACCGAAAAGAAAATGACATCTATATTTTGAGTAAAATTATGGCACAAAGAAAAAATAAGACAACGCCATATTTATCACGCCTGTCAAATTTTTTTTTAGACATGAGAAATAAAAATAAAATTTGTGGAAGATGTATATAGCAATACTTTTCCAAATAGTCTATTTAAAATAATAACTAAAATCTATCGTTTGTTTTTCAGCGACAACTATCGCAACAGAGACGGCGCCGGAAGCGGCTCAGGTAGCGGCTCGGGAAGCGGTTCCGGAAGCGGCTCTGGAAGCGGTTCCGGAAGCGGTTCCGGAAGCGGTTCAGGAAGCGGCTCAGGAAGCGGCTCGGGAAGCTGTTCCGGAAGCGGCTCGGGAAGCGGTTCCGGAAGCGGCTCGGGAAGTGGCTCGGGAAGCGGTTCCGGAAGCGGCTCGGGAAGCGGTTCTGGAAGTGGCTCCGGAAGCGGGTCAGGCAGCGGTTCTGGAAGCGGGTCAGGCAGCGGTTCTGGAAGTGGAAGTGGATAGCGAAGAAGGTAGTGGAAGTGGTAGGGGAGGTAGAGGTGGTTTCCAAGGCGGTAATGAATGCTGTAGTGGAGGCAGTTACAGAGGTGCCTTTTGCCGTTGGATTTGACCATGTTAGTAAGAGGTTAGTGAGAGTAGTACTTTATCTATCTTTATCTATAATACTAAACTTAAATATTAAATATTTTTTTAACTTATAGTCAAAGTAATTTTTTTATTAAAGTAGTAGAAATAACAAATTAAAGAATAATTTCGTTAATGATTAAAAAACAATATTAAAAATATATTTTCTACAGGGTAATCACTAAATTAGGAAGCACGAAAATTGTGTTTTTTAAATGCATTTATCCACAATAATCTGTACTTATATTGTTGGATATTTGGTTTTCCTACGGTTGATTCATACCAGTTTCATTTAACATGTGGTATACTAAAATTTAATGGTTTTCAAATATTAGCGTTTACTTGAGTAAAGTAAACTATATTTCTTAGTTAATAAACTCCCAAAGTTCATTAATTAAAGGACAGAGATCTGCCCATGATTCTCTGATAGTGTTTTGATATGCTAATATTTGGAAAACAGTTAACTTTATGTGCCAATCATGTTACTTGAAACTTGAATAGAATTAACCGTAGGAACCGAATATCCAATAATATATAGAGTGTTTCATTTAAAAAAACATTAGTTTGGTGCTCCCTGTACATTCCCTCCCTGTATTTAAAAAAAAATTATTTTTTTTTAAATACGGCCCTGTATTTTCAAATAGATATTGATACCATTTTCTATTCTCAATTCAATGATGTATAAACATGTAAACTATTACTTGTTTACATAAATATGTAAACAAGTAATAGTTTAATTACGTTTTTAGCTTGTTGTTGCCACCATTAAAAATTAACCAGGAAAAGCCTCCTGCGTTTAGCTCAGGAGGCTCTAGATGGTTTCTCGGAAACGAAACGTCGGACAAAAACTTGATGAATGCCATCTTGCTAAGTTCAAAAAGTGACAATGGAAAAGTATTTTTTATTTTTTATAGCTGTTAAAATAACGTCAGAAATAAATAAAAACGAATATCGCAATCAAAAATGTTTTTCCAAATATTTCAAATCAAAAAAAGAATTCAAATAAATCAAAAAAAGATAACTTATTTTTGCAAAGTCCATGTAAAAGGTATTCAAACTGCTCAACTTTGTCATAATTTAACCAACTTTGTATCTCTTACCGTTTCCAAGATCCCAATGCTATCCCATCTTTATCTTGGACACACAGTTATCAATTTGTTTTTTGAAATTCCATAAGTGAGATGAGTAATTTTACAAGTACAGCGCATAGTGTATATCTCGAAGTCTTAAGAGACTAAGAAAGAATGAGAGATGGAGAGGTCACTTATTCCAACACAAATTTTATCAACCTATTAACCATCTTCAGAATAAGCAGATTTTTTAATATTTCCTTTCTGTTGGATGTATTTTATACTTATCTACTAATTAATATTTGATTATGGTCCTATATTCATGAAATGTAAATAATTAATGGAGTATTAACATAAACTGAATTACCGACGGCCCAGTTGATTAAACTGCCTTATCTAAATTTATTTAATGGAAGACGTGAGACCCTAACCGATCATTTATAATTCAGGAAGCCTAAGGCGGCTTGTGATATACAGGCTATTTCAAAAAACATGTGCCATAGCTTGTGAAGAGATTCTTTATCCAAAAACAAGATCAATATTTCTTATCAACATGGGTACACTTTTTAGTTACAGGGTGTTAAAGTTTTTTATTTGATTACTTTTACGCCTTTAGCAATTTGAATAAAATTTGGGTTCCTGTACACACAGTATGCCACATATTCAGGGTATACCCCTATTTTCTCCCTTATTTTTTAGAGACAATTTTCAAATTAGGCATGTCTTAATAAAGGTTACTTTTTGACATACAAACACCTTTTTTCCACTTCCGGTTTTACCGATTACGGATCCGGATTTCCTTACTAAATCCCGATTTTTATAAGGAACACGTGTATTACTATATATTTTTGGAATCTACGTATACTAGCTGAAACTAGTTTTTTAAAGAGTACCATAAAAGGTACCGTTAGAAAATACAATTATTAAGCAATCTACCCATATGTATGTTTATTTTATCTGTGGGACCAACAGAACTGAAATAATTACAGTTGAAAGAAGGTAGGTACCTACTCTAAATTCAAAAGTAAAATAGAGTCCAAAAACTCGTTTGGTAGCTGATATTTACTTATGTTATACCGTTGGATTAAGAGAATAACGTATATTCCAAAAATATAATAATATACAGGGTGTTCCGTATAAAAATCGAGAATTACTTCCGATGAAACCGGAAGCGGAAAGAAGGTAATTTTAATGTCCAAAAATGATCTTTAATAAGTACTTCCGCCATAACAAATTTGTATCTAAAAAAATACGGGGAGAAAGAGGGATGTATCATGAATTTGTGATATCCTGTATATCAAAATAGCGTATATACTAATTTGTTTGTTAAAACACCTTAACTGCAATGAAAAATGTAATTTATAAAGACAGTCTTATTCCAACACAAATTTTATCAAAGTATTAACTATCTTCAGTTCAACCAGATTTTTAAATGTTTCTTTTCTGTTAGATTTATTTTATACTTATCTACTAAGTAATATTTGATTGAAGTCCTATATTTATGAAATATAAATTCATAGACATTGAAATTACCAATGACCCTTTAGTGGTCAGTTGATTAAATTGCTGCCTTTTCCAAACTTATTTAATGAAAGACGTGAGCAACAAACTGATCATTTACAATTTAGGAAGCATAAGGCAGCTTGTTTGTAGTCTGTGATGTACAAGATATTTAAAAAAATATGTGCCATAGCTTATGGAGAGATCCTATATCCAAAAACAAGATAAATGGTTCCTAGGCACATGGATCCACTTTTGTTTTGTTTTTTAGACACAGGTTATTTAAATCTTTTATTCGTTTACTCTTTTCAAAACATGAGAAAACGCCTTTCGTAATTTGAATAAAATTTGGGTTTCTATACAGTATACATACATATCTATCTATATATAACATATTTCTGCTGGTCATTCAAATTAAAAATAATTTATCAAAAAAATTAAATAATTTGTAAAAAGTTTATTAGATAATAAATATATAACGATATTATTATTATTATTGTTCTAGTAATATTACTAACTTCGTCATGTATAGCAGTCAGATTGGAGGTAATGAAAATCTATTTTTTTTTTGTTTCAGATCACTTTTATGAACCATGAAAAAATGTTCTTCCAATCAATTACAGTGCCAGTAAATACATTACTTGTAAATTTTAAAAATATAAATAAAACTTATAACTTTCTTTTTTGGTATTATTGCTACCTTTCCAACAAGAGTAATAACACAGGAACTTAAAATGCTAAACAAAAATACATTGGCTCTGCACAATATGAATTTATATTTTACGATCAGTGCCAAACAACGGATTTTTAATGAATCTGTTCTAGGAAAGTCTTACACTAACGTTACTAATAATACTACGTCAAAGTAAGATATTAAATATTTGAAATTGTATAAAATTTTATAAAAATTGTAACAATAAAACTATTTTTATGCAAGAAACTGTTAAAAAGAAATAATGACTGCTCACACTGAATGCTACTGAGGCGTAGAAGGACCACACTATCAATTTGTTTCAAATTCCGACTTTAAACTTCCAGAATTCGTCGGAACTTCCGCAAAGTCGGAATTCCGACTTTAAGTCAGAATCCTCTGACTTTAAACTCGGATTTCTTTTGAAGACTTTTGAAGATTTCGGAATTTAAAAAAAAATAGTGTGGCCCTTCTACGCCTTAAAGGCTTTTCAAGTCAAGCAGTTTTTATTTAACGAATTTAAACGAATTTTCCATTAACATTAGGGCATGAGTTCTATTGTTGCACTAATCTATAAAATGGTAAAATTCTTGGAGCTGTTTGCGGAATCACTCCCTAACAACAAACACTATCTCTGCGCCGGAAATATATCTCCGCCCTTTTAATTTAATAAATAAACTATTTAGTCAATGAGGACAAGTCGGGACTACAAGGTGTATTTGTAAATCTTCTTAATACAAAAAATCAGATTTTTGTTTCCAGGGATATGTATTCTTAAATCTTATTCTTAAGATATGTATTAACTACCATTTTGAGTAACACTTGAAATCTGGAATACTGGGCAACTTTCCAGAGTATGCTTGCCTTGCCACAGTAATGCGGGGTTCTGCTGTGGTGGACTTGAATCCCTTGCTGCTGGTGGGACTTTTATGGAAAACCAACCTGACGAAGGAGGCCAAACTCGCAAACTCCAGGCAACTGGGGAATTCATGGAGATTGGGATCAATCCAACTTCTAATAAAATCCCGATTCCATCCGATCAAGAGAGGAGGCAATATTGGCCATATACTGGTCACTGCCGTTTAAAATATCATCTGTACAAATTCGGCCTAGCAGAAGATGCTGAGTGCCGCTTGTGCTTAGAAGATGATGAAACGGCAGAACACATTATGCACTTGCCCCGCTGGGGAAAGGATCAGATACTCATTATGTGGCAAAGGACAACTTCCGCCAGAGGATCTGAAAAAGTTCTCACCCAACAAGGTGATCAGCTTCATTAAGAGGCTAGACCTGTTGGGTGAAATATAAGGTGGTCTGAGCCACAATAGACCACATGGTCGCGGTGGTGGGTCTGGGTTTCGGCCCACTCACTTTTGAACCTAACCTAACCTAACACTTGGAGACACAAAAATCATATGTATTTTGTATAGAGACCTAGGTGATCAAGGTCAACATTTACTGTTCCTTAGTTTCTCTTCATTTTATAAATATTCGTTAAAATAGTTATATTATCCATAGATCATTATCGTTATTGATTTCTGTCAATAAAAGTTTAATAGATATAAGATATAACTAACTATAATTTCCCTTGCTGTTATTATTTGGAGTTATAAATAGCAACACCCTGCCTGTTTTGCAATAGTGAGATAAAACCCGATTTTCATAAAAAATAAGACAACCTGTACATTCGAACCAATGCTTATTACTGATAACTCTAAATTAAGTGAGTAATCACCGTACAAGAAGCTTCAAAACCATTTCGAAACCTCCTGTATTTCACAGATACATAGTTCATCATTGTAATTCTAGGAGACGCATTAAACGACTCCATAAACTGAAAGCACACTTTAACGATGACAAACACCTGCAGCTTTTAACGTAGTTCGCAAAACTGAACTAACTAGAATTTGTATTGGGTAAGTGGATAATGAGTAAAGTGGGCACTTTACTTGAGCTGTGTCTTCCAGTGAAGGCGATGAGACCAATGAGTAGCCAACGTTGATTCTATTAGGAACGAATCAGATAAAAGACCACTCCAGTTGTCTACTAAATTGTAAAGTGTGTTTAAACCACGTATACCTACATTGTATGGGAGTTTGGCTAGTAAGCAGTTCAGTGTTAAAAGGAAAGTCTTACTTTATTTTATGTACCTATTTATTCTTTATTTTACACTTAGATTTATTCTATTTGAAAATTTTTATAAAGTTTTGGAACGTTCATTGTTTCAAAATTATCCTTTAAATTAGTTTATTATATTTATCGATGATAAAAGGATTTCCCTCTATATTTCTAATGGAATATGACCTGTATTTGGCAAAACCAATTGAATAGTGTGATGAATTTTACGAAATATAATTTGTGTCATTAGAAATATAGAGAAAAAAAACATATAACAAATGGATGTAAGTAAATAACAGGCAAGGTAATTATTTGTAACTTATTCTTTTAAATAACGAGGTTATGGCTTTGCTTTCTTAGTTTGTAAGTTAGGGTAAATATATAGGATGTAAAAAAATACTGTACCGCAGTTCGAGGGGTGACTACATTTAACAATAAAAATAAAAGTTCCTCTGATCATATACCCTAAAATGGTTTCTAAAGGATTTACAGCCATTTAAACGGTGTTATTTAAACGGTTATTCTAAAATAAACAAAAACCATTTTTTTATCCACCATTTAAACGATTTTAACTCCCTTAAAGGCCATTTTAGGGCATATGTTTATAGGAAATTTTATTTTGATGTATAGACTACATATAAATGTAGTATCACCCACACACCATTTTTCTTATACCCTATGGATCAGATCATATCAATGGATCAGAATATCTGGAATAAAAGTCGTTCCCGGCACCTAAAGGTAATAGCTACTAATAAAACCAAAGTTTTATGGATGGAGTTTGATGTTTTGAATATTTAAATTCCCCTAAATGGTAATTTTAATATATATATAAAAATGTCAGATTTTGTGAAACGTTCGGCGATAAAATATGAACTATAGATAATTAATTTTATATATTTATCCACTAGTAAGGCATTTTTGATGGTCAGTTTGACGATCTTTCGAGAGTACGTTTATAGAAGGAAGGTTCGATTATGGGGAGATTACATACCTATTTGTGAAAGACGCACTTCTTAAAGACGCACTTCCTAAAGACGCACTTCCTAAAAACGCATTTTCTAAAGACGCACAGTTTTCCTAAAAAGGTTTCCTAAAAACGTTTTCTAAAAATTACATATTTGTAAAAGACGCACAGCTTTCCTAAAGACGCACAGGAAATTCTTAAAAGAATAAATATATTTAAGTCAAGTTTTGATGTATCTACAAGAAAAATTTAGAAACAATGGCCCGGGTGATTGGAATGATTTCTTCACATTTACTACAATATTTTCTAAAATGTTACATTGTATGATGAAACATTTTTAAATGTAAATCATTATATTTTCTGCAAAAATAGTATATCTAAAGGCATAGAAGTCACGTTAACAACATTTCATGAATAGTATTTAGTTCTAGATATATTCGTTCTGTAACGTAATCTGTAAATTTAAGTTTTCGTGCAAGTATGGAAACTTTGATTTTAAATGCAAAACATTTATTCTGTTTTCATAAGTTTTTTAATGCATTTTGATAGAAGGAAAACTTTCAACTCCAGAGTCAACTTCAAAGTTAAACTGTTTATGTAATTTCTAAATGGCTAAAAGAAAAAGATAAGTTCTCATCGTAGGTATTTATTTACATAATTATATAATGTCATAGTTACTGCAACGCTTTGCTGTTATTATCAAAAAAAATATATCAGAATTTAAATAGTCCGCTCAAAGGAAGGCTAATGTTCAAACATTTAAATGTATACAGAGAATAAACTTGGTGTTCCAATGAGATTCGTAATGTTAATATATCAAGAGAAAAAAGGCAGTTAAATGTAAAGCTTAATTTTTATGTCAGTTTTTGACAAACCTTCCATTCGATTCCCACTTATTTCATTGAATTCCAAGAGCTATACCAAAGAAAATATTATCTATCGGGAATAATAGTTAACAAGCTAGTGAAGAATTATTTAACTCTAACTGCAGTTGTAAATTTTTACGGAATTTGGAGGTGCAGGAAGGAGAAATTAGGATCTATTAGGCCAATAACATGGTACTTGCTTTAACCTTTCTGGCTTTCTTTAACAGGATCCACAATACCTCACGTAGCTGTTGCTACAATGTTTTTACGAATACTTTACGAGTATTTTACGTATTTTAGTATTTTAAGAAATATTTTAAGTACATTTTGTAACAGAACTTTTAGTAGAAATTCTAAAATACCCTGTCTGGCTTGTCCTTGTGAGATAACAAGAGTTGCAAATTATGACAAAACCGTTATATCATTGTTTTGGAGGTTATTATAATCCACTTTAAAAATTATCTTCAACACTCAGATAAATCATTAAAAATACCTTAAATTTAAAATTTGAATGAAATTGCCAAGCAATAAATAACACATGGTTTTGAAGATATGAGAAGCCTAAAGCTCGGTACTGACTTGATTTGCGCGCATTAATTTATTCAGATGCGTACGGGAGGAGCTTGCGTGAGCGTAACTTCTAACACGCACGAGCACACTCCGTCGCTTGTCGGTCTCTGTACAACATCAAAGAGATTTACGCGTATAATTTGCTCAGTCTGGACGAGGTTCTTAATAAAATAGGCTGTGCGCTGTACTAATGAGATTTTAAACATATATTGCATACTTGAATAGGAATCTCCGGTCCCTAAAAAACGTATCTAGAGTTAAAGCTAATCGTTCTTTCACAGAAACACATTTTTTAAATTTGGTATCCATCTTACCGACTTTCGGACCAATAGCGTTGACCAAAAACTCAAAATCTTCAGATGACAACCGGATGAAATTATTGAAATGGCCACTGTTTTCTTCCAGCCTCATGTCAGCTAATAAATTAGTACCACCGGATAACTCCCGGCTTCGATATAACTGGGTAATCCACCATCGTTCCTTTCTTTTTTCATTCTTTTTATTAATTAAACTGTGC
Source organism: Pogonocherus hispidulus (assembly GCA_963924545.1). Classification (NCBI taxonomy): domain Eukaryota; kingdom Metazoa; phylum Arthropoda; class Insecta; order Coleoptera; family Cerambycidae; genus Pogonocherus; species Pogonocherus hispidulus. Next base: position 12,255,982 of record OZ004698.1, read on the forward strand.
ATTACAGTAAACGCTGCATTTGCAATAGTTACTATATTTCTTTGTGATAACATCTTGAGGACACACACTCAACTGACGGAACGGATATTTGTGTGCAAACATTGAAACCTAAATTGTCCCAAAATAAACATTTACGCGAACGAAAATGTGTGCTCACAAATCGTACGTGCGTGCAAGCTATTCGTGCTTGCCAAATGCTCAAGTCAGTACCGAGCTTAATAAAAAAATGTTCCCTGAATCAAGTGATGATATCATGATGAATCATTCCAAAGCCTACTGAAAACCCATTATGTTGTAATGCTCTGATATTGTAAAATATTAAGAAGATATCCAATTTTACTAATACGAATACAAATTAGGTACATTTTTCCAAAAACTAGGTATGAGGCACATTTATACAATTATGGATACCGACCTACGTTATAAAACTGAATAAAACCTTAACTATCGCACCAACCCCAAATCCTGAATATTAATATTTTAACTATTTAAACGATTTACCCAGGCTTAGCTGGCTCATGGGAGGTTGGGTTTTCATTAAGTGAAGTTTCTCGTCGTATTAGCCGAGGTATTAAGGCATTTGCTGAAGTCAGATGAAGGTACATTTCAAAGCCTCGAGGGTATCGGTCAAACCGTATCCTCAACTTGCTAATATTATCAGCCCTAACGAATAGTTTGTTCAGCATAAAGAAACTTGGCAAATTTGATTAGTGGGTGATTATGTCGATTTGATATAAAGCAAACTTGGCTATACGTATTGATTGTCTTAAGTGTCCTATGATCAAGAATAATTATGAAGAAATCCACTGAAGGATAATGTTTGGATATAAACTTATTCTTAATCTCACTCACTCAATTTTTTTACGGGATAACCTATCAAATCATCTGAGGATAAATATGCCTATATCTTCTAAAGCATAGAGTTGTCTGTTATCAATTAACCTATTAATTAATTTAACATTACTGATATCTCTCTTAGCTTGAATGATTTTGTAACGTATGCTCGGTTACACAAGACTTATGTATTATTGAATGTGAGTTTTGAACGGATGGATCTTCATGACTGGAAGCGAATTCGAATCCTTCACCGTTCTTTGTGCTATTTATCTTTTCTACGTGTCCGGTGAATGCCGTTATAAATATCTTGAAAGAAATACTACACTATAAAACAAGTTAAATACTTGAAAAGGTGAACTGATAGAGATCATCTTCAATAATAAAGAGGAAATCTTCAACTAAAGCTTCTTCTACGCGTTTGTTTATTTCTTATTTTGTGAAGATGTTGACCAAAGAATTTAACTATCATACCGTGGAACCTGGAGATTTTAATGGTTTTGATTTCTCCGACATAACTCAACTGTATCATTAATTGTTTTTCAAGATATCCAAAAGATGGTATCAAATTTTGTAAAAAAATTTATTTCCTTTTTCTGTTCTATTGTCTTCTGTTTTTTTTTTATCTCCTGTTTCATATTTTGTATACATTTTATATGTTACTTCAATATGAAAAGCACAGAGTATAACTATGAGGGTTTTGCTTTGTTAATAATTATATATTCAGAACACACCAACAGCTAGAACTTTTTTCCATAGTATTAGAACTGCACCATTATTTGAGATCTTTATATAGTTGATTTAATGCTTTCATCTCGCAATATAGTATTTAACTGATTTCTAACAATTCTCAAAACTGATTTCTTGTAAACAGTTATTTTTTATGTTAATTTACAATTAATCGTTATCTGTTCATAATATACAGTTTTTCAATTCTCTAAGCTTCAGTACCTCAACTAAAACCAGACCAAGTTAAAAGAGCGGTCTGATGGTTCAGTTGACTAGGTATTACACCCGTACACTGTAGTTATTTCAGACGGTTCAAGGAACTTTTTGCATAAAAGGATATCTTCTTCACTAGGTTTGCAGCATGGTAACGTCTGAAAGTATACATGTATTTAAATATAATAAACCCTTTTCTCTTTTACCTGATGTAATATAAGATCCATTTTATTTTAATATCATCTTTCTGTTATAACTAGAGTAATAGTTTATACTTTTACTTTACTTCTATTATACTCTATTAAACTCTCTATTCTCTAATAGAATATATTATATTCTATGAATTATGTATGAGAAAATACATTACTATATGTTACAATATACATTTCTTATTATATTTAACATTTATCTAGAAGAAAATTTAGTTCTTTAAATAAAAGTTCAAAATGTGTGTAGAAAACTTTTGCTACTTACCACCTTCCCTTTGTAGGGGACCGCTAAGGCTCACTTTGGTAACCCACTAATTTGATTTTTTATTTAATTATCGGTCATTTTGTTCCCTTTAATATAATAGGTATATTCTAGTTCCCAAGATTTATTATAGCAAAGTTTACAGATCTGCGTACAGTTATTAGCAATCATTTTTAAGAAATATCTGAGCTTCTTCTGTTTAATTATTGATTATTCATTTTTGTGAAAAACCTACATATGCATTCTGGACCATGTAGACTGTTTGATTTCTGGTTGAATCGAGATTAGATGGAACGCTTTGCATAAATGACTTGCATATTAGATATAGCGATCTCTCACGAGTACGGGGATATACGATGTATGGAATTTATCTCTAATAATGGAGATATAAAGGAGATATTCGAAAGTCTTGAGTTTTAGAGAGGTATTGGTTTCTAGATATAAAAGAAAGCTATTATTGGTTCTAATGACACAAGTATCTGATACTGTCTCCCTTATTATTCAAGAAAGACTTACCCACCACATCGTTTCTACTCATAATGGAATATTCTTTGTGAATATCATACAGAAATATTCACAGCATTCAATTTAAAAAATGTAGCCATTATATTTCCTATATGAAACGTACTGTAAAAGTTGAATTGTTAAAAATCCACTTTTACAAAATTAATAATCCATATTTTTTAAGATTTCTTAAAAAATCATTAGCTCAGAAAGATAATTTATGCGCTACAGAATGTATAAGTTATATTTAAAAGGATAACAAGGGAAAGGTTTATTCCGGAAACTCTTTACATTACATTTAAACGGGTTAAAAAAATATTTACTTGGTTCATCACTGAAAATGCTAATTCCACCATTTCCCTTCAAACAATTGATCAATCTGACTTGCAAATTACAAGTAAACATTACTAATATAACTCGATTTTATTTAATGAGATTATTAAATTCATAAGGTGCTTATAGATGTTAATCTTCTTCAGAATACGACAAAAGAAAGTCGAACAAAACAATTAGACGTTTAAAAATAAATAAAAATAATTACTGCGAAACATAATATATTTAACCAGCTTTCAGCTTCGGTCGGGATCGACGGTGGTCGGCCCAGGTCGTTAGGCCCTAAAAGCTTGCAGGAGCTTTCGGTGTTCGAAGCACAGCTAGTTCATGGCCTACTGCAGGCTACGCAAATCGTATGGGACGCTCCTGCTGAGTCCTGCAACGCGTCGCGATTTCAAAACAAACAGCATCCGGTTCCGGTATTAACCAAGTTACTTCTCTCGATATCTTTGATTAATTTAGCTTAACGCTAAACACCGACAAGCATATCTTTCGAGAAACATCTCTAAAACACTTCTTGGGACAAAAGAACGTGAACTTGAAGTCAAACTATAATATACTGAGTGTTGGAACATTAATAATGTAAATAAATCATTGTGAAGTGAATGTTTTTGATAACATTATGTTAGTTGTTGTGTCTTAAGAATTGTGTCTGATTGTAGTAATAATAAATCGTTAATGTTGATAACATAGTTATGTGTTTATGATGTATGTTAACTAGTTTTTCAACAAAATGGCTTCTAGGGCAGTGAATAGTTTAACAGTTGTGTCAGTGTCTTTACTTCTTATCGCCCAGTATGTGTCAGCTAGTCCCTCTCCCATCAAAAGAAGTAAGTCTAAAATTATACAAATGCATTGATAACACATAAAATACGAAAGAAGATATAACTATAATAATTTGTATTCTGTTTTTACCATAGAGAGATATTTTTTAGAGAGAAGAGTCTAGGTATACTTTTCCTTAAATTAAAAGGAAATAAGGAATGTGTTTTCATGCGGAATGCGGTAAACATGTGTTATCTTTCATATTACATACCATAACACATTGTCGAAACGAAATTGTCAAAGGTGATTGGTTAATTAAGATAAATTTCGCAGTTTAACCAGAATTTTTTTGTCGCCCTTAACAAATAACTTATAGAAAATCTTATCCTGAACAAGGAAGTTCTTGAGTCAATGAAAAACGTGCTGTGGGTGCAAAATGCTGCATTGTAAAGTATAAAGCGTTCCTGTGAACTTTAGTATTAAATATATATCTATAAAAATTATAATTTTTGATCAAAAGAAGTAGCAGTTCTATCGTCTGTTTAAAATTTTTTACAAAACTATATCGTTTACAATGCGCTCAAAATACTTAATATTTGTCTTATAAAGCTTACAGAAATTGGTTATAAAGAAGATCGACAGTTTTTGTCTAACAGAAACCATCAAAATGTTTTCAATTACTTGTAATTGTAATAAAATTGGAATTATCAAAAGCCTAGTATTAAGCATTTATATGTATGTCTAATAAAGGAACCAGTGTTCACATATTATTATGTAAAAGTACGTCTTTATTAAGTTTTATAATGAACTTTACATTTAATAGCTAAATATTTTATAGATATTTCGCTCAACATTTATAAAGATTAAATTTTTCACAAAGGGCCTGCGAATCCATTATTATATTTGTTTAATAAGTTCTTTGGAGCACGGCTAAACTTAAAGATAGGTAGGTATGCTATGATTATTAGTGGTACCACTAAGTTATTCAATATATCTTTATTATATATTGTATTTAATTAATTTCTCTGTAAGAATGTTTGCAACATAAAACCAAAACTAATACCCATTTATGAGTATAAGAAAATTAACTGTTTCCTCTGGAGGTCTCTGCATATCCTGGAACTAAAATAACTACCTTCAAACTCAATGCTAAAAGAAAGCTGGGACATATACTGTATGTTCTAAGCCAGATATCCACCGTCACAACTTCTTTATTTTAAATATTTCGGAACATAAATATTTAAATGCAGTTTCTTATGTGCTTTTTTCAAAATTTTATGTTAAAAGTTCAACTTCAGAGCATAAAATAAATTAGTTTCAAACAAAATCCAAATTTATTGGTTAATGAAACCAAACTTATTAACCAAAAACTTTTTTATCGGATCTTCACTAATCTTGTTTTTTTAATCTTAAATTAAACTATATGAATAAAAACACAAAGGATTTTATTTGGAAGTAATGCAGGGAACTCTTCCCTGCAAACATTATAATTATGATATATATGGTAAAGTACCTATAATTATTTCTCCTTATAGCAATGTTATTTCTCATTGTCTATAGTTAAATACAATTTAAATTTATTAAAAATTAAAAGTTATGTTCAAAAGTAAAATAAGAATTCGTTTTTTAAAAAAAATATTTTTTTTTTTAGGCTATACAGAAGATTCGCACCTTTATTAAAAAACAAAAAGAGAAATTTACAATTTATTTCAGCTTATGAACAATTTTTCGTATGTGTTGAGAGAGCTTTTATACTTCAAATATATACGATATAGATATAAACAGAAGCTTTTTAAAACTATTTGGTAGACAATTGTGTTAATAGTACACTTAATACCTAGTATACTTAATTTTACTGAATACCTGTTAATCTATTCCTTAACAATTTTGGGACAAAACGAATATATTTTTCTGTTAATAAATTTATTTAGCTGAAGTAATTCCTAAATTTGATATTTACTAAAATCATTTTCCCATATAATGTACCTTCTAATATTTTTTGAGTAATGTACCTTATTTTTTGCCATAAAATTTTAAATACCTTGCTATAAAATTTTAAATATATTATTGCTACGACTTGTTTAAATAGACCGGGAGTTAGTGACAGATTTTTGGTTGTGATTTTATTCAGTACGCCTTTCAGAGAGTGTTATTTATATTGCGACTATTCTCACGATTAAAACGAATCAATCAACGAGTCACCCTGGGTTCCTCATATAGAAAAGTGAGCTTTCAATTGTGCGTATGAAATTGGGCATACTCAAACGGTTTGTCGTCTTGGTTTTCAGCAGTTTTATAACAAAAAGTTGTATACTTTTGAGGTGTAGGTGTAAATTATTTATTCAAACACAAGTTTATGTGACCAAAACGCATAATTTGCGAACAAAAAATGAGAACTGACTTTTCTATATGAAAAATCCAGGATGACTCTTTGATTCATTTCTTTTTGTAATGAGAATATAATCATTATAATACCCTCTGTAATGCATACCTACTGACTAAAATCAGAACAAAAAATCTATCACTAATTGCCGCAAAATGGTAGAACCTTATTTGTATATATTTTTTTTCTATATTTTTTTCAGTTTGAAATATAATTTTATTTTCTTGTCATGAAGAAGTCAACGACGGAATCAGATTCTAACTTAATTATTAAATAAATCTCTGCCATAGATATGCTACAAATTTTTTCTCTGAATTATATCGCTCTTCGTTGGTAAGTATTCTCATTACCGAATATTTTAGTAAATCAAAAGTATTTTTGTATAAGCTATTATCTTTCAACATTTCATTAATAATTTATCACCCGAAATAACTAGCTTTAACAGATAAAGGTTTTAGCAGTGTATTTGATTGGAACATCAATAAATTAATGAAGTATGTACATAGCATTTTGATAGCATTTTTCACACAAAATATATATCAAACGTTCATTAAATACTTTATGAAGCATCTGAAATATTTTATTAAAGTCCTTTTTGGTCTTAAATAAAATATTTCAGATGCTTCATAAAGTATTTAATGTATTATTATAAAGTATTTAAAAAATATTACAAGTCCTTTTTGGTCTTGTAATATTTTTTTAACTCTTCCTAATCTAAAATAACCCGCCTTAGTAAATCCACCGGTCATATATTAAAAAAAAATCATTGTGGACATGGACATACCTAAAATACACACACACACACACATACACACATTTATTTGCTTTAGTTAACATTGATTGGTTACCAAGGAGAAAATTGCGTTATTCCAATAAATACCAAAAATTTAATATTTTTTTGTGTAATTTTTTTGTGTTACAAAAATTGGAGGTGTTTCAATAAATTCAGTAACATTTCTTATAAATACTGAAAACAAGTAAATTTTATTTTAATATACCTATTGGTTTATATTGTGGAGCATAAGTTCCAGAGTACTCTCTGTTATTTTCAAATATCTCATATTCCATAAAACAGAGGGCCATAGAGAGAAAATATGAAAAATCAGTATTTTATAACAACATTTTATTGATAGCCTTGATATTTTTTCATACCTCCCAAATAACATGCTTCTCTATATGGGGAAATAATGATATACTCTTGCGTCGTATTCATATTTGTAAATCCACCCTGTATACGAAAAGAGACAAAATTGCCTTTTGGATTATAAAACATACAGACACTTTTATCGAGAATAAAGTTCCTCATAAATTTATCATTAATAAATAAATTTCCCGTGGATATATTTCTTAAGTTCCGCATGTCACTGTTGGTACCAATACAGAAGCATTTAATGACTTACTCTTGATCTTTTAATTGATGTTTGCACCCTACAAAAACTTCCGCATTGTGGACTTTTGTCGCAGCATGAATAATTGGGTGAAGTTGGAAAGTTGCCCGGAGCAGTTGCATAATTTTGATGTATTTGCGAGAATAGTTCGCGCGTATTTCGTAAATGGCCGACCAAGTTATTAATTTGCAAAAAATGGTGCATTGTGAAAACCGCCCTGTTTACGCTATGTAGCACCCACTCGATTCATTTCTATACGAAAAAGTGGTGGAAAAAGATTTTATATATACTGTGTACTGAAAATGATCGGCACTCCGTTTTCGTGATTATACACGCAGAAAAATGTCTGGCAAATTTAAAGATAGATCTACTACGATATACAATATTCTATAGTGTTATATGTGACAGCAATACTGCATAATACGTATAATAAATCAATATTTAAATATTGTAGTAATACATATCGAAACTTATTAAAATTAAATTAAATTAATAATTAAAATTAATTATTAATTATACATTACACAAAGCTTTTAATTATACATTGTTTGTTTGTACTTAAAGAACAAATAAATACTACAAAATAAATTTAAATACAAATATGTGCAAAACATGTACTCGTGGATTATTTCGTTCTCTAAATATAATAATAGCTAATGTCTGTACTTATTTTTGGTCCGTTTTCATGATTCATCGTTTCTTTTGGGATTACACCACCTGTAAAATACAAAAACTGGAAACCAGAAGAATATAAATTAAATATTCAAAGTGCAGTAGGTATCAAGGCAAATTTCTAAAGTTTGCCCAAAAAAACCACTGTATAATGGGTGATAAAATAATATTTGATATATTAACTAAATTTCATCAGTGGTTTTTTAGTTTTATTCAAAATTCTATAATATTATATGTCATATTTTAAAATATGTTTAAATAAAATAGTTTTTATAATAAAATTTAAAGGAACTTTAACACTTAACTAGCTTTTTTATAAACGTTTCGAGTTGATCCTCAACTCTTCGTCGGTAGAATGTTTGTACGATAAGAACTCTTTGTATGAAAAGAAGCACTTTTTGTCAGATTGACATTTTTTATTTAAATTGTCATCACATGCACTGATCACTATGATATTATTAATTTTCCACTGGTAACATCCTTCTGGAGTAGAGGAAGCTATGTTTGATCTATGAATATTGTTTCTGACGAGATACAATTATCACCATTGAGTTTAATGAAAGCACTTTCTTTTAGTTTTCTTTTAACTGATCTTTCTTCTTTTTGTAACTTTAGCCTGTGTCCAACCAACTCGGTGAACGTTATCCCATACATGTTTTACTAATACTAATGTAGACCTATCGACTTGGTAATCCTTAACATAATTTTTATGTTTGAGGACCCTTATTTGTAACGGTCTAGATGTCTGACCAATGTAATATTTACCACATTCACAAGGAATTTGGTAAATACAATTTTTTGAATTTTGATCATTAATTGGTTTTGTTTTTGTAAGTATTGATCTTAAAGTGTTTTTCGTTTTAAATGTCATTCTTACGTTAAAATCATTACCAAGCCTTTTAAGTCTTTCAAATATCTCTGCAATTTAAGGAGTCGTAATGGTTGTTATTGGATTTTCTCTATTTATTTTGGAAATCTTATTATTTTGCCTATTTTCAATTTTTATAAATGTTTCCTCAACAAAATCATTAGGATAATTGTTTTCCTCTAAGATATTCTTAATAACGTATTTTTCTTTATTGAAAATATCTGAGGTTGATGAAATTTAGTTAATTTATCAAATATTATACATGGTAATATTTTATTACACATTATACAGTGGTTTTTTGGGGCAAACTTTAGAAGCTTGCCTTGATACTGCACTTTTATTATTTAATTTGTATACTTCTGGTTTTTTGCTTTTTGTTATTTTACAGGTGGTATAATCCCAAAGGAAACGATGAATTATAATAATAGCGTTTATTAACCTGTAATAAGCGTGCAGTTAGAAAATAGCAACGGTGTTCATAGAAATCAAGAAATTATTTTGAAACATTAAATTCAATAAAATAGAGAGAATACACGTGTCCATGTCACTGAATCTCAATATGCAGCCCCGATTTGATAATTTATGATATTTTCAATAACCCTAGCAGCAATTTAAAATACATTTTTTCAAACGTTTCCAATAAACTATTTATGTATGTTCCCAACACTAAAACAGGCAATATTTTGGCTACGTGGGGTGGTAATAAATTTTCGATGCGTATATATATGAGAAAATAATATACTTACATAGTATATTTTTTCTTATAGCAAATGTTTGCATTGTAGTGGCATTGCGCGTAGTTTTGTATCGGATAAGTTGCATAATTATTTCCATTGATTATTGTGTCAATAATTGAGTTTCTAAAAAGATTCGTTACTAATTGTTATAATTTATTGGATACCAAAAACAGGCAAACAAAATATAACATTGAAAGAAAAGTAACGTAGCAAATATATATAAACACTTATAGAGGACTTAAACTTGCACTTTGTGTATAAATTTGTAATGTAAACCTTAAAATCCAGATCGTTCCGAATATTATTCCGAATTAGCGCCACTAATACTTAGAGATTGGTAGTTTGTCAAGTCAAGTAGTTTGACTTTTTCCTAAGTTACTTGACTTGACCTGACTTGATTATCAAGTATTTTAAAAATTCAATAGTTGACTTGATTTTCTGTCGTTACTACTTGACTTGACGAAAACGTGCGAATATTCCTGCAAGTTCATGCAACTATGAGCATAGAAACAACCTAGGTATGGGCTCAGCATTTAAGCGGGCATGGACAAAATCATCAAACATTACAAAAGAAGCAACTGGATATACTGTGTTGTTTTAATCTTAGATCCGCGTCCTAAAGTGGAAACATTCTCCAATACAAGTTGGGGGAAGGACTAGATGGATCTAGTGAAAAGTTTTGAAGAGATTCTCAAAACGAAGTATTTTAGGTCCAGTTCATTACTTTTAGATCCATTCACTAGTCGAATCGACATCATCTTCTAAACCGGATAAAAGCAGTGGCTCTGATGACTTTGACATCGATTTATTAAGTTTGTTTAAAAAATGTCCCATTAACCAGAGAGATGAAATGGCTTGGCGTTATGAACTAGATAAATACCTGACTGATCCACGAGCTGATAGTACTGAAGATATGTTAGAATGATAGAAGACACGAAACCGCTTTCCCAAATTTGGTCATAATGGCAAAAGATTTTTTATCAACGCCAGAATCTTCAGCTCCTGTTGAAAGGCAGTTTTCTAGGGTTGCTCTGTTAAAAAAAAACCGCAAAAGATTAAGTAACAAATCTGTTAGAACCCTTATGTGTCATAGATCTTGGATGGCAAACGATGATATTAAATACTGTTTTTAGATTTAAAATATAATCTACGTATTGCTGAAGGAGAAGACAACGCATGTGCTTAGAGAATCGCTAATTTTTTGGGATCGAATTATTTAAAGAAATTGGACAATATGTATATTTCGTTGTAATGCACTATAAGCAAACAGTTTATTATATTGCGTTACTTTTATATATTATTTCTTTGGTAATACATAACAGTTTTGTAAATAAAGGTATTTATGGCAAGGTTCATTGCATTGTAATTTCTTGAAATATAACTATTTGACTTGACTTGACTTATTTCAAGTCAAGTCGTGAATTCCTACTAATACTTGTCGAGTTTCGATACATTTTGCAATTCAATTTATTTTGTCATTTTTCTTTATAATCTTGGACAGTAATAATCAGCAGTTGTTATCAAATAAGTACTATTTATAGTCATTATGTCTATAACCCACTATAACTAAACGGTTTTTTTTGTTATGAACATAAATAGTCGCTACGAAACTCACCTTCATAATGGCTACCATCCAAAAACCACAAACTGCATAGCTTCATCATGGACAGTTACATAATATTAAAATTCTGTTAAAAATGTAGCACGATTAAAAATTTACTGGTTTGGAACATAAAGTTTTAGATCAGAAAACTCAAATTCCAGTTTCTTCTACCTTGTATGGTAGCCGAACACCATTACAGAGTCGATACGATTATATGTTTTATTCATTTAACCAGTTTGCTCAAAGGAAAGGGAACTTTAGCTGTTTATCCAAGAAAGTAGAAGTGGCCAAAATCGAATTAATCGATAGGATTCTTAGTTTCTAACTGAAATATCCTTGAAGTGTTTCAATGAATTAAAAAAACAACAGTTTATTATAGACGCTTTTGTTAAAGTGATTATTAATAAGAAATTTTTGGTAATTGTTCTAATTGCTGCGTTAATAATTTATTTCTCAGGGACTGGAAAACAAAACCTCCTTCCTCTTCCTCCTTCAAACGAATTTTTGATAACGCAGTTGGTCTCTTTTCTACACTCTGCATTTACTGTATTGGTATTGGAGAACATGATATGGTACTGTGCATACTCTTAAAATATTTATGTATAATAATTATGTACTAATAACTATTATTGTTATCTTTGCGGTATGGATCAGTTTATGTAAATAAAGTAAAGGTAATCAGTTACCAGTACTTATTAACTTGCAACAACTGGACTTTATTGCTCACTTTACAAACTCCATAATGAGTTAGGTTAATTATGGTAAAGATGGAATGGGGTGAAGGTTTTCTCAGCTTATTCTCTTTTTCTTTTCGAAAATAGATAATACCAGAGACCACATTGATTGCCATCATGTTTCATTATGAACTATGGTGAGGTCCATTTGCTATGATCTCGTATGAGAATGTATTTTCCTAAGAGTTCGATAATTAAAGCACAGTTATCAGGAAATAATTTTCTCACGTAATAATAATAAAGTAATCATCCGCTTTCTGCATTAAGAAGCTCTTAGCCAACTGTGCAAGTCATTACATAATGCATAAGGGAAGTTGATTATTGGAAACGTAGGACGAAGCGGGCGGCTATGACTTTAGGGAATAACAAAGCAGTGCTGAAGATTATGGATTTGAACTTTCCTGCATGCAACAATCAAGGAATGACCCACCTTGCTAATTTATTATGTAATTTCCATTCTTCTGGTATTTTGATGGTAGCACCTCTGAGTTAAGGTTATTTTAGAGTAATGGATATAAAATTCTTATCAATTCTTTTAAGTCAATATTAAGTTTCTCGTTTCTCCTACCGCCGATTGCACATGCCATTCATTATATGATCATAAGGCAATTTATACAGTGTAACCAAGACATGGATGAGAAATAAGGTGATTTCCGAAACTATATGAGATACAGATTCGGTTAAATGGGAAAAAGTTGCGCAATGAAGATAGCTGTGACTACAAATGGGAGGAAATTGTGCCTTAGATTAGGCAACTTTTTTCCATTTAAACGAATCTAATGCTCTAATAGTTTCTAAACCGAATTCAAGGTTATGTGCGATACACCACAAAGTTCAAATAAAACTGACATTAGGTCGGGTGATCTAACTGGCCATTATATACGTATATAACCCCTTCTACCTATCCATCTCTCGGGAAAAACGTTGTTAAAAAAGTTTTCAACATTTCTGGCATATTGTGGCGGAACTCTATCCTGCTGTTAGTACACGTTATTTTGGAGTAGCTGAGGATTTGCCCAGTTTGGATATAATTGGATTAATACAGCCATGACTCTATCGCGTAATAAATTTAAATATATGTCTGCAGTCAAAGTACTATTTATAGTCCTATTTCCAGTGTTCCAATAACTTTACCCACCCTAACTTTTGTTCATGTTGTGTGTGCAAATCTTCAATCTAATGTGGATTTTCCGAGGGATTTTCATCAGCGCATTAGCGACAATTTTGATTTTGTTGTGGTTGACAAATCCATTTAAACAAAATGTAGCCTCATCAGAAAACAACATGTCCTGGCAAAACTGCAATCGACGATCAGAGTCATCTTCCGAGTTCCTGAAGAAGAATAACTTTGTAAGAATGCTTTTTTCGCACGGATCTCTCCGGAAATATTCCGGAACTTTTGTCCAACCATTTGCTAGTTCTGAATGTATGTTTATATTATTCTGTGAAGCGTTGTTCGGTGACTAGAGATATTAATACCCTTTTTAAAACACGACAAAAATATAATAATATAAATGTAATATTAAGTAATAAATAAATAAATGTATAGGACAAGGCGGCCTCCTATAGTAATGTCTAATACTATTATCTTTATTGAATGATTTTTATTAGAAAATAAGCGAATTTCAACTGACTACAAATAAACCAACAGACGAAATTGCTTTTCTTGTTTGCCTTCCCTCTTTATAAAATATATGGCAGATCATCAAATACAGAAATGAGGGCATAACGAAAACCACCTAATAAAAGAAACAATATATTTCTCCCCATTTATTATTTGCCCTCTATCTAGCTAGCTTATGTCAACTCGATTTTTCTTTTATTGGAACTCTTCTATACAAACTATGATATGTAGATAGCGCGTGTAGTTTAGACTAGAGTCGTTATTTGTTTCTAAGTTTACCATAGGGGGAAGTTTCAAACAAATTCGTATTGACTGCATATTATGTCTGAGTGTATTCTTTAACTGACATCTTTTCCATATTGATTCGTATTGAAGGTCTTCATTTTTTCCCAAACGGACACTTCACCTGTTTCGTTCCTTCTACGGATATTACAATATATTTAGGTTTTTCTTGGAGTTCGACATTTGGATGCATAAATAGGGAGTAGAGGTAGGCGGTAGAGGACACATAAACATAATGCAGGGTGTATCACGTAGACACTCAGTTAACCGTTTGTAGAATACTACGCGTAAGTACTGGAGTTCTGAAAACTTTTATACGGGGGTTAGTAGCAATTTTCTATCGATTAAAGTCGACGTCAACCCGCTTATTTCAAATGGAGTATGCTATTTTTTATTGAGTTTTTGGACTGGGGAAAAGTTTTTCATTGTTGTTAATTTTCTAGCTAAAGAGAGGCTAAACATCACTAGATGATAAACTCACATATTCTTTTTCAGCAAATCTATTGTTTGCATAACAATATTGAATTCATCATTGATATAATCTATAGTCATACCTCTAGTAGAACATCAAATGTTGCGAGGTGAAAGGGGTTTAATATTTACTCTTCCTTCATTTAGTATTTACTCTCCCTTCATCTTTACTAGCGACACTGCATTAGAGTTCTGATCAACACCAGAAATGGATACTATAAGATGTAAATCAAACTTGTACCTACTTACAAACTATGCAGATAAGAATTGATAATATAATCCTTCGAATAACTAGAGTAGTTTGGTTTAACTAACCATTTATAGAAATTTAATTAAATATAAAAGCTAAGTAAAAGGTATACCCGAAAAAATTATTTAAATCCCACTGAGCTTATAAGGATTTACGTAAACCTAATTTGATGGAGAAAAAAGAGCCAAAGAGGACAAACGCGCATACGGAATTTTAATTTAACCACAGTTATGCAAATAAGGGTTATACTATGGAATAGGATATACACACTGCCGGGTGAGCTGCATTTAACTGCAGTCTGTATTGTCTTCCTTCCTATTGAAAATTAAATGCAGTGAACTGTCCGATTGTAAATTTTATATTCAGAAGTTCTCTTACCTACCGCGGTTTTTTTAGAGGAGAATTCGTTTGTTTGAATACGACTAAAAAGTGTGAAAGGATAAATGACATAAGGATATGATGATGTAATGAGGGCATACGATAGAAAGGATAAATTATAAAGAATAAACATATGTAGATTTTAGAGATGTCTCCTCTCAACTATTTATATGTACAGGGTGGGACAGTTTCCACAAGAATCAATTTAATCAATTTCAAAAGTAATTTCACAAACCACCAAGATATAGATATATACCCGAAAGTAAAAAATCGAAATTTTGTTTATTATTTCAAAACAAAAGACGACGGTCATTTTGGTTTTCACCATCAAGTTGGTCACGAAAAAGGAGATCGCGAGGGGGGTTTCATTACCGGGGGGTTAACGATAAAGTCTATAAAAAAATCGAAATTTGTCCACCCTCTACCGTGTATTGTTTTCGTTGTCTTTGAGGGATATTTCGCTTATTAATAAGATAAAGAGATGCGGTTTTCGCGACACTGTGGCACTTTTCTGAGAAACGACTTTGGGATGCCATAAACAGAATTACCACAGCCCTTTTACTTTATGAGCTACAGGGTGAAATTGAAAATATGCTATTTTCAAGCACCCCTCTTGTCCCTGTTACCTGATGTCGTATTGGGCAAACAAAAACAAATCTGTACAGAGTTTTTACGTAGAATTCAGTGGCGTACTTATTTTTTTCTGAAATCTGAAATTTTCGAGATATAAGGTAAACTTATACTTTTTTAAACATAACGCTCTGTAGATTGTCTGCCAGGTCGCTTTACGCTTTTCAAAAATATATAGTAGATGACACATATTACACATATGTGTCATCTACTATATATTTTTGACCTAACCTAGTTAGGTAATATCTAACTCAGAAAATTGAACATCTTTTAAAGGAATTAAAATTTGTTTATTCTTAGTTGGCTGCGGTCAGAATAAAAAAAAATGAAATGATTTGTGATCCAATAAAGGTTTATAACAGTTCTGTCAGATAATCAATTTTTACAGTTTTAATAAACAAAAAGTTGTAAAAAAGACTAAAATATTTTTATAATATACAGAGTGCTCCGTTTAAAAAATTATAAGTTTACCCTATATCCCTTTCAGAAAAAAGTAAATACCCACTTGATCATACATTTGTAAAAAACAGTGCATAGGCCCGTTTTTGTTTTCCCAAAACGTTTTCAGGTAACTAAGATACGAGCTTGAAAATGGCAAATTTTCAATTTCACCCCGCGGAGCTCATAGACTAAGAGCGCTGTGAAAATTCTGTTTATGGTATCTGTCATTTCTTAAAAAAGTATAACTGTGTCGCAAAAAAACAGCATCTATGTATCTCTAATAAAAGAGATATATCCCTAAAAGACAACGAAACAGTCTGTAGGCATACTAGAGCTTATTTTCACAATTACAACTTTTTGCATAATTATCAAATGATCAGCCGTCTTCTTCTCTAAAATCATTAGTAGTAACGGCGACGGATAGCCTTTTCGATCTTATGAAGTCTCGTCAGCGACAAAAAATATTTCACGACACTAGAAACAATATATTAATATGCGGCTTCAGCGAATTCATGCACAAAATATTACACGTGATGTTTCAAGACGATATTAGTCTAAAATAAAGATACATAGGATACTTTAATAATGCAGTTATAGTTCTGAGGTGCTGAAAAAACCTCCAAGATCCATATCTGTTTAGGAATACAAACAGTGTTCATTTGTTTGTTTATTTTTTCAATAGAAAACAAAAAAATCATTTTTTTATCTTTTATTGTTTTTATTTTTAGAGGACTTTGTGCCAGATACATAGACAAATATCCTAC
Source organism: Pogonocherus hispidulus (assembly GCA_963924545.1). Taxonomy (NCBI): domain Eukaryota; kingdom Metazoa; phylum Arthropoda; class Insecta; order Coleoptera; family Cerambycidae; genus Pogonocherus; species Pogonocherus hispidulus. Next base: position 12,273,056 of record OZ004698.1, read on the forward strand.
GTCCGGGTTTTCGGACTTTTTCAAGGTTACCTAATAGCTAAAAATAATGGTTTTACATAAGTATTAAATTAGATTAGTGACAATAAATATCCCAGTTATTAATTTTGGATATAATAAATCCCACTTTAACAGCCAACAACTCTTCCAATATCATCTGTGTTCATTTGTATTTATCTCGCTTTTATTTCGCCTTTTACTTTAAACTCTATCACATATTAGTTAAATAATTTCATTTGCTCTGTTGTTTATTTGTTTATTGATACACTGTTACAAATAAAAAGTCAAACTTATTTTTTTTAAGTTTTTATAAATATATTTTATAAATTTTATAAATAATATAAACTCAATATATTATTTTGTAATTCTATTTTATTTACAACTGCTTAACTTGGCTTAAATTTTCGAATGACGTAATTTACATTGGTACCTGGGATCTGCTAAATATTTTCTCTTGATTATTTGAATCTGAAAGCGGCATATACCTACATCTTTTTGATATTAAATAAGGGATGGTTGATATACGTTTCTACAACCATTTTCCATCATAAAATGGAGAAAATTTTAACTTAAAATTACTACGCTTGTTTTAAAACATATTTTACAGAACATTAAAAGCCCGTCGCTTACAAGGGCACAATTTTTTCAGAAATTAATCAGATAGGCCCCAATCGGGAGAAAAAAGCAGAGTTGTCTAGTCACTCAGACTGATAATGTATGGCACTGATAAGTACTAATTTTTCGAAATAACTGTCCATCGTAGCTAACGTTACAACGAATACAAACAAGAGTTAACAGACGAGCAATTTCACTTCTAACTCCTCATCTGAACTGAAATCTCCTCAACAATACCACATTGTACAGTCTAAACCTTCCTTTCCTTCCTGGTGTAATTTGCTTAATGTAGTGGTATTAGTGTTTATTTGTATAAGGCACAATTAAGTTGACAAATGTCCCTAGAATTAACTGTGGCTGCTGTTTCTAAGGTAGATTTATTGGCGTACAGGCAAAGTGCGTAAACCAATTGCGTGGTCAGAATTCGGTTAAATAGATTAGTGATTAATTCAATTGTTCCCGCTTGTCAGCGCCAGTGCGATCTATGAGAACGCGTCTGTCTTGTTCATCCCGCGTATTAGGCGGGTGAATTGGCCTCAATGTTTACCCAACTGCAGTTAGGTTGTGGTATCTATCCTTAACCCTTAACTGCCCAAATTTTTATTTTTTTTTGGAAAAATCTTTTTTCTTGTTGAAACTTGGTAAAAATTAGTTTAAAAGCTTATTTCTAAAATCGTTTTCCAAAAAATATTTTTATTTTTTGGAAAAAACAATGTTGCATAAATGCAACGCTAGGCACTTAAGGGGTCAAAAATGTTATAACTGTTTTAAACTGACTGTTTTAAAGCTTTTATTATTAGTAAAAGATACGGTACAAACATTTATTTTTTGTGAAAATCTAAATTACAATCAGCGCATAGACCTACACCACATTTTTTACACGTATGGTTCTAACTATGGAACGACATCCTTCATGTACTAGGTATTTTCTATGGACACGTCCACCATCCAAGTGAAGAGGCACCACAACTTTTTAGAGTGGATAGCAATCCTATATCTGGCTATGTTTTGATCCATAAGATCTGTCCCCCCCCCATGGATGTTTCTAGATGGTTTTTTTGGGAAGGATCCTCTTCTTCGTATACTTCAGCAATTTCATCAGATAACCCAATTTTTCGATTATTGCCCAATTTCAGTTCCAATTTGCGTCCGAAGTTGTCGACCGGAAAGATGATTTAGATCTCCATCGTCATCTTCATCCCCAGAGTCTTCATCAGTTAGTGCGCTGACTTCAGGGGCTCCACATAAATATTTTCAATGTCAATGGAATCATCGGCATAAGCCATCTCTAATGCTTCCTGGAGGGAAAAACTTTTTCTAAAACAAGAATCGAGAATTACTGATAAATAGTTAAAACTACAAAATACAGTAGTGTATTATCCTAGCGTTGCATATATGCAACACGCGTATTTATGCCAACGTCTTTTGAAATGTAATGAACCCAACCACAAAATCGTAGGTATGACATACTAGTACATCCATAATAAACATGTCAATGCTAAAATGCCATCAAATTTGATATAATAAAATGTATAAATTTTACTTACTCAAACTGCACGTCCATATTTTCCTGATTTTTAAAACATTAGCTCACAAAACCACTATTTTGAAGAACACAGTCCAGGAAATTGTTACAAATCAATGAAGGTTTGTTTGACAAAGCCTTCTATTAAGATATTGTAGCGCCATTTATCTGCCAAAGCGAAAAGTTTTTCCGTTACAGCCTTGTTTAGAACCTCTAATTTACGTGCATATATGCAACGCTAGGCGTTAAAGGGTTTTAAAGGTCATTATTTGGATTCGGATAATAAAAATAATAGATTTATAGTAACAAAAGCTGTTAGCCAAGTTGGTCCAGTCTAGATATTCTTCTCATATATAAAAGGAATTATTAAGTATTTCCTTATTAGATAACTTAAATACATTACAAATTAAATGGACCTAGATGGTCCATTTATAGCACTAGCTGCAGACAATCCGTTTAACTTTGTTTTTTTTTTTTGGTACGTCTATATCTAATATAGTTTTTTTCTATATCTAATATAGAATACATGCATTAGACTTTCTTTTTTTATTACTTCTCTTATTTTTTTCTCTTTTTTGTACATAAATATCTTACCTACAAATATTTTTATTCATAAAAATTCAACTGATCCATGCGCGTCACGCTTTGCCTTATCCTTATCTCAGAAGCCCTATCCACTACTCACATATAATAGTCCTCGAACATTCCAAAACATTTTCGATCCTTCCGGTTCAGTTCATTCTAGAACATTCTAGCTGACGACAACCCTAAAGATACTCAAGAACATCCTATCTGAGAAAAACCTTAGAAACATTCGAGAACATTCAACCTCGCATAATTTTTGGTTTATTTTAAGGTAAGGTATAGAGATGAAGAGTGAGGGTGAGGACGAAGAACATATCTGAGAATTCTACGATGTTTCAGGACATTGTAGGACTTTCTTTAAAATTCTGAAACATTCTTATTGAAAATTCGATAACGACACACATATTCGAAGTCGACCATTTTCAACCCCTATATCTCCACACCACCATAACTGTCGGTAGCTATGGTGGTGTGGTGCAACCACCATAGTGCACGTTGGAAGACTTGAAGCTACTATCACACATAGACACCGATAGCCGGCGCTGAGTAGTTGTGGCTGCAAAGTGAAATAAGGTTATTATAAAGTATGGGATATACTTCAGCTTATTATGTATTTTTAACAAATTAATTTAATAACAGGATGTGAAAGAAATTCGATTACTTAAATAATGGAATTTCTTATGTCCAACAGTGGTAAACGCAAATGTTCGATATGTCGGCAATTTTGCTTTTTGCTTCTGTACAATCACCAACCGTTCCTCCAAATTGTACACAGCATTATTCAGCATTTCCGGTGAATTGCAGCAATTTACTCCCTAATAGAGTCTTTTAATTCTTGTAGCGTTGTTGGTAGTGTTCTAAACACCAAATTTTTTACTAAACCAATTCTTGTTTGTAGATCCATGTTATTAAAATTTAAATCGTTTCATATATTAAAACATATATTAAAACATATAAAACATATAAAACATATATACATATAAAACATATATTAAATAAAAGAAATATATTTTCTCAATACCCCAAATAAACCTAATACAATTTGTTTTTAACAAATATATTTCTTTATGCAGATAAATACAGCTCTTTAGTTTCTTTAAATTAAAACAATGATTTTTTTATTTGTAAAAGTATTATCCAGGTTATTATTAAGGTTATCCAAAGAATTGTTTACATTTTGTCAAATATGATTATTTACTATATTGATTTAAAAAGATTAATCACTCAGTTTACATTTTTTAAGAAAGATTAATTTTTATTAGATTGATATTAGCTTAGATAAAGTATTATTTGATTAATTGATTATTTGAGTATTATTCTTGATTTATTTCTACACATAATAATGATTGAAAATTAATGAACTTGTTTAATTTCTAAGACACAATCTTTTATAAGTGTAATTTGACTAAATAATATAACACTTTAGATATTAAAATTTACATTTTCCAAATATATTGTTACATTAAAGTAATGTAAACATAAAACATAATCATTTCCAATATATTTTCATAATGCATATCAAATAACCAACAAAATAAACTATAAAACGAGATCTTCTTACAAGATACCAGATGAAATGTAAATGAGAGAAATAACATATTCTTTGAATTTTTTTCATAATCTATTTGACAAATGCCTAGTTACTGAGATACTGGGTGATAAGTTCTTTAAAGTATATACACCTGGTGTTCCACATAAGAGTTCTCAGCCTCTTATCTCGGCAACGGATAAATATTTTTTTAATTTTGAAAAAAACAGATGATGGAGCTCATCTATGCCTTCGTCACGGAGTTCAACTTGATTTTTTCATAGCAAATTGAAGATGGCGGTGAAGTTGAAAGAAATTTTTCGTTGGCAGGAACCAGGAACTTTGCAACAAGGTTTATCCGTTTATCCTTTGTTCAATTCTAAACGATTTTTAGCATATGACTATTTTTCAAAAACTTAATAGTTTCAGACACATTTATAGTTATTACTGTTCTAATATTCAATGTATTTGAACTAGAATACTGAGAAACTATATTTTCCACTAAAGGTAAAATACAGGTCATCATGGTTATTGATCCTAAAAACTTTACATACATTTGCTGTGTCTATATTATTTGTCAAAGTAAACTGCCGTCCATTGACCGACGCGACGGCCGAATATTGGAATACTCTAGACACATTTTTAAGGCTAACTCACTAGCCTATATCACCCGCTCGTTCCTCTCTCTTTATGAACTGACAGGCCGGCTATCTCTTCATCTAAACAAATTTATATTAATTTCCTTTTTACGGCCTAAACGGCTTTCGTGTCCATTCTGTCTGACGAATCCATTATACATGTTTTTTTAGAAAAGCGGCAGCTATTGTATCTGTCGGATAATGTACACTTGTTATCGGTATCAGCTACCTACATTTATTCAGGAACAGGGGAATAAAAGAATAATATGTGTATTTCATATGTGTATAAAACAGTTTCAATATTTCTTAATAATAGACCTTTGTCATTGCAAGGATCAAGATACTAATAGATTTAGAAAATTGTTTAAAAGCAGCTCATGTGACCTCTGAACCAATGTGAAATTGGTGACTAACCTGGGCCAACCTCTATTTTAAAACTGAATTTATTAAGTTATTTCTTATTAATAATGTTCATAATACGTTTTGCAACCTTAATAGGAACACTATTTAGTTTTGAGCAGTATTTTCAATAGTTACTTTAGATTTATTTCATAAGAAATCATGCATATAATCTGTGGTAAATAGACTTGCATGCAGTGATTTATACAGGGTTATTCAGAACTTATCTCTAAAACTTTGAGGATATGTGCATCCTTAAATAAGAAATCGATATCACCAAAACAATTTATAATAAAAGTCTTTGGATTTCTCGTAAACAATGTTTAAAGTTACACCATTATAAAGGACTACGTAGATGGGCAACTGTACTTCAACGACATCTGATATACCACATTCCTACAAAAAACAGTAAAACAAGTTTTTGTTCCTGGAACGCCTGGTCAAGACCGAGCGAATAGAGTTGGAGTGGGGATAATATCTCTATTGTCTATCAGTCATCAGTCTATCTGTGTCGCTCTCTCAGTGCCGGTGTTTTATTTATCGTAGGAGCATTAAACTGTAAAATTTTCAAAATGGCTCATGTGTATAGTAATGCTGAGTTAATGGACATGATTCTTATTTATGGTGAAGTTGGACAAAATGCAGTGGCAGCTTCGTGCTTGTATGCGGATCTATTTATCAATTACGAGTTAGGTTTTGTGAGTGGTTGTTGTAGAAAAATGCTGAAAATCCCCAATTTACTTAATAATTTGCGTTTACAAGCTCAGCAACCAGGAGGAACATTCGCTTTAGTGCAGCAAAATTGGATAAGGCGTGCACAAAAGTGTGTAGAAGTCGAGGGACAAAATTTCGAACAGCTTTCGTAACAAGGTATGTGCAAATTTTTTATAAATTTCATGTTTCTAATACCTAGTAATCAAGTAGCACAATTCTTCAAAATTAGTGTAACAAAATTTTATTCATTTTAAAGACACGTCACTTTGGTCACATCTATCTATCTTTCAGTTTATTTTAAAGTAAAAACGCTGCAAATCTTTTTTGCGCCGGGTGTCGGTATACTCAGAACTTCCGAAGTTTTTTCGTGCTATATGTGACATCGCCAATTTACATTGTCAGTCCCAAGGTCACTCCATTACAGTGGACCAGTATCCAGCGACGTGCAATTAAAAATTTTTAAATAGTTTTCAGAACCCGCCAACATTTTTTTTTTGTACGAAGTACCACATTTGTACATGTATGTTGAACATCCCCAAATTTTATTATGGATAAGTTCAGAATAACACTGTATAAAGGCAGTAAGCTTTTTACTATTTTATTCCATCTGTATAGTAAGAGCGGTTTATTGTGTATGATATATCTGTATCAAACAGTACCAATAACACTATAACACATCTTCATAATGATTATATAATCATTATTAAGAGAACCACCTGGAATTTCAACTTCTACCATTAGAACAATGATATAAGGAGAAGGCACTGCATTCCGAATAGCAGTATCACCATCTTCTTCGCAGTTTTCTGAATGTCCCGTTATCTGTTGCACGTTGCCCGAAGTCCACTCCGACTATCATTACTGGAGAGCATCTATTGGTGAGAGGTTGAATTATATACTCCCAAACCAGAAAATAAAATTTTTTGTTAACCAGATCATTTCTTTATTCAGATACACCCTGTAAGGTGATTTTGAATGATAACGACCATCAGTTGTTATTTACTGTATAATTTAAATATCAGACACATATTTTTCTATAAAAATGTTTAATTGTAATATAGAATTGTTTTTACTTGTTTGTTTCAATTCGCCAAACATGGACTATTATTTATAAATATTCTCTATACATTTACATAGTCAGTAAAATACAAAATTATTCTGGGGTCCACAAGGTGGTATAAAATTTAACATTAATTATATAGCTTCGATACCTCCACACTGAGCTCACCCGGAGGTAATGTTATTGAGTCTGATTTAAAGTAAAAAAAAATTAAAGAGGGATCATTCCAGGCGTTACAAAGTCTTGAATAAATGTCACTGTCACTTATTTGGTAAAAATTATAATCACGTCGGGGATTATTATTAAATCGCCAATATTTCGTATAATATAGTATAATACTCAACAAATAGAAAAAATTACGTTAATTATTTGAAAATGTAGCCGAAAGTTCTTTTAATCATAGACTAGGAAACAACAATGCAGGAAGATTTTGATTACATGAAAACCGTGATTGCGTAGGCAGAAGTTCATATATTGGCATCATTATATTCCAGTTCAGTTATTCGTACTTGCACTAGGTAGTGCCTACCTACCTTAAATTCCAATAATTGCAGCATCGGACTCGTTAGTATTTTACGTTTCGCATCAGACATTGTTTGTGAATATAAAAATGAACGTACGTAAATTTTATCTCAGTTATACTCAGTGAAGAGTAAAAATAATATTTCTCTTATTTTTCAGTTATTGTGTCAAAAATATCGAATTCAAATACTCAATTTAGGATGATAAGAAACTATAAAAGAGTTTTAATACAATTTTACATTTTAATACAATTAGGAAAATCAAACACACTTCACTTAGTAGGTAAGTTGTTACAGAAATCACATTATAGTTGAAAAAACGTCTGATATTACTCTGCTAGTTATAACCAATTTTGCCTAATTCTTGGCTTTGGCCATAGCCAAACAAAATTGATCATAAATTAGCTCCGATAGCTCAGTCGTTATGGTAGGTTCGGAGAGGGCACAGTGTTTACTATCACCCTATAGATGACGCCAGAGATTTTTTTAGAACAAAAATTTAAAACTACTTTATTTATTTTTCCTAAATACTGGTGAAGTCAGAAATAAATGAATTCAAAAAAACTTGATACATATTATTGTATAAGTTAATAGATTGAACTTTGAATTTGTATTACAAAAAAAATATTCAAAGTTACAAACAGTGCTAACAGCGCAGTCATTAAGAATGAGAAAAAAAATAATTTAAAATTACGAAACTCGACCTTTTACAATATTTTAGACCAAATATTGATCACTACTAGTTTAGTGGCTTTATCACCATTATGTGGAGTCCAGATGTCCTTAGAATATTCCTCCAGGAAGATGGAGGAATGTTCAGTTGTTATAACCGTCTAGTTAGAGGTCTGGAGTACTGTACGGAAACTCTGGGTCTCAGGAACTGGTTGTGAGATTTCAGTGTGGATATTTGGACCACTAGGTAGTTGCAGCTCCAAGGGTGGTAGAGTCAAAATCTTTGGCTGGTCTTCAGAAGGTCGTACATACAAAATGGAACAAAAGGTCAATAATTCAAATAACAAAAAAAATTACAAGTTAAATGACTAGTAAAAATAGAGTTTATATAAATTAAATTTCCTCGTTGAACCCAAATTGTGAAATGGTTCTATTAAAACAAAAATGAGGAAGATATAAAACTCCTTTGAATAATTGATTACTAAAGAAACCAAAATTTACTGAAAGTACTTAAGGTACTGAAAGTAAGAAATCAAATAATGTAATCTGAAGTTTGTTTAAAGTGAAATTTGAGAGAAATGTAGAACTAAACCACTGTATATGATTTTAACAAAAAGTGACTCTAAATTTAAATAAAATGTAAGGACTTTAACTGTGCAATTAAGACAAATAAGTTGCCAATAATGTGCGAATAGCAAAAGATGTGTAGCAGACCGATAACTATTAGAGATAAAAAGATATTCATTAAATAGTGAACATATCCTTGAAGTTGCATGTCGATGTATACCATTTTTCATCATTCAATAGTTCATCTTCCAAACAGCTGGGTTGACAAATGTAATTCCCTGGACGACAATATTTCATAATATGAGTTATACACTTGAAAAATACTTTTATCTTTAAAAAATATAGGGCTAATATGTTTAAACTCTCCATTCTGTATTAAGATAATATTTTAGAGAGTGTGAAACAATCCATTAAACCTGTAACAGTAAGTGATTTTTAATTTACGTATTCAACTTGGACTTCCATTTGAAATTGCTTCGTTAATAATTGATAACGTTGGAGACTATACCCACAAACACTTAGTCGTTATTTTCCTTCACATACGAGTACAGTAGTAAATAAAATCTTCTAAATAAACAAGTCTGGTAGAATGGAGGTCGTTGTATACCCTCGTTTGTTTAAATTAACTATTATTAACAATTAATTACTGCTATTACAAGGGGACCAGTGCAAATTGAGTTGAAAGACCGAGGAAGGAGAACATTATTTAATGGAAAATTCATAGTTTCCTGAGTCAGGGTTTACTATTTTCAAGGGGGACAAATTTTAGCTAGAAGAAATTGTTATATAGGATCTGCCTTTTTATTTTCAATACTAATCAAATTGTGCCACTTTTTATGACTTCATAAACTTTGTCGAGTGGCAATAGAAATACATTTTTGTGCAACCCTCCTCAAAGCGACTATTTTGCATTCGCAACACAGTCCGCAAAATTCAATTTTGCGGCAGTTACCCTTAACAACGGCCGGCAAACTAAATGTCACTCAAATGTCAAAATTTCAATCAAAACTTGACATTTCTGCAATAAGGCAACAGGAGTCCTTTTTTTTATTAAATAAATAATTCCATATTAACAAGTATTTATTGAGGATGAATATTAACAGTAATTTGACAATTTGTATTGTTAGTAATATTTACACCTGAACTAACTGAAGCACCTAATTCTAATGTTTTCGAATAATTATTAGAAATACTTGGCACTACCAAACTACTGCAGTTAGTTACATTTGAATTAGATGCTTCAGTACCAAAAATAGAATTATAAATATTATTTCAGAGACAGTTTTCATATTTTGCTCGTCACACCATTTTTTGAAATTGCCATAACATTTTTCATATTTCTTCTTAGATTTTTCGGGTATTAGATCTGAAATTGCCGAGTTTACGATGTTTCTCAGCTGTGGAGGAGTGCAAGAAATTGAAATATCTCTCAGCGTCAGACATTATAGACTCAATTTAAAAACTGTCAAATTGTTTTGTATACAGTCAAAATATTTCGTTTCCATAGAAACACCGTCAGAGTAAAACCACTAGATTACTTTTCTATTCAAAGATAATACTGTTTCAAAATATTAATAATATTAAACAATATTTATATAATTTTATTAGGGTTGCACAAAAAGTTTTGTGTATAACTCGGCCGCAAACCGCTTTGGCGTCCTCGAGATTGTCAGCCTCGGCCGCAAGCGACCTCGGCTGACAACTCTTCTCTCGGACGCGCAAAGCTGCGTTTTGCGGCCTTGGTATACAAATAACTATTTACGTAATTTTACTAGTTAGGTAGAAGTTTTTCTGTGTATAAATTAAGATAAAAATTAAATAATTTTAGGATACATTTGGGATTTTCATGAAATCTATCTGAAAGTAAAACCGACCCTATATTTTGTGAATATGCCTAGTTTTTGTATTACTTTAATAGTGCTATTTCACAAATAGTTTTGCTGCAATATTTTCAATTTTTTTATCTGTCCAAAGTAATCCAGAAGAAACAATTAAGAAAATCAAGGACTTCATATTTGGTCAACGGAGCGCCGCGTAGGAAATATATATTTATAATTATTGATAAACTAAAAGTTACTTACACAGAGTGATCTGTTTTATAAGATTGTTTAAATTAGTAATATTGTCACGTCTGTGACTAGAGGGCTAACTACCTAGCACTTTGCTTGGCTGCAAGAGGGTTTTATACTAATTTAAAATAATGCGACTGAGAACAATACAACAACTTTATTCTTTATTCAGAACACCCAAATAAATGTGGCTAAATGCCAAGCATAAAAAATACAAAATAATAAAATAAAACTTACCCAAAGGACAACATTTCTAGAGGGGCTGTTGCACAGCCTGATTATCTTCCAGTCAACTAGTGACTCCCTTCAGAGTCCAACTACAACTTCCCTTCCACCATCCACAATTTTAATTTTTATGGAAATAGATGCTTACACTTCAGAAATCATATTGGGAGTGGTGGAAGTTCAATGCATGTTAAAATCTCACTTTAGATTGAGATGCATATATTATATCTGCCGTTCATTGAATCATGCATTTTGTAATTGGACCTGTTACATTCTTTAAAATCATTAGTCAACAGAAATGTGTGTGAATTATTTTCCTGTTAGAATGAGAAATAAATGGTTTAAGTAATTTTGTACTGAATGTTTAATACTTCTATATACAGGGTGTAATTAACCTTTCCAACAAAATAATATTTTCTAATATAAATTTTGAATAATTATTTCAATATTAATTTCTTAAATATGGATACTCATATTGTTGACAATATCGTGTTATCTTTGGTGCTTATTTTAGTAAAATTACGCCTCATTCTAATCACAAGAGTAACCTGGAAAGCTTGAGCCTTTTGTGGAAGTAGGGGCGGCATATCATTATTATACATATCGCAGTATCGTCTACGAACTTTCGTAGATTGGTAAACCCAAAGTGCTGAAACTACCCTGTAAAACATATGTGCCACACATCTGAAGGACGCTGTATATTGTAACTGACTTGTATATAGCGTTCTTTTACGGGTATGCTGATATAGAGTTTGCCGAGCCTAAGATAAAAGCACTAGTAATTATCTATGACTGGCTAGGAAGTTGATAATTACTAGTGCTAGTAGTAAGTAGTAAGTTGTTATGTTATTTTAAGCATAACATTAACAAAACAATCATTGACTGTTTTTTGATGTTATGTTTAAAATAAGGAAACCATTAAGTTTGAAGGAGATGCCGAAAACAACTACTTCACGGATAAGGTAACTAGGGGTCCGGATGAAATTCCATCATTTCTCTTGCGTGATTGTGCTGTTGTCTTGGCTAAGCCTGTCGCTTTCCTGTTCAACATATCGTTAAAAGCAAATCAATTCCCAGACATTTTAAAGAAATCTAAACTTATTCCCATATATAAAAAAGGGGAAAAGCAAAGCATTCCTAACTATAGACCCATTACTATTGTTAATAATCTGTCAAAGGCTTTTGAATTCTTGCTATATGAACCACTTTATGCTTATGTTAAAAATAGGATCACTGAATATCAGCATGGCTTCATAAGAGGAAGGTCAACCTCAACAAATCTGTGTTGCATTACTCAATACATTACTGATGCTTTCGATAACAATTCAGAAGTTGATGTAGTATATACAGATTTCACCAAGGCATTCGACAGACCTGATCATAATCTCCTCTTGAATAAACTTGCTCGGTTTGGGCTTTCCGACAGTCTATTGATATTCTTCTCATCATATCTCAAAAATCGATCATCGTATGTCGAGTGCTGTGGCGAAAAGTCTACACAGTTTGTTACAAAATCTGGAGTGCCGCAGGGGTCTGTCTTGGGTCCGTTATGTTTTAATATCTTTATTAACGACATTGTGTACAACTTGGATATTCCTTGTCTGTTGTATGCGGATGACCTTAAGCTGTACTTTAGAATTAATAATGTTCATGATTGCATGGCTCTACAATCAGCAATTAATAAAATATTACTGTGGTGTAAAGCGAACAAACTACAATTAAATGTTAGTAAGTGTTTTGTAATGACATACTCCTTAAAACAGTCCTCTATAGTGTACGGTTATACTTTGGGCAATTCACCTCTATCAAGATGCAGTAATTTTCGAGACCTCGGTGTCACCTTCGACAGTAAATTGTCGTTTTCAGTACACGTCCATAATATTGTCAGTGATGCGTTTAAAACTTTAGGATTTATAATACGTAATTCCCATGATTTTAACAATATTGATAGGCTTAAACTTCTGTATTATTCCTATATTAGATCCAAACTGGAATACGGATCAGTTGCTTGGAATCCTTTTTATAGTATTCATATTGATAGCTTTGAGAAGATCCAGAGACGTTTTCTCAAATTCCTTTCTTTCAAAGTAGATGGTGTCTACCCCGTCATAGGGACTCCGCATCAAGAACTTCTTGATAGATTTGCAGTTATAACCCTCGAAAGCCCCAGAGTCACTGCAGACTTAATTTTTGTATACAAAGTAATACACGGTAGTAATGATTGCTCTGAAATTCTTAATAAGTTAAACTTTTATATTCCTAGAGTGAACTCCAGACAGAATGCCCTGTTTTCTCTGCCTTTTGCCAGTACTAATCTTCAAAAATATTCTCCTTTATTAAGAATGTGCAGAAATTGCAATAGGACTAGTAACAGTATTGACATATTTAACTGCAGTATGGCATCAATAAAGAAGCTGAATTTTTCCCTTGTTTTAAATGAAAATCGATTTCCTGTTTAATGCAAATCAACCCTCACAAGTAAGTAATAAACTCCCAGAGCAGTAAAGTACTTGGCTTTACCAAGAGCCTTGGTACAGAATGGTTTACATAATATATCTAATTCTTAAAAGTCATAATGACTGTCAAAATTCCGGTTACTTACGATCATTTTTATATCAAGATTAAAACAATTAAAATGACACCAAATCTTCGAAGAAACCCTTAGTTAGAAAACAGAAAACTTATTATTAATCTTGGGACCCTGGCATCTTCAATGTTCTTGGGCAAATGAGTAATGAGTTACTCATATCCAAAATAGAGATTTAATTTTTTGTGATATTTATGTGACTTTTCGAACTCCAAATCAAGAACTCGTTGGTTTTTATTGTAACTAATGTATTTGACAATATTTGCAATAAAAACGAACGCTGTACAATCTTATAATATCCAGTAACATAACATAGTCCACATTGGAAGTGTCGTTTTGAGTGACTAAACATGTGGAAACTTTTGTTTTATAGTTTTTTTCACGGTATTGGAACACTTTCTGCATTTCATCCACTGTTTTGCCATCTTTAGCATTTTATACGCATAATTCAGACTATGTAAAAGGCATACCTTCCGCCTCTTTTAATTATTGTTTTTTAATAATATTTTCAAATAATGGAGTCCATTTCACCATTATTGATTAAAAAACGAACAGAACATCTATAGATTTGAAAGAAGTAATCAAGTTATAGGTTCTATTAGACCAGTATAATTTTGACTGTAATTTTTAAAAATAACCGAGCACTTTTAAAAAGTACTGAGTCATTTTTGGTCACTTTTACCATCACTTTGAACATTTTTATTAATGACGGCCAACTAAATCAAAAATATATTCACGTTAGATCTTTACGTAGCACCCATCTAGTAATCTAACCAAATCTAATCTTTCTATAAGATACATAAAAAAATTGTGACGTTTAAATTCTAGAGACGAAATCATATTTCCACGTAAATGAATCATCACGCCACGTACTTTTCATGTTTTCAGCTAATGGGTGAGGAACCTACGTTGAAGCACAAAACCGGAATGACCTGAACCTTACATTCAGCATATTATAAAAGTCCAGGTATCACAAGGGAAGCTTCGGTTTCATGCGTCCACCCACGGCAAAATATATTACTGTCACGAGAAACAAAAGCTCATTTTCCCTAAAAAATATAGCAGTGTTGCAGTTAAAGCATACCCTTTTGTTCCTCAAAAATAAAAATACATAACAAAGAAATTCATCTACTTTACTTCATCATACCATCCTTCAATATCAAGTCGTTATAATTTGTACCAAGTGTAATTAACATTATTACAAAATTAATTATCTCGTTCTCTTCGAAATTTGCAAATATGTTGAACTATTCCAATCATAATGGATCCAATATTTTAAAAATACTCTAAACATAAGTTTCTAATATAAATTTTACTCAAGGCACATTAGTTAGAATCAGTTATGCTTTTATAAATTCTACATATACAGTGCGAACGTTTAGAATGGAAACCGTAAATGAAATACGCCCTGTAGAGTTTTCGCAAAAACGCTCGGACACGTCAATTCTTAAATTCAATTGCGCTTCTTTTGATACCATTGTTTTGGATATGACGTCATTAGGTAATCTCTGTGACGTCATCATGATATTTTTTCAAATGGGAATGTCCAGTTCTTTCATTAAATTTAAATAGAGAAAATATTCCTAAAAATGGCAATATACGACACTATGGCCTTCAAGTGGATAGTTTTTGAGATAAAGGACTTTGAAGTTTGAAAAAAGAAAAAGTAGGCTAGTCAAAAAAAAATTTCAATTATTTGATCCTGATAGTGACAATTCCGCAAATTATTTAAAACTAATTGTCACAGTCGGTTATTCTTTAATATTTTTTTGTTATAATTAAAAATGGTATGAACTTTAACAGAAAAACAAAGAATTGGGATCTTGATTTTGAGAGGTTGTGACGAAATGAAAAAATCAATTAATGAAGAATGCAATATTTTCAGTAATAGATATCCGAATGAACCACGCATTAGAAAATCAACAGTGAGTAAGATTGTAAGTAAATTTATCCGGTTGGGACATGTTCGGAATTGCATCAGAGGTCGGACATCCACTACAGAGGATGTACAACTAGGTATGTTGTTAGACATACCTATCATGAAATTAGCCAAAGTTCTGTGATAAAATACATGAAAAAAAAAATAAATGGCAACCCTATAAGATTAAACTAGTACAAGAATTAACAGACGATGACCCTGACCGCAGAATAGAATTTTGCGAAGAAATGATGAGCCTCTGTAACATAAATCCGCGTTTCATTAACAATATAGTTTTTTTCTGATGAAGCTACATTTTGTTTGAATGACAATGTTAACAAACAGAACTGTCGCTATTGGGCCCCTAATAATCCTCACTGGATGATGGAAGCACACACCCAGTTCCCTCAGAAAATAAATGTATGGGCAGGAATTGTAGAAAACCATATTATTGGCCCTATTTTCATTGATGGTATTTTAAAAGGTGACAAATATTTAGAAATTTTACAACTATTTAGAAATGTTACAACAACAAATTATTCCGGAGTTAGCAGCACTATTTCCAGATGACAATGATCCGAACATTCCCAATGATTTTGTATGGTATCAACAAGATGGGGCACCTCCACATTATGCCGTAAATGTTCGTAACTACTTAAATGAAGTATTTCCTAATCGTTGGATAGGCAGAAGAGGTTTTATTGAATGGCCAGCTCGGTCCCCTGATCTCACACCCCTTGATTTCTTTTTGTGGAGTTATCTTAAGTCTAAAGTGTATAATAATAAACCACGGCATATTAACGAATTAAAAACAAAAATTTGAGATGAAATTAGAGCTATACAGCCACACACAATCAGTAAAGTATTACCAGAATTCCAACAGAGGCTTGCCTATTGTCAAGAAGCACAAGTATTACAGTTCGAGCCTCTTATTTAACTAGTTTTCATTGCATTTATTATCCATTTGTTAGTTATGTTGTGATAAACAGTTTTTGTTTTAATAGCCTACTTTTTCATTTTTCAAACTTCAAAGCCCTTTATCTCAAAAACTATCCACTTTAAGGCCATGGTGTCGTATATTGCCATTTTCAGGAATATTTTCTCTATTTAAATTTAATGAAAGAACTGGACATTCCCATTTGAAACAATATCATGATGACGTCACAGAGATTATCTAATGACGTCATATCCAAAACAATGGTATCAAAACAAGCGCAATTGAATTTAAGAATTGACGTGTCCGAGCGTTTTTGCGAAAAATCTACAGGGCGCATTTCATTTACGGTTTCCATTCTAAACGTTCGCACTGTATATGATATTTCTATTACTAAAATGTATTACTAAAATAACATACTACAGAAAAAATGAAATAAGCAAAATATTGTTTTGTTATACATTTATTTCATACAGAACATTCTTCCTATTTTAGAAGCCATGTAATATTAAATTTTTTTAGGAATTACAAAAAATTCGAATTCGAATTCGAATTTCGTTTTTATAGAAATTAGTAATTTTAGAGTAATTAGTACAAGTATAACAAACAATTTATTAATTATTAGTAAGTATTACCTACATATAACCAAAGTTTACAGAATATACTCTGTAAACGTTGATGTAACTCACAAACCCATCAAATAGGATTTTGTAGTACTGAAACTTTCCCGATTTGTACTTTACAAAAGACCACGTCGACACATTTTTTAAAGTCAGACTTTAAACCCTGAATTCAGCTTTAAAGCCTGAATCCAGCTTTATACTCTGAATTCAGACTTTTATCGCTGAATTCAGACATTAAACTCTAAATTAAGTATTTAAACTCTGATTTAAGAATCTGCCATCATTTTGAAGTAGATAATGCAATTACAATACTTATTCTATCAAGTCAATTGTTTGTCCTATGTTGAACGTAATGAACATATTTTCGAGTAAAGAAGTTTCGTATATCTAACTATCATTCATGACTCTCTAACACTGTAAGCGCCCCGCCTAAATTGCATTCAGACGCTTCTTCTAAAAAAATTTTAAATGTATAAAGGTGTTTGTTATCTTGGATACATTAGTCAGTATAGAAAGAAATATTCTCTAAATTAGAAAATAGAATACTGACGATGGGTTTATCGAGGCAAAACACTGAATCAAAGCTGAAACGGAGTTTACATTCTTAATTCAGTGCTGAATTCCTAGTTTATAGAAATTTAGAATTTAAAGTCTGAATTTAAAAAAATATCGACGTGGCCCTTCCACGTTTTCATAATATTTTACAGAATTATTAAGGTTCTGTTCCTCAATGAAGGTATCAGGCAAGAAATTAACAAGCTTAGTACCCATATAAGAGGGACATTTTTCACCTATAATGGCTCAAGAGCATTGATAACTACGAGATAATTTTATCACAGATTTCGAAAGCACGTTACTTGACAGCTGTTATCAAAGAGTAACGTGCTTGAGAAAGTTGTGAGTTATTTATCAATGCTCGAGGGGTATTCGGTGAGAAAATTTTTTGCAATTTTTATGAAAATGTCATTCAAAGTTATTTATTAAAAATACAATTATTCTTGTAATAATTTACTTGTTACATTCCACATAGTTTTAACTGTAGCCTCATTAAACTCCGTACCATCCCTTTTTCTCGTATTAGCCGCCCAATCCTTGACTATCAACGCCAGTCCTTCAACTACGATTTCCATCTAATGTACAAGGTGTCCACCTAGTGCGCGTAAGTCCAATATCTGGGTTAATAAAAGAGATAACTTATTTTTTTTTTCTACAGGGTTGTCTAATATCCCGAGCTGCACAAAATGAAAATATATTTACATATTCAGGGTGTTCAGTTTTTCCTGGACAGGTACCAACTTCGTTTTTCTAAATGGAAATATATATTTTTTATTACTTTTTCGAACTAAACCCTTGATTTTAGTAGGACTTTCATCAGCCTTCCCTATACCTAACTTAAACTGTTTTTGAAATATTGACGGGTGAATATTGACATTTTTGCAACTTTGACACCCTATAAAATCTAAACGGTTTGAGATCAAGCAAAACGGTTTGCACATTCCTATCTTAACTTTTTATAAGCTATCGTTTGATACTAATTTCAAATGTATCCAGGAATTAAAAATTTTCCGAAAATTTTGAAAATTTTTAATTCTTGGATAAATTTGAAATTAGTATCAAACGATAGCTTATAAAAAGTTAAGATAGGAATGTGCAAACCGTTTTGCTTGATCTCAAACCGTTTAGATTTTACAGGGTGTCAAAGTTGCAAAAATGTCAATATTCACCCGTCAATATTTCAAAAACAGTTTAAGTTAGGTATAGGGAAGGCTGATGAAAGTCCTACTAAAATCAAGGGTTTAGTTCGAAAAAGCAATAAAAAATATATATTTCCATTTAGAAAAACGAAGTTGGTACCTGTCCAGGAAAAACTGAACACCCTGAATATGTAAATATATTTTCATTTTGTGCAGCTCGGGATATTAGACAACCCTGTAGAAAAAAAAATTAAGTTATCTCTTTTATTAACCCAGATATTGGACTTACGCGCACTAGGTGGACACCCTGTATAATTCCGCGTGCTGCAAAAGTTCATAAATATTTTCCAAGTATACCTACTTTTTACTGCTAACAGTATTTTTTGGTATATTTTCTTCTATAATTTTGTCGACTGAAGCACTGTTCACCAAATCGTGACGAAAATGATAGACATTTTAAATTGTTACAATTATTATAGAAGTGTCAAAAAAATTTTGTTCGCTGTCAACGTACGATGACATAAGTGATAACTACCCATGGGCTGTTGTCAGTGTAATGTGGCTATTATTGGTTGGTTTTGCACATGTGATTACAAATAGAGAAATCTAATTGGATTGTTTTTGCGTAAAAAAATTTTCGTAGAAAGAAAATTAAATATTAGAATTCTGGTATCATTATTATGAAAATTTTTTGACGCAAAAACAATCCAATTAGATTTCTTTATTTGTAATCACGTGTGCAAAACCAACCAATAATAGTCACATTACACTGATAACAGCCCATGGGTAGTTATCACTTATGTCATCGTACGTTGACACCGAACAACATTTTTTTGACGCTTCTATAATAATTGTAACAATTTAAAATGTCTATCACTTTCGTCACGATTTGGTGAACAGTGCTTCAATCGACAAAATTATAGAAGTAAATACACCAAAAAATACCGTTAGCAGTAAAAAGTAGGTATACTTGGAAAATATTTATGAAGTTTTGCAGCACGCGGAAATATACATTAGATGGATGAATGGAAATCGTACAGTTGAAGGACTGGCGTTGATAGTCAAGGATTGGGCGCCTAATATGAGAAAAAGGGATGGTACGGGGTTGAAGGAGGCTACAGTTAAAACTATGTGGAATGTAACAAGTAAATTATTACAAGAATAATTGTATTTTTAATAAATAACAAGCACGTTACTTTTTGACAACAGCCCTCCGCCTACGGCGTCGGGCTGTTGTCAAGTAACGTGCTTTCGAAATCTGTGATAAAATTATCTCGTAGTTATCAATGCTCTAGGGCCATTATAGGTGATAATGTGAATTATGTTCAATATTACCAAAGTTTTTTATTTGTTACAATAGTTAGTTTGTTTTCTTGGATGTCGGTCATCAAATAAAACAAACACCTTCTTCTTTCCTTCCTTCTTCAGATATTAGTATAATAATAAATCGAAAGGTCATAGTAGAGTATTTACTTTATTTGATGACAGATATCCAAGAAAACAAACGAATATTTGTGTCTACAAACGGTCTAGAAGGAAACTCAATTAATTTATTTGTTATTGTGTAAAGTACACATAGTATGCAATATACATAGTATGCAATATAAATTCTAAAAATTATACTTAAAATTAAAGTGGATACTCGAAGCGGATGGTTCTTTATGAAACATCGTGAAAATATTTGTTTTGAAAAAAACATTGATCTCATTTAGATGTTCCAAGAAATATATAGAAAACACTCTATATACTAGTATTTCGGCTTATTAGGCCTTTTTCAATAGAGTAAACGTCTATTACTAAATAATTCCAAGTGCGTTTTCGTTATTTATTTGTTTACGAGCCTACCTCTGGCCATCTGGTGAAGCCCGAGTTTTTAACACCGTTTCTAAGAAGGGCGAGAGTGTAAAGTCTATCTGATCATTGGTAGTACACGGATTTATAATTAAAGATTTTTTAATTTCTAATTACTCTAACAGATCTAAGCGCTTTCCTTTCTTTTCCCGATGCAGTACCTTTACATTTTTCTGATCTATAAAATGATTGTTTTCTATACAATGCGTCGCTAATCCTGAATTTTTTGCGTTATTTAATATGGATTTTTTATGTTCTTTTACTCTCGTTTCGATACTTCTGCCAGTTTGACCCACATACACGGCATTACAATCCGCGCAGTTAATTTGGTATACACCCGATTGTTTTAATTTATTAACCCTTTCTTTATTGTTTATCAAAATTCTCCCAATAGTACGCTTGTTGACACTAATCGTTTTACACCCGTTTCGTTCTATTCTGTGAGCTATTTTTTCGCTATAACCTGGCACGTGATTAATATAACTATAGGTGCCTTCTTTTTCCCGAATATTGTAAAACTCCCGACGAATTAATTTCCTCCTTTTGTTTTTTAGCATGCTATCTATTAGTTTTTCTTTATATCCGTTATTTCTTGCAATTTGTTTGATTGTACTTAATTCTTTTTCAAAATCTGCTTTTTCCAGCGGAAACATTAAAAGCCTATGAATTAAACTATGGAAAACCGACTTTTTTATTTGCCAGGACTGCTGCGAACTTGCTGGTATGATTCCTTTCTACCTTTCTTATTGTTATAGCCAAATAGTTTAATTGATTGTTTTTCTCCTTTTCCATTGTAAACTGAATATAATCGTTAAGCGAATTTAAAAAATTGAGAAAGCCGCTCAAATTTCTTTCAGTACCAGTCCAAATACAAAAAATGTCATCTACATAGCGAGCCCAAAAGTGTACATGTGATTTTAAATTATTGTCACTGTTGAACAGTGTGTTTTCGAAATGGTTCATAAAAATTTCGGCTAGCAAAGGAGAAATAGGACTACCCATGGGTAACCCGTTTTTTTGTTTGTAATATTTTCCATTGAAATAAAAATAATTTTGTTTAATGCATACCTTTATTACACTTATTAATTCATATTTTTCTGTGCTGTTTAATTTTGACTGATTTATTAAATTGCATAGTATTGACGTTAATTCTGCGACTGGGATTGAGGTGAATAAACTTTTAACATCAAATGAAACTAATTTAGAATTTGTGGGCAAAGATAAATTTTTTGTTAATTCTAAAAACTCGAAGGAGTTTTTTACAGAGTATTTGGAGTTAAAGGAGATCAATTTTGGGAGTTTGTGGCTTAGATCTTTACATAATTTATCCGAGGGAGCGTTTATATAGGAGACTATTGGCCTTATCGGGTTACCTTCCTTGTGAATTTTTGGCAAGCCATATAGTACAGGAGGAGACGGGTTCATTACTCTCAATCGGTAATTGTCACCTAAAATAGTCTTATTACTTTTCAAAGTTGTCACTATCTCGTTTTGAAATTTATTAGTAGGATTAGAAGGCAATTCTTCAAATTCGTTGCCGTTTAGCAAATTGTTAATTTTATTGATGTAATCTAGTTTACATAAACATCTGGTAAACATAAAAAATCCATATTAAATAACGCAAAAAATTCAGGATTAGCGACGCATTGTATAGAAAACAATCATTTTATAGATCAGAAAAATGTAAAGGTACTGCATCGGGAAAAGAAAGGAAAGCGCTTAGATCTGTTAGAGCAATTAGAAATTAAAAAATCTTTAATTATAAATCCGTGTACTACCAATGATCAGATAGACTTTACACTCTCGCCCTTCTTAGAAACGGTATTAAAAACTCGGGCTTCACCAGATGGCCAGAGGTAGGCTCGTAAACAAATAAATAACGAAAACGCACTTGGAATTATTTAATAATAGACGTTTACTCTATTGAAAAAGGCCTAATAAGCCGAAATACTAGTATATAGAGTGTTTTCTATATATTTCTTGGAACATCTAAATGAGATCAATGTTTTTTTCAAAATAATTATTTTCACGATGTTTCATAAAGAACCATCCGCTTCGAGTATCCACTTTATTAAAAGTGCTAGCGCAGCAAAATTAGCGGTCCTCTACGGTCGTTGTTTACTAAAGTTTTCCAAGTGCTCGAGTCATATTTGGTTTTTAAAACAATGTAAAGTGAATAGTGTCGTGCCTAAGCACATGAAAATACGGTGCAACCATAATTCGAATTTAGCTAAAAAAGCGGTAACCGGCGCGTATAAAATTTGGTTAAAAGAAGAGTTAAAGTACTGGCACATAAGACGTGACAACCTAGGACTCCACCAAAAACTCATACACACTGAGCTACTAGAGAAGGAGAACTATTTCTACTTCCAACAGCTAGATAGACAGATCAGGGAGACGGTAAACGAAAAAATTAAAATGATTTATTTCAGACAACGAGGTAAGCTAAACAGTTTAATAGCCAATAAAAATAGGCCATATACAGGGACTGAACCTGCGGTTTTCCAGGAATATTTCGAATTTTATCCCAGGGTGAGTAACTTAACTAATGTTAATTTCGGAGAAAATGAAATTAAGTTACTTTCAAAAGGTATGAAATATTCTCCAAATAATTATAGCATGAAGGATTTTGAGTTGCTCGCGGTAAATACAGAATTAGCAGTCGGTAAATTAGATAACATGGAACAGACAGGTAGGTACGAATTAGCCAAGTTATTCAACAATTTGAAAACTAAAAACGGTCGTAATGAAAGTAAAACAATTGTTAATTTGAAAAAAAAATAGAAAATAACGATTTGATCCTTTCCAAAGCAGATAAAGGTAACACAATTACAATAATGGAAAAACCAGATTACATCAATAAAATTAACAATTTGCTAAACGGCAACGAATTTGAAGAATTGCCTTCTAATCCTACTAATAAATTTCAAAACGAGATAGTGACAACTTTGAAAAGTAATAAGACTATTTTAGGTGACAATTACCGATTGAGAGTAATGAACCCGTCTCCTCCTGTACTATATGGCTTGCCAAAAATTCACAAGGAAGGTAACCCGATAAGGCCAATAGTCTCCTATATAAACGCTCCCTCGTATAAATTATGTAAAGATCTAAGCCACAAACTCCCAAAATTGATCTCCTTCAACTCCAAATACTCTGTAAAAAACTCCTTCGAGTTTTTAGAATTAACAAAAAATTTATCTTTGCCCACAAATTCTAAATTAGTTTCATTTGATGTTAAAAGTTTATTCACCTCAATCCCAGTCGCAGAATTAACGTCAATACTATGCAATTTAATAAATCAGTCAAAATTAAACAGCACAGAAAAATATGAATTAATAAGTGTAATAAAGGTATGCATTAAACAAAATTATTTTTATTTCAATGGAAAATATTACAAACAAAAAAACGGGTTACACATGGGTAGTCCTATTTCTCCTTTGCTAGCCGAAATTTTTATGAACCATTTCGAAAACACACTGTTCAACAGTGACAATAATTTAAAATCACATGTACACTTTTGGGCTCGCTATGTAGATGACATTTTTTGTATTTGGACTGGTACTGAAAGAAATTTGAGCGGCTTTCTCAATTTTTTAAATTCGCTTAACGATAATATTCAGTTTACAATGGAAAAGGAGAAAAACAATCAATTAAACTATTTGGATATAACAATAAGAAAGGTAGAAAATAAATTAAAATTCTCGGTTTATAGAAAACCAACAACTTCCGACGCAATCATACCAGCAAGTTCGCAGCAGTCCTGGCAAATAAAAAAGTCGGTTTTCCATAGTTTAATTCATAGGCTTTTAATGTTTCCGCTGGAAAAAGCAGATTTTGAAAAAGAATTAAGTACAATCAAACAAATTGCAAGAAATAACGGATATAAAGAAAAACTAATAGATAGCATGCTAAAAAACAAAAGGAGGAAATTAATTCGTCGGGAGTTTTACAATATTCGGGAAAAAGAAAGCACCTATAGTTATATTAATCACGTCCCAGGTTATAGCGAAAAAATAGCTCACAGAATAGAACGAAAAGAACGGGTGTAAAACGGGTGTATTGTTTATCAAAATTCTCCCAATAGTACGCTTGAATAGAACGAAAAGAACGGGTAAAAACGATTAGTGTCAACAAGCGTACTATTGGGAGAATTTTGATAAACAATAAAGAAAGGGTTAATAAATAAAAACAATCGGGTGTATACCAAATTAACTGCGCGGATTGTAATGCCGTGTATGTGGGTCAAACTGGCAGAAGTATCGAAACGAGAGTAAAAGAACATAAAAAATCCATATTAAATAACGCAAAAAATTCAGGATTAGCGACGCATTGTATAGAAAACAATCATTTTATAGATCAGAAAAATGTAAAGGTACTGCATCGGGAAAAGAAAGGAAAGCGCTTAGATCTGTTAGAGCAATTAGAAATTAAAAAATCTTTAATTATAAATCCGTGTACTACCAATGATCAGATAGACTTTACACTCTCGCCCTTAGAAACGGTATTAAAAACTCGGGCTTCACCAGATGGCCAGAGGTAGGCTCGTAAACAAATAAATAACGAAAACGCACTTGGAATTATTTAGTAATAGACGTTTACTCTATTGAAAAAGGCCTAACAAGCCGAAATACTAGTATATAGAGTGTTTTCTATATATTTCTTGGAACATCTAAATGAGATCAATGTTTTTTTCAAAACAATTATTATACTTAAATTTAATGAAAATGTTCACTGCCTCCAATGAACTTTTAAAATAAATTAATAAAGCTTTAACGTAAATTTCTACTTCGCTTACTTCAAGGACATAATTTTCCAATAAATTGATACAGCTAGATAATGTCCGCTCGTTAGACAATGTGTCCAGTGAACTGGTTATGAAAACGAAAGCAATTGAAAACGCTTTATGATCAAAGCAAGCTTACACGAGCTATCATCTAATGGATGGGCATGGATGAGGACATATTGTGGACATCTAATGGATGCAAAGTAATACAATAAAGTCCATCAGTGTGGCATCAGGTGCACTCTCGAAAATATGTTTTAACATAGAAACACATATTGGATACCGGGTATCAATGAGATCCTCTATATTTTTAGAATAAACAATATAGTTCCTAGTTAATTAAAAGTAATTAAAGTACAATAATTATATATTTTTTGTTAAAAATTGTGATTCCTTACATAAAATTAAAATAAAAGTTACAGATTCTAGGCTTTAAGTGAGAAAAGTAAAGCTAAAAATCTTAATTTTGTTATTTTTAAATATTTTCCTTGGCCTGTTATACATATACCTGTCCCTATACCTATACCTGTTATAAATGATCGAAGAGCACTTTTTAGGATTTTTAAAAGCACATTGAGTATTTTAAAAATGCAAAAATTCAATATAGCATCCATAAGAACAACGATCGCGCGCAACATAGTAGGCCTAGGTGATTTTTTAATCCGAACTATTTTCGGAATCACCATATCCTCTTACCCCTAACCTGAAATTTTTATAACCGTAGCTCTTGTAATAAGTAAAATATTGGAATTTTTCGAAAATGCACTTTTTTTGGTTTTCACTGTGTATCAACGGAACGGTATCGATTTAAAATATCATTGACCAGGATTATTGTTGAGAAGACCAATACGCAACTTTTCTACAATTTAACCGACCGATCTCCATCGGTTTCCATATCCTAATGTACCTACATCATTTTAAACTGGATACCCTGCCTGTAATTATTAGAGAATAACTCGTTCACTGATGTTTGCGATAAAAATAATTTTAATTTTATATTATACCTGACCATATTGTTCTACCCTTCCCTTTTATAATAATTAGTGATATGCTTTGGCAGTTGTAATTTCCTATATCAATATAACGAACTCCAACTATATATGGCTTTAAATGATAATGTGTCCCATCAGCGAGCTATATTTTTAATGAAAACTGGAAACTTCTAAATATAAATATGCAAATTTACTCATGACGTGCAACTACATGGAGTGACGTGCATGTCCTATTAATAAATCAAAATGAAAAATGTTTTTGTTCACTTTTATTGCCTTTCAAAGCATACCTAATTCGTGCGGACGCTGCTTGTTTCGTTGGGATTAATATGATTTTAATTAAAAAGTAGCAATTAATTAAAAATACATTAATCAATTTTTATCTGAACCATCGCAATATATATATATATATATATATATATATATATATATATATATCTTTATACTGAGTACATGCGAGGCCCATAAATGCATGTACAACATACTAAACGAGACCCGTTTTGGACAAGCGAGGCCCGCATGCGGGCCTCGCATTGAAATTCCATGTATATGAAGTTATTTTACTTCCCCTGCCACCCCTAAACCCCACTGTCAATGTTTTTCTATGGACTCACAAGTGATGTGCATATCACCTCTTATACGGTTTTTAGTTAATCCAAATAGTACGTAGGGGTCGCTTCAATAGTTCTGTATATAATTTGCTGTTGACAATGCGAGGCCCCATATATACCTTAAATTTACAAAGTAATTGTTAATTCCGAGTCCCTTAAACATGGCAACAGTGCGTTGATTTATGAACGCATAGACCAGGCGTCTTTTTCACGCATTTTCAAGATTTTAATTATTCTTATTATAAATGAAGTATAAGAAAAATTTGTAAAAATTAGAATATTTATAGGATGTTAAAAATAGTTATCCTATTTTTAATATATATGGTTGGTTGTAAGAATATAAATAACCAAATAACCATTTATTATTATTATTATTATTATTATTATTATTATTATTATTATTATTATTATTATTATTATTATTATTATTATTTGTTGAAATCCAGTCGACCGATTTCCTGGCTCCGATTCTCGGGGTCGGCCGCTGGTGCTTTATTATTATTATTATTATTATTATTATTATTATTAATATTATTATTATTATTATTATTATTATTATTATTATTATTATTATTATTATTATTACTATTACTATTACTATTACTATTATCGGCCTCATTATACTTGATGGCATGTATCTCCCAGAATTTTTCTCAAGGAGCTCTTTTTGATCGTTTTGATCTTATTAAATTAGCAAGTCGTAGAGCTACGCATCGAATATTATTTTTACATAAAATTTTAAACAATATAGTGGACTGCCCAGAAATCCTCACATTAATAAGTTTTAAAGTTCCTCCATTACCTGCACGTCACCATAGCTTTTTTAACATTCCATTAGCACGAACTAATATCCTTGTTGCATCTCCTATTCAACAAATGGTCACTTCCTGTGAATTGATGAGGGACAGCATTGATATATTTGTAGTGAAAAACAAATTCAAGCAATTCATCTATAGTTGTTTTATAATAGTTTATTTTAAAATAATATTGCTTTACTTTACTGTTTTTAATGTAGTTGTTTTATTATAGTTTATTTTAAAATATTGCTTTACATTTGCTGTTCTTAGTAAATTATTTCAACACCTTTGTATGTTCTAATCAATTGTATTTTATTGTATTGTTTTGTACTTGCGCCTTCTATAATGTCGTACTTTGTTGCTATAAATTTTTGTTTTATTAAATTATTAGTGTATGTATGTGTCCTGTAATTGGGCCTTATTGTGTCTATAATAATTGTTTTGAAAAAAACAGATCTCATTTAGATGTTTCAGGAAATATATAGAAAACACTCTATATACTAGTATTTCTGCTTTTTATTCCTTTTTCAATAGAGTAAATAATGTCTATTACTAAATATTTCCAAGCGCATTTTTGTTATTTATCTGTTTACGAGTACCTACCCCGATTGATCCTAACATCTGGTAAAGCCCGAGTTTTTAGTATATTTTCTAAGAAGGGCGAAAATGCAAAATCTATTTGATAATTGGTAGTACAAGGATTTCTAATTAAAGATTTTTTAATTTCTAATTGCTCTAACAGATTTAAACGCTTTCCTTTCTTTTCACGATGCAGTACCTTTACATTTTTCAGATCTATAAAATGATTGTTTTCTATACAATGCGTCGAAAATCCTGAATTATTTACGTTATTTAGTAAGGATTTTTTATATTCTTTTACTCTAGTTTCAACACTTCTACCGGTTTGACCCACATACACGGCATTATAATCCACGAAGTTAATTTGATATACTCCCGATTGTTTTAATTTATTAACCGTTTCTTTGTTGTTTAACAAAATCCTCCCAATGTTACGCTTGTTGACTCCAATCGTTTTACACCCGTTTCGTTCTAATCTGTGAGCTATTTTTGCACTATAACCTGGGACGTAATTAAATTAATATAACGATAGGTCGCTTCTCTTTCCCGAATATTGTAAAACTCCCGACGAATGCTCTTCCTTTTGTTTTTTATCATGTTATCTATTAGTTGTTCTTTATATCAGTTGTTTCTTGCAATTTGCTTGATTATACTTAATTCTTTTTCAAAATCTGTTTTTTCTAACGGGAACATTAAAAGCCTAAGTAGTAAACTATGGAAAACCGACTTTTTTATTTGCCAGAGCTGCTGCGAATTTGCTGGTCGGATAATAAATGCGTCGGAAGTTATTGGTTTTCTATAAACCGAGAATTTTAATTTATTTTCTACCTTTCTTATTCTGCCCCCTTAACAAGAAAGTCGTAAGTGCAATTTTTGGCAAAATGAGGTTTTTGGTTTTTTAATAAGCCTGGGATGTCTGATATCGAATAAAATAGGAATTTTATCGAAATTCGTATTTTAAATATAAAAAAAATATGTTTAAAAAATTGTCGTATTGCACATTCTAAGAGTAATTATGCATAATACATAACATAATCAACGCATGTGCACTGTTTTACCGTATGTACAACATTTTGATATAAAAAACATAATATAAACAACGTAAGTATGCACTTGCGTTGTTCTTGTCTAGCAATTTGGCATTATTTATCTCGACGAGACGAGAGCACCCCGTAACTATAAAATACGCTTATAATACTTAAAAGCGATTAAAAACATGTTTCTTTAAATATGATTTTATTTCCGATATTCTAGTTTTATTTTGAATACAGTGTGTTTAGGTGGAAACTAGTAATGTATAAAAAATAAGGTATTTAGTTTAAAAATACAAAATTTTATAGCCATACTTACGTTTTTTATTCCTAGTATAATACAAGAATTACTTAATCAAAATAACGTACCTAAGTGCACCTGTTTTATTAGAAAACGATTTTATTTACAAAGTAAACTACGTTTAACATACGGTATAATATCGCAGTTAAAGTTCTAGAAAAATATTATCCCGTTTTATGTAAAAGAAATAAAGTTATTGTAATTCTTTTATGTCCAGTTCTTTTAACGCCATTTTCTCATAACTAAGCTAAATGCACTTACGACTTTCTTGTTAAGGACGACAGTATTGTTATATCCAAATAATTTAATTGATTGTTTTCCTCCTTTTCCATTGTAAACTGAATATTATCGTTAAGCGAATTTAAAAAATTGGGAAAGCCGCTCAAATTTCATTCAGTACCAGTCCAAATACAGGTACTAAAAACTTGGGCTTTACCAGATGTTAGGGTCAATCGGAGTAGGTACTCGTAAACAGATAAATAACAAAGATGCGCTTGGAAATATTTAGGGATAGACATTTATTCTATTGAGAAAGGGCTAATAAACCGAAATACTAGTACATAGTGTTTTCTATATATTTCATGAAACATGTAAATGAGATTTGTTTTTTTAAAAACAATTATTTTCACGATGTTTCATAAAGAACCATCCGCTTCTAGTATCCACTTTACTTATTGTGTCTGTTGAAAGCGAAACTAAATAAACAAAATGAATAAACAATAATTTTACCCCATTTTCAAATTGCAGGTACGATCCTTTATCTTTGTAACTCAACGAAAATATGAATTACTATAATTGCTCGTGTAAACATTGAAATAATATTTTAAATTACATTCAGAGAAACTGTACAGAAAAAACTTACTTGGATTAAGATTGAAAGCTATTTTCAACATATGTTTTGAACGATTACTCATTTTTATATAAAATCTTCATCGCACACTTACTAGAAATAAAAAGAAATAATACCTACCTAGATAAGTTAGGAATAACCTCAAAATGCACGTGGTTATGTTTTTTTGCGAGAAAATATTAGGCAACGTCGCAGGGACTCGTATATACACTGAAAATATTATTTATAAACAGTGGGCCTCACATGTTAGGTAAATATTATAAAGGGACTCGGATGTACGTTGAAAACTTGTATGTTTTAATTTTGGAAATATCTTACCCCTCAAGAAGGGTTATTATTAAATGTTATTAGGAGATTACAAAACATCAAAATATATAGTATAAAAATTATTCTTTCAGGTGGGCCTCGGGTGGCCTGTTAGTTATATCGGGCCTCGTTTTTGTCGCTGAATACGTATATATATATATATATATATATATATATATGTAATTTTTCAGGAAATTAGGGCTACGGTATTTGACATATTTGAAAAAAATCGATATTTCGGAAATTCGTTTTTGTAGAATTCTGGTTTATTTGAAGAGCTATTGAAAAAAATTACACTTTCTCACAGCAGCTTTTTATGCTCTATCCAATGACGTAACCAGTTTTAAGCAACGATTTGTTTCTTCAGAACCGTCATCAACTTCAGACGACACCCTTCATATTTTTATGTCAGTCGACGGCATTTTTCCTTATGAGTTAAGTGATGTCATATGCTATAGCTTGTTTATTGTTTCGTTCATTATTACATTTTTATTTATTGTTTTGTTAATTTTAGTTTTTTTAATTAATTGTTATTTAATGTTAATGAGATGTTGCTTTTTGTTTTATTTGTTATTCTCTTATTAATACATACATAGACAGATGTGTTTGATGATGGTTTTCACATTCGAAACGTAAAAAGAACTATGGCATGTGATACCTCATCGAAGTCACAAGGAAAAATGCTGTCGAGTGACGTAAAAATATTAATAATACAATATTAAAAAAACGAAGTTGATGATGGTTCTGAAGAGGCTAAAAGTTTGCTAAGAAAGCTATTCGCCAACCTCTAAACACAGCACATTCTTCTCATTTATATATTTTTTATCATCATAGAAGTAACCTTGCAGATTAAAATTAGTTTTTAAAATACTAACGTTCAATATGTTTTCTACTCGTAGCTAACTAACATCCATCTATATAATGACTGGTCGCTGCATATATAAACCATTAAATAAGATTATAAATATGATCCTTTTCAGCTTATAAATATAACATTAATTAATCCTACTCTATCAATGTATCCAACTAATTAGTCGACTGTCTCGATACAAGTTATATAATTTCCGAATACAGTGAGAAGTTGTATTTGTCGTATTCAAAGATATATTTCTGTTTGATGTATTTTTCCTGAAATACGGGAAAAATTAAGGACAAAGAAATATGAAATAGAGCGTGAAGACTGAATCATTCTGAAAAGAGTAATTGCAATAGAACTTACGTTTACTTTGATCGTGTAATAAGTTATGTCATAATGTAAGTACCTAATTTCTGTAGCAGTGCTGAAATTGATTTGATGGGTTTTTAAAAATTAGTACTGATGCTGCTTCTGAATACTGGAAAATTGTCTTTATATCGTTGAGGTCTGAGTAGCTCAGTCAAATAAGCGACAGAGATGAGTTGTAATATCAAGATAATACGAGGAGGTCTATGAATTCAACTACCAAACTATACGGAGGCGCAAATGCGGCCCGCGAAATAATAATATGCCGCCCCCTCTCCCACGCAAGTCTCAGACTTTCGGGCTAATCCTTGTGATTAGAATGAGGGGTAGAGATATTATTATTATTATTATTATACCTCTAAAAAATTAGGAAAATAAAAGTTTGATTGAAGATTAGAACCTATACACAAGGATTTTTACCTGAACCTGAAAAGGGCGCATTTTTACAACAGATTATTTATTTTTTCCCACATTTTCTCTCATATATTTAATGTTTGTTGTATTAGCCTTAAAATTTCAAAATTTAGTAAAAAGTAAATCTTTTGGTTTTACTTAAACATTTACAGATAATACTATTAAATACTATTATTGTATGTATTTATTTGTGCTAAATGATTTGTACATTTTCAAAAGAATATGAAGTATCTACAGTAATCGGTACCTTATGTTTTGTTAGTTAATAATGTTTTAATGATATTTAATTTTGCATAATTTTAATAATATTTCAGTGTACATTAATTTCTAGTTTTTATATAAGGTCCGATTAAAAACTTGGCAGAGCGGTTAAAGACGAGACATTTTTAATCCTATTACGCACTTGCCGACGATTTTAATCTCGCCACCGATCAATTTTTTCTAATTGCTCCTATATTAAGTCCGCGCATAAAACTAAAAGTGTTCTTAATATGCAACTAGTACTACAACTTTACTGAATAAAGGGCTAACAACCGACTGTTCACTTTAATTAACAAGACCTTCGAGGTTCCTCTTATTCTTGTACTACATGGTAGTTAAAGTTATTACGTCTCAAGTCCAGGGCACACTCGGGAGCCGCAAAGTAATAATAGACCGCTCCCTCTCACACACAAGTCTCAGACTTTGGGCTCATCACTGCCATGAGAATGAGGGATTGAGATATATATTTTAGTTACTAAAATTAATTTCACTCACACACAGTGATTTGTTATTTATAAATCATGGAATGTTAATTTTGTGTTATACTAAAAGGCCTGAATAAATGTGAAACATAAATCCCCACGGGATTAAATCTTCATTAAGAATAATCATTCTTCGTAAGCAAACTTGAATAGTCCAACGCGATTGTCACTCAAATTTAATTTGGACACAGATAAGTTAGAAATTGTAGCGCTTCGTCGAGACATTATAGAAGGCGTGCTCTCGTACACGTCATGTTGTCTATTGTTCGAACCGAGATAATTAATATAGTTACGGAATCCCCGGCTGCTGATTCACTTAACATAATGTTATCTTGAAAATGCGACCTATCCCTTCGTCAGACAAAGTTTCACTGATGTAACGTTCATTTCCATCCCCATGTATCGACGAAGCTTCATGTGTCGGCTATTACATACATGTAAAGTTTACTATACCTATAAAGGCTTAACTTCATGTATGGAGAAGTACAGGGTGGGATATTTAGGTTGGCATTGCGGGATCTCTCTGTTTGCTATAACTTTATTGAGGCAAATGCAGTGATAAAAAAGGTAAAACAATCCAGATTAGAAGAAAAATGTAAAAACATGGTCAAAACCTGACGGGAATGACTTTCCCAAAAACTGGGAAGAAATATTGCTTAGAATCAGACAGAAGACGCAATGCAAAACCTGATTGAAAACCGGAAGTACTTAATCAATGACTTAAATGTTAAGCTACATCTCAATTTGACAATTACTCAGAAAGCTGGTAAGTCACAATCGCCTTATTTGTCTCAAAAGAAGTTGCTCAAATATATTTACAGATATAGATAGTGCCTTTATTAGTGCAAGTATCATTTGTATACATCAAAATAGCAGCAGTAAAGACATCTCCAGTAATGAGCAATATTTTTATGTAATATTTTGAAGAAAGTTATGTCAAAAATTATATTAATAAACCAATAATATGGTGAAGATATGTAGATGATGCATATTTTCAATATGGCCCCATTTTAGAACAATTTTATATAGAAAAAAGACCAATACAAATAGATATCTAAATTTTAATTGTATTCAAAATCATCACATAAGTATCAAAAAATCTATGTTGTTGTTGAAAGGCGGCGCGGTTACCCCCAGCACTCAGGTATTGTGCCTGCCGCTACTGGAGAGCTATTTGAAGAGATCCGTGCTATGCGCATAGGCCAACACCCGTTCTAGTGGAAGCTCTCTAATGTCCTGGGGTAGGAGAAATGCTGCACCCAGATGTTTGGGTCTCTTGAACATGAGGTCAAGAGACACACAGAGGTCACACAGAGACAGAGGATGAGAATGGAGTCCTCGTCATCGTGTCCTCAAAATCTGCACCTTCTGGTGTCACTAAAGCCAATAGTGTTAAGGTGCTTGTTGAGAAGTCTGTGCCCTGTCAGCAGTCCTGTGACAATCCTTATGCTGTTACGGCTTAGCGCAAGTATTGATCGAGTTGCCTGAGCAACTGAGCAATTAAGAGTCTGGCTTGTCTGGCTTGTCTGGCTTGTCGCAGTCCAGTCCCGTTCGACATCAATAAAGGTATAGTTAAATGTTTATATGACAGCAAAATTAATATCATCAACATCAGGTGCTTTTATTAAAGAAAAATGCGTTATTAAGAATATCTTAGAGAAAAACAATTATCCTAATGATTTTATTGAGGAAACATTTATAAAAATTGAAAATGGGTAAACTAATAATATTCCCATATAAATATGGAAAATCCAGTAACAACTATTACGATTCCTTATATTGCAGAGATATCGAAGAGATTTAAAAGGCTTGGTAATAATTTTAACATAAGAACGACATTTAAAACGAAAATCACTTTAAGATCAATACTTATAAAAAAAAACAATTAATAATGATCAAAATTTAAAAAATTGTATGTACCAAGTTCCCTGTGAATGTGGTAAATATTATATTGGTGAAACATCTAGACCATTACAAATAAGGGTAGCAAACACAAAAATTATGTCAAGGATTACCAATACCGATGTAATGTAATGCAACTCGGGACATATTGGCCGTGGAGTAGTTGTTTTCAGCATCTCCTTCAAATAAAGGATTATCAAGTTGATAGGTCTACATTAGTAAAACATGTATGGGATAACGGTCACCGGGTTGATTGGACACAGGCTAAAGTTCTACAAAAAAAAAAAAGAAAAATCAGTTAAAAGAAAATTAAAATAAAGTGATTTGATTAAACTTAATGATGATAATTGTATCTCGTCAGAAACAATATTTATGGATCACTTGGCTTCCTCTAATCTAGAAGGATATTACCAGTGGAAAATTAAAATTAATAATATCGACCTAGTAGTGTAAGGGCAGTTCAAAAACATAATTACATCCGGAGTGTCTTATTTAAATTAAGCAAGTTGACGCCTGGATCAGAAAACTTACTGCAACCAGTAAAGTAATAGAAATGAAAAATGTATCTACCGATTTCTATTTTAGTACCTGAATTTGCTATTAAAGCTAGATAACCATTTGCTTTCAGTGCTTAATAAAAATAGTCCTAAACCCTAGTAGCCCCTTTAATTTGTATCAAACTCATTCAGTATGTAAAGCATGCAAATAGTTTCATTTAATTTAACAGTTAGTAGATCCGAATAGTTTACAGGGCTTGTTGGAAATAATTTAATTTAAAGTCGTGTTTGATGTTTTTGACTTTATATTATCAGCCATCAAAAGTATTGCGAATATATTCATTTGTGCAAATAAATTTTTGCGGAACTATACCAGATATTAAAATATGTGCAGGGGAAAATATTATTAGGCCATGTTGTATAAAATGCACATAATATGAAACAATTTTGTTATACGTAGTTTTATATTTGAAGTTATGAAAATTACAATTTTGCTAATGAATCCTTATATTGTCTATTCGGAAAATTTTTAGTTTTCGAAATATTGACAATATAATATCTCTTTGTTGCAAAAATGCTACGGCTTTTAAGTTCAGTTATTAGTAGTTTCAAATGGAGAGTTTTCACTTGAAAAAAAATACCAGTTTTTTAAAAGGTTTCACATTTATTCTTCTTTTTTTACCGCCCTGTGTTAATAATTATCAAATTATATGTATTCTGCTAAAGTAGGTCTCTTTTTAATAAAGGTACAGACAAATTGGTAATTATTTTTGGGTCTACTAGAGACGTTTTTACCTAAAATTTTAAATACCTAGGTATATCAAAAACGGTTAGACTTAGGTGGGTATATACATGAAATACATGGTATTATACATGAAATGTATATTTTGAATATTATTTATTGGCTTATTTAACTGTTTACATCTTTCTTTATATACGAATTAAGCCAAAAAGTTAATTAAGAGATATATTATTAATGAAATTATCAAATATTATGGTTCATCAAAGTTTTCTTTTTCCTCGTTACCTACAATCCTAAGTATGCAAAGCAATAACATTATTATTTTTTAAAATATGTCGAAAACAACTACTTTGCATGCAGTATGCACCGCCCAACATTGAATTACAGCGGCATATCTTGACATAACCTCAACTTATTGTCTTTAATACATTTTTTTTAATAGTGTTATCTACATATCTTAAAATTAATAAGGTTATTCCTTTCCGTATCTTGGATTATGGCAACGAGGAAATACAAAACTTTATTGAACCATGATATTTGATAATTTCATTAATAATTTATGTCTTAATTATCTTTTTGGATTAATTCCTGTATAAAGAATAATATGTAGGGTGGTGTCCTATTTATAATAAGCAAGTTGACATGTATTTCCGGTATAACTGGAGGTTCCACCGTCCTGAAACTATTTTAGCCGAATAGCTCTATAGATCTATATGCAGACAATAGAGTTTTGGGGGAAAGGACAATTTGTAAACTTGTTTAGACACTTTTTAGGATCCTCTGATAATATCAATTGCTGCAACTAAAGATTAGCAATTTGTAACGAGTTGAGCAAATAAGCTATCTACCGTGTACATATTTTTCCTAGACTTATTTTTATAATCAAGATAATGACCTTTTGTATTTTAAACCAAAACTACATCGTAAATTTTTATTTATTTAGTGCTCTTTCATAAGAGATTGAAAAATATGATTTTTCATTTATTTTACTGTATCCCTGGAAAATCACTTCAAATGTTTTTCACTGAAATCCGAATTGAAATTTTATTGATAGTCTGCAAATAAAAAAAAAATAATTTTATTTATCTATATACACATATATGAAAAATACATATATACACATATATATTATTAATGAAATTATCAAATATTATGGTTCATCAAAGTTTTATTTTTCCTCGTTACCTACAATCCTAGGTATGCAAAGCAATAACATTATTATTTTTTAAAATATGTCGAAAACAACTACTTTGCATGCAGTATGCACCGCCCAACATTGAATTACAGCGGCATATCTTGACATAACCTCAACTTATTGTCTTTAATAAATTTTTTTTAATAGTGTTATCTACATATCTTAAAATTAATAAGGTTATTCCTTTCCGTACCTTGGATTATGGCAACGAGGAAATACAAAACTTTATTGAACCATGATATTTGATAATTTCATTAATAATTTATGTCTTAATTATCTTTTTGGATTAATTCCTGTATAAAGAATAATATGTAGGGTGGTGTCCTATTTATAATAAGCAAGTTGACATGTATTTCCGGTATAACTGGAGGTTCCACCGTCCTGAAACTATTTTAGCCGAATAGCTCTATAGATCTATATGCAGACAATAGAGTTTTGGGGGAAAGGACAATTTGTAAACTTGTTTAGACACTTTTTAGGATCCTCTGATAATATCAATTGCTGCAACTAAAGATTAGCAATTTGTAACGAGTTGAGCAAATAAGCTATCTACCGTGTACATATTTTTCCTAGACTTATTTTTATAATCAAGATAATGACCTTTTGTATTTTAAACCAAAACTACATCGTAAATTTTTATTTACTTAGTGCTCTTTCATAAGAGATTGAAAAATATGATTTTTCATTTATTTTACTGTATCCCTGGAAAATCACTTCAAATGTTTTTCACTGAAATCCGAATTGAAATTTTATTGATAGTCTGCAAATAAAAAAAAAATAATTTTATTTATCTATATACACATATATGAAAAATACATATATACACATATATATTATTAATGAAATTATCAAATATTATGGTTCATCAAAGTTTTATTTTTCCTCGTTATCTACAATCCTAAGTATGCAAAGCAATAACATTATTATTTTTTAAAATATGTCGAAAACAACTACTTTGCATGCAGTATGCACCGCCCAACATTGAATTACAGCGGCATATCTTGACATAACCTCAACTTATTGTCTTTAATACATTTTTTCTAATAGTGTTATCTACATATCTTAAAATTAATAAGGTTATTCCTTTCCGTACCTTGGATTATGGCAACGAGGAAATACAAAACTTTATTGAACCATGATATTTGATAATTTCATTAATAATTTATGTCTTAATTATCTTTTTGGATTAATTCCTGTATAAAGAATAATATGTAGGGTGGTGTCCTATTTATAATAAGCAATGACATGTATTTCCGGTATAACTGGAGGTTCCACCGTCCTGAAACTATTTTAGCCGAATAGCTTCGTCGATGCTGGTAAGCAACAATTTTCAGATTTTTCCTAATTATAGGTTTCCCATAGTCTCCATCCATTGATGGAGTTTCCGGTGGGATATTCTGTATACAGTTCATCTGAAAATCGTCTACTTTCGTATCTCGAAAGAATGGAATAGCAATTGCTAATTTGACAATAATTGTCAGACAGGTAGTAGCAAAGACCCAAAGAGGGCACTACGGTGTGTTTCTCACCACTACTAACATTCATGATGCCCATTAGGCAATCACGTCGCCACATTGTTTATCGAGTCCACTATCCATGGCACTCTGATGAGCGCATAATAAGTGCGAAACCGTTCAGTATCTGGTGGTTGGTCTCGGTGAATAATGGGGCGACACCTATGGAGATGCCGATATAATGCAAAACCAGTCGAGGCACATTGCCCGTGGAGTAGTTTAGTATTTTCATAGTATTTCAGAATAGTAGTGGAGAAGTTCATAGTATTTGAAGATTAACATCATATATCAGCATCTAAACCCCATTGAACCTGTGTGGGCGTCATTTAAACACTACGCTGGTACATAAACGTACAGAACATAAAAATTTTTTCCCTTTCTCCCAAACTACATCTCCAGAATGTTTCAAGATTGTTACTTATTACTCAAAAGTTTTCATAACAAACTTCATAGCAGCTTAGCGAAACACCTTGAGCTTTATAATAATCTAATCGCATTTTTGCTCATACAGTTACACTTTGTCCTCTCTTATCCATCCTCCACTCCTGGGATCCACTTGCAGAAAGCTGTATGGTTTTATGACTCTTATCTGTCACAATTTAAATCTAAACTGTCTTTTTGGAGATATAAATGTATTTAATTTCCTTTCACTACGGCGGAAGACGGAGAACAGTATAACGAGATACCTCTTGTATAAGTTTAGTAGGTATTTACAAAGTTGCAATAAATGTTTTTAATGCTACGGTAATAGAGTAATTAAACAGAGTTTCGAAATAGAAGTATTTACAAATGCATGATGGATACGATGAAGACAATTTTTGTCTAATTAACTTTATCCTCTATATAATTAACATATAAATGTTACATTGTATTATTATTTAGCATTTATATTAAATTTACTGCAGTCAGATATAGATATGAGCTAATTGGTACTTTAATTATTTTGCTCCTTGGTATCAGTATGATGCTTCATTGTTATGTTTTTGTATAATATTGTATTCCTATTGAACGTTAGTTGTATTTTAAAGGTTTTAATTGGACTTGTTATTGGTTTTGCAGTTTTAAACTATACCAAATTGGATGTGTCAATATTTCACTGCTTATTTCATACAATTTTAGCCATAAAGAAATTGTTATATTCTAGTCATGAAAAAGATAACAAGGATGATAAAAACGTCTAGTGGTGGAGTAAAGTAGTATTTTTGTCAGTATTATCTCGTGTCCCTTAATAAAAAAGGATAAATAATATAATTAACATTGCACAACTCATAATGGAAAATATATTATTCAGAAAATAGTTATTTCTTTGAATGTAGATTTCATAGTTTCAGAGTATGAGTTTATCGATTTCGACAGATGTACGAAATTACATCGTTTGCTTCCGTGTGCCTCTATAGGGTCACTATCCACCTTCCTTTGTCAGCCTTGCTATATATTAAACGTTTTTATTCTAACCCAAGATTACCATATCCATAATATTCCGCGCTAGCAGTGCCTGCTGGGTTAAATTTTCATCATATTTCTTAAGAATGTTCCTTGCCTTCCTTCCAAGTTTTCCCAGAATGTCTTGATTTACAGTCAATTCGAATGACATAAAACACATGAAAGATGAAGTAGACACAAAGGACAGGACGAAAAGGATCTCCCAGAATTCGGGGTTACGCAATCAATAGATATTTTCTCGGGAAATCTCGTGTTATATGGAGTTTCTTTCCCGATACGAATTTTAATTTAAAATTTTACCCAAATCATGTCGATCTATATGCAGACAATAGAGTTTTGGGGGAAGGGACAATTTGTAAACTTGTTTAAACACTTTTTAGGGTACTGCGATAATATCAGTTGCTGTAACTAAAGCATAGCAATTTATAACGAGTGGAAGAAAGAAGTCATCGACAGTATAAATATTTATTCCTAGATCTTTTCTATAATAATCAAGATATATTTCTTTGTCTTTTAAACGAAAACTATATCGTAACTTTTTACTTATTTTTATGATTTATTATTACTTTTATGATTTTTTATTTATTCCACTGTATCCCTGAAAAATCACTTGAAATGTTTTTCACTGAAATCCAAATTGAAATTTCATTAATAGAGTATGGAAAAAAATTATTTAATTTATCTATATACACATATATGAAAGATATAAAAAGTTATAGATATTTTTTTTTTGACAAATTAACCAGTATATCGAAAACCAAATGTTTTCAAGGCCCATCCTTACATTGATTTCGTATTATTTGTGACGTAGGATCTATCATTAAAGGTGGACAAAGTTTACTATTAATAGTCTTTGTATTCCTTCTAGTGAAATTAATTAAACTTCAGAGAGATTATTTTTCTATGAGAAATATTGCTAACGAAATCGATAGTACTGACCACTTCTGATTACCAAAATATTGAAGCGAAATACAGTTTAA
This sequence comes from Pogonocherus hispidulus, assembly GCA_963924545.1. Classification (NCBI taxonomy): domain Eukaryota; kingdom Metazoa; phylum Arthropoda; class Insecta; order Coleoptera; family Cerambycidae; genus Pogonocherus; species Pogonocherus hispidulus. The sequence continues at coordinate 12,314,683 of OZ004698.1, forward strand.
TAGTTCAGCCATCAAACAACAACGAGTGACCCGGTGGCGTAATGGTATAAGTCGCAGGATTACAAACATCGAAGTGTAGAATTTCGCAAGTTCGAATCCCGATTGCAACTTCTTTTTATTTAACTTTTTAATTCCAATTATTTATTAGTATTAGTTTTTAGTAATTCTGTTTCATTGTCCGTACTTTTTATTCTTTCTGCAGGTAAAGTTTGGAATTAATTCGTCCATTTTGGCAGTCTGTAAAATTGATATACAAGGGATTATTTCAAATTATTTCTTTCTGGCCCCGGCAGGGCCACACATTTTCTCCTATTTATAGTTTGTTATTAAAGAGAAAGAAAAAAATTGCAGTTCTACTACATAAATCCATAATAACGTCTGTGTGTTTCATGATTTAATGCTACAACCAAAGCTATTTAAATCAATATTAAAGCAAATATAGTGTTCTGGTTGTAACAGAGTTAGTATACTATCATTTTATATTATATGCGCCTTTAGAGACACGTTTGACAAGTAGTTGGAATACACGCGATGGTAAATTGTTATATTCTGTATATTATTTATATATCATATGTTTAGGTGCAATTGGAAATGCAACTACACTTTTAGTACTTATATACAAGACCACTTAGCAAAATTACAATTTTATTACAATAAAATGTTTACACTTGATTTTGTAAGTAATTCCTACTTGTACAAATATAAAAATACATGAACATTTCCAAGTACATAGAGAAGCATTGTTTTCAGCGAAATTTATGTTATAGTCATTCTTGTAAAATAGGTATGTTTAAAGATATTATGGTCTCATTCGTTGTAGTAAAATTTTAATAAAATACAAATTTCTTCTTCTTCTTTCTCCTGCGGGTAGGTTCTTTTGTAGAGAGTCACAAAGCACTGCGCCCACATGTAGGCCTATTGTGCTGCTTCTATTCAGCGAGCAACTTTGTTTTTTGCATAAAGTCCGAAAGTCTACTCGCTCAAATTTCTCTTGGCTCGCAAGGTTCCAAAAATGGTTTACCCAGGAGCGTTAGCCTCATACAAGCGTAGCATTCACATTCACTAAGAATGCGAATCGCAGTCTCATCTGCATCATCGCAGCCCCGACATACCGGGCTTTCTGCTAATCTTAAATTATTGAGATGCTTCTTGAGACGACAGTGCTAAATTATAAGCCCAGTTATGCTCCTAAGCCGAGGTTTACTCATACCTAGCATTTCTACAGTTCTTCTCTGCAAAGGACTTTCCATGAGTGCCTTCGAATGATTCTGTCCTGGATTTTAAAAACCAGTAATTCTTATGTTGTAGTTCGACCCCTTTTCCCAAAGCAGTTCTGGCAGCACTATAAGCATCTCTAGCTGGCTTCGGTCCCATGAAAGCCATTTCAGATCCCTTTCTCGTAAGTTCATCTACCCGTTCATTTCCTTCAATGCCTTTATGACCTGGCACCCAACACAGTCTCTCCGTATTGGTATTTGCCAGTTCCACTAGCAATTACAATCAATCCCAAACAAGCTCCGAACTGATCTTGTTTGAATTCAGGGCCTTTATTTCGGCCTGACTATGAGAGAATATGAAGATGAGTTTACGTGAGTACCCTCTCGCCACATTCTCCGCCAATCATGCCATTATTGCAAAATTTCTGCTTGGAATACCGTGGGATAAGTCTCCTGACCATAGCTTATACGCCATCTAGGTCTCAGCCCAAATACAGCAGCTCCTATTCCTCTGTCTATTTTGGAGCCATCTGAACCACACAAGGAAGGCTCCAAGTCTCCAGAGAATTTATCTTCAACTCCCAGTCACTGAGATCCTGTATAACCTCGATAGCCTTTGAGATCAATGTGCTTCTTATCTTGGAGTGTCCCCTTCCTTGGGAACTACTTAGCCACTCATTATTGTTCCTGATTTGGTATGCTGCTATCCTTGCTTCTCTTTCCAACATCACGTGAAGTGGTGGTAGATTCAGCAGGACTTCTAGTCTGGGCGTAACAAGGGCTCAAACACAAACTTACTTTGACACACTTTTAGTAGAAAACTGCAGTCTCTCATTTGAATAGATATAAAAATATAAAACTATAAATAGGTAAGCACTTATCTATATATTTTTAAATATTATTAAGTTGCAGGTGAATATTTATTAATTATATCATTAAATTGGCTCTACATTTAACTCTACGACAATAAATTATTCATATAATTTTATAACTCACTGATTAATATTTACCTCAATGTATAAATTAATTAGTATTTGAATTATGCTATTACTGAAGTTTATATATAGGCCATTGATATAATAAATACTTTATTAGCTGAATATAACTTTATATTATTTATTTAAATGTACTTAAAATACATTTAATTATTTTAGTAGGTAGTGTTTTTGTAGCATTTGTTTATTGCAATATATAAAACAGTATTGGCATTTTTATGAAGAAAAATTATCTTCAATCTAGTAACCACAATAATATCTAAAAGTTTATATTACTGTATTCAGGGGCGAACCGATGCAGGGGGGGCGAGCCGGTGGCTCAGGGCATAGCGTCTCGATCGCTCAACCCAGAGGTCGTGGGTTCTAATTCCCATTCCACCAAACAATTTTTAATTAAATTGTTTACTCGTAGATCAAGGCTTATTCGCAGGGATGGCTTGGCAATCATCCTGACGATGGCCTAGGATGGGAAGAATGTCAACTTGGTGTTAATGAGAGATATTAAAAATCAGTTGATCTTTGACTGTCCCCCTAACTAATGAGGTTTTCCAGGTTTCCCTCATTCCAGCACTGGATGGTGGTTAGGGCCTACCAACGTAAGTCGTTCCTGAGGCCCAAATGCGGCCCGCGAAATAATAATATGCCGCTCCCTCTCTCACACAGGTCTCAGACTTTCGGGCAATCCTTTTGATTAGAATGAGGGGTAGAGTTATTATTATTATTATTATTATTTATATTATATAGTAATATAAATTTTAGCAGGGTATTAAGATCAACAGTATTTTTTTAAACTGGGCAACATTATGTAGGTTTATTTCATTTAAATAAATAATATGTAATCGGAATATTAAAAATTTTGGAGTCGACAATGACTGGGCAGTAGTTACACTGCTGGGCAAGATAAATACGTACCACATATGTCCAGTATTCCCAAAGGATCTTTGTCATACGAACGAAAAAGGATTATAAAGATTAAGTATTATAATTATGATTTTTTAATATATATTACGTACGATACAAGTCTATAGATAAGAAAGAGAAACACTTTCAGTAGATGTTTATTAAAATTAGTTAACACAGAGAAGGATTTACAAGTAAAAAAATTGTTGGTTATTGCAGTTGTGCGCTTTCTAAAGAAGATTAATTACTGTGTGTAGTACATAAATCTTATATAAATATGTTATGTAATGTGAGTATTATATATAAATATATTTTCAGTCTCGCTGTTGGTGAAAAAATAAACCTATTCCAAAAAGGGTTTCCATTATTTAATTAATGAAATATGTTTTGTGGACTGAGGGAAAAGATTTGTAATTTTAATTAAAATTATTTGATTCTACACAACTTTTTAAATATAAGCTATAGTTCTTATGATAGTTCTTATAACATTTTTAACTAGACCATAATAATAAACGTATATTTTATTTATAAATTATTGACAAAGTAAACCTTTATATTAAAATTAGTTTAGTATATATTTAATCAAATTTCCTTTCTACCCATAAGGTTTAATTTAAACATAATTATAAATTATTTATAAACTTACTCCAGTCCTTTCTATTTTGTGCAAACTTCTGTGCTTCTAATCAAGTTTTCCCTTTCTTCTTAAACATTTTTCCCAGTGTATTATCACACGTCTCTTTTGGTCTACATCTCGTCCGTTTTCCTATTGTTTTAGCTTCCCAAACCCTTTTAACTCGTATTGAATTTTTAAATCGAATCGTTGTCCAGTTGTCTTTGTTCTGTGAATTCTTCTACAAATTCTATTTCCAGTTATTCTCTTGTTTGTTCATTCCTAATTCTGTCTATCCTCGTGACTCCCTTCACTCTCAATATTACTTTAGTAATTATTATAAATCAAATGCTTCGTAATGTTACTAAATCTTTGAACGAATTAAAGCTAAAAGAATAGATTAAAATAACGAATAGAGTCAACATTATATAAAGAAAACTGACATAATCCAGGTATAACCATTATTATTTGTATGTTATATTTGATAATAATAACATTTAGTTCTTAAAAACTCCGTCTTATGTGATACAAGTTTATGAATCAGCAGATGCAGCAAAATGTCTCAGCTTGATGAAGAGCCTTTGACCAATCGGAATCTGTAAGTCATCTGACATGATGAAAAGCCAATCACTTTAACCAGACTTTCAGCGCTTTCACAGGGTGTACCGAAATAGGAGTGCAATATTTTACCAGTGTGTCCTATATGGTTAAAAAGGGGACTTTTTGTTCTTATAAACATGGATTGAAAAATACTTCCTTACAATTTCAAAATCTATTTTATATCAAAACGGTGTATTTTATCGATTTTCAGCAAGAGCACCTTTTTCACGTAGAAAACTCGAAAATTTCTTATTTTAATGACAAAATTAGGGAAAGTTATATACAAAAAAGTTACATACATCTTGTGTTTTCGCATGTAAATAAATTATTAAGTCGACTTTGCTCGAAAACGATGCGTCTTATCAATAAGAACCAATGGTTTGAAGAAGAATCCATAAGAATCAATGGTTTCACCCATAGACATATAATACTAGGGGAGACAGAACATTCCATTAGAAAAACACCATTTGTTTACAATCATACACACTTTCACACTTGTACATAAGTGGGAAGGAGATGGGTTTATAAAATGGCAATACTGTAACCTAGGCGTCCACGTTCGATGTTATCTTTACCAGTGGTGTGGAGTTTTTTTTAGGGATCATTACAATAAGTTTTAATTTAAAAGTTTATTTATGTTAGAACTGAGATTTGTGTCGGAGCAAATAAGACATATATTACTGCTTGAACCTATATATTCTCAATACTCTACAAAATCATTATTAAAATCTCAGCAGAATGTTATATAAACAACTCAAAACACTTATAATGGTGTTTCATTCAGCTGGTCCTAATATTCGGCCTTTCTGTTGGCCTGTTGGTCCTGTTGGCCTAAAGTTCGGCCTATTGCACCGAAGAAAGTTTTGCCCATGCCTAAACGGATCCTACCTGTAACATTTTAAAAGACAGGTATGAATGATTTTTGTGAAACTATTCTGCATAGTAGAGCGCTATACACGCATTTCTCTACTACAGGTTTTCATTTTGTTTATTGTATGGCAGTCAAGCGCTATTCACACATTTCTCGACTGCAAACCTTATAAATGCAAATCATTCATTATCAATATAATTTATTATTTAATTTCCTTATTATTATTATTCAATAGCTTTAAATTTCCAAGCTTATAAACACTAATATTTATACACTATTGCCTCAGTCGTTTCACAAAAATATAGTTGAATGTTTATACAACTATAAAAAAAAATATTTATTTTTGTGGGCGCTATTCACGAATTCCCACTCGTATCTATTTTTATAAACTTTTACCTAATACATATCCTTATACATTTAAAGGAACACATTGGCATTATCCAGCTTTGATTTATTATAATAAACAATTAGATAAAATGTTTTTCTATGGCATGTCCAATTAATTGTAATAATAGCTGAAAAATGTAATAATTAATTAATAAACGGGTTAATTTTCACATAAAATAATAGTTTCAACACTCTAGCAAATCAATCAATTCATCTATGCTATTTAAGTCACTATCAGAACTAACGTCTAAATTATTTATCTATTTTCTTTTTTAAACTATCTCTCATAGCTTGAATTTCTGTATTATCTTATTGGATTTGTTTAAACATTCACATTGACAGTATTATTTATACCCTAAACTCCATCAGGAAGCTTTTCCAACCACTAAAAAATCCACATTTGTCTGCTCTCAGGATTAACAGGAAAGCTACAACAATAATATTCTGTATTAAAATATAACAAACATCTAATAGGTTTATTTTTCTGCATTTCAAATAGTTGCAACAAAATTATTTATTGTTTAAATACTGGAAATCCAGCCTGGAATTGGACAATAATTTTATTACAACGCTACTACATCATTTTTCGGTCTAAAATCATTTAATTCCAAAAATTTTATACAAAACAGATAAATATTTTTTGCAATAATTTACTTAAAATTTAGTTAACAACACCACTGCTTACGCTAAAAAAACATAACCTTACTTACCGCCGAAATACCAGTCCGGGGTTAGAATAGTCGTCTTTTTTACAAACCACGCACTGTTGAACTATTGTAGATTGATTATAAAAGGCTCTAAATACCTCTACTGCCAAAAAAACATTGTAAATAAATAAAAAATCCCAAAAGATCACAAACACAGCACAGCAACATTGTAACGTCATCTTTTGACATAAGAGCGTCATTTGATAGCAAAACAGCCGTACAGCATTGCCATATTATTTCCCTAACACGATAATAATTTTATGTTGTTAGGAAATTATAAATAATTTTAAAAGTAGAGATTATATATTTTCACTAAAAAACACAGATAAATATTTAGTATATTATTTTTTCTTAATTACACATAAAAATTCAGATAAATATAATTAATATACTCTTCGTTTTCAAACACCGTCGGTAGATCTAAGGCAATCCGCATAGATTTTACATCATTGATTTTTGTTGAAAACGATGTCTGATCGGCATAAAATGTAAACAATTCTGTCTCCCCCTTCTTATGTCTATGGTTTCACCCGTGGTTTTGGTAAGGTTTTTAAAGATATAGGTATCTATATCAGTGGTTTAGTCGGGAAGTAAACTACTTAACTTTCAGGCAATCCAAAAGACAAAATAGAAACTAAGGAAAAGTCGGGGATTTACGAAATTTGCTGTAAAGACTTTAATCAACATTATGTTAGATAAACTAGAAGATCAATTTAAACTAGATTCTAGGAACATATGGCTCATCTCAAATATGGTAGAACAGATAAGTCTATGGTCGCCCCATATGCGTTTGAAAACAACCATAAAACAGATAGTGGCAATTTAAGATTAATTAGGAATATAACAAATTCCAGACAGCTGGATGCTTTTGAGAATTCCTAATTTAAAAATAGTATGAATGGTGACAGAGGGACAATCCCATATAGCCCGTTTTATTGGTTAGTAAGTCACAGTTCACTGATCCCTCGCGGCGGTTCACTGATCAGTCGCGATGGTTCACTGAGCAGTCGCGACTGTTTACTGAACCGTAGAAATAGTTTAGGTATAAATAGGACACAATATTACCATAGGTTTAGTTTTAATCATCTCCAGCCGATGTCAACTTGATTAGCGAAACGCGCGTCGAGTGCAGTATAGTGTTTTGGTGTTATGTGGAAAACTACGTCAGTGATATCTTCACACCAAAGGTCCAACCCCTTCAAGAATAAGAACTAAGTACACCTTTTTTAGTAAAAAATGTTGAAATTTCATATTTCCCAATAAAAAGTTTGAAACGTCTAAGCGAAAAAAAAGTTGGGGTAATATTTACCCCACTGCCTCCCCGTCTGGAACATACGTTTTACAAATTTTGAAATTTTATTTACAGCAGCGGATTCAGCATATAAGACTTATTCAGGATACCAAATTTTCAAAATTTATTTCAACTGGTTTCGGAATTATTTAGAGAAAATCGGCACTAGAATGCCCCTTTAAGGGGATCTAGTGCCCTTTTTGATTCAAGTTTATATGAAGAAACACCAAACACCTTTTTAACCATAGAACATACTTAATACTTATAAAATATTGCATACTAATTTGGAGACACCCTATACATACGTCTCCACGTATATTTTGAACTAGCATCTAACTTATTGATCTTGAAGGTTCAGAATATGCTATCAGAAATGCAATTGGAGGTACAGAGATACATCTGAGACCAAAATTGCATGACAAACTTGACATTTTTCATACATCTGTTAATATGGAATTATTTATTTAATAAAAAAAAGGACTCCTGTTGCCTTATTGCAGAAATGTCAAGTTTTGATTGAAATTTTGACATTTGAGTGACATTTAGTTTGCCGGCCGTTGTTAAGGGTAACGGCCGCAAAATTGAATTTTGCGGACTGTGTTGCGAATGCAAAATAGTCGCTTTGAGGAGGGTTGCACAAAATAGTTATTTGTATACCAAGGCCGCAAAACGCAGCTTTGCGCGTCCGAGAGAAGAGTTGTCAGCCGAGGTCGCTTGCGGCCGAGGCTGACAATCTCGAGGACGCCAAAGCGGTTTGCGGCCGAGTTATACACAAAACTTTTTGTGCAACCCTAATAAAACTACATAAATATTGTTTAATATTATTAATATTTTGAAACAGTATTATCTTTGAATAGAAAAGTAATCTAGTGGTTTTACTGTGACGGTGTTTCTATGGAAACGAAATATTTTGACTGTATACAAAACAATTTGACAGTTTTTAAATTGAGTCTATAATGTCTGACGCTGAGAGCGATATTTCAATTTCTTGCACTCCTCCACAGCTGAGAAACATCATAAACTCGGCAATTTCAGATCTAATACCCGAAAAATCTAAGAAGAAATATGAAAAATGTTATGGCAATTTCAAAAAATGGTGTGACGAGCAAAATGTGAAAACTGTCTCTGAAAATATTTTATTGGCTTATTTGATGGAGAAATCAAAGGCTGTAAAGAGTTCGTGTCTATGAAGCATTTATTCTATGTTGAAGTGTAGTGCCAAGTGTTTCTTATAATGATTCGAAAACATTAGAATTAGGTGCTTCAGTTAGTTAGCGAACAACATATTGTTGAACAATACAAATTGTCAAATTACTGTTAATATTCATCCTCAATAAATACTTGTTAATATGGAATTATTTATTTAATAAAAAAAAGGACTCCTGTTGCCTTATTGCAGAAATGTCAAGTTTTGATTGAAATTTTGACATTTGAGTGACATTTAGTTTGCCGGCCGTTGTTAAGGGTAACGGCCGCAAAATTGAATTTTGCGGACTGTGTTGCGAATGCAAAATAGTCGCTTTGAGGAGGGTTGCACAAAAAGACCTTTTTCCTCTGTTTCCAATATATTTAATATTCAAAATATTCATCTATACTTCCAGATTACAATAATAAAAGCAACCAGGCCAATCTCAGATGCCCAATTGTATTTCTGATAGCGTATTCTAAATCTTCAAAAGGGACCCCAAAATCCATATTAGCAATTTTTTTTTGTAAAATCAAAGATCAAAGTGTATGCTCATTTGTTGTAGCCAATTTTGTGATTATCATATACAAATCAAGGAGCCATAGTTTTTACAACTTATTCAATATTTTACACTTCATTTCTTTTAATCTTACTCCAAGATTGCTTGGTTTATATAAAGAACCGAAATATTCTTTACGATTAGAAAACATTTCTCCGGGAAATGGAATGATGTAAAGAATTCTCCCGGTTATAGTGTATTCCACTTTAAAAATTACGGACCTTATTACAAGCGATGCCTTAGAAACCGTGCAAATGGTGGAAACGTTCCTCTTGCCCGATATTATTCACCCTTCTGGCTATATCTTACAAGGCATTAAGCTAAACGTTCTTTTGTACGAAATCGGTTCAGCCCGAGTCTCGATCCAGCCAGTTAAGGAAATTATAAAAATGCTAATGCTAACGAACAATCATCAATATTCGTTGTGCACGTTCAATTTAGCAAATGAAAATCCGTATAGTTTTGTTCGCCAGAGTGTGGTGGAAATTCGGCAGTATTATAAATTTTCTTATAAAAGAGTTTTATCCCTTAAAGGCCGACGTAATGGTACATAAAACATTTTTCGTTCCCTCTTAAATAAACACGGGATTTCTTTATCCCGGTAATATATTGTGCAGCGTCTAAAATATTTTTTAGAAAGGACATTTTCCTAAAAAAGATTCACCTACCTGAAACTTCCTGAATTCCAATAATGTTTGATAGGCAACAAATGATTTAAACGTGTAATGTTTGTATGTTGGAAACACAGAATTGTAGATGTATTAAACAGCGAGGACATAAAGTCCGTACCCCCCCCCTCTAATTTTTTAACCACTGGGTCGATTGTGAAATTTGGAACGATAATATATGGCTAAATTCTGCGTTTTTTAACACATCAATGACTGCTCTGAATGTCAAAGTGACAGCTGGGCGCGCAATATTTACATTTTTTTAAATGCAAATGGGGGTCGAGTAATAACTCATTTTGAAGTTATTTTTATGCTCAAAACATCCCCCAATTTTGAGAACATTTGGTTCAGTAATTTCCAAATAAAAACCAGTACACAGTAAAAAAAGACAAATGGTAAAATTACTAAATGGTAATCGTAATTTGCTGCAGTGTTATTTTTCACACGAACTGGGTAGTATAATAACTAAACCTTTAGAACTCATATTACACGAACGATATACCCGCCAAGTTTGTAGAAGTACTCATAAATTGTAGTAAAATTTACAAAACCGTGTGTTAAAATGAATCAATCCGCCATAAAAACGGAATAATTACACGGTGAATAATTAACTATTACACATTACCTTGTAAAATCTACTGTGTTAAATTACTTTTATGTAATGTAATAATACACCGATATGTCTAACACTGCCAAGTGTGGACTATATACACACTGATGAGTGTGGATTCAGTGTTAAAATCTGTCGGATTTTTTTACTGTGTAATATCAGTTTATAACATAATCTTTTTACCACATAATATTTATAATAGAACTTACCCATGGAACATTTATTTGTCAGGAGGTTCGTGGTGGTCATTTTCAACTTCTTTTGAAGTAACACCTGTTTTCTAAATTTGTTTCTGCCTCTACGTTTAATTTAAATTATTTCATAATTTTTTAATTTAGGTTATTTTAGGTTAGGGATGGTTTATTGTTATTTGTTTACTTTTAATTTTTGTTTTGCTTTGAATAATTTTCAATAATTTGTAATATGTGTGTAAAAAAATTATATAACATACTGAACTAAAAGTTCTCAAAATTGAGGGATGTTTTGAGCATAAAAATAGCTTCAAAATGAGTTATTACTCGACCTCCATTTCCATTTAAAAGTATGTTCCTATTGGCGATTCCAAAAATGAATGCGCCCTCTGCATGAAAATATTTGAAGCTACTTAAAAGGTAATTTTTGGAGGCTTATTGCTGATATAATGATAAATAACACGTATTTGGGTGTGTTTAACGTAATAATTTAGTGGTGCTTGTGATTTTTTGGTATTACAAAGTTAAATACGACGCGGTTAGTATTTGTACATCTTTATTTTTACATTTTAAAATGGCATTCAAAATAAATCAGCACAATACAAACTGCCGTGTTTATAGGTGTCATTCCACAAAATGAGTCAATAGAATTGTTTAAGATTGAAAATAGGTAGAAGTTTGGCCCTAGTATAAGAAACTATTTCTTATTCATTTCTCTAAAAGGCATGTAACAATTTAATAACAGAGAACACGTTTATTTACACAACATAACCACTTTGTTGCAGTTTGTCTATACTTTTCTATTATTAGTCTTATAAAAGCAGAATATATTTTAATTTAAACATTGTTTAACAAAAAACAAGCACTAATATGGTATCACCAAACAGTTTATCACACTTATTTTAGTCCAAAATGCAAGTAAACAAAAACTAGGGCACCTGAAAAAATTCATATAATTAGCAATGAAGCTCTTATGGGACGTTTGACTGCTTTTACCACTCTTTTTATCCTTTATTTCACCCTAACTAGGACATGAAGTCACTATATTTATGGCAGATGAATGCTAAATTCACTAAATTGCTAGATGATGTGATACGAAATGCAAAATTTTTACTCGTCTTCCTCCATATTTGTTTACAATTTGCAGCGCCCTCATCGGTAATTTGAATCGCCAATTGCGCGCCCACACAGTAAAAAAAGACAAATGGTAAAATTACTAAATGGTAATCATAATTTGCTGCAGTGTTATTTTTAACACGAACTGGGTAGTATAATAACTAAACCTTTAGAACTCATATTACACGAACGATATATCCGCCAAGTTTGTAGAAGTACTCATAAATTGTACTAAAATTTACAAAACCCTCTGTTAAAAATGAATCAATCCGCCATAAAAACGGAATAATTACACGGTGAATAATTAACTATTACACATTACCTTGTAAAATCTACTGTGTTAAATTACTTTTATATAATGTAATAATACACCGATATGACTAACACTGCCAAGTGTGGACTATATACACACTGATGAGTGTGGATTCAGTGTTGAAATCAGTCAGATTTTTTTACAGTGAGCTGTCACTTTGACATTCAGAGCTGTCATTGATGTGTCAAAAAATGCAGAATTTAGTCATATATTATCGTTTCAAAGTCCATCACAATCTACCCAGTGATTCAAAAATTAGAGGGGGGGGGACTTTATGTCCTCACTGTATATTTTCCTAGCAAACGAGCGTAATTCCTGAGAAATCAGGTGCCAGGAATCTTTAAAAATAATGGCCTATAAAACGAGCATTTTTCATTTCTTGTTCTTTAACAAACAGAAAACACAGCTGGATTTCTTTATTCGACTAATTCTTTGTACACGCAATAGCTGAGGTATACAGAGAATATTCCATTAAAACCATTCATCTTCCAGTGGTATTAAGAGTTAAGATTAAAATTTATTTCGTGGTGGCAGGTTCGAACTGGTACTATAATAATGCAGTTTTCTTTATTACGCTTATTATTTTTAATAAGTTTGGCAGTTAGAGGTTGTAAGGGAATCGTGAGCTTAGCAGTTTTATAATGATAGCAGTTTTGTTTGACGCTTCTAATGAACAATTTTGTATACAGACAGTGAAGAAAATATTTGATATAAATAGATATAGGTATCAAATTATTTCATAAAATCATCAACATTTTTTTCTTTCACATTACATTTTAACATTCAAACTAGAAATGGGAGAAAATCGCTGTTGCGATTTTCGTTCCCATTTCTAGCCCTACCGGGGGTTAGGCCTGCGGCCTGGGGTCACCCTTCGGGTGACAAATGCATCTAAAATAATATTATTTTTAAGAATATACATATAACATCATAATTTTTTAAGTACCTACTTAAAGTAGAATTTATTTTTAAGTAAACATTATTATCAATTTTATTAATAATTGGACCAAAAATATTGTAGATATTTACTTTTGTAAGCTAAAATGATGAATTTAACAGACTGCCTTAATGAACGAATTAATTCCAAACTTTACGCGCAGAAAGAATAAAAGCTACGGATAATGAAACAGAATAACTAAATACTATTAAATAATTGGAATTAAAAAGTAAAAAAAAAATTTGCCTCCAACGTGACTCGAACTCGCGAAATCGGCGTTATGAAGGTTTGAATCCTACGACTTTCCCGTTGCGCTATGTTTACCTTGAGACGTTCAAGTATGTAAAGTTTACGTGTTAACCTGAACAATTAATTTTACGAATTTTTTAATTAGAAAAGCATTTCGCATCAGTATTTTGGTAATCAGGTGTTTGGCAGTCGGTACTACCGATTCCGTTAGCAATATTTCTCATAGGAAAATAATGAAAATAACCTATTTGAAGTTTAATTAATTTGACAGTTTTCGTGGGAGGTGCTTGTCTCGTTAGTGCGATCTCACATGGGCATATAAAATGAGATAGAAGTTGAGATGGATGCGACTCGAGATTTTCGAAGACGAAATAGACGTAGAAGGAGTGAACGTACGGTCTCGAAAAAAAATCTCAAAGGATTAGAGAAGGGACGGAACTTTCACGTGAAGCGGTTATCGAGGCCGTAGAATTAGAAAAAGAGTCTAGGGAGTCCCGTGAAAAGTCGGTATTTCGGCGAGCGTGACGGGACCATTAGGCGCGAGGACAAACGCCGGTGCTAGCCAAGATCCCTAAACAAGTAGGTTACCTCAGTTCTATGTTTGTTGGAGAGGGTGTTGCGGTGTACACCGGGATGAGCGACGTCATCTGGCGACCTTGCCTCTCACTCTTTTTATGTACATCATTGTCTCTCTCATAATGTTCTAATGTGTTTAAATTTGACAAGAACTGAATAATCTGTCAATCCTGATCCTGTTTTGTGAACCAAGTGTAGAATTACAATAGATTAATAAATGAGCACTTATGTAAGTAAACCAGCAATAATTTCTGTCAAATTACGTTGTCCTTCACTTAAAAAGTATTCCGCCTCAAATGCTTGGGCTATCTCATTATTTAAAGTGACCGAGGCTGTATTGTTTTATGTAGGATGAAAATATAAAATAATTTTATCTTTCAGCAAGATGTCAGGGTGCCGATGTGCTGTTGCTACATGCCATAATAGACTGGAAATTACCAAAGCTCTGAACAAAGATGTGTTATATCACAAGTTTCCGAAAAATCCAGTTGTGAATGCAATGAATCAAATATAATTTGAGTTACATAATAAAAATAAAATATCTGCAATTATATCTAAAACTTAATTAAAAGTGAATAAGAAAATGTATTATTCTTAATAGATTATTGCAGTTTTTCGTTTCTATTATTTTCAAACCATTTAGAATCCGTATAAGACAAAATAACTATATATACATTTTCATGTCATTTCATAAAGTTCTGAAATTGTATGATATAAGTATTTTGCACTTGTAACTAATTTATACTTAATAGTATTGATTTCTGAATTTGATAGATCATTCATATCATATCTACGTCGTTAATATACACATATACCGACCATATCTAGGAGGTCCGCATAAAAATTTGTTGTTGTGTTATGTATTTTTTTATTGATTTTACGGTTTAATGTTTACCTGTAAAACGTTTTGTTATGTATACATGTATACAATACATGTATTTTAAACTGTTATAGTAAAATTATACTCTTAAGCATCATGAAATGCAATATTTACCAGTAATCATATCAAAATTTCGCTGCTTTCTGGACGCCAGATGACGTAACCTCAAATTAACCAATAGAATTTTTTCTCGAAACTGAGGTAACCTACTTGTTTAGGGATCTTGGGTGCTAGCCGCATTTCTCTCGCCGAACGGCGATCGCCGAAAATTTTACAGAGGTTTTTTGAAAAGGCGTTTAAATTGGGAAAACGCGTAGGAAACGGGACGAAAATACCTCTACGCATTGAAGAAAGGCCGGGGGAGTCCTCCGGTGGTCCGCGGAGATCGTTCCGAAATCGCCCCACGGAGGAGATAGCTTTGAAACTTTGCGGATTCAGCGACGGAATTTAGAGGGAGACAGAATCGACGCGTTTTAATATATATGGATTACCGATGAGGGTGCTGTAAATTGTAAACAAATATGGAGGAAGACGAGTACAAATTTTATATATCATGCCACTTATAGCATATCACTTAGCAATTAGCAATCAATTGCTATAAGTACACTGTGTCCATAAAGTCCTGCATAAATTCATTATTTTGAAAATGGAAAAGTTTTTGACGCTAGTTACGTTCAACGATCTTACGTTATCTGCCAGCTAGCAAATAAAACGCTGTCGCTGCAATTAAGCAGTGCATTGCCATATATCTAATACTTGATTTTATAGTTAGTTAATAAATTAGCATTGCATCGAGCAGTTGTAATTTTATTTTCTCATTTTGTAACGAATTAGAAATCTTTTTAAAAAGCCAAGTTTTTGGCCCTAATTCGTAACTGGCGCAGTCGAGTTTGGAACGGGTGGAGTGTATCGAGTGAATATCGGTTTCACGTCCGGATCAGCGGTTTATCACCCGAAAATACCTTCTTCCCAGAAGAAAACCACGAGACCGAAAGGACAAACATCGCCGATTGGTCACAGGAGTAGAGGACAACATCGCCGAAGCTCATTTTAGGATAAGAAAATTTTCAACCTAGGATAAGAACATTTT
The DNA here is from genome assembly GCA_963924545.1 of Pogonocherus hispidulus. Taxonomy (NCBI): domain Eukaryota; kingdom Metazoa; phylum Arthropoda; class Insecta; order Coleoptera; family Cerambycidae; genus Pogonocherus; species Pogonocherus hispidulus. Next base: position 12,330,639 of record OZ004698.1, read on the forward strand.
CAAGAAAAAATAAGCAAATTTATTGTTTCTTCAGTTTGTGCCGTGTGTTGTGAAGTGTAGCTACAACACATAAATTGTGAAGTAGAGTGTATTTTGTGAGCATATAAAGGATTAACATCATGAAAATCTGGTGAGTAAAATTGCTCAATTTTCTTTTTGTTCCTTTATGTCCTACCCTTCAGACATTAACGAAATTATGATATATACTTGACAATCTTACAATAATATCAGACATCGCTAACACACAAGAAAATACCACAATGGCAACATTCAAAGACCACATTGATTCAATACCTATCTTCAATGGAGACCAAAGAACCGTAGGTATTTTTCTGAAAGCAGCCCAGTCAACAATCGACAGACTGAAAAAACCTACAGACGAAGTCTTCAATGCTACTTTATTTCAAGTAATAAGAAATAAGTTAGTCGGACCAGCCCAAGCAATTATAGCTACAAACCCCGACATAACTTGGGAGCAAATTAAAGAAGAAATTAGAAGACGATTCGGAGATCAACGCTCTGAAAATACTTTGACAACAGAATTATTAACATTAACGCAACACCGTAATGAAAAACCATTAGAATTCGGAGAAAGGTGCAAGGATCTTAGAGACCTAATATTAGCAAAAATCGCAGTTATATATACATCTACTGTCTTACTTTACAAGACCACTATGTACAATGATATAGCTCTACAAGCATTCCTCAAAGGAACAGACCCTGAATTAAGCAGAATACTGAGATGCAAAACGCCCTTAACGTTAGAAGATGCACTCAAAATGACCATCGAAGAAGAAAATTACCTATACGTGAAGAACCATTTTACAACAATGAACAGAAATATACAAAAACCAATACCAAGACCACCCCCACTACAAAATGTGAGACAACAGGTAGTACAGGCGACCCCACAAATTTTATTTAATCAACCCCCACGTCAACCAAGCAACTTACCATATCGTTTACCAAATTACTTTCAACCAAACCAACCTACTCCTTCAGTATCTTGGAATTATAGAAGTCCTAACCAACCTATAAACCAAAATAATCAAAATTTCCGACCACAGTTTAATCCTAGAAATACCAATGTATTTAAACCAAACCCAAATATAGTTTTACCAAAGCCCACGCCAATGGACACCTCATCGTACAATTCAAGAAGGATGAACAATTCTTCAAATTCAAGACGAATGCCCCAACCAAGACCTACTTTTACATCGGAAGAGCTTTATTATCAAGAAAATGAAACCTACCCCTATCATCAATACGAAGAAGCAAACCCCGAAAATTATTACGAAAACGACTATTATGACGGTTACTACCAGGACTCATATGAAAACTTAGGTAGACAAGCTTTGGAACCAATTGATCAAGAGATCTACTGTGAACAAGAAAATGAACAAAATTTTCGGAAACCCAGCCAAACACAAGAGGTAACGTAGAATTAAATAATATTGATAATAACAACAACCTCCCAGTCATATATATACCAGAAATAAAAGCAAATTTTCTAGTAGACACAGGTTCAACCAAAACTTTAATTAAACCGACTCTTGCCCAAAATATTTATAAGGAATTTATTGAAGAGACCCCTTTTGTAATAAATACAGCTCATCAACAAAGTTTGCATAAACATACCATAACCATACCTATTTGGGACGTTTTCAAGATTGAAGGTCAACAAAAATTTCATTTATTTGACTTTAATCCTAAATACGATGGCTTGATAGGCATAGATTTTTTACAAAAACTTCAAGCAAGCATTGACATTTCTAAAAATAAATTTATTACTCCGTACGTAACAATTCCCCTAAAGAATTTGCAGGAAATCACTTCTACAAAAAGTAACCTCTTCCAATATAAGATTCCACTAAAGTGCGAACAAATTATAAAGGTTCCGTCTAATATAGATACGGAAAAAGGGTTTTTACACCACATACAATTAGAAAATGGATTAGAAATTCCTTCTTGCCTTATCACAGCAAAAAATAATGATAATAATGATTTCGATAATACATATAAAAAAGGTTCACAAAATGTGATAGCAGATGCTCAATCACGAATAAACACAAACCCCATAACTATACAAGGAACTAGTAAAGACATTGACAACGTATCGATAATGCCACAAGTAGACGACAACGAACTTGAAAACGCTTTACGAGAGATCACAGACGATTCAGTTGTACCAACATATAACGAGGAAATTAACAGAATAATTCAAACAGCTCATCCCAGTGCAAGCGACGAACTTTCTAAGAATATAGAAATCGTCGAAAGTATAATAAACTCAAAGCCTTGTCAAATAATAGTAAATACAGGGTATGGAAAACGAGGCCATACTAAAAGAAATAAAATTGAAGGCAAAGAATACATAGAAACGCAAATACCCAAAGACGAGAATTACGATTTTATTCTGAATTTTCTAAAAGAATATACCACCGGAAAGAAAACATATTATCTATGGTTTGATGAAGAAAAGATGTATCAAGATTTTAAGAAAGTATATGTAGATAATTTTTCAGACACTGGACCGACATTCATCAGATGTACAAAAAAGGTTACGAATGTACCGATGGAAGATCGTTTGGAAGTTATAAGAAATTTACATGAAGGCAAGACAAACCACAGAGGAACAACGGAGATGCAACAAGAAAAAACAAAAAGAAGTGAGAAACAAACAAAAGAAATTACCCCTTTTAAAATTAACGACATAATTTATACAAGGGTGTACAATAGAAATCAATCAGTACGACGATTTATAGGACCTTGGAAAATATTACGAGTACTAGACCATAATAAATGTGAAATAGAACATGTAAAAACCAATAGAAACAAAATACTACACTTAGCTGACATTTCGTCCTGTTTCAGGGTCATCGCCCTAGCCGTCGCTACAGCAACAGCAATAGTAGACATCCAGGAAATAAAAGAGAATATAGGGCTGTTGCCAATAAAATTAGGAAATGCCAAAATTATCGAAAACACATGGACCTTATTCCAAGTATATAATACGTCAGCTATAATAAAAGAATACGAGAAAATTGTCACAAGCTTTAATCAAATTGAAACTGCTGCTAACTCAACTATAAAGAATTACCAAGACGAAACTCAAAACTTCAGATCCATAATTAAACATCTAATTCAAGAAGTAAAGGAAATAATAGAAGAACTGATACCAACGAGAAGCAGGGAAAAACGTGGTCTATTAAATGCTGTGGGTAGTGCAATAAAATTAATTACTGGTAACATGGATGCAGAAGATGCAAAAAATATACATACGCAGATGGAAAAACTTGCAAAAAATCAAAAGAGGATAATAAAGTCAGAAAAACAAACCTTCTCCTTGGCTCTAAACACAATAAGAAAATTTAACAGGACAGTTGATGGACTAATACGCAATCAACATACACTCGGAAAACAAATTGAACAAATTATAAAATATATAAACAACCAAAGTTACATTATGGAAGAAATGCAACAAGTGCACATCACCCTAATTCAAATGATTAACTCCTTAAATGAAATCATTAGAATTCTGTCAAATTTGCAAATGGCTACATCTTTTGCAAAAATGAACTTCATGCACTCAAATATACTAACACCAAGCGAACTCAGAAACGAACTGCTTGAAATTAGACAAGACATCCATCCATATAAATTTCCCTTAGACCCCGAACTACAAAACATATTAAAATTCGAAGATTTGATATCCATAAAAGCCTACTCCACTGAATTTCAAATTGTATTTCTCATTGACATTCCATTAGTCAACTACGTTGTATACAGTTTCATTAAAGTATATTCATTACCGATATCCCAAGCCAATACAAACATATACCAAACGGTAGTCCCTATATACAACTCCCTCCTAATATCCGAGCAATTTTACACAATACCGAAAAACTGCAAAAGCATAGAACCCGAAAGTTTTCTCTGCGAAGAAAATAATTTATTACCCAGAAATCAAGAATCACCCTGTATAGTCAATTTATTAAATGCACATAGAAACGTAACATCCTGCAAGCCTACAAGATTCCAGCTAATGAATAACATTGTCATGAAGATCAACCAAAACACGTGGATCTTAGTTCTTGTTAATAAAACTAAAATTCAAATTAGTTGCATGCATGATTTTCACAGTCAAAACATTGAAGGAACATTTATTGTTTCTATTTCAAATAGTTGCTCTTTAAGATTTGATGATACTGTATTAAAAGGTCAAGAAATATCAAAAAAGATAAAAATTTTGAGTACTCCTAGTTTTCAATTTAATTCAAATAAAAAATCTAAAGCCCTTCAGGCAATTAATTTAGAAAACGTATTTTTGGATAATAATCAAGACGTCAAAAGAAGCCTACTGAAGCTTGAAGAAGACCTTCCAGATGAAGACTCCTCAATCTTCGAAGTACCGAACATTTGGACTATTAATTTGTATCTAATTATTTTCATAATTTTTGTTTTATTCATTTGCAGAATCCTCCATGAATATAAAAAAGTTAGATCAGCAAGGCAACAGCAAACTACTGACAACATTGTGACTTTTCAAGAACAACAACCTCAGGTGAACCTGAATCTACCCTAACGTCCACTCAGGCGATGGAGGAGTTACGTTCAACGATCTTACGTTATCTGCCAGCTAGCAAATAAAACGCTGTCGCTGCAATTAAGCAGTGCATTGCCATATATCTAATACTTGATTTTATAGTTAGTTAATAAATTAGCATTGCATCGAGCAGTTGTAATTTTATTTTCTCATTTTGTAACGAATTAGAAATCTTTTTAAAAAGCCAAGTTTTTGGCCCTAATTCGTAACTCGCTCGGACTCGTCGATTTTGTTTTTTTTACACTTGTTTTACATATATTCAATTTTTTACAAGGCGACTTAATGAAACTAGGTGGATATAAACTTTAATATTTGAAATGGAACACCCTGTACTGTTTTAGGTGCATATTTGGAAATAACTCTTTTTTGCGAATACGGTCATATAAGGTTTCATTGGTTTATCTCTAATAATAAGGGAGATATGCCCTAAAAAGTGTGTCACCGTTCACATTTAATCACCATTATACTAGGCAATATAAAACTCATAAATGTAAATGAAATCAAAAGGGCCACAATGAGTGGTACGAAATAAAAATATTTTGACTCATTTTGAAGCTATTTTTATGCTCAAAACATCGCCCAAATTTGATAACATTTGGTTCAGTAATTTCCAAATAAAAACCAGTAATATTGATTTCTGTTATATCATTTCTTTGCATACATATTACAAATTATTGTAAATTATTCCAAGCAGAACAAAAATTAAAAGTAAACAAATAACAATAAACCATCCCTAACCTAAAATAACCTAAATAAAAAAATTATGAAATAATTTAAATTAAACCTAAAAAAAAAAAAAAATTTAGAGGCAGAAACAAATTTAAAAAATACGTGTTACTTCAAAAGATGTTGAAAATGACCTCCATGAACCTCCTGACAAATAAATGTTCCATGGGTAAGTTCTATTATAAAGATTACGTGGTAAAAAGATTATGTTATAAACTGATATTAACTGGTTTTTATTTGGAAATTACTGAACCAAATGTTCTCAAATTCGGGGGATGTTTTGAGCATAAAAATAGCTTCAAAATGAGTCCCCACTCGACCCCCATTTCCATTTAAAAAAGTTTTCCTATTGCGTGCTCAGCTGTCACTTTGACATTCAGAGCTGTCATTGATGTGTCAAAAAATGCAGAATTTAGTCGTATATTATCGTTCCAAATTTCATCACAATCTACCCAGTGGTTCAAAAGTTAGAGAGGGGGGGGACGAACTTTATGTCCTCAAAGTATAATAAACTGGCGCATGCACCATTTCATGGTGTGTGCTGTGCAATATAATGAATATTGGTTTCTCATTTAAATCTGCATATAAATTGTCACCCCAGATTACACTGCGAAAGAGTTTATTACCAATGTCTAAGCTTCCAAGAAGTTATTGCTAATAATAGAGAGATCCTCTCTCAAAATAAACATTACTTAATCTGCAGAAAACATAATAGCTCGAGTCTCTCTGATAATTTGATAATTGTCAGTTAATTGCTAGCTTATTGACTGCAAATTTTTTTTCATTTGTCATGATACCCCGAAAATAGTATTATAAAAAACTTTTCAAGAAAGTTAATCAACTTAGATGGCAATTATTAATTTAATATTTACTATTTCTGTCATATATTTTGTAGGCCAATGAAATACTTTTATTATTAGGTATACTAAATATGATAATAACAATAATTTTAAATATTCATTCAGATGATAATAATGAACAAACATTAGCCTGAAAAGAAATGCAACACACTCCGATATTCAATTGGTAATTAGTTTTACTAATCTAAAAGTAATAAATTACATTCATTATTGTTCAGATAAACACCCAGACAATTTTTTAAATCACATATTTTATTTCATTTTAAATACGAACTTTTCAACATATGCAGTTGCCAATGAAATTTGACACATTGATATTATTTTAATGGGTTTACATTTATTTGTTTATTGTTTAACACAATAAAATATCTATTTCGACAACGTTCTATTTACAGAGCAGCGTTTTTGGCAAACAGAAATCCATTAGGAAAATAATTAATGCATTCGCATTATAAACAATTTAATTTGAAATAATGCTTTTCAATAATCAACAAATTAAAAATAACAAATGTTATAAAGGGTATCTAGTTGGACTCTATACATGATCATTTGATTATAAGAAAATTAAGGTAGTATGGTAAAGAAAGTACTTCGAAGAGTGTCTGTTATAGTAAACCGGGTTTGATGTTAACAAATGAATGTCAATAACCATATCATTTTTAACTCTGGCATAATATTGCCTGTAATTTATTTATTATATAGTATAAAAAACCTGGTCCTCGATAATCAAAAATTATTTTGCGAATTGTTCATTAATAGAATCATTAGAAGCAAAAGAGAAGAGAAATATAGTATAAACTCGAAATTGAATACACTTAGAAAAATACAACGCTTTCAATTAATATCTATAATATTGTTACACCTTTCGAGGTTCTAAAGACAAGTGAGACTTTACTACCACAGGGAAAATATTTATTTATCTCTTCAAATACAACACTTCTTTACAATATCTTAATAAATACACGCCGAAACCACTTCGAAAGTTGCAGTTATTTCACTTAAGTATTGCTTCTTCGCTCTTGATCGCTAGTCTAAGACTGACTTCTCTCGCCGGGACGTCGTGGCCTTTATATAGGTGAACTAGGCTTCTACATCCTTGTAGAAATTTCGAGGACTCACGAATAATCCGTATACCAGGGTAGTTCAATAATTAATCGACAGCCAGGTTATACGAGGGGTATTCGATAAGTACTGGTGGTGACGTCCAGGAAATGTGGACAAAAGAGCCTATCTCCCTTCTTTAAAGGCCTAGACAGTTGAGACTAGGCCTTAGGGGGTTGATCCTGGCACCCGTCAGAAACAGTGTTGCCACATGCTCAATTTACCTAGGGCTGAGGAAAAAGTAGATTTGGCAAAGCCGCACTCTGGCACTATATCGGAGATTTTGTAATAGTATGTCTAATTTAATGTAGGAATTATATAAAATTGTGAATTATTAGACAATTTTTTTACTCATATTAAAATCCCTTTCATATTTATATCAAATACGCGTTTGAGAGTGCAATATCGTTGATTCCTGTCTGTCGAAATAATAGCAAGGATGTTCCGCAAGGATGCGTGCTGCGGCCTTTATTGTTTAATGTATTTATAAACGACATGTGACAACGTCTGTAATCTTGAATGTAAAACTTTATGGTGATGATATAAAAATTTACACCTCGATTACCTTAGAATACTATGTGAAACTACAAAAATATTTAGAATGTTTGTTTATATGGTCAAGTAAAAATAAGCTACATTGAAATACAGCACAGTGCACTTCAATGTCATTTTCTCGTAAATTAAACAAAACTTACTCTGCTTATCTAACAAATAATCAAGGGTTGATAAACTGATTACTTTTTTTAATCAGATCAATAAGCGCATGGAAAACCACAAAGGCGTTTTTTAAAATACCTATGGTTCAACTAATGCAACTTATCCATCTATAAGTTCTTTATGAGGAGAAATTCCATGCAGGTTTCATATGAATGATTTGAAATTGTTATTGACCTACTGTGTTCTTATTCAAAATGTGGAATGACAAAACTGTGTGCCCTAATCTTTTAAGTCTTCCTAATTTTTACCTTTCTACCCTGTAGATTAGTCAACATTAATATTAATTAAATGGGTCTGGAAAAATGGGTCAAACTAGAACATAGGAATGACTCGTTTTTAAAATCAGGACAGAATCTTGTGAAGGCACTCATGGAAGGTCCTTTGTGGAGAAGACTGTAGAGATGCTGGGTATGAGTAAACCTCTGCCCAGAAGCATGACAGGGTCCATAACAGGGCACTACCATCTCAAGAAGCATACCTATAATTTAAGGTTAGCAGAAAGCCCTGTATGCCGGGGCTGCGATGATGCAACTGAAACTGCGCTTCACATTCTAAGTGAATGTGAAGACTACGCTCGTATGAGGCTAACGCTCTTGGGTAAACCATTTTTGGAACCTTGCGAGCTTCGAGACATTTGAGCGTGTAGACTTTTGGATTTGACGCAAAGAACAAAACTGCTCGATGAATAGAAGATCGGCGGGATACACAATAGGCCCAGTTGTGGGCGCATTGTTTTGGGATTCCCTATAGAGTAACATACCCGCGGAAGAAAGAAGAATTTTAATTTTGTCTATTAAGTTTACAGTTTGCAAATTGGTTCCAATTTTCACCTTTACATACCATGTATATCAACTATAATACATATATATGCATGCCTGTAAGAATTGATGTATTCAATACTAAGAAATTTAACATCAGGAAACTTTTAACTCACATACAATTAAGTATCGTATAAGAATTTATGATTAATTTTTTGCCATATTTATTTAGATTGTTTTGTTTTATAATATTTGTAATTTTGATGCCTTAATCAAATTTGTCTGTGCAATTAAATCATAAATAAATAAATAACACTTGTTGATAACACCCAGAACATTATGTTAATTTCAATCAAGGTTTTCAATACAATAAAATTCTTCCTTACGCAAAATACATCAAACAGACGATCGAGAAAACTTTTTGAACAGCTGTGCTTTATTAAGACACGCGTGTTAGGAGGAAACCTAATCCGCATAATAGATTTTCCCCTCCACACTGTTCGTACGTATGTAGTGACGTTGGTTAATTAAAAGCAGGTCGTTTTCCTTAGAGTGTGCTTAGAAATTGCATATCTCCATAGTATTTGCCTCCGTATATAATCTCATGCGCCCCAGTAGTAAATTGTATACAATGAATAGACATTGGCGCAGTCTGTTGTTTGGAAACATTTTACGTTTTACGAATGTCACTCCTGTTACATAAATTATCCGTAGAAGAAGAAGAATAGAATCTACGAAAAAATAAAACTTTATGCCGGGCCTGTCTAGTGAATCCTAATTGTACAGGATGTTTCTATTCTTATTGGGGGGTTTATAGCCTCCAGAAGAGATCTAACAAAGTTCAGGTTGCTTTAAACTATTTGCAGAATACTTAAAAATGAAATGATGTAACATTTGATGCACAACAATCATTTTCAACGAGTAAAAACAAATGACAAATTCAAAACTAATTAGTCTTGCACACTGGTGGCGACCTCATGCTTACGTTTTTGGAAGGTACGCCATGCTCAAACATTTCAAAATACTCGTCTACTCAGACAGACTTTCGCAAAGTAGGCAACTGAAGTGAGGTTCCGCGCAAGCTAACCGCGCAAGGAGGCGCTTGCGTCAGTTGAACTAAAAGAAGCCACGCGAAAAGAGACAGAGAAACAAAGGACGAAGCTATTGACGTTTGCTGCCTCATGACATTAGATTACGGCGCGGCACCTAACACCGAAAAATCTATGATTACGGCGAATGTACAGGGTGACCCATTCGTCTGGGATTCTTTTATTTCTCCACTATTACCAACATTAGAAAAAAATATCTAATACAAAAGTTAATAAGGGCTACAATTTAAAATTATTTATAGATATACAGGGCGTTCACATCCTTCCAAAACTATAAAAACTTTCTTATTTTAAATGAAACTCTGTATATTATTTGCTCATTGGATTCCCCATCGCAAGTGCTTTCAGTCCAGATAACATTTGTCATAGCTAAACTTTATAGTTTCCAAGGTATTTAGTATTTTGTGTAAAAAGTGACAAATGCAGACTTTAGTGAAAATAATAGTATCTTCCTTAGTGTTCGGAATTCCCTGATTTTATAGTTAGTTTTAATATCTTTCTTTAATTTTATATTTATTTTTGTTATTAGTATTTGTTGCCAAAGCCTACATCCCATTTATTTTAAAATCAGTCAATGTTCCCGCGATATATCTACTTGGTAAAACAAAAACCCAACTTTGACGAAGCCCGATAGATCGCGGAGAGCAGACGCGAGTTAGTTGGCACTCTCAGAAGAATCGCCGTGTATGCCAGTTCACATATACCTATTTCGCATATTTTCGCCTATTTCGCTTATTCTAAAACTTCTTAGTTTTGTGTGACGTGACAGAAGTAAAGCTACAGTCCACTAAATTTTCCTTGGATCTGCAAGACCTTTAAGAGACTGGTTACCTAACCATAGGCTTCCACCACCAGCCTTCAGGGTAAGTTGCACCAAGTAGAGCGTCATTATCAAACATTTTGGACCTTCGAGCCACTGGATGCTCTTTTTCTCTTTTTCTCTATTATTAATATAATAATAAATGGTTATAGGTATTGGCAACATTTATTTGAATTGTCGTTCAATTTAAATTTATCACTATAAATTTATCGTTCTTAATAAAAACTGTGTTTTTGCCCGCATTCCTTGAATCGGCCGATTTGCTTTGTATTTATTCTCTTTACAAAATAAATGAAACATAATTTACTGATACATCATTGGCTTTAGATTTTCATTAGATTTTGATTTATTTGAATAGAAATAATAAATTCTCAATTTATACAATAGTTTATACTATAATTTTCGTTATCACTAATTATTTCACTATAAAATGTCTAGTAACGCTAATAAAATCAAACAGTATACAGCTCTTCGAGAAATGAATTACAACGAATTAAAAGAAATTGTCGCTAAAGCCGAACGTGCTAAAGAAGACAAAATTCATTATACCTCATTTAAAATAGCCTATAAGCGATTTGAATCGATTTACGATGAATTTAAGAAAAATCACAATAATTTGGTAGCTCTATGCGCAGTTCAAGAAGGTTCCGATTTAGTCATTATTGAGACAGTTAGAGCTTCTTTCGAAAGTGACTCTAATTTAATTCAAGAAATTTATTTTGAACTGTTTGGGGACAAATTCAATGTTAAGGAAGAAAATCAAACTCAACGTAGTATTAAATTAAATAAAGTAGAAGTTCCTAAGTTTTCTGGCGATTATAAACAATTTAAAACTTTTATTGACACTTTTGATTCTCTTGTCCATACAAATAATTCTCTTTCAAATATTGAAAAATTTACACATCTTTGTAATTCATTAATAGGTCCCCCTTTAAAACTAGTACAGTGCACTCCTTTGAGGGCCGACAATTACATAAGAGCTTATAATGCTTTGAATGACCGCTATTTAAATAAATATTTCATGGCAACTGCGTACTTTCAGGAACTAGAAAAAGCTCCAAATCTTGCCGTTAATCAGGCAAATGCTGTATCGCTCAGAAATCTTTTAGACACGTTTACAGAAAATTTAGCAGCATTGGAAAATTTAGGTTTTCCAATTGATCACTGGGATTTTATTTTATTTCGCATGTTACTTGTACGCTTAGACACAAATACTCGTGCTTGGTTTGAACTTGACCAAGACACTGATAATAGTAATTATTTTCCATCATTTGATTCACTTAAGAAATTTGTTTTAAAGCATTGTACGGCATTTGATGCTGTAGAAATTGATTCACCCGAGAAAGACAGTAAAAAATGTGTAAATAAATTTAATGTACATTGTAATCCTCTACAAAATACAACTAAATCTCGTAAGTCAACCTCATTTTTTTCCGAAACTACTAAATTAGTTTGTACGTTATGTAAAGCTGCACACTCTGTATATAATTGCCCTTTGTTTAATGATAAATCTCCCCGGGAACGTTTTGACATTGTTAAAGATAATAATTGGTGCGTGAACTGTTTAGGCTCAAAACATAACTCTAAAAATTGTAACTCTAAATCACTTTGTCGTATTTGTAAACAGCGTCACCACACTCTTTTGCATTTTCCGAAAAACGTTTCATCCTCTCGATCAGCTCCCGCGTCAGACACTCAAATTGTTAACACACATGCAGAGTATTCAGAAACTGCCTGTCAGCCGTCTCCTTCTAATGCTGTAAATAGTTTCATGGGTATGATTCCAAATCATCGCAGCGTGCTTCTCGCAACTGCCATTGTAGAAATTTTAGATTCGAGCAATAATTACCAACAGGTTCGAATTTTATTAGATGGTGGTAGTCAAGTAAATTTTATTTCTCAAAAATGCCTTATTAAGTTAGGCCTATCTCGCATTAATCTACCCGTTTCGGTACAAGGTGTTGGGCAGATGCAAATGACGTCATCAGCAGGAGTAACCTGCACCATTCGACCCGTGGGGAAATTATCACCCTCATTCACTTTGGATGCAGTCGTTTTGCCAAAAATATGTAACGAAATGCCCAGTGCCCAAATTTCTCTTAACTCTCTTTCACATATTAAAAATTTACATTTAGCTGATCCATTTTTTGGAACACCCGGTAGCATAGACATGTTGTTAGGTGCCGATATTTTCCCTCACATTCTAGGTTCTGGTCGTATCACAAGTACTATAAATGAACCTTCGGCTCTTCACACTGTTTTCGGTTGGGTAATTATGGGCCCTGTTAATTATACACATAAACCGAAAATAAATACTTTCTTTTGTACCTCAAATACGTTAGATTTGGGAGATACTCTCAAAAAATTCTGGGAAATAGAGGAAGTACCTTCAGCACCAAGTCTTTCAAGCGAAGATACTCTATGTGAAAAAATATTCTCGGACACTTGTAGGCGAAATCATACTGGGCGATATATAGTGTCTTTGCCCTTTCGTAACCCTGTACCTTCCTTTGGCAATTCTCGCGCCGTGGCTCTACGAAGATTTCTTTCTTTAGAACGCCGTCTCCTAAAGGAGCCCACACTTTATAACCTTTATTCTGACTTTATGAGAGACTATTTAGATTCCGGGCACATGGAAATTGCAAATATGGTAAATTATTCTCAACTAAATATGTTTTATATCCCGCATCACTGTGTACTTAAGCCAGACAGTGCTACTACCAAATTAAGGGTGGTTTTTGATGCCTCCGCTACATCCCCTGGATATAGTTCTCTTAATGATTCTTTATTAACTGGTCCTGTTACAAAAGAATATTCTCACCATTTTATTAAATTTTCGAACACATTCTCATGTATTTGTTGCTGACATAAAACAAATGTATCGTCAAATTTTGATTGATGAAAAGCATAAGAATTTTCAGCGAATATTGTGGCGATTTTCCTCTAATGAGCCTATTAGAGATTATCGATTGAATACTGTGACATATGGAGTATCTTCCGCTCCTTTCCTCGCACTGCGCACCCTACTTCAGCTCTCTCAAGATGAAAAAGACAAATTTCCTGCAGCTGCCAAAATTCTGGCCACGGATACATATGTTGATGACATAATCTCTGGAGCAAATTCCTTGGAAGAGGCTCTCGAACTGCAGAAAGATTTAATTAGCCTAGTTGGATTAGGTGGGTTTGAACTCAGAAAATGGGCGAGTAACGATTCACGCTTATTGGAACATTTATCTGCTACTCATCTTTATAATACCAATTTATCATTTGATTTGCAGTCTGAAATTACTTTGAAGGTTTTAGGTTTACAGTGGCATCCCTCGACTGATTCTTTTAATTTTTCTGTTAGTCCCCTGAGTAAAACTTGCACTAAACGAAATATTCTCTCGAATATAGCAAGAATATTCGATCCCCTAGGTATTCTCTCACCTGTAACATTCTTTGTTAAAAATGTGATTCAGAAACTTTGGTCTTTAGGTTTAGATTGGGATCAAATACCCCCTGATGATATTATTCAAGTTTGGACGAAATTTATATCTCAACTTCCTTCTTTATCTCACTTTAAATTGCCCCGCCAAGTTATAAGTAATAACTATCAACTCTGTGAGGTACACTGTTTCAGTGATGCGAGTACACGAGGTTATGCTTCAGTATTATATTTTCGTTTAATAAAAGAAGATGGAACGATTGCCACTTATTTTGTATGCGCTAAATCCAAGGTTAGTCCTCTAAAATGTATTTCTGTACCCAGGTTAGAACTTTGTGCTGCAGTTTTGTCTGCTAATTTAATGGCATTTACCTGTGAAACTTATAAAAATAAAGTACATTTTAGTAAACTCTATGCATGGTCGGACTCGACAGTGGCACTTAGTTGGATAACTGCATCCCCTCATAGATGGAAAACCTTCGTCAGTAACAGAGTTTCTCACATTCAACAAACTTTACCTACTGTGACTTGGTATTATGTACCTTCGTCACAAAATCCCGCTGATTGCGCCTCTAGAGGTCTTTTACCTCAAGATTTACTAGACTGTTCAATCTGGTGGACAGGCCCTTCATTTCTACACTCAGTTAAAAATAATTGGACCCCTTTTTCATCTACAAACTCTAGGGTTTTTAGTCCTGAAGTATTAGATGAAGAAAGAAAATGCACTTTGGCTGCATTTATAGATTTTGATTCAATTGATATTCTTCTTAATAAGTATTCCTCTCTTGCTAAAATTAAACGTATAATGGCATATGTTTTACGTTTCTTACATAACTTGAAATCTTCTATGAATGCTAGAAAATATGACTCCTTCACTCACTTTGAGCTTCACGAGGCTTTGTTAATACTGGTGAAAAGAGTTCAGACTCTGTCTTTTGCTCAGGATATTGAGAATTTAAATCGTAGTCTTCCCATATCTAAGCCCTTAAGAAAACTCAGTCCCTTCCTAGAAGAGGGTGTTCTCAAGGTCGGCGGTAGGTTACGTCATAGCCAATTATCGCATGGCCAAAAGCACCCCATTCTATTACCTCGTTCTAGTAGACTTACTAATCTAATTATTGAGGATATTCACAAAATCCATTTACATCCAGGTATTCAAACTATGCATTTTTTGCTTGCACAAAATTTTTGGATACTATCTCCTAAAAGAGCGATACGTACAGTTCTGTCCAACTGTTTCAAGTGCTGGAAACTCAATCCAGTACCTTTTCAACCTCCCATGGGAGATCTACCCTCCTCACGAGTCTCTCAAGTTAAACCATTTTCTAAAGTAGGAATTGACTACGGTGGTCCGTTTACTATCTCTTTGAATAAAGGTCGAGGTGCTAAAACTCAAAAATCTTATATTTGCCTGTTTGTTTGTTTTTGTACAAAGGCGATACATTTAGAACTCGCCTCCGATTTAACCACTGAAGCCTTTTTAGCTTGCCTTCGTCGATTTATCACACGTCGAGGACGCTGCTCGCATATTTTTAGTGATTGCGGGACAAATTTTGTAGGCGCGCAAAAATATATCGCACAAATCTTTGAAAATGCAGCTAAAATTGAGAATATTGAATGGCATTTCAATCCGCCCTCTGCACCTCATTTTGGTGGCCTATGGGAGGTAGGCATAAAAGGGGTTAAAACACACTTATATCGCGTGGTAGGTGAACAAATACTTACGTACGAAGAGTTCTATACTGTATTGGTACAAATTGAAGCTTTACTTAATTCTCGCCCTCTGACTCCTGTGAGTTCAGATCCCAATGATATGTCAGTACTAACGCCAGGTCATTTTCTGACTCTTGAGCCATTAACCGCACTTCCCGATAAAGATTTATCAGATGTAAAATTAAATCGGCTAACACGCTGGCAGCTCTTGCAGCGTCTACACCAAGACTACTGGACTCGTTGGCACAAGGAGTACTTACATACCTTGAACCAAAGAGCAAAGTGGACTAATCCCTCTATCTCGGTCGAACCCGGTACAATGGTCCTTATCAAAAATGATAATACACCACCTTTACAATGGCCTTTAGGTCGCATTCTAGAGACACATCCTGGCAAAGACGCAGTAACTCGTGTAGCTACAGTTAAAACTCAACAAGGAATCTGTAAAAGACCCTTAGTTAAACTTTGCCCTTTACCGTTTTTACCAAACTCTGTTTAAAAATAACATTTGTTAAAGGTCGGCGGAATGTTCGGAATTCCCTGATTTTATAGTTAGTTTTAATATCTTTCTTTAATTTTATATTTATTTTTGTTATTAGTATTTGTTGCCAAAGCCTACATCCCATTTATTTTAAAATCAGTCAATGTTCCCGCGATATATCTACTTGGTAAAACAAAAACCCAACTTTGACGAAGCCCGATAGATCGCGGAGAGCAGACGCGAGTTAGTTGGCACTCTCAGAAGAATCGCCGTGTATGCCAGTTCACATATACCTATTTCGCATATTTTCGCCTATTTCGCTTATTCTAAAACTTCTTAGTTTTGTGTGACGTGACAGAAGTAAAGCTACAGTCCACTAAATTTTCCTTGGATCTGCAAGACCTTTAAGAGACTGGTTACCTAACCATAGGCTTCCACCACCAGCCTTCAGGGTAAGTTGCACCAAGTAGAGCGTCATTATCAATCACTTAGTTTTTACATTATTTAGATAATAAATATTGGTATCCGTTTAGTATAAGGCATGAGGAATATTTCGCTGTATATAAATGTTTTATAAATTATACAGGGTGTTAATAATTTCGTAGCACTTTTGGAAAACTGTAAGGACCAGTATCTCGTTTATTGTAAATGGAATACCCTGTATATTTTTAATCGATCAGATACAGAATTGAAAACTCTATCGATCCATATTAGTATGTTATATACCCAAAGATAATAGTTTTCGAGTTATATTGAAATTTAAAATATTTTACTCTTTGGTAAGAGTTTTTTTATCAGTTACACGAAAAGGTTAAATAATAGATTTTATTATCATATCTACAACGTTTTCATTCATTCAAATAATCATTATTTCCTTAACATTGAAGAAGAAACCCAAAAACCATTGGTGGGAATTAAACGTAAAGGTACGTACTCCATCATTCATGGACGTGTCTGAAGAAAATTTGGTTTATAATTATAATCAGTAATAATTACATAACCATTCTACTAATGAAAAAACGTACACAGATTATATTAGGTCACATAGAAATATCGTTCAAAATTGAATTTTAAGATCCTCCTTAATGCCGAATCTTCTCAAAGGGAGTATTTTTGGACACGCTCATCGAGTGGAATAAAGAGAAACATGTTCAGACCAAAAAAGGTAGGTACCTACTCCAGTTTTATACTTACACAATGTATTTGCACTCCCACGTCAACTTCTTATTAAAAAATTGAGTTCTAGCAATTTATGAATGCATATATTATTTTTCTGTATAATAAGTTGTTACAGATTTACAAAATTTAAGCTTGTTTTGTTCGGTATTCTTATTCAAACTAGATAAAAGATTCGCTGAGAGAGAAGGAGAGAAGCATAAATCTCACTGCACTTAAGCGTATAAACGTTTGAGGTCATATAAACCAGATAAATGCATAAAATTACCTGAGAGCAGTTCCTATTTCTACCAAACATCATATAAAATTTCACCTCTCGACGAGACTCTGAATACGCGAGGGTATATTCAAGATTTTGAATTATTGCCTTTTAAATTTTGATATGGTTCTTTATGGCGTCATAAATATCCATCTATTTTACAACTTCAGAAAAGGTGCATTGTAAAACTCCGCGCTAGCTGGTGGAAGATGATTATTATCTACCGCAATAACATGCATGACGAGTGCAATAATGGATTTTCATGAGCAGAATAAAATATTAATTCTAGGGGAGGACAGAGTACCCTGCTATTAAAAGGTCTAGGCCTTTGTAGTAACATTATGAAATATCCTCTTCCGCAATTAGGGAAAATATATACCGAATGTGGTGCAGGCCTATTAAGGCAGATATAACTATCAAAATAATTAGCAGGCTCGTAAAGGAATCACCATTAATCAACAATCTTTGCACCAATTAATTGTAAATGTAGATGGTGATATGACAGTGCTAAGAAAAAGGGCTTTAGAGCTCCTCAGAATATTAAGCATTTTAAAAAGGTAATCTGGATTGTTATATATGGAAATAAATGAAAATAAAACAAACCATAAGAAAGTGGGACTTACAAAAACGAATGACAAAAATGAAAGATGCCTAAGACAAAGATGAAAGATGGCTAAGGTAGGTATATATATTTTTCAGAAGGTAAATTGTTTCGGCATCTAGGGATTTCGATGAAAAGGAAAAAGTAGGAAGACATGGAATCAAAACGAGAATAGGTAATAATGGAATAGAACGCATAATCTAATGAAATATAAACATTAATTTGGAATTGTAAAACTAAAAATCTACATATTGATCAGATCAAGAATTGTTAGTAAAAAATATTGGCATGATGAGGTTTAGGTAAGAATGACAAACGATCTTCTGCCTTGGACAATGCTTAATCGCATATGCAACTAAGTATCGACTATGGCAGAATGACCCAGAAAATTTGCTTTATTAGCCTATGGTGTAAACATGGTAATTCTGCAGAGAGATCAATCTATAGAAAACGAGAGGATACACCAAGGCGAAGGTGAAATGAATAAAAGTAATAGGTAGTATATAAGAGAAATACACTTAAATTTCAAATTAGACCCATGATAATTTGTAAAATTAAGTAGTAATCGAGTATATCGTAAGTATATCGAGAGATATTATTAAGGCCGGGATTGAAATTCACTAAAATCGCCTAAACTAGGCACATTGAAAACGTCTCCGTATCATGTCATGTTCGGCTGTTTGAAAGGAAATTTGAAGTTACGATTAGCATCAATGTAAGGTTGTATTTTATGTTGTTGTATCATATCAAAATGATTTTTAGAAGTAAAACTGCCATTTTGCTATATACAAATTATACATGAAAGTTTTCTAAATATGTGTATATTTTAGTGATGTGCATCATCATGACTTAACGTTCAAATTCTTTTTAAAAAAATCGGAAACTTTGTTTATTTATTTATTTATTTATTTATTTATTTATTTATTTGTTTAGAATACACAACCCGCCAGCGATTACAATTAATGGATGGGAGTAGCGTAAAAATTATAAAAAGATATAATAAAATACAATAAAATAAGAAGGAATCAAAATATTCAGTATTAATAAAAAAAATATGCATAGATACGTAGATAACATAAAAATTAACATAGAGAGTGGATACAGCAAACAATATAACAGAGTACAACATTTAACAATAAAATTCTTAAATTTTAAAATTGTATGTCAGAAATTAGTAGCAATTTCCTTCTTAATCGACGCAATAGTGTCATGGTAAATGCTATTCAAATTTTGCATCATCTTGCAGTGATAATAGTCCATTCTGTACAGCGGAGAGAACTTTAATTGGGTGTCGGAAGATAAAACAATGATAAAGACCGACTGGTAAGGTGGGGAACATCCAGACATAGAGAGTTTAACAAATCCGAACAGTCCATTTTATTAGTTACAACTTTGTGAAGTGCCACCAACGAATTGCACATACGACGAGTGCCTGAGTTGAATTGAAATCGTTGTAGTAAATTTTCTTAAGGATTTCCTCGTGGAGGATAAATTAATGTCATCAGATTGGAACTATAAGTATTTAACATATTTCCTATGTATATTTTCCAACTTTTCCTACTTTTTCCCCAGTCCTAGGGAAATTGTATACAATCTGGCAACACCGCCTCTGGGGATACCAGGAACAACCCTCCAAGGGTTAAGTCTCAAGCCTTTAGGCCTTCAAATAAGGGAGATAGGCCCTTTTGTCCACATTTCCTGGATGCCCACAGCGGTACTCATCGAATATCCCTCGTATAACTTTGCTGTCGATTAGTTATTGAACTGCCCTGGTATGCGGATTATTCGTGAGTATTCGATGGAAATTTCTGGGAGGATCTAGAAGCCTAGTTCACCTATATAAAGTTCACCTATACACTGCGGCATGCCGGCGAGGAAGTTAGTCTTAATCAGGCAGCGATCAAGATAAGAAGTAATACTTAATTAAAATAAGTGCGTGTTTTTGGCGTGTAATTATTTATATATTGTACAAGAAGTGTTGTATTGTGTCTGAAGTGTTAAATAAAAATTTGTACTGTTGTATAAAAGTCTCGCTTATCTTTAGAACCCCAAAAAGAGCAAAAGTACAAATGCATTAAAAATTAAAGACACCGTTTTAATTTCTGTAAATTGTCTTGAGTTCCTCAAAACAAAACCAAGATTTCTAAAAGCTGCCCGCTGAATATTATTAATGTGCTCCACAAAATTACATAATAGTCATGTTTTCAACATCTTTTAGACTATTTCAGTCAATTTTAATCTGCCGCTTAAAGATTAAAGACAAGGCACAGGCACAGTATATTTTAGCTAAGGCTCCCACCCTAAAACTATATAGGTATATTTATTTTGAAATTGGATTGGGTATATTTTCAATTTTTAATCGCCACCTTAGTAATTGTTATTTTACAAAAATAGATTTTCAGTTCATATTAAATAATAATTAATTGGATTGTAAAGCTCTATATTTTTTATTTTGCATATCGGATGAGTAATAACTCTTGAAAGTATTGCCAATTAAACAAATTTTCCTTTGGTAACAAATTTTCTGATTTTTTAATTATAGAACGAGAAATAAAATATTTCACCAATGCCACCGCCATTTTATTTTACGGAAAATTAATGGTAATAAATCAGACCTCAACCGGAAAACATTACCAGTAAATGTTTATTTAAGATTTTTCAATTTAAGCCTTATTAAAATTTTAATGAAAGTTCCTCTAAAAAATGAAAGAGCTCGAAAGCCAACGCTGTCTGCGCATTTACCTTAAAATGGACGTAGTTATAACACAAGGAAGAACGTTCAAAGCATTAATTTTCAGATTCTAAATTAAAAGTTTTGTTTCATGACCAAATTGGATTTACCGTTTCTGTCATGACAATAGCCTGTAGTCGTACAGATACCACTTCTCAGTACGTTTCGTTTTCAAGAAAAAAATGTATAAATCAGAAAATATAGACAAAAATTTGGTATATGTAGTAAAATGAAAAAGAATGATTTAGTTCGGAAATATTGCACTAACACGTGAATGTAATGGCGTAGATAGATTTAAGATATAAAGTTATTATGAATCCTCTACCTCGATTAAAGTAAGACCTACCTATATATAGTAGATAAAGGATATTATTAATTTTTTAAAAGCTGTCCCTAATAGTCTTTAAATAAAAAAAATTTACTTAAAATTTCGTCTTCTTTCTAACTGGTCTCTATTAAATATTTGCTGTTTCTGTCCTCTTATAATTTATTCAAATCTGCAACAGTTTGGAAATAATTGCAGTGTGTTATTAATATTTACACAATCGAAGTTTCTATAAATTCTCTAAATTTCCGAAATAGCTGGTATTAAGTGTAAGGTATACAACATGAAATATATATTTATTTATATCATGATGGTATTTTGCCCTACTTCTGTGACAAATTGGATGAAAGCACTACAAATGGTATTTCTTTTGGTTAACAGAAGAATGTAAACTATATTATGTTGTATTAAGATTCTTATATTCCTGTAAATAATACAAATGCAGTATTCTATGCAAAAATGGAATGTACAAATCCAAAATAGCGACCATAAGTAAAACAAGGTTGAATTTGTTTCTCCTCTTTTAAATGATTCAAATGATTCAAAAACTAACAGCTTCTATGATTCCGATTTAAAAGGAAACTCTCTTCACTATTTGCAGTTTTTTCTCAGGTGTGTTCAATGCTAACAAGTAAGACCAAATCTAATTTAAACATTAATGGGAATGAAACCCTAATATTTGTATCAATTTGATGGACCTCATATCCTTTAGTATAATAAACAATCCCTTGTTGATGCTCGTAGAACAGACACCCTGTATAATTTCCTTATTTTTAATTAGCTCATTCATACATAGTTACGATCTACGGTTCATATTTTGTATGATTTGGTTGTTTTTAAAACAATTGGATTATCAGACACATAGGAATCGGAATGACTTTAAACAACTAAGCTCACTATGCAGGTGTGATACTTGATTCCCTACGGTACAACCACTTCCTCATATCGCTCTCTGTTTACTGAGTACTGAAAATTAATTTTAAGTATTAATGAGAATTGTAACATCTGCGAAAGTAATAAACCTTGTATCATTATATATCACACGTTATTGAAACTTGTTTCGAATTAATTTAGGAAATACTTAGGGGAGGAGTGTAACAACTGAGATCGTTATTGCTTATATAGGGACCTCCACTTCCAGTGGAGTGCTAAGCAGACACTGGCAGGCACACTTTAAATTACTATTTCCTCATGGTTTTCATGTGTTGAGATCTATTACATATTTACACAAAAATAAGCCTTCTGATTATTAAACTAATGAAGGTTTGAACATTTCCCGTAATAAAAAAACTAATTACCTGTCTAAATACCTTTTCTTCTAATAATAATTTGATTTATTTCAATATTTGATTATAAAAAGCTTTGCTAGACCAATTATACAGATATTGTATATGTGGGCGATGCTTTATCATCTTGCGAGATTATCTGTCATTGAGAAAATAAAGAGTTGGACATACAATTAGTTCTTTTTTTTGTTGAAACCCAGTCGAGCGGTTCCCTGGCTCCGATTCTCAGGGTCGGTCACTGGCGATTATCAGTAGCTATCAGTAGGTGAGTAACTGAGTCCGGGATTTGTGTGCCCTGAGTAGACGTAATGAGCCCAGAATGACCGCCTCCTGCATTCTTCCGGCTAGAAGAATTTCGGCACGCCTGTATGATCTTCAGTTCCGAAAGCAGTGTAGATATCTCTTGCTCCATCGACGGCTCCTATTATCAATACCACAAGCTTGACAGTATGTTCTGGATGGAGTCTGCGAAATTCCAAGAGAAGGTCTTGATATTTCGTCCGTTTCTCCTCTTTTTTCAAGACAATGTTGGTCTCGGCAGGAGCCGAGAACTCGATGACAAACATTGTCTTGAGCTGGTGGTCGAGGAGGACTACATCAGGCTTATTATTATTATTGTTATTACATTAAAATAGTTGTTACAGATAATACTTTATAGCACAACATAATCTCTCTGTTATTTCTATATGAAAAATCGTGGGTTTTTAGACTTAGCGGAAGATATATTATTTTATTTTGTAGTCACACCATTTCTAACTTATTGGAATTGTTATACCTAAGCATTATTTGTACATCGTGGTACAGACATGCACATTTATATGAAAAAAAGAAGTTGAGTCGATGCAAAATCTGATACCATTTGATGTGCTATTTGTTTTAATGCTCTTCAAACATTAATAATGTTTGTGACACCGTTGACTTCGGAAAAAAATGTAATTATATAATTGTATTGTGTTGTAATATAAAAAAACTTATCAATTAAGTTACTTGTAAATAATCTTAACTTGGGTTTACTTTTGTATAAAAGGTAACGGAGAAATTGACAATGGATATTCTTTAATATGAGGTTATCTTTTACTGTTCGAAATATCTGTTCGCCATCGCCAATATAGGCGAGAAATATTTTACAAATAGAAAAAAGCACAAAACTATGCAAATTTCCGAAAATTGATATTTAATATTCCGCAAGTCAGCTGCATGTTTGATGGGAATTTCAGGGACATAATTTTTATATTGCTTTTAAACTGGCATTAGAAGGGTTCGAAAATTTGCAAGATCTATTCTGCCCCAGAATAGCGCATAATTTATTAGGACTAATGCATTCGCCTGAACTACCAAGTTTAAAACATTTTACTTGGTTTTGCGTTTCATACATAATTAGTCAATAGTTAAGTGGACTATCTCAATTTACTATAATGTAAAATAGCGTTGTAGCGAAGAAGCACTTTTTCAGGAAACTGTGGACGTAATTCTGAAGTAAAAGGAACATGAAAAATACGACAAAAGGTTACGTATATAATAAACACTTAGTCTAAGATACCATTTTGTCAAAGAATACATCGTCGTATATACAGAGTACCTACTTGTTTATGAAAGTCGGGCAATCGAATAGTAAAATGAAAGCTGTCCAGCATTGTTCTAAATATTGAGAATAATTAAAACATATCTGAAGTGTATTTCACCATTTTCATGACAATTTGTAAACAAATGACGCACCTATAGATAGCAGAGTTCGATTTTAATTTTTTCTTGTAAACTCACTTTAAATGAATAAATTGTAGTTAGTTTCATATGGATTCCTTTATTTTCTTTCATATACATCCGTTTTCCTTTAGCTTATTGAAAATCAAATTGAAGAATCTAAAAGGAGTAAATCGATATATTGCTTTGAGAATCACTATCATCATTGAGCGAGCCGGTGGCTAAGGGCTTAGCGTCTCGATCGCTCAACCCAGAGGTCGTGGGTTCTAATTCCCATTCCACCAAACAATTTTTAATTAAATTGTTTACTCGTAGATCAAGGCTTATTCGCAGGGATGGCTTGGCAACCATCCTGGCGATGGCCTAAGATGGGAAGAATGTCAACTTGGTGTTAATGTGAGAGATTCAAATCATTGATGTTTGACTTGTCCCCCTAACTAATGAGGTTTTCCAGGTTTCCTTCATTCCAGCACTGAATGGTGGTTAGGGCCTACCAACGTAAGTCGTTCCTGAGGCGCAAATGCGGTCCGCGAAATAATGATATGCCGCTCCTTCTCCCACACCAGTCTCAGACTTTAGGGCTAATCCTTGTGATTAGAATGAGGGGTAGAGATATTATATTATTATTAATATTATTATTAAGCTTATTTTATACTGTTGAGGACAGACCATCCAGAAACAGCAGTAGCCTGTGGGGCACTTGAGGCAGACAGCCTCACCCGGCATCAGGAAAAAACGTGGCATTATCAAGAAAAATGTCTCGTTATCCTGAAAAACTTTACGTTTTTCAGGATAACGTGATGTTTTTTTCAGGATGCCGGCTGAGGCTATCTGGGACTGTCTGCCTCAAGTGCCCCACAGGCTACTAACTGCGAGTCTGCTCAGTGACCACCCGAGGTACCACTTGCTGTCAGTTAGTTCATTACAGTTATTTAGGTGACAGATAGATTTATCAGAGGGCATGACCAGATATTAATCGTCTGGTGAGATGGAGCATTTGATAAAGATATCTAAGCTTGTTTCGAATAAAATCGTCATTTGACCATAATAATTATTGGATTTAATTATAATCGGAATAATTTCATGAATCATATTTCTCCTAGTTCAGTTTTACTAATTGAGTACTTGTTTATAAATACCAGGATTAAAATATTCATAAATGTGTAGGTATATAGTTTGTTTAAGCAGTAGTGTCGCGTATGCGAGAAATATTTACATTTCGGTATTGTCTATGCGTTGTAACCGAGTTGAAAAATGACATCTATGACAGAAAATCCATCCAAAATAAACTGCGTGCTCTTAATCGGGTTCTCACCTATGGGGGGCGTCAGCTATTGGAAATTTATATGAGAAAGAAAGCATATGGGAAGTATAAGGGGACTATTACTATTTCCATACGGCAGTGGTTGAATGGTGCAGTAAATTTCGACAAGGAAGAGAATCCACCAAAGATTTGCCTCTCCCTGACTTGCATGCATTGCGGCATTAGATGAATGTGTGAGACAGCTGGAAGCTTCTTTACGCGCAAATATGCACATAAAAATTAGAGACATCTCTTAGATGTTAAACATCAGCGTCGGATTTGTTAATTCCATCATTCATATATTTGACTATCACAAAGTTGCTACTTAGTGGATTCCACGACTTACTGATCAACACCACAGCTTTTCGCCTTACCATTACATCATTTGATGTTCTACCAACAATAAGGTAATACCTTTTTGCACCAAATACTTGCCGGTGATGAGTTTCGGTGTTACTACTACGAACTATGGTCCAAACATCAGAGTTTGCAGTGGAAGTATGAACAATCTCCAAAAGGCGAAAAATGCCGGTTCGAACATTGGGCAAGTAAACGAATGGTGACCGTATTTTCCATTAAAAGGGGTACTGCTCGTAGAATTTGGTGTCAACATCAACGCTAAGTGATACTCAGATATCTTGAAACGCTTACGTGTCGTCTCCCGCAAGAATAAAACACCGAGAACCTCACAAATGCACGCATTCTTTTGTATGATAAATCTCAACACCATGTAGACCAAATGGTTCAAGATCCACTTGGTTATATGAATTGGGAAGTGTTACAATATCTACCTTACAGTACCTGACTTGCCCCATGTGATTTTCATGTGTTTGGCACTCTAAATGAATCATAAAGAAGTGCATGTTTAATTCCGATGCCGAGGTAGAGTTTGCTGTTAGGGAATGTTTCCACAAACAACCAAAATAAATTTAACAGCAGAAAATCTATATATTAGGATAAAAATTACACTCATGCCTCCATATTAATGGAAACTTCTTTTAAATTCGTTAAATAAAAGGGTCGTTAAAGGTAAGGGTTTTATTTTTATTTAACAAATAAACTTAATCGTGAATATTGATAGGTATTC
The DNA here is from genome assembly GCA_963924545.1 of Pogonocherus hispidulus. NCBI lineage: Eukaryota > Metazoa > Arthropoda > Insecta > Coleoptera > Cerambycidae > Pogonocherus > Pogonocherus hispidulus. Next base: position 12,357,426 of record OZ004698.1, read on the forward strand.
ATCATTGAGAAAAGTTCTTCCTGCTGGCATTCACCATAGTTCATATTGCTCCCGAAAATTACAACATACCTAGTTCGTTAACTAATTTTCCATGCTATTCCAGTTTAAATTTTAATGAACGGGAGAAAATCCATTAGAACTATTTTTCGCATTTGAATGCACTTTCTTTATGTTTTATTAACCATGCTTTTCATACCTAACAGTTTCACTACACACCAGAAAAATTTGAAAATCAGTCTGGTTTATTAACGGAAAACGTACTCTAAATAGCTGAAACATGAAAGGCTTTTCATGTGGCTTTTAATTTCGACCTATAATTAGAGCGCAACACTGCTTTAAAAATTGCAAATAAAGCAACACGTTCTGATATTTATGCTTTGAACGTTGCTAATGCAGGTACAGTTATTATATCATTCTTATTATGTCAGTTTGTACTGAATTTGTTAGAAATTTGGGTTTTGAAATTGACAATCTTTGACTGACAAACTTGAATCACTTGCTATTCAATATGTGTTAAAATACAATAAACAATAGTTAAAAGGATTAGTATCTAATAGAATTTTAAAATAAATAGAATCTTAATATGTAAATACTCTAAATTAGAATATATTAATACATTTTTTTCTTCTTATCAATGTGTAGCAACAAATATGTTTTGTTTTACGTTTTACAAATAATGACTATATACGTTTTTCAGCATTAGAATTTTATTTTTTGGTAGGTAAATGAGAACTTGGTTTAATGATTACCTTTCAGTTGGCGCATAGGTTTATTCTCCAATATTTTTGTTCAACTCACATGATTGTTCAAGAACATGAAATTTTAAACAAAAAAAATTAGAACCTACAAAAGTATGTCGAAATCTATTAAAGATAGAAAATACTAATGATATGGTTTCGAGCTTAATTTTAATAAAAATTTAACTGAAATTGACTATATTCTAACTGTATTTATTTTCGAGTTGCAAGGCTAAATTTTGTTTGATCGGTTATAGGAGTCATATATAACTATAAGCTGTATATTCTGCTGTAGTTTAAGATAATATCGAAAATATCTATAAATAAGACCAAATAAGGTCGCACCTCGACGGTTTTCCATTTTGGGGAGAATAATTGGCGCAAATACTAAACCAAACAAAGTATTTAAACACATAAATAATTTCCGACAAAATTTATGTGTCTACATTAAGAAAATAATACAATAAAACAGCCAAACAGCAATTAGCAACACGTCACTGGTCACGCTCAGTTATCCGGATAGAGTTTAACTTATTCCACACAATTCTCGTTAATTCGAGACTCGTATTCGTGCTATTAATAATACTTACTTAGCTGCTATTATCGCCAGGAATTCGCAGCAATGTTTCAGCGTATTCATTTCATTTAAATAAGTGTTTAAGAAAAATCCCATAACCTCAAAGCGGAATGAATGTTTCGTTTTGCCCGTGAGGAATTTAAATTTTACAAATGGTTGCGAGGATTGTTTCCAGCTTGAAAGATGCACTTCATTAGGCTTTTTATTGCACGCTGCTCGATCTTTTAACGAGAAAATTGCTGAAATAACGGGAATACTTCTAGTTAAAAGTTTGAAGAGCACATTTATAGAACCATTTATGGGTGAAACAAGTTTAAGATTTTAATTAACTCTATTATTAAATGCAGTAAAGCAGAGCCGTTTTGTTGATGCGGCTGATATTGCATCGATGCCAAGATTTTGATATATTTAATTTCTTAATGTAATTTATTAATTTACTCTTCCATTTTATTTATTATATCAGTTATTTTTTCAAATCAATGCAAAATTTGTAAATTAATTTTATAGTCTTACATCAACAATTCTATTTTCCAACTTATAAATCATTAAAACTATTTAACGAGGCGTTAAAATCGATGTAAGGGGTAAGAAAGAACCGCACTGATTCTGTATTTTATGTTTTGAAAACAGGTGATGGAAAATATTGGTACAAATAGCCAACATTATCAGCTAAACTATTTTGCTAACATGTATTTTAGATAACGTAGGGGACGGTAGCCTAAATTGTACCGGTGCCTAAATTGTACCTTGGCCATATTTCTAAAATTAAGTGACCTGTGCGGCCTCTGGTGGTTATAATTAGTACCGGCACAGAGTATCTTGGTAGTGTGTCAAATTTCATGCATGTGAATGGAGGTTTAAGTGTACTAGGAGCGTTTGAAAAAAATACCAATTCAGAATGTAAGTTTGTTCTGATTTTTCGCAAGGGTTTTGGCGGGGTTGTTTTAATTGCTGTGTATTGTATGTTATTTGTAAATCACTTGATATAGTTTAGAGTCCTTTCACCCAATGAAATTCATTTCTAACTTTACTTTGTGTTCTGTTATGTCATTTCTGTAAATTTGTTACCGGTTTCCTAAATTGTACCACCTTGTGGTTTCCTAAATTGTACCTGTGCAATCTGTTCTTAGCTCTGTATAACAATAGCTCTGTGCAAATGTTGATAATAAAGACAATAACTATTGTGATCAGTGTATTAAAAAATAAGTAAGTAGGTATTTAATCCTGCTGTTTTATAATCCAGAAGATCCTATTCTGTTTGTTCAAAGTATGTGTTTGAGGGAGTAGAGAGCTTTTTGTTGTTTTAATGTTAAAGAGCATTTATTTGATAATAATAAATATTTGAATAAAGTGCATTCTTTAAGTTATTTTGACAAAATACCTCCAACTGAATTTCGTACTGCATGTTTCATTCCTTCTAGATAGTAGATTGTTATGGTACAATTTAGGATACCAAGTAGTACAATTTAAGCAACCGGTTGCCTAAGTTGTACCACTTGTGAGCCTTCTATTTTTAATTTCTTTTTTGCAGAAGATGTATCTTAAAATTAACGAAAAAAATATTTAAACTGTCAAATATATCAATCTATCACAGGTATTTTTTTTATCAACTTCTGCCAAGAATATTCGTCAGAATTTTAGAAAAACCAAAAAGTGGTACAATTTAGGCTACCTTCCCCTATATAAATGATTAGGAAGACATTATTTTCTTTGTATGTAATAACACTTTATTCCAATTTTAATTGTTACTAAATGTTATTAAACCATGAGTAAAAGATCGTATAATGTCAAAATTGTATTAAAAAAACTAACATGGTCCGCATAACCTAGAAATAATTTGTGTAAATCTTAGATTTGGTAAAAATAAGTAAAGAAGATAAATTTTATTGGATGCCACAGGGCTGTTGACAGCGTGTGCCACAGGGCTGTTTTTTCTTAGCTTCAGGACAGTAACACAGTAATGGGTAGCATATCCTCTTTAAAGTAAAGTAATGTAACATAAAGATTTATTTAGCAAAGCTAATACACACATAATGCAAGAGAATATACATAAATAATTGGAAGGAGATGCTGAAAACAACTACTCCACGGGCAATATGCCCCGACTGGCGTTGCATTACATCAACATCTCCATGGATGTCGCCACATCCTTCATCAAGACCAAATACCAGACAATGACCGGTTTCGATCTTGTTATGATCTCATCAGATTGCCATAGGTATCGGAATCGATGAATGATCTGGCGACATTGATTGTCTAAGGGGCATATGTGAATGTTTGTAGTGGCGAGATACAGTGAAATACACTGCAGTGCCCTCTTTAGGTCTTTGCTACTACCTGTCTGACAATTATTGTCTAATTGACAGACAGATAACGATCTGCAGAAAGCAGATGCCATTACAGCGACCTCTATTGTCTTTGAGGAAGACAATCCTACTTAATTATTGGAAGGAGATGCCGAAAACAACTACTCCACGGCCAATATGCCCCGACTGGCGTTGCATTACATCAACATCTCCATGGATGTCAGCATGATTGTTTTCAGCATCTCCTTCCAATAATTAAGTAGGATTGTCTTCCTCAAAGACAATAGAGGTCGCTGTAATGGCATCTGCTTTTCTGCAGATCGTTATCTGTCTGTCAATTAGACAATAATTGTCAGACAGGTAGTAGCAAAGACCCATAGAGGGCACTGCAGTGTATTTCACTGTATCTCGCCACTACAAACATACATAAATAAGTTATCATAGCAAATTCTGAAACAGCAACAAAAACATAGCATCATGCTCGGCTGTCATGATGCATCCCTGACATCATTTGGCAGAGCAGGGAACAAATACAAACCTTCATTAAAAAGCAACTTCTGTAGTTTGCTATTCTTTATCATTTCTATATTATAATGTTCTTTGGATTGAACATCATATGTATGCATATCGGAAAGTTTTGTTAAAATGTTTTTAAAGTTCCATCACTTATGTTGTAAATTAAAACGAGATTTGCTTTGTAAACGCTCTGCCACACTGTTAACCATCTTAGTTCACTTAACATACGACTTACATGTGTATATTTATTACAGTTTAAAATATTTCTCATACACTTACTTTGTAAAATATGTATCCTGTGTATATCTTCCTTACAACAAGCTATTAACAGAGAACAACAGTAAAGTGAAGTGGGAAGAATAATTATTATAAATTAACAATTTTATTTTATTTACAAGTGTTTGGTTTTATGCATTGGTACACCCTGCATTTTTTGCCACACAGAAAACTTTTTGAGTTTTTCTATCGAACAACACCAAAAACTTACCTATAGGTTTTTCAGAGGCAAACTTATTAGACTTCAAAATGTGTCACTAAATTATGGACCACCCTTTATATAGACGCAAAGATATTTTTATTGTATTAAAAAGAAAACTAATAATTTTGTAATCCAAAATTTTTATATGTGGGTACACAATACGAACATACTAGTATAATAACCACAGTTAATAGAACGAATACTAATATACGTATTACAAATAAATTATTCTACTGAGTGCGAAACTAAATTTAGTAAGAAGAGTATTAAATATGTCAAGAGGTATTTTATTTCGATCTTTATTAAAAATTTCACATATACTTTCAATGAAAATGTTACTGCTAACATAAAATATCATCTGTTTAGGCCGTACTCGGTGATCCATACCAATTTATTTGAGAGAGCAGGTAGGAACTATCAAAGGATCCGTTTAATACTTTGCGCAGGAAAACTAACTTTCGTCCAATTCTCTTGCTTTCCAATTTGCTAATATCAAATTCTAAACAAAAAGGCTCATCTGATATAAATCTAGGGCTAGTGTTATATTTTTTGTAGTGCAAATATTTTATAAACTTATTTTGTACTGTCTCAAGTGTTTTATTTGCTTATATGGGTCCCCATTTACTTACTTTTGTAGGTCCCCAAATGGTTGATCCGTATTCCAAGCGGCTACGGATAAGCGAATTGAATAAATATTTAATAGAATTTAGATTTTTCAACTCAGTCGTTACCCTTTTTATTATACCTAACATTTTGTATGACATTAGTAATCTCACGTACATGTTTCTTAAAATTCAATTCTGTTTGAAGTCATATCCCTAAATCTTTGGTATCACAAGTTCTGCTAAGAATAGTATTGTTCATAATGTAAATATATTGCTCAGAATTTCTAGCTCTACTAAATATCGTAATTTTTTATTTGTCTAAATTAAAACATAATTTGTTTTTCTTCTACCAATTACAAATTACATCAATATCATTTTCAAGTTGCAAACAATCATTAATATTTGTCTGAAAAGCTGTAAGTCGTCTGCGTACATAAGACAATCCGACGCAAAATTTTGTGGTGAGTCATTTATAAAAATCAAAAAAAGCAATGGACCTAAATTTGACCCCTGTGGTACACCAGAATTCGCCAAAAATAAAGTGAAAGTAGGACGAAATAAACTTAATCAAATGATCGCTAAAGCTAATTGTATGCAACTTAGGCAATAATATATCATGATTTACTCGATCGAAGGCTTTGGTAAAGTCTGTGTACATAGTGTCAACTTGTCCTCTATTAACAAGAGATGAACTTGTTTTGTTAACAAAAGAGGCTAAATTTGTCTCTACTGATCTGTACCGGAAAAAACCATGCTGATCAGGAGAAATAATGTTTCCTACAAACTCGTATATTTTCTCCTATAAAACAAATTTAAAAATCTTCGCAATACAGTTAAGTATGGATATGGGCCTATAATTTTGTACCATATCGTTTTCATCCTTTTTATGTATGGGAGTTAACCTTGTCTTTTTATATTCCTTTGGAAATATACCAGAGCTTTTGAAAAATAATTAGCAAAGGATATACTAAACACTGCATACCTTAAATACATAACAGGGTAATATATCTCTTCTGAATCAGCAGATCTTTTGAGTATAAGTTTTTTAAAGTCAAGTTCTAAATCTTGATTACAAATTTTCAGATCATGCAAATACCCTGAATTAAGAAAGGAATTAGTTGAAATATCTTTTATAACATTAATATCATAGGTAGATTTTTCATTATCGTAAACTGAACTAAAACACTCAGCAAAAGCGTCTGCTATGGTTTCCTTTTTCTAAAATATTCTTTCTGTTTTAGATCTATATTTATTTTGTCTGTAAACCAAGCTGGAAAATTTTTTTTCTGCTTATTAAATATCTTTTTATATTCTGGAACACAAATGTCCAGAATTTCATAAAATTTCAAATAAAAATAACTTGGCATCATCTACATTGGAAAAACAGTTCAATAGGTTCTAATTACAATCTTTAAGTAACTCGTAAAATAATGTGAAATCAGCTTACTTAAATTTATCGTTATTTTCTAGATAATTAAACTTGTTTTTCAAATCTTTCGACTTTACTACATTAATATTCGTGAATGAAGTATAGCAAAGTATAACAAAAAACAATATACGGGTGTTAGTTAAACACGCAGCAAAAATTCAAGAGGTTATTCCTTGGACTATTCTAAGGATACTTTATCCTTTGATGATTTTTGAAAAAGCGCTTTGTTGCGAAGATATAGGACGAAAAAAATTTTCAACAAATACAATTTTGGTATTTTTCACATTATTAATGTAGGTGAAATAAAAGTATAGCGTACTACACTGGACGTATCAAGTAAAAGACATGTAAGAAAAAGGAGTTGTTTTTTCTTACCAACATCCCGTGATACTTCGGAGTGATTATTTTGTGTTTTTGTATGTTGTGTTTTTGTAGTTTGTATGTGTCGCATTTGTTAAGATTGATTGACGTTTGGGTTGGAATTGTGGGTGACTGGCTAATTAGACCGGTATTTCTACCAGGAAGACTTACCGGCGAAGTATACCGTAACTTTTTGGAACAAACGCTACCTCAGTTTTTGGAGAATGTACTACAAGACAGGCAATGTGGATTATGCATGATGGTGCACCACCTCATTTTAGTGTAGTTGCTCGAGAGTTTTTAACAGCAACATACGGAGATCGCTGGATTGGTTGAGGTGAACCTCACGTAGGCCTGCTCGACCCCCGGACTTAAACCCCCTGGATTATTTCCTATGGGGCCATTTAAAGTCATTAGTTTGTACTAGGCCAGTGGAAGATGTGGACGATTTAAGAGATCGGATAATTGCTGGGTGTAACTCAATAAGAAACGACCCTGGTGGTTTTGAAAGAGTTCGGGAGTCTATGAGGTGAAGATTGGATGGTTGCATCCGAGCTGGAGGTAGCCATTTTGAACAATTCTTGTAGGTTCAGAAATGTTACATGTTATTTTTAGTAATAAATTGTTATTTGTTGAAAATTTTTTTCGCCTTATATCTTCGCAACAAAGCGCTTTTACAAAAATCATCAAAAGATAAAATATCCTTAGAATAGTCCAAGGAATAACCTCTTGAATTTTTGCCGCATGTTTAACTAACACCCTGTATAAATAATGCCTCAAATAAATAATCTGAAACAGTATCAATAAGCTGTATTTACTTGCAAATGGTTATGAAATTCAGGTGCCTGCGACCTCAATCCCCTCTTATAACTGAATATACGATCCTGCTGAAACCACGACATAACATTTACAGAAATAATATACGTAGGAAAAACCTGACAATAAATTTGAGGATATTTCCTAACGACCGTCCTTTCTTGCAGATAAGAGCAAACGACCAATTTTTCAATATTATTTATTTTTGGGCTTCTTATCTTTTATTTCCTTTTTATCTTATAAATCGATCCCAACAGAGAGCTTCGACGCTTCAGTATAAAGTGTCGTTTTACACAGCTCTATTCTCAAATATTGTTTATTTATCGTGGTATTTTAGTTGATTTCTATACTTCACTCGCTGGCTACGTTTTGATCCAGCAATCCCCTCAAACTAATAAAATTGTATCACATGTTATCCGAAAGTTTTATTTTTATACGGGCGCCTGTAAAATTTTAGTGTCAGCTTTGGCTCTGATACTTTTTCTTCTGCAGGTATGAGGGAGATAAAAACTGCATATATGGATATTTTAGACGTTCCAGGGCCAGAATTGGGCCATTCTGTTTCATAGCGTCGACTTCCGATTTACATAATATTCAATGCTTGTTAGAAAAACCTTATCTGTGGTCATCACTGGTCAATTTCTGAGACTCCATAGAGTTTATGGTGAGATAACGGGATCATCTTTATGTGATATATTTAAATCGGTCGTTCTAGTTTCAGCGACGAACTTACGATGGCTGTAAAAGAGCAATATGTTTGGTTTTATGGAAGGTATATAATTTGATAATTTCCTGCTCTCTATATGCACCAGTTACGTTAAACATAGTCACTTTAGAATTTTCGTAGGTATTATAATTGAAATTGAAGACTTTTAGCTTATAATGTCGACTCTATTAATAATATTGTTAATAATAAATATTTATATACTTATAATAATAAATAAATATAAATAATTATACAACGTGTAGGTACCACATAAGAATGATCTGCATGGGGATCTCGGAAACTGTAAGAGATACAAATTCCCTTAAATAGGGAAAAGGTTGCGTAATTAGAGGGATATTAAAATAGGGTAAACAGATTTTAAAAATTGTTTTTCGTTTTTGAATTATTTTGAAAAAAGTGATTTTTTCGATTTTGGTTTTTATTTTTTGTGGTGTTATGTTTCTAGAAATAGTAAAATTAAGAGCTTTTAGTAGGCTATAATGCGGTATTATTAATTTTTATCTCCAACGTTTCGTCTTCGATGAACCATCATCAAGTAGTGTTTTTTAAATACTACCTGAATTTTTTCATACGGATTGTGGGTGATATTTCCATCCCAAATTCACCCATGCGTCGCACATTGCAATTAGTTAAGTTTTGGTATACTTTCAACAACCATTATATTTATTTCGTTATGGCACTGTTTCCGGAAGCTTCAATTAACGAATAAAGGAAGCGAGATAATAACTATAAATTTTACATATATTATTCCTGAAATAGTATAGGTGAATAGGTACTTGATAGCGCTTCTGTCAAAATTGTTATACTGGGTGATACTTTTTGAGTACCTACTTCAACACCTCTCGAAGTTCTAGACCTTTTTTTATGGTACTATATACTGAGAATAAACTCTTGGTAACATTTTTTGTCTTGTGATATTTTTCAATATCATAAACAGTTTAGCAGATATTGAGACTATTTGGTAATGATGCACCTTTTGAAAAGTATATGGGATAAAAGAACACCACATATTTTATGCCTTTGAAGAAAATAAGGGAGTGTTTATAATCTAATAATTTTAATTTTAATTGTGAAATATTTTGAAGAAAAAATATTTATATGCACAGATAGCTAAGATAGAAACTGATATTGAAAATTAGACTTGATTTTTCCATAATATTATTAAAATTATTAAATTATAAATACAAACCTTCTTTTTTTTTAAAACATACAATTTTTTACATTGTGTTCATATACAGTGAGGACTATGACTAAATTCTACATTTTTTGACACATCAATGACAGCTCTGAATGTCAAAGTGACAGCTGGGCGCACAATAGGAATTTTTTTTTAAATGGAAATGGGGTCGAGTGGGGACTCATTTTGAAGCTATTTTTATGCTCAAAACATCCCCCAAATTTGAGAACATTTGGTTTAGTAATTTCCAAATAAAAACCAGTAATACCTATCAGTTTATAACATAATCTTTTTACCACATAATCTTTATAATAGAACTTACCCATGGAACATTTATTTGCCAGGAGGTTCATGGAGGTCATTTTCAACATCTTTTGAAGTAACACGTGTCTTCTAAGTTTGTTTTTGCCTCTACGTTTAATTTAAATTATTTCATATTTTTTTAATTTAGGTTATTTTAGGTTAGGGAGGGTTTATTGTTATTTGTTTACTTTTAATTTTTGTTTTGCTTTGAATAATTTACAATAATTTGTAATATGTATGCAAAAAAATGATATAACAGAAATCGATATTACTGATTTTTATTGGAAATTACTGAACCAAATGTTCTCAAAATTGGGGGATGTTTTGAGCATAAAAATAGCTTCAAAATGAGTTATTATTCGACCCCCATTTCCATTAAAAAAAAAAATGATTCTATTGCGCGCCCAGCTGTCACTTTGACATTCATTCATTGATGTGTCAAAAAATGCAAAATTTAGTCATATATTATCGTTCCAAATTTCCTCACAATCTACTAAGTGGTTCAAAAATTAGAGGGGGGGGGGGACGGACTTTATGTCCTCACTGTATATCAACAGATAAAAAATGTTGCTAAGAATGCGAACTGCGACAATTATTAGTGAAAAAATATCAGCGACATACCACAGAAAAGTTCTAGAACTTCAAGGGGTGCTGAAGTAATCAACAAGTAATACCCAGTATAAGAATTTTGACAAAAACACTGTCAAGGATTTTCCTTATACTGAAGTATAAGGAAACATATTAACTAGAGTTAATATGTCGCTTTGTTCAAAAGATACTGGAAAAATCTTATACAAAATTCAACACTCTGTAGCTCCTTTACTAACCGAGATAGAGGGTTTATAGGAACTATTTTTCTTAAAATGATGTCCGCTACTCGCCTGTGAAGTTTGTCGGTTTCAAAACACATGCAATTAGAAAAACCAGTTCGTTGTAGCTGTTCGCGCCTCGTAAGATACAAACCTTAGAGAGGATTTTTTAGGTAAAGTCTTGGTGTAAATGGTTGTATTAAGAAACTTACTTGCAAGATTTAGTTGATATAATATTAAATTCCCACGTATTAGATCAAAGCTTGACTAATATTAGATATCTTTTGAAACTTATATAATCTTTGTATGGGTAAAGGTACATTCTTAAATACCCATGGAAGAATTATATTTCACTGTATTTGCCGCCACTCATTGTGTAGAAATGGCCCAACAAATCCCAGCTTTGTATCTACTTTCGGTCCCTTTGCAAATTGGGGCATGACTTCCTGTTAGCCATATTCGAAATTTATACAAAATCAGTCCTACGTCAACAGAATCTGACAGTAGCGAGTTAGGCTCAGTAAACAGTAAATATAACGAGGGGGCCATTCAGAATTGGAAAGTCGTTCAAGAAACAAATACGGGCATGATTGATATTTAATTTATAACAATATTTGCAGTTCTAAATAAAACTCCTTTAGAGATGATAAAAGCACCGGGTGAGTCAGATAATAGAATGAACATTCTTGAATTTTTCTCACTGGCTTTAATTACATTAAGATTCTCTGACATTAGCTCCGGCCGAGCTCAAGGTTGGGGGCAGATTCGAAGCTTTATAAATAGTATTACATTTTATACCACTTGCACCAAGCTATAAGTACTTACCTAAGTATTTATAAGTAACCAAAGATACAAAGTACCAAAATATTTATAAGTTAGAATAGAATAGAATAGAATTTTATTGACTTTTACATACACAACAGTACATTAACTGTCATACCTAAGGATAGAAGAAAACTCCTTGATAATAAAAAAACAATTCGTTAATAAAAATTTTTTTGTGAAAAAGTGGAAGGTTTTCAGAGACATCAGTTTCAATTTCTCTTGCTTAAAAAAATTGACATATGGATTATATAGATCTATTCTAAGTTTATGGTTCTTAGTAATATTTATACGTGAAAACGGAACTATAAGATCACCACCGTGCCTACTAGTGTCATGATCATCAACGCTCGAATGGGTTGGTAAATTAGACTTATATTCATGTACTAAGCAAAGCGACTCCAGCAAATACAGACATGGAAGGGGTAAAATCCTGTAGTTCCTGAAAATGTCTCTACTGTGAGTATAGTTTGGCACATTAGCTACTAGACGAGCGGCAGCCTTCTGTAGTATAAACGGTCTATGCGATGAACTGCTATTTCCCCACAAACCTACCCCGTACGAGAAATATATCGTTCGCATAACGTTGTTGTCTACAGAAGATCGCAGCTGTCTCATGACAAAAATCTCCATTGCAAGCTTTGAGCAGATACAGTCAATATGCGCTGCCCAATTTAAAAAAGGATCTAATGTCATTCCCAGTAATTTTACAGGGGCGGATTTACCGCAATTTTTATCAGATGTAAAGGAAATCTGTTGCGTTTTTGACATATTTAATTTTAGTTTATTAGCTGAAAACCATGTTGTCGCATTATTGAGACTGTCCCTGCCCACTTCACAACTCCATGGAGTTAAAAGAGTCGTATCGTCAGCAAAAATAACACAGGTACTCTTTGTAATATTGACCGGTAGGTCATTAATGTAAATTAAAAAGAGCACCAGTTTCAGTACAGACTCTTGAGGAACACCTCCAGTGGTAGGAAGTATTGCCGAATTTTGACTGCCAATGCTGACATACTGTTGCCTTCTTGTTAAATATGAGTGAAACAAATTTAATTCATTATTGCGAATGCCATAATACTCTAATTTTAGAAGCAGTATATCAACATTTAAACAGTCAAAAGCCTTGCATAAATCACATAAGTTATAGTGAATGTTTGGTAAATTTAGTGAAAACAAACAAGTAAAAACAATTTTATATTACAATTAAAAGATATGTAGAAGAAAATCTATACTATATGATATGTAAAAATAATAAAATAAATAACAACTGATTGTTGCTAGCATAGACATATAATATTATGTCTATGGTTGCTATCATGCAAAACCACCTTACAGATTGTATCTGTCAAGAATGAAATTGATCTGGTTTACAAAAAATTCTTCTGCCCATGGAGAATATATTTCAACCTTTCACCAATAGATAATATCAAGCAATGATAGTCGGAGTGGAATTTTGGCAACGTGCAGATAATGGTACCTTCAGGAAATTGAGAACTAGATAATGTAGCTCGCTTAGGTTCTTGTTGATCCTAATACTGGTAATCGGGATGCAAGTTTTTTCCTTTTATCGTCGTTCTAACGGTGGGAGTTGAATCTCCAGGTTGGTTCTCCTTTTTCAGGAAGCCAAGGTGCCTTTACATGAAATGGGAAGTATTTAGACCAAGATCGTAAAGTAAAATTATTTAAACTACTATGACATAAGCAAGATAACAATAGATATTGTATAATGATAACAATAATTCCAATATAACTATAAACGAAATTTAATAATGTATAAACTACAAATAATTACAAATGGATCTGCGTAGCCTGACCAGAGTTGAATACTGCAAGATATACTGCAATACTGCAAAAAAGATATGCAACACAAAATTTGTACCGCCTTGCTGAGAAGTTCGAATTTAATCAGTTCTAATACATACTTCAATTTACGAAATATGCTTTAATTGTCTTTGAACTAATTACACCTACACAGCGACTAGCACATAGGCTTGACAGACTTCCCAACAAATTTAGTTTAATAACCTTAAAAGACAATTTCACTACTAACTGACTTATTGTCTCAACACTCTAATAGAATTATAAGTTGGCTAATTGCCAGACTAAAAGATATACACCAGGGTGTTCCTTAAGGTCATATCCATACTCTGGCACACCTAATTCCTTATCCAATTTTATGACAAGATACTACTGAACTGAACTAAATAAGATACTACTGATTCTGAACAAGTACATAAATGGAAGTAATAATATATTAATTATTAAACGTTAAAATGAAACACAATAAATTGAGAAAACTGTGGTTGCGAGTTTTGATTCGCCCTGTTTACAAGTATAACTATTTTGAAGTAAATTCTATAGAAACTAAAGAAATACCATATATATCACAATTAATGGAGCAAACAATTATCTAGTACTTATTTTTAAATAGGTATAGGGTGCTTAAAGGGTTCCCCAAACCAACGTGGATAATCGCAGCACCTGCGGAAGTTCGCACCGCTTGCGATTCGCATCATTTTGTTTCCATTGCGTTAAATATGTACGTTCACACCAACACGATTTTTTTCGTTTAGACTGCGAATTGTCTGCGTTTATTTCGTACGGAGTTTTTGTTCGCAATCGGCTGCGTTTTTTCTCAGATCCGTAGTAGTTTCGCAGTCTGTTAACTAAGAAAGTAATTAATAAAATGGAAAAAATCATTGAATTGCTGCGAAAGTATCCTATATTAGACGACCTTTCTCATGACGATTACAAAAATATTCGAAAAAAGTAACAAAAATATAGCATAGATTCTCGTCTTTTCGTAATTGCGGCATTAATGTATGAAATTCCCTATATTGTCGTCTTTTTTTATTAATATCGTGAACCCATTTTCTTTTCTTCTTAAGGTTAGATACATAACACATTTATTTTTGAAGAATAATAATAATTTTACCTTAAATTGTCTTCTTCCAATGTAAGCAACACAAATGCTTCTTCTTCATCCGATGATGTATACATAAAAGTACAAATTGTTTATTTTTCGTTTTCAGCAATAGCAATCAACCTTTTCGATACTGAAAATATGACGCATATGATGCGATTATATTCGCTTTGTTGTGGGGTTCTCTGCGGATTAAGCCACGAATTTCGCTGCGAACTTTCACTCACGAATCCGTTGCGAATAATTCGCGTTGGTTTGGGGGAGCCTTAATGCTTATATTTTCTGAACGACTCTGTATAACTACTTGTAAACCCTATATTCCATTCCATTCCATTTAAACAAACATAAGTTTGATATGGCCTCGCTTTATAGAACACCCTATACGATTATACATATTTTGCGTCCTCTTAGGCTCTATAGATATAGATAGATATATATTTATTGATCCCTTTGATCATAATAACATGATATTGGACAAGTCACAGTTTGGTTACAAAAAAAAAACAATCAGGTATACAGAAAACACAATAAGAGCAATACAACAAAAGGCTGTCATACAATCAAAAAACCTCACAATCAAAGACCCTAAAGCCTGTCATTTACATATTACACATTAAATATTAAATTTACACATTAAAAACGAGTGTTCAGGAAATCTGGTATGTTATATATACATTCTCGCACAAGAAGATTTTTTAATTTTCTCTTAAATTCATTAAAATTTTTTTCCTGCCTAATACAAACGGGCAGATGATTCAGGAACTGTATTCCTTTAAAGACTGGACTTTTCTCGTACAGCGAGGTGACGTGTTTAGGAGTTCGTAAGCATTCTGCACCTCTTGTGGAGTAATTATGATACTCGCCATTAGGCCTAAGTGTTTTGTAATTATTCTTCGCATACAATATGGATTTATAGATATATATAGAATAAGAAGTTAGTATATTATTTTGTTTAAAATGTTCTTTACATGTTTCTCTACTATCGAGGTTAAATATTAGGCGAATTATTTTTTTCTGAGAGATGAGATTCTAATTTATTATTTTTTTTTGGTTTATTACGGCATAGGAGTTATGGAATTTTGTTACACTATTGGGCCAGCCTGTATACACATAAAAACGAAGCAATTAACCTAAAGAAATCGGCCAGAATATCAAATAGGAACTGAACTGTTAAATGTGCATCAATGTCATCAATTAAATTAATATAATTCTAATTATACCGAATATTATTCGGTATAATTAGAATTATATTAATTTAATTGATGACATACATCTTTTCATAAATTTGTAAGAACTATATCTATGCACTAGCACAGATCTAAGAACTACTAAAACTGTAACATACATACACCTTCTCAGTTTGTTTTCATCAAAGATTCATTCCTTAGAGGATATACTTCGGATTAAATTTTATGAGGCAGCTTCATGAGTTAAGTAATGCCATTCCCTAGTTGCGGCCACACCGAACTTCTAGCAAGTGTGTCTTAGTATTTTCAAGAAATATTCGAGATGCATTTAGAAGATAAATTACTAAATAATTTCTAAGATATCACCTGAGTTGGAGGAAAACCGCTTCTGTTACTCTACTTTTCAGGTCTATAGAAATGCTTGAGATAAGCTGTTTCCACTTCAAGTGAATTTCTTTAGACTTTTAGTCGTTGCTACATATATCCGTTGATACTTTAATAAACAAAAATCTATTTAACTCATCCATTGATCGAGCTTCATAGAAAGCAAGTGTATGTGTAAAACGGCATACTTATTTATAGTTATAAAAATCACAAGAGCTACTACATTGTATACTATGCAAAAGTATGTCATATCCTATAGTTTTCAGAACAAAATTGAGTAGCGATATTATGGGTAAATAATATTGATGATAAGATAAACAGAAAATTCTGGAGATAGCATCTGAATGTAAACTAAACTTGAAATTGGGATATAAATCAGAAATATTTGCTAAAGTGGATACTGGAAGCGGATGGTTCTTTACATCGTGAAAATAATTGTTTTGAAAAAAAAAATACAGTTCTTATTTAGATGTTTCAAGAAATATACAGGGTGGCCCACGAATAACGAAATAAGCGAATTTTCGGATACTTACCAACTTTTTTTTGCAAATCGCTCGGACACGTCAATTAAGTTTTCGAGGGAGAAATATTTTGCGCATATTTTCAATGTCGTAGTTTTACCCCCTAAGCGAGGGTGAGGTTCACGCTTAAAATTTTAAATGGGAAGGTGGGTCGGGTCGGTCAAACCTCATTTTAAAGCTTGAAAAAATACCTTTACAATGCTGCATACTTTTCTGAATTTGAGTCACTAGTTCTTGAGAAATTTAATTTTCAATTTTTTTTTTCATTTTTGCAAAATAATTGGAAACATTTTAAATTTCTTTTTCTTTAGATTGAAATATTGTCTAGTAAGTATTCCTTTTTAAAAATAATAATAATCCTGATCAGTAAAAAATAAATTAACTGCAATTCTTATACTACATAGGCCCTGCGAACAACAAGAAACGAAAATTTACTTATTAATATTTTTAGTACGAGTATTAATTTAACAAATGCTGAAAATGACCACCTCTTGCTTCCATACAGTGACAAAGGTTTTGTTCGAAGCGTTCGCGAACATTACTTAACATTTCTGGTGTGATTTGATGTCACCCTTTTTGGTCAGTACAGACAATTATTATATTACGATATTAAATGGAAATTTATACATCGGATTTCTTGACGATCAAGATTGTTCCTACATTAATGTATAAAAAGGAATACTTAGTAAACAATATTACAATCTAAAGAAGAAGACATTCGAAATGTTTCCAATTATTTTGCAAAAATGAAAAAAAAATAAAAAATTAAATTTCTGAAGAACTAGTGACTCAAATTCAACAAAGTATGCAGCATTGTAAAGGCCTTTTTTCAAGCTTTAAAATGAGGTTTGACTCGACCCACCTTCCCATTTAATATTTTAAGGGTGAACCTCACCCTCGCTTAGGGGGTAAAATTACGACATTGAAAATATGTGCAAAATATTACCCCATCGAAAACTTAATTGATGTGTCCGAGCGATTTACAAGAAAAAGTTGGTAAGTATCCGAAAATCGGCTTGTTTCGTTATTCGTGGGCCACCCTGTATAGAAAACACTTTATATACTAGTATTTCGGCTTGTTATACCTTTCTCGATAGAGTAAATCTCTATTACTAAATATTTCCAAGCGCATTTTAGTTATAGTAATTTCCTACCCCAACTGATCCTTCCTATCTGGTAAAGCCCGGGTTTTTAGTAAGTATACCTTTTCTAAGAAGGGCGAATGCGCAAAATATATCGTAGTACAAGAATTTATAATTAAGGATTTTTTAATTTCTAATTGCTCTAACAAATCTAAGCGCTTTCCTTTCTCTCCAGATCTATAAAATGATTATTCTCTATACAATGCGTCTATAATCCTGAATTTTTTACGTTACCCATTGTCAAATACTTCAAATGTAGCAGGTATCAATTTGTTGATAATCAATTTCATCATTTTATTCATACCA
Source organism: Pogonocherus hispidulus (assembly GCA_963924545.1). Classification (NCBI taxonomy): domain Eukaryota; kingdom Metazoa; phylum Arthropoda; class Insecta; order Coleoptera; family Cerambycidae; genus Pogonocherus; species Pogonocherus hispidulus. The sequence continues at coordinate 12,375,554 of OZ004698.1, forward strand.
GATGATGACCCGACTCCAAAATTTGAAGTAAAAAGTAGGTACTTAATTATTTTATTATTATTATTCTATTATTATATTATTTATTATAAAATATGGTACTAAAGAACACCCTGTATAAGCAATGTGATATTTCATAGTTGCTTAAACATAACGTTTTTTTAATTTTTCCTGTAATATAGATGAATGGCCACACGATTAACCGCTGAATTCTAAATTTAAGCAGCCACAGAAAAATCGCAGCTCATAATTTTTAATTAAACTGTGTTTATAGCTTGAGCCGAAGAAAAAGGCGTAATTAAATCAGGCGGAGTGACAAAAAATTAATCTCTGGAGACGTGGTACACTTTTCATCTTGCCTTAAACTTCTTGTTTGTCTTAAACATTTACAATTTAATTATTTTGTTATGAACCCGAAGCTTGTGTAGCGACTGAACCGGACTGGATGTTGGATGTTTTATTTTGCTGGGTAATACCGAGAATCTTAACGTCAATACTTTGCCTTTGCAGGAAGTGGACTGATTTAATTTACTTTAGCCAAGTTTATTCGTATAATGGAGACTTTAGTTTAGTTTATTAAAGTTACAGGTCGGTTTACCAAGGGGTTCAGTTAGTGATTCACTCAACTTAACTTCAAACTCAAGGTACAGGGTCATTGGTTATATTTTAGCCACCCACCTAGAGGGTCTCCCTTTAATCTGAGGAAAAAAAGTTAAATACAAACGTTGTAGGAAATCAAGTGTACTTTATTCCAGAATGTAAAATCTTTATACAGGGTGTTTCGAAAACGCGTGATATGCCAACCTTGCATTTTCTTAAATGGAATACCCTGTATATTATTAAATTTTCAGATTCCACGCAAAATTCTACGACTTTTTCATATACAACACTCTATATCTAAAGTTAACTGTTTTTTTCATAAATGATGGTTAAAGATATAAAATATAAAGATAAAGGAATGATAAATACTAATTAGGAGTCGGAAAACCAAAATGTTTGACAATGCATATGACAGGTATCGGTTTTTTGGTTTCATGGCTAACTAGGAATAGTAAGTAGGCGTCTCTCAGATCAATTAAGTTATTACAAAATTATGGTAGGTATATTCTTAACCCTCATTTATTAAAAAACAGTTAACTTTAGACATAGGGTATGGTATATGAAAAAGTCGTAGAATTTTGCGTGGAATCTGAAAACTTATTAATATACAGGGTATTCCATTTAAGAAAATGCAAGTTTGGCATGTCACTCGTTTTCAAAACACCCTGTATATCGGGTGTTTTACATTCTGGAATAAAGTACACTTGATTTCCTACAACTTTTGTATTTAACTTTTATTCCTCAGATTAAAGGGAGAGCCTCTAGGTGGGTGGCTAAAATATAACCAATGACCCTGTACTTGTTCTGAAAATTAAAAAAGTAAAATCAAGTTTAATAGTAAAGTAATATAAACCGAGTACCACATCAAGTAAACTTTATTTTATGTACCTGAAAAATCAACTTTGTTTACAGGATTCCTGAGTTTACTCAACTATTTAAAGTAATAATTTTATCCACGACCAATATATTAGGAAATACGTCTGTTTTCAATGGATTAGAGGTCCCTAGTGGATTAAAATCATAATACCACACATCGATTTTATAGTCAAGACACGACTCCAAGACATTCTAGTTTTCAGATAAAAATCATTATTCTCGGTCAAAATAAATTTGTCAAATCTGACTTTTTCCAAAACCAGAATTTTTCACCTGCTTTCACAGGGCTTCTACTCTCCTAATTGACTGGTTTTGTCCGTGGTCGTGGATAAAACATTGAATTATAATCAGAAATTAACAGCCTTTAATCCCCTTATATAATTAATAACTATAATTGAAGAATAATGGTGATTAATGACTTTTATAATATTAGATTATATTACTAGGAGCAAAAATAAAGCTTTATGTGCTGAAGCTGGTGAGTAGGTGAGTCAGCCAAGCCAGCTGAAGCACAAAAAGCTTTATTTTTGCTCCAAATAATATATACAATTTTTTTTTCAAACCATAAATTCCAGAATTACAGTGGTAGGGATTTTTCGATTTATTTGCAGTAAATGTGGCATGTATCTGTCAACCAGAACCTCCCATACATCCAAATCATGCCTAAGGTATTTTGGAGTAGCGGCCTAACAACAATATTTCTATAGAAACAAAAGTAAATAATGAAATATTCCGAAGTGTAACATTAGGGAGTTTTTGAACCCCTTAAAATTTACGTTATCGTTATGGTTATGGTTATTCTGAGCATGCGCAGTGCCCAAAATGATACTCTTTTTGGCACTGCGCATGCGCAGAATAACGATAACTATAACGACGTGCTAAAATTTAAGGGGTTCAAAAACTCTCTAATAACGTCGCGGACAAAATTGTTATACTCTTTTGACTAAAAAGCCCTGCAATTATGTCTGATTCTGAACTTTATTGTACACTACCTGAAATTTAAAAAGAAGCCAGAACAACAGTGGAGAATTTACTACCAACCTAGTCGAGTGGTATCTACGAAATATCTTATCAACGGTTTATGAAGTGGTGCGCCAAGAGAGGTGTAACAATGTACTTTGAAAATAACCACTAGGTTATTTCTCGACATTGGGAACAAAAATGAAAATCTCCACGTTATGGTCCCACTATTCAATGGTGAAGTCATAGTTAAGTAAACCTTCGACAAAATGTAAATATTGAAATTGATATTTAAAACTGCGCGCCTCTTTGAAGAAACATGGTGAAAATTACACTTCAAGGAAAACAAAAGTGTTGATAAAAGAGCAATTTGATAACTTTGTAGCTAATGTGCCGGATGAAAAGTATTTAGGAACAAAGGTGCGTACATATGTATTTACTTTTATGAAAACTTGTGTGAAAATCGTAATATTTTCATAGGTTGTTTTAATAATGGGAATTTCCTTTACCGTAGTCTGAAAAAATTATTTGACTAAATATAGAAAATACGTATCATTACGGTCAGCTAATTTTGAGGAGCGTAAACTTTTCCTGAAATATCAAAACGTAAAATTGTATAGAATGGTAATAAACTATACATGGTCCATAAACTAGGTCCATAAACTAGGCGGTGTTGCAAAAGAAGTGGCTTTGAACTTAAAATTTCCAAACTAGATGGGATGGAAATATGGGGATGGAAAAGCAATTCTGTCGCCGAAGGCTATATAGATGACTCCATGGAGAACAAAAAGCATATTGCTAAGAAGATTCCTTTGTCCAGTAAAACTGCAGATGGCTCCGATAGCGACGAAAGTGCTAGTGGAAATCTAGCCATAAACGAAATGCTCAGTACAAGCATAAGTGTTGCTACCTCTTAGAACACTATGTATATGAGTAGATTTGGGTATTAACACTGAACGGTTGTAAAAAAAATTATACTGAAATCCATTGGTATGAAAATATAAAATAACTTTTCACTCGCTTTTCATACAAGACCGTATTTATTTCATTTTCAAAATACAAATATTACAGAAGCCTGTAATAAATGAGGGGTCATATAATATTCAATAATTAAATTAATTAATTATTTATGTTCTGCAAAATTACGTCGAAATATGTTTTTTTTTTTCAGTATATTGTATATGCTATATATTTATGTATTCGTTAAATTCATTATCCCAAACATATATGCACATATTACAGTAATAAAATGCATACATATTAATTAATTTCAAATTTAGTTAACTATTCATCAGTTTATTTCAAATCTATGTCAGTAATTTATTAATCTGAAATAATATTCTCTTAATTTATTGACTATATTGTATATAGCTGATATTGCTATATTCTATAGGTATAGGCTTAGAGTTTGATCTCACTATTACTTAAGAGTCCATTCACTAGGTCGAAATAAGCCCTAGATCGGCGTTCGGCTCGTGTCTAATTATAAAAAAACTATAAAAGATAGCGACTTTTAGTAAAAAAGTATTGAAAGATAAGACTTTAATCTAAGTCTAGTAGTAATTTTTGGTATTTCTTTGTATTTTTAAAATTCCAGGCAAACAATCTTGTACTAAAATGGCGTATTTTCAAAAATTATTTTCCCTAAAATACATGTATTAAACAAAAATTTGCTACTATAGGGACCTAGTTTATCTTTTGATCTTTCCGGTGATATATAATTTGTAACATTAAAAAGAAATTTTGTTGCAATTATAAGACAAATCCGGTACCCTTGCAATGAGGGCTAACTTTATTTCCATGTGCCTTTTTACTTCGGCTTTACGTGCACCTCCGAAATCTTAATAATTCGATAGTTGGAATATATAAGTCTCCACCATAGACATAAGAAGGGGGAGACAGAATTGTTTACATTTTATGCCGATCAGATATCGTTTTCAACAAAAATCAATGATGTAAAATCTATGCGGATTGCCCTAGATCTACCGCCGGTGTTTGAAAACGAAGAGTATAATAATTATATTTATCTGAATTTTTTATTTGTAATTAAGAAAAAATAATATACTAAATCTTTATCTGTGTTTTTTAATTAAAATACATAATCTATACTTTTAAAATTATTTATAATTTCCTAATAACATAAAATTATTATCGTGTTAGGGAAATACTATGGCAATGCTGTACGGCTGTTTTGCTATCAAATGACGCTCTTATGTCAAAAGATGACGTTACAATGTTGCTGTGCTGTGTTTGTGATCTTTTGGGATTTTTTATTTATTTGCAGTGTTTTTTTGGCAGTAGAGGTATTTAGAGCCTTTTATAATCAATCTACAATAGTTCAACAGTGCGTTGTTTGTAAAAAAGTCGACTATTCTAACCCCGGACTGGTATTTCGGCGGTAAGTAAGGTTATGTTTTTTTAGCGTAAGCAGTGGTGTTGTTAACTAAATTTTATGTAAATTATTGCAAAAAATATTTATCTGTTTTGTATCAAATTTTTGGAATTAAAGCATTTTAGACCGAAAAATGATGTAGTAGCGTTGTAATAAAATTATTGTCCAATTCCAGGCTGGATTTCCAGTATTTAAACAGTAAATAATTTTGTTGCAACTATTTGAAATGCAGAAAAATAAACCTATTAGATGTTTGTTATATTTTAATACAGAATATTATTGTTGTAGCTTTGCTGTTAATCCTGAGAGCAGACAAATGTGGATTTTTTAGTGGTTGGAAAAGCTTCCTGATGGAGTTTGGGGTATAAATAATACTGTCAATGTAAATGTTTAAACAAATCCAATAAGATAATACAGAAATTCAAGCTATGAGAGATAAAGTAAAGAGAAAACTTGATCATTGATGATATTGATACTGAATGATTTGCATTCATAAGCTTTTCAGTCAAGAAATGAAGAAAAGGTTTGATAAGAAAAAGAAGTGTTACTTACAAAAAGTGATCTTGTCTTTGAGCTAGTGCTGTTACAGACGGCAAAGAGGTAACTGGAAAATTAAAATATGGCGGGCTGTACAAGGTAACTACAGCTACTGGGAAATAATAGTTAGGAAATTATTCCGTAAAAAGGTATTAAAGGTTACAAAAGGTGTATGGTTGTAAGTAGCAGCAGATAGTTTAAAAAAAAATAGATAAATAATTTAGACGTTAGTTCTGATAGTGACTTAAATAGCACAGATGAATTGATTGATTTGCTAGAGTGTTGAAACTATTATTTTATGTGAAAATTAACCCGTTTATTAATTATAAAATTTTTCTGCTATTATTACAATTAATTGGACATGCCATAGAAAAAAATTTTATTTAATTGTTTATTATAATAATTCAAAGCTGGATAATGCCGATGTGTTCCTTTAAATGTTTAAGGATATGTATTAGGTAAAAGTTTATAAAAATAGATACGAGGGGGAATTCGTGAATAGCGCCCACAAAAATAAATATTTTTTTATAGTTGTATAAACATCCAACTATATTTTTGTGGAATGACTGAGGCAATAGTGTATAAATATTAGTGTTTATAAGCTTGGAAATTTAAAGCTGTTGAATAATAATAATAAGGAAATTAAATAATAAATTATATTGATAATGAAATATTTGCATTCATAAGGTTTGCCGTCGAGAAATGTGTGAATAGCGCTTGACTGCCTTACAATAAACAAAAGGAAAACCTACAGTAGAGAAATGCGTTTATAGCGCTCTACTACGCAGAATAGTTTCTCAAAAATCATTCATACCTATGTCTTTTAAAATATTACAGGTAGCATCCGTTTAGGCATGGGCAAAACTTTCTTCGGTGCAATAGAAACACAGGAAGGCCGAATATTAGGACCAGCTGTGTCAAGACCAAGGACAATGAATGAAACACCATTATAAGTGTTTTGAATTGTTTATATAACATTCTGCTGACATTTTAATGATTTTGTAGTGTATTGAGAATATATAGGTCCAAGCAGTAATATATGTCTTATTTGCTCCCACACAAATCTCAGTTCTAACATAAATAAACTTTTAAATTAAAACTTATTGTAATGATCCCTAAAAAAAACTGCACACCACTGGTAAACATAACATCGGACGTGGACGCCTAGGTTACAGTATTGCCATTTTATAAACCCATCTCCTTCCAACTTATGTACAAGTGTGAAAGTGTGTATGATTGTAAACAAATGGTGTTTTTCTAATGGAATGTTCTGTCTCCCCTAGTATTATATGTCTATGGTATTAACACTGAACCGTTGTAAAAAAAAAATATACTGAAATCCATTGGTATGAAAATATAAAATAACTTTTCACTCGCTTTTGATACAAGACCGTATTTATTTCATTTTCAAAATACAAATATTACAGAAGCCTGTAATAAATGAGGGGTCATATAATATTCCATAATTAAATTAATTAATTATTTATGTTCTGCAAAATTACGTCGAAATATGTTTTTTTTTTTGCAGTATATTGTATATGCTATATATTTATGTATTCGTTAAATTCATTATCCCAAACATATATGCACATATTACAGTAATAAAATGCATACATATTAATTAATTTCAAATTTAGTTAACTATTCATCAGTTTATTTCAAATCTATGTCAGTAATTTATTAATCCGAAATAATATTCTCTTAATTTATTGACTATATTATATTCAGCTGATATAGGTATATTCTATAGGTATAAGCTCAGAGTTATTTGGTGTCACTATCACTCAACTCAGAGGTCGTGTGTTCGAATTTGATGTACCTACATCTAATCTTATCTAATCTAATCTAACACTCAATAGTGGTTAAGGTACTTGCACATGTGTACACTTTTATGGCGCAATATTTGATAGCGCAACAATAAAATTGCACGTTGCATTCACATGTAAACCAAAAATAGTCTAAATATTGCGCCATAAGTGAATTGCACAACTTAAAAGTGTCAAGGGTACTTTTTAAAGTTGCAAGGATACTCACACATAACCTCCCATTCTTCAATACCAAACTTGCTGCAATTTATTACAAGTATGGCAAAAAATTTGTTATATATAGGTAGGTACCAGTTTGATATCAGAACTCTTGTGTTGTCCATCCATGTGAGTAGGTATAGTCACAAAAATGTGTTCTGACGATGAAAAGAAAATACAAGCTGCTTCATGTTTGGCACTTGTTCTACTGTGGAGTCGACAAAGAAGAAGACGTCAAACTCATAAAAAGAGAAGAATTTGGGTTAAAGAATGAATAAAAAACGTGACCGCTGTGGAGCAGTAAATACATTGTAAAAAGAATTGAGACGGCGATGAAATATTTTATAAAAATTTTTTGCGTTAGTCAAAAACTGATTTTGATTATTTATTAGAAAAAGTTACTCCATGAATAAAAAGGAAAGATACTTTCATGAGGAAAGCGATAACACCTACTGAACGACTCGTTGTAACGTTGAGATATTAAGTATAAGTAATTTTATATTATCACTGTGGAACATTATTCCTTATAACATATTTCATTTTGTTTCAGGTGATAGGTATCGTACCTATTTCGTATACCATCAAATACTATATCCAAATGCTATAAAATTAGTAGACAAATAATATTAGTAGACATGCCCGGTTCGCACAGTCAGTCGAGTTGTACTAAAGCAGATATTGCGCCACATTATTTAACCGACAAGTTGGTCAATTTTTACACTGTGCAACTCCACGGTTTTAAACTGTTCACACACGGCAATTTGTAAAATGTACGCAACTTGAAAAGTGGCGCGCAATTTTAAAACTTGCGCAATTTTTGAATTCAAAGTGGTTTTCACACATCGCAATTTCAAAATTGCGCCAATTTTCAGGTTGCGCAATACAAAAAGTGTACAAATGTGCGAGCACCTTTAGTGTTACCAAGTGTTAGTCATACCAAGACGCATATTGGATAATAATACATTACCCTTTTCCCCCCTTCTCCCACACAAGTCTCGGACTTTCAGGCTTATCCTTGCGATTAGAGTGAGGGGTAGAGATATTATCAGTACAAATATTTTGTAGATATTATAGTTATTATTGTTAACAATGTTCTCGAACGAAAATTAACGAGAAAACCTATTTTGTGTATAGTCTATCTGTACAGGGTATTTGCGTATATTTTGACCCCCACCTACAGGGGTTATTAAGAAAGTTAGAAAAAAATTAGATACAAAAGTTGTTTGGTTTTTCACGTATTATCTTTTAGCTAGTTCGAAAAAAAATGCATGTCGTAAACTTGGGAAAACCAATTGAAGATAATATTTTTAAATGGGACACCCAGAATAATTTTGCATGCTTGGGGAAACATTTTTTTCCTGATTTCAAAAATATATATTTAGTTTCATTTGCACTGACAGTTTTCGAAATATTCGACAGGGAGTACCATAAGAAAATACAAAAAATACAAAGAATTAAGAATATTTCACACTAGAAACCAACAGTAATAAAAAATATTTAACGATTTTCGATGTAACCTCCTTAGTTATTTAAACATTTTCTAATGTTTAGATTTTTTAATATTTTTTATAATTTATTGCAAACATTAAATATTAAATATTTCGAAAACTGTCAGTGCAAATGTCAACAAAATATATATATTTTTGAAATCAGAGAAAAATGTTTTCCCAAGCGTCTAAAATTATACAGGGTGTCCCATTTAAAAATATTATGTTCAATTGGTTTCCTCAAATTTACAACATGCAATTTTTTTTTCGACCTAGCCAAAAGATATTACGTGAAAAATCAAACAACATTTGTATTTAAACTTTTTTTCTAACTTTCTTAATAACCCCTGTAGATAGGGGTTAAAATATACGCGAATACCCTGTACAATTATTATCAATTGTTTAACATTCAATTTAACAGAAGTAAATTTAATGTCAATAGCCAAAGACGTTTTCGAAATATATGTTTGTGTTTAGTATCAATCGCCTGGTTTTTTTGTGTGATAATTTTATTTTTTTATTAGATAAAACTTGTGCAGGTTGGGGATGCAATTGGGAGCAGGTGTGTATTTTATATTAATGTTTATATTTTCAGATATGTGGTAAAACCCAAAATAATTGTACTTCTGTTTCGACTATTTTTCCATCTACCTCATATGATTTCTAAAATCCATGTGTGTTAAATATAGCTATAGTTAACACATTATATAAGAACCTAAGAAAAATATATAAGAATTTATATAAATATTAAACGGATCAACATTTTTAATATCCCTTTAATTCCAATTTAAAATTACACACAGCTACATTGATATTAAAAACCCCACTTTGCGCATTTTCATGAGTTTAATTAAGGATGTATAATATATTCACCATTCACTTTAAATGTTGCCTACAAGAAAGATATTTTTGTGAGCACAATTTATCCCAATTAAAAGTTGCGGTTTACTATAACCAACCGAAATATATGTATAAATTTAAAACTATTTCATCGACAGTATATGATTGTGGCAAGTTATATTTTATAACATAACCATATACTACAACCTATTCGTGTGTGTCGATTCGTGAAGTTCTCCACGCAATCTTAAATCATTGATGTGCCGCAGAAAACATTTGTCAATTTTTTTTAAAAGCTAAAACAACTTTTAATAGTCTCTTTGTTTTTTCAATTAGTACCATTAATTTGCGAAGGTGCTCAATCATTCAAACATTAATAGTATACTTTATTTGGAGATGCTGAAAACACCTACTCCACAGGCAATGTGCCCCGACTAGCATTGCATTACTCCAGCATCTCGATAGGAGTCGCCACATTTTTCATCGGGACCAACCACCAGACACTGACTGGTTTCGTGCTTATTATGCGCTCGTCATTGTGCCATAAGGTAGTGGAATCGATGAACAAAGTTGCGACATGATTGCCTAATGGCATCGAGAATGTTAGTAGTGGGGAGAAACACTACCCAATGAAAGATGTGGCGTAATGTAGTGCAAGTCGGGGCATATTGCTCATGCAGTAGTTGTTTTCGGCATCATCACATTCAAATAAAAAAGTAGGATTGTCTTCCTCAAAGACAATAACTATACTATAATCACTGCTATAATGGCGCCTGCGGAAAAGCAGGTCGTTATCTGTCTGTCAATTTGACTATAATTGTCAGACAGTTAGTAGCAAGGACCTAAAGAGGGCAATACAGTGTATTTTTCACCACTACTAATATTAAAAGTATACTCTCTCTTTTGTGAATTTTGCAACTCATCATGTTTAGAAAAAATATTCTTTTTACCAATAATTTGGTAATATTTTAACCCATAATATGATGACGTGATGTAACGTGATGGAACATAATATACTGTTTATAGATAGATATAGTTACCCAGTTCATAAAATAGGTACCGCGCCAATATTCTTGGCTGTGAACGTGACCTTGTATGATTCGGGGTCGAGTGGGACTATCACTCTTTGCCCTCCTCATCTCTGTAGGCCTGGACGGCCTCGTAGAGGTGGACCCCATCCCTCACCAACCCCGATCACAAGAGTGATAGGTGTGGGCGATTTGTGGGATCTCCTCATGTCCTGGCTCTACCCTGGCGCTCTTCTGTCTTGATGTTCTTTCTTCGCCGGCATGTTAACCCCCGGGGGTGGTCTGTCATGGGCGGGGGCGGCAATTGCCGCTCCCGCCCTGGGATTGTGGTTAGGTGGGGTCAGGATTGACATTGTAGCCTAAGGATGCACCTCTAAGGGACCAAATGGCCCATTAGTGGGTATCGGGGAGGGAAGTGGATATCGAAGTGTACCCGCGACCGCAGTCGGCGGCCGCGACTTCGAGGGAGGTCTGTGGGTCGTCTATGTCTCTTCGTAGTCTCCTACTCTTGCTCCAGGTGGAATCTGAAAAAGTTACCTTATACCTTATCCTGGGTCCAAGAGTTGGAGCCTTGGCCGCTTGTACTTAGCTGCCACGTCGGGTGCGTAATCCACGGCTCTCCGGATTAGTGGGTTGCTATGCGTCTCGGCTCGTGCAAAGGCTTTCTCAGCTCGTCTTCTGAGAACCTCCAGGACTGGGACGTAATCTAAGTCCCGGTATAGGTCGGCGTTGCGCAGGTAGTAAGGGGCGCCCGTTGCGACCCTCAGGGCTATGTTTTCCACGGCCTGCAGTCTTCGAATGTGCGTCTTCGCCGCGTAGGCCCACGCGGTCGCCGCGTATGTCATCTGGGGTTGAATAAAATAGGTACAGGGTTGGCAAATACTGGGCAGGTTTGGCGACTTATAAAATTAGGTGTTCTAAGGGATTCATCATATCTTGGTAAAGCTACACCCGACGATCGGGCTCATCTTCCGAAAGTTCCTGAAGAAGACTAACTTTCTAAGGATGCATTTCATTTGTCTTTCATATTCTTCGGACGAATCTGTCAGTCTCAGCAGTTTCTATTGCAAGTCTAGGAATTAACGTTTTAGGCTCATCTTCAATCGCTAAAAGTACATCTAAAGATTGGTCTTCATTTATCGTTGTTTTCGGACCACCACTTTTTGATAAATTCTTTAAATTTTCCATAATCTCTAAATTGTGAAAAATTCGATATGCTGTAGATTTGGAAATCAGGTTTCCTTTCAGGAAACGTAACGTTGAAAAAGTCACTTGCTTCCTGAGAAGATCGACGTTTGTCTCGATATCCAATTATTATGAGTAAAATTATCCATTCCCTTTCATTTGCTTGCCCCATTTTAAAGACAAGAAGCAGAAGACGACAGCATTATCAATAAACTGACATTGAGAAGTAACAATTATTTTGACGCTTTTACAAGTAAACATCAGAAGAAATTTAAATAATATTAAAACAATAGCAACAGAAAATAAGTGATATTTTATTTTAAGGGAAAATGGATCTGATAATATACAGACTATTTTCTGCATTTAATCAGATAATTTCAAATAAAAGAGTTACTTAGAGAGAAAAATAAAACAAATATGTAGGATTCATAGTTTCTTTTGGGATTACACCGCCTGTAAAATAACGAAAACCAAAAAACCAGAAGCATACAAAATAAATATTCAAAGTGCAGTATCAAGACAAACTTCTAAAGTTTGTCCCAAGACACCACTGTATAATGTGTAATAAAATAATATTTGATAGATTAACTAAATTTCATCAGTGGTTTTTCAGTTTATTATGTCATATTTTAAAATATGTCTAAATAAAACAGTTATTATAATAAAATTTAAAAGAAATTAAACACTTAACTAGCTTTTTTTCTAAACATTTTCAATTGATCCTCAACTCTTCGTCGGTAGAATGTTTGTTCGATAAGAACTCTGTATGAAAAGAAGTACTTTTTGTCAAATGAGATTTTTAGTTTTGTAATTGAAATCTGTAGGATATTCCATAAAAAAATACACATGATGACATTACGTACAGTCGAAACTATACGTCATAAGATTCTAAAATTTTCGTTCAACCACCAACTATGTCAATTTGGTATTCTGTGATGAAAAATATAATATGGAAGGAGGAAATGCTCAAGATTATAATACCTAGTAAGAAAATGTCCCCAGAAGAGCTTAACAAATGTTAACGATCAAAAAGTTATTGACATGAATGCAATAATTATAAAATCCATTATCATACTTTGTCAAAGGTAATTTTTTATATCCCTGTATGCTATAGATTCCGTTATTTCATTTATAAAGTAAAACATTTTCGGAATATTACTCTCTGCAGGCATCTATTATAAAAAATGCGAAAATGTGAAACTGATGTGAACACTTCATTAAAGATCATTATAGTTTCTTTTGGGACTACACCACCTGTAAAATTTAAAAAAACAGGAAACCAGAAGCCAAGTATACAAATTAAATATTCAAAGTGCAGCATCAAGGCAAACTTCTAAATTTGCCCCAAAAAACCACAGTATAAAATACAATAAAATGAATGTTTGATAAATTAACTAAATTTTATCAATGTTTTTTTTTTTGGTTTTATGAAAAGTTACAAATCATATTTTGAATTATGTCGAACTAAAATAACTATTATAAATAAAATTTAAAAGAAATTAAACACTTAACTAGATTATTTTAAACGTTTCAAGTTGGTCGTCATCTCGTCGTCAGTAGAGGGTTTGTATTACTTGTTTTACTTCATTAAAGTTTGTTAAAATTGCGGCGAATAAAACATTTAAGGTATTAACATAGGAAAAGCCTGTGCAGAGGATTATTTTTATAGATATTTGTTAGTTGTCCACCATGTCAGGTGCCACTATGAATGTAAAGTGAGAATACGAATGGGGTTAGATTAGAATACATTTAGATATGACGTGTCTGGACCTAAGGGATACAGCAATGCTATCCACTATGCATACCTACACAATCTTTTCTAAGAGATGGGAATACACGGGGTATCAAGTATAATTTTGACTCCACCATAAGGCTTTTAACATCAGTTTAACGTTTGGATGGAAATTTTTCAGATTATTAAATTGGTCCGCACTTTTACCAGGAACTCTCTATGGTAATGTATATCGAACTATTATGTGGGGTGAATAACCCTGAATACTTTAGTATACAGGGTGCTAATAGATAATGTAAAAACAAATGAACCATCCCATTTTTGAATGGATACTACGTTCTCTTTCAAGAAAAACAAGAAAACAGAAGTATATACTATATGTGATGGTCATAACTTTTATCTATCTACGTACCTTTTTATAGACGTACCTTTAATAAAGACTCAATGAGATGGATGTTAAACATACTTTCATGCCTTTCTTGTCAACACTCTGTAACGTTGTTTTATAGGAGATTATTTCCTAATCATGTGTTAAAGATCTTGAAGGGTGTTGGAACTTTGGTGAGAAGATATCATTGACGTAGTTTTCCACATAACACCAAAACACTATACTGCACTCGACGCGCGTTTCGCCAACCAAGTTGGCATCATCTGGGGATGATTGAAACGTTTAATCATCTCCAGATGATGCCCACTTAATTGGCGAAACGCGCGTCGAGTGCAGTGTAGTGTTTTGGTGTTATGTGGACGATGTGACGTCAGTGATATGTGTGAAAGATACATCCAAGAATTTTCTGTCTGTACTTATGAATGATCTCTTTCCCACGAGTACGTTTTTGTAAGGTTTGATAAACTTATCTCCACAGTAATAAATATACCTACGAGTATATTCCATCTAGGATACACTAAGTGAAATTTGCTATAAGAAGACTTTGTACCATAGCACAAACAATCCCTTTAGAATAACATGGTATTTTGTAGAGCCTTCTCAGTCTACTAGAGGACCAGAGAGTCCTCAGTCGTTGATAGAATTAAGTAAATGGGAATTTGCTTCATATATTTTAAATTAAAAAATACGTAGCCGTTATTTAAACTAGCAGAAATTAATCTAGCAGAAAATGTTGTTGAACTGATTAGCAATAGGTATCAATATATTTTTACTGAAGTTTAGTATAAAAGTTATTATAACTCCCAGAAATAAATAATTTTGAAAATAAGCGCTGCCCAAAATGTTAAGATTTGTTGATCTAATTTTCCCTTCGTTTTTTTTTAATAAGGCCAATCACCGACGCAAGGAGATGAGGAACTCCCCAACCTACCAATTTTGTCGAACATCCACTTTTTATAGCAGGGTAGAGCTATCTTTTACTTGCCTATAATCTCATATGCAAGGGACCTGCGGCTTTACATATTATTTGAGGAATGGTACGTCTACTGCATAAACTGACTAAATTGGTTTAGGTTTCATAAATTCACCATTGTAATCCCAAGACCTTATCCCAACTATTAATAAAATCTTATCCCAACAGAGAAAGGGCCCAGCTAACTACCCTTCTACTTCTCTACTCATCTTGTAGGGCCCTCTGGACTTCTTCACTCTGACCAACCAACTACCACCTCGCAATTTTGCACGTCAGTCACCTAAGCTCTGACCTACATTCTTGCATCCCACCTTGGCTCCACAGTCGACCTGTGGTGAACCCAGGTGTTCAGCAATCCTGCTGGAAGACCTCAATAATTTAGCTGCCTTTACATAATTTTAATTACAATTATTTTATAATACATTTGATGTACAGAGTTTTAAAATCCTTCGTGTCACTATGAATGCTAAGTCGCTACCACGTCTTGTCCCTATCATTTCCTATTAATAATAAATATGTGATTTCATAAATAATTAGGTGGCAATTTCTCAGGCGGACTTTTTAGTGGTTAAAAAGTAGCAAGCTATCATTAGTAATTACTCCATTTACGGTAAATATACGCTTTCTAATCACTAATATTAACCAGATAACCAGATTTTTATATCTTGATTTAGCTTAAGCTCAGTGGATGTTTACCTCATAAACTAAATAACTAATTTCATTAATTTAAAAAGCAGCCTATGTGTCAGAGTTAAAAAATGATGCCACTATTAACAAAAAAACGGTTTTAATGTGAAGTGTTAATTGCAGAAGTTTTAACTGAGTTTGAGTCACCATGTTCACAATTACCCTATTAGATCGGACATTTTTTTTGTCCACAATAACAATACTTAGATTTTCTGGTTCTTTTACGAAACCCCGCAGAATAAGTTGAATTAACACAAAATATTCTTCTACATGCAATTTTTTTATTTAAGTAAAACTCGACACGTAACAATATTCCTCCCACTCTAAAAAAGATTTACAAAGCGATAAAACATATAAGTCCAGTTGATTTTGTAGCAGTTCTTAAACGACTAACTTCATTTGTATATGTCTTTTCCGTACCGAGCAGTTTTTAGAATAAAATTAAACAACTCATGGTGATTTACATTAAATGTATCCTTTTACTTCTCGTATTCCAAAGTTGAGTGGGTAGTAACCAATAGTAAAAAAGCAAGGAAATGGCTCGTATGTGTTCCGCACACTATGGAAACTTCTGATTAGACAGGTGAATTTACTCGGACTGCAACGAAAATTCTCATGTGTATAAACAGATACCGTTCTATTCGGTTTCGTTGGAGTTAGGATTAGGTTTAGAGCGTAGTAAAGGTTTCTTTGCGCCCTGCAAACATAAAAGGAGATCTGTAAATATTCGACCATCCTTGCAATCTCACTGCCTCGTTATCTAACCTCAAATATCCTTCAGAACGGCTTTATTTTAAAATCAAATTGTTTTCACTTGCATACGAAGACAATAACAGCCGCCTTTTCTTTTCCCGAGCGATGGCCATAAAAGTTTTTTATAGTCATATTAGGAGGATGGGTCTATGCTGTTAATAATTTTTTATAGCATATTAGCTGGCTGGGAAGAGCACATCGTCAAAGATTTTATCCGCTTTCCCTGATTTGTATTTCTGGTGAATTGTCGCTTTCTTGTTGTGTGTGGTAGCAAAATTATGTGTTGCTGGTAATAAAATTAAAATATGTGCCTTGGGGAGATATGCAGACGTTATATTGACAATTTTATTTTACTTGACAATAAGCTCGGAATATGAGTTGTATATATTAAACATTTTTCATAGCTGCCTTCTAAATTTATGTTCCCTTTATAACTTGTAACATAAAGTGATGTCTATATTGAAACTTTTAAGAGCGTAACTTATACAGGATGTCACACGATGATGAATGATTTGCAGTAGGTATTTAGGAAATACAAATTAAAATCTAAAAATTCCGGTAGTTCTCCAAAATATATTTTTTAATATTAGCTATTTATTGGCTTATTTTATTATTTATATCGATATTTTTTATAGAAATTTATAGAGGTTAAGCCAAAAAAATTATTTACCCAAGAGATATACCTATTATTAATGAAATTATTCAAGAATTATGACGCAATGAAGTTAAAATTTTCTGTAATATTTATCTTTTTAATAGTATTATCTATATACCTCCTTAAATATTAAAATATAATATTATTAAACGTTAAATAAGTCTCTTTTACATTAAAAAAATAGTATTAATGTTTGTATACCTTTTGTATTGATTGTTTTAAGGAAAAAATCGTTTTTTAATAATACTGTTTTAAATGTTTTTCTAACAATAATTGTAACAGTCATCATCAGCTAAATATACCTACATAATGTCATCTTGAAGGGACTTGGAACCTTTGTTGTGAAGATAAGACTGACGTAGTTTTCCAAATAACACCAAAACTGGTTCACCATCCAAGTTGGTATGGAGATGATTAAAACTGATGCCATAATGTCATACATAGTTTAACAATTTTTCGATGGTAAGTATATCTTCTACAACACATGTACTTGAAACCACCAGAAGCACAAATAGATATCGTGCATTAGGCTGAGCTAAGCTGCTTCAATTTCATTTTTGTTAGTGAAAAATTAGAACAGAAATGTTAAGAAACAATTTTTTCTTAAAAAACTCAATACAAAAGGCATGTAACCGTAAATAATAGTTTTCTAACATAAAGTAGATACTTATTAGGTAAAGAGTTTTATCTTTAAAATTATGTAGATAATATATTTAACAATAAGTTGAGGTTATTTGGCATATAGCGTTGTAATTCCCCCAACTAATGAGATTTTCCAAGTTTCCGTAATTCCAGCATCGAATGGTGGTTAGGGCTTACCAACGTAAGACGTTCCTGAGTTACAAATACGGCCCACAAAATAATAATATGCCGCCCCTCTCCCACAAAAGTTTGAGACTTTCGGGCTATCTTTCTGATTAGAATGAGGAGTACAGATATTATTATTATTAATTCAATAGTGAGCGATGGCATATAAAGGCACAGTACCTAGTTGTTTACAATATATTCCTTTAAATAATGAGGTTTTTCTTTGTGTATCTAGGTTATAGATAACAAGAAAAAATTAAAGTCCATTGAATCATAATATTTAAATATTTTCATTAATAATACATCTCTTAAAGCATTTTCTGACAAGGTGATGTCACCTTAAACTTAACGTGAATGACCTTTAATAGACAAGATTGTGGTTGCAGTGGTTAACCACAACATCGCCGTGGTTTATTTAGTAAGACAAAACTGATTTACTGAGGGAAACTTTAAAAGTTTGCCTTCACACAAAATGTATATTCTGATATTTCTTTCTCATGCCACTTTGCAGTACTGTTATTCCGTTTCAAATAGTACCTAAGGATTCCTTTCTATAACTTTTGTCAAGAAAATGAAATAGTAAGTAGGATAATATGTTATTTTAGAAAATTACTATATTCATCTGATTCTGTATTACTGAATGACATTACTACATATAATAGTGGGTACTACGCCCACATTGCACAATCGTCTATTTTTTTTTTATTTTTTCCTGCACAATGGAGATCGGAAAAATGTGCAACGATTCAATCTGTTTTCATTATTCTCAAAAATTTTCCAAATGGATTAATTCACCGTCCTGTGTGCTATTTTTATTTTCATGATGTTCTGAAAACGCTCGAGTCAAAGAGAACGAGGAAATACACTCGCAAATTTATAGTTTTTTTATAGTGTGGGGTCTTAATTGGTTTTCAGTATTCTTAAATTTTTTCCGAACGCATTTTCTCAGTGTCATTCGTAGTAACTTCACAATTCACTTTATTGTGTATTTAGTCAAAGTCCAACACTATTAGGATGAATCAGGATTTTGTGTTTTCAAAACAGAATTTTAACAGACTACAGAATAATGGAAAAGAGAATATTAAAAATAAAATATACACACTGAAAGTAGTAGAAAAATATTATGAAGAACGAACTCACTGATTTGATGTATTCCTTTGGACACAAAGGTTTATTATCAAATATTTTTTGAATGAGTGGAAAGTTTCTAATTAAGTGGAAAACTATAGATGTAATGCCACAATACAGTTATAAATGAAATCGTAACGTTCTAAAATATTTTATCTAAAACGTTTTAGGTATTATTACATTCAGAAAATATTTTCTTACGCCTACACCTAAATATTATTTGTTCTGATGAAATAAAATGAGATGGGATGAGATAAGATGGGATGAAATGATAACTCTTTTTATGTATGTTTGTAAGCTCTGCAGTTCTGAGTTTCCTAAATTAACCGTATACGTATAACTGACAAAAGTTATAAATCACTGTCTTAATTTCTAAACCTGCTTCATGATACAAACCGAGAACTTCACTTCACTCTGAATATCTCAACTTCGTAATTTCTCATTGTATATTTCTGAAATTCTACACATGTCTGACATTCCACTGTAAAAGATAAAAGATAAGTTTCAATTGCAACATGTTGACGCGTTTTGGAAAGTTACAAAGAATTACTCTGCTGCTTCCTCAGAGTTATATCCTTGAAAGGAATTGCATTAGGTATTACAGCTCTCCGTTGTGCGCTAGTAAATTAGTTTGAGTTGTTGATTTTTTTGTCAATTCATAAAGTTTCATGTTGTTACCAATTCAATGCAGTTGTTAACAGTCTTGTGCCAGCACTTCAGTTATTTATTTTATACAGACAATGCGAAACCAATTCAATCATAGGAACCCTCTCCAGATCCCAAATCGTATTACATACATACGTACATTTAACTGGTATTTTATTCAACTACTGTAATTTACTAAACCACAATTTGAAGACCTATAAGGTTTTCAAATTATTTATACAAGCTATAACCAATACTATACTGTTAGCAGCGGTGAGAAATACACCGTAGTGCCCTCTTTGGGCCTTTACTACTAGCCATCTGACAATTATTGTCAAATTGACAGACATATAGCGACCTGCTTTTCCGCAGGTGCCATTACAGCAGTGATCTCTATTGCCTTTGAGGAAGACGATCCTACTTTTTTATTTGAATTATCCAAAGAGGGTACTACGTTGACTTTCTCACCACTACTAACATTCACGATACCCCTTAGGGACCATGTCGCAACATCATTAATCGATTCCACTACCTATGGCTCTCTGACGAGCGCATAATAAGCGCGAAACCGGTCAGTGTCTGCTGATAGATCTAAATGAAGGATGTGGCGACTTCCATAGAGATGCCGAAGTAATGCAACGCTAGGCGGGGCACATTGTCCGTGGAAGTACTTAGTTGTTTACGGCATCTCCTTCAAATACAATTCTATACTATTCCAAGGCAGATCACAAGGAAAAATATTTTTAAGTGAAATATATTTTTGCCAGACCTCAAATAATATTTGCTTGGAGATGCCGAAAACAACTACTCCACGGGAAAATGTATCCCGATTGGCATTGCATTACTTTGGCATCTCCATAGGAGTCACCACATCTTTCATCGAGACTAACCTCCAGACATTGACTGATTTCGGACTCATTTTGAGCTCGTCACCATCTGTTCCGAGATGCCGAAAACAACTATGACTATGTGTGACTATGCCGGAACTTCCGTAAAGAATATACATAGATAGTATATAATTGATAGTATTGATATTGATAGTATCAAATTGCTATATCTTCAACTTCATAATAAAATTGACTTGGAAACAGTTATGTCCCAAATGTATTTCCATGTACCAAGAAGAACGTCTCTCAGTCATATTATGTTCCATCAGCAATATGCTAATTCTAATGTGTCAATAAAATCTCCAATATCTGTTTTGCTTGATAATTTTAACCAAATTGCTGATTTATGTGATAATTTTAATAGAGTTGATGATTATTTTTTTACCCGTTCGTAAACTTTTCACTGTTTAGGTAATGTTGTTACTTTACTTTTACTATTATTATTTATTATTTTTATTTATTCATTGATTGCTTTTAATGCCATGTCTTGTTTTCAGGTAAGTTACAACCTATTACATCAGCACGGCTAACTGAATGTAAGTAAACAGTATTTTGAACAATTAATACAACTAATAAGAAAATACATGCATTATATGCATACCAAATCGATTTTATAATATTTCCTAAAGAAAATCAGCAAGATATCTTCCAAAACTAGGTACTTGCTATGTATATTATTTTCAGGTTACCCACATTAAAATATTTTCTATCTGTTTAAAAATATATATTCCAGCAATGAAAGAGACAGGTAAATAAATGAAGTAGCATCCTGTAAATACATGAATACTGGACCTACTCCAGTACTCATGTCAAATGTTATATATAATTGACTTCCAAACCAATCGCGATATTCTAATTAGTTCCGCCGCCATTAATGGTCGAACTAGCTGACCAATCAAAAGGTGGTACTGTATTTAGTATATAGTCACTGTAGTATGCATATGCAGTATCCAGTTTAGGGAATTATTTCCAGGTAAAATCCTAATTATGATTGGGCTAAATAGAAAAGCTTGATGAAAATCCACAAATAATTATCATTCAAATATACAATAAAAAGTAGCGACCTCTTTCACTTAAGCAAATTGATAGAGCTTTCGGTATACTCCGTTACACTTATATAAAGTTATATATTAGATATATTTAATTTTCGTTGATTGCTACACGAAAATGTGAAAAATTATAAGCAAACATTTACTATAAGCATTAAATAATAGAAAATATATTACCAGAATGGAGAAAATCACCTTTCCACAAAAAAAAATTGTTAGCATTCCGCTACAAAGCATTCGAGTAGTATAAAATTTCATTATGAGGAAAGCGTGAATGTAAATAAATCTTTTTAATATGTATATCGCATGACTTGGAATCATTAATTCCACACGAAAAAATGTCTTTCAACAATGTTTTTTATTTAGTGTAGTTTAAATTGAACTATTCGGAAACAGTTGAGTAGCGACCTAATGGTAAAGATATATAAATTATTTTAATATATTTAAATAAAGAAAATTCGGTATTGGTTATTGTAGCTGGCTGTCTGACTTTATTAACATACTTAAAAATCCTACTAGGTGCTAAATATTTTACCTTGATTTTTACATTAAAATTATGATTCCTCGACTATATCATATTGTTTAAAGTGACATAACCAATTGTTTAACTTTAAACGGATTATATTAAACAAGAACACTTAGCTATGTATTTGGAGATGCCGAAAACAACTACTCCACGGTCAATATGCCCCGACTGGCATTACATTACATCAACATCTCCATGGATGTCGCCACATGACCAAATACCAGACAATGACCGATTTCGATCTTGTTATGATCTCGTCAGATTGCCATAGGTATGTGTCTGTCAATTAGACAATAATAATTGTAAGACAGGTGGTAGCAAAGACCCAAAGAGGGCACTACAGTGTATTTCACTGTATCTCGCCACTACAAACAAGAGCACTTAGTGTTATATTTTGGTGTTAAAAAAACATGGAACTTACCTGACAATTGAATATATCTATTTACAGTAGCTGTCAAAGATTTGAAATTAAATCTAATAAATACCACCAATAAAATAAACAATAACTAGATCTTTCACTTAGATCTAATCATCAGATATTCTATGACGTTTTATGATATAAATGTATTACAATAATTAGTTAAAATTTAATCTTCAAAAACAATAATCATAATAAATATATATGTCTAATTGATAATACCTAATGGTGATCATGTTAATTAATGATTAATATCATTTTCAGAGTCATCCTTGCAAAAATTTCAACGATGTAAAATAATTCAGGTGTTGCGATTATCTGTAATATTAAATATTAACTACTATTTTAAGTATTAAGTAGGACTTATTAACATGGGTCAGTATTTTGTTAATTTAAAAAATACTGATGGTAATGATGGGCGTTACTTATCAGGGGCAAAAAGAGGCAGTTGCCGCCCTGAACACCCAGTGCCGGATATGAGGATCTGCCTTGACTGAGGATAGACTGTCTGAACTTTGTATGATCAGTGTGCATCGAAAATTAATTGAAATGGAAAAACAAGATATTCACTCCAGTGTTATCGACTCTAAAAGATGAAATTTAAAATTACTATTAAAGAACAACTAACTATTAAAAAGAAAAGTTTATTAAAGAAAATAAGTTGAGATGTAAACATATGCCACTGTACTTTTTGGGTTAATTCCTTTATAAAGAAAGATGTAAATAGTTAATTAGGTTAAATCTTTTCATATTTAATATTCCAACGTATGACTTAAGGAATTATTTACTTGAGATACCCTGTACATATAACTCATTCCAACCAAGAGTACTTCTGAATTCGTGGAAAGGAACTTTTTCGTTTAATTAACCTTTAAACATTTAGATATATTCATGGAATACCTGAACACTCTCCGACAAACTCAGGTATCTGAAAAATAAATGAAATTTTTATTTTACTCCTATATTGCATGTTGTTGGTATGCGATCCTATCTGGATATAACCACAAGACTTAAAATAACCTTAAAATGTAGTTACAAACGTTACTGTGGTAAAGCTAACTCTGCAGGTTTATACAAATATCTCCAGTTTTACATTAGCTTTAAATAAGGAATGGTCCAAATTGTTTTCAGTATATTGAGTATATTTTCACAGTATTCCAATTTACTGAAGTAAGTAAACTTACTTCAGTAGCTTACAGCTTACGGACTTAGCTTACGGAAAAAATATATAGTGTGATCCACTGAAAAGAGTCCACCTTGAATAACTTAGTATACATTTTTTTTTAAACAAATTTCAAAGGCAGATTTTTATTTCAAGAGGGACACATTTTGATATTTTTGATATTTATACAGGGTGTCCCAAAGAGATAGGTTTACCACAACTATTTTTATATGGAACATCCTGAGAATTTTTACAGGTTTAGATATAACGTCTTCTCACGAGTACAGGGTCTTCACATACCTATATTTTGAAGTAGCCTCTAACGCCTTGATCTTACATTTAAAAATAATATTGTTGATACGGATCTTAGGATGTTTTAGAGGGAAAGGCCCTCTTTCGGCATTACTGGAAATAGTACAAGATTCCCAAAATTTCAAAATGAGAAAA
This sequence comes from Pogonocherus hispidulus, assembly GCA_963924545.1. Taxonomy (NCBI): domain Eukaryota; kingdom Metazoa; phylum Arthropoda; class Insecta; order Coleoptera; family Cerambycidae; genus Pogonocherus; species Pogonocherus hispidulus. Next base: position 12,399,737 of record OZ004698.1, read on the forward strand.
TTCGTTTACCGTAATCTCTAAGTTTCAGAATTTTAAGTAAAGTGGAATATTAAAATCTTCTAATGACAGAGTTACGTGAATGACTCCACGTTATTGGCTCTTAAAAAATGTTTCGTCACTATTCTCCTCCAAGCTTGAAGGCACTCAACACTGATTGAAATTTAATGAAAAAATTCGAGGGAAATCTGCCTGGTTATATTACAGCTGTTTTTTATACAATGACATTTTCATAATATTGTCACAGGCGTAACTCCCCAACTTCCCACTCAAACTACTACTTCCAACCCTGGCTGGGCGACCTGACCACCTTTGATTCCAACCTACTACTAACTTCCTTTTTTCCATCTACCTCTTTAAATTAACTCACGACTGCTGACTCGGTTCAAAACTCCTGTTCTTAGTCGTGGAAAATTGTGTATCATTAGAGGGGAGGAAATCCAGGTGGTTTGCCGCGGCGATAGCTCAGTCTGATAGGGTGGTAGCTTATGACTAACAGAATGGTATACCGCGGCGCGAGTTCGAATCTCTCCAGGGGAGAAATGGCACCCCTCCCAGGGAATGATTGTGAGTCTGCGTTTCTTTCATGTGTACCCTCCCTCTACACAAGCCTGAGGCTTTTAGAAGGGAGGTTTTCCATTTCTATTGTATGTTTTATGTTTTATGTTTTATGTTTTATGTTTTATGTTTTATGTTTTATGTTTTATGTTTTATGTTTTATGTTTTATGTTTTATGTTTTATGTTTTATGTTTACCTATGTTTATGTTTGAGTAGGTCAGTCAATCTGTTTGAGTTAACCAAGTGTTAGAACTGCACCCTTAGCATTATTTAGTATGAATCTGTTCTATTGCACCTTGGACTGGAGCAACTGGAATATTTAAGGAATGTAAACATAAATATTTAAATATGATTCTTATAATTTAACATACTGAGTATAATGTCTGTAACTTATTGGTGGTTCGTTTTCATGATTCGTAGTTTCTTTTAGTATTACACCACCTGTAAAATTACAAAAAGCAGGAAACCAGAAGCATATACAAATTAAATATTAATATTTTAATATTAAACACTAGGTATGGCCAATTACCTGTTGCTAAAGACTGGTCTTATTCTAACAGTTTAGCATACAGGGTGTGACTAACTCCCGTTTGCTAAATTCTGATAGTGTTTTATAATTTAGTATACAGTGTGTGGCTATTTCCCTGTTACTTTTAAATCGAATACTAGATAATTAATTTTAAATATATTCTCCGTGCGCCTTCTCTGTCTTTAATCAAATAGATACTACTGCCTTTGGGTTTCTGCCTAGGTTTAGAGTATCTGTCAGTATTTACACGTCCCCTTTGCACGTCCTGCGGCAAATTTATCTAAATATGATCTTTTCTATATATTCGTACGTATTTAAATATGCCTGCGGTCTTGCATCTGTTTTTTTTACCTTTCGGTAATTCTAAAGTTCAAGCCGATCCGGTGAAATCAATATATGTGAGAAATAAATTATATTTTCATCCGCCACCTCCACATCCGCGATGTAGTACGTGATCCTCCTTTGATTTACCTGCAGGGTTCGAAGCAGAACCTCGTTAAGCCCGAGCAAGTTCAATATCATATCAAACATAAATGCCATAATTACAAGGTAAACTAAGACTGTACGAAATGGCACAGAGCAGAGGCATGTAATTATCAGATATTTTACGCGAATTACGGGCTGTGTTTAAAGTCCAATCAACCTGCTGGTAAATTTCTGGAATATCAGGTTACGAACAGAAATGTTTGAATACCGTAGAAAATTACATGTGAATTTCAGATTTGATTTTCCGTTTGAAATATATGAAGGCGTCGGGCGTGAATTATCAAAATGTGAGATTACAGTTTCGTCGCCGTCTCTCGGTATGAATATAGTAATAAGGTTTGAATAATTAATTTTATTATTACTGGCATTCCATAAGGTCGACTAACCCCGCGTTAGTTAAATTCAACGTGGGATAGATAACGTTAGTAATTTATGATCTCTATAAAACAGATTAATGTTGGGTTGTGGAATATTTAAAATATTGTGATGGAAAGGTCGAGTCTCCGGTCTCGTGTGACTATTTAGCTCCTCTGGTTTGTACCTATTCAGACTTCGCAATAGTAGATGGATGAGGTGACTGTGTTAGTTCTGGATGTCAATACTTGAGGGTCTACTGGTCCATGTCGTATGCAACTTTCATGGGATGTTTATTGAAATTTGCTAGACTGTATTCTAAAATTTTCACTTATAATTGCACAAGAGGTTTGTATTTTACCAGATAAATTTCGTTTGTTTAATGAGAAACTGTTGCCTAGCAATTATACGAGAAAAAATGTCAACTATTGAAAACGCGACACCGAAGGTGGAGCGTTTTTAGATTCACAGTTTTTCGAGTCAAATTGCTAAAGGAAACAGTTTATAATTTAAAAAATACAAATTTATCCAGTATCAATAACATCGAGTGTAATTCGGCAGGACAATTTAATGAATAAGAAATTTACAAACATATAATACAAACTTTATTTATGAAACACTAAAAGTAAACACATTTTTATTTGAGCATCACCAAGTCGATTCATTGTTAGTGTTTAATAATTCAATAACTTGTTGACAGTAATGTCAAACTATTTGTTTTGACAGCGGACACCGCGATAATTGATTACAAAATGAATAAGTGAAAAAACCACTAGTGCAATTGTCGCTGTAAAAGTTGCAGGTAAATTTTGTCACTGTCAAAGTGACAATTGCACTGTGGCACATGCGATTTTTTATATATAAATTAAATTGTCAGTAGAATTAGTATCGAATGGTTTCGGCCATTCGTGTTTTGATTGCCACATGTGGAAAACATCGAATCGTGAGATCTAGAGAAAACTTAAAAATGGAATGGCGACAACAAGAAATTAATTTTATTTTTACAACAGAATATTTAGAAAATGAAAAACGTGTAGTCTACAGGATGTGTCATTAGTGGGTAATTGTTCGATTACTCACAAACGGTACACTACATGAAAAAACTTTATATGTGAAAGTTTTTTGGTCACTAAAAGTGCATATTGTAAAAATATTTTCAATTACACAGAATGTTTCAAAAAGTCGGGACAAGGTACAAGTTGGTTGTCAAATACGACATCCTATATATTATTGTATTTTTGAAATCTAGGGATTACTAGCAACATATTTGTATTACGGTTCCCTATCTCTTTTTTTTTTTTTCGAGATATTTAACAGTTAATGGAAAAAACCGATATGCCCGATAACCCTATATCCCAAATTTTCAAAATTCAAATCGAGGTAGTCTCTGAAATATTCCAATTGGTGGTCACCATGTGACACCCTGTACATATCCATAACAATATTGTTTTTCTTTTCTTTGGTTGTTTTTCTTTAATTTTATATATTCCTGGCATATACTTCTAGTGAATTTGGGATTATATACAGGGTGCCCCAAGATAATGTGACACATTTTAATGGCTTATAACTTCAAGGCAAAATGAGATGGCCACGAGCGGTTTTCAGCGATGGGAGGTTTTCACTGGTGCTCTTAATTTTACAAAAAGTTTTCATTTGTCATTGTTACTAGTTTGTTTTACTTTTACAGGTGCTTGAAAAAAAAATTGCCACTTTTTAATTCAAAATTGTGATCATTTTTTAAATGGAACAGATTGCAGATTATATTACTATTCGATAGAGATACTTTTCCTATTTTCAAAATTGTATAGTTTGATAGAGTTATACCAAAAAATAAAGGAGTTATTTTTAATTTACACATCAGCCCTTTTTAATAGACCATAATTTTTTTGGAAGATCGCAGTTTATTTTTCTTTACATTGTCAGTGCAGAATAACGATATGCATCAACTAAAGCTATTATTAAGAAAAGAACTAATTTATACAAATTACATTATACAGCATAAATTACCAAGTTATTGAAACAAAAGCACCAATTAAGAAGAATACAGTTTTAATATACACACATATGTATGTATTGTACATCTTTAATGTTTGAGGTTAAATTGCTGAATGTGCCCACTATTTTCTTCAATACAATTTTGCAATCTAAACTGCATATTGTCGAAGGCAAGTTTTAACTTTTCCGGTGTTATGGTCTGAAAACATTAGTTATGCTATGTTTTAGTTGTTTTATATTTTGTACAACAGGACTATAACAACGACCTTTGACGTAACCCTATATAAAAAATCAGGTATCTACTGTTAGTTCGGGAAAATGTGCAGGCCTTTCTATTGATTGATCTATCCTTTGATGCATTCCATTATTCTGTACTGACAATGTAAAACAAAATAAAATGCAATCTTCCAAAAAAAATATGGTCTATTGAAAAGGGCTGGTGTGTAAATTGAAATAACTCCTTTATTTTTGGTACAACTCTATCAAACTATACATTTTTGAAAAGAGGAGAAGTGTCTCTATCGAATAGTAACATAATCTACAGGGTGTTCCATTTAAAAGATAATCACAACTTTGAATTAAAAAGTGTTTTTTTTTTCAACCACCTGTAGAAGTAAAACAAACTAGTCCCTATGACAAAAGAAAACTTTTTATAAAATTAAGAGCACCAGGGAAAACTGTTCGTCGCTATCACATTTTGACTTGAAGTTATAAGCCTTTAAAATGTGTCACATTATCTTGGGACACCCTGTATTATTGGTAGTTACACCACTTCTATTAGCTTCATATGAAGTTTCAATTATATTTGTTAATCTGCCTCCTAATTCAAATACATATATTTTTTTTCATAAGGAATTCATGAAAATTATTCAGTTGAGCGGATATAATTCGAATCTATCACATCAGACTCATCTAGTACTTTCTGCATAATTTGTATGTTACAACGTTTTCCTGCCTCATTCTTTTCTAAATCAACAAGCCATGAATAAATTGTCTTCAGTTTAAAAGCCTAAATTGAGAACAGTAAACCAACAACAAACCAGCCCTTCCGCAATTTTGAATAACTGTAAACTTCTAAAGCGACCCTAATTTTGATATTTGACAGGCAAATCATTTACACCCTTAATTTAAATGTCGTGCCTGGAAGAAGACTAATCCGGGATTTTAAAGGCCTTGACGTGTCCGGGCGGGCCTAATCCTGACGGGCCAGGCCGGGATCTAATTGTCACAGAAATCGCGGCAATCCTTGGCTTGTGGTGACGGTCGTTTAGCTCCTATCAGCTGCGGTTGCTGTTATTACTGAGCCCAGCAATTATTTTAATAGAGTGATGCCCAGCTCTCTCTATTAATTGTGGGCATATTGAATTCGGGCATGAGTTATTTTATTATTTAAAATGACGATAAAACATGAAACAGACGATTCAAAATGTAGCGTTTTTATTACTATATTATATTTCACACCACTTAAAGGCTCCCTCAAACCAACGCGAATTATTCGCAACGGATTCGTGACGGAAAGTTCGCAGCGAAATTCGTGGCGGAATCCGCAGAGAACCCCAGACCAAAGGGAATATAATCGCATCATATGCGTCATATTTTCAGTATCGAAAAGGTTGATTGCTATTGCTGCAAACGAAAAATAAACCATTTGTACTTGTACTTACATACTTACCTATCATACAAAAATATGTATACATCATCAGATGAAGAAGAAGCATTTGTGTTGCTTGCATTGGAAGAAGACAATTTAAAGTAAAATTATAAATATTCTTTAAAAATAAATGTGTTGATCATATTATGTATCTAACTTTAAGAAGAAAAGAAAATGGGTTCACGATATTAATAAAAAAAGACGACAATATAGGGAATTTCATACATTAATGCCCCAATTACGAAAAGACGAGAATCTATGTTATATTTTTGTTACTTTTTTCGAATATTTTTGTAATCGTCATGAGAAAGCTCGTCTAATATAGGATACTTTCGCATTAATTCAATGATTTTTTCCATTTTATTAATTAATTTCTTAGTTAAGAGACTGCGAAACTACTACGGATCCGATAAAAAACGCAGCCGATTGCGAACAAAAACTCCGTACGAAATAAACGCAGACAATTTGCAGTCTAAACGAAAAAAATCGTGTTGGTGTGAACGTACATATTTAATCCAATGGAAACAATATGATGCGAATCGCAAGCGGTGCGAACTTCCGCAGGTGCTGCGATTTTCCGCGTTGGTTTGGGGGACCCTTTAAGCCAAGTTCAGAAATCTACACAATAAAATTGTTGACTTATAAATTACGTTTTTCATAATGCCGATATACATTGTTATTTATAGAACAAGTTCAGAAAGTTAGGGTTTACCCAATAAAATGTAAAAATTACTCACTGAGATGAAGCACTGTTGTAGGACACGTAAAATATTGAATGTGTACATCAAAAAGTTACAGATTTTGTACTATATTGTACTTGTACTATAAAATAAAGAAAAAATTTTACATCGCATGATATTGAAAAATATGAGCAAAACACTATATTGTACTCGAAGCGCGTTTCGCCAACCAAGTTGCCATAATCTGAAGATGATTAAAACTAAATATATGCTAATACTGTGTCCTATTTACACCTAAACTATTCTTACGGTTGGGTGAACCGTATACGGTTGGGTTGCGACGGCTCAGTGAACCGTCGCGATGTATCAGTGAAAGGTGATTTACTAACCAATAAAGCGGGCTGTACGGGATTGGCGGATTGACCCTTTATTAGTATTACAATTTCCAACTCTCAAATGCATCCAGCTGTCTGGAATTTGTTACATTCCTAATTAGTCTTAAATTGCTACTATCTATTTTATGGTCGTTCTCTAACGCATGTTGGGCGACACTAGACTTATCTTTCTACCATATTTGAGATGAGCCATATGTTCTTTGAATCTAGTTTGAATTGACCTTCTAGTTTGCCTAACAGCTTTTGATTACAGTCTTTACAGCTAATTTCGTAAATCCCCGACTATTCCTTAGTTTCTATTTTGTCTTTTGGATTGCCTTTAAGTTGTAGTTATATTTTTTTTAGTAGGAATATTTATTTGACGAATGAACCACTGATTCATTTGTGTAACAAAAATTATAGCAAATACTTATCACTTCAAAACAAAAATATTTAAAAATGTTTTAAATATCGTACAAAAGAAGCCAGGATATCCAGACATCAGAACGTACCTACCCTTAGTTTCAAGATTGCCGTCGACACACAGGGAAATTTTGTCTGAATTTTGTGAACTCGAGCATCTCATATGATCCTCTACTCACCCTTAAAAAATCGCCTTGTCTATCTGTTTTGTAGGTATTCGGTATTTTTACAGGTTTGCACAGGTTACTATTTTCTCTTTAAATTGCAAGTATGTGATTACAAGTTGTCGTTACACATCTAGGTAGAATAGTTCACAATTTAATCGACTTATTTCTCTAGCTTCCTATACTCGTCGGCTAAAATAGTAGGCAGTGACGTATTACCGGGTGACGTATTAAATTGTGGTGGGGACTGAAATTCCGTAGGCGTACGCAAAAAATCATTGGAAAGGTGCTAATATGTCAAATAAATGTAAAAAATATGAAAGCATGAACGGTGTTATAGAAATTGCGAATTGTTTTTACTTAGCTAACTAACCTTATTAGTTGATTAGTTGTACATCGGACGAAATTGATGAATATTGCTACAAATATTAAAAGAACGCTCTTAAGAATTATTTGCCCTTTCTTCCAGGATGATCTTGGTAAATTCTCTGTTCTCCTGCTATGGTAAGGGGTATTATATTATACATTACAAAAACTGCACCAGGTTCTAAGTGGTGTAAAACAGATTCGAACCATTTTTGAAACACCTCGCTGTTCATATCTTCTTGATAATCCCCAGTCTTAAGCGACTCAAACATATGTAGAACATTTACCAAGAATCCCGAATCACTTCAAATATGAGTTATTAGTCTTCGTTCTTTTCCGGAAGGTGCTTTTAAACCTGTAGAAAATCCATCCATAAACGCTTGCCTTCTGTCCTGTACGTGGCAATCTTGCAATACTTTTAGCACAGTATAACCTTCATTTAATGTATCATCTATATAAGATATTTTCATATTTAAAGCGCCAAATTCTCTTAGCTTCTCCAAATATTCTCGTCTCCATGTCACAATCTCATTTTTCTCTATAAGCATACTCTTCCGTTTCCGCGTTTGCAATATTTGAAATTCATTTCATGCATTGTCCTTATAAGCAATTTAAACGAGAGTTTGGGCAAATCGTTGTCTTCTTCCAGGGCAACCTGAACTTTACTTACTGTTGGGATTTCATTTTTGAAAAAGAAACTATGAATTTTTCGCCGAATAGCATATTTCACATTTTCGTTCACGGTATTTTTTTTATTCCTCATGTTTCCATTTTCTTCTTCTTTGCGTCTGTGTCTCCACATTTTATTGCACGAAATACACTTCGAAAAAAAACTTTTGTTAATTCACTACCAGTTCTTGTAATCCCTCGCTTGTAATCCCTCATAAACATTTTTTATCATACGAATTTCCTGACTTGTCAGATGAGATCGTTTACGCGTTTCTATCCACTATAGCCCGCGATCGCTTCCATAATAAAATCCTTTTCTTCCAATACCAAATAAACTAAGTAACACTTATCACTTCACAGTAAACATCTACAAAAATAAGTGAACCAATTAATTTATGCAGTTCGACCACAAATTACAGCATTTCCCGGGTACTACGCTTATGTCAGGCTGCGATGAAATACTTGGACGTATGTGAAATGCGCATGTCCGATCTTCTTGACACTCTTGACTTTTGTTGCATAGGTTGCATATCTCGCTCTTCGTTTTTTAACCCGTTAAACAAAGACGGAACTATATCCGACGTAAAGAATTGTGGTGGCATGGAATAGAGAAGCATGTGACCACCATGGAACAGACAATTTATAGTTCTGTTCAATAGTAATGCGTAAGCAGCATCACTTTTCTATGTGCTAACGTTTGTGTTGCTATATATTAAGTATTTACACTTCGTCCCTATTCTGTATCGAATAAGTTCATACGTCACTGCCTATTATTTTAGCCGGCGAGTATAGATCCCATTAATTTAGAAACGTGTGTGTGACAGATTAAAAAATGGGTTTATAATTGACTAAAGCTAAGATTGAGTGTATTAGGAAAATATGTATTTTCTTCTTATCACAGCAAAATATTGGTATTTCTGTTGTCTGATGAATACCATACCATTTCACTATTTAAACAATCATTATTTCTGCTCTTCCACATCAAGCACAACACTTCAATTCACTGCTTTCTAATAATACGAGCACCGGCAATCTATAATAGATCTCCAATATTACTATAGACTGGGTTTGAAATTTTTGTTATATATACCTCCTGCTAACAGTAGAGAGCTTGGAAATTAATTCCTTAGGAGGCCCCCAATATCTCCAAAGGGGATCTGACAATGGGACGTTCATTATTGAATGATTAGTGCACGTCGCTGAAATGTCTAAATGTAGTAGTCTATCGAGGTTTCCATTATCGATGGACCCCTGATTGATTTGCTTGGTTACAGACTTCAAGGTGGAGTATTTGTGTTCCTATATCAGTTTGGTAGGGGGTATAGTTACACACGGTCCTGGATATTGCTTTAAAGCAAGTTCAGATTGGAAAACATGGAATAATAGGTTTGTTTCAACACGGCGTGGAACTGATTAAAGGCGCGTTTGCACTCTCTTGCCGATGAAGGAGTCAAAAGATGAATTAACCGTATTCAGTGCTACAGGCAACAGAAACATAGATGTCGCCCTGAAAATAGAATCGATCAAACAAATTGTAACATTTTTATCAAAAACCGTACTGGTCGACTGCAATTTAGGAATGTTTATGTTGCACGTCATAAATTTAGTACCTAGCCTTAATGAAACAGTCGATATATTTTATTATTAAATTTATAATGGTTTTGAAACAAAACATTAATCTCATTTAGATGTTCCAAGGAATATATAGAAAACACTCTGGGTGCATTCCAAATTGTACATCAAACGCATCTGCTGCAGTGTGACATAAAAGCGTTCCGTTTAGCAGATGCGTGTGATGCGCTCATGCATTTCGGAAGGGCTTTTGACACTTTGACAGTTATTTTTGTGGACAATTTATAATTTATTTAAATTCGTGATGGAGAAACTAGCAAAATTTCGGGCATTCTTGTTCTTGCAAAAGAATTTATTGAAACTAGCAACACCACACCGCAGAATTAGTTCCCTTCCTTCCAAAAGTTTAAAAAATGAGGTTAAGTTGCCCGCAATGCATAAACGCATCACCTCGTACACGATGCAGCTCCTGCGTGCTACGAAGCCAAAAGTAGGAGGAGCTATGGATGCTACGACGTGCAGAATGCGTGAATTGGAACGAACGTAGGAAGCAAAATGTGCATAATGCTCAATTCGAAACGCACCCTCTATATACTAGTATTTCGGCTTATTAGGCCTATTACAATAGAGTAAATGACTATTACTAATTGTTTCCAAGCGCGTTTTACTTATTTATCTGTTTACGAGCACCTACCCCGATTGATCCTACCATCTGATAAAGCCCGAGTTTTTAGTATCTTTTTTAAGAAGGGCGAAAGTGTAAAATCTATCATTCGTAGTACACGGATTTATAATTAAAGATTTTTTAATTTCTAATTGCTCTAACAGATCTAAGCGCTTTTCTTTCTTTTCACGATGCAATACCTTTACATTTTTCAGATCTATAAAGTGATTGTTTTCTATGCAATGCTTCGAAAATCCTGAATTTTGTGCGTTCTTTATTATGGATTTTTTATGTTCTTTTACTCTAGTTTCCATACTTCTACCGGTTTGACCTACATACACGGAATTACAATCCACGCAGTTAATTTGGTATACTCCCGATTGTTTTAATTTATTAACCCTTTCTTTGTTGTTTATCAAAATCCTCCCAATATTACGCTTGTTAACACTAATCCTTTTACACCCGTTTCGTTCTAATCTGCGAGCTATTTTTTCACTACAACCTGGGACGTGATTAATATAACTATTATAGGTGGCTTCTTTTTCCTGAATATTGTAAAACTCCCGACGAATTAATTTCCTCCTTTTTTTTATCATGTTATCTATTAGTTTTTCTTTATATCCGTTGTTTCTTGCAATTTGCTTCATTGTACTTAATTCTTTTTCAAAATCTGCTTTTTCTAGCGGAAACATTAAAAGCCTATGTATTAAATTATGGAAAACCGACATTTTTATTTGCCAGGACTGCTGAGAACTTACAGGTATAATTGCGTCGGAAGTTGTTGGTTTTCCACAAACCGAGAATTTTAATTTATTTTCTACATTTCTTATTGTTCTTATTGGAACATTTAAATGAGATCAATGTTTTTTCAAAACAATTATTTTCACGATGTTTCATAAAGAACCATCCGCTTCGAGTATCCACTTTATTAAATTTATAATTACCAAAGGGAAAGTAGGCTAGTTTTCAATGCGTTTTTACTGTCCTTAAAATAGTGAAGCCCTGTTCTCTACAGTAACGTACTAAACACAATATCCCTAAAAAATGTAGTTACTTATTGACAGAAGTGTCATATGGCAGTAACTTATTGAAAGTATTATGCAAATATGTCCAAATCAAGAAATATTTTTTGTGATTAATTGACTTTTTCGCATTGTTCAACAAAAATTGACATAAAACTCAATTTTTTTTGTACTAAAGTTTATGAAATTTACACAATTTGCTCTGAAGAGATATAGTTCTTTTGTAAATTTTAATTGAATTTCATAAATTGTGTAAAATCTAGTGCGCGTAATGAACTTTAGCACGTCATTTTTGGAAAATATTATTCGACAACTTACAACAGAGAAATTACCGCCATATTCAGGTTTGTTTGCAAGTGACAAAATGGAATGCGGGATTGGTAATGATAACATGAACTTAAGAATCACTCACTTGATTTTGGTGGAGAAATTGAATTACACATAAATAATAATTTACCTACGCGTTCTATAGTTATATTAGTATTAATTAGCTGCGGAAAACCAGCTTCACTGTTTTATTTTTGGTACATCTATATCTAATATAGAAAACGTGGATTAATATACTTTCCGTTTTTTATTACTTGTTATTTTTTCTCTTTTTTGTACAACAATATCTTACATACTAAGTACCTATACACAAATATCTTTTTCTACGTTCATGCAAAAAAGAAAACTTTATTGAACTATATTTAGTGAAAAAAGTGGTTCTTTATTGCACTCGCGTGTTATTCTACTACAGCGTTTTGTGATCATGGCAAACATAAACGTCAAATCGACGTGGCACTTGGTGCCACCTAAATAAAACTTTTTTTGGTTTTTGAATGAACGCAGAAAAAATATTGTATGCAACTCGTACAAAAAGTGTTTATTGAACTGGACATGTTGTCCAGTTGCGACATGTTGCGACAATTTCAGGTCGCGTGCAATAAACACTTACTTTTTGCACTTGTTGCATAAATACTATTAATACTGCTTTGAAAAAAACAGTTCTCATTTAGATCTTTCAAGAAATATATCGAACACACTCTATATTCTAGTATTTCGGCTTGTTAGGCCTTTCTAAATAGAGTAAATGTCTATTATCTAAATATTTCCAAGCGCATTTTAGTTATTTATCTATTTACCTACCCCGATTGATCCTTCCCAACGGGGTAGGTAAATAGATAAATAATTAAAATGCGTTTGGAAATAAAGCTTTTTGGTCCCTTTCATCGCTCATCAATAATCAGTCACCAGACTGTATATATGCGGCATAATTTATGATTTTCATCATAATTGAAGTATTACTTACCTTTCAAAGAAATAAATACGACTAATTTAAATCTTCTATTATAACTGGAATCTATTCTAAATGATAACGAAGTAATCATAGTTTATTGTTTTAAGGATACATCTTATAAAACAAAACAATTATACATTTATTTTTGTTATATATTAGCTGTCACACATCTTAGTCTTATAATTTTAAATCACACAAGTTATTCTTTGAACTCAAATTCGAATCCACACCTAAAAAAATGATATTGTAGGGAAAACTAACCTAGTAGATGGCATAAGGACAAAGAATGTCAATACGTTGCTAATGAAACAAGCAATATACGCGATTCTTGCTAAGTAATACGGTACCTACTGGCGACACGCACAACTAACGCATGGGAAATTGGTTCAGTTTTGCGTATGTATTTCTATTGTGAATTTTGAAATATCCCTTGTTATATTAGTTAATTGCTTTGATTAGATATGAATCATTACTGTTGTGAGAGTCATTGTTCCTCTTGGATAAAGAAAAACCCTGAGATCAGTTTCATAATTTTCCAAAAGCGGGAAAATCTGGAGCTATCGCGGAAACTATATGTTGGTCATTACACAGTTACCGGAGACAAGTATGGATAAAGAACGCAGAGTAGAGAGTGTACTGTTTCTCTAAGCACGACTATTTCCATAAAGGTATGTATGCCGTATGACCAATGAAGAATTTGACATATTTTGAGTTAAGTTTCATTTTCAGATTGAAGGCTCAAAAAATATTGAAATATATTTTAATTTTATATCACTACTTACCCCTTTCAAAATAGTTTTACAAGCTTTTTACTTGGTTTAAAGTTCTCGACAACAAATCTTTGATGAATACAATTTCAAACGTCAGTGTCAGTGACCGTAGGTTAGTATAGGTTACTGCCATTTTGGCGCTACGATCTTAAAATGAAACGCGTATAGACTTGATAATAGAATTGGATCTAATTCTTGGCAGATATTCTTATATTAAATGTCACACAAAACAATGCCTGTTGATAGCAAGAATGTTATCTCTCTTTCACATTATATTTATAAGTCTGGGCGACAAGCCTTAGTGTTATAAGTTTGAAACTGCATATAAGTCTAAACAAAACTGACACAAAATATTCATGTTTGCTTCATTTGCATCTACGTTGCAATTTTATCTTTTAATGCGATAGCGAAACACGTTGGCTGTGCAGGTGCACCTGTGATATTAATTTATGTCTCACCTTATTAAATGAATATTTAGGACGTTCTATGGCTGGCGAAGCCACGCTGTACCGCACGTCATAACACAAGTTTTATACATTTAGTTTTCCGAGGAAACGCTATGTCTCGACGCTTTTTCCTTTATGGCTATATCAGCCTGAATAAAGAAATAATAAGATTTTGACACAAAAAGGAATAGAGGCCATTTATACTTCTTTTTCTTTATTATTCGTTTGTGCTTTGCATCTTAAATTATGCATTAGCATTATCATCTGATATGTTATGGAGCGAAAAAGATATTAGGGAATATACGCGTTGTAAAATTTAGAACACGTATACTCTTGAGTTACTTTAGTGTAAAATCATGTGAAGACCTTGGTGAATAGTAATAACCTTCCTCCCAGATTTATTTTATTACCTTAACAATTAAACACACTAATATGTTGTTAGCGTCTGAGTATAAAAAAAAAATTTATATACTACTATGATAATCCAATTCAAATTAATAATATTTAATCAAGAGATAGGAAAATAAAATAATTCAGACGTTTGGGTGCGAAAGTGCGTAAGAAAGAGGTTGCCGAAGCTAGCTCAGTATTCGACAAAAAAAATAACAATGGGGTAGGTTCAATGATCAAAACACTTACCAAAATTCTGCGGGCGCCACTTGCAAAACTCGCTACTCTGTCATGAGGTTCCCTGCTGTTCCAGGTCTCCCAAACCACTTATTGTATTATTTTTATATAAAATCAGTATCAAGCAAATAATACTTATGCAATCAGCTCACGGGACAAATGGTATTATAATAAGTACAATAATGAAATAAATTTTGTTCATAGGCAACGCAAAATCAAATAAGGCGGAAATATTGGCAAAAATTTATACAAAATTTATTTAAGTTTCCGTAGATCTAAGTACATCTCAACATATTATTATTATTATTATAGGCAGATTTGTAGTATTTGCGCACTCATATGCACTCATATAATATTTTATGTGGGTACCATCGTCATCACGTAAGGTTTACATAAGTGTGGTCTATAACTAAACACAAAAAAAAGAATAATGATGGGTACTATATGCACATATAAACACTTAAATGGTACAAGATATATTTTGTTATGCCTATAATGTAAACTTCCGAAAATGTAGGCTAGATATATTTATATATTGACTTATATACGTATAATTTGTTTCGATTAGTAAATGAGGTAATTGATTAACAATTAATAATAATAAAATAGTGATATTTAACTGGTGAGCTAAACCCTAATTATCTTAACTATTGTGCAACATTTCACTATACCTACACAGTAAATAATAATTATTAGAAAATTAAAAAAAAAACGTATTTGAAAGTTGCTATTCTCCTCACTACAATATTAACTTCAACATCATAATCATTTAAAAAAAAATAAGCAAGGTAAGCTATCTTACTAAATACTCCGGGGACGAGAGACCTGTACCATAAGATTGCAGATATCCCTATTTGAGTATCCCAGCCTGTGCGAATACCAGTCCGAAACTCGGGGTAGCTCGTTCGGAATTGACGGTGACCTGCGGAGTTGAGGGTGACTCCGGCAAACTTGTACCACGAAGCAAAACCAGAGGTCGAAGAAATCAACACAGCATCCAGGGGGTAGGTAATAAATTATGTTACTACCAGATAAGTAGAAAACATCATAAGCAACCAGGACAGAGCAAAAGAAAAGAAAAGGAAAAGAAAAGCCCTGAAATAACAGACAAAAATAAGCTAGTGTTAGACAAAGAAAATAAACATATGCTCAGTCAAAATTGGAGGACGGCTTAATTTGTGGCCCAAGGTACAACTATTGGGATATAGGCAAATTGATAGTATTAACTTCAAATCGTTTTCTGAATCCGACAAAGTCGAAGCCGTGATTTATTACATCACACGCAAATCACAACAAATTGTGAACTTCAATATAATCCCAAATAATGTTAAGCACTACACTGCACTTGCTATTTGAAATTCACAGGTACCTAACGATCTGAATGACAACCAATGTCAGGGCCTGGGCACTCCCACGGAAAACTCAAACCTCAATATTAGTTCAACTACGCATCACGAGCGGCGCTAGCATCTGCACTTAATAATGTTCCGTGGTTGTTCTCGTTATCTCTTATCTCGTTTAGTCGTTGTTGTTGAATAACACAACCTCACACCAATCTGTTCTTAAATAATTTTTGTGCCCTTTTAAAAGATTTTTTATTTAATAGTTCTTGTTAAATAAGTTAATAGTTCAAGCCTTATACTGTGATTTAAGTTTGTAGTGTTCCTGGATGTACCAATATACAAGGTGAATGTTAGTTTTGCTTAAAAATCTTGAGGTAAGTTTCATGTACTTTTTAATTGTTCGTCAATTCCAAATTCTTTATGAATTTGCATCTGTAGCACGAGCTTCTTTCTAATGCTACTTATTAAATTGCATGCAAGTCTTTTTAGAGAAAAGTGAAAAACAGTATTTAGTTTTCTTACTTCAATTCCAACGTGTTGAATACTTAAGTTTTATATGTATTATACAAGTATTTATTTTTAATCATTAATTCTTTTGACTGAACTCAGATAAATGCATAAAAAATTAAAAAATTGCAATGTGAAATAGGTTGTTCTCCTTCATTTCTATCAGACTTATGTTGAGATACTAATAAAAGCATTTTGAATTATAAAAAAGAAGATCTTTTAGAAAATTTTATGCACCAAAGTTAAAGTACATGATTGTACCATCGCTTGATGAGTATAAACTTTTTGTTTATTTAGTTATATGAATACTGTTTAACAAACAATATCAGAAATAAGCATTGTAACAAATGTACTGCAGTGTCTATTATTAGTTCACAAGAAAGAAAAACTTTAATTATAGTCAGATATATAAAATCAATCAAGAAATATACCTGTCATCCTAACATTTGTTAAAACTTATATTTAATAGGTCTTGTTATCAAGGTAATCACACTGCTTACCACGTAATATTTTAATTTTCAGATGCGTAGGAAATGGTGTGTGAACATCCCACAACTCTATTCGATGAATTTCTCCGACAAACATATTTGAGATCTATCGAAAGCAAACTTACAGGTTGCATTAATTGCTGTTTAAACGTTTTATGTGTCTCGTAAGTTTGTGTTATATAATTTAACAATTATTTGGTCATATGTTTAAATGTTCTTTTTATTAATAAATTTTATTTTACATTGAATTATTTTTTTAAATACATTACTTCACGTCAGAACACCTTCACAATATTATTAATCACATTTTGAAAACAGTTTGGTAAAATATATTCACTATTGTACACATCTTTTTATAATAAAACTTGATGTGTAAAGTAGTGAATATATTTTATTAAATTGTTTTCAAAATGTGAAATTTGAATAAATAATTAAAAAGTATCTAGGGTAGGCAACCAGCGCAGCTCCGGTAGTTCAACTACGCATCACGAGCGGCGCTATTAACGGTTTTGGCGGGAGAGGGAGAGTGGCCCATCTATAGCTATCTATAATCTGTGACCAATGTCTTACTATGCTCGAGAATACGAGTACTGAATTCCGAGGTTTTTTTTTGTCTCATAAAGAAAAGATACTACTCAGAGCGAAAAAATTATGTGGAAATAAAAGGAAATATCTTTCGTGAGTTCGATATACCTAGAATCGAAAATAATATATAGAAGAAATATCGAACCAAATACCGAACCAAATACCTACCTAACAAAATAATGAAATTTTTGTTTAAAAATTTATATACGAACGTAACGAAGTGACATGAATTTAATATACAGCATGTGCACATATTCCTGCTAAAAGAATTGCTGATGATGGAAAAACAATTACTTAGCTGTAAACTTAATATAACTAATAACTAATATTTTATAATATTATTTAAAAATTAACGTAACAATGTATTTTACCGCTATATATTTTTTTTTTAATTTACAGTTATTTTCAAACAATAATTCATCTTAGAATAAATCAGCAACTAGGTGACTAGGTAAAACGAACAATAACTAATAAGGCTAATTCTCCGGAACATTGCATATGCATCGGCGGCGGGGGAATACAAATTCAACAAAGTATATTGGACAGCGACAATAAAAGTGATTGTGACATATCAGCCGTGAATAATTGATAATTGGAAACCGAGTTGCATATGCTATATGATGTACATATTAGGTATATGCTATACGATGACCATACGCGACGTGTGGATATTTTATAGTGTGTTTTCCGTTGCCAACGCAAGTTTTTCTCGGGAATACCCAGATTTAAAATATGACGGCTCTCAGATAATTTTTTTGTTGTGTAAAAAAGTTGGTTATGTTGGAACACAGAACATTGTGAAAAAAACTTGTTAACAGTAAAACCCACAAATATTTAGAAAAAGAACTTATGTTGAATCTTCCTTCAATTAAGTTTTTATGTTGAGTAAAAAAAGTAATACAAAATCCTGAATACATATTAAAAGAACTCTGCTTATCTATAGAAGAAAGTACGAATTATAAAAAACATTGTGTCCAATGTTTGTAACAAAAATTTTGTAAATTTCAACATAATATAGTTTCAAGCATTAATCACTACTAAATATAAAGTTGGGACAATAAAGTCCGCCCCCCCTCTAATTTTTGAACCACTGGGTAGATTGTGATGAAATTTGTAACCATAATATATGACTAAATTCTGCATTTTTTGACACATCAATGACAGCTCTGAATGTCAAAGTGACAGCTGGGCGCGCAACAGGAGAATTTTTTTAAATGGAAATGGTAATAACTCATTTTGAAGCTATTTTTATGCTCAAAACATCCCACAATTTTGAGAACATTTGGTTCAGTAATTTCCAAATAAAAACCAGTAATATCGATTTCTGTTATATCATTTTTTTGCATACATATTACAAATTATTGTAAATTATTCAAAGCAAAACAAAAATTAAAAGTAAACAAATAACAATAAACCATCCCTAACCTAAAATAACCTAAATTAAAAAAATTATGAAATAATTTAAATTAAACGTAGAGGCAGAAACAAATTTGGAAAACACGTGTTACTTCA
Organism: Pogonocherus hispidulus; assembly: GCA_963924545.1. Classification (NCBI taxonomy): domain Eukaryota; kingdom Metazoa; phylum Arthropoda; class Insecta; order Coleoptera; family Cerambycidae; genus Pogonocherus; species Pogonocherus hispidulus. The sequence goes on from OZ004698.1 coordinate 12,418,799, forward strand.
AAAGATGTTGAAAATGATCACCATGAACTTCCTGACAAATAAATGTTCCATGGGTAAGTTCTACTATAAAGATTATGTGGTAAAAAGATTATGTTATAAAGTGATATTACTGATTTTTGTTTGAAAATTACTGAACCAAATGTTCTCAAATTTGGGGGATGTTTTGAGCATAAAAATATCTTCAAAATGAGTTACTACTCAACCCCCATTTCCATTTAAAAAAATGTTGCTATTGCGCGCCCAGCTGTCACTTTGATATTCAGAGCTGTCATTGCTGTGTCAAAACATGCAGAATTTAGTCATATATTATCGTTGCAAATTTCATCACAATCTACCAAGTGGTTCAATAGTTAGGGGGGGGGGGGCGGACTTTATGTCCTCACTGTATACTATTTACACTAGGAAATATATAAATCACCCATAGGTAGAACTGTCCATTTCAACGTGTTACTGTTATAGTATGTAGTGGGGGAAACTGGATATGGGGTTGATGGGGTTTCATTTTAAAGTTTAATAATTAATATATTATTACTTGCATCTATGTACTTGTTGAGACAAAATTAATCAGTAGTGTCTTATTTAGTTATATATTTATTTTCCAGTTAAAATGGAAATTTATTTAGTGAATCACGAGGCCACGTGCTTGGCTTTGTTTTTTAGTTAGGGTTTAATCAAATATCTAAATACCTTTCATTAATAAATTGTATTTGAACTGAATTACGCCCATTTAATTCATTTTGAATTTTGGTATTTTAGACTGGCAACTAACCAACTTATAACTTCATTAGAGTCTTGAGACAATAAGTCAGTTAGTAGGTGAAATTTTTTACTTTAAGATTATTGAAACAAACTTGTTGGAATGTCTGTCAAGCCTATGTAACTGTCTTAGTGGATGTACAGGTGTAATGAGTTCAAAGACAGTTAAAGCATATTTCGTAAATTAAAGTGTGTATTAGTTCTGAGTAAATTCTCAACAATGAAATACAAATTTTGTGTTACCTAAATTTGTTCTTACTTGCAGGATTTATCTGCAGTTAGGTTACACAGAGTCATTTATAATTATTTTTAGTTTATACATATTTATTTTTGAGCTATTCACTCTTGCACTTTGATAACCATTAGTATTATGCTATTTTTAATTATTATAACGTTATATATTTACAGCTTAATTTTATAGACAATATTTATAACAAGGCCATTAGTTTTGATGGTATATTTTTTATACGGTTAAAGTAAAGATATTTTCTAGTAATTCTTTATTGAACCATTTATTATATTTTATATTTTCAAGTATTTAATATCATTCTAAATTGTATATTTTAGATAAACTACTTGCAATTTCGTATACTGGGTGATTCCCATTTCAAGTAAATTTCACATATCAATTTTTGTCAATTTTGACTTTATTAGTTTAAATTTTCATTTAATAGATTGCAAAATTATCTGTTGTTATCTTGCTCATGTCATATTACTTTATATAATTGTCCTTTACGATCTTGGTCTAAATACCCATTTCATGTAAAAACACCTTGGCTTCCTGGAAGAGGAGAGCCAACCTGGAAATTCAAGGACCACCGTTAGAACGACGATAAAAGGAGAAGGCACATGCATCCCGATTAGCAGAATCAGGATCAACAAGCAGTGTAACTAGCTACATCATATTGTTTTCAGTTTCCTGAGTACCATTGTCTGCACGTTGCCGAAAATCCACTCCGACCGTCATTGCTGGATACTGCCTATCTATTGGTGAGAGTTTTAAATATATTCTCCGATCCCAGAAGAATTTTTTGTAAAGCAAATCAATTTCATTCTTGGTAGACACAACCTGTGAGGTGGTTTTGCATTATAGCAACGCTCAGTTGTTATTTATTCTATTATTTTTAAACATCATATAGGTACAGATTTTTCTCTACAAATTTTTAATTGCAATATAGAATTATTTTTACTTATTTGTTTCAATTCACCAAACATTCACTATTACTTTTAACATTCTAAAACTATTATCTATACATATACAGTTAAATACAAAATTATCTTGGCGTCCATAAAGTGATATAAAATTTAATATTAATTATAAAGCTTCGAATTTGCCCACACCCTGAACTGAGCCGAAGCTAATTTACAGAATCAGATTCTCTAGATTTTAGATACAATAGTTTATTGTATGTTATAGTATTTAATAGCAACTAAACTTGTTTATGTTTGATGTCGACGCGAGATTTATGATTACTGATGCAAATTACCAGCCAGTCAAAGTATATTATAACGTATTTTACAGTTTTGGGAACTTAATTAGGGATATTGATATGATAAAATAATTTATGGTACAGGGTTTACCATGATGAGAATATCGGTAATTCATTCTAAGTATATTAAAGCATTGCTTGAAAATTACTTAGCAAGTTCAAACTTATCAGTAATAATTTTTGTAAAAAATATGGTTGTCAAATACATAATAGTGCGTTCAACTGTTCTAAAAGATATTAAATTAGTACATAGTAACGACTTCCTTAACTTTCTGTTTATATTAGCTAAAAATTGTTTGTGTTAACATCATTTTCTGTGATTAATTACGAATGATGTATCTTTCTTAACCTAAATTTATATTAACTTATATTATTATCTGTGTCAGGGTTCACATGCATTAAAATAATTAAAATATATTTTGCTTTCCAACGCTGCGAGTTCAAATTTGTTGATAGGAAAAAGGAAATTAGTTAATATCGGTTCTTGTAAAGTAAGCAATTTCATTACTCATTCGAAAGATAAAGGGACTCAATTTCTGGCGCTCCTCATTTGTTAATAACGGTATACATGAATACCAAGACGTGTTTCTGTTAAAGTACAGACCAAATTATTATAATGCACAACTAGCTTATCATAAAGCACATGTATTATTGAAAACGTTGAGGGAAAGTTAGGTCCGTGAAGCTAGCTCCGAAAAGTGTTTCGGTAATACTCCGTTCGGTAGGTAAGTGTAATCGATAATTATTATGGGTATATCTTTTTTTTTTTTCAATAAAATAAGTTAGCCCCTAAAAGCAGCTCAAATCGGTCACCTCGTGTTCTAAATCTAATGCTTTATTATGCCCTTTTGTCTATTAATAGTTGTTGACAACAGTATATTACAGAGACATGTTCCATACTCCCTTTTCAAAATTAACAAGCAAAGCTTGTTAGAAGCGATCATCTATTACTAGGTATTTAGTGCGTTTTAGTAGATTTTCTCAGAGCCGAATTTTACTAGAGAGTATGGTATGGTTACTGGTCGCACTTCTAAGCTGTCAACCACGTTATCATAACTACTTCTTGATTTATGGATGAAGCACACATATTGCACGATATTGGAGTCTTGAGCAAACCCTTGGAAGTTTGAGCTCTAACTTACACTCTTTTTAGTTTGATGAAAATATAGATTTAGCTGGATATGTTATACACAATCCAATATAAGTGCAGAGATATATATTTTTATAGTACATGGAAACCTTTAAAAAAACCGACTACTAAGGGTGGACAATATATTATTGAAATTACTCTGAAAAGGTCTGGGCTCTTTAGGCAACTCCAGCTCCTGATTTATGTATTTTCTGCATTTCCGTTTTACATGTTTTACAACGTTTTACTGAACGTTTAATTCATTTTCGGTAGACCGATTCAAAGCTATTTTTTTCTGAAAGTGTGACTATTCTGATATATTTTTATAGATAAAGAAGATTATTATCTCGTTGTTTCGGATAAAATTAGATGTAATTAATGTTCCAAAAACAAGCGATTTCACACTTCTCATGTATTTGTAACTTTTAAATTAAGCAATAGTAGATAGATGTGGGTACAGTATTTATACTAAAGCTTATATTTTATTTTATTCGCAATCGTAACTGCTTCAGCGGTACAGTAAAAATCATAGTATGTAATATAGCCGAAAAGAAGAAAGATCAAAATATCTTGGCTTGTGAAAATAAAACGGGTGAGTTTTTTAACTTGAAACTTTCACATATCTCGAGAAATAAATGAAAGTTTCAAATATCTCGATAAAATTAATATTCTTTTAATTATTAACTGTCAGTTTTTGATACATTTTCCACATTTGGTATATATTATTGCATTACAAATATTTAATGACAAGAACAACTAAAATTGCAAAAGTGCTGATTTGTTTAGTCCTTATTTAAAATAAGGCTTTTGCAGATGGAGGACCCCTAATGATGTCCTTACTATTCCTAGTTATTTGTTACAACTAAAAGTGTTTATATCGAAGTTTATCTTCGTTCTAATCTAGCTTAATATTTTCTTGCTTTAAGTATATTCACTATATTTAAGTACTAGCCCATCGTCTATCTCGTTTTTCGCCTATCAATAACAAAATGGTTGGCAGATCCTCAGTATAGCATTCATTACTCGATAACTATTGTTATAGTCTCCTCTTAATTATTGTAAATAATAAAATCTTGATAATTCTAACTTACTAAATTAATAAACTGGATTCTTGTACTGGAAAATATATTTTGTAAAATCAGTTTCCGCCAAAAGAGAACAATTAAGATAACTCTCACACCGGAAAATATATATCGATGTACTTTATATCGCATGTTCCAGTTATAGACTTCCTTTGTTTCACTTTTCACTTCATCCGCATTGTTTTTTATTGAGTGTTCCTAATGACTGAAACTGAATATCTGAATATCTTAAAGCTTCTGCGTGATTTTGTTGTCAGCCCAAGGCTTTCCCTTGTCTTCCGAGGACTTTGCGAATATCAATTTACCGCCAGACGTTCATCCTCCCTCACATGACAATCGCTGAAATTTCTCTAAAGAGCTTAATATTCTGTCACGTTGTCTCCAGCGGACCATAAATCTAACTGTAGTTTGATCTTCCATTATGAAACTGTTCATATATTTCGATACACATAATCGCTTAAAATTCTACCTCCATCGAAATATGTTCATAAATTCATCATTATGTCAGGCAAGTATCAATCAGATGTGGACAAGGTATTTTCAATCCTGCCTAACATTAATTATTTAAGAATGTAATCAAAAGTTATGGAGTTTCAAATGAATGTTAGAAAGTCTTTTAAAAAATACTTGAACATCTATAAGTTACCGGAAGTATAAAGCTAAGTTACTTATTTTATTCTTGGACCTATAAATCTATACGTATATGAGACAGATTTTATATAATCTCTGGGGTCTCTTCTCAAAATTTCTTCTCATCTTCCAATCCTGTTTCAGCCTTTTTTTACTACATTTTACTAGGTCTTATTCTGCTTTTTCTTTTATTGTATTGGTTTACAAACTCCTTGCAATGTGCTTAAATTATATTGGTTGATGATTCATTAAAAATTATTTTTGTATATACGTTGCAAATGTCATAAATTAATCAAAAATCTTTTTGGAAATTTTCAATATGAGAAAGGATCTCAAGGGAATTATTAAAAAGGTTCTTTCAAATTTGCTACATGTACACTTTCTTGCAAACGTCCTCAAAAAATGATAAAGTAGGTGCTTTGTTTCCAACTTTTTTACACTATTCAAGAAGGGCATTAGTTTTCCAATTATTTCCAGATAAGATAGGTTCCAGAAGGTTTCATATGCACACAGGTTATTCACCAACAGATTTGTATTTCTAATCATTTTATTCGCCAGAAATTTAAATAAAATAATATTTTATTTAAATAAAATTAATAAAAATTCTATTGAACCGTGTTACTGTATGTATTTTATGTACATATATATGTTTACATTTAAATTTAATTTACGATGCAGTACAAATACCATGTAACAATGTAAAATTATAAATATAAAATACCAATTACAATATGTGTAAGGGTGTCAGCGACATGTAATCAATGCAGCCTACGTTGATTCTTTTGGTTTTGTTTTGCTCTGACAATTGCAGTGTATTGAAACAAAATGGATGTTTTTCTGAATAGAGAATCCTCTATATTTTATTTTTCTTATTATGTAGAAGATCTATATTTACTACTTCTATCGACAGAACTTAGTAATATGTTAGTTTCTCATCTAAAGTCTGTCTCTTAAATAATGAACTTGCTATAGTTACAGTTATCACGCACACTCACACTGAAGCTTCTTTCAACACGTTCCGAACTAGATGTCGATGCCAAACAAATCAACAGTAGCTCCAAGTATTTGTACATAAGCGAGATTGGGTCCCAAAATATGATTTCTTTAGAAAGGCGCCGAAAAATTTTGTTTTTTCTACTTTGTTTGTTGTTTCGAGACGTCTACCAAGTCCTAAAAGTTGATTAATACACGTTTTTTGTAACAGAGTTAACTAATTGTGATAAAATAGAGCGATATTTCTCATCAGAATTTTAAGTTTAGTTTCTTCTAACATCGGGCATGTTAATCTATTAAAATATCCCGTCACAGTGCTAAGTAAATTCCGATGGATTTACCTGGTTGCTGTTTACGACCATGAATATTTTGAAATAGCTTCTCATTGTGAGTTGAAGAAAGATATTCTGCTTTCAGTAAGTTTATAAATTCATCCCAAGGAGCTACTTGATTCCCTTAGGCTAATGCTAAATATAATTGATATTCCCTGCCAGAAAATAAAACGACTCTTGCCAACAAAACCTCTTTGGACGCAACCAGAGATAAACCTTTCCTATCGCTAGCAAACTTGAGATCCCATTTATGACACAAAATAGACTTTACACCTCCATGAGTATGCTGAATGCTGGGTAAAAGACCAGAATATCTCCTATTCGAGAAATCAGAGTTGGAAAATCTAAAAGGTCTTGTGCTTGCTCCAGGAAACTGAGGTGAGGCGGAGCAGACTGAAGCTTTCCAAAATCTTCAGACCTTTTATGCGTCATATCGAGCAACTATAATGCTGTAGTAAGTATCTCAGACTTTTCGCGATTCTATTCAAGAATAGCTTTGATTGTAACTTGTAAAGACCATTGCACTATTAGAACTATTATAAAATGCTGAAACCAGGGGCTCCAATTCATCCAGTTTATTTTAACAACCTGCACATCCAATATGTTAGTTTCGTTCGTTAAAATCAACGAACGAAACTAATACAACAACACTCGTTTTAAGGTATATGAAATAACTATGAACATAAATAAAATAACTGTAATATGTGGGCTTGTAAAATTTTGGAAGGAGAAAATATAAATAGGAAACCTGTGCTTGACAAATAACTTTTATTTCATTTGTGTAAATATTATGGATTGATAATTGCTAGGCAAAAATGTATATAAAAACTCAAAATTTGAATATTTTTAATGTACAACTTAATTGTTTTACAATATTCTAATAACAATATAATACATATTTTAAATTTCAATGTAGAAAACAAAATTCTGGAAATATATGGAGAACTAGAGATAATTTCCAAAAAAACACACTTTATGCATTAATTGAAAGTGATGTTCCAATGATAAATATTTCAGTAATTAGTAAGTAATATATTCGTGCTAATAGATTATGGCTATAAAGAAACTAAATGGATCCAATAATAATAATAATAATAATAATAATAAAGTGTCTTTTATTTAATACAAGAAAATATCAAAAAGAAATACTTAAACAGAACCCCAATCAGCACCAAAGGCAGATTACTACACATACAGTTAACCATGTGCCCATTCCCAGGACCTTTTTTTTAAGCACGCATATTTCACTTAATTTAACAACTATTGTCAGTAAGTAGGTACCCCGTTTATATGTTGGGAGTTTTGATTAAGGACTCTATATTATTATTCGGTAGATTTATTATGAAATATATTATTAAAGCAAATATAATCGATCATAACTAGTCTCCTATAATATACAGGGTGACCGAAATGATTGTACGACATGTCATTATAGCTGGTTACAAATTCAAAAATATACAACATTTTTCAGACTCATCGAAAATTATTTTAGGTTCAAACATCATGGTCTGAACATTACCAGTTCTTTGAAGGTGTATACTAAAAATATTCCTTTAAAATAACCTTTTAAAATAATGTTTTAGAATTAGTAAGGGGCAAAATGCGTCAATAAGTATATCTGAGTTACATTTTTGCGAAGTTTCGTTACTCTCTTGTTTCAGATTATACATAATATGTCTTTAAAATGGAAGGTCTTTTGTTAAAGTGTTTTAGATGTGTCATTAATTCATAGTAATCATGAAATTCGTTTTGATTTTTTATCTTTTAGGTCATATTATCACCTCCAATATCGCATTTTATTTTGTCACCCACAAGGAAGCATTGTTCTTAAAAAGAAAATGACGGAATTGTTATTTAATCTGGACGTTCTTAATAAAACACATCTGAATGTACTCATAATTTTTCTTTGTCGTAAGTAGTCGAATAATATTTTCTAAAAATGAGGTGCTACGACCGGTTCCTTCAAAACGCACCATATTTTACACAATTTTAAGAAATTGAATGAAAATTTACATAAGAACTAATGTCCCTTCAGAGCAAACAGTGTCAATTTTATAAACTAAAAAAAAAAAAATAAGTTTCCTATGAATTTTTTATGAATTAACAACAAAAAAGATTTCTTGTTTCAGACATAATTGAGTAATAGTTTCAGTAAGTTACTACTAGATTGTACTACTGTCAAAAAGTAACTAAATTCTTTAGGGATATTTTGTGTCTAGAGCATTACTATAGAGGACATTGTTTAACTATTTAAGGACAGTAAAAACGTATTGGAATCCATATAGGCCGTACAATAAATTGGCCTAATTATTCTTTAGCAATTATTAATTTAATAATGGTACATACATATGACTACTAAATTTATGACGTGCAACATAAAAATCTCTAATTGCAGTCGACTAGCATGTACGATTTTTGATTAATATGTTACAATTTGTTTGGCCGATTGTATTTTCAGTGCTACGTTTCGGTTGCCCAAGTTCATACTGAAAACGTTTAAGTCATCGTTTGACTGTTTCATCGAGCAGGAGGTGCAAATGCACCCTTGAATGAAAATATCTAAATTGGTGTAGGTTTGCTAGGTCATGTAAAATACGATAATTTCTCAAAAAATGACTATCATTACAAAAACTGACAAACTCACTGAAGTGTTGGAAACGTGCCCTCTTTACTATAGTTCCAGGAATAAGTTTAACAATCGAGGTAGAACTTGGCAGCTTATAATTTCTTCATATTAATTATGATAGCAACTTAAATCAATCAACAAACCCCATCACTTTAGTTCGCCTTATACATTTTCAGGTCATCTCCCTTGAAGCGTACGTATTTAACTGAAGCCTGTGTGTGTCAGTATTTTACGGCCTCCTGTACGAGCATTGATGTAAATTGAGAACCCTATTGTCTGACAGTCTTTGAAACCTGTTATCAAAGCAATCGCGATCAATATTAATCTGCCTTAGTAAATTAAGCTACTCCTTTTATTTCGTTACAATGCGACTCAATTAAGCTGACCTACACCGCACCGTAACGATGGCTCTTAGACAATTCCCCTAAGTATCAATTAGTTTGATGTTACGAGGCTACGAGGTTTTTGGTACCATAGCGGTTTGGAAGATGTCTTATTAAGTTTATTTTTTCAGGACCGTGTTTAGTTTAATGTACGGGTATCCCAAATATGATTCACCACCCCCTTATCTCGGAACTTGTGAAAGATGAAAAAATGGTCGATTTTTGTAAAACATTGACAGATGTAGAAATGTTTTAACCGGATTTATTATGTAACAATACCTTAATATATTTTGAAATTTGGTGATAGAGAACACAAAACAGTACAGTTTGACCTGCATGCATAAAATTTAAAATTATTTAATACAGGATGTCCGGAATCCTAGAACCAATATCAGACTTTTGAATTACATTTTTCACAAAAACTTCAAATGGTATCCCTTATATATTATAACTGATATTTTGCTACTAATCAATGCAGAAATATGTTTACTTTCAAAAATTATTAAGGTTTACTATACGTAAAGTCAATACTTTTTGCATAATATGACATTATTTTCAAATTCTGTCTTTTTTTAGTTTTTATGCCCATGTGACGATTCAAATTATATGCATTATATTACTTAATATTAGTCAAATATGTATAAACATTGAAAATTTATAAAAATACACAGAATCTACAAATTCACATGTTAAGTACTCAACTACTAACTAAAACACATTTTATGTTCACTATTTTACTAAGTCAGAAAATAAAATAACGACAAATAATAGCAAATACATTTTCTAAATTATATGTTCCACGTGTCTCCCATTTTCCGCTATGCAGTTGGTATATATAACTTCAAGTTTTCTTAAAGCTCTTCGAAGTTGATTAGTATTATTAATTTCTCATTTTTCTTAAACCAGACTATGTGTATATTACTTATCAAACTCAAATAATTAATTTTGACATATCTATTCAAGACAAAACAACTCTTTTTATTCCAAGGTACAATCTGCATACTGCGAAAATAATATTATTTGCTTATTATGTCTAAATTTTCACAATTTATTGACAAGTTACTTGAATAGTCAATTTAATATCATTATGTGTCAATAATGACACCCATGTAGGTAAAAACTCGAGGGGTAAATCACTAAAAAAACTTGTACACTGAAATTCCCCTTGCAGTGAAAAATTCCAGAAATTCCCCAGAAATTCCCTGAAATACCCCCAAACGTTTGAAATTCGCTATTACCCGAAATTATCCAAAATACCCCGCAATCCCCCATAGTGATTTGAAATTCCCAACAAAATAGGTAGCCATTATTATGTGCTACTGAAAGACAGACACAAATTAAGTTTTTGTAACATTTATTTATGCCATATTAAAAACAACTAAAACTCACATATACCATAATATATTTATTTATACTATGCATATACCAACAACAAAACATAAAACGTTCTTTGGCAAAAAATAAAACTAAACTAAGGTAAAAATATATTCATTCATACAAAAACTGTCTCAAAAATATAATGTAAAATATAGAACCCGTCACAAAACATTTTTAAGACATACCCTATAATCCTGTCAACAAAAAATGTTTTCGTAATTTAAGAAGTATAATGAAATCTAGTAAAAATATAACGTAAAATATTACTAAAAAATGTCGAGGATAAGGTATAACCTCAGGTCGGGCCTCAGGTATAACAAAATATATATAAAATACCCTGAAATTCCCCAAAATACCCCGAAATTCCCCAAAATTCCTCAATTTTTCTCGAAATTCCACCTGCTTGTACACTAAAATACCCCAGTGATTCGCCCCTCGTAAAAACTATAACAAAATTGTAATATCTTAGGCAACTTATATAATATTTGCTACCCACTTACCACATGTAGTTGTTAGTGGTTCGTATAACACTAATTTATATACGACTCTAGGGTTATATTTTTAAATATAATTAATTGAATTCGAAGCGAGAATTTCTCCGAATGATCCCGCATTAATCGCATTCTCCAAAAATTCGGTGGAAACGATTAATCATTAACTCATTTTTCACACCCCTGACTTTACAATTTGTCAGGGAGGCTTTTTGGTAGTGCCTATAAGAGGTTAATAGCGGTAAAAACATTATATTGCAGGTAGTGATTCACATTAACACGTAGCGGTATCTCAAAAGGTATTTCTAAAAGTTCTCGATTACACACGAAAATTTTTTCTTCTTCTCAAGCGTGACTTTATTGTAGAAAAATGTTAAGTAAATCTTGGATTAGACAACAACAATAATATATTAATATCCGGATCGTGTTGACAGTTTAAATAAACAATTTAAATACTCACTTTTAGTTTTAAATAAATAACATACTCAATTATAAAATAGTATATTTATTAGGTATAAAATGTTAATGAACATATAAATGAAAGTTCGATAATGCATCAGCCTTGGTAGTTTGTATGAGGCAGATTGAAGCTTTGCATTTTGCAATAAATTAATCAGTAGTTTAATGATAAAGCTCTGTTTATCACTGCAATTATTATGTGCCTGCATTTATACTTAGAATATTAAACATTTAACCAGGTTAATGGAATTTTGCATTTTGACATATCAAATTCCTAGCACTAGACATATTGACGACTAGATTTACATTTTAAACTAGAATTCCCTATTTGCACTACTGATACCTAAACATAAGCAATTAGCATGTCAGTATATGGCTACTGAAAACATACTGCCTAAAAATGTTAGCATACAATTGAATTCCGAAGCCTGGTTTCCAAAATCCAATCAAAACTTTTTAATTCAGCTGATCTACCGGGAAGCGTAACGTCATTGTTCTATGGATTAACCTATTCAAAGTAAATTATTCAGAGTTCATTTTGGTTTCAGTAAGAAGGGCATTTTATACTGCGCAATTCCTTTGAAAGGAAAATAAAGATACAAAGTAACGAAAATGTAGTGAAGAGTTTGAAGAAAAGGGACATATTTTTTGTAACACACACAAACTTACTAAACCAAATGAAGGGAATGAAGCAGCCGACTCTCTAGCCAGAGAGGGTGCTGCTTCTGAATTTGTCGGACCAGAACCGGTGCTTGGCATATCCTCGAGTACTGCCAAAGCAACACTCTTGATCTGGGCTGAGGAGCAAATCCTCCAATACTGGCAAGAACTACCAAAGCTAGTTCATTCGAAGGCGTTGAAAATAAACCCTTCAAAAACAAGAACTAAAAAACTTTTACAGTTAAGCAGGTTGCACCTACGAACCTTAATTGGCCTATATACTGGTCACTGCCGTTTAAAATATCATCTCCACAAATTCGGCCTAGCAGAAGATGCTGAGTGCCGCTTGTGCTTAGAAGGTGATGAAACGACACAACACATATTATGCACCTGCCCCGCTGGGGAAAGGATCAGATACTCATTATTTGGCAAAGGATAATTTCTACCAGAGGATTTGAATAAGTTCTCACCCAATAAGGTGATCAGCTTCATTAAGAGCCTAGACCTGTTAGGTGAAATATAAGTAGGTGTGAGCCACAATAGACTGCATGGTCGCGGTGGAGGGTCTGGTTTTTGGCCCAGACCCCCCTTTTGAACCTAACCTAACCTAACCTAGACTAAGAACGAAAGTGGACTCGTAATCACTGCCAGGAGCGTGATGCAAGTTACCGTCAACTTTAATTGTAATTCCCTGTAATTTCTTCTAGCTCCTATTTATAGACTTAATGGTACAACAGGCACAACAATTTACCATTAGGTCAAATTCATAAAAATACACAGATTTATTCACTATATAACCTAAAATCGCAAAAGAATAAATGGTGTAAAATCCAATGTTTGTCACCAATTCAGTATCAAATTCGACACAAGAGACTATACGACGCAAGTCGCCAATTATTTGCGAGTCACCTCTCTTTCCTAGTCTAAACACACACATATTAAAGGTTATACATATAGCTTTCAATTAGTTATTTCAGTTCAGTATTTCACTTCTACGACTGCTCAGGCTAAGTGATAAGTTATATACATTTATATAAGATGAACAAATTAATACTTTACAAAATAGAACAACCATTAATACAATGTAAAACAGAAAGAAAACATAAATGAATTAAAGTATATATAGAAAACTAATTTCAATTTGAAGTGATAAGCGATGTTTCATAAAGAACCATCCGCTTCAAGTATCCACTTTATTAAAGTGTTTTATATCACCAGCCAAACAAAACATTTGTCAGTGGTAGTCTAGAACATAAGGAAAAATAGCAGAAAATAAAATAGTAATCAATAACTGGTAATTTTATTAGTAAAACAGTAAGAACATTTTAAATTTCATGTAGCTATATTCTACTTTTTTTATTAGGTATTAGAAGAAAGGAGCCCTTATCCTTCCTCAATACAGAATTGGGTTAAACAATAACTTATCTCTATATGTAAATGTATACCCAATATTTCAGTTAATAGGAACTTTTCTCCAACACCGTATAATGTAGTTTTAGTACAACTTTGACGTTTTTTTTATATAAAAAGTCGTTAATGATACAAAGCGTGTGTTATCCTTGATAAAGAGGTATAGATGAGCCGGTGGCTCAAGATTTAGTCTCTGGATCGCTCAACCCAGAGGTCGTGGGTTCGAATCCCCATTCCACCAGATAATTTTAAATAAAATTTTTTACTCGTAGATTAAGGCTCGTTTGCAGGGATGAATTGATAACACCATCCTAGCGATGAAATAGGATAGGAAAAATGTCAGCTTGGAGTTAATGTTAGAGATTAAAATTGTTGTTTTAAAGTTGATGTTTGACTGTACCCCTAATAATTAGATTTTCTAGGTTTCCCTCATTCTAGCACTGAGTGGTTAGTACATACTAGCGTAAGTCGTTCCTGAGACGCAAATGCGGTACGCGAAATAATAATATGCCACTCCCCTCCCACAAGTATTAGACTTTCAGGCTAAGTCTTTTAATTAGAATGATAGAGATATTATTATTATTATTATTATTATTATTATTATTATTATTATTATTATTATTATTATTATTATTATTATTATTATTATTATTATTATTATTATTATTATTATTATTATTATTATTATTTTTATTTCGTTAAAATCCAGTCGACTGGTTCCCTAGCTCCGATTCTCAGGGTCGGGTGCTACTGTGTCTGGAAATCTTGTGCCCTGAATACACTTAAAGAACCATGAACATCCGTCTTCTGCATTCTTTCGGCTAGACGATCTGTCGAATTTCAGCATGCCGGTATGATTTTCAGTTCTGAAAGCAGTGTATCTGTTGCTCCACCGAGGGCTCGTAATCCAATCCTCACAGTATATTCTGCATGGAGTCTGCGGAGTTTGAAGAGAAGGTTTCGATATTTCATCCGTTTCTCCTCCTCTTTCAAGGCAATGTTGGTCTTGGTAGGAGCCGAGGCCTCGATAACAAAGATTGGCTTGAGCTGGTGGTCGAGGAGGACTACATCAGGCTTATGGGCTCGAATCTGCCTGAGAGTGGAAAATGAGTAGTTCCAATAAATTCGGCACTTCTCATTTCCCACAACGGACTCAATATCCTCCGCAGCGTATTCCAGCACTGGTGTTTCGTCTATCTCATAGTAGTGCCATGGAAAGTAGCAAACTACTCGTAAAGCCTCTTTATGTCTTTGGATTATCACTAGTTAATTTTTCTTGAATATACGAATTAGATTAGGGGTAGATTAAGTGAAGTTAAACCCTTGCAGTTTTTCCATTATCAGTTTCATATATGGGAAATTTCTTTATTATTTTCTATTCTTCGGTAATCATATTACCATCTTATTTTGCTAATAGTTGTATGAAATGATCATATCTCTAAAAACATGCCTATAGGTTTCTAATATCCATTTTTTAACCTAGATTTAAAACTACAAGACTAGCAGTCTGTATAGTTCTAAGGTTATAGATGGAACTATCGCATATAACTTAGATACAATATAGACCTTCTATTGTGACCTATGTGTGTTGACCTATTGTTCTTTCAATTCTATTAGGCAGAAATATATGCTGTCATCTTGCCTGGTGTTATATTTATTATGATGAGTTTATATTTTAATCCATTCCATTATCCTTAAACAAGAAAATTGTCTGACATTATACAGGGTGTCCACCTAGTGCGCGTAAGTCCAATATCTGGGTTAATAAAAGAGATAACTCAATTTTTTTTCAACAGGGTTGTCTAATATCCCGAGCTGCACAAAATGAAAATATATTTACATATTCAGGGTGTTCAATTTTTCCTGGACAGGTACCAACCTCATTTTTTTAAATGGAAACCTATATTTTTTATGGCATTATCGAATTCTACGTAAAAAATTAGTGAGACTTTGTGCATAACACTGCTATTGAAATATTGATAGTTTTCGAGATATTTGACTTTTAATTTTTTTTTCTTATGTTTCGTCACTTCTAATAGTTGACATAATTATGGTTGTATGACAGCTAGAAATTATTTTTTTTCAGAAACTGTAGAGTGAAGATGGCTCTTTCGAAAAACGTATCAAAAGTTGACCTGCGATATACAGGGGGCAACAGAAATCGTGCCAAACCTGATGGTTTAAAATTTAAAAAATCTCGACTTTTTCAAATGGAACACCCTGTGTTTTATGATTTCATTAGATGCCTTTCTGTAGACTCTACAATTTTATAATAGCTTTCCCTATACCTAAGTTGCGTAGTTTTTGCAAATAACCCACTTTTATGAAAAATACCCGATTTGCGCACTCCTTTGACGGATAAAATATTGTAAGGCTATTTATTTTTATAAAATGTATTAGTTTACACTTCTTAAAATAAAAATAACTGAAAAATTTAGATAATTTCAGTTTAATAAACAAGTCTTTATGGAAAGTTACCATTTATTTGTAAAAAAAAGTAAAAAATCATAAAAGCTCTACATGTAATTAAGAATTAGCAAAACTGGCGTATGCTTTAGAAGAAGTTCATGGGAATTATTTGCTAGCAGCACGTATTTATAGAGGTTCCCACGTGCTGACTGTTTTGAAAATGTGAAAGAAAGATTTGAAAGAACAGCAAATGGGAATTATGAGAAAACTACCAGGAGACATGGGAGTAACAACGATAATATTAAATCAGTCGAAATCTTGGAGTTTTCAAAAGCTCGACAAATAAGATATTGAAGAAGAAGTTTCATACGTATCATATTGAAAACCAAACGGTGTTACCGTAGTTAGAAAAATTATTAGTGAAATGGATGAATATACATAGAGTATTGAAAAAAGAATACGCAATACTCATACAAGCAAGCTAACCTAAAGTAAATGCTCAAAATGTCCACCGTTGTTTTCAACACAAAGCATTAATCTACGACGAAAATGAATGTGAACATTTCTTAACATTTCGGGCGTTATGGTTAGAAACTCATTTTGGATCTTTTCTTTCAAGTCTTGCATATCCGTTGGTGGTACTTCGTATACTCGCTCCTTGATATAACCCCACAAGAAAACGTCCAGAATATTTAAATCAGGCGAACGTGCAGGCCAAGGAACTGGACCACCACGACCTAACCACTTATTTGGATATACGTGGTTTAGGTGTTCTCTAATCTGAAATATGAATAGATAATAGGAAAAGTACTACAACAATAAAATAATCACAGTACCGCCAAAGTGGAATGTGGAGGGGCACCATCATGCTGAAACCATTGTTGAACCAAATAATCAGCGGGCATATTCTGTAGCTGTAGAAGGGGAAGTTCGTTTTGCAAAAAATGCAAATACACATTGGCATTTAAATTGCCTTCAAAAAAGTACGGTCCAACAATATGTTCTCCACAAATTCCAGCCCACACGTTCACTTTGAAACGATGCTGATTATCTAGTACCCTCAATAATCTTGGATTATTGTCAGCGTAGTGATGAAAGTTGCGACGATTGGGTAAGCATGTGTTTGAAAATGTTGATTCGTCAGTAAACAAGACATTCATAAAAAAGTTTGGACTTTCCTGAATTTTATCCAATGCCCAGTGGCAAAATTGCAGGCGGTTTAGGTGATCTTGAGGTAACAGTGCTTGATGGTTTTTAATATGATACGGATGAAAATTATTCTTCTTCAGTATCTTGTTTGTCAAGCTTTTGGAAACTCCAAGATTATTACTGATTTTCCTGACACTAATATTTGGATTTTCAACAGCAGACGCCACAACATTAAACTGAATATCGTCATTGTTACCGTCATGTCTCCTGGTAGTTTTCTCATAATTCGCATTTGCTGTTCTTTCAAATCTTTCTTTCACATTTTCAAAACAGTCAGCACGTGGAAATCTCTGTAAATCTGGATTATTTGCTTTGTAAATACGTGCTGCTAGCAAACAATTTCCATGAGCTTCTCCTAAGGCATAAACCATTTTCACTAATTCTTCTTTTGAATAGTTCATTGTATGCACGCTTAGTACTTACTCTAAACTCGTACGTGAATATTCAGTAAAAGAAGAAATGACATGTAAACTGATTGTCACAAATTTTATTGTGTGACAGACGCTCACTGCATTTTTCCCGAGAAAGGAACGTGCGCAAATCGGGTATTTTTCATAAAAGTGGGTTTTTTGCAAAAACTACGCAACTTAGGTATAGGGAAAGCTATTATAAAATTGTAGAGTCTACAGAACGGCATCTAATTAAATCATAAAACACAGGGTGTTCCATTTGAAAAAGTCGAGATTTTTTAAATTTTAAACCATCAGGTTTGGCACGATTTCTGTTGCCCCCTGTATATCGCAGGTCAACTTTTGATACGTTTTTCGAAAGAGCCATCTTCACTCTACAGTTTCTGAAAAAAAATAATTTCTAGCTGTCATACAACCATAATTATGTGAACTATTAGAAGTGACGAAACATAAGAAAAAAAAATTAAAAGTCAAATATCTCGAAAACTATCAATATTTCAATAGCAGTGTTATGCACAAAGTCCCACTAATTTTTTACGTAGAATTCGATAATGCCATAAAAAATATAGGTTTCCATTTAAAAAAATGAAGTTGGTACCTGTCCAGGAAAAACTGAACACCCTGAATATGTAAATATATTTTCATTTTGTGCAGCTCGGGATATTAGACAACCCTGTAGAAAAAAAAATTAAGTTATCTCTTTTATTAACCCAGATATTGGACTTACGCGCACTAGGTGGACACCCTGTATACTTGCTTGTTTGTAGAAATTATCACGGTCTACACTTACTCAAAAATGATCTTCAAAATGCGTTCAGAGATATTAAATGGTTGTATGTATAAATAATAAATACAAAGCTAAAGATTTGTAACTATTATTAGCTATTACACAGCTACCTATCGGGTTGAATGGGTACAAATAATTGACAATACGCCTCCGGTAAGTCCCGTTACCACAGTGTATGCGTGCTGCTCATTTATCCACATGCCGTTCCCGAACGTAGACCTGAATTTGGCGGGGGCGGCTCACAACGGCCGCCACCGCCGACGCAGTCGCCGCCGCCGGTGAAACCGGAGATGATGGACGAGCTATTGAACGAGATGGATGTACTGTGAAAAATGAACCCCTAAATCATGGAAATTCTGACACGCTGACAAGTTGTTTAAAGCCTGGACATGCATCAGGGAGGACTGACAGGTTGAAATGAGTCGAACAATAAACGTTCCGATGTCCAGCCGAGTACTCATTTAGGCACGTTTGCGGCAAGTTATTGGAAAATTTGGTATTTGCCAAAATTTTAATTTGCGTGGAAAACTAACGCTGTCACGTAGCTTTGTTATTATAACAAATGGGTTGAATCACATATCAAAAGTTTTTATAAAATTTAAAGTACAGCTAAAAATTTTTAGACGTACAAGATATATACACTTCTAAAAAATATATCCATAACAAAAGATCCTAGGAAACACATGGTTTTATAAAATTTACATAGTGTAGCTAAAGTATATAGAGTTAAACATTTTTAGAAATGCAAGATATATTACACATCTACAAAAATTCATCCATAACAAGGCTCCTGGGATACACATGGTTTTTATAGAGGTTTCTAAAGGCAGTTTCTTACATAAAAATGTACTGCAGTACATGCTTCTTCTAAATGTACGTGCAGTATTTTTGTATTTCTGCCAAATACAATGAAAATAGCCACTATCCTCAACTGTGTACAGGTACAAGGAATTCTATTAATTTAGAAACTCGATTTGTACATTCTTGGTTGCTCTAAAATCTTTCAACCAAAGCTAAAGTGCATTAGTCTCTCTACTGAAAGGCTCTGCGGCAACAACACTAAGAGGTCTCTCTGAGTATTTTAGGTTGACGAAGAGAGAGAGAGGCAGGTTGATTGATGAAGTTGCTATACTTTGTTATTGCTACATCTTCAAGTTATTCGATACAACAATACTGACGCAGTTTTCCACATAACACCACTATACTGCATTTCATGAAGTGGTAGACAATGGCATGATATGGAATTTATGAACACCTACCGTTACCTGGTCTTCTACATCGTCTTCTTTTACGTCAATTTATTGATAGTGGCAACTTTCAACTGTCTTGTGTACCGATGGATAAAATTTCTGTTGCAGTTGCTTACACATGTTTGTCTATTTCAGTACATTTTTTTTACAACTAAACACAGAAATTGGTTAATTACACATGGCAACCAAAATGGAAATAAGTAGTTCCAATAAATTCGGAATTCGGAATTCGGTGCTCAAATTCGGCACTTCTCATTCCCGTCAACAGGTTGAAATATTATAGACACAACAAGACAGTCTAGCAGTCTATTGCCGATCGGACTGGGTCCAGTCTCATCAACTAACTGGCTCTGTGTTATTTTTTGTTTCATGTGTAATTTATCCAACACAATCGAATGCAGATTCTTCGAAACATGGCTACTGGTGTGTTGTGAGTTTATTTTTATTTAACAACATTAATAAACAGTAGACCACACCAACTCTTTGCTGTATAACAGCTGCAATAAAAACTATACCAGTCTTGTCACACCTTCTCCACCGTTTAGAGGTTTAGGGTTTTGAAGACCAGACGCCATTTTATAATAGCTGCAAAATTTTTAATGTAAATTATTGACTCTTGCGTTCTCATATAATCTTCTAATATTATTAATATTTATATTGAAATTCGTGAAATTGATAGTTAGTATTGAGGTTATTTCTGTACTAGATCCATGCTAAGTTTTATTTACAAACGATGAACGTTGGGAATGTTTCAAGCCATTTTAAACATTGTGCTTTTCATGTTATATATCAATTTACTTTGAAAGGGATGAGAATTAGATAGTTCGATTTTCTCCAAGGGTTTGGCAATTCAATTAATAGAAGCATTTAGGTTTGAAATTGTGCAATAATAAGGTCCCCATGAATATCCGCAGTATAGCTGCAGGTATCTTGGAAGTAGGAGTTCCAGCTTCAGAAGTAAATATTCAACCCATTTCGAAAAGCAATAGAATATATGGTCTATTTACGATAACTTTGCAATGACATCACACTACGAAGCGATATAATGTTGCTAGGTTGTCAAATTTATCAGGATATTTTTGAAAATTTAAAATGAATAAATCCTGTAGCTCAGAAAGCATGAAGTACAATATAAGCAATACATTTCGTTTCAAAGATATCAGTAGTTTCATTTGTAGCATATTGCTTATTTTATCAAAATTTTTTGATTATAAAAAATATATTTTTTAGGTTAAAATTACAACATAAGATCATTTTCTGATAAAAATGCCGAAGACAGATAATTTATGAAGGAAAAATATAATCGTTCTATTCTAAAATTATAATTCTTTTATATATTTCACGCCACTTCTTAACTAGCGACTTCTAGTTAACAACTATATTGTTATTAACCAGAAAATATAATTCTACATGTAGTAATCGCGCACGCCCATGATTTCGTGGCGCACAGCAGCAGTAGGAGTTTTCAGCCATCAGTCTCCCAGAACTGCAAGCAAACACACGTCGAAGTATTTTTATAATATTTCATAGTAAAGGATATGTTGTGTGTTTCCTCTATTGTCTTTGAGGAAGACAATTCTACTTTTTTATTTGAAGGAGATGCCGAAAACAACTACTCCACGGACAATGTACCCCAACAGGCGTTGGATTACTGTGGCGACTTCTATGGAGATACCAGAGTAGTACAACGCCAGTCGGGGCACATTACCCATGGAGTAGTTGTTTTTGGCGTATCCTTCAAATAAATAATTCGTTATGTTAAAAATATTTGTTTAAAAATGATTTCTAAATTTTTGGTGACAAATTCATAAAATTTGCTAAGCATTTAATTGCGCAACTCTGCCATAGTTTCACCGACCCCGTATCTTTTACGGTTTCCGAGATCGCAATGATGACGCTCGAAAATGGACCATTCTGTATATGGTTTATAGATATTGTTTTAATATAAAGTTTATGGTTTTTTTTCTTGGTATTTATAATGTTGGAATAACTAAAATATTGTAAACGCTTGATTTATAAAACTTAATTTGCATTAATATACAGCAAGGTTATCATAAAGTAAGGGGTATATTTTAGCTTATTATGTATTTTTAACAAATTAAGTTAATAACAGGATGTAAAAGGGATTCGATTGCTTAATGGGATTTATTATGTCAAACAGTGGTTAACGCAAATGTTCGATATGTCGTCCATTTTGCTGCTGTACAATCACCAACCGTTCCTCCAAATTATACACAGCATTATTCAGCATTTCTGGTTGAATTGCAGCAATTTGGTCTCTAATAGTCTTTTAATACTTCCAGGTCTATTGGTCGTGTTCTAAACACCAATTTTTTTAAATAATCCCACAGCCAGTAATCGGCTGGGTTAAGATCAGGTGATCTTGGAGGCCACAAAATGTGAACAGTTCTCTAAATCGCAATGATTACTTTTGACACTTGTATCAGCAGTTGACACGACAGATTTGTTTTCCATAGAAACAGTAAAATCCAATTACTGAAGCAACTTCATTCCATTTACTTTTTGCTACTAGCTTGATTTCTTAAAATTATATAACAGTTTAAAGTATATCCCTTAACTTTATGATGACCCCATATATTACCTCTTTGTAACAAATTTTTGCTTGATTTAGGGTGGCATTTCTAGAACTAGTATATTTTTACAGGAGAAATATAATTTAAACTGTAACACAAAAATGCAAGTTGGGAAATTATAACTGTTAAATTATCTACGTCAACTCCAATTACAGTAACGGTTTTTGAGATGAAATACGTCCAACGAAAATATTATATTTTTCAGTATTTCCACCACATGGAGCTTCTATTTCTACACAGAAATGATTTACCATGTACTGTTAGAACATTTAAGGGCTGGAATATTTATTTCACTAAAGCATAACTGCAGCAGGAAAATCTGGAATGAAGCTGTGTGATGGTAGGTTTAGAGGGAATAGCTTTGGAAGTTGTGTTGGTTATTGATGAGTAATATATATTAATTTAAAAAAAGTTCAAGAGGGTTTAAAAAATACTTTTGGGTTTGAAGTAAATTTAGTAAAATTAATTTCAACATAATACGATATTAATTATGACATATAAGTAAGTAAAAATCCAACAAGAACAAAAAGTGATTTTTTCAAACAACATTCAGATGCCCTTCTGATTAAACAACAAGTTATAGGGAAGCTCATCTTCAAGATCAAAAATTTTAATACATATTCAGCCCGAATAAAGCTGTGTAAATAATTAATTAATTAATTAAATATTTAACTATATTAAAATCATACACACAACTTCAAGATAGAAAAAAATATTTTCATTACTCTTGAATGATATCTGTTGTATATCATCAAATTTAAGCCATACAAACGTTTTCTCCAAAAATTATAATCAGAATTCCATTCCATTGATTCTACCCTTGGCGCCTTCGCCACATTTGCTAAATATTAGCGTCTTGTTATTGTTATTTGTACTACAGGACTCATTACGGTAATTTACGACCACTAGACAGAGCTGTCCAGTATTTGAAATAAAAGTAATTGAAAAAGTATTTCAAATACTTTCGGTATTTGAAGCACTTTATTTCAAATCCCTTCGATTGTCGGTATTTGGTGCTTGGTATTTGACAACTTTTGGTCAAGTATTTGGATTTGGTATTTGATTTTCAGAAATATTGGTATTTCAATTACTTTGCTTGGTATTTCAAATACTCTCCGGTATTTCAAATACTTTCCGGTATTTCAAATACTGTACCGCTATTTCAAGTACCTCCTACTTCTTTTCTTACTTATCCATATATATTAAAACGCGTACATTCTGTCTCGCTCTAAATTCCGCCGCCGAATCGACAAAGTTTCAAAGCTATCTCCTCCGAGAGGGGATCGCGGAACGATCCCCGCGGGCGACCCGAGGTTGCCCCCGGCCTTTCTCCAATGCGTAGGGGTATTTTCGTCCCGTTTGAGACGATGTGAGATTCGTACCGATGTGAGATTGCACCTAACGAAACAAGCACCTCCCACGAAAACTGTCAAATTAATTAAACTTCAGATAGGTTACTTTCCTACGAGAAATATTGCTAACTGAATCAATAGTACTGACTGCCAAACACTTGCCAAACACTGATTACCAAAATACTGAAACGAAATGCTTTTCCAATTAGAAAATCGGTAAAAATTATTTTTTCAGGTTGACACGTACAGTTTGCATACTTAAACGTCTCAAGGTAAACATTTGCCAACATGCGTGGTAGCGCATCGGGAAAGTCGTAGGATTGAAAACTTCATAATGCTGGTTTCGCGAGTTTGAGTCACGCTGGAGGCAAACTTTTTTTTAACTTTTTTATTCCAATTATTTATTAGTATTAGTATTTAGTTATTCTGTTTCATTATCCGTAGCTTTTATTCTTTCTGCACGTAAAGTTTAGAATTAATTCATTCATTAAGACAATCTGTTAAATTCATCATTTTAGCCTACAAAAGTAAATATCTACAATATTTTTGGTCCCATTGATAAAATTGATAATAATCTTTACTTAAAAATAAATTCTATACCTTCACTACTTAAAAAATTATAATATTTTACCATTAAGAATAGAGTATCCTTACAATTCATCAAAATATTAAGAAAAATCGTATAGTATCATTACATCATTATTCCAGATACAAAATTTCTTTAATATATATTTTCTTAAAAAATATTATTTTAGATGCGTTTGTCATCCGACGGGTGACCCCAGGCCGCAGGCCTGGACCCCCGATAGGGCTAGAAACGGGAACAAAAATCGCTGTCGCGATTTTCTCCCATTTCTAGTTATTTATTAAGAGTTTATAAGTAGATAAGAAAGGTAAAAGGCATGTATGTACCTAATCCTACTACTTAGAATCTGTAGGATCGTAGAATTAGATACATGAAAACGTCTCCATTCCATATTATCCTACTATTGTACTAATTGTACCATGTATGTAACCTCATTGGCATTATTGGCAACACTGGCAACATTAACTGTATAATTAATTATTGTGAGTACCTCATTTACTGTTGTTGAATGTAAATATTTTGTTACCCTTTTCAGAATAAATTAAAAGTTATGTTTGTTTTATGTTTTGTTATTATTATTACTTATTTCCTCAGGCGTAAAGTTTCAGCAGGTATAAATAAATATAATTCACATGTATTCCAAGTACCATTTCAAATATCTATAAAAGATTTGAAATACCTTAAAATATTTGTTGGGTATTTGAAGTACAATTTGCGGTATTTCAAATATCTATAAAGGATTTTAAATACCCTAAAATAATTTTTAGATATTTGAAATAAAACTTGTGGTATTTCAAATACTGGAAAATATTTGAATTACTTTATTTGCTCGAAATTTAAATTACTTTTCTTGAGTATTTGGTATATCAAATCCTTTCTGTAAAGCAGAGTATTTGGTAACTGCAAATACTTTAGATGGTATTTGGTATTTGATATTTGAAATACTTTGATGGGTATTTGGAGCAGCTCTGCCACTAGGTGAGCGACTTTCACTTGTTTAATAAACAATTATGCGGTATCGGGGCATCGCTCTTATATATACAACCATAACCGAGCAGGTGGCTCAGGGCTTAGCGTCTCAATCGCTCAACCCAGAGGTCGTGGGTTCTAATCCCCATTCCGCCAAACAATTTTTCATTAAATTATTTGCTCGTAGATCAAGGCTTATTCGCAGGGATGGCTTGGCAACCATCCTGGCGATGGCCTAGGATGGGAAGAATATCAACTTGGTGTTAATGTGAGAGATTAAAATCAGTTGATGTTTGACTTGTCCCCCTAACTAATGAGGTTTTCCAGGTTTCCCTCATTCCAGCACTGAATGGTGGTTAGGGCCTACCAACGTAAGTCGTTCCTGAGGCGCAAATGCGGCCCGCGAAATAATAATATGCCGCCCCCTCTCCCACACAAGTCTCAGACTTTCGGGCTAATCCTTGTGATTAGAATGAGGGGTAGAGATATTATTATTATTATTATACAGGGTGTCCCACGGTGACGAGACATTAGACATTCAGAGACACTACTTCGATTTTAATTTTGAAAATTTGGGCAATAGAGTTTTCGGGCATGTCCTTCTCAACTAAAATAATGGCGTCCACCTAACGCTTCCGGTTATACCGGAAGTTGATGTCATATTCGTAATTTTAAATGGAACACACTGTATATTATTGCAATTTTGAACTCTACGTGATATTCTAAACACATTTCATGTAGGATGTCCTATACCTATCTTCAACTGTTTTTGAAATATTGACAGGTGAATATTGACATTTTTCAACTTTGACACCCTGTAAAATCTAAACGGTTTGAGATCAAGCAAAATGGTTTGCACATTCCTATCTGAACTTTTCGTAAGCTATCGTTTGGTACTAATTGCAGATTTAATCAAAATATTAAATTTAATCGAAATTTTTCATTTTTTCTTGTTCTTGCTGACTGCTATTCCCTTGCTGGAAATTTGATGAGTGCATATTTTACAATAAACGAGTTATGCACGTTTTCAGAAACTCCACATTTTTTGTTTTCACCTTGTACCTATCTACTTAAGAGAAGGAAGGAATTCTTGGAAAATGTAACCTCGGATTCTCCTTAGCCCTAAAATTGCCCAACTTTTTACCAATTCAACCAACTCTGTAGGTATCTCTAATGGTTTCTGAGATGCCTATATAGTTTCATCTTAAACTGGACACATGCGTATACAATTCTTTTTCATACACATATAAACAACTTGTTATATCTAAAAAGCTTCTCTTTAAAAGGATAAACAGTTTGAGTTTTCATTGGCAACTATATTTCTATGAGCTAATTAGATTTTCAATTTTTCAAACTTCTCAGTCAGATATCCCAAAACTACTTCTTTCATATAAGTGTATAGAAACAATAGGTTATCATTTATAATCCGTTCCAAAAATACAGGTTACCTC
Source organism: Pogonocherus hispidulus (assembly GCA_963924545.1). Lineage (NCBI taxonomy): Eukaryota > Metazoa > Arthropoda > Insecta > Coleoptera > Cerambycidae > Pogonocherus > Pogonocherus hispidulus. The sequence goes on from OZ004698.1 coordinate 12,445,634, forward strand.
TCGGTGTACAGTACATGATACTTTTGCATATAGGAGCGAACTTAGAAAAATTTCTATGATCAGAGTGCAGATCCATAGCTTGATGATTTTGTTTCAAGGAATTTATCTAAAATTCATCTTAGCGATATTTTTATCGAAAATCTGGCAGTATAACAGTGTCTCACTTCCTCTAAATCTCCTAAAGACTATTATGTTCTCATTAACAATAAATTTGCTGCAAAGACTTGCAATTACTTAAATAAGAAAACATTACTTTAGGTTGGTAATCTAGGAGGCTTTGGAATTATATGAAAAATATAGAACCATAAACGCATCAAATGACAAATTATAAATAGTATTATTAGTCCTTCCGGGATTCTAAATATAAGTGATTTTTATGCAACGGTAAAAATCTTTGTTAAACTCTTCAAACACAATACCTACAACACTTCTTGTGTGTACAATACCTATTTAATTAAATACACGCCGAAAACACTTCGAAAATTGCAGTTATTTCACTTAGGCATTGCTTGTTCGCTCTCGATCGCTGTCTGATAAAGACTGACTTCTCTCGTCGACACGCCGCGGCCTTTATATAGACGCCCTAGGCTTCTCTAGATCCTTGTACAAATTTCCATCGAGTACTTACGAATAATCCACATACCAGGGCAGTTCAATAAATAATCCACAGGCAAGTTATACGAGGGGTGTTGATAGGTACCAGGGGTGACGCCCAGGAAATCTGGACAATATTAGGGGGATTTTGAACTCCTTAAATTTTGGCTTGATAGTTATCGTTATCGTTCCTTACTGAGCATGTAACGTATTTTCTTTAGGAAATAGCCTACCTAACACCGCTCCAGCACCCCCCAATTGCTTAATTTTTGTAAATGCACTCGCAATACTTTCTATGGAAATATTTAGAGACTGATTTAAAAACTTATTTTCCCGTTTTTACATTTAATGTGATTCTTTTTATGTTCCGTTCTATACTTTTCATATAATTAAAAAGCTTCTTACATGACTTGACTAAAGTATTTTTTCCTATTTTAGTCATTTTAAGGAATTTCGCAAAAATGATTTTCAGAAAAAGTGCTTGTAAAAAAATCATAGCTGGCCATGAATTTCCAATCTGGTCATCATAATACGCTTCCTAAGTACACCTAAGAGTCCCATATACAAAAAAATTGTCACTGATATCGCGGAACTCAGTCAAATATTACAGGGACGGTTCACTCCAAATTTGAACACCCTGTGTATGATTTTGACGATTTACCATTGAAAACCTTAAATTCCAGCAAGTTACGTTATTTCATTGTCTATATATGTCTTCAACCACATACTCGAAATTTGCAAATACAAACTTTGATCCAGCCAGCTTATTAACTTAATTTTACGGAAACTTTTACGACGATAACATTACCAACAAATAAATGTAGTTGCAGCGGTATCCATAATTGCAGTTGCAGAAGTTTCATCCCAAAGGATTAATAATTTAATATAGGAGGAACTTTTACGATGAGAGCATCACAAACAGATAAATGTAGTTGCAGCAGTCTCTGGAGTTATACACTAATATGCACTAAGGATATTAATGCGGATTATTTAGGAGTTAGGAAGTGGCTTCCGACGTATATTTTACTGTTTTGATAGTTCCAAGGGTTAGAGACTTATAAGTACCTATATATTATAATGTTAAGGGTTTTCCATCTCTTTATACCGTTGCTTTTAACTAAAAGAAACTTAAAGTTAACAGGTGAATTTATCTGGCAGTTAAAAAATTGCGTCTTTTCAACACAATTTAACTGCTCTTTTGTAAAAAGTCTGTTTAATGATATTGGCAATACTGATTAAATAAGAAAGTATATAATAAATTGAGACAGATGAAATGCGCCAACCATAATCAACGAAATATGTTAATAATAACAACTATTTATAATAATTACCTAGCTATAACATACTGTGGCTATAACCAACTATAACTTTTTTTAAGTTCTAGTCCTTTCTGGGATCTCTAGTTTAAATTTAATATTCAGAAGTGTAAAAATGTTTTCCCAAGATGATACAGTAAAAAACTTGGGACAAAATTACAAAAGAATTTGAGGTCTTTACTAATACAAATCGTAGCAGTTCAGTCCTGCGTTCAAAATATAATTCAATAAAACATGTCATAAAATCTAACAAATACGTAAATATCATTTTTTATTATTAACCTGTTAGTGTGATGCCGTAAATGTTGCTCGATTTCTTCTAGAATATTTAAAAACTGTTATTTTTGATACACGAAATCTTCTCATAAATTCTTCATCATCCCAGATGTTCAAATTGTCTATATAAGGCCTTACAGTATATATTTATCGTTCGCGATTTGCAATATTTACCATGTTTATAATTTCATAATCTAATAATAATAGATTTTTTGTATTGGATATTTTTTAAGTACATCATAGCTATCCAACAGTTGTTAGTACGTTACATCATTGAGAGATGGCGAGGTTCGTTAAGACAAAAATGTAAAATTGTAACATATATATTTTGATTATTATATTTTCTGTTACATATTCTGAAAACAGAATGCTTTCCTTTAAAAGTTATACAGTTTGTAAAATACTTATAATATCTTCAGTTCAGGCTCATTACGATCCACACCATCTGGCAATGATAGCTCCAAACCAACAACGGGTGAATAACTGTAATCTATTTAAACAGTGGCTTGGATATTATTTTGTGGATTTTGTTATTCCTTAAATTGGCATCTGAAATATTTTGCATTTTTATAAAACAGTTATTTTAATAGCTACAGTTAGAACAGAAGGTTCAAAGGGTATCAAAGACTCGGCCAAAAAATATTTTACAAAGTTCAAAATACTGCATTTACAGTGAGTGTAATAAATACTATGTGGATGAAACATTAAGACCTCTAAATGTTCGGATCGGAGAACACAAATATTATATTAAATGGAGATAATTTGAAAAGTCAAATATTTGTCAACACGCTTGGGCAAATAGCCATAGGGTATAGTGGGAGTCAGTTAATATTTTAGATAAAGAACAAAACAATATAAAAAGAAAACTTAAAGAATTGGCGAAAATTTTATTAAGTGGAGACAAAAAATGTGTATCCAATATTTCTATAAATTTTGATAGCTGTTTGTTATCAATTCTTAAAGATGAGGTAAGTTAAAATAGAATGAAAATCGACTACATAATATGCCCATGGAAGTAGATAAACAAAATAAATTACAAACTGTCATACTATTCTGTATGTCTTAATTGATGCGTTAGTTTTTTGTATTTTTCAGTGGTGGCATAATACCCAAATAAATAAGAGTAAAAATACATGTCACAGCTAAAAAATAAGTTTAGTTTTATAAAAAAGAGTCAGTTTCTGTTATAATAGTATATTATGTTGTTATATCTTTGGAAACAACTTTTGCTATTTTACCTCATGTATCTGATACGGCAAATGAAATTAAAATTCCATTAGATTTATAAACATTCTCTCGTATCGCTGAAGTCCAATCAGGATTAAGAATTTTACGTAATTTTCGAACCGATTTACTCCCTGCAGTTGAAAGTCAGCATAGTTAATAGATTATTGCGCAACGCCACCACAATTAGCAATTTTAATATTTGAGTCGGTGAAATATTTATTTAAACTGGTGCATTCTCGAACTACTTCGCGTTTTCAGCTAATCTACTGCCGACGGCAACCGCGGAATTATTAAAATGAGAAATTTGCGCTGCATGCACGTTTAATTTAAATAATAACTTAACTTGCGCGATTAATAGCCATTTAGCGTGGCTATAGAACCCAGAATTAACACAAGAAAATAGAACATACTATTATAAACTTTAAAATATTATACTGTATGCATTGCCACCACATGAATCTTAAATATATCCATAATAAAAGGGTACAACTATTGTCACATTAGCATTAGTGAGAATTACTAATAGATACTAATTATTAATTACATTCATTACTTTTCATACGGTAGTTTTTTGGAAAAAACTAAGAGTTTGCTTTCTATGGAGATATTCCGTTTTGCCGTGATCTATGCTTAATCCCAGATATTTCCCCTTTCTTAATGGATTTCATGTTTAATGCTCCTCGTTATAGTGATCGGCGGCTGGATGTTTTAATTCAATGCTTCAACCTTTCAACCACACTGAAGGAAATGGATCAAATAAAATGTTTTGCTAAGACGATCTGCTTTATGATAGTACTTTTTCTTATTACCATTATATTATAAGGCACTAACCATAAGGACAATCGTTTTGCTAATATGCTTTTACTACCTCAAATAGTCATTTTGCTGTTCCCATATAGTGCGTTTTCTAATTATTTTTCCTAGCATTTATTTTCCTAAAGTTAAGTAAATAAACTTTTATGGTAAGTGTGTGCACCAATTTGAGACTTACTTAGTTGGGGTTACTATACCTTAGTTTATGACAAAACGGTCCTGACTTACCGTAACTAAGTTATTATTTGAAAGTCATGTAATGCGCAGTCGCAATAGAGATCACTACAGATTTTCCGCTAATCGATTAGTAGCCGCACGCCATTTTACGCACATTTTACGTGTGTTCACTGTGTTGACTGGGTGTGTACTGCGTGGAGTAAACGTTATTTGGTTAGTTTATGGTAAATTTAATTTGGTCAAAGAACGTCTTAGAGGCTTGAGTCATTAGTTTTTCAATTTCTTGTATATATTACGAAAGATAAATAAATAATTTTAAAAGGGTGTATTTATTATCTAAAACACTTTATAACTTCACCAAAGTAGATATGCATAGATAAAACAAAGGTGCTTTAGTTATTTGATAGTATATTACATTACATTACATCAGTTATTATGGTACATTACAAGAGAAATTGGTATAGGAATATGGACACTACCTATGTAAGAAATGTCTATGCTTTGAAAACTATTGTAGGTTAAGTTTTGTAGATACTTTGCTGGAAAACTATTAATTTAATGTAGGTATAAGATATAAGATAGTCGAACAAAATTATGTATGTGGGTATGTTAAGCTTAACACAATACAGTTCCTATATATATATATATATATAGGAGTTAACATGTTTTATCTTGATATATCCTGTATAGATCTGTATTTCTCTTTTCCTATATAGGTACTAAACTAATACTAAAATGTACATATTCTAATAACAATAGTTTCATTTTCATAGAACCAGTGTATCATTCTATGCTAATAAAGTGAAGTTATTAGGACAAATGCAAGTACTTACTGTAATGAACCACTAATTATAATTGTTACTAAAACGTACTGTATAATGGCTCAAAAATAATTTACTAGTAGTAAGAAAAAGCTTTTTGTGGCAACAAAATATTAATACTGCATTAGAGAAGTATCTGCTATCCCCAAAAAAATTCTTATTAACCATAAAATGGGTCTTCATTACTGACAGCAAAAAAATATCGATTTACAGTAATAAAAAAAAGTTAACAAAAAGTTTTTTTAATGGTAAGTAGACAGATTCAACAAAACCGTTTATGCTGTAGTAACTATGCTGTCTATTTGGAGAATATTTAATGCAGATATTTTGTTGGGGTTATGCGATTTCTATTTACAGTTACTTGAAATTTCTTTCAGTGCACCAATCACGATACGAGAGCCACCGAAAAAGAAAAAAATAATGGGAAAAAGAGAACCTAGGCAATTAATTTTATATTAGTTATGCATTCCGTTATTCTGTACTGACAATGTAAAAAAAATTATGGTTTATTAAAAAGGGCTGGACTTTATCAAACTATACATTTTTGAAAAGAGAAAAAGGGTCTCTATCGAATGGTAATATAATCTATAGGGGGTTCCATTTAAAAAATGATCACAATTTTGAATTATAAAGTGGCAATTTTTTTTAGTACTTACCTGTAGAAGTAAAACAAACTAGTACCAATTATACAAGAAAACCTTTTGTAAAATCAAGAGCACCAGTGAAAACCGCTCGTCGCTATCTCATTTTGCCTTGATATAAGCCATTAAAATCTGTCACATTATCTTGGGACACCCTGTATATTATGTATATTACAGTTAGGTGAAAACTTGGATTCTTTGGTGAATCTCGAAGCCACGTCGTGGACGTTTTTTTTAGTTAGGGTTTAGGTTTAGGGTTATGATTGGAGAGTAATCGAAATGTTTTTAAAAGTAAACTTAGACACTTTTTATCTAATGAATATTTCTATAACATTGCAGAATTTTTAGATGGACGATTTTAAAATTTTAAATTTTAAATTCTATGCTTTAATGAATTGTTTATATTATTGACGTGTATATATGTGCAACCTATGTTATATTTTAGTTGGTATAATATTGTGTGTTATTTTCTGTAATACTCATTGTATTTCTTTATACTGACTTATATCTTTGCTGGAAGATCTAAAGGGATGAATAAAATATTATTATTATTAATGAAAGATTTATGGATAAACTGTATTTGAACTGCATTACAATAATTTAACTTATGGCATTTAAGTCTTTTAGATTGTCAATTAGGCAACTTATAATTTGATTACAGTGTTTAGACAATAAGTCAGTTAAGTAAGTTAGCAGGTGACATTTTTTTTTCTTTGAGGTTATTGAACCAAATTTGCTGGTTCGGTCTGTGGTTATTTGAAGTCTGTCAAGCCTATAATGTAACAGTCTTAGTTGTCACTGTGTAGGTGTAATAAATTCAAAGACAGTTAAACCATATTTCGTTAATTGAAGTATGTATTGGTACTGATTAAATTCTCAACAACGAGGTACACATTTTTTTGTTATATATTCTTTTTCTTGCACTTGCAAAAGGCACTTGCATCCAGATTAGCTGTATCAGGATCGACAGCTAGCTAGCTATATCTTCTCGGTCTCAGTTTCCTGGAGGTACCATTATCTGCACATTGCCATAAGTCCACTTCGACCATCATTACTGGATGTTATGTATTGGTGAGAGGTTGAAATATATTCTCCGAGGCCAGAAGAATTTTTTTGTAAACCAGATCAATTTTATTCTTGGCAGATACAACCTATAAGCTAATTTTGAACGATAAAAACAATCTGATGTTATTTATTTAATAGCTCTACTTGTTTGTTTCAATTCACCAAACATTCACTATTAATTGTAACTATTTTATAACTATTCATCTATACGCAATTGAATACAAAATTATCCTGGCGTTCCCAAGGTGGCATAATATTTAATATTAATTATAAAGCTTTGAATTTGCTCCTAAACCCTGAGTTCAGCCGGAGCTTATGTCATAGAATCTGAATTACAGCAATAAAAAATTAAAGAAGGTTCATTACAGTTGTTATAAATAAACAGTATATTTCAGCCTTTGGAATTTTATTAACAAAATCAGCGTTAAAAGTATGTAAATAACTTGCAATAAACATATTTTAGATCTTTTGTTAAATTGAAATTGTAAGTACGCCTTTTTTCAGATTTAAGGGTCATAAGGGTCAGTTTGTTTGCTTAGAAGCAATTATATTTATTATATTGAAATATTTACTTATGCAAATAAACCTTATTATTATTATTATTATTATTATTATTATTATTATTATTATTATTATTATTATTATTATTATTATTATTATTATTATATTATAATATCCGAAATCTCAATGATGTTTGGATTTTTAAATTTATATTTCGTTTTCTCCCTCAGTTTCATCATGAGATAGTTTTTTTTAATTCTGTTTTATATGGAACATGTAAGTTAAAAAGTGAAAAAATATTTGAATACCATTACATCCATCGACAAATTTTGCTGCCACAAACTTTCATGCCTTATTACCCAAACTTGTCTGCAGTATTTTGCGTTCTTCTTTCTCTAGTATCTCTTTATTTATACCCTAAATACTGTCAAATGAAACGAGACGACATCAACTATTGATGGCAAAAGAACAGTTGAATAAAACTTCTTTCCTTCTTCGTCGTTAAGGCACTAAGTTTAACGATAGTTTGTCATACGTTTGAAAAGATAAAATTGAGTCAAAGTCGAGAGTCGCATGCTGTTCGCTGTCGCTCGTAAGTTTTCGTCAGTTCATACGTGCCGTCTTGAGAGAATACAAAACTTAGAGTAGTTGTACTGGAGTTGGATATACTCAACCTGCAGAAGAAGCATAATGCTTGAACTTTTGATGGTTTAGGAATGGATGACATTTATCACGAAAAACATTCGTACCAAGTCCTTTATCTGTTGCACAGTATCAGTCAATACAGGGTGAGTTTTTACAATGAAATGTGTGTATAAACCTTTGTATAATAATTTTGTGTGTGCAGGATTGCAAGTAAATATTAGAAAAAATAGAGAAATATTAGGATCGTTGAGTGATTTTGTCACTCAACGATAAGGATAATAATCGTTTGTTTATGTTTGTACCATTTATGTTTGTTGGTTCCTACTTAAATAGATTTAAAATATATAATCCTATTTTCAGGTATATGTAACGAGATTAGTCTTTTGTCCCTATTATTGAATTTGTTTTCATTTATTAAACTATTTATCCACTATCAGTTTTCGAAATAATTTAAATACAATTAGTACTATGTTTGTTATATCAAGTATATGCACATATATTACACAATTGCTTTTCTAAATAAAAATTAATTTCTTCCAATACAAAATAAAAAGTACTTATAATACACCATTTAAAGTAATGAATAATTAATAAATTTAATTCCATTCATATACATAAAAGTTGGTTTGTTTAAAAAGAATAATATCGAAATCAAAGAAATAAAACTCTAAGAAATAATAATAAAATCTAATCTCTCATAAAATAACAATCAAAGAAATATCTCTAAAAACAGATAGGGTAAAACACCCAGTAATTGGCACCTTAAGCATCAGTTGCTTAATAAATAGCATGCATTTTTTTAAATTATCATATCTTTTTGGTATTTTTTTTTATGTTGTGAAGTATAAACAATATATTTTTTATCGGTAAAAATTGTTTGAGGATACGCTTGTAATTGTATTATTTAAAAAAATTATTCCACAAAATATTGAAAATCACTAGTTATTGGCATCAAGCTGTAGTCATTGGCAGGTAGCTTTTACCAATTATTGGCAGCTATTTTCAGTTATTGGCATGTATTTTTGACCACTAATTAGCACTTACGTCGCACTTATTGGTAAGTTAGTTTCATTCGAAAAATTAAAAACAACTTTCGAGACAGCTGCTAAAAGTAGATATTTTGGTAGGTAGGTATATATCAGAACAAGAATATTAAGAATTATTCAAAAAACATTTACTAACAGGGGTAGGTTATCATATCATAGATTATCTTAAAAACTAAACATTAAGTAATTTACTTTTTGGTTTTTAAATTACAAGTCTTGCAGGTAAAAAAGTTTTCATAAAGATTATATTTTAACAAACATTTGTAATGGTAGATTCTAATACATTTTTGACACTGGATGGCAAAATTTGTTAGCGAAGCATTTCGGGTACAAGTATAGCATAGTCCTTTATTAATGATTTTATTATTTTCAGGCAGGGCATTTAGTTGCACTTGTACGTCTTCGTTATTATCAACATTAACTTCTTCACCAAATTCTTTGTTTTGCTCGATTTTTTCATTAATTTTTAATTTTAAACCACTAAAACTCTTTGTATTCTGTTCCACCTGACTCATTTGTTGACTTAGATTTTTGACGTGTGTGGGTGTCTTTCCAAATTGTATTTTTGTATTTTCTCCTCTTTCCTTTTCTTTATGTATTGTCTCTTCACTAATATGTCTGTTTTTTTCCTGGTCAGCCTTGCTCATTTCTTGAGTTAAATTTTTCACGTGTGTGGCTGTCTTTTTAAATTGTTTTTTCTTATTTTTTATGGCATTAAGTTCTCTCTTTTTCTTATTTTCTTCTTTCTTTTTTTCTTTTTCGTTTTTCTCCTTTTCCTTCTCTTCATGAATTTTCTTCCATCCACTTGACGTGATGACATATGGAAGGCGCTCTGTTTGTCTTACAGATTTTCGTTCTGGAGTTTTTGGCCACTGCAGATATTCCTTTAATCTCTTACTTGAATTGGTCGGGTTGTGGTTCTCTTGCATTTCAGGTACTTTCTTACATTTTTTCATCACATAGTTATTTTTAGACGCAGAAACTTCAATCTTTTCAAGCTCTGATGGACATTCTAATTGATTTACATCTATGTTTTTAAGTACAATATCACTATGAACTATCACAGTTTGAATATTATTATCACTACAGACAGAGCTGATTACTTCATTGGTTACTATTTTATTTAAATTTGTTGGTTCAAGGCTAAGTGTGGTAGATTTTGTATTAATATCCGGTAATTGAATTGAGTAAGTTTCCTCGGAGTCTGATAGATTTCTAAAATTTTCTGATTCCTGTTGGTCTAACATAGGTAAAAAGGAGTTGTTACTTTGAGGATTATAACCTGATGTTGATGGATGACTAGACAAGTAATTAATTTCAGTGGTGTCACTTGACACTTTCTCGGAAAAAGAATTGGGCGCCTCGTCAATAAATATTGGCATTTCTTGTATTTCATCTTCAGTGAAATCCGAGGTGAAATCCATATCGTCAATTCTTATGACGGAATTATTTACTTCATTTGCCTCTTCTTCTAATTTATCTTCATAATTGCATTTTTTGAATTCCTGAAAAATTTTAGTAAGTAGAATAAAATCATCATTAACATTATTTGGTTCCATCATCACAGAATGTGTTTTAATTTGGTTCAGTTTGTCGAGTCCGATAATGTTAATAAAATCTTTATATGTCAGATTTTCACAGTCACCATCGATATCATGTTCTAAATTATCAGTAGGTTGTTTTTTGCCAATACACTTGGAAAAATCGATGTTATTGGCAGTCCATGGATAGAGACCACAAGCTCTGAATCCATTAATAATCGCAGATGATTTTAGATTGCTCAAAGCATCTTGTAATATAGGAGCGAAATGTATTTTTGTCAGTTGAAGATAAGGATTAGTTCGCCTCCATTTTAAAACAGCATTCTTCCAAGCATTTTTCAAAGGCTTAAAACAGCCCACATCCGCCGGCTGTAGTATCCGAGTGGCATTGGGGTAAAGTGCGACCAGAATTATTTGAAGTTGACTGCACAAGGTGCTAAGTTCATAGGTCATGTGTGTTTTGTGACCATCTACAAACAAAACCACGGGAAACTGGATTTCTTCTTTAACGAGATAAGGGTAAAACACATTTGAAACATATTCATAGAATAATTCTGCTTTCATCCAGCCATTCTCGCTATTTCCTATTCCCCATTCATTTGGAACAGTCTTCACTATATTAGCTGGAAGCCTTTTGTAAGGGTACACCACCATCGGAGGTGTGACCACACCAGCAGCTGAGAAAGTGAATAACACAGTAAGATTAGATTTGGCAGGGCCCTGATCTACCTCATATACATTCTTTGTGCCCCGTGGAGCAATAACTTTTCCTTCTTTTGGACACAACAGAAAACAAGTTTCATCCGCGTTAAATATTCTGGTGCAGTCTTGAAGAATATCAAAATACTGTTTTCCTTGTAGATACTTCTCTATGTTGTCAAACCATTTTCTGATGTCGTTCTCTGATATATTGCTACTCGCCTTCGTAACAGCTTCTGGAGTACGACTGGTAAGGTTTGGATGACGGTTTAAAAATGCCATATACCAATGCCTTCCTGGTGTGTTGTTCTTGAATGGATTGTCCCTTGGATTTTCATCCAAAAACGCCTTAACTGACGCTTGTATATCACACTGTCTTCTAGGAAATCCTTTCTTTACGCTATCAATAATCCATTCTTCCAAAAGGCTTTCCTCAGCTTTTGTTAAGTATGATGACGGACCGTGCCCAGCTTTCTTGAATTTTTCGCTCAAACGAAATTGGAGAGTCTGCCTAGGAATTCCATATTTACTAGCAGCTTGACTTTTTGGCAATCCATTTGCGATATCCTCCAGAGCTTTCTGCAAAGTTTCTTCGTCATATTTCTTGACATACTTAAACTTGCCCTTGACTTTCGGCATTGAAATGTTTATTATCTGTTGAAAAGTATTTTTATTAGTGTAAGCACCGAGATATAGGTATTATACCTAAGTACCTATATATTGTTTTTTGCTAATAGTTTAAAATAGACGTGTAGGCATGTATATATTGCAAGAAGTTATGCAAGTAGATTAAAAAAACTATAGAATAATGAAATAATTAGGTATTATAGGATCTATATTATAGGAAGTTATTTATATTGTACATTTTATATTAATATTTACTGTAATTTTAAGTTAAATTTTGCTGAATTTTCATTACTACCTTAAGAAATAATGATTGACAATTACTAGAACACATGAAACTAGAACACATGTGTAATATCTAGTTATTGGCATGCCAATAGTTAATGCCAATAACTAGAAACGTGTGACTTTTTGTGCTAGTACTCGGCACTATAATAAATAATATAAGATTAAAAGATAAATTATGTTTTTTCAAAACAAAAACAATATTAATTATAATGTTTTTTGACCAAAATATAAATACTAAGGAAACATTGAAATAATAGGCTATAACTTACCCAAAACTGTGCCCTATTCGTTAGGTAAAGAACAAAAAACTCTCCACAAACAGCACGCACAATATAGTATCTGTGTTTGCAACCGCCATATGCATTGGTAATATATAAATCTGTGTTATCAACTAGGTAAGAGGCGTCATCTTCACAAAATTATATAAACTTAGATCTAAGTATTACAGGAAGCCTTGTAAAATGTAAAAATTAATAAGGATGCCAATAACAGGGTCAGTGCCAACTATTGGGTCTTTTACCCTATGTTATACTTCGCCATATAGGATTTTTTTAAATAACAAATTTGCTACCTCCATAATTAAACTAAATTAGCCAGGAGAAGTTTTCATAGTATACGTATTGGAGAGACTGAACTTCTGTATACCAAATTCAAAACCCAAATAACTTCTGCTATAAAATACATATTATTATACAATTAATTAATAATACTAATACTAATAATAATTCTAGGATGTTGTATTTAACGCCCTTGTCTGTCGAAGCCTTGTAATGAGTATGAGTTCAAGTCCCTGATGTCAACTGCAATTCCTGCCATAAGGCGCGAAAGACAATTATGCATCTGCTCTCCGCTTGTCCGGCATATGCAGTCTCGGCATATATCCATAGACATAATGCGGCTTTACGAGTGCTTTACTACTTTCTACGGCACTCATACGAAATAGACGAAACACCGTTGCTGCCATATGCTCCGGGGAATATTGAGTCCGTTGTGGGGCATGAGAAGTGCTGAATTTATTGGAACTACTCATTTCCCACATTCAGACAGACTCGGGCTAATATGCCTGACATTCCTCCTCCTCGACCACCAGCTCAAGACAATGTTTATCATCGAGTTCTCGGCTCTTGCCAAACCAACATTGTCTTGAAAGAGGAGGAGAAACGGACGAAATATCGAGACATTCCCTTTGAACTTCGTAGACTCTATCCAGAACATACTGTGAAGCTTGTTTTACTGATAGGAGCCCTCGGTGGGGTAAAAGATACACTACTTACGGTATTGAAAGTCATACCGCTATGCCGAAATTCGGCAGACCTTCTAGCCGGAAGAATGCAGAAGGCGATCCTTCTGGGTTCATTACGTCTACTCAGGACACACGATTCCCGGACTAAGTAGTTATTCTCCCCACGGATGTGGGGAGTAGATAGTTACTGATAACCACCAGTGGCTGACCCTGAGAATCGCAGCTAGGGAACCGGTGGACTGGATTTTAACAAATAATAATAATAATAATAATAATAATAATAATAATAATAATAATAATAATAATAATAATAATAATAATAATAATAATAATAATAATAATAATAATAATAATAATAATAATAATAATAATAATAATAATAATAATAATAATAATAATAATAATAATAATAATAATAATAATAATAATAATAATAATAATAATAATAATAATAATAATAATAATAATAATATCCCTACCACTCATTCTAATCACAGGGTTTAGCCCGAAAGCATTTGTTATTGTTATATATATTATTTATTTGTATAGGTATATTATTTATTGTGTCCCAAAATGGTATAACAAAATTCATATTTTTTCACTAGTTGAGATTAAACAAAGCGTTGAAGCAGTATATAGAAATTCCCACTTTCCTGCAATATTTCCTTTGTTTTTTTTAGCCACAGTTGACAAAGCTGACATTTTTTTTAAATAGGACAGTCTATATTATTCATAGTATCAATAGGTAACCCATCTAACGATGAATTCAGTGATGTAAGGTTATACTTGCTTTTGTTTGTTTGTTTGTCCAGAGCCATTATTATGTTGCAGAAAGGTTATAACTTATCCTAATTGTCATGTTTCAGTGTTTCTCTTATCTCAACTAGAAAAAAATATTAATTTTATTCCATCTTTTTGGGACACACTGTATATACATTTTAATGATGTATTACATTAAATCATTCTGGTGGGAATAGGTACAGAAAAATAACTATTAAATACCCATGTGCAGTGTTCGATTGTGAAATATTTTACCTATAATTAGATTGTTATCGGAACCACGGTAATAATTCTTACCATTTTAGTGAACAACAATAATTATTAAACCATTTGGTGTGTCAATATTTTTCAGTTAGTTGCTGTGGTGTAATTATCTAATTATAGAAATTCTATAGACTGTTAGCGTTTTATAACGTGTACCCAAAGAAATTTATTTTCTAGCATAATTTATGCCAGAAACGGAACAGAAGATGATAGAAGAATTTCGTAAAATCGTTTTGAATACATTAATATTAACGGCCTAAACAGGCGTATTCACAGTAAAAATAATCTCTAAATATCTTTAATTTTTCAACAAGGTCTACAAGAAGAAACGTGAAAAGTTGGTGCTATTGCACAAGTACCTATACGCTTCATTAGTGATGACGTAGCGCCAGCCATTTTGTTCTGATAGGTCGCGGTTCACTATCCAAACAAAGCCCGATTAACAAGGCAAATTTACAGAAAAGTGCTATTTTGACGTTATTTAAAGATTTTAAGGGAAAAAACATCTAAAACGGTAAGAGTGCAGTAAATGTACCCTATAAACGCATTCATGCAAGACAGATGGGTAATAATAACTGAAATATTAATAAAATCTAAATTTAACATAACCTCACTTTATATAGCTTATTGTAAAAATAACTTTATTTAATGATTTTTACAGTACCAATCTTTCATTCGCCATGGTTATGTGCTGGGCTCCGGATTGCAAGCACTACAATCAACGAGAAACTTGTAGATTTTTTATATTTCCGAAGGACCCTAAGGAACGCAACCATTGGAAAAACTTGTGAGGTAGGTTTGAAATATACCTTTTCATTTTGAATAGGTAACTGTTTAAATGTTTAATATAAATATATTGTATATTATGATACGTAGCGACGAACCTGGACCTGGTGCATTTTTATGCAGTTGTCATTTCCGTGATGGTAAAAGGGAAAATGAGCCTGAAATCTTCTTGCACAATGTAACAAAGAAATTCACTTATATAAGTCCTGAAAAGAGAAAAAGAAGAGAGCAGAGAGTGGTAGTTCAGGAGCATCTGGAAGGCCTACCAGCAAAGCATCGACAAGAATGTTATTTTGAACCAGATGTATCATCTCCACCATCTGAAATGAAAATGTGAGTGATATTTATGTCAAATATGTATACGTTATACAGATTTCATTGCGTTGACTGCTAAATAAATACAGTGCAATAATAATTACTTGTCATAACGAACGATCAAAAACTAGGTTTGTCGATTAAACGGTTTGTTCGTTATGACAAGTGATTATTATTGCACTGTATTTATTTAGCAGTCAGCGCAATCAAATCTGTATAACGTATACATATTTGACATAAATATCACGCACATTTTCATTTCAGATGGTGGAGATGATACATCTGGTTCAAAATAACCTTCTTGTCGATGCTTTGCTGGTAGGCCTTCCAGATGCTCCTGAACTACCACTCTCTGCTCTCTTCTTTTTCTCTTTTCAGGACTTGTATAAGTGAATTTCTTTCTCACATTGTGCAAGAAGATTTCAGGCCCACTTTCCCTTTTACCATCACTGAAATGACAACTGCATAAAAATGCACCAGGTCCAGGTTCGTCGCTACGTGTCATAATATACAATATATTTATATTAAGCATTTAAACAGTTACCTATCCAAAATTAAAAGGTATATTTCAAACCTACCTCACAAGTTTTTCCAACGGTTGCCTTCCTTAGGGTCCTTCGGAAATATAAAAAATCTACAAGTTTCTCGTTGATTGTAGTGCTTGCAATCCGGAGCCCAGCACATAACCATGGCGAATGAAAGATTGGTACTGTAAAAATCATTAAATAAAGTTATTTTTACAATAAGCTATATAAAGTGAGGTTATGTTAAATTTAGATTTTATTAATATTTCAGTTATTATTACCCATATGTGTTGCATGAATGCGTTTATAGGGTACATTTACTACACTTTTACCGTTTTCGATGTTTTTTCCCCTTAAAATCTTCAAATAACGTCAAAATAGCACTTTTCTGTAAATTTGCCTTGTTAATCGGGCTTTGTTTGGATAGTGAACCGCGACCTACCACAACAAAATGGCTGAAGCTACGTCACACTAATGGAGCGTATTGGCGATTCAAAATACTGATGAGGGCGCTGCAAATTGTAAACAAATATGGAGGAAGACGAGTAAAAATTTTGCATTTCATATCACATCATCTAGCAATTTAGCATTCAACTGCCATAAATATAGCGACTTCATGTGCTAGTTCGGGTGGAATAAAGGATCAAAAGAGTGGTAAAAGCAGTCAAACGTCCCATAAATGCTTCATTGGTAATTATATGAATTTTTTGGGTTGATACGGGTACCCTACATTTTGTTTACTTAGATTTTGGACTAATGTGTGATAAATTGTATAGTGATACAGTTTATCATGTCTATCAGTATTACAGTATACATGTTTATCAGTATTACAGTGTATGGTGATACAGTCTTCGCAATAATAGGAAAGCCGACATCGAAGGATCAAAAAGCGACGTCGCTATGAACGCTTGGCCGCCACAAGCCAGCCAGCCATATTCGTGCTTGTTTTTTTAAAATAATGTTTAAATTAAAATATATTTTGCTTTTATAAGACTAATTATAGAAAAGTATAGACATACTCCAACAAAGTGGTTATGTTGTGTAAATAAACGTGTTCCCTGTTATTAAATTATTGTTAGATGCCTTTTGTAGAAATGAATGAGAAACAGTTTCTTATACTAGGGTCAAACTTCTACCTATCTTCAATCTTAAACACTTCTATTGGCACATTTTGTGGAATGACACCTATAAACACGGCAGTTTGTGTTGTGCTGATTTCTATTGAATGCCATTTTAAAATTTAAAAATAAAGATGTACAAATACTAACCACGTCGTTTTTTAACTTTGTAATACCAAAAAATCACGAGCACCACTAAATTATTACGTTAAACAAACCCAAATACGTGTTTATCATTATATACCTAAACAATAAGCCTCTAAAAATTACCTAAGTAGGTTCAAATACTTTCATTTTCATTTTTGTAATCGCCAATACGAGGTGGTTTTATTAAAAACCAATTTATTATCTAGCCATTAAAATTAAATTTACTTTTAGCATCCAGATCATAAACACAAATACACATTTCTTGTTAATCCATACAAAGATGCCTACAAACACTTTAAAACTACAAACTACAATAGTAATTTAGAATCTACGCGATTTTACCAATGACTTTCAGTAGGAAATATTTTGACAATTTTCCCTAAAATTTTAAACCTACACATTTTCAAGCATTAAAGGCGCAAACTAACATCTGTTGCAGGCACTAATTAAGTAAAACGAAGAGGTTCATTATTATAACTCTGCGAACCCCACGAATAATCTGGCGGCTGTTCCACAAAGGGATATGAAGTGGCAGAGCCGCCTCTGATCTCCTCCCAGCCTCCTTGATACCTCTCGAAACATGGGCTCGGATTTGCTCTAATTATTTTATTGGGTGAAAACTCAACGCGATCCACACTTTGCTGGTTATAATTCCGAGATTTAGTTCCAAGATTTGATATTCAAGTCAAATTCTAGTTATATATCAGTTTAAAACTAAAATATATTTTCTCTTACTCATAAACGAAAGAAGGCACACTTTTCATATTCCTTTTAATGCAAATAGTTTTATTTGTTACTCATTTGTAAACGTCAATTTTTCAAAACACCGTATTAATTAAGAAAGTTTATTTTAACAAGCTACTAACTTGTAAAAGGTTAAAGTGAACTCGTACAACTGTTATTTCCTGTAATACAAAATTTGGATCATGAAATAGTTGAAACTGAACCATCTGCTGATTCAAAGACTGCTGATATTGAAGGCAATGGCATACCATTTGTAGACTTTACTAGGAAATAATTTTTTGACATTTCGTTTTGTTATTAATAGAATCATCGACATAACATCATGGAAATTTCCCTGAATTTCCATGATGTTATGGGGGGGTTATCCCCATAACATCATATGTTCCATGAAGGGTTATTTCTCCCTCACGTTTTAGTGATAAAATATCTCCACCCGCATCTACAACTATAGTTGCCCTTGATCGGCGGAAAGAATGACCGGTATATAACTCTGGTTCTTTTACATAACATATTTTACAGTTTTCTTTGGGATGGAACCAATAGTGTGGTAACCAACATTAAGGGAAATACACTTTCCATTTCGATATGTTAAAATTTCTAAAATTTCTCGAATTGCAGTCATCGTCGGTTATGGTAAATCTTCTTGTTGTAAAATTTTTTGTTTGTCGCAATGTCTCAATTACGTATTTGCCCATATCTTCAACGTCTTTCATGGCCAGGGAAAGAAGTTCATCAGATCTAATTTATCCCATTCAAAATTCAGTTATATGCTGTCTTTGTACTCAAAGCGAAGTTTTGTGGTATTCCTACCTACTCGTTCAAGTTTAATGTTCGGGTAATTATTTTCTCACTGAATATCTTTGACTTTATTTTATTTTATTTTATTTATTTTTATTTTATTCTATACTACTCAATAGGTCTAATGACCCAATAACAGAATAGGAACATTGAGTAACATACATAGTAAAACAAACTAATATTAATATCTAAGTGGTAAAATACATAGAATAATAAAGATTGAAGCATACAAAAAAAAAAATTAAAACAATGCGTGCTTAAGATATATACAAGTCAGTGACACAGCAAGAAAACATCAAACTAGTTCACAAGAAATAAGAAGAAATCTAGAAGGCTATTTTCTTCGAAGAGGATAATGTACAAGCAAAAATATCAATAAATTCAGATACGTTATTATAAATATTGCACATGTTTTAAAGCGGCGAATATTTTTTTATATTTGTTCTTGGAGTTGATAAGTAAAAACTATCAGACGGATGAGATGCCTCTCTAGGGACATACAAATTAAGCATACCTAATATTTGAATACAGTCTATGTTAGCATGTACTATTTTGAATAGAAACGTCAAAAAACAAACCTTACGTCTATTTAATAAGGCATCTAAAGACAATCTGTATAAAAGTTCTGACTGAGGAAAATCTGTCGCAGGATAATCACCATAATCACCATACCTAACTTTAGTAGGTATTTATTTATTTGAAGAGGATGCCGAAAACAACTACCCCACGAGCAATATGACTGGCATTGCACTACATCGGCCTCTCCATAGGAGTCGCCACATCGTTCATCGAGACCTTCTACCAGACACTGACCGGTTTCCCGCTTATTTTGCGCTCATCAGAGTGCCATAGGTAGTGGACTCGATGAACGATATTGGGACGTGATTGGTCTTCCTTAAAGGCAATAGAGGTCACTGCTGTAATTGGACCTAAGGAAAAGCAGGTCGTTATCTGTCTGTCAATTTGATAATAATTGTCAGACTAAACTACGATGTGTTTCCCACTACTACTAACATAGGGATTTATTTCTTCTAACATCAATGAAATTCTAATTTGGCTAATCTCTATAACATTTCTCAATCTTTTTTGCAATTAACCAATTGTTTACTTAAGTTCCTTTTAAATTTAGTAAATTGTTCTATAGTTTCACCTAATGCTGGATTGTGTTCCGATTTTGACATTTTACAAACGTACAGTGTATAGAGTGCTTAATGTACTTATCATTAAGTATCAGCTAATATTTTTTTGCGTAGAAACTATTTGATAAGGTAGATTGTATCTTGTCGGAGTTTAGTTTATATTTGTTTAGGTTCATTTTGTGACAAAACCTTAAAACCAGATAACCCAACTTAAGCTAAAAGACATATTTTCTCTGTATATACTGTGTAGTCTTCTACACTTGTATACACACACACCAACATGGATATTGTTGTAGAGTATCACTTATTATGATGATAATGGTATTAAACAAAAAACATTGATGTTATTTATGCCTTTATAATTCCAGTGGATGGTGCTGTATACAGCCAATGGTTATTTACGACTTATTCTTTTATAGAATGAGACTGTTCCTTTGCATTCTTACCTACCTATATCATAATATTTTGATAATTTACTTAATATATTTCTTAGTTTATGTTTTTTGTCTGAATAACTCTAAATGAATATGCAAACCTTAAGGCACATCTAAATATATTTAATTACTCGGATCAGTTGCTTGTACACGTACTTTGTGTAATCTATTTTCTGTCTCAAAGCGAGTAGATGTCTACATACAAAAGTATGTTTCCTTGTCAAGGCTGTAGAATTCCCAGCCGCCTTGATACCTCTGGAAAGGAGGTTTGGATTTGGTGTAATTATTTCATTGGGTGAGAGCTCGAGACAGTCTACATTTTGTAAGTTATAATTCCCAGACTTAACTCCTCCGGTTCAATAGGGCCATTGCAATTAATGTGCCAGTATTGTTTTGGTTCAAGATTAAAGAAAATTGTATCCTTCGCAAATTATTGCGCCAATTTTGATTATCTATATATTTATATGGGACACAACTATTTTACAGAGACAAATTATAAGTGAAGAAACATCACTAATCGTGTTTATTCATATAACAATTTAAGGGCCGGTCTTTCCATCTTCTTATAAACATTTTTTTAAATTTATCTTCCTTGTAACTACAAAATGGGTGTTTTCACTGTGTTTTAAATTAAATCCTGTCTTTAAAGTTCTATATCTGCTCTTTAACTTATCGGTCACTTTTACTGGCCTATAAGTAGTTACAAAGAGATTTCTAACCTCAGAAATTTTGCAAATTTGAGTGTTGGTAAACAATTTGATTAATAAAACGTCAAAAATTATACTTTTATAATGGAAAACATTATTGATTTTGAAGAAGAAATATTATTAGATCATGAAATTATAAACATGGTAAATATTGCAAATCACGAACGAAAAATATATACTGTAAGGCCTCATGTAGAATGTTTAACAATTTAAACATCTGGGATGATGAAGAACTTACGAGGAGATTTCGTGTATCAAAAATAACGGTGATAAATGTTCTACAAAAAATCGAGCAATATTTACGGCATCACACTAACAGGTTAATAATAAAAAAGAAATGATATCTACGTATTTGTTAGATTTTATGACACGTTTTATTAAATCATATTTTGAAATGAGGACTGAACTGCTACGATTTGTACTAGTGAGGGCCTCAAATTCTTGGGCAATTTGGTTCCAAGTCTTTTTACTGTATCATCCTGGGCATTTTTACACTTCTGAAAATTTAATTTAAACTAGATATCCCAGAAACGACTAGAACTTAAAAAACGTTATACTTGGTTGGTTATAGCCATAGTATGTTATATTTAGCTAGGTAATGCTGTCATAATTGACATATTTTGTTGATTATAATTAACGCATTTCATCTGTCTCACTTTATTATATAGACTTTCTTATTTAATCAGTATTGCCAATATCATTAAACAGTATTTTTACAAAAGAGCAGTAAAATTGTGTTGGAAAGACGCAATTTTTTAACTGCCAGATAAATTCACTTGTTAACTTTAAATTTCTTTTAGTTAAAAGCAACTTTATAAAGAGATGGAAAGACCGGCCCTAAGATACATGTTTGCAAACATTTCAATAAGCTGTGTCAGGTTCCAACTTCGGATCGGACGATGTCGGCCACGTGTTGCGATAAACTGCCGACGCATACATTTTTCTTATGAGAAAATAGTTCATGTTTCCATTATAGTGGCACTGCGCGTAACTTCGGTTGTTTCGAAAATTAATCGAAATGACCAATTTGTCAAAATGTATCACATAACTTCGTATATTTACGTAGAAACATGTCCAAAATGTAATTTACAAAACTAATTTACCATGTTATCCAATAAAACCACATCTCATTATTTGTACTTTAAACAATGTCGAAAACCTTGCATAGAAATACTTCAGAAGTGAAAAGTACGATCAGTTTTAGGGAAATATGGCTATTGATAGTACTTAAAAAATTAATTAAAATCCATTATTCCCCTTGATTCTTATTTTCCTGATAAAATTGCTTTAATCTACATTCTTATGGCTTATAAGAGTATCCAAACAAAGTTTATTTAAAAATTAAAAGAGGATCCCTTTAATACAAAAGCATGAACTGGCTGCGATACAATCTCTGAAAGGTGTTACTCTCGAAAATTGCCGGAGGCGGTTTGTTTAACAGCAAATTAACAGATTGCCGTCGACTGAGAAACCAGGACCAGAAACAGGTAATCGATAGCGTTATTCTGATGGGCTGTTACTACTAATTTCAAATTACATAAACAGGGAAAAAAGTTTCCGACAATTTCAGTTTAGGGGAGAAGTTTATGAATTTATTAAAAGTTAAAAACTTCCATCGCCCTGAAGCGATTTTTATTTATCGATCAAATTATTTTTTATTAATAAATGTTACTTTTTGTAATGTACTTATGCTGGTATGGAAAATTCATTCTGGGCAAAAAGCGAGTGCTACAAAACGTACAAATAAAAAAGATATAAATAAATAACCAGAAGGTTATAGTTAGAAGAATACCGTTGGATTCATGATCTCAGTTCCAAAAGGAAGACGTTTTTTAGAGGATATTTTATTGCTTTTTGGTAGACGTGTCTTGAAGGGGCTTGGAACCTTTGGTGTGAAGATAACACTGACGTAGTTTCCCACATAACACCAAAAGACTATATTGCAGTGGACGCGCTCTTCGCCAATCAAGTCGTCATCTGGAGATGATCAAAATTGATCATCTCCAGATGAGGCCATGTTGATTAGCGAAACGCGCGTCGACTGCAATATAGTGTTTCGGTGTTATGTAGAATACTGCCTCAGTGTTATAGACGTATCTAATTGATTTCTATTTTTACGGTTTTGTTTTGAAAAAATGTTTTATTAGAACACATTTTTTTAGATGAAATAGTTTAGTTTACGTTTAATTTAGAAAAAGTTTGATAGAAAGTACACAACATTTTTTATTGTTATCATTCATCTTCGTGAAAGGTTATATGGAAGACCAGGGTTTCGAATATATGTAGATATATATACTCAATAAATTGAACTTCGCCTTTTGAGTAACTTCCTATTATTAATGCTGTAGTATATAACTGTACTGTATTATTTACTCAATAAAGACAATATTATTATTAATATCATTTTTATTATTATTATTATTATTATTATTATTACTATTATTTTTATTATTATTTAAAATATTTAATCTGCTAAATGAAATGTTTTGTTTTCACAAACGAATTTATTCGACATACTTAATTTAGGTTACTACTGAACTATAAACTTTAATTTTTCAACGTGAGACAAGTAGGTATTTAAAGTTACCAAATATTTATTATTGAAATTTAGATAAGGTTTGATATTGTACAGATTATTACATTAATTTATAGAAAACCAAATTTTATAGGGAATGGGATAAATTGTTTACTTTTTTAAATATAATAATTAATAATATAAGCGACTAAAAAAGATCCTCAGACCTCCCCTCGAAGCCGCGACCGCCGACAGCGATCGCGGGCTCACTTCAAGTACCCCTGCCTTAACTTGCATAAAGCTAAAGGGCCAGTTGGCTCCTTTAGAGGTGCATCCCCGGCTACACAGCGACTCCTGACCTACCCCAAACCACCACCCACGACGAGAGCGGCACTTGCCGCCCCCGCCCGAGACGGGTTAGACATGTAGGTGAAGAAGGAAGACAAGACAGAAGAGCGCCAGAAGTTCCTACCCAGCCTGCAGGGTAGAGCCAAGACAGGAGGAGACCCCACGAATCGTCCACACCTATAACTTTTTGTAATCGGGGTTGGTGAAGTAGCGGGTCCACCTCTACGAGGCAGTCCAGACCTACAGCGATGGGGAGGGTAAAGAGCGACAATCCCGCTCGGCCCCAAACCATCCCAAGTCATGATCACGGTCAATGGATATTGGCGAATGTAGAAATAGTAATTATATTCTGACTGAAATAAGAAACACCTATTTTGAGTAGAAAATATATTAGGTATAGGTACATGTTATTTGTTTTTATAAATTATTTGAGTATACAAAATACAAAAGACACCAAAAAAACATTTGACTAGGTTAATTATTAACATAAATTTATTGCTATAGGTACATACTTATATATTTTTAATTAAATAACACCCCTGACGAAGCCACCCTACTTTGTCCTCCGGAGCCACGCTAGAACGTCTGGCGCAGGTTTTCCAACCTCGTTAACCCCCATATGCTTCTAGAATTAATCGTTGGATTTAAACCACTGTAGTAGAATTATTAATATAAAATATTTTTTTCAGTAATTAAATACATTTTTCGTTTAATTTATACAGAACTCCGACACTATATTCTACTACTAAATATTTGGTAGGTAAATAATTATTTAACTTTAGAAAATAAATACTTTTAAAAATTGTTGGAAAAAACTATCAGTTTTTAGAATTATATCAATTCTTGGCATATTCTCTTTTCAAAGACATTTTGAAAAATAAATACTTCTATAAATCTATAATAAATATAATATGCAAAAACAAATGAAATTTTACGTTGACTCACCTTGCATATACAGGGTGTCCCAGTGTGAGCGTACAAAAATTTACCGGGGGGTATGGACCAGACCAAAATAAGAATAAAATTCTTATAAGAAATTTCTCTGATGCGCGCCTAACGAGTTACAGGGTGTTATTTTGGAAAAAAACAAACATTTTCCGCAGTAACTTAAAAATCGTTTCGTAGATTTAGGTAATTTTTGGGCGATGTATACATCTATTAAAGGTCATTAAAACTACATGGTGTTTGTTTAACTCTGACACCTGTGGTGGCCTAGGTCTACTCTTCCTTATGATTTTATCATCATAACTCTTGCATATCCTACTTTTTTGTGAATTGACTAAGTCTTCCTTAATCAGCTACCAATTCTGAAAAAAAAAGGTGCTCTTGTTACACAGCTCTAAAATCAAACATTTTCGAGTAAATTGAGTGTAAAGTTCCGACTACATTCCTTTATGCAGAAAAATTACTTGCAAAAGAAGTCATAAGGAAGAGTAGGCCTAGGCCACCACAGGTGTCAGAGATAAACAATCACCATGTAGTTTTAATGATCTTTAATAGATGTACACGTCATCCAAAAATTTCCTAACGGTTTATAAGTTATTGCTGAAAATTGTTTTTTTGTTCCAAAATAAAAAAATTCCAAATTTTTGTACGCTCACATTGGGACACTTTGTATATAACAATATTTTAAGTTGTATTATTTATTTAGTTGCTGAATTTCACTATGAAGTGAATTTTTAATGCTGTTGTTCGGTCTTCAAGTGATCCATCATTATTTTTTTCATAATGAATAAGATTACTGCCAATTATTAATGATTATTAAAATTTACTTTTATGGGGTGTACGCTCTCACAAATATGTTTGTTAATAAATATTTTTTTGAATAATGTTTAATTTACCCAAATAACTATTTTCCACTCTACGGAGAACATCATTCTTTCTCTGATCGTATAAAAAAGATTTTGCATTTCGATAATTCAAATATTTGTATACCAAAATAAGTCAGATAAACATTGTAGTCCGCGGAATTTAGATATAACTTTGTTTAGTTGTAGGTATGATAAATTTACATAGACCGTAATTCGTAAACAGTCTGTAGTTCAACGTGAAACTTGGGCGTACAACAGTAGGCGGAGTAGATGCAAATGCTGGCAGTTTCGTGTTTTCCGACTCTGAATGATAGATTAAGTTCGCTTCAATGGCGGAGCAGTCGAACCCTCCACAGTATGGGCTGGGTAACTCTTAATTGCACCGCGCTATTCGGCGGTCACATTTTTCAAACCCCGAACGGGAAAAGGCGTCGAAACAATAAAATGTGCAAACATTTAACTTCCCGACTATTCATGACTCTAACTAAGCTTACTTCCTAGCTCCAAAACAGGAGTATTAATTGATTCCAATTTGGATGTATTTATAAATGAGTCGAGGATAACAAATAAATAGATTTATTTCAGTTAGAAAAACTTCTAGTTTCAACATTTAACTAGTTGTTGAAATTTATACAAGTTGAACTGAATTCCCTGATACTAAATATTTTTTACCAATGTATAAAGGACTATTTATACGAGAATTCAATAGAGTTTTATCCCATGCAGGACTTGTAAGGCATGAAAAATACATAATTCTTACATAGATTCTTACAACAGAGAAAAAAATACACAATGCTGTTTCAAGTAACATATACGCAAAGGGTCTCCATGAACTTCAAAGGTACAGAATGAGTTATAGGTATTTTTATTCCTATGTTCAATTATCAATCTATTAAAACTGGCTCTGGTGACTAAACTGAACGAATTCAACCAGGATAAGAACGTGGAACTGTTATATTTTATTTATTTTTTTAATAAGTGGCCGATACAGTAAATGGAAAAAATGAATGCACATAAATATTACAACACATACTATACAGATAGAAGTAATAAAAATACACATAGTTATATAGAAAATATTATAACATGCCGATTAAATAATGGAAGAACAGTAAATGTCAACATTGTAAAGCAATAATAAAAATACTAAATGATAAAACAGATGAAGTCAAAACCTAGGAGGAAGATTAGCAAAAGGTGAGAATATTCCTCTTGGTAGGAGCAATGGTGTCATGGAAACTATTCGTCAAACTCTGCATCTGTCAGCGAAAATAGTCGATTCATAAGTTACTTTTGAGAGGAAAATAAGACGAGAAAACCAATTGGTAAAATGAAGAATGTGGAGACTATGCTAAGTTACCAAATCTGGACAGTGACTGTGCCAATCACGATCTTGTGAAGATATTGCCCACAAAAATGTGGGCAATATCTCCATCCATATCTCGATGTATGTGCAAAATTGCACATACATCGAGAAAGCAAATCGTTAATATAAAATCACAGTAGCTAGTTTTCTTGAGGAATTCCTTCAAATGGATATGGAGTTGATAGACCGAACCACAAAATGATTGCTGTTGTTGGAAATCGGCGCGGTTACCCGCAGCACTCATGTCTTTCGACCCATTGTGTCTGCCGCTATTCGAGAGCTATTGGAGGAGACGTGTGTTATGCAGATAGGCCAACACCAATTCTAGGGGAACTCTCTGATCTCCTGGGACAGAAGAAACGCTGAATCTGGGTGTAGCATTTCTTACAAATGTTTGTGTCTCTTGACCATGAAGCAGGCACAGCGCCAGAGGATGTGAGTAGAGTCCTCGTAACTAAGGGCCTTAGTTACACTAAAAGGTGCAGGTTTTGCGGACACGATGACGTGAGCACTTTAATACTATTGGCCTTAGTCTAAGGCTAATAGTATTAAAGTGCTTGTTGACCTGCTAACAGATCTGTCACATTCCTTATGTTACGACTTAGCACAAATATCGATCGAGTTGCGTTCGGCCAAGGCCCTTCAATTAGGAACCTGGTTTTTCGCAGCCCAGTCCCGTTCGACCATTCTTCCTCTGATCTCTTTCTAATCCAGTTTTCAATAGACCTTGTTACATAACTATAGGCTGAAGTCCGAGCATTGGTTCGGTCCAACCGCAAGTATTTAATATACTTCTTCTGTACTGTTTCAAATTTGTTTATATGAATTTAGTAACTTGAATCTTATATAAGGATGTATATTCTAACTTTGAGGGGACAAAAATGTATTAAAACTAAGGACATCGTTCGAGTGTCTGTAATTGCATTGAAATTCTGAAAATAAAATCAAGATTTCTGAGAAATTCGCTCTGAATATTACTGATGTATTTGACAATTCTTAACTTGTAACAACTCATAGGTTGTTCCACCATTTTTAAACCTGGTATATTTCTGGAAAATGCTGCATTTTTCTTGTAATTTAAAATGACGTTTTATATTATTGTTTTTGGTAAGTGAAACAGTTACCAGGCGAAAATAAGTTTTTTTTACACCAGACTTTCAGTTGAATCAGAATTTGTATGTTAGATTGAAGAGCAAGGAAAATTGCAACAGGAAGATTAATATAATTTGTGTAAAGAAGAGAACTGCAACTGAGGGACAAGATGCTGTCATTGTGTATGGAAATTATAAATAATAACGGTCCGGGAAACAATCAACACAATTTTCTTGGTAACCAAGATAGAACGATATTTACTAGTCAAGCTATCGAACAACATCTACAACAGCAACAGCTAAGTATAATGTACAGGGCGCAAACAGAATATATCTCGTAATCACGTACTGCAAACACATTTAAATACTTCAAAGAAATAACTACAAACACTAGATTCTACATCCAAAGCATTGTACATATCTTAAAGAGAAACTAAAATGAAGATAATTGCTAAACAGATTGATAGAGAGACTGCAACTGAGGAAGAATTGAGAGAGAGAGAGTAAGCTACTGAAATGATCTTCATTGGTTTTAGTGAAGGAAATAAATGTGGACATTTTAGTTACTTGGTCAACCATAAAAATATTTTGAATAACTAAAGCTTTTTCTTCTAAAAACTATAGGTTTATCTCCATTTAAAGCGATTTCTGTACACGTACACGAAGTTTTTTATACGTTCAGTACATGTACTTTTCGTCAATCTCAGTAATTTTCTACCTCTCCCTCTCTACAATTAGACGAAGCAGAGGGGCATTATGCTCTACATCTCAACCTGAGTACTTTTAAATGCATATAGGTTTATATGCTTGTATTTAAAGTTTGTTAAAAGCTCTATATATGTCTTTGATGTTTTTAGAAACGACAATTTAAAAACGTCAGTTAGAAAACGAAAAATGTAACAATACACTGAGAAAAATCGTCCAAATGAACTATGTTGCTAAAAAAAATACAATTGCTCCGAGTAATATTTTAATTGTTGCAGGTACCTTAACCATTACCCACAAGTAGAAAAAGATTTCCAAATCTAAGCTACTAGCATAAATGAATACATCACTTGTCATTAAAGAAGTGTTTAGTTGAATTTTGATGATCACTTGGAGTAAGTGATCAGGTCAATTGTCGTTGACATACTACTAACAGTAGTAGTTAAATAAGGTTGCTAAAAGAAATGTTTCTGTCAGAAGTAAACACATCATTTCGTGTAGAAATATAGGCACTTACAGCAATATCTCTGGACACCTATCACAAGTGAAGCTTTTTGTTTTTTGACAAATTTATATTGCGAGTTCACACGAAAAGTCTCGAAGAAGGTAACGAAGATTCGGCAGACCGCCGACATTTTCATTTAACGTGGTGTTGTAGAAAAGTGATGTTGTTACACAGAGTTTCTTCCATGCGGCTCATCTAACTAATAAAAATAATAAGAAATACTTAATGAAAAAACTCCGATAACAACAAAATATTCTTGTTATGTGAAGTATATTATTTAAAACGAACATAAAATATTTTTTTCATAAAGATAGTGCGATAGAAATATTTGGATAACAATCTTGGAATTGCCTTGCGGATTGAAACATCAAGATCTAGACAGTGAAGGTTTTATTTACACTATACTAACAATATTGATTACTTGTGAAAGAATTTACAGTAATTTACTTTTTATAAAATACTTATAATTTAATGTACAGTGTGCTTTAGCAGGTTCTATATCAATGTTTTATATAGTATATACAAATGGCAGTGCACATCATTTTCAAGTGGATGTAAATACGTAAGTGTTCTTAGTAGTTGTAAGATACATTCAGTCTTAGTTACAAATAAAAAATTTTAAGTTCCTGTAGAACAAAATAGACTGCATGATGGACGCATACTTATAAAACTATAATATGCCTCATAAAATTGAATAACATTGTATCTTTATAAATGCTGAGAATAATATTTATTTTTTTTAAATAATGTGTATGTATCATGACTTACAATATTTGTAATTTCTATCAAAATACACTGTATTACTTTTCTTTTGGTATTTTTTTAACTTGTGTTAAATATAAGTAAGCTAAAAGGTAAGTATAAAATTCTATACCAATAGCAACACTATTCACGCACCATTAATGCACCATCCCAAATTAATCGCTTCATACAAACAAGGAGTCAACTTACTATAGCAACATAATTCAGTTGCAACTAATGCACTGTCCAAAATAATCTATTCGTTATATCCAAGATACCTGAACAGTTAAATTACAACAGTAATACAGCTCACTTCAGAGCTGACAAGTTCAATAATTGCAGCAATATAGTTCACTTACCTTTAATATTTTAAGCCGAACCGTACATTACTTCCAGCTAAAGAGTTTAATAACCACAGAAATACAATACTATTAAAAGTAGCAACCTGTTTCACTTATCGTTAGTGACTATAGTTCAAATGAGTTGTTCACCTGACACAAGTGACAGAGGTTTAGAAAACTGTATTTACCTAGTATAACTGACTTGTTTATTTGTCCCATATAGTATACAACTTTTTTGCTGAAGCACGTGAATTATCACTTGCCACTAGCGAATTTTTTTCTCAGTGTATAGAGCATATATGTTTCTTTTAAGTGGATTCAGAAAATTTAATAAGATTCCATACCACTAATATAATTACTATTTCCAGTTAATATTCAACCAATGCACGTTTGCACATTTCAAGAATTCATTTTGCGGAAAGAAGTTCTGCACGCGATGGCCCAAAGCATCCACTAGAAATTTAATTTGTAAGTTTTAGTAGCAATTGTAGTGGAACCGTCTTTAACGTCTATTATTAGCCAATAAGCGTTTCGAGGCTAATTTAGTTTGGGAACAAGTTCGAAGTTTGAATTATAATCGACATAAACGTATTTGTCCCATAAAATGATGTTACTTTATTCATCATTTCATAATCTTTTATGAACAGCTACCTGTAGAATAATAAAAAACAAACTAGACACACAGATGTAATACTTCTACATAAATAAGTTTTTCCGAAAAAAGTACTAAATACAGGGTGTCCCAATTTATTTATGAAGTGGAACTAGATTTTTCTGTACATTTTTTTGAAAAACATACCACTTTAATTTCCTTATGTAGTTAGAGTTAGATTTAACTCAAAAGTAACACAAATTTGCGTCAAACAGCTTCCGCATAAAATTATGTATAAAATTAACACTTTTCTTTGTAAGCGCCTTCAACTTGTGAAGCTGACGAACATTTTTTATTAAATATTTCCTCAATTTAGTGGAGTATGTGAGTATTAAAACTATCTGAATATGTGGGGCTCTCTATTTGACGTATTTGGGATTTCTTTTAAATTAGGTTAGGTTGGGTTCAAAAGTGAGTGGGCCGAAAACCAAAACCTGCACCGCGACCATGTGATCTATTGTGGCTCAAACCTACTTATATTTCACCCAACAGGTTCAGCCTCTTAATGAAGCTGATCACCTTGTTGGGTGAGAACGTATTCGGATCCTCTGGGAGAAGTTGTCCTTTGTCAACTAATGAGTATCTGATTCTTTCCTCAGCGGGGCAAGTGTATAATATGTTTTCTATCGTTTCATCATCTTCTAAGCACAAACGGCACTCAGGATCTTCTGCTAGGTCAAATTTGTACAGATGATATTTTAAACGTCAGTTATTTATGGTCAATAATGCCTCTTCTTCTGGTCCCAGGTGTCGGAGACTTTAGCAGCCTCCTCTTCTGATCCGATGGGATCGGGCTTTTATTAGGAGATGGATTGATCCCAATCCCCATGAATTTCCGAGTTGCCTGGGGATCGAGGCTTTGACCTCCCTCGTCAGGTTGGTTTATTAGTAACTAGTAACTAACTAGTAATTTAGTAAAAAGAGAAACTAACATACAGTTCTGCGAAGAAATTTTTTTTTTTCAAGTTTAAAATGTTTTTAAACAGATATACTAACTTTTGGTACAATATATTGGATAAAATATGTTTTAAAATGCATTATTAATTTTTAATAACCGTATGGGTACTATGTAAATATTAATGTCCAAAAAATTAAGCAGAATCATAATGAAAGACAATAACTTCTAATAATATTTAAAGATTATATTTAATAAATATTTAAGATTTATATTTATTATTACCATATTGCTATTAATTTGTGGGCACTTTTTGTGCAAGCGCTTTTATTTAAGTTGCTTGTATTATTTTTATTTTACTTATTTTGAGAGAAATGTACAAAAATAAGTTACAAAATGTACTGACCTTTGTTAGTTATACTCAGCTGTTTTTCAAATTATATTTGCAAATGGATTATTAAAATTTCCATAATCATTGTGAGCAGTTATAGTATCTGGAATATATTATAGATATTCCTAAATACTAACAGTAAAAAATAATATACTTTTTTATTTATAATATATAAAAATAACATATTTTTTTATATGTAAAACAATACATAGAATTTTTTTAAACATATATCTTCGAAAAATTTATTTTAAATAACAATAATTTATTAAACCTCGCTATCATAATAAAACAAGTTTTATAAAATTACTTAAATATATTCAAATAGAAAAAGGCCAGCTATAAACTTATTTCCAACATCCTAGAAAATGCATTAGATAAAGTCTCTGGTTGTTGTCTTGAAAATACAATTTTTCCTGTTTTTCCTTAAAAGGATTTATTAGCGAGGTAAAAATGGACTTACCGAGTTAGTTTCCTTTGAGCTAAATATAGGTATCATTAGTTTAAATAGGTAGGGATTTAAGTTAAAAATATGTCCTTATTTCAAAGAAAACACTTACATATATTTCTAAAAGTAGAGGTTTTTATCTGAGGTACAAAAAGTATGATGAAACACATATTTACTTGAGTTTTTTGTTGCTCAAATACCTCTAACAGTACCCGGTTTTTCTTATATCTACTTCTGAGCATATAACTATTGGTAGACGAAAAGCATCTCTCAAAAACTTTACGGAGTTGATGTAGACACCTTTATAATTTATTCTATGTTTAGGTATAACTTTTATGTTAGAGAGGATTATTTACTTTATAATATTTTCATGAGGTTATACGGAAAAGAAGAATGATATTTCTAACAGTAGGTTACCTACATAATATAGGTGTATGTATGCAAGATAATAAGAAGGTATTTTATTTGGTTAGGGTACATTTAGATTTAAATTAAATGATGATATAAATGAAAAAATCAAGTAATTATGTCAAAGATGTAATAACATGAGGATATAGATATGATTCTGTGTAATTTCGTAGTAAAATATTACAGTCATCAGTTTTGGCGAAGGCGCCAATGCAAAAGAATTTTTTTATAATTATACACAGTAAAAAAATCCGACTGATTTTAACACTGAATCCACACTCATCAGTGTGTATATAGTCCACACTTGGCAGTGTTAGACATATCGGTGTATTATTACATTACATAAAAGTAATTTAACACAGTAGATTTTACAAGGTAATGTGTAATAGTTAATTATTCACCGTGTAATTATTCCGTTTTTATGGCGGATTGATTCATTTTTAACACAAGGTTTTGTAAATTTTACTACAATTTATGAGTACTTCTACAAACTTGGCGGGTATATCGTTCGTGTAATATGAGTTCTAAAGGTTTAGTTATTATAGGTACTACCCAGTTCGTATTAAATATAACACTGCAGCAAATTACGATTACCATTTAGTAATTTTACCATTTGTCTTTTTTTACTGTGTAGGTAATTCAGTAGAAACAAGAACTGCAGATTAAAATTTTAAATATTAATATACATAATGACAAAAATTGAAGCATATTAATTCATTCAATTCCCTTATGTTGGTTAGAGGAGTATACTTCTTGGAGGGATACCCAATGTGCGAATTTTCCCTTTATAATAATATGAGCTTTTTCATTAATTGAAAATGTAAAATATAATTAACACATGTAGCGAAAATTTTAACAATTTACGTACAGTGCTATATTTGCTATTCACTCATATGCAACCATGACTCCACCTCTGTATTACCAGTTGCGGATGATACTTTAAACAAGCATTGGTGTCACATTGTACTCTTGCAAAAGAGAGGGGGAACTCAATAAATTGGCAGGACAGACCAATTTCAGGGCTTTTTGGGTGTAAATTAGCAGGTGAGATACTTCTGTTATTAAATTTCATTTTCTATATATTGATTAATTTATTTATTATTTGCTATTATTATATTTGTGGTTTATTCAGGGCATAGTGTTACTCAGTAGTTATATTTGGTATTTTTCTACTTTTACACAAGGATACGTGTAGGGTTTTTTTATTAAGGTTCAAAGCCACGTGTTGGCTCCAGTTTTTTAGGGCGTCTGATTGATGCCTTCTATATATATTATATTAGTACTTTGAATAACTAAATATCGCTGTAATTTCGTTTTGAATTCATGTCTTTATGACTACCATTTTGTGGTAATTTTGGAGTTCAAATCAAGTTTAAGACTACAAGGCAGTTGACCTTTAAGTTCGATTTTTTTATTAAGGTTATTTAACCAGCTTTGCAGGAAAATCTATAACTCGGGGCAATTGTTAGTCAATTTGTGATATTAAAGGGATTCAAAGTCATTTAGTTATATCTCTGATTGGAGATAGGTTATTTTTTTTTACTGAGTATAGGCTAAGGTAATAAACCCCAAATAATTTCATGTTTAATATTTTTTTATTAACAAGTATCTATCCTGATCAAGTTGCACAAAGCCATTAATTTGATTTGTATTTCTATTAATTAAAATTGCATAGATGTAAAATACATTTGTTTAAAGTTTAGGCAATTTTAATATTTATTTTTGTTAATATTTAACAATCTGTTAATATTCAATCATTTACAATAATTAATTTATAACCCAGCAGTTAGTGAATGTTTATATATTTCCTTTTCAACCAGCAAGGTCACTAATAGGTTTTTGTTCACATTGTAATTTTTTTCATAAGTAAAAGAAATAATTCCTCATAAATTCTTTTAGGAACTAATTAACAGTTCCTGTATTTAATTAACTACATAGTATATTGGTTATTTACTATTATTAAACTATTATTATTTTATTTGCAAATTTTGGATAATTTTATTGCAAATTATACAGGGTGATTCCTGTTTGTCTTTTATTTCATTTAATTGTTTTCATTACCTAATTTAAATTTTAATACCACAGTTGTGTTTGTTATCACAGCAAGATTGTCTACTTTGTTAAAGTAGAGTTTGTATTTATCCTATGATTTTGGTTTAACACATTTACTGTATTTCATGAGAACATCTTGGCTTACTGGAAGAGAGGAATCTTCAGAAATTTTAACTCCACCACTAGGAACTGGAAAGGACAAAGTTGCTGACATCCAACGTCTCAGAACATACCAACCAAACGCTAGCTAGCCCATCTATTTTGGTTGCATACTGCAGAAGGTGCATAACTGTTGCACTTTGGAGAGTCCTGATCTACCATTGTTAAGGATAGATTTTGGTGAGAGTTAATCTGATTTCTTCGAGGCCAGAGGAATATATCTGTTCTTGTGTAAACCAAATCAATATCTGCTACCAGCAAGTTTTTTGTAAAGTCATTGTTGCGTGGTAATAACCACAAATATAGTAGTTTAATCAATATTTAATACATGATCATTATTCTTTAAACATTCATCACATTAATTGTACATATCCTGCATCATTATTTTTTAACTGTAATATACAATTAGTTTAATCGACTTGTTTAATTTCATCAAACATTCATTATTTTATATTAACTCATATTATTTATTATCGTCTATTTAAAATTATCCTGGCGCTCCAACAGGATAACT
Organism: Pogonocherus hispidulus; assembly: GCA_963924545.1. Classification (NCBI taxonomy): domain Eukaryota; kingdom Metazoa; phylum Arthropoda; class Insecta; order Coleoptera; family Cerambycidae; genus Pogonocherus; species Pogonocherus hispidulus. Next base: position 12,481,846 of record OZ004698.1, read on the forward strand.
TAAAATAACATTTTTTCTTCCTACGAACCGACACCTAACCGACAAGCTAAGCCGGAGCTAATGTCAGTAGTTCCTGGTGGATTAAAGCCAATTAATTTCCACTAGGTTCATTGCACACAATATAGTGTACAATTCTTTTCTGATCCTGATTTTCTGATCACGGTATTATTTAGGTCGCGGTACCTTATACGGGGTCAAGGCTAGTTACGTAATAGCCACTATATTTCTGATATTAGGTTTCTATAAGACCGAGTTGAAATATTCCATATTTTTTGTGCATATTAAAAATGTATCGTTCTCCCCAACGGTTTTAAAATTATCAGTGCTCAAAGACCTGCTTTTGATGCTTGCTGGAACTGCCCAGATAGTACTGCTATAGCAGCAAAAATTATGTATTAAAGAGAAACAGGAAAAATAAAAATACGCCTCGGAGTCCCGCCCCTGAGGCTTGGTCTGTCTTGGACCCATCCATGAACCAGACCAGCTCATTCGAGACCTGAGCATCAGTAGGTACTTTCATACTGGGGGCTCCATTCAATACTAACAAACTCAAGATTACTGCGAACTATTACATTAAAGAAAATTATTAGAGAATGTGGATTTTTTAATGCTTTTGACACGCGCAATTTAAATTCCAAATTGCGGCAGGCCTCCCTTACAATTTTTTCGAGGTGCTCATCAAAAATCAGTCTTTTAGGTATAGTTACTCCCAGATATTTAACAGAGTCCACCTCTTCGAGTACACGACCATTAATCCTGAAACATTATCAACATCAGGCTGAAGTTAACAACAATCGCTTGATCGTAAACTTTCAGATCATCTGAATATATTAAAAAATTAAAATATTTAAAGCAAGTGTTATATCAAAAATAAACAACGAAAAAATAATAATAGTAATAGTGAAATTATGTACCCCCTATTTATTATTTATAAGTTAATATACCATGAATGTACATAGTCAGAAATATTTAAGCCTTCCTAAATTTCAGACTTTTGCAAACACCAAGCTTGGAAGTTCACTGAGCTACAACTCATTCTTCTTTCTGCATTAACAAAGTTATCAGCATAATATTTATGTAGATGACCAGATACCATTTTTATGCCTTATAATGGCCTAAAATACTCCAGGAAAACTTTAAATTTTGCTTTTTAAACATTTATATAGATAACCCGGAAAGATGAAAACTTTCCGCGCAGCAACTTATTTTTTATTAACTTCTACTTATCTCTACACTTCGCTCTTAGCCCGAGTCAAGGAAATCAGCCTACTATGATGTACCGGCACGCAGACCCCTTTTATACATGATCATGGCCCTCAATATAAACTTTATTCATAAAATCTTAAACACTTTAGTACTTGAAACTTGACGATTTTTCCTTAAGTTTGGAAAACTTCGGTATAGAGTTACTCTACGCTTTCAGGAACTGCCGGAAACTTTTGTTGTGGGATTTATTTATTTATATTCCTTTTTATCGTTTTAAAAGGGATCCGTTCCATGATGGATTTCGTGAGAGTTCTTGTATCACGAGGATTCTGGTGTTATGTTTTTAATAAAACGAGATTCAATTTTATCGCTTTCCCTTGAAATAATATTAGAAAGTGTTATTATATGCCAAAATACTGAAGTGGTTTTATTTAATCCGAATATTTATTACCCAGACCCAAGCAAAGTTATTAACTATTTATTCGTTCCATATTTTTTTGTAGTGATCTTGTTCACTGATTTTACTCCGAACTATGTTTTTAGACACTTTTACGACTGGTTGTGGACGAATATATGAAGTTGGTGATCCCTTTGTTTCTAAATTATTCATTCGTTTTAGTTAGATTAAGTTAGGTTAAGTTGAGATTGATTTCTGAGCGTCCTGGTACCCACAATAAGTCAACTTCATTATAGACTGCCAAAACTCTCAATTATTCTTGGCATTGACTTTTGTCTAAAGGTCTGAATATATTCTAGGCACGTCTTATTGTCTGATAACATTTAGATCAGGTTGTTTCTATAGCTTTATTTATATATATGCTAGTTTCTTTTCTACCCTGCTCTATGGATACATCTTGGCCTAAACTACAGAAGTATATTTTTCAACTAATATGCTGAGATGATAGAATGGTTTCTAAAGGATGCCTATGAACATAATATTAACACCAAATGCCTATTTTTATAATAAACTAATAATTTTAATAAAAAAATATAACAGCAAAAATGTAGAACAAACACATACATAAAAATACAAATTATAAAAACTGCTCTATATGGTTGTCACCATTTTCTACATACAAATGATGTTTGATGTTTATCATTCCAAACGTCTATGAAATCAATTCCTTGAAACACCGTGTATACAGAGTGTCCAGCCAAGAGCGTACACGATCCATATCTCAGACCCTACTGACACGATCTTTCTAAAATTTTGTACGTATAGTAAATACAGGGTGTTCTCGGCAAGTGAAATATTTTGACAGTTCTGTGACTTCTGGTTGTACAAGAAGTAGTTAACAACTTGCTTAATTTAAATGGAACATCCTGTATATTTGTGCGAATTTAAATTCTACAATAAATGTTAGAGTTACTTTGTGTAATTAGCTCTATTTCTAAAATGTGGAGTTTCCTAGATATAAATTTTTTTAATAAAAAATTTAGGGATGCAGACTTGCAAAAATAATTTATCTGTGACTAACCCGTCGCCGACTAAATTAAAAATATTTGACTTTGGGCGCTATAAGGAGGACAACAGGTAATTAACGAGCGATAAAAACATATTTATTTGTATACAGGGTGAGAACAGTGGTAATGGAAATATCCAACTGAAAATATAAAATATCTTCAATTATTTTCATTAATTCTACCTCCAAAAATATGGGTAGCTTGTATTCACGATCCGCACCTATACTACAACGGTTACCTCATCCGTGCTCTGACCAATAGCGGCGCACTACGTCATCGCCAGGCCGCACTCGCTAACTTTCTTTCTCTCGTGCACGCGACGGTATATATATTTGTCTCTATTTCACTAATAATTTCAAAATGTATTTAATATTTTAAGCAATTTAATTAAAAACAAATGTGAATAAATAATTAAACAAATTTAATTAGTAATATAACGTTAAAAATTTCTGGGAAGCGTAAGTTTATAAAAAAATGCCAAATGAAATTAGGTGCAAATTATAAATAATGAATCTAGGATATAAATTTGTTCATTTTCTTGGGTGTTTGTGTATGTAATACGGAACTCTTTTTAAATTAATATTCAGTTGTTTGTATTCACTTCCCTGTACCTAAAACCTAATCATGTTCTTGTTTCTGTTTTTACGTTATTTTTTTAGTTATTGACTAAACTATTTTTAAGTTATTGACAGAAATTCTATAAATCCAACCAAATGTTGTATGTTTCCTTATATAATTGATTCTAAGTAGGCCATAGATAGGCCATAATTCATAGAAACCAGCTTCTGTGAATTTATTTCAATAAAATACCTAAATAAAGTAGTTTGAACTGATGAAACTAAATTTACAAAAAAATTATTATTCAACTGAAATAGGTAATTCTAGATGTTTAAATCTATTATAGTTAAGAATTAAAAAAAAATCACTCAAAACATACTTCAATTGTTCAAAAACACCACCAATAATTGGCCAACCACTTTTGCATCTAAGATGTATAGTATCTGTTGCCAGTTTTGTATTTTCTGTGGTTATAAAGGTTGAAAGTCTATCACATCTAGTCTTTTTTGGAATTACACCACCTGTAGAATATCAAAAAATGGAAAACTAGAAGCATACAAATTAAGTATTCAAAGTGCAGTAAAGCACAGTAAACTTCTAAAGTTTGCCCCAAAAAACACTGTTCAATATGCAATAAGATAAATATTTGATAAATTAACCAAATTTCATCAGCAGTTTTTTAGTTTTATACAAGATTCTGTAATATTAGAAATAATATTTTGAATCATGTCTAAATAAAATAATTATTATAATAAAATTTAATGTGGTGAAAAATTTTGTCAATCTGATAAAATTTTTTATTATACAAACCTTCTATACGACGAGTTGAGGATGAACTTGAAACGTTTAGAAAAAAGCTAGTTAAGTGTTTAATCTCTTTTAAATTAATAGTATGTAATGATAGTAAATGAGTAATGTTATATCTATTTAAAAAAGTAAACAATTAATCCTATTTCCTATATACTTTTATTTTATATAAATTACACAGTAAAAGTCGAGTAATTTTAACACTGAATCCACGCTCATCAGTGTGTATATAGTCCACATTTGGCAGTGTTAGACATATCAGTGTATTATTACATTACATAAAAGTAATTTAACACAGCAGATTTTACAAGGTAATGTGTAATAGTTAATTATTCACCGTGTAATTATTCCGTAGTTATGGCGGATTGCTTCATTTTTAACACAGGGTTTTGTAAATTTTACTACAATTTATGAGTACTTCTACAAACTTAACGGGTATATCATTCGTGTAATATGAGTTCTAAAGGTTTAGTTATTATACCACCAAGTTCGTGTTAAAAATAACACTGCAGCAAATTACGATTACCACTTAGTAATTTTACCAATTGTCTTTTTTTACTGTGTACCTAATGTAATAATCACTTCAATATCAAGCCTTATCTACATTTCAAAATTACATATGTGTTACACATAAATACCTAGTTGTTTTATTTTCGAAAAATAAAGTTTATTTTTCAATAGTAAACTAAATTAAGCGTAAAAAAATAAAATCAAATAAATCCGTTTGCGAAAACTAAACATTTAATTCAGCAGATTAAATATGCTTCTCCTTGGCAATTAAATTCATTAAATAATATTAAATATTTCATATTGACATTGAAATGAATCAATATTGTCAAATACAAATAAATAGTTTAATCTGAGGTAAGAAATTATTTATTTCAATTAAATCCTTTTCTATTGTCTTCGTTTTCTATTTGCACTTTGTATTTTTATTATACTACTGTTTAACATAACTACACAAAAATGACTCAGTTCTGTCAAATCGGGTCTTCGAGCAGGTCATCCACAATGTCCTCCCTCTCCATCTAACGATTTTGAAAAATTGTTAATGTTATTATGTTGGAGAATTTGTGTCACCTAAGACGATGGTTATTAGACAATAATGACTAGGTTACGCGGATAAGGTCAGTTTTCTCAATGCAATGTTGGTTTTATGGTTTACGGTAAAGGTTTAGTAACATTAGGAACAATTTGACTGATAATTACTAAAAAAAAATTGAAATAAAGGTTTATTTCATACAAAGAAAATAATGTGTTTACCTAAAAATGTTATTCAGAGCTATTGTTATTTTATATGAAGTGAACTGTGATCAACTAAATGGTTTTAATTGTAGTTAATAATCCTGTCTCTCAGTGTACAACCTGCAAAGCACACGCAGTAAAAATGCGAACTCAATACATTTTACTGGTATAGTAGTTACTAGAATGAATTTAATTTTATTTTTGCCTCCTAATGGGATGCAAATGTTCAAATTTTATAAACTTCTAGTTACATTAGTTACATATGAAATATAATAATGAAACATAATAATATCCGTAATTCTATTAGTTGCTGCTGTGAACATTTTGAAATTGTATTGTTCCTCGAATTACTGTATTACCTAAAATTATAAACGGACAATGCATAATTACTATGTTATTAACAATAACATTATTCAGGGAATGGTAATTATCTACAGTTTTGGCATTAATGAAAGTTTATTAATAAAAATAATAATTAACATTATAGTAATGCTATTATTACAGAGGTTCGAACAAAAATATATTGTACCATGGCACAACAACTCTCTAACTAGTAGAAATCGCTGTAATGAACTCATCTAATTATTAATTTAATTTGTATTGTTTGCATTAAATGATTTCGGATTAAATTTTATCCGATGTAGAACAAAATGAATACCTCATTCTAAACGGAGATGGAACAAATTACATTACTAAATTAGGTATATAATTGTCAGGCTAGTAAAACGAGGGATTTTCGTTTATCCGGCAGATTTATAAAACATTTAATTATATTATTGGTCCGCCGTTTGTGAGTTAGTAAACAAATGGTAAAAACAAATTCTCATAAATGTAGAATTAATTCATACGGACTGGTGTACACTGAGAAAAAGGATTAGTAATTAAATTAGTAACACATTTTATTATAATTAACACCATTCAGTTGTGTACCTACAGTTATACAGGGTTTTTCAACGAACAGTAGCCACCCTTAATAACTCAGAAACGGAGGGTAGCAGAAAAATTTCCAAAAACAGGTCGATTTTTATTTCAAGGGGCACACATTTCCATATTACTGAAATTTTTACAGGGTGTCCCAAAAAAGAGATATTTACCACAACTTAGATTTTTTAAATGGAAACACCCTGTGCATTTTTACAGATTTGGATAGAACGTTGTCTAACGAATACGTTGATATAGGGTTTGATGGATCTATCTCTAATAGTGAGGGAGATATATCTTAAAGAATGTTCCATAAGCATAATGGGTTAGAAAGAGAATATCGATTCATTGCTTTAGGCTACAGCCGTTAGAAAGTCTTTCTCTAACACATTGCTCTTATGGAACACTATTTGAGGTATATCTCACTCACTATTAGAGCTAGATCCATCAAACCCTATATCAACGTATTCGTTAGAGAACGTTCTATCCAAATCTGTAAAAATGCACAGGGTGTTCCATTTAAAAAATCTAAGTTGTGGTAAATATCTCTTTTTTGGGACACCCTGTTAAAATTTCAGTAATATGAAAATGTGTCCCCCTTGAAATAAAAATCGACCTGTTTTTGGAAATTTGTCTGCTACCCTCCATTTCTGAGTTATTAAGGGTGGCTACTTTTCGTTGAAAAACCCTGTATATTAAACAACGAGTCTCATATGGGCATACTTTTATCGCACGCGTCCTAGTTTGGAAAACGAATGACAAAGCGGTGAGTTTTCTAAAGCACAAGTGCGGTAAACGCCTTATGAAAAGTGTTGATTATACTATTTTTTTTATTTTGCACGTTTTACACCTATGGAAGTAAAAAAAAATCATCAGAAAATTGAATTCCCGTATAGGGCTTTTTATACATATTCTGCAACAGTTACGTCATTGACGTTTATCCACTTTTCATTGCTTGAAACATTAGTTGGGTTATGATTTATATACCTTTTGTATGCCATTACTATAGCAACTATCGCACACCATACAAAACAAAGGATGTAAATTTGTTGCTACCGACATTTAAAAACAAAAAGTTGAGTGTCGAAAAGGGTTTCTTTTCGATACAACTGCGTTTCATAATGACTTGTTTATAGACGCAAAATTCAAAAACATTTTTAGCTAAACGATAACTAAACACATATTTTATATAGCAAATCACTACGAATAGTAAAGGGACATCATTAAGTATCCTCCATCTGTAAACGCCTTATTTAAATAAGGACTAAACAAATCAAGCTAAAACAGCTATTCTCCTGGCAATATGCCGCGTCGAGCGCTGAATTACAAAGCAAAATTTGCCGTATTTTGTCTAACACAGTTAGAATCAAAATACAAGGATTCGGATTGCAACGAAAACTACGAGGAAATACTAAGACCACACATCGTAGGATGCCACTAATTGCAGACCGGTTTCGACCTTTTTATGATCTCATCAGTGCAATACAAGTGTGCATACCGACGAATGCGAAGGCCTGAGTATTTGGCACAATAGGTAAACCTTGCGTACGCAAGACCTACGCAAGGCCTATTGGCGCCACCTCTGTGTAGTTTTCGCAACACAATCCAAACAAATCGTAATGGGGTAAAAATCCAATACAGTACTAGGTTGTAGAAACTAGTTCTACTACTATCAGATGGCATGCATATAGCAAATAACTACGAATAGTAAAGGGACATCATTAAGTATCCTCCATCTGTAAACGCCTTATTTAAATATAAGGACTAAACAAATCAAGCTAAAACAGCTATTCTCCTGGCAATATGCCGCGCCGAGCGCTGAATTACAAAGCAAAATTTGCCGTATTTTGTTTAACACAGAATCAAAATACAAGGATTCGGATTGCAACGAAAACTACGAGGAAATACTAAGACCACACATCGTATAATAATATATAAATAAGTGATTTGGAAGACATTAGAAGACAACCTTTATTTATGTTTGATTGCGCACTAAATTTCCATGATCTAAGCAATATTTATATAAACGTTGGCTCATATAATGTAGAAAGGATGTGTACAGGGTGTCCAAAATAAGATCCTCTATCCTCTTATCCCAGAAAGTATAAAAGGTAGAGAAAAATGTTAAATACGAAAGTTTTTTGTTTTTACCTGAATTTTTTATTTTTATAACTTTCTTGAATACAGGTTGTTCAGTTTCTCTGATCCAGACATCAACTTTCTTTTTTTAAATGGGACACCCTATATTCAATTACGTTTTGAACTCTCCTTAAAATTCTAGGTCGACATTGTTAAGAGTACCCTATACCTATCATTTACCGTTACGAAGATATTAGCATTTAAAGAAAAAATTTTTTAAAAAACACCTGCCCAAAAAATCTCGGCAAAACAAATAAGACATCCAAAAAAAAAGGTAAATAGGGTTTATTTCGAAGACAATTAGACTCAGAAATTACTTCTATGAATCGATATTACCTGATTAATATACAGGGTGTTTTTGACAGATGGCTCAAACATGTATATGTTAAAACTCCATAAAATCGAAAATCTCTTATGGAACACCCTGTGTATTATTATATTTTTGTATTCTCTATTAAATTTTAACCTTACTCTTTATAACATTCCCTATTCTTATTTTGCTTAGTTTTCAAGATATTGACGAAAATGTTTGGTGCGCTATTTATAAGAGTCACATTTTAGGCCCTGTCTTTCTTGGCCAATATTTAAATGGTCACAGGTACCTTAGGTAAAATATCAGGAAATGGTATTCATTACAAACTTGCATTTTACCTTCATTGGATGCCGAAGAAGATGCCAATTAGATCATCTATCAGATGGATGGAGTTCCATCCCACAATACTGCAGTTGTAAAGAATTTTATTAAGAACTATTTTGTGGAATGGATAAGGCCAAACGGGAATCTCCCATGGCCGCCGAGGATCCCAGATTTAACTCCACTTGATAACTTTTTATGGGGTACATTGAGAGCTTGAGTTTATCAAATTCGGAGTAATAATGTTGATGGTTTAAAGATTAAAATCAGGATGGAAATTGAAGCGCTCAATCAAAGTGATTGCGCTGTAAGAAAACTAGCAGTTATATGCACAACATGCTTAGCTGAAAATTGAGGACATATAGGACACTTGATTTAATTTATTATTTTTATTGTTATTTGTTGATTATTGTTAGTTATTTGTGGTTCATTCATTTGTAGTTACAAACAGATTTGTTTATATTAGTTAATTAATGAAATAATTTAAAAAAATATTAGTTTTTAATAAAATAATATATTCTTAATCAGTATTAAGGGACATTTACTATAATATACCAAATAATAGTAGATATATTTTTAATAATAGCCGATAATGATTAATATCTGACATTTTTTCCACATTTTCGTCAATATCTTGAAAACTAAGCAAAATAAGAATAGGGAAAGTTATATAGAGTATGGTTAAAATTTAATAGAGAATCCAAAAATATAATAATACACAGGGTGTTCCATAAGAGATTTTCGATTTTCTGAAGTTTTAACATATACATGTTTGAGCCACCTGTTAAAAACACCCTATATATTAATCAGGTAATATCGATCCATAGAAGTAATTTCTGAGTCTAATTGTCTACGAAATAAACCCTATTCAGCTTTTTTTTGGATGTCTTATTTGTTTTGCCGAGATTTTTTGAGCAGGTGTTTTTTACAGATTTTTTTCTTTAAATGCTAATATCTTCGTAACGGTAAATGATAGGTATAGGGTACTCTTAACAATGTCGATCTAGAACTTTAAGGAGAGTTCAAAAACGTAATTTAATATAGGGTGTACCATTTAAAAAAAGAAAGTTGATGCCTCGATCAGAGAAACTGAACAACCTGTATTCAAGAAAGTTATAAAAATAAAAAATTCAGGTAAAAACAAAAAACTTTTGTATTTAACATTTTTCTCTACCTTTTATACTTTCTGAAATAAGGGGATAGAGGATCTTATTTTGGACACCCTGTACATACTGGGTGGAGCAACGAAAAGTTTCTACCTTGAATAACTTAATATAACATTTTTTGGAATAAATTCCAGAGACGGGTTGATTTATATTTGAAGAGGGACACACTTTCATATTATTGACATTTATGCAAGGTGTCCCAAAAAAAAAGGGATTTATGAACCACAATTTATATTTTTCAAGTGGAACACTCTATGTACTTATATCGACTTGGATAGAACGTCTTCTCACGAATACGTTGATATAAGGTTTGATGGATCTAGCTCTGATAGTGAAGGCGATATACCTTAAAGAGTGTTTTATGCGTTAGAAAGAGAATATCGTTTCGTTACTAGGCTATATATGCTACAAAGCATATGTCTTTCTCCAACACGTTGGTCTTATCACTCTTTAAGGTTTACCTCACTATTAGAACTATATTCATTAAACCCGATATAGATAATATGTATTTACACATTTATTTATAGCCTATCTATATGCTATATATCTATCTATATTCTATATTTAAGGAAAATTTAAACACAATCACAATATCTAGGTATATAATTCCTGTTAGGTTTTTTGGGTTAATCTCCATAATGTGTAAACAATTAAATGAGCCAAGACATAATATTTAAAAAATTAATTTTTGCAAAACTAGGTACCAGACTTATAGGACTTGAAATTGTAATACTAGATTACACGTTCAACAGGTAGGTATACTGGAAATTATGCATATTTTATTAAAATATCTTAAGTAATCTACAGGCTGACAATAATTTTGACACTGAATTCAATTTTATTTCAAATAATATAAACTCATATAAGTATTTCATGAAATTTACCAATTTTTAGATGGTAAGATCTCCTACCATACAGGTACCCTAAAGAAGCCTCGCCGGTGTTAGAAATACGTATCGTATATAAGGAGAACTGCTGAAATTTCAGTTTTGTCAGTAAAAAAATAAAACTGAAATTATTTTTCTTAAAAAATTGAGTGCAAAATGTATAAAGGTAACTATAAATAATAAAACCACTGAAGAAATTTAGTTAGTTATTAAATTTGCCTTAATACTTCATTTAGAGTCTTTAGTTTAAATGAATCTGGATTTTCGTGTTTATTATTTTACCTACATCTAGTGTAATTGCGAAAAAAACTGTACCATAATTTAATTACTAAGACATTATACTTTATTCCTATAAGTATAATAATATCTATATGCCAAACTTTCACATTATATAATGATATTGATCATACTGTGACTCTGCGAAATTAAAAGATATGACTATGACTAAAAGAATTATTTAATATTCCGGTAACTGTATTTCAGCTATTAATTGCCTTGCAAACCAAATAAATGAGTTAAATATACTTTAGTCAGTATATTACTTGTTTACGCTTTACTACTGGAAAACTGGTAAATTGCTTAAAGTGGTGTATGCAAATATCTGATATTCTGATTTGTTCTAAATTGAATTTTATTAAATAAAACTATTTCGTTTCTGAAAAACATCTTTTCCCTGCTTTGATGTTATTTTCTGGACAAAAGGCTGCATCTGGTAAAGATCAAAGTAAAATGCTACTTCAATATACAATTTAGGAATTAAACTGTTATAGATTTTGTTCGGAATGTAATAAATTTTCGCATGTTAGAAACTAGTGAATTCAATAATGTAGTCATTAAATTACTAATGCATGAACAGACACGTTAGACATATTTACTTGACTATATCGTATATTTGAAACAAAAAGATGAATAGTTTTAAACTAGTATGGACAATATTGTTATTCTTTTTTTTTAACATTTTTAATTTATGGGTTGCTGATGGTATAAAGATAGTTATATATTTCCGAATGCAGCTCATTGGCCGAGCGGTTAAAACGTCAGGTTTTCAATCTTCCTCCGTGGTTGAGGATGGGTCGAATCTCATCGTGGTCAACTTTTTCTAATTGCTACAATATTAAATGTGTGTGCTTAAGGCTGGTAGCGTTCTTAATATGCAACTAGTACTGCAATATCACTGTACAAATAGCTAACGATGACCTTCACAGTACTAAAGACTGTTCGACATACCGCCAGTAAACATTTGAAATTTTTTTATCAATTAACAAAAAAATTACGACGAGTTAAAGTGACAAGTTTCAATTTTGGAGGCAGAAAACCGTGTTTTTCTACATTTTCATTAATAACTAAAAAATGAAATAACGAAACTAACTAAAATTTTAGCACACTATAGCGTAATAGTGATACCGGGTGTTTCACGGTGACGGTCCATTAGAAGTATCTGGAGAACCAATTAAGCTATTAATTTGAAATTTGAGGTGAAGTCAAAGTGGGCCATGATCTACTTGATGAAACTATTTTGCAGTTTCTACCACTTCCGGTTATATCCATATTAAACTATACTCTCTTTATTAAATATCTTGGTTAAGTATATTATTTAACCAAGAGAGTAAATTTAATCGAAAATTGTTAATTTCTAGAAAATCTGAAATTAGTGTCAAACGATAGCTTATGAAAAGTTAAGAAAGGAATGTGCAAACCGTTTTGCTTAATCTTAAACTGTAAACATGATATAATGTTGCAAAATGTCAATATTCACCTGTCAGTGTTTCAAAAACAGTTGAATATATAGGTATATATACTTAGGACATCCTACATGAAACGTGTTTAGAATTTCACGTAGAATTCAGAAATGCAATTATGTATAGGGTGTCCCATTTAAAATAACGTAGTTAATGTCGACTAATGCCGGTATAACCGAAATTGGTAGAAACTGCAAAATATTTTCATCAAGTAGATCATGGCCCACTTTGATTTCACCTCAAATTTCAAACTAACAGGTTAATTGGTCCTCCAGATACTTCTAATGGACCGTCACCGTGGGACACCCAGTATATGGTCCAAATTTAGCCCCTACGTTTTCTTAATATCGGTTTCCAAACTCAGAGGTGTACTTCGTTTACTTCGATAGTACCTACATCTCCACAATTCAATCACTGCTGTATGAAAATACCTCTAATCCTCATATAGAGCTTTCATTCTCGTATAAATTTCCAATGAATGACGTTCCTCAGCGGCCAATAATTAAACAACGGCACGTCGGTTTTCTATGGACGGATATTCTATCATAGATGCTATTTTTCAACTGTCACAACGCGTAGAAAAGAGCAAACTGCAATAATAATTGTTTTCCAAAAACGCGTCACTAGTATTTAAACAATATAGGTACACAAATCAATTACATTGCCATTTCGACGAAATCGTGGATACTCAGACCAAACCTGTTTCCATTGGACAATTCTCGTATTTACTTTATCTAAATTACAATTTCTTACGAGTGATAGAATTAGAACATAATTAGTTTTCACATAATTATTAATACTTGCTAAAAAAAATTAAGTAGTTAAAACGTCTGTAACTTTTTTATAGCTGCATTTTGTGCATTGTAACAAGCCATGAAAACTTAATTTTTTTAAATGAAGCACCCCGTATATTTTTCCTAATTTAAATGTGGAACTGTGTTCTGTTTCGATAAATAGCATATTTCTTTATTCTTTTACTAGTTTACTTTTCAGTTATCCTCATTCCTCAATTTTTTATTGTTCTAAAATAAATAAACAAACAAATTCATATTAACATTCGTGTGACTGTTTAAGTTAATTTCTTTTTTATAAAGCTTTAAAAGTTTTACAATTATTATGCGCTTTAAAATAAATACGTACTGTTTGAAAAAGTTATTATTTAATTTAAGATTGTATAACACAGTTCCCAACAATGTCAAGGTTGGAAATATATTTCTTTTTAAAAGAAAATTGAAACAGCATATTTTATCTATTTCCAGAGAGACAGTCCATAAGTATATTGAAATCTAAAAACAAAAAAAAAAAAAAAAAAAACCTACCAAAAAATAAGAAAGTTAATGAATGAATAAGTTAATAGAATACTTACCATTAATTTTTCAAACTGATTTTATAACTTTATTAAATAATATTTTCAAATTAAGATTTAGAATGTCTTATAAAATATTGGTTGGGTATTGTTATTGACTGTTCATTCAGTTGTTATGTTTATGTGTACATCATTTTCGTTTTATTTATTGTCTCGAAACAAGTGTTTGAATACACTTATCGAGTATCATTTATTTAAATTAATGTCCAGTATGGCTACAGATACAGATATTTGTATCTATTATTTACTTATTCTGTAACTTGATTATTGTAGTGTATTGTATTGTATTATGTTTATGTGAATAAATATTATTATTATTATTATTAATTGATTGTAGTAAGATCTGATGATTTTTGGGTTACTGATGTAAGAGTATATAATTTACGACTTTTCGACTTTAACTTATGTCAGATTACTATTATTATTTAGTTCTTTTCCTAACCAATATTTAGGGGAAAATATAGATATATAAACTAATAGTTATAGTGTCATATTAAGTAGTCATATCACAGAAAAATAAAGTTTTTCTAATTTTAAAAGTTTGTCTGCAATGCACTTCTATTTGTTACAGCAAGGAAGAAGTAAGATAATAATCATTAAAGGTGTAACTACTTAACCAGTTAGTATTTAGGACTATACGATTCTATTACATTTTTATTCTTACCAAAATGCGCAATACACAGACTCAACCATTATCTGGTTTTAACGAGCATAATCTCGCTCCCGTATTACGTATAATGCAATTAGATGGAATTCCTTCCACAAAGAAATTCTCGCTAGTCTGCAGTTGTAATAAGGGAGTATACAATAATTTGTCTTAATCTCAAATGGGAAAAGGTAATCCTCTTAGAGATATTAGGGACAAATAGGGCCATTCGGCAATAAGTCTTATAAACTTACTCATTACTCAAATCAAATGGGATCGAAACAATTAACAGACGGATTAGTTGGTATTTATAGAGCTGGGTACCTATTACGTGTCAGCTTCTCACGTGTGTTCATAAGAATCCTTTTCTATATTGCGAGTCTGAAGCGATTTTCTTTAGCTTAGCTAAGTTTCAATTGGAACGAAGATACAGAGTGTTGTTCGAAACTTTATCAAACTTATTGTTTCAACATTGGTACTAAATTAATCAAACACGCCTTAGTAAACCTAATAATATAATAAATACAACATTTATATAACATAATAGATAACAATAATAATTCAATAAGTACAAACCAGGTTAGAGAGGAATTCGTGATTATTACAAGCAGAATCAAGAGGGTTACTCTCGATTCTGCTTGTAAAAATCACGATATAGCTTACAGCAAAAGTACTTGGGTAACGACTTGGGCAAAAGATAATCTATTACATATTCCAATCACAAAGTAAGGAATTAAGTCAGATGCTTTAATGAGAGATAAGGCAATATATTGTCTCTAGCAAGTTGTCGATGAAAATGATTTAATAATTACAAAACGACTTTGGAAAACTAATTAACCAATCACCTGGCTTAATTGGTTAATACTTTTTGTCTTAAAAATAATTAGTAAGTAACAACAATAATAACGTTTTATTAAATAAAATAAATTGAACAAAAATTTTGTGAAACACTCCTTATTAATATCCTTTAAGATCATTTAATTGGAAAAATGCCTCTAAATGTTTCCTTGTTAAATAATAAATAAAAAATATATGTAAAATACTGTTATATAAATGATTTCATATTATATGCGTTGTAAATATCGATTTTAGACTATTTCAAATATTACTAATATTTAAAACAAGTTACTAATCATTCAAACTGTATGACTAAATGTTGACTAACATAGCTAGAAGAATTTGAACTATCATAATGGTGTTCCACAAAGATCCGTTTTGTGTCCCTTTCTTTTTTTATCTGTCTATTAATGATATTATGTATGGTGTGCATATCGACTGTTTCTTCTACGTTCTTGATATAAAACTGTCTTGTGAACCTAACAACTTCTCTAATAAGAAGTTTTATAATAAATTTATAACAACTGATACCTATTATTGAAAGAAATTTCTCCAGAATCCGTGGTGGCTCCATATAAGAAACAAGTGCAACCCCTATAGTTTTGATAGATATCACTAATAATTTATGTAAATATTATATTTAAATGTATTCTTATCTAATATCCAAAATAGAATATATCGTAATTCATAATACAAATGTCTAATTTCTAATACAAATAGAAATAAATTAATATATTTTTTAATGAATCATTTATTAAGTTTTTGTGATATTTAAGTGTCGGCAGTCCTGGTCATAAACAAACTTATATTTCTGAAGTTATGTTGAAGATTAGAGCGCTCGCTCTTAAACCGAAATGAACTTTTAACAAGTATTTTGAAGATACTTACTGTATTAATAGTATTACTTGCACCTTGCATCCTTGCACACAAGGATGAAAAGTGACAAAGAAACCTGTGTGCAAATTTATATAGTACATACTTTTCTGTTTATTGTTTTGTAATTATATGTAGTTGTATTATTTTTACTTTGTGTATATTATCCTTGTGCAGGAAACCATACCATTGAAATTGGTCATAAACTGCTTAGTTGTTGTATAAATATTCCAAAAAACATATTGTAGTAGGTACTTATGCATATTGTATATTATTCAGCACATCCTTTATAAGAAGGGAGCAGCCAAATATAAATTCATATTTCCAACCCTTCACATCAATAAGTCAGTGTAGCATAGATCTGTGTGCAAAAAATTTAATAAAACCCCTCTTCGGACACGTCCGGAATGAACACAATATTTCATAACTTATTTATATCCCAGCCTTTGAAAAATTCCCAGAACACCTCACACAAAAACCACATTAAAAGGAGCATCGAGTCTTATAAATTTAGTTATAAATGAACGAGCACGAGTAGACTAGCAGACTCACATATAGAGTTTTTTTGTACGTCGTCTAGAAGTTATAAATTCTCATAAATGGGTTGCGTGGATGGTATCGGCGAACCGCTGGTTGTGTAAAGAGAGGAGAAAAGGAACGTAGCACGGATATTCCCTGGGGAGTAATGCCTTAGCGAGGCAAGGATGTGAGCCAAAAGAAGGCCAGACTGTCACCTATTAATACACAGAGTAAAAGTTATGTGCACACACAAATATTTTCTTAAATCAAACAATATTTGATCTGGTTGTCTAATCATATTGTCATATTCGCGCAACAAAATAAATATTTTAGAGTAGGTACCAATTATGTTTGGATTTAACACTAAATATATTTTTCTAAGGACAAGTGCATTTTTTATCAAAATGATAAATTAATTTAATATACAATTATACGGGGCGTTCGCAAAGTAGTTAATAATTTCGTTATTTTATAGATACCAACTTTTTTAGAAAATCGATCGGACCCGTCGATTTTCTATTATTTTTGCAATTATTTTACATATATTATTTTCTACAGAGTGACTCAATGAAACTACGTCGATATAAATTTTAATTTTTCAAATGGGACACCCTGAATTTTTTTACATATTTGGAAAGTACTCTTTTTTAAGAATACGTTCAATTAAGATTTTATTAATCTATCTCTACTAATAAGGGAGATATGCCTAAAAAAATGTGCTATAAGAGCAATATGTGCTAGAAAGAGAATATCAATTCGTTGCTAGGCACAGAGTTTTTCTCCAACAAATCACTCTTACGGCTCACTTTTTTGGGCATATCTCCTTCATTATTAGTGATAAAACTATATAACTTTATATGACCGTATTCGTAAAAAGAGTTCTTTCCAATATGTAAAAATGCAGAGCGTCTCATTTAAAATATTAAACTTTATATCGACGTAGCTTGATTAGTCACCCTGTAAAAAATTAAATATACCTATGTAAAACAAGTTAAAAATAGAAGAAAAGGGATTAAAAAAAATAAAATCAAGAATTTATCCACAACTTTCCGAAAGGACTGTACAATAGCCATATTTAATTGAAGGGACGGATATATGTTTTCCAATACGAGAAAATCAGATAAAAAGGGTTAGTGGGAAAGCAATGCAATAATAACTTTTTTTATCTAAAGTTTAGGAAACATTTTTAGTGTCATTTATTTTAAAATGGGTTTTGGAAAACTAAAAGCGTTTCGCGTAATAAAATTATAACTTTAACTCATATTTCTTCAGTGAAATAATTATATTTTCTAATGTGTAGTGTATGTACACGTAAGTACGTCAAAATATACAGGGTATTCTGCTTGTGTTCGTAAGATATCAATTAAAAACACAGTTTATGTGTATGGCTTTACATTGGCTTAAGCCGTTCGTTTAATTTTTCATTCTAAACCGAAAAAGAAAAATATTGTAACAATTTATTTGAAGGAGTTGCCGAAAACATCTACTCCACGTACTATGTACCCCGACTGGCATTGCATTACTCCGTCTTCTGCATGGAAGTCGCCACATTTTTCATTGAAACCAACCATCAGACACTGAGCGGTTTCGTACTTAGTGGCAAAGACCAAAAGAGAGCACTACGGCGTTTCTCACCATCACGAACATTTTAACTTTCATTACTTTTTCCGCGCCCTATATTCTAATTTATCATAACAATGAAGGTTGTTTCACTGATATGGACAGTTTGAAATGTTTTCTATCGTAGGATAATGTGAATTTTCAGTTTGTCAAGTGCAGCACTTGTATGTTTACTTTGATTGACAGAAACAGCAAGGTTATTTCAAAAGGTAATATAAATTACAAATACTCGAAGAGCTAGAAATTATTAGAAAGTTTAGTAGGTAGTTTTACCAGCAACACTAGCTTTAAAAATCTTTTTGCCTCTTAATTTATATAAGTTGGTTACTTTTTTATTGGTAAATTTCGTTATAATTCTAAAATAAATCCTAGAATGGGAGTGAACTGTATAAGACAGGGAAATTAAGCAAATAAAATTAACTTTTCTATCTGAATAATTCTGCATATTATATTACTTTCTTACCTCTCATAGTTATACTATCTCATAATACTATTTCTATCCTTCATTATCATCTTGATGATGTCCCCGAAGTCAGAAACTTGTGTGGGAGAGAGAGCCGCATATTATTATTTTTCGCGCCGCGAGTGCGCCCAGAAATGACTTTAGATATTATAACTTTAACTACCATTACAGAGTATACAGTTTACAGGGCCCGAACCAGTATTCAGGCTTCCGCCTAGTTATGTAACAAGGTCTATTGGAAACTGGATCAAGGAAAGATCAGAGGAAGAATGGTCGAACGGGACTGGGATGCGACAAACCAGGCTCTTAATTGAAGGGCCTTGGTCGGACGCAACTCGATCAATACTTCCGCAAACTCGTCAGCATAAGGATTGTCATAGGACTGCTGAGATGTCACGGACATCTCAACAAGCACCTTAACACTATCGGCCTTAGTGAAACTAGTAGGTGCAGGTTTTGCGGATACGATGATGAGGCCTCCATTCACATCCTCTGTCGCTATACCTGTCTCATGGTTAAGAGACACAAACATCTAGGTGTAACATTTCTCCTGCCCCAGGACATTACAGAGCTTCCCTAGAAACGGGTGTTGGCCTATGCGCATAGCACGGGTCTCTTCCAATAGCTCTCAACTAGCGGCAGGCACAATGGGTCGAAAGACCTGAGTGCTGTAGGTAACCGCGCCGCCTTCCATCAACCGCAACAACAACAACAACTACCATTTAGTTCGAGAATAAGGGGAACCTGGAAAACCTTATTAATTTAATATAGAACTAACTAGAAAAAGTTGATCGGCAGTGAGATTCGAACCGTCGTCAATCGCGGAGAGTGACTAAAAACTTGACGTCTTTAACCGCTCGGTTATGGAGCTCCATAAGGCTATACTGTAATAAGGATACAATGCTGTAAAGAAAGTTAATATACTTTATGAATATGAACATTGTTTTCAAAATATCAACCAAAAAGTCATGTATATTTTGATTTTAATATTTATCAGTATTTATCCGATTTAATTTGCGAATTTAATTTTGACTAAGTATAACTTAAGAAGGCCAACTCTTAACTGATATTTCGGAAGCATTAATCAGAGTATTATCTTTAATATTTAAAAAGTATAGCAAACCTTACAGAGTAACGGTTAGGGTAAGAGACCCTTGTATCCTCAGAAATGCTTAACATTTAATAAGGTTTTGTTAAACATAAAATCACCCGTCTATTAACTGAATTTACTTTTAACGTTATTATGTTTTAACAAAGAAAATCGCTCAGAAAATTTCAACCAAAGATATGTAGAGCTTCAACTAAAGAGCCCCAGGCGAATGCCGCATGTCAACGAATACACAAATTGACATTTCAGATGTAGTGCATATGTTAATTCTATCTGCCACCGAAATATTTAAAAATGACACTTAGTCTTAACAATTATTACTTTCATAGAAAGAAGACAGCAGTTTCGAACTGCCAATTCCTTAAAACCGCACATTTTGGGGATTTTATGTTTCTCATAATATTTATATTTTTAGAAAATGTCACATCATGTGTTTTTTCCATAAGTTCCATAACAAGTTGCATTTTCTGTCGCACGCGATTTTAACATTCCTGCTCAACAGAATGAATATTACTTATTGTTTATTTTAATATCATATATCGCTAATGTGCTTTAAAAGCTTCCTGAAAGTATTCCTCAAAAATCACGAGATGCACCAAATGGTATTCATCAAACTTACAAAATAATGACACACTTCAGTGATAAATTGAATGCATCGTTTCATTGCCTTTTACTATAAACTAATTCTAAAACCATTGCCCCACATAGATAGCTATTTGTGATGAAAGAATTCATTAACAGAATTGGGTTAACCGTAAATTTAACGACGTACTTTAAAGGAATAATTAAAACTCTACGTTTTATTCCTCCATTTTCATCATTTATACGTACTGTTAAATGGATCTATCACGATAAATGTTAATTAAAAATATATTAAAGTTACATTATTTACTTAACGACATCATACCCATTTCATTGTGCAATACAGGAACCTCTGTTTAGAACGAAAAACATGGTTGATGGAGAAGCGTTAATTATTAGAGTAAATAGATAAACCTAATATCCATTTACAAATACTGCAATGAACCTTTTTATTTTTTTTATTGGGTCTAATTAATTAGATTCTTTGACATTAGCTCCGTCTGAGCTCACGGTTGGGTGCAGATTCAAAGCTTCATAAACAATATTATTTTTTTTACCACCTGGTGGACGCCAAATATTTTTTTTTTTGACTGCATGTGGATAAATAATAGTTATTAAGTGTTTGGTGAATTGAAACAAACAAGTAAAACAATTCTATATTACAATTAAAATATTTTCTGTGATTGTGATTTAAATAATAAAAAAAAACAATCAATCAAGAACAACTGATGGTTGTTGCCACTCAAAATTACTTTACATATGTATTTGCAAAAAATAGTATATTAAGTATTAAGAACGGTAAGGGTAATTTACCGTTCGAAGACAATGTTTGGAGGCTGAGCGAAGCGAAGTCTCCAATTTTGTCTTAGAACGGTATAACCCTTAACGTTCATGATGCTTTTACTATTTTTGGCACGATCGCAATAAATTAAAACGAAGTTACACATACGTATTTCATTTTTTATGTAATGTCAAAAATGACGTTTTTGAATAAATTTGCGGAGCAGATTTTTTGAAATCTATTGATGTTTATTGTTCAGTCACGGCTTTCTTAATTGACGAAACTGACAATTCTGGAACTGACAGTCATGGTTATTTATCAGCAATTGGTACTTCTCAAATTTTACGACCCGTTGTTACATTTACGAGAATTTAAAGAGCAAAGTGTTTGTAAAATAAGCGACTCGTCCTTAGATGCAGACTTAGAAGAAGCGTGGAGTGTTGGATGTTCCACATTGATTCCTAAGAAATCAAGGGAGCGATATGAAAATACATACCTACAAGATTTTCAATAAATGGTGTGAGACAGAAAACCAACATATTAGCGAGAAAGTTATGTTGGCGTACAAAGGAACGAAAAATTAAATGCTCCAAGCTCCTTATGGGCATAGTTTTCAATGTTAAAAATTACAATTTTTGTACATGACTCGTTTGACATTTCCCAACTTTTAACATTAATTGGTTACCTCAAACGGAAAAATGTTGATTATCGACCAAAACAAGCCAGTGTGTTTACTAAGAAAGACATGTTCCAATTTCTGTAAGTAATTGTACAAACTGCACACTTAATTTCAACATCAATAAATAGATTTAAAAATACATCTTTCTTTCAATTCAATTAAATTTTAAACTGAATTCTAGATAACCCACTCTAAATCAATGCGATGCTAAAAATGTCAATTTTGACAAATATGTACTTACCGTTCTAGAACGGTAAGGAAATTACTTACCGTTTTGTTAGCCTTGGCAACCAGTAAGCGTATCCTACTGTCATAGAAACAAACATAGTAAGTTAACAAAAAAAGCTTGATCGTGCAAAAAAATTATATGGTTTACAAAAATGTATTCTTCTGGTCTCGGAGAAGTAATTCAACCTCTCACCAATAGATACCCTCCAGTAAAGATTAGTGGACTTTCGGCAACGTGCTGCAGATTTTGGAACCTCCCGGAAACTTCGAACAAGATGGTGTAGCTAGCTAGCTTCTTGTTGATCCGGATATTGCTAATGGGAATGCAAGTGCCTTCTCTTTTTATCGTAGTTTTAATGCTGGAGTTGAAATTTCAGGACTGTTTTCCTCTTCCAAGAAGCCAAGGTGTTTTAGATAAAATAGGAAGTATTTAAACCAAGACCGTAAAGGAAAATTATATAAACTACTGTAACATGAGCAAGATAACAACAGATAATTTTGAAATGTTAACTGTAATCTGTTGAATAAAAATTTGAACTGATGAACTCAAAATTGATCAAAAGTGATATATATAATTTACATGAAATGAATTTCACCCAGTATATGAAATTGCAAGAAAATTGCAATGCGCAGCTGACTTTACTGATTAAATGTTTATGCTGACTTTACTAATTATGCTTAAAGGATAGATGATATAGCAAAACAGATTCGGGGAGGGGGGTCTCCTTGGAGGAGAGAAACATAAATATCATAATTAACAAGGACAGTTTCTCCCAAGAGATCTAAATATCTTGCTAATAACTAAGTAATAATGTCATCCCCTTATTACAAGCTTGGACACAGGAGGGTTCAGTTTTTAAGTACTCTCAGAAGTTTCTCTCCTCCTTGGAGGAAAAAAACATAAATTTCATATTTGACAAGGACAGTTTTTCCCAAGGGATCTAAATATCTTGGTAATATCTAACTAATAATGTCATCTCTTTATTACAAGCTTGGACACAGGAGGGTTCAGTTTTTAAGTACTCTCCGAAAGTTTTATAAATATCATTTCTGTCGGATCTACCGGTATTCATCTGCACTTTAGAGGAAGCTAAAATTAAAATAGGGTAACTGACACGAGAAGTAACTTATTATCCATTATCCATATATATTAAAACGCGTCGATTCTGTCTCCCTCTAAATTCCGTCGCCGAATCCGCAAAGTTTCAAAGCTATCTCCTCCGAGGGGCGATCTCGGAACGATCTCCACGGGCCACCGGAGGACGCCCCCGGCCTTTCTCCAATGCGTAGGGATATTTTCGTCCCGTTTCCTACGCGTTTTCCCAAATTAAACGACTTTTCAAAAAACCTCTGCAAAATTTTCATCGATCGCCGTTCGGCGAGAGAGATGCGGCTAGCACCGGCGTTTGTCCTCGCGCCTAATAGTCCCGTCACACCCGCCGAAATACCGACTTTTCGCGGGACTCCCTAGACTCTATTTCTAATTTTGGGGCTTCGAGAATCGCTTCACGCGAAAGTACCGTCCTTTCTCTAATCCTTTGAGATTTTTTTTCGAGACTGTACGTCGACTCCTTCTACGTCTATTTCGTCTTCGAAAATCTCATGTCGCGGCCGTCTCAACTTCTTTCTCATTTTGTCTACCGATGTGAGAGTGCACTAACGAGACAAGCACCCTCCCACGAAAACTGTCAAATTAATTAAACTTCAGATAGGTTATTTTCCTACGAGAAATATTGCTAACGGAATCAATAGTACTGACTGCCAAACACTTCCGATTACCAAAATACTGAAGTGAAATGCTTTTCCAATTAGAAAATCGGTAAAAATTATTTTTTCAGGTTGACACGTAAAGTTTACATACTTAAACGTCTCAAGATAAACATTTGACAACAGGCGTGGTAGCGCAATGGGAAAGTCGTAGGATTCAAAACTTCATGATGCTGATTTCACTGGTTCTAGTCACGCTGGGGGCAAACTTTTTTTTTATTTTTTTAATTCCAATTATTTATTAGTATTAGCATTTAGTCATTCTATTTTATTATCCGTAGCTTTTATTCTTTCTGCACGTAAAGTTTGGGATTAATTCGTTCATTAAGGCAGTCTGTTAAATTCATCATTTTAGCTTACAAAAGTAAATATCTACAATATTTTTGGTCCCATTGATAAAATTGATAATAATGTTTACTGAAAAATAAATTCTACTTTCAGCACTTAAAAATTTATTATGTTTTACCATCAAGAATAGAGTACCCTTACAATTCATCAAAATATTAAGAAAATTTGTTTAGTATAATTCTTTAATATGTATTTTCTTAAAAATGATATTACTTTAGATGCATTTGTCACCCAAAGGGTGATCCAAGGCCACAGGCCTGGACCCCCGGTAGGGCTAGAAATGCCATTTCTAGTTTAAAAATTAAAGATAAAATCTGTGTACAGGAAAAATTATGATGATTATTCCAAGACAATTCCCTAAAATTAAGTTCCAAACCATATATTCAAATCAGCTAAGCCGTATTATAAAGCCGCCTATATTGTATTGCCAAGTTCACTTGTTCCTGTAAATTTCCATAAATACATAAATTCAACAATTCTTTTTAAATTTTATTCTTTAGCTGGAAAATCGCAGACAAAATGAAAGACACGCTTTAATTTAGACAACCCCGTATACCATAAATAAATTACACAGCTCCGGTTTTAAATAAACAGGTCAAATGAAACGTGTATTTATTAAAGAAACAATGAATATTCATAATTTGTTATCCCTCACAAACATCGCCATTTGTTCGTACAGTCGGCATGCTGTTTTAATTAATGCATAAATTTTCATTTTCCTCTAAATCACGCGGCTCAAAAGATTTGTCAAGCCTATATACGCATACAATTCTTTTTCCTCTATACAATTTTCATGGGGGCACTTTATTGGAGGTGATATTATTGATTTATTGGACATCTAAAATTTATACCTGACAAAATGTACCGATATTAAAACATAACATCCAGCTTTCCTCCAGATTTTATCTTATTCAAAGTTGTTGCAAGCAATCTCATAAAAAATAGAATAATAACATATTAGACAACCCTTGCTTAGACCAAGTGCCACCCTTTGGTAAGGGATTGCACTTCTTGTGAACAAAATTAAAGAAACTAAAATATTCATGCTGTTGTCCCAGTGAAAAACAATGAGGCAACTACAGATATGGATATTTTAGAGTTATTACTGTTATTGAAACATTGCTTTAGTTTTCTATGGCTTATTTTGGCTTTTATATAAAAATTATTCATTTTCAAAATCAATGATTAGATTAAATTAGATAAATAAGATTACTAAATGAAGGCATCAATCATTTTTTTACTTTGTTTATCAGATCTTATGTTAATACCCTTAAATTATGTAAACCATTCCAACGATCCTACGAGTGTCCTAGTCCTTACATTAATAGTTTTAGCACTTGTTCTATTGGCAAATGAGTAGTCTACAGAGAAAAGTGCATTCCTCATTTTCTCTCTTCTCCAGAAGCAACATGTATTGTGCTCAGCTTTATGTATTAGTTTGAGATGGCATTCCAATGCTAAATTCTCAATAAGTCCTGTGGTCCTATTAATAGACTTGGGTTCAGCTTACTAAGTTCAAGTAGCGTTTATTATTATTATTTTAAGTAAGTCATAAATAAACCTTTCCTCCTTTCTCCCTGGAGTTCAACTCCAAGGCAATTGAATTTGCACATCAACTTGCGAATGGATGATGTATTCTCCATCTTCGATCAATTTGTGTACTAGATGAACCTCTTTCCAGTTCTTCTTAGCCAGACTCTATGTGCAGGAAATACACATCTCAAGCAAATAGCTCTTCTACATTCATAGATTAATAGAATAAGGAAAACATATGTTGAAATGGAAAATATGAAATAAACAAATTGGTTTTGCTATAGCTCTAGAGAAATACGACTCAATTACATGAAAAGACATTTGATATGGTTATTTCTTTTCTAGGAAGTACAGATGTACCCAAAGATCAACAACTAGAAAGCGGATCATTAAAAGATAGTACTGTGTTTGATATATAAATCCCACAGGCCTTTAAGTGGATATTTAGATACTTTGTAGTTCGGTGAAGTTCAACTTCATAGAAACCCCAAAACGTGCAATAACATTGTGAGTCGGATCATTCTCTGGCTAAAAACATATGATACCTTCCATATGAATTGCCATTGGATGCGATGAAGCAAACAGCTGTCAAATTCCCAGGAGGTCAACTGATCACTTTTATTGTCTGATCAGAGGGCTAGAACCTACCTAGCCAATGGATTTAAAATAAACCTAAGTCTTCTAACAGATATACTTATAGGACAATGTCACCAAAGGAAACATCTTCAAAATATGAGGCTAAATAAAAGTCCCCTTTCAACAAAAAGAAGAAATAATCCCATAGGTACTTATTTTTTACCTTAATAAGGGTCTTTATTAAGGTTCCACTGAGGAATCAGTATTTGGAGAATTTGGTCTAGTGTTAATCATTTCTAAATGATGCCAACTTGGTTGGCGAAACGAGCGTCGAGTGCAGCATAGTGTTTTGGTGTTATGTGGAAAACTACGACAGTGTTATCTTCACGTAAAAAGTTACAACCCCCTTCAAGCTTATAGTTCTTATTTAAAAGTTTCGTTAGTACTTTTTTCATTATTAAATTGTAAAAATTATAATTTTTTAATATTGAGTTGATTTATAAATGGGGAATTTATACTAGATAAAAATGGTAATGAAACCAGAATTGAATTTTAGTTACTAGAAAACTAACTCAAAAGGGTAATTTTTACATTTACCGACAAATCGACTCTTGTTCGGTAGAGATAATCAAATTTCGCAGAATCTCCAATAAAACTGTAAGACTGTATTTGAAACTCCACCTTGCAGCCTTTGTACTAGTTCGACAATCGCGAAATCTAAATTTACCTTTAAACCGTAGAAAGTTCCGACAACGAATGTGTCTAAGAGTTTTCTATTTCTGGGTAATTTTATCTTTTAACTCAGTCTTGAGCTAACGCCGCCAACTGCCTTACTTCTAACGGTCTCTCAAATTGTTAATTTTATTAAGAAAGTTTCAGGGAAATAACAATTTTTACATGCAGCTTGGTTTTATTCGTAAAGTAAATTCTGAGCTCAAATTAAAATACTTAACTCAAATAAAAACTTGATACAAATTTAAATTACGTTATAACCATTTGCGATGTTTTTGAATATCATCTTACTTGTACAGCTATACAAGGTGCTTCGCTCAAATGATCCTCAGAAGCTTTGAAGTTTGCTATGAGCTATTTTCTATCAAAATTTGACTACCTAATGTCGATATAAACTCATTAAAGCGAATAATTTTAAGGGTGCTTCAGTTGGGTTGTATCAGCTTATGTCAACTTCTTCATTTTAAAGAAACTGATATACTTTTTACCGTACTTACCTCAATATCCATTGCCATGCCATTAACCATGGTCATGACCTAGGATGGTATGAGTCCAAGCGGGATTATCGCTCTTTACCCTCCCCATCGCTGTAGGCCTGGACTGCCTGGTAGAGGTGGACCCCATCCTTCACCAATCCCGATCACAAAATATGATAGGTGTGGGTGATTCATAGGATCTCTCCTGTCCTGGCTCTACCCTACAGGCTGGGTAGAATCTTCTGACGCTCTTCTGTTTTGTCCTCTTCCTTTGCCTTCATGTCTGTCTAACCCACCGGGGGGTAGTCTGTCTCGGGCGGGGGAAGC
This sequence comes from Pogonocherus hispidulus, assembly GCA_963924545.1. Classification (NCBI taxonomy): domain Eukaryota; kingdom Metazoa; phylum Arthropoda; class Insecta; order Coleoptera; family Cerambycidae; genus Pogonocherus; species Pogonocherus hispidulus. The sequence goes on from OZ004698.1 coordinate 12,510,073, forward strand.
AAGTGCCGCTCTCGTCCTGGGTGGTGGTTTGGGGTAGGTCAGGAGTGGTTGTGTAGCCGGGGATGCACCTCTAAGGGAGACAACTGGCCGTTTAGCTTTATGCAGGGTTTTTTAGTCGCTTCGTAGCCATCTACGCTTGTTCCGGGTAGAATCTGAAACATAAGGAGATCTCACTCTCATCCTGGGTCCTGCACTGGACCTTGGATGAGACTGATGACTCCTAGTATTGGGACATAGTCAAGGTCCCGGTCGGCTGTCCGCAACTGTACTTACGTTTTACGCATGATTTAATAAAATTTTAAGGCTGCCTTATATCTGAACTTTCAAGCATTCAGAAAATGTATGTACCTTGTACGTTTTCAGAATATTCCAGGATGAATTTTATAGTATATTATGAACTTTTAACACTTCTATATTGGTTATTGTTATTCTAATTAGCAAAATACACTAAATTAATGGACTATTCCTACAAAGGCTGGCATCAATATACCAGTAATACATGCATGTTTATTGTGACCTACTTTATCGACGTTATTAGATTAAATGTAACGATGTAAATGAATATCAATGTTTCCATAATGTCATCATAACAGAAATTTCCAGTTTCTTTTTAAACTGAACATGCAGTTTTAACATTTATCGTGCCATTTTCAAACGATACATTGTAAACCAACCTGCATCCACTGTGATTGTTTGAAAATGGCATATTAAAGTTCAATTTATCAAGAAGTTCGTCGCCAATGTTGAACTCCGTGAAGTACATGAAAGCATTTATAGATTACTGCAATGATTGGTCGCACACGTTCCTACCGCCAACTCTTAACTTGAGCCGCTACCGCTGCGACATCCAGCGGTCAACCAATCATGTCGCGGCAAACGAGTATTTCTGCACATGCGCATTATATGATCCAACAATATTTAAAAGGGATATTGTCATATAATAGATACATTATATTAACAAGCTCATAATAAAGTTTTTTTTTATCCATGCTCAAAATTGCTCACAAATCAGTAATGCAAATTTAGTTTTGACATTTTAGATGGTGACAGTATACATATTTGTCAAAAAAATTGCGTGTGCGCAGGAACTTAAATAGTTACACCCGGATTCCCGGAATCATGAAAGGGGTGTAAGGCGTTAGTCGGACTAACCAACTTTGCACCGCCGACTACACCTTTTATTTTCACGCGCAACAACGGCGCAAATTTTTCGCGTAACCTTCGCTAATCGGACTAACGTTACGCCTCGTTGATGAATCCGTACGTTAGCATCTATATATAAATTGGCAAATTTGTATAAAACTCTATCGTTACCTCACCATTACCTCAGCCTCAGCAGCTGATCAATCTATAAATTCAACTTATTTTTAAAATCGCAGTAACAATAATTGCGTTGATCGAAAATATCGAGAAATCGAGAGAAAAAATCGAGAATTCAATATTCTCGATTTATTTTGTCTTTATCACCTGCTCAAGTTTAAACTGATACACATCACCTTATTGGTTGCGATGTATGTGCGAAGCACATACATCGCAACAGAACAGTACAGAAGTCCAAGAATGAAGTTGCTGGACATCAGTCTTTTGTATTGGCACCAATAGCGGTTCACTTTCTATAATAGAATACATGTAGTTTCAGACTGACATAACTGGTGATTATGTTTGAAGGCATCTAACAATTGGGTGAATACTTTTTGGTTGGTAGATACAATACTCATCTTAGAAAATATACGTACTAATAGTAGGAAATCATACTATCGAGGATACCACACCTAATGATATAATATTCCCTTCTTGTATCCCTGTTTATGTGTTTGCATTCATTTCTAAGGGAGTTACATATATTTTTTTAGATCTTCTCCTAGGAGGAACGTGATTGTTCTGTTAAGGGAAAGTAAAATTAAAACAGAGCACCTCACAGCTTTGAGTAATAGCACACTGTTAAGACTAGCTTTTAAGGTTTGCTTTGTATAAATATCCATATGGCCAGCTGTGTACCTACAACAGCTCTAAACCTATTCAGAATAAGTGGCCAACCTGTCATCTATTAAAGAATCTAATTTATTTTCGTACATTTAATACAATTATTTTGTTCCAGACGAGTCGAAGAAGGATCACTGCAACAAGACGGTGGAGATCTACGAGGATGTGGCCAGCCCGGAGGTGACGCAGGAAACATTCGGCAAGCCGATGACGTGTTGGTACCGGTTCCGGTCGTTTCGGGGCACGCCCAAGGATTGGATCCTCCGGATCAAGTTCAATAAGTTCAAGGTGGGGAGCCTGTTAAATGCCAGCCACTGCGAAGGAGGTTATATGCAGGTAGGTAAGGAAAAACGGGGGAACTAAAACGCAGTTTGTGTGAACTTGTTAATAATATATTCATATATTTCATTGGTATTCATGGGAACACTTTATTAACTGTTTGTTAGTCGTATGTCTATATTGTTGTATTGTCTATATCTGTTTTAATTTTTTTTTTATCTAATTCAACTACTTTCTTGGGTCAGGAACCAATCAAATGATATTTGAAATGTTCCCATATATGTTACAATTTTTAGCCACTGCTTGGTTATAGCTAAAAAGGGTGTGTGTAAGCAAGTTAGTATTTATCTGGATTCACTCCATCTCCAAATATATTCTGACATTCCTGACACATTTCATCACCTCTTATCTGATTTTTCTATTGCTGAAAACTAGATATACAGGGTGGTCCAAAAAAAATTAGGACCTTAATTATAGAACCTGAGAGGACGCAGATTTTAAAAATATGTATAGCAAGTCATAAAGGGTGCTCTATAAACCCGGGCCATATCTAACTTATGTTTTTTTTAATGGAATGAAGTATTTTTTTCATAATTGATTTCGGATTATTTTCACCAATATAGGGTTTACTAGTATTATACAAAGTAGTTCAGAAGACATGAGCAGTTTTGTATCTTAAATGCAATAAATTGAACTCTTGTATCTTTTTTAAGAAAATCAGATAATATTTGGCTACATTAATTATGCTATATGGTCTAGTTTTACATTCTATAGAATTTCCTTCAAAATAGCTTTACTTATATAAAGTAAGAATAAAAACTCGCAACCACAGTTTTCTTAACTTTGATAATTATATTATTTTTATTCAGGTCACTCACGACTCTTTCTATTCTCTGAAGCATTCCCTATACCTGATCGCAACGATTTTTGAGATATTTCATGTTTTATAAGTACTCTATGTAAATTCTCATTTTCTTTAGAAGTATGGGATGGATTAAACGTTTAGTCAGTATAACTACCCAGTACAAGTACCGATTGATCTACATAAGAAAACAGTTTAAATACACTTTAAATTGATAAATAAATATATCAATTTAAATAAAGAAAATATGTTTGTATTGTTTACAAACGAACATTAGAACTTAGAACTTAGAACTTAGAACTTAGAAGATTTTTACGAAAAGAACATTTTTCAGAAAACCTTATCCTGAAATTCAGACGTCTGATCTAAAATTTGATATTGTTGAAAATAATATTATATTGTACCTAATCTTATGCCCGAATGAAATTTAATACTTTGCGTTATTTCCAAGTTTTTTTACTATAATATATTTTCAAGAAAAGAACGTGATATGATTCACACTATAAAAATAACCAAGGGTAACGTTACATTTGAAGTATACCTATATTTTAAGCCGATAAAGTAGAAATATGCGTTAGTTCACTGCAATTACTGTAGAGATCTTGGAAAAGCATTTTCGGGAGCGCAAGCTGAATTCTTTTAATAGGCCAATAAATAACCGCCTAGCTGCATAATTTCATTGCATTTTAATGTAAATAAGCATTTGAAGGATTTATTGGAGAAGTACGAGCATTCAAAGACATATGCCTTTAATTAATTTTGGATATAAATTTCTCTTATTATCATAGTTCGTTATATAAATGGCAAAAATGAACAAGAACTTTAACTCTAGGCATAATGGAATACATAATATCTTTCGATTTACAAAATCCTCTACATTTATCTGCTAGAATAATATCAAATACAATTATTAAGTTAGTTATACAGTGTTTTTATTTCAAGACGAACCACCCTAAATATATGAGGACATTGAATTTGAGGAAATTTAAAAATACAAAAATACATAAACATGTCAAGTGAGGGGAACGTTTAATTACACATTGGATATATATTTTTTTTTTCTATTTTGCGTCTATAGACAAGTCATCATGAAACGCAATTGCTTATCGAAAAAAAACTCTTTTCGACACTCAACTTTTTGTTTTTAAATGTTGGTAGTAGCAAATTTACATCCTTTGTTTTGTATGGTGTGCTATAGTTGCTATAGTAATGGCATACAAATGGTATATAAATCATAACCTAACTAAATTTTCAAGCAAAGAAAAGTTGATAAAGGTCAATGACACCAACTGTTCCAGAATATCTGTAAAAATCCCTATACGGGAATTCAATTTTCTAATGATTTTTCTTTGCTTTCATAGGTGTATAACGTGCAAAATAGAAAAAATAGTATAAACAACACGTTTCATAGGGCGTTTATCGCACTTGGCGCTTTGCGGCTCGTTTTCTAAACTTGACGCGTGCGATGAAAGTAGGTACGTCTTATGATACTCGTTCTTTAATATATCATATTAATATATCATTTATTATTAAGAAATCATTTTCCACTATACCTTAGTAAAATATCCACAAAGCATTAGCAAATTCTTAACATACATTAGTAAAATCATTATCTACAAAATGTTGACTGTAGACTAACATACAGGAAGTCATGTTTTCTAGTTTTTTTTTTACAATTTTTAACATTACCAGTGATAGCTAAAATTAAATATAGGGTGTAGTTAAACTTCCCTCTCCATATCTCAATAGACTTTTTCTGTATTTTTTTAAATTTCCTCGCATTCAAAAGATATTTAGGTTGGTTCAATTTGAAATAAAAGCGCTGTATTTTTCCGAAGGGTGGTGCGGTCACAGACTATGGCCAGACCATAGAATTTTATGCACATTTTTATGTCAAATGGGGGGATTTTAAATTATTTAAAATTGCTCGCGTTTATCAGAGTGAAGAATTATGGCGCGCTCAAGCTTATAGTGCGAATACTGTTGCCTCTATAATAGATGTCTACCCCTAGAAAGAAGCGAGTTAGACCGGTCATTTTACTCCGCTAAAATAGATAGAGTAGTGGGGAGTGTTCAGTTATAATACCATACTCACTCAATAATTTATTGGTAATTGATCACCGTTTATAGAACGAATCAATCTCTTCTATGGAATGTACAATTAATAAGAATTCAAATAATATAAATCTTAAAATCTCTTTCATATATTGTTTCGTAGGTATTCACTATTTTATATAGAATCTAACTGAAACTTAAAAATTAACAAGCATATTTACAAAGTAATTTTTTCTGATTGTTTTTCTTATTTTAAGGCATTTCTGTGCCTTATGCTGTTCAGACTACAGAAATATGGAAATTCTCAAGCTTGAAAACTTCCACACTTAATTCGGAAGGAATCCATCCATCCTTTGTAGTAGGTACAAGGATAATAATCAACTACAAAGGAGAGTATGCTCGCTAAAACTAAGCAAACCAATTCCTGTCATAGCACGTGATTAATATGATGCAATCATTTAAATTTAATCTATTATCTTGGCGAGATATCAGACAAGATTAATGTTTTCGAGGTAGTAGAATATTTCTTGCATTATCACAATAAATTCTGAACAAGCGCCTTTCAACTTATCTGGTGAACCATTTGCTAACCGTAATTACTCTTAATTAGTAACGTAATTGTTATAAATCACTTCAATTACCGTACTTTTTAACTCTGCGTAGAATATTAAAAACATTTCTTTTCCTTTCACAGGGAAATAAATCTGCTTTGCAATTAACTTCAGTCAGAAGGAATTGCTTGCACTTTTAAAGATTCTCTCAAAAGATTTTAAATCAACTAGTTATCAACATATGAACTTGTAAATTAATAAGTTACCCAGATAGCACAAAATTGTTCTATAATTGTTCTTAAAATAATTTCACAGAATAAAAGTGTTAGGGCCTTACGATATTTAGTGGACTGTATTTTATTGCTGACTGGCCCTCTTTTCTGTTGTGTAGGTGTGAATGATGTAAACAGGTGGTAACTATGTACACTTGATTTATTAGCCACTATTTACACTGTACTTACAACACCTTAAAACTAATGCGTGAGTGACAATAATTGGGGTTACGTGCTATGCGTAACTCCCTTAAAACTGTACTGTCTAAAACTATACAAAAAAGTTGCTTATGCACCCTTGAGGGCGGTTTCCTAGATTTAAAGGTGGTGGGGCACTTGGCGCCAACAGTAACGGCCATGAAGTCCCAAACATGCCCCCCTCCTTGAAAGGATGTCTTTCAAAAACTTAATTGTTGATAGGTAACGGACACATTTTTGATAGCGTCCGTTTCACAATACCACTCGCGGTCCAAACACTTGCCACTCTCGTCACATCGTCGACTCCGGGGTGGAGCTGGATGACGCGCCCTAAGCGCCAACACATGGGTGGCTGATTGTCCTCTTTCAAAAGAACCAAACTTCCTAGTTCTAGTTTCCCTTGGGACTGCTTCCACCGGGTACGTTGCTGCAGCTCAGATATGTATTCCTTGCTCCAACGTTCCCACAGGTTCTGAGCTAGTTGCTGGATGAATTGGTATCTGCTGAGTCTTGAACACACAACGTCCTTCAAATCGTGATCTGGTAGCGCCGTAAGTTGCCTTCCAACCAAGAAATGAGCCGGTGTGATCGGATTTAGATCTTGAGGATTGGATGACATAGGATGTAATGGACGGGAATTGAGTATTGCCTCTATTTGCGCTAGTAGCGTGGAAAACTCCTCAAAAGTGAGATGGGTTTCGCCCATAACCCTCTTTAAATGATGCTTAACCGACTTTATCCCGGCTTCCCAAATTCCTCCAAAATGAGGAGAGTAAGCGGGTATGAAATGCCAAACGATACCATCATTTGAAAAGGAGTTTTCAATAGAATTTTGATTTTCCTTGAGAAATATTGACAATTTTGCAATTTCTGTGTTAGCACCAACAAATGTGGTGGCATTGTCAGAATACACATGTGCGGGCAAACCACGTCTTGCTATGAATCTGCGCATAGTCAAAATGAAACACTCGGTAGTTAATGACGAGACCAGTTCAATGTGCACTGCCTTTGTTGCAAAGCATACGAATAAGCATACCCAACATTTTGTGATTTTGCATCCCCGCCCCTTCCGGTCTGTGATATTAAAGGGTCCGGCATAATCTACTCCAGTGGAATAAAATGGTGGTGCCGGCGTGATGCGTGAACTAGGCAAGTTTCCCATGATTGGGTAAATGTTTTTGGTATTAAATCTAAAGCACTTCACACAATTTCGGTATGTTTGCTTAGCTAAATTTCTGGCTGAAATTGGCCAAAACTGTTCTCTGATCGCGGCTAAGAGTGCTTGTGGTCCTATATTTAATAAATTCTCATGTTTGTATCTAAACAATAATTTAGTGAACGCGTGATTTGATGCTAATATTATCGGGTGTTTTTTATCAAAACTATAGTCTGAATGACTTAGTCTTCCTCCCACTCTCAAAATGTTGCGGGAGTCCATGAACGGATTTAAATCAGCTAATTTGCTGCTTGATTTGACATGTTTATTTTGTATTAGCCGTTGTATATCTTCGGCAAACGACTCGGCTTGTGCCGCTCGAATTAAGTAAGTAAAGCTCTCATCAATTTCATTTACACTTAATACTCCAAATTGTCTTAATTGTAATGAATTTTTACAGTTATTAACAAATCTCAGCGCGTACGCCACTGATCGTATTAGACGGCTGTAATTCGAAATTTTGTCGAACCTATCAAATTTCGGAAATTCATTCTTATAATTTATGGATGTCAGACTTGTGGTTTTTAACTCCGGCAATTGCTCTGTTAAGTACATGTTTATGACAGGCCATTGTGCCTCAGTCCTTTGTAAATAAGATGGACCCCTCTAATTGCTTCGGGCACGTTGGACTTCCATTTGCGCAAAACAAATCCCCATGTCTGTAGGATATTTGATATTTGCCCACAAATTTCCGATGCACCCTGTATAGTGCCTGAGCCCGTAAGAAGATCGTCAACGTAAAAATCGTTCTCTATTATTTGCGCAATTTGCGGCGAGCCTTCTCTGCATATTTTCGCTAATTCAAATAAGCACCTTATGGCCAAATATGATGCAGCCGCGGTGCCATAAGTTACCGTATTTAACTCATACACTTGTATTTCCTCACTAGGATCCGCACGCCATAAAATTCTCTGGAATTTACGTTGTTGTTGTTCAACGAAAACCATACGATACATTTTCGTAATGTCACCTGAAATTACGACGGCGTGTTTTCGAAATCGCGTTAATATGGAGTGCAAGTCGTTTTGAATCGTAGGCCCTACCATTTGCAAATCGTTTAGAGATTTACCTGACGTTGTAACAGCTGAGGCATCGAATACGACGCGCAGCCTTGTCGAGGTACTGTCTTCTCGTATTACCCCATGGTGAGGCATAAAGTAGCCCTCTGTGATATCTGCCGCCCGCCCGACATGGGTCATATGGTGCAGATTTTCGTACTCTGACAAAAAGTCGGTATACATTTCATGCAGAGCTGCATTTCGGTGCAATTTTCTTTCTAAATTTATGAATATTTGCAGCGCGTGTGCCTTTGATGCACCTAAATTTTGAGGATCCTCTTTGAATGGTATTGACACGATAAATTTGCCGTCATCTGCGCGACGCATTGTTTTCGTGAAATGAATTTCACATGCATTTTCTTCTCGTGACCTAGGAGAACCCTGTGAACATTCTTCAATTTCCCAGAATTTTGTTAACTGGGTTTGAATTTGCGATATTTCTGAGTTTTGACTGAAATTGCAAATTACCCCTTTTGAAAAATGATTGCTTATTGGACCCCCAATGATCCAACCCAAACGTGTTTTCTGCAAAATAGGCTTACCTGCGCCTAAAGAGATTCGACCAACACAAAGTAAATCCCAAAACAAGTCCGCGCCTATCAAAACATCGACTTTACTTGGTTTGTCAAACGTCGGATTTGCTAATTTAATAGTTGGCGGTATTTCCAAATGAGTGGAATTTATCTTTGACCCCGGTATATTGTTTGTAATTTCGGGTAAAACAAAGAACGTTAACTGCGCCTCATACGTATTATGCAAAGACTGGATTTTACTTGTGCATTTGTACTTTAACTGTGATATCGTGTGATTTATGCCTGAGACCTGTATATCAATCCTTTCTTTACGTAAAGCTAATTTTTGACAAATGCTTGCTGAGATAAAGCTAGATTGAGAACCGCTATCTAAAAGCGCGTGCACTGTGTGTGCCTTCCCCACCGAGTCAGTTAATTTGATTAACGCGGTGGACAATAATGTTTGTGATTCCTCTATTTTGCTTGAGGATGACAATGATACAACTTGGGAATCGTTTTCGTTTCTACTCGAACCTGCTGCCTCATTAAGAGACTCTTGATCGCGCTTGATGTGCAACAGGGTGTTGTGTTTGGCTTGACACAATTTACAAGAACCATATTTGCATTCTTTGGTAAAATGTCCCGATTTCAGGCACTAAAATATTTCTAGATGCACTCGTATGTGACCGAATGCTGCCTGATCTGCGAGAACTGGTGTCGCCACCGTTGCTTGAATGAAGTGATGCTTCCTTTTGATTATTTGCGGTACCATTCAGCAAACTCTTTGCTTGAGACAATGATTTAGAAAACTCCTGTTCAAATTTATCTCTTTCATCATATTGTTCGTCTGAATTTTCCGCTAAACATTCAATGTTATTTTGAACTTCATCAAACTCCACAATTACTTGGTCAAATCGCGAAATTTTAAATTGCATTTCATGGATTTCAGTATCATTTAAAGGGTGTTCATTATCATGTTCACCTTCAATTTTGTTTAAATATTTTTTGAAATGAGTTAACCTAGCCTTTAATGAACTCCTCTTTTTTACTAATAGTGCTAAATCCATTTTGTATATATTTTGATAGTATTACTAGTGTAAAATTATTTACTGGTTACAAATAAAGCAAGCTTACAAATAAAGGCAATTATGGGATCCCTATTTTAAATGGAAAATAGAAAGTGTATAAAAAAGGAAGAGGGAATGGCTCACCGGTTGTTCCTTTTCTTTCCTGTAAGTGGCCCAACGTAATGTTGCTGACGTCTGGCCAATGCTGCCTTTATCTTCTAGATGCTGCTTCTACCACAATCCTGATCTGGGCGATTGAATGCACTTGCAAAAAGTGGCGCCTAGACTGTGGCCCTCTTCTATTGATGGTTAACACGTGTTGCACTTGTATTATCTGACCTGATAATACGGCTCGATGGTACCAATGTTAGGGCCTTACGATATTTAGTGGACTGTATTTTATTGCTGACTGGCCCTCTTTTCTGTTGTGTAGGTGTGAATGATGTAAACAGGTGGTAACTATGTACACTTGATTTATTAGCCACTATTTACACTGTACTTACAACACCTTAAAACTAATGCGTGAGTGACAATAATTGGGGTTACGTGCTATGCGTAACTCCCTTAAAACTGTACTGTCTAAAACTATACAAAAAAGTTGCTTATGCACCCTTGAGGGCGGTTTCCTAGATTTAAAGGTGGTGGGGCACTTGGCGCCAACAGTAACGGCCATGAAGTCCCAAACAAAAAGTTTATTCTTAAAATATCCTGTAAATATATTTTATTCTTTTAAAAATATTCTAAGAAGTAACAAAGGGGACACTTTTTTCTGTTCTAAGATTATTCTAGGAATCATTCTTAGAATAAATTGAGAATAATCAATTTAGTAGGTGTACTGTCTGAATATTTTTTTTATTTATTTATAGAATGGAGAATTAAATAACACAAATATTAAGTCTTAATGACAATTTTATTATAAATATGCCTAAATAAAAGAACTTCTGTTAATCTTACAGTTCACTGTTTCAATGACCCCTTTCTCTTTTTTGACTTTTTTGAATTCGCCTGGAGTGGAGTTACTGCTTTTTTATTTCTTTGGACGCCAGTATAGTAGAGTTGACCTATAATAAAATACAAAAATCAATATTTGTGCAGTCTTATTTTTTAAAATAAAATTAAACAATAATTACAGTCCGATTCGTGTAAAAATGAGATAAAGAATGTAAATCGGTTCAGTATTTCCTAAAATTAGTCTTATCTCAGAAAACCACTAGAACGTCAGCCTTATGGGAGTATTACAAGAAAATATCACAATTTACAGGTGGCAATGCCTTCTGAGGATTTACGGTACTTGGGGTAAATATTTATTTCTAAATAAGATAGGAAACTATTTAGTAGTCGTCTAGTAGTAGTCTAAGTACCCTACTTCTTTGAGGGCATCACCACCTCCAAATCGTCATAAGAAATATACATGATGTATTATTACTTTCTATAGAGGTAATTTTATGTACCTAAATGCTTACTTTTTAACTCGCCCCTAATTATTTTCCTTTCTTTTTGTTTCTTTAATTCTTTCGCTACCTTATCGTCATCGTCTACAATGGAAAATTAAATAATTATCATAACATTAGTTTATTTTTCATATCAGGCCATAATCGGCTAGATTACGTCGCTTGCTCCTAGTGGGAGCAGGCAATGTGATCTAGCATGATCAGGCAGGTAGTAAAATGATAATGAAACGCCAAAGGCTCTTGGTAATGTCATTCATCCTTGAAGATGAATGATCATTTTTATTTTTAAATCGTACTACCTATAGTTATTGAACTAAAAAGGCCTTTGGCAGCTGTTTTAGCGATTATGCATGTTGAAATTGTTTGTGACATAGGCAAACTAAACTTGATTATAAATAATCACATAAATGGAATTAAACTTACCTTTGCTCTTTCGTCACTCATTTGCTTTGCTGTTTCCAAATGTGAAATATAGTTCTATTAACTTGTTTTATAGTGAACCGCTTCTAATTAGCACCTCCAGTTTACCGATTCATCAGAGTGACTATCTGTTTCTATTTTTTTATTTAATTAAACTTCAATATATTATATGACATGCAATGACAATGTCAAATTACTTTACAATAATCTCTTTTTTGTACAGTTTCTATGGCGATCTCAAACAATTTTATAATATTCTAAATATATTTCGAAGAAGAATATTCCAGAGAAAATAGTTAAAGAATTGTTTCTGAAAATATTATTATATTATATTTATTAAAATATTCTGAAAATATGATTCCAAGTGATTTTCCGATTATTTTTTCAGTAGTATTTTAAGATTATTTTGAGGTTAAATTTATATTCTAAAAATAATTCAAAATTAATTTTTATAATTATTTTTTGAATAACTTTTAAGAAGATTAACAAATTATTTTGAGAATGTTTTGTGCTATCTGGGTTTATTCCATTCTCAAAGTTTGCATCGACAACATCATTTGAAATAGAATATGGTGTATTATAAATCATTCTACCCCTGGCTGTTGAGAAATTACTCACTCAACAGCCTTTACAACAGGTTACTTTTGTCTAATTCAGTTTCAAATGATTAACATTTTTTCTCGAACTAGTACTCGGGCTTCCGCCTATTTATGTAACAAGGTCTATTGAAAACTGAATCAAGAAAGGATCATAGGAAGAATGGTCGAATGGGACTGGGCTGCGACAAGCCAGGCTCTTAATTGAAGGCCTTGGTGACTTGGTGATTATCGGCCTTAGTGACACTAGAAGATGCAGGTTTTGCGGGCACGCTGACGAGTACTCCATTCACATCCTCTGTCGCTGTGCCTGCCCACAGCCTTCTCTAGTACTAGCCATGAAATTAAATTGGCAACAGCGCTCCACGCCGATGTTCTAGTCCGATTGCCGACCCACAGCCTCACTACTCTAGCAGAGAAGGCTGTGGCCGATCGTATTTGACGTGCATTCCCAATTTTGTTTGTAAAGGTACTTAAGTAAATATTAAATAATGTGTATACGTTCTCTGCTTGGTCAATTAAATATTACAATATTTTATGTAAAACAATATATACCTTATTTTACATGAAAACATGTGATATTTGATTGTTCTGCAAAACCAACGTGAAGGTGCAGAGTTACACAAGCTTTTAAAATAATTCAAAAAATAATATTATTGCTCACAGTATGTGTAGCAGGTAGTACTACAATAATAAATAATAATATATTTCTCAGATTATTCAACTAGCATGCGTATTTTTGCCGGGAGTGGAAAAAAAGGGAAAGAAAAACAGATGAAGGATAGGATATAGGAAATGATTCATATTAAGATAGGAATAAAGGGAAGATGATAGGCACATAATATAACAAATATATCTATGTAGAAAAAACAAATGACAAAAAATAAAATTAACCAAAATAAAATTAACAGGAAAGAATTATTAACAAAGTGAAAGAGCAAAGAAATACCTAGACTAGATTAATAATAATAATAATAATAATAATAATCAATGTTGGTTGGTACTTATTTAATATCTATTATACATAATGGGTTTTAATGAAATGGCTCAAACGAATTATTGACAAATTGACCAAATTATTGACGAATGACTAACAAATTATTTATATTGCTTTTTTGAAAGTATCTAATTTCCGTTTCTTTATTTTATCTTCTGGTGCTATTTCACATCGTTTTTTATTTGTTTTTAACTGGGATTTTAATCGGGTTTCTTCCAGAATTCTATTATTTTGTGTTTTGATATAGTTATTTAAGAGAACGTTTGCAAATATTGAACAAATTATTCCTAAAATATAATTTACATTATTTCCACAGACACAGGTGTCTAAGAAGTCTAAGTAAAAGTTATCCGAAGCTATACTTTCTAAAGTTAAACTTGCAAGCAAATCTTTTTGGTTTTCAGTTTTAAGGAAGTCAATTTCTAAAGAGTCGTTGTTTATAATGTATTCTAATATGGCATACATATGAAAAAACAAAATTGTTACGTTAGTTGTCGGTATCGATAGACCACCTCGTTGCAAACAATCAAAATATTGATTTCCGATCAAGTTTCCCTTATTTTCAACGACATGTGAAAGGCAAATGTAACAGGAAATTCTTTTGGTTAATACATGAGATGCATATCCAGAAATATATATTCTCACTGCATCATCAACATCACAATCTGATAAATAGTTAGAAGAAGTTATTTTGGAGAATTTATGTAAATTCTGTTGCATCGTCTGTTTATTTACTTTTTGTAAACAATGAAAACCAACCTCAGAATTTTTTGCAATCTCAAAATTTGATTTTATTTCATTAAACGACATTTGATGTGAACTAGCTCCAGTTTTTTTAAAAATATGTTTTAGTCTAATTTTTTTCTCAGCGCTAACAACTTCATCGAACGATACATTATAATTAGAACCACACAATTGCCTATATATGCCAAATCTTTTTTTCAACTTATCAGTACAGAATTTTCCAGGAAGAATGTATGATATTGAGAAGTTTTTAAATGAATACTCTATTATGTCAATTAAAACCAATGTACTCTGTCGAAGAGCTGAATATGTTTCAGTTGTTAGATGGCCATTAAAATTTAATTCTTGCCATTTGTCTAACCAAATGATGAACTTTTGAAGAAAGTTTAATCTGAAATCTGTGACAGAGTATATAGGTTTTGCCCATTACAAAATTGGCGCGTGGATTTTAGATATCAAAATCTAAAATTCACTTTAATTCATTAAAATACAGTTCACTGCGATTTACAATTATTTTAACTGTTAGGTCGTTATTTATTGATATCTGATTTTCAATTTTAACTATTTCACCATCGAAATTTATTGTATAAAAAATTATTTTAGATGTCAAGACTTTTTTATTCCAACTTTCACCAAGATTAACTTTTTTCGAAAAATTATCTATAAAATCATTGTAATTTGCAATAAGATCTGACTTTTCAAAATTTTGTATCAACATTTCATGTTGCTGAACTTGCTGTTGGCGCCTACATTCAGGATCTTTTCGAACAATCGACTTTTCCTTTGACATATATTTAGGCAAATTTGGGCAAATAGATAGGATAGCATCCGCTTTTAATTTTGCTTTACAAGCAATCATTGTTAATGTACCGTCTGGTAAAAGATGTCTATCAAGTTTAACGACATCATTAGGATCAAAATGTAACTCACAAACAACGGAATATTTTGTAGGTGACCATTCTTTCCTTAGGGATACGTTTGAGCCATTTTTGTTTAAATGTGTCGTCCTTAGGGAATCCAAAAACACTTTTTACCCCTTCACTTTTTACAGAGGAATCGTAATTAGATTTACACCCTGGTACACAGCACCGTGCCGGCATTTTCACTATTCAAGGTTAATTTCACTTCACCCCCAACTGATAAATAGAACATGTAAAAACTCGGGAAAATGATATTACATATCAAATTGGTAATACACGGCACTATCTACATTGATTATACTTTAATATACAACGGTCTGAAATAATTATCTCTTATAATTAAACGCTATTTAACACAAATATATATAGGATGATTTAATACCACACGTTTACCACACGCACCATTTACCAAAACTGTATCGCTCGGTCTGAAATTAGGACGGGATGCAGTGTTGCAATTTTCTCAGTTCATGGCTAGTACTAAAGAAGGCTGTGGCCTGCCTCATGGTCAAGAGACACAAACATCTGGGTGCAGCATTTCTCCTGCCCCAGAACATTAGAGAGCTTCCACTAGAATGGGTGTTGGCCTATGCGCATGGCACGGGTATCTTCCAATAATAGCTCTCGACTAGCGGCAGTCACACTGGGTCGAAAGAGCTGGGTGTTGCAGGTAACCGCGCCGCTTTCCAAACAACATTTTTTCAACTCAAATGGGAGTGGTATTATGTGCTTAAACTAATGAATTGGTTGTAATGCTTAGAAGAGCGGCTCTGGGAAAATAGGTGGAACTAGAACATAGAAATTACTGGGTCTTCAAACTAGGACAGAGTCATGCGAAGACAGTGATAGAAGGTCTTTCGCAGACAAGAACTGTAAGGTTGCTGTAATGTTTGCATAATAGGGCACTGCCATCTGAAGAAACATCTCTATAAGGTCTGTTTCTGCAGCAATCACCAACTAGTCAGAAAGATTGTGATTGGTTGAAAACAATTTGCTGACTGATTCGGACTGATTTGATTGGATCTAACTAGTTTGTGATTCCTGCAGGAACAGCGCGATAATAATTATAGCGCTGTTCCTGCAGGATTCACAAACTAGTTTGATCCAGTCAAATCAGTCCGAATCAGTCAGCAAATTTTTTCAACCAATCACAATCCTTCTGACTAGTTGGTGTCAGAACCAACCCGAGTTGGAAACTTGAGAAAACTAGTTTTTCACGAGTGCTGTATAGCGTTTTGTTTAATCCTGCCTTTGAAATGTTAAAAAAATATTGTAAAATTATGGAAGTAAATGACGATATTACTGTGCCAGCAGACATTCTAAATGAAGCTAATCCAGCTACGTACCATATGTTGCCGGAGAAATCTATAAAGAGCGGTATTTAAATTAAATTGAAATTAAAATTCCGTCAGTGCCTGCGATCAAAGGATGTTCTGATGGAGGTGGTTATGGTAGCATATTTTAATAGATTGATAAAGAAGTACGCACCACTTTCCTTGTGATCTACGTACTCGATGTTGAGGTCAAAGTTATTTATTTTTGAGAAAGTAGAATTTGGTGGTGTGCATTCACTGTATTCACTTTTTGAGTCCATAGTAATCATATCAAATGCTATTACATTATAAGCGAACTGTCATAATGTAAATTATTAATTGCCTGTTTAGTCGTTGCTATGGTTAGATGCAGTTTCATTTTCACTTCTAAAAATGAAATAGCTATTTACCTAACAAGTGCGGAAAATAAATTTTTCCGCACGAGTCTGCCGTTCACCGAACGACGCGTAGCGGAGTTCGGTGAAGCAGACGAGTGCAGAGAAATACATTTTCCGCAAATGTTAGGTACAATAGTTTTTCTACAGACGTGCGGAAATAAGTATATATAATTCGTAATAATTTAATAACTTTTAATAATTATGGCAAACATTAACAATACATAGTAAACAACAAAGAATAAAATTATTCTTTGTTATAATTAACATGGTAGGTAACCGAAAACTGGCAATTATAAGCATTATTAATTAAACTGGGAGCATTTTGATGGTGAGCTTCGTTAGCAATAATGTTTACACTTTTTCTTCTCAACTTGTCATGCTGGTGCTGTTTCACTAGTTCATTGTTGTCAGCAATAGCATCAATTTCACACGCGAAACTTGTAGAAGGTAAGGGCGAAGGCGGAGGTACACTTTCCTCGAAATTTTCTCCTTTAGAATATAGAATTTGGTTGGCTATTCGTTTTTTGTTCCCCATGGATTCGTCCACATATGATTCTGCAACTTTCGTCGATTGCCATCCTCCGAGACGTTTCAAATTAGTAATATCCACTCCAGCGTCAGCCAACATGGTAGCCGAAGAGCGTCTATAACAATGTCCAGTAAAGCTCTCTGGATTTGGAAGTTTCAAAAAAGCAGCCACATCGGATGGCATCTTACCAAACTTATTAATGCCAACAGTTTAGTTTAACAAATAGTACATGTACCTTTTTGGAAATTAACAAAAAACCTTTGATGCGGTGTACTTTTGGGACGCAGAGACATGTACTTCTTGATTAAATTAAGATTTTTTTCTCCAGTTATTACAAAGCTTCTACTCTGGTGAGTCTTGCTATCCGGTATTTTCACCAAAAATAAATCTCCTTGTTCGACTACGTTTTCACACAACAGATAAGTCAATTCTTCGCGCCTACAGGCTCCAGCGATTCCAATGATAGTTGCGACTTTGATTAGTAAATAAGTATCGTCAGGCGCAACGCTTAAAAATTTTTCAATATGTTCCTGATTTAACACTTTAGACTTTTTTGGTCTAAAACCTATCATTTTCTTTTTTAAAAAAGCAATCAATTTAAAATGCCTGCTAATATCAACGTTTTTCTTAATTTTTAGTATAGATTTCACCATTGAGTACTTGGACCACATTGTAGAAGGTTGAAAATTCTTTGAAATTTCTTGAAAGTAAACTAAAAGTACCTCTTCTTTACTGATGTTCGTTATTTCCTTGTTGATGCACCATTTGACGAACTTTTCGTATTCTTGAATGTACCTGACTTTGGATTTTTCTGGAAGCAAATTCATATCTACTTCTTTTGCTGCGCTCAAAATATATTCTGGAACCCCGTCTTCCATGGCCAGATTGTCAAATTCACCTTCAATCATTCTAATAATGCAGAATTACGAAAAATACACACTTTTAAAAAGCAATTAATCACAAATAAATAATAATAATATCGAAATGTCAGTTTGTTGATTTCTAATGATTGTTTAAGCGTCCTTAGTAACTTGGAAACCTGGTAGCTAAGCAAGACAAAATGCATTAAGCCTGTTACACACTCTGAGATACATATCAGAGACGGTCAATTAATGAATTAATAAATAATAAATAATTATTGTTGCTGCAGTCCATGTTGGTACAAAATATTGTTATAATTTCCTGTTATCTCCATTCACCTTGAGATATGCATTGATATGTGTATCGCGACAAACAACGATGCGTGTATAGTAATTTTCAATATTACGTGCGGAAAAATATTTCTGCACTAGTGCGAAAATTTTTTCCGAACTAGTGCGGGAAAATCAATTTTCCGCACGAAAATCAGTGCGGAAAATCGGGTTTTCCGCACGGCTATAGAAAAATATATTTTTCTACGGGCGTGTGGAAAGTTACAATTTTCTGCACGCATTTGAGTGTAGAAAATTGCACTTTTCCGCACTAGTGCGGAAAATAAATACCTATGTATTACTTGCAATGTGATCATAATATTATCTTTATTCCAAAAAATCATGTTGTCACTGTTCAGATTTTGACATAAAGAAAAAGGAATGCTTGACACTTCTAATTATTAGACAGCATTGTGTGCGCTTGACATCTCACAATTTATTTCTATATAAAACGAAATATTTTTTAAAGTAAAGTCAAAAATGCATAATTGTTCTGACTCTTCAGCTTTTCTTCATGCCCGTAGAAAAAAACGTTGACCTATTTCTGTATAATTGTTTCTGTTCAATTAAAATATTTATTTTTCTTATGTCAATTTTCTTCACGCCCGTAGAAAAAACGTTGTTCCTAACACATGTGGAAGGTGTCTTTTCCGCACTCACTGCTTGTCCTAACTCCGCTTCGCGTCGTTCGGACAACTGCAGTCGCTTGCGGAAAAGTATCACCTTCCACACTTGTTAGTAAAATAACTATTATCCCTAGAGTAAAAAAAATGTCACTTTCATATATTTTCATATATATGAGTAGAAAAAATATTTGTTTATAGTACAAACTGTCCTATTTCAGATGACAATCCACGACATCGTCTCGTTGAATTGAAACTTGTATAAACTCGATCTCAATTTATTAGTGATTTTGAAGATAAAAACAGATATGTATCACCGTTTTGACGAAAGGGTGTTCTTACAAATATTTTAAGTACGATAATCTTCTATCTGTCAGTGTGTCTAAAATGAAATATGTATGTACCCTATATATTTTTACGTAAAATTTTATGATGTCTTTACACTTTTTTGTCGCCGCTCGTTTATGAGTTACGAAGCCAAATAGAACTTCTTTAAATGGAAACCCTCTGTATATTTAAATATACCTACTTAATGTTTAATGCAAATCTTGCGTAAAATAAAAAATTGTCAGCTACACAATTTTTAATGTTATAAAATGTATCATTTATGTGAGTCACCCTGTATTAATTTCCTGTTCACATAAATTACAGCGTTAACATGGATGGCTATTTTACTTCCATTCTCTTTCAAGATTGAATGATGGAGGAAAAACGCTTGTTTTCTCTTTTTCTGTGATTAAGTGGTAAATAGATAAATTGAAAAAGAGAAAATAGTTCTTTATAAAACTGTTCGCGCAAACAGCAGTTTTACGAATAGATTGAGTATTTTAACTAAAGGCGGTATGGCAGAAATATTGCTGGGAATCACTTAATTTGAAATATTTGTAAATGTACTGTGCCTTGCCTACCAAATAATAATAATAATAATAACAATTATAACAATAATAATAATAAAAATAATAATAATTTTTATTCTCCAACATCAACTGATATCAAATATTAATAAACTGTGTCCAGCTAGAAGCTTGTGATGTCACTGTGATAAAATATGACATTTCATATTTTAAATGAAACACCCTATATACTTCCGCATTTATTTTAGTTTGCATATAATTTTAGGGTGACTGTATAGTAAACCTTATTTTTAAAGTTTACAGTGTAAAGTTTTCGAGATGCACGTTTTCTCAACAAAAGATTTGAGAGATTTATACTTCTATGGGCATTTTTTTAAGAATAACTTGTAAGATTAAATTAAAAATGTTTTACTGTAGCGCTTTTAAGTCGTATAGCAGGCATTGAAGGCCCAAAAAAATTTCAATTGTATATAATTACATACATGTATATAATTACATACATGTACATATTGGAGCTCGGTGGCCGAGCGGTTAAGACGTCCGGTTTTTAATCGTTCTCCGCGGTTGACGACGGTTCGAATCTTACCGTGGTCAACTTTTTCTAATTGCTTCAATATTAAATCTGTGTGTATAAGGCTGGTAGCGTTCTTAATATGCAACTAGTACTGCAATATCACTGCATAAATGGCTAACAACCTACTAGACACTTTAATTAATAAAGTTTTCCATGTTTCCCTTATTGTCGTACTAAATGGTATTTAAAGTTATAACATCGTAAGTCGTTCCTGGGCGCACTCGCGGCCCGCAAAATAATAATATACCGCTCCCTCTCCCACGCAAGTTTCTAGACTTCCGGGCTCATCACTAAAATGCGAATGAGGGATAGAGATATTATTATTATAAGGCGAGTAGGTACAACACTAAATGAAAAATCCTTATACCAAATATGAAAATAAGAAAGTAAAACAAAAAATCTACCTAGAGTAATTTAGAGTAGAGTAAATTTTTGAAAAGGAAACACCTTTTTTTTAAACTAATTTTAGGTAGATACATATATCCATATGTATATGTATGTATGTGAAAAAATAGATATCTATAGCTAAAACTTTTTTGACGGAAACTCGAGTTTAAAATGTTGATTGTTATTACACAGCTAATGTGATCAAAATACTGGCATTTTCCTAAAGATAATAATTACCAATAACTCCAAAACGGTCAACTAAACACCCATATTATTTCCATATTTCGTTGAACTTCTCCTTAGACCAGCTATCTCAAATTGTTCTATTTTTTAATTTATATTTCTTTATTTTTTAGTTTATACTATATATATATATTCATACTATATACAGTTGATACTAAATACATACTTTAATAAATATTTTACAATAAGTATCAGGAAACCGTTTAGTATCCTACAAAACCAAAGAAGCAGATACATTAAATAGGATAAGAAGCTAATTTAAAAAGCTAACGCTCTTTTAAAAAGTTTTGACCATTATTTAAATCTAATAAGTAATAATACTGCCTATAACTCAAAGTAACCTCTTGGAGCATATTTCTTAAAATGTTTACGCTTGTATTCTGAGAAACTCATTACTCAGCGTGTCTTGTCTTCTTTTGTATTTGTAGGAGTTTTATATTATAATAATATAATAATATCTCTACCCCTCATTCTAATCACAAGGATTAGCCCGAAAGTCTGAGACTTGTGTGGGAGAGGGGGCGGCATATTATTATTTCGCGGGCCGCATTTGCGCCTCAGGAACGACTTACGTTGGAAGGCCCTAACCACCATTCAGTGCTGGAATGAGGGAAACCTGGAAAACCTCATTAGTTAGGGGGACAAGTCAAACATCAACTGATTTTAATCTCTCACATTAACACCAAGTTGATATTCTTCCCATCCTAGACCATCGCCAGGATGGTTGCCAAGCCATCCCTGCGAATAAGCCTTGATCTACGAGCAAACAATTTAATGAAAAATTGTTTGGCGGAATGAGGATTAGAACCCACGACCTCTGGGTTGAGCGATCGAGACGCTAAGCCCTGAGCCACCTGCTCGGTGTTATATTATATTATATTTACTCTTTAACATAGCCCAAAAGAATGGTGGAGTTCTGTCAAATCTTTGGGCTTCAAGTTAGTCGTCCTTGATATCCTCCCTTTCTTAGCGAATAATATGGAAAAATTTATGTTAAAATCATGATCATAAAAAGTTTAATAATTTGGCAGTTTTTACCCAAAAAGTATATCATCTTGAAAAATATCGATTTTAGATATAGGACATTGGTTATAAAAAATGTAGAGAATTAACATAATATGTCAATTCAAAAATAAAATGACATACAGGATATTGCGTTTGAAAATAACTGAGAAAAAACTCTTTGGAAACTTATATGTGAAAAACACCCTGTACAAAATAATCAGTATTTGATGGTAGTGTCGTTTAGGGTTAAAAGTCGACAATTAAAAAATGGAGTACCTGAATTTAAATTCAAATATGTAGAAATATACAGGGAGAACATACAGATCCATTTAAAAATATACGAAAGTGCCCTGCTGCAAGTAGGCCACTATGTATAATCCAAAATATTTGAAACAATACATCTTATGTACGCCTTTTCTTTGCTATATCACATCGATAAAAGCGTTTTTGTCTTTCACGCATCAGTTTTCTTAATAGTTTTCATTTTACATATACCTAATATGCTTACCCTCAAATATTTAATATAGATAATAATAATAATAATAATCGTACAACGGCGTGTAGAAAAGGCGTTCTACAGCTTAACAGATGGTTAATGTAACTCTTTTTCTATATTTTTACACCAATAGAATATAATAACAATTACAATGGTACAAAAATCATGAGAAAAGAAAAAATATGCATAGATATACACATATATACATAAATAGAAACATATAGACAAGACCGAAGTAATATTGAAATTAATTCATAAAATACATACAATGCACTATTGGTGCGTTGCAGATTTAGATTTTGCCCCCTTTTCCACTGTACCACTTAATTTATAAAAAAAAAAATGTTTTTTACTAATGACAGGACCCACCATACGATCACAGTGGTTAATGATTTGTGTATTTAGTACTGAACAACAAAAAAATGTTATATTCAGCGTAATGACTGTGTTAATAAATCTGATCGTGTTAAATTATGCAATTAATTGGATAGTAGGTATAGTGAACATTTAGATTTGCATTTGAAAACAATGGGATGCATGCCTGGCGCTAACACAGCAAACAAAAGTTTGTATACACGCTACCAAAAATCAACAAATGAATTACTGTGCTGTTAAATATTATGCAAAATTTGGAGCAAACAAACACAATCAACCGTTCAGGGAAATCCTCTACAAAAGCCGATTACAATGAAAAACTCTAGAGTAATCTTCTATGTATTTCGATTGATTTAGCATTAGCACCGGCCTGAATTTTATTGCTCTAATAGTTATTTGTTTAACTACTACAAAAAATATACGTTTTTGGGACACGTGAAAGGGTTTACGAATTTTACGAGTCTCGAAAACGTATTTTTTTTATGAGTTAACATCATATTTTTTCCAACCTTTTCTAATTAACACCACCAGTTTTCATATTGTAAAATAATTTTGCAAACAATCATGGCATACCTGTCATTATGACTAATGACAATTTTATTAGTAAATCCAACAGAAGACTTATTACTTGGAAATATAATTAACATTATAGGTAGTTGTTTATACGTAACTATTTTCATACACCATAGGTAGGGGAGACTGTTGTACCTTAAGTATAGTGTACCTTGGAACACACCATAATATTTCTCTATAGTCCTGACATCTAGCGATCAATAGTAAAAGCTGTTATACTTCAGTAGCATAGCGACATACAAAACCTATTTAGCAGTTCATTTGTTGTGTCTACATTAATCCATGAATCACTTAATATTTTAGCTAAAAAAAGTTACAGTTTTCAAAGGCAAACCTAAATTTATTACATTTGTATCGTGTGGCATAGTTAACATTTGTTTTGTGCAGTTCATACAGCAGGGTTTGGTAAGTAGTTTGATGTGTTTAACTGAAGTTTTGTTCATAATCTAACATCATTGGGAGGAATTCTTTGCCAATATGTAGGGTCATGTACCTTAGTACAAGATCCCCTCCTGTACCTTTGAACTGTTCAAAGGTACAAGTTCATATATTTTTGTTCGTATTATATCACAATGTTATTTAATTTTTTTAGATCCACCATGCCTAAAAGCAAAGTTGGTAAAAAATGAGACGCAAAACGAGATGTTGGCGACTTCGTTTTGGTTCAGTTTTAAAAAAGAAAGGGATCCCCAGAACATTATATTGGGGAAATATGCGAAATGCATGCGAACGTTGATCTGAGTGATTTAAAAATTAAATTTCTCAAGAAAATTAATGAATCAAATAAATTCCGGTATGAAAGCGAGACAATTTTTGATGTACCATTGTCGGATGTCGTATTAAAACTGCCAAACGCAAAAAAGTGTGGTGATTCAAAAAGACTGGAAGAACAGTTTATTTTTGAGGTGAACTTTAGTCATTCAAAATACAATGTAAAATGATTCCATTTGTACTGTAGGTAAATTACTGTTTCTTTTTAATATTAAAAACCCTTTATTACTTGTATGAATTATTATTCCTATTTGTATAATATATTCTCAAGGTACAAGACGTTGTGTTTAAAGGTACAATATGGTCTTGAACCTTGAGACAGACTTCTCCAAAATTTAAATAAACTATAAAACGTACAGTTTTGTTCAATTACCTTTAAAAAGATAAATGTGATTATGTATGAAGTCAATCCTTCAAGATAGACCCTTATCCAATTAAAAAAAGTTAATGTCCTGCTTAAAAAAAGGAAAAACCCATAAAGTGTTCCAAGGTAAAACAACCTCCCCTACTCTTGATTTTTTGGGTAATACTTCTAAAGGGTTAAAAAACGCTATCCGTTTCCATTTTTCAATTTGACGTGCAATGTCAATGTCAAATTACTTTCTGGTACTGTATAATGTTCTCTTTTCTGTACAGTTGCTGTGGCGATCTCAAACAGTTCCGAAATCACCTTATTTTTATACAAAATAATTTAATGTTATAGTGTCTTATTCGTATGGTTGGAAAAAAAGTTACTTTTAGCTAAACGTCAACTTTAATACTTTACGTTGTGCAATTTATTTTTCATATATGAGTGGGTAAAATGACCAGAAAAATTATATCAGTGGAATAACAAACTCATAAAATGCCACAAGTCAATTCAATTTGTTAGTGTTTTATCAAATAAATTAATAAAATTAAACAAGTAGATCTAATTTCTTTAGTAGATCTAAAGTTTGCCACACACCCTGGACACACATGGAACACCCTGTATATTATTGCAATTTTGAACTCTACGCGATATTTTAAACACATTTCATGTAGAATATCCTATACCTATCTTCAACTGTTTTTGAAATATTAACAGGTGAATATTGACATTTTGCAAATTTGACACCCTGTAAAATCTAAACGGTTAGAGATCAAGCAAAACGGTTTGCACATTCCTATCTTAACTTTTCATAAGCTACCCTTTGATACTAATTTCAGATTTTCTAGAAATAAAAAATTTTCGATTAACTTTAATCTCATGGTTAAATCTGAAATTAGTATCAAACGATAGCTTTTGAAAAGGTAAGATAGGAATGTGCAAACCGTTTTGCTTGATCTCTAACCGTTTAGATTTTACAGGGTGTCAAATTTGCAAAATATCAATATTCAGTAAATATTTCAAAAACAGTTGAAGATAGGTATAGGACACTCTACATGAAATGTGTTTAAAATATCACGTAGAGTTCAAAATTGCAATAATATACAGGGTGTTCTATTTGAAATAACGAAGTTGTGGTCTACTTCCTGTATAACCGGAAGTTATGCAAACCTGAAAATATTTTCATTAAATCGGAAATAATGGAAAACCTCCCCCATAAAAAAATCAGATTTTTATCGTTAACAGAACATTAAAAACGTCTAATACCCGCTTTGCGTGAATAACCCTGTATATATAGGTACACAATAGGTTTATAAGGTTAATAGGTTTTATTTACTTAAAACATCTAATTCTTAAATTCGTTAAGAAACAAATCAATATAATATAAGAGTGCAAAGAGGCTGCACACGAACGAATGTCTTGATTTTGAAAGTTTTTTGTTATAAATTCAATTAGAGCTTCTAAATCAATGAAAGCAATAAAATTTAGCTAATAAAAGTGATATTTACCTACTAGAAAAAAACTACGTTATTGTTTTGAAGTCATTAAGTTATAAGTTGAATTAATGTTATTTTCAAATAAGGGTATAACCACCTTCAATAACTGAATAAAATTCCTCAACTACGAGATATTAACACTTTGAGTAAAAGCAACTATTTTATTAATTTAAAGAAACTATTATTATTTAATGAAATTTATTTGTTTCTTCGAATAGATCATTTTTTCCGAAAAAAATATATTATTTTGTTTGTTTTAAAATATTCAAATCTTTGTTTAAAAAGCAGGTTTACTTGATCCTATTGGGAAAACAGATTTCTTTAATTTAAAATAATTTTCTTTGTTTTAAAAAGCGCTTATTTCTCTATGTACATAAGCCTCCACATGTTCGCAGTTAAATAATAATGACTAAAAAAGCCTTGTTTGTTGCAATGCAGCTTTTGGTACTTAGATTTTTTTAGTACTTTATTAGAACCAGGTAAAATGCTTATATTCTGTTCTGTAAATTACTTATTTATATATTTATTTATTTATTTAGCGTACACCACCCGACAGCAATGCCAATTAATGGGTGGGAGTAGTGTAAAAATTACAAAAAGATATAATAATATTAAAAAAAGAACAATAAGATGAAGAAATAAAAACATACAATACTAGTAAAAAAGAATATTACGCATATTCTCTTCACATTCAACAAAGTTAGTTTTTACACTAGATAAGTAACATAGATAACAAATTAAATTAACATAGATAGTGAATAAAGTGTAGAAACAGGACACAAAATAAAATAATAAGATTCTAAGGTTATAAAATTATATGTCGGATACTAAGTAGCAGAAATTTTCTTTTTAATAGATGGTATAGTATCATGAAAGATGTCAACGAAATTCTGCACCTTGCAATGATAATAGTACCTTGCACCATTCTGCACCTTGCATTCTGTACAGCGGAGAGAATTTTAATAGGTTGGTCTTGGGTGTCGGAAAGTAAAACAATGATGAAAACCGAGTGGTAAGGTGGGGAACACGAAGACATAGAGAGTATAACAAATCCGGACAGTCAATTCTGTTGTTTACAATTTTGTGAAGAGTCACCAACGAATTACACATACGACGAGTGGCCAAATCATTAAGTTGAAATCGTTGGAGTAAATTTTCTTGAGGAATTCCTCGGGGTGGATAAATATCATCAGATTTGAACCATAAGTATTTAACATATTTCCTGTGTATATGTTCCAATTTTCTGATGTGAATTTGATAACCTGGGTCCCACACAAGAGAGGCATATTCTAATTTTGGGAGTACCAATGCATTAAAAAGTAAGGACACCGTTTTAATTTCTCTAAATTGTCTTGAGTTCCTCAAGACAAAACCAAGATTTCTAGAAGATTCCCGTAGGATGTTATTAATGTGCTCCACAAAACTTAATTTACTGTCAAGTGTTACTCCAAGATCTTTAATGGTCGTGCATTTCTTAATCATGTTAACGTCAATACTATAGTTAAAATCGATGGGGTTATTGCTTCTAGTAAATGTCTTTGTGTTACATTTCGAAAAGTTAAGGGGAAGGGAATTTATTGTACACTAGTTGTGAATATTGTCTATGTCATCTTGAAGCATAAGGCAGTCACCAATGTCGGACACAGAGAGGTATAGCTTAAGGTCATCAGCGTAGAGTAGAGATCTGAAATTCAGGGACAGGATGATGTCATTTATGAAAATTAAAAATAATAATGGTCCAAGGACTGAGCCTTGGGGGACTCCAGAGGTCGCCTTAATATCAATCGACTGGACACCACGATATCCCACGGTAAGTCTTCTTTGAGATAGATAAGAAGTGAAAAAGTGAACAAATGAGGTGGTCAAACCTATTTTATATAGTTTTAATAGTAGGATACCATGGTCCAGTCGATCGAAAGCTTTAGAAAAATCTGTAAAAACAACATCAACCTGCCCACCATTGTCCAAATTTGTTGCAACATATTACGTTAAACATATCAGATTAGTGACTGTTGATCTACCTGGATAAAAACCATGTTGTTCAGAACATATGGAAGGTTTCACATGATAGAAAAGAATCTCATACAAAAGAATTTCGAACATTTTGGAAGGGTTGCAGATAATTGTAATGGGACGATAGTTTTCGACTTCACTCTTATTACCCTTTTTAAATATCGGAGTGATTCTACTTAGTTAACATCCCGTATATTAGAAATAAAGATTTTTTATAATAGTTCAAAAAGTCATCTTAATCCATTGTCCGGAATGTGTACCTTGGATTTAGGTACATCACTGGACTCCACAGCTGGTCAGTCTGGATTTTAAAGTCTCACTTCAATAAATAGCGTTACTTTAAGTTAATTAAATACGTGACCAACTAAAAATCTGCCGCATAATAGAAAATAATTCGCCAGATTTGGTGGGTGAAATGAAAAATGCTACGTGTTTGGTATTGATTGCCTCTACTAAAGTTTATGAGAAGGAAAAATCGCGTGGGAGTACGAATCTGGATTTATGTGATAAATAAATATCACAAAGCAAAATAAATTATATTATTGCTTTCACCCTTTAAGTTTCGGATTCCCGCGAAATTTACTACCCGCTTAATGGCGCCGACAGCGAGGCAATTTTATTGTTTTCTTGGAAAACGTGTGTCTTCGCCCGGCTGTTTCCTCCGTTTCCTCTAAAGAATGCTTGGGTATTGTTTAAAATACTTTCTAGGTATTCTATTAACTTCGCTAATGCGAGAACTTTAACAAATGTTTAGAACTTCTTGTTATTATTTCAATGCCAAATTGTTCTGGCGTTAAAAAGAAGATTCGAGCGCGACTCACAAAACCGAGCAAAACCTTACTGAGAAAATACAACTGGTTTGTTATGGAATATATATAGAAATTATGTCGCACAAAACGTTTAACACCATTCCAACACAAAAATATGTGAGTATACCATTTAGTTGATTTTTTAATCTCCTCGTAACTTTCCGTACTGTAATGTAAATTTTAGTAAAAATATAAGGTACAAGACCTGTGGAAACTACACGTTCTTTTATAATTTATTCAGAATAAGAAACAAACAGCTTATAACAACCTAATTGCATGTTTCTGGTTGTAAAGAATATACATACAAAAATTTTAAATGGGAATAAAAAAATAATACTATAGACTTGTAAAACATGTATAAGCAGAGATGAATAAATTAAAAAAAACACACACAAAAATTATAATTCTAAATGTACTTACAGGTAATATTATTTAATGCAGGGGGGAATACTCAGAACCAAGTATAGAGCTTGTCAAGGAAAATCCGTCAAGGCATTCATATGCCTTCTGAAGTTAAGGTTTGATTCAAAATATATTCCTAAGTCTTTAGTTTCATAAATTCTGCTGCTGAATATTATGGTTCATTGAATAAACATAGTGTTTTGCATTTTTATTCCTATTGGAAGTCATAATTTTACATTTGTCTTAATTGAAGTATAATTTGTTGTTTATAAACCAGCTGTGAATCAAGTCTATATCCTGTTGTAGAACTGATGAACTAATCGTTTACACCTTTAATTTGTTTATATACTTTTAACTCATCAGCATACATGAGACAGTTTAATGAAATTACCCTTAGCAAATCATTTATAAAAATTATAAAAAGTACAGGCCCTAAATTCAAGCCCTGGGATACACCTGATCGAACTGGAAGTACTGTATATGAGTATAATGGCAATAAATATTGTACAGTGAGCTTATATTTTATTTTGCTAGGACTTCCTGTCACGAGTCCACTGATTAGGGTTTGCTAGTCAAGTCTCTAATAGTAAGGAATATGTATCCAAAAGAGTGCGCCATAATAATGTATCAGCAAAGACTGCAACTCAGCCACAAAGCAAGCTATTCCTCTAACTCGTTCCTCTTATACCATACTCTTCTAAGCATATATCCCATTATTAGACTGAAAGTGCTGCTACTAACAGAAAGGCATATTAAGGATATGTTTGGCTACTTTTAACCGATATATTATAAGGCGCTGTCCAATATCTGAACCATTCCTGCGCTTTTCAGTGTTTTTCAATGTATGGCTGCGCGTCTTATACACTCCTTCAATCAATGGTTGGACTGATACCCTGTGTTTTTCTTAGTTCATATCTATTAAAAGCCAGTTGTGACTAACAAATATTTAAAGTATTAACTAGGTTAATTCCGTTAACATGCCGCAGTCTGACATCATGGAGCACAATAGGCTGCTGGATGATATGGAAAGTCACAGCATCCTGGAGATGATTTCAGATGTCATGCCTGCAACGACCAACCTTGAACTGCCCTTTAATATTCTCTTCCCAGGAAGAGATGAATGGGATCGGAATAAGGCCGCCCTATTGAGGGCAGATAGTTGTTGGTTTACAGACGGCTCCAAAACAACCATTGGTGTTGGAGCCGGAGTATATAGTTGCAACCCAACGGTGAAAATATCCTCATCCCTTGGCAGTTATGCAACTATATTTCAGGCAGAAATTCGGACATAGCCTTTTCAGACAGCCAAGCAGCTGTTAAAGCTCTTGGTTCCTGCCGTTGCAACTCAAAAACGGTATGGAGCTGCCAGCAGGCACTCAATTGAGCAGGAAAAATAGAGTAATTCAGGCCTGGGTCCCAGGCCATTCTGGCCATGAAGGGAATGAGGCTGCCGACTCTCTAGCTATGGAGGGTGCTGCTTCTGAATTTGTCGGACCAGAACCGGTGCTTGGCATATCATCGAGTATTGCCAAAGCAACGCTCTTGACCTGGGCTGAGGGGCAAATCCTCCAGTACTGGCAGGAACTACCACGATTAGTTCATTCGAAGACGTTTATAATAAACCCTTCAAACAAGAACTAAAAAACTTCTAGAGTTAAGCAGGTTTCACCTACGAACTCCAATTGATCTATACACGGGTCACTGCCGTTTAAAATATCATCTGTGCAAATTCGGCCTAGCAGAAGATGCTGAGTGCCGCCTGTGCTTAGAAGATGATGAAAGGGTGGAACACATATTGTGCACCTGCCCCGCTGGGGAAAGGATCAGATACTCTTTATTTGGCAAAGGACAACTTCTGCCAGAGGATATGAATAAATTCTCACCCAATAAGGTAATCAGCTACATTAGGAAGCTGAACCTGTTGGGTGAAATATAAGTAGGTGTGAGCCACAAAAGGCCACATGGTCGTGGTGGAGGGTCTGGTTTTCGCCCCACTCACTTTTGAACGTAACCTAACCTAATCTAGGGCACCGTGTAATCTGTGATGAATATTAGTGTTGGTGCGAAACACCGTACTGTCCACTTTTGGTCTTTGCTACTATCCGTTTCACAGTTATTGTCTAATTGACAGATAGATAGCGTTCAACATTAACATAGATATACCATTAACAATCCTGATGCTCTCTAGGCATGTCGGATCACCATTCATAGATTCCACCTATGGCACTCTCAGTATTCAGTAAGTGCGAAACTGGTCAGTGTCTGCTGGTTTGTCTCGATGAAAGATGTGGCTACATCCATGGGTATGCCGGAGTAATGCAATACCAGTCGGAACACAAACTCCGAGGAGTACTTGTTTTCGACATCTCCTTCAAATCAATAAATTGTGTTTAGTTACTCAGAGTTTAATATGTGGATTTATTAACCCAGAGGTCATGGGTTCGAATACTTATTCCGTCGGACTATTTTTCATTAAATCGTCTACCATATAACGTGTTCGCCCGGAAGATTGGTTGCTGGTTTGCTGGCTAAACAACCATCCTGGTATGCCTAGGATGAGAAGAACGGCAGCTTGCTGTTTTACTTTTTCCCTAACTAATGAGATTTTTCAGCTTTCTCCCATTCCAGCACTGAATAGTGGTCGGTCAACGTGATGTCCTGAACTGAATGGCTGGTTTATCAACGTAAGTCGTTTCTGAGGTCTACTAAATAATAATATGCCGCCCACTCTCCCACATAACTATTACACTTTCGTGCAAATCCTTGTGATAAGAATGGGAGGTACAGATATTATATGAAATCATCTCAAGGTATTTGTAAAATTGGATTCATTTTTGATTGTATGTTTTCTAAAATTATTGACGGAAAATCGTGTTCATTCGAACTTTATTTAACCTAAAATAATAATAATAATAATAATAATAATAATAATAGTAATATTTATTTACCGTGCATAAAAACAACAACAACAACAATACAAATTTAAAAAAGGTAAACAAATATGGGTAAACCCACAGGAGGATTAACCTGTGTGTGTGTTAATAGATGTTAAATTTTAGTTCTTAAAACGATAAATTGTTAAAGTAGAATCCACTACTCAAGTTGCCTCAGATCGAAGTTTTTCTTAGCGGAGAATCTACTTTTCTTTGGCGAAAAGTGGGCCAAACTACGGAAAAACAATGAACTGGCCACCGGCAGTTTCCGTTCAACCTACAGAGACCTTATTGGGTTTTTGCTATATGGTCCGTGCCTAATCCCAATACCAGCGGGATGTAATATGGCTGTAAATATTTATACGCTGTCCACGAATTTCGAAATTGTCGGTGCAGGCTTCAGTTGTAAAAGCGCAGGTTGGGAAATTATGAGAAAATATTGACAGATTGAGGCAAGGGCTTGTTTAGACCCTCTAGGAGGCGAAGGTAAATTATTATCTAATATTAAATTTCAATTTCGTTAATTTTTTTTATTAAATTTCTGATGTGAATTGAAACAGGAACAAAAGTTTTTCACAAAACGCAGCATTTCCCCGAAAGGCGTTTAGTTAATTAGAATAACGAGTTATAGACACTATCATCAGTATTAATGAGTTTAATCAATTTTGAAACCTTTCTACTTATTTCACATTTCAAAAACCTTTCAATTTATCTTAAATTGAAATAATACCAGCAGATTGTGTATAGCTATAAATAGTTACCTGATTTGGTAGAGTAACTATACAATAATCTTAGAATGTATATGCTAAAAGAGGGGTTTAAATCTTTTGATCTTCGTACTTCTTCTATGTTATTATCTAGCAGGTAACTGCAATCCCATATGGATAAACGAAACAGGTGTTTTAGATATTTAACATTGTATGCACCAACTTCCTCGAGCAGACATTTTATGTTTAGATTACGATGAGTCACTTCATTGGTTGACGATAATTCTTAGAGTTTTCGACTGAAATCTTTTGCAGAATTTTAATATTGAATTCACTAACACTGCTCCACAGCTGGATGACACATGTTTAAGAATAATTTTGTAGATAAGTTTATTTTCTAGAGATAACTGTGAACTTCTCCCTAAAAGCCAGTAGAGACTAACTATGGAACTTTGGTCCAAGTTGTTTATATTTATTAAATATGTGCGGGTTCTCCAAGTAATATAACGATCAAATCCATTCTCAGGTACTTCATGGATTCAGACTGTAATAAAACTTTGTTATTTAGTTGAACAGTTAGATATGTTTTGTGTCACAAGCTGGTTTGGTGCGCCACATCTTTAGCCAGTAATGAACATTATTTAGATTATTGTGTAATCTGTGCGAAGCTATTACAGGATTATTATGTCATGACAAAATTACACTCAGCCTTATTAATAATAAAACTTAGAATGTTCTAAGACGTGACTAGAATGTAATTAGTGAAAACTGCATTAATAATACCATTTAAATGCATGTTAACGCTAGAATGATGCTAAATCACTAGTTATCAGTTTGGGTACGTTTTACAATAAATTAAAGTTAACCTAAAAGTTTGACAAAAATGGCAGCAGTTTTTGTTTTGCCTCCCAATTAACAAATCAAGAACGTTTTTCTGAAATATTAAATAATTTAATGCGAAATTTTCCGTATTTATATGTCAGTAACCTCAATAATTATTATAAAATTTTATTATGGCATGGTTACTTATCGAATTCATTAGGGAGTTTTTGAACCCCTTAAATTTTAGCACGTCCTTATCGTTATTCTGAGCATGTGCAGTTCCAAAAAGAGTATCATTTTTGGCACTGCGCGTGCTCAGTATAACGATTGCGATAACGATAAGGTAAAAATTTAAGGTGTTCAAAATCTCCCTATTATAAAAGGCAAAGTTAATGCTTATCAAGGGCGGATTTACCATGAATTCAAATTTTACATTAGCAAAAAGCAAAAACGTAATTAGTTAAAAAAATATATATAAACGTACTTCACTTAAGGATATTTTATTAAACACTTCTATTTGCTATTTCATGTTTGTCCAAAGAAAAACGTACCTATCTAAATGCACAGATAATTTCTAATTTCACAACATTTTTTAAAAATGTGGTTTTTTGAGATACTCCCCATGTTGAAAAGCTAAATCCGCCCTTGATTGCTTATTAACACAAAACAGTCTTGACACAAGACACTTGTCAGTCTTGTCACTTTGCGTAAATGTTTGTAAATGCAGGTTAGATTTATTGCAGTGAAATTAGCTCTATGTATAGAATGAGATGTTGTCACATTCACTTCTTATTTAGCATGCTGTTAGTTATTTGTCAATAAATATTTAATTATTAATATGATTGATATGAACTACTTAGATTAATTTAAGAATGCGGTTAGTGGTCATTAGTAAACTTGATGTTATTGTGGTTATTATTAATATGAGTGGCTGTCTTTAGCAATTGTTGCTAAACTTGTTTGTAGTGAGGCCAGGTCAGCTATATGTATAGAAGATATAGTATACAGATCTCAAATACGCTTTCCTGGGGTACGCCTGAATTAATAGGATTTAAGAGTGTTATGGAAAAATCTATCTGACATGTACGATTTAAGTATCCTAAAATATTCAAAGATAATTTATGTTTGACTTTATGTAATAAACCAGGCTGCCATACTTTGCTGAAAGCCTGTGTTAACATCTAGAAAGGCCGTTGAACAAAAAACCCATTAATATAATTACCGCAAAATTTCTGATGGATTTCAGGTCTTTACGATGCTGCATAAGTATTATTAAGTTAAAACTGACGTAGCTTCTGACTACATATCTAAAATTTACAACATTCTTTATAACTTTTGTAAGGCAACTGGAGTAATTTGTTAGACGGCACCAAAACGAGCAACTAAAATTTGAACTTTATTACGAAAGGATGCTATACAATTAGCGGGTATCCTTTTGTAACATGTTACCTCCGTTTAAGATCTGAAGGTTTTTAGTAAGGATGGGAATTGCGCTAAATTTTAAATAGAGCTATTTGCTAACTCAGCGTTTGAAATACCTGAAGTCAGGAATTATCAGTTTTCCAGTCCAGAAAGAGTTTCATACCTATAGCCAGCTGGAGCACACCGAATGTCTTCTAATTGCTTGTCTGTAATGAGAACTTCTGCTGTTGCAGCATTTGCAACAATCGTAACTGTCCAAGATAATTGTAATCAAACTTCATGTCTAATTATATAGAATTCAATAATATATTATCATAAGAATAAATAAATGACTAGAAGGGTGGTATCTAGCAGGCGTTACGGTTTTTTTAAATAAGTTTAATGTCCTAAGAACCACAATTTTTTAGATGAACTAAAACAAGTAAGTACCTATTTAAACAAAAGATAACATTTATTGATTTTTCCAAATTTTTTGCATTTTCTAGTTCCAAAGTTTCTGTAAGTAGGTTATTATAGCCGGAATTGAGACTCCCCCCACCCCTTTTGACCTTGAATGACCTTGAATGACCTTTGGATGACCTTGAAGTGACCTTTGGATGACCTTGAGGTGACCTTTGGATGACCTCGAAGTGACCTTTGGATGACCTTTGAATGACCTTGACGTGACTTTTACATGACCTTAAAGTGACCTTTGGATGACCTTTGTATAACCTTGAATTGACCTTCGTTTGACCTCTGTAATTGTCAACACAAGACATGACGTAATCGAATGTTTAGGGAAGGGGTATTCTATAATATGTATATATAGAGAGGAGATTATATCAAGGAATCACACTTCGTTCACTGCCAACCTTATAGTCAACGTCTACAATAGTGCAAATTGTGTGTTGTCCTGTATTAATATTTTCAAGTGAGAACAATTGTTGTATTTATTACTATTTAGATATTACAGCTAGTTATCTTTAAACAAGAAATGGCATTACCAAGTGTTGATTTAAACAAAATTAATAGTAACATTAACAGAGACTTTATTGATATTGCTCGACGATCAATTTCCTCGTTAGAAATTGATACCCCTTATTTGATTAAAAAAATGTCATTTGTCAATACACGTTTTGGAAAGTGCGTTTTGGCTATACTGCTCGATAGTAAGAGCAATGTAAGCTTTAAGTGTTATTTACCAAAGAGGGTTATAGAACACATAACAGAGGACGTTATGAATAAAATGAATTCTTCTTGGGAACAGTACACGATAACTTATTTAGGTCAAAGCGAGCCTACATATAAAGATATTAGATCTAAAGCATTGATAAAATTTGGTATTGTCAACTAATTTTATTTAAAAACATATATCTATTAGTAATAAATATAATTTGTAGATCATATCTTAGTATATTTACCTATTTACACTATTTAACAGTATCTCATATAAGGTTGCTTTTCTTGTTTTATAAGTCTAAAAGGTAATGAATAATTTGCTATATTATACTATCAGTTTTAACAATAACGTTTATTTTGTAGAAAACTATTAAAATGTGGATGCATTATGCTAGCCAACACTGGACTGAAGCTATCGACATCCAGTCAGCTGTGAAAAGAATGAAGAGTGAGTTGGATTGCTTGGTAATGGATAGACTTCATGCTTGTAATTATGACAGGGATTACTGCTTTTCCGAAGAATTGGTTAAACAATTGCAGGAAGATATTGAAAACTATCGCCTTGGTGCTTCGTTGTGTGATAGTTATTTAAATAACACTTTAACTTTGAATAATTTTTGTGAGAAAATGGTGGAGAAAGGACTAAAATGTTTTCTCAATTCCAATTTGCTCGATTATCTACCGTATGCAATTGTTGTGAAATATAAGTTAGCATCTCAAGAACATGGTAGTGATGATCAAGATAATGATGATCAAAAGTAATATAATTAATTTTTTATAAGTTTTTCATTATTTTTACATTATTATATACATTGTATATTATAGTAATAAATTGTATTGTACTAAATATTTCTCTTATTTTGTTGTAAAACAAAAAAAAACGATGTAGTGTAAATAAAAAATAAATAAAAAAAATTTAAATCTTTTATTTCCATTTATTTGTCACATGAGTACAAAAAAAACACTATATAAATATATTAAGTAAATACAAAAAATGTATTAAAAATAGATTATACTTATAAAATAGAGTACATTAACATATAAAAATTGGAAGATGTAAAAAAAATGTTCATCAGTTTACTTAAATCCATTATGTACAGACCCATCCAAAGCATTATAAGCCAAATAAGAATCATGAATTATCAATGCATAAACCCGTGTATTCTCAGGAAAATGTTTCTTTCGAGTTTCAAATTCCAGTTTTATGTCTACAGTGGATGACTTCATGGCGTCTTGTTGATGTGAACAATCGATAACAAATAATGGATTTTTTTGGAATTCACCAATATCCATCATCGGTTCATAATTATCTTTATCGTAGAAGCTGGATTGAAACTTTTCATAAGCATAGTAAGCTGAAGAATACAATTTCTTTCCAAAATCTAAATTCCAGCGTTCATATGGATATACTTCTGAGTTTAAGTATAGTCGGATGTTACTTACATCTGCATGGATGAATTGAGTAACGTCCTTGCTTATATTATCAGAACTGTCAGTACTCTGAAAGCCGATAATAATATATCGAGGTCTTTCTAAACTTGTTGTGGTTTTTATAGGCCATATATCAGTAGCTGTTTTTCTTAGAGTCGGTAATTCATATAAATCCCACATGCGATAGGCCATTTTAACCGTAGCATTTACACCACTTCTTAATGCGATTCAGCAACTTCAGTTTTTGTGTATCTTCAGGGATGATGTGCCTTAGCCTCCATTCGATTTTATTAATTTCGAGATCTGCATCAACTTCTCCAATGTAACAATTCTTAAAAGATCGAGCTATTATTAGTATAAGCTCTTGTTTGGTGTTGAGAATGCCCCTTGTATAATCTTCGGCGAAACCCATAAGATACTTTAGAGGCAATTTGCCACTAAAAAAGTGACTGTTGGTATCCAAAACGTCCTGGTTTTTCACTGTTAGTC
Organism: Pogonocherus hispidulus; assembly: GCA_963924545.1. NCBI lineage: Eukaryota > Metazoa > Arthropoda > Insecta > Coleoptera > Cerambycidae > Pogonocherus > Pogonocherus hispidulus. Next base: position 12,548,616 of record OZ004698.1, read on the forward strand.
CCCATCCACAAGATAGTAATGATTTTAAATGTGTTTGTCCCCATGACACCATGGTTTTCATTGTTGTTGTTATACCAGGTTTTCGAATAACAGCTACTTGTTCTCCACCCATTTCATAACGAATTTCATCGAAAAGAAATGCTAACGCATTATTGGATAGGTAACACATTTTAGTGGCATCACTTGGGGTAAATTTACCTTCGATATATATATAACTTTCAGCAATATCGAGAATAAGATCTTGGCAGTGAATAGGAATTCTTATTTCATCCGAATTTCTATAGTACGGTGATCCATATGGTTTGTAAGTGTGCTCATGTAGACTAACAAGTGAATTATCAAAGAAAGGTTCATCAAACACATCCAACTTTGCACTAGTTGACGTCATGATTACAAATATTAAGGTTTCAGCTTTAATCCAATTGACTGAAGAAAGATACGATCTCTAGCAGACAATTTAGATGTTGACCGTTTAACGTTCTTTCGTATAATAAATGGCTTGTCACACTTGTTCAAAACTTTATTACTATTTGTATGTAACAGAGATGGAAAATGTTTTCTTTGATTAAAACAAAAGCCCATTATATCCTGATAGTTTAATATAGCTTTTTTAATTCTAGCTTCACAATAATTTTCTCACCACGAAAGTCTACCAGAATACCATTATCATCTAATATACGTAATGTAATGTTTTCGATAAACTGACGTCCTTCAGGTCTTACAGACATATAAATAATATTTTGTGGTTCCTTGGAGAGTTTGAATCCAGGTTCAACATCTATATCAAATTCGTAGAGAGTATGTGCTTCTTCGCCATTCATATAAGCTCCAGAAGTGATATTGCAATCAACACGAATAATTCTAACTTTCATTATGTCAACTGGTAATGTAGATTCAAGTGAATTATTTGCAGAATATACTTTGTTTTCAAATCCTAATATAGTTGCAATAGAATACTTGTGAGTAAAGTCGATCTCATATTTAGATACTATTTCACATTTCAGCGTATTATTGTTGGCTTTTAATGTGAAATATTTATTAATATTGAAGTTGTCATCCTTAACACTGCGTTTTATTATAGATTCCAAAGCACTTTGAATTGCTCCATTGATTTCGTTCAACTCATATGCTCCTGGAGGAATTTGAAAGAAAGTAGTAGGTGATCTATTCTTCAATTTGAATCCAATAATATTATTTTTCTCATCAACATTTAATATTGAATTGTAAGAATAGAATCCATGTAGTCCCAATCCATATCGACAACTTGTATCGAGTTCAATTGGAGGGTAAAAGTTAGCGCTTAACACACTAGATTGTCCTGAGAACGTGAATGTACGAGACATGACTAACACATATAACTTGTTAACACATCGTTTTATTGCTGCTTACAGCAGCAGTTGAGACACATTTCCTGTCTTGAATTTGATGGTACCATATTAAACCTTGCAGAAACTTTATTTTCGGACGCTACAGTAACATCGCGTATATTGCAATAGCAACACAAATATTTTCGTGGTGGAGGTCCGTCATTCACATCAATAGATTGTGATGTATTATCGTCACTGTAATGTTCCAAACAATATTGATACTTCATTACATCAATATCGCTTTTTAAATGCTCAGGTAATTTATCCCACACCCATGCGATTTCATTTGAAGCACAGGTGATCATCACTTCTTTAGGAAAATCAGCTAATTGTTCCTTTGTCAATTTTGTAAGAGTCCTATACTTTGAGAAAGCTCGCAACGAATCCGCCGTCTTTTTAATTTTTTCACGTTCTTCTTTTGGAGTCATTGGAAAATTCATTGTTAGTTAGAAATCTTAAACACAAATGTCCACACCACACTGTATTGTAGTTCTGCTGACGGTCGTAGTTGTAATAGATTATCGGCTTTGATTTAATGTAGAAATACTTTAAGAGTTCCCTGGGTGGGGGAAGATCTCCGAAACTATCGTAGTAGTTAATAATATTACCAATTTTCTTGTAGGCTACCCAATGTGTTCCTCTACCATTTATACCGTCTAAATTCAAAATTGCAGATTCAGTATGTAGGGCACCACTCTCAGGAAGATTGTCTCGCATAAATACACCTCGAAAATATGGAATTTTAAAAATATTAGCATAATAACTAATATCAATGTCGCTGAGAGCTCTTCGAGGTAGAGACTTTAGAAGTTTTTTGGATTGTTCGGTTTCAGATAAAGTCCTAATCCAGTTCGATATGGTTTTAAATACAATCCTTCGCCTTTTTTTCCAAGAGGCATAGATTCAATTTTTTTATTATGACGCACCCCTTCAGCCATGCGCTGATTTGCATTTTTTACATCACTTATTGTTTTATATAGACCTGCAGCACCGCCGGCTAAACTTCCCAGCGCCGATAATCCCGCAAATATAGGAATTAATGGTAAAATTCCACCAACTTTCGGTATAGGTATAATTCGCGGAGTACGAATATTCCTTTTACCCCCTGATGTTTTCACAAATTTTCGTGCTGCTTGTAAAGCAAAATGTGTTGCTTTTTTTGTATCATTAGAAACGAATCGTTTACCGCCAGCTTTACGTATTTCATCTCGTACTTTATGAACAATATTACCACCAAAGCTGACCTTCTTTTTCTTAATATTCTTCTTTTTATTTGCCTTTCTTCTGGGAACTGATTTAGATTTACATCCCATACCTAAACGACGTTTTGCTTTCATGATATTTGTAACTAACCAGGCGGATGCTTTTTCTCTAAAATTGGCGTCTTTAGATTTAACCCTTTCCCAGGCGCGCTGTTCTAATTCGTAGTCTGCTTTATGGCGTGTTGGTAAATCTTTATGATCTTCGTAAGCAGCGTCGTGAACTTTGCAAGCTTGGTCCAGACCATTAATGCCTGGATCACCTCTGGCAATCCTTTTTTGAAATTTTGTACCCGGTCCACAGTACTGGTAGCCACCGGGTAAATGTAATTCAAAGGGTAGTTTATTTATTAAAGAATTTATAAATCCCCTTCCTGTTCGCGAATTAGGCACTTTACGTCTAGACTGACTGACGAACGGCATTAAAATAAACAAAACGTAATAAAACTTTCTTTATAACACCGATTACTTCGATGGTAACACTAGGAACGCTAGTTATCGATTAAAATATTGAATACACCGTTTATATCTATTTATATCTATTTATATTGTATCCAACCCTCAAACAATGCGGATTGTAAAGCAAAAGCAAACATTTGTAGTGGATAATTTCGATGAACGTGTAGGAAGTGGTGTAAATATCAACAATAGACGCCATGGACCCTTGTTGCCTTCAACAATTCGGGGTTTGTTAATCGGTCCTTCGAACTGTGGGAAAACAAATGTTATGATTTCCCTTATTACACATCCCCACGGTTTACGTTTTGCTAATATTTATTTATATTCCAAGTCACTGTATCAACCAAAATATGAATATCTTCAGAAGATTTTAAAACCCATTGATGGATTAGGATTTTACACATTTAATAATAACGTAGAAATTGTGGAACCATCTGAAGCAAAACCGGACTCCGTTTTCATTTTCGACGATATCATATGTGAAAAACAAGATATTATTAGGTCATATTTTAGTATGGGCCGACACAAATCCATAGATAGTTTTTATCTGGCTCAAACATATTCCCGAGTACCAAAACAATTGATTAGAGACAATTCGAATTTTATTATAATGTTTAAGCAAGATGAAATGAATTTGCATCATATATTTCAAGATCATGTATCACCGGACGTTACCTTCAAAGAGTTCTTGGATATGTGTGCAAAATGCTGGGAAGATAAATATGGATTTTTAGTAATCGATAAAGATAGAGAACTAAAAGATGGTAGATACAGAAAAGGTTTGGACAGTTACATATATCCGTAATGCATGCCAATATATATATCAATTGTAAAGGTAGTGATGGTGGGTGCACATCGAAAGAAAATGAAGAGATCAGTAGTTGATAAGGACGAAAATAATGATAGTGAAATAGATTTGAAACGTAAATTAATAGAAGCCACGGACGCTATTCGCAAAAAATTCAATTACATAAAAAATAAACATGTAGAAAGTCAAATGGCCTTGGAAAAAATATATGAACCGTTAACGAAGCCATTAAAAACTATTTCTGAAACAACGCAGGAAACAAATCGTAAATTTCAAACCACACAGCAGTATTTAACAACACAGCCTAAAAAACCCTCTGCAGTAATCAAAACACCGAAATTCGAATCAGATGAAACAATTAGGGAAAGTAATTCTTATATGGAAACGCCGCCACCATCATCTGTAGGGACACCTTCAAGTTCTACCACGTCTAGTAGTAATTTGCGAAATTTAACTGATGTCGTTTCAACCTACATCAATGGTGTTAAAGCTGGTGAATCTACGTTCGATAACAAGTATGGGGTGCGAGTTGATGTCGATACTGGAAAGTTAGCCATGGGCAACTCCGAAGTGCGATTTCAGGGTGACCTTATATCATTTTGGAGAAATAATAAGAAACTCGGAACATATAAAGGAAATTCTCAGTTATACGATTTACTGTTTTTAAAATTTCCCCCAGATCTAAACAGTGCGGGTTATGGAATCACCGATGAAAATAAAAATATATTTGGAGACATATTGAATATAACGAATGCGGCATATAAAAATTACAATGTAACATTGGGATACAATCCTAGTAAATCAAAAAAGTACGTCGAAATTATAAAACCACTTTTACAACGTGGAATGTCAACTCGATCCAAGAAAGGTGCGGGTCTAATGTCATCTCAGAAAATATATACAGGCAAAAAGGTGGATTACATATACTGGAATAAGCCCAAAGAATTAATCGACCGCTTAAGATTATTGTGGAGTTCTAAAATGGCTGGACATTCAGGTCATGAGAATGAAATAATATCCCTAATTGATGAATTAAGGGAAGAAGGAATCATCTATTAGAGAAATAACTATCGCATTTTATTTCATCAACCATAAATACATATATAAAGCAGATATCAGTTTATTTTGTCAATTGTAATTTGAACGCAATAGAACGATGGGCTCCATTGATAAATTTGGACGCCGAAAAGGACCTAATTGTAAAGGTCATCGTGGTCCGCAAGGCATCGGTTTTAAACTTACTACTGAAAAAGAGTATGACATCCAAGGAAAGCAATTAAAAAATATAGGAGATCCTAGAGATGAAAATGATGGTGCAACATTAAACTACGTGAATTTAGTTATGGATGCCTGCAAAAAAGATATCCTTTCCGCTCTACAAAAATCAGCTAATCTTATAACCGATAATTTAGTAAACTACATAAAGAGAGAAAGGAACGAAATCGTGGATGAAATAACAAAAACGTTTCAAAATTTACAACTAAAAATAGATACAACGATAAGCGATATGAAAACTGAAATAGATGAATTAAAAAATACAAGTGAGAGAAACTCGGATGCTCATACTAAGTTGGTGCAAAATATGACTGGTTTCATACTTGATGTAGAAAAAATTGAACAACTTATTGCGAAATACCATCCCCCGAGAGACACAGGAGGATTAGCATGGCCAGGTATTTCATTACGACCAACCGATTCTAAGATCATCACAAGTTGAGTAAAAAATTTTATGCATTATATAAATAAAACAAGGAGCAGCTCATCACAATAAGTCATTTCAAACAGAACGTGGAACATCTAAATGTATATTGCTATTATTATTAATAAACTTGAATAATAAAAAAAAAGGGTATAATGTTCATTAGTGGCACAAAACGACAAATTGTCAATGAATTACATAAACCAGCACGAAAAAATTTTAGAAGGAGAAGAACCGTAATAAAAGGTTTGGCAGACTTATGGCAGATTGACTTGGCAGAAATGCAGAATTTTGCAAATGAAAATAAAGGTTATCGATATATACTCATAGTAATTGATTGCTATTCTAAATATGTTTGGGCCAAACCGCTAAAGAAAAAAACTGCTATGGAAGTTTCTATTGCGATGAAAGAAATTCTTCAAGAAGCTGTTTATTCCCCAACAAACTTACAGAGCGATCAAGGACTCGAGTTTTACAATCGCCAGTTCTCCACAGTGATGCATGAATATGGCATAAATCATTATTCCACATTCAGTACAAAAAAGGCAGCAATCGTGGAACGTGTAATTAAAACTTTAAAAAATTGGTTATATAAAGAATTCTCGGCCAGAGGCAATTACAAATGGTTTGATATACTTCCTGATATTATAAAGTTGTACAATAATAAAGTCCATCGTACAATAGGTATGAAACCCATAGATGTAAAATATACAACAAAGTTAAGTGTATATAATCATCCCAAAGTCGCATTAAAATCAAAATTCCATGTTGGTGACATGGTTCGGATTAGCAAATACAAAGGAATATTTGAAAAGGGGTATACAGCCAACTATTCAACGGAACTTTTTAAAATTGTTAAAGTTAATGTAACAAATCCCGTCACATACATGATAGAAGATGTGAGAGGTCAACCTATTAAAGGATGTTTTTATGATTATGAACTTCAGAAGACTAAGCACCCCGATGTATACTTAGTGGAAAAGATTTTAAAGAAAAAGGATAATAAATTGTTTGTCAAATGGCTCGGACTACCACCAGATCAGAATGGTTGGATCAACAAGACTGATATAGTTTAATATATGTATAGTAATTATCTTGCTTTGTAAAATCATATGGTAAAATATATGCTTAATTTAGTATATTTGCAACTGTATGTAACACTTATAGTTATATTTTTTTTCTATTATCACAATAAAATTACTTTTCAAGTATTATTTTTTTGTTTTTTTTTTTATGCATATTGCATAAAAGAGGAGAACTTGGAATAAAAAAAGAAACACACTTTTGGACAGAAAACACACTATATTTAAAAATTAAAATACAATACAAAATAATACAACTAAAAAATATACAACTAAAAATATAATACAAATAATAAAATAAAATACACAATTAAAAAAATAAAAATATACAATTAAAAATATAATTGTTCTTAAGTAGCAAGAAAAATTATTTCTTGCTACTTAAGAACTGTTGGCTCTTCTCCTCCTCTCGGCGACCCATCAGGTGGAGCCATCGCGCTCTTTCGGCATATCTATATGCCTTCTTCTCCGTCTTGGTCTTGTTGATTACCGGATGGCAGCTCCGGATTACCAACCGGTCCTGGATCGCCTCCCTGGGGTTGTATGTGCGTCCTGGGACGCACTCATCATCCCAATTCTCTTCATCTAGCTGCGGCGGCTCTGGTCCTTTGTGTGGTCGGTACGGGACACACTCATTATCCCATTTCTCCTCTGGCTCTGGTCTTCTGTGTGGTGGGTTCGGAACACACTCATTATCCCAATTCTCCTCTGGCTCTGGTCTTCTGTGTGGTGGGTTCGGGACGCACTCATTATCCCAATTTTCAGACTCGAGGATATTCATTTTATTTTGTTTAACTCTGAACTGTTGAGCTTATCTGCCAAACAGATTCAAGTTACGGATATATATATAGGCAACAGTCATCCCTCCTCTCGCATTTTGAATGAGAGAGATAATCTGAACCTCCCTTCCACTTACTATTGAATGGTAGGTTTTAAAGTTGTCCACTCACCCCTCCTACTTAATATAAAGGCATCCCCACTCTACCACGAAGACATCATATACCATAAAGTACGTTCTCATGCTCAGTGTGAATGTGGTAGCGTGAATGACATTGTACGAATGAAAGAGTACTTGTTTAATAATTATTTTATTCCCATTCCTAATTATTATTGTACAACATGTTATTAAGACATTGCATGTATATTACCTATATTACATACGTTACATATAATTATTATGTTTGTTTCTCAATTACCTATAATTACTCTGTATGTAATAATTATAATTATTTTCTGTACAAATAGTTACCCGTTCATAAAACATTGCATGTACATTACCTATATTACTTAGGTTATATATAATTATTAAGTTTGTTCTTCAATTACATGTAATTATATTGTCTGTAATAATTATAATTACTCTCTGTACAAATACAAATTATATTGTATGTAATAATTATAATTACTTTTTTTCACTACAAATAGTTACACGTCAAACATTTACGTTTCTAATTATTTTAATGATAATATCATACTTTTTTTTTTGTATTGGGCTAATGCGACATTACATACATTACGGGTAATGATTAACAATATGTTCGTATTTTCTATATATCAATTACCGCGTAATTAATGATGAGGTTTCTTCATATACAGTTTATTTACAAATTGCATCGTTTAATCTATCAAAAACTACTTAACACTATTTATTGCAAAGTATACAACAGTCTGTTAGTTTCAGTTGATTAAGGGGTAATTGACAAGAGTCGCAGGTATGTAATACAGCATCCTCCAGTCTGATTGTCCTATGTGATTCGATGTATTGGTATCTGGAGGTGGGGGTAACGTTAACGGTAAACCACTCAAAGCATCTATAACACAGGAAATAAAGTCTATCACCTGGCACTACGATGCAAGACACCGTATTGCAATACTGTTTTTGTCCTGTAAAGATATCTATAGCTTCCACATATACCCCACGAGCAAGCCATTGGTCGGCATCAGCTTCCATACCTTCATCATCTTTCTCTTGGAATACATTCAATCCCGCCTCGACCAATTGTCTTATTGACAAATTCGCTTGAGGAACGTTAGCAGCGTTAAGGGGATCGGCCTAAATGACACAAAAATATATAATTTACCTTCAATTAAAATGGAAAATTACATACTATAATACTTACCTCATCACTCTCTTCATAGCTGTTTTCTTGAAAATTCGTGGTAGCTAACCAGGTAAGGAATTCAATATGAGGTTGCCCTACAGCCATTTTCTATTACTTAATACTTTACTATTCGCAGATCAAATGAAACTGAGTTAAGGTAGGGTCCTCCTCCGTTTAAATATAGTGTGTGACATCATCGAGTGGAGGGGGTAACATTGTCATATATACAAGTGTAATTTATGAAATCACCATCGCATAGAATAATATTTTAACAATTTCTTCTAATTTTTTTTAAGGTGACACGAATTATGAATTTTTTTCCCGATGCGAACGAATGTTGGTATCAATCGATAGAAAATGTAAAGATGGGTAATTGGAAAGGTCATACATGTATCCGTAATATCGTAATTGAAAAAGAAATTTTTTTTCTCATTTTTAAATCAACTTAGAAAAATTTTTTTAGAAATTTTACATATGGTTTTTCTGAAATTTTCTCGGATGCTAATAAAAGCGGTATCAATCGATAGGAAATGTCAAGACGAGTAATTTGATACGTTACACGGGGTACTACGTATTCTTAGAAGACGAGAAAATGAATTTTAAAAATTTAGGCTAAAAAAAAGGCTAAGCGACTTCAAATCCCCATCCAAACGCCCCTCCCTTCCCTCCCCCCAAAAAATTTTTCGCGCAGCTCTAGCTATTTCCCTTCCTTAAAATCGACCAAAACAGTGCGCTCTCCTTTCCCTTTCTAGTTATCCCTGCGCAGTAAGTTCCACAAGCAATCTTTTTTTTTTTTTGGGGGGGGGGGAGGGGGGAGGGGCCCCCCCAAAGGGGGTGGTTGGGGGGGGGGGTTATATGTGTTTTTTATGGGTTTTGAGATGTGGGAAGGATGAGGGAAAATTGGGAGTGGAGTGGGGTTAGGGGGTGAGGATTTCCGATAGTCACAACCTCCGGTGTCTCCGTTTTCGCGCACGAATTTAACATTATTCGTTAACGATGCTCCTCATATGCTCCTGCTGCGCTAGCAGTCGATCGCGCTTTCGCTTTGAAGCTTCCCAGGCCGCTTCCGCATCGCGCAAGCTATCGCGGATGTTCTGCACTACTTGCGCGTACATATCGACCTCGCGATTGGCTGCTATCAGCCCCTCGCTATTGTCCCGTTTCCATTGCTTGACTAGATCAAGCATATGGATTTGGGACTCCTGCGAGAAGACTTGCCGCAGGTCGTCTCCGCTATCATCTCCGATGGGCTGAGGTTGATTACCGCCCGGTTGTTCACGTCTTGGCTCGGCCGACACGTGAACATCGGCGCTGGTAACCAACCTTATGGGGGCCTGATGTTGGTTTGCCCCGTCAGATGGCGTCTCCCTCGCCGATGACGTAGTTGCCGCGTTGTTATCGGCCGCCTTAATCGACGAGGGAGACGCCATCTTGGTGCTTGGTTCCCCCACAATGGCGTCACACACGATCTCGTCTTCTGTGACGCTGCTCATCGGCGACAATAGCGGCGGCACCACCGTATTTTCTTCGTCGCTGCCTTTTCCCGCAACTACCACCGCCTGCTCACTCCGAGTCCCGGTTTTCGTGGAAGTCTTTGGCCGCTTGGCCACCGGCACCAGGGCGATTTCGGTGCCCTGGGGAAGCTGAACCTGCGGTGGCAATTGCGGAATTGCCGGCTGCAACCACTGGCGATGCAAGATCCGCTGGGCCGGCGTCACCAGCGGTTGGGCTTGATGTTCAGCCCTTGCGGTGGTACGCTTTCTCGGACGTTTTAAACCGACCATCGTTAACGCAGATATTTGAAAATAAATGAGAACACAAACACGAAAACGCGAAAAACGAGTGAAGCTAATTTAACAACAATTGCTCAGACTCTTCACGAAGACACACGTCTGTACCCGGCGGAGGCTGGAAGGAAAAGAATTTTACAAACGTCTCTAGCGTGGTTCATGGCTTCCACTCCCCCTCTCAACTTGCGCAGTGATTCTACGCAGCTTGGGTTAGATTTGGACTCCCTCCACCTTTGATTATGCGCCCCGTTTGTCAGTGTTACCAACTCACCAATGTTACCAACCTCATTTTCTATTCATTCCATCTTTCTTTATTACCAGTGTTACCAACTTTCAATTTTATTACTTGCTCCCTTTTACATACTTCAGTCTCTGTACATTCTGTTCTTTCATTCCATTCAAGATTCAATTAATTTTTTTCAACCTTTATTTATTTTTCTATCTTACACTATTCTTACTGCTCTAACATTAATTATATGTATACATTTATTTAATACTATTGTTAACCTAAGGATTGTCTTATCCAGTTTACTTTATGTGTGAGTCTGTCGCGACGGTTACTTATCTCTTCCAGTCGACTAGTCGTGGCTGTGAATAGATGGTTTAAACGAGTGATTTCCTCCTCCAACCCGTTCGCTTCTTGTTGGGTACTTGTAAACTCCCAATCCGCATCCATTTTTTCCTTTAGCAATTTATTTTTTAATGCTATCGCTTGTCTAATTATTGTCATTTCTGTTTCTTGAGAAAACATGTTGAGATTCTCCTCGTCGTCGTCGGGTATGGTGATAGGGTTCTCTGTTGCTGCCGATTGTTCTTGCTCTCTTCTGTTCCCTGTCGGTATAGCAGAGACTTCACCTAGCAAGTGTTTTAGTGTACTTGCTCCTTCTTCTTCCTTCACTTTTGGTTTTTTGGATGATCCCTCTTTCTCGGTGGTGCGACGGGACTTTTTTGTGGATCGTCCTTTATCTTTAATTTTTTCACTTGTCGATTTTTCTGATTTTATAAAGTCGTCCTCGCTCCATGGTGACATTTGATGGATCATATCCGCTATCACTGCATTGCTTACGTTCTCATGACCCTCTTCATTGATTACTTCGGCCAGAGCTTGGTGTACGATATCCACTGGAATTGAGGCCTCGCCGTGGGATGTCTCCTGACCGTTCAACGATTCTGCTTGCCGCCATACATTTTGATATGGTTCTGTGAAGTAGCCCGGATGCTGTGATGTCGAAGCCGTGGGGTATGATGCGTTTTGTTGTTGTCCATTACCTGGGTTTGTAAATAATGAATGCAACTGGTTGTCTTGCATATTAACCCCTGGTATTATTATATTGGATAATACTTTAAGTGTTTCTATGTTCTTCTGCGGTGCTCTGCGTGATGTTGAATTATCCTTGGATTGATGCTTTCGACTTCCATGTACTTTTTGATTAACGTTTCTACAATTACCCATTGTATTAAACTTAGTACTTTGACAAACTGTTACTAGCACTGTTACACTCGACGACGACTGAAGGAGTGACAAACTCCTCCGATTCGACTTCAGCTTTTATAGGATCCGACTCGCTCCGCCCACCCTCCCACTGTACTACAGTGAACGAGTATTAGCTCCTCCTATCCTTCTTAACGTTCTATAGGATATGACTTTCTCCCCACCATCCCCACTCTACCACGAAGAGATCATATATACCTTAAAGTACGTTCTGATGCTCAGTGTGGATGAGGTAGCGTGAATGACATTGTACGAATGAAAGAGTACTTGTTTAATAATTATTTTATTCTCATTCCTAATTATTATTGTACAAATAGTTACATGTTAATAAGACATGGCATGTATATTACTTACGTTACATATAATTATTATGTTTGTTTCTCAATTACCTATAATTACTCTGTATGTAATAATTATAATTATTTTCTGTACAAATAGTTACCCGTTAATAAAACATTACATGTACATTACCTATGTTACTTACGTTATATATAATTATTAAGTTTGTTCTTCAATTACATGTAATTATATTGTATGTAATAATTATAATTACTCTCTGTACAAATACAAATTACATTGTATGTAATAAGTATAATTATTTTTCTGTACATATAGTTACGCGTTAATGAGACATTGTGTACATTACCAATGTTACAAGTTTATTCTTCAATTGCCTATAGTCACGCTGTACTTAATAATTATAATTATTTTTTTTTGTAATCCTTAACGTTCGTTACATTTCTAATTATTGTACAAGTAATCACATGTTAATACGACATTGCTTACATTACATATAATCATTACATTTGTTCTTCGATAGCCTATAATTACATTGTACTTAATAATATAATTATTTTCTATAATCTTAAACATTTACTACGTTTCTAATTATTTTAATGCTAATATCATACTTTTTTTTTTTGTACCGAGCTCATGCGAGATTACATACATATACATATATACATACATCTATTACATGTGTTTGAATATTATGATATGTTACAGTTACTTTATATAATATTTTTTTATTATAATTACATCTTTTCTTACTTCACTGTATGTCATAATACATAGTTTTACATTTAACTTTATTCTAATTACTTATGGTACGAGTAAACACACATATTCGTTTCGTCTCTATGTACAATCATCATATTAATTCTTCTAGCGCGTTTATCAAATATCTCAATCTAATTTGACTATTATCGATATTGCACCCAGCTGTTTGACTTAAAGCGGCTACGAACCATTCAAAATTTTTCTCCGCATCCGTTAAATAATATTGTATATCATTGTGGCCCCACGGTAGGCTTCGTGTTGTATTTGGTATTATGAATCTTTTGTCGTCGAAGTAAGACAATGCCACTTTATTTTTTATTTCTGTATATATATTGTGTAATTCGCTCCGAAACGAACTCATTTTTCTGAATATGGTACCGCCTTGCTCTACGATTTTCTTATAATCTTCGACTGTTAAATTCTTTTTTATTACTGATTTCTTTACGCCTTTAGCTTTTTTGACTTCAGTATTCACCGACTTTACGTAATAAGCCTTTGCACCTGTTCCATAAAATTCCATTATGGGATCCGAAGGGAATTCATCTTTCATATTTCCCAATACGGATGCCGTTACGGGAATACCGAACTTATTACCTTCTTTATAATTTGACGTATCGAATATGCTCGGATTTGACTTGATAAATTCATAAAAATTATCTGTATACACTTTTATAATTAACGAATCGGTATCCGTATATAGCAAAGAGGCCTCATCTTTATAGTTTCTCTTTATGGTGTCATAGTAAAAGTCGTACAACACTGTCTTGGATAACTCTAAAATTGAAAACCCCAGATAGAGCGGTTTATTATAATGAGTTCTTGTTCTCCCCATATGTATAGCCACGAAGTCTTCTGAAAATGCTGTACAAGTTTTAAAATTAGGACGAGCGATTAATGTGTTTGCCCCTAAGGATTTCCCCCTCCTTTCCCAATGAGTTATCAGTTTAATATCTCTTCTATTATCCACGTTCTCCATTGTTTTTCCGTACACTGCGTTATTCATTAATTTGTATAAATCCCGTTCGAATTTATTTGTTGCCTTGTTCCTCATTTCGGTATTTAAATCTATGTATACTTTTAACCAACAACTCTGCTCGAATTTTATTATGCGATGTATTTTTTTCAATTTTAAACCGTTTCTTATGGCTTGTTTTAAATTTCTAAAGTGTATTATGTATTTACTTTTATTATTCAAGTTGGGTATCAATTTAGGAATTTTTGATCTTGAACCGGGTGGAATCATACTTTCGGCTAAAAATGGTAAATCTCTATGTGCGTCGTGCAATTCCAGCGGATATTCAATATCAACTTCTAACATATACCCGTAACGATTCTCATCTGGAATATTCATGACGTTGAAATTACCGATTTCTTGATCGTTTAACCATTCGAATCCGCCGGTTGGTAAATACTGTGACATGCTATGGCCGTATAGATTTGTTGCATCCAAATATGTTATAAAAGATGAACGTTCTTGTGGGTTATAATTTGGAACAAAAATATTATTTGCGATGTGTTTTCGCTCCGAACACTGACTAATACCGCCACGAATTCCTTTTTTAATAAAATGAATCATTGAAATATCTGTCAGTAATTCTAATTTTACTTGCGTGAGTCTTAACATAGCATCCCAAGCTAATCCCGGGGCAGTAAAATATTGTGCGGGATCCAAATGATATTTATCTAATGAAATGTTTCGAAAGTTTTCAAATACGTCGCATAATATAAGTACGTCTGATTTTAAGTAAGTATCCGAATACTCCCCCAAATTTTGACACTTAAATATATTCCAAGTTTTTTGCGCCCTACGATAATCGGCATCTGATATATGCTCTTCTGATAAATTGTCATAAAATTCTTCTTTCGCGGGTAAATTTTTATTGTTTAGTTTGTCCAATGTCGTTAAGAAACTATAAGGAAAAACGCCCTTTTGCCTAATTAAATTAAATTGTTCGTAATCTGGAAAATGTTTAACCGTTTCTTGAAATTGATTATCGCTCAAGTTTTGCGCTAAATTTTCTAGTGAAGTGGATAAAAATTTAAAACTATCGATAAATCTCATCTTCAAATATTTTTTCTTTACTTTTCCCTCTTTGTCCGTATAATCATGCAAATACAGGTTTTTAGTAAAAGATATGTATTTTTCTTTGCTCTGAGCTATTACTTCTATTCTATCTTTATTAGAACACAACTCTTTAATAAAAAGGTGGGAATCGTAAGAACTCATACTGTGTAATATAATTGGGACAAAATTAGGTAATTTATAATTTAAATTACAAACAGAATAAGCAGCTCCGAACCTTTTCTTGCCCGTCAAATGACAATGGTCTCTGACTTTTACCTCCCCTTCAAGAAACGGTTTTTCACATATACCACAAACGGTTGCATTCGAAAAGTCCTGTTCTTCCTCCGCAGATAAAGGATTCATTGGAACGAACTCTTTCAAATGTTTATTATAGATATCAGTTAAATCCGCCTCGATGCGCTTTATAAATTCTTTACCGGCATTTTCCCCTCTGTATAATACAAATTTAGATAAAGAATCGTCAAATGAACATTTTATTATGTATGCAAATGAGAACGGTTCGTGACTGAACGTTTTGTTACTAAAAGATTTTGTAGGATCGGGTTCACAAGTGTCGTGTGGTTTTAGAACTGATTCGAAATCGGCATAAACTACGAAAGGTACTTTCAATTGCTTTTCGAAATTTTCAAATTTTAATATGTTTTCGGGAACGCTATTTCCAAACTTATCTATACGAAGTTTATTTGAAGGCGTCGTCGTATAAACATGATTGCAATCATTACTTTGATGTTGTAATAACGCTTTTTCACTACTGAAATACATTAAACAACCGTCACAAAAATATTTTCTGTGTTCGTGAAGTGAAACTTGACTGGAAACTAATTTTGAAAAATTTTTTATCCAGCAGTAGTGACTTTTTATACATTCCTTTCTACAATGATGGTTCTCTCCACAGTCCTCTGTAATAAGTAACAAATTTACATGATAACGTAATTTCTTTGATGCATAGCGCAGCGGTCCTACTATTTCGTATTTCATTTTATTATCAACAAATTCCTTTTCTAAACCGTAAACGCTAACTGATATATTATTCATCACTTCAAATTTCGTAATATCTTTTAATTTAATTGGAAATTCCATACCCGTCACATTTAAAACTGTAGAATAATGTGGATACGAAGAGACCTCCTGAACTGGTCCTCTAGGTGGATATAGTGCTGAAGTAATGGCCCATGCAAAACAGTTCTGATCATCGTTTCTTATGTTCACTACAGCTTTCTTATTTTCGATAAACTTTGGTAACTTCATGTATGATGATGCGCACAGAGGACTATTTTTATTTATATTTACTTCCACATATAAAACTTCAACGATAGCCCAACCTGAAACATTGAACACATACATGTATAAAACTAATTAATTATATTTTATGAATTACATACCAGAATCTTTTTCTTCAAATTCAGATGTTTGAGATATCATTTTATCGACAAATTCTTGATAAATATTATTCAGATCTTTGGATTCATCTATAATCTTGTTAGAACTATTGAAAGTCTTAACATCCGTTGTTTCTTGTTTCGGTAATGTATATTTAGCAAATGTTTCCATATTCATTTTTGCAGATTTGTGGACTTTTACAATTTCTTCCAACAATTTCAATATCTTCTCCTTTACTTCGTTGAAAAACAAATTGTAATCTATATGTTGATTTTGACTATGCACTCGATAACTAATAATTCTACATTTGAAGGCACTGTTAATAATTTGTACGCCATCGCATTTAGGAGTACAAGACATTGATCTATGCTCGAGGGTTCTGCGATGCGAATTTATTTGATTAGCAGGTATATTTTTGTTACAACAAATAATGGTTTGAGTACTTGAGGAATCCATTCTAGCACGTTTAGCACTGGGTCCATCATCACTAGTCATTTTCGATTTGCAAGACATTATCTCATGACGACGTAAATTGTCACTGCGCGTAAACGTTTTACCACAATTACTACACAAATGCATTTTTTGTTGTATTACACGTTCCTCACGAGAATTTACTTCAAAATGATTTCAGCTTACCCATTCCCTCCTTTTAAATATGGAATTGGGGAGTGGGGGAGGAGTCGTGTCTGTTTACTAAATGACGTCACTCTAAGGTCATCCAAAGGTCAATTCAAGGTTATACAAAGGTCATCCAAAGGTCACTTTAAGGTCATGTAAAGGTCACGTCAAGGTCATTAAAAGATCATCCAAAGGTCACTTCAAGGTCATCCAAAGGTCACATAAAGGTCATCCAAAGGTCACGTAAAGGTCGTCCAAAGGTCATTCAAGGTCATTCAAGGTCATTCAAGGTCAAAAGGGGTGGGGGGAGTCTCAATTCCGGCTATAATAACCTACTTCTGTATATTAAGTTTACAATATAGTTTCACTCTATCAATCAGTTTTATTAAATTATTTTTTTTTATGAAAATTTTTCCATGACTTCAATTTTTATGTATTTACAAATGCTGTCAAGACTTTTATAACCCTAGTAGTGATAATAAACACCATTTACAGTGTGGCCCATTAAGAACCAGGACATCCTTCTAAAAAAATTTTGGTAAGTGCGATTCTAATGATTTTCTTTTATATATTAGCCTCCTAGATGTACTTGTTGAACCTATTACGATGGTCCAGCTGCTAATCGTTCAGCCTACTTCGATTTTATTTTCAATCAATTTTTTCGAAAATTACTTTAGGGATTTTTTTATTAAAAATTTTACATCGTGGCATTCTTCAGCATCACTTAAAACACCTGTGGCCCAAATTTCATCAATTTGTATCGAAGAATAATTTTTTTATAGAGCCTTAAATGTTTCAAGTTTATTGAATTTGGATTTCGCTTAAAAGATATAGCACCCATTGGAAACTCTAATAATTATTGCTAATTTAGAATGCTGTTCCTTTACTTACTTCACAAATTAATAATAACGTTAAAACAATACTTTGCAGTAGTTCCCTATATCCCTAAATCCCTAAAGTAATTAAAAAAAAAAAATTATTGAAAAATAACGTAGTAGGCTGAGGATTAGCAGCTGGACCATCGTAATAGGTTCAACAAGTAGGTACATCTAGGAAGCTAATACGTACAAAAAAATTCATTGGAAACGGGCATACCAAAAATTTTTTAGAAGGGTGTCCTGGTTCTTAATGGGCCACGCTGTATATAATACTACTATATCGTGGGTAGAGGCCCAAAAATTCCGAAAACACCACGGCGCCGACATACTATCTCTATCCTTATCGAGAGTACCTTAGTCAAATATGCGCATGCGCACGAATATCGCAAAATCCAATAAGCATGCAGCATAAATACTGCATCTCTGTCTACCGACTTCTTTCAAAAAAAGTTGTAAGTTGGAAAGTCTGTCAGCTTATAAACAATGTGTCAGCTTTCGTAACAATGGATATAGACAAAATCTGCGCATGCGCAAATCAAACAAAGGGTCTCTGGAAGAGTATAGCAATATATTTTTTGTCCTTTGGTGTTTTCGGAGAAACCCCTTTTTGGCTAACATAGGAAATACGGGATATAGTCACTAGTATTATATATATATGAGAAACACACCGTAGTGCCCTCTTTGGGTCATTGCTACTATTTGTCTTATAATTATTGTCAAATTGACAGACAGAAAACGGCCTGCTTTTTTTGACAAATCTGTCAATATATACCTCTTTTATATACCTATGTTCCATGATACAACTACACTGATATGTCTATGCGCATGGGGGCGTGGTCTATCGATGAGCGTGACGTCAGTTTTGATACAAAATTAAATAAAGTACTTGTAAACAAAGATAACAATATAAAAGAAACGTCGATTATGGAATTATAATACACGATTCATACAGGGAAACTAAAATAATAGTTGATTAATATCAATCTTTCTTATTTTAATTCAAACCGCATTCTGTGTACCGATCTACCTACCGAATATAATTCTAACCTAAATTTTATAATTTGAAGAGATAATAAGAAGCACTACTGTAAATAAACACCACCCTATAATATAAAAATGACAACTTGATAATCCTCGGACCTCACAATTATAATAATACGGGAATACAATTGACAAACACGAAAATAATTATATCACTGACAGTCACGTTGACAGTAACGCATTTGAATTTTCTCCATTTTAGCATCAAGAATGACGTCGTGCGCAGAACAAACGAAATTGGGTCAAGTTATGAGTATATCAGTGTAGTTGTATCATGCCTATGTTCGAGACTTGCCACTTGCATGTATCACAAGCCATATACCGAGCAATTTAAAACATTCGTTTATACGTAAAAAAATGAGAAAATGAACGTGTTTGCTAACGTACATGTTCATCTTATCTAAAATGTAATGTTAATTAAAATAGAGTGCACATAGTCTATTATAGATACGTATATAGTATTTTTTACATCAATAACATTCCTACTTCCATGGTATTACTAAATAACAAAGACTATTTAATAAAAAAAAACCACAAGCAGTTAACATTTTTAATATATATTAATTAGTAGCACATTATTGTACAGTATAGAGGCTAATGCTCTGCTTTTACTACTGGAAGTGGATGAAAAGTGAAGCATAGAAACAATTTAAAAGTGTCTACAATTAATTAAAATGGACTCTGCAGTCTTTCTATGCATGGGAATAATTACTGAAAATACTGGCATAGGTACACCTCTTACATATTCATTTAATGCAAAGATAAACGGAACACTGTTATATGTACTATGTATATATATACTTGCTACCTCTTTTAAAATAGAAATGATAAATTCAACATTAATTAAAATGTATCCTGACTAATTTTAAATACCTACACATGAGGCTTTCTTGTTTACACGAGTGTTGTAATTCAATGTTTAAGGGTGCATACTGCATGCAAAGTAGTTATTTTCGACATATTATCTTAAAAATAAAAAAGTTATTCTTCTACGTACCTGGGTTATAGGCAACGAAGAAAATAAAAAACTTTATTAGCGTTAACTAAGAGCGTTAACTAGCGTTAACTAGCTCTGCTATTAACTGTAGTTAACTAAGAGTTAACTCTTAGTTAACTTTTTGGCTTACTTACTATATAAAGAAAGATATGAACAGTTAAATAAGCCAATAAATAATATTAAAAATATACTATAAAAAATTTTAGTTACTTGTTTTATAAATTATTCGAGTAGACAATTCAACTAGGGTTAACAATGAAAAAACTTTTGAAAAGGCAAAATTTGACTAAGTAATAGTGTTTTCGGTTTACATGTTCTCAGATTGCTCCTAAAATAATCAGTAAAATCACAAATCTGACTGAGATCGCTTAATCCGATCTCAATCATTCTCGTTGTTGTAACTTATGATTTAACTGAACAATGTTTTAAATTAGTTAACCTAACCTAACTTTTTGATTTGGTTTTTCTCTGAAACAGTGAAATAAAAGAGAACAGATACAGAAGTGATTATTAACTATATAATATTGGACAACCATCATACATACAACCATACAGACAAATATAAGTAATAATAAAAATTTTCAACATAATATTTTATTTTGTATTTTATTGTTTCCTTGCAATAGTAACTATTGGTATAGGGACAAACAGATGCAAACTCTTGGTCGGAGTTATCAGATAAAGATAAAATTTGGATAGACTCCAAAAAGAGATTTTGGTTAGTTGCAAAAATTATTTATGCGTACAAAATTATTCTAAAATTTGAGGTTATCTATTTAAAATATCAGTTGATGCTTTGATTTCTCTGCCAATTTTCTCAGGTCAGTTGAGAGCACTCGGTTTAAGATTTCAGAGCAGTAAATTGAATAAATCAAAAACGAAACTCCGAGCAAGAGGAAATCATATCCAAAATGAAACACGAGAATCTCATTCAGAGTGCTCTCAGATCACTCTGAGAGCACTCTAGAGTACTGATACGAAAACGCTATAAGTTAATATTAATTTATTAATATACCTACATACATATAATTATATATTTTGAAATAAACAGTTTCGGAAGAAGCCACATCTGCTATTAAAGCCATAACGCCTATCATTAGATACAGTACTACACAAATACAATATACAATAATTATTATATACATAACACTACACAATTATTTTGCTATTCATTGAACGGTTTATCACTTACGCTTATTTTACTTATAATGTAACTCACATGGTAACGATACAAAAATGGCTCTGCCATGGCCACGGTTCACGGTTCAATGTGCAAAAATAAATAATTTATAATTTAAAAAATTTACAGCTGGGTACCAGTTTTAAGTAAAAATTTTTCTTCTCTGTAAGAAAAAGAAAATTTATTTGAAGGAGATGCCGAAAACAACTACTCCCCGGGCAATATGCCCCGACTGGCATTGCATTACTTCGGCGTCTCCATAGTAGTCGCCACATCTTTCATCGAGACCAACCAGCAGACACTGACCGGTTTTGCGCTTATTAAGCGCTTATCATAGTGATATAGATAGTGGACTCGACGAACGATGTTGCGACGTGATTGCCTAATGGGCATCGTGAATGTGAGTAGTGGTGAGAAACACACCGTAGTGCCCTCTTTGGGTCTTTGAAATAATCAACAGACAAACAGTTTCGGAAGAAAGAGACTAGCAAAGAGCCAAAGAGGGCATTAAGGTGTGTTTCTCACTACCACTAACAAAAAAATTTACGAAAATCTTGGTGGAAGACTCAGCTCTTTGAATATACCATATATAAATAACTGATCTGCAATGCAACCATAAAAATTGATGTAGGTAATCATTATTAATTGCAACCACTCCACGAAGCATTCTAGATAATGAGAAACACAAAAAAATTTGTACATCTTTGTTTTTTAAATAGAGTTGCCCAGTTTTGAGAGCGAACTACGCCCTAGAGAAATACGAGCAGAGCAGAGCAAATTTCTACCGCTGTGAAAATTGTAAATAAAAACTGCCTGCTGCTTATTAAAGTGAAAGAATGGGATTATATCTCCGGCATGATTCTCCTCTTACAGTGGCTTTGTCTTTTTAAGCAAATACAGGTAGTGTATATTCAATGGAACTTAAAATATTGAAATTGGCTTTAAGAAAATGAGAACAACTGGAACCAGATTTGTATATTTTTTATATTATTCCCTCATTTAAGTGTTAGGTAGTCAAAACTATCGAAGTCTTGGGTATTCAGTTTATTTTCTAATTTTATTCACATAATAAACTCATCTTCATCACATCTTTACTCAAATTTGAGGAATTTCTCAATAAAATATTCTCTAAAGCTGACAACTTTTTACGCTTCATCGAATGGCATAAATAGTTTTTTAAGAAAGTTCTATTAGTTCCGTTAACAATATTTTTTATAGTGTGCCTTCGTAACATAAAATTTGATGAAATGTAATAACCCATACTGTTTTTCAGTAGTCAGATGACATAGTAGACTCATATGAGCCGACAACTTAATTGAAAATTATCTGGTCTGCGAAAAACTAAACTCACTACCTCTGAATCTACAGACCAACTGTCTAGAGCCGATATATCGACTCGATAAACGAATAGGTGACGAACTTTCTGAGACACACGTAGTATCTAAGTGTATTTCTAACAATTACATTTCCGCTGAAGTCCCAAGTAAAAGTAACAGAGTTAAATCTAACAACTTGTATGTGCTTTCTTGAAGTACATTAGATTTAAAAGCGGACACAGGAAGACGTTTTTTAAAATACTGGACAGAGTTGCGACGTAGTGTTATTGGCGGGAAGTGAGTGCTACGAAAACGTCGCAGCTATAATATCCTGGATAGCATACCGGGAGGTCGCCGCTTGTTATCTGCCTCGTTAAAATCCTCCTGCAGTTCGCAGGACGTGAATGTCCCGCTGCACGGTCAATTTAACGTTTGATATTCAACAGGGGACTCTTTGCTAGTGATAAATACTTCAAGAGCTTGTTGGAGCGGATAAAAATTCTATTTAATGGTGCAGTGAATACCGAAACATTGAAAAAAGTACATGGCAGAAATATTTGGTAGTTTTTAAAACAATTTTTTTTTAATAAAATATTTGTATTATTGGTCATTATAAAGATACATTATATGCTGTTAGATAGATACGTTAAATAAAAATAATTATATGTAAGAGAATATAATCTAAGCTATACTTTAAGGTATCCGTTCCCGGCGCCTAAACGTTCAGATCGTTTTTCCTGTACACAAGTATCGTTCTCTTATTTAATCGTATTTAACCTGCCAGCAATACTAATATGTAATTCAAAAGTCGAAAGTTGATGTTAGATATAATAGGATACAGAAAATACATAGAATAGAAAAATTTTAGTTTTAATTTGCAATATGGTATAGATATAGTATTTTTTTTCATCTTTCTTTACCCATATAGGAATTAAGCCAAAAAGTTAACTAAGTTAAATTAAAAAAATCAATACAAAAGGTACCTATGTAACCAAAAATATATTTTTTTAATGCAATATAGATGCTTGTTTAATATTTCATTATTTAAAAAATTTAGATAACACTATTAAAAAGAAAAATGTAATAAAGGTAATAAGTTGAGGTTATATAAAGATATGCCGTTGTAATTCAATGTTGGTCGGTGCACGTTGAACGCAAAGTAGTTCTTTTCGACATTTCTTGAAAATAATAAGGTATCCCTTTGCATACCTAGAATAATAGGTACCTAACGAGGAAATATCAAACCTTATTGAACCATAATATCTGATAATTTCATTAATAATTTATCTCTTAGTTAGCTTTTTGCGGCTTAATGGCTATATAAAGGAAGATGTAAATGGTAATTACATTGAAGACAAGATGTTTTGAATATTTCAAGTTCCCTAAAATGTAATTTTGATGTACAGGGTGTTCCTGAAAAAATTAGGAAGCATCTAGAACCAGTCAAAATAATGAAACTGCTGCATAAACTTATTTCCAAATCTCAACCATTTCCGAGATACAGAGTGTTGAAGTTGAATATCTCTGGCAGTAATTAACCAATTGTTTCCAAGTTTTATTTGGTAGATGCTGCTATGAATCTTTACTGCCACAAAAAATTTCAGCTCGATGGGAATATCCAGTGGCTCGCAACCTGTGCAATGTATGTATACTTTTTTTGTGGATGTACCAAATGAAATTTTAAAACAATTTGTTTATTACTTACTGCCAGAAATTTAAATAAAAAAAATATTGTTTTCAACTTCAACGCCCTGTATCTCAGAAACAGTACAGATTTGGAAATAAGCTTATTGATAACAAAGTCCGATTATTCTTACTAGTTCTACATGCTCCCGAATTTGTTCAGCATAAAACTTGGACACCCTGTTTAAACAAAAGTCAGATTGTGAGATTTTCGATGGTAAAATATAAACAAGATAATTATTTTTATGTATTTATCTAGTAGTACGACATTTTTAACGGTAAGTTTGAAACAAATCTAGAGTTGAGTATAATTATAGAAAATTAGTTATAAATGAAATATTTTTATTGAAAATATTTGTGTACCTATAGACGGAATGATTGATGTATAAGTTTTTTTTCTAGAAAGTTTGTTTACTAAGTGTGTTAGCTTTTTATTATTAAGAATTGAATAATTCATATTTCAATTACTTTTCGTAAAAAATAATAAGCAATTTTGGTTCATTTTGGTAAGGCGCCCTTAATAACAAAACATATACAGCCTTATTAATAATAAAACTTAGAATGTTCTAAGACGTGACTAGAATGTCATTAGTGAAAACTGCATTAATAATACCATTTAAATGCATGTTAACGCTAGAATGATGCTAAATCACTAGTTATCAGTTTGGGTATGTTTTACAATAAGTTAAAGTTAACCTAAATGTTTGACAAAAATGGCAACAATTTTTCTTTTCCCTCCCAATTAACAAATCAAGAACGTTTTTCTGAAATATTAAATAACTTAATGCAAAATTTTCCGTATTTATATGTCAGAAACCTCAATAATTATTATTATAAAATTTTATTATGGTATGGTTACTTATCGAATTCATTAGGGAGTTTTTGAACCCCTTAAATTTTAGCACGTCGTTATTGTTCTTCTCAGCATGTGCAGTTCCAAAAAGAGTATCATTTTTGGCACTGCGCGTGCTCAGTATAAGGATTGCGAATTGCGATAAAGATAAGGTAAAAATTTAAGGTGTTCAAAATCTCCCTATTATAAAAGGCAAAGTTAATGCTTACCAAGGGCGGACTTACCATGAATTAAAATTTTACGTTAGCAAAAAGCAAAAACGTAATTAGTTAAAAAAAAATATAAACGTACTTCACTTAAGGATATTTTATTAAACACTTCTATTTGCTATTTCATATTTGTCCAAAGAAAGACGTAACTATCTAAATGCACAGATAATTTCTAATTTCAAAACATCTTTTAAAAATGTGGTTTTTTGAGATACCCCATGTTGAAAAGCTAAATCCGCCCTTGATTGCTTATTAACACAAAACAGTCTTGACACAAGACACTTGTTAGTCTTGTCACTTTGCGTCAATGTTTGTAAATGCAGGTTAGATTTGTTGCAGTGAAATTAGCTCTATGTATAGAATGAGATGTTGTCACATTAACTTCTTATTTAGCATGCTGTTAGTTATTTATTTGTCTATAAATATTTAATTATTAATATGAACTACTTAGCTTGATTTAAGAATGTGGTTAGTTGTCATTAGTAAACTTGATGTTATTGTGATTATTATTAATATGGGTGATAATGTTCTGTGATTCAATGTACAGTGATATTTTTTTAACCGGCTCCGGCTTCCAAACTGAAATTTCCCGATGATTCCAAATATGGCTTCAAAAGTTTCCCCAGATGTCATATTTGACAGATATAACATCATCTTGGATTTTTGTAAATGGCAACGCAGAAATACTTTACCACCGTTCGAAAGGTCCCTTCGAGCTGACTTCAAAAATAGATCATTATGGGCAGTCTGCACCAAAGAAATGCCGAAAACAACTTCTCCATGGGGAATGTGCCCCGACTGGCATTGCATTTCTCCGGCATCTCCATACGAGTCGCCACACATTTCGCCGAGTCCAACCAGCCGACACTGACCGGTTTCGCAATTATTATGCGCTTGTGAGAGTGCCGTAGGTAGTTGAATCGATGAACGATGTTGCGACATGATTGCCTAAAGAGCATCGTGAATGTTAGTAGTGGTGAGAAACACAATGTAGCGCCCTCTTTTGGTCATTGCTACTATCCGTCTGACACTTACTGCCAAATTGACAGATAGATAGCGACCTGCTTTTCCCCAGGTGCCATTACAACAGTGACCTCTAGTCCAAAAGAGGGCACTACGGTGTGTTTCTCACCACTACTAACGTACCTAACCTAATTCAGACTAACCAAATAATATTATTACAGCTATACTTATTGAAATACTATAATTTGAACATTCACACAACTGTTTATAGGGATTACACAACATTATTGACAAAATTATTTAAATATTATGATTCAATGAAGTTTAAATTTTGAAATAACGTGATTTCGAGGTTTTATGTCCTCTAATAAATCAGTGAATCTAATATCGATATCGGAATTCTAAATTATTCCCTTATTTTACTTCAGAAATATGAAATTAACAAATTGCTTCTTAGTCATTTTATAAGAACAGTTTTAATTCTATTCACATCAGCTTTCTCCAGCTGCTGTGAGCATTTTCTCATAAAGTTTTTATGTACAAACTTTTAGAGTACTTATTAGAGCCAATATTAACTAATTATACGAAATGTTTTTTTCTTTCTTTAAGCAAGTTTTAAAGAAGTTATTATGTATCTTTTGTAACTCTTACCTCGATACGCTAAAGAAACAACTTTTTTGTCATATAATCAAATAATTATATACGGATTTAGTCGAGTCAGTGGCTCATAGTTTAGCTGTCTCGGTCGCTTTACGCAAAGGTCATGGGTTCGAATACAAGTTCCGCACAACAATTTTTAATTAAATTGTTACCAGTAGATTAAAGCCCGTGTCCTGGGATGGGTTGACAACCATACTGGCATGCGTCCTACGATGGAAAGAATGTCAGGAAGAATGTGAGAGATTAACGTCAATTGATGACTGTCCCTCTAAATAAAGGTTTAAACGTTTTCCAGGTTTGCCTAATTCCTGCACTGTATGGTAGTTAGTGCTTACCAACCTTCTCGTTCCTGAGGCGTAATTGAGGCCCACTTCATAATAATATGCCGCCCCTTCTTCACACAAGTCTTTGATTTTCAGGAAAATCCTTGTGATTGGAATGAGGGATAGAGATATTATTATTACTATTATTCTTTTTTTGTCGAAATCCAGTCGACCGGTTCCCTGGCTCCGATTCTCAGGGTCGACCGCTGGTGGTTACCAGTAGCTATTCCCCACGTCCGTGGGGTAAATAACTACTGAATCCGGAAATCGTGTGCCCTGAGTAGCCGTAGTGAATCTAGAATGACCGCCTTCTGCATTGTTCAGGCTAGAAGATCTGTCGAATTTCGGCATGCCGGTATAATCTTCAGTTCTGAAAGCAGTGTATCTCTTGCTCGACCGAGGACTCCTATAATCAGTACCACAAGTTTCACAGAATGTTCTGGATGGAGTCTGGAGAGTTCGAAGAGAAGATGTCGATATTTCGTCCGTTTTTCCTCCTCTTTCAAGACAATGTTGGTCTCGGCAGAAGCCGAGAAGTCGATGACAAACATTGTCTTGAGCTGATGGAGGGTTATTAGCTCGAATCTGCCTAAGGGTGAGTAGTTCCAATAAATTCTCACTTCTCATAGAGAATTATAATAACGATAAAATGATGATGAGGATAATTTAAATGTTACATGACGAAACAGATCTGTTATATCTTCACGCCTATATAAACTAGGCTAATATTCACTTTTGAATTTTGCATTTACAAGCAGTAAATGGATGTTCAGAACAAAAAGATATCAGTTTTATTTTAGCAGTTACTTTTCTCCGACTTACCTCTCCCGAAGAAAAATGACCAACTCCAAAGTTTAACTGGCTATATATTTCTTGTTCAATATTAAGTTTTGGATTGTTAGCATAGCTAACACCGTCACGCTCCTCAGCGCTCTGCAATAAGGATAACAAGCGCCGTCGCTATTGTGTATTCAGGATATTGGAAGACTGAAAGCTTCGTGGCAGTTATCTATGAAGGGTAAAATACTTATAGCGGCACGGACCATGGCTGCATGTTGTACTCAAACGTAATGCATTGATCTTATTATGCTTGAGATTAAAAAAAAATAAAGTGTTAAATAACTGGTGTAGTTTTAGTAAAATAGCTGGCTACAAATTTTCGGTGCTATACCGCTCTTACATTTAATTTTTACCACCATTGTGATCTAGGAAACGTTTAAAGAGATACAACAGAGTGCCTTAAATTAGAAAAAAAATTACACAAATTTATATTGAATCAAAGAGCGAGCATATATGCATCCGTTCGTGAGTTATCGGGGGATAAACGAGAACTGACGATTTACAAAATGTTAAATATCTCGACTATAAAGAAATGTAGAAAGTTCAAATTTCAAACTTACAGACTACTAATAATTACGAGTTCAAAAATTTAGTTAGATTTTCTTTAAGCGTTCTAGATTTTGAGGTACGATAATCAACATTTTTATTATTATGGACGCCATATTGGACTTTTATGTATTGGATATTTATATATAATCCATATTATAATTCTGAAGATGAGTAGAGTTCAACAAATAATGTACATTTTATAGTTGCCCGTGGAAACAAAATATAATTGGCATTAACGAATGGAATTTTATGATAATTTTACTATTCCAGCGTGATATTCTATTCCAACTACGGTATCTACTCTTTATATTTAGGTACTGGTCATAGAGTTGGGATCAGATTATAATATATCCTAAGGTGCTATTATAACTGTCGCCCATAGTAAATGTTGAAAATGACTGCCGAGGTTATTTAATGATAGAACGTACAAACAGTTGTCCTGCTGGAAGCGCTTCCACAAGTACTTTTGTACAGGAACTTTAGTCCTGCTGGTAGGACTTACTTCCGCACATAAGGCTGTCCTTCAGTGAGGACGATAGCGTCCTGCCAGCAGTACGAATAAAATATCTATTCAAGCCTAATGTAAACAATAATAAAAATCAATAATAAATCAAGACGTCAGTAGCGTAGAACTTTTTATTTACGAAAAATAGAAAACAAAGAACATATTCTCAAACAAAAAATATATATGAAAATTGTCAACAATGAATGTTGTCATTTTTATAAAAATAACAAAGCATAGGTTACTAACTCATCGTCGGTATCAGAGTCCGAAGAGCTAGAGTTGGCAGCAGAATTTGGCTCTTGCCTGATATTTGTATTATCGCCCAATGAAGATAATGCGTCTCTATTAGATGAACCTGTAAGATAAATGCAACCTCCTAATTCTCGTAATCATATTACCTAATTCACAGATATTCACATACAATGTGTCTCAGAATGATAAAACCAAGATATTTATAAGAACTGCATTTTTGACCGTTTATTGTAGATAGTCTACTAAACGTACAACCAAGTAGTAGGTTTATTCAAATTCAAATATTTTACTTTGAACACCCTGTACATTTTATACCAATAAAAGTCATTACATTCATATTTAGAAAAACCCTTCGAATAAAAATTTTGAACTTTTTAATTACCTACCTTATTAAAAATGGGTCTTAACTGGGACACACTGTACCTATATATTTTTACATAGCATGAAAATTGGTGCAATAAATATAATTATTACCTGGAAAGCCAGTCTCAAGTTCATTTTCGAGTCTTAGTACGTCTATTGATATTTTTGTAAAATTCCCGTCAATGTCCCACAAAACTGACGCACACTTGCTGGACTTTATTATGGTTTTTACAACACCGTAACACCTTGCGGTCTGCCACTGGTCTCCAAACTGGGAAAAACTCCATGAATTGTCATTCTTATTGTCGAAAATTGTAGCTAAGACGGATACGCGTTGACCCACACGCAACATTTTTCCAACTGAAGCAATGCAAATTATAACAAGTCATAACTTCTAGCCAGAAAGAGGTACAGTTGTGATAAAAAAATGCGCTAAAAGCTAAAAATGTGCAGAATATTATTAGAGAACTTCCAGTTCTGCTAGAAGAACAGAAAGTCCTTAAAAATGCAATCTTATTAGGTACTCAAGTGAGTTAATTTAGTCCTGCTGGAAGGACGCTGTACGTTCTATCATTAAACATCCATCTATCCTCTTAAAAATATTTTGAACGGCCACGTTTAATGTATTTGGCGTAATTTCACGTAGAACTAATTCTACACTATTTCTTAATTCTTCTTCATTGTCGTAAATTATCCCATACACCTTGTCTTTTATATACTCTCATAAAAAATAATTAAGGTGATCCAGATCTAGCTGGCCATAAAGGGGATCCTCTAGTACTAATGTGACACAATCTATCATTTAGGTAATCTTGGATGGCTCTACAATTATATGGAAGGATTATATCTTTCATCACGCTGGAACAATAAAATTATCATAAAATTCCATTTGTGAGTGCATTAAGTATAAATTTTGTATTCCCTAGGATATGTACATTGTACATACCTAATATGATACGTCGTTAATAATATTCTGTTTCCACGGCCAACTATAAAATGTACATTATTTTATGATTTCTCCACATTTTCAAAATTTTATTTTGGCATGTAATACATCGTTATAAAGAGAATGAAACCTAAAGTCAAAATCTACAAAACATCTCAAAATCTAGAGTAGTTAGAGAAAATCTAACTGAATTCTTTGACTCGCCATTATCAATCAATCTATAAACTTCAAATTTGAAATATCTATCTTTCTTTATAGTGGAGATATTTACTTTTTTGTAAATAGTCAGTTTTCGTTTTATCCCGATAACTCACGAAAGGGTCGATATATGACTGATAACATACTTCCATTTGATTCAGAAAAAAATTGTGCAACTTTTTTCTAATATAAATCATCCTGTATCTCTTACCGTTTTCGAGATCCCAATGGTGGCCAAAATTAGACGATTAGAAGAGCACTGAAGCACGTTTGCGATTAAAAATCGCTCACGGTAGAACTACAGTGCAATACCAAATGATTCATGATGATTTTCAGATTTATTAGCATAAAAAATCAATGATTATGGCATTTGAAATTTCTTGGTAGGACTTTGTTCTAAATAAACTGATCTCTTTCAGTTTCCATGGTATCACTGGTCAGCATCATAAGGAAATTATCTGTGTATTCTGGCAAATAAATACTCGATTGTTTTCTATAGGATAGGCCAATAGTGTAACAAGGTATGACATGTATGTACAGGCATCACAGGTGACGCGTGACGTTTTTGTGGTTCGTCATGACGTTTTTGCAGATACGCGTGACATTTTTGTGCGTACGCGTGACGTATTTCTGGTTACTCGTGACGTTTTTGTGGTTATGTGTGGGCGTGGACATTTCAACGGCATCTCAAAATTTTCCCACGGGCACAAAAACTTCCCAGGCTCAATCGCTCTAATGCCTACTTAATGGCTTGTATGAGCATGGCACGAAAAAGTTACATAAGGTGTGCTTCCTTTCACAATTATAAAAAATATCATACAAAGGGTTCAATTTGCCATGTTACATTTTAGGAAAGTTAAACATCGAATTTGTTTTATTTGGAATAGAACATCCTATACATAGAGTATCTACGTTGAGTTATGGAAATTAAATTTTCTTAAATATAATGTGGGTATGTATGAGTTGATATTTGCTATTTCCTTCGGTTTCAAGGACTTTTTGTAAATATTACCTTCAAGTTAGCCATGAATAGAAACAAGCGTTTAGAGAGTAGATTCAGTCAATGTAGACTGTTTTACCTTTAAATTATGAAGTCCCAATACGACGGATTGGGACAGAAGGACCAATTGCCTGGCTTGCTTGGTCACCCAATCTAACAAAGATGGATTGCTTTCTGTGGGCATATACAAAATCAAATATATATGATACCTCCCACTACTAAAATACGAAAGATATTATCAAAGAATTACGAATAGTATGGACATCATTAAGATGCATGCCATCTGACAAGTAGTAGAACTAGTTTCTACAACCTGTTATTGTAATGAAAGAAGTTATTATCAAATTGAAATTATTCTTGTAGATGTTCTTCAAAATGTGAACAACTCTTTTGAACAACGCATACAATTGTTCATAGATCATTTAAAACATTTGTTATAATGTTTTGTTTATGTTCTTTTTTATTTTCTTCAATACACTGTTATCTCTTATAATACTTAAAGACACATCTTACGTTCTGTTCTTGTGCCAAAGAACAAGTTATTTCTTGTGCGCTATAAAGGCTCATACAAGCCTTGGTCTGAGCTGTCAACATTTTTATAAAATGTCAAATATCTGCGAAACGGCTGAGTTTTAAAAATATGATAATTGTTATCGTTCGACTCAGAATTTTAAGTTTTTTCATAGAATGTGAAAATATACATGCCATTCCACTAAAAAAATCTCTGATTTGCAATCTCAAAAATTAATTTTAAAAATGCACTGTTAGTATCCTGTAACACCTCTTATAATATTTTCTGTATTTTTCATAACAGCAGAATTATCATCTTTTATCACACTATTAGTCCACCCTGTATATGTAATAAAAGCTTGGGATGTAATAGAGATTTTTCATATTATCCTAAGGTAAAAATAACATACGGCTGAATTAATGCTGCATTTATTGCTGTTTCGGAGGTCCTCATATACATTTGGATTGATATTTTACTCGGCAATATCTTTCATTTCCGTTACTAAACCAATCCTTTAGAAATATTCGTGACTATTGTGCTCTATGAGTGTACTTCAAGGATATTGTGCCAATATGTTGATTTATAAAGCAAGGAAATGTTTGACAACACATTATGATACATACTCGTACCATACACATAAATATTTGCTCAGCTAACTTCGCGCCAACTGCTCTTGTCCTGACAGCCACATAAACTTTCTCGTTGAACCGTGGTCTCGTTCCGGAGCATTTACAGGAAAATGTACGTGACCAGATACGGTGAATGAGAAAATTTGCGTGCGAGAGGGACCAACAATGAGCATCGCCTTATCTCTCGATTCTGTTCTGAAATACATTCGAAACAATGCTTGAATAGATTTAGCTGGCTGATACCAATACCACATGCTTATTTTATTAATCAGTTGCGATACATAATGTTTTGGAGTATATATTTAATTATTTAAATAACTTTATTTTAAGGGCTCCGTTTCAAGTTAAAAAAAGTTGGCATTGTAATGCTAATAATGTCAAAGTCTAAAGTTTGAATTAAGTGTTTTGAATATTGAAAATGTCCAATAATATTTATTTATTACTTAAATAACTACCTTACCGAAGACCAGAGCTTTTCAGTATCTTAAGGAATAGTAGTATTTTACAATTGAATTTCGGTACTTGGTATTTGAAATATTCTGCAAGTATTTAGACTTGACACTTGGAAGTTACGAGTTAAGATTTTTGAGAACTATAGTACTCTAAGTATATGACGCTGGTATTTCAGTTACCTACTCAAAAGTGTTTCAAATACTTAAATTAATCGAATTACAACGAAAGTACTTTCTACAAATACCGAAACATACTTGAAGCGTTTTAAAGTATGTTAATTACTTTGTGGTATTTATATTACAATGAATTAGTTGGACTTTGAAATACTAACCATGTATTTTTCGGTAACTGAGACACTTTAAATACTTATATTATTTAAAATTCAATTTCCAACAGAACTAACCCACAAGCTTGAGGAAGAGATTCGTCAAGACTATCAGCGATAGCCGTGGTAGAGGATTTCTTTCTTAGAATATACTGATAAAAGTATATTATTGTGTTCTATTGGAAACGACTTAAAAATATTTCAGTGTGTTTTTATCAATCAATTTAAACAAATTGCATCTACTTAATGCATGAAAACACATTTATTATAAATATCAATCTTAAAGAAATTTGTTAATTCATGTTTCTTCTTATTATTCATATGAATATTTATTGGTATATTGCATACTTGAATGTACTAAAATGCAACCCTGTTTCAAACATGTATTTGTAACATTAACAGGAGTTCAATTATAACTTCCTAAAGTAAAAAGTAAGGTGAAGTGGTGTGTCTTCAAGACCTCTTTCACACATTCCTGATACATCAGGACCTCCTCTACTCCTAATGTACCTATCAGAAATAGGTGTCTCCTAAGCTTTTATTGACCAGTTAGGATTCCCGTAAGTTATTTTAGAACCCTTCGACTGTGGTTCAGTTGCCAGGCCATCTTTGCCTTGTCAGGCCCTTTGGAAAACTCATAGACCCAGAGACAATAAAAAGACTCTTCAATGATATAGGCAGAATGGCAATTTCCCATCTTCCAACTTGGAGGGCGCTGGAAGCATGGATACCGTTACAGACACAGACCGTCAGTCTGTGGATACCGTGCAGTCCTATATAAAGATACCGGATTTTGAGTGTATTCTGTGGTATTGTGGTGGCGTGCCATGATACGTGTAGTTTGTAGTTTTATTTTTTATGGTCCTGTTTATAATCACTATTCGATACGACCTACTTTTCTGCAAGTGCTGCATTCATTAATTTCTTTACATTTTTAAAAAGTAAATAATATAGAATATAAGTATAACATAATAAGTGTGCTAATAAGTATTGTATATTTCAGTTGATATTTAACACGTTCCATTTAAATCGAGTTAATATCCTTGATTTTAATTCGTTTTTTAATTGTGTAATATGGTTTTGCAACTATTATTTTTTTATTTAAGTAATGTTTCATGTAATCTATATGCAGGATAATAGGTCTCATTGAATACATATTTTCTGAAATCGATCCAATGGTTATCCAACCAACCAACCAATATGAATATGAATCATTAAATAAAAGTAAATAAATCTTAAAACTCCAGCGGTTTTTAGTATTTCGGCGTACTAACTTGGAGGGCGCTACAGAGCTTCTTATTACCAACCGTAAAGCAGGGTTTTGACTGGTCTTTTCATTGTCTCTGCATAGACCTGTCTACAATTTCTATTACTCCTCCAGTTTCATCTCAGTCAACATATCATGAACCCATTTGTAAAGGGCTTCTTTGACATACTTTCTAGTAATTCCTATAAATGGATCAGGTTGAAGATCTTAAACAATTAGTGGCATTTATATTATAACTGAAACTTGAAAAATAGTAATTCAAATACCTTAAGGTATTTAAAGTATTTTAAAACAATAAAGTTATATGTAAACTTATAACTTTATAATTAAGTTATAAGAAAACTTATATACTTATAAATTAAGTTATAAGAAAAATAAAATAAACTAGTTTTAGAAATCGGAGAAGAGTTAATTGATAAGTCGATAAATTAGAATTAGTAAATCGCTGTAATTCTTCTCTCAGACAAGAGAATCTGCATCGGAAGTACAACAGCCGCAAAATTCAGATACAAATATAGAAACACTAGACCAAAGAATTATCTTGATGTAATTAGAAATAAAATTTTGAAACTGTCTAGTGAATAATAATAATAAAGCCCTTATCTCATAAATTTAATATTAGAAATTGGCAAATATCCACAAAAAGTAAAATCTGCCACAATAAAACTGTTTTTTTAAGAAATGGTGATAAAATATCAAAGTATTAGCCAGTTTCTCTCACATCTTGTATATCAAAAGTATTTCAAAAATATGTAAAATGCCAGTTAGTCAGTTATCTTTGTGAAAATAATATAATAGAAGGCCAAACAGTTTGGCTTTCAACAAGTCAAGTCAAAGCAAAACATTCCAGGATACAGGATACAGGATTTGACACCGTTAGCCACAGCCTTATGCTGGATACATTCGAACATCTGGGTATAAGGAGCTAAACATTTTGAAACAGAGTTATGAGTGAGGAAAATGTGGTAACATATGGAGTACCTCAAGGTACTGCTATGTAACCAGTACTTTTATTATTTATGTAAATGAGTTACACAGTAAAAAAAGACAAATGGTAAAATTACGAAGAGGTAATCATAATTTGCTGCAGTGTCATTTTTAACATAAACTGGGTGGTATAATAACTAAACCTTTAGAACTCATATTACCCGCCAAGTTTGTAGAAATACTCATAAATTGTACTAAAATTTACAAAACCGTGTGTTAAAAATTAATCAATCCGCCACAAATACGGAATAATTACACGGTAAATATTTAAGTATTACACATTACCTTGTAAAATCTACTGTTTTAAATTACTTTTATGTAATGTAATAATGCACTGATATGTCTAACACTGCCAAGTGTGGACTATATACACACTGATGAGTGTTGATTCAGTGTTAAAATTACTCGTTTTTTTTTACTGTGTATTTACCATGTATAATCTGGTATAGTATTACCGTTTGCCAATGACGCAGTTATAATCTACGTAACCAACTCCTGGAATGGTGTCTTGAGAATAGTTAAAAGGAATCTAAAACAAAAATATTGAGATATTTCTAAATTAATTTATTAGTAATAAGGGTAACCAAAAATTATTAAATTCTAGTGTTTAGTGGCAAGGCAAAGCAGCAGAGGCTCTTGTTTCTTCAATAAATTAAATCCTATTTACTTCCTCATCACAATATCAGTTTCTCAAAATTTTTAACTTTTAATTAATCAAAGTCCCTTGTTAGTGCCGATGCAATTTAATCAACGAAATTAATTTATAAAAAATTAGTTTACCCTTGTCCCTTGTCAGTCTTCAGATTAAAAGCTTTTACAACATGATTCTGTTTACATAACACAAAGTAAATTTTCGCTTTAGAAATTTCATTCCGTTGAGAGTATTTTATATAAATTCTGAAGAGTGCCAAGCTGATGCAACTTCTATTTACAGTTTTCGTTTTGTACGTTTCATAAACTTGTATTCAGCGATTTTTATAAAATTTACCTCATTAGCTTAATGCGTAGATTAGTTTGCACGAATCCAGAGAGATCCGCTTTTAAGTCTGTTAAAAGATTTCGTTTAAGTTGTGAATAATCCTATTCTGCATCTGGAGAGAACGCCGCTATCCAACGGAAATTAGAAAAATATTTATGTAAATTAGTTAAACAGCTTTATTTTCAAATAACTTAACTCATTTGCAGTTATTCATATTTCACAGCCACATATGAATACTATAAACATTTAATACTTTTCCTCTTATATGAATTCTCTTATCAATTCTCCTTGAATAGAAAATGGGAAGCTGTTTCAATAAATGGAGCTGAAATAATAATAATATACCCGACAGGTAGATAAAATATCTATAATTTTAGTAATCTTGAAAGAGGTTAGAACGTTTGGTGTGAAGATAACACTGACGTAGTTTTCCACGTAAGACTAAAACAGTATACTGCACTCGACGCGCGTTTCTCCAACCAAGTTGGCATCACCTGGAGATTATCTAAACTTAGTTTTAATCATCTCCAGATGATACCAACTTGATTGGCGAACCGCGCGTCGATTACATTATAGTGTTTTGATGTTATGTGGAAAACTACGTCAGTGTTATTATTTTAGTAGTTCTGTTCCTCAATACAAGATTCTAATACTTAAATTAGAATTTTTACTATGCCATTGTCATGAAGAACCTCTTTACTAAATCAGAAATTGCAGTTCCATCTGTAATATACTTAGATATATATATTTTTTTGTTATTTATTGGTTTTTTTAAATATCTGAAGATTAATAAAACTCAGTTTTAATCATCTCCAGATGACACCAACTTGGTTGGCGAATCGCGCATCAAGTACAGTATAGTGTTTTGATGTTATGTGGAAAACTACGCCAGTGTAATTATTTTAGTAGTTCTGTTCCTCAATACAAGATTCTAATACTTAAAATATAATTTTTACTATGCCATTGTAATGAATAAGCGTTTTACTAAATCAGAAATTGCAGTTCCATCTGTAATATGCTTAGATATATATTTTTTATGTTATTTATTGGCTTTTTTAAACTACTTAAAAAATAAACCATGTGTTTTAAGACAAAGCGGTTTCGATTAAAGACGTCCTTCATCTAAATACAGTAAATATGATTTCGGTATTTTAAAATCCCAAACCAGTATAGTTTTGACTAAATTGATTATTTCTTTCAGCATTTTTTCTGTTATTTAACATCGGCCTATTTCCAGGACTGAGGACACTCACCGACATCAGAAGACGGGCAACGCCCAACTAACAAATTTTGCGGATGTTCCTCATTGTTGTGGATTAAGGACCTTTTACTTCCCTTTCATCGCAAACCAACGGACATTCAACTTTAGATCCTATCTGAGAAACTTCACAGAATCATCTGCGAAAATGTTTGTAAGATGAAATTCGATTGTAACATTGTCTTCTTTGAAGATATTGGAAAAGTGAAAAAGCTTTGTAGACTAATTTCTATCAAAAAAATTATATTTTTTTAATGAAATACCCCATATATTATCCTTAAGTATCAGACATTTGAAATGTCTGATTCTTAAGGAATAGAGTCATGACTCATAATAGATTCATAACTCATAGATAGACTCATAATTATACAATGGAAGCAATAAGAGCAACTAATTGTAGTTACCAGTTTTTAACATACCTCATTTATTTACACTAGAAACATTTCGCAAGTCAGTTTGGTTATGATCCTTTGATTTTATAATTTATAGGACATACCAGGAACTTAAAAACGACAGTGAAATCCAGTAATCCTTGCATTATTTAGTTGAAAAACATTGGTTGTCCTTATCTGTTTAATTCCCATAAGTATAACACCTACTTCTTCTACTCGAATTTAGAACAAATATAAGTAAAAAGGTTTATTAAGTATTCATATAAGTTAATTTCGAAAGGGGTTGGAACCTTTGGTGTGAAGATAACACTGACATAGTTTTCCACATAACACCAAAACACTATACTTACTGCACTCGACGCACGTTTCGTCAACCAAGTTGGCATCATCTGCGAATGATTAAAACTGAGCTATTCGAACTGTGTATAAACTGGAACTATGCATGGCTATTGATCGGATTTTACACATTGCATACTGAGATATCATCCTAAAAAGTGTCTGAGAATCACATGTAGCTTCCTTTCTTTAGAGAACCGACAGAAAGAATGGGCGGCAACCAGTGGACGACAGTAAGTGACTTAAACACATAGAATAGGTATTTGTACCCTTACTAAATTGAATAGTCCAACCCTCAAGAGATGCCTTTTGCTTCATCAGAAGCCTTGGGTTAGACTGGCTTACAGAGAATAAAAATATTCACAAAACATCTTGGAAATCAAAGAGAAGAAATGCTTCACCAAATGTGTAAGCATGGAATTAGTATAAACG
Organism: Pogonocherus hispidulus; assembly: GCA_963924545.1. Classification (NCBI taxonomy): domain Eukaryota; kingdom Metazoa; phylum Arthropoda; class Insecta; order Coleoptera; family Cerambycidae; genus Pogonocherus; species Pogonocherus hispidulus. Next base: position 12,588,142 of record OZ004698.1, read on the forward strand.
ATTAATGTAAACACATAGTTATAAACAGTTGATACACATATTGTGTCTCTCTATAAATCGTCGAATTCACATTTCGATGCTACCTTGCAATTCAATCTCCTTAATAGAAGCTGGGAAATCGTAGTTATATAGATGTTATCAGTTTTTGAAAAAGTGAATGATACTTCGGGCCTTTGTAGATAAATTAAGGTAAACATTATTTTAACGATCATTAATTTGTCATTTTTATGTGGATACTTTCTAGGTTATAAGAAAGTAGCTGCTCCTCGTAATATGTACAAAAAGCATTAAAACTTAGCAAACAATTTAAACGCAGCTAATTCCAGAGACAATATCATCTGAGTTAACGAGAAAACTTCCTTAAGTCCAACTACTTACGAATTTTAGAATTATTTTCTACTCATAAGACTCGTCTCCGGATGACATTTAATTTGACGTAGTATAACTAGCAAGACGTGTTTCCCAAGTTGGGAACTGCATTCTTAGAAGTTATGACGTGACAAATATAATTCCAGCTTATTTATAGTCGGCAGTATGGCTGACATACATTGCTGCTACTTGTTGATTTTTTACAGCTTATGTTTTTACAGCTTATGCTTATATTCTTTTATGTTTCCGTTTTGCCTCAGTTTGTTGTCGAGCAATCTGTTTCTGGCACTGCACCTCACTTGGGAAGTTTTACCGACGAAAGAAGATATTATTTAGCATTAAATGAATTACCTGACTACATGTTGTCAGACAATATATTTTTTAGTTCTTTTCACTGAAATCGGATAGTGTTCCAACCGTAGCTAAAATAAGTTTCTACTTTTAAATCTTTTGGCCGTCGGTGTGAATTAAAATTCATAGTGAAGGCCAGGAGGCAAGAGATTTATCGGATGTATCCTATATACATAAACACAGGTTAAAAGTTTTCCATCATCCATGGCAGGGAAATATTGTGGAAGAGCGTAATTTGAAAATTTTTTTGTCTTTTAGTTTTTAGAATTTCATCATAACACATAATAAAAGTTTAAGTAATACTTAGCACTTTTCCTTCAAGGTCTATAATGGAAATATCTCTAAATAAAATTACTGCAGGTATTATTATTGATGGAAGATGGAAGTAGACTATATATGTTTGTAGTGGCGAGATACAGTGAAATACACTGCAGTGCCCTCTTTGGGTCTTTGCTACTACCTGTCTGACAATTATTGTCTAATTGACAGACAGATAACGATCTGCAGAAAAGCAGATGCCATTAAAGCGACCACTATTTTCTTTGAGGAAGACAATCCTACTTAATTATTGGAAGGAGATGCTGATCATTCATCGATTCCAATACCTATGGCAATCTGATGAGATCATAACAAGATCGAAACCGGTCATTGTCTGGTATTTGGTCTTGATGAAGGATGTGGCGACATCCATGGAAATGTTGATGCAACGCCAGTCGGGGCATATTGCCCGTGGAGTAGTTGTTTTCAGCATCTCCTTCCAATAGACTATGTATGGTTGTATTATAACCAAGATTCATTTGAGAAACAGTAAATTGCTCTTATGTTCATTCTTGAATAGATTCTATGATGGTGGAATTTTATGATTGAACCTGTCTGTATACACACATTCATACGAAAGATACTTGCAAAACTTTGAAAGTTTTATATAGATAGAAAAGTTTCTATCATACAGAAAATAGAAATATAACAGAAACAACTGAAATAGCTATATCATAGAGTTATGCTATCATATAGCATAATCAGCTATAGAAGAAACAATTTAGGGTAAGGACATAACAAGGACATAACAGTGACATAACAAGAAATTTGCAAATTGCCTCAGAAAGTATGTCCGTTTAGAATAGTTTCTGTAATATAAGAAGTTTTGTGAAAGCCTTTACTATGTGTGCATGGTTTATTTTATATGCATGGTAATTTAACATCCTGTAGCACCATTACATATGTTACCATGTATTTTACCTTCTATTTTTACAAAAATTGTGACTATTTTTGAAGAAGGCAGATATTTTCAAAGATTCAACATACATATAATGAATTACATATCGGCAAGGTATCTAAATATATACCTATTACTAGATAAAAGGAACAGTATATGTAGGGGAATTTTAGGGAGTTTAAGATATTTAAACTACCACTTTTTATAGAACATACAGTGTAGGATTTGGATGCTATTTAACATAGGAAAACAAAAAAAGCCTCAAAATAAGCATAAACTATTGTATATTCTTACTGACGTTCATGACTAGAGCAAACCTGGAATTTATAAGTTAAAATGTTCAAAGCGAACAGTTCATAGAGTGTTAGGTATTAACTAGACACCCTGAGCATTTTTGCTCATGTAGACAACAAAAAAATGTCTCTTGTTTTACAAATCACTTTTTAGAGAAGAACCATAATTTTCTGAATTAAACAGCATCAAAATCCCGCGCAATGATGAACAATAGTGACGACTACAAAAGTGATTTTAAGATTATAATAAATCACATCAAGATAAAGAATTTCAGATCATTTAACATACCTACACAACTTAACATACATAACATACATATTTCAAGAATTTGTTTTTTTTTGGTTTATTTAATCGGTTTATCGAATTTTACAATTATTCAACTAGTTTAGAAAACAGTACAAATAAGGAATAATATTTTACAGGGATGGTACTAATACATTTTCTTCTTATTTAAGTAGATACGTAGTATATCTAATAATAACCATAATAATAATAATAATGCGTCATATGTAGCAGATAGAGAACTACAAAAAATATCATACTTCGGTTTATGGGTAACACTACAATTAACAACTTGTAAAGACTTGTTTAAAATGTACTTCATACTAAAGTATAAAGAAAATGAATAAATGAATACCTCTTAATAAAATAATTATAGTTTTCTACGTTTGTGAAAATTACATACAGGAACTCATTCAGGCAAAATTAATAAAATAAAGAAATTGAAAAATAGTTTCGGTGGAAGAAAGATTGAAAAAATCTGATTGTTCACGAATATTTTATAGGTTTAGCCCGACATTAATAGTAACCGACATTTTTTCTATACCTTAAAATCCACAAGAAATATTTTTTATATTTTTTTACACCCTACTGTAGCCACCAAAATCTCTGGTTTACGATAATATGCTCGCAGTTTTCAACTATCACAATAGGGAGCATCAAATTGGAATCACTGTATAACGATTACTGACGTTATATGGAATTCGCTAATAATAATAAAACTGTTCTCTCGATGTATGGTATATCTTACCACAAGGAAAATACGAAACACGTGTACATCATCTATATTTATAAATATATTTAGTAGAATACATTCATAGTTCATAATAATATATGTTAGTTATCGCACCGGAAATACAGAAGTTTCATGAAGTTTATCAAACAATTGAAAAATTAATTGAAAGCTGTAACAACAAAAGGGCACGTCAATTTCCATATTGAGGCTCGTAATGCTAATAAAAGTACTGAATAAATAGTGTTAGCAAATAATAAAATTCGCAAATAAAGGGCTCTAGCCTAGTATTTGCTGGTGGTAAACAAATACAGCCATATTTACTAGATATATAAAAACTCGGATAGAATTTAACTACTCTCTACAGGGTGCCCACTTTTTCTGAATCGTTAGGACCTTTTGCACGATAAGAATTTGAGTAGTTGAATTAGAAAAAATATAAAAAATTTAACAAAATATTTATATAATATTTTAAGAAAACACTCATTTAGAAATTTGCTCGATTCCCGAACGTTTACTGATACTGTCCAGTGCCGACATTTTTTGCCACACATATTTTTCGTACAACTCTGGAAATGCATATAAAGTCTCTTTTACATAGTCGTCTTAGTTAATCGGTTAATCAGTCCCCTTTTCGTTTCAGTAAAATGATTAGATGAAATGATATAAAGATTGTATTTACACGATTCATGTCAGTTATCGTTTCCGTTAAGTGAAATATGGATGAGGAAACGTTGGCTGTTTCGCTCCTATGGTACCTAATAAGGTAATTTATATCTTATTTTCTTCATCTTCTTTCTCCTGCGAGTTGGTTCTCTACAGCGAGTCCCAAAGTACTTCGGCCACATCTAGGCCTATTGTGCATCCCACCAATTTTCTATTCAGCGAGCAACTTTGTTCCTTGGATAAAGTACAAAAGTCTACTGCTGAAATTTCTCTTAGCTCACAGAGTTTCAAAAATGGTTTACCCAGGAGAGTTAGCCTCATACGGGCGTAGCCTTCACATGGCAGCGCCCTATTATGACCCCTGTCATGCTCCTGATCGAAGGTATACCCAGCACAATTATATGGTCAGTACAATTCAAAACTGGTTCTTGTTAGAACTAAAACAAGCCTATAGAAACATGGTACCCTCTAGTTCTAGATCAATACTGAAGGTACATTATAATTTCTCATTTCTAGGAACACCGACCCACCAACTTTCACGGAAAAATTCTAAAAACTCTTTAAATTACAAGGGAAAATAATTAATTTAATTTTAACATTGACACCCTGCATCCATTTACTTATTAACATTTTATTGGGGCATGATTAGCTAAATATTAATATTTTAATTCTTGCTATTCACAGTTAAGTAGTGTTGAACCATTACTTTTAGTCCTTGAATTGAAACATAGTTTGTTATTTTATAAAAATAAACAACAATGCAATTTCAATATACTACACTATTTACTCTATACCGGGGACGATCCTCAAATGAAAGGATGAAAAGTACCTTCATAATAATTTACTATTTTCCTAGATAACCGACCAAGTTTAAGAAAGTTTTTTTTTTCTAAAAACTTATCCACATCCCACTAACTGCGAAATTCGAGGTGACATTACTAGTATAACCACCCAGATTGCTACTTTTTAAACATAAATAAAAGTTTTATCTTCTATTTGCAATACTTTGAGTTTATATACATTAAGGTTTTCCATTAATTTTAACCATATTACATTACATCCAAGTAGCAGAAACTTCTGAATATCCTACAGAGAGAAAACAAATAGAATCTCTCAGTAAGTTCCCAAGTAAGAGATTACTAACGCTCGCCCTCAAAGCAAATGAAGCTTTTAACATAGCCCCCATTAATAATACATAATAAGGATCATGAAACATTAAATCCCGATAAGGAGAATGCACTATCCGGACCTTGAAGGATTAATCCATTAGTAACCTCCATTCGTATCGTATTCCCATAAAAGCATACTGAACTCTGCCAGTACAGAAATATTGATGATTTACGTATAATGGCGATGCCAGGAATATCTTTCCCGGTATTTCCAGAATGGAGCCAGGATTTATTCGAGAAATGAAGTTTGGATATTGGACTTTTATGGTAGTTGGGTTTTCTTGTTTTATGTCCTATTTATGACAAAGGTCAACAACATCGGCCTGCTTCTTGTTACAGATCATCTTCCAAGAAAACAGGACGAATATTTATTAGTAATGATTACATTGTAGATTAGAAAAACGTGAAGAAGGCATAATTGAAAAGTAAGAAATTAAAACGAGCGTTGAAAACATTTTATAGTTAAAACTGTGAGTCGCATTTATCAGTTTACCATCAAAATATATTATTGTACTGGATGACTTATTGAAAAAAGTATTAGAAAATACATTTTTTTGAAAATTCCATTGTACATTATGCACTTTTTTCATCGATATTTTCATAACTTAAACTTTCAGATAATGAAAAAAATGTGGATTATAATAATGTGTGAATGATAATAAAACTGTTTATTCTTAATTAAGAAATTTGTCTATATCTTTGAATATTTAAAAAATGAATGTATATATTTTGTTTCAGGTTAGTCTTCCATTTGCAACAGCTGTTACTCGTAAGTACATATACTCGTAGTAAAACAAATTTCAATTATTGTATTTATGTATTTATACTTATTTAAACTACATTATTTATAAAGTAAGGTTAAATTTTTAATTCAACTTTCTGACAATCTGTAATTCTTTTAAAATAAAATCAAAAAAGCTTTCGCAGGAGTTATTTGAGTTTTTGGAAAATATTCTATTCGATTCACCTAGGATGCTCACATGGGATATTAGAAATGGTAAGAGATACAGGGTGGTTCATATAACAAAAGAGTGGTGCAATTTTAAGACGAATATCTTGACGAAATTATATTATATCTAAAGCATTATATATAAGCATTTTATTTCTGAAATATTCTCAATAAACTGAAAATTAAGATTTTCTAATATTCACCGTACTTTCTTATTTTTCAAGATAACTTCATGAAATTCGGTTGTCAGATATAAAATGTTTCATTTATTTCATTGAGGAAGTCGGACGATATCTATCTTTTATTGTCTCTGAGAGACGACAGTCAACTGTCTTTTATCAGGGGCGCTATATTGGATTTTTTAATTTTTAATTTATTCTTTTCTTTTTATTCTTCTTACAATGATGAATACCTAATGTTATAGGTAAATTTAAATTAATGGTAGTAATTAGTTATCAGTTAAGTTATAAAAAAATATTTTTTAAGTAGTATTTTGAAAAGTTCTACATTTAGTAACTAATTTCAGATTTTTCCTAACTAGCGCGGGAAAGTTTCCCACACGCAAAAAATACATCCTAATTCTAAATAAATAAAAATAAAATCACCAAGTAAATTTTTAGGTGAAACAAGTTTGAATAATCCTTTTCATAGTTTTTAATGAATTTACTTTGCAAAATAACTTAAACGGGGTTATTCCCCAGCATTTTATTTCATAATTTTCTATGAGAAACACGTCGCAGTCTGGGATTTAATTTATAGACGGCTATTATAACACGGCGCTATTACGACTGGTTGGTAATAAAAACTTTGTTAATATCGCAATTTTACTATTTACCAATATTTTGCGCGTCTGGTTATTGAAGGTTGATTTACCTTATATATTTATTAATATATTTTTAACTAATAGGAAGCCACTGGTTTCCATTCGCAGTATAGTTTTCATAATATATTCAAGAAAATTTTAAAAAAATTATCTTATGGTTGTTCTCAAACTCATGTTGGGCGACACTAGACTTATCTGTTTTACCATGTTTGAGATGGCTAATATGTTCCTTGAATCTAATTTCAATTGACCCTCTAGTTTGTCCAACATAATTTTGATTACAGTCTTTACAGCTAATTTCGTAAATCCACTTTCCTATTCTAAATCTACGTTTCTATTGTCTTTTGAATTGCCTAAAAGTTCTAATTTATTTTCTGATGAATAAACCACTGACATACCTATATTTTTAAAACCTTGAATTCAAACTAAATTCAAGTTATGAACAGTGATGAACATATGGTTCATCTCAAATATGGTAGAACAAATAAGTCTAAGTGTCGCCCAACATGCGTTTGAGAACTACCATAAAGTAGATAGTAGCAATTTGAGACTAAATTGTGACAAATTCCAGACAGCTGAATGCTTTTGAGAGTTTGGCAATTGCTAAATATAAAAATAGTTCATAATGTGACAGAGTGCCAATCCCATATAGCCCTATTTATCAGTCAGTAAATCACGGTTCACTGATCCGTCTCGATCACGATGCGTCGCGATCCGTCGCGTCGCGTTCACAAAGTTTATTCCATACCGACTTTGTTCTTATGGGTAAGATAATTTCAACTGCAAGCATAAATAACTAGGTACGTATTTTAGAGCTTCCCCGCACTAGTACTAATCCAGTGAATTTTAATGTGCGTGTGAAGCATCCCTTAATAAATATATTTCTTGAGTGGTATAGAAAGTATTGGTGACAACTAATAAATAAAAAATTTATTAGTAAATTTTTTGAAAATTTTGAAAAATGGTGAAGGAGCCTGGTATACAGTTGCCATGCAGCCGTATATAATTTGGGAAACATCACTTAATTTTTTCACAAGTTTTGAATTACATTTTAGTTGCTTTGAATTGACAGAATATACTTATATCCTTTATCTAAGCTCAGACTTTTGTTTAGTGTTTATTTTTATTACAAAACTAAACATATCGGTATACTTATTTATAGTATCTATATAGATAGTCTTGAAGGGGGTTGGAACCTTTGGTGTGAAGATATCACTGAGATAGTTTTCCACATAACACATCCATAAGTTGGCATCATCTGGAAATGATTAAAACTAACCCTATGCTAACATTGTGCCCTATTCATACCTAAATTATTTTCAGTGAACCGCCGCGACGGATCAGTTAACCATGACTTACTAACCAATAAAGCGGGCTATATGGGATTGGCCCTCTGTCACCATTCATACTATTTTTACATTTAGCAATTTCCAAACTCTCAAAAGCATCCAGCTGTCTGGAATTTGTTACATTCCTAATTAGTTTCAAATTGCTACTATCTATTTTATGGTTAGTCTCAAACGCATGTTGGACGACACTATAGACTTATCTGTTCTACCATATTTGAGATTAGTCATATGTTCCTTGAATCTAGTTTGAATTGACCTTCTAGTTTGTCCAACATACTTTTGATTGCAGCCTTTACTGCTAATTTCGTAAATTCACGACTTTTCTTTAGTTTCTATTTTGTCTTTTGCATTGCCAAAAAGTTGTTGTATAGTAGTATAGTTTAGGAAATCCAAAAGACAAAATAGAAACTAAGGAAAAGTCGGGGATTTACGAAATTAACTGTAAAGACTGTAATCAAAAGTATGTTGGACAAACTAGAAGGTCAATTCAAACTAGATTCAAGGAAGATATGCCCTGTCTCAAATATGGTAGAACAGATAAGTCTAGTGTCGCCCAACATGCATTTGAGAACAACTAAAAAATAGATACTTAGTAGCAATTTAAGTCTAACTAGGAATGTAACAAATTCCAGAGAGTTGGATGCTTTTGAGAGTTTGGAAATTGTTAAATGTAAAAATAGTATGAATGGTGAAAGAGGTTCACATCAGTCGGGATGGTTCACTGAGCAGTAGAAATAGTTTAGGTATAAATAGGAGACAATGTCAGCTTAGGTTTAGTTTTAATCATCTCCACATAATGCCAACTTGGTTGGCGAAACGCGCGTCGAGTACAGTATAGTGTTTTAACGTTATGTGGAAAACTACGCCAGTGTTATCTTCACACCAAAGGTTCAAAACCCTTTCAAGAGGATATGTATCGATATTTAAGAGATACCGCATTCTAAATATTCAAATAATGTTGAAAGTGAGTGAAAAGTTTTATATGCGTTTAACGTTAACCAAAGTTTATTTTTCAGCAGTAAACTAAATTAAGGCACGCAAATAAATCTGTTTCCCTAAACTAAACATTTAATTCATCACAATAAATATATCTTTCTCCTTAGCAATTAACTTTATTTGCTAAAATTAAATATTTAAAATTAACATTGAGATAAATGTAAATGAAATAATTATAAATTGCTGGTAAGAAATGTCATTTCTCTGAATTAAATTATTTTCTCAGCGGAAATTTCTGATGCTGAAGGAGAAATGCTATTAAATATTGGATATTTAAGTAAAGTGCACTATCATTAATTATATTTGGTTAGTACAGGCCTAATACTCATCCTAATACTCTACAAATTCTAATTCTAATTCTATAAAGCCATTCTAGAACCATTCTGATCACCATCACATCACCAAAGAACATGAATATACAGTATAACACAAGTAGGAGAGTCTTATTTACAAAACTATTGTAAATTCAAACAACAACAAGGTACATTCAAAGAAAATTTAAAAACTAAGAGCTATAAAATCATAAGTGATGAACTATGACAAAATAAGTATTAAAAAGGAAACATCGGTATTACGAACAACAGGTCTCCACAAAGAAACAATGAAAGCGTAGATGAGATACGATTGATAATACTTTTTGTAGTCTAGCAATTTTACAAATTAGTGTACAGAGATAAACTACTTTGACAGCCAGTTTACTGCCACCAATCAGGCACAAAATCCTCTGCTTTCACCCTCAACTCATTCCTCGCTTAACGAGACAACTAGACTAATATGTTCATCGTGATTCCTTCCAATGGCTGTCAATGTCGGATTGTAATACTGTTGATTCCGCTCTCATATCCTAATAAAGGCGTTCTGTTTAACGTGCTTGTTAACGTTTCCGCTTAAAGTTTTTTTCTATTTATCACCGAACCAACAGTTTATACGAGTAGTATTTAAATTAGCCTATCCAAGGCTGCTTTCGAAAGTTAACAATCAGTGTTAAACGTAACATTAAAAAAATAAGGTTGAGGAAGTGTCGAACTGTAAATGAGACATAACCGTACCTTAAATTACCGTATTGAGATGAAATTGGAATTTATAACTGTGCTGGTTGATAAAACTGAAGCGCGTATTGAACTGGTAACGTATCTTTTACAAGGGACTTGAAAGAGTGCAAAGTCTCTGTTTAGATTTAGGTTAGGTTTTAATATTTTAATGGTCTATTTATTTTACGACCTAACTTTATTGATGTAACAAATGCCGATTTGTATTGTAATATTAACTTGTAAAAAATTATCTAGTTTATTAGTGGGAATTTTAGAAAATTCGAACTATATTTTTGTGATCTTTCTCTGTATAACTGTATTAACCATTGTTAGTAGAGGTGAGAAACACACCGCGTGTCCTCTTTGGGTCTTTGCTACTATCTGTCTGACAATTATTATTGTCAAATTCATAGACAGATAACGACCTGCTTGAAATAGACCTACACTGACCTCTATTGTCTTTGAGGAAGACAATTCGGCTTATTGTCCACCAGACACTGACCAGTTTCGCGCTTATTTGCGCTCGTCATAGTGCCATAGGTAGTGGAACCGATAAACTTATGGCGCTCTGACGAGCGCATAATAAGCGCGAAACGGCCAGTGTCTGGTGGTTGGTCTCTATGAAAGATGTGGCGACTCCTATGGAGAGGCCGGAGTAATGTAATGCCAGTCGGAGTACATTGCCCGTGGAGTAGTTGTTTTCAACATCTCCTTCAAATAAATATATATTAACCATTTTGAATTAGGGATGGGCAAAATCTTCAGGTTAAGACTTTATAAAAGCAACTTAACTCCTCTAACAGGAACAAGCATTCATAGACAACGATTCATTCAGTCTTGGTTGTATCTCAAATAACATTTTGCTGTTACAGTACTTTTTCCCTTGTAAATAAATTTACATTATGTTTTACATAAATATTTTGGAAATAAATGATCGGTTTATGCTTATTTTCATGCTCCTTCGAGAAGAAATAGAGTTATTAATTGATTAAGACTCGCAAATGTGGCGACAGGTTTAAACATTCACAGTAAGTGGGTTAAACAGTCTCATAAAATATACAATATGCGACCCTAAAATGAGTTCATATTTTTTAATTATTTACAAAATCGGTTAAACTACTTAAAGTAAATACAACAAATCTACATTTCAATATTGACACACCAAAGAAATCTTCTTCGTGGCTCACAGTTCCTATTAGGAAAATGATACTGTTAAGAAATGTGTCTTTTTTTGAATACCGGGATATCAAAAATTATCTTGGTCAAGGGTGGTTGTGGAATGTAAAACGTGTGTCTTACTTTAAATTTTAAATAATTATGTATTATGTCACTGTCACACTGACATCATCAATAACCTACAAATTTCATACCTATTTATTTCAGTTGTAAAACAATAATGAACTACAAATTATGAAATAATGGTTTTAGTAACAAGAAAAACTAAATTACAGTAATTGTTGGAAATGTTCCCCGTTTTGTTCGATGCACAAGTTGACGCGCCTCCTCATGCTGTGAAAAGCGTTTTGCAGCATTTCTGGCGTTATGGCTGCACGTTGCTGAACAATTATTTGTTGCAGTTCTTGCAAATTATTTACCGGAGTTGCGAAAATCTTGTTTTTTAGTTAAGGAAATATAAAATAGTCCATAATTGTCAAACAAGGTGATCTCGGAGGAAACTCAACTTCTGTATGCAAACTTATCAGCCGGTCATCAAAAAACTCGCGGAGGAAAGCAATATTTTCTCGTGTAGTATGTGCTGTTACACCGTCATGCTGGAAATAACCGTACCGAAGTTCATCATCGTTTAACTGTTGCTCCAATTCAGCCAAAAAGTTGTGTCTGTACCTTTCTGCGTTGACGGTGAAATCGAAAAAAATTGGCCCAATTATTCTTCTGCGAGAAACTGCCATCCAAACACCAATTTTTTGAGCATGTAGTGACGATTCAGTAAAAATATGAGGGTTATCATTGCTCCACATTCGCATATTTTGAGAATTGATGTATCCCGAAAGGTGGAACCACGCTTCGTCAGAAAAAAAAGTTAAGTCCAGAAGATGGTCATTCATTAAATTATTGACAAACCAATGGCAGTAAGCAAGGCGTCTGGGGTGGTCTGCGGGCAGAAGAGCTTGATGTGCTTGCATCTTATATGGATGCATATTTAAGTCTTTCTTTAAACTCTTATGACATGTTCCATAAGAAAGTCCAATTTCCTGAGAAAGACGTTTCTAAGGTTTTGCAGGCTCCTTTTCCATACGTTGACGGACGTCATTGACAACTTCTTCTGTACGAACTCTTGGTCTACCAGCACCTTTTTTATGAGTCACACAACCAGTTTCGCGAAACACTTCAACACAATTTGTAAGGCACGCATAAAAATTGTCCGGTAATATTGCCACGTTTGGGAAGTGCTCTCGAAAATTGTCCAAACACAAACGTTGACTGTATTGCCAATTTCTATTAACTAGCGCACCCGTTCGAAAATAGGCTTCAATCATGAAAATTTTGTGCTGTGTGGTAAGAGGCATGATTCAAAAACTGGATTAGAAAATTTCAGCACAATGACTTGACAGATTCTGACACAACAAAACATATTCAAAAATTTAAAGTAAGGCACACGTTTTACATTCCACAACCACCCTTGACCAAGATAATTTTTGATATCCCGGTATAAGCAAACACGCACCTATAATGATTGGGAGTAGGAAGTGCAATACGGTAATACATATCGGAAATGATGTTACAGGAGCAATTTGTAATGAAAAAAACTTATGTACACATTAAAAAATAAAAAGTCGCTCTGGAACTTGGGCTTTTGGTTTTACAAAAAACTGAAGATTCTCTAAGCATGCGAACTATTTATGTCAATCTAGATATACCATCCTAAAGCAACTGTTTCCTCAACGTGACATTATGAGCCAGGAATTAAAACTTTATCTTTGTAATCATCTAATTATATAAAAAATTGTATATGGACACAGCATCTATGAACCTGCTATTATTAAAATTGAGTTAGCTCAGTTACATATAATTCAAAACTCTTGCTTTAGATTTGAGTAAGGTACAAGAAAGTTCCAAAGTAGAGTTAGCAAAAACTATTTTCAATGCTAGGCAATCTTAAACTTCACAAATCTAGAAACTTACAACCAAATATGAATTACCCATAAGTTATTAAAAACTCAAATTTTTCATGTGTATGTAATCATCTGAAAAGGCAACAGGTCCACAACTTTTAAGTCTCGACATCCACATTTTGTTGGAAATTCCAAGGTCAAGCCACTGCTCTGTTGTCCAGCAGCTTTTCGTATGCCCCAAAGCACTATAATAATATAACTGTTTTATTCTACATTTATATCATTTATTCTCCTTCATTATCTTCAAAAAGAATTTAAGAAACTAAAATCTTTCCTTGTTAGTTCATCGGGTCTGTAGTAGAGTTGCGACTTTTTAAAAAAATTCAGGCCAGGCCAGGCCCGCCCCGACAGAGTATAGGCCAGGCCAGATAAACTCACCGAACATTTGGCACATTTAAAGCCAGACCTCTTGACGGTATTGGCCCGGCCAGGCCAGGACCGGCCAGAGCAGGCCAGACCAGGCCAGACCACGCCAGAACAGGCCAGGCTCGGCCAGAACAGGCCAGACCCGGCCAGAACAAGCCAGGCCACAACCGACCAAACCAGATTGAAGTCGGGAACAAGAATGGGAAAATTACAAAAACATTTTATTAGATCACAGATCACTTTCCATTAGAGATGGAATTTGAGTAGTAGATGACAAAATAAGGGAGGCGGGTCTAGGATAACGCACGGAAATGAAAATAATGCCATATTATTGCCACTAGTGACTTTTATAATATTCATAATAAAATATTTCGTAAGGCAATACTGTACTTTTGTTAACATTACCAATAATCATTTTTGGTACTAAATTTAAAATAAATGAATTATGTTGATTGTATGAAAAATTTTGCGGCTTAATTTTTCAATAGTAAATATTGATGCTTATATTGGAAAAAATACGTATCTATGACCTATCCCACCTACATTAATAAAAATTTTAGATGTGCTTAAATACCAGAGTAATACTTATAATAGTCATCTGTTAAGGGTCCATTCTCTCTAGATTTAACAGGCATGAATGTTGGGTCGGATTGAGAGGATGGGTGGCCGATGGGTGGAGAATTATATATTCCAACTATCGAATTATTAAGATTTCGGAGGTGCACGTAAAGCCGAAGTAAAAAGGCACATGGAAATAATGTTAGCCCTCCTTGCAAGGGTACCGGATTTGTCTTACAATTGCAACAAAATTTCTTTTTAATGTTATAAATTATATATCACCGGAAAGATCAAAAGGTAAACTAGATCCCTATAGTAGCAAATTTTTGTTTAATACATGTATTTTAGAGAAAATAATTTTTGAAAATACACTATTTTAGTACAAGATTGTTTGCCTGGAATTTTAAAAATAAAAAGAAATACGAAAAATTAGTACTATAGGGACTTAAATTAAAGTCTTATCTTTCAATACTTTTTTACTAAAAGTAGCTATCTTTTATAGTTTTTTTATAATTAGACACGAGACGAACGCCGATTTAGGGCTTATTTCGACCTAGTGAATGGACTCTTTAAGTATCTTGGAAATTAAATGGAAAAATTATTAATTTATAATTTTTCCATTTAAGTATTTAAATTTTAAGTAGTATCAGTGAGATTTGCTGTAAGTGGTCAGATAAATGAGTGAAACTCCTCACGTTATTATGAAATCAAATTCTTCATACGAAGGACAAGATACAGTATTTTCAATTTGTTAAGTTATACGGCCAACCGGTTAGCTCAGGTCAGGTCTGAATCGGTCTGCATTGGCCCGAACCGGCCCGCACCAGCCAGGCCCGAAACGGCTAAGCGAGGCCCGATGACCCGACTCGGCAAATCGGGCCTGGCCCATTCAACTGCAGTCCGGCCCGAAATCGGGCCTGGCCTGGCCGGGCTTCTGGCCTAAAACCCCCACTCTAGTCTGTAGTGCGTTTCTTATATTTAAGTTTAAGTCCCAGATATTTTTTGTCGTGGTATGCCGGAATGTTTTTATAACTATTGAATATATGTGTTATTATTTATTCTCTTCTGCATTGTTTTCCTTACCACTGCGATGTTTTTAATTGTGTTTTCTTTTTGCTCTGCATATAATTAATAAAGTAGCAACTGCAGAAGACATAGCTACGTAAAAGTTTTGGTATTAAAATGTTTAATCCTTTTCAATTTAGCGCTACAGCTAGCGCAGCGTGTAGCAGTTTCGACTACCCAAACTATTTTTTACAAAAAGCCGCTCCAATCCGACCTCAATAGATCATGTTAACTTTTTACGCCAACAATGGCCGCTATCCGATCCGCTAATACACGTTTCCTAGTTAGTTTCATTCCAACCGATCTTGCCATCCCCCTCTCCGCCCATATGCCAGCGCATTTGTTTTATTACGTGGCTGTCATTCGTAATCTAGATTGGAGTTGTTTTCGACACCGGCCAACTATTTATTGCCTCAATTCTTTGTATCGTTTCGTGATTATTGGCTTCCATTTGAAACATTGTTAGTTATTTCCGGTATTGGTTTCAGCCTCGTAACAGGGACCCATAAATATAAACGCAATGTCTTTTTTTTATGAACTTAGCTTTGAGTACGTTGAGGTGATATGGAGGTTTTATTTTATTTAATTAAATGTATTAAACATTAGATCTAAGCAAATTTTCAAGGAAATTTCACTTTATGTTTTACTATTGTAACAGGCTGTCCGATGTTCGCTAGGTTCGAGATATGCTGTGATTGATGTATAAAAAAGGTTTCCCTGCCTTGGTGGTTTGCCCTTGTATGGGGAGAAGCCCCAAATAATTACAAACAACATCTTCTGAAATCGTACTGTGGGAGACTAACTTTTCTTCATTCGAAACTCCCCAAGTAAACTTTCTTCTCTAGAAAATTCAAATCTACTAATCCCATTGGTGGTTAAAGTACGTTTCTCCTCTCTGTATAGTACCGCGAACCCTGACCTGTTTCTGTCACGTTGTCCAATCAAAATAGTATTTCCTAGCTAGTGACTTAAACTCTTAGATATTATCCTCGTCTCAAAGTGAGGGGGAATTACAGCTTACTCTACTGATATTATTCCTGGAAAAACTCCCCGAAAAAACCAGGTTGACCTATGCCTTTGCAATAAACTGAACATATACAAGATCTTATTTCCGAGAACCTCTAAGTACCACCATAATTCATTAGAATCTACTGGACTTATGTAGTTACGCACATTTGGCACTTTGTTTACTAAACACTGTTCCGTCTCAAGGGGTGCTACGGATTTAGACATCCATAAAATGTTTTAATAAATCTGTTAAGCCCGAACAATTCTCAATACTATTTATGACCCAAAATAACCTATTTGCTAAAGAAGCAGAAATGGTTCTACGAACTCTATCTATTTGAGCCAGATGTTACTGTCGAAAGATATTTAATTGGTGCCACTTGACGTTCATTGTGGGCTTTTGTTACACTATCTACTCATTTACCACTCTCTTCAAAAAACATGTATCAAGGTTTGGAAACAATCAGTTATTGATAAAATATTAAAATTATTATAGATATCCTTAAACCTTCGAAAAACCATAATTTATTTCGTAATATTCTGCTTTGATTTGGTATTTAAAACTAACCTGGGGCAAGCAGCAATGCACGAAATTTTTATTACATTAATTTTATGGTAGATATTAATTTTCCCCATTAATATATCTACCAAAAATGTATTACTTTATGGCGGCCTGGCTAAGTATAACCCCACCAATTTCCTTTACAACAATGACCATGTCAACATTTTCGTCTAAAATCTTAAAGCCTATTCTCAGATTGTAGGTCTTATATCGTTTGAGTTGCAACCCAAATACTCTTGCTTCCGCTTCTCTTCATCATTTGGAATCACCGATAAAATATTCCCCTTCCTTCCAGTACTTAATGGTTTGACACTTAATGAAAGCGACTGAATGTTGAATGTATTGTTACCTTTACTATAAGAAAGATGAGTGGACAGTTTTCAATGTATGAGTTGCAATAATAGAGAGCAAAAGTAAGAGGTAATGGTTTAAATACTTGCATAAAACCAAAAACCATCATCCATCCATACACACATGCTGTACTAAACTAACAAGCTCAAGCAGCACACATGCTTTCCGTTTGCGTATCATTCGAATATTTACGCACACTGCTGGCGTGATGTTGCCCATCTTCTATTGAAAACGTGTAATATAATATCGTACCAAATGTAATGTGGTTTTATTTACCTTTTCACTATCCTGTGTCTGGTTTTTGGTAGTTATCTTTATTGTTATTTTGTGAAAGAATATGGGGAGGCTCGAGGCCTCCCCCTACCCGACAAACCGTCGCTGGTAATATAGCCTCGTAAAACATACTCACAATTGAAAAAACATAGTCTACTTTTTAATGAACATTTTTCTTCGTTCATAAGGCTTCATTCGATTTAATTTGTTTGCTGGAGTTCGTCAAGAGCTTTTCAGTGCTTTTTTGATTTACTTTCAAGGTATTTCCAGCAGCAGTTGGCCTTATTGTTAAAGTGATTAATCTTCTTTAGGGACTTAGCTATTTGAGTACACTTTTTGTCGATTAAGGAGAATAATAAGCCTGCATTCTAGATATCCTGGATAGTTATCGATTTAAAATGTATCCAGGTAATGCGTTCATGTCGAATGATAAATAACAGAAGAAAATACAATCCTAAATCAAATTGTTTTCATACCGATACTAACAAAAGGATATCTATTTTCCAGAATTTATCGGCGATTTGTAACAAAGGGAAGAATGATAGGTACGATTCTAAGGATTCATAAATAAAGCCTGCAGAGGTAGAATAAATCATATTTATTTTCTAAGCAATAGTGCACAAGTTCCCGAATTCTCAAATAAAACTGCAGTAGTAGATAGTGGTGATTTGCAATACCAATACAATAGTTGACCAAGTAAACCAAATTTATTTTAAAAACCTTAACCAACGTAGATGGTAGGAACGATCATGGCCTGCAATCATGTGCAGTATTAATTATTTGTATATTGGAAACTAGTAGTAATACTGGAGTTCCTCGTAAAACTGTTCGTTGTGTTTTTACGAGGAAACGTTTAAAGCTTTATAAATTGCAAGCTATACGATAAAAACGTCAAGTTGGATGCGATCATGAGTTTATTTTTTAATATCTAAACTTAAAATATTACTAAAATCGGAATAGTAAAGAAAATTAAAACGAATTCAGTAAAACAGAATCTTAAGTCCTTATTTAGTGGAGTTGGAGATTGCTGCTGGTTAAGAAATTTCCAAAATAATTTTTAATAAATTCTCTATACTTGCTAGTATTTTATTGAATATGTAATTACTGTTTTTCAAAGAAATAAAATAAAATATAATAATATAATAAATATAATAAATATAATAAAGTAAAATATAATAGCAAAATTATGTTATTGCTGGGACATTTGATAAAGAGGGGTTGAAAGTTACCATTGTGTGCTAAGGATTTGAACTTTTAAAAGTATCATCGTGTCTTGAATTTAAACGAGGTAAATTGAATTCTGGTTTGCTCAACATTTCAAGACAATCAATTAAGAAATTCACAAATTTAAACATTATAGTCACGCAATGACAGATTCGCCGCCTCCCTAGATTATCAACGTTACATTTGGCTAATAGTAAATTTTGTGGATGTTCGATGGGAGGATGAACCCCATTTGATTTAAAATTGAAGTGTTTTAAAAATTTTCTGTGCACATCTTCAATCATATACACTTGAAATCCATATTTTGGAAACCATATAGAGCAACAGTATTCTAATTTAGAACGCACAAAACTATAATAAAGGCACATAGGTACATAGACTGACTGGAAATTATCTGGAATTACCACCATAATGGGGTAAAATGAACCCCATACTTTTTAGCGCTAGTATCAATTGTACAAATATGATTATTTAAGGAAAATTGGGCTTCAAGAGAAAAACCTGTAAATCATTAATTGTGGACCCCTCTTCAGATAAGTATCATTTATATTATAAGAAAAGACCAAAGATGTACTTTGTTGACGAGAAAAGGACATAACATTACATTTTTTATATTCAGGTCAAAATAATTTAAATTACATCAATGGTGAATTTCCTCAATTTTGCAATAGTTCGTAGTGTTCAATGGACACTGACCAATATATTTTCATGTCATCGGCGTAGGGCATGTACTCAACGTCTAGGAAAGCAGATATGTCGTTGACATGAATATTAAGTAACAACGGTCCTAAGATAGAGTTCTGAGGTACTCCGGACAACGCAGTAAACAGACTCGACGAAAATCCTTGGCATTGTACGAATTGTAATCGGTTACTTAGGTATGACTTGAATAGAAGACACAACTTATCAAACACACCCACACAATTCAATTTGTCTCTAACAGTGTGATTCAGTGGGGTAATATATTTTAAAGTATAAAATTTTTCTATTACTTATTACTATTACAAGTATATGAATGTCATAGAAGTTAATATTTTTTAAATCAGAAGCTAATACATATATGTAGATAATAAATGTAGATTAATAAAACAGTGTAATAGGCCAGTCACCGTAGACACAAAAATCGCGTTAGGTCGCAAAAAATTGCAAAGTTCTGATTTTTTGGAATGTTGTTAGCATAGGTACCAATAGTGTAAAACCAAGTTTGCCACAGAGCACTGTAGGACCAATAGTTCCCTTGTTATCAGGAAATAACAAAAAATTAAGGAAAATGGGATTTTTCAAGAAATGGAGCCTGACGAATTGCAGGACTTTTTTGTAAAGGATAAGAAAGACATAACTCAGTGGAAAATGGTTTTATATCATGCAAAATGAAATTGAGTTTAATTAATAGTAACCTATAAATTTATCTAAATTGTATAAAAAATATTTTGGTAGTTTGGGGGACCTTGGACGTGAAATGTTGAACGTGAAGTGATAGTGGGAACTCAGCTGACGCGACAGAAATACAGAACACAATGTAAATTAGTATTTATTGCGTAATAAATTTTATAATAAATTACAACGAAGGATATGTAATATTAGAGTTGAACTGTAGTAAATTTTGTCTACTTTTAAATTGTATCGGACGACGTTTTCCGTAGGATGCACCATTTAGAAGTTATAAGCAAAAAACTGAAAAAAGTCTTCGAGCACCACACAGTTAGCACAGGTCTTTCGAAGCTGCAAACTTGGTTTTACACTATTGGTATCTATCCTAACAACATTCCAAAAAATTAGAACTGTGCAATTATTGCGACATACGATGTCTTAAATGACTGGCCTATAAAGAATTTTGACGTCTTGTGAGCTTATATGTAGTAGCTATAATACCTGTAGCAGTTATTGGTCTTTTTGTAAAATATTCTCATTAGTTTTATTTCATTCTGGTTAAAAATAGAAAAGCTTAATGGATGGCAATCATACACTCGTATAAAAGAAAAGAAAAACCAATTTATCTGTAAAGTATACCCACACAAATTTTAATGGCTTTTCTAGTTAGTTTTATTTGTTCGTCACGAGTAAGTGTACGAGAGTGCGACACATACACTAATTTGAGGTATATTAATTCGGTGCCTTTGTGTAATCCAGCCGTTGGGACTGCTTCCTGCTTTTTCTGCCTTTAATCTTCATAATGGTACTTTGCGGCGCATTTAAATTATCAAATGTGGCCTCGTTAACTTCTTTCTCCAACGCCTATTTTTATCAGTCCACTTGGAAGATTTATTGTCATTATTAAACCATACCTAAAGTATCTGAACCATTCATCACACGTACCATTAGATATTTTTGCATGAGCCACCTGTTTACACTTTTATAGCGCAATAGTATTAATGATAATAATGTTTTAAGGTTTAGATAATGAACTCGTAATAGATATTATTAGCGCAATCCGTATAATATGCAGTTGTATTTGAAATAGAGAAGTAACAGATATTCCATTTGTATTTCGTAATTCAATAAGAATGCCGATTTGCACGTTGTATTTAAAATAGAGAATTAATAAATATTCGATTTGTATTTCATCTCATTCAATAAAAATGCCGAGTCGCAGGCAACTAATTTTTTTGGGATTTTTCTGATGTCTCCTCTTCAATTTCAAAATTATGATCTAGTACAGAATCATAGGAATCAAAAGGATCAGAATATTCGTCAAAAGAATATATGGTTTTCTTGTAGATTTTGAAATGCCCACTGGTTGATTGCCCTTGATTAACCGACCACTTAATACTAAATAATTTGTTGTGCCCGCCATATATACAGGGTCCTGCACCACAGCTCCCTTCTTTTGTAGCTCATGAACTGGTACCTTTATAAATTTCGTTCAAATTTGACTGCAAACTATTCGTAGAGAGGCACATTTTGAAAATATTTTCAAATATACAGGGTGCTCTAAAAACATGTACCATACTAAAGTTATGTTTTTTTAAATGGAACACACTATATATTTTTGCATTTTTGGATTCTGCATGCAAATTTAGTGTCAGTTTATGTTATATTCGCTATAGCAAAACTTAGCAGTTTCGAAGATATTCGACATTTTATAGAAAAAATTACATTTGTTACAACTATTTCAAAGTTACATATCTTATACAATTGTACAGCGTTTATTTTAATTTTTATGTCAGATATTTTAGGCATTGGCCTTTCTGAAAATAGCTCACAGAAGTCTGTAATACATACAGAGTGTTTAATATTTACTGAGCAACACGTCAATTTTGAAACGTGCAAAACTAATTTTTGTCAAATAGCACACCCAGTATATTATTCTACAGTTGAAAGTACCATTCAATTCTGAATTGAATAATATGGCATTGTCTTATACCTATCTCTTAAGGTGCTCAAGATATAATCAATTTTATAATAAAGTGCTGGAAAATTTAAGTTACCCCGTTTCTAAGTGGCTTCGAATCTAATAAAACAACTAGAAACATTTCAAATTTATTGTCAGTTGCTTTGAGTCTTATTATGGCTATGATTAAGCACAAAATGTAAAAAATTACATCGATGTTAAATAATTGTTTACAGATTTAATTGTTACGTAACCCTATAAGAAGTCTAATTTTGTACATCAAATTATGCTTTAAGAAATCGGGTCACCTGGTAAAGACAACAAAACAACTTGTCTAATTTGTTTGCTGTCAAACTGTGTGTCGACAATTTAAGTTAATTACAAATATTTATACTTATTTCAATAATTTTGTTGTTAGTTTAGTTGTTATAGTTAGTTAAGTACTTAGTTTAGTTAGTTGTTTCAATTTATTTTTATAATGAAGTATAGTAAAGAAGATCTAGCTGACATGATTTCTATATTATTTGAGTCTGAACGAAACAACTGTCTCTTAGCGAATAGAATTTAACCGTCAAAGTTTTTGAAAATTTATTATAAGATTGTAGACTGAATAATTATTTAATATTGATGTTTTTGATGATTGTTGATAATTTTTTACATTTTGTGTTTAATCATAGCCATAATTATAGTCAAAGCAACTGACAATAAATTTGAAATGTTTCTAGTTGTTTTATTTGATTCGAAGCCACTTAGAAACGGGGTAATTTAAATTTTCGAGCACTTTATCATAAAATTGATTATATCTTGAGCACCTTAAGAGATAGGTATAGGACAATGCTATATCATTCAATTCAGAATTGAATGGTACTTTCAACTGTAGATTAATAAACTGGGTGTGCTATTTGAAAAAAATTAGTTTTGCACGTTTCAAAATTGACGTGTTGCTCAGTAAATATTAAACACTCTGTATGTATTCCAGACTTCTGTGAGCTATTTTCAGAAATACCAATGCCTAAACTATCTGACATATAAAAATTAAAATAAACGCTGTTCAATTGTATAAGATAATATGTAACTTTGAAATAGTTCTAACAACTGTAACTTTTTCTATAAAATGTCGAATATCTTCGAAACGGCTAAGTTTTGCTATAGGGAATATAACACAAACTGACACCAAATTTGCATGCAGAATCCAAAAATGCAAAAATATATAGTGTGTTCCATTTAAAAAAATATAACTTTAGTATGGTACATGTTTTTAGAGCATCCTGTATATTTGAAAATATTTTCAAAATGTGCCTCTCTACGAATAGTTTGCAATCAAACTTGAACGAAATTTATAAAGGCACCAGTTCATGAGCTACAAAAGAAGGGACCTCTGGTGCAGGACCCTGTATATGGTCGACTTAAAGATTTGGGCCCGCTTACCAAAATTATAGATCAAAATGTGGTTGTTAGCGCGGCGTTAGCGTTGTCGGCTACGATTTTAATAAAATATTAGAAATGGGAGAAAATAGCTATAGCGATTTTCGTTCCCATTTCTAGCCCTACCGGGGGTCCAGGCCCCTGGCCTGGGGTCACCCTTCGGGTGACAAAAGCATCTAGAACAATATTATTTTTAAGAAGTAATTATACTAAACTTTTCTTAATATTTTGATGAATTGTAAGTGTACAGGGTGATTCACTTTCGAGTGTGTAACATGGGTATCTCGCTTATTATAAAAGATAGACGGTAGGTTTAAATTCGGCAAAATTGCGGAATTTTGTGCTCAATAAGTTGGCACAAAAAAAACCCCCATATCTGCCTTTGTTTTTGAGTAAGAGGCAAACACAATTTTTTTCCGGTTTTTGTTTTCTGGCCATAACTTCTATATTTTTGTAAATATTGGCTTATCGTTTTCATATTATTAGGACACTTTCTTGAGACAAATACGATGCCGTAAACCGTTTTTTAAAAAAATGTCACATCTATTGTAAATCAACGTCAACTTTATTATTTCTTATGAGCGTCATATTAATTTTTCTCATATTTGAATAAACCGATTTTTTCTGAATACGACAATATAATATATGTTAATATTTGCCTAAAAAATAAGGGCATTATGAAGGAAAATAGCTATTTTTTTGAAAATGTCTAGTTAGCCATGGCCATGACAGTCAATTCTTGACAAACCCCAAATTTCACTTATAATTTTTATAAACTGCATCTGTGGAGTACTTTTTATATTGACTAACGATATACAACCGAATAGAAACAAGATATTATAGAAATGTATTACAGATGTAACAAAAATTTAAACAGAACAGTTGAAGAATATTTAAACACATATCCTGAAAGACGACACCCATGCAAGACATATATTACTAAACTGCACTGTAATTTAAGGAATTATGTCAGTTTTTCTAATTTTCCACATTCATGCGAGATCCATACCTATTCCTTGGTTTAGAAAAACTGCCATAATTTCTTAAATTACAGTGCAGTTTAGTAATATGTCTTGCATGGTTGTCGTCTTTCAGAATATGTGTTTAAATATTCTTCAACTGTTCCGTTTAAATTTTTGTTACATCTGTAATAAACATCTATAATATCTTGTTTCTCTTCGGTTGAATACATCGTTAGTCAATGTAAAAAGTACTAGACAGATGCAGTGTATAACAATTATTGTGAGTGACGTTTGTGGTTTGTCAAGAATTGACTGTCATGGCCATGGCTAACTAGACATTTTCAAAAAAATACCTATTTTCCTTCATAATGCCCTTATTTTTTAGGCAAATATTATCATATATTATATTGTTGTATTCAGAAAAAATCGGTTTATTCAAATATGAGAAAAATTAATATGGCGCCCATAAGAAAAAATAAAGTTGACGATGATTTACAATAGAAGTGACATTTTTTTAAAAAACGGTTTACGGCATCGTATTTGTCTCAAGAAAGTGTCTTAATAATGTGAAAACGATACGCCAATATTTTCAAAAGTATAGAAGTTATGGCCAGAAAACGAAAAACGGAAAAAATATTTTTTTACCTCTTACTCAAAAACAAAAGCGGATAAGGGGGTTTTCTTTGCGCCAACTTATTGAGCACAAAATTTCGCTACTTTGCCAAATTTAAACCTGCAGTCTATCTTTTATAATAAGCGAGATACCCATGTTACACACTCGAAAGTGAATCACCCTGTACTCTATTCTTGATGGTAAAAGATCATATTTTTTTAAGTGCTGAAAGTAGAATTTATTTTTCAGTTTTTAAATTTCAAAAATTGATAAAACATTTTTATCAATTTTATCAATAGGACCAAAAATATATTACTGTCATAATTGTAGCAGAAAATTAATATTGTAAATATTTACTATTGTAAACTAAAATGATGAATTTTACAGACTGCCAAAATGAAGGAATTAATTCCAAACTAATACTAATAAATAATTGGAATAAAAAAGTGAAAAAAGAGTTAGCCACCAGTGTGACTCGAACTCGAGAAATCAGCTCTACGATTTTTGGAATCCTACAAATATCCCATTGCGCTATCGAGCCTGTTGTCAGAAATTTACCTTGAGATGTTTAAGTGCCTAAACTGTACGTGTTATCCTAAAAAAATTATTTTTACCGATTTTCTAATTGGAAAAGCATTTGGCTTCAATATTTTGATAATCAGAAGCGTTTAGCAGTCAGTACTATCGATCCCGTTAACAATATTTGTCATAGGAAAATTAATGAAAATAACCTATTTGAAGTTTAATTAATTTGACAGTTTTCGTGGGAGGTGCTTGACTCGTTAGTGCAATCTCACATCGGCAGATAAAATGAGAAAGAAGTTGAGACGGATGGGACTCGAGATTTTCGAAGACGAAATAGACGTAAATGGAGTCGACGTACGGTCTCGAAAAAAAAATCTCAAAGGATTAGAGAATTTTGAAAAAGCGTTTAAATTGGGAAAACGCGTAGGAATCGGGACGAAACTACCTCTACGCATTGGAGAAAGGCCGGCGGCGGCGTGGCCCGCGGGGATCGCTCCGTGATGCCCGCTCGGAGGTGGATCCCCCGCTTTGAAACTTTGTGGATTCGGCGACGGAATTTAAAGCGAGACAGAATCGACGCGTTTTAATATTATATGGATAAGTGGTCTGTTTAGCAACTATCAACCTATAAAATGTTAGGTTAGATTAGGTTAGGTCTTATAGGTTTATCAACCTATAAAAGGTTAAATAATGTTGAATCGATGTTTTGAAGGATTAGTAACAAAATGCTAAAGCGGCATTTTTTCTATTATTAGTTAAATTATTATTTTTTGATGATAAGACCTCCTCCTACATATATGCCTGAAGATAATATTCAAACCGATCCTTCAGATCTAAGCCGAGCTAGGTAGGCTGAAGGTGTGGGGGGGGGTTTGCTAAAAGTTATACATTTTTATTATCCGACACGGATAGTGCAAGGATGCACAATTTAAAAATAAATAAGTAAGTTTTCGGGAAGCACTGCACATTTTTTTAAGATTTGAGTAGAGGGAGTGCATCTCACATGTAGGTACATTGACATAAGGTCCGATGTTAGAGAAAATACATGGTCAAATTTCTGTGAGCTTGTTGGGTGTGAAAATCGGGTAGAAAATTTTAAATATTCTCTTTTGAGTAAGGCTGTGATAAATGGGTTTCACATTCAATGAATTGTTTATATTTTACATACTTAATAATAAAAATAACATAGAACTATTTTGATTTTAATATTGCACTGAACCTCGGGAATTATTAACTTCTTCCCTAAAGGTTCAGGGACATAGCTCCGGTTAGCTCTGCAAGGCGGGGATTGGATTTTACTGTTAAGCTTACTTATAAAAAATTGGGCACCAGGTAATTTAAATGAGAAAAAAAATATATGAAATTGTGAATGCGTGAAAGTAAGAACAAACAAATTACGTTAAGATAAAAGTATATATATTACAAGTTATATTTACAACTCAATTTATGTTAAATTGAAAAAAGACTCTACAGCCTGAAAGCGTTTATCAAAATTTTACAAAACAATTTTACTGGGCTGGGTTCACCAGTCTTCGGCCTACTTATGGATTGATCTCACCCACTAGCCTCTCCTAGATTAATCCGGAACTCCTGAACAGGTCCCCGTCTAGCTAGACTTGCTGGGGTTGCATGGATGGATGTAAGTAAATCCCACGTAGCTAGGTTTCAGGTTTCAGGCTCCAAAGGTGGAAACAGGCACATGTAAAAGATTGTATGATTAGCCCAGTCCCAGAGTTGTACAAAAAAATGATCCAGGAATTGGAATTTTGTAAACAATCAAACCGTAGAGCAACTATGTCTGAAGGACAGTATATAAAAATTGTAATAGAAAAAAATAACTTATGACCAGTACTATATACTACAATAAAAATTACCAAAATTGCAGTAACAAAATTCGTAACTGTGCTACACAAAAAAAACTAGTTAGCATAAAGGTGAAAATTTCTAATTCATACATGAGATTTTAAATGCAAAATTAACAATATCAAGAACAATGAAATAGAATTAAATTGAAAAAAATTAATGTGAGACGGTCTAGAATACCAGCAAGTAATCAAAAATAAAATTCCTGGATATAATAGATTCTGTAATTAGCAGACAAAATTTATAGTATATCAAAAATAACCATATGGTTATATACAAACGAACTAACCAACCCAGGCTCTTCACAGAGAACAGACCTTTGCATACAGGGTACAATTTTCTTTAATCATATTCAATTTATTAAGAAAATGAAATGTACTCACCTGTATGCAAAGTGCAGTTCCAATCTCGTGCATCCACCTCAAATATGTCCTAAGACGTTCCACCTGGAATTGGATGGTTTACGAGAAAAGTAGATTCCTGGGAAGATTAACGTCTCAACAACTCTGCAAAAAAATAAAAAATTCGGCAGAAAATTTACACCACGTGTAAACTAAATTTATTATCACTTATCTGGTGACAACAACAAAAATATACGATAATATCAATTAATGAGCTTATTACAGATATTACTCTATTATATCAGAACACCGATCACTAACAATAGTGATAATAATTCAAGATTTAAATGAAAGTAAAATTTAAGAACATGTGCTTTCAATAAGCGTAAAATTGTCAACTTGCTTGTACTCTGTTGAAAACCAGACTCCTCGAATTTTTAAAAATGTCTTAATTTCCTCTCTGTTTTGCGTCCCTACCTTTTCATAAAAGTGACCAATCAGAAACACTTTAGAGGTAGACAACACATTACAATGCAGAGAGCATTTTGGGTTGCGGGTATTCAGGGAAAAAATTATACGTATTTTTGATATTATTTTTAATCGTCCGGAAATATACTGCTCGTCATATACAAAGGAACAAAATGATTAAAATTTTGTTACAATATAAACATAATATGTCTATCCTTCATTCTCATTGTTACGATGAGCCCGGATGGCAGAGATTTGTATGGTAGAGGGAGCGGTATATTATAATTTATCTGGCCACGACTGCACTTTGGAACATACGGACTTAGGCTATACGATATTTTAACTTAATTGCTAATTAGTACAAGAATTAGGGAAACCTTTTTATTTACTACATATTCAGTTTAATTTTTAAATTCGGTATGTTTTTTATTCGGTATGCATTTTTTTTAACTCGTTTAGTACATACATTTATACTGAATGCAGTTATTTATATATTACAGTTACATTTTACAGAAAATAAAATATTTTTAAATTTAAAATTAATAGACACATATTTACACAATGCATGAACAAAGGCTACCAGATTTATAATATAGAACGAAATTAATTTTAACAATATCACAAAGAGCATTGAATAACTGTTTTACAAAAATACAGCATGATTTTTCATCTCTTTATTGGAAACGAGATCAAATTTATCAAAATTATTAATTGCAATCCGAAATCTATCAGTCGACTACGAATTAAATCACTCTATACCTGTTTTATAACTAATCTGAAATTTGACTTTATATAACCTTTAACTTTGTATGGCCCTTTCTTTATAAAGTAGCCTGAGGAGGCTATCTTTGGTTTTTGAGATTATTTAGAAAACAGCCTATATACAGAAAGTTTCATTTTCTTTAAAAAAAGAAATAGGCACATTTTTACATATTGGTGAGATTATACCCTACAAAAGGAAATTAAAAGATGTACACCTCCATTATTTTCAAGTAAGAACTGAGTTTATAACTAAAATCCATTTAAAAAAACATTTCTTTTTGAAAAATCAATTTTACCTAAAACACGGAATTTTGTGTTGGATTTTCAATAACATCTAGCAGAGTAACACAAAAATCGATGACAGAAAAATTCTTTTCCAGTGAATATATTATTACTACCAGTTTGTGTAGTTACTTCCAGATCAGTGAACTTTGTGACATAAATATTTGTTCTCAAAATAATATGTTGGAAATAGCTAAACAATTTTTTGATATTATTTAATCGTTGTCTTTGTATTATTATCAGTAGCTACTCCCCACATCCGTGGAATAACTATTGTTCGGGAATCCTATGCTCTGAATAGACCTAATGAGCCCAGAATGATCGCTTTCTGAATTCCTCCGGCTAGAAGATCTGCCGAATTTCACAGTATGTTCTGGATGGAGTCTGAGGAGTTCGAAGTGGTCTCGATATTCCTTATGTTTCTCTTCTGCTCATGTTTCAAGACAATGTTGGTCTCTGCAGGAGCCGAGAACTCGATAGCAAAACGTTGTTTTGAGTTGGTGGTCGAGGAGGACTACATCAGGCTTATTAGCTCGAATCTGCCTGAGCCTGGGAAGTGAGTAGCTCCAATAAACTCGGCACTTCTCATTCCCCACACGAACTCAATGTCCCCCGGAGCGTATGGCAGCACTGGTGGTCCGTCTATCTCGTACGAGTGCCGTAGAAAGTAGTAAAATACTCGTAAAGCCGCATTATGTCTATGGATATAGGCCAAAACTACAAATGCCGGACAAGCGAAGAGCAGCGGAGAGCAGATACATAATTGTCTCCGGCGCCCTATGGCAAGATGGTGTGTTAAACACACCATCTTGGCAAACCATTATGAATACCTCAGTCTCCTGTTCGATTAAGCGTGTGATGAACACGTCTTAGCGTAGCTGCTATGCAACGCACTTTAGGCGTAAAGGGCCTATTGGTCTCGATGTATTTCATCACACATTGGATTCGGGATGCGTGTTTTCTCGCCTACCGAATCCTAGCCTCCATCTTGTGTATACACCGCTATGCTCTCTCATGTGGGGAGGAAACGTTCTCACGTCGCCTCTCCACCCGAGAGAGCCATTCAACGGCATCCTACACGGCACAATTGATGTGCTAGATGTCGGCCTCTTTTGGTAGTCCTCCACGAAGCTCTGCATCCCCTCTAGCCAGGTTTTGTAGCTTTGGGGGTTTCTGACGGTATAACCCCCGTCGGGTCCTGAGGCATTCTGGTGCCGGTCGAGCGATGATCACTTCCTCCATCACTGGTTCATTACATACATAATCACGAAGATGTTATTTTGTGAAGGTACACAATCCTCTTGATGCATTTCACACCACAGAGCATGCATCCGTGCCATGTATCCTCTCCGCGTGGGTTCACTACTTTCGTGACACTGCAGAAGGTGGTCCCTTAGCTCATGTCCACTCTGTCCACTCAAAGCGTCCGTGTACGTGGCCATTCTCATCAATAGGCAAATCGTCCCGTTGGACCTCACCACCTTGCCCATGACCCCTCATCCATCGGGGTCGATTGTGGGTGGCCTCTCCTTGGCTGTTAGGAAACTGTGGGACAACTTTTGAGGAGGTTAGCCCAGCAAGCCGACGGCCGACATCAGAAGGGAAGTTGCTTTCCCTGCCATGAAGCGCAGGTACTGCCGATCCGATCCTTAGCTCAGGTAAGTGGTGTCGCTGCTCACCAAGGTCTTAAGATGCTGGATAAACTCCTGCTACTTATTAGTATTATTATTATTATTATTATTCCATGTAATAATATGTAGGAGTATGTAATATCCCTCTTACTTCGAGCCCAAAATAACAAAAAAACTTTGAAAAAACATTAAAAATTATTTTAACAATGACAAATAAGTAATTCAATGAAACAGTGTTTTTTTTGCATCAGTTGCAGATCAGAATGCCATAAACTTGGTGGTACTAACTAGATGCTAAGTTTACAACTAGGTGGCTATTAAGAGCTTTATATAGCACAGATAACTACCAATTTGAATTCATGCACTTAATTCAGCAATTCCGGGATGAATTAACTCAAGCGCGTAAGAAAAGACCAGCTTTATTGATAAATTTTCATGCAACTTTGTTAACCGGTCTCTACGTCTGGCTTAGTAAGCGGTTTACTATGTAAAACAATGTGTCCCAGTTTATCCTATAAAATATTAATTAACGTTCGTATTAAATAAGCTCCTACTAGAATATGTACAAAATTACTTTTGGAATTATTAACTAATCTCTTCTTTTGTTATCCATATTTGAATATTAATGTTTCATTATCTTTTTGAATAATTTTGGGTGAGATTAAATTTAAATTTGTTTATAATAGGTCGATAGTACCCTTTGGGATATCATGTCATCAGATATGTCTCGTTTTGTAACAGTGCTTTTGAAAACTGATTAAAATCTGCCATTTCTGAGGTTATGATGTTATTTACCATTCCCAGTAGAAAATATTTATTTTAGATCTTCTTACTATATGGAATAAATTGTCTCTAGAGACTAGAGTAGCAAAAGTATACTTCCATATGGAAATATTATGTCAACTTGTCACACTTATGTCACATATTTTATTTTATTTTATTTATTCATTTTTTTTAATTAATATAAATATTATTTATGCTTTTAGTAGTACCTAGGTAATAATAACAATAATGATAATTAACGCCTTTTAAGTAGTATTCTTGGTATCCTGGATTACATGGAGGAGTTGGTTGCCTACCTATCTCTTCGTATTTTCTTATATACCATGTGGTTAAAAGTAGTTTAAAATAGCGTCCCTGAAGCTCTTCTGGTTGTACCGGGAGTTCACGTCCACTTTGTTGTTTTAAATGGAATACTCTGTATACAGGGTGTTCCACGTAGTTGGATGTTGGATTATTTTCGTTGCAGCAGTAATGTCCAAATATCTTCAAATCGGTGGAATTTAGGTATAGGAAATCCTAATACCAATCGAAAGAGAATTAAAAGCTACATCCATTAGCATTATAAAACATAGGGTGTTGTATTTAAAATAAGCGAGTTATTGAACTTTCAATTTGACACAATTAGTGGGTGTTTTTTTGACGCCCTGTGAAACTTGCATCAACTTTGAAATACTACAGATGTTCGAATATCTTTTAGTATTTCTTGTATAAAATTTTAGCCCTCTAGATTCAAAACTAGAAGAGATAGAACCGATTAAGCATAAGTATGTTTTTTCCAAAATTTTTGAAAAAGTCGAAATATCTCAGAAACTATTGAGTTTAGGGATACGGTATTCTTATGAAACTTACCTTTAAATTTGACGTAGAATCGAAAAATGAAATAAACAATTTCATTCCATTTGAAAGAAGCGAGTTAATGTCTACTTCCGTTAGAACCGGAAGTGTGAAGTAAAATTGGGAGAAACCCCCGTATATAAATTTTCAAAATTCCACTACGCGTGGTATTCTAGAAATGTTTAATGGAAGGTCTACGTGGAACACCCTGTATTGTAGTATTTTTTGTTTCTAGGGTCACTTTCAACATTCCCTATACTTAAAATTAACCGTTATCGAGATATTTAATGTTCTTTACGAAAAATCATAATCAGTACGTCAGTACCCGGTTTAAAACCCTGTGGTATTTATAGTAAGATAGATAGAGCAATAATATTCACAGGGGAGACAGTTAAATCCATAAGCTTTGTAGCTATACCTTCAAGGTTCCTGAATATCATGTGGTCGTGGTGAACATTTAATACCATTAGATCTATGAAAACCTGATTATTTTAAATAAGACACTCCATATATTTTTCAAATTTAGATGCGGAATTGTGTTCTGTTTCGATAGATACTATAGTTCCCTAATCCTATCTCTTTTACTTTTACAGTAGTTATCCTCAGTTCTCAATTTTTTATTGTTCTAAGATAAATAAACCAAAAAATTCATAACTTCATTTGTGTCATTATTTTCGTCCATTTCTTTTTAAATTTTTACCGCAACAATTTATAAATGCAATTATAATATATGCTTTTAAATTTTTTTGACAACAAAATCGGATTCATCACTTGCTTCTAATTTGAACAATATTTGATTTCATATATCTTTTATTCAGACACCCAGTGTCTTCTTCCATTTAAAAGAACCTAGTATTCATCCTATGTATCATTGAATTTGGAGGTGACGGTTTTGTCAATATAGCGACTAAAATCTTCGAGAAAAATCAGTGGCAGCTAGTCATAATGGGCACAAGGGCACGTGCTCTATGCGTAAGCACATAAGAGTTGTGAATGTTGCGATATTTTATAAACTTTTATCATTATTATAATTTGGTGGATTTTTTTATTAATTTGTTATCATGAATATTGAATCATTTGGTGCATACATATCCGTCTAGCGTCTAGACCGCTTCTCGCTTCACCGTCTGTGGACTGGGCTGGGCACGGCCGCTGTGTGCCTGTTCTTTTTTCTTTTCTATTTGCATGCAAGAAAAGGATACACAGCTTCTATTTTTCCAGCGCTTCTTTTCCAATGCGTTCTGTTACGTCATAGAATGGGCGCTGCCCCGTCGACCAGACGGTGACGGTACAGAGTACTAGAGATAGGAATACCCCATCATATTAATGAACGTACGTGAGAGATTTCAATTTACTGATTTTTTAACTATAGCCAATTTGTTTGAAAAGGAGAAATTTAACAACTATAGAATAGTTTTTCCTCTGGAACATATTAAAACAGTGTGTGCCTTATTTACAAAGATTAACATTACAAAATTAAAAAATGAGCTGTATATAATGTATTCTAGAGATGATTTCATACAACATAGTGGTGCGGTTACTTTATTACAAATGTTAAATAAAAATAATTTACTTACGACGTTTTCGGAATCGGTTGAACTATTAACTATATTGTACACAATTCCTATGACTACAGTCGAAAGTGAACGCTGCTTGTCAACACTTAAGCGAATAAAGACATTTTTAAGAAACACGATGTCACAAGAAAGGTTATGTGCTCTAGTAATGCTTTCCATCGAGAATTTAGTAAACACTATGACTGATTTTAACGAACAAGTTATCGAACATTTTGCAAATGATAAGTCAAGAAGAATGGAGTTTCATTTTAAAAGTTACTAAGTTTAGTTTTGGATGGACGAGCGGGTGGTTGCAGATTGTAAGGTAAGCACACCGATTTGTTAGGGTTTGGGTTAAGTACTTAAATGGGTTTTATTATTTATTTTTTTTATCTATCTGTGTTTTTCTGGTCTAGCAGAAAACAGAAGTTTCGCCTGCCATTTTTCTGACATGTATACTTTTTTTGAACCGATTTAAATATTATTTTAAATAATTTTTCCATATTTCTGTCAATCGCATCAAAAAAGGGGATATTTGCCTAACGAAACCTATTTCTTCAAGCAAATATTTTTGCTCTACAGGCGGGACATGTTTGGTGAATCTAGACTCTCTATACTGACCCTCTATGCTTTCGAAATATTTCTAGGAATTCAATGGAACTGGATACAGAGTTATTTAATATAATATCTTGTTCAGTATTACCATTTGCTCGCTTTTACTAGAATTGATGATCCCATATCAGTTACGCTGCTGACGAATAAGATACTAATTCGCATTCTCGACAAGCCTCAGCGACGTCAAAGATAAGTGCAACCTACAAAATTGCCGTTTAAAATTGATTGATTTTCATGCAATATGTTTACCGTGTTTACTCACTTTAATCATAAAGTATTCATTACTTGCAGGTTCCATGAAAACTTAATCGATCGTCATTTTTTCACTTTAAAAACCAAATTAATTGAAAACTTGCTCATCTTGATATTGTGTTTGATAGTAAGTATGAATTTCAGAATAAAATGATGTGAGGTGGAGGACTGAAACTATTTGGATTTATCATGAAGACAATCCTACTTATTTATTTGAAGGAGATGCCGAAAACATTGCCCGTGGAGTAGTTGTTTTCGGCATCTCCTTCAAATAAATAAGTATAGGATTGTCTTCATCAGAGACAATAGAGGTCACTACTGTAATGGCGCCTGCGGAAGAGTGTATCAAATCTTATCCTGAATTAAGCTGATATAAATTTTTTTTTTAATATTTTGATAATATTTATAACCATTTGCAAAACTGTTGTTTGCCGATGACCTCAAAATCTATTATTCTATTCAAGCCGTACAAGATTGTTACTTTGTTCGGCAACAACTTTTAAAAATAGAGGAATGGTGTACCAAAAATAAATTAAATTTGAACATAGACAAATGTAAAGTGGTTAGTTTCACTACCAAAAACCAAATTATTGAATACAACTATACACTGCACTCAACTACCCTAGTACGATGTGACAGCATTAAACACTTAGGTATTCAATTTGATAAAAAATTAACTTTTAAAGGTCACATTAATAAAACAATTTCATCAGCATTGAAGATGTTGGGATTTATTATCAGGAACTGCAGGAATTTTCATAATATTGCTGCTTTGAAGGCGCTTTATGTTTCTTATATTCGATCTAAATTAGAATATGGATCTATAATTATTTGGTATCCGTATTATGAAGTTGATAATTAGCAATTGAGAATGTCCAGAGGAGGTTTGTAAAGTTTCTATATTTTAGAAAGTTTAACATATATCCTGAAAGGGGATTTGATCATAATTTACTTTTGCGGAAATTTGAAATTACACTTTTACATATTAGAAGAACATTATTTTCCGTTATTTTTTTAGTTAAATTATTACATAATGAGATTGATAGTATCCAAATTACCAGTATGTTACATTTTCAAATTCGTAGACCTTCATCCCGTCAAGCTAGCATCTTTTACTTGCCAACTGCCAGAACTAATATTTTGTTAAAGTCACCGATATTTGTAATGTGTAATAATTTTATTAAACTTTCACCATATTGCGACATTAACCATGAGAATGTAAAAGAATTAATTGCCGTAGCTAAACATTATATTTAGTTTAACATTTGAAATTTTCTCCACTCATCACTGTATGTAATTAATTATTGTATTAATACATTATTTACTTTTGTAATAATACTTAGTGTAATTTTCTCGTAACTTTTTATTCTTTGTATTTTTTTTGTTACCATTTAGTTGATATAATTTTGTTATAGTATAATCATATAATTTACTTCTTTTCAAGTTTTGTCCTGTAATTGGATATTGTATCTGTTGGGCAAATACTAAAGTAAATAAATAAATAAATAAATAAATAATGGATTATTGTGATTTTCTTTTTTTTTATAATAGCACTACAGAGAAAGGTTAGAACAGAAATAACTTCTACAGGTACAGAACTACTACTGTGCTGATAAATATTTCTGGAACAGTTCCACTATGAGTTGAAAATTTTCATATTTGACAGCATTTGACGTTTGACTCAGTGGCGTTTAGCATCTTTCGTGTTTAAGTTGTTTTGCTGAAGTATCATTTGCGTTTAAAAGAGTATTTTTCAATACTATACAGTTTCAGAGAGTCCTAAATCAGGTTGGTAATTTTGTATTAATATTGAAATTAATATAAGAACCATAAATTAATGTTTTTTAACGCTCCACAATTCACAGTTTGAATAAGTTATACTGGTGATACATAGGAATAAAATAATACAAAATAATAACTATATTATTTTTAATAAATTGTCTTTATTTTATTTTTAACATAACCTATATTTACTGACGTACCATGGCATGGAACAAATCAAATCAAACCAGTAAATTCCCTTGCCTGCGCTTATGATTCTAGTGCAGATACTAAAAATAGAAAGGCGGCACATAAAAAATCATTATGAAGCGGCACGGACAATCATTCTGGAACTCTCTGTACAATAGTTATATTAGAAATTACCAACTCCATAGCTCCATATTTACAAGATAACGTTTAAGTGTTGTTATGATATAGCTATGTAAATATTTTTAAAAAGATAATATCAGAAGCGAAAATGAAACGAAAATTCCTGCGTTTATCTTATTTTATTCTATATTAGTGTATCCTATATTAGAAATTACCAACTCCATAGCACCATATTTATAAGATAACGTTTAAGTGTTGTTATGATATAGGTATGTAAACTTTTTTAAAAAGATAATATCAGAAGCGAAAATTAAACGAAAATTCCTGCGTTTATCTTATTTTATTCTATATTAGTGTATTCTATATTAGTGTATGCTATATTAGAAATTACCAACTCCATAGCACCATATTTATAAGATATCGTTTAAGTGTTGTTATGATATAGGTATGTAAACTTTTTTAAAAAGATAATATCAGAAGCAAAAATGAAACTAAAATTCCCGCGTTTATCTTATTTTATTCTATATTAGTGAAGTAAAATCGCCGATCTAACTTCTTTCCATAGATAGACACCTATAGAGGCACCAGTATTTGCGCTATAAACTTAAACGCGCGGTAATACGTTACTCTGATAACCGCGAGCTCTTTTTAAAAATTCGATAATTCGAAAACGGTTACAGATAACCAGCCCAACTTTCTTTTTTAATTTTTCTAATACCTATCTAGGCTACATATCATTCGCTGCATTACAAATTCTGAATATTATACATACCTTACCGCATATTGAAGTTTGTTATGCATAATTTTAATGGTTTTACTATACATATTTAATTTTGCTAATATATAGGTACACTACCAAAAAAAGGTTTACTTCTTTCGAAGCGCTTTGATTTTATGCATGAATGGTTAACATTTTAGGGCGGTAAGTCTAGCCGGTTTTTTTTAATGAGGATGTATGTATTCAGAAACAAATATACACAA
This sequence comes from Pogonocherus hispidulus, assembly GCA_963924545.1. Classification (NCBI taxonomy): domain Eukaryota; kingdom Metazoa; phylum Arthropoda; class Insecta; order Coleoptera; family Cerambycidae; genus Pogonocherus; species Pogonocherus hispidulus. Next base: position 12,626,223 of record OZ004698.1, read on the forward strand.
CAAACATATACTGCCCCCTTTAACAAGAAAGTCGTAAGTGCAATTTTTGGCAAAATGAGGTTTTTTGATTTTTAATAACCCTGGGGTGTCTAATATCGAATAAAATAGGAATTTTATCGAAATTCGTATTTTAAATATAAAAAAAATATATTTAAAAAAGTGTCGTATTGTACATTCTAAGAGTAATTATGCATAATACATATCATAATCAACGCATGTACACTGTTTTACCGTATGTACAACATTTTGATATAAAAAACATAATATAAACAACGTAAGTATGCACTTGCGTTGTTCTTGTCTAGCAATTTGGCATTATTTATCTCGACGAGACGAGAGCACCCCGTAACTATAAAATACGCTTATAATACTTAAAAGCGATTAAAAACATGTTTCTTTAAGTATGATTTTATTTCCGGTATTCTAGTTTTATTATGAATACAGTGTGTTCAGGTGGAAACTAGTAATGTATAAAAAATAAGGGATTTTGTTTAAAAATACAAAATTTTATAGCCACTTACGTTTTTTATTCCTAGTATAATACAAGAGTTACTTAATCAAAATAACGTAACTGCACCTGTTTTATTAGAAAACGATTTTATTTACAAAGTAAACTACGTTTAACCTACGCTATAATATCGCTGTTAAAGTTCTAGAAAAATATTATTCCGTTTTGTGTACAAGAAATAAAGTTATTGTAATTCCTTTATGTCCAGTTCTTTAAACGCCATTTTCTCATAACTAAGCTAAATGCACTTTACGACTTTCTTGTTAAGGACGGCAGTATAGGGAGGGTTCAAATTTTCTGTGCATAACAATTTATGTCAGTTTGGTAGAATAATCCTCCCACTGCGATCGAATTACATTAACTATCAATAATATCGAATTACTTATAATATTACACTTCTTACTTTATTTTGAATATTTTCTATTTTCTCTTTCTAACTTTTTTTACAGATGTTGCATTCCCATAAGGCATGTGGGACAATGAATGTTTTTTTATTAAATGTTATTCGTCTTAATTAATACAAGTTCGCTAGCCTAAATTCTATAGACTATATTTTGCTTTCTGTAGAATATTATATTTTTCTTGCTTTCAAACGAGGCACCTCTATTATTTTGCATGATTGATAAAACATGAACAATAAATGAAGAAAAGAAAGTCCCCATACAAAGAAAACATTTCCCTTATAGCAAACAAATCAGCAGCCTTAATTTGGAACAAAGCTCTGAAAGCTGATTGCGAACAAGAAGTGACATAGTGCCGACAGGAAGTTCCGGAATAATTTTCCGGCATATTATTTTTAGTATAGAATCTGCATCACAAAACAAATATATTCTTTTCTGATTTACGTATATAGATAGGAAAATAAGCATATGGAATTTATAAAAGTGAAATAATAATAATAATATGTAGGTATTTGGTGAGTCTCAGGCTGTAAACTCTTACTTATATTTGTACATTTATATTATTTGTAAATTATATTAGTATCAGGTTTTACATTGAATTTACCATTTTTATACTGGCATTTATAGCGTCCTACTCAAATAGAATACCAAATAATAATGTGCCCTATATCTGTTGGATTCAAAACAAGCTGTAAACTAATTTCAGTATTCGCAATAATTCAGAAAAACCCAAAGATTATTTACTTAGTTCTTATATCAATTCTTGATAGATACGTTTAGGTAAAGTATACGTTTGTCCCGTTACCAATGACCAATCTCTGCCAGAATGATAGCCAATAGAATTGTTGGAAATTCCCAGTGTAAATTATCTTATACTTAGGACTTAGAGACTAGGTTACTCGTATAAGTTAAGTACAAGTCTTTTTTCAAACCTTGCAACTATCACATCTTATCTTTCTTGGTTTAAACCGAGACAGTGCTCATATAATATTTATAATTTTGTGTAAATAGTTACCATTAAATTTACTAGTGCAAGTTTCATTTCATCACTACAACTATACAGTGTGATGATAAAGTAACGCACAAAATTCATAACTTTTATGCAGAGTGATTTTTCAAAAAACGCCGTGACATGTCGATTTTGTTTATGAAGTTACCATTAAATTTACTAGTGCAAGTTTCATTTCATCACTACAACTATACAGTGTGATGATAAAGTAACGCACAAAATTCATAACTTTTATGCAGAGTGATTTTTCAAAAAACGCCGTGACATGTCGATTTTATTTATGATGTTACCATTAAATTTACTAGTGCAAGTTTCATTTCATCACTACAACTATACAGTGTGATGATAAAGTAACGCACAAAATTCATAACTTTTATGCAGAGTGATTTTTCAAAAAACGCCGTGACATGTCGATTTTGTTTATGAAGTTACCATTAAATTTACTAGTGCAAGTTTCATTTCATCACTACAACTATACAGTGTGATGATAAAGTAACGCACAAAATTCATAACTTTTATGCAGAGTGATTTTTCAAAAAACGCCGTGACATGTCGATTTTGTTTATGAAGTTACCATTAAATTTACTAGTGCAAGTTTCATTTCATCACTACAACTATACAGTGTGATGATAAAGTAACGCACAAAATTCATAACTTTTATGCAGAGTGATTTTTCAAAAAACGCCGTGACATGTCGATTTTGTTTATGAAGTTACCATTAAATTTACTAGTGCAAGTTTCATTTCATCACTACAACTATACAGTGTGATGATAAAGTAACGCACAAAATTCATAACTTTTATGCAGAGTGATTTTTCAAAAAACGCCGTGACATGTCGATTTTATTTATGATGTTACCATTAAATTTACTAGTGCAAGTTTCATTTCATCACTACAACTATACAGTGTGATGATAAAGTAACGCACAAAATTCATAACTTTTATGCAGAGTGATTTTTCAAAAAACGCCGTGACATATCGATTTTGTTTATGAAGTTACCATTAAATTTACTAGTGCAAGTTTCATTTCATCACTACAACTATACAGTGTGATGATAAAGTAACGCACAAAATTCATAACTTTTATGCAGAGTGATTTTTCAAAAAACGCCATGACATGTCGATTTTGTTTATGAAGTTACCATTAAATTTACTAGTGCAAGTTTCATTTCATCACTACAACTATACAGTGTGATGATAAAGTAACGCACAAAATTCATAACTTTTATGCAGAGTGATTTTTCAAAAAACGCCGTGACATGTCGATTTTGTTTATGAAGTTACCATTAAATTTACTAGTGCAAGTTTCATTTCATCACTACAACTATACAGTGTGATGATAAAGTAACGCACAAAATTCATAACTTTTATGCAGAGTGATTTTTCAAAAAACGCCGTGACATGTCGATTTTGTTTATGAAGTTACCATTAAATTTACTAGTGCAAGTTTCATTTCATCACTACAACTATACAGTGTGATGATAAAGTAACGCACAAAATTCATAACTTTTATGCAGAGTGACTTTTCAAAAAACGCCGTGACATGTCGATTTTGTTTATGAAGTTACCATTAAATTTACTAGTGCAAGTTTCATTTCATCACTACAACTATACAGTGTGATGATAAAGTAACGCACAAAATTCATAACTTTTATGCAGAGTGATTTTTCAAAAAACGCCGTGACATGTCGATTTTGTTTATGAAGTTACCATTAAATTTACTAGTGCAAGTTTCATTTCATCACTACAACTATACAGTGTGATGATAAAGTAACGCACAAAATTCATAACTTTTATGCAGAGTGATTTTTCGAAAAACGCCGTGACATGTCGATTTTGTTTATGAAGTTACCATTAAATTTACTAGTGCAAGTTTCATTTCATCACTACAACTATACAGTGCGATGATAAAGTAACCCACAAAATTCATAACTTTTATGCAGAGTGATTTTTCAAAAAACGCCGTGACATGTCGATTTTGTTTATGAAGTTACCATTAAATTTACTAGTGCAAGTTTCATTTCATCACTACAACTATACAGTGCGATGATAAAGTAACCCACAAAATTCATAACTTTTATGCAGAGTGATTTTTCAAAAAACGCCGTGACATGTCGATTTTGTTTATGACGTCATCAAACATTTTTTAAATTGCAACGCCCTGTATTTTAAACAAAAATGGGATCCCACTTTTTTCCTATTGCAATGGGACCCCATATTAGGGGTTTCCTACTTAGGTACCGTTTCCAAAATAATGTGTTTGTATAGAAGTGTCTAGACTTTAACTGTTTGCTAACTGTTCTTTCTTGTTGTTTCTCTTTTCTACTTGTGTTGTTATTTATCTTGTAATTGGGTTTAACCCGTTTGATAAATTATTCAAATAAATAAATAAATAGCATTACAGTACTGACTAATTTTTTTAATAAGAAATGACTCGTAAATTCCAATATTCGAATTTGCTTAATTATTAATTTTGAAATTATTTTAAATAAGTACAAAATGTATATGCTTAACGTGCATTCTTCTCAAAAAACACCCTGTATCTTGTAAACGGTAAGTAGCAAACCCCTAATATGGGGTACCATTATACTGGGATTAAAGTGGGGATTCCATTTCTGTTTAAAACACAGGGCATTACAAGTTGAGGTTTTCCAGGTTTCCCTCATTCCAGCACTGAATGGTGATTAGGGCGACTTACCCGGAAGTCGTTCCTGAGGCGCAAAGGCCCGCGGATACTAATTTACCGCCTCCTCTTCCACACAAGTCGCAGACTTTAGCGCTACTCTTTGTGATTAAAATGAGAGGTATAGAGATATTATTATTATTAACTTTGAAAGTTAAACAACTTTCTCACTTTTCCAAAATATCATGTGTAGTAACAGACTTGACAGGCGGTCTTCTTACATTATTTCTTAAAGTGATATTTCCAGAAAAGTTTAAAATCAGTAGTTAATTGTTTTATTCGGAGACAACTTGATTTAAAAAAAAAAGAAAAATAAATAAATTATTTATTTTTGGCGGGAAAACACTTTGTATTACACATAGTCGAGATCAAAATTTTTCGTTCTTTTCAACGGTACCAAAATTCAATATGGCGGCCATAAGAAAATCAGAAGTTGACTACGAAAATTTGTACATCTAGTTGGCGTGGAAAATTTTTGTCACTTCCATTAGAAAGCTCATGTCGAAAAATCTAACACTGCAAAGTTTCACAATGTTTCCTTGGAAACTAAAAAAGTTATAAAAAAAAAAAAGAAAATGCACGTTTTCAGTTTTTCAGCGATAATTCAGGAACTACCCAAAATATCCCGGATTTCTTTTCAGCTAATTGAAGAGCATAAAAATGCGCAACTTTTTTCTAATTTGAACCACTCTGTATATTTTACCCTTTCCAAGATGCCAATGGTGGGCTTCGTAAAAGTGACCACCCTGTATATTATTATTATTATTTTTATTATTATTATTATCATTATTATTATTATTATTATATATCTACATATTTTACATTTATAAATAGGACAAATATTTCATAAAAACCTGGAGTAAATAAAAAATTTATTCATACTTCAACATAAATTTGGGACCTGATAGCAAATCAGCTCTGGGATAATTTTATCGAATAACATTTTTTCGAATACATCATCCGGGTAGTAAAACAAACGCAGCCTTTTCAGGAATAAAAGGACGGGCCCATTGAGCACGTAATTGCGCTGCAGGAAGGAGAACGTGAACGTAGAGTCGGAAAACGAAAATGGCGTCTTAAATTATTTGGAGCGGTTTTGCAGCTATCTCACAGTGACAGAAGTAAAGTTTACACGATGTGACACCTTCTTGATCACCGCTTTTGTTTGTTCTTGCAATTCCTTTTAGTAGTTTTCGACTTATCGATTCCATTTACCATTTATTTGGGTTACTTTTCTGTTTACTTTCTTTGGGATGTTTCCAATTCCTTTGTACTGCTTCGATACTATAAAATTTATCAAAAAGGACATGCGTCGGTTAAAGCTGTAGCTGACATAAGTGTCGATTCTGTAACTGAATATATTAAATTTAACTCTGCCAAAATATATGTCTTTATTTTTTATTTATTTATTTATTTATTTATACAGGGTTATTCATAACTTATCCATAATAAAATTTAGGGATGTCCAACATACATGTACAAATGTGGTAGTGCAAAAAAAAATTTTATGCAAACTGGCGATGTCACATATAGCACGAAAAAACTTCGGAAGTTCTGAGAGTATACCGACACCCGGGCGCAAAAAAGATTTGCAGCGTTTTTACTTTAAAATAAACTGAAAGATAGATAGATGTGACAAAAGTGACGTGTCTTTAAAATGAATAAAATTTTGTTACACTAATTTTGAAGAATTGCGCTCTCTTGATTACTAGGTATTAGAAACATGAAATTTATAAAAAATTTGCACATACCTTGTTACAAAAGCTGTTCGAAATTTTGTCCATCAGCAGTAAATTGGGGATTTTCAGCATTTTGCTGCAACAACCACTCACAAAACCTAACTCGTAATTGATAATCCGCTGGTAGCAGTGCTTAAATACCCTGGATATGATACGGATAAAACTGAACTTCGTGAAGTAAGCGCCACACCGTTGATTGGGATACCCCAGGCACCTGCCTAGCGATCTGACTTGTACTTATTCGCAGATTTTCACGGACCAGATTCAACACTTGTTCTTCAGCTGCTAAAATACGTTGTGGTCGTCCCGGGCCACCATCTCGTCCATGAATTGCACGTAAATTACCAGTATCACGGCCACGTTGTACCACTGCCGTAAAAGTTGCATAATTTGGCGTGTGTCGATTGGGAAATAGATCCGCATACAAGCGCAAAGCTGCCACTGCATTTTGTCAAACTTCACCATAATTAAGAATCATGTCCATTAACTCAGCATTACTGTACACATAAGCCATTTTGAAAATTTTAAAGTTTAACACTCCTACGATAAATTAAAACAACAACAGTACTGACTTCTTGTTTCTAATGTACCCGGCACCAGCACTGAGAGAGCGACACAGATAGACAATAGAGATATTATCCCTACTCCAGCTCTATTCGCTTGGTCTTGACCAGGCGTTCCAGCTACCAAAAATTTGTTTACTTTTTTTTGTAGGAATGTGGTATATCAGATGTCGTTGAAGTACAGTTGCCCATGTACGTAGTCCTTTATAATGTTATAACTTTTAACATTATTTACGGGAAATCCAAAGACTTTTATTATAAATTATTTTGGTGATATCGATTTCTTATTTAAGGATGCACATGTCCTCAAAGTTTTAGAGATAAGTTCTGAATAACCCTGTATATGTTACAATATTAAACGGGATAAAAGTCATATAAGCCCTTACCACAATTCAGTGCTGCAATGAGGGAAACCTATAAAATCTCATTAGTTAGGGGGGCAAGGGGGACAGCCAAACATCAACCAATGTTGATTCCTCACATTAACACCAAGCTGACGTTCTTTCATTCTGGGCACGCACTCCAGGATTATTGTCAATCCATCCCTGCGAACAACCGTGATATACAAGTAAACAACCCACAACCTATAACCGAACCCTCCACCTATGTGTCGAACGATCGGGACACTAAACTCTGAGCCACCACCCCGATGTCCCGATATGATGCACTTGATATACAGGGTGGGCCGTATAAGAGTGCGTATCCCCTTATCTCAGAAACTATGTGAGATAGAAAAAAAAGTTTTATATAAATGTTGTTTGCGTTAAAGATGTCGGTAATTTTTTAATATAGTTATATTTGTAGCTCTTCAATATACAGGGTGATGAACTAAACTTATCTTTTTTTAAATGGAACACCCTGTATATTATTACATTTTTGAAAAGCTCTTCAAAAGACTGGTTCAACCATATATAATATGATGGGTCTGTAGCCCACCGTTTCGGAGTTATTGACAATTATCTTCAGGAAATAGCCCATATTAAAATCGTGCTAGAAAAGTTAATAATTAAGTTTTTGAGCATTAACTTGCGCCAAAAGATTTCTAATTTTATTGACTTTATTATATAATTACTCAATATTCAGTTTATAAAAAAAAATTACCGTGTTGCCACATTTCGAAAACCATGAATTCTTACGATTTTTTTAAATGGAACACCCTGTATATTGTTACATTTCTGGAAAGCCCTTCTATCGACAAATTCAGAGATATATGATATGATGGGTTTGTATCCCATCGTTTCTGAATAATTATCCTCAGAATATGGGATTTTAATATTGGCTATTTCCCGAAGATAATACTCAATAACTCCGAAACGCTGAGCATCAGACCTATCATATTATATATCATTGAACTTGTCTTTAGAAGGGCTTTCTGAAAATATAATAATATATAGGGTGTGCTATTTAAAAAAAGTTTATTATCTTCGGGAAATAGCCTGTATTAAAATCTCATATTCTGAGGATAATCATTCAGAAACGATGGGGTACAACCCCAGCAAATCATATATCTCTGAATTTGTCGATAGAAGAGCTTCCTAGAAATGTAACAATATACAGGGTGTTCCATTTGAAAAAATCGTGAGAATCTATGGTTTGCGAAATGTGGCAACACGTTAAAAATTTTTTTATAACCTGAATATTGAGTAATTACATAATAAAGTAAATAAAATTAGAATTCTCTTGGAGCAAGTTGATGCTCAAAAACTTGATTATTAACTTCTCTAGCACGATTTTAATATTGGCTATTTCATGAAGATAATTCTCAATAACTCCGAAACGGTGGGCTACAGACCCATCATATTATATATCGTTGAACAAGTCTTTTGAAGAGCTTTTCAAAAATGTTATAATATACAGGGTGTTCCATTTAAAAAAAGATAAGTTTAGTTCATCACCCTGTATATTGAAGAGCTACAAATATAACTATATTAAAAAAATACCGACATCTTTAACGCAAACAACATTTATATAAAACTGTTTCTTCTATCTCACATAGTTTCTGAGATAAGGGGATACGCACTCTTATACGGCCCACCCTGTACATAATACCAGAAGTATACAAATAAATATATACGAAAATATTTCTAGTTGATCTTCACGCAACTGATACGTATGATAAAATAGAAATAACACCTAAACATTTAACGGAGTGTAGAAACAAGTTCTATTATTTGACAGATGATATGTATAACAAATAACTACGAATGGTAAGGATACTTTATATCCTCCATCTGCAAACGCCTTATTTAAATAAGGACTAAAACAAATTAAGCCAAAACCGTAGCTATTAAGCCTATTAATTAAGACTGGCTATATGCCACGCCGACCGCTGAATTACAAAGCAAAAATTTGCTGTATTTGGTCTAACACAGTAAGAATCAAAATACAAGGATTCGGATCCAACAAAAACTACTAGGAAATACTTCTTATCTCATATCATAGGATGTCACTAATTGCAGACCCGTTTCAATCTTTTTATGATCTTGTCAGTTTGCTCTAACTACCTATTTTATCCAAAATTCACTATAATATGCTTTTCATTTTATGCCTTATCTCTGTAGGGAGTAATTTTAGTGAATTTTCCATGTATTTAGGTCTATAAAATACGACGTTGATAAAAGAGGGTATAGTAATCAAACTTTAAATCTCCAGATTCATCGACCCTACTTTTCTACATTCTGGGAACCGAAATCTGCACCTGCTCCGAGAAGATTGTCGATAAGAACCATCAGGGATATTCCATCCAATAAAAATAAAACAAGATTATATATTGTAAATGCCATTTTTATATAGCGAGAAGTTGGCGTTGTAACTGGACTTTCAGTGATCATATGTTTATTCAAAGATAACAAATAATCCATGTGATGCTTAAAGTAGCACGTTAAGCAAATAGATTCTATGGATTAAGGTCTCCTTAGTTGAGCAGGGCAGGAAGTATACACCTATAGGCATAAATTTGGTTTTGCAAGTATTTCCTTAATACAGGGTGTCCCATTTAAAACGAAACACACTTAATATCTCGAGAACAAAACGAGATATAAAAATTTGCTCAATCAGATTCGGGGAAGACAACAATAGGAGTCAAATCACACCTCACTTGAGAGGAATTTTTATTCTCTATTCAATGTCGTGCTTAGTTTTAAAATCGGTCGTTTCGTTATCGAGTAGGTGACGTTTGAAATTGCGTAAAGAGAAGAAAATGAAAAGAAAACGGAATTCTATTTTGTACTCCAGTGTCCACCATCAACTTCCATGCAGTAATACAAACGTTGCTGGAAGTTTTCACGAACACAGTGTAAAGTCTGTGACGTTATTTGATGAGATTCATATGAAGCTCGTGCTCGTAGCTTATCGGATTGTCGGGTTTTCTTAAGATACACTTTAGATTTAATGTAAGGATAAGGTAAAAATCGAGGGGGTATAAGTCGGGTGATTGGGCTGGCCACTCAAATGCTCCCCTCCTACCGATCCATCTGTCCAACTCAATTATACTGACTTTGGTCAATACATCACTATGAGAGGCTTTTTATATTTGTTTCCTATATCACCTTTGTTTTTTTGTTGTAGCATGACTAAACTACATTTTGAAGGGTATAATCATTAGATAGCTTAATCTAATATTAAGAATAACTTCCAGCAACGTTTGTTGTATAAAAGTTGATATATAAAAACGTATTTGCAGTAAGTATCTTATATCTGCAACACAATGTATTAATGAAATTAGACCAAAAAATAAAATTAAAAAGTTATCTCAAAATACGATATTATCTATTTAAAACACATTATAAAACACATTAAGATTCTCTAATTCACGAAAATATAGAGTAAATGAAATAAGTATTCATAATAAAATTATTCGTTAAGCATAAAACCTGCAGGTATTTATTGGTTTATATAGTTTCCAAGTTGTAACCATATTTTTAGCTGGATCTTTTCAGTGGAGTTCATACACTTACTGTGTGCTTCTGGGAGTTATTGTCACCAGTTCACAGCACAAATAGAAAATAGAATTAGTTTAGATCAGAGCTTATAGAAGTCCATAGTTGGGAATTAGTTCTTAAAGTTTTAAATAAGTTAAATTCTCAACTTGAAGCTATAGACCACTACAGCGTAAAATCTTTTGTGCCCAGTATTTTTATTTTGTGTAAAATAAATAAAGTACAAAGTTTAGTAAGAGTTTTATAGGATACTCTTTCTTGCCGTAGTATTTTCTGATATCCAATTTAGTATGAACATAAGTTTAAAAATGTAGTTCTTACGTTTCTCAGGAGTAAATTTCTAGTTTTCCTGTGGCGATATAGTAAGTGATGTAACATTTTTCTCAAAAAAATTATTTACTAGTATTGAATTTAATAAAGGCATAAGTGCATATATATACTATACAAGGTGAGTCAGTAGTAGGTGTAAAAAAAGTTACTCAAGATTCTTCTCGTCAAAACAAAGTTTTATACAAATCAATATTTGTTCTAACATGAATCCTTACAAAGATACAGGGTGTTGGAATTGACGGAAAAATAGTTTTTTCTCTTATCTCCAAAAGGGATAGAAGCCATTCTTTTACTACAAAAGTATTACCAATTACCAATTACCAAAAAGTATTACCCCAAATTAAATTCTGTTTTAATGTGTGGTGCGGTCTAATTGACAATCGATTTATTGCTCCAATTATGTTTAATCATAATTTGAACGGACAGAGATATTTACACCTCCTCCAAAATTACATTGAAGAAGATGCACTTGACGAGTTGCCTCTAGCACAATTGAGAAAGTTATGAAGGTTCCAACAAGATGGTGCTCCCGCCCACAACACTCAGGTTGTAAGCGAACATCTAAATCAAAGATTTCCAGGGAGATGGGTAGGCAACAATGGTCCAGTGTTGTGGCCAGCAAGATCACCCGACCTCACACTTCTCGGTTTTTTCCTGTGGGATATCTAAAAGAAAAAATCTATAACATAGTTTACGAGACAATAGAGGAATTGGAAGAGGCAGTTCGTTGGGAAATTACATCATTGCCACTGAGACAAATTAGCAGGGCTGTTGATAGTCTCTCCAGCCGCTGCAACAGCTGTCTACAAAATAATGGCAGACAATTTGAATATCTAAATTAATTTAAAGTTATTTATCAGATTGTTACACTCTCTTCAATTGTTTTATTAATTTATGCTATTTTGTTTATTGTTGTTCAATGTTATGATTAATTAAAAAAATTACAGACCTTAATTACATTCAAAACCCTAAGTGTGACACATTGCCGGATTCCTTGATTTTTTCTCTATCTAATCACGTCAAATTCTAATATGGCGTCCATAAGAAAAACAAAAAATGATATTCATATATCAGAATCTAGTAGGCGAAAAAAAATTCTGGTTGCGTTAAAACAAAGATAATTATGCATGCATGTACGAAATAATTTTTTATTTGAAAATTTCTATAAATAACGGAGCTAGAACTAATTGAAGTTTTATGGAAATTTATTGTTTTGCTAAATATTTTGAGAACCGCTGATTTTTTTAACAATTTTCCGGGACCACTATTTAGTGCAAGTAATTGCTCAACTTTTCTCTAATTTAACCAACTTCGTATCTCTTCAAATAACAAATATACCAATACATAGCAATACTCGTAATTCACCCTGTATAAATAAATAAGAACGATAAAGAATTTGTCAATAATCATTTTCATTTAGCATGTTGCCCATGATTTAGCCTCTGAATCCATTTGTAATGTGGATCTGTTGCCAAAAATGTTTTGATAGGTTTCTCTTTCTATTTGTGTTTTTTGTATTTAATATGTGTAATTTATGTCAGATTGTAGCATTTTTTAAGAATTTGTTAGAAGTCAGAATTTAATGAAATGTATCTACATAGGATTTCACTCTGGAAACAAACTGAGAGATCAAATCTTGCTTTCGATAGCTGAATTTGTCCCAATAACAGGGAAAGATACATGCAGGTTTCTCGAAAGTTAACAATAAGTAACCGATTCCAATTATATGTACAGAGTAATTCACGACAAATATTCCCCCACCCCCCTCCCTCTAGACGAATATTTTAAACGCCATATTGAAAAAACCGACGCCTCTAAATTCAATTATATACAGGGTGATGCTTGATTTTTTAAATAGAACCTACTGTAGATTTTACATTTTGATTTTTCAAGTTTTTGAAATTTTCGATTCGGTCCACAAATGGCCAAGTTACAGCGGGTTAAATTTATGCTGAATCTTTCCCACATATCTCCGTTACTATTGGATATAAACCCATCGACCCCTCTATCAGTGTATCCGTGAGAAAAAGCTCTAACAAAAAAATTTTAAATATACTGGGTGTTCCGTTTAAAAAACTTAAGTACCTGTATTTGTAAGAGAATAGAACTTGGATGTGACAGTTTTTTCGCTATGGCGTCTAAAATCTTCAAGAAAAATAAATTTAGGCGGTTTATAGATTTTTCAATCTATTTGGAAATAGTCAAGTTACATTACCTATTAGTAAATCACTCGATGCAAATAAAATTGCATAATTCTGTGCACAAAGTAGATGTAAAACAATGCCAACTTTTTCATAATATAAAGTATATAATATGGAGATGGCTTAAGTGTGGAGCTTTTATTCATTTCGACAGATAAAACCTCGGAAAATGGGAAAAGGTCTATTAAAGGAAAATATAAAAAAGAATAATGTAAATTTCAATAAGCTTAAGACAATAGTTGTGTGAATCCTCGTAAATTCACTGGTAATTCGGCTTCGGTTTAAATATAAAACTAAATTTAAACAAATGCTCTTCACATTAATCAAATTTGTGTGGAGATGTGGCAGTTATTGACTCGAATATATTTTTTCAACAAAGTAAGTGGAATTCCAAGCTATACCAGAAATGAAAAAAAGCACAAAAACATATACATCAGGATACATTTCTGTTCGAAGCTACATCGGGAATAAATTGGAAATAAATTAATCAAATGAGATGCTGAAAGTGGGCTGCATTCCACCAGCATTCCTTGGCATGCTACGATTCGGAGAGTGGCAGCTAGACGCGCACGTTTCAAACCTCCGGGGTGTTGCAAAATATGAGTCTTGTCTGTATGTTACTAACTCCAATTTTTAACCGTCAGATATCGCTTGGAGAATATTGACATTTCGGAATATCAAGAAAATAGTAAGTACCTATTTCTGTGAAATTTTGTTATTTCCCACATGATCTAAAACGTCTGTCCATGTATCAGCCAGATACATGGAGAAATATCCTACGTTTCGTCCTAGTTTTCGGACTTTTTCAATGTTACCTAATAACTAGAAATAATAGTTTTACATAAGTATTAAATTAGATTACTGACAGAGTAAATATCCAAAAAAGTGTTTTTTCTGTCTGAAATTTTTGTTTATTCCGTCACAAATCTAATTTATTACAAATGATGAAATTCTATTAAAATTGGATTATGATTAGTGTAATAATTTTGCAATCGGTTATTAGAAAGACGTATTTTTATGCTAACGCCATCAAAGTGACTTTTCTGACAGGGAGAAAACAAGGAATGGTTTCTCTACGTGATTTATCTGGCTTAGTTTCCATGACAACTTCAAGAAATTTTACTGAATATTTGAACTAGAAATAACCTCTCCGAAGTTTAATTAATTTGACAGTTTTGAGACGGACGCGACTCGAGATTTTCGAAGACGAAATAGACGTAGTCGTACGGTCTCGAAAAAAATCTCAAAGGATTAGAGAAAAGACGGAACTTTCGCGTGAAGTGGTTCTCGAAGCCGTAAAAATTAGAAAAAGGGCCGAGAAGGTTGGGATTTCGACAGACATGACGGGGCCATTAGGCGTGAGAATTTCTTTCGCCGTACGGCGGTCGACGAAAATTTTGCGGAGGTTTTTTGAATTGGAAAAACGCGTAGGAAACGGACGAAAATCCACCTAAGCATATAGGAGAAAGGCTTGGGGCGACCTTCGCTCGCCCACGTGGATCGCCTTGTCATCCCCGCTCGGAAAAGGTAGTTTAGAAACTTTGTTGATTTGGTGACGGAATTTAGAGTGAGACATAATCAACGCGTTTTAATATATATGGATAACAAGAACAAACAGCTTTTACGAAATGAACATATTATTATTATAAGTAATATGTAAAGGTAATATGTAAAGATGTATTAGGAGACCACACCATTAAAAAATAAATATTTAAATACTTGAAATAGTATCTATAAGAAGTCTATATCATAAGAAATTATCTGGGACATTCATAATAAAGCATGTCAACTTTCTTTAATGAAAAAACTGTTAATATTTAGACCAATATCTTAGAAAAGTGCTTTTTAAATATGCAATCAGCTTATTATTTATACCTTCTAATGCCGATGCCTTTCCTTAACAGAGCAAGGATTTCTTCAACATATAATTACTCAAAAAGTACTCAAAAACAAGCAGATTCGGATACAGCTGCAGTTTTCACAAAGTCTTCAGTATAAATATAAAGTTCATATTTTTTAAACAATGTTGATGCACGATACTTACTAAGATGCATAAAAAATAAAATTTTGAGAATATGATCCTTTATTGCTATGGAATAATGTGTGATTGCTACTTTGAGAGAAAAAAATGAGCCAATACATGTCCATTTAATATATTATAGACAAAATATTCTATAGATATACCTACCAAATTCAATTTTAGTTGCTTTAAATTGTCTATATTTTGGATAAAAATATAGACAATTATATACTGAGAAAAGGATTTAATTTAGAGAAATAAAATTTTATTTATAACATTTTTCATTTGGGAGTAGTGAGACGTTTGCTAATAAATATTTTTAAAATATTTGAAACAATCTATACTGTTTGTACATGTATATTCTATTTACAAGAAATTTTTAAAAATAATCATTTAACTATAATAAATATAATAAGCGAAAATAAATAATAATTTCAAAAAGCTTACTAAGTATTTGCTTTAAGCAAGATTTTCCCTCAGAGTAGGTTTTAATAAAATGTTTAATAATAATGTTGAAAAAATGGTTACAAGTAGCAGTATGGGTATATATTTATATAATCTATCATTAAATTAACCTACTGGTTAATTTGGTTGACCTACTGATCAACTTCAAAATAAATCATATCCAGTAACTATTACCTTGCAAGGGTTTTTATGTATATTGTCCACGAATTGTAGCCTACCCTCATCATATAGTCGAAAAAATAGTTCTACTCCTTAAGAAGGACCTATATGCTCGATTAGCACTATGTATACCTTACTTATTATATTACCTTTGAGCCAGGACTTCTAGTAATATCTTGATATTTTGCATATGAGACTTTTGCATCCATTTGTATAATCCTAGAAATCTGTAAAGTTACATTTCCAATAAAATGCAAGTTTAGTATTTCGCATCTGACATAATTTTAATTTAAATATGTCAGACTTCGTATTTCCATTTTAACATTGAAAACAGCAGGTAAATGCCGATGTTAAAAAAGCAAGATTTATTTCGTGTTTTTATAGAGGATAACAAATATTTATTAATGAATTTACCGAATTTTATCCAAACTGCACATAATTTATTGAAATATAAATGCGAATTTCGTGGAACTTCTATGTAACGTGCTGCATGACAATATAGCGATGAGTTGACAATAAACGAAAATTATGTCTGATATAACGGAACAGCCAAAGTAAATAGGAATTATCATTTTCGATGGCTCTATTGCTCGATATCAATGACAAAATGCCATTAGCAAATACCATTTTGTCAGCATCAAGCTACCTGTTGCTAACAGTAACTTTGTGTATTATTTGTTTATCCGCAATTAGTAATCGTTAATCATAGACAGTATTGGATATAATGAAAATAATCCCTTATGTTTATTTTTGTTTAGGCAGTATATCACTGTGTATCCACTCTTTAACTGTGTTACAATATTGCATCGAACTAATATTTATGTAGCGAAATATGCAGCATCTGTTATACATGGACCTAAAAACATAATTAACTGCTTTAATTACAGCAAGACATCAAATATAATGCTTAGAATGAACATTAATATAAAAAAGATAAGGTAAGTACCTATTTGTGAAAAAGTTTAATTAAAATTTTATATTACGAACTGTATTGAATCGTTGAGCATTTTGCCCTCTGCATAAATTCGACTTCATATTTCTTGACACTGCGTCTAATTTATTAACACATTTTTTGTGGAGTAAACTGGTACTTTAAAAGAGGATTTTTTTAAAATATGGACAAGTAAATTAATCTAAATGTGTTGCATAGTAAGAAGAGGATGAGATGTAATCATTTCTTATCACACTGAGAAAAGGATTTTTTTGAAACAAATAAAATTTCTTACCATCATTAAATTATTTACTTTTATTTGGCAAATTAAAGATTTACTTGGTGTCACTATGGCATTTATTTAAATAACAATATACTATGGCATTTATTTAAGTAGTAATATTTAATATTAACGACAACATTAATATGGCAAGGAGAGGAAATATTTTTGGTGTATTCAATGTTGTTTCGGCAAACGGATTATTGGGCGTACTCAATTTACTTGACTATTGAAAATTTGAAAAATCAATTACAGTTATTTACAGTTATTTGTAGCTACCAAATATTCAATACCTATTTAAATGTAATGCTTACATTAAACAGATTATAAGATGTATTTATAACTCATGACATGACATAGATGGACAAATTATTTACTTATTCTAATGTGTATATTCATATAACTCCTAATAATTATACTAGGAAATACATATAAAACTTTTCACTTAATTTAAATATTATTCGAGAATTCTGTATGACTCCATACAATTAAAAAATATTGGTAAACAAATATGAATTGGAAGTAGCTGATATAGGCACAATTAACAATTTATTTTAAGATGTGTGACAAAAATGTAAAATTTATAATTACATTCCGACTTTACATTCAATTTTACTTTTGAGTGGAAAAGAAATTACTTTTTAATAATTATTCGACTCTCACTTATAAAAACAAAACCCATTGTTATTTATAAATATTTGGTGCAAACTTTGTAACTCTCTTGCGATCTCCATTATTGAATAGGTACATCACTATACAAAATTATTTTATTATACACTAACACACAAGGTACCTTTACAAAAATAGTTGTGCCACAGCCACATCTCAGGCTTCTTTCTTACCGATGAAAGATGAGTCAACAAATTAGCTGTACACACAAGCGCTGTGCGCCTTTAGCGGGTGCAATTAAACATTTAGTTATGAAAAATAAATGTGTTTTTATTAAATGTAAATATTTTGTGCCATAGAGTAAATCGAACTAATCGGATTTAAACTATTTCAATATAGTTATTTATCAAATATTAATTTTCTACAAATAAATATGTTGCCTGCTAAGAATAATATGTTTATACTAAATTTTTTTATGGATAAGTAACTATTTAATTTTAGAAAATAAACATTATTTTAAAAATATTTGACACAACTATACAGTTTTTACAATGATATCAGCTCTCGGTATATTTTGTCCACAAAGAAATTGTAAAAATTCACAGATTTCGCAATTCTTGCAACCATCGGAGTACATTGAAAATGAACTAAGGAAATTTGAAACCATAGGAAGCTTGCAAAAGTTACCTTCTAATTTGAGAACTTACCATTTGCGACTTACAGACTTTGCCACCTTTTATATCACATTCACATGAGAGCTCAGATTCTCAGACTTGCAATTTACAATATATGAATACGAATGCCAAACTATGCGTCCACGCCGCCCGCTCTACAAGGTCCCCCACTACCTAACCATGTCGGTGTGACATGCTTATCGCGTTACACTTTTCATCGAAACATACCCATATACCTTCCCGATTCTATAAGCATTTTCAATGCTAAAATACTGTAGCTTGTTACTAGGGAAAATAATCTTTCATAAATGCTTCCACAAGTAATTTAAAATGGCTATCACTATAGATAATAGAATAGAATCTTTGCAATGCTTTGAATCCTCTCAACATTCTAACTATCTATCTCAACAATCTAATTATTATTAATTTCGGATTAAGGAGTAACAAAAAGGAAACATCAATTAGATAAACATAAACCTATCAATAGAATCGTAATGAAGTTTCAACTAATAAAACGCACATGAATGAAAGCTTTTCCGATGACATAAAAGTTGAACATACCGTTTTTCTGTTTGTACAGCTATTCAATAAAGCCAGATTCATTATTACATTTTTAAAATCCGAAAAATCCTTTTGTAGACGGGACCAAATAATGAAACATTGTACGCTTATTGCCCTAAAACGATGTAATTCCAGCCATTTCCTTTTGTTATAACATACATTTCCAAAGCTATCTGCTTCAATGAAAGCCGTTTGTCCTTTGTGGCCACTGATCGATCTATAATAATTGCTAGAAATTTACTGGAAAGTATACAACTGAAGACGACGCAGGTGTATTGAGAACACCAAATAATATTTACTCACAAAATAATAATTTCTTAATATTTTAATATTTTTTCCACTCAACATGTACTCAGGTGGTAAGCTAATAGTGTTTTGAATTTATTAATTACTTATTTTAGCATATTATATTTATTATAGATAAATAATTATTTTGATTATACATCGAAAATACGGTAATTGTACTATTACTAGACAACATTTTAGAATGTTAGTAGTGGTGAGAAGCACACCGTAGTGCCCTCTTTGGGTCTTTGCTACTATCCGTCTGACAACTATTTTCAAATTGACGGACAAATAGCGACCTGTCATTACAGCAGTGACTTCTATTGTCTTTGAGGAAGACAATATTACTTTTTATTTGAAGGAGATGCCGAAAACAAATACTCCACGGGCAATGTGCCCTGACTTGGCGTTGCATTACTCCGGCATCTCCATGGAAGTCGCCACATCCTTCATAGATTCCACTACCTATGGCACTATGGCGCATAATCAGCGCGAAACCGGTCAGTGTCTGGTAGTTGATCACGATGAAGGATGTGGCGACTTCCATGGAGATTCCGAAGTAATCCAATGCCAGTCGGGGCACATTTCCCGTGAAGTAGTTGTTTCGGCATCTCCTTCAAATAAATAATTAGGATTGGCTTCCTCAAAGCAATAGAAGTCACTGTTATAATGGCACCTGCGGAAAAGGAAAACATTTTAGAATATTTGGACACTATACGCCTAAACATTGCTTTATCTCAATTAATCCTTCTCGCTTAGGTTTCACAAACAATTGTTATTACTGTTCAAATAATATCTACATACAGGGTTATTCAGAACTTATCTCTAAAACTTTGAGGATATGTGCATCCTTAAATAAGAAATCGATATCACCAAAAAAATTTATAATAAAAGTCTTAGGATTTCCCGTAAACAATGTTTAAAGTTATACCATTATAAAGGACTACGTAGATGGGCAACTGTACTTCAACATCTGATATACCACCTTCCTAAGAATGTGGTAAAAAAAAGTAAACACGTTTTTGTACCTGAAACGCCTGGTTAAAGACCGAGCGAATAGAGTTGGAGTGGGGATAATATCTCTATTGTCTATTCAGTCATCATTCTAACTGTGTCCTTTCTCAGTGCCGGTGTTTTATTTATCGTAGGAGTGTTAAACTGTAAAATTTTCAAAATGGCTCATGTGTACAGTAATGCTGAGTTAATGGACTGTTACCAGTGGATTATCAATTAAAAGTTAGGTTTTGTGAGTGGTTGTTGCAGCAAAATGCTGAAAATTCCCAATTTACTTAATAATTTGCGTTTACAAGATCAGCAACCAGGAGGAACATTCGGTTTAGTGCGGCAAAATTGGATAAGGCGTGCCCAAAAGTGTGTACAAGTCGAGGAATATTATTTCGAACAGCTTTTGTAACAAGGTATGTGCTAATTTTTTATAAATTTCATGTTTCTAATACCTAGTAATCAAGTAGCGCAATTCTTCAAAATTAGTGTAACAAAATTTTATTCATTTCAGAGACACGTCACTTTGGTCACATCTATCTATCTTTAAGTTTATTTTAAAGTAAAAACGCTGCAAATCTTTTTTGCGCCGGGTGTCGGTATACTCTCAGAACTTCCAAAGTTTTTTTCGTGCTAGCCAGTTTGCATTGTCAGTCCCAATGTCATTCCATTACAGTGGACCAGTATCCAGCGGCGTGCAATGAAAAATTTTTAAATAGTTTTCAGAAGCCGCCAAAAAATTTTTTTTTTGCACTACCACATTTCTACATGTATGTTGAACATCCCCAAATTTTATTATGGATAAGTTCTGAATAACACTGTATACAGATTGTCATTTACAAATTCAGAAGAAAATAAATAACTGACAAAAAAATTCTAACGAGAATAATGTATCTGGTAGTAAAAATACTACTTGAGTATTTTTACTGGAATAAATAGCAACTTTTTAATAATACAATAGTGAGTTTGACACAAAACGGTTCAGATCATACTGTAACCCATTTTTTGTTAAGGAGGTAGTAGTCCTAATCAAGCATATCAATACTCTTTTTGGTTAAAAGTAAGACAATATAGACGATCGATATGTCATTCAAACGCTCACATTATTAACATGATACATTCTCATGATTGGTTTCATTTGTATGTCACATTAGAAGTGTTTACTGTGTAGAAAGGGATCCGAAGATTTACATAAAATGTCGATTGTTTTCAGCTAAAGTGGTTCATAGTAACCTTTCAAGTAAATGGCCAGCGATGATTACAGATCGATCAGCGACCACAAAACACGAACGGCTTTTATGGAAAGCAGATGGCTCTGGAAATTTATTTTATAACAAAGGAATTTAAGACTGAAATTACTTCGTTTTAGGATAATGACATACTACAATGTTTAGTTCTTTGGTTATGTCTACAAAGGAATGTTTGGGTTTCCATACAATAGTCTGTAATATATTTACAAAAATTTTTTGGGTTGTGTTCAATAAGATTTTTATTAATATTTTTTTCCATATTTTTAACAGTCATTTATAATTTATAAATGTCAGCTAAATAACTTTTGATTTAAAAAAAGTTCAGTACAAATGTTCTTGAGGCTTAGTACTTAGTAGTTATATTGGAACAGCTGAAGTTTAACCAATAATCTTGGTAATTCTTGCCAGTAGTGGAGTTTCCTCTCTGTCCATGTTATCAAAATTACTTTGGAATTACTTAAGGATATGCCAAACGCTGGTTCTAGTTTGATGAATCCAGAAGCAGAAAATTCCTTAACTAGAGTGTCGGCTGCTTCATTTCCTTATAAACTAGAGGACCTGCTTCAGAGAAAACAGTTTAGGTGTGAGGTATTATATTTGTAACATAACAGAATGACCTTGTAAAATATATGTACAAATTGTTATAAAAAACTAACCAATTAAAAAACTAAATTTAAAGAAATATAAAAAGAAATGTACTCGTATTATAAAAAGTAATATTTCTTGAATGGGAACTATCAAAATGAAAAATCTGAATAGCATAGTTCCAGATACATTTTAAGGGACATACATTTCATAGGTTATACAGACTAGAGCGACTTATACATAATAGTAAATTCAGTAAAATGTTTGCAAATTAACAAATAGTCTTGAAACGTAAATACTTTGTTAAATTATATGGTATCCTTAAACATAAAATATTTTAGTATTTACCATAAATCAGTTCAAACAAATTTTATGTCCCTATAAAGCGACAGTTTATTGAATAGTAAAATTTTGTAAAAAATTCGATTGTAAAATATTAATATTATTATGATTTAGAATCGGTTTATGTTTGCCGCATTTTCCCGCATTGAGAAAGGTATAAAGTAGGCATTTAAAGATACAAAACATTCCCCCGAGCTGAATTTTTTTATTACATATTATATTTGGTGAAATTGATTGGCTTCTATTTACCGCATTTTCTCGAATTTAAAAAGCTACGAAGCTAACATTTAAGAATGCGAATGATTCTCTAATGGTTTTATACATCAATCGGTTACAAGTAAGAGTCCAAATCGGTTACGAAGTATTGAGGATGTTCAAGTGTGTGGAGACTGTAGATTCGATTTGGAAAAAAATAAGGAGATGCCTCAATTATCGATGTTAAACACTCACAGCTCTAAATTTGTAAGTATCCCTAAATTGCGATCTAGGAGTGTGGATAAGGTTTATAACTGCTTAATACAAATTAATAAGTCAATAAATTCGTTTCAGTAATGCAAGTAACTGAATTATGTTTAATTTGAAATGATTTGAGAAGTCGACAACTCACTCCATAGATGTGTAGATCGTTTTGATGCTTACAAGAGATATCGATTTACTTTCGATGTAGTTGTGACTTTACTAACCCAAATATAATAAAACTGTCATTTAACTGCTCTGTGTAAGGTCTAAGTTTGAGTACACCTCGCTTGTCCTCAATACAATATACACATCGACAATATTGAATCTGTTTAGAATGTCTCAAGTTGCTAAGTGTAAGATGTGACTGAGTATTCACCTATAGGTTATCCGCTATTGAGCTTGTGACAGAACATACTATGGGTACTCTTCTACAAAGACGTCAGGATCAGTCACATGTATATCGCGACAATATTATCAGAAATAAAATTGACTGTCAATGGATCCTGGAAAAATTAAAATTTCTTTGTTCTAGGCTCTGTTCTCTGAAAACTTTTCTACACCACCAACTAAATGTACTAAAATGTTTTCCTATCTACAGTGCTCTTGTAAAGTAATGAGAAAGTTTTTGATTTTCATTTAAATTTTTTATTTCGTTGGATTTTTTTAATATCTCGAGAACTTAGCATGTATAAAAAAAGTAGGTATTATTCTTTTTGGATATTATAATTCATACAACCTCCTTTTAATTATAATTACCCATTTATCAAGACAAATCCACATTGAAGTATCCTCAAAGCAATTACATTTTAATTTGAACTGAAGCAAAAAACTTGAGGTGGTTCAATTACTAAGCACCGAATTAAATTTGATAAATCTGGTTGGTTTATATTTATCATCTCTCTCATTCAAAAAGCTATAAAACAGGCACTTGAGAATGCAAACCGTTCTGGAATTGTTTTTTACAAATCAATCTGTTACAAATAAAAGTCCTTCTATTGAGGATGGTCGAGTGCGTGAAGTTCCTGAATTAGATTGAAAGGGAGACAGAGCCGTACTTGGATTATAATGTCAGAAGAGTAAGGGAGCTTTACATAAATAAGAATTTTCTTCATCTGGCGAGATTAGACACATAACGATAATACCAAAACAAGAATCCTAATATCACATGACTCCTAAGTATTTTAGTTCATCATCAAAGTTATCTAAAATAAAGTTTTTGTTATGTATCACTTAAACTTCAACAGAGAAGGTAAATATTAAGGACTTTTCTATTTACTTTTGTTTTCCGATTGATGATACATGATACTTGACTAGGCTTGTTTTCCGATACAAGCCCAGTCTTGACTGAGGCGCTATCAAGCTCGTTTCGTCTTAAATTTGAGTCTTCAGTAGTGGAAATTACCATTAGACAAGTTGGAGTTTTTCTGTTATAGAAGTGAATCCACAGACAAATTTTCGAGAGTGGCAAAACATCAAAATTCCCCAGCCTAAGTCAAAACTGGGCTTATTCTATCATGTATCGGAAAACGTATTGGCGAACCAAATCCGGTTTCCCTAAACGTGTTTTGATATAAGGGTAACTCATAGCTTTCGATCTTCTTTTGGATCTCATCAATAGGACGAAGTAGTCCTAGAGCTAATTTGATAATTAATTTAATCTAGTTGGATCAGGAACTAGTTCTCAAAAGCAAAGAACAAAGTTTGTTCATTTCTTAAAGGCACAAAGGTTGTACCAGTGTTAGACATCTGCGAAGTTCTACAATCCTCGTTTGTTGCACATCGAATTTTGATATTTTGCAACTTTGGAAAATTTATCAATATATTATTTGTTATATTTACAATGGAAGTAGACATAAAATAAACTTAATATCAATTTAGTTCTTGTTCAATTGATGTGTTTATTAGGTAGAATATGTAATGATGTAATAACGAGTTTTACCATTTAATAACGTATCTTAATGAAAAACGAGAATTTGGGTGGTCATAATTTGCATCATAAAAAATTTTTTCAGTACATTCAGTACAAAAGGTACGTAACCAAAAATAATTATTTTAATGTAATGTAGATGCTTGTTTAATATTTCATTACATACTTAAAAAATGTAGATAACAGTATTAGATAGAAAAATATATTAAAAGCAATAAGTTTTTTTTTTTAATTTTACCAACTCTCAATTATTCTCACTGAGGCTATCAGTCCCTTAAACTCAGTCTTAGTCCTACTCTGGAGCAGAGAATAAAGAAAGGAATGCGTTTAAGTAAGGATCTTGTATCCTCGCACCCTAAATTTGTAACTGGAGACATTCGTTTTGTTTCTAACATTGGTTTCTTTCTAGATTATCTACTTTTATTTCGGGCTCCAAGGAATACCAAAATGGTATGAGATAATCAGGTTTACACCCTTCTTGTATTTCTTATCTTCTTGTATTCAAAGCTAAATTATTGTAAGCTTCTCGTACAATAAAATTATAATACAATTATTATTGTACACATCATATAAATTCCGATTTATGTCTAGTCATACATTCTAATTCGTTAGAATTAGAAAACCTAGAATTAACAAAGTATACAAAAAGGATATGTTAAAAGAATGACTTTAGAATTTGAAAAGATATGGATTATTTAGATTTTTATATATGAAAAAAACGCAGGACATAAGGAAAAATAGAGGACAAACTTTTTATTGTTTGTAAATTAGTTAAAACCACTGTCACCTAACTAAAATAAATATACAGGGTGGGTGAATACTGTTACTCCTTCCGGGGTTCTAAAGATAAGTGACTTTTATACAACAGTAAAATTTTTTTTAACACTTTAGACACAATACAACACTTCTTGTACAATATTAAAATAATGACACACCAACAACACTTCGAAAATCGCAGTTATTTCACTTAAGTATTGCTTATTTACCCTTGATCGCTACCTGATTAAGACTATCTTATCGCCGGTACCCCGCGGCCTTTATATAGGTAAACTAGGCTTCTAGATCCTCGTAGAGATTTTCATCGAATTCTCACGAATAATCCACTTACCAGAGGAGTTCAATAACTAATCGACAGCCCAAGTTATACGAGGGATATTCGATGAGTACCGCTGGTGACATCCAGGAAATGTGGGCAAAAGGGTCTATCTCCATTATTTGAAGGGCTAGAGGGTTGAGACTTCGCCCTTGGGGGATGTCCCAGGCACCCCCAGAGGCGGTGTTGTCAGATTGTGCACAATTTGCCTAAGGCTGGAGAAAAAGTAGATTTTGCAACGCCGCACCCGGGCACTTTGTCGGTGATTTTATAACAATGCTATGAGAAAGTACAATAACTCTGCTGTTATGGAAAATACAGAAAATATTAAATACAGAGATGTTACAGGATATTAGTAGCAAAATTATATATTTTTTTAATGGAGAGTCCTGTATATTTTCACATTTTATGAAACAGTGTAAAATTATAAGTCGGGTGATATAGTATAATTTTGGGACCTACTTTGTGTCTATAATCTTTGCTAATGATGTGCACTATTACTTAAGTAGTATAGAATCAATAACAACTGTTCAGTATGCCGATGATGAAAACATCTTAATCGGAATTTGAACTACGATTATACCATTGCTTGGCCAACAATGGACAAGATTTTGAGCAACTACTAAATTGATTTTTCGATGGGTTTTTGACAAAACAACGTAAGCGACAGACAGCAAATTTTACAGGAACCAACTTTTTTTATAACTGATATTTTTCTCAGGCTATGAGTATTAAAAATATTTGTAACACTTTTTTTTTGACAATAGTAATTGAATTTTAGTATAAAATTAGAAAAAAGAAAATATTTACATTAATTTTTGCTACTTACGATAATTTGTCAGGCATTATGTTATTAAATTTTGTTGCTTACGTTACACATACGAAGTTTAGTATATCAATAATTTTGGTCATTATGTGAAAAGTTTGGGTTATGTAACGTAAAGGCTATTATTATTACTATTATTGTTATTGTTATTGTTATTATTTATTAAACATTAAGTGTAGAATAAAACTAAAACATTTGACATTACAATGACATTATTATTATAACAGTTTGTAACGTACAGGCTACGTAGGTATTATTATTACATTTTATCAAATGTTAAAAATTCAGAATGAAACTAAAACATTACATTGACATTAACATTAAAACATACAGTACCCCACAGACTATAAAATGGCAGTACAAAAACAAGTTCAAATTATCAGTTTTCTTCATTTATATCGTCTTCTTTATCAGTCTCAGCTAGAGTATCTGGAACATCAGCCCTCGCTGCAAAGCATTTGTATTCGTCCCAAAACCTTTGGGGTATTACTTTTTTTTTCACATAACTCACTAAATTATTAAAATAACAGCATTTTTACTCGAACTCACAACCGAAGTGGACACGAATGGTCACTAATAAGTATCGTATGTGCTCGATAGCTTATTGTAACCGACGGCGCTTACGATTTTCTGTTGGGAATACATCAACAGTTACGATAGTTTTGGGTATAATTTAAACACTGTTTGAAAATATTGGCGCATACGATAATAATAAAACGATTAAAATTTAGTGAAAACAGTACAATTGACATAACATACTTTGTCAGGATGCACAAGTTTAACCCAAGGAATCGTATAGACCAAAAACCGCAATTTTGATAAAATTGTCGCTTACGATGTTTTGTTAAATACCTATCGTTATGTGCAAAATATTTAATTTACTTTTCAAATACAAAGAATAAGAGAAAGAAGTTACAATGTTTTATTTAAAAGGTATGAAGGAGTAAAAAAAGTTTCCTAAATATCTTGACAACGCCATCGATCAATTAAAAGAAAAAAACCCCAACGTGTAAAGATAGATTAAATACCTTTAAAATGATGTATACTTATAGCTTTTCACACTTAAGATTTTTAAAGGGGTAGCTCCCGTTAACAGAGGATAAAAGGGGGAGCATCAATTTTCGAATGAAAAGTTGTCTCCCTCGATAAAATTTTTCACGTTCTTTGGGATTTTTAAAGAAGTACATCGAGATAATGAGGGTGGGAAGTGTTCAAATGAACACCCTGTATATACCCACTTTGTCTTTAGCAGTGCAATGTTTTGCATATGTTGCAATGTTTTAGCAGTGTTTTGTATATAGCATTGTTTGTTTAATGAGAAAATGTATAGTTATAAACGATGTACCTATTAATATGTGGTATTTTTAATATTATTACATCATTCTTTATTTGTTGATATATGAATGGTAAAATCACATTTATTTTTAGCATCCAGGTATATCATTCTCCCTTACAAATTCCCTGTATATACAGTGTGCCCCCAATTGGTGATGCATGTATTGGGATCTCGGTATCTATAAGAGATAGAAAAACGGTCAACGGGGGAAAGTTTTAGACAATTTTGTTTGTAATCGAATGCCGTTTTTTTTGCGATTCTATATCTTTTGGTTATTGAGATATTTTGAAAAAACTAAAATGATGCATTTTCGAAAATACCCTGTAACTTCTTTATTTAAAACAAATTTAGATTCTGTAAAAACTTTCTTAGGGCAAATTTTTACGTAGAAAACGCCTGTGTAGTCCGATTTTATCTGCAACGTTTCGGTTTTTTGGAACTATCATCAACTTTGTTTTTTCATATGGGCGCCATATTGGATTTTTACGGTTTTGGAAAGCCTATTTTCTTAGCTTTCTAATAATGTATCACAATTAGTAAAAAAAAGTTAGATTATGGTTAAAAAATCAAAAATTAATATTTTGTTATAAATTTGGCAACGTCGCACAGTAAAACACTGAAATTCTAGGTCATATTAAATTTAATCTCTATCACAATAAAACATTAAAATATTTGTTGAAAGTTTTTACCATGTAACAAAAAATAAATTTACAAAAGCCGTAAGTTTGGATAAATACATCAACTAATAGTTTTCAGAACACCTGTCACCTAAAAATTATTTAATTATTATTTATAAACAGAAATTCAGTACATAATTTAACACAATAAATTTTTTGCTAATACATCAGTTCCCTAGTAGATCATTTTCGGTTTAAACTCTAAGCTACAAATAATAACAAAATATCAACACAAATTAAAACATAATTAAACTATAAAGACTAATAACCGAAATAAAATATCTAAAGTTCAAAGTGTCGCCCATTTGCTTCCATACATTTTTGACATTTTTTTATTATGGATCTGAATTTCTGTTTATACATAATAATTAAATGATTTTTAGGTGACAGGTATTCTGAAAACTATTAGTTGATGTATTTATCTAAACTTACGGCTTTTGTAAATTTATTTTTTGTTACATGGTAAAAACTTTCAACAAATATTTTAATGTTTTATTGTGATAGAGATTAAATTTAATATGACCTAGAATTTCAGTGTTTTACTGTGCGACGTTGCCAAATTTATAACAAAATATTAATTTTTGATTTTTTAACCATAATCTAACTTTTTTTTACTAATTGTGATACATTATTAGAAAGCTAAGAAAAGAGGCTTTCCAAAACCGTAAAAATCCAA
This sequence comes from Pogonocherus hispidulus, assembly GCA_963924545.1. Taxonomy (NCBI): domain Eukaryota; kingdom Metazoa; phylum Arthropoda; class Insecta; order Coleoptera; family Cerambycidae; genus Pogonocherus; species Pogonocherus hispidulus. The sequence continues at coordinate 12,655,752 of OZ004698.1, forward strand.
TATGGCGCCCGTATGAAAAACCAAAGTTGATGATGGTTCCAAAAAACCGAAACGTTGCAAATAAAATCGGACTACACAGGCGTTTTCTACGTAAAAAGTTGCCCTAAGAAAGTTTTTACAGAATCTAAAAATTGTTTGAAATAAAGAAATTACAGGGTATTTTCGAAAATGCATCATTTTAGTTTTTTCAAAATATCTCAAAAACTAAAAGAGATAAAATCGCATAAGAAACGGCATTCAATTATAAACAAAATTGTCTAAAACTTTCCCCGTTTGACCGTTTTTCTATCTCTTATAGTTTCCGAGATCCCAATACATGCATGACCAATTGTGAACACACTGTATATATATCAAGTGGTACACATTAGATGCATTTAACGTAAACCGATATTGATCTGTCCTCACATCATCCATTAAGCACTGAATGGCTCACACTGAAACTTGGTTACATTAGCATTACTATTAATCTTATTTGCTTGTTAAACCGATTATAAATGTGACTATACCTACCGAAGCTCTTTGTGAATCTATTCACAGTAGGTATACTGAAATATAAATATGCATGTGGTAGATGTTTCCTGTAAGTATTCCCTACTCCTTACCGACGTTAATTTTAAACGTTCTATATTTCCTTAGGTATTACTGCATACAGGGTGTCCCATTTAAAACGAAGCACCCTTAATATCTCGAAAACAAAACGAGCTATAAAAATGTGCTGAGACATGTCAATATTTGATTCGGGGGGAAAACTTTGGGAGCATAAGTGAAGGTTGACCTCGTCTCCCCTTTTCGCCCTACCCTAGGACAAACTAAATTTTGAATGGGAATAAGGGCCGAACCGCATCTTATTTGAAAGGTATTTTTATTCTCTATTCAACGGCGTGCTTAGTTTTAAAATCGGTCGATTCGTTATCGAGCATTATCGAACGTTTAAACTTGTTTAAAGAGAGGAGTAAGAAAAAAAGAAAATTCCATTTTGTACTCGCAAAATTAACAATGTACAAATTAAATTAAATGCTCAAAGTGTGCTCCATCAAATTTCATGTAGGATACAAACCTTGCTGGAAGCTATTCTTAGTCTTAATTTCAGCCATCTAATGATAGCTACCTTTCAAAATATAGTTTAGTAGTCATGATCGGTAGGAGAGGATCAATGTCTTCAAATAACACCACAGACTTTACATTGTGTTGGTGAAAACTTCCAGCAACGTTTGTATTACTGCAAGAAACTTGATGGTGGACATTTTGAGCATTTGATTTAGTTCTTACATTGTTAATTTTGAGTACAAAATAGAATTTCGTTTTCTTTTCTTTTTCTTCTCTTTACGCAACTTTAAACTTCAATCGTCAATTACTCAATAACGCATCGACCGATTTTAAAACTAAGTAGGCCGTTGAATACAGAATGAAAATACCTTTCAAACGAGGTGCGATTCAACCACTATTCCCATTTGAAATTTTGTGTGTTCTTGGGGCGGAGGGAGACGAAAGAAGGGGTAAATCTTGACTTATGGTCCAAAAGTTGAACCTCAATGGTAAATTTTTATATTATCTCGTTTTGCTCTTGAGATATTAAGGGGACAACCTCGGGATCGGTCCCAAACTCCTATTAAACTCCGATACCCTATTCTTTCTTGAATATCAGCTGCTATTTTTGGGGAAATAGGTTTCCCTAAAGCACCTAATTTCTCGTCTAAAAAAAATTTTTCTTCTTCAAATTAATTTTCGCATAGGTATTTCTACTTTAACCTTGTACAGAACAACCAGTGCGACACAAGGCAGAACTGGCAGAGCAGAATAAACAATATAGTTATTGCTTTTAATAAGCATAGCTGTTACGTAAGTCTCACATAGGTGAAGGTAAAAAACCTACTGTGGTTGAATTGCATACTCTCAGATAGGGTTTACAGAAATTTTACTAAAATGTGAAGTAACACCTGAACCCCCAAAAGTTTATACTTATCCATTATCTTTAAGTCCTTATTACAAGGCAGATTTAGATCCTCATAAAAAATATGATGAGAAAATATATACCCGCCTGCTTATAGGGAAGGCTTTGCACTTGTGATTTAGACCGTAAAAAATGCAATTTATATTCACATCTTGTATGCTTTTTATGCAATTACGCATAACTTTCACATAAGTAACCATTTTTTAAATTTCTGACACTAAAATTGAATATAAAATTACATTCCTTGTGAAAGTTCAATTTTGTAATTTTCTAATATATTTTTAATAAAAACTGTAAAAATAATTTGAAAGTTCAAATCGATTTAATTACCAATAAAGTGTGGATATAAATGTGGACCCACCTGTAAGTTTTACTTGTTTAAGTGGTTTGATTAGGAAAAAGGTAGATTGTTGTAAAAGGTGATAGAAATATATTTCTGTTTTTTCTGTAAATAACTTCTCTGAGCAATACTATAAAGTATGTAAGATATGTAGATATTAATATTGATAGGTATCTCCACGAGAAGGCTGTGGTATCTCTCATAATAAAGGAGATGTCATAATAATATATTAAGAGTAGTTAATATATTAGACATAGAATATTAAGAGTAATATTTTAGACAGAGAGTTCCTAAATTAATGATTTATCCTTAGTGTCCAATATTTTAATTGCATCTTTCTTAGATTAGATATTCTTCTATAACTATAAATTGAAAACAATTTCTGTGTTTATCTGTTAATATGTTTTTATAAAAAATATATTCAAAGAGTGTGTGTTCACATACATATAATGTGTTCAAAAGAAATTCATTAATTTTAGTAATTTTAGATTTAACAGCCATTTACATTTTCTCACTTCTTTAAATAACCTAAGCTTCTATATCGATACCCTATACTCGTATGCCGATATATAAAATCGATACCCTAGAAAATAGAAGGAAAACTTCCTATATAATATATTATAAAATATATATAATATATTTTATAAAATATAAATTTCCATTTACATCAGACCTAAAGATTATATAAAGAGCAGGCCTAGGCGACCACAGGTGTCAAAGTTAAACAAACACCATGCAGTTTTAATGACCTTTAATAGATGTACACGTCACTCAAGAATTACCTAAATCTACGAAACGGTTTTTACGTTATGCGGAAAATTGTCTTTTTTTTCAAAATAACACCCTGTAACTCGCTGGGCGGGCATCAGAGATTTTTTTTATAAGAGTTATATTCTTATTGTGGTGTGGTCCACCCCCTGGTAAATTTTTGTACGCTCACACCGCGACACCCTATATATAAGAAAATTATATGCGAGTAATTTTTTATCTGTATAATCAGCTCTATCTCTGAATATGCTTCAGTTATTTGATATTTGATATTTTGGATCAGGTATTCAACCAGATATTCCTGAAATTTTTGTAAATAGCTGAAGGGTACCTACCATCAAATAAATTTTCTCTAAGCTAAACTTTCCATGGAAGATATAATTATTATCTTTTTTAAGCTTTAATTTGAAATATAGCTTTGTTTCTCTTGTTATTATTTTTCATATATATATTATTAATATTATACTAAGTACTTCAAAATGTTCAATTTCTATCCTGTAATTGGTTCATTTATCCTGTTAAATAAAGATAAAATTATATTTATTAAACATTACCAGGAAATGAAACTTCTCTCAAACAAATATCGTAAATAGAAAAAACAACTTGGTCCTGCAAAAGCATTTTAACCAGCAACTGGCAGAACATGTTTGATTTTCCGTTGAAAGCAAGTAAAACTAATAACAGCTTGCACCCCAAGAGATGCATCATTTTTCATTTGCAGACATAGAATTAATACGAAAACAAAAACATGCCATTATATTGAACCAAGAAAGTTGGGGATATAAAGAAATGGGAGAGATTTTATCAGACATAGACCAGAAGCTTGGCAGAACGAATTAGTTTTATTTATTGAATTAGATATCATTTTGGGAGCTTCCTCTTATTAAAAGAAACAAACAAGTATATATGGATTTATTTCATTAAGTTTCTTCAGAAGTTTCAAAGGATTTTTATTTGCTGATCTCATAAGTTATTTTATATTGTGTTGGATCAGATACTTTGTTTCTATATCGACAATAAAATAACTTACCAACCTCTTAGGTACTATGCTTAATTATTTTGAGATTATACTATTCAGATAGAAAAGGAAATGTTGTTCACTCGATTATTAAATTAATAAGAGGTCAGTAAATGGTAGAGGACAGTTAGTACCTATTGAATTGTTAAAGAGGACAATAGAATTCATACACAGTAAAAAAAGACAAATAGTAAAATTACTAAATGGAAATCGTAATTTGCTGCAGTGTTATTTTTAACACGAACTGGGTAGTATAATAACTAAACCTTTAGAACTCATATTACACGAACGATATACCCGCCAAGTTTGTAGAAGTACTCATAAATTGTAGTAAAATTTACAAAACCCAGTGTTAAAAATGAATCAATCCTCCATAAAAACGGAATAATTACATGGTGAATAATTAACTATTACACATTACCTTGTAAAATCTACTTTTATGTAATGTAATAATACACCGATATGTCTAACACTGCCAAGTGCGTGGACTATATACACACTGATGAGTGTGGATTCAGTGTTAAAATCAGTCGGATTTTTTTACTGTTTAGTTTTTACAGAAATAGATGGAACACGAATAATAATTATCATTAAACATTGACACTCGCTTTGGTTTTTAGAGTTTGCTGAGACCTATATTGTAATCTAAAAACCAAAAATGATTCATGATTTATTCAACAATTGTGACTTTATTTATGGGCCTTGTCTTAACTTAATTTACGAAAAAAGGATCCAAAGAGTTCAAAATTTCTGTATTCGCTATATCTTTGGACTGCGTAAGTATGATCATGTGACATATAAGTTATATGAGCTTGGGTGGTTAAATATGGAAAATAGAAGATTGCTACATTTAAATACATTTGTTCATAAGCTACTAACACTTAATATCGATTCTTCACTTAATTCTAAATTAACTAAAAGGACTCAAGTTCATACTGTGAATCTTCGACATACTGATATGCTTACTCTTCCTCCTCATGCCACTGCTCTTTTTCAAAAAAGTTTTTCTTATATTGCAGTAAAATCTTATAATAATGTACCATTTTCTATGAAGAATCTCACGGTGATTAATATTGATGTATTATTGATTGGTCAATAATACAGGACCTGATTGTGCTTGTGCATTTTTTATTGGTTTTTATTAATTATGTCTCTTTGTGTAGATACTTCTTTATGTTCAATTATATTAATTACCTCTGGTATGTCTTAGTCTATGGGATTTTTTTTTTCTTTTTACAGGATTAGAATGACACCTGTAGTATGTTAAGTGTAAGAATAGCCTGGAGCTAAACTTCGCATGCTGCAAGGTGATTATGCACCAATATTGTATCGTATTGTATGTATTTATGTAATCTTATTATATTCTATTGGTGTAACAATAAAGACGATTATTATTATTATTTGGGAACTGCTAGAAATCAGTTTTGTTTGTTTATCAATTTGTTACATATAAGTATGAGTTTATTTTAATATTTTTGTTGTTAAAACCCGCCACTGACTCAGAAAGCTTTTAGCTTTTTTACTTTTCACTAAACTTTTTTACTTTTTTTACTAAACTTTTTTATTTCTTTTCTTTCTTTCGTTTACGTTTTTGGCAAAATCTCTATAATAAATGTGTAGACGATTTAATTAGTATTCAGAAAGTGAATTACGTCATGGCCTCTTTTCCTCGTCTTTACATTATAAACATCTATCGCACTTTCCTCTTTAATATCAATTCAGTTGAAATTCAATTTAAGTCGAATTAGGTATATATAATAATTTTTATAACGCATTTGTTGAGATTTCACCGCTAGGGTCCTTTTTCAAAAGCCTACCGACCACCTACGCATTCCCCCGCATTTACTGGGACGTATTTCGAGATTAAAATGCTTTCATCCTTATATAAGCCACAACTACGTACATGGTTGCCCCTCAATGGCACACTTTAATTAAAACACGTCGAATGAAAATCTTAACAGATATTCTTAACCCCTCTGTTAACACTCGTCGGATATCATGGCAGTTCCCTGAAAGTTTCACAAGCGTAGCGAGCGGTAATTAGCCTATTACAACGTGTTTTGTGAGTCACCCTTTCATACGTAACTCTTTGAGATACTTCAGGAGGTTAGGGTGGTTTGTTGGAGTGAGAATACGACAAAAGTACAGGGCGTCTTTAGGGTATAGCCAAATTTTATTTCATCACAACTGTATCTCAAAATTGTGAAAATATTTTGTAAAATAGGTGGAGTAAAACAACAGAATGACGCATTGACCTAAGTATTCCAGTGATATTCCTAAAATTTTAGGTCATTGTGAAACAAATTGTGAAATATATTTCCTCTATTTTGCGAAAATTGACAAGCAATTCTATAAAACAACGAATATTCGTTTTTCAGGGCATTTCAGAAACTTTGAAAAAGTAAGTTGGAGGTAGACAACATTTTTTAACAGCGATGAATGTGTTTCGACATTGTAGGTATCTATTATTGCCTCTGTGAGATACTATAGAGGTATAATTTAATAATCGAGATTGTGCAGTGAATTGCATAAAATGGCGAAGTCGCCGGTAAAATATTAAAATTAAAATTTCAGGATAGTTAATCAACATAATACCCGAGGGGCGAAGCACTGGGGTACTTTAGTGTACAAGCAGGTGGAATTTCGAGAAAAATTGAGGAATTTTGTAGAATTTCAAGGAATTGTGGGGAATTTCAAGGAATTGCGGGGAATTTCGGGGTATTTTGGGTAATTTCAGGGTATTTTATAAATATTTTGTTATATCTGAAGCCCGATCTGAGGTTATACCTAATCCTCCACGTTTTTTAGTAATATTTTACGTTATATTTTTGCTAGATTTCATTATACTTCTTAAATTACGAAAATATTATTTTTTGTTGACAGGATTATAGGGTATGTCTTAAAAATGTTTTGTGTTGGGTTCTATATTTTATATTATATTTTTGAGACAGTTTTTGTATGAATGAATATATTTTTACCTTAGTTTAATTTTATTTTTTACCAATGAACGTTTTATGTTTTGTTGTTGGTATATGCATATTAGAAATAAATATACTATGGTATAAGTGAGTTTTGGTGTTTTTAATATAATACTTACTTACTTACTTACTTTATTTAACGACCACATTACATACAATTAAAGGTACATTTGAAGTCACTGAAACATTAACCGTTAGAATTTGACCAATTAAAATAATCATTCACACTATAAAAACATTTATCTATTAGAAACGTTTTACACAACTTATAAAACTTATTAAAACTCAAACTAGAAACATTAACATTATTAAAACAATGAACAAAGTGATTATACAATCCAACATCCAATTTATTTATTTGCGTTGTACGAATCCTAGAATAGGACTGAATCAAATTTGTTGCATTCCTAGTATTATAGGAATGCACATCACAATGCTTTTGAAATTTGTCAAATCCACGGTGTATTTGCAATAGGGACTCGAATATATAAATACAAGGTAGGGGCATAATTTTAAATTTTTTAAAAAGATGTAAGCACGAGGTACCATAAGGAGCACCTTCTATGGAGCGAACAGCAGCCTTTTGCAAAATTAGCACCCTATAAGCAGCAGTTGAATTTCCCCATAACGTGATGCCATATGTTAAATGGCTATGGAAAATTGCGAAATACACCGTGCGTAGTACATTAGAAGGAAGCGAACGTCTTAATTGCTTCAGACAGAATATCTGCGATGACAGCTTTGAGCAAAGATGATCAACCTGGGGTGACCATTCCAATCTGGTATCTAGGGTTAGCCCAAGAACTTTGGCCTCGGACTTAGAAGCCCATTTGTCAGTGGTGAAATGAATGTGCTGAGTCTTGGACTCGTTGAGTTTCAGCTTATTTGATGAAAACCAATTTTTCACCAGTTGAAAACTACCCAAATTAGAACTATCACCCCTTGCAATTAGTGTAGTGTCATCAGCAAATATTACACAAGATAAGTCATCTACCGAGTAAGGCAAATCATTGATGTATAATAGAAACAAAATGGGTCCCAAGACAGAACCCTGAGGAACACCGTTTTCAACTTGTAGTAGGCTGGACTCGGTTCCATTAAGACTCACATACTGTTGCCTGTTAGAAAGGTAGGAAGAAAAAAGTTTGAGCACATATCCTCTTATTTCCTTAATAATAATAATAATAATAATAATAATAATAATAATAATAATAATAATAATAATATCTCTACCCCTCATTCTAATCACAAGGATTAGCCCTAAAGTCTGAGACTTGTGTGGGAGAGGGGGCGGCATATTATTATTTCGCGGGCCGCATTTGCGAAATAATAATATGCCATAAATAAATTTATTTATGCCATATGGCATAAATAAATGTTCAAAAACATAATTTGTGTCTGCCTTCCAGTAGCACATAATAATGGGTACCTATTTTGTTGGGAATTTCAAATCGCTTTTGGGAATTGTGGGGTATTTTGGAGAATTTCGGAGAATTGCGAATTTCAAAAGTTTGGGGGTATTTCAGGGAATTTTTGGGGAATTTCATATATTTTTTACTGCAGGGGGAATTTCGGTGTACAATTTTTTTTAGTAATTTACCCCTCGATAATACCTTAAAACCTTTTGTACACAGCAAAAAAAGGTGTCAAGTTTTACCCCAACCAAAAATTTGCTAGAATTTCGTAGGGTATATTTTAAAACTACATTCCTTGCACCACAAAAGAACTGCGGTGCAGTTCTGTGTGAGCTGTTATGTATAATATTCAATCTCATAATAAAAACTTTTACTATTCCAGAAATGTGGAAAGTTTCAAGAATATGTCCAATATTCAAAAAATGAGAAAAACACGATATATCCCATTATAGGCCCATTGCCATTCTCTCTAATTTTTCTAAAATATGTGAGAATATAACGAATTATTATTTATCATATCAAGTAAAAAGTGTTGTAATACCTCAACAGCATAGCTTCTTTTCAGGCCGATCCGCTACTACTAACATATCGTGTAAGTCACAATTTATAAACGAGGTCCTATATCCGGGAAGTCAGGTAGATGTTATTTATACTGACTTCTCCAAAGCATTTGATATTTGATAGGCTCGACCATGAATTACTTCTGAGTAAATTTGACTCTATTGGATTCAGTGTTGATCTTGTTGCCTTGTTTAGAGCATATTTATTTGGAAGGTGGCAATTTGTGCAGTGCCAGTGGATATCAATCTGTTAGGTATGAACAGACATAAAGTCTCTCACAATGGTCTACACTTGGTCCGTAAACTTTGATCTTGTTTGTTAATAACATTGTTTGTGGAATGACCTGTTGTGTTTTGATCTATACTATTGGCATTAAGATTTATTCTGAAAAACCATTTCCTCCTTGCAATGTACACAGTAAAAAAAGACAAATGGTAAAATTACTAAATGATACCTAATCGTAATTTGCTGCAGTGTTATTTTTAACACGAACTGGATAGTATAATGACTAAACCTTTAGAACTCATATTACACGAACGATATACCCGCCAAGTTTGTAGAAGTACTCATAAATTGTAGTAAAATTTACAAAACCCTGTGTTAAAAATGAATCAATCCGCCATAAATACGGAATAATTACACGGTGAATAATTAACTGTTACACATTACCTTGTAAAATCTACTGTGTTAAATTACTTTTATGTAATGTAATAATACACCGATAAGTCTAACACTGCCAAGTGTGGATTATATACACACTGATGAGTGTGGATTCAGTGTTAAAATCAGTCGAATTTTTTTACTGTGTACTGAGTTGCAGCGAAATCGGAATTATATTAATTTTTGGTACAAAACACACTTTTTATGTTACAATTTGGTAACAAAATAAATTACCTCTAAATGATAGTAAGTGCGACGTAATATTCTCGTAAAATTAATCCAGTTACAAATGAGTATTCTCTTGACGGGTTACCAGACTTTATAAAGGACCTAGATGTTATTTCTGACCAAAAACTTTCATTTGTTTTATTCAAGAGTCTTGGATTTGTAATAAGAAACATAAAAGACTTTCAATCCACACCATGAAATTATTATATACCATTTTTGGCAGGTCTAAGCTCGAGTATGCATCTGTAGCGTGGAGCCTAATATATGCTGCATATACTTCAAGAGTAAAAAAGGTAGAGCGACGCTTTTTTAAATGTGCGTCATTTGGCCTGGATAATTATTATCCAGGCCAAATACCTAACCTAACAAAACCTAACAAAATATTTACCGAAAGGTTTAATATGAGCAGTTTGGTTAGCCGAAGGAACATGTCTACGATTTTTCTTTATAAGATAATTAGGAATGTGATAAATTGTGGATGTTTATCAAATAATACAACATTATTCTAAAGTATATGTGTATATTATAATACTGTTTGTTCAACTAATTATTGTGTAGATAAACTTATCCTACAACTGGGTCTTGTACCCGTTGGATATTTGAATAAATAAATAAATAAATAAATAAATAAAATACTGCTGGAAAAATTCTTGTGTAACCTGACACTTTTACAATATAAATATATCTCTCCATATTAACGTTTCCTCTTTTGATCCAGACTGTCTCCTGCAACGGACACGTATGTCAATTAATTATATCTTACGTGCTTCCGATCAGAATCACGGCTTGTAACTACATGTTAATAGCTTTCCAGTTGTTGACCGGGTCAGCCCCAAACACGACGGCAACACCGACTTGGATGTCACAAACTCATGGCAAACATTTGAGCATATTATAATTGTTGGCAATAACTAGGAAAAGCTCTTCAGGAACCTTCCCAGTATGATTCAATAACTATTCGTCTGGGCATATGCTCATGTACAATAGCAACAAGCAAACAAAAGTATTCCAAGATCACCCAGTGTAGTACGTATGAAGAAAAAATATTAGGAAATTTTTCAGATTACCACAACTTAAATATCCCTATTCAGTTAAAAAATATTAATAATTCCAGTTAACTAGCTCCTTTTATTTTTTTAACGTTCCAAACCGGTAAGTCTAACCTCTGTGATTTCTCTTTTTAGCTTTAATTTTCATTTAAAATTCCCTATCTCAAAGCACTGTGCTATTGTTTCAATCTTCCACTGCTTACTTCTGTTTGAAGAAGAAAGAGAAAGTTTGGACCTAGTAATATTATTTTTTACGATACACAATAATCAACCCTGTACACAATAATCCTGTAAATAAAGTTACAGACACTTTCTTTTAGATTTTTATTTGTTTTTTTTTCTTTCTCGCTTATGTCCAAATAATCCGGAAACCGCTATCACAAACAATTTGCGCTAACTTAGGTTTCAACACCTGGAAAGCCCATTTTGCGCTCATGTTCCCTTGCTTTCAATAGAGTACAGTAATAGACACTTACTCTATTGGGAAAGCCCTAACAAGTCGAAATACTGTATCAAAGTATTAGAATATTTGTAGACTTTGCTAGATAGAGTGTTTTCTATAAATTTCTTGAAACATATAAATGAGAACGGTTTCTTTTTCAAAACTATTATAAGAAAACAATTATTAAATAAAATTAACACTGACGTAGTTTTCCACATATCACCAAAACACTACACTGAACTCCACGCGAGTTTCGCCAACCTAGTTGGCATCATCTGGAGATAATTAAAACTAAACCTATGCTAATACTGTGTCCTATTTTTACCTAAACTATTGCTATGGTTCAGTGAACCGTGATTATTATGAACCGTCACTATTCATACTATTTTTACGCTTTGCAATTTCCAAACTCTCAAATGCATCCAGCTGTCTGGAATTTGTTACATTCCTAATTCGTAATTAGTCTTAAATTTATTTTATGGTTGTTCTCACACGCATGTTGGGTGATACTAGACTTATCTGTTCTACCATATACTGAGAGAATGAGCCATATGTTTCTTGAATCTAGTTTGAATTGACCTTCTAGTTTGTCCAACATACTTTTGATTGCAGTCCTTACAGCTAATTTCGTAAATCCCCGACTTTTCTTTAGTTTCTATTTTGTCTTTTCGATAGCCTAAAAGCTGTTGTAGTTTATTTCCCGATGAATAAACCACTGATATACCTATATGTTTAAAAGCCTTACCAAAACCACGGGTGAAATGAGGATCGTATGGAATAGATATGAATTTTGGATATTCTCTTTCATTTTGAAAAGTCGAGGAATTCCAAATGTTTCTTTAAATGTACGTTTCCTAATTATTTTATCAATTAAACTTACAGAATATCCATTACTCGCAGCTTTATCTCTAATCAATACCTTTCTTTTTCAAACCTCTCCTTATTTAGGGGGAAGCTTAATAGGCAATGAATTAAAAAATTGAAACTCACCATTTTGTGTTGAGCACAATGGTGAGAGTCCTTAGGGATATATCTTAAAGTACTGGTATATTTTCTGTATATATCAAATTCTAACTTATTTTCTCTATTTCTAATCATTAATACATCTCAGAATGGTTGTTGCCCAAAGTTTTCAATTTCATATATAAATTTGACTGACGCGTAACAACTCTTCAATTTATAAACAAAGTTGTCAATATTAGTGACTTTTGTATCAAACAACACTACAAAGATATCATCCACATATCTAAACCAAACCCTGGGGAAATACTCGAATTCTTCATTTGCCTCAGTTTCGAATCACATTTCGATTCGCTCAAAAAATTTCATTCTTTTCAATGATAATTTCTTCAAACAACATGAGGATACAGCAATAGGTAACTCTTCGTCGCCATTCATCGCCAGTCTCATCATGAACAGATTCGAAATGTGGATTCGTTATGTGGAAAACTACGTCACTGTTATCTTCACACCAAAGGTTCCAACCCCCTTCAAGTAAAATAAAATTAACAAAAAATAAAAAAAATGTATTTTCATTATCATTTGAAAATAATCTTCTAAATTCCTTAACTGTAAAATACTTTATTAGAGAAATACTAGAAAACAAATAATTTACGTCTAAGTAAATATTATTTGCATTTTCGGTAATCTTTGATTCGACTAAAAGGCGAAGTATTCTTGTCGTCGTTTCTATGCCAGTGACAATTTTTCAGCGTGTTCAATTGAGAAATAATATATTTTCTCAACTAAAATCGAGTCCTTAAAACTTTCATCCCAGAGGTCTCAGAAATTGGAGCCTCAGAGTATCGATGGCATAAAAATAAAATTTATGGGTGACAGTAAAAGACAAAGACTTTAAAAGGTTTAAAGTTGTAAGTGGTAGTTCATGAGGAACGGCTTACGCTTTAGTGTTAGTTTTTATTGTACTCCCACTAGAACTTCCTGCTCAATTATATCGCGGTAAAAAGAAACACTTAATCCGCGATAGGATAATGAACTGCAGGGAAGTAATACATAATGCATTTGCCCCGAGTCATTTGTAGTAATTCACGTTTGAGTGCACAGTACTGCAAATAAATACTTTACTTGGATTTCACCCATAAAGACTCTTAAATAATGTTGCAAATAAATATCGATTATTGGAAATAACATCAACTGTGCCTAAAATTATTTTGATAATATTCGTAATAATTAAAACAATACTGTAAATGTAAATGCAATAAAAATATTGTATTTTTTATATGGAAACAAGGATATCTATATGGTTTTTCTAATTAACTCTCAAATTTTAGTTACATATATTTAAAAGACTTTTGGGTAAAATCTTATTTGAATAAGAATTCTATATTCCCTAATATACTCGACAATATCTTCGCGTAAATTTTAAAAGTAATATATCTGAATGTATAGAAATATACCAGGTGTTCCACATAAAAGTCCTCAGCCTCGTATCTCGGAAACGGAAAGACATATTATTTTGATTTAGAAAGGAACTAATTCGAGACTAAAATACGGTTGAGTTTGGGTCTCACCAAATGAAGAGCCCGATATCTCTCTCTTAATAGTCTGAAACTATTAAGTTTTTGAAAAATAGTATTTGGTAAAAATTGTTTAGAATTGAACAAAGTATCAGATAAACCTTGTTACAAAGTTCCTGCCAACGAAAAATTTCTTTTGACTTCAGCGCCATCTCCAATTTGCTATGAAAAAAATCAAGTTGAACTCCGTCACGAAGCCATAGGTGAGCTCTATTATCTGTTTTTTTCAAAATCAAAATATATCTTTCCGTTGACGAGATACGAGGCTGAGGACTTTTATGTGGAACACCCGGTATACCTAGTGGGGATATAAGGTCAATACTAAGCCTTCATAACTTTTGAACCATTCCAGATATTGATTGCATTGAAATATTATGCTACACGTCAACAATAGTAAATGTCTATAGTTTGACATTAAAATGTCATCTTTATCTGTCAAAAATTATAAAGTGCCGCCATTTTAAATATAGTCTTTATGAAAAGGGAGGTCGTTTAATACCTCATTTTGAAGGTATTTTTAGGATTTAATCATCACCTGATTTAATCATCAACATGTCAGAGGAATTTGCAAATGGTGGCCATTTCAATTTTCTATTTTATTTTCCCAGAAATTACTTTTTTCACATTATTATCATATTTCAAAGTATCTAATCATCATCCATCAATCAAAATATATAATGATATCAAAACAATAAGAATAAACACAAAAATGAAAAAATATATTTATTACCAAAAACAACAGCAAAAAGAGAATGACAAACTGTTATTTTAATAATTTGGGAATTGAATTAGCCGCCATTTGCACATGATTGAATAAAATGTTCTCAAAATTGGGTGATGAATGAAGCTTAAAAACACGTTCAAGATGAGGTATCAAACGACTCTCCTTTCCATAAGAAAAAATAAAATTTAGAAACGCCATTTTGACAGTTCGAAATGACATATTTATGTCAAAAAATAGACATTTTGCTATTATTTGCGTCTACCAACTTTCAATGCAATATCTAGGGCGGTTCAAATGTTATAGAGGGGGTCACTGACTTTATATCCGCACTGTATAATTAACGTCAACTGTTTTACAAAAGTACAACAAATCCTCCTGAGAAAATCTGGTAATATATGTGAAAATATAAATTCTCCCATGGCTTATTTAATACCAAAGTGATATTTTCAATTTCAAAAAAAATATTTCTCATTTCAATTGACAATATCGCCAAGTATGTGATTTCAATATGATCTCAAATCGAAAACTATGAATACCCAGAGTGCAATAAGTAACCCAGGCCCACGACCAAACATTATTGAAGCAGCAAACTCCGCTCCAATAATATTTTACCTAAATCACGAAAAACGTATGAATGTATCAAAAAAAAGTTCATGGATTGGAAAAACTCATCATTAATCTGCCCATTTCAACAACTTCGAACTCTTAAAAGTTACCAGATTATCATGTAGGTAATTGTATATTCCAGAAAGAAGATATTTTTTTATATTTTACTTTAATATTTAATAAATCATAATATATTAGTAAAAATTTCTATTTACGTATAATATGACTAAAGAAATAGTATATTATGTTACTAGAGCAGAAGGCTAACATTATTTGTTGAGTCCAGAAGCTTACACCGAGGCGCTAGCCAAGGCTGTGTAAACTTGGCGAAACACAAAGAGCTTTATACTCCGAGTAACATATAGGTACTGTTTTTTCTTCAACTGTTAAAATTAAAACTGTCATAAAAAGTCATCTGACGTGTCGTTTAATTTCGAACTGACAGTTTTGAGAAATCATGGCTACATAACCCTCTTTTTGAATCCTTTGTTATGGTTACAGTTTTACTTTGTTTCTACTAGTAAAAAAATTAGAATATTTCTTTACTAGTAAAACAAGGTAGGTGTTTTCTATAATACGCCTTACATAATATAATGTAAATATTATTATACCCTTGGAGAAAATATAATTTCTTGCTCCAGTTGAAATAAAATGTAACTGTGTTTTCATTGTTTTGTTGCCAAACATATTATTTTCTCATAAATTCATATTACCTACTTGTAAATATAAGTAGAATTTAATAACAAACCCTAGGGGGAAATTCATAACGTAAAAGTGCAGTCTTTTAAAATTGTGAGAATCATTTTCAATTTATTCTACTAACTACATTTCTTAAACTGCCAGGGGCTAGACAAAACCGACATAATTCTATATCAATAAAATGCTGAAGCATACAAATCTGTGAAGGACTTAAAATTCTTAAAAAAAATCAACTTCAGTAATCAACAGTCAACTAGAAACTCCCATTGCGAAGCGATCACTTACCAAAGAATAAAAATGGATCGTTTTTTATCATTGCAATCACCAGGAACGTCGTTAAAGTTAAAATTGATAAGTGCAGCATAATACCTCCACTAAAGAAGCCTTTGCTAAAATGGAAACCCCAGGTCTTTATGAACGCTGATGAACTTCCCCAATGAAAGCATTCAATCGCTTAATGAGACCTCAAACTCGGCTTAGCTAAAAGCTTCAAGCTCCACTCGAGCCACATAAAAACGCTTTTTGTAGCCCCTGCATGACATATTATTCGGTTTAAAATCGGATGCGGTATCACACTGGCTCGCATTCATAAAATATGCAAATATGTTTCGACATAGAATGCATTAGTGGAGTGAGGGGAGGAGATTTAATGAATGAAAATAACAACACAATAAATATAATCTTTACGCATGCTTTTAGAGTTCCTAAATGTTTGCAGTTAGTTACATTGCGACATTTAATTTAACTGGCTTAGAGATTTTTCTACCTAATTTTAAAATTATTCGGCGTTTTCACTATAAAGGATACAGGGCTCTTCAAAACTTTGTTGCGGTAATATGTCAGATGCAAAATAACAAAGAAAATATATATTCCCAAAAGAATATCATAATTAACCGTATACT
This sequence comes from Pogonocherus hispidulus, assembly GCA_963924545.1. Classification (NCBI taxonomy): domain Eukaryota; kingdom Metazoa; phylum Arthropoda; class Insecta; order Coleoptera; family Cerambycidae; genus Pogonocherus; species Pogonocherus hispidulus. Next base: position 12,672,630 of record OZ004698.1, read on the forward strand.
CGTCACGGACAAGTATACGGTTAGACTAATCGAACAATAAGTTGCAGATGTCATAAATACCGGGTTATTCAGAACTTATCTCTAAAACTTTGAGGATATGTGCATCCTTAAATAAGAAATCGATAACACCAAAAAAATGTATAATAAAAGTCTTTGGATTTCCCGTAAACAATGTTAAAACTTATACCATTATAAAGGACTACGTAGATGGCCAACTGTACTTCAACGACATCTGATATATCACATTCCTTCAAAAAACAGTAAACAACAGTTTTTGTACCTGGAACGCCTGGTTAAGTCCGAGCGGATAGAGTTGGAGTGGGGATAATATCTCTATTGTCTATGCAATCATCAGTCTATCTGTGTCGCTGTCTCAGTGCGGGTGTTTTATTTAACGTATGAGTGTTAAACTGTAAAATTTTCAAAATGGCTCATGTGTACAGTAATGCTGAGTTAATGGACATGATTCTTATTTATGGTGAAGTTGGAGTGGACGAGATGGTGGCTCGGGACGACCACAACGTATTTTAGCAGCTGAAGAACAAGTGTTGAATCTGGTCCGTGAAAATACGCGAATAAGTACAAGTCAGATCGCTAGGCAGGGGTGCCTGGGGTATCCCAATCAACGATGTGGCGCTTACTACACGAAGCTCAGTTTTATCCGTATCATATCCAGCTTGTTCAAGCACTGTTATCAATTACGAGTTAGGTTTTGTGAGTGGTTGTTGTAGCAAAATGCTGAAAATCCCCAATTTACTTAATAATTTGCGTTTACAAGATTAGCAACCAGGAGGAACATTCGCTTTAGTGCGGCAAAATTGGATAAGACGTGCCCGAAAGTGTGTAGAAGTCGAGGGACAAAATTTCGAACAGCTTTTGTAATAAGGTGTGCATGTGCAAATTTTTTATAAATTTCATGTTTCTAATACCTAGTAATCAAGTAGCGCAATTCTTCAAAATTAGTGTAACAAAATTTTATTCATTTTAAAGACACGTCACTTTGGTCACATCTATCGATCTTTAAGTTTATTTTAAAGTAAAAACGCTGCAAATCTTTTTTGCGCCGGGTGTCGGTATACTCTCAGAACTTCCGAAGTTTTTTTCGTGCTAGCCAGTTTGCATTGTCAGTCTCAAGGTCACTCCATTACAGTGGACCAGTATCCAGCGGCGTGCAATGAAAAATGTTTAAATAGTTTTCAGACCCCCAAAAATTTTTTTTTGCACTACCACATTATTTGTACATGTATGTTGAACATCCCCAAATTTTATTATGGATAAGTTCTGAATAACACTGTATATTGTATCTCTACTACTCATTAATCATAATGATTAGCGATCATATTATGAGAAGCGAGATAAATGAACAGTACCTTTTTTTAACGTACGTAAAAAGTCGTAATTTTTCACATCTATTGTTAAATTTACTGTATTCGCTTAGATAAAAAGTTTTGTGAAAAGCAGCCCTTATGAAAATTGCTCCTTAAGAACTGTCACGGCTCTCTTTACTATCACCATTCCCTTTGGCATAAAAATTTATGCCAGAACACTAACTTTTAAAAAAATTGGTCTGCGACCTAAAAATAAATAAAAAGTGTTCTTTTTAACCACCGTTTAAAGAGCTGCAACTCCCGTAGAAACCATTTTGAGGTATATGTTCATTAGGAACTTTTATTTTTATTTTTAGATATAGTATTACCCCTGGAATTCCGCCACTCTATTTTGTTACATCCTGAAAACAAATTAAATAACAGAATTTCCAATTTGCACAGTCTCGAAAATTTGTAATATTTATTTCCTCTATTTATATTAATGTTTCTGACTAACTAGATGCATCATTATGGAAAATTATAGCAATTTAACTCTGTCTCATTATCTTAGACGCTTAGAGTAACACTGCTAAATAGTGTTGGAAACCGTAGTTTTCTGTAAAATATTAATTGGGGATTAACTGTGAATTTACCAGCAGACTGCGAATTGCGATACACATTTATCTAGGAGCTATAAATCGAAGTATCTTCGAACGAGATACTACGGCTTCCTTCTAACGACAAAACAACAACATACACTGATAAGCTGCTGCTAGTTAGTTTAGAAGCAAAATCGTTGTATTATTGGTGAACGTGGGTACTATAAAATTAAAGTGTGGAGTTTTATTGAGAAAGTTCTGGAAATAATATGTAATTACCTACAACTTTAAGTATAATGTGCATTCACTCTTCAATTATTTAATTTTATTTAACCAAGCCCAAATAATGTCAAACTATATCAGATTGATTGCTTTCATTGTTTTATTGTACAGAGCACTCTATTTTTGATGAGAATCTAGGGTGTAAACCTTTACCCAAAAAGTGTAAAGGTTGCGGAGAAATTTATTACACAGTCTTAACAAACTTTTTCAATGGTAGTTTGATGGTGCTATTAGATTAATTCTATTGTTGCATGTTTTCTAATTACAGGGTGATTTGGAAATTTTGCTTATTTGAAGAAGACTTCTCTCTTATTTTGAGAGATATAGGAAAAGTGTAAATGGCAAACTTGTGAAACTACTAAAGTGGAATGCAGTGGATTAATCAAATTTTGTCTATCTAATTTTGTTTTCGGGCTACGGAATTGACTTATGTTTTTCACTGGAACACCTTGTATATCTTTCCTTATTTAAAAGCAGATTTTCGTTCTGATTATAACAATATACAGGGTGTCCCATTTTTATGCTCAAAAAATTCGAGAACATGTAGAGCCAAGTAAAATAATGGGACTTTGCTATATAAACTTATTTCTAAATCCGTACCTACCGTTTCTGAGATACAGGGTGTTGAAGTTGAAAAAAAAATTATTTTTTTATTTATATCTCTTACAGTAATAAACCAATTACTTTCAAATTTTATTTGGTAAATGTTACTATGAATCTTTACTTCCACAAACAGTTTCAGCTCAATGAGAATAGACAGTGGCGTGGAACCTGCACTCTCGGACCCTTTTTCTAAGAAATAAATGCTACGCCACTGACTAACGTTTCAAATAATATCGATGCCCCACTCATTTCTCTTCAAAAAAGTATTCTTTAATTTTTTTCATAAAACGCACCGTTACGGAGTGAATCCATGTTTTATAAAATCATATCATGTCCTTTCCTAACAAAATAATACCTTAAATTAAATTATATCGGTAATAGGTAGCGAACTCGATTAGCGATGCTGCGACATGATCCCCTAGATGTAACTAGGATGCTAGTATAGATTTGATAGATATTCATCGAGTCCGCTACTTATAGCACTCTGATGAGCACAAACTAAGTGCGAAACCGGTCAATGTCTGATGGTTGGTCAGATGCCGGAGTAATGGAATGCCAGTCGGGCGCATTTCCCGTCGAGTAGTTATTTTCGGCATCTCCTTCAAATAAATAAGTAGAATTGTCTTCCTCAAAGACAGTAGAGAAGTAGATAATAGCCAAGACCAAAAGAGAGCATTACTGTGCTTTTTTCACCGTTACTAACGTAGTAGTAGTTTTTATATTTCTACATACTTTTTTACCTCATAATAAATTGTTTTAATATGAGAAAAATATTAATCAGTCCGTCTTTACATTTTAGCACACCCTTTGTATGCCAGAAATTGTTTCTTGAACTATAATTAAATAAAATATACCCAACAATTATTTTTATTTTACAAATTTTTAAATAAGAATTTGTTCTTGTGGTAAAACACTAAGCTCAACATTTTCCAGAACATCAAAATAACCTTACATTCTTGAGTAGAATTGAAAACGAAGCTTTCAGAAAAAACTGGAATCATGAAGTTTTATTCTGAGCTTCAGGAAAAGGTAAATTGGTTTATGTTGCCACAAACGATAACCCGATATAAAATACAGGATACGCGGATTATATTTCTACAATAAGACTACTTATTCTGTATGAACTCTCGCAGAAATTATGTATACAATCTCCCGTGATTGGATCATGAAAAATTCAGGCAGAGCTTGTGCGGAATTTTAAATAAAAACCCAATCCATAAATACATTTTATGCCACGGGTAACTGAAAAATCTTGTTAGATGTAATCTCGAATCCACACAGAAAAATTAATACTATGAAACATTTCCATCACAAATCCATTTTGAGTACGTGTCTTTTCGATAGAATATTTTCAAAATTTTCATTTCAAAAACGTGTTAATAATATTAACAAGTTTTCGTATTTGTATCGGGTTTTCCAACGAAATGACTCACCCCCTATATCTTTTTTATTTGTGGTGCTAAATAAAAAAAGTTGTATACAAAAGTTTTATAATTTTTTACGAGCTTTCCAGATATGTAGTTGAACAGCCAAAATGAGTGCAGTTTAAAGAAATTTGAACCTAGGTTCAATTTTTTTAAATGGAATACCCTGTATATTTTTTGATTATTGCATTCTACGGGTTTTTCTGATTTCAAAAAAATATATATGTGCTATAATCGCTGCAACGGTTTTCATTTTAAGAAGCTTTTTTATACCACGTTTTGGAAGCAATTACTCCTATTTGAGGCCTTGTTTCTATCCAAGGCTAATGTGATAAATGAACAATGTCTAAGACAGCTGCAGCTTCTGTGTTATAAAAAAGCTCCATAAAATGACAACTGTTGCATCGATTATAGCACATATATATATTTTTGAAATCAGAAAAACCCGTAGAATGCAATAATCAAAAGATATACAGGGTATTTCATTTAAAAAAATTGAACCTAGGTTCATATTTCTTTAAACTGCACTCATTTTGGCGGTTCAACTACATATCTAGAAAGCTCGTAAAAAATTCTTTTCTATATTATATAGAAGAATCTTTTGGAAATAGGACAATTAATTGTCAAATAGACAATAAACAAACAAAACAATAAACAAAGCAAACAAAACAAACAAAACAATAAACATAATAACATAAATGAATAAAACAATTGAATAGAATGTAACAAACTGACAAATAACTTTAAATCGCTCAAGGCGATATTCAAATTGTCTATCATTATTTAATGTTTTTGTTTTTAAATGAGCTCTATTCTTTGTCGAAAAAGTAGCCGTAATGTGACGAAAACTACTCCAAATTTTAAAAATAATCGAGGAACCTTTACAGGACATCCAAATGGCTCACCCCGAATAGCATCGCATATGGAATAAAAATTGAATTTTCGCATATCTCCCAAGGAAGATAAAAACAAAGTTTATTGTAGCCATTCTGTGTGCAAAATATAAAAAGGCGAAGCTGTAACCTCGTTCCTGCAACTTATGACATTAGCTCAGTTGAGGCTGGCACATCGTTCTGCATATTTTATAAAACCTTTCATCTATGAAAGGAATTTCTCTTTGTATGATTTTACCGCTTTTTTGTTTATACGCCCAGACGTTATCTGAATTACGATGACGATAAAAATAAAAACCTAAGGTATTTATGCGTAGGCATAAATTGTGTTTATCATTTTCATTTTGTAGCTTTATCGCTGTACATTTTTTACTGTAAACGAAGGGAACCAACCTGAATTAAATAAATTAATTAGATAGGAATCCATTACAAATTCCCGTTCTTCTAAAAAATATGCTCTATATTGGCGAGGAATTTATATACATGGTGTTTAAAGGGAACATAGAATTCTAATACCGAGATATCAAAAATTATCTTGGCCAAGGGTGGTTGTGGAATGTAAAACGTGTGTCATACTTTAAATTTTTGAATATGTTTTGTCGTGTCAGAATCTGTCAAGTCATTGTGCTGAAATTTTTTAATCCAGTTTTTGAATCATGCCTCTTACCACACAGCACAAAATTTTCATGATTGAAGTCTATTTTCAAACGGGTGCGCTAGTTAATGGAAATTGGCAATACAGTCAACGTTTGTGTTTGGACAATTTTCGAGAGCACTTCCCAAACGTGGCAATATTACCGAACAATTTTTATGCATGCCTTACAAATTGTGTTGAAGTGTTTCGCGAAACTGGTTGAGTGACTCATAAAAAAGGTGCTGGTAGACCAAGAGTTCATACAGAAGAAGTTGTCAATGACGTTCGTCAACGTATGGAAGAGGAGCCTGCAAAACCTTTGTAACGTCTTTCTCAGGAAATTGGACTTTCTTATGGAACATGTCATAAGATTTTAAAGAAAGACTTGAACATGCATCCATATAAGATGCAAGCACATCAAGCTCTTCTGCCCGCAGACCACCCCACACGCCTTGCTTACTACCATTGGTTTGTCAATAATTTAATGAATGACGATCTTCTGGACTTAACTTTTTTTTCTGACGAAGCGTGGTTCCACCTTTCGGGATACATCAATTCTCAAAATATGCTAATGTGGAGCAATGATAACCCTCATGTTTTTACTGATCGCCACTACATGCTCAAAAAATTGGTGTTTGGATGGCAGTTTCTCGCAGAAGAATAATTGGGCCAATTTTTTTTCGACTTCACCGTCAACGCAGAAAGGTACAGACAGAACTTTTTGGCTGAATTTGTGCAACAGTTAAACGATGATGAACTTCGGTACGGTTATTTCCAGCATGACGGTGCAACAGCACATACTACACGAGAAAATATTGCTTTCCTCCCCGAGTTTTTTGATGACCGGCTGATAATTTTGCATACAGAAGTTGAGTTTCCTCCGAGATCACCTTGTTTGACAATTATGGACTATTTTATATTTCCTTACTTAAAAAACAAGATTTTCGCAACTCCGGTAAATAATTTGCAAGAACTGCAACAAAGAATTGTTCAGCAATGTGCAACCATAACGCCAGAAATGCTGCAAAACGCTTTTCACAGCATGAGGAGGCGCGTCAACTTGTGCATCGAACAAAACGGGGGACATTTCCAACAATTACTGTAATTTAGTTTTTCTTGTTACTAAAACCGTTATTTCATAATTTGTAGTTCATTATTGTTTTACAACTGAAATAAATGGGTATGAAATTTGTAGATTATTGATGATGTCAGTGTGACAGTGACATAATTATTTCAAATTTAAAGTAAGACACACGTTTTACATTCCACAACCACCCTTGACCAAGATAATTTTTGATATCCCGGTAGAAACAATCTTAAATACTAATGGTGATGCATTTTCATTCTGCATAGGAAATAAGAGACTTAATAAATATAAAGAAATAAAAAACTTTATTTTTTATGCATAAAATAATTTTTAAATGTTGTTTGAGATATATCACTGTTGATATCACTTTAATCACTATAATTTCCGAAAGAGTACAGCGTACTTAAATATCTGTTGCCATGAAAGAACTAATATAACAAAATAAAAAAATGTACACCACTTTAAAATAGGTACCTTGTTTTATAAAGTATTTTGTGAAATACACGGAATTGTTAATTAATGATATTGCCAAAATGATTTTAATCTATATTTATACTTATAAGTGTTTTACTTTTTCTTTTAATAAAACGCTATAAACGGGAACTTGTAAGATCTTGCACCTTTCATTTTCGAAAAGAAGTTTATGTTTCATTTTGTATGTATTTATGTTTCATTTTGTATGTATTCATTTTTCAAATCGGCTCTTTCTATAACCTTTTTCCAACACTTTTTAATCTTGAAAATATTTATAATAGCAATAAAATAGCAGTTTTGGTGTAATGTGGAAAACTACGTCAATGTTATCTTCATACCAAATGTTCCAACCCCTTTCAAGGTTTGCTCCTATCTATCTGAGAACTATTGTCAAATTGACAGACAGATAACGACCTGCTTTTCCGCAGGTGCCATTATACCAGTGACCTCTATTATATTTATTGAGGAAGACAATCCTACTTATTTATTTGAAGGGGATGCCGAAAACAACTACTCCTCGGACAATGTGCCCCAACTGGCATTGCATTACATTACATTACATTACATTACATTATATTTCACTAATTAAATAACTTACATTTAAATATTATGTCGAAGTGTAAAGTCATTTCTTTTACACGTAAATTGAATCCTATAGTTTTCAACTGTGAAACCAACTCAAAGCTCTTGATACGCCCAAAGACCATTAAGGATTTGGGTGTTTACTTTGACGATAAGTTAACATTTTCGAAGCACATACAACGAATAGGTTCTTCATCTCTTAAGATTTTAGGTTTTGTGATAAGGCAAGGCCGTGGTTTCCTCGGTAATGATGTACTGTTCCAGTTATTTTATGTATATGTCTGCTCTAAGTTAGAGTACTATTCACTTGTTTGGAATCCTATGTATAATGTTCATGTCAATCTTATTGAGTCGGTGTTCAAAAAAGTTTTGTAATTCCTCACGTTTCGTTTAGACAGAAGATATACTGCAGAGACTGCGACTATAAACTTTTGTTAATCGTTTTAATTTCGACTCAGTACAATCCAGAAGACACTTCCACAGTCTGACATGTTTACACGCACCATATCGACTGTCCTGATATACTAAGCCAGTTGAATTTTCTAGCAGTTAGATCTGCCAGTAGTGCTCCACTAACATTTTATTGCTCTGCTGGTGACACTAATGTTGGATTAAAGTCTCCCATTAGTGTTATGACACGTAGCTATAATAGCTTTTGTAACTCCTGTGTTATCTGTACCTGAAATGTAAAAAGCATACAATCTGTTTTTAGAAGCGTTAGTCAGCTTTAAATTATGAGATTTTAATTAAATTGAATTTGAGCACCTATTTATATACATTTTTTTGTTTTTGAGTTATACTGTAGATTTACAAACATGTATTTGATCGTATGTTATTGTTAGGTATTCTTCTACGGCGCAGCATATTTGTATTTGTATTTTTATATTTTTTTTTCACTTTTGATCTTCTCATCTGTTTCTTTATATTAAACTTTGTTCTGTAATTGGTGTTCTGTTCGATAATTATTATTATTATTATTATTATTACATTACATTACATTACATTGCATTGCATTACTTCGGCATCTCCTATGGAGATGCCAAAGTGATACAATGCAAGTCGGGGCACATTGGCCGTGGAGTAGTTGTTTTCGGTGTCTCCTTCAAATAAATATTATCATCTCTACATCTTTGGTAATAATCAATATATATACCCTAAGAAAATTAAACACTTAACTAGCTTTTTCCTAAACGTTTCAAAAGCTAGTTAAGGGTTTAATTTCTTATAAATTTTATTATAATAAGTAATTATTTTATTTAGACATAATTCAAAATATAATTTGTAATATTACAAAACTTTGTATAAAACTAAAAAACCACTGATGCAGTTTATTTAACTTATCAAATATTTATTTTGTTGCATATTATACAGTGGTTTTTGGGGCAAGTTTTGGAAGTTTGCCTTGATACTGTATGTTGAATATTTAATTTGTATACTTCTGGTTTCCTGTTTCTTGTTATTTTACAGGTGGAGTAATCGCAAAAAAGAAACTATGATTCATGAAACCGCACCACAAATAAGTTACAGACGTTATGTTTGCAATAATTTCAATTACTGCATTTTTAACTACTCGACGTAATTCCTCTGCAGGATATTTCATGGAAATATCAAATAGTTTTCCAACTTAACTAAGGCTCACCAACCGATATGATATTTTCATTATTTTATAATAACTGCGAGTACTAAGGAATAATTAAAAATCAGAATAAAGTAAAAATGTCACGCAAGTAATATATAAAAATATTACTCGGTATTAATACTTTTATTCAAACCGTGTGGCAGGACATATCGGGGAAGCAATCAGTCAAACATCAACTGGTAAACTATAATTATAGTGAGCTTATTAACTTTTATCATTTTAATTAAGTGCGTGATTTCTACATTTTCCTAGATATAATTCACATACATGAAATACCGACAGAGTAAAGCAATATTCCTTGGCCTACTATACAGCTAACTGCACTTTTCAAGAGAAAGATTTGCTGGGAGGTCTTTAATAAAAGATGATTATCCTCTTTAACAGCAGAAGATAAAATATTTTATAACTGCTATAACACATAAACGTAATATATTTGCCATCATTCGCTTTAAAAATTTTTAATTTTATAAAACTGGTCTGGTTCTATTCAGACTAAATTTTAAATTATTTCTGGAGACTGATCTACTACAGCTTTCTCAAAATAATATAGTGTCACTACATTTACCGCGTCAACCTAAACATAGTAACCTAAATACGATACAGTGGTTCAATCTCACATCGGCAGATAAAATAAGAAAGAAGTTAAGACGGACGCGAATCGAGATTTTCAAAGACGAAATAGACGTAGAAGGACTCGACGTACGGTCTTGAAAAAAAAGGATTAGAGAAGTTTCGCGTGAAGCGGTTCTCAAAGGCGTAAAAATTAGAAAAGGGGTCGAGGGTATCCCGCGAAAAGTCGGGATTTCAAAGTCGAGAGGACAAACGCCGGTGCTAGCCGTATCTCTCTCGCATACCTGTCCGGCAATTGCAGAGAAAACTCACAAAAAATGTTAAGAACAATGAAGTACCATTTGAGATTTTTTTGTGGATACAGTTAGGAAAGTTATTGCATGAAACTGATAAATTTGAATGTTCGAAATTGTTAAACAAACAATAAGCAATACCGAGCCCAATACACTTGTGCAAGTTGTTTATCATGTTGTTGTCATATCCGAAAAGTAGTATACACTTGTATACTTGTTTGTCGAACTGATCTGTTCAATGGAAACCATAACATCTCAACCTCATTCTAATCACAAGCATTTACCCGAAAGTTAAGTGAGTGAGGCAGAGTGCGGTATATTATTATTCTGTACACCACATCGTGTCCAGAAATTACTTAGGTGGGTAAAACCTCAATAACAACTTGTACAAAAATGATGATGAGACCGCTGAAAATGAAAAATCACGATAGGGAGACAATCAAATTCCTACTCATATTAATCTCTCCGTTAATAACAATAATAATAGTAATACTGAGGCAGGTATTCTTCTTATTCTAAGGTGCATGTAGAGTAACTGCCTCTGCATCTCTAGACCAATACTTTAAATAATACAACGACTATCGGGTATACTGGATGTATAATAGTTGTAGTATTTATTATTTTTAGCAGAACACATTTTACATTTTAAAATATGTGTAATCTACATCAATTTGTAAATTATTTTATAGTATAGTGGTTCCAATTCTTAAACTATTGAAAACTATTGTTCCAACACTATTGAAAATCTATGAGCAGTTTTTCATTTTATGAGACCTCCGAGTCCATTTAGCCTCCAAGGTTATTTTTTAAATTTAATAAATTTGTCGGCTCACAGTTTCCCTTTCAACCAAACCCCTAACGAAATACCCTTTCATATGTTTTCTAACTTTTAAAAGATTGTTTCGTATAACAATTTTGTTTATACCTAAGTATGTGATGTATTAGTAATTCTTATACCTAATTATTGTTTTTGTATCTTTTCAGGTAACTAGTCTAGTGAACAATATGTAGCCCGAAAAATCGGTTTTAAGTAAGTAAAAAATCACATATATCCCCAGATTTATTTTTTTTTAATATTTACTCTCATACAGTGATATATACAGAATAAACCCACTAAAATTTCGGCAGTTTACTATAATACTAAATACAGTGTATGTACAGGGTGGGCCGTATAAGAGTGCATATCCCCTTATCTCAGAAACTATGTGAGATAGAAAAAAAAGTTTTATATAAATGTTGTTTGCGTTAAAGATGTCGGTATTTTTTTAATATAGTTATATTTGTAGCTTTTCAATATACAGGGTGATGAACTAAACTTATCTTTTTTTAAATGGAACACCCTGTATATTATTACATTTTTGAAAAGCTCTTCAAAAGACTTGTTCAACGATATATAATATGATGGGTCTGTAGCCCACCGTTTCGGAGCTATTGACTGTTATCTTCAGGAAAAAGTTAATATTTATAGCGAGCTAGAAAAGTTACTGATTGAGGTGATAAGCTGTAATTTGGGCCAAGAAATTCTAATTTGGTCTATTTTATGAAACTTCTGTCTAATACTAAAATAAGAAAAATTGCAACAGTGATGCCAAGTTTCGTGAAATTTAATTTTTCATGATTTTTTTAAATGGAACACCCTCTATTTTATTACATTTCCTGAAAGTCCTTGCAAAGACGAGTTTATTGATATATAATATCAGGGGTCTACGACACACTTATAACTTATATTTTTTTATAACTTATATTGCCATCTCTTTTAAATTTGATACAAATATTTAGAATCGTATGAATATCTGGCAATTATCTTAAATGATATTTTCTTACATAATCTCTCAATGTTAAAGCTGGACTTTTGTGATTAAATATATAACATTATATTAAGCCTATTTTTTCTTGCAGAGAATACATTACATACAAACATGCATAACTTATGTGTCAATTCCTGAAGAGAAACGCAGATTAATCCAAAACGGTGTGTCGTAGACTCCTGATATTATATATCAATAAACTCGTCTTTGCAAGGACTTTCAGGAAATGTAATAAAATACCGGGTGTTCCATTTAAAAAAATCATGAAAAATTAAATTTTACGAAACTTGGCATCACTGTTGCAATTTTTTTTATTTTAGTATTAGACAGAAGTTTCATAAAATAGACCAAATTAGAATTTCTTGGCCCAAATTACAGCTTATCACCTCAATCAGTAACTTTTCTAGCTCGCTATAAATATTAACCTTTTCCTGAAGATAACAGTCAATAGCACTGAAACGGTGGGCTACAGACCCATCATATTATATATCGTTGAACAAGTCTTTTGAAGAGCTTTTCAAAAATGTAATAATATACAGGGTCTTCTATTTAAAAAAAGATAAGTTTAGTTCATCACCCTGTATATTGAAGAGCTACAAATATAACTATATTAAAAAAATACCGGCATCTTTAACGCAAACAACATTTATATAAAACTTTTTTTCTATCTCACATAGTTTCTGAGATAAGGGGATACGCACTATTATACGGCCCACCCTGTACATTTACATGTATGGGGTCATCATAAAGTAAGGGGTATACTTTAAAGTCTTATATAATTTTAAGAAATCAAGCTAGTAGCGAAAAGTAAATGGAATCTAGTTGCTTCAATACTTGGATTTTACTGTGTATATGGAAAACGAAAGAGTTGTCGTGTCAACTGCCGATACAAGTGTCAAACGTAATCATTGCCATTTAGAGAATTGTTCTCAAAATAAAACTCACATAAACGTAAATTGAAATGATTTAAACTTTAATAACATGGATCTACAACAAGAATTGGTTTAGTATAAAATTTGGTGTTTAGAACACAACCAACAACGCTGGAAGAATTAAGACTATTATTAGGGAGCAAATTGCTGCAATTCAACCAGAAATGCTGAATAATGATGTGCACAATTTGGAGGAACGGTTGGTGATTGTACAGCAGCAAAATGGACGACATATTAAACATTTGTGTTAACCACTGTTGGATATAAGAAATCCCATTGTTCAAGCAATCAAATTTCTTTCTTTCTCACATACTGTTATTAACTAAATTTGTTAAAAATACATAATAAGCTGAAATATATCCCTTACTTTATGATAACCTTGTATATCAAGAGTTTAGTTGTTAGTATGGCTATAGAGTAAGTTAAAAAGTATGTTGTTTCTTAGAACTCCAGATGGTATACAAATTTACTTTTTCTAAAATATCAGTAATTTTTCTTCTATTTTAAAGAAATACAATTTGGAAATTAAATGAAAATTGCGCAGAAAGAACCAGCTTATGAATGAACTATTAATAGACCTGTAATTATTCAATAAACCTATTGACTGATCACTATGTAGGTATTCATTGAAAATTTTTTGAAAAATATTTTAACAATTTAGTGTTTTCATTGAGATTCTCTGGAAGAACTTAAAACTATGGACATAATAGAAAGTAGGTACGAATTATTTACTTTGAAAAAGAGTTTCTTTCGTTAAAAATTATATCATCAAATTCCGCCTCATTAAATGAAAAATATTTTTCTATTGAAATTGAACGCCCATTCGAAAAAATGTTATTTGTTTCAATCACATACAATTCATATAAATTATTTGCTTAGGAGAAAATTTTCTGAAATTTCATGAAAATTCGTAAAGTTTCAAGCTATTGGATGATTTGTTTATTTTTCTAACACTTCTCAATTAATTTATTCAATATTCATTATTTATATTAGACAGTGGTTTTTGTGACCAATTAAAAAAAAATTTGCCTTTTCTGCTGCTGATATATAAAGGGATCCCTCTTATCTGGATGACCCCGTATACGTAAATTGGAAATTCTGTACAAAGAAATAAAATGAAATTAAAAATCATCTTCATCAAATCATCAATCTTATCTTAGCAGCGATATAACTTTTATGAATTTCAATTATTATTATTTATCATTATTATTAGTAATGATAATTATGATTATCGACTATTAAACTAAATTTCAGTTGATGGTGCAAGTACACATCTTATTTATACAGTGTGGTGATAAAGTAACGTACAAAATTAATAACTTTTGTACAGAATGATTTTTCAAAAAACGCCGTGACAGGTCGATTTTTTTCTTTAAAAAGACACGTGCTGATTTGAAAAATTTTGTTTGATCTACTTTTGTTTTAGGGTTATGGCGTCATCATATATTGTTTTAAATTGCAATGCCCTGTATTTTAAACAGAAATGGAATCCCCACTTTTTTTCCCAGCACAATGGTACCCCATATTAGGGGTTTGCTATTTACCTACCATTTACAAGATAATGTGTCTGTAGAAGTGTGTACACTTTATAAAATTACAGTACTAACTAATTTGTTTAATAGGAAATGGCACATAAATTCAAATATTCGAACTTGTTTAACTTTTTAATTTTAAAATTGTTTTAAATAAAAATAAAATGTGTAATGCTTAACCTGTATTCTTCTCAAAAAACACCCTGTATCTTGTAAACGGTAAGTAGCAAACTCCTAATATGGGGCACCTTTGTACTGGGAAAAAAGTGGGGATTCCATTTTTGTTTAAAATACAGGGCGTTGCGATTTAAAAAAAAAATGTATGATGACGTCATAACCCTAAAACAAAAGCAGATAAAACAAAATTTTTCATGTCAGCCCTTCCTTTTTAAAAAACAAAATCGACCTGTCATTGCGTTTTTTGAAAAATCACTCTGTATAAAAGTTATGAATTTTTTGCATTACTTTATCACCACACTGTATATTCTCCTTATAATTGTTAACTAGATTTGTGACATAAATCCATTGCCGTTCATATCTATGTTCTGAAATTATTCAGAGAGAACTTTATTTTATGGCTCATGTAAAACATGGACCTAGATACTTTACATTCAAAACATTGACTGCAAAATGCAAAGCTTACATACTTGGTTCGACATGTTTAGTGAGCGGGTCAATGGGTCCTGCATTGGAGTTCATCGGTAAGCTTTGGTAAAACACGAATGCAGTGTTGCTCTTAACCTTTTGATCTTTACATATGGATGAACTATGTCATATGGAATATGGATGATGAATATGTCAGGAATAATTCCTGACATTATAATATATCAGAAATTATTAGCCCAATATTCTTTATATAGGCAACATAATTGTGAAGCTATCAATGACATACGTTTTCTAATTCAAAACTGTCATGGAAATGGGCTACTACCAAAACGGGCTTACATAATAATGATTTTTTAACTGTCTGGTTTGTCATATAGGATATACCGGGATATCAAAAATTATCTTGATCAAGGGTGGTTGTGGAATGTAAAACGTGTGTCTTACTTTAAATTTGAAATAATTATGTCACTGTCACACTGACATCATCAATAACCTACAAATTTCATACCTATTTATTTCAGTTGTAAAACAATAATGAACTACAAATTATGAAATAATGGTTTCAGTAACAAGAAAAACTAAATTACAGTAATTGTTGGAAATGTCCCCCGTTTTGTTCGATGCACAAGTTGATGCGCCTCCTCATGCTGTGAAAAGCGTTTTGCAGCATTTCTGGCGTTATGGTTGCACATTGCTGAACAATTCTTTGTTGCAGTTCTTGCAAATTATTTACCGGAGTTGCGAAAATCTTGTTTTTTAAGTAAGGAAATATAAAATAGTCCATAGTTGTCAAACAAGGTGATCTCGGAGGAAACTCAACTTCTGTATGCAAACTTATCAGCCGGTCATCAAAAAACTCGCGGAGGAAAGCAATATTTTCTCGTGTAGTATGTGCTGTTGCACCGTCATGCTGGAAATAACCGTACCGAAGTTCATCATCGGTTAACTGTTGCACAAATTCAGCCAAAAAGTTGTGTCTGTACCTTTCTGCGTTGACGGTGAAGTCGAAAAAAATTGGCCCAATTATTCTTCTGCGAGAAATTGCCATCCAAACACCAATTTTTAGAGCATGTAGTGGCGATTCAGTAAAAACATGAGGGTTATTATTGCTCCACATTAGCATATTTTGAGAATTGATGTATCCCGAAAGGTGGAACCACGCTTCGTCAGAAAAAAAAGTTAAGTCCAGAAGATCGTCATTCATTAAATTATTGACAAACCAATGGCAGTAAGCAAGGCGTCTGGGGTGGTCTGCGGGCAGAGGAGCTTGATGTGCTTGCATGTTATATGGATGCATGTTCAAGTCTTTCTTTAAAATCTTATGACATGTTCCATAAGAAAGTCCAATTTCCTGAGAAAGACGTTTCAAAGGTTTTGCAGGCTCCTCTTCCATACATTGACGAACGTCATTGACAACTTCTTCTGTACGAACTCTTGGTCTACCAGCACGTTTTTTATGAGTCACACAACCAGTTTCGCGAAACACTTCAACACAATTTGTAAGGCACACATAAAAATTGTCCGGTAATATTGCCACGTTTGGGAAGTGCTCTCGAAAATTGTCCAAACACAAACGTTGACTGTATGACCAATTTCCATTAACTAGCGCACCCGTTCGAAAATAGGCTTCAATTATGAAAATTTTGTGCTGTGTGGTAAGAGCCATGATTCAAAAACTGGATTAGAAAATTTCAGCACAATGACTTGACAGATTCTGACACAACAAAACATATTCAAAAATTTAAAGTAAGACACACGTTTTACATTCCACAACCACCCTTGACCAAGATAATTTTTGATATCCCGGTATTAAAGTACCATTTCTGGTATGCGCTCCCCTAGTGAGTGATAGGTAGTAATATAAATAATACGAAATTCGAACTCCTAAAAGTGGGACAAGTAACTCCAATAAGATGAATGATAAGTTAGTTCCAAGTTCATTTTAAGTGACTGTTAATAGCCTAGGAATATCGGGAAATAATAAAGTAACTAAAAAGCAATGTCGCCCTGATATAATTGTCAAAATATAAGAAAATGTAATACCAGAACTCCTCACTGGTTCATACAATGGAGGAGGTAAGAACATGGGAAAGAGTGGTCATTTGCCAACGGACGGACAGTTGTAAGAACAATATTTGAAATTTGTTTTGAGGTGAACAATACGTGAAACCTTAGGACGTTTGCTTTGTTATGATATATGTCGTCAAGGGGAAGAGAAGACTGATGCCTAATCAACATATCAAGTAGTCTACGTCATTTTCTAAATGCAACGATATAATATAAAGTGACATTTCAGCTGCCAAATTATTTTTTGGAGTTTTTGGATTTATTATAGTCTTATTTGCTTTTGAATTTATGTCAAAAAATGACTTTAAATAAGTACTTTCGAAATGGCAAATTTGAAAATTGTATTTAATAAATAAGGTGGTAACAGGCGTATAACATTGTAACAGGCTGCCCGATGTACTATACAGGCTTCACGAAACTTACTTAATTATTCAGTTATCTCGAAAGGGAGTCTAAAGTTTTAATACTGAATTCATCAGTTTTAATACTGAATCAATTTCTCTGTCGCTGGGTTCGAGATGTGCTGTGATTGACGTATAAAAAGAGTATTGACTTACCGTGGGTTGTCTTATCCTGAACATCGATGTAGGGACGTATTCCTGGGACACTTCTTATAGGCTAACACTGAGAGGGTAGTAGGGTGGATTTGCATGAAAACACGGCACTTTCAGGAAAGGGTTTTTAATAACGAATAAATAGAATTTAAAAACATAAACAACGGAGAAAAGCAAAATATGGAAATACTATTTGAATCCAATAAATACAATACTAATGAACTATAAACTGAATGACTATATAAAACAACTAACGGCGTTTAGGTCGAGCCCGAGAAACGTACTTTACCCAGCCTGGGTGGTTTGCCCTCATACTATGGGGAGAAGGCCCAAATAAATACAAACAACATCTTCTGAAGTGATGCCGTCGGAGACTAACTTTTCTTCAGTCGAAACTTCCCAAGTAAAGTTTCTTTGCTATAAAATGTAAATACACTAATCCCATTGGTTGCTAAAGTACGTTTTTCCTCTTTGCCTAGTCCCGCGAACCATGACTTGTTTCTGTCACGCTGTCCAATAAAAATACTGTTTACTAGCTATTTACCTAAAACCCTTTGATATTATCCTCGTCTCAAAGTGAGGGGGAATTACGGCTTACTCTACTGATATTATTCCTGGAAAAAGTCCCCGAAGAAACCAGCTTGACCTATGCCTTTGCCACATTGTATACGAACATACAAAAGACCTTATTTCAGAAAACTTCCAAGTAACACCATAATTCATTATAATCTACTGGACTTATTTAGACGGATTTAGACATCCATCAAATGTTTTAATAAATCTCTTAAGCCCGAACAATTCTCAATACTATTTATCACCCGAAATGACATTTGCTAAAGAACTAGAAATGGTTCTACGAAATTTAGGTATTTGAGCCAGATGTTACTGTCTAAAGATATTGAATTTACACGCAAAAGGCCGCTTAACGTTGACCATATGAGCTGTTGTTACAACATGAATCTGTGTCACACTGTATAAGACAATATTATTAGATATTTTTAATTATTACGTACCATTGAATCAAATAATAATAATATCTCTATCCCTCAATCTGATCGTAATGATGAGCCCGGAAGTCAATGACTTGTGTGAGAGAAGAAGCAGCGGATACGCCTGTGCTCCTAACTACATAGTTATTTATTTCATTTCCATCTGACACTCACCAGCTTAAAGTTTTTACTTTATAGTTTTCGGAATTAATTAGTCCGATGTTAGAGCACAATAAATAAATACAATGTAACAAAATTCAATTTCTTGTATTTGCGTGTCTGTCAAAATATGTGCAATAGAATGCAACGAAATGTTGCCGGATAATAGAATGTCATTCCGTAATATAAAAGTGAGCCGGAGTTATATGAAAAGCAATTGTTTGTAGTAGGTTAATAAAAACGCACGGTGCACGGTTTGTTACTTTTAGAGCACGGCACGGAAGACAGCATGCAAATATTCATTTTCATTTGTCCTTTTGCACTGTGGGGCGTAGTTGCAGTAGCACCATTCAACTGTCTTTAATGCCACTAATACATGTACGCCCCGTTTCACCAATTTACCGAAATTCAGCAGAAATTTCAAGCAGTAACTTGCTACAAGTTTTCAGATATTCCTTTGTGATTTTTGTTTCCGTTTGTTCAGGTCATTAAGTTCAAATCTGAACGTGATTTCTTTAATAAGTAGCAGCCTTCGGATGTTTCCATGAAGTGTGCTTACAAAATTTAACTTAAATATAAAGGTTAGATTGTAGTATAATATATAACCTACACATGCAAAAACAGAAAATTTAAACAAATTTTATTTGTCTAGTCCAGCGAAGTATACCTATAGATTTGTTAAGAGCGTAGTGCAGTGCAGTGTATAGTGCAGTTTGCGAGTGCAGTATCTATTTTAAAACTGGATAACGCTTTCACTACGCCTTGGAACAAAATTTGAATCTAATGTCTGTAACTTATTTGTGGTGTGCGTTTTCATGATTTATGGTTTCTTTTGGGATTACACCACCTGTAAAATAACAAAAAGAAAAAACCAGAAGCATACAAATTAAATATTCAAAGTGTAGTAACAAGGCAAACTTCAAAGTTTGCTTCTGGTTTTTTGCTTTTTGTTATTTTACAGGTGGTGTAATCCCAAAAGAAAAAATTTGGATCTGTTATTATTATTTTGCTATTTGTTGCAAATAGGTAAGTTATTTGATCTAATAAATATTTGCAAAACAACCAACTCAGTGGAATTGTAATATCGGTTGCATGATATAGTCATCTGAATTTTTGTGGCAATACTATAAATTTCCCAATAAAATTTGGTATTACCTACGTGACTACCCGATAATGAACATTTTTCTTAAAAAACCAGGGTGTACTTCACTCTTTTCCACAAGTATTAGCCCTCAGAACCTTTAGACTTATGGTGTCCAAGAACTAAATAAGATTTTGTTTGGGAGTGTTTATGGTTTAGAGCTGTTAACTACACAATAAGAAATAACATCACTTTGGGCACCCGTTCACAGGGGAATCACAAACAAATTGACTCATTAGACGTTAATCGTAAACTCTAAGGGAATTAGATATGCTCACGAGTATCTGGGGTGACAAAACTAGGACGACTTGGCTATTGAATCATTGTCAGTTTCTAAACCAATCAACAGTAGTCCTAACTAGATGGTGTAGGCTTATAAGACATTTGACTTTGATACCAGTATAGAAAGCTATAACTTGTCCAGAAGATGTGAAGAATAAGAAAATGGACAATTTTTGGAACAATACAGGAGGAGGAGGATTCGTTCGCGTGGAGTAATATCCTGCATTCATTGGAAGGTCATATAGATTGGAGACTGATCAAGCAACAGAGAGTAAGGAATGGTAATGTAGGAGCAAGAAAAATGGGTTCTATAGACGTCTACTGGTCAGGGTATTAACTGAATAATATTCAACTGACCTGTGATATTTTTTGTTGTTTGTTATATTATTTTGGTGTTTAGTTACAGCGTTTTACTTACGGTTCACTTACTTACGTCACTTAACGGTTACAGTTCAAACTATATGATGACAAATGAATAAAACGATGATAAATATAATATATGTTTGGTACTCCTTGGGTAGCCTATGAATTTGAATTTTTGAAACTGTGAAACGCAAAATGTTTTTTATTAAACACTTCACCTCTGTACTGTACATGTATTTCACTAAGTTAACATGACCTGAAGCTATTTAAAATAAATATCTCCATCTGGTCGATAAAACATTCGCCAGATTCCAAATAAATTTGCTGATTAACATTCATGCGCTGAATTGTTTAGGAGTAAATTTTACTACTCTATTAATAGAGAAACCTAATGTTGATCAGCAAAAACTATCAATGAGTTTTGCTGAAGTTTAATTAATTTATCCAATATTAACTTTTACTGCATATTATCACTAAATAAACTTTATATTTCTGCCTTGGCAGCGTTCTTGAAGTTTTTTGAACACTGCTTTCCTGATATTATTTTAGAGGTGGTGTAATCCCAAAAGGTGTTATGAATCATTATTAATACAGGTGCTTCTCCAATAGCTTTAATGATTCAGCACTTATTATTTATGCCACGTTTTATATCAAGGAGTTATTACGTTTTTTCCAATTTAGTATCTTTTGGAGGAACTACATATTTCTAATGAAACAAGGTAATAATAAAACTTCATCATAAGCTTAAGGGATTACTATTATAATGCAATATTTCCCTGGAATATTTCTTATATTTTATTACATACATATTATATTACCTACGTGCTCTATTTACTAATTCTTTGTACTTAGTGTAAATAATGTTGGAATAATAAACGGAGATATGAACAAAATTTAAGCTCTACTTTCAGATAGTCACGTAAAACTAAAAGAGCCAGAAGCTTATAAAATTCAAACTTTGTTCAGGGTACATTTGCTCATACTTTTGACATTTAAATCAGATATTTCAGTATGAACGGAATGAAGTCCACCAGAATTATACAGGGTGTCCCCGTTTTTTCGTTCATAACTTTGGCAAAAGATAGAGCTTGCAAAAATAATAGGGTTTTTCCTATAACATTTTTTTCTAAGACGCTTCGTTCTCGTTATACGGGGCGTTCAATTTTTAAAAACAAATTTTATTTTCTTTAATATTTACTGAACCTATAAATATTTTTTGTTGAAACTTGGCACACACTAATCGTGATAAAAATCTAATATTTTGACGTAAAAAATACTTTTCGACTAAAGACAGTGCCGTAGTTATGGGGTTTTGTTAGCATTTAAACCCCCTAAACTTCTACGCCAATGGCGAAAAATGATTTTTCGATACAGAAGTTAGTATTTTGATGCTTTGCCTAAAAAAAAGTACCCTTGACAAAATTCGCTAGGAAGCCCCCTTTCTGAGAAATTTGAAACATTTAATAACGGTTATCTTATGAAATTATTTAAATCTTGGCTAAAAATTATTATTGTAGATTTATGCAGGCACTGCAAGTTTAAATTTTTAACAACAGTATAACACTATTGACATAAGTCATGTTTAATCAGTTTGTTTGCTTGTAGTTTGTGTAATTTGTTGAAATAAATTCTCATTTCAACCCCCTCCCCCCGCAGCGTATACCCTAATGTGAAAAAATAATATTACAAATACAATATTATAATTATTACAAACGGCAAAAACAATAATAATTTACAAATGATTTAATCTAATAAATGCTCAAAATGATATTCTTCTTCTTGAATGCAAAGATGACATCGATTTCTTAATGAACGTCTTGTACGAATTAGCATGCCATTATTTATTTCATTACAAGCCATTCGAATACGATTTATTAAATCTCTATTGTTAACTGGGGTCGCATATACTTTTTTTTAAGAAGCCCTAAACAAAAAATCTAGGGGATTGAGATCAGGTGATCGAGCAGACCAAGCAACTGGACCACCTCGACCAATCCACCTTTCCCCGTAGACAGTATCTAGCCACTCCCGAACTTGCCGTCCATAATGTGCAGGACAACCGTCTAATTGCATCCAAGCATTTCTTCTCTCGTGGAGTGGTATTTCCTCCCACATGTTAAAATGATTTGTTTCCAAAAATTGAAGAAATGTAGCGGCATTCAGTCCATCCGGTAAAGGTATGGTCCAAAAATATATTTTTGTTGAAAATTCCAACCCACACATTGACACTGAATTCTTCTTGGAAATTTCTCGGTCTTATACCATGCGGGTTTTCATGGGCCCATAAATGTAAGTTATGAAAATTTATAACTGTTGAGTAAAATGGGACTCGCCTCTCCACAGTATTTGCCGGAGAAAGTGTTCGTTGTTATTCAGGGAATTAATAATAAAATTGGAAAACTCTAAACGCCTTTTGTTATCTCCTGGATGTAAAGCTTGTACGGGATGTAGATGAAAAGCTCTTTGACGATCTTTGTGCAAAGTTTTCCAAATTGTAACACGAGGTATATTAATAATGTGAGTAGCTGTTCGAACACTCATAGATCTTGTTTCTTCAAATAACCGAAGAACACGTCTAGTTCTACCTCTAACTAAAACATTATTATTTCTATTTTGTTTTCTCCTACGTGCAGGACCATCTTCTGAAAGATGCTGATGAACTCTTCTGAATACTGCTGGGGATAGATGTCTTGTTTTTGGAAACCGTCTTTGGTATTCAGCTGCAGCAGCTACGGAATTTCCGTTACAAAATCCATAAACACAATGTATATTTGTGTATTCTTGATTAGTAAATCTAAACGACATTATTAACTTATTTAAACTATAACTGTAACTAATTTCAACTAATTACTCAAACTAGGTACATCCAACACTAATTTAAACAAACTGATTAAACATGACATATGTCAATACTATTGTTAAAAATTGAAACTTGCAATACCTACTTAATTTTACACTAACTTTTAGCCAAGATTTAAATAATTTCATAAGCTAACCATTGTTAAATGATCCAAATATCTCAAAAAGAAGACTTCCTAGCGATTTTTGTCAAGAGTGCTTTTTGTTAGACAAAGGATCAAAATACTAACATCTGTATCGAAAAATCATTTTTCGTCATTGGCGTAGAAGTTTAGGGGGTTTAAATGCTAACAAAACCCCATAACTACGGCACTGTCTTTAGTCGAAAAATATTTTTTACGTCAAAATATTAGATTTTTATCACGATTAGTGTGTGCCAAGTTTCAACAAAAAATATTTATAGGTTTAGTAAATATTAAAGAAAATAAAATTTGTTTTTAAAAATTGAACGCCCCGTATAACGACAACGAAGCGTCTTTGCCAAAGTTATGAACGAAAAAACGGGGACACCCTGTATATTGGAAATTAAAAAATATTTATATGGGTAGATTGTAGACACAGAACTGGGTTTTGTGTTTTCAGAATGCAGAATTTTCATCATTACCATCCATGAAACACTGAATTTAATTTTCGTATTGTAGCCTATTTTTTATTAGCTAAATACAATATGCGAGTAGGTATTAAGAAAAAATAATAATTCAAATGAATTGGTATCTACGTAATTTGATATTTAAGATAACCTGTATATTTCTAATTACTCCCTTCGTCACACCTAAAAATACATTATAGGCTATACAACAGTAAGACATTATTTTTAATTCATGCAATTTTATTTACCTATATCTGTGTCTTGTACTAACTTATCGGGTATCTTTTTCACTTGAAAATACACGGTGAAGTTATACAATAGACTTAACACAAAACAGTGTTAGATTGTTTCAATAAACAGATTCTCTTCTTACCTCTTACCTCTTAGGTAGAAATAAAATTTTGTTCCTTCCATGTGTTCCATTGTTCAATAATTTAAAAAAGCATTGAATAATTATTATTGTTGTATTGAATTTATATCTAGACACTTACCTAATTTCACACATCAAGCGGGAGGGCTTACGCTTTGCTGCAACATATCTCATTTAGATAAGGGTGTCGATGTTCACAGTTCAGGAGCTACGTACCTATATGTCGAGCATGCAGATGGATTTCTACTTTTTGTATCTTATTATACTATCGCTTAAGTTTCCTCCTCCAGAGCTATTAGGACAAAATGAAATACCAGAATTCACTCACATTTAGAGCAATAATTACAAATAGTTTTTTGTTCAGCAAAACTTTAGTAGAAGTTTTAGACAATAACTTGTCATAATTATTCTGATAAGTATTCGCTTACAATTTTTGTTTAAAATTATTCACGCATTTAAATTGAACCGCGTGTATTTTTCGTGAAAGTATTCTCCTTTTGCAGTGTTAATTTGGAATAGTGTTAGGTTCATAATATAAACATCTAAGATTGACCATTTGTGGTGTCACGTAACATTATGGCACCTAGTGTCTTACAAAAACAAAGCTTTTATCTGATGCCATTTTTCTGTGAGTAAACATTTGGGGTTAATCTTCGAGTATCAAGTAAATATAACTGTTGTTGTAAGATATTTCAAAATATACAGTGTGACCCATATCCGTTTTCACCGTTATGTAACTTTCATCTGTAACTCAAGAAATAGAAATAGAAATATAACTGATTTCCAAACACTTCTGATAACCAAAATACTGAAGTGAAATGCTTTTTTCATTAAAATATCCATAAAAATTCGTTCAAAGTTAGATGAGACACTTTAGATAGTTGTCTAACAAGGGCGCTGGACAACAGGTTGTGTGTGGTCTAGGGGTGAAAGTTGCACTGAAAATACAGAATTTCGGTGCCCAGTAGAGGCAACTTTGTTGTTTTACTTTTTAATTAATTACAAGTACTACCGAAACTTTGTATCTTCCCGTTAAGAGGCCATAGATTTTACCGAATTAGTGCTCTCTATAGTGAGTCCCAAAGCACTGCGGCCGCATCTGGGCCTATTGTGCATCCCGCCGATTTTCTTTCTATTCAGCGAGCAACTTATTTCTTTGCATAGAGTCCAAAAGTCTACTCGCTAAAATTTCTCGTAGTTCGCAAGGTTCTAAAAATGGTTTACCCAGGAGCGTTAGCCTCATACGAGTGTAGCCTTCACATTCACTTAGAATGTGAAGCGCAGTTTCGTCTGCATCATCGCAGCCCCGGCATACCGGGCTTTCTGCTAATCTTAAATTATAGAGATGCTTCTTGAGATGACAGTGCCCTGTTATGAGCCCTGTCATGCTCCTCAGCCGAGGTTTACTCATATCTAGCATCTCTACAGTTCTTCTCTGCAAAGGACCTTCCAAGAGTGGCTTCACATGATTCTGTCCTGGTTTTGAAAACCAATAATTTCTATGTTCTAGTTAGACTCATTTTCCCATAGCCGTTCTGGCAGCACTATAAGCGACTCCGCAGGCTGGCTCCGGTCCCATGAAAGCCATTTCAGATCCTTTTCTAGCAAGTTCATCTGCTCGTCCATTTCTTATAATGCCTTTATGACCTGGCACCCAACACAGCCTCACCGTATTGGTAATTGTCAGTTCCAACAGCAATTGAAAACAGGCCCAAATAAGCCTTCAACTGATTTTGTTTGAGTTCAGAGCCTTTATTGAGACCTGACTATAAGAGAATATGTAGATGAGTTTACATGTGTACCACCCCGCACGCTCTAAGTATCTAAGGTGTCTCTATTGACCTGAAATGGATTGTAATCAATATTTTAATTAAAAAAGAATTTCACTTCAGTATTTTAGTTATCACAGACATCTAAATAAAATACAAATACAAATAGATAATACATCTAAATAAAATACAATCATACATAAAAACTAGGTAAGTGTTGTAAATAATCGAAACAATATAAAACCATGACAATACTAAAATGCATCTAAAAATTCGGCAATTGTATAAGGTTCTATATCTACTATCAATTTAAAAATCTCACGTTTAAAAACTTTAAAGTAAACAATTTTTTTAATACTCTCACGCAAGACGTTAAAAAATCTTAAAGCCGCATAAGAAGGACCCCTTTTAGTATTACTTAACCTATGGTGTGGAAACATACAATTGTTGTTCCTAAAATTATATTTTTTCTTTGATATAAAATGGTTGAATTTTCCATTATACTTAAAATTAAACAATAAACATTCATATGTATAAACCTATGGTCAGACATCCAAATGCTCTAAATTTATTCCTACATGAGCTATTAAACACCAAATTCATGATTAAACGTATAATTTGTTTCTGGATAACAAAAATTCCTGTATATACTGGTGCTTGCTCCCCAAAATAAAATTCCAAATTTCATCCTTGACAAGAAACTTGCATAATATACTGTTTTTAAAACTGATTGTGAAACATAGGGCTTTATTAGTCTCATACTATAACATCGACTGTTAAGTTTTTTCGTTAAATCATCTACGAGTATATGATCTACCCAGTTGAGCGTCGAATCAACAAAAATGCCCAAAAATTTTGTGATTGAATTGAGATACATATGTGTCTGGTTTATATGTAGGGTTGAAACTCTATTATTTGTTCTATTTGAAGTAAATATATAGAAGTAAAGTAAATATAAGAATAGCACGTATTTTGTTTTATTTTCCTTTAACACGAGTTTATTTTGTTGAAGGCAATTATAAACAATTCTTAAACATTCATTGGACTCTAATTCGGGTTACGTTTTGCTGGTTATAACCAGAGTTGTATCATCAGCATAACTTAAAATTTTATGCGGTTTATCATCAAACTTGGAACCCAAGTCATTAATATAAATATTAAACAACAAAGGGCCCAGTATACTACCTTGAGGGATTCCATGTCTAACACTTTGCTTTGATGACTTTATAGTTATTCCATTGAAATCAATGCTAACCATTTGTGTTCGATTTTCTAAATATGTGTACCACCCATATGTGTTAACACATGTTAATTCCTCATAAATCAGATTTCATGGGAGACCCGTTACCTTATGAGTCAAATATTTTGTATAACATATTTACGTCAATTATTATTCTTCCGTATTTATAGAAACAAGAGCTTAATTTAGTTGGGTCGGGGGGGGGGGGGGGGCTATTACAAGCCTCATCTTGTACAAGTATAAGTGCAAACTGACTAAAAATACAAACTTATACAATTCGAAACGAAAGCAGATGCATTCAAGGTAATTTGCACAAGTTGCGCAGGGGCACTGTATTTTTACTATTGAGTTATAAAATGATTTGCATGCAAATCCAACTCTCATATAGTGTACCGGCCTTTTTCCTTGTTTAATGGCTTCGTTTGAGCTTTGAAATATTTGCATGCGACGGGATAATTCCAAACTTTATTATTCTGAATTTTTGTACCAGACTTAACGACATTTTCGACCGTAAAAATTGTTTATTTATGCGAAATATTCCAACTAACCTACAGGGAATTTAAGTGCTCTTAAGAGTTGGCAATCATTCCGGGCTACACCATTACATTTTATCGGTAATAAAAGGCACAGAACCTCCCGATAAAAAACATAGATTCCATTCACGAATTTTTTTATAGATTTTAAATTTTAAGGCCTACTTGTCTGATAAAATCAATTATATTTTGTAGTTGTCCTAAAAAACGTAATTCATAGGGGATTTGTAATCAGACGTATTGTGAGATTTTCAAGTAACATTATAAAAGGTTGTCAACAATGTAATTGCGCGTTAAATTTCGCGTTAAATTTCTCCTTAACATCACTCCACAACAATAAATAAATAACCAGAGGTATAAAGTGGATACTCGAAGCGGATGGTTCTTTATGAAACATCGGGGAAATAATGGTTTTGAAAAAAAACATTTAGATGTTCCAATAAATATATAGAGAACACTCTATATACTAGTATTAGTGTCAACAAGCGTACTATTGGGAGGATTTTGATAAACAACAAAGAAAGGGTTAATAAATTAAAACAATCGGGGGTATACCAAATTAACTACGAGGATTGTAATGCCGTGTATGTGGGTCAAACCGGTAGACGTATTGAAACTAGAGTAAAAGAACATACAAAATCCATATTAAAAACGCAAAAAATTCAGGATTTTCGACAAGGTATAGAAAACAAGCATTTTATAGATCAGGAAAATGTAAAGGCACTGCATCGTGAAAAGAAAGGAAAGCGTAGATCTGTTAGAGCAATTAGAAATTAAAAAATCTTTAATTATAAATCCTTGTACTACGAATGATCAGATAGATTTTACACTCTCGCCCTTCTTAGAAAAGGTATTAAAAACTCGGGCTTTACCAAATGGTAAGATCAATCGGGAGTAGGCGCTCGTAAAAAAATAAATAACGAAAGCGCGCTTGGAAACGTTTAGTAATAGACATTTACTCTATTGAAAAAGGACTAATAAGCCGAGATACTAGTATATAAAGTGTTTTCTATATATTTCTTGGAATATCTAAATGAGATTAGTGTTTTTTTTCAAAACAATTATAACCAGAGGTATATATCCCTATGACTCCCTCTATTTTTTTCCGTAACCTCTATGCTCAGTTAACGTGGGAATTGTTCCTTACTCTTCGAGTTTAATAACACATTTTATCTACTTTTTAATTATAGTGCCTTCAGTTTCGTTAATTTTAGTTATCTCATGTATTTGAAGGAGATGCCGAAAACAACTACTCTACAGGAAATGTGCCTCGACTGGCATTCCATTACTCCATTGGCCGTGGAGTAGTTGTTTTCGGCACCTCCTTCAAATAAATAAGTAGGATTGTCTTCCTCAAAGACAATAGAGGTCACTGCTGTAATGGCACCTGCGGAAAAGCAGGTCATTATCTGTCTGTCAAGTTGACAATAATTGTCAGACAAATAGAAGCAAAGACCCAAAGAGGGCACTACGGTGTGTTTCAGTGTAACATGAGTGGTAATATTTTAGTTATTCACTTAGTTTGTAACTAAAACCGAATTGCAGAAACAGAACGTTAGAAACGAATTTTGTAAAAGTATTTTGTATTTATTTTGCCACTGTAAATATTCCGAAAATGTCAATTTGGTTTTATATTTTGGCAATTTAAATATGCCTCGCAATGATTTTGTAAGCTTTATATCGTTGCTTTGAAGTTTTATTTCAATTAAACTTTGAAAGTATTGTTTTACGAAACACGGTAATTAAAAGTTTCGAGAACATTTGTAAACACGTTATACTTGTACTTACTCCCATGGAAAAACTTTCCTCAAAATGATTTATAAAATTGTTTGGTAGTGTAAAACTATATTGTACACTTAAACATATAAACAGAAACTTTAGAACGACAAAAAACCAGATACTTCTGATTTGGAAATTTTTTATAAATTAGTACTTGTTTAATTTGATGTAAAAAATTGTGTTTTATAGTATATTTTTAATATTATTTATTGGCTTATTTAACTGTGTATGTCTTTCCTTATGTAGGGATTAAGCCAAAAAGTTAACTAAGAGATAAATTATTAATGAAATAATCAAATATTATGGTTTAATAAAGTTTTATATTTCCTCGTTACCTATTATCCTAGGTATATGAAGGAACTCAAAGTTATCGAAAATATTGCGATTGGACATATAAATAAGTAAGATCTGTTGATTAAAAAAAATCGAACATATTAAATTAAATGTTAGCCAGTGTTAGTAAATGTGTGCCATTTACGGCTTGACAATATCCTAGTTTTCAACCATTTTCGGAGTTATGGCACGCACTTCTCTTCGGATCCTCTCTTTCAACTCCTGCGCAGATTATTTGGTCTGTCAACAAATACTTTCGATTTGAGGTAACCCCACAAAAATATAAGTCCATTGGAGTTAGGTCTGGGGACCTAGCAGGCCATTCGATAGGTCCTCTCCTTCCTATCCACCAATTGGGAAAGGTTTCATCCAAAAATGTTCGCACAGTGGCAGCATAGTGCGGAGGAGCACCATCTTGCTGTGGCATCAATTCTTCGTTAGGTGAGTCTGGGTCCATTGCATTCGGAAATAAAGCCACTAATGCTGGATATAATTCAAGTTGGAAAAATTCGAGACATGCTTGCCCAGTTAAAGTCTGTTCAAAGAAAAATTGACCTATTACTCTTCCATGCCCTATTCCTCACCATCACCATACATGTATTTTTTGAGGGTACTAGCTGTGAACCTCCATCATCCAATGCGGATTTTCTGTTGCCCAATATCGAGAATTTTGTGTGTTCACACTATCATTCAAACAGAACCTAGCTTTATCGGAAAAAAATATATTTTTTACTAAATTATTATATAGATTGCACATATTTTGCATGCGTTCACAAAACTCATTTCGCCTATCGAAATCATCTTCAAATAACTCTTGCACTGGAATAGCTTTGTATGGGTGATATTTGTGGTTTTGAAATATTTGGTGAACAATAGATTTCCGCATAATATGTAAATTGGCTCCGATCTGCGACAGAGGAATAAATGGATTTTCTTCCAAAGAAAGCAAAACGTCAAGTTGTTCATTTTCATCTCGAGCAGTATGGCCAGATTTAGGCAAATCTCTAACATGACCGAATTCTATAAGTTTAGGCTCTATTCTACTCACCACCTTTTGACATCAAGAGAACGATCAAGATGGATTTCATTGAATAATTGAGCTGTTTCTATTTGAGTGCATGTTCTATCACCAAACCCAACCATGCATAGAATGTCAATTTTTTCTTGTTCCATTAACTTCACCTTTGTAAAAACAGCAACTTTGCAACTACACTTGACAATTGCTTATTTGAAGTAAAATTATCATTCAGTTTCTATGGAACTAAACGGTGAGAAGTCAACAATAAAAAAAAACAAAATAAACACACAATTGCATGTGTTGCTCGATTTGCAAATAAATCCTCAGAAATACCGTCTTATTGATATGTTCAATCGTAAATTTTTCGAAACTCTTGAGGTTAGGTATAGGACATGATACATGAAACAGACTTCGCATTAAATTGCATTAAAAAATAAAAGTCGGCGGGTCCAAGCGTTTTTCTAAAAAAACACCGCTGAATTTTAAATGAATTTAAAGATTACTACGTATAGATGAGTTGACGCGTGTATCCCCTTGTCAGATTCTCCGCCGAACACATCATTATTGGGAAAATTTCTTCTTGAAATACTGTGAGATAAGTCCCTAGACTATG
This sequence comes from Pogonocherus hispidulus, assembly GCA_963924545.1. NCBI lineage: Eukaryota > Metazoa > Arthropoda > Insecta > Coleoptera > Cerambycidae > Pogonocherus > Pogonocherus hispidulus. The sequence continues at coordinate 12,704,553 of OZ004698.1, forward strand.
TCTTCTACGCCTCTAGGTCTCAGTTTAAATACTCCAGCTTCTGTTCCACTGTCAGTTTTCAAGCCATTTGTGAACCAAACGAGGCTCCATAACTCCAGAGAATACCTCTCTTTCCAGTCACGGAGGCATTTGAACCTCGAATGGCTTGCGGAAGTTAATTCTTGCAATTATTCTATCAGATATCATCTCTAGGATAAGCTCTGACATAGATGTACATCTGATCTTGGAATGTTTCCTTAAGTACCATCTGTCCAATCAGTATTATTCCTGATTCGGTATGCTGATATAATTGCTTCTTTTTCCAACATCCCGTTCATCTCTCAATTAAAAATCAAATTATTTAAGATATAGTTTTCCATTTAATGAAAGAAGGTTCAATATATAAATAACCCGAGTAGGTGTGAAATGAGAAAGCATCGGAGCAGAAAGGTGCTGTGCTATGCTATGCTATGCTATACCATGTAAAGTATGACTCACCGAGCACCTGGCGTCTAGACAGCATCCGGTTTCATAGTATGACGCAATATTTAAAAAATATCTGACGACGGTATTTTGAAAAAAGCTGACGGCGATAAAAATTGTGGGAATAGCCGTTACATGTAGTTCTCGCAATCTGCAAATAAAACACCTGGCGTCTAGACAGTATCCGGTTTGAGAGTATTATGCAATATTTAAAAATATCTGACGACGGTATTTTGAAAAAAGCTGATGGCGATAAAAAAAAGGTTAACGAACGCTGCAGACAGGTCTAAACTTGTTTGAATGATCTTAAATCCTTGGTCGATTATAGCTTTCTATGATTATTGATTTATCGATTATTGGTTATTGATTATCGATTATTGGTTTTATTGATTTTATTGATTATTGATTATCGATTAATGGTTATTGATTTTATTGATTATTGGTTATCGATTATTGGTTTTATTGATTATTGATTATCGATTATTGATTTATTGATTATTGATTTTATTGATTTATTCATTATTGATTATTGATTATCGATTATTGGTTATTGATTTATTGATTATCGATTATTGGTTATTGATTTTATTGATTATCGATTATTGGTTATTGATTTTATTGATTTATTGATTATTGATTATTGGTTATTGATTTTATTGATTGATGATTATGGATTATTGGTTATTGATTTTATTGATTTTTTGATTATCGATTATTGATTTTATTGGTTTTTTGATTTTTTTGATTATTGATTATCGATTATTGATTATCGATTATCGATTATTGATTTTTTTGGTTTTTTTTTTGATTATCGATTAATAGTTATTGGTTTTATTGATTATTAATGGATACAGTATAAGGTACAGAGCATGTAAAACATACAACACTTATTGAAATCAAGACTAATATATTTCACATGTTTCTTTTTACTCAACCGCGTCAGCAACATTTATTATTAAGAGATATGAATGATATGCTTCTGTTTTAAATAATTAATCCTATAAGAAGTAATATACATAGTAATAATATACCATTCTCCACACAAGTCATCCATAATCAAAACATATATGAACAGTACTAATATGCAGCCCTTCCTCACACAACTCACGGGTATGATGTAATATCTAAATAAAAAATATTAATATCTAGTTTCAATAACCTGTCGAGACAAGTTGGTGTGACTCATTGAACACCTGGCGTCTAGACAGTATCCGGTTTCATAGTATGATGCAATATCTAAAAAAATAGCTGACTTGTAGAGACAAGTTGGTATGACTCATCGAACACCTGGCGTCCAGACAGTATCCGGTTGCAGAGTATGATGCAATAGCTAGAAATATGAGTTCGGGTGAAGTCGGCTAACATCGGAAGAAGCAGCCATTTGATTGGTTCAAATCAGGATTAGCCCCGCCTCCTTTCATATACTATAAAAGTGAATACTCAGATGCTTTGTACGTAGTCTTATCAGTTACAATGAAGTGTGAACATTGCGGAAAAGATTTCTCTTACAAACGCAGCCTAGTACTACATATTCGTGACTACTGTCCCGTTCTTCATAAAAAAAGGAAAAGTGATAATATACCTTCCACATCTACAATAAAGAAACAAAAGTTTGATGTACCACCTTCCAGTGATATTAATGAAACAATTCCCGCGGTCTGTGAACATTGTGGCAAATTGTTTTCTTACAAACGCAGTCTAGTGCGACATATTCGCGACTGCTGTCCTGTCCTACATAGCGATAGAAAAAGAAAACGTGATAATGTGCCTTCTACATCTGCTCCAAAGAAACAAAAGTATGATGTACCATCTTCCAGCGATGTTAACACAACAAACGCAATACTCTGTGAACGTTGTGGAAAAATATTTTCAAAACTATCCAACCTCCTACGACATAACGCCTACTGTGCGGGGAATAATGTGGGAGATAGAAAGAAAATTGATCGACCAGTTGAGAAAAGTGTCGGAAACGGAGTTGAAAAACTTTCTAGCGGGTTCAAAAACAGGATAGCTAGTTACCGTTTCACTAGCCCTAGAACCCATATCGATTACAATGATTTCTTTGAAGAAGTAAAACAGAAAGTGTTTGATAGAATCAATGAATATTTACAAAACTATCATGCTCTCAAAGTTAATTTTGAAGTGTATGGTTTTTATGTTATACCCGAAAAGGATATGTCTGATATCAAGTCATTTAATACTAAGAACAAGGTGATAACCCCATCATCGGATCTTCAGCAGATTTTCGAAGATTTTATGAAAGAGATGACTTCTCAGGCCTCCTCATTTGAGGAACGGGACTCTGGATGGGCTTTAAAACAGATAATGTTTCTGGATGTAAACATCAATAAATTTACACCACTATCAGCCTCATCATATATTAAGCTTCCCAAATCCATTGAATGGAAACAAGCCGTGTTAAATATTAGAAATAATGATAGAGCTTGCTTTGCTTGGTCCATTATTGCAAGCATAATTCGTGCACAAGGGAATCCTCAGAGTACCAGTTCATACCCCCACTACAACACACTGCTAAACTTTAATGGTTTGAAATTCCCCATGAGACTGAAGGATATACCTAAATTCGAAAAACTGAATAACATCTCTGTGAATGTGTTTGGAATCGAGTCGGAGTTCAAAGATGGAAAAATGGTGACAGAAGTAGTAGGACCCTTACATTTCACTTCAAACCGTCAAGCTACACATGTGAATTTGTTGCTAGTATCAGACAACGCGGGTAACAACCACTATTGCCTCATAACCGATATATCAAGATTAGTTTCAAATCAAAAATCTAAACATAATGCTAGAATACATATTTGTGATGGATGCCTACAATCTTTTAGAAAAGTGGGGGAATTAAAGCAACACGAGAAAAATGACTGCAACCATATATGTACAAAAATACCTACCACTCAGTTGAAGATCAATAAGTATGGTGAAAGTATACCTGAGAATATCCTAAAGTTTGTTAATTTTGAAAGACAATTATCGGTTCCATTCGTAATCTATGCAGATTTCGAGAGTTTACTAAAACCAATTCATCATAATGAACCTAGTGATGATAAATCATTTACTGTGACAACCTGCGAACACGAACCATACTCTTTCGCATTCTACGTAAAGTGTAATTTTGATGACAAGTTCTCGAAATTTGTCACATATCGAGGCCTAAATGCTGCACAAATATTTATTGAAAAATTGGACAAAATATCTTTGGACTTGTATAACAACCACCTCAAAAATGTTAGAGACATGCTGCCGCTTTCTGATCAAGAAAAAACCTCTTACAGAAATGCTACTCACTGTCATATCTGCACAAAGCCTTTCAAGACTGAAGATGTAAAGGTTCGTGATCACTGCCACTTAACAGGACATTTTCGCGGTGCTGCCCACTCTGTATGTAATTTAAACTACAAAGTGCCAAAGTTTATACCAGTTTTCTTCCACTGCCTCAGTAATTATGATGGACACCTCTTCCTGTCGAAGCTAACATCTAAAAAGGAAAGTGTTTCTGTGATAGCGCAAACCAAGGAGAAGTATATCTCATTCTCCAAATCAATTCTGGTTGAAAAATCTTCAGATCCAAAAGTACCAGACACATATTTGAAGCTAAAGTTTGTTGACTCGTTTCGCTTTTTAGCCAAGTCCCTCGATAAACTGAGTAAAAACTTAGAACATCACCAGTGTATCGAAACAAGAAAGTGCTTTCCAGATAATGAAGAGTTTAAGTTAATCAGACGAAAAGGTGTTTTTCCCTATAGCTATGTGGACTCATTCGAAAAGCTGGAAGAGAAACATTTACCACCAAAAGAAAAATTTTACAATGATTTAACCCTGGAATCCATTTCTGATGAAGACTATGAACGGGCAAATAAAGTGTGGGATACCTTCAACTGTAAAACTTTGGGAGAGTACGATGATGTATATTTAAAATCAGATGTGTTGTTGTTAGCTGATGTGTTTGAAAACTTTAGAAAAGTGTGTTTGGAGCAATACAAATTAGACCCCGCCCATTATTTAACAGCTCCGTCACTAAGCTGGGACGCGATGCTACGTTACACAAACATCGAGCTCGAACTTTTAACAGATGTCGATTCTCTACATTTCTTTCGCAAAGGAATTAGAGGAGGTGTATCTCAATGTAGCAAAAGGAAGTCCATTGCCAATAATAAATTTTTACCAAATTACGATCCTACTAAACCAACTTCACATATCATGTACCTGGATGCAACAAACTTGTATGGTGCAGCGATGAAAGAATGTCTTCCCACTGGAGGCTTCAGGTGGCTTGAAAAAGGAGAAATTGACACCTTTGACTGCTCTAACATCGACGACAACTCACCTAAAGGCTATATCTTGCAGGTAGATTTGGAATACGTAACAAGTCTGCATAACTACCACAACGATTTACCATTCTGTCCAGAAAGTATGATACCACCTGATTCTAAATACCCCAAATTAATTCCGAATTTACGCAATAAGAACCGCTATATTATTCACTATAGAAATTTAAAACAGTGTTTGAAATATGGACTGAAACTGACGAAAATCCACAGAATATTAGAATTTTCACAATCGACATGGCTGGGGTCATATATCGACTTAAACACAAATCTCCGAAACTCTGCTAGGAACGAATTTGAGAAGGATTTGTTCAAGCTAATGGTTAATTCAATTTTTGGTAAAACAATGGAAAATGTTGATAAGAGACAAAATATTCAATTGTGTTCGTGTTGGGAGAATAGAAAAGGTAAATTAGGAGCAAGAGCGTTAATAAGTCTACCACATTTTAAATCCTGTTCCATATTTGATGAGAATTTAGTAGCAGTTCATTTGGATAAGACAAAAGTAGTGTATGACAAACCGCTATACGTTGGTTTTTCAATTTTGGATATTTCCAAGACCATCATCTACGAATTCCTTTATGGCTACATAAAACCTATGTATGGTGATAAAGCAACTGTTTTATATACGGACACAGATTCCCTTGTCTTGGAACTCTTTACCGAAAACCCGTATGAGGACATCAAGGATAATCTTCAGTATTTTGATACTTCAAATTATAAACCAGATAACATCCACAATATGCCTAAAACAAAATCAGTCGTAGGAAAAATGAAAGACGAATACGCTGGACGATCCATCGAAAGCTTTTATGGAACAGGTGCCAAGGCGTATTGTGTAAAAGCAGGTGATGTCATGAAAAAAGCAAAAGGAGTATCAACAAGTGTTGTTAAGCATCGAATAGACTTTTCCGATTATGTTCAAATAGTAGAAAATGGTGGCATAATATTCAGAAAAATGCATATATTTACATCAACTTTGCACACCATCCACACTGAACTGAAGAATAAAGTAGCATTGTCATCAGCTGACGATAAGAGGTATGTCATACCGGGCGATGTAAATACGTTAGCCTGGGGCCATCATCGCCTTTCTCCACCAGATCAGGAACGTAACATCAATTTGGAAAGGTTGCTGCAAGTAGCTGAAGAGATGATTGGGGGAGAGGAGGAACCACAACTGGATGTTAATTTATTAGATTTCGATGTATCAGACTTTAATTTAAACTTATTTAATATATAATTGTATAATTCGATATCAGTCAGCTTGTTATCCAAGTATGTAAATAAACTATTAGTATGTACATACATTTTATTATTTTATCATATTTGGGGATATTTATTCCCACATGTGTTCACAAGTTTAATAGTTAATAAAAGTACCATTATATATAAATATTTGTTTTATTATTCCATTATAAAATACAATACTTAATACTTAACATATCGGCTACATTTTTGTAGCCCCCATGCACATAAATGACAAGTTTCTTGTGAATTCGGAGGACCATCTATATGCGATTGCCATTCTGATCGGTTGTAATGCACGAAACAGGGTAGTTGAATTTGAAAATCAAATTTTGGGTATATTCTCGTGGAAGCTTAGACCATGCATGAAGTAGTTCCACAGCAGTTACATTTGAAATTAGATATTCCAAAGGAAAGTGTGACAGCTCTTCTTTAGTGAAGTTGTACAAGCTTTCATTGTTTTATGTCTATTTATCAGCTCGGTTGATAAACATTTCGAACAACACATTTGTTGGAACATGATGATTGAAGAGTAGTAATAATCACTTTAAGCACTAACAAGGAGGAGCACACTGCTATATACCAAATCATGAAATACTCTGCAGGATATTCCACTCCACAGCCGATATTTGTAGAGGGTGTATAGGTGAGGGGTCTACTATAGATATCCAGCCAATCAGAGTCTTCCATTATATTATCTTTTTTCCTTAGACGTAGTTTGTACTCGGTACTGTTGGTGAGTATTGAATAACTCAAAGTTGGTAACGTATTTGCTTACATATAGCTCCATCCTCCTCCATTTAGAGGGCCAGCTTTCATTTCTCGTCCCATTACTGTTAAGGCTTACAAAAACCTCCTTTGTATTACAAGGATACTGCACAAAAAGTACGTTCTGAGAAATGGCTTGTAGCACTATAAGCTGTGAAGCGTTCATTGTTGTATCTACCTAGCAACTAAGATTATATCTGTGTTTTAGATGTGTCGGTACCGATCACACCGGTACTTACAGGTATCGCTACCGCTCACACCGGTACTTATAACTTTCTATATCCTTTCTCCCAATAACCGCATTGTTTTGACAAAAACTTTAACATTATGTAACAAGAATAACCCATTACTGTTTGCTTTCAGTAGTAGTTCTAGCTACAATTTCAATCTGTCGACGTCATTACATGTAAAGTATTCAATAGTCATTGGAGTTCGTTCAAGAGTTTATCTTCCTTATTAATTAAGGGTAATAATGGTAATGAGGGTAACATTAAGGGTAATAAGGGTAATAAGGGTAACAATAAGGGTAATAAGGGTAACAATAAGGGTAATAAGGGTAACAATAAGGGTAACATTAAGGGTAATAAGGGTAACAATAAGGGTAATAAGGGAACAATAAGGGTAACATTAAGGGTAATAAGGGTAACATTAAGGGTAATAAGGGTAACATTAAGGGTAATAAGGGTAACATTAAGGGTAATAAGGGTAACAATAAGGGTAACATTAAGGGTAATAAGGGTAACATTAAGGGTAATAAGGGTAACTATAAGGGTAATAAGGGTAACAATAAGGGTAATAAGGGTAACGATAAGGGTAATAAGGGTAACCATAAGGGTAATACGGGTAACAATAAGGGTAATGCAGGTAACACTAAGGATAACAATAAGGGTAATAAGGGTAGTAATAAGAGTATTTTTGGAGTATTCCAAGGGTATATAAGAGTGTATAATATAACAACTTACTTATTCAACATTGTGGTTAAACAAACATTGCGGTAAACATGTATGCTTGCAACACCTGTGACAGAAAATTTTCCTGGCCCAGTGCTCTAAGCCGTCACCGAAACAAACACAAGACTGTATTCTTTGTTTGCAACACATGCAACCAGAAATTTACGCGTAAGGATAACTTGGATGTTCACATAGAAAATAACCACCCAAATGAACATAGCCATCACAATATGAAAGACCAGGCTCTGACAGATAGTGTCAACAACCATCCACTACCTAGAACTTACACAACCAAAAGTAGGGCTCAGGACAATGAGGATCAATTCGAACATGACGAACCTATCAGAAAATACATTTATAGACCTAAAAACTCTCAAAAGGAGGAACCTCTGAACGACCCCAATAAACTTGTGAATAAATTAAGGGATTACCTTATCAATAAGAAATTGAATATGCAGCATCCTCTATGCAAAAACATAATCGATGAGCTACGCAAAATGAATATAATTTATTAATTATAAAAAAATTCTATAATATCCACCCCTTTACATTAAACAATAAGAAAATAAAGATGATATTGTAAAACTTGTTCTTGTCTTTGTAGTGGTAAAATAATATTACAGTATGATTATGTATATAAGTTTTTTTTGTTCTAACACAATTCCTTAAGAAAAACTACTAGATTACAAATTACTTTTGACAAGCCTATAATTACACAGTGCTAAGAAAGGGCTTGAATATACTAGAACAACAAACCTGTATGGTCAGGTTAGAACTTTCCGCAAGTCCCGGTATACCAGTTACACCGGTACCGATACCTATAAGTACCGGTACCAATAGGTACCGGTGTATCAATAGCAGGATAGGCCATACAGGTTCAGCCATCATATTATATCATAAAATAAATAACGGCCCCGGTTAGGTCAGGTCAGGTCAGGTTAGGTCTTTCCCGGGAAAGACCTAACCTGACCTAACCGGGGCCGTTATTTATTTTATGATATAATATGATGGCTGAACCTGTATGGCCTATCCTGCTATTGATACACCGGTACCTATTGGTACCGGTACTTATAGGTATCGGTACCGGTGTAACTGGTATACCGGGACTTGCGGAAAGTTCTAACCTGACCATACAGGTTTGTTGTTCTAGTATATTCAAGCCCTTTCTTAGCACTGTGTAATTATAGGCTTGTCAAAAGTAATTTGTAATCTAGTAGTTTTTCTTAAGGAATTGTGTTAGAACAAAAAAAACTTATATACATAATCATACTGTAATATTATTTTACCACTACAAAGACAAGAACAAGTTTTACAATATCATCTTTATTTTCTTATTGTTTAATGTAAAGGGGTGGATATTATAGAATTTTTTTATAATTAATAAATTATATTCATTTTGCGTAGCTCATCGATTATGTTTTTGCATAGAGGATGCTGCATATTCAATTTCTTATTGATAAGGTAATCCCTTAATTTATTCACAAGTTTATTGGGGTCGTTCAGAGGTTCCTCCTTTTGAGAGTTTTTAGGTCTATAAATGTATTTTCTGATAGGTTCGTCATGTTCGAATTGAGCCTCATTGTCCTGAGCCCTACTTTTGGTTGTGTAAGTTCTAGGTAGTGGATGGTTGTTGACACTATCTGTCAGAGCCTGGTCTTTCATATTGTGATGCCTATGTTCATTTGGGTGGTTATTTTCTATGTGAACATCCAAGTTATCCTTACGCGTAAATTTCTGGTTGCATGTGTTGCAAACAAAGAATACAGTCTTGTGTTTGTTTCGGTGACGGCTTAGAGCACTGGGCCAGGAAAATTTTCTGTCACAGGTGTTGCAAGCATACATGTTTACCGCAATGTTTGTTTAACCACAATGTTGAATAAGTAAGTTGTTATATTATACACTCTTATATACCCTTGGAATACTCCAAAAATACTCTTATTACTACCCTTGTTACCCTTATTGTTATCCTTAGTGTTACCTGCATTACCCTTATTGTTACCCGTATTACCCTTATGGTTACCCTTATTACCCTTATCGTTACCCTTATTACCCTTATTGTTACCCTTATTACCCTTATAGTTACCCTTATTACCCTTAATGTTACCCTTATTACCCTTAATGTTACCCTTATTGTTACCCTTATTACCCTTAATGTTACCCTTATTACCCTTAATGTTACCCTTATTACCCTTAATGTTACCCTTATTACCCTTAATGTTACCCTTATTGTTCCCTTATTACCCTTATTACCCTTATTGTTACCCTTATTACCCTTAATGTTACCCTTATTGTTACCCTTATTACCCTTATTGTTACCCTTATTACCCTTATTACCCTTAATGTTACCCTTATTACCATTATTACCCTTAATTAATAAGGAAGATAAACTCTTGAACGAACTCCAATGACTATTGAATACTTTACATGTAATGACGTCGACAGATTGAAATTGTAGCTAGAACTACTACTGAAAGCAAACAGTAATGGGTTATTCTTGTTACATAATGTTAAAGTTTTTGTCAAAACAATGCGGTTATTGGGAGAAAGGATATAGAAAGTTATAAGTACCGGTGTGAGCGGTAGCGATACCTGTAAGTACCGGTGTGATCGGTACCGACACATCTAAAACACAGATATAATCTTAGTTGCTAGGTAGATACAACAATGAACGCTTCACAGCTTATAGTGCTACAAGCCATTTCTCAGAACGTACTTTTTGTGCAGTATCCTTGTAATACAAAGGAGGTTTTTGTAAGCCTTAACAGTAATGGGACGAGAAATGAAAGCTGGCCCTCTAAATGGAGGAGGATGGAGCTATATGTAAGCAAATACGTTACCAACTTTGAGCTATTCAATACTCACCAACAGTACCGAGTACAAACTACGTCTAAGGAAAAAAGATAATATAATGGAAGACTCTGATTGGCTGGATATCTATAGTAGACCCCTCACCTATACACCCTCTACAAATATCGGCTGTGGAGTGGAATATCCTGCAGAGTATTTCATGATTTGGTATATAGCAGTGTGCTCCTCCTTGTTAGTGCTTAAAGTGATTATTACTACTCTTCAATCATCATGTTCCAACAAATGTGTTATTCGAAATGTTTATCAACCGAGCTGATAAATAGACATAAAACAATGAAAGCTTGTACAACTTCACTAAAGAAGAGCTGTCACACTTTCCTTTGGAATATCTAATTTCAAATGTAACTGCTGTGGAACTACTTCATGCATGGTCTAAGCTTCCACGAGAATATACCCAAAATTTGATTTTCAAATTCAACTACCCTGTTTCGTGCATTACAACCGATCAGAATGGCAATCGCATATAGATGGTCCTCCGAATTCACAAGCAACTTGTCATTTATGTGCATGGGGGCTACAAAAATGTAGCCGATATGTTAAGTATTAAGTATTGTATTTTATAATGGAATAATAAAACAAATATTTATATATAATGGTACTTTTATTAACTATTAAACTTGTGAACACATGTGGGAATAAATATCCCCAAATATGATAAAATAATAAAATGTATGTACATACTAATAGTTTATTTACATACTTGGATAACAAGCTGACTGATATCGAATTATACAATTATATATTAAATAAGTTTAAATTAAAGTCTGATACATCGAAATCTAATAAATTAACATCCAGTTGTGGTTCCTCCTCTCCCCCAATCATCTCTTCAGCTACTTGCAGCAACCTTTCCAAATTGATGTTACGTTCCTGATCTGGTGGAGAAAGGCGATGATGGCCCCAGGCTAACGTATTTACATCGCCCGGTATGACATACCTCTTATCGTCAGCTGATGACAATGCTACTTTATTCTTCAGTTCAGTGTGGATGGTGTGCAAAGTTGATGTAAATATATGCATTTTTCTGAATATTATGCCACCATTTTCTACTATTTGAACATAATCGGAAAAGTCTATTCGATGCTTAACAACACTTGTTGATACTCCTTTTGCTTTTTTCATGACATCACCTGCTTTTACACAATACGCCTTGGCACCTGTTCCATAAAAGCTTTCGATGGATCGTCCAGCGTATTCGTCTTTCATTTTTCCTACGACTGATTTTGTTTTAGGCATATTGTGGATGTTATCTGGTTTATAATTTGAAGTATCAAAATACTGAAGATTATCCTTGATGTCCTCATACGGGTTTTCGGTAAAGAGTTCCAAGACAAGGGAATCTGTGTCCGTATATAAAACAGTTGCTTTATCACCATACATAGGTTTTATGTAGCCATAAAGGAATTCGTAGATGATGGTCTTGGAAATATCCAAAATTGAAAAACCAACGTATAGCGGTTTGTCATACACTACTTTTGTCTTATCCAAATGAACTGCTACTAAATTCTCATCAAATATGGAACAGGATTTAAAATGTGGTAGACTTATTAACGCTCTTGCTCCTAATTTACCTTTTCTATTCTCCCAACACGAACACAATTGAATATTTTGTCTCTTATCAACATTTTCCATTGTTTTACCAAAAATTGAATTAACCATTAGCTTGAACAAATCCTTCTCAAATTCGTTCCTAGCAGAGTTTCGGAGATTTGTGTTTAAGTCGATATATGACCCCAGCCATGTCGATTGTGAAAATTCTAATATTCTGTGGATTTTCGTCAGTTTCAGTCCATATTTCAAACACTGTTTTAAATTTCTATAGTGAATAATATAGCGGTTCTTATTGCGTAAATTCGGAATTAATTTGGGGTATTTAGAATCAGGTGGTATCATACTTTCTGGACAGAATGGTAAATCGTTGTGGTAGTTATGCAGACTTGTTACGTATTCCAAATCTACCTGCAAGATATAGCCTTTAGGTGAGTTGTCGTCGATGTTAGAGCAGTCAAAGGTGTCAATTTCTCCTTTTTCAAGCCACCTGAAGCCTCCAGTGGGAAGACATTCTTTCATCGCTGCACCATACAAGTTTGTTGCATCCAGGTACATGATATGTGAAGTTGGTTTAGTAGGATCGTAATTTGGTAAAAATTTATTATTGGCAATGGACTTCCTTTTGCTACATTGAGATACACCTCCTCTAATTCCTTTGCGAAAGAAATGTAGAGAATCGACATCTGTTAAAAGTTCGAGCTCGATGTTTGTGTAACGTAGCATCGCGTCCCAGCTTAGTGACGGAGCTGTTAAATAATGGGCGGGGTCTAATTTGTATTGCTCCAAACACACTTTTCTAAAGTTTTCAAACACATCAGCTAACAACAACACATCTGATTTTAAATATACATCAGCGTACTCTCCCAAAGTTTTACAGTTGAAGGTATCCCACACTTTATTTGCCCGTTCATAGTCTTCATCAGAAATGGATTCCAGGGTTAAATCATTGTAAAATTTTTCTTTTGGTGGTAAATGTTTCTCTTCCAGCTTTTCGAATGAGTCCACATAGCTATAGGGAAAAACACCTTTTCGTCTGATTAACTTAAACTCTTCATTATCTGGAAAGCACTTTCTTGTTTCGATACACTGGTGATGTTCTAAGTTTTTACTCAGTTTATCGAGGGACTTGGCTAAAAAGCGAAACGAGTCAACAAACTTTAGCTTCAAATATGTGTCTGGTACTTTTGGATCTGAAGATTTTTCAACCAGAATTGATTTGGAGAATGAGATATACTTCTCACAATTTTTCAATAAATATTTGTGCAGCATTTAGGCCTCGATATGTGACAAATTTCGAGAACTTGTCATCAAAATTACACTTTACGTAGAATGCGAAAGAGTATGGTTCGTGTTCGCAGGTTGTCACAGTAAATGATTTATCATCACTAGGTTCATTATGATGAATTGGTTTTAGTAAACTCTCGAAATCTGCATAGATTACGAATGGAACCGATAATTGTCTTTCAAAATTAACAAACTTTAGGATATTCTCAGGTATACTTTCACCATACTTATTGATCTTCAACTGAGTGGTAGGTATTTTTGTACATATATGGTTGCAGTCATTTTTCTCGTGTTGCTTTAATTCCCCCACTTTTCTAAAAGATTGTAGGCATCCATCACAAATATGTATTCTAGCATTATGTTTAGATTTTTGATTTGAAACTAATCTTGATATATCGGTTATGAGGCAATAGTGGTTGTTACCCGCGTTGTCTGATACTAGCAACAAATTCACATGTGTAGCTTGACGGTTTGAAGTGAAATGTAAGGGTCCTACTACTTCTGTCACCATTTTTCCATCTTTGAACTCCGACTCGATTCCAAACACATTCACAGAGATGTTATTCAGTTTTTCGAATTTAGGTATATCCTTCAGTCTCATGGGGAATTTCAAACCATTAAAGTTTAGCAGTGTGTTGTAGTGGGGGTATGAACTGGTACTCTGAGGATTCCCTTGTGCACGAATTATGCTTGCAATAATGGACCAAGCAAAGCAAGCTCTATCATTATTTCTATTATTTAACACGGCTTGTTTCCATTCAATGGATTTGGGAAGCTTAATATATGATGAGGCTGATAGTGGTGTAAATTTATTGATGTTTACATCCAGAAACATTATCTGTTTTAAAGCCCATCCAGAGTCCCGTTCCTCAAATGAGGAGGCCTGAGAAGTCATCTCTTTCATAAAATCTTCGAAAATCTGCTGAAGATCCGATGATGGGGTTATCACCTTGTTCTTAGTATTAAATGACTTGATATCAGACATATCCTTTTCGGGTATAACATAAAAACCATACACTTCAAAATTAACTTTGAGAGCATGATAGTTTTGTAAATATTCATTGATTCTATCAAACACTTTCTGTTTTACTTCTTCAAAGAAATCATTGTAATCGATATGGGTTCTAGGGCTAGTGAAACGGTAACTAGCTATCCTGTTTTTGAACCCGCTAGAAAGTTTTTCAACTCCGTTTCCGACACTTTTCTCAACTGGTCGATCAATTTTCTTTCTATCTCCCACATTATTCCCCGCACAGTAGGCGTTATGTCGTAGGAGGTTGGATAGTTTTGAAAATATTTTTCCACAACGTTCACAGAGTATTGCGTTTGTTGTGTTAACATCGCTGGAAGATGGTACATCATACTTTTGTTTCTTTGGAGCAGATGTAGAAGGCACATTATCACGTTTTCTTTTTCTATCGCTATGTAGGACAGGACAGCAGTCGCGAATATGTCGCACTAGACTGCGTTTGTAAGAAAACAATTTGCCACAATGTTCACAGACCGCGGGAATTGTTTCATTAATATCACTGGAAGGTGGTACATCAAACTTTTGTTTCTTTATTGTAGATGTGGAAGGTATATTATCACTTTTCCTTTTTTTATGAAGAACGGGACAGTAGTCACGAATATGTAGTACTAGGCTGCGTTTGTAAGAGAAATCTTTTCCGCAATGTTCACACTTCATTGTAACTGATAAGACTACGTACAAAGCATCTGAGTATTCACTTTTATAGTATATGAAAGGAGGCGGGGCTAATCCTGATTTGAACCAATCAAATGGCTGCTTCTTCCGATGTTAGCCGACTTCACCCGAACTCATATTTCTAGCTATTGCATCATACTCTGCAACCGGATACTGTCTGGACGCCAGGTGTTCGATGAGTCATACCAACTTGTCTCTACAAGTCAGCTATTTTTTTAGATATTGCATCATACTATGAAACCGGATACTGTCTAGACGCCAGGTGTTCAATGAGTCACACCAACTTGTCTCGACAGGTTATTGAAACTAGATATTAATATTTTTTATTTAGATATTACATCATACCCGTGAGTTGTGTGAGGAAGGGCTGCATATTAGTACTGTTCATATATGTTTTGATTATGGATGACTTGTGTGGAGAATGGTATATTATTACTATGTATATTACTTCTTATAGGATTAATTATTTAAAACAGAAGCATATCATTCATATCTCTTAATAATAAATGTTGCTGACGCGGTTGAGTAAAAAGAAACATGTGAAATATATTAGTCTTGATTTCAATAAGTGTTGTATGTTTTACATGCTCTGTACCTTATACTGTATCCATTAATAATCAATAAAACCAATAACTATTAATCGATAATCAAAAAAAAAACCAAAAAAATCAATAATCGATAATCGATAATCAATAATCGATAATCAATAATCAAAAAAATCAAAAAACCAATAAAATCAATAATCGATAATCAAAAAATCAATAAAATCAATAACCAATAATCCATAATCATCAATCAATAAAATCAATAACCAATAATCAATAATCAATAAATCAATAACATCAATAACCAATAATCGATAATCAATAATCAATAAAATCAATAACCAATAATCGATAATCAATAAAATCAATAACCAATAATCGATAATCAATAAATCAATAACCAATAATCGATAATCAATAATCGATAATCAATAATCAATAATGAATAAATCAATAAAATCAATAATCAATAAATCAATAATCGATAATCAATAATCAATAAAACCAATAATCTATAACCAATAATCAATAAAATCAATAACCATTAATCGATAATCAATAATCAATAAAATCAATAAAACCAATAATCGATAATCAATAACCAATAATCGATAAATCAATAATCATAGAAAGCTATAATCGACCAAGGATTTAAGATCATTCAAACAAGTTTAGACCTGTCTGCAGCGTTCGTTAACCTTTTTTTTATCGCCATCAGCTTTTTTCAAAATACCGTCGTCAGATATTTTTAAATATTGCATAATACTCTCAAACCGGATACTGTCTAGACGCCAGGTGTTTTATTTGCAGATTGCGAGAACTACATGTAACGGCTATTCCCACAATTTTTATCGCCGTCAGCTTTTTTCAAAATACCGTCGTCAGATATTTTTTAAATATTGCGTCATACTATGAAACCGGATGCTGTCTAGACGCCAGGTGCTCGGTGAGTCATACTTTACATGGTATAGCATAGCATAGCATAGCACAGCACCTTTCTGCTCCGATGCTTTCTCATTTCACACCTACTAACCCGAAATGTTAGTAAATGACATAGTAGGGACAATGTTAATTTTATTTGATAACCAATTAAGAAGAGAGCAAACTAAAAATTGTGTCTAGAAACGATGACGAAGGAAACTTAATTCATTCATTGCTGATGCCTTCCGCCACTGTTTCCAGCTGTTGCCTTTGCTGTTACTTCCATGGAATCATTATATCTATTAACCGTGTATTTATTAGTCAATTTCACGTCTATCTAAACCCGATCCTCTGTCTTCTCGCGACTAATAGAGTGGAAAACATGTGCTGTTCCGTTGCGTAACAAGATTGTCTTTTCTGGCTGTGCTGGGGATTCAGAGATGTCAGACGATACATCAAGTAAGCCCCCGCGAGGCAGACATGTCACGTACACATCAAAAGTTTACCGCTGGATATGCGATATGATACGGGAAGCACCTGGGAGTTTATCCCCGCACTTGGTGAGTATTCCTGGGGCGTCTCTCCATGTCATGGGAATTGTTTGATGCCGCGTGTAATTGAAAAGTATCGATGCCTTTACGGCGAAATGCGAGAAATATGGAACGTGTTGCGTCGGGTATTAAATAAACGGAACGTGGCATCAACATCCAATGTAGTGGGGCGGCTAGTATCAATAAATTTTATATCGTTTTACGAAACAGTCAGTTTTCTAGATACAATTATTACAGTGGAAGTTAATAACTATATTTTGAGGAAATTTAGCTAATATTGACTAATTACAAGGTGTACAGTTCCAACTCCATCGATCGATTATGGGAAAACTATAATTCTGATAAATCTGAAAGTTTGGTGGCATACCAGCGTCGATGGGGGTCTTTTTGCTAAAATAATTTCAAGATGCTGGCACGTTCGGTTATATCGGAATTATTTGCTTATTTTAAATAGAACACCCTATATATTATTTTATTTTTAGATTCTAGGCGAAATTCTACACACAATTCATGTACAATGGACTATACCTAAGTCTAGCCGTTTTTGAGGTATTTAAAATTTGATGTAAAAAATGACATTTACAGAGCCATATATAATTATCAACTTTGACTTTACGAGGGCCTTTATTATTTAACTTGGGTTGGTTTCTATGTTGAAAGGGACCTACTTTAGTAGACTTTGTATAATATTTCGATAATTATTACTTAACACAATATAGTCAAAAAAGAAGAATAAAAATGAAGCTGAAAAAACTGTCAAAAATCTATTTTTTCAAATGGAATCTCCTTGTTTTTATAAGGTTGTCTATTTCGAAAATTTTTCATTTTCGAAATAGACAACCAACAACCGACATAGAGAACTGTAGAGAGGCACATTTTGAAAATATTTTCAAATATACAGGGTGCTCTAAAAACGTGTACCATACTAAAGTTAGGTTTTTTTAAATGGAACATACTATATATTTTTGCATTTTTGGATTCTGCATGCAAATTTAGTGTCAGTTTGTGTTATATTCCCTATATCACAACTTAGCTGTTTCGAAGGTATTCGACATTTTATAGAAAACATTACAGTTGTTACAACTATTTCAAAGTTACATATCTTCAACAATTGAACAGCGTTAATTTTAGATCAGATCGTTTAGGCATTGGTTTTTTCTGAAAATAGCTTAAAGAAGCCTTTTCACACAAGAACAGAACAACATTTTATGTTTAATCATAGCCATAAAAAGAGTCAAAGCAACTGACAATAAATTTGAAATATTTCTAGTTGTTGTTTGATTTTATTCCAAGCCCACTTAGAAACGGGGTACCTTGAATTTTCGAGCACTTTACTATAAAATTGATTATATCTTGAGCATCTTAAGAGATAGGTATAGGACAATGCTATATCATTCGATTCGGAATTGAATGGTACTTTCAACTGCAGAATAATATACTGGGTGTGCCATTTGAAAAAAATGAATTTTACATCTTTCAAAGTTGAAGTGTTGCTCAATAAATATTAAACACTCTGTAGTATGCATTACAGGCTTTTGTTAGCTATTTTCAGAAAGACCAATGTCTAAACTATTGAACAACTATTGAAATACTGTAACTGTAATTTTTTCTATGAAATGTCGAATACCTTCGAAACGGCTAAGTTTTGATATAGGGAATATTATAACACAAACTGACACTAAATTTGCATGCAGAATCCAAAAATGCAAAAATATATAGTATGTTCCATTTAAAAAAACATAACTTTAGTATGGTACACGTTTTTGGAGCACCCTGTATATTTGAAAATATTTTCAAAATGTGCCTCTCTACGAATAGTTTACAGCCAAATTTGAACGAAATTTATAAAGGCACCAGTTCATGAGGTACAAAAGACGGTAGCTCAGATGCAGGACCCTGTATAGGGTTTTCTATTTAAAATAAGCAAGTAGACATCTACTCCCGGTATAACAGCAAGTGGCACCATTTTGAAAATATTTTGGTTGAATGGCCTACATCGACGCCTGCATCCATATCGTTCTCTCATAATTCCCAAATCACTATCTATTTCTATTAAATTGTAAACTAAATTCTTTTTAATCCAACTTATTTTCTTAATTCTTTCTCTTTGAAAATGAAGTACTGAATATTATACAATTTGGATACCAAACCGACATATTTACATTCGCGTTTGGGACAGTTAAAACATTGACTTGAATCCTGCGTACGTGTCATCACTATGTGTTAAATCTCTAATGATATATTGAAAATATCAACAAATAAAACATATAATTTTATTTTTTAACACACTATTTGAGCGGACGCGGAGATAGTATATGGCTTTTGTAGTTGATTATGCTGCAAATTGAGACTTATTTAACAATAGTTTTCACTAAATCAAGTCCTAAAACTTGAGATGCCTAAAACTTAAATTGATCGTTAATCATATTTAGATTTAGTAAAATAAGTTTTCGAAAAATTTACTGACGAACACAAGAATGATACGGGAACATCCGCAAAACCATCTTCAGTAGACTTGTTGAGTATTCGAGGTGCATCTCGTCGAGCCATGGGAATTGTTTGATTCCGCGTGTAATCGCTGTGTAGCGAAAGTGTGTATCGAAAAAAAAGAAATATGGAACGTGTTACGTTCTGTATTAAATAAATGAAACGGCGACTGTGCACGGTTGGTGTAGGGCGATTAGTACTGAAAAAATTCAGAGCGTTCCTTTTTCAGCAGTTAGAAATTATCACTTCAGATCTATTATTTAATTCAAATAATAATACTCAGTTTTATAGTCATATATTCCTAGTGGAGGCCTTCTAATTTCTCAAGTTCTTGTCTTATTCAGTGCTGATTTTTGAATTTTACAATTGATTGCCATAGATTTTTATTATACTTTTGTCTACTCTTTCTTTGCATTTGAGCTTTGGTACTATAAATGGTACTTAATAGACAGGAATGAATTTTCAAAACTTGCATATTTGGTCATTCTTGTATGTCTTTATACAGGGTCCTGCACCAGAGCTCCCTTCTTTTGTAGCTCATGAACTGGTGCCTTTATAAATTTCGTTCAAATTTGACTGCAAACTATTCGTAGAAAGGCACATTTTGAAAATATTTTCAAATATACAGGATGCTCTAAAAACATGTACCATACTAAAGTTATATTTTTTTAAATGGAACACACTATATATTTTTGCATTTTTGGATTCTGCATGCAAATTTGGTGTCAGTTTGTGTTATATTCCCTATAGCAAAAGTTAGCCGTTTCGAAGATATTCGACATTTTATAGAAAAAATTACAGTTGTTAGAACTATTTCAAAGTTACATATCTTATACAATTGAACAGCGTTTATTTTAATTTTTATGTGTCAGATAGTTTAGGCATTGGCCTTTCTGAAAATAGCTCACAGAAGTCTGTAATACATGCAGAGTGTTTAATATTTACTGAGCAACACGTCAATTTTGAAACGTGCAAAACTATTTTTTTTCAAATGGCACAACCAGTATATTATTCTACAGTTGAAAGTGCCATTCAATTTTGAATTGAATGATATAGCATTGTCCTATACCTATCTCTTAAGGTGCTCAAGATATAATCAATTTTATAATAAAGTGCTCGAAAATTTAAGTTACCCCGTTTCTAAGTGGTCTTCGAATAAAATAAAACAACTAGAAACATTTTAAATTTATTGTCAGTTGCCTTGACTATAATTATGGCTATGATTAATCACAAAATGTAAAAAATTATCAACAATCATCAAAAACATCAATATTAAATAATTATTCAGTCTACAATCTTATAATAAATTTTCAAAAACTTTGACGGTTAAATTCTATTCGCTAAGAGACAGTTGTTTCGTTCAGACTCAAATAAGATAGAAATCATGTCAGCTAGCTCTTTACTATACTTCATTATAAAAATAAATTGAAACAACTAACTAAACTAAGTACTTAACTAACTATAACAACTAAACTAACAACAAAATTATTGAAATAAGTATAAATATTTGTAATTAACTTAAATTGTCGACACCAAGTTTGACATCAAACAAATTAGACAAGTTGTTTTGTTGTCTTTACCAGGTGACCCGATTTCTTAAAGCATAATTTGATGTACAAAATTAGATTTCTTCTTATAGGGTTACGTAACAATTAAATCTGTAAACAATTATTTAACATCGATGTAATTTTTTACATTTTGTGTTTAATCATAGCCATAATAAGACTCAAAGCAACTGACAATAAATTTGAAATGTTTCTAGTTGTTTTATTTGATTCGAAGCCACTTAGAAACGGGGTAACTTAAATTTTCGAGCACTTTATTATAAAATAGATTATATCTTGAGCACCTTAAGAGATAGGTATAAGACAATGCCATATCATTCAATTCAGAATTGAATGGTACTTTCAACTGTAGAATAATATACTGGGTGTGCTATTTGAAAAAAAATAGTTTTGCACGTTTCAAAATTGACGTGTTGCTCAGTAAATATTAAACACTCTGTATGTATTACAGACTTCTATTAGCTATTTTCAGAAAGACCAATACCTAAACTATCTGACATACAAAAATTAAAATAAACACTGTTCAATTGTGTAAGATATGTAACTTTGAAATAGTTGTAACAAATGTAATTTTTTCTATAAAATGTGGAATATCTTCGAAACGGCTAACTTTTGCTATAGGGAATATAACATAAACTGACACCAAATTTGCATGCAGAATCCAAAAATGCAAAAATATATAGTGTGTTCCATTTAAAAAAACATAACTTTAGTATGGTACATGTTTTTAGAGCACCCTGTATATTTGAAAATATTTTCAAAATGTGCCTCTCTACGAATAGTTTGCAGTCAAATTTGAACGAAATTAATAAAGGCACCAGTTCATGAGCTACAAAAGAAGGGAGCTGTGGTGCAGGACCCCATTGTATAATAAAGTACAGAGTAAAGTATAATCTCATTATTTAAAGAGGTATTTTTTCTGATACCTTTAATTGAATATGTAAACAGTTACTTGTTGGATAAAAATGTATCCAATGAAAAACGTTTCTCATTCGATAACCATTGTTTGGAGGTAAGTCTATTTCTTTTTGTATAACACTTCTTATGTAACATGTTCATATACACACTTACCATCAATAAATAAATACACCACTTACCTTATGGTGGCCTACTAGATTATTTCTGATATTACTTTGATATAAATTTTGTAATTTGGCACTCTAGGGTTTTTGAGTATGTTTTATTTAAATAAAATAATAGTGTCCCTGTAGCTCTTCCAGTTTATCGAAAATTGACGACAACTTTGTTATTTTGAATGGAACACCCTATATATTATTGCATTTATTTTACATTAAATTTAGTTTTACTTTCCTCAACTTTCCTTATAGTTTAAATTGACCATTTTCGAGATATTTATAGTTCTAAAAAATAAAAAATGAGTATTTAGCTTAAAACCCAGTGTTAAAAAAGATAGAGCGACAATAGGAACATAAGCCCTTCAAGGTACTGGATCTCGTACAGAGTGGTGAAAATTTGATATCAAGTTAGGTGGCTGCAAGCCACAAAATCTTGATTTTTTAAATGGAACACCCAGCATGTTTTCCAAATTTAGATGCGCAATTTTTTTCTATTTCGATAGATAGTATGACTACCTATACCTGTCTTGTTTAGTTTTAAAATCACCATCAATTCACACTACAATCAAATAAAACCACTTTTCTCAAAAAATTTAATCTACTCTAATTTATCTATAAACTATTGCTTTAAAATTTCAAAAAAGAATTAATGACACAAATGAAGTTATAATGAATTTATTCGTTTATTTACTTTAGAACAATAAAAAATTAAATTTAGGTGTTTATTCAGCTGCATTTCTTCGAAATTGCAGTTGGTTATCTATAAGAGGACTCAACACAGTTTACTAAATTTTTGCTGAGATTCTATGTCTCTTGTCGAGAAAACTTTGATTTCATTATCTTTTTTGGTAATAGGTCGTAATAAAATTTTTGTAAACTTCAGTGCAGATCCGAAGTTAGTGAAATTCTATGAAACTTTGTATAATGCCTACCTAGTTTGCAAGTTGGGTATGTGGTATTATAGACATATTTTCCATAAAGTCATTATTTAGATTACTCAACGTTTCTTTTAATAAGAGTAGGTTACTAATGGTTATTTAATAGAGAAAAAACATATATTCCTTCATTAAGCACTTATTTAATAGAAACTTTAATATATGCTTTATTGTGCATATATGCTAACGGTCTAAGCATAATGAAACTTTCAGTTCACCTCCTTGAACATTAAATTGCTTAATTCTGATATCGTGTCGATAACATGGTTGGAAACAACTTTTCTGAGAAATTGATTGGCAGCTAACTCTGCGTGCAAACTTCGATAGTAACATACCTACCTTACCGCTAAAATTAATAAAGATATTAACATGAGAATGCGTTTGACTCTCTGCTCAACTAATGACTTCTTAGCTTCCTTATTCAATGATGGGTTGGGAGAGGTGGACCAGTTTGTTGGCCTGCTAGGTCGCCTGATCTAACAATGATGGATTGCTTTCTGTGGAAACATATAAACAATGAAATATATACAATACGTTCCACTACTAAAGAGGACTTTAGACTATATAAGGAGGACTATAGAATCATGGAAGTTCACCAAATTGTTCCTGTAGATGTTGTTCAAACTGGAAACAACTCTTTTCAGCAACGTATGCACTTGTGCCTATATCAAGGTGGACGGCATTTTGATATCTGCTGAGATGCTTTATTTATATTATTTTTTCTTCGATACACTTTTCTGCCTTTTGTAAAAATTAAGTTAAATTTTGTAGTAGTAATGAAACTCTGAATAAATGGTATTTGAAAATGGAATTTATACAGACAATCTTCTCTATATAAGTACTAAAACATAAAAACAGTTAACAGTGACTATATTTTTTTAGAGATTTGTTTCCATCCATAGCTAACCATAGCTAACCATGGCTTGATGGTAATTTTTAGAATGTGTCTTGAAAAACCGAATAAATTACGAAATATCTCAAAAAATTGTGTCTTCAACCCCTATAATGCCTATATTATATTAAAAATAATTTAATTTTGTATAACTTCATGTAAAAAATACAGGGTGTTTCGTTTAAAATTGAAAAGTTTTAGCAATTTTAAGTTAAAATGTTACATGTAGGTACAGGGTATCCCAAATATGATTCACCACCCCCCATCGAGGTCCACCCCCCTTATCTCGGAACTTATGAAAGGTAGAGAAAAGTGCAAATACGGAAGTTTACTGGTTTTTATAATTTTTTTCAATTAACTAATCTCATATACACAGAGTGTTTAGTTTTTTAGACACAGATATCAACTTTAGTTTTTCAAACGTAATGCCTTATATATTATGACATTTTTGGCTTTTACATGAAATTCTAGATCAGTTTTATATACTTAAGGTATTAACTATCAAAAAAATTATAGTTTTCGAGATATTTTCGATTTTTGTAAAAAATTGACAGATTTAGAGACCCTTTTGAACAGAATTTATTATGTAACAATACCTTATATATTGGAAGGAGATTCCGAAAACAACTACTCCACGGACAATATGCCCCGACTGGCGTTGTATCAACATCTCCATGGGTGTCGCCACATAGGCAATCATGTCGCCAGATCATTCATCGATTCCGATACCTATGGCAATCTGATGAGATCATAACAAGATTTAAACCGGTCATTGTCTGGTATTTGGTCTTGATGAAGAATGTGGCGACACCCATGGAGATGTTGATACAACGCAAGTCGGGGCATATTGCCCGTGGAGTAGTTGTTTTCGGCATCTCCTTCCAATAATTAAGTAGGATTGTCTTCCTCAAAGACAATAGAGGTCGCTGTAATGGCATCTACATAAAAGCAGATCGTTATCTGTCTGTCAATTAGACAATAATTGTCAGACAGGTAGTAGCAAAGACCCAAAGAGGGCACTACGGTGTATTTCACTGTATCTCGCCACTACAAATACCTTATATATTTTTGAAATTTGGTGATAGTGAACACAAAACAGTTTGTGTCCGGAATCCTAGAACCAATTATATTTTTCACAAAAGTTTCAAATGGTACCCTTTATATATTTTGATTCTGATCAATGCAGAAATATGTTTACTTTCAAAAGTTATTAAGGTTTACTATACGTAAAGTCAATACTTTTTGCATATATACAGGGTGTAAATTTAGTGGAAAATTCTTTCATAACTCGGCAGGCACGAACCTTGGAGGAATTTTACGTGAGATCATCATACTGTACCATTTGTAGCTCCTTTTAAAAATATTTTTGTTCCTACAGGGTGTTTCATGTTAAGGTGGCAAACCCAAATTATATTTTTTTAAATGGAATGACCTGTATATTTTTGCATATTCAAAATCTACGCAAAATTCTCAACTCCTTGATACTAATATGTATGTACTTTAATGCAGTCGTTTTTAAGATATTTAGTATTTTGTAAAAAAAAATTCAGAAGCAGACTTCAGATTCAGCTGCAATTACGGTTAAGTTTTTTGGAATTTCAAAAAGATTTTTCGTGCACAAATAGTCAACATAACTGTGTATACTTCTATGATTAAAGCATTTGATCAAATTGTACAGGGTGCTAATAAAATAGAAATGAATCTCGTAAACTTAGAACGCACGTAACTCGATTTCTTTAAATGACTTGACCCATATTTGATTCCATATCTGAAAAGCCATTAAAAGGACCTTTCCCTACATGTATCACAATGTGTGCTTAAACTTAACAGTTTTCGAATAATTTGATATTTTTATTATTTCACGTGATAATTATTATTGAAGCCGATTACAACCTTTCCTAATCTATTTAATTTGCGAAGAAGGCTGGCTTCATACAATTATTTTGACAATTCAAAGTGTCAATGAATTAGTAATTTTGTTAATCCGTACACCTAACTAGGTAATTATTGTTACTCCAGAAGTGCGTATAAGTTTAAAAAATGAAGTTTATTAAGCAACTAATCCGAAATAGTCATACGTCAGTAAATAAAATTTTAAGGCAAGAAAAATGTCACCGGAACCATATCGAATTATTGCAAGAATTTAGTGGAAACGATTTCAATAATCGAATACGATTATGTCAGTGAGCATTTAAATGGACGAAGAAGAACCAGATTTTTTCAACAATGTTTTATTCACTGATGAGGCTACATTTCATAAAAATGGTTGTGTTAACAGGCACAATTTTCATTATTAAGCTACGGAATACCCTTACATTGTACAATTTTGCGTAGTTTTTGAATATGCAAAAATATACAGGTCGTTCTATTTAAAAAAATATAAGTTGAGTCTGCCACCTTAACATAAAACACCCTGCAGGATCAAAAATATTTTTAAAACAATATCCAAATGGTACATTATGATGGTGTCACGTAAAATTCCTCCAAAGTTTGTGCCTGCCGAGTTATGGAACAATTCTCCACTAAATTTACACCCTGTATACGGAATATATATTTTTGCAATACTATAAGAAAGTTATACAGGCTGGGCCACCCCAAATAAATGCCAACCCCTATACCACAAAAATCTCTGACATAAGTCGTAATCATTGTTGTTACAATGATATTCACGTTATTGTTATATTTTATTGAATTAAACATAATTTCCCACTTAATATATTATCTCAATACAAATAAATACTTAAATTAACACAATAAATATAAATAAATCTCATTTGTACTATACATGGTTTTCTCCGAATCACATTCTTGGTGGTGGTCCATTGTTAGGAACATTTATTCCATACTGTGGTACGATGGTCGATGATGGCAGGCATTCCAAAAGGATCATCCATGTTAGGGGAGTGAAGATTCCAACGCAGAATGCACCAATTGTGCGTACACAGGCTTTCTTTATCTGAAATGAAAGCGTACTTTGTACAGGGTATTCACTAAAGATTGGTCCCGCTTAATTTTTTTTAATGTCAAAAACAGTTACAGACAGACAACAAAACAGACAAAAAAGTTAATAGATAATTTTAGTTTATACATGGTTATTCAGAACTTATCTCTAAAGCTTTGAGGATATGTGCATCCTTAAATAAGAAATCGATATCACCAAAGAAATTTATAATAAAAGTCTTAGGATTTCCCGTAAACAATTTTTAAAGTTATACCATTATAAAGGACTACGTAGATGGGCAACTGTACTTCAACATCTGATATACCACATTCCTAAGAATGTGGTAAAAAAAAGTAAACACGTTTTTGTACCTGCAACGCCTGGCGAGCGAATAGATTTGGAGTGGGGATAATATCTCTATTGTCTATTCAGTCATCAGTCTATCTGTGCTGTGTCCTCTCTCAGTGCCGGTGTTTTATTTATCGTAGGAGTGTTAAACTGTAAAATTTTCAAAATGGTTCATGTGTACAGTAATGCTGAGTTAATGGATTGTTACAAGCGGATTATCAATTACAAGTTAGGTTTTGTAGTGATTGTTGCAGCAAAATGATAAAAAATCCCCAATTTACTTAATAATTTGCGTTTACAAGATCAGCAACCAGGAGGAACATTCGGTTTAGTGCGGCAAAATTGGATAAGGCGTGCCCAAAAGTGTGTACAAGTCGAGGAATATTATTTCGCTTTTAACAGCTTTTGTAACAAGGTATGGGCAAATTTTTTATAAATTTCATGTTTCTAATAGGTAGTAATGAAGTAGCGCAATTCTTCAAAATTAGTGTAACAAAATTTTATTCATTTTAAAGACACTTCACTTTGGTCACATCTATCTATCTTTAAGTTTATTTTAAAGTAAAAAGTTTTTTCGTGCTAGCCAGTTTGCATTGTCAGTCCCAAGGTCACTCCATTACAGTGGACGAGTATCCAGCGGCGTGCAATGAAAAATTTTTAAATAGTTTTCAGAAGCCTCCAAAAAATTTTTTTTGCACTACCACATTTCTACATGTATGTTGAACATCCCCAAATTTTATTATGGATAAGTTATGAATAACACTGTATAATGTATATATAGAATATATTTGTTTTTACTAACGGAACGACCGTTTTATATATTTTGACAGATATGTATAGAACCTTCCCCTGCAAATTTATTGATATAGCAGGTGATTGAGGGATACATTTCTCTTATGGCACTTTCTTTCTGATCTACTCGTATCCCCCCTACTAAGTACATAGTAACCAAACCAACCTTTGACCGATTCGTCGGCGCAGAGGTTGATTATTAATTTTTTGTATTTTTCAGTGGTAGCATAATACCCATATAAATAAGAGTAACTTTCTTATCAATAGATGACGCATCAATTATCTGTCATCTCAGCGTCATTTAATTTCATATTATAATAGAATAGTACATAGTACTTTGGGCGGGAAAGTATGCGGGAAGTTTTCCTCATGATTTATTATTTTCAACTGTAGTTTCAGGACAAACTTAATTATCGGGTTTATCTAGATAAGGTATTGTCTTTGTTAATGCACTATTCATAATCCTGTATTTAATATCAATATTTCAAAGAACTATATATTTTTTTGTAAATTCATATTTATTATATAAAAAAGTTTAGAGGTTTATGGTTTAGTCTTGTGTAGGATAAAAAATATTGCGTGCACCATGTCGGGAAAATGGTATTCCTGTCTTCCAGAACTAGGCTTGGCTTCGCCTTGCCTGTTCATTTCTCAGCCCGGAAAACATTCACTTTCCCGCATAGGTACACAAAGTACTATTTAGGATCCCTCAAACCAGAGCGGTACGGCGGGAGCGGGATCGGGAGCGACTGCAACGCGGGACCAAAGTATGTGGCGGGATATCTGGGCGGGACGTCGCTTTCATGTAGACGCTTAGATATCCCGCCACATACTTTGGTCCCGCGTTGCAGTCGCTCCCGATCCCGCTCCCGCCGTTCCGCTCTGGTTTGGCGGAGCCTTTTCTTTAAGGGTATAATAATACTTACATTATATTATGTAGGACGTATTATAGAAAGGGCTTATTGTTTTCCTAGTAAGGAAATATTCTCATTTTTTTACTAATACAAAAAAGTAAAAATGTAACCAAACAAGGGATTAAAAAAGGGAGTCATGTAGCCGCGATTTCTCAGAACTGTCAGCTTGAAATTAAACGTCACGTCAATCGCTTTTTATACAAGCAAAATTGTCTGTAGAAATACAGTTTTAATTTTGACGCTGCAAAAAAAAATAGTTTGTCACTCGGAGTATAAAGCTTTTTTGTGTTTCGCCCAGTTTACGCAGCCTTGGCTAACGCCTCGGCTGTGTAAGCTTCTGGGCCCAAGAAATAATGTTCAGCTTCTACTCCTAGTAACATAATATACCATTAACACTAGTGGTGAAAAGCCTTTTAACACGGTTCCTTATGTTAACTTTTGCCTCAAGGCATCTAATAAAAAAGTCACTTTTAATGACAGATGTACAAAAAGTCATTTAAGAATAACAAATCTTGTATTAGCTACAGGATATTTGTAACTTTGCAATTTAATATTGAATAACCCCATAAAAAATAGAAAATATTACATTTTTCTTACTTTTACAACAGAATATCAATAGAGTGAAATTATTCGGAATGCGTAATAAAGTAAAATAAAGATTTTGACGAATAAAAATTACATTATTGTATTGCTATTTTATTTCTATCGGGTTTTTATTTAAAAATTAACTTATATAATGGAGATTATCCCTATACCTGTAATATATTTTGTAATATTTACTAATACAAATTAAATTACGTATCTATATAATAACATGATTGTTCCCCCTCAGGGAGTAGACATAATGAGAATAAGTAGGTAAATGTGACAGTATGTTACATAAGATAAACAATGAAAGTAAGGTCACAAATTCCTGAAGGTAAATAGTATTCCCTTGATTATTTCTTAAGGAAAAATTATTATTTGAACCAACAGAATTTAGTTTTGAGGCTAGTTGAAACAAAATACATGTGAAACAATCATGGGCTAAATATTAAAAGATTTGCTTAGACCTATTTAAGTAGGGCATGGTACGTCTTAACATAATTAAAATCTTCTTTCATCCAAAAACCATTTCTATATATATATTGCTGTTGACTCTTGTTGTAACTCTGAATTTCAGCATTACGTAGAAGGCAATAGTAACACATTCTTAGTAGTCCCTGTAGTCGTTTCATATGTAGCACCAATGCATCATTATTGTCTTCATTTCGTATGGGTAAAGCTGGCCGTGAACTGTCACAAATCAAATTCTTGGTGGTGGTCCATTAAAAGGTATATTGGCTATGGCAAAAGTTGGCACATACTCTGGCAGTGAACGTGCCCAGTCCAAAACTATCGTTATATTA
The DNA here is from genome assembly GCA_963924545.1 of Pogonocherus hispidulus. Classification (NCBI taxonomy): domain Eukaryota; kingdom Metazoa; phylum Arthropoda; class Insecta; order Coleoptera; family Cerambycidae; genus Pogonocherus; species Pogonocherus hispidulus. The sequence goes on from OZ004698.1 coordinate 12,735,090, forward strand.
TTAGGAGTTGTAAGTGTTACAGAAGGCCTATTTGATAATGCATGTACACATATACACACTCATATGTTAACACTATGTTAACATATACACTCGTAGCCATAAGCCTGTAACTGATATTGCAAATTCTAATACTTTTAACGATCATTTTCTTAATAAAATTCCACAGGCTGAAATTGACAAGCCATTTATTTATGACAACTATTATGTTAATAAGAAATGTCTTCATATTGATGGGGAATTTAAATTTAAACCAGTCTCTGTTGAAAATATTGAAAAGGTTTTGATAAAGGATAAATTTAAAAATGCTGTTATTAGTTATGCCTTCTTTGGGTAACCAATTTACTTTTATTATTAATAAATGTTTGTCAAGTGGAACCTTCCCTAAATTATGGAAAGAGGCTTTTGTTACTCCTGTCCCTAAATATAGCAATACATCTAGTATTTCAGACTTTCGCCCAATTAGCATTCTTCCGACTATATCAAAAATACTTGAAAAAGTTGAAGAAGTCAGAATATCTAGAAAAAAACAACATTTTGCCAGTTACCCAGTCGGCTTTTCGTTCAAATCACAGCACCGCTACTGCTCTATTACAAGTTACTGACGATTATATAGGGCTGCTAGGGATAATAATCTTAATTCTTGTTGGGTGTTATTAGATTACAGTAAAGCATTCGATACTCTTGATCACTCCGTTCTAGTCACTAAATTAAAATATCTATGCTTTAACGATATAGCTTTTCAGTTCTTGCTTTCAACTACTTAAATGATAGAACACAGAGGGTGATAATTAATGGTGAAAAGTCTGACTCTATTAAGGTGAAAAAAGGTGTACCGCAAGGAAGTGTGTTGAGGCCTCTGTTGTTTTGCATATATTCATCCGATTTTTCAAAATTTTTACAATATTGTAGTTCACATCAATATGCTGATGACCTTCAGTTATTTTTTAACTTTACCCTATTGAACACAGGTCTTGCAGAACGTAAAATTAATGAAGATTTAGCCGCTATCTCTCACGTATCTAGAGCCACATGATCTTATTTTGAATGATTCTAAAACACAACTCTTAATATTTAGTAAACATAAAGAACAATTCATTGGTCCCAATTTTGTAATTGAGATGAATGGTGTGATTTTGAAACCTACCGATGAGTGTAAAAACCTGGGTGTGTATTTTGATGAAAACTTTAGATTTCAAAATCATGTTAAACATTTGATTAATAAGTCGTATGGGAAATTAAGAATACTATATTTGCACAAAGATAGCCTTGGTACTGATCTGCTCTGTGACTCATTAATTCTTAGCCATCTTGCCCATTGTGATATAGTGTATTGGCCAGCTCTATTACAGAGAGAAAAAGCAAGCCTGCAAATACTACAAAACAGCTGTCTTAGACTTTACTTTAATTTAAGAAAATTTGACCATATTTCTAATACGGTTACAAGATCCAAGTGGCTTAACCTTGACGAACGTTTCAGAGTTCATATGGCTTGTCTTGTATTTAAAGATGTATGGCTTTAAAAATTAATAAAGGGTTCTTCAATTCACCATCGAGCAACTAGTTACAGTCATTGTTACAATGTTTCAAGACACAATACCTCACTGCTTAAAAGCTCGTTCTCTTATAACTCAGCTAAGATATATAATCAACTCCCTCCGGCGGTTAAAGCTTCTAGTAGTCTAAACGTTTTTAAAAAACAAGTCAAAACATATACACTAAATTCTAGGATTCGTTAAACAAAAATTACTAGCTTACTTTCCTCTTTTTTCTTTTTGTTTGCGTGTATTCTGTTGCTTTACAATTATTTTTTTGGATGGTTAAGTGGAAGAGCGACTTTGTCGAACTTCGCCATCCTGTGTTACTTTTGTACTCAACTGTTTCTTTTGTTAGTAATAAAGGCACTATTATTATTATTATTATTATTATTATTATTATTATTATTATTATTATTATTATTATTATTATTATTATTCTTATATTATATCCTTCCTACCTGTAAGTAAACAGTATTTTAAAACATTTATTTCAGTAGTTTAGCCAGTGAGAAGTTTTCTGGTCCATTTAATAATTTTTAATGTAAATAAGATCTAGATTTTTCACTATATTCACATAAGAAGGAATGTTTTTACGAGAAATAATGATTTTGGATATTCTGATTCACCATTAGACCCTAATTGTTCTTTCTGTTTTACAGAAAAACGACTAGCACATTTTCAGACAAAAAATTACAAGGAAATTGTCACCATCGTTATTAAACATTGCATAAGATGAAGCTTTCCTTACCATTTTAACCGTTTTAAACGGAGTATATTTTATTCCTAATTCTGGTTGCTTTTAAGTTAAAATTTGTATAACTGATTCCTACGCTCTATGTGAGCGGGATTAGCAAATAGAAAACGAGGAAGTGGCAGACAATCATCGAGAACAGAAGAAGTTACTAGCAACAAATATTTCAGACGTGTATATCCATTTAAAAAATTATATTGATTTTTTTTATGTTTCAAGAAAAGTAACGTTTCGAAAACGAAAATTGTGAGGCGCATCTTATTCTACAATATCGAGTAGGTATACTCCACAATATCTACTTTAAATATTGAGTAGTTTTGAAGGTAATATATCTGATGATTCGCAAATGTTATCTATTGTTATCAATACTATTGAGATGCAAAGAATTAATTTAACACACAAAGGCTATTCAAAATTGTTTTTTGGTTGATTGTGTTCTTCCTTAAATTTAAAGGAGTTCTAGGTAATATTTGATTTAATTAATAACGTACTAGTTGTGTTGTTGTTTGGGCTATTTCTTATATAATATGAAAAATATTCCAAACTATTTGCCTTGACTTCAGGGTGATAGAACAATCTAGTTAACAACAATTGATAGATTATAGTTTGGAGCTAACGTAAAAACTTCTTGATAACCTACTTGTTAGCTTATAATAACATTTGCTATCATTATATTTTCAACTCGATACAGCCACTCTTTTAACATTTGACGGCTACAAAATAGGGGGAAATATTCAACAATAATTGAACAGTTTATTGTAGACGTCATAATATTCCTTCCGGGATTCTAAAGGTAAGTGAGACTTAACAACAATAAATAAATATTTATTTAACTCTTCAAATGCAACACTTCTTGTACAATTCTTGTGTAATTAAATAAATGTCGAAAACACTTCGAAAATTGCACTTATTTCACTTAGAAATTTCTTCTTCGCTCTCGATCACTGTCTGATAAAGACTGACTTCCTCGCCTACACGCCTCGGCTTTTATACAGGGTGTTTCATAATATATGTGCAGGACTTCAGGATGTTATAGCTCGTCCAAAAATATGAAAAAAAGTTTCTATTAACTTACCCTCTAAAATACACCATTTTAGGGTGTTGAAATTGAAAAAAAAATTTAGTTTTTTGCGAATATCTTCGGAATTGTTTATCGCACAGAAAACAGATTTTGTAAGCATTTTTTACTCATAATAAACTATGTTTTGTGCGATTTTTTTTTGAAAGTCATAATTGGTGAAGGTTTTGAAGGGGTAGTGGGTGTTTTTCACCCCAACTTCTACGTTACTGGAAAAAGTACGATTTTGAGACGCCCATTTGAACCGCCAATGTTTTCTACACAAAAAAAGTACCCTTGGTCATAAGCTCTAAAGTCGATCGTTTCGAGAAAAATCAACTTTTATATTGAAAAACATGGTCAATTTTTTGAAAACATGGTCAATTTTACCTTTACGGTTTGGGGAATTTGGAAAAGACAACTTTTGTATAATTTTTTCATTTTTTTTTTAATTTTGCAATTATGAAGTTAACGTTTGGTTTCGTTACTTGTTCTAACGTTTAAATAAATTTTGTTTAATTAGTAAGAAAAAAATTTTATTTAAAAAAATTTACTATGTTTTTCAACATAAAAGTTGATTTTTCTCGAAAACGATCGACTTTAGAACTTATGACCAAAGTACCTTTTTTGTGTAGAAAACATTGGCGATTCAAATGGGCGTCTCAAAATCGTACTTTTTCCAGTAGCGTAGAAGTTGGGGACAAAAACACCCACTACCCCTTCAAAACCTTCACCAATTATGACTTTAAAAAAAAATTTCCGCACAAAACATAGTTTATTATGAGTAGAAAATGCTTACAAAATTAGTTTTTTGTGCGATAAACGGTTCCGGAGATATTCGCAAAAAACGAATTTTTTTTTTTTTTAATTTCAACACCCTGTATCTCTAAAATGGTGCATTTTAGAGGGTAAGTTAATAGAAACTTTTTTTCATATTTTTAGACGAGCTATAACATCCCGAAGTCCTGCGCATATATTATGAAACACCCTGTATAGGTGATCTAGGCTTCTAGATCCTCGTAGAAATTTCTATCGAATACTCAGGAAATGCATCGATAAGTACCGCTGGGGACATCCAGGAAATGTGGACAAAAGGGCTATCTCCCTTATTTGAAGACATAGTGGGTTGAGACTTGAGACTTTTCTCTTGGGGGGTTGTCCTAGGCAACCCCAGTGGCAGTGGTGCCAGATTGTGCACAATTTACTGGGCTGGGGAAAAAATAGATTTGTCACCGCTGCACTCGGGCATAGTGCCGGTTATTTTATAACAATATTAGTATCGATCATTTATTATTTATTAGTAAAATAGTCTACATAATCATATAATAAAGCATACTTTCTACAAAAATACATATTACTGACTACTTATGTAAGGAAACAAGAATTATTTCATAAAACCGTGTTAAATAAAAAAGTGTTAAATAAAGATCAAACTAATGCTCCAGAGTAACTTTTGAGGATAAAAACACTGCGCGACCTCATTCTTGTACAAATAACACGGAAGACAAATATTCTGCAAAGAAAACATGTCTCACATCATAACAGTACTAGGCACTACCCCATAAATTTTCTCATAAAAAAAATAATATGGGGACTTGAAAAGCAATTCAAGTTCCCATAGGTTGTAGTTGTTGCTTTTAAGTGATAAAATAATATTTGTCTGATAAGATACATTTCAGAATAGTTTAGATAACTACCTGATGGTGAATTTTCAGGAACAGGCTTATTGCAATTTTTGATACATACCTACTGTTCATTAGTTTTTACGCCATTATTACAGGCGGGACACATACCTTTACTTATGAAAAATAAACAGACAGTTAATATTTTCACATTTGTATTAATAATAGCAATTACTTAAAAAATTACAAGACTCCCTAACCAAAATATTATTCACCTACATTTCCACTGAGGAAAGTTTTGTAATTGTACCTAAGTAGTATTTAATTTACTAGAAGATCACTGAACACCTTCAAAATGATTCGTTGCTCATGGCACCAAGCTACCCGATTACACATTCTGATTAGTTGAAAACTCGTTTTATTGATTCTATTACTTAGCAAATGCGTGTCATATACAGGGTGTCCACCTAGTGCGCGTAAGTCCAATATCTGGTTTAATAAAAGAGATAACTTAATTTTTTTTTCTACAGGGTTGTCTAATATCCCGAGCTGCACAAAATGAAAATATATTTACATATTCAGGGTGTTCAGTTTTTCCTGGACAGGTACCAACTTCGTTTTTCTAAATGGAAATATATATTTTTTATTGCTTTTTCGAACTAAACCCTTGATTTTAGTAGGACTTTCATCAGCCTTCCCTATACCTAACTTAAACTGTTTTTGAAATATTGACGGGTGAATATTGACATTTTTGCAACTTTGACACCCTGTAAAATCTAAACGGTTTGAGATCAAGCAAAACGGTTTGCACATTCCTATCTTAACTTTTCATAAGCTATCGTTTGGAACTAATTTCAAATTTATCCAGGAATTAAAAATTTTCAAAATTTTCAGAAAATTTTAAATTTTTGGATAATTCTGAAATTAGTACCAAACGATAGCTTATGAAAAGTTAAGATAGGAATGTGCAAACCGTTTTGCTTGATCTCAAACCGTTTAGATTTTACAGGGTGTCAAAGTTGCAAAAATGTCAATATTCACCCGTCAATATTTCAAAAACAGTTTAAGTTAGGTATAGGGAAGGCTGATGAAAGTCCTACTAAAATCAAGGGTTTAGTTCGAAAAAGCAATAAAAAATATATATTTCCATTTAGAAAAACGAAGTTGGTACCTGTCCAGGAAAAACTGAACACCCTGAATATGTAAATATATTTTCATTTTGTGCAGCTCGGGATATTAGACAACCCTGTAGAAAAAAAATTAAGTTATCTCTTTTATTAACCTAGATATTGGACTTACGCGCACTAGGTGGACACCCTGTATAAGAGATTATAGCGACAAAGTGTTATTATTACCATATTTTAGTTATATTATAATTATAACCGGCCTTCATTATAGAGCAGATTGCAAAAAATCTTTTATACATCACAGTATTCTCACCCTGCCCTGTATTTATATACTGGAATGTCTTCTTTATATTAAAGATAACATACATACATTTCAACAACACTGTATGAGTCATGATTATTGCACAAGAAATAGAGACAAAATTAAGCCTGATTTTCTGAGACTGAGTAAGGGTAGAGATGGAACTAATTATTTCGGTATCTTTTTTTTAATAGACTTCCAGATTTTGTTAAAAATTTATGTACTAAACATTTTAAAATGAAAATGAAAAGCTATCTTAAAAAAAAGGCATTTTACACCTTTGAGGAATATATTGAGAATGATTTTTCTGATATTGTTAGTCTTTGTGATGTTCAATGTATTGTATGTAGTTTATAAGTTTTTTTTAATATTTTTAAACTGTATTTTCAGGTTTTAACTATGTTATTTCTTTTATCTGTGTAAATTTCTTTGTGTGACGTATGTAAACATTTCTTTAATGTGGTGACATCAATAAAGTATTATTATTATAAACATAACAATTTCATAGCCTAGCATCAGATCAGTTTTCTTAATGAAATGTTCCACCGCTCCATTCTTACAATAGAAGTTTAGCTACTCTCATTCTAACAAGAAATGTTATACGATCTATGGCTATCTTGTATTAAGTAAACTATTCACAACCAAATACTGTTACATAATATAACAAATACAACCAAATACATAGCATCAGATGAAAAGTGTGGTTAGGAAAAATAAGCGCAACTAATTTTAAAAATTCACGAAATAATTCGTATTAATATACTTTCAGTAAGTGCCATGATAACAACGCAAAATTAGTGGAAAAAATTAATGTGATTCCTTCGAAACGTAGGTGTTTAGTATTGTTAAAATCCGAATTGGGTGTTACATTCTTGGCGGTGTTCCATTATAGGGTACTGCAATTATATCGAGTTCCGGTTTTGTTTGTTGTTTTGTAGATTCAGTTTCGCATTCCAGAGCAATATCAAATTTATATTTAGTTGTAATTCCAATGCAATCACGTTTGTGTATGACACGCACACAAACCATTCCTCCCTGTAAATAAATAATTCCGTAAAACACCGATTTGAGTACATCAGTGTAGAGAAGTACTGATGGCCGCCTAAAGCAATTATTCAGAAGCAAAATGCTTAGAAGATATACGCAGAAGTTTTCAAGCTGTAGATATTTTAGACTTATGATGATGCTTCAGTGAATGTTAAATATGATTCCTTCCGAAATAATTACCGGAATATGCTTTGACGACTATGACTGATTTGCTGGCACTTTATTTATGTACAAATAATGTACACCACACAATAAGAGCTTTGTTTAAATTCTTCAACGTTTGGTATGACGTAAGTAGAACGCGGCTGCATTTGTGACGAGTAGAGCAAATAGTAAGAGAGTTGGTAAATGGTTATCAAAATTTTCATTGATTGAAATAAATTTTGTCCTTGGTAATACCTAAACCGATCGTCTTTCATCTCAAAGTGATAGCATTAACTTGGGGTTCATGCCAAAAAGGGGAGGTCTTAAGATTTTGGTGAATCACATTCACAAAAAAATCAAAATTCATAAAAAAATCGGTGTATTGTGATGGAGGTTACGATAATAATCAGAATCGTTATACAAAACTAAACTCGTTACTTACTAAAAATATTGTTACAGACAATTAATGATTGAAATCTGTTGTTCAAATAGATCGCAAAAATTGTGGGTTAATTAAAAATTGAATACATAGGTACATACTGTACAGGGTGGTTTAAATTGATGTTCTCGAGGTTTACCAGGAATGTATAATAGATAGAGCAAGTCTGATGGATGAATGCTCTTTTTCTGATAACATAAAATCGGCTCTATTACTATTTTCGAACTACGTTTCTCGATTTTTGCCAAAACCGACTGATGCCCTACCCTTTACTCGTTTTTCTTTCAAGATATCTCGAAATGGTTTGAACATTACAGGCACTTTTTAAACATATATTTGATGATATAAAAATGGATTTGATTAAATTTTTCGTTTTCTTGTTTAGATCACTACTTGTGTTTTTTTAAATGGAACATCCTGTATTTTATTTCTAAAATGGAAATAGGGCTGAAAATGCATTCCAAATACATATAGTTCATATATCATGAATGTGGCTTCTCTGAATATGTACCTTAAAATCAATGTACCAAAAATAAGTTTGTGTAAAATATGTTAATATTACTACAGTCAAACTGTAAATATGTACTCACAATTGGATAGAGATAATTTTCTAAATTTACATTTTCGTTGCTTAGAAACATTTTATTGAGTTGTATTTATGTTCATTTGAACTTGAATAGAATTTTTTATTTGACTTTTGATTTGATTTTTTCTCGGATTTTTTATTTGATTTTTATTTTCATTTGATTTTTGTTTTTATTTGATTTATTTTTTATTTTATTGTAAACTGATTCTAACAATGTAAAACGTGCTTTTTTTATTTTCCCTGCCTTCTAAGCTAGTCAACTACTATATTGCAGCAATATTGTAAACTTTCCATATTTTCCAGAAATTGTTCGAAAAATAGTGTATAGACTATTCATATTTGGAATGGAATACTATATGAACCAAAATTTTTTATTGAAAATAAACCTCCACCTAAAATACAATAATAGATATTCCCCATTCGTCAATAGTTAAATCTGATCCAATCCTCATATATTCAAATGTTAGGTATAGTTATAGGCCAGGTATTTAAGACATCGTAGGTCACAAAAATTTGCAGAGTTCTGATTTTTCGGAATATTGTTAGGATAGGTATCAATAGTGTAGAACCAAGTTTGCAGCTTCGAAAGACCTGTGCTAACCGCGTGGTGCTCGGAAACCTTTTTTTTATGGACTTTTTTCAGTTTTTGCCTTATAACTTCTAAATGGTGCATCCTACGGAAAAAGTTCTATACAATTTTAAAGTAGACAAAATTTACTACAATTTCAGTGCAACCGAAGCTCCATAAGTCCAATAGGTCCCGAGATACAGCACTTAAAATTTGGTCATTTTTCCCAAAAAGTTCGACATTGTTGTTTTAGCTGTCTTCGAAGCCGAATATCAACTAAAATACTCAGCCTACGTAGAAAGTCATGGGAGATGAAGTTGTAGAGCAGTTTTTTAGCTTTAATTTAAGCATAAGCGGAGGGTCACTGTAGGGCCAATAGTTCCCTTGTTATCAGGAAATAACAAAAAAATTAGTAAAAATGGGATTTTTCAAGAAATGGAGCCTGACGAATTGCAGGACTTTTTTAAAGGATAAGAAAGACATAACTCAGTGGAAAATGGTTTTAACATATAAATTTATCAAAATTATATCAAAATTGTATAAAAAATACTTTGGTAGTTTGGGAGACCTTGGACGTGAAATGTTAAACGTGAAGTGATGGCGGACCTCAACTGACTCCTGTGACAGAAATACAGAACACAATGTAAATTAGTATTTATTGCGTAATCAATTTTATAATAAATTACAACGAAGGATATGTAATATTAGGCTTACCTTTACGCACTTAGCGAGACAGTCGTGTTCTTTTGGAAGGCCCAGGTTCGTCAGACGGCTCTTCTTGGGGCTCCGGAGACTCCTCTGTTGTCTGATTAAATCTACTACTACATACGAGTGGTACAGGATCGTCGACGTCATCTTCATCCAACTCGACCATGGCTAAGGGAGGAGTATTCAGGCAGGTCTTCCTCTGACAAATTTTGCAGAGAGCAGAGCATTTCAATTCTGCTGTCTGGCAAGAGCCGCTTTCTCCTCTGCACCCTTTCTGGCACCTGCAGGACAGAAATTTCAGCAGGGTTAGCGGCGCTTATTCCTTGGTTGAGGTCACCGGTGTCAACCCCTGCTGGCTTCTTGTCCACCCCCAGTTGGTGGGCTCTTTTTCTAATCCCAACCACGTCTCCACCTGGTGGTAGGTTCTGTAGGAATGTTGGGCAGCAGCCTCTTCGGTTGGGGGCAGACTGGCGAGCTCCACTTTGACGTTGGCAGTAGATCGAACAAATATCCCGTAACGCAGGGAGTGGAGAGAGTCGTCTTCTCTCTGCAAAATTTGTATAGGGGAAGACCTGCCTGAATACTCCTCCCTTAGCCATGGCCGAGTGGGATGAAGAAAATAACGTCGACGACCCTTTACCACTAGTATCTTATAGTAAATCTAATCAGATAACAAAGGAGTCTCCGGAGTCCCAAGAAGAGCCGTCTGACGAACCTGGGCTTTCCAAAAGAACACGGCTGTTTCGCTAAAGCTTCGGTTTCCTAGGAAGCGCTGCCGTCTTTTAACGGCCGTCAAAATCCGGTGGGTGACGTCACAAAAAACGGTTTTATGATAAGGAAAATAGTTTTAAAATTATAAAACTACTTCTCCGGTATACAAAAGACACCGCAAAAAATCATTGATGAACTGATTTGTACCGTATGCCCACCGCTTCAATTGAGACGGCACCGCTCTGATACATTACGGTGTGCGCTACCGCTATCTTGGGAAACACTTTCCTTATTATTATACACAACACCGTTTTTTATGACGTTACCCACCGTATTTTGACGGCTGTTAACCGAACCTTAAATGGGAAAAGGTAAGCCTAATATTACATATCCTTCGTTGTAATTTATTATAAAATTGATTACGCAATAAATACTAATTTACATTGTGTTTTGTATTTCTGTCGCAGGAGTCAGCTGAGGTCCCACCATCACTTCACGTTCAACATTTCACGTCCAAGGTCCCCCAAACTACCAAAATATTTTTTATACAATTTTGATATAATTTTGATAAATTTATGCGTTATTATAATTGAACTCAATTTCATTTTGCATGATATAAAACCATTTTTCACTGAGTTATGTCTTTCTTATCCTTTACAAAAGTTATTCAATTCGTCAGACTCCATTTCTTGAAAAATCCCATTTTCTTTCATTTTTCGTTATTTCCTGATAACAAGGGAACTCTTGGCCCTACAGTGCTCCGCATATGCTTAAATTAAAGCTAAATAACTGCTCTACAACTTTATTTTCAATTACTTTCCTCGTAGGCTGAGTATTTTAGCCGATATTCGGCTCGGAAGACGGCTAAAACAACAATTTCGAACTTTTTCGGAAAAATGGCCAATTTTTAAGTGCTGTATCTCGGGACCTATTAGACCTATGGAGCTTCGGTTGCACTCAAATTGTAGTAAATTTTATCTAATTTAAAATTATATACAACAAGTTTTTCCGTAGGATGCACCATTTAGAAGTTATAAGCCAAAAACTGAAAAAAGTCCGAAAAAAAAATGGTTTTTCGAGCACACGCAATTAGCACAGGTCTTTCGAAGCTGCAAACTTGGTTTTACACTATTGGTACCTATCCTAACAACATTCCAAAAAATCAGAATTCTGCAATTTTTTGCGACCTAACGCGATTTTTGTGTCTATGGTGACTGGCCTATTAGTAAATGTTAGGTATAGTATAATATAGATCATGAATCCTGTGCCCCCGTGCATATGTTTCAAAGTCTACACCTCTGTATGGCGGCATTGTTAAAGAAGAACTACGCAAAGCAGATTTTACTAGCTTAATACAAACCTCTCTAACAGCCACCACCGTGTTGTTCTGAGGCTTGGTTCTTGGAGAGAATACTTCAAAGCAACCAGGTTTCTCCGGCTTCTTTCCGGGGCATTGTAGTACAACAGTCTCGAAAGCATCTGTGGTGAGCCCTAGGCACTTACCATACTCATCTATTCGATACACAGAATAAACCTTATCTTTTGATTCTTCCGTGTTATATGCATTAATGTTCTGTCCAACTTCGAAGCTGTAATTACCTCTCTGGAACTTCTTCAGTATATCTGAGACGACAACCGTTGTATTCTCTGCACCTGAGAAAATTAGAATAATAGTTATTAGGAAGGAAGAATATGAATACTTTTTTCTACAATACTTGGTGTCCCATCGAACAGGATCACATTTCGCCGCCTTAAATCTAGCACTAAATGATATATCACGATGCAATTTGGACAGAATGATTTAGGAATATTTCAAGTTTTTTTTTGGCACTATTTCCAAATCTCCCTATTTATTAGTGGAGCTCGGTGCCCGAGCGGTTAAGACTTCTGGTTTTCAATCGTACTGTACTACTGTACACTTTAATTAATAAGGTTTTCCAGGTTTCCCTTATTCTCGTACTAAATGATAATTAAAGTTATAACCTCGTAAGTCGTTCCTGGGCGCACTCGCGGCCCGAAAAATAATAATATGCCGCTCCCTCTCCGACACAAGTCTCTGACTTCCGAGCTCATCACTAAGATGAGAATGAGGGAGAGAGATATTATTATTGTATTATTATTATTATTATTATTAATACATTTTGTATGAAAAATAATCCTGTTTGAAATAGAATTCCTTGTTTATAGTAAATGGGACACCCTGTATATTTTGTCACAATCAGGAAGTCTAATCACTCTACTTTTCAAAAATGTATATATTGTTAACCTTATCTTGAGCAGTGGGTCGGGATTTTATTATAACGACTATTATTATTACGAATGAAAATATGACCTTCTTTGTTTTTAAGTGTGTTTAAGTCTTTGACACTTATTTTAAATAAAATACCCTGTATATTTTAGCACTTTCAAAACTCTTGTCAAACTTGTTGTAGAACTTTACTGCCTTTGCTTTTCAAAAGAAAAAAGATCAGATTTGTTTAATAATTGGTAGGAAACAACTTTTGGTAACAATGATAACAGGTAAATAAACAGAAAATAAATAAAATAACGCGATACAACAACAAAAAAATGATTTGAATACGTTAGAAAATATTTTGTTGGAAGTGTGCTCCATTTACTCCAATACATTTGTGCATTCTGAGTAATAAATGACCAAAAGAATTATGTAGCATTTCCTGCGGTATGTTTTCCATAACATTTCGAATATTACGTATAAGTTCCTGTAATGTTTGTGGGATGGAATTGTAACATCTCTCTTTGATGTAACCCTACAAACCCCACAGAAAGAAATCTGTCACTGTCAAGTCAAGTGAATAAGATGGCCATTCGATAGGTCCTGCTCTACCGATTAATCATCCAGGAAATTTTAGATCATTTATTTAAGATATGTCTGCTACTATGTAATTTTAACATACAGGATGATTTTCTAATATTGAATTTATAAACGACTTATAGCCTCTTTAGTTATCGTAAGCTGGTTATTGTCCATATGTATTGAGGGAATCACTTTATCTTTATACTTCTTTGACAAGCTTTAACAGCATCAGAGGGTTGAAATGAATAATATAACTGGATGCCATCCGCATAAAAGTGATATTCATTCACAGTTTCTCGAGAAAGTTTTAAAGTTCATGGTATAAGAGTACATAAAAGTGGACCCAGAGTAGAGCCTTGAGGTACCTTTGTTGACATCTTAATTTTGTTTCATTTATTAGCATTACACCACAACCACACGATAATTTAAGTAATTTCTAAATAAGTCTGTAGATTGTTTAGTTAGCCCTACAAAATGAAAAAAATGGCAACAAGTATATCATAGTCAAAGCCTATCGAATGACTTACTAAAATCTAATAAAATGAGTACAGAGACTTCATCTGGGTCAATCGGTTAATGATGTCTGTAATATTTAGAAGCGCGGTTAAACAACTGTGGTTTTTTCTAAAACCAGATTGGTTTATGGGTAATAATTGGTTACTTTTAATACAATTCACGAAATTGCTCTTCAATTACTTTCTCGAAAATTAGATAAAACTGGCAGTACTGCAATGCTACAGAACTTTTAGGGATTCTTTCCGAACACTATTTTCGGAAACATAAATTTAGCTATTGGTAATTAGCGGTGATAAGGGCAACATAATTTTATAAAAGTCACATTAAGACCGTCAGACTCTGAAGGATTCGTTGATATATTATCAATCATTTTGTCAAAATTATCATCCTTAACTAGAAAAAATAAAGGTGTTCCGGATATTTTTTTAGTATATTATGTAATATAACATGTTATCAAGTCCTGCTTACAATTACTATCAACTACTTGAACCGTGATTATAGGAAACTTATTAAAACAATATGAATCTTCTAATCTATCAGGGATAGGTAGTAGGTACAGTTTTGTTTATAATATTCATAGGTTTTAGTTCCTTCCACGTATCTGTAAATCTCATGTGGTGAATTTATTGATAAGGTAAGCACGTTTTTCATATTTTATTGCACGATTAGTGTAATTACATCAAGTATTAGTAGTAGTAGTAGTAGCAGTGGGGCGGCCAAGACCTGGCAAGTAGGCCGCAAGCGGGCCCTTTTTACCTACCCCTGTCGTCCCTACCTAGCTTCATCACCTCTTCCCTCATTGAACCTACCCGACCTTCTAATGTAGGTCAGAATGTCGGTCCATTCAAGGGAACTAACCTCTTCCCCTTGCAACTCCCCGCAACGAGTATAATACATCAAGTATTATACTCGTTCCAGGACACACAAGTATTCTTGGGGAACTTGTGGGAGGAGACAGTCTACTGGCGCACCCAGTGACAGGATATCTCCCGCTTATGTGTTTCTCAAACCTTACATAGTAGAGATACCGGACAGGGACGCTTGGTTCGGAAATCCTGATGCTCAGGTCTCGAATGGGCTCGTCTGGTTTACGGATGGGTCCAAGACAGACCAAGGCTCAGGGGTGGGAGTCCAGGGCGTGCGCCCGAGGGCGAGACTATCCTTCTCCTTGGGAAGGTATGCCACGGTCTTTCAGGCGGAAGTGTTTGCTATCTCTGCATGTGTTCAGGAAAATCTCAAAAGGAGATATTCTAATCAGCATATCCAGATATGCACCGACAGTCAGGTGGCTTTACGTGCCTTGACCTCCTACAGGATCACCTCCAGGGAGGTCCTAGAGTGTGTTAATGGTCTGACCCAATTGGGACAGAACAACCAGGTAAAACTGACCTGGGTACCGGGTCATCATAATATAACAGGAAATGAGGAGGCCGATGCACTGGCTAAGAGAGGCTCAAGTATACAGTTTACAGGGCCCGAACCAGTGCTGGGGCTTCCGCCTAGTTATGTAGCAAGGTCCATTGGAAACTGGATCAAGGTAAGATCAAAGGAAGAATGGTCAAACGGGACTGGGCTGCGACAAGCCAGGCTCTTAATTGAAGGGCCTTGGTCGAACGCAACTCTATCAATACTTGCGCTAAGTCGTAACAGCATAAGGATTGTCACAGGACTGTTGACAGGTCACGGACGTCTTAACAAGCACCTTAACACTATCAGTCTTAGTGACACTAGAAGGTGCAGGTTTTGCGGACACGATGACGAGGACTCCATTCACATCCTTTGTCGCTGTGCCTGCCTCATGGTCAAGAGACACAAACACCTGGGCGCAGCATTTCTTCTGCCTCAGGACATTAAGGAGCTTCCCTTATAACGGGTGTTGGCCTATGTGCACAGCACGGGTCTCTTCCAATAGCTCCCAACTAGCGGTAGGCACAATAGGTCGAAAGACCTGAGTGCTGCAGGTAACCGCGCCGGCTATCAACAACAACAACAACAACAACAACATACTCGTCCCAGTTTCTAATGCTTTTTTTTGTCCCTAATTAACATTAGCAATTTTAAATTATCAGTAAATCCCCATCATTTATTTAATAAAGTCTGGTCGGTCCATGCAATCTTACTACAACAAAGTGTTTATTTTGAATTTATCAATTTAAATTCATTTCAACAGGAAGTATTTGAGTTTTTTGCCCCACCCCCTGAAACAGTAAAACGCCCCTAATCTGTATCTTTAGGTTAATGTAATTATGGTACACTAAAAACTTTGTATATGTGAATATCTCAGATATTCCTCTTTACAAATAATGTAGCGTTTCCAAATGACAAATGAATATATGTGGTGTATTTATTGCTCTCTCAAATAAAATTTCTATTCGCTGCCGAACCTCCAGCTGCAGACGTAAAAGGTGGAGTGTTTTCCTTGGCTTTGGTTAGGGTAAATATCGATCGGGGCAGGTGAATTGAAGGAACACATGTAAGAGCATTAGGAAAAGCTACCCTCTAAATTTTCCGAAGGGGATTATTAAGTGGAGTACAGGTGAATGGAAGCAGCTCCATTTAGCTGATTGTGGGATGTCAGTTCTTTGCCTGCTGTGAAGAGTTTTTGCGTATGTGTAACAGAAATCAAACTTTTATAATTCCGCCAGATTTTGGTCATGCCAAGAAACGAAACGAGAAATATCACTTGTCACGGCTCCTCTAACTTATTTGTCACACGAAAAATTTCCGATTTTTCGATATTAATATAAAGGCTGTGTCTCAAATAAAATGAGGCTACTATTCAGAAGTTAAAGTGATATATTTCAGTAGAAAATATTCAGGATATCTAAAAAAATCTTAAAAACAGCTACACAAGTCATGTAATTTCCTATTCGTATTATTCATTCGGTTACCAGACCGTCGATTCTTGAGTCGTCTGAAAAGATTCGTATGCGAAAATTACGTCAATATGACGTAGTTGACAGTTCTCTTACTGTAAGGAACTGTCAAAGAACGTCAGGTTGACGTCATTTCTTGTCCGACGACTCAAGAGTCGACGGCTAGGTTCTAATTTGCTCTTGAACCGTAATTCATATAAAAACACAATAAGAGAAAAAATTTTTGTCAAACGATATATTTTGAGACTATGGTGGATGGACTTCTTGAATAAATATAAAATTAATATAATTCATAAAATCTCAGTTACTCAAAATATTATTAAACCACTCACAACAATTTAAAAATCAAATATTTTATTATTATTAAAATGTATGGCCCTTGCACCGTAAGAATTAGTCATTGTCTGGTTTAAAACTTATATTACAGAAAAATAAACATTCACACAGTGAAAAACATAAAAATATAGTTACACATTATTTTTTAATGTCGCTTTGGGAAAGTCTTAATTTCCGTTAGCAAAACGTTATCCAAACTCAGCTTGGAATTGAAAATTACTTCGAAATTTGTCGAAGATGAGACAGATTTAATTTGTATCCTTTCCAAATGTTAAAAGAATATATGTTTTATAGGGTGGCAACAGTGACAATATTGTTATACATTTATACACATACATTTAATAAAATATCTGGATGGATTTTGTTTAATTATTGTATTATAGAACATATATATTTTGAAGAGGGTTGGAATCTTTGGTGTAAGATATCACTGACGTAGTTTTCCACATACCACCAAAACACTATACTCACTCAACACGCATTTCGCCAACCATGTTGGCATCATTTACAGATGCTTAAACCAGTTTTGTCCAGATGATCCCAACTTGGTTGGGGAAACGGCATCGAGTGGAGTATACTGTTTTGGTGATATATAGAAAACTAGGTCAGTCATAAACATATATAATTATTATAAAATGCAACAAAATATGTATAAAAATAATTAGGGCTGATATTCATGGAAGTCCACCTTCATTAATGCAATATCTGAGAATGAAGTTTCTTTCTCGGCCTTTTAAATTTTGTAAATTAAAATTAACTAATGTTCATAATAGGCTTTAATTTTACCTGTAATACTGAAAGGTAGGGGGACCTTGCCAAACTTGAATTTCCTATCCACCTATGCGGATATCTTTGATTCAAATAATCACAAATTGCTCTAGTTTCATGTGGAGGGGACCCGTCATGTTGGAACCAACACCTATTATAACTAGCAAGGGGCTAAGTACAAATAAAAAATAAAAACGTTCGACGGAGTCAAGGCCAACCAAGAAAATATTAGTTTTTTTTTAATAATTGAGGTTTTAAGGAAGCAAACTACATACTTTACACCATTGAAATCCGAATAAAATATCTATTTACCTATGTAAAAATCCAATATGGCGCCTATAAGAAAAATGCGAAAGACGAAACATCGGTTGGAAAATCGGAAAGGGTCATCCTGTAGAGGTAAAGAACTGGCAATGAAAATGTGTTTTTGTTTTTGCGCTATCTTGTTCAATAGCGCCAGAAAAAAATAAAAACGAAATCCTCAGTTTTCGAAACTGATTACTTGGGAAGTAATCGGAGAAACCAAATTTTCAAAACGCCATATATAATTTCCAAGATCCCTATGGTGTGTGTCAAATTTGAATTATCCTGTATATTACTTCTTTAAGTGTGAAAATATATTTTTCTTAGACCAAACTGGGTAAAACATCCCATAAAAGAAACATCCTTTGATTGATCCTTCTGGTGAAAGGTTTCATTTTAAATTTTTTTTTTTTAATTTCAAAATTTTTAAATAATTTTTAAAATGTAAGAGTGAAGCAAGTTAAAATTAAGCAGACCTTCATCCTGCTAGGACCTAACCAAGACCTTCCGAGGCTAATAATTCTTTTAGGGATTTCATTATTTATAATTATATTATTAGTGCAACTTAGCAGTATTTACTGGAACCTTTTTAGCAATTTGAAGCTCTATACTAATTTATTATAATCGCCGCCCTTTATTAAGAACACTACATTTCAACTAAAACGTGAGTTTCAAATATTTGTAATATTCGACTGGCAAAATTTAGCACCCTAGGGCATGTTATAATTTTTTTTATATCAAGAAAATATTACAAGATGAATTTGCTAAATTCTCATTAATAAATTCTCTTGGGAGGACTCATATTACTTTTGAGGGATTTCAGACTCCAAACATTTCTTTCTTGTACCATGACGAGGGTTTGCAGCTATTTGACTGACGTCGTGACTGTTTGCGTCTCTTATTATTTAATATTTCATACTGCTTGGGGTAGCTCTCGACGATGTGCCGCCGTTTCTTGTCGAGAAAAACAATTCAGACTGTATTCCGAATTATACAGTGAAATTTTCAGAAAGATTTGAATCTTTTGAGGAATTGTGATTCGCATATTATGTATAAGGCTTATATGGACGTAGGATAGCAACCGACTCCACAAATAAGGCAGGAATTAATAGGAAATGTACCCACCAGGGATTCATTTCTTGAGCCATGCGAATACATTCGTCTGCAACACTGACAAATATAATGATGCAGACGGATAGTTCTTTATACCTAGATAACTGTCAATCTGTGCCATTTTGACGTAATTTCCGCATTAGAATCTTATCGCACTACTTGAAAATCAGGCCCCTGGTGTCAATGCTGAAGGATGAAGTGGGTAAGTGTGTGTATGACTGCCTAACGAATTAATAATAATATACCAGCTCTCTCACACAGAAGTCAATAACTTTCTGGCTAATATATAATGTGATGGCGAGCCGGTGGCTCAGGGTTTAGTGTCTCTATCGCTCAACCCAGAGGTCGTGGGTTCGAATCCCCATTCCACCAAACAATTTTTAATTAAATTGTTTACTCGTAGATCAAGGCTTGTTCGCAGGGATGGCTTGGCAACCATCCTGGCGATGGCCTAGGATGGGAAGAATATCAACTTGGTGTTAATGTGAGAGATTAAAATCAGTTGATGTTTGATTGTCCCCCTAACTGATCAGGTTTTCCAGATTACCCTCATTCCAGCACTGAATGGTGGTTAGGTCTTTATTTTCAACGCTCGTGTCCTGGCATCGCATCGGTGATGTTGGCCTTAGTCGCGTAAAAGTTCAACGATAATTAAATAACAGAAATAAAAACAGCCTTAAGGTGCATTTAAATCAGAGCGAACAGAAGCGAACGAACGAATTCGTTTGCTTATAAGCTTGCGTAATTTGTATGGAGAACAAAACGGGAGCGAACGAACTCTTCCGTGTTTCTGCATATATTAGGGCGAACAGAGACGAACGAATTCGTTCGCTCGCTGCTGTTCGCTCTGATTTAAATGCACCTTTACATATAAAAAGTACAAAATTTATGTCATTAACTTGCGTATTTATTCTAACTTGTAACTTCTTATCATAACAATGATATTAAGACTAATTTAATTACTATTACCTAAACTGTTGCAAGTTCTGTTAATAGTAATCCGATAATCCGGCCTTTTATAAGTTGATATGTACGGATTTTTCTGTAGGTCAAACTGATTAAACATTTGATGGCCGATAACTAGTATTTGGAGTACCTACTGCTATTCCTTTAGATTTAAAAACACTGTCTCCTCTTTGTCTAATTCTATTTTAGAGCCCGATCACTGATATAAAAATGTTGACCTGTTGATAATATAAACATGCAAAACAAAAATTTTAAATTAATTTTACTAGAATCCCTACTAATTTTTAAATCCAGCTTAATCCCCCGAATTATTTTCTTAACGATTGTATATAATTAGATAATATTTTTTTATAGTATATTCTTAGTATTATTTATTGGCTTATTTAACTGTTTACAGTTAACTAAGAGATAAACTATTAATGAAATTATCAAATATTATGGTTCAATAAAGTTTTATATTTCCTCGTTACTTATAATTCTAGATATGCAAAGGAATAACCTTATTATTTTTAAGATATGTCGCAAACAACTACTTTGTGTGCAACATGCACCGACCAACATTAAATTATATCTTCATATCACCTCAACTTATTGTCTTTAACACATTTTTAATTTTAATAGTGTTATCTACATTTTTTAAATAATCAAATGTTAAACAAGCATCTACATTACATAAAAAATTATTATTTTTGGTTACGTAGGTACCTTTTGTATTGAGTTTTAATGAAAACAATTTTATGTTTTACTGACACAACTAAAATTGTAGTAATTCTCTTTATCCTAATGTACGATACCTATTTCTGCGTTGTCAGGCTCATGTGTGGCAGGAGGTTCAACATCCAAGAATTGTAAAAAAAAATAGGTTAAAAAATTCAAATTTTTAATTATTATAGGTAACAAAGAAATATAAATCTTTTGTAAAACATAATATTTTGTAATTTCATTGAAAATTTAATTTATATATAAAAAATCGCATATGCCACAGTGCAATTGTCACTTTGACAGCGAATAAAAGTTACCTGCAACTTTTACAGCGACAATTGCACTAGTGGTTTTTTCACTTATTCATTTTTTAATAAATTATCGCGGTGTCCGTTGCCAAAATAAATAGTTTGACATTTCTGGCAACGAGTTATTGAATTATTAAACAATAACAATGAATCGATTCGGTGATGCTCAAATAAAAATGTGTTTATTTTTAGTGTTTCATAAATAAAGTTTGCATTCATATGTCTCTAAATTTCTTATTCATTAAATTGTCCTGCCGAATTACACTCGATGTTTGTATTGATACCGGATAAATTTGTATTGTTTGTTTAAATTCTAAACTGTTTCCTTTAGCAATTTGACTCGAAAAACTGTCAACCTGTCAAAACTGTTTTTAATAGTTGACAGTTTTTCTCGTCTAATTGCTAGGCAACAGTTTCTCATTAAACAATCCAAATTTATCCGGTAAAATACAAACCTCTTGTGCAATTATAAGTGATAATTTATCTCTTAGTTAACTATAAGGCCCGTTTTCACACTCATGCTATTTGTGCAAATTGATTTGTGCATGCAATTTGCGCAAATAGAACTGAAATGTTGATGGTTCGTTTACACGTTCATGCAAATTGCGCAAAATGATTTGTGTTCTGATGTGTTGTGTTGTAATGTTCTCATGGAATTTATTTTCTTCACCACGGTTTCTCTATTCGCAGAATTGTCGACCGTCTGCATTTTCTCAATAAGAATATCGTAAGCCTGCGATTTGGAATTTCTATCGCTATTTTATTTTGATTTAATTTTCCAAAGACAAGGAAAAGATTTATATAGGTCTATAAATTCTATAATGAATTCTTTTTCTTTTTTAGACATATTTTTTGTCAAACAAACAACACTACTAAGTACTAACACGAAGTATATGAAAAGCACGTGGAGGGAGCACGTAAGAACAAGAATTCGCTACTACTAAGCATGCGTCGAGTTGGAGTGTCGTTTACACGTTCATGCATTTGTGCCAACCACATGCAAATTATCTGTTCGATCAGATTTTACTCAAGCCAAATTTTCTGGCTTGTGCAAGTTAACGATTTTGGTTTTCACGCTACAATTTACTTGTACAAACTGGCATGCACAAGTCAATTTGTGCAAATTGCATGAGCGTGAAAACGGGCCTTTTAGTCTTAATTCCTATATAAAGAAATATACATAATACTTGTATAGAATTAGATAATAATATCTTCTAATATTTAAATTTAATTACCAATAAACAAGTTATTTACTTCAGTTTTTTTTAGTTAATTCATTATGAATAGTTGTTTGAAAATAGCATGATAAGTACTGCAAAAATACAATGTTGATCAGTTACAATTGAAGAGTGAGAGAAAATCATAATATAAAGTGCTTTAATATAATATAATTTCAATGGTTATCACAATGAAACAATAATTATATATTTTAATTATTATAATTACTATTTTATGTTTACAAGTTATAATGCAATTGTTTACAATTTTTTCAATCCAATTTCATGTTCTAGCAATGTTGTTATGTGCAATCCACAGCAGATTAATAGTATAAATAAATATAATTATTATATCTATGACATCAAGAGGCCTTGGAAATCAGGAATTTTCAAACTTGTCTGACTCACCACAGTCTAATGGTAGTGTCCAATTACTTGGAGTTACAATCCCAACACAATGTTCATTCAAAACTTCCACACATGATTTTTCGACCTACAAAATAAAATTCCTTAATTCCGAACAGCATTTATGAGTGGTATGGTAAAATATTATAGAAAAATAAACCAAAATACGAAATATCTCTATCGACTAACAGGGGATTTTTAAAAATTGCCTTTGCTGCAGTGCACCAACTACCTATTATATAGTCATTCACAGAACTCGTTCATTAGAAGATTTTAAGGTTCCACTTTATTTGAAATTCTGAAAATTTGAAGTTTGAATAAAGTCCATGACTTATAGATGACTGACTTCCTTATAGTACTTCCGGTAGAACCGGAAATGAGCCACAACTTCCCAACAAAGAAAGGTCCCATTCCCTAGGTTCCATGGAAACGTAACATTTCCTAACATTTTTTCTATGCACTCAATTCGCAGCCTGATTTATAAACAAATTAATTCTCAACTCTACCTCTGTTATTACTTTCAAAAATTTTATGTGTGGCAGATATGCTTATAAAAATAGATTTAAATAGAGTTCATATCATAAATCATAAAACAGCTCTATGGATCAAATAGGTATGGAGATTTAACCAAAACTGTAAAACAAGGAGAACCAGAAGACAAAATAGGTGCAATTTGACACCTGGGGATAGGTATGCTCAGTTTGAGTTATCTATAAAAAACCGTCAAGCTGCCAAATTTTCTTTATTCTCTATTATTTCAATGCTGTGTGTGTAATTGAGTGATTTACATTTACATGCATTTGTAGACTATCTATAAGCACTATCTTTGTATAACGACCTAAATCGAATTATGACATTACTATTTATTACTATTATTATTAGTTATGATTATCGTGATCATGTAAGACGAAGAAAGTTTAATTAATATACTCATCAAAATTAAGGAGCAATATATCGTGTAAGTAAATTACGATTACGAAACTAAAACATAATAGAACAATCGATTGATACTGCTCTATTCGCGCTCTATGATGAATGTAAATGCCACCTACGAGAACATCGTTGCTATGTTTTCCCGAAGGGCGCGACCAAATGTATTAATCACCTACTCAGATGGAAGCTTAGACAAAGTTCCTTTTACTGAACGTATTCTGTCCCGAAAAGATATCTTGTTCTTACCAAGACAATCAATATAACGAGATAACAATAGCTAGATATTAGAAGCATGCCATAGAACCATAGGTTTGTAATTTTGATTTTATTACATTTTCTTTGAAGATATCACCTGCATTTCTTTTTATAAAAATATCTGCCACCCACTACGTGTATATTACCTTTCTTTCATCACTGGGTCTACCATTTTCACTTACATCACTTGGACTGAAGATATAAAAACAACCGGGTTCGTTAGGTTGTGCTTCAGGGCATTCCAACACTATAGTTTCTGATATTGCAGTTGTTAAACTTAAGCAACCATCTTGTCCTTCAACTAAACACACCAAGTCAGCAGTTCCTTTTGAATTAAATTGTTTTAACGTTTCATCTGGTTTGTATATTTTAAGAATTGTGCCATTTTTAAAGGAATATTTTCCTAATTCATATTTGTCCAGCTCACTTATCACTTGTTTATTATAAAATTGCTTATATTCGTCGTAGGATACTTTACCTATAAAGATATTTAAAAAAAGGGTAATTCAATGTTGGTACTTTGCTGGTGACATTTTCATGAACTTGAGGTAATATTAATTTTTAAGTATACATACACAGGGTATTTCTCAATTGCGACATTTAAAAAATTTTGTTACTGAATCGACTTTGAGGTTAAAATGTCAAGCTTAATTTCGAGCTACAGGTTAAAGTCCTTTTTTTAAATTGGTATCCGAACCTCATCATTATTTGTAATAATGAGTTCTAAATCCAACATCAATATTTTGTAGAATCTGTAAAATAATGCTGATGGTATGTGGAACATAGTACAGGGTATTATATTTTTCAGGTCACTGCCTTTTTCCTGAGAAAAATACAAGTCAAATACTTTCAAGTATTTTTCGATAAATTTTTAGTGTCATTTATAAAACTAATTTTCAAGGATCCGAATTAATCCGATCCTGTCCGTGGTGACCTTTGTTAGACATTAAATAAAAATAATATCAGTGAAATAAAATACTCTCGTATGGCAAAGATCCACTGTCATTTTGTTTTTTATTAGTATGTACGGAGCAAAATATTTACTTCTGCTCCGACAGTCAGGCGGCCTTAAAGGCTTTAGCATCTCCAAGGACAAGATCCGCCCTTGTCCAAGAGAGCGGAGATACCCTGGAGGTGCTAGGCAGAGAAAAACAGGTCAAATTGGTATGGGTACCAGGTCATAGTGGAATCCCGAGGAACGAAAGGGCCGATAAATTGGCTCGACTCGGATCTCAGGGACCCAGCCAGGGACCAGAACCGATTTTAGGCATTGCACGAAGGCAGGTCAACATGGCTCTTAATGATTGGACTCATGAAACACTAAATAAAAACTGGAGAAGAAGTGGAAGTTGTAGACAAGCTCGCAACTTTATAGTGGAGTCTTAACGGGTCACTGCAGGCTTAGAAGACATCTATCATTGATGGGTGTTGGAGGAGACCCTATATGCCCAAAGTGTGGGGAGGGCGACGAAACGCCTTCCCACTTCTTGGAAGAATGCGCGGCTTTCGGCAGACTGAGACACGACGTCTGGGAGGCCGGGGAGTTGCTAGGGGAAGAGGTCAGTTACCTTGAATGGACCAACATTCTGACCTACATTAGAAGGTCGGTTAGGTTCGATGAGGGCAGAGGTGATGGAGCTAGGTAGGGATGACAGGGGTAGGTGAGAAGGGTCCGCTTGTGGCCTACTTGCCAGGTCTTGGCCGCCCCATACCACTACTACTACTATTTATTAGTATTATTGTTGTATATTAAGTATACCTTAGTAGTAAGTAATGCTTTACAAGAATAATCACGTGTTTCACATTTATAGAAAATTACACATACAGATGTAACTGATAATAACTCACTCCATCCTTTCATAAAATTGCAATGATCTATCTATAATAATAATATAGGTATATTAATATAGGATTCTACCTCAATCATTCCACGCATAATTATGACCCATTATCGATAGGTAATTTTCTGTAAAAACAAAATAAGTTTGATGGTTGTGTTGAATATCAGTGTATATGTCGATAGAACATCAATAAATAGCATTGTTTCACTCCTCATTATTTGTAAATAATGTTACAAAATCACACATAGTACCCGAGTGCGGCATTGCCAAATCTACTTTTTCCCCAGCCTTAAGGAAATTGTGCATAATCTGAGAACACCGCCCCTGGGGGTGCCAGGAACTCCCCAAGGGCGAAGTTTCAACCCTCTAGACCTCCAAATAAGGGAGATAGGCCCTTTGGTCAACATTTCCTGGACTGCCATTGATAACTGGAATTAGTATTGGATGAGTATCTCAGCAAGGAACAAAATAGTTCGCACTCGTTATCAATAGGAACAAGCGTAAAAATTTGTGCACTCGGTCTTTGGGAAACTGCAACTTTACGATGCCAAACTAATCGCAAAATGTCTTTTTGTATAAATGTTGTATGAATCAATAAACCAAACTTAACTCTCATAAGTTCCCCTACTATTAATACTAATATTCTCCCCATTATCTATCTTTCTTTCTCTTTCATCTGCCTTGTGTCTTTTACTATCGCTAACAGCTTAGAAAATCATTGCAAAATTGCTTTTTAATTATGAAATTCTATAGAACAAGTTGAACTGTAATAAAGGCAAAACAGATCTGTTAGTTTGGCTGGTTGGTTGGAGGTGGTGTATATGTTGTATAAGTATATGTTGTAATTCTTGTAATGGCCATGTATATAGGATGTACATATAGAAATTTTAGAACTCGCTTAATGAAACACTGCGTTGTTGGCACCATAATCACAATTTTGCTAATAAGGCCATTATTTAATATTATGCTATAAAGCATTTAGTACTAAGTAGTCTTGAATATCAAGAAATTTTAAGATAAACCAAAAATAACTATATTTTGTTATTGAACTCTCAAGCGAAATTTTAATCTTCACTAATGTTTGCAGTTTTACTATGAATTTAGTAATAAATAATTATATGGTTTTGTTCATAGCGTAATAATATTTATTATTCTTATATAATACCATTGTTTATTGTTACTTAATATATACGACAATATTTATTATTTTCCATACAACAAATATAAATAGTTAACTGGTTTTTCCCAATTCTATATTTATTTTGTTTGGCTCGACATAAATTGTATACAATTTACTGTATCTTTTTTCTGTTTTATTTTTTATTTCACACCTACTTATAGATGATAATTTGTCTTTAGGGACCATTGACCTTTATTCCAATATACATTTTAGGAGGCAATTTTTTATTGCAATTTTTAATTGTTGTTTCGTGTTTCTTTAATTATTTTTAATAAATTTTAATGTTTTTGGATATTGTTTTGTGGATAAATTAAAATTAAATCCAATCTCCTAAACTTTAACATTTTTCTAAAATTTTATAAAACAAAAATTAATGTATATGCACTGTGGTGAAATTTTTCGAGTTTTATTGGCGTATTTATTACAGTTACATTTAATAAGGTCTAGTTGTATTCCTTGATTAATTTACAGTTGTAAGGCATTATACGCTGTATATTTTTTATATACATTCCTTCGATCTTTCCTCTCTTCATAAGACCTTGCCGTGTTAATTATTTGTCTAAATTACTAATTATTGTGGAAATAGATATACATAAAATATATTATGAGTCATTAAAAATAATTTGCCATAAACATTCTGATAGATTATGATCTTATAGGTATTACGAAATGAATAATCTACATTACTAGCTCTCTCAATTTACATAATTGTTTACTTGAAAGAAATAATTATATAGTGTTTCTAAGAAATATTAAGCTTCCTAGAATGTATATTCTGGTATATCAAATTTTGCGATTTTTTCTATTCCAACTTATACAATTTAGGTATCTAGCCAAGTAAGGTTGTGAACTGTAAAATTGACCCCCGCGCCAGCCCATATGTCGTTATTCGTAAAGATATTTAGATTTTGAAAAAAATGGAGGCTTACATGAAACTTTTTGAATTTTAAAAAAAGCGCATCAAAAATTAGCTATTTGTAATATATACAGGCCAGTGAAAAAAGTTATAGTTTTTTCAAATGGGACACCCTGTATATTTACCTGAAGGAGATGCCGAAAACAACTACTGCACGAGCAATGTGCCCCGACTGGCATTGCATTACTTCGGCATCTCCGTAGGAGTCGCCACATCATTATCGACTAACACCCTGTATATTATTATATAGGTTTGTGTAATCGTGTAATTGTGTAACCTCAGCGAGCTGATTTCAAAAATGTATATTTCTTTTGGTTTTAAATAAAAATTGGCTGAAATAACCAAGGATGAAAATGAAAAATATTTGATTTTATGGAGAATTTTATTTTTTTAAATAATTTCTTTTATACCTTAATTGTCATAATTTAGTGAGAAGTAATTGTTGATTTTGTGAAGTACTGTAAACTTTATTTATATTTTTGTGAAAATGGGATATTATGCCGAAGAAAGGTGCGCAATAGTCGAGATTTTCATCGCATGTAACAAAAATAAAGCTGGGGCATGTAAAGAATTTGTTAGGAGATTTCTCAGAGTTCGGGTACCTACCTGTCAAAAACACGTTTAAGAACCCATATAAGTTTATGGCAAACCATAACTTGGCGGATAAAAGAGGGATCGTGCAAGGACGGTACTTACATATGATATAGAAATGTCAGGTCTCATATCTAATAGAAAAAAAGAAATATTTTGTTTTGAAAAAAATGGAGTTTTGAGAAAAAGCGCTTTTAATTTATTACTCCACTTTAAACCTCGTTTTAAATAAGATATAGAAACCCTTTGAACCTAAGGTTAGACGCTACTCCATTAAGCGAGTACGGTATTATAACTTACTCCCCACTACTCTTCATGCCGCTCGCCAGTTGAGTGTTGCGCTATCTATATTAGTGGAGTAAAATCGCCGGTCTAACTCGCTTCTTTCTAGGGATGGGCATCTATAAAGGTACTAGCATTCGCGCTATAAGCCGAAGCGCGTCGTAATACTTCACTCTGACAAAAGGAAACGCTTTTAAAAAATTCGATAATTAGAAAACGGTTACAGATATCAACCCAAACTATTTTAAAAATTATTTCAATATCTAGGCTACATTTCATTCGTTGCATATATACAAATATTGAATATTTCACAGAGCTAACCGCAAGTCGAAGTTTGTTATGTATAATTTAGGGGTTTGAATTTTACGTAATTTTTTGGGTAATATATATAAATGTACTACCAAAAAATTTATACCACTCGAAACACTTGGGTCTTATGCATAAGTGCTTAAAATTTCAGAGCGGGAAGCTTAACCGTTTTTTTTTTTTAATGGCGCTGTATATACTCAAAAACACATGTTTTCGAACTTTGCAGATAACGCACTCTAAGACAATTTTAAAAAAATGCCCTACTAAAAAAACATGAAAAACATGCTCTACAAGCATAGCAATCATAGGTTTCATATATTACGTCAATCGATCGCGACATCGCTGTTTTTTGGCCTTGAATGAAAATTTTGGCCTTGAATGAACGATTTTGATCAAAAATATTTATTATGTTATACAGAGTGTAAAAAACTAGAATGCAAAATTGTTAAATTTTAACTGTTAGTACCTGTTAACTGTTATTGTAATTTCAGAACTTCCATCATATTGATATTTAGTACCTTTGGTCGATATATCGGGACGTATTTGGCGGTTTTTTCTCTACAAAAATGGTTACAGGGTATTTTCAGGAAGTCTCCATTTTAATCTTCGGAAATATCGATTTCTGTATGAGAATTCGATATGAAACTCATTGCATCTCTCTAATGGGTTTTTTGTACACTAAAAGAACAACATTGTATAAAATTATAACTGTTTTAAACACTCTAATTTAGTGATATGATTAAATCTGATTATGCTGATTAAATCTAATCAGTTAACTACCTAAGATGCCTAAAACATTATTGCCCTAGTGTATAGTGTGTTATAATTTTATACATCCTCTACAATGTGGGTTTTATTTTGTAAAAAATACATTACTTAGTCACCTAGAGTTTCATATACGATATTACCTATGTATAAGCTGCTATTTTTAGATTATTTAATTTCATATTTTTTGAAAATAGGTACTCTGTAAATTTTTTAGTAGAAGAAAAAACACAAAACCATCATATACGTTCCGAGATATGGACCAAAGGCACTAAATATAAATATGTACAATGAATAGTTAAAACACTTCAAATTTAACAATTTTCTATTTCACTTTTCTTCACTCAGGTACGCAAAGGAATTACCTTTTTATGCGCATCCCCATGATTGAATTACAACGGCATATCTCATATAACCTCAACTTATGTCTTTAATACACATTAAACAAGCATCTATATCACATTAAAAATAAGTATTTTTGGTTACATTCCTTTTGTATTGAATTTTAATGAAAAAAAAAATCAGGAGGTTTAACATCTAAGAATTGTTAAAAATTACAAGAAATATATGATAATAATAATAACACCTAATACATATT
This sequence comes from Pogonocherus hispidulus, assembly GCA_963924545.1. NCBI lineage: Eukaryota > Metazoa > Arthropoda > Insecta > Coleoptera > Cerambycidae > Pogonocherus > Pogonocherus hispidulus. Next base: position 12,765,681 of record OZ004698.1, read on the forward strand.
TTTTTATATATCTTATAAAAATAATAAGGTTATTCCTTTGCGTACTTAGGTAACAAGGAAAATTAAAAGCTTTACTGAACCATAATATTTGATAATTTCATTAATAATTTATCTCTTAGTGAACTTTCTAGGTTAATTCCTATATAAAGAAAAATATAAACAGTTAAATAAGCCAATAAATAATGTTAAAAATATACTATAAAAAACATTTTGTGTTATTTTGTTGTAATAATTGTTCATTGTGATTCTTTACATAAAAACAGAAAGCAGTCAGATTTCAAATTTGTTGTTTACATTCCTTGGATTAAACGGAAATCACAGGGGGTTTCGAGTTTCAGTTATTGTATATTTGCCACATAACCAAACTGTTTTTAGCTGTATCAAAGACTATAATTTTGGCGGTATCATGCGAATATCTTTTGGAAATGCAATTTTTATGTCCTTAGCCAATTTCTAAATATATCTACAATGTACTTAGAATTCATTAATTATATTTATGTAAACGCAAATACTACTTTTAATGAAAATCTGTATATACAAATCTGCTGCTACTCTTTGATAACCACTTGTGTCTTGACCTCTATATCTACTGCAGAGATTATAAGAGAAACTGACAAAAATATCAGGAATATGTGACAAAATATTGTTATCTATTCAACAGGACTTACCATAGCTCCATTTGAGGAAAATTAAAATAAGCAACCAAAAGTTCTTTGTTGGAGACATGGCTATGGCACTACAAACTCGCGAATCGTTGCGGACGCTTAAAATTTAACACAAACGGGTTCTACGCCTCGAACCTACTAGGTTAGAACTTTGATCTCATCAGTTATATCCATGAATGCAAACAAGTTATTATTTAAAATTGATCGGTTACGGTTATCTACAGCGAGCGGTACAGCAAAGCTGATGAGCAGGCTTTCTGAGAATTTGCTAAATATATATTAATTGTTCTTAATTACATAATTACAGTGTTAAATCGAATTATGGAGAACACATTTACTCATTCTTTGGAACTTGTAAAATTGTCACATTAAACTTGAAATCTGCATTCAAGGTGTATATTTTGTTTATTTTATTCCGTTTGTTAATAACGAGATATGCTCTTTTATCAATAAGTTTAGTTTCTATATATAAAAAAATATAATACTTAGTAAAATAGAAGATTTGTAGTACTTTGTAGCTTTCTGCAATTTTTTTCAACCAGGGTCAGCAATAATTATTTTATTTATATTATTAAAATAGCAAGAAATCGTAAAAAACTTCCTTATTTATAAAAATATGTATTTACAACATATTTTTGAAAAACAAAAATATATTCTCAATATACCTACATAGGTTAGGTTTAAAACTGAGTGGGCCGAAAACCACACCCTTCACCGCGACCATCTGGTGTCCGCGCCGTTATTCTTGGCTTTGAAAATGACCTTGTATGATTCGAGGTCGAGTGGGACTATCACTCTTTGCCCTCCTCACCTCTGTAGGCTTGGACGGCCTCGTAGCGGTGGACCCCATCCTTCATCAACCCCGATCACAAAAGTGATAGGTGTGGGCGATTCGTGGTGTCTCCTCCTGTCCTGGCTCTACCCTGCCGGCCGGGTAGGAGTTTCTGGCGCACTTCTGTCTTGAGGTTCTTTCTTCGCCGGCATGTTAACCTCCGGGGGTGGTCTGTTTTGAAAGGGGGCGGCAATTGTCGCTCCCGTCCTGAGATTTGTGGTAAGGTGGCGTCGTGATTGACTTTTTAGCCTAAGGATGCACCTCTAAAGGACCAATTAACCCATTAGTGGGTGCAGGTATGGGAAGTGAATTCCGAAGTGTGTCCCTCGACACACTTCGGAACTACGCGACTACACTTCGAGACTACAAACAGACATATACGACCCACAGACTTCCCTTGAAGTCGCGACCGCCGACAGCAGTCGCGACTTCAAGGGAAGTCTGTGGGTCGTATATGTCTGTTTGTAGTCTCCTACTCTTGCTCCAGGTGGAATCTGAAAATGTTATCTTATACCTTATTCTGGGTCCAGGAGTTGGAGCCTTGGCCGCTTTTACCTAGCAGCCACGTTGGGTACGTTGTCCACAGCTCTCCGGATTAGCGAGTTGCTGTGTGTTTCGGCTCATGCAAAGGTTTTCTCACCTTGTCTCCTGAGATTGTGGCTCACACCTACTTATATTTCACCCAACAGGTCCAGCCTATTAATGAAGCTGATCACCTTATTGGGTGAGAACTTATGTATATCCTCTGGCAGAAGTTGTCCTTTACCAAATAATGAGTATCTGATCCTTTCCCCTGCGGGTCAGGTACATAATATGTGTTCTGTCGTTTCATCATCTTCTAAGCACAAGCGGCACTCAGCATCTTCTGCTAGGCCGAATCTGTACACGTGATATTTTAAACGGTAGTGACCAAAATATAGGCCAATTAAAGTTCGGAGGTGCAACCTGCTTAACTCTAATAGTTTTTAAGTTCTTGTTTTTGAAGGGTTTATTATGAACGCCTTCGAATGAACTAATCTTGGTAGTTCTTGCCAGTACTGGAGGACTTACCCCTTGGCCTAGGTCAACAGAGTTGCTTTAGCAGTATACAATATACATAGGTACTATGTGCTCTACATAAGGATGAACATGGACAGCATGGGGATCTTGGAAACCTTAAGAGATACAGATTCGCTTAAATAGGGAAAAAGTTGTATAACTAGGGTGGAGATTAAAATAACGTAAATAGATATTAAAAATTGTTTCTTCGTTTTTGAGTTAATTGGAAAAATGTGATCTTTTCGATTTTTATTTTTTTGCGGCCTTCTATCAAAGCAGAACTCTTCGTACAAAAAATTTACTTATTTTTTAGAAGGAATAAAGATTATTATTATTACTATTATTATTATTATTATTGTTGAATTTAATAAGACATTTTACCTAGTTTTATTAATTCTAGTGTCTTTAGTTTCGTTAATTTTACCTACTGAGAAGGTTTGTTGTTAAAATGGAATTGCGGAAACAACATGTTAGAAACGTATTTTGTAAAAGTATTTTGCAGGGTATTTAATCAAAAAAGATCTCACTAAACATATTTGCAATGTTGGCATATTATTTCACATACATATAACACATAGGAATTGTTGGTGGTTTATGAAGTGGCCATATAACCATTTTTCAAAACCTTTCGGAATATGCCATGGCTGCCTGTAAATTTTTGCAAAAAATATTGTGTTTTTTATTTTGTAACTCTAAAAATAACTGAGCTACAAGAGTTTTCAGATTAGTCTTGAATTTTTGACGCATGCACCTTAATAACAAAGGAAGAATCGCGTATCTGCGACTTGTACATCAAAAGATATGCGACATCTAATTTGACACAAGTTTTCCGAGGGCCACTTCATATGCCCATCAGTTTATTTGCCTTTATTAGCTACTGTCCATTTAAAAATTGACTGGAAATTCTCTCATATTTATTCTTTTCCAACTAAATATTTAGTATTCAAATATTAATTTCATAAACTTTTATTATATATTGAGATACATAGGATATTATCTGCTCAATATCTCATAAACTCTGTAAGTGCAGTTCGGTGTTTCAAAGCAAAAGCTTCAAGGAGACGAATTTCTTAATACTGTATATTTTATTTATTTATAAATAATAATAATTTATATACTAAACAAAAAGCTCAACCTACAACAACATTAATGCGCACAGTATAATCTTACTGCTAATTCATATTTGCTTTAAAAAATTTAAACAGATTTTTATTGCAAGTTTCTCCTATATCTGGGTGGTTTTGAATTATCAGGAATGCCATAGAGCATAGAACCTAGTAGTGGATAATCTGACTCATATTTTTCATTGTTTGTAGATGATTCTGAAATTCTCCCTTCGGAAACATCCAAGTAACATGTAAATGGTAAAATCCAAGTATCTGGAGTTACGATTCCAATGCAATGCCCATCCAAAACTTTTACACACACGGATTCAACCTAAAAAATGCATATCTAGCGATTAGTGCTTATGTTAAGGCATGGACATGCTGAAAGACTGCTTATCCTTGATAGTAACTGGTAATTAATAAGAAGTAAGAATTGAATTTCTAAAACATTGAGTTTATGACTACTATAGCTAACAGTTTATAACTTAGGTTATGTTTATACCAGCCATAAACAGAACAAATACTCAATGCACATATACAGGGTGCTTCAAATTCGATGCAATACATGGGGATCTCAGAAACGGTAAGAGATACTAAGTCGGTTAGCTGGAGGCAAAGTTGCGAATTCAGTGGGGCAACATAATGGTGAAAAGAGATCAAGGCTAACTTGATTAGTTTTCGAAATATTTTGAAAAAACCGAAAATTTCGATTTTCATTTTTGTTTTTTTGCGGGCCTATTTGATGAGGTATCCGTATTTAAAAAAATTAAGTTGATGTTGGTTTCCGGGAAACGAAACGTTTTTCGGAAAATTCACTAACACCATTCGAAAAAGGGCAAAAAGTTGCTATAGAAAAGTGCTCTTTATTTTTGAATACCTCATCAAATAGGCCCGCAAAAAAACAAAAACAAAAATCGAAATTTTCGGTTTTTTTCAAAATATTTCGAAAACTAATCAAGTTAGTCTTGATCTCTTTTCACCATTATGTTGCCCCCCTGAATACGCAACTTTGCCTCCATTTAACCGACTTCGTATCTCTTACCGTTTCCGAGATTCCCATGTATTGCATCGAATTTGAAGCATCCTGTATGCGTGACGACATATGCTCTAGACATAGAATATAGAAGAACATAGAAGACAGAGAAGATTGATAATAAAATCCATAATTTAACTAGAGTTTAAAACATCATTTGAAAGTGCTTTCTTTGCTCGGCATTGGCCTGTAAGTCTGGCTCTGTGTGTAGTATTCAGCATAAAAGTATTTTCAAGATGGCGCTTCCTGTTATACCAGAAGTAGATGTCAACTTGTATAATTTAAAAAGAACATCTTTTATATAAGTGATGGTGAGAAATACCGTAGTGCCCTCTTTTGGTCTTTGCTACTATCCCTCTAACAATTATTGTTTAATTGACAGATAAATAGCGACCTACTTTTCTGTGCCATTATAGCAGTGACCTCTATTGTCTTTAAGGACAATCCTACTACTTTATTTGAAGGAGATCCCGAAAATAACTACTCCACGGACTATGTGCCCCAAGTGGCATTGCGTTACTCCGGCATTTCTCTATATATATATTTACCCTTTATACAGCCTTATTCAGAACTCATCTCTAAAACTTTGAGGATATGTGCATCCTTAAATAAGAAATCGATATCACCAAAAAAATTTATAATAAAAGGTTGATCTATCTAAAAGAGCTATCGTTTGATACTAATTTCAGATTTAACCAAGAGATTAAATTTAATCGAAATTTTTTTATTTCTGGATAAATCTGATATTAGTATCAAATGATAGCTTTTGAAAAGTTAAGATAGGAATGTGCAAACCGTTTTGCTTGATCTCTAACCGTTTAGATTTTACAGGGTGTCAAAGTTGCAAAATGTCAATATTCACCTGTCAATATTTCAAAAACAGTGGAAGATAGGTATAGGACATCCTACATGAAACGTATTTAGAATATCACGTAGAGTTCAAAATTGCAATAATATACAGGGAGATCCATTTGAAATAACGAAGTTGTGGTCTACTTCCGGTATAACCGGAAGTGATACGAAGCTGAAAATATTTTCATTGAATCGGAAATAATGGAAAACCTCCCCCATAAAAAAATCTGATTTTTATCGTTAACAGAACCCTAAAACGTCTAATACCCGATTTGCGTGAATAACCCTGTATACCTAAATACAATCAATATACTTACCTCTTTATCTGAGGAGAATGATTTGTTACTAAATTCATATCCTCCCTTGATTATGTTAAAGCAACCATTAGTTCTCATTCTCATACCAGAGCATTCCAGTACTATTATCTCAGTTTCAGTTTGCAGCCCTAAACAATCTAACCCATGGTCTATTTTTTTAACCTGATGCACCTTATCTGCCACGGGTAAATAGTTTTTCCCAATTTGCATGGTATAAGAGTCCCCTACTTTGAATATATGACCACCATTTACATAATCACTGAGTGATTGAAGAAGAAAAGCCCATTCTGGTTGAACTTCTTCCAAGGTAGAGTCCGTAGCTATAATTTTAATAAAGAAATTATATTATGCGTACTTAATAATGTATTTTTGTATTTGTAATGTATTTTATGTGTACCGAAATGAAAGTTATATGTCTATATATGAAATGTATAAAGATACTTTATATTCTTGCAAATTAACTGCTTACAGATGTCACATAATATAGTTGATATTTTAGAATATCTTAGTTCGAAATCCTGAAATCCAATGGACGTAATACAAATTTAGGATTGTTTAAGAACTTAATACTAGTGAGTTTCCATTCAAAAGCCATTTTTAGAACTACATAAAAGTACTTACTCCCATAATGTTCAGAATAGCAAGCCAGCGCTACAGACCAATTTGTGGAAGTGGTTACTCCAACGCAAGCTTCATTTAAAACCTTTGCGCATATTGACTGGGTTTCATTTTCAGAAGTTACCAACTTGAAGCAACCGTAGTCTTCTTGCTTTTCATTCTGGACCATGCAGTTTAAAGTAATAGTTTCATTGCTCTCGAGTGTAAGACCAAGACAACTAGTTTTTGGTATCCAATGAGAGATTGTGTCAAGATATGCAAAAGAAGATCCGAAAAGGTTTTTGTTGAAAACCTTATATTTGTAATTATATAAATTTAAATTTCTTCCCAAGTACTCGTTGTCAAGGGAATTTCGAACAAAGTTACGATACCTTCTTCGCGTTTCATCATTGTGGTAAACAAGTTTCACTAAATAACATTAATTTGATCAGTTACACATAACTACATTATGAAATATACAAAACTTACTAGATTCGGAGCAAAAGAAACATTCTAAGAGTATTGTTAGGTTGCTTGGAGTTACAATTCCTACACATCTTTCTTCCACTTTTTCCTGGCAAACAGTATGTATCTGATTATCTGAAGTATATAAATAAAAGCAGTTCTTCTGGGAAGGTTTCCGAAATTTATCAGGGCAATCTAGGACTAATACTTCATTATTTGGAGTCATTAACCCAGTACAGCCGTTTGATACACCAAATACGCAAGCATCGTAGATATCTTCACTCAAACAGTTGTAAGGAGTCACCACTTCTTCTCGTCCATACACTTTGTAGCAGCTTTTAGCTTCTACATCCAGTGAGAAATGATTTACGAAGTTAGAGTAGAGTTGCCTTTCTATTAGACTATTTGCTGTTCGACAGAAATAGTCATAAAATAAGACGGTAAAATTATCTGGTGTTGTGATGCCTACACTATGACCTTCAAATATCTGCTGACAAATTGTATTTTCATTTCCATTACTATCATACACTTTGAAACACTTATCAAATCTGACCTCAAACAAACAATTAAGCAACACTGTCTCCTTTGTGGGCGTGACAAGGCCTAAACACTTGTTCTCTCCTATTATCCATTGGATACATGTCTGGTTTTCAAAACTGGGTTCCCTTCTGCAAGGAGAAGTCAGATTATTATTGTGGTATAACTGATAACAGTCATCCAATATTGGAATAAATACGTAGTCGTCTAAGTAGTATGACTTCTGATCAGCAAATTCATCGGAATATATGCCTGTAAGTCAACAAATTCGTTATTTACCTTTCGATATATACTGATGCAATACATACCCCCAATGGAAATTACAAAAAAAAATAATTTAATAAATGCGTAGTTTATCGCATCCATAACGAAAATAAATATTTTTATTAACTGAAGCTTATAAAATACATTCACATATACGAAACTGATGATCTCCTGAGAATATGATAACCTGTTTTGTTCTAAAACTTTTTCTAAGAGGATGTTTTTACAAATTTGATAAAAATAATTCTGCTAATAATGTAACGGTTTACGAGGAATATCATAAAACTTGCGTACTTTATAATAAAATTTTGTATACAAATACGAGATATCAAAAATTATCTTGGTCAAGGGTGGTTGTAGAATGTAAAACGTGTGTCTTACTTTAAATTTGAAATAATTATGTCACTGTCACACTGACATCATCAATAACCTACAAATTTCATACCCATTTATTTCAGTTGTAAAACAATAATGAACTACAAATTATGAAATAACGGTTTTAGTAACAAGAAAAACTAAATTACAGTAATTGCGTGGGAAAGGTCCCCCGTTTTGTTCGATGCACAAGTTGACGTGCCTCCTCATGCTGTGAAAAGCGTTTTGCAGCATTTCTGGCGTTATGGTTGCACATTGCTGAACAATTCTTTGTTGCAGTTCTTGCAAATTATTTACCGGAGTTGCGAAAATCTTGTTTTTTAAGTAAAGAAATATAAAATAGTCCATAATTGTCAAACAAGGTGATCTCGGAGGAAACTCAACTTCTGTATGCAAATTTATCAGCCGGTCATCAAAAAACTCGCGGAGGAAAGCAATATTTTCTCGTGTAGTATGTGCTGTTGCAGCGTCATGCTGGAAATAACCGTACCGAAGTTCATCATCGTTTAACTGTTGCACAAATTCAGCCAAAAAGTTGTGTCTGTACCTTTCTGCGTTGACGGTGAAATCGAAAAAAATTGGCCCAATTATTCTTCTGCGAGAAACTGCCATCCAAACACCAATTTTTTGAGCATGTAGTGGCGATTCGGTAAAAACATGAGGGTTATCATTGCTCCACATTCGCATATTTTGAGAATTGATGTATCCCGAAAGGTGGAACCACGCTTCGTCAGAAAAAAAAGTTAAGTCTAGAAGATCGTCATTCATTAAATTATTGACCAATGGCAGTAAACAAGGCGTCTGGGGTGGTCTGCGGACAGAAGAGCTTGATGTGCTTGCATCTTATATGAATTCATGTTCAAGTGTTTCTTTAAAATCTTATGACATGTTCCATAAGAAAATCCAATTTCCTGAGAAAGACGTTTCAAAGGTTTTGCAGGCTCCTCTTCCATACGTTGACGAACGTCATTGACAACTTCTTCTGTACGAACTCTTGGTCTACCTTTTTTATGAGTCACACAACCAGTTTCGCGAAACACTTCAACACAATTTGTAAGGCACGCATAAAAATTGTCCGGTAATATTGCCACGTTTGGGAAGTGCTCTCGAAAATTGTCCAAACACAAACGTTGACTGTATTGCCAATTTCCATTAACTAGCGCACCCGTTCGAAAATAGGCTTCAATCATGAAAATTTTGTGCTGTGTGGTAAGAGGCATGATTCAAAAACTGGATTAGAAAATTTCAGCACAATGACTTGACAGATTCTGACACAACAAAACATATTCAAAAATTTAAAGTAAGACACACGTTTTACATTCCACAACCACCCTTGACCAAGATAATTTTTGATATCCCGGTGTAAACTGTTGATAAATAAATGAATTTGCAAATAGTGAAAAAAACATAACAATAAATATAAATACTCAATTTTTATTTTTATTTGATACTCAATAATTATTATTTCTACCAACCTGATACAAACAGAGATTTTGAGTGGGTTTGAACAAATATCTATGTGAGCTCGTTAGTCAAATTAAATTATTGTATACTTTTAGTGCTTTTTAAAAGTAGACTTCGTTTTCTCGGATTTTCGTGTTAATTTTCACAATCCCCTTTCTGATTTTCAAAGAGTTTAATGGCTAATTCAATTAAAACGTAGTTAAGAACTTATGATTAATAATTCATCATTTATGATATATTTTTTGCATAATGTTTTCTCGGGAATTCATTATACGTTTTGAGAATATTATTGATTTTTAAATACAGACATTTTTTTAAACGTAATAGATTTCAAATAAATGTAGTTGATGCTTTTTATTTCGTGAGTAGTAATTTTTTATATACATTGGTACTGTGAAATTCAACAGAAAAAATTATGTTTATATGGCAATGTCAGCTTTATTAAAAATCTCATTTATAATATTCATTTACAAGCCAAAGGTCAATACAATTGTTGTAAATATTTATCACCTCTGATACATGGCTTTTGAGAAAAATATGTTCAATATTAAAGTTGTTTTAATGCCTCTTTTCTGTCGCTTGCATATAAACATCTAAATAAATTACAGCGTTTGTTCAAAATATTCGTAAAAATTAACTTTCAGATATATATTTCAGGAAATATATTTTAGTGATAGAAGAAATTATCGGGACAGAAAAAAAATTGGGGTTTTCATCTAGTTTAATATCCGATTTAAAAAATTTTGCTTTTAGAGGAACAAGCAAATATCCAATGAATATTTGTACTGGTTTTTGTAAGAATTAAAAACAATAAAAAGATTTTCTCTAGAAACACATAAACAAAAAATGTTACTGATCAGTGATTGTGTTCTGGAGATCCTTTAGATTCCTTATTACATCATTATACAGGGTGTCCCAGTGAGAGCGTACACAAATTTACCAGGGGCTGGAACAGATCAAAATAAGAATAAAATTCTTATAAAAAAAATACTCTGATGCACGTCTAACGAGTTACAGGGTGTCATTTTGGAAAAAAACAACAATTTTCCGCAATAATAAAACCTGTTTCGCAGATTTTGGTAATTTTTGGGTGACGTGTACATCTATTAAAGGTAATTAAAACTAGATAGTGTTTGTTTAACTCTGGCACCTTTGGTGGCCTAGGTATATTTTTCCTTATGATATTGACTTCATAACTCTTGTATATCCTACTTTTTCGTGAATTGACTAAGTTTTCCTTAATCGGCTACCAATTCTGAACAAAAAAGGTGCTCTTGTTACACAACTCTAAAATCAACAATTTTTGAGTAAATTGAGTGAAAAGTACCGACTACATTCCTTTATGCAGAAAAATACACCCAAAGGAAGTCATAAGGAAGAGTAGCCATAGGCCACTACAGGTGTCAGAGTTAAACAAACACCATGTAGTTTGACCTTTAATAGATGTACACGTCACCCAAAAATTACCTAACAGTTTTTAAGTTATTGCCGAATTTTTTTTTTTCAGGATAACACCCTGTAACTCGTTAGGCGTGCTTCAGGGATTTTTTTTTATAAGGGTTTTATTCTTATTTTGGTCTGGTCCACCCATTGGTAAATTTTTGTACGCTCACACTGGGACACCCTGTATAGGATTCCTATATTACGTATATTTGTTGATTACAGATATTTTAAGTTGGTACAAAGAATCAAATAGATGGTAAAGGATATTCGCATCTATTTACAATAATATCGACCTTTGACTTTCACTTAACTTTTAAATTTAACACCGCCTCAGAGGTCAAAACAGCCTTCTAAATATAAACATTATAGTATGTAGTTATAAACTATAATGGAAATTTCACACTTTTCTCATAAAATGCACTATTATTGTTTTAGTTAATAGCTTCAATATTGGCAATTCAAATTGTTAATGGGCTCACTGAAAATTGTAAACAAATATGGAGGAAGATGAGTAAAAATCTGGCAATTAATATCAGCAGATTTAGCAGTTTATGTTGTGCTGGTTCCTTTTGGATGTCACTTTAAAATATGTAAAAATAAAAACATACAAATAGTCACTTCGTTTTTAACTTTGCTGTAGCAAAAATTCACATGCACCAATAAATAATTACGTTCAACAAACCAAATACGTGTTATTTATCACTAGGTATATAAGAAATCAGTCTCCAGAAACTATATTTTTAATGTTAAAATGTGTTTATATGGAGGATATAAAAATAGTGTCTGTACCTCACAACTAATATTTTGTTTTGTGAAATGATTTGTATGGGGTGAAATGAAAACAGCTTTGTATGAACTACGCACTATCACCATATCAGTGTCAGTCATTCATAATGCCAAACGACTGACAGCTGTTTCGATCTGTTAGACCTTCTCAGTGTCATACAGGCCTCAGAATAAAGGCAAAGGACAGCTATTTCGATATATTATATCACCTCACTGTCATACAGGTCTCATAATAAAGACAACTCATCGTAACTAGAAGATGGCGCATACGTTATGATTTGTGCTATAAGCGTAGGACATAAGTAATGTCATCTAGGATGAAAAAACTTCAGTCTGGTGTGTGGCTCTGACATAAGACCTGTATCTTTTGCTACCTCATATAGAAAACAACTTTCTGTTAAAAAGAAACTTATTTCGACTTTTAGAGTATAAATGAAGCCATATATACTTTTTTTTTACATATTTAGATATGCCATGTGTATAAATGGCTGCAGAAAAGTTTCTAACTTAAAAACTCTCCATTTCATGGTATACATATATACATACATAAATACACACCTACATTGACGAATTCTACGCTCGGGAATATGTGGAAAAATGTCTATACAGAATTCTAAGCATAAAAATACAGAGTACCACGTTTTTGTTCCGTTTGGTATCTGCTTCGTTATAAATCCACCTTGACACTGAACCTTCCTAACGGTGTATACAGAAGAGTTTATCGATGGATTTTGAGGACGTTCTCGACATAATAACTATAAAGCAAATATCCTAGTGTGCCAGGGTGACCACACTACGGCGAACGCTGTCCCACTTCTATTAAGTCTGAACGCAGTGGCGTCCCGTGATTTGGATAATAGGTGAATGCGAATATTCCAAAATCTAAAGTGAGTATTACTGCACGTCGAAGATTTTTCATGAACTTTCCAACAAAACTGATTAGCAGACTGATTGTTAATGATCAGATTAATAACTAATTTCTATTTTTAATTCATCAAGCAAAGCTGGCACCGGTCAATCCTATTTAATTACTACCAAGTCAATCCAAAAAAATCATGATTGAATTCAATGTCGTAAATATGGTTGATATTTAATTTAAAATTTCACTTATAATAAATAAATGTAATACAGATCTGTCCCAGTTTACAAGACCCACCTAGATAATATATCTCTTTGTGTGAAGATATCACTGACGTGGTTTTCCACACAACACCAACACACTATACTGAACTCGACACGCATTTCGCCAATCAAGTTGGCATAATCTGGAGATGATTCAAAGTGATCATCTCTAGATTATGCCACTTTGTTGGCAAAACGAGCGTCGAATACAGTCTAGTGTTTTGGTGTTGTGTGGAAAACTACGTCAGTGATATGAAAGTATATAAGTTAAAGCGTTAAGTGAGGAACTCATGCTTCACTTGCTGTACACCTAGTCTTACGAGACGGCGCAGCAGATGGTGGTGAACACATTATTATGGCCGATTTAAAGTAATGAACTTTATTGATCAACTGAATTAAGTAAATCACAGCATAGTATCAAAGTTTACAAAATATAACTATAATTCTGTAAATTTTGATAGTATTCAGTACGTATCAGAATTATTATAATATATGGATATTTTTCCTAATGTCACTACGTTCATGTCCATTTGTGCATAGTTTTTAACTTTGTATATTCCTCTGGACTATATTCTATTTGGATTACAATGAAAATAACTTCGCTGCCATTTTCCTTTAAGGATCTTTTCCTTTGACAATTTTTATTCAAATTTAGTTCGCAACCTTTTGATTGTCTGTTTGTTTTCCTAATGTGTTTTTGTTTTGCTTTCTAATATAAAATGAGAATTATATTTAAATAAAGCGATAATAATCCTGAAATAATCCAAGGCATGCCACAGCATGATAGTTAAAAATTAAATATGGAGTTAATAACTACCAGTTTTGATAAATTTATAATCATTAATTCCTATACTATCGAGTAGCCAATGTTGGTAATAGCACTGGATGAATATGTAGTAATAAATATAAATAAATAATTTTGCAAATTATTCCTCTAAAATTAGGTATTGTACTTTTAGAATCTGAATAATATTCAGAATTCAGCAGTATGACATGTCGCGTTTGAAGCATAAACACTATTTTGACAATTGACTTTTTGTATTTTTTATCCAAAGTAATTTCTGTTTTACTAATATGTAGTAGTTTATTAGTATTTATTATTTAAAATTATACCTTACTACAATTTATGGTATAATTTGATGGTAGTTGTTGATGATACACTTTTTGGAGAAATATTGAGTACTCTAACATTACATTACCATTATCATCATTCATAAAAATTGATCACAGAGATCGGGACACTCTATTTTTCATAACAGTTCGCTTTGCAATCACCTACCCTTTCCCCCCTATTATCTATGGGAATGCCATAGGTATCATGTCACTTATAACTATTGTCATGTAGACGATTCTAACCCTAGATAAACCTAAACATTTTCCTTTCTTCCAAATGGTCGGTGGTAGAATGGATAGTTAGTGAACCTGAGTTGAAACAACCTGACATTGAAACATTGAAGTTTAGCCGCACTTTTTGTAAATAGGATTTTTGTGTTTGTGTTATCCAGTTTTTTATGTTGTGCAACGTAAGGAATTTTCTATGAATAAAGTGCTCTAACTGCTGTGTTCAGTTTGTTTACTCGGTATCAGACAAACTTTATGCCTTTATGTAGGTTATTGCTCAAGAATATTCTGGGGAGATGTAATGATCAGTTTTTGTACGTAGTTTTCAGTTATTGAATTATTCTATGTTTTAGGTTTTAGGTAATAAGAGGTTCTGTAAGAAAAGGTTATGCTTATTATTTCTTGGAATAATAACAATAATTCCATAATGTGTAAAGTTTTAAATTATTATAATGTAAATTTGTTTGTAAAACTTTTACACCATTATTTTATTTGTAACAACTCAGGTACTTCATATCAAAAAATATATTAGTAGGAGGCCATGAGTGGTGCAAAACTTTTGTCATGCCACCAATTATACGCCGTGTCCATTTTCTTTAAAAATATCTTATGCAACCAGTTATACAGGTACCTATTTCCTTGCAAACCATCTGAAGGTGCGGTTTTATTACTTGATAATGGCAGTTTTGAGATACCTAGTCATCTATTGTTTTATAATCTAGAGTTCTCACTAAATTTCTTTTGGGATAATATGCCAATTCAGTTCGTTGGTTCGATATGATCTATCTAATTCATTCGAATTTTATCGGATCAGTAAATAAAAGAATACTTATATAGGTAATAGATTTCATTTAAGTTTGAAACAACATTTAACCAAAAAATAGTGTTAAAAAAATATTAAATTTGGGCAACATTGTGTAAGGAAGACTACAATGTGTGAAGTGAAGAGCCGCCACTGTCCCAACTTGGCAACTTTCCAGCGTGAAGCTTCCGCAGAATTGATTGCCGGGTGTTCTACAGTACGGCTAGAGATCTCTGGATATTTCTCATGTAGCTCTAGATATCCCCAATTAAAACATCATGACATATCAAAACGGACAGACATACCGCTATTTCCACGTAATTGATATCATGTTCTGGCTCAGCCAACTGAGATGAGTTATTGCCATTGGTTCAAGTTTATATCCACTCGTTTCTCCAACTCTTTCACTTCAGATATTGGTTTTGTCACTTCTTTATCGCTGGATGATACCAGATTTGATGTCATTAAGACAACTGAGATCCAACATTAATGAAACTTCAAACGCACGTAACAAAACTGGTAATTTTTATCTGTAAATACACGTTATCACTGCTAAGGTCGTAAATATGTCAATTGTCCACCAAACCCAAGCTATTAAATTAATTTAATTGCTGTGACTAGTAAACTTTAAATATGTTAGTATTTTATTATAATAAATAGTATGTTTTTAAATAATCTTTAATGTTTTTCCTTAGATGGAACAATTACTAAATAAACCGCCATCAGTTCGTGTTTGCAGGAAAATTTTATTATACACGGTGTTATATTTCATTTTGGCCACCATTAGCATCTCGGAAACGGTAAGAGATACAGAGTGGCTTAAATTAGAAAAAAGTTGCAGAGTTTTATACCGAATCAAATGGCGTTATTTGGCATATATGAACCCGTTCGTGACTTATCCACGGTGAGGGAAAAACAAAAACTGAGATTTACAAAATGCTAGATATCTGCACTATAAAGAAAGATAGAATCTTCAAATTTGAAACTTGTAAACTTGTATATTATGAGTTGCGATAGTTATCTATCAACTAAGGAAAAGCCGAGGATTTACGAAATTAGCTGCAATCAAAAGTATGTTGGACAAACTAGAAGGTCAATTCAAACTAGAATCAAATAACATACGGCTCATCTCAAATATGTTATTTTCATATATAAGATCTTTTTATTTTGCTTTACATACTATTTTTAAACTCATTTATCATTTTTTTTTAATTCCTCTATAATTTAACTTCCAACTGAATTATTATTATTATATATATTGTTCGTGGTTATAAAAATTTGTTAACCATAGAATACAGCGGCCGTAATCCACCTCTTCTAATCCTGTCGAAAGGCGGTGCGGTGGCTTGGCAGCAAGCAAATCTTTTAAGACCAAGGGAGCAAATTGGCTCGTGCAACTATTTTAAAGTTTCAGGTCAAGTAATATCTACTTGTTCGACCCTTAGCTATAATGACACAGCGCTGAAGTTCAACTTGTCGGTGAACATAATAAGGGCAGTAATAAGGCGACAGGGAAAATTGCATAGTTTTTTTAGTGGAAGGACAATATTTCAATACCTATGTATATTATGTTAAACTACATTGGTTTTTTTAATAAATGTAAATTTAAAAAAAAATTATAAACTGATATTTGAAATTGTTTGGATATCCCGCTAAATAATGTATTGCCTTCTTAGACATTGGGTGGTACGAATAAAATCTAAGTGCCTGCTACTGCTACAAGTATTAGTATATTCTACGTGGTATTTACTTTAAAACGAAGTAGATACTACATTTCGAAGTACTCCCTTCTATATTTCCGGAAATGCTAAAAATAATAGTATTGTCCTAAACATTATAGTAGCATGTACTACGACTTAAAATATTTACTTTTTACTAGTAGATACTTCGATTTTAACAACTGAAGTATTTGCTCCGTCATTAGCGAAGTTGATATCATAGCAGCTTCCCCGTGCATGCTACAAAGTGATTATTTTATAAATGGTTCAAATACGTAGAAATAAAATTTATATTCCAAAAAGACACTATGACGATGACACCCTATACCTTTAAATATTTAGGTAAACAATTAAGTACCATCAATTTCGAATGTTTTATGTTTATATTTTTCATCTAGGTTTAGTAGGGAAAATGTTACTTTCTCGTTACTCATTACTCTTCTATCACACTTCCTTCATCCGAAGATATCTTAAAGGACTGTTGACGTTATAAATACATACAAAACTGAAACCGTTTCCCAAAAATTTTTAAACGTGTCTTATCTCGTTAGCCAGTCTCCTTTTTTACCATAGAATACTGGTAAAATATTGCACACTAATTTCGGGACACCCTGTATAGATATTGTAACGAGGTTACCTTTTTACAGTTTAGATTTATTATTTTGAGTATAGAATTTAATATGTGTATTAGTTTCCGCCGAAGTATATTGTAGGTGAGCTCCGTAGCGATGTACAAAGCGTACAGACTTTTCAGCCGAAAGATCCGAGTTCGATCTGTAGGCCGGGTCAAGTTTTTTATATTACCAGCGTGGTTTATAACATTCCACTAATATAGTAGTTAATTGTTAAAATAATTAAATCCGAGTATAAAGTAGAAAAGTCACTTAAAAGTATTCCGTCAATTACATTTTTATTAATATTATAAGATTGTTTATTTTACCGAGTTTATATCCCCTTACTTAAATATGATATTTTAGTTTATTTCCGGTCTCTACATTATTTTGCAGAGCTTAAAATAATTTGTATTTTCCGAAATGATTTAAATAAGTTGATATTATTTATTTATTATTGTTTGATATTGTAAAATATATTTAACATATTTAGGATGTGATATAATAAGAATTTAGTTATTTCTTGGAGTTTTAAAACCGTTCTTTTTGGTAATGCTATTTAAAATAAATGAAGAAGTCCGTGAGCTTATGAAAATGTTATTTTGTAATTTGTTTATATTATTTAACGCTGTGACTAGACCAGCAATAATATATTGACAATATTAGTACCACGCTGACCGAATTTGAATCAAAAATTAAAATATCCGCGCACCCAATGCGCGATGTTTCTCCCACATGATTTACAGTCACATGGGGTGGAACTCTACAACATGATAGCGATTGATATCTTCAGTTAGAAAAGGAAGCAGTTATGCAAAACATAATTTAGGAGAAAGATGCAAGACGGTCGCTTTCGCTATTACTCGTTACAGAGTTCCTGCCCTGGTGTCTCCGGTGTCCTATTTAAGGCATTGTAACTGCCTAGAAAGGATCTTTTGATCTTTTGATCTTTTGATCTTTTGATCTTTTGATCTTTTGACCTTTTGATCGTTTCTGCTAGCACCAGCACCATCACCAGGAGTAAGTAACCCTTAGTAAGTCCGACCGCCGCCGACAAGCAATCTTCAGTTTCACTTGGCTGCGATCGCTCTATGAGCGTTTGACATGGGCGAAGCAGCTTTGTTGTGGGCTTGTAGACGCTTTTCAACATACGCTGTTCCTGGTATATACTTCACTAGGTGTACCTCTTGGTAATGGTTCCTCTATGAGCGTTTGACATGGGGAAAGTTGCCTGTTAGAGTGCATTAGTTAAGTGTAGCCGGATACCGAGTATAGTAAATAATATTAGGCTGGTATTCTGTTCTTGGGAGGGCGTTTCACTAGGTGTACCTCGTGGCAATGATTCCTCTATGAGCGCTTGATATGGGGAAAGTTGCTTGCTAGAGAACATCAGTTTTACGTACCCATATTCCGGATACACACAATATTTCAGTGTCTTTAGTGTCTTATCATATGTGCCTTGGCAATGGTTCCTCTATGAGCGTTTGACATGGGGAAAGTTGCTGTTTAGGTATATTGATAGAATACCGTCAGAGGCTGGTACAGTAAACCTATAGACAGAGAACAAGGTATTTTGTTGAATTATTAATTTATTGTGGTTAGCTTTTCTGGTTGCTGCCGCTTTATTGCTAATTATTGATTGCCGAATATATTTACCTGAATAATAGTTATTGCTTGTCTATTTACTGCTACTTGCTACCATTTTTTGCTAATATATGTTTCCGTTTATTTATTGTTGCTGCGTGTATAAATAAATATAGGGGACAGGCGGGCAAAACGGGGTAGGAGCCTAAAACGGGGTACCCTGTTTTTTTTCTACACCACTATCTCCATCTATACGGCGTTTCCTAAATTATAATACACACGCATGTATACGGTATTTGTCACAGAGCAGGCACCACTAGTTGCTAGTCGACCGTTGTGTTTAGCACATTTGCGTTTTTAGTACATAAAGTTTTAATATCGCCAGATAATAAATTCATTGTAAGTAGCAGTAAACTAATTTATTATCAAATAATATTATTACTATTTTAAAGTTTATGTTTTCTAAATACTTTATTTGCCATTGTGTAAAAAAAATTACTTCTAAAAAAAAATAAATACGCCTTAACCTAAAAATCTGCTCAGCTGGGCAAAATGGGGTACCAGCAGGTACGGTAAAACGGGGTACCCCATTTTGCCCTATGCAACTTTTCAGTAAATATTTTTTATTCGTTTTCAGATGGTATTTAAGTACAAAAGAAAGACTAATCGTCAAAATTGGTCAAAGGAGACTATGCAACAAGCTGTCAATGCTGTAGTAAGTGGTGAGATGGGGTATTATCGAGCATCTATTTCGTTTGCTGTTCCTCAGACAACTTTAGAGCGTCACGTTAAGAAACAACGAGATAATGCAAGTTATTCGGTTTCGAAAGTTTTAGGCAGTAAAAGGTCTGTTTTTAGTGCCGAACAAGAAGAAGAACTTGTTAATTATCTTAAAGATATGGAAGCCAGATTATTTGGACTGACTTTGACAGAATGCAGACAACTCGCTTTTCAACTTGCTGATCAAAATCGGATTGAGCACCCCTTTAATAAAGATCGAAAAATAGCTGGGAAGGGATGGATGCAAGGGTTTTTTAATAGGCACAAAGACTTGTCAATTAGAAAGCCGGAGGCTACGTCAGGTGCCCGTGCGATGGGTTTTAACAAGGTGGCTGTGCAACAATTCTTTAAACTGTTAGAAGAAACTGTCCAGAAATATCAACTAACTGCAGAAAAAATCTACAACGTTGACGAAACTGGAATTACGGTCAATTCAAAAGGGACTTCAAAAATTATAGCTTCAAAAGGAAAACGCCAAGTTGGCGCGCTTACGTCCGCGGAGAGGGGTGAAACTATCACTGCAGAGATTTGTTTCTCTGCATCAGGAGCCTATATGCCTCCCATGCTAATATTTCCCCGAAAGCGAATGCAGCAGGGGTTTTTGGATGGCCTCGTGCCTGGCGGATGGGTTGAGTTAAATGAAAAGGGGTGGATAGATAAGACATTGTTTTTTTCATGGTTTAAAAAGTTTGTCGAGTATTCTAAAGCTTCAAAAGATTCGCCGGTTCTGCTTCTGCTAGATGGTCACTCGTCACACACGAAAAACCTAGACGTAATCAATTATGGTAGAGAAAACGGGGTGGTAATGTTATGCTTCCCACCCCATTGCACTCACCGTCTTCAGGCCTTGGATGTTGCATTTATGAAGCCATTAAGCGCATATTATGATGACGAAGTAAGAAAATGGCTTCGAACAAATCCTGGACGAGTAGTAACACTTCATCAAATTTCTTCCTTATTCAGTGCTGCATATTTAAGAGCAGCTTCAATGATTACTGCTATAAATGGTTTTAAAGCAACCGGGGTGTGGCCTGTGGATACGGCCGTTTTTTCTGAAGCAGATTTCTTGCCGTCGGCTACAACTGACTTAGAAATGGATCCCAATGCGCTTGAAAGTCAAGTTGAACCTACTCAACAAGACAGAGACAAACATGTTGCACAGTCGATTAAAGAGAAAACGCCGGAGCCTGAACCAGGATCGTCCAAAAAAAGAGACACTAGTTTTGAGTTTGTAAGCCCCAAAGTGATCTTAGCAGTACCTAAAGTAAATCAGTCCAAGAAAAGGGTATCAAGAAAAAGGGGCAAAACCGCCATTTTAACGTCTTCACCCTATAAAACAGAACTGGAATTGGCTCAAGAAAAAAGTAAATCTATCAACCAGAAATCAGTAAAAAGAAAGATAGCAGATGATGAAAACAAATCACAGACAATCAAGAAATCTAAATTGGCAAAAACTAAAAAAGTAAAGTCAGATTCAGAAGGCGAAGATAGTGACACTGACTGCTTGTACTGCGGAGACTTTTATTCATGTTCAACAGAAGGATGGATAAGTTGTTCTGGCTGCCACAAATGGGCTCACAATTCATGTGCAGGTGTTGATGATGAAGATGACGAAGCAATACATATTTGCAGTCACTGTGAATAAACTTTTCTCAGTTTAAGTATATTACCCCATTTTGCCCTACAGGACGGGCATAATGGGGCAAGTTGATTTATTTTCTTTTTTGTGTAATATAAAATAAACGTTTACTTTTTTTAAGTTAAAATATTATTAATAAATAGTTAGTACTGTACTAATGACATTGCCTTATTTCCAGACCCCCAATACTTTAGATTTTTTTTAAATCCTACTTTAAACATTAAGTACCCCGTTTTGCCCGCCTGTCCCCTACTGCTATTGATATTTTATGCTTATTTGGTGTTAACTGCTTTATTTACCTACCGATTGATTTAAAATAAATATTTTACGAAATGTTTAACTTTTATTACTTAGGTTAAAAAACATTGACCCTTTGGCACCTGTACTTGTACACCTTCTTCACTGCAGTTACCCAGCCTTTACTCATAAGCGAGTAGAGTCCGCGTAGACCATTCACCACATAAAACTCATGTTTGGTGGCGCCCGAAGGCAAAAACCCGAGAATAAATCCGAAACCGAAGTAAGAGCGTCACAATATATAATCTATACTATTATAGTAGCACATAAAGTCACTGTATTTATAGCAGTTGTCACGTGTGGTAGAATAATAATTTCTAAATGGTAACATGAAATTCTAAATTTTTACTCTTCATCCACTTTCATTTACAATTTTCAACGCTCTCATCGACAATTAGTTGTAAATGATCCACCGTGTATGTCAGTAACATAACATAAACAACTTAATATTGTTTTATACAAAGCCTGCTAAACAGAACAGGTGCCTGAAATACCTCAATTTAAGTTAAGCCGGCATAAAACAATGTACAATCACTTACTGCCCCATTGTTTCCTAAAGGGATTATGTGAAACGTTAACAACATATACAAAGGCCTCCTAGACCAAAACCAGAACCAACAATGGACCTAGCTTAACGTCCATTTAGCTTAAATTTGGAAATCTGTTGTACTTCTGAATTAAAGTGAATGCTGACCGATGGTCGCTATGTTTCACTCCTTCTGTAGATTAAGAGCCAGACGAGACTCTGTTGGCATACTGAGAAAACGTTTTAAATCAAAAACAAAATGATTTTTCTAATTTAACATTACAAGAACATATTTTTGGTGCGATGATTTCTTACTAATCAGAGAAAAATTACCTCAGTCAACTTTTTCTTATTGGGTCTACAGTTCAATTACAGGGAAAAATAACCCCTTACCTGGAAATAAACTTTGGAAATCCATATTGAATGTTTTTCAGTTTTTTTAGACCTATCTTATTACTGGATAAGAATATGGAAAATACTTTAAAAATATTAGAAAACATTAGAGATCATCATTAGATCATTATTTGCTACTGAGCACTAGTGCATATGCAAAGTTTCCTGTTTAGTGGAATTATTTCCAGGAGAAACCCAAATCTGATTGGACTAATAACTGATTGTCCAGTACCTAGACATATCTGCTAACAAGTCAGTCATTCCACGAGGGATCTCAATTTTATTCAATTGTCCGTATTCTTTCTGCCATTTTTGCACCGGGAAGAGATTTCTTTTCATGATAATAGATTGCATTAAAAGAAGTTTCTTGTATTCTGTAAAACTAGAAAATATTTTACCTACATTTTTCTAAACTTTTTCGTAGATTTTATAATGGATATAATTTTATGATAAATAACCTATTGCTTTCGCTGAACTTGTGACTGATTTTAGGAAATACTGTTCTGTCAAAAGTCTTGTCTAATATTATAATTTTACAATGAAAACATGTGACAGTGATACAATATTTCACCCTTATTGTAAATTTGTTGGTGATTGTCATTAACAACTAATATGCTAGATAACATCCAAACCTAGGTTATTATTATTATTATTATTATTATTATTATTATTATTATTATTATTATTATTATTATTATTATTATTATTATTATTATTATTATTATTATATTTTTGCGCATTATGCACTTCTCAGTTTATCAATGCTTTATTTTTTAATATATTATTTAATTTATAATATTTGTTTTCTATTACAGTTGGAGGTGAATATTGGTAGTATGCTTGAGGCGCTGATTGTAGATTATTTCACAGACCAATTGCCAGCTGAATAATTTTTGCTAATGCATTCATTATAGCTATTGGTGTATTGCACATCTGGCTAGTTTACATCAGGATATTATATGTTCTATTGTTTCAGGAGTGACATTTTCTGCATTATCGCTGTTAATTGACGTATCTTTTGACACATATTTTTTATAGTTTTTTGTCGCTATAACTTGGTCTTGTATTGCAAGTATAAATCCCTTTCTCTCTGGGTATAATTGGCTTTTTTGTAAAAACTGATATGAATATGTTTAGAGTGTGAAACAGTTATCAATTTCTACTATTGCCCAATGTCGGGTCTTTGTTTTGGAAGTATGTTTTTAATGAATTTATTTGTTTAGAATGTTCTATGTCTGTACCCTTTCCCCTTCTTTTATACTTATATTTATTCCCTCCTTACATAAATTTGGGTGCTGAAGTCTGTTCTGTGTTAATTGTGTTTTTGTTAGTATATTTACGTTTTCTATATCCGTTGCTGACTATTTTATCACAGCAAATGAATATGTTGACATTAGGTTAGGTTTCTAGAGTGATGTTATGATTTAATTTTTGATTTTATTATTATTTTTTTGTTAAACTCAAGTCGACCGGTTCTCTGGCGCCTGGCTTCCTCTTCTTCTTATTATTGTTATTAAATTAATAATTTTATTATTATTAATATTATTATTAGTATTATCCATAAAATCCATGTATTATCCATTCACATTTTCAAAATCTACACTTGCAGTAATGAAATTAACATTCCTATTAAACGGCGGACAGTAATACTTAACAGTTCCTACATAAATCTGGAACGTCATACTCCTCGTCAAATTTATGGATAGCACAGCAAGAATTTCCTTTCCTTCGTTCCCATATCCCAGTACACACTTACATATGAATACCGCTCCCGCATTATATCTGCAGATTGGCCTGGATGTCTGTTATGCCCATATATATTCTGTATACAACGAGTTAACATGCAGCTTTGGCGATAAATTTTGAACAAGCGCATGTACAAAGTTTTATTTTGGCCTAGAAATTGTATAAAACATAATATAAAGTACGTACCAGTATGGGTGTTTGCATGTATGTACATTTACATACTATAACTGTCTATTTTGTCACATAGTACACACATTTAATTATGATATGAAGCACGCTGAAATGAGGAGGATGTTAATGAATACAGTATTCTATGTATTCTATGTATATGCAGTATATATGTATTCTTGCTTATTTTAATGTCACAGAACTGATATATACAGGGTGTGTCACGAAGAAAGAGGGCCTATTAGGATTATCTCAAAAAGTAGTCAGAATTGAAAGTTGAAAATTTATATATAGGGGTTTATCAAAAAGATCTATTCAACGAAAATAATGTCAACTTCCTTACACTTCAGGTTATACCGGAAGTCATCATCAACTTGTTTATTTTAAATATATAAGGTGTTTGACTTGATACTGCACCTTGAATATTTAATTTGTATGCTTCTGGTTTTTTGCTTTTTGTTATTTTACAGGTGATGTAATCCCAAAAGAAACTATGAACCTGTCAATATATGTTACAAACATATATATATAAACAAATATATATATATATATATATATATATATATATATATATATATATATATATATATATATATATATATATATATATATATATATATATATATACATGCATAACTATCACTTTTGCCTCCACAAACGTATAAGGCGCCCTGGACTCTATCTTAATAAACATAGTCAGAAAAATTTTTATCATGTATATTGCATTAAAATGACTCCCTTATGCCAAGCAACCCTAGAGGGGAATAAATATTTTATACAGAAACCTATCAATGAAGCATAATCTTTTTCATCTTAATATTAAACATACATTTGCGACTCATATTTGTATAATTGAGATATATCTAATAGCTTTGTTCGCCTCCAGCAACATTGCCAATTCTAACGGAGTAGAAAATGTATTATAGGTATGTGCGAATCAAATATTATTTTAAATTAAAACGGAAAATAGAGCATAGGATGATTTCTTGCAGTCCTCAGGAATAATCTTCTTAATGATGGTAATGTTTTAAGTTACAGGATGTTGATTCCTGTATTAAATATTAATACGGCAATTTTAGTAAATGAATTATTTAAAGGTGGTTGATCCGTAGTCTAAAATGTTGAGATTAGACGTAATTTTAATAATTTTAATGTGAATGTTTAAACTGTGTTTAAGTTACATTGAATAATGACCACTGAAAAGTAGAAGATATGACTTAGGTGTCCCAGCTTCTAGTTTTTAAAGTGGATACTCGAAGCGGATGGTTCTTTATGAAACATCGTGAAAATAATTGTTTTGAAAAAAACATTGATCTCATTTAGATGTTCCAATGTTATTTCTTTTTTCAAAACAATTATTCTAGTTTTTGTTTTTTTTACCTAGTTATTGTAACTAATTATTTTTATCATGACTTGCTATAACTTCTTATAAATATTAGGATAATAGATATTTAAATAGATTTTTATAGATATTAAAGGAAAAAGTTTTAGCTTTCTTATACCTCCTTCAAAAAATGTTTATTAAAACACAGTTTTTAACGTTGCTCGTAGTAGTACAAACATTTTACGTCGTGTAAACTTTTTTTATTGTAAAGTAGTAAAATGAAATGTTCGATTGAAGTTATTCCAAGTGAAATTTATTTTTCTTCAGTCGTTTGATTAGGGAAAAACAAGCTCAGAATTTCCTAATTCTTTTTTAAGAATGCAAATTAATAAATAATGGTTGTTAATAATAATTGTATTTATGCTGCATTAGTTTAATTTTTATTAATTTATTCGGTAGACAGATACCAGTCAAGAACAGGGGTCTATATTTTTCAATCCTATAGTGGGCAATTTATACTTTAGTTTGATATACAGGGTGTCCATTTAAAAACGAGCAATGTTCTGTAAGTATGGGCCTAAAAAAGAACTAAAAAATTTCTCAAAACCGTTTCCAGGGTATGTGGGGCGATTAGTATGACCACAAAAATGGCCTTCACTAAGCAACCTCTGGGGCTGTAGCCACCCCAACTCAATTTTTTTAAATGGAAACACCCCCTTTGTGATACCTCATTGGAAAGCTCTTGGAAATTGCTATTAATTTAATTAAAATATAGCATGTAAGTAATTAACAATTAAAAGTATAATAAACAAAAAAGCATAATAATTATGCTTTTTTTGTTTATTATACTTTTGTTAGAATTATTTTGTGTTCTCCAGTTTTTTTACGAATGTTTTTACAACCTTATTTGCACCAAAATGGTTTAATTTGATATTTGTAACGAGAAATTCGAATAAATAATTATAAAATTTATTTTGCGTATTTTTCAAAAATTAAACTATTAAGAAGTATTTTGTTTAGTACTGTTAAATAGCAATTTCCAAGAGCTTTAATCCAAGAGCTCTTGCTACAAGAGCAAGAATTTTAATGTAAAAAACAACCCCCAAACGTCAGTCCTAAGTGCGTCACATCAACCCTCTTAAGAATTTTTAAGGGGTTACATGACCCCTCGTGCCCTTTAAAATTCTTAATACATCAAATTAAAGGTATTTTTATCCTGTAAACAACCACCTTTTTGTTTTTGATGTGCTGATCAATGTAAAAGAAAAAATTCTGTTTGAAATAAAAAAGCTGAAATTAAACAAAATCAATTTTTATTGAATGACTTGCTCAAAATGGCCCCCATTAACTTTCAAACAATAATAAATCCTATCATTAAATGCTCTTCTGACATTACTGAATACCTCAGGTGTTATTAATCGGCATTCTTCTACAATTCTTTCGCACAATTCTTCTAATGTCTCAGGTTGCGCAACGTACACCCGCGATTTCAAATGGCTCCACAGGAAAAATCCAAAGGAGTTAGATCAGGTGATCTGGGTGGCCATTCAACGGGACCTCGTCTACCAATCCAATGCCCTGGAAAACGCTCATCCATAAATTGCCGCACAGCAATAGCATAGCGAGGGGGTGCACCATCTTGTTGAAAAGTTAATTCATTTTCTATTAAATTATCGTCATTTTCTAAAATTTCTGTTATCATCGGATCAATTGCGTCTTCCAATAATTGTTCCCATTAAGAGTGCCCTGAATAAAAATGGACCATTTTTTATTGATGATGACGTTGATTTGATTTTTTTGACAAGATGATTGCCCAAAATTCAGGCCCAAACATCCAATTTTTGAGGAGCCTGTGTATGACATTCTCTGATCAAATGAGGATTAGTATCATTCCAATACCCACAATTGTGTCTGTTTACTTCACCATTTACCATAAATGTACATTCGTCCGACAAACAAATGTTGTAGAGGAGATTTGGGTTCAGACGGAGTTGCTCACTAAAATCACGCAAAATTCAATGCGATGATCAAAATCATCTTCATTCAACTTCTAAACCAGCGTCATCTTAAATGGATGAAACTTCTGTTTTTTCAAAATTCTCTGGAAGTAGATATACCAGAAGCTTGAGAAACTGCATTGATTGATTGTGTATTATCCATTTGCAAATGACCCAAAACTTCCACTTCAACTGCTTCATTTCGTACTGGGCGGTTCACTTCGCGTTTCTTGTTTAGCAGCAAACCAATTGCAACAAACGTATTGATCACTTGCTTAACATACTGCTGGCTTACATTTCTTTCCGTGTAGTTTTCATTGAAAATTCGTGCTGTAGCTTTAGCGCAATCATTATTTCGATACCACACGGTAACTTCCACTCTTTCTTCGATAGAATACACCATTTCGAGAACACTTTTAGGCATTCTTTCAAGAACAAACTACTACAACAAGTTGGTAGTCACAAGTGAAAAATAGCAGCAAATTTATTGTATTCTAGAAAGAGATAAAATAGCAATTTTTTGCCTTCATCAAAAAAATTACAATTTTGTTAGCATAATTGTTTCTTTATCTTCAGCATTTTTATTTTAAACTTTCCTTATATATTTTTTCCTTATACTTTAATCAGCGCATCAAAAACAAAGAGCATTTAATGATAGGCTTTATGTTTGCAAGTTAATGAGGGCCATTTTGAGAAATTCATTAAATAAAAATTGATTTTGTTTAATTTCAGCTTCTTTATTTCAAACAAATTTTTTTCTTTTACATTGCTCGGCACATAAAAATAAAAATTCCTTTAATTTGATGTATTTCATGACCCCTCGTGCCCTTTAAAATTCTTAAGTGGGTTGATGTGACGTGTATAGGGTGACGTTTGGGTGTTGTTTTTTTCATTACAGTTCTTCCCCCTCAAAATGTGTTGACGTAGTTTGGAAATTTTCCGGGAAATTCTTACTTCCCAAAATCAGGGGGGGGGTCAAGTTTTGGTTGGATGACCCTGTATTTACAGTGTTATGATAAAGTAACGCACAAAATTCATAACTTTTATACAGAGTGATTTTTCAAAAAACGCCGTGATAGGTCGATTTTGTTTTTTAAAAGGACACGTGCTGACATGAAAAATTTTGTTTTATCTGCCTTCGTTTTAGCGTTTTGACGTCATCATACATTTTTTGAAACGGAAAACCATGTATATTTTTATATATTTGGTTAGGGTGTTCTCTAACGAATACATTGATATAGGGTTTGATGGATCTAGCTCTAATAGTGAGGGAGATATACCTTAATGAGTGTTCCATAAACATAATGAGTTAGAAAGAGAATATGGATTCGTTGCTAGGCTACAGCCCTTACAAAGTCTTTCTCTAACACATTGCTCTTATGGAACAGTATTTAAGGTATATATCCCCTACTATTAGAGGTAACTCCATCAAACCCTATCCCTATATCAATGTATTCGTTAGAGAACGCCCTATCCAAATATGTAAAAATATACAGGGTGTTCAATTTACAAAAATGTACGATGACGTAAAACAAAAGCAGATAAAACAAAATTTTATCATGTGAGCATGGTCTTTTTAAAAATAAAATCGACCTGTCGTTTTTTTAAAAATCACTCTGTATAAAAGTTATAAATTTTGTGCGTTACTTTATTATTATTACACCGTAGAATTTATGTTATACAACATCAATAAATTCAATTATCGAGCAATCAATTGATTCGTCAATCGATGAATATCAAATCATTTGTTGAGCTGTACCTACGTGTACAGGGTGAGGCAAATTCGATGGGATTGTAGGGTATCTCAGAAACTACTGGAGATAGAAAAAATCTAATGCCACGTTCTCGAGCCCAATTTTCAAGACAAATTCAACTGTCAATTCAGAAATCCTGTGATTTCAGTTGTTTTCGAGTTACAGGGCGATATTGATTTTTTTTATATTTCCAACCACCCGTGTACCATCGCCGAAACTAAATATGTTATGATAAAAGTTAAAACTGCTATAGATCAATTTTCGGCCGTAGAATCGAATGGTGTTATTAGTTTTTTAGTATCTCTTACAGTTACGGAGCTATGAAGCAAACTTATATTTTTTTAAATGGGAATCATACTTGGCTATGTTCTAGAAAAATTTTTGCTTTCCAATGATATATAATATGCTATAGTTATTTTTACAAATGTAGGAAATACAGGGTGTTTAACATTTTAATTTTATATATATTTTTTTATTGTGATGAAAAGTAGTTGGCTATGGAAATATTATATCTTGACAAAGGCTATACCTAAATGTTGAAAGTAAATGGAAATTGTTAAATAATACATAAACAGAAAATTTACCAAAGTATGAAGACATAAAAGGATTAAAATATAACACCTCATTGTTATTTACATTGTAGAATTTAGCTAAATGAGAAGCACTTTTATACCACTTGCCTTAAATAACAGAACTACAAACTGTTTTAAATAAGTAGGCCCAATTGTTTTATTTTAAGATAATTTTAATTTTAGGAAGAAATTTTTCACAAACGAAGAAAAATACCAGTAATAAATAGAAAAAGTAAACTAAAAAAATATAAATAATTTAATACAAGAGTTGTTCAAAATGACCACTATCTTCATTAATACACATCTGACAGCGCTTTCTGATGGCTTTACAAGCATTCTCGGGATGGACATTTGTTATTTGCCTAAATGTTGTGACAATATTATCTCTTAAATTATGAACAATACCATTATTAATCACCACTTTGTATACTTCAGATTTTATAAATTCCCATAGAAAAAATCTAGTGGGGAGATATAGCTGGCCTATGAATTTTACAGACTGCCAAAATGAAGGAATTAATTCCAAACTAATACTAATAAATAATTGGAATTACAAAGTGAAAAAAAAGTTAACCTCCAGCGTGACTCGAAGTCGCGAAATCAGCCTTACGATTTTTTGAATCATACAACTATCCCACTGCACTACCTAGCCTGTTGTCAGAAATTTACCTTGAGATGTTTAAGTATGTAAACTATACGGGTTATCCTAAAAAGTTAATTTTTACCGATTTTCTAATTGGAAAAGCATTTCGCTTCAGTATTTTAGTAATCAGAAGTGTTTGGCAGTCTGTACTATCGATTCCGTTAGCAATATTTCTCATAGGAAAAATAATGAAAATAACCTATCTGAAGTTTAATTAATTTGACAGTTTTCGTGGGCCTACCTATTTAAAGTAGTTTATAGTTCTGCTATTTAAGGTAAGAGCAAAATTACTTAAATATTAGGAATTCAGAAAGTGCTTCTAATTTAGAAAAATTCTACAATGTAAATAATAATGAGGTGCCATATTTTAATCCCTTTATGTCTTCATATTTGGTAAATTTTTTGTTTATGTATTATTTAACAATTTCCATTTACAACATTTAGGTATAGCCTTTGTGAAGATATAATATTTCCATAGCCAACTACTTTTCATCACAATATAAAAATATGTACAAAATTAAAATGATAAACACCCTGTATTTCCTAAATTTGTAAAAATAACTAGCATAGGCCATGATGGCCTTTGGCCATGATGGGTTTAAATGGGAATCTATGATTCCCATTTAAAAAAATATAAGTTTGCTTCATAGCTCCATAACTATAAGATATACTAAGAAACTAATAAGACCATTCGATTCTATGTCTGAGAATTGATCTATAGCAGTTTTAACTTTTATCATAACTTATTTAGTTCCGGAGATACACGGGTGGTCGGAAATGTCAAAAAAATGGATATCGCCCTGTAATTCGAAAACAACTAAAATCACAGGATTTCTGAATTGACACTTGAATTTGTTTTGAGAATTGGGCTCGAGAACGTGGCATTAGATTTTTTCTATCTCCAATATTTTCTGAGATATTCTACAATCCCATCGAATTTGCCCCACCCTGTACACTGTACATGTAATTGTACGTAAAATACAGTAATTTAAGAATAATTATATTGTCTTATTCTCATTCTCAACTCTACCTCACATACCTTAACACATTTTCTTGGACATGGTCAATTGGTCAGTCCATTTACAGTATGCAATCTGAAGAATACACAATTAAAAGCTTTTCCCATATCCATATGACCACTTTCTGCCACTCAGCTACAGCTACTAATAATTCACATCACAATATAATTAAATTAATATATTTTTTGTATCTGTCTACCTACACATTTCCACTCCGTGCGACGTTGCCAACAAAAGGAGTCTAATAAGTATTTTAAGTTTAAAGAGGCGAGTGCAACTGTTGAATATATTTGATCATATCTAGAGTAAAAAGAGTGGCGCACTCTGGTGTGCGATGATATGTACTAGAGTGTATATGTGTAGAGATGGAACATCATTTTCGACTCCATACTAAAATCTGCCAAATTGACAGATGGATGGTAAAAATTCATTTAAACCATATATACACGGCAATTCGTTTTCGCCTCCACTTTTTCCATTTCGCCTCCAAAATCGGAGGCGAGTTCTGTCAATGCCTGTATATTTGGAGGCGTATCTATATGTTGTGCATATATATATATATATATATATATATATATATTCAAAATGAAAAGCTTCGCCTAAACCTCCATTCAACCAGACAACACTCTGTCTGGGTCGTGCTCGAGGTGTATTGCCACCTACAAAAAGCACTGTCGTTTGCGACTCTACCACTGGACAGCGGTGCTGCCCCTGGTGTCATCATGCTACTCGCAGACTACGTAATTTCTGCCTGTTAGGCTTCGTCAGTACGAGATAAGCACAATGAAACCACAAGCAGCAAAGACACTTAGAAAAATCCGTCAGCACTCTGCTGGTAGGATATAAGTGTCCCCATCCAGCGGCAGAATCGCAAACTCTCAAAGCCCGGCCAGGCTGCACTACTCGAGAACAAGTGTGCTTCTGGAGGCGGAAGATATTCAAAATGAAAAGCTTCGCCTAAACCTCCATTCAACCAGACAACACTCTGTCTGGGTCGTGCTCGAGGTGTATTGCCACCTACAAAAAGCACTGTCGTTTGCGACTCTACCACTGGACAGCGGTGCTGCCCCTGGTGTCATCATGCTACTCGCAGACTACGTAGTTTCTGCCTGTTAGGCTTCGTCAGTACGAGATAAGCACAATGAAACCACAAGCAGCAAAGACAAATATCTTCAGCATATATTAAAAACAGTACAGGACCTAAAATAGGTCCCTGGGGAATCCATGGTTATGGGAAGTTATGTGGGAAATATCTGAAAACTCTCAACGATTGAAACTTATCTGACAAACTGAAACAGTAAATCTAACAAGTGTCCACTGATAAACAGTCGAGGATCCACTAGAAACGTATTATGAAACAAAGGTATTAGGTATTCGATTAATTTTAAATTTTATTTTATTATAATTTTTATTTAAACATAATTCTAAATATTATTAGCAGCATTACATCATTTGTGCCGTACAAGAGAGAAATCACTAATCGAGCTTAGTTGTGGACAAAGATGGAACAAAAAGACTTTAGAAAGGATAGCACGCTGATGCAAGAAGATGAATTTACTTGACTGATACTAACAGTTAGTTATAAGTTAGAAACAACATGGTAGGGACTCAAAGATCCAATAGTTGTTCGGAGTAGACTTTATTAAAGAAGCATCGCCAAAAGAGTCCAAAATGATGAGATGAACAGAAGAAAGGAAGAAATTAACTAGCTACTGAAAATTATTATCCTTTAAATAGTTGCTTCAAAGAAAGAAACGAAGATCAACAGCAAAATAGTGGTTTTAAAAGGGTGGAAATTATCTCTTTTTAATTATGCGCAAATCTCCGCACTTCTATACAAGAGACAACGTATTTAGGATAGACCTCCGTATGACTTTGGAGCTTTCAATAATTATTAATTCATTATTTTGCTAGATTTTTTCCAGACCTGGATAGTCATTCAGACTTGTATATTCATTAAAACGAAATATATAAATTGCGTATAACTTATTTATTTTTATGGCATAGCCATTTTCTGGAAAAGTTTGCCTTGATACTACACTTCGCAACTTTTATTTTGAATGCTTCTGAGTTTCTGTTTTCATTATTTTTACCGATGGTTTCGAATGATCCCAAAACAAATTACAATCAATCGAACATTAACTACTTTTTATCATAATAATTATTTGCTATTATTCTTATTAGCTAGTAGATAATTATACAATATTATACTACGAATAAGTAATGATAGCTGTTATTACAAACGCAAAATCTACACAAAATATGATATCAATAAAAAAAAGTATGTTGTTAAAACATTAATTTCTCGGTTTGACATGAAATACAGCTTATACAAGTCATCTTTATGAAGAACGTTGGAAGTGAACGTAGAACCATGACTCTCAATATTTTATTTCCGTCTCCATTCCCTACATCATCAGTAATTTGCATGCAATGAGTTGCATGAATTTAACTAGAGGGGTAATTGACTGTAAATTGTCTCAAGCAAGATTCTCCTGAACGTCGTTAAGTGAACCTTACTGCCATTTCCATATATACTAATAACAACCCATATCAATTATTGGTGAATCGTGTCGTCTACTCGGGAAGTCATTTGGAACTTGAAACATTTTATCGCCCATAATAACGCTCATCTAGTGGTTGCCTAAAATAGTGCTTTGGCTCTTAGTATAATGTATCGTAACTAAAGGATACCTTTCAAGAGTACTATTCTTTGTATTTATTAAATACAAAATTATGTAGTTCAATATGTATTTGAAACATTAAAGCCTGTATAATCGGTTGTTAAAATGAGAAGAGGACGCACAAGAGGCGCTGTCAACTCAATTTTTATAATAGAGGATTTATTTTGCACATGTTTTGAGATATTTAAATTATCTGCATATTTATTTTCAAAAAATTGTTTCTTACAAAATACCAAACGATCTTTATTTCAAATGACTGTTAAAAATGTATTTGAACTACTTGTTGTATCAAATTACGCTTTTGTACCATACTGCAGAAATCCGCAATCTTTTGCAACTGCATAAGTATAAACCATTGCACGGTGTCTTCCATAAGAGCCTTGAAGACCATGGCTTATCCGAAAGGCTGACCTTTGCTTTTTTAAGGTCAGCGAGGCTTAAGTCGGAGACCGAGGAGTTCATAATGCCTGGATGGTGTATTTACCTAACA
The DNA here is from genome assembly GCA_963924545.1 of Pogonocherus hispidulus. NCBI lineage: Eukaryota > Metazoa > Arthropoda > Insecta > Coleoptera > Cerambycidae > Pogonocherus > Pogonocherus hispidulus. The sequence continues at coordinate 12,800,665 of OZ004698.1, forward strand.
CTCTGGTCTATCGAAGCCGTGTCATGGGTATGGGGGTCCCTTATGTCAACTGCAGGGCCTGCCCTAGGACGCCGGAGACAATCATGCATCTGCTCTCCGCTTGTCCAGCATATGCAGTCTAGGCCTATATTCATAGACATAATGCGACTTTACGAGTGCTTTACTACTTTCTAAGACACTCGTACGGGATAGACAAAAGACGGGGGATATTGAATCTGTTGTCTCTAGCCGGAAGAATGCAGAAGGCGGTCATTCTGGGTTCACTACGACTACTCAGGGCACACGATTCCCGGACTCACTAGTTATTCACCCCACGGACCTGGAGAATAGCACTGATAATCACTATAGTAAACTTTAATATAGTAGGTATTACATATAACACTGAATATCGAAAAATTACAACAACGGAAGAACATGAACAATATAAATACTTACTAATACTAGAATTATACCAATAATTTAACATCAAAGAATATGCCATTCAAAAGTTACAGGAAGACCTACAGGAACTATACCGATTCGTGCCAATAATACTGATGTAGTCCTCGTCGATCACCAGCTCAAGACAATGTTTGTCATCGAGGTCTAGGCTAAAGCCGAGGCCAACATTGTCTTGAGAAGGGAGGAAAAGGACGAAATATCGAGACCTTCTATTCGAACTCCACGAACTAAAAATCATACCAGCTTTCCGAAATTCGGCAGATATTCTAGCCGGAAGAATGCAGAAGCCAGTCATACTGGGTTCATTATGTCTACTTAGGGCACACGCCCTAAGGAAGTATATATTATGTAGTTTTCTATTAGAACGTATTTTCAATTGAAATTTGAATGAGCAGATTATTTAATTTTTAAACTAATTTATTTCAGAACAAAAACAACATAATGGATCTGTTTACAGATATAATACCCTCTATAATCCTAACTCTACATAAACTAGCCACCATATCTCTGTATCTCCTTCTAGTTTAGTGACTCGGGAAAGATTAATACATTTTTTTATAGAATATCTAATTCAATCATCCAGTGAACTCTGATAGCAAAAACACTAAACTGTATTGTCCATTAGTATAACGTCGAATAATGCAGGCACAGCTGAATAGTACACATTGCCCGTCAGCAATCAATTGACCAAATGAAATAATGCTAGGCACTTTGTGGATACGGACATGAATTAAGCTTCTAATTACTATCCAGCTAATTGACATTGTTATGCTGTTGTAATATAGTCCAATAAAATAAGATGGAAATTTCATATAGGTGAAGAAATATATATGAAATTCAACCATATGGATGTCAAACTTCCCGTAAGCCAAATGATAGACAGCTGTTACAACTCATTTCATTAGAACTCAAAGACATCCAGGCCAAGCCAATAACAAGGCCAACCCAGGCGGACCAATTTTTACCCGTTCTGGAATAGAAGAACGAATCAAATCGAAAAATAAACACCAAATGCACGTTTGCCCGTTCAATCGGGTCGGTTGCTCATCGTCATTCCACTGAACAATTTTTTTATTAAATTGTCTACTTGTATGTTAAGACCTGTTCGCAGGGGTGGGATGCCAACCATCCCAGCGTGCGTACCTAGGATGGGAAGATCATCAGCTTGTTGTTAATGTGAGATATTAACATTAGCTGATGTATAAGCCTCCGCCTAACTAAAGATGTTTTCCAGGTTTCCCACAATCAAGCACTAAATGGTGGTTAGGTCTTACCAATGTAAGTAGTTTCTGAGGCGCAAATGCGGTCTACTGAATAATAATATACCGATTCTCTCCCACACAAATCTTAAACTTCTGAACTAATCCTTGTAATTAGAATGAGGGGGTAGAAATATTATAATTATTATTATTAAACAAAACCAAATAATAAATACCAAAATAATTTTTTCAATAGGAAGACCGCAACTTATATTTAAAAAAATAATCACAAGTCCGAAACAGGCTGCATCAGAAAAATTTTCTTCAATGGGTGACATCTATTGAACATTCACATACCTCGAATCATCTTTAGGAGAATATTGTCAAGAATTCGTCCTTCTCCTTATTTCTGTGGATATATTGGTAAATTAAATTATAATGAAGTCAAAGAGATGGGAACATAATAACAGAAGTAACCTCCCTAAAAATAAGATTTTTCAATATGTGAAGTAATGTATGACGATTAGATTCAAGAACTCTATTTACATACAGAGTATTTGTTTTGTATAAAAAACTTTACTAAATCTATTGTTCCCAAAAGTCTACAAGTTGAGTAGCAGGTAAACCTGTTAATAATATGCTCTATAGTTCTTGATATATACTATCGAGGAGGAATATATTAAGATATCAAAAAGAATCTTGATCAAAGATGGTCATAAAACGGAAGAGTCAAGATATATGCCATATAGACATCATCAATAACTTTGATGATGATCTCTTTCATCTAGAGATGAAATAGTAATGAGTTACAAATTTGTAAATTAAAATTAAAGACATTAACATAAAACACAAAATATTGTAAAAAATAAAGTAACTATATTAAAAATGTTCAAAAATACTCAATAAAAGGAGGAATATCTAAATAATTTCAGAAATAAATAGCTACAAACAATACTCAAATAATATGACACTGACGTTGTTTTCCACATTATACCAAAACACTATAGGTACTGCACTCGACGTTTCGCCAACCAAGTTAGCATCATCTGGATATGAGTAAAACTGCCAGTTTTTATCATCTCCAGATGCTTCCAACTTGATGGGCTAAACGCGCGTCGAATGCAGTGAATTTATGTTTTGGTGTCATGTGGAAAACTACGTCAGTGTTATCTTCACACCAGAGGTTCCCATCCCTTTCAAAAGAATAATATCTAAAACATAAATGTTACTATTAATAATAAGTAATGTGTGATGACAGGCCTACTTTATTTCATAGAGGATACTTGTTAATGCAAATGTGGTCCAAACAACATGATATATACTGAAATAACTGCTTCGACCCACCAGTTCTTATACTGCTCGAGAAGTATCTCTATGTACTGGACTAATGGACAACTTTGGTCATTTAACTATTTTAACCGAAGTTATACGCATCATCCACGGACAAAACATTCAATCCTGCCATTGTTCTGTGCTGCATTGTGCATTCCCAATTAGAATTAGATTTATGTACAGTTTATTTTTATGGGCTACAAATAATTGTTTGCAGGAACGAAATACACGCTTCGGTTTCAGTTACAAATTAAATTCTAAACGAACTGCGTTACATTCTCATGGAACTTAATTTAATTTAAATAATGTTCTACTACAATACAAAAGTATACCGTATACCTCTTTGTATACTTTGGTAGTTGTTTTAGCTCTCATAGTATTTATAGGTAATAATTAAATTAATTATTATAATTTATTTATTTTATTAACATTTATTTTCATCAGAACTGTGAATATTAAAATTTACTGAAGTTAAACTTTAGAAGAATAATGCACTATACAGTGTTATTCAGAACTTATCCAAATTTCGGGATGTTCAACATACATGTAGAAATGTGGTAGTGCAAAAAAAATTTTTTTGGCGGCTTCTGAAAACTATTTAAAAAATTTTCATTGCACGCCGCTGGATACCGGTCCACTGTAATGGAGTGACCTTGGGACTGACAATACAAACTGACTATCACGAAAAAAACTTCGGAAGTTCTGAGAGTATACCGACACCCGGCGCAAAAAAGATTTGCAGCGTTTTTACTTTAAAATAAACTTAAAGATAGATAGATGTGACCAGTGACGTGTCTTTAAAATTTATAAAAAATTTGCACATAACTTCTTACAAAAGCTGTTCGAAATAATATTCCTTGACTTGTACTCACTTTTGGGCACGCTTTATCCAATTTTGCCGCACTAACCGAATGTTCCTCCTGGTTGCTGATCTTGTAAACGCAAATTATTAAGTAAATTGGGGATTTTCAGCATTTTGCTGCAACAACCACTTACAAAACCTAACTCGTAATTAATAATCCACTGGTAACAGTCCATTAACTCAGAATTACTGTACACATGAGCCATTTTGAAAATTTTACAGTTTAACACTCCTGCGATAAATAAAACACCGCCACACGGAGAGTACACACATAGACTGATACTGAATAGACAATGGAGATATCCCCGCTCCAGTTCTATTCGCACGGTCGTCGTTCCAGGTACAAAAACGTGTTGACTTTTTTTACCACATTCTTAGGAATGTGGTAGGTATATCAGATGTTGAACTGCAGTTGCCCATCTACGTAGTCCTTTATAATGGTATAACTTTAAACATTGTTTACGGGAAATCCTAAGACTTTTATTATAAATTTTTTTGGTGATATCGATTTCTTATTTGAGAATGCACAAATCCTCAAAGTTTTAGAGATAAGTTCTGAATAACCCTGTATAAATGTAGAAGGTTTTTTGTATCCACTCTGTAGAAAAATATAGAATAAGATGACAAAAAATTATCTTGTACTAACAAATCATCTACAGAGTGTCTATTTAAAAACGAGCAATGCTCTGTAAGTATGGACCTAAAACAGATATAAGACATTTCTCAAAACCGTTTCTGGGGTATGGGGGACCATCCCCAGACCAGTTTGACCACAAAAATGACCTTCACTAAGCAATCCCTGGGGTTGTAGCCACCCCAACTCAATTTTTTTAAATGGCAACACCCCTTTTGTGGAACCTCATTTGAAAGCTGGAAATTGCTATTTAACAGTGCTAAACATAATACTTCTTAATAGTTTAATTTTTGAGAAATATGTAAAATAAATTTTTACATATTTCTCGTTATAAATATCAAAGTCAACCATTTTGGTGCAATTATGGTCGCAAAAATATTCGTAAAAACACTGGAGAACACAAAATAATTCTAACAAAAGTATAATAAACAAAAAAAATCATAAATAAACAAATTGTTCAACAATAATCAGAACACTTGATTTTAGGTTTTTAAATTAAAAGGTTTAATGGGAGTTATTTTGAGCATTTACTTTAAAGAGCTATAAATTAAAGTGCTCTTATTATTGTTGAACAATTTGTTTATTTATGCTTTTTTCTTTATTATACTTTTGTTAGAATTATTTTGTGTTCTTCAGTTATTTTACGAATGTTTTACAACTTTATTTGCACTATGGGTTTATGTATTTAATTTATTTATTAAATTATTGCTTTTCATGTTAATATTTATATGCATATAAGATCCGTTCTTCTGATTAAAACTTGTCAAATACAAATAATGTATCTTCGTGTGCTTCTCATCTATTTTATCATTGTTTATGTTACACAATAATCCAATGGAGTAGCTTCAATACGGCTGTAAGTATTGTTTTAATATTCAAAACGTGTCGGAATTTATATTTTATTCAAGGATCACTCTCGACAGAATAATTTATTTAATTATCTCTGAAATAATTGATTCCTACGAAGCGGGATGGCAACGAATGGAGGCAGTCGTCTCAACTCAAGGTTAGTGCTTTAATTGCAAAGATAACTGGCGTATATTTTATCTAAATAAGTCACAGATTTAATTACAAGAGTAATACTACGAGAGGAATGTTAGTTTTGGGGTGAAGTTCACTGAGAACTAAAGCGTGTAGCACACCAGTGGCTGTAACGGGTTACAATACAGGGTCCGCCATCGATAGCGGGTGAAAGATTTCAGCCAAACTAAAGATTTTGCTCAAGTGAAAAGTGATTTTTAAAGTAATTTTTTATTATACGGAAATGATCCAGAGAAAATTCGACCCAAATAAATCAGACGAACCAATATTGAACTGAAAATCCAGTAAACTTTTAACAAATATTGATCGCTGCCTCAACATTCTAATGTAGCCTGGCAGATGTAGGGGGGATGTTGTCAGACCTCTAACACAATACCTGCAACAAATATAAACTTTTTGCTTGAGTTGCACAAATAACTATTAAGACCTATAATTGCCTTTTTTCAGTGCAATATCAAAAACTACTTCAGTGTTTTGATGACCAAATTGATGTTAATTATTACTTATTTTACTGTCCACAAGTAATGTTTCAATAAAAGAACTTGTATATTTTTACTAGAGTTATACATTTCTAACAAGACTGAAACTAGAAGGATTTTTTGTTCATATCTAATATAGTATAACCGAGAAAGTGCGAGTGTCATTTGATTTTGCTGAAAAAAAAAATCAAATCAGTCACCCAAAGGGAATCCGATAACTTTCCGTATCCGTCAAATTTGAAATTTTTTACGAAAAAAAAAACGGAATATGGATTTTTTTTGAAAATTCCTCCAGTAAAATTATTATTTATTCAAACTTTTTGGTACATATAATGTCAAATTACAGATACAAAAAATCACCTGTTTGGTTGCATGCAAATTATTTAGCATAATTTTTTAACCAAAACCCATTGATAAAGCTAAGATTTACTTAAATTGATTAATATAACCTTTTCCCGTATCAGGGAGGACACTGGAGTGACACTGTATACACTTGATGCCAACTTTTGACCATCAATTTAAGCCATTCAAAATAGAAATTCTGCTATAGTAATACCAAGGTTACTATACTCTTGTACCGATCTTTAGATTTTGAGATCGGTACAAGATCTTGCCTTCGGTACTTCGCTTCCATCGAGATGGAAGACAAGTTTAGAATGAACTGAACATCTACTATAATTTTGAAACCGAATAAGTTAACATAAATGATTGTATACTGATCAGGAAATTAGATACAACACCTACATTTAGGGCGATATTTAACTGCCCATATTTTTTGAATCGCTTATGAACTGAATTTGACATTCTCAAACATAGTTTTGGTTCTGGATATCTTCCAGAAATTTTTTTAATTTCAAACAATTTAAGTTTTAAATGGTTCTAAAGTATTTTCACCAGGATTGTGGATCTTATAGAATTTGAAAATTGTGTTTACATTCCTGATTATTGAAACTCATTGATCTTTCTAGCAACAATGGACGCTTCTGTGGATCCGGCTTAAATGATTTGCTAAAGAAATTTGCTACGTCTACGTGGTGGAATGTTTTATACATAAGACTTATTTGGTTGGATGAAAATGGGGTTTTCTATGAGGAAAAGCGAACCAGGAATTTCTTCCTCCATTGAGAATATTGTTGTAAACATTCGTATCCTTATTACTTTAACCAAAATTATTGTAATAATAATACGCTATCAGAATTGATGTTCTTTTTATTGTTTTTTTTTGTTAAAGTATTATTCTGAATCATAAACCTTAGGGCATGACTAGGATAATATATTTTATTTAGGGTTACCGATTGAGAGTAATGAACCCGTCTCCTCCTGTACTATATGGCTTGCCAAAAATTCACAAGGAAGGTAACCCGATAAGGCCAATAGTCTCCTATATAAACGCTCCCTCGTATAAATTATGTAAAGATCTAAGCCACAAACTCCCAAAATTGATCTCCTTCAACTCCAAATACTCTGTAAAAAACTCCTTCGAGTTTTTAGAATTAACAAAAAATTTAGCTTTGCCCACAAATTCTAAATTAGTTTCATTTGATGTCAAAAGTTTATTCACCTCAATCCCAGTCGCAGAATTAACGTCAGTACTATGCAATTTAATAAATCAGTCAAAATTAAACAGCACAGAAAAATATGAATTAATAAGTGTAATAAAGGTATGCATTAAACAAAATTATTTTTATTTCAATGGAAAATATTACAAACAAAAAAACGGGTTACCAATGGGTAGTCCTATTTCTCCTTTGCTAGCCGAAATTTTTATGAACCATTTCGAAAACACACTGTTCAACAGTGACAATAATTTTAAATCACATGTACACTTTTGGGCCCGCTATGTAGATGACATTTTTTGTATTTGGACTGGTACTGAAAGAAATTGAGCGGCTTTCTCAATTTTTAAATTCGCTTAACGATAATATTCAGTTTACAATGGAAAAGGAGAAAAACAATCAATTAAACTATTTGGATATAACAATAAGAAAGGTAGAAAATAAATTAAAATTCTCGGTTTATAGAAAACCAACAACTTCCGACGCAATCATACCAGCAAGTTCGCAGCAGTCCTGGCAAATAAAAAAGTCGGTTTTCCATAGTTTAATTCATAGGCTTTTAATGTTTCCGCTGGAAAAAGCAGATTTTGAAAAAGAATTAAGTACAATCAAACAAATTGCAAGAAACAACGGATATAAAGAAAAACTAATAGATAGCATGCTAAAAAACAAAAGGAGGAAATTAATTCGTCGGGAGTTTTACAATATTCGGGAAAAAGAAGGCACCTATAGTTATATTAATCACGTCCCAGGTTATAGCGAAAAAATAGCTCACAGAATAGAACGAAACGGGTGTAAAACGATTAGTGTCAACAAGCGTACTATTGGGAGAATTTTGATAAACAATAAAGAAAGGGTTAATAAATTAAAACAATCGGGTGTATACCAAATTAACTGCGCGGATTGTAATGCCGTGTATGTGGGTCAAACTGGCAGAAGTATCGAAACGAGAGTAAAAGAACATAAAAAATCCATATTAAATAACGCAAAAAATTCAGGATTAGCGACGCATTGTATAGAAAACAATCATTTTATAGATCAGAAAAATGTAAAGGTACTGCATCGGGAAAAGAAAGGAAAGCGCTTAGATCTGTTAGAGAAATTAGAAATTAAGTAATCTTTAATTATAAATCCGTGTACTACCAATGATCAGATAGACTTTACACTCTCGCCCTTCTTAGAAACGGTATTAAAAACTCGGGCTTCACCAGATGGCCAGAGGTAGGCTCGTAAACAAATAAATAACGAAAACGCACTGGGAATTATTTAGTAATAGACGTTTACTCTATTGAAAAAGGCCTAACAAGCCGAAATACTAGTATATAGAGTGTTTTCTATATATTTCTTGGAACATCTAAATGAGATCAATGTTTTTTTCAAAACAATTATTTATTTAGGGTGTTTATCTAAATAGTTACTTGGATATGCGTAAATTAGCTTCACATGTGAGCTCACTGCGATGTTGCAATTTCAGAAGGAATTTTACAAGACACAACTCCCTGGTGGTCAATTTATTCTGATTAAGATACAAAAATTCTCTTATGTTCTAAACCACTCATGATATTAGTAAACCCTATATTGGCGAATTCGGAAAAATGATCCGAATTCAGATATGTAATAAAAGATATATAATTCCATTTACAAATACATAAGTTTGATACAGCCCTGGTTTATAGAGCGCCCTATATATTATTTGCATACATGATACAACTACACTAATATGCTCATAACTTGACCAAATTTCGTTTGTTCTGCGCACGACGTCATTTTTGATGCTAAAATGGCGAAAATTCAAATGCGTTACTGTCAACGTGACTGTCAGTGATATAATTATTTTCGTGTTTGTCAATTGTATTCCCGTATTATTATAATTGTGAGGTCCGAGGGTTATCAAGTTGTCATTTTTATATTATAGGGTGGTGTTTATTTACAGTAGTGCTTCTTATTATCTCTTCAAATTATAAAATTTAGGTTAGAATTATATTCGGTAGGTAGATCGGTACACAGAATGCGGTTTGAATTAAAATAAGAAAGATTGATATTAATCAACTATTATTTTAGTTTCCCTGTATGAATCGTGTATTATAATTCCATAATCGACGTTTCTTTTATATTGTTATCTTTGTTTACAAGTATTTTATTTAATTTTGTATCAAAACTGACGTCACGCTCATCGCATAGGCATATCAGTGTAGTTGTATCATGATTTGCATATACATATTTTTAAAATGTGCCTCGTGTTAGGCTCTATAAGATCCTAATAGTATATATTAAGAACGGTAAAGGTAATTTACCGTTCGAAGAGGCTGAGCGAAGCGATGGTTCCAATTTTGTCTGAGAACGGTATAACCCTTAATGTTCGTGATGCTTATACTATTTTTTGCATGATCGCAATAAATTAAAACGAAGTTACACATACTTATTTAATTTTTTATGTATTGTCAAAAATGACGTTTTTGAATGAATTTGCGAAGAAGGTTTTTTGAAATCTATTGATGTTTATTGTTCAGTCACGGCTTTCTTAATTGACGAAATTGACAATTCTGGTACTGGTAGCTATGGTTTATATATCAGCAATTGACACTTCTCAAATTTTACGATGCGTTGTTACATTTACGAGAATTTAAAAGAGGAAAGTTTGTAAAATGAGCGACTCGTCCTTAGATGCAGAAGCGTGGAGTGTTGGATGTTCCACATTAATTCCTGAGAAATCAAGGGAGCGATATGAAAATACATACAAGATTTTCAAGAAATGGTGTGAGTCAGAAAACCAACATATTGGCGAGAAAGTTATGGTGGCGTACTTTGTCCAAAGGAACGAAAAATTAAAAGCTCCAGGAAGCTTCTGGGTAGAGTATTCAATGATAAAAAGTACAATTTTTGTACATGACTCGCTTGACATTTCAAAATTTTTGACATTAATTGGTTACCTCAAACGGAAAAATGTTGGTTATCAATCAAAAAAGCCAGTGTGTTTACTAAAAAAGACATGTTCCAATTTCTGTAAGTAATTGTACAAACTGCACATTTAATTTCATCATTAATAAATAGATTTAAAAATACATGTTTCTTTTAATTCAATTAAATTTTAAACTGAATTCTAGACAACCCAATCTAAATCAATGCGATGTTAAAAATGTCTATTTTGACAAATATCTACTTACTGTTCTAGAACGGTAAGGGAATTACTTACAGTTTTGTTAGCTTTGGCAACCAGTAAGCGTATAGTAGAAACAAACATGGTAAGTGAACAAAAAAAACTTGATCGTGCAAAAAATATATTCTTTTGTTTATTACGGCATAGGAGATATGGAACTTTCCCCCACTATTCTGCCCTCCTTAACAAGAAAGTCGTAAGTGCAATTTTTGGCAAATGAGGTTTTTTGGTTTTTAGTAACCCTGGGGTGTCTAATATCGGATAAAATAGGAATTTTATCGAAATTCGTATTTTAAATATAAAAAAAATATGTTTAAAAAATTGTCGTATTGTACATTCTAAGAGTAATTATGCATAATACATAACATAAACAACGCATGTGCACTGTTTTACCGTATGTACAACATTTTGATATAAAAAACATAATATAAACAACGTAAGTATGCACTTGCGTTGTTCTTGTCTAGCAATTTGGCATTATTTATCTCGACGAGACGAGAGCACCCCGTAACTATAAAATACGCTTATAATACTTAAAAACGATTAAAAACATGTTTCTTTAAGTATGATTTTATTTCCGGTATTCTAGTTTTATTTTGAATACCTACAGTGTGTTCAGGTGGAAACTAGTAATGTATAAAAATAAGGTATTTAGTTTAAAAATACAAAATTTCATAGCCACTTACGTTTTTTATTCCTAGTACAAGAATTCCTATTCCTAATACAAGAATTACTTAATCAAAATAACGTAAGTGCACCTGTTTTATTAGAAAACGATTTTATTTACAAAGTAAACTACGTTTAACCTACGGTATAATATCGCAGTTAAAGTTCTAGAAAAATATTATCCCGTTTTGTGTAAAAGAAATAAAGTTATTGTAATTCTTTTATGTCCAGTTCTTTAAACGCCATTTTCTCATAACTAAGCTAAATGCACTTACGACTTTCTTGTTAAGGACGGCAGTATTGCGCCACCCTGTATGTGTTAATTAAAATAAAACCCGAATATACTACTAGTTTTCAAACAATTTATATCAGCCTGTCAACAATGCAGTATTTACATCATTATATAGATCTTTGGTCCTGCAGTTAACAGCGCATTCACATTTTTCATTTGTAAGGGCCTCTATTCGTTAAACTGTGCCTAGGACTCAGAGTTAGGCACTGAATCTTCTCAGCCCGAGCGTCGAGGTGTAATTACGAATTCCGCGAGCATATCTATGTTTCTCACATTTCACAAGTTTGCGAATATATTTCATGCTACAGGAACCAGTCGGGAACTTGGCTCGTTTCCTACAGATTAAAATTCACTACCTGCATCTCGCGTTCTTTGCACGATACGTTGGACTAAATGTTTAAAGTATGGTGAATATCGAAGTTTAGAAAGAAAGTAACGAGTTCATGGATTATGATTTATTTCGAGGGAAAAGTTTGAAGGTACACGAAACATTTCCATTACCTTGCCGGAACTTTTCCTTGGGATTAGTTAAATTATACTTTTCTTGGAAATAGGTGTATTTATTTTTGTTGGAAAAGTTCATACAGGACTTGGTTGGCTATTACAGGGTGACCAAAAATAATATTCCTCTCGTCTCACAGCTCCTACTCTCTCAGTTATTCTAATGCTAGAAACAATATTTGACCGTCGGATTGTTCCAATATCTAAAATGACAATTGACAAAAAAAACGCAAAAAGTAATGGTCTTCATTACATGAAAGTTTTGACTGCAAATCATGTTTTCTACAGGAAACAAGTACTCAATAGTATAACCAAATGTAAATAGAATAGGTACAATCAGTAAAGGGTCAAGTCAAGTCAAATTCCCTAAAGGGAATTATGGAAAACTATACAATTAAGACATGACTGGCATAGATAAAAAACTTGCGGGTGATATAATAACAACCAAGAACATGTGGAGAGTATTTTAGTGATAAGAAACTGAAAGGAACGCAGTGAATCAGGGAAAAGTTGAAAAAGGAATGACAGGAGGCAAAGGCACAATAAGGCTCTAGTATTCATGGAGGGAGACGAAGGAGAAACCAAGATTTCCATACTGCCATCCTGTATATTTTACAGTTTCTATTCCTCTCGTTGACCTTGTTCCAACAATGTATAATTTTATATTTGTATATAAATGATATATTATATATTTTTTTCAGCATAAATATAAAATGTGCATTTTTTGCAGAAAAATTTTGTATATATTATATTTTGAAAGAGGATTCACCAAAAGTAATTTGAAATCAATGAAGGTATTAGAGGTAAAGGGATAATACGTGGATATGCCATATTATGTTTCAGCTGAAAATACGTGATTACCATTGATATTTCTCAGTGTAAATGAATGAAGGAAACAAATAATCTGAAAATAAGACGTCATAAATATTTGTAAGAAGTGTAAGAAGAATGAGAGAAATATAGAAATATGGAGAGATTTAAAAATCGTTAAAAAAAACTCGTTCGAAGTCATTGGCTCTGATACTCTCCAGTGTTAGACGAATGGAAGAAACGGGGATTTGCATAACAAATTTTGCAAAATTTTGAAAACATATTAGGTTATATCCACCTCACTTTTTGAGCCATATCCATCAAACAATATATCAGTGTATTCATTAAAGAACTGTAACAGATATTCTACGAATATGATCCGGTAACTGGTCTGACCTGAACATCGTTTCCTTTTATGTTTGGCATATAAAATATCACAAGCTTTCCATAACTCTAGAATCTACAATATCAACCAAATTGAGAACTCTGTAACAAATCTGAAAATAAATTAATATTGTGACCTTCAGCATAGTGTTTTATTGTGGTTTTCAGTAATTCCCATACAATAGTTTTAAAAAATGTTACTCTAAAAAATGTAAGTTGTGATCTTTTTGGGATACCCTGTATAATGTCAAAAATAGGAAAATGTTCCCTTCAAATAAAAATCGGCCTGTCTATGGAATCTGCTTAAGAAATGTGTATACCAAGTCCTTCAAAATAAAAACTTTTCATTGGACCACTATGTAAAAAGTATATGAATAACAATCCTCCAGTAGTTCTCATGCTATGAAAGCTAGATTCGCTTTAAGAAAGTATAGCATATTATACAGTGAGGACATAAAGTCCATCCCCCCCCCCTCTAACTTTTGAACCACTGGGTAGATTGTGATGAAATTTGGAACGATAATATATGACTAAATTCTGCATTTTTTGACACATCAATGACAGCTCTGAATGTCAAAGTGACAGCTGGGCGCGCAATAGGAAATTTTTTTTAAATGGAAATGGGCGCGAGTGGAGACTCATTTTGAAGCTATTTTTATGCTCAAAACATCCCCCAAATTTGAAAACATTTGGTTCAGTAATTTCCAAATAAAAACCAGTAATATCAGTTTATAACATAATCTTTTTACCACATAATCTTTATAATAGAACTTACCCATGGAACATTTATTTGTCAAGAGGTTCATGGAGGTCATTTTCAACATCTTTTGAAGTAACACGTGTTTTCTAAATTTGTTTCTGCCTCTAATTTTTTTTTTAGGTTTAGTTTAAATTATTTCATAATTTTTTAATTTAGCTTATTTTAGGTTAGGGATGGTTTATTGCTATTTGTTTACTTTTAGTTTTTGTTCTGCTTAGAATAATTTACATAAATTTGTAATATGTAGGTATGCAAAAAAATTACATAACAGAAATCGATATTACTGGTTTTTATTTAGAAATTACTGAACCAAATGTTCTCAAATTTGGGGGATGTTTTGAGCATAAAAATAGCTTCAAAATGAGTCCCCATTCGACCCCCATTTCCTTTTAAAAAAATGTTCCTATTGCGCGCCCAGCTGTCACTTTGACATTCAGAGCTGTCATTGATGTGTCAAAAAATGCAGAATTTAGTCATATATTATCGTTCCAAATTTCATCACAATCTACCCAGTGGTTCAAAAATTAGAGGGGGGGGACGGACTTTATGTCCTCACTGTAGAGAACTTCGAACTCAATTTGTCTACTCCGAAATTGTGGATTCTAGTTCAAATATGTTAGAGAACATTGAGTTAACCATTTACTTCTGACCGTCCTGTACGAAACCACCAAGTAATAGTTTTTAATAATTGCATAAAGTTTGGGTCGTTAATCACCCAAGGTAAATCTGATTTTGACACGTGGCTGATGTTTATTCCGTACCTTGCTAACGCCACAACGCCCTTGTAGCAGTTAACGATTTGAATAATGGTTCCAAGCTAGCTGCTGGTTTATGCAGTAGGCGTGATGTGATATTACCCTGGAAATGCTAATTGACATTTTTTGAGTATATCCATTATAACAACATGCGAATTATAAATAAAAAACCGTTAAAAATATCAATATTTCTATCTTTACACCAAGTCTGTAATTTTTACAATTTTTTTTAGGTAGGTATAGTAAAAAAATACACTAAATATTATTTACAAAATATTTTTTTTTTTTTTTTAGTTGAAATTTAACGCTTGACTCTTGGCTATGCCAAACAAAATTGATCACAAATTAGCTCCGACATCTCAATCGTCAGGGTAGGTTCGGAGAGGGCACTATCACCCTATAAATGGCGCCAGAGATTTTTTTACAGAAAAAAATTCAAAACTATTTTGCCTACAAAAAACTTGGCACATACTCGTATATTAATTAGCAGATTGAATTTTAATTTGTATTACAAAGTTAAGAATGCAAGAGTAATTAAAAATGAAAAAAAAAATGAATGATGAATGATTAAAATTATTAAAATTATAAGACTGGACCTTTCTACAATATTTTTAGACCAAATATTGAACCCTACTAGTTTAGTGGCTGCCATCACTGTTACGTGGAGTCCAGAGGTCCTTAGAATATCCTTCCAGGATGGGTAGTTCAATTGTTATAACTGTCTAACTAGAGGTCTGGAGTACTGTACTAGAACTCTGGGTCTCAAGAACTGGTAGCGAGACTTTAGTGTGAATTTATTTGGACCACTACACTGTGGTAGCTCCAAGGGTAGTAGATTCAGTAGTTGTTGCGGGTCTTCAGGAGGTCATACATGTTAACAAAAGTACCTGATTGAATTAAAAAAATTACAGGTTAAATAACTAGTGAAAATAAACTTTATACAAATGAAAATTTCTCATTGAAACCAAGTTATGAAATGGTTCTATTAAAACAAAAATGAGAAAGATACAAAACTCCTTTGAATAGTAGATTACTAAAGGAACCAACATTTACTGAAAGTACTTAAGGTACTGAAAGTAAGTTATCAAATGTAATCGCAATTGTTTAAAGGTAAATTTGAAAAAAAAATGTAGTTACGTAGAAAATCCTAATGCGTCTACTACCTTAAGCAACTAGAAACATATTGAGAATTGTTAAAATGACATAGCTAGTGAAACTGAACAAGTAAACCTTTCTACAAATTCGTTTTAAAACAATGAAACGGGCACTTACCCATGTCAAAATGAGGAATTTATCCTACTAGTTGTGTTAATGTAAGATTATGAATCTTTACCCATATTGGTATGTAGGTAACATACATTCCTTTAGGAATTAATTACAAGAACTCCAAATTCTTCTTCAATTCTCACTGCTATCGCATCTGCCTTATTTGCTTTTCCTGATACAATGTTGATGAGATAAATACATCCTGATACACTGTTTGATGAGCTAGTTATTTAACCCCTCTAGCACAATTAATGATTCAGTTTTCTGTATTTGCTGATACACTGTATAGTCCTGAAAAATCGACACTCAACAAAATTTTTTCCCAAAAGATATATTATTTCTGTAAAATAAACACGTAGTTGTAAATAGGTTAAAAGGGTACAATAAGTATTACGTATAACCAAAATATTACTACATAAATATAGCTAAATAAACGATCATCATAAATGAAATATAAAAAGTATGAATTACCTACTGACCAATAAAATATTTGGCTAGTTACATACCTTTACTCTGTACTCTGTTGAGCACAATCTCAAAAACAAGTGGCTTACCCAAAGAACTAAATCAAAAGAGGGCGCTCGGACTGACAACTATACCAGGGTCTTTTTTACCAGGGTATTTATTACCTTTATACCAGGATGTTTAAGACCAGGATCTTAAACTGCCTGGTCATTAGGTGCGTTCACAAATGTATACCAGTGTATGGGTTTTAAAAACATTGGTTGTACTCTGACGTTATTATTTAAATTTAAAGGTGAGATTTGTTATAGTGTTTATAATTTCAATTGAAACTGCATAAAAAATTCCGACAAAGGACACACGTGCGTAAACAAAGAGGCCGCCGTCGAGGTGTGGGTGTTTCTTTTGTCGGAATTTTTTTTACAGTTTCAATTGACATTATATAGACTATAACACAAATAGTAGTATTAGTTAAAAATAGAGGAGTAAAATTATGATTGTTAAAAGGGACTAAAAGAAAATACCAAATGTAACGAAACTGTTACAATTAGTATATAGAAATTGCTACTTTCCCGTAGAACTCCCTACTTTTTTAAGCCATGTTTGACGAAGCTCTAACATTACCGACATTTTTTTAAATACTAGGCTCTATATTTCATAGTATAGCTAGTCCTTCTAAAAACTAATTCAGCGATATAATGTTATACCTACTTTTTTGCCACAGATGCTAAATAATCATGGGTAAAAATATCATGGGATAATATCCTTATATACGGATATGCAGATATATGCAGTTTCAGTAAAGCAAATTATTTTTAATTGGTTTCTAATTTATATACCTATTATATCAGTAGTTGGTATAATTTTGATGATTTTAAAAGGTAACTCACTAAATATTGAACCTGTCTATAAAAATCCTCTACCTAATCCTAATTTACACCGAATTTAAATTTTATTGTATCTAAATCTAATAACATCCTACTCTATATTCAATATACGAATGAGTTTAAAGATTACTTTTGAATTGTAAATTACTTTGATGAGATAGTCATTTAACCTCTCTGGCACAATTAATGATTCAGTCCTGTGTTTTTAAGTAACGAGACAGAGCATGAATTAAATTTCTAAAAAAACGTTTTTTATGTATCTTATCGAAATTTCCCAAGGGCGCTTTTATACTGAATGCCGGCGTGTCGATTCATGTTGTTCTGCCTTGCATAAATCATTATTTAGATACATGCGATGTTTCTATTTGCTGCAGCTACGGTATATTCCAGCGCGTATTCTCTGATTAGTTATTAAAAATGATCGTCTCTGTTGTACAGGCACCAACAAGTTATTCTTAGGCGAATAACGTATTAAATATTAACATTAATTGATATCAGGAGTGGGCAAGTTAGAATGATGATAGAGCACTCAACTATGAAAAAATGGATGATGCATTTTCGATGTGTTTATTTGAGGTAAATTTATTTGTGGAAACCTAAATTTGCTGTTCTATTTTGATTTCGAGTTATAAAAGATTGATATTCAACTCTTTAATATATTAGACCTCGATTGTATTTAAAATTAGAACAAAATCGTTTTCCCATTTTTAATACATTTTTGCTTCCAATCTATTAAATCCATTTTTAAATTAAGAAGAAAAGAAAGATGTATTCTGTCACAATAAACTCAGATAAGCTAGGGATGTGCAATTCCACTAGCTTAAGTTCATTGACATTAGCTCCGGTAGCTCAGGGAGACTTATGACACTAAGGCGTAGTATTCGTAGGGCTGCTTTGAATGTTGACACTTATTTATTTGGGCACCAGGATAATTTTTAGATATAAGATAAAAGAAAACTATATAAAAGTTAGTTCAATACACTATAATCAAATAAGCAAATTGACTTGAAATTACAATGGAATATTAAAGTTACTATTTAACAATAATTCAAAAATGATGTAATATTGACTAAAAAATGGAAAAAAAAAAAGAAGTGACAAATGAAATTTTAAAATTGGCTAACTTTACAAAATTTATGAGGTTCGGTGACACTCTTACAATCTCGTTTCTTCTATGATGTCAGTACTCTCACCCTTAACCTGTGCTGATGATTGGATCCAGGTGGACTTGCCGTGGCAAAGTGGGGAAGCTAGAGCTCTAGTCCAGATGACGGTCACGTACTGGCTAAGTCCAATCCTCTTATCTAGGGATCTGCAGGTGGTAAGCGTCCGAGTTTTTCAGCAGGTTATAGATCTTGCAGTCAGGTTGCAGCAGCCTCGTCTCAGAAGAGTACATACAAAGAATTGTTTGTGTTAAGAGTGCCCCAAAATTTACAAATATGAAGATGAACGTTGACGGCTAGTGTAGCCAAGATTAAAAATTATAAATAAATTCCTGAAGGGAATGTACCATAAAATATGGTTGTTGTCAAATACTCTGTGAATTATCACAGGGAAAATTATAAACAAATGAAAACAAAACCTGGAAGGTGTCAACCTTTAGTGACCCGACCCAGAATGAAGCAAATAAAATTACCCAAAAAATTGCATTCAAAAGAACTGATTACAGTTCAGCACTCGACAATTTCTTAATAAAAAACTCTAATCATTACTATTTAAAGATACAATAGTTCAGAAGGAACAAAAATAAATTAAATAAAAAAACCCTCTATCATCTGACCCAAAATTCCAAAAACAACGGTTTCATAACCGGTTAAGCAAGGAAATATTACCACTCTACTTAGGTAGAGTGACAAGTTGTAAATATTCGTATTGATTGATTGTACAAATTTGTTACCAAAGAACAATAATCAATGAATTTACAAATATTAGGAAACTGTTCCAGTCTTCTAATCGGCGTACATGTGAGTTATTAAAATCAAATATCTACTCAGGTAGGCAAAGCAATACCACACTACCTCTAAACAAATGTAGATAATTACAAAGAAACAAATTAATTAATGTAGTGCAGAAAGTACGATATTAGCAATTTTCTATAGCTTACATACAATATATGATAACGCTAAGATAAGAGAAGATAAGATAAAGATAAGATAAATGTACTTAATTCCCAAAGGGCACAACACGTGGTGCAATCCGATTCAGACAAAGTGGAGGCAAGAAAACTCAAATTTATTGGTTTTTAAAAAAACAATGTTTTCTATAATCTCCTGATTAGAGCACAGTTTCACAAATTCATAAACTAATATTGAAACTATATTCTATTTTTCCGAATCGTATTACAAAAAAATCTCACGAACCACGCCTAAATAATTTACCTAAAATCCAGGTAAATCCTGATTATATATGAAATATAATTACTTAATAATAACCACAATTCGCTATGATCATATTTCTGTACTAATAATGATCTCAAACAATAATGAAAGTGAATAAATTATATATATATATCAAAAGGTAAAATAACTCACATCTGCATCTGCCTACTTTCGAAGACGGGAACTGTCTATTTCCCTACCTAAATCACACCGGTGTTCTCGCTTGAGGCCACCGTTTTTTTTAGCCAATGAGCGTCCTCCAACGCAGAATATTTGAAAAATTTGAGAACTCGAGCCACCAACAATTAAGTTGGGTGTTTTACGGGGTGCATAATAATAGTGAACCTCATGGAACGACATTAAAATGTACGTTACAATTCTGAGGTAAATTCTTGTACCTTATATGCTCAAAATAGTTTATTCCTATTCTATGTGCGTACAAGGTGCCTTCTGTAACTGGTACTGTATGACTTTTTATACATATTTACAAAACCTACAAAGCTTACTCAAAAAGATAAAATATATGAGTACCTACCTTTATTTTTTGTGAAATTATCTAATACATTAATGGAAAGTAACACTGACGTAGTTTTGCACATACCACCAAAACACTATACTACACTCGACGCGCGTTTCGCCAACCAAGTTAGCATAATCTGGAGATGATTAAAACTATCAGTTTTAATCATCAATAATCATTAATAATAGTTGAAGCTACTGGTAAAGGTTATGCTGCTCTAAATACTACTTTTACTTAAAATGTTGCGGCGGGTAAAGACACTTTTAAGAGTAAAATAAGCGTCTCTAATCTGATTGTTTGTCCTTATTTTACATGTAATAAAATTTGCACAATAAGTTACCTATTAAATTACAGAAGATAAAATAACATCGGAAAGTTAAAAATTGCTTCAAAACTATCCCTATTTACGTATTGGTTTTTCTAACTCTGATAATTTCCGATATATCGTTACATCCAACCCAAATTTGGGACGCATAAGTATATAAGTTGTGGAATAAATGATATCTTAAAATAGCAAATAACTACGAATAGTAAGAACGACATCTTAGGTCCCCCATCTGCAAACGCCTTATTTAAATAAGGACTAAAACAAATCAAGCCAAAACAACTATTTTCCTGGCTATATGCCACGCCGAGCGCTGAATTACAACGCAAAACTTGCCGTAATTTGCCTAACACAGTTAGAATCAAAATTCAAAAGATTCGGATTGCTACGAAAAATACGAGGTAATACTTAGACCACAGATCGTAGGATATCACTAATTGCAGACCGGCTGCAACCTTTTTATGATCTCCTCAATATAAGTGAGCGTACCTACGAATGCAAAGACCTGAGTATTTGACACAATAGCTTAGCCTCGCGTACGCAAGCCTTAATGGCGCCACCTCTTGGTAGTTCTCGCAATACAATCCAAATCAATCGTATGGAGTAATTCAATACAAAAAACGGTGTAGAAACTGGTTCTACTACTTGACAGATGGCATGTACATGGCCTTGTTGCTACAGTGACTCTATACAAGACAGTGACGACAATCGGCCCATTAGCTCCGCCCATCCGCCATTAACCTGCAAATTTTGGTTTGTTTCCATTTGATTTAATGTAATTGGATTTCCTTATTTTAAATGGTTTTACCACTTTTAAAATACTTTTAAAGCAAACGATTAAGCAAACGATAAATAAAACAAATTTTGCATGAACATAGCGGCTAAACCTCGTGATCTTAGCAGATCAATCAAAAATAGGACCCTCTGTTGTCTTGTATAGAGTCACTGTACTTGTTGCTTAAATATCTAGTGACTGTACTTGTTGCCTTGTAATTCAGCGCTCGACGTGGCATATAGCCAGAAGAATAGCTGTTTTGGCTTGATTTGTTTTAGTCCTTATTTACATAAGGCGTTTGCAGATGGGGGACCTAAGATGTCCTTACTATTCGTAGTTATCTGCTATGTACATGCCATCTGTCAAGTAGTAGACAGTTTCTACACCCCGTTTCTGTATTGGATATATTAAAAATATGTGGCAAGTTATATTTAACTAATAATAACAGTAATTTTGTCGCCCCGTTATTTATTAATCCACTTCACTATACAAATCCATTTTAAATTGCTTTTCATGATTAATAAACAAACAATAAGAAATCACTTTTGCGATAACCGTTATTACTGCTCTATTATTGACACGACATCTGCGCATTACAGTTCACAAAAAACACATGGCTTAATCACGCCATTTATTAGAGAACAGAGCTAAAATAAAAGTTAATAAAAACATGGGATGTTATCGTGCTGCATGTAATTTTAACCCAAGGGAGAACGGTGATGATAAATCATAGAAATGCCATCCAACTAAATTTTTTATATCCGCCAGTATGGTTATTTAACCGTGTGCGGTATCAAAGCGACGATCCATCAATCCGAAACTAGTGATTAATAACCCTCTTACTGTCATTTTATATATTTATTTTGTATAGACAATATTAACTAACTTTCCCGACAAAACGGCGGTACCAAGCGAGGAAACTTTCCCGCATATTTATTTATTTATGTTAAGTTCTTCAAGTATATACATAATATATATTTGTATTTTAATATCGATATTATTTCCTTTACACAATGACTGGCATATTGAAAAGTCAAGTAATAAATAAAATGCTTATGAGAGCAACCACGAGTAGTAGTAAAATTATATCTATAAAATATTATAAATTTAGTTTAGTTTATTAAGACTTCTGTCTGACCTTAGTTGTAACAAAACACATATCACTGACGTAGTTTTCCATATAACACCAAAACACTATACTGCACTTGACGCGCGTTTCGCCAACCAAGTTGACATCATCTGGAGGTGATTCAATCTGAGTTGTAATCATCTCCAGATGATGCCAACTTGTTTGGCGAAACGCGCGTCGGTGCAGTATAGTGTTTTGGTGTTACATGGAAAACTACGTCAGTAATATCTTCACACCAAAGGTTCCAACCCCCTTCAAGATCGTAACAGAACGCTTAAATGTATTCTTTAGTAAGTCGGAAGATTGGATGATATTACTACTTGACACCCTTTCGTTTTTGCAATGTACTTCTCCATTTTTTAAGGGTGTATATAATTTACCAAGATATAAACTATTTTACAGCTCTAACTGGTGTAAAACGTTTTAGAAATGTAAAAGAAAAATCGAATCCAATGCCTTTTGTCCCAGGAATATATTTACATAGTATATTCTTAAATAAGTAGTCATTTAGAGTCTCTGGAAGTTTTAGAGATAATTAGCTTTAGAGGATGAGCTTATACTTAATGGAATGTTACCCCAGAAATATAAAACAACGTAGAACAATAAAAAATACTTGAAGAAGTTTTCCAAACATTCAGTATGGAGTTCTAGATAAAACCATACTGCCTCTTACTCTGTTTATTTTAAACATAAATGAGATACATAGTTAGCTTTGATGATAGTTACAAATATCCTGAAATATTTTAATCATCCTCAACTTTCGTAATTATGAGAAAAAGTAGGTATATGCTCTACATGTGTACTTTATACTCTAAATATCTGCTAGACTATTGCTTACTTTTATTGATTACTTATTGGCTAACTTCCAATGTAATTGAACGTACAAATTATGCTATTCATGCAAAGCGACTCCAAATTATAGAACCTAATTCTAATTTTGATATTACTAAAGCAAACAACATTTCAACCATACCAACAAACGAGGAAAGTCGGTGTATGGTCCTATTGTTTTATCTATTGGATCGCCAACTTACCACCTAGCAAATTGGTTAACAGAGAAATTCGAAAGTTTACCCATTCATTGCACCACCTAGTTTTTCTGTTATTACTTCCAATCATTTCATCAATAAGGTGAAAAATATTCTATGTAAAAAGTGTTCCTATGCCTCAGGCCTTGGACTACCTTAGGGATCTACTCGAATCAAACAATCTCAGTCAAGATGTAGTAAAGGAATATCTTCAACTCACTAATCTTTGCATGAAACAAAATTGATTTCGATTCAATTGTAAGTTTTTTGAACAACATGAGGGTACAGCAATGGGTAACTCTTTGTGACCATTCATTGCCAATCTCTTCGTGAACAAATTCGAATTGGAGGCAAAAGAAGAATTCGAGTATTTCCCCAGGGTTTGGTTTAGATATGTGGATGATATCGTTGCAATGTTTGATACAAAAGTCACTGATATTGACAACTTTGTTTCTAAATTGAATAGTCGTTTCGCGTCAGTTAAATTTACAGATGAAATTGAAAACTCTGGACAACTATCATTCTAGATGTATTAATAATTAGAAATAGTGAAAATAAGTTTAATTGATAAAATAATTAGGAAACGTGAATTTAAAGAGACACTTCGAAATTCATCGACTTTTCAAAATGAAAGAGAAAATCCAAAATTCATATTTATTCCTACGATCCTCATTTCATCCGTGGTTTTGGTAAGATTTTTAAACATATAGGTATTTTAGTGAGTTATTCATCGGAAAATAAACTACAACAACTTTTAGGCAATCCAAAAGATAAAATAGAAACTATAAGGAAAACTTGGGGAATTACGAAATTAGCTGTAAAGACTGCCATCAATAACGTGTTGGACAAACTGGAAGATCAATACAAACTAGATTCAAGGAACATGAGGCTCATCCCAAATATGGTAGAATAGAGATGAGTCTAGTGACGCCCACACAGTAAAAAAAGACAAATGGTAAAATTACTAAATGGTAATCGTAATTTGTTGCAGTGTTATTTTTAACACGAACTGGGTAGTATAATAACTAAACCTTTAGAACTCATATTACACGAACGATATACCCGCCTATAGTTTGTAGAAGTACTCATAAACTGTAGTAAAATTTACAAAACCGTGTGTTAAAAATTAATCAATCCGCCATAAATACGGAATAATTACACGGTGAATAATTAACTATTACACATTACCTTGTAAAATCTACTGTGTTAAATTACTTTTATGCAATGTAATAATACACCGATATGTCTAACACTATTAAGTGTGGACTATATACACACTGATGAGTGTTGATTCAGTGTTAAAATCAGTCGGATTTTTTTACTGTGCAGTATGCGTTTCCGAACAACCATAAAATAGATAGTAGCAATTTAACACTAATTAGGAATGTACAAATACCAGGCAGCTGGTTGCATTTGAGAGTTTGGAAATTACAAAGCGTCGCGACAGTAATCCGTTACGACGCTTCACTGAGCCGTCGCAACGGTTCACTGAACCATAACAATAATTTTAGTGTAAATAGGACATAGTGTTAGCATAGGTTTAGTTTTAATCTTTTCTTAGAAGTGTGAAAAACTACGTCAGTATTATCTTCACACCAGAGGTTCCAACCCCTTTCAAGATTAGTAAAATAAACTAACGATATTATTTTGAAAATAACGATCTATACTTGTACCGTGCCTTCCTAAATGCCAAAAGCCACGTGACCAGTAACTATTTTAAAAATAGTGAATTTATTTTCTTGGCGTCTGAAATGCTAGTTACTTTTAAAATAACTAAAACATAAGGTGAAGGTTACATTAAAACGCAAGTTTCCGTGTCACGGCACGCAATTGGCGTTATTTGTCATTTGACATTGAAAGTAGCCAATCGGTGATCGTATTACTTTGACCGTCGACGAACGGAATGTCAGTGTTTACTGTATACGAACCATTACGATTGATGCCAATATTTGACATTTCTGCTTTATTCATTAGCGCCCGTCATCGTTTGTTTTCGCTGCGATTTTCTGCTAGTCTTCTGTATTTCCTTTTGCTTCAATATATCCTACATATTTGATATCAATCAGTTCTTTTCAGAGCTAAATTACATCGTTTTTCAAGTTTCTCGTAAGTATAAGTAAAAATAAAACTTTCAGGTTAACTAAAAAAAAAATCGTTTTTCAGATCGACACATTATGCCTTTTAGTGCAGAACAAGACGCCTTTATTTTAATGGCTCATTTTCGGAGTGGCACTAGAAATGAAGACGGATTATGGACATACTCCGTGCAATCTTGCATTGAGCAATTTATGACCCAATTTCCAGACGAAAACCTTGACTATGACACATTCTTAACCCATAAATGTGCAATTGTTAAGAGATTTCAAACCAAAAACTGCATTTGCAAAGGTAAATCGACTGGCAGGCCTACTGTTCTCACAGACAATGTTATCGATGATATAGAGCAACGAATGAACCAAAGTCCAACAAAACCTGTTTCAAAGTTGGCCGCTCAGACAGGTAGGTAATTTTTCATAATATGTTCTCAATATGACCCAATATCCTCAAGTTTATTTTAAAATTGCTTTGCAACTTAAAATCAACAGCTTGAAAACTTTTTTTGAAATGAAAATCAAGTTGTGTTTATATATTAATGAAATTTTCCTTTTTGTAGGTCTTTCAGTTGGAACATGCCATAAAGCTTTAAAGAAACGACTGCATCTACACCCCTACAAGGTAACCGTTGTACAGGAGTTGATTCCCCTTGATTACGGAAGACGATTACGTTATTGTGAATGGTTTGTCCAAAACATGAATAATAATTTGTTAAATTTGACATTTTTTACTGATGAAGCATGGTTCCACTTATCAGATTATGTAAATAGCCAAAATTATAGGACATGGGCTGCAGAAAATCCTCACACATTTGTAGAAACCAGCTTACATCCCATAAAAGTTGGCGTTTGGGTAGCAATGTCAAGGAGACGTATAGTAGGTCCTATATTTTTCTACGAGACGATAAATAGTGAAAGATATCGAAGACTTATTTTAGAGCCCTTTTTAGCACAATTAGACAATGATGAGTTACAAGTAGGTTATTTTCAACAAGATGGAGCAACTATACATACCGCAAGAGTGACAATTCAGTTTTTAGAGAAGTTTTATGGTGATAGACTGATTAGTCAAGAATTGTGGCCAGCCAGGTCACCGGACTTAACGCCTTTAAATTATTTTTTGTTTGGTCATTTAAAGAATAATGTTTTTAAAACTGCAGTGCATAATATCGAAGAATTAGAAGCAGCGATTATTCGAGAAATTAACAATATAACTGACCAGCAGCTGCAAAATGTGTTTGAAAACATGAATAGAAGAGTAAATTTGTGTATAGCTCGTGAAGGACATCATTTTCAACATAATATGTAACTTTTTTTATGTAACTTTTAAATAAGTTCGGGTTTATTGTTAGTGCAATGATACTGTAAAATCAGAGAGTGTTTCAATGCTAGTTTTTGTATCTAATAAAAAATAAATATCACAATGTGTTTCTTTCTTTCTGGATATTAAATTTAAAAAAAATAACTAAGCTGCAGCCGGATTCACATTCCTCGATTTGACACGTGTCGAATAGACATCGATACATGATACAACTACACTGATATGCTCATAACTTGACCAAATTTTGTTTGTTCTGCGCACGACGTCATTCTTGATGCTAAAATGGCGAAAATTCAAATGCGTTACTGTCAACGTGACTGTCAGTGATATAATTATTTTCGTGTTTGTCAATTGTATTCCCGTATTATTATAATTGTGAGGTCCGAGGGATCAAGTTATCATTTTTATATTATAGGGTGGTGTTTATTTACAGTAGTGCTTCTTATTATCTCTTCAAATTATAAAATTTAGGTTAGAATTATATTCGGTAGGTAGATCGGTACACAGAATGCGGTTTGAATTAAAATAAGAAAGATTGATATTAATCAACTATTATTTTAGTTTCCCTGTATGAATCGTGTATTATAATTCCATAATCGACGTTTCTTTTATATTGTTATCTTTGTTTACAAGTATTTTATTTAATTTTGTATCAAAACTGACGTCACGCTCATCGATAGACCACGCCCCCATGCGCATAGGCATATCGGTGTAGTTGTATCATGACATCGATATATATTTTTTCTATATAGAAATCGAGGAGGTAGCGATTCGCAATGGTTATCGACATATCGAGAATATCTGTCAATTCTGCTCGACAAGAAAGTAGGTGTCGAACGCTTATGTTAGAGAACCATAACCCCATTTTTTTACGGTAGCTTTGTGAATTTTGCTCTCATCACTTTTTTCTTAAAAAATGTTGCCTATTTTTGATTTAATTCGCAGAAGAAATCAAATACGCGATTTAAGGAAAGAAAGACGTATTTTGTTTAGAATTTGCACAAGATAATCTACCGGTCGCAAATTATCTGTGTTCTTCCATAAAATCTACCAAACTTACTAAATGTTCTTCCCTCATTTTAAAAACCATGGCGATTCCGAGTATATTTAAAAAACATCCTCCAAAAGTCCAAATTATATTTACAAACAAGGAAACAAGTTCGACTATGACTATAGATTAATAATTTATAATAATACATAACCCACAAAATGATATAACAGTTCGACAATCGACTCTTACGAACAAATGCTACGTCGATGCTCCAATTCTAATCGATACAGATTGGGAATTACTTTGTTCACGATATCGAATTTGGTCTCGATTGTCGAATAGTGGTCGACGTCGACACGTGTTGTATCGAGCATTGTGAATCCGGGGGCTTTTCAGCATACCTGTTTGCCTATATTGTTATTGAAAGTTGTGAAGTCTTTTAGTATTGTCCTTTTAACATAGTTGATTAATAAAAAAAAAATATTGTAAAAATTGGACCAACAAACTTGGTTAAATTTTTCCCGTAGTTATCAATTATCCATATGTAACACTTAATTGCATGTAAATTCAGTATTATGAACAGTTCCTTTGTGAGGTTAATTAGTTCTGTCAAAATATTTTTATTTACTTAAAACTCTAACCTCTAACCAGGTCGGGAGGACTGCACTGAGTCTAGGGATTTATTTTTAATCAATGCCAATTGCATGAAATGTTGGTTGCCTATACTTGCGAATACGTGCTTTTGGACATTTATGAAGACTCTGTAGAACAGAAATCCTCATATTTTATTAGCTGATCATATTCGATGGATCGATATCAATGAAACTTTACTATCAAAGAGCATATGAAATGATAAAACTTTGGTTTATACTTATACAGTGAGGACATAAAGTCCGTCCCCCCCCCCCATCTAACTTTTAAACCACTGGGTAGATTGTGATGAAATTTGGAACGATAATATATGACTAAATTCTGCATTTTTGACATATAAATGACAGCTCTGAATGTTAAAGTGACAGCTGGGCGCGCAATAGGAAAATTTTTTAAATGGAAATGGGGGTCGAGTGGGGACTCATTTTGAAGCAATTTTTATGCTCAAAACATCCCCCAAATTTGAGAACATTTGGTTCAGTAATTTCAGTTCCGCAAGAGTTTTTTCTTTCTTATATTTTATTAATAATAGGCTATCACGAGTCGATTTTAAATGCTAAGATGAAAGGCTACATCACAAATCTCCAGTTGCAATTCTTTTGGTAATATCTTCCGTTAGGAATGAGATAGAAAGCTGCGGTTTTCACTGAATTTTAGGGATTGTTGTCCTTTATTTAAATATGTAACAATAAATATACCTTGCTATTTGAAATTTTCTAGAAAATCCGCCATATTTGTTATGTTGGCAGACAGCGCCCTCTAGCGGCTATAATACAAGTAACAAAGCCAGCTTTCATGAGTCTAAATATGCATAAAAAAAGCTCTTTTTAATGAGACTAAGTTTGTTAGATTCGGTTTATCCTGTGCCGAGTTATTAACGTTTAAAGGAAAGAAAGTTAGGCGCCCCCCCACCACTTTATTTTAAAAGATAGAAAAAAATTTGTTGCACAGAAATGTTTAAAATTTCCTCTAGATTAATATTTACTTATTTCCGGTACTACTTTATTAAGCAAATTTTCGAGAAAAGTTCATTTTTCTAGTTGGCCATGGGCGTTATGCCCCCTAGCGGTCATTTCAGGAACTTGAAAACAATTTCCAGCGACTTCTCTTGGCCATATTTACTGTTAAATTTTTTTTCCGGAAATTCTCCGATAAGCGGTTTCCGAGATACAGCCGGCGTTCTCTCTTATTTGCCCACCCTGTACAGCTTGTAATAACCTACACAAAACATTGAACACGATAGTTTAAGTCTGAGTGGTGCATTATACGTAATTACCATGTAAGCCAATGATTACATCGTCGACGATAACATATGTTACCTTAGGGAGACACGTTGCCACAATTACCCCGCCCCCGTGGCCCTTGATGCTTTTTTGATTGCCACATTCCACGTCCGCAATTTGGAATCTGATTTCCATCAGCGTAACTAGTTACGTGGCAGGCGTTTTTGCGGACAAAAAAGACCATTACTAGTTTTTCCTATCTGTCATCTTGAATGTTTCCTTAATTGTCGGAGTTGGTTTTATGACTCCCAACTATATTTGTAGGAAATCGTGCATGGAACAATTACAACTAGAAAGTTGTTAATAGTAATTGCCTACATCTTTAACATTATACCTACTTATCTAAGTATGTATAATACCTACTTATCTAGTAATATTATTTTTTGATTAATAATGTATTTTATCTACTTTTTCGGTGTAGCAGTTCTATTTTTGCATCAGAATACTTGTTTCATAAAAAAATAGTTAGCTTCATTTATTTATTTATTTCTTTAGATACTCAATCCAACAGCAGAAGCCAATTACAGGATGGCAAAATACACAATTTTACAAAACTCATCAAAGGAATATAAAAAAAAGAAAAAATCATACAAACATGTATAAATATATGACAGTAACGTTAGAAGACTAATATAGAAAACAAATTACAAACTAATACTGTTACATAAAGAAGTAAAGAACACATAGAAAAAGTAAAAAAGCATTGAACAATAACAAATAAATAATTGTATAAATTAAAACATATAAAGATAGTTTATTAACAAGCATACAGTTTTTTAATTTCCTTTATGGTACAATGAAATATATCAATTCTGTTTTGCAAATTGTTGTAATTCCTACACATGAAGTAGAGCGGAGAAAATATCAGTAGATTGGTTCTAGGCGTAGGAAGATAGAATGATATCTTACTTCTAGATTCAAATCTAGGAATATGTAAATGAAGCCAACTCAAAATTTCAGGACAATCAATCTTGTTGTTTTTGACTTTGTACAGGAATATGACAAATTGTACAATTCTACGACCATGTAAACTAGTTACAGTAAATCGACCAAGTAATAAACTAGGTGTTCCAAAAGGTGGATACGAGCAATCTTCTTTGAATGCTAGATATTTTAGAAAGCGCCTTTGAATCGATTCCAGGCTCTCAATACGTGTTACCTAACCAGGACTCCAAATTAACGAAGCAAACTCAATTTTGATTTAACAAAAGCATTAAAGACCAAAATTAAAAGAGTTTTATCAGTAAAAACTGTGGGGTTTCGTATCACAAAACCTAGATTCCTGTAACATGTTTGTATTACATTATTAATATGTGCATTTAATGTTAATTCCCTGTCGTAGGTGACTCCCAGATCTGTAATATTTTGAGGACGATTTAAAATACCCTTTGATATATTTTGATATAAGTACCCTTTGATATATTTACCAACTATTGTATTTTCTTAAAATATCGCTGTACAGCTAAAGGAAAAAACCAGAATATTATGATTAGACCACGTACCTTTAAAATTTACACAATTTGTCTCTCAAAGTAAAGGTGCCACTGAATTATGCAACGATTAATCTGTTTGTAAAAGTAGTATTTATAATAATAAGCAATCGGTAGCTTATTGCTTATAATAGTTTATTAATATGTATTTTACAATTTTTAATATACTATCACTATACAGAAATTTACCTGCTATTCATATATATCTGGTATAATGAACATATTGAGAACAATAAGTTCAGTTAATAATCGCTTTATCATTATCTTGGTATACCTAAGTATTATCTTGTTCCTTAAAACTAGGTAGCACTGAAAACATAAAGTAATCTTCTATACATGTTATCGTCCCTAATTCGGTATATTTTTAGATATTAGAAGGTGTAACACGCGTTTGCAAACATTAATTTTTCGCCCACGTTTTGTTTAATCTGCTTTAAGATTCTCAAATCTGAAAGACAAAAGTTGAACGTTATAAAAGTGTTGATAAAAATATAATAATATACACAGTAAAAAAATCCGACTGATTTTAACACTAAATCCACACTCATCAATGTGTATATAGTCCACACTTGGCAGTGTTAGACAAATCGGTGTATTATTACATTACATAAAAGTAATTTAACACAGTAGATTTTACAAGGTAATGTGTAATAGTTAATTATTCACCGTGTAATTATTCCGTTTTTATGGCGGATTGATTCATTTTTAACACAGGGTTTTGTAAATTTTACTATTTATGAGTAATTCTACAAACTTGGCGGGTATATCGTTCGTGTAATATGAGTTCTAAAGGTTTAGTTATTATACTACCCAGTTCGTGTTAAAAATAACACTGCAACAAATTACGATTACCATTTAGTAATTTTATCATTTGTTTTTTTTTTTACTGTGTACTATGACTATATTAACTTTCACCAATCAATTTTTATCATATTCGACACATTTTACAAATTTCAATTATTTTTTATTTGGGGTACTGTTGTATCTATGAGGTACCCTCTATCCCTGAAAAAATGTATCTAGTAACACTAAAACTGATATTTTAATGTAGTCCAACACTCACTAATACTTTACTTTACAGTATACTTTTTAATGCCCAAATTAACCTTTAAAATGTCTATTGAATTTTAAGTGTATTGTATTGAAGTCATCATACTTATACTAATAAATAATTTTTGTTTCAGGTAATAACATTTGCTTACAACATGAACAAGGGTATGTATAAACTCAAGTTATGTGCTTTATAAGAAAGAAAAAAACTAATAATGTGTAGTAAATTCATCGTAAATATACTAGATTTAACAATTGCATCTTGCCTCTACTGAATTCAGAATTTGGAAAAAACCCAATTTGTTTATTGCAGATTTATTGATATTTATATTGAGAGAACTATGATTATCTTTCACAAAGAAACTTCACTCGGAAGTTTATTTTTTATGAGTGAAGCCTGAAGTGTTCCGAATATACAGTGTGCCCACAATTGGTGATGCATGTATTGGGATCTCGGAAACTATAAGAGATAGAAAAACGGTCAAACGGGGAAAGTTTTAGACAATTTTGTTTGTAATCGAATGCCGTTTTTTTTGCGATTTTATCTCTTTTGGTTTTTGAGATATTTTGAAAAAACTAAAATGATGCATTTTCGAAAATACCCTGTAATTTCTTTATTTAAAACAATTTTTAGATTCTGTAAAAACTTTCTTAGGGCAACTTTTTACGTAGAAAACGCCTGTATAGTCCGATTTTATTTGCAACGTTTCGGTTTTTTGGAACCATCATCAACTTGGTTTTTTCATATGGGCGCCATATTGGATTTTTACGGTTTTGGAAAGCCTCTTTTCTTATCTTTCTAATGATTTATCACAATTAGTAAAAAAAAAAGTTAGGTTATGGTTAAAAAATCAAAAATTAATATTTTGTTATAAATTTGGCAACGTCGCACAGTAAAACACTGAAATTATAGGTCATATTAAATTTAATCTCTATCACAATAAAACATTAAAATATTTGTTGAAAGTTTTTACCATGTAACGAAAAATAAATTTATAAAAGCCGTAAGTTTGGATAAATACATCAACTAATAGTTTTCAGAACACCTGTCACCTAAAAATCATTTAATTATTATGTATAAACAGAAATTCAGTACATGATTTATCGCAATAATTTTTCTGCTAATACATCAGTTCCCTAGTAGATCATTTTCGGTTTAAACTCTAAGCTACAAATAATAACAAAATATCAACACAAATTAATACATAATTAAACTATAAAGACTAATAACCCAAATAAAATATCTAAAGTTCAAAGTGTCGCCCATTTGCGTCCATACATTTTTGACATTTTTTTATTATGGATCTGAATTTCTGTTTATACATAATAATTAAATGATTTTTAGGTGACAGGTGTTCTGAAAACTATTAGTTGATGTATTTATTCAAACTTACGGCTTTTGTAAATTTATTTTTTGTTACATGCTAAAAACAAATATTTTAATGTTTTATTGTGATAGAGATTAAATTTAATATGACCTAGAATTTCAGTGTTTTACTGTGCGACGATGCCAAATTTATAACAAAATATTAATTTTTGATTTTTTAACCATAACCTAACTTTTTTTTACTAATTGTGATACATCATTAGAAAGCTAAGAAAAGAGGCTTTCCAAAACCGTAAAAATCCAATATGGCGCCTATATGAAAAAACAAAGTTGATGATGGTTTCAAAAAACGGAACGTTGCAAATAAAATCGGACTATACAGGCGTTTGTATAGTCCGATTGTGTCCGAATGTATATATTGTGATAGAGATTAAATTTAATATGACCTAGAATTTCAGTGTTTTACTGTGCGACGATGCCAAATTTATAACAAAATATTAATTTTTGATTTTTTAACCATAACCTAACTTTTTTTTACTAATTGTGATACATCATTAGAAAGCTAAGAAAAGAGGCTTTCCAAAACCGTAAAAATCCAATATGGCGCCTATATGAAAAAACAAAGTTGATGATGGTTTCAAAAAACGAAACGTTGCAAATAAAATCGGACTATACAGGCGTTTTCTACGTAAAAAGTTGCCCTAGAAAGTTTTTACAGAATCTAAAAATTGTTTTAAATAAAGAAATTACAGGGTATTTTCGAAAATGCATTATTTTAGTTTTTTCAAAATATCTCAAAAACCAAAAGAGATAAAATCGCAGAAAAAACGGCATTCGATTACAAACAAAATTGTCTAAAACTTTCACCCTTTGACCGTTTTTCTATCTCTTATAGTTTCCGAGATCCCAATACATGCATTACCAATAATTGTGGGCACACTGTATAGTAGCCTCCAATATCTTATATATAATAGTTGCGTGTAATGAATCCATTTATTGACATACAGTATTTCTTTTATTAGGTATCTTAAAATTTACTTATCACTGCCTTCAGCAACTTTTATTAATTAAGGAATCCGCTTAGTGCTATCCATATTATTTCTTGGGAGACCTAAAAAAATTAAGGATTTTTGAAACAGTTATATACTATCTATATATAGTATACAGTTTTATATAGATATGTGTGTTATATAAAATACTGCCTATTTACTTTGTGGGCTTAGAACAATTTCATTCAGCTTTACAGAATGTTACGTAACTTGAAATCTTAATCTTGTTATCTCTCCATTCCCAGCGTAACTTAATATTAGCTACGTGCTATAAGCTGCATTTATGCAAGTCCGGTAAGATACCTTACTAAATCATTCTTAGAACTACATTACGAAGGAAGGATTTTTTTATATAGCTGCGATTTGTTATTTGCTTGCAAGTATTTGATCCTCCCAATTCGAGGATGAGAGTATTAAAAATTTCCCGAATGGATTTTTTTAGCGTCACGTACCCTATGCTATTTTGCTATACTATTAGCATTATATGCTAACATAAAGTACTATTTTATTATATAAAAATATGAGGTAGTGTCCCAAGATGTGTCTTATCTTTTTTTCTATTGGAAACTGGATCAAGGAAAGATCAGAAGAAGAATGGTCGAACGGGATCGGGCTGCGACAAGCCCGGTCCCCTTAATTGAAGGGCCTTGGTCGAATGCAACTCGATCAATACTTGCGCTAAGTCGTAACAGCATAAGGATTGTCACAGGACTGCTGACAGGTCACGGATATCTCAATAAGCACCTTAACACTATTGGCCTTAGTGACACCAGAAGGTGCAGGTTTTGCGGACACGATGATTCATATCCTCTGTCGCTGTGCCTGTCTCATGGTCAAGAGACACAAACATCTGGGCGCGGGATTTTTCCTGCTCCTGGATATTAGAGAGCTTCCCCTAGAACAGGTGTTGGACTATGCGCATAGCACGGCTCTCTTCCAATACCTCTCGACTAGCGGCAGGCACAATGGGTCGAAAGACCTAAGTGCTGCGGATAACCGCGCCGCCTTCCAACAACAATAACAACAACAACAACAACAACAACAACAACAACAACAACAACAACAACAACAACAACAACAACAACTAACTTTTAAGACGATGACGATAGATGACAATACATGATGACTAAGGATGGTGGAAGGAGTAATCTTACCCGCTAGCGTTTAAAGTTTAATCCTGATTAGGTATAAATTATAGTATTTGCATTTAAGAAATCGAAATTATGATTTTTACGTTTTATGTTTTGGTAAATATAATTACCCTACTGATCTATTTACTAACAAAACTTCTAAAATTTGACACCACATTATTTTACTAACTATAAAATAACAGAGTGCAAAACAGATTTTTTTGCTGTGTTGTGCTGTGCCGTGTTATCAAGTGTTTTTAAAATTTTGATTCTCTTCCTTTTTATATATAATATAATCTATTAATTAACAGATCTTTATTGAAACTAAATTGTTGCCAAAATTACCGGAGCATATCTTGAATGTTAAATGGATATAATTATGAAATTTATCCTAAACAAAATTCAAGCTGCATGGGTGAAATCTTAAATCGGCCAATTTATTTTCGAAAATATCAAAGCAGCATTCAGCGTCACTACAGTAGAAACTTGTACTATTTTATTAAAAGAAAATACGTGTGTTGAAAATTTATCGCTACACATTGTCAACAGTTCCCGATTTGAAACTGCGAAAACGGATACAGTTTATTGGGAACGTTTGCTAAAATGCGCCTTAAAATGCTACTTCAATTCTGTTTTGAAGGCAGTATTTTAACTACCTATTAGGTCAGTCATGAATTTGACAAACACATGTTAATAATACAAGGTAATTTTTAACATTAGAACACGCGAAGTATATACACATCTCACTTTTTACTTGTAAATAATGTGTTAAAAATAATTTATTAAGGTCTTATTTTGATCCAGCTATAATGAATAGAAGAAAAATACATTTTGTACCTACATTAATTAAGGTAATTATTAATGTTTCTAATATATTTTGTTATGTAGGTATCCTCAAAATAAGACAATACCAAAGAAATTTCAAATTCGAAAATATGGTGCATGCGCCGCGTTCAATAAATTTCGCAGTTATCTACTAAAATGATGACCTATCATAATTTAAAACATTGTCTTGTCATTAAACGTAGGGGTCGAGTCGCAGGTCATTTGAAATGTATCTTTTTCAATTCGTAGACTAAAAGTGCTATTTCGTTTCCTCATTTTAAGGACTGAATAAGTGTCACTTTTCATCCCCCGGGGATTAAAAATAAATTTAATCCTCTGAAAAATGTTATCCGTCAGATACCACTTCAATGAAAAAATAAGAAGAAAACGGTTCTATAAACAATTTTATTCATTAAAATCAACAATTAACATTTGGATAATTATATCAATTTACAAAATTTACCATAACCATCTTCTTGCTAATTAAAGAGATTACTAACTGATGTAGAAGCGATTGATGGATGTATCTATTGCTTATGTTTATTTCGTTTTCTTGATCCAAATTTTTTTGGTTCTCATAAAGGTTAAAACAAATTGTGTTATTTATCAGCCTCGTAAATGTGATTTTCGTTTAATTTTCATAGCCCGATAGTCACAAGCGATTCAAAGAAATAGAAAATTATTGTAAGGAAAGTAAATATATGTCGATAGCAAGAAAATGGTAACAGATTGGTATAGGAAATCCTAATACAGACTGAAAAATCACTTTATTCTCCATCAGATAGAGCAATAAAATACTGGGTGTTTGATAAAAAAATGACTTTTGGGCAGTTGAAATTAGTCAGAATCAGATATTTTTTTGGAACACCCTGTAAATAATAAAATATGAAATTACACATACCTACTCTGAAAGCTTGATGGGCCTCCTAACCATAGCGCAAAACTTGTTACAATAATGTTCGTTGTCAATCGTTAACAAACATTTCAATAAATTACTACAAAATCAATTTTTTTTCAAAAAAATTTTAATATCTAAAAAACTATCAATTGTCCTATAGGTTATGCCACATTAAAAAACGTTACTTTTAGCGTAGAAATCAAAAATATAAAAAAAATATAGGGTATTCCACTTAAAATAAGAAAGTTGATAGCCATTTCCAGTATAACCGGAAGTGCTAGAAAAACGGAAACACTTCAGATCAACAGAACTTTCCCGGAAAGCCCCGTGTCCAAATTTTCCAAAATATTCCAATGGGAAGTCCTTAAGGTTTTAATGAACGGTATAGCTGAATCACCCTGTATATTATAAGTGCCCCAAATTTGTATAAAATGTCATGAGTGGAGGGACTCTTTTGTAAGTATTATATGATATAAAGGCTTAGCTAAATCTACTGCAAAAAATTGTTTAGCTCTACCTAATTGGTCCAAAATGTCTTTAATACTAGGCAGTGGGAATTCATCATGCCGTATTTTTTTATTTAATTCCTGTTTGGTAGCAGATTTTATATAAAATCTGCTACCAAACCCAATACTCCAGTTGTAAAATTATATCATTTTTGAGCAATATATTTACTTATTTGCCAATTTATCCTTTTTGTGATTGAGGTAGGTAATCTACAATTTTATATTCTGTATTTTGTATTCAATTCTGTGTCACCTTTAAATAATATATGTCATTATATATTATTTACATACATATATCTGAAACTGATTCCGAAGCGAATACGTCTATGCCATTAAATTTCAGATGCTCAAATAACAGTGCTATTCTGCTATGACGGATAAATTTACTAAAATGTATTAGGTACTAAAGTTTATGAAAATGCAGGTACTTAGAAGTGCCTAAGTTCCGTAACACACTTACTGTTAAGTGCTGAAACACTTTACAATATGTCCTCCTTTGGTGGTGGATATATGGTAAAGAAATTAACTAAAAAACTTCATTCTGATTTTGTTTGAAACTGAAATAAAATGTAAAAATTACATTAGTTTGTGTAATAGTACCTATATAATAGAGAGAGTTCCAGAATAATTGTTCGGTACGGGAACGCAGCCTATCCTGAATATAATCAAAATTTATTTTCATTTGCTAAAATTACTTTCTTTTTAACTGTCAATTTGAAAATTTTCATATTTTACAGCATTTGACTCAGTGACGTTTAGCATTTTTCGTGTTTAAATTGTTTTACTGAAGTATCATTTGCGTTTAAAAGAGTATTTTTCAATACTATGCAGTTTCAGAGAGTCCTAAATCAGGTTAGTAATTTTGTATTTCTTAATATTGAAATTAATATAAGAACCATAAATTAATGTTTTTTAACGCTCCACAATTCACAGTTTAAATAGGTTATACTGGTGATAAATAGGAATAGAATAATAAAAAATAATAACTATATTATTTTTAATAAATTGTCTTTATTTTATTTTTAACATAACCTATATTTACTGACGTACCATGGCATGGAACAAACCAAATCAAACCAGTAAATTCCCTTGCCTGTGCTCATGATCCTAGTGCACATACTAAAAATAGAAAGGCGACACATAAAAAATCATTATGAAGCGGCACGGACAATCACTCTGGAACTCTGTAGAATAAAATCACTCGAATAAAACAGATTTTCAGGAAGATATGCTTTTAGGTTTTTAAACAAATAATAATAGCTCTTTATGGATTTAATATGGCACAGTAGGAAATTATAGACATTAATATCATTATAATATGCACGTATACTTGCCTGGTTATCATAGATCGACCGTAAGTACTCGTATATTTTGTTTTTTAAATAGATGTTTATATGAAACACTTACGTTACTGGATTTTGACCCCAACATATAATCACATGTGCCCTAATATAATAGCATATTGCAGTATACTCGAACATATTCGAAAAAGAATACTTACTGCAATGCTGACAATTGATTTCTTGCATATTTTAAATAACAAGATTTATTTAGATTTGATAAAATTTTTACCCAACGTAATTTCAGTAACAGTAAGAGTCGAAAGCTCTCAACATATTAAAGTACAAGCAAACAATCTACCGTTAGATTTGAATCTAACGCCGAGATGATATTTGATAAAGAATGATAAATAACTCGTTCTTTGAATGGTTTGGTACTAACACAAACTGACTCAGTTTCATAAGATTGTACTGGACTAAGAACTAAAAAATCATTCTCTACTGGTTGATGGCCATTGGAAAATATATGATTAAATATACATTTTCATTTAAAACCGTTTTAGTGACCTTTTTGTACCATTGCAGCATCATCCACACAGAGAGGAAATCGAAAACTATTGCTGCAGAGATCCTCGTAGAGCTCAGGCCCTTCAGTGTATAAATGAAAGGCTACATGTAGCCATTTAAAACGAGAAACGACCGATAATTGAATAATGCGAACTACTCGTGATGATCTATTGCAGTGGAAATTTCATGGATAATTCATTTGACTGTTTGTAAACATTACAATTTCCATTTAACATGTTATGGTTTCTACATAGATTTGCGTTTGAAATGATTTAGTAATGTTAATTTTACTAAAAGGAATTATGAATTCAGTTTTTAAGGAGTGTATTATTTACAAGGAAATGATATCCCCTCACCGCTAAACATGAAGGGGAATATTACAGTGTGTAATGCAGCAAAAGAAATGAAAGCTATATAAAATTATTGTATTTATTTATTTAGCGTATGGCAATAGTATACATAGTATGATCTTATATCGTAAAAAAGAAAAAAAAAACACAAAATTAAAACTAAAAACATTAACAACACACAACAATAAGTGTAAGGACATATAGAGAAAAAGATAAAAGCAAAGCAATTATAAATAACAAGTCCACAAACATCTATCACAAACTAACAGGTAAGTTCATTATCCATTCAATCGCTGTCGGAGGGAGAGAATATATATCCATAAAATTATTGTAAAATGTATGATATGACAGTCAATATCTATATGGCTGAATGAATTATTCTCAAAATCCTAAAGTGCCTAAAAATATCTCCAGAATGAGGTCTCAAAAGACAACTCTTTCCATAAGAAAACATTTTCAAAATGGCGGCAATATGTCATTTTGACAGTTACAGACATTATTTTTATATCAAAAAATAGATATTTTACTATTGTGGTTCAAAGGTTATGGAGGGGCGACTGACTTTGTATCGTCCCTGTCTTCATTCTTTCATAGCTCTCTTATTCAACATTTTAGAGAAAAATGTTATATATAAAAGTTTCACCATTTTTCGTTATACCGGGTGTTTAATTTAGCCTGAGCGCTATGCAACTTTGATTTTTTAAATGGAATACTGTACTTTTAACACATTTTTTGGCAAGTACTTTTTTGGCATTTTCAGGAACAGCATGCAATTCTGAATTAAAAACATGTATACATACCCTATATTTAATACAGCCATTTCCAAGATATTTGACACTATAGAAAATCTGACAGGTTCAAGGGTGTGTAAGAATATTCATACATTTTTCGTATAGAAGATCCTTATTTGCCTTTGACAACGTACAAAAAATACAAAGTGTGCTACCTTCCACATTTCAAATAAATTGAAAGATATTATACCAAGTGTTCATTTTTTCAAGTTACATTCGGCAATTTGAAACGGAAAAAACTTTTTTTAATTCAAATGGAACACCCTGCATTTCTTTACACCAAGTACCTAGTGTAAAATTAAATTATCTTTTGTCTGATATAGTCATTGCAAGTGTTTATATTGCAATTTTTTTGCGATATTTGCAATTTTTTCCCAAATTTACATTTTTTTTTAAATACAGCAAAACTTACGTACACGCTAATTACGAACCCACGATTATATCTTACCAAATAAAAAGTCCTGGCCGTTATTATGAACATTCACTTTTTTTTATCACATAGTTTGGCAATTTGTGTGCATTGAACGGCGCGGCGGCAAGAGATAAAAGACGGCCTTTGAATTTGTAAACGTTGCCACTGTTTTTAGTTGGAACTGGCAGTCCCGTATTTAATTTAAAAATTCTTCAGAATAAATGCCGTCAGCTTCCGGTACTGTGCACCGGTGTTCGAGCTGTGTTCAATCAGCGCAAATTATTATGTGTACAGAGCAGTCCATTTTTGATGGGAATCCAGGGTATCTCGAAAACTACAAGATGCGCAACAAAACCGCTTGCAGATCCTCGAGCTACTTTTTTTAGTTTGACTTAATGGTGAAATCAGATCGGGTCTACTTTGTTTAGGTTTTGAGATACAGGGCATTTCTCAAATTTTGTCATTTTCGTCAGTGCCCTGTAACTTTTTTATTTTCAGACCTACCAAAAAAGTTTAAAGAGGAAAGTTTAAACCCCTATTTATTATATATTACTGTAACCAGAATTGAAAGTTCTTTCGAATTAACTAGAAATATACAGGGTGTTGCATTTAAAAAAACACAAGTTTGGTCTGTATCTAAAAAACGGGACGCAATAAAAAAAAATTTGCTACGCCAATGGAGTCCACTTAAAAATATCTAAAACTTTCCTCTTTAAACTTTTTTGGTAGGTCTGAAAATAAAAAAGTTACAGGGCACTGACGAAAATGACAAAATTTGAGAAATGCCCTGTATCTCAAAACCTAAACAAAGTAGACCCGATCTGATTTCACCATTAAGTCAAACTAAAAAAAGTAGCTCGAGGATGTGCAAGCGGTTTTGTTGCGCATCTTGTAGTTTTCGAGATACCCTGGATTCCCATCAAAAATGGACTGCTCTGTACATACAAAATAATACAAAATATTTATGTATATTTTCAGAGTTATGTACTTTTGTTTTAAAAACTAAATATTTTGTTATTTTGTTGTTGCTTTCGTTACATTTGCGTCTTTTTCTAAAGAATTAATAAAAACAAAGAAAATGTAAGAGTATATATTTAATTTTTTTTAACGAACTTTTGATCTAACGTACAGATTTTTAAGGTCCCCTCTGGTACGTTATAATCAAGCTTTACAGTACTTGCTTTCAAGTTATTCATGAAAAGAAAAAATGTGATTAAACATTTTAATCTAATTAATAGTCATTAGTAAAATACAATGTACTTAAAGTATAATAATACATCTTACCATACCTAGTAATACAACACTAATATGACAATGCCAGTAAAAGCTAATAAAAAGATAAAACAACAATCATACAAATAGACATTTCAACAATACCAAGGTATGTTAATTATTAGATTATACTAAATGTTCGAAATGTATATTTTGAGCAACGTATAAACGGAATCGTTTTATCAGAGAATCTTGCATGTTCTTGAGCATCTCTGGTGTCATTTCGTGAAAGGTTAATAAAACACCAACTTTAAAACGCGATGTGTCATTTAGATAGCTTGTAAGAGAAACAATGGTAAATTGCTAAAACAATATTCTCATGGCCTGTCTAATTTTGAAATCAATGTTTAATAAACTCCTGCTAGATTCTTGAAAATCGACGAAAATCTCGAATATTGTAAAGAATTGTAATATAAACCCTTACAATGCCTATATCAGACAAAAGGTAATTTAAAAGAATTGTAATATAAATCCCTACAATGCCTATATCAGACAAAAGATAATTTAATTTTACACTACTTGGTGTAAAAACAATACAGGATGTTTTTGAGGTTTTAAATTGCCAGTAAAATTCGTGTAATTAAAATGCTTGGCCATATTTTAATGCCAGATTCTATGTTCAAAATTGATAAAGAAAGTTCATATAAACATACGTCCGGAAAGACCATTGAAAAATATGATTAAATTGCAGATAACCTGCTGAAGTAACTTTATTAAAGTTCGGTATGCAACTGGCACATTTGGTTGTGTACAAACATGGTGTGCATGTCATAGATTGGTTTTATAAGCATAGGCATGCTTATTTCATTTAGTTATTTCATAACTAACAATTTTTTTTGCGATAAATAGGTACATATTTTAATTTAACCATTTTTGTTTGTACAACAGTAGTTAGTCTATGGTAGTACCATTAGAAAATAATTTGTCAATAATAGCAAAGAATATAAACTAATGAGAATTTTCACATTAATTCATGCAGTCAACCAAATTTCTATCTTTGTCGCTATGCGCCAGATGCATCAAATTTGAGTGAAAAATAACAGAATCGGCTCAGGTATAGTAAATTATAGTAAATTTATGATACTGGTTTAATCATCATCAAATTGTACGTCTAGTTATCATTGTCAATGACACACAAATAAATGGAATAGAAAATAAGAGAACATCTACACTTGTTGCAGATGTGCCTACCGGGTCAGGGTTTCGTCCATCGTGACTTTCGTGATATTTCGTTACTTCCATTTAGTTTTTGTTGTTTTATCTGTTTGATTGAATAATTTGTAAGTCTCGAGTGCCTCGGTGTTTTAGTGCTTATGTTAATTATATTATAACAGTTATCATTGTGTTGTAAAATATATAAAAA
The DNA here is from genome assembly GCA_963924545.1 of Pogonocherus hispidulus. Lineage (NCBI taxonomy): Eukaryota > Metazoa > Arthropoda > Insecta > Coleoptera > Cerambycidae > Pogonocherus > Pogonocherus hispidulus. Next base: position 12,844,953 of record OZ004698.1, read on the forward strand.
ATAAATTAATGGTGTAGATCTATGCATAAGTAGTAGGTATACTAGGGGGGTTCTGGCCCAAAAAACCCATGTAAAAGCCCATAAGCCAAAAACGTGGTAAAATTTGTGCCCAGATGTGGGTATGTCCGATATATTTTGTGGGTACGCATGACATTTATCCTAGTTATCCTTACACGTTATCCTTGTTATCCTTACACGTTATCCTTGTTATCCTTACACGTTATCCTCGTTATCCTTGCTCACATATATGTCATGCGTACCCACAAAATATATCGGACATACACACATCTGGGAACAAATTTGACCACGTTTTTGGCTTATGGGCTTTTACATGGAGTTTTTGGCCCAGAACCCCTTTAGTTTACCTACTCGCATGCTCCGGGTGTATCAAATATCATTGAAAAAAAACGAAACTTAAAAGATAGGAAATTACATTAAGTGAAAAGTCTTATTAGTTTATTGTCTTTGATAATAGTGCTCTCCCATCCTTGCACCTACTAACACAAAATATCCCGATGCAAATATGTCTCATAATCAAATACGGGATCTTTAAAATTGCGAATGTCATTTCTTTTCAAGGAATACCAAATTTAACAAATGAAAAAGTTTTACAGCTGTTTAGCCTGAATACATAAAGTGCATTAGAAGAATTGCAACACAACGATAAATTACATATTTTACATTCCGACAAACAAGAAAACCCAAAGCTGGTTTCCTGGTCAGAAAAAGGACCGAAACGATTTTAATCTTCCAAGCTGCCCTTACTATGAATGATTGCGGTCGGCCGTGCATCATATCTTGTCGGGTTTTTACTCATCCGCAAAGCAGCAACGACAACTGGCGGCTAGTATATTAGCATCAAGTTAACGTTGCTTCTTAATATATCTCCCGCAGTTCTCCGGAGATTTGGCTCCGGGCAGGAACGCAGGGGTGATTCGTCTCAATTTGCCAAATTGATATCGACTTTACCAATTTCGGCGTTTAATAATGGCGGATAAATTGAATTAAAAAATGTAATCAGAAGTTTTTTAGATAGATTACGTATTAGTGAAGTGCCTACGTCACGAAAAAAACGTTAACGGAAATTGATTTACATCCGAAGTTTTTAATTTAATTCCAGCGAAAAATTAATTTTTCCTACTGCTTTTTTCGGATAGTTGAGAACAAGTTTATTTTAATTAAAAGCCCTCGTTTTGCCAGATGAAAATTCTTGTTCTTTTAATTATGTTATTTTTCTGTCAATTAAGGTACGTCAGCTACAGGCTTTAATAAAGACTGTGAAATATTGAAAATTGTTTGAAAATGCTCTATTTTCGAGAATTCTGCAATAACCTTAATTTTTATCAATATCAATAAAAAGAACAATAATCACTATTAGGAGTAATAGACTGTATAATGATAGCAGACTGTATAATGATTTGATAAAAAACATAAATAACGAGATTATTATGGACATTTTTACAGGATGTTCTGGAACAGAAACCCTGGTTTTATATAAATGTAAACTATCTGTTTAATTGTATAAAAATTTCTATTACGAATATGTTGATACATGGTATCATGGACTTGTTACTAAAGGTGAGAGACATGTTCTTAAATAAATGTACTATAGGCTAGTAAATTTAAGCGAATATATTAGAAATATATCAGTTTGTTGCTAAGCTACTCACGCTGCAAAGTCTGAAAAACTAATGAACTTTCCTTTTACTTATTTATTTTTTTATTTGGAATGCAAACAATTGATTTTCATATCCTTCAGTACAACAATCCCTTAAGAGTCTTTCACTGTAGATTTGACAGGCATGAATACGGGGTCGGGTTGAGAGGTTGAGCAGCCGATGGGCGGAGACTTACATATTCCCACTACCGAATTATTAAGATTTCGGAGGTCCACGTAAAGCCGAAGTAAAAAGGCACATGGAAATAAAGTTAGCCCTTATTGCAACGGTACCGGATTTGTCTTATAATTGCGCTCCCCCATCCCCATTCCGCCAAACAATTTTTCATTAAATTGTTTGCTCGTAGATCAAGGCTTATTCGTAGGGATGGCTTGGCAACCATACTGGCGATGGCCTAGGATGGGAAGAATATCAACTTGGTGTTAATGTGAGAGATTAAAATCAGTTGATGTTTGACTTGTCCCCCTAACTAATGAGGTTTTCCAGGTTTCCCTCATTCCAGCACTGAATGGTGGTTAGGGCCTACCAACGTAAGTCGTTCCTGAGGCGCAAATGCGGCCCGCGAAATAATAATATGCCGCCCCCTCTCCCACACAAGTCTCAGACTTTCGGGCTAATCCTTGTGATTAGAATGAGGGGTAGAGATATTATTATTATTGTAACAAAATTTCTTTTTAATGTTATAAATTATATATCACCGGAAAGATTAAAAGATAAACTAGATTCCTATAGTAGCAAATTTTTGTTTAATACATGTATTTTAGAGAAAATAATTTTTGAAAATACGCTATTTTAGTACAAGTTTGTTTGCTTGGAATTTTAAAAATAAAAAGAATTACCAAAAATTACTACTATAGGGACTTTTCAATACTTTTTTACTAAAAGTCGCTATCTTTTATAGTTTTTTATAATTAGACACGAGACGAACGCCTATTTTGGGCTTATTTTGGACTAGTGAATGGGCCCTTAATAATATAGGATTAAAATTGTCACCCCCATATATCCTCTAGTGTTCAAGCTATTAAATGATCAAATGTGATACTTTTTAATGGGACCTCTAATTGTCACCTTTACAAAAACTGTACATAATTCACAATTTGGAAAATTTAGAGGAACACACACGGAATTTAACCTAACCTAACTTTTAACAAATTTTTTATCATCATGATCATTTTCATATTTTTCTTTAACTTATGAAGAAGACAATAAGATCCTGATTATATCATTGAATTATATATTGAATGATTATATATTGAAATTATATTTTATTGAAGTTATATACCTCTACATTCGTTGCAAACATCATTTCAGACATCCTGTGTGGTCTTGTTACTCCGAAATAACAATTTTGCTGTTCAATTAAGCGTTTTGCTCCATCATCAATTTATTAGTGAACCGCTTGTCATCCGCCGTATTTCGGCAAGCAGTGTCTGCTCGAAGAAGAGCTGTTCCCCTTTGTCTCAACAGAGATTCTCTTTACCGACCTGCAGGCAACTTAATGGATTCTTGAATGGGGCGCATCGTCTGAAAACAAGCAGGTTTTTTGGTTGATTACCCCTGTACATCAGTTTGATTGGTAGATTAATTATTAAGTGCTTCCCATAGTTGAGCTGCTTCTATCTGATGAGCGCTGATGTAAATTACAGCAGGGTGTTTGACACTTGGTTGTTAGAATTTCTACTTAACTCTCGAGGCACTTTAGCAAAATATTTTCTATAAATACTTATTTGTGGCATTATCTGGATATTTTTCTATATTTTAAAATGTGTAACTATATTTTATACTAAAGAATTATATTATAGCTGTCTATATATTATATATAAATACAGGGTGCCCCAAAATTTAACCCATACCTGTACTAACTCAAACAGGAAAATAAAACAAATCGAAAATCAAGGATAGAAAAATTATGGATTGTCCTTTGTTCTTGAGTTATTCGTGAATTGAATGAATTTTAACGTTTACTCTTTAATTTTTAATATTAAAAAGGAATTAATAAGAATACAAGGTAAATATATGACCTATTGTTACAAAAGGTATCAAAAGGCAAACAATCACATCATGAAAGCACGGACCTTCTAAATTTATCATTGCAATTCCACGATGAAGTTCCTTTAATAGCTAGATTAAATTACTGGTTCCTAAATGATAGAGCATCAGCTCGTTATGGAATTTCAGTGAGAAATTTCTTAAATGCAAATTTGAGAGAGGTGGACCGATACCAAGATCCCCTAGGTTACCGGATCTTAATCCATTAGAGTTTTTGGGGATTTTATATTCATAGATGAAAAAGTACTACCGAGAGGTATTATTTTAACACCTTTTGTAACAACATATCATGCATTTATCTTGTATTCGTATTAATTTCTTCTTAATAAGAAGGAGGATTAAAGAGTAGACGTTAAAATTCAGTTTTCATGAATAATAACTCCAAACCAAGGGTAATTGGCAATATTTTAAACTCTTGATCTTCTACTTGTTTTGACTTGATTTGATTGATTTGATTCCTTCTTTGATTTGATGTGGACAATACCTGGGAAATGTGGATATAAGAACTAGGTCCTTATATATTTTTTGTTGTAATATTCTTGGTTAGGTTATTAAAAATTAGTTCCTGGTAGTTTCTTTAGCACAGGTGTTTATTTTTTGAAATTAATCATATCAGTGGGTCGCCAATATACCTAATAAAAGGAGGAAATATTTTAACAATAATTTTTGTAGTTAAATATTAAATATTAGGGATATTAGGGTATTATAATGGCTTATTAGATAATTTGAAGTTGAATTTTTAGTGGGTGTTATTATTTTGTTGAATAGTAGATATATGGGATATAAACCTGTTATTGATTGCAGACGCTTTAGGATGCAGCCTTTATATAAGCTAACCAGACCTCTAGATGCATGTAGAAATTTTTAGAGATTATTCATGAATGATGCATATACCAAAATAGTTAAATAAGTAATCCACATCGAAGTATATGAGGTGAATTCGATAACTACCGGCGACAATGTCTGAAAAATGTGGACATAAAGGTTCTGTTTCCCTTATTTGAAGGTCTAGAGGGTTGGGATTCTGGTCATGGGGGTTGTCTCTAGCACCCTCGAAAGGCTGTATTGATAGGTTGTGTGGGACTTCTCTAAGTTTGGGTTGAAAAGTAGATTTGGTAACACCGCACTCGGACACTCCGTTACTTGTTACATCAAAATATTTTGTAAAATGTACTATCAGCCAATAAGTGAAAATAATTTAAAACAGACACAAATTACATATAAATTATTAAAAATGTATCCAGTACCTTTCTGTAAAAGATTTTCCTTCAGGGAAACAAGTTACACTTTTTTATTTTTGGAACAATAGTAGGTACATTGTAGTTGTAGCTGTAGTAAAAACGGTGGCGCCCGAGCGATTTATAAAAACTGATAGTTATTTACGAAATAATAAATTGAATACTTTACGATGTATAAAATAATAAAATGTATATCGAAATATATAATATAATGACAGTAATATAATAAACGTAATAATTGTAGATGTATGAAATAAATTATGATTTATGGATGCGTCTAAAATATTTGCCAAAATGTGGCCAACTACTGTAACTAATTAAAATACAAAGTAAATCTATGAGGAAATTTTTACATTCATACATATATCAATTGGATGTTTGTATTTATTATATATCACCAAATTATCATAAATTATTATATATTATCAATAACCCTATTCATAGTGCAAATAATATGTAAATTTATTGTATGATGATTATATTATGCCCGAATATTTTTAATCAAATATTTCAAATAATATTACCGGTGCAGACAGCATTACGAATTCCATTACCTGGTAATAGGTTTATCAAGACCAAAGTAATTTTCATAATGTTAGTTGAATTTGCATTATGGAAATCGAAATTAATAATAAAATAACGAATTAACTTCATACGTTGTAATCACCCATTATATTGAATACGGAAAATGAGTCTGATATTATTTACTAATAAAGCTAGAAACAGTGATATACAAGGTGAGTGATTGAAACAGTGCGTAGAAGTATTTGGAGTTTCCCTCATTATTTTTTCTGGATAATAAATAGGGAGAAACGTGTTTGAAATTACATTTACTACTGTCATATTTGACAGTCAATTGAAATAAAGTGCCACATTTTGATAATGAAAATAAAGACATCTTGAGAACGCCGACCCATATTTTTTGTTCTAGTAATAATTATCTTCGTTTTCATTGTTGAAAATTTTATTTTTAGACACAACTATATATTTATTTGAAATTACATTGCAGCATTACAAGTAGTCCAATGCCAGTCGGGGCACATTGGCCGTGGAGTAGTTATTTTCGGCATCTCCTTCAAATAAATTAGTAGGATTGTCTTCCTACCTATTTTTCCTACTTCCTACATTTTTTTGAATAACTCGGCGAAGCCGCATCAAAAATGTAAGATGAACACATCATTGAAAAGATAATTTATCTGTGATTTCAAAAATATTGAACTATTCGTAGCAATTCATTTAAAAAAAATTGCCTGGAAGGTGCCCCTCTGTTGTGAGACACCCTGTGTATTTCAGAATATTTTTAAAATGTGCGCCTTTTGACACTATAGCTCACTCATATGAGAGTTTTTTTCCAGTATCCTTAACAGCCGATATTGAACTTTACCACAATAATAATGAGCAACCCTGTATGTCTTCCATAATACGAGTACATAATATGTACTTTTCATTAATTATTAATAATTATATCAGTAATTACTTTTGCTCTTTTGAAAAAAATTACTGATAACACATCTGGTCATCAGGAACTACTAAATTACATTTCAGGTTTAATCATTTAGTAGTTTTTCTGTAAAGTGCACCATAACAACGTATAATTTATTGCATTATAGGTAATTGCTTCGCTCGTGCGATAATAACTTACTATCAGTGAATGTCACTGTACTGTACATTTTGAATTTATAAGATATTGTGAAACAAACTGCCTTTCTACATTTTAAAAATTTGCTTCAAGACACATTTTGTGAATAAATAATTCAAAATTAGTGTTACAGGTTCCATTCTTGAGACTGGAATGAATATACAGGATGTCTATTTAAAAACGAGCAATGCTCTGTAAGTATGGTCCAAAAAAAGATATAAAAAATTTTTCAAAACCGTTTCTAGGGTATGTGGGGGGAATCAGTATGAGCACAAAAAAAACTTTCACTAAGCAACCCCTGGGGTTGTAGCCACCCCAACTCAATTTTTTAAAATGACATTAAATGACAACACCCCCTTTGTGATACCTCATTATAAAGCTCTTGCAAACTGCTATTTAACAGTACTAAACAAAATACTTCTTAATAATTTAATTTTTGAGAAATACGCAAAATAAATTTTATAATTATTTATTCCAATTTCTCGTTATAAATATCCAATTAAACCATTTTCGTGCAAATAAGGTTGTAAAACATTCGTAACACTATTTTGCGTATTTCTCAAAAATTAAACTATTAAGAGGTATTTTGTGTCGTACTGTTAAATAGCAATTTCCAAGAGCTTTACAGTGAGGTATCACAAAGGGAGTGTTGCTATTTAAAAAAATTGAGTTGGGGTGGCTACAACCCCAGGGGTTGCTTAGTGAAGGTCATTTTTGTGGTCATATTGATTCCCTCCACGTACCCTAGAAACTGTTTTGAGACATTTTTTATATCTTTTTTAGGTCCATACTTACAGAGCATCGCTCGTTTTTAAATATACACCCTGTATATCCATTTGTTTCCCATGCGTGATATTCAAATGTTTGATATAAAAATTATAATACCATGTCTGGACGTCATGATCCAATTAGAGGACTGAAGATAGCTTTAGTAACACTAAAATTAAAAAAATTCCTTTTTGTAAAATTAATTTCGAAACTTGCGTAATACTCAATTCACTATAATTTAACCGATTGTGAACTTCTTACCGCCTCTGAAATACCAATGATGAAGATAAATAATAAAGGACACTCTGCGCCATTCGAAACTGATTCTGAACTGGAAATAAAGTACCCTATCCAGAGCCACTGGTCACCATATCGCTAGAACGCCTTCCCAACCCAATCGAATATGTATTCAAATCCTGTACCCAGATGCAATACTTTTCACTATCATAACGAGAAGTGATACCAAACTAGGCAATGGTCGTCAAGTATAGAAATGGGGTCCGAATACATTTTTGGCTTTGCCATGTAATAGGATTACGGAAAAGTATTGTGATATAAGTGGGAGTAAAAGGAATTGAATCGATATCTGGGATGCTCTTAAGGAATTGGTAATTGTAGAGAAACCGATATTGAATAACAGTCGTGGGTGGGAGTTATTTAAGGCATCCTTTTATGGGATCAAGGTTCGGTGAAGTATTTATACCTTTTAGATCTGCGGCTGTTCCAGTAAATGTGTATATTTTTTAAGGCTGATTTTTTTCGTAATGGAATTACCTATTCAAGTAACAAACGTTTCGTTCTTTGAATTTGTGCTGACAAAGTAGGCAGTCTAATTTTCTTAATCATACACTGGCAATAGCTATTGGGTCATCTGGTCGAACATGCCTCACTAATATCTCAAAAAATAATGAAATCAGTTTATACCGAAAATAAAATTCAGGGTGAGGCACTACATAGGCCTCTGTCTATGATTAGAAATTTTCGAAAAAATCGAACCAGTCAAAGCTATTTACACAATTAAATCTTAAGCTCAGTGTTTCATAAGTTACATACCAAATTCAAAAAAAGAAGATTCAAATTTGGACTTTACTTGATAACATGTTCAATTTGTTTTATTTAGTATTTCAAAGTTATTATGTAAAATGCATTATTATATTGTAATTATACATTATACACTATTAAGAATGTAAACTTACTTAGTAATTGTCACAATAAACTCAGCTAAGCTAGGGATGTGCAATTCCACTAGCTTAAGTTCATTGACATTAGCTCCGGTAGCTCAGGGAGATTTATGACACTAGGGCGTAGTATTCGTAGGGCTGCTTTGAATGTTGACCATTATTTATTTGGGCACCAGGATAATTTTTAGATATAAGATAAAAGAAAACTATATAAAAGTTAGTTGAATACACTATAATCAAATAAACAAATTGAATGGAATTTACAAATGAATAATAAAGTGACTATTTAACAATAATTCAAAAATGATTTAATATTGACTAAAATATGAAAAAAATTTGAAAAATGAAATTTTAAAATTGGCTAACTTTACACAATTTTAAGAGGTTCGGGGTCACTCTGAAAATCTCGTTCCTTCTTTATGAGGTCAGTACTCTCACCCTTAACCTGTGCTGATGATTGGATCCAGGTGGACTTTCCGTGGCAAAGTGGGGAAGCTAGAGCTCTAGTCCAGATGATGGTCACGTACGGCTAAGTCCAATCCTCTTATCTAAGGATCTGCAGGTGGTAAGCGTCCAGAGTTTTCAGTAGGTTATAGATCTCGCAGTCAGGTTACAGCAGCCTCGTCTCAGAAGAGTACATACAAAGAATTGTTTGTGTTAAGAGTGCCCCAAAATTTACAAATATATAGATGAACGTTGACGGCTAGTGTAGCCAAGATTAAAAATTATAAATAAATTCCTGAAGGGAATGTACCAGCAAATCTGGTATGGAAAAATCCTCTGTGATTCTCACAGGGAAAGTAATTAACAAATGAAAACAAAACCTGGAAGGTGTCAACCTTTAGTGACCCTACCCAGAATGAAGCAAATAAAATTACCCAAAAAATTGCATTCAAATGAACTGATTACAGTTCAGCACTCGACAATTTCTTAATAAAAAACTCTAATCATTACTATTTAAAGATACAATAGTTCAGAAAGAACAAAAATAAATTAAATAAAAAAACCCTCTATTATCTGACCCAAAATTCCAAAAAACAACGGTTTCATAACCGGTTAAACAAGGAAATATTACCACTCTAATTAGGTAAAAGAGAAAAATTATTTCATTAATATTTCAAAAACTGAGTGACAAGTTATAGAAATTCGTATTGATTTATTGTACAAATTTGTTGTCAAAGAACAATAATCAATGAATTTATTATGTTAGAAAACAGGTTCCAGTCTTCTAATCGGCGTGAATGTGAGTTATTCAAATCTATATAAAGTAACAAATTACTTAACCTAGTGCAGAAATTACGATATTAGCAATTTTCTATAGCTCCAATCATATATTATAACTATAAGATAAGAGAAGATAAGATAACGATAAGATAATTAACTTAATTCCCAAAAGGGCACAACACGTGGTGGATAATCGCAATCCGATTCAAACAAAATGGAGGCAAGAAAACTCAAATTTATTGGTTTTTAAAAACAATGTTTTCTATAATCTCCGGACTAGAGCACAGCTTCACAAATTTATAAAATCATATTAAAACTATTTTCTATTGTTTAGAATCGTACTACATTTCACCATATAGGGTGACAAAAAAAATCTCCCTGACCACGCCTAAATAATTTACCTAAAATCCAGGTAAATCCTGATTATATATGAAATATAATTACTTAATAATAACTACAAATCGCTATGATCGTATTTCTGTACTAATAATAATTATAATCGCAACCAATAATGAAAGTGAATAAATTATATATATCAAAAGGTAAAATAACTCACATCTGCATCTGCCTACTTTCGAAGACGGGAACTGTCTGCCTTGTCTATCCTAATTACACCTGATAGTCTGTTGGATTTTTGGAGGGGCTACCGTTTTTTCTAGCCAATGAGCGTTCTCCAACGCAGAATTGAAAAACGGAGAACTTAAGCCACCAACAATTAGGTTGGGTGTTTTACGGGGTGCATAATAGTCAACCTCATGAAACGACATTAAAATGTACGTTACATAATTTTACATGTGATTATAAAATAACAAAGTAAAAATACAAAATTATTATGTACAAAAACTTTTGATCTGTATAATCACATTGTAATATTACATTAGTCGAATGTGAAATTACATAATAATTTTACAATAGAACTTTACAGTTTATTTGTAAAATTACAGTCGATAAGAAAATTACAGTAATAATGAAGGGTAAACAAATTGCCACCTATTTTTACTGTAATATTTTCTTTTTAGTTAATATAAGGGGAACCATTAAACTGAGTAAAAAAATTAAAATACATGGTGTACCACAAAGAATACATTTTAAAAATATTTTCAATCATACAGGGCGTTCGAAAACGTTATATTTTATTAAAAGAAATATCTGTATTCCATGTAATTTTTTTTATTTTGCGTACTAAATTAAGGCAAGTTTTTGTATCCTTCCGTATACCTAAAATCTATAATTATTATTGAAGTATGTAGTGATTTCTAATATTGTAGAACCAAATTAAAATGTTTGGTATTATTAAAATTAGGTTCAACTAATCAAAACCAATATTTAGCAAAAGGCTATAGCTTAAAGATAAAATAATTTTCCTTCCACAATATTATACAGGGTGCTTCAAAATTCATTTTCAATTTCAGTTATTTATAAATTAAATTATCTCTTATTTTAAATTATATACTTACCCTGTATTTTCTGATCTATTCTTAGGTAAAATCTAATTATCTTTCGAACTGTGTCTATGGTTTCCCTATACCTAACTGATAGTTTTCCAGTAATTAACATTTTTCTGTTTCGAATAATGATTATCTCAAGATTTCTCATGAAACCAAGAATACGGTTTGCTTTTCAATCTGTAACTCCTCAAATGTAACTCAATGTTAAGGAGAAATTTCAAAAAAGGATTCTCTTATGCACTGATAAAAACGGACATCATTCTTAATTTTTTTTAGTTATTCTGTACATGGTGCTTGTTTTAGAGTTTGTTATTGAAGATTAATTTCAATATGTTTAAATGTAAACTGATTAGCTTTAATATTATTTTAGAAAGAACGTATTCAACGAAAAATTTGGACATCACTTTTGACAACCTTGCAGATTTTTGGAACATCTCAATAATGTAGAAGTGTTCAAGTAAATTATTGGGTTTCATTGTAACATATTCTCTATCTTCTCAAATTGTTTATCAATAGACTGCATTATAAACTTTTTATTACTCAATGGTGCGCTCTAGATTAGAATACAAATTGCTAGTCTGAAACCATACAGTGAGTCCCAAAGGTAATGTTTAAATTCATTTAAAATTCAGCATTTTTGGAAAAATGCGCGGACCATCGATTTTTATTTTTTAATTCGGTTTTTTTGATGCCGAATTAATGTATACAGGGTAGTCCAAAAATAAGTTACAACCATCAACTTTATTTTTTCAAATGAAAACACCTATTTTTTATTTTATTTTTGAATTCTGCATCGAATTCTAAGTCTGTTTCATGTCTCATATCCTATACCTATCTTCAACAGTTTCTGAAATATTGACAGGTGAATATTGACATTTTGCAACTTTGACACCCTGTAAAATCTAAACGGTTTGAGATCAAGCAAAACGATTTGCACATACCTATCTTAACTTTTCATAAGCTAAATTTTGATGCAAATTTAAGATTTAACCAAGAGATTAAATGAAAATGTTTAATTTCGGGCTAAATCTGAAATAAGTGTCAAAAGATAGCTTATAATAGTCATATTTTCGAAACATTTTCTAGATAATACCTTTAGCACATTTTCAAAAAATTTTGCCATAACGATTTAATAAAGTGAACACGTATGGTGATTTAAATTATGCAAGTTGAATACTATATAATTCAAAAAGGTACCTACATAGAGTGTAAATAATGAAATTAAAACAAGTGAAACTTCCATAATGAATAACTAATCTCATTTTTACGACTCAAACGTTGGATTTTATGGTTTAATTTCAGATTTAACAGACATTAATTTCAATATTTAAAAATCCTCACGGGCTATCAGACCTCATGGTTCATAAAGTGTCTAATAAAGTATGGTAGATATTAATATTCCCGACGAGCATGTCTTTATTTCAAAAAGGGCAGCACGAATGGCTTTTTGCATAATGGTTTTTGCATTTTATTACAGTTTTTCTTATTTAAACAGGGATTTATCCATTTCCAGCAATTTCATTAAAAGCGAAAAATGAATATGTTGCGTCAAAAGTGAAGTTGTAATTTCCTCTACGTGTTTATTCGCGAGTTTTATCTGTATGCAGGGCGATTGTGTAACATTAATATGCTGCAAGGACTGGATTTCGATGTATAATGAAACTCTTTAACGGCAAAAGCTGTTCTCGAGGGGAAATTATATTTAAAAATTAGTTTTTCTACCCTGGCGGGTAATAATATTCTTTATATTCTCGAAGTATATACACTACAGGTTACAGGCACTGTTGCTCATGTAATATATTACTAGCGTGTCCTCCTGTTACAGAAAAAATATATGAACGAAAAATAATTCCATTAATACCAACCAAATATTTTACGATGCCTTTACTGTGGTGGGTAGTCAGATACAGGTTGATTTAATGACTACTCTGCGGTCAAACGTGCCAACCAGCACGGTCATTATTGTGTACTGTGGACTGTGTACTGTGTTAATAGCAGTCAAATATCTTATGGTGCCTCGAAGGTGGTGTATAGTCAGATACAGATTGATTTAGTGACTACTCTGCGGGCAAACGTGCCAACCAGCATGGTCATTACTGTGTCCAGTGGACTGTGTACTGTGTTAATAGTGGCTAAATATTTTACGATGCCTCTAACGTGATGATGTAACGTCAGATACAGGTTGATCTAATGTCTACTCTGCGGCCAAACGTGCCAACCAGCACGGTTATTACTGTGTACTGTGTACTGTGTTAATATCAGCCAAATATTTTACGATGCCTCTAACGTGATGAATAGTCAGATACAGGTTGATCTAGTAACTACTCTACGGTCAAACGTGCCAAACAGCACGGTCATTACTGTGTACTGTGGACTATGCACTGCGTTAATAGCAGCCAAATATTTTACGATGCCTCTAACGTGATGAATAGTCAGATACAGGTTGATCTAGTTACTACTCTCCGGCCAAACGTGCCAACCAGCTCGGTTATTACTGTGTACTGTGGACTGTGTACTGTGTTAATAGCAGTCAAATATTTGACTAGGCCTCTAACGTGATGAATAGTCAGATACAGGTTGACCTAGTGACTACTCTCCGGCCAAACGTGCCAACCAGCTCGGTTATTACTGTGTACTGTGGACTGTGTACTGTGTTAAAAGCAGTCAAATATTTGACTAGGCCTCTGACGTGATGAATAGTCAGATACACGTTGATCTAGTGACTACTCTGCGGTCAAACGTGCCAACCAGCACAATCATTAGTGTGTACTGTGTACTGTGGACTATGTACTGTGTTAATAGCAGCCAAATATTTCACGATGTCTCTAACGTGATGAATAGACAGATACAGGTTGATCTAGTGACTACTCTGCGGCCAAGCGTGCCAACCAACATGGTTATTGAATAATGCAGCCAAATTCTAGAAAGTAGCTACTTCGTTCTCCAGTACTGATAACCAAACATAGACCGCTTTCAATCTTATTAGTTTTTCCCAATTTGTCGAATGTCATGCCAATGAATGCCATGTCGAATAAAATGGTTCGCCCTGGAATAAATGTGATCCAGTAAACGGGGACGAACTTTTGTTTACAAGCTTACATGTATACATTGAATTAACACAAATCAGCATAAATAATACTTTTTTAATACCGATCCTTTGAAATATGCTAAACTACATCATTTTAATGATTTTTCCCATGTATTCTGAATCCACATTTGAAAAAATAGTTGAGCTTCGTATTACAAGACATTATTTGTTTTTAGCGAAACACCCTCTGTTTTATTACAATATTTGAATTGACCATGTCCGTCCCAACTAAGTTTTCACCATAAATAAATAATAGTCTACTAAAAATAATAAAAATATATATAATGGAGTATGCTCGTCCTTTTACATACATGCTATACATGTTTCTTAAACACTAAATGACCTCTTGTAATTTAAATAATAAAAATTACTATGAAGTTGCTGTTTTGTGCGGTGCTTGTGTTTAAACAGCCCGAATGAGAACATAAATTATTAAAGATGACCGTCCAGTTGAGTTGGTAAATCAATATAGCCGGTGCAAACAGCTGCATGAGCTATTTGCTTATTAATTTGGTATTTAGATAGTTTGTATGGGTAAACAATATGTGCATCAAGCTAAATTGAGAGGGACGAATAAATGTATTATAGAGTTTTAACATAAACAATAATTCTAATGTTTCAGTTTTACTGTTCTTTCAGGAATTTAATTGGATTTTATATGTATAAAAGACTTTTAGTTTGTATTTAATTGTGACTAGACTACAAATACCACGTTAGAATACCAAATTGGAACAATGTCTTATTCTATTGTAACCCGGGTTCAATTTCAGGCTATGACAATTGACACTTCTTACCTTATAGAGTACTTCTATGTTTACGTTTGCCTCCACGTATAAGCATTACAAAGTAAGGAGGGGCAGAACGTAAGTTTGTATGCAATTTTTGTAACATAGTAAATTTTATAAAGATTTAAAATTGAAAAATAGTAAACGTTTAAAACAAAAATATAGAGTACATACTGTACATACCCCATAGAATGAACTGCCCATCAAAAAAGTATTTGAAATAGTCTTTATTTTTAATTAAATGTATTTTAACTACTTTATGTTCTCCTAATGTCTACGTGCATAGAGTGTGACCACCTCTATTATATCACGTATAAAGGACATTTAACGAACTCTTGATATAACGTAAAAGATTTTTAAGTTCCCCTCTGGTACGTTGTACCCAAGCCTTACTGTAGTTATATTTATATTACTGATACACCAGGCAAATCTTATTTTTTCAATGAAGTTTAAGGGAACATTTATTTTCCAATGGAAATCGATAGGTTTTATGTTCAGGAACAAATATATAAAAATCCCCAAAAATCGCCATCTTGAAAAAACATGGCCGCCCATTCAAATTTTTAAAAATGAAATATCTTCTTATCCCTTGGAGCAATTTTAACATTTTTTTTATTTTTACAGGATTTTAAGCTTAAAAATTAGAAAAAATGATATTTAAATTTAGATATACCAAAAAAAACGAAAAAGGAAACGATTTTTTAAAAATTTTTTTGACTTCCTACATTTAACTTTTTAATATCACTAACCAGCTTTACAATCTAGTTAACTACAAAAACTCAGTCATTTAAAAGATCCTCGTACATATATATTTTTTTTGGTAGCCATTTCTACATTTACAGTCACGATATACACACAAAAGATAGGATGTTGTGCGAAATGGGCGATCCGTAACATGACGCGTTACGTCACTCAGACAGTCCTTTTCGTTACGTGGATACGCATTTTGTGCGTTTTTCGCAAAAGATGTTTGTTATGGTTCGTCTTATAACTTAAAAATATAAAATGTCTCAATTCCGCGAAGCTGAGCTGTTAAACACATTATTCTTACTGCGGAATTTGTTCCTCTAAGGTTTTCGCCACGAATTTCGGGAGAACCGTACAATATAGAGTAAAATTGTACATACACTATTTTGTAGAGCACAAAATATACTACAAGAAACACTATGGGAGGGTATTATATGCACGAATATAAACACAACACAAGTTTTAAAAATGTGGGGTTTTATTAATACAGTAAAAATTTTATTCTTTTTTTTTATTAAAGAGTTTAATTTATTTACTTTTTATATTTTTACTCAATATCTAATGCTTGCATAAAAACAAACAATCTCCAAGTGAAAAGTATCCCTATCTAACAAACACCCTTACGTTTAAAGGATTGGAAAGTAAGGACCATATATATCAAATATGCCAAAATGATTGCTTACCCAAATTTTAAAAAAATATTTACAAATGTTAGTTTATTATTGTCCATAGCATTCGGACTTTTATATTTAAATTAACTCACAATCTTAAATTTACCAATATTTAATTTTAAATAATTTAAATTAGACAAGTTCACCAATTTATTTATTTATTAATATTTTCCTGGATTGTTACACCGTTCTTGAAGTTATTTACAAAACACGCAATTTAAATTATACACTATACATAAAAATACAACACATAATTCGATGATCGAAAGCATGATGATTCAATTCCAATCTTTTAAACTTAAGGTTTTGGTTAGATAAGGATACTTTTTACTTGGAGATCGTTTGATTTTATGCAAGCATTAGATATATTGATATATAAAAAGTAAATAAATTAAACTGGTTAATAAAAAAAAGAATAAAATTTTTGACTGCATTAATAAAAACCTACATTTTTAAACCTTGTGTTGTATTTATTTTTGTGCCTATAATACCTTTATCCGGGGCTAGGAAATTTCCTATCCATTGCTGTATTTGAAGATAGGTCCTGAAAATATAAAAAAAAATTATTTGCTATTAATGTAATCACCATTTGAAACTACCTTAAAATATGTTGCTTTAGTGTAACTTTCGTTGGAGGAAGAACGTCCAAATCAAAAGATTTTTCGAGCGTCCGTTTAGCTATACCAATATTGTAAAGCCTACATCGTTCTTCTATAATGTCTCGGGATCCGTCTAATCCGTACATAAAGGAGACAAATTTATAACCAAGGTTTAGTAGTTCATCTAGATCCGCATTCTTATCACTGAAGACTAACAATTTATCATACATGAATGTATGCTTCTTAAACACCTTAACGCGAGCGGCCATGATTTTTTAAATGCTGACTTTAGCTCACTTCCGATTTTTTTGGGATTTTTAGATTTGTATTCTATGATAAGAGAGCTATCGTTTTCAACAAAAAAAATAATGTCGGCAAAAACTTCACACTTAACGTATATTTCTTTAAAATTTGCCTGGTGTATGATAATTGCGAGGGTAACTCGATGCAACACAGAAACTTACAGAGCAAGCAAAACAAGCATCATCGTTGTTTCTAACATTGATCGATCTCGAAATCATATCCGATCGAAATATTGGTTGATTGTCACGTTCTCCGTTCAATTTACTGCGGTAATTCAATTTAGCAGGTTGCCAACTTTGTTGTTAATATATTAAATTCACTTGAATATTAATAATCGACTTAAGGACTATTGTCTATTATTTTATTGAAATTTCTATAACGTAGTCCAAATCTGAATGTTGTTTTTAAACCACTGCTTCAAGTTCACCATAATCATCCATATATATTAAAACGCGTCGATTCTGTCTCGCTGTCGCCGAATCCACAAAGTTTCAGCTATCTCCTCCGAGAGGGGATCGCGGAGCGATCCCCGCGAGCGACCGGAGGTCGCCCCCGGCCTTTCTCCAATGCGTAGGGGTATTACCGTGCCGTTTCCTACGCGTTTTCCCAATTTAAACGCCTTTTCAAAAAACCTCTGCAAAACCTCGGCGAGAGAGGTACGGCTAGCACCGGCATTTGTCCTCGCACCTAATGGTCCCGTCACGCCTGCCGAAATCCCGACTTTTCGCGAGACTCCCTAGACCTTTTTTATAATTTTTCGGATTCGAGAACTGCTTCACGCGAAAGTTCCGTCCTTTCTCTAATCCTTTGAGATTTTTTTTCGAGAACATACATCGGCTCCTTCTACGTCTATTTCGTCTTCGAAAATCTCGAGTCGCGTCCGTCTCAACTTCTTTCTCATTTTATCTACCGATGTGAGATTGCACTAACGAGACAAGCACCTCCCACGAAAATTGTGAAATTAATTAAACTTCAGATAGATTATTTTCCTACGAGAAATATTGCTAACGGAATCAATATTACTGACTGCCAAACACTTCTGATTACCAAAATACTGAAGCGAAATGCTTTTCCAATTTAGAAAATCGGTAAAAATTATTTTTTCAGGTTGACACGTACAGTTTACATACTTCATCGTCTCAAGGTAAACATTTAACAACAGGCGTGGTATCGCAA
The DNA here is from genome assembly GCA_963924545.1 of Pogonocherus hispidulus. Classification (NCBI taxonomy): domain Eukaryota; kingdom Metazoa; phylum Arthropoda; class Insecta; order Coleoptera; family Cerambycidae; genus Pogonocherus; species Pogonocherus hispidulus. Next base: position 12,863,548 of record OZ004698.1, read on the forward strand.
CAGGAAAGTCGTAGGATTAAAAACTTCATAATTTCATAACTGATTTCGCGAGTTCGAGCCACGCTGGAGACAATTTTTTTTTTTACTTTTTAATTCTAATTATTTATTAGTATTAGTATTTAGTTATTCTGTTTCATTATCCGTAGCTTTTATTCTTTCTGCACGTAAAGTTTGGAATTAATTCGTTCATTTTGGCAGTCTGTTAAATTCTTCATTTTAGCTTACAAAAGTAAATATCTACAATATTTTTGGTCCCATTGATAAAATTGATAATAATGTTTACTTAAAAATAAATTCTACTTTCAGTACCTAGTTAAAAAATTATGATGTTTTACCATCAACAATAGAATACCCTTACAATTCATCAAAATAATAAGAAAAATCGTTTAGTATAATTACATCATCATTGCAGATACAAAATTTCTTTAATATGTATTTTCTTTAAAATAATATTATTCTAGATGCTTTTGTCACCCGAAAGGTGACCCCAGGCCGGAGGCCTGAACCCCCGGTAGGGCTAGAAATGGGAACGAAAATGGCGAAAGCGATTTTCTCCCATTTCTAGTTAATCATATAATCTTTGATATTGAGGAATTTGACATTCTCCTCTATCTGATTAGCTGTTTGCATGGTAAACAATCCGTAATATCTGCAAAATATTTAAAAATTAATAGGGTAATAATAATATCGACTAGTGATATGGAGATAAGATCAACTTCCTGTTGGTCAACTTCTTCCACCCCTTGAAATCTACTGTTCGCAAGTGGTAAAGCCTAGTCTTATATCTCATAGTTAGCGCTTGCCAATACGCCAATATTCATTGACCGTGGTCATGGGATGGGATAGTTTGGTGCTGAGGTAATCGCTCTATACCCTCCACCTCCGCTGTAGGCCTGGATAGCCTCGTAAAGGTGGACCCCATAAAAAGTTATAGGTGTGGGCGATTCGTGAGGTCTCCTCCTGTCCTTACTCTACCCTGCAGACTGGGTAGGATCTTCAGACGCTTTTCTCTCTTGTCTTCTTTCTTGGTCTACATGTCTAACCCACCGGTGGTAGTCAGTCTCGGGCGGGGGGTGACAAGTGCCGCTCTTGTCCTGCTTCTGCCACTAAATGAAGACACTTGTGATCACGACGCCAAATTGTTGCCTGAAATTTCATGTTTCATCGTGCTTCAACAAAAATGTTACAGAATTTTAAGCTGAATTCAAATATTCAAAGTTAAACGTGGTGACCCATTTTAAAAAAAAATTACCTTGATGGTGTCCCTCTGTATTGAATCATCCTGTATGTTTCATAATGTTTTTGAAATATGCGCTATTCACATTGCATAACTTCAGTTAAAGTGCTCTATTCCAAAACTTTTCAATGTCGATATTGGACTTTGACGAACTATTGAAACACCCTGTATTTATTCAGGTAGATGATTTATCCTGTAATTCGTTGGCTGAATTAAAAATTTAATGTAGGATTCCTTGGAATATCAATTTACGATTTAAATTTTAAATTAGCTTTTATTTACGTTTGTATTTACAAACAAAACGTGGCTTATACAACCGCCTTAATAAATTAAAGAGCAATATTTTTACAGCGCCATAAGAAAGCAAGCATCAAACCAGAGGAAAGGAAAACCTGCCTGCAAGCGAAAAGGAAATTTAAATTAAATCGGGTCAAATATTTCTCCGGAAAATCAATTTTCCAAGGAACTTAATGAAAAAGTTTTGAATACATCATAAAAGATTTTATTCGTGCGGAGCAATTTTTACCTCCATGTAAGGCATTTTAAATTAAGCCACAGAAATTATTTTTTGTGAATATTTACGTGAACGCATGGATTTAGGACGAAATTTTATTGAGAACATTTTCCTGGCGGAAATTCAAGGGAAATAATCCAAGAATATGAAACCTGTAGCATATTGCTGCTATGTAATTATGCTTATTGAACTTATTTGTTGAAAATATTCTAGCGGAGTTGTTGTTTTAGCAATATTCATAGATAAACGCGAATTTATTGTGTATATGATCTTATGCTTTAAGTAAAGTATTTGAAAAGTATAAAGTAGTGGTAAAACAAGTCTGTTGTAACGATTATCAGTTTAAAAAATGTAGCGATTATCAGTTTACAGATTATTTTCTTAATATAGCTCAATATCCTCTAATCCCCTCGAATACTTCTCAATTTTCAATAAAACTTGCAATTAAAATAAATTTAATTTTTCTTTCATTTAAACGTTTTCTTTTAAATCTTGCTAATATTGGACAATAAAAAACACCTACCAAGTAAATCCTATTCCTGATCATTATATTATAAACCTATTTTAATTAAACAGTGTTTTATTTTGACCGTAAATTGTAGCTACAACAACAAAAACAACAAACTAAATTAGCAGGAGCCGGCTTTTCAGCTTTTTAAACAAAAATCAGGGAATCCAATTTTGTCATAATCCAAAAAATAGCAATATCAGTAGCAATTGATTAGGTGCCAATTACTGCTTTTCTTTCTTGGTATGTTGTTGTCTCGTGATTTCGGATTTGACATTTGTGTATTGCAAGAAGTTTCGCTTAATATTGTTATTTGGTTTTAATTTATTTTATAGTAAATGTAGAAATATTACTGAAACAGTCGTTACAGTAAATTTCGATACCATATTTTGATATTTTTATGTTTTTGTTTCTATAAATAATTGAAGTAACTAATGTAGCCTTCTGTTTCGAAGAAAATTGAAGACACGATTTGCTAAAAATGCACCTGTGCATGAAAACGATTTCTACAATTTGTAGAGACATTGTTATGCTGCAGTGTACACATAATCAATTGGTTATTATTTCAACATTTGAAAAGACGGAATTAGTTTCAAAATTGTGTCTAACGAAGCTATCTGGGATATTTTCATAATTGAGCATCTTACGCCTGGCAACTCCGCCATTATTTCAAATTTCTTCTATAAATCTATAAATTACCTGCTTGACTTTAAAAATTATAACATTGCAATGGGAGAATTCCTCAACTGCTTCGCTAAGTATTATGTTAGGTAGGTATACCCTGTATATAGTAATACTGCCCTAAACACGAAGTTTATATAAGTTCGGCGACCTTATACATAAAAGTTTTATGTATAAGGTATGTATAAACATACTTATATATGGTATAACCAAATAAAATTAATAACTTAAATTTTGTATGCAAATCTTATTGAATAGGACCATTTTAAGCAAAATATTTAAAACTTCCTACTTCCGAAAATACGGAAATAGGTATCCATAAACTTTTTAATTTCTGAACGCTATTTATTGTTTTTTATAGTATATTTTTAATATTATTTATTGGCTTATATTAAATAATAATAATAGCCAATAAATATTAATATTTATTGGCTAATATTTAATAATTTCATTAATAATTTATCTCTTAGTTAACTTTTTGGCTTAATTCATATATAAAGAAAGATGTAAACAATTAAATAAGCCAATAAATAATATAAAAATATACTATAAAAAACTACCAGTAATCTTATATGAAAGTTATTTGTTTATATGTTGTTGGTTTACACTATTATAATATCTGTCATGTCGTTTATCATTATTATTATTGTCGTTGTTTGTTTTTTGTTTAAATCCAGTCGACCGGTTCCCTGCACTGAGAGAAAGGTTTGGTAATTATACCTAGTATTTGGTTTATTTTACCAAATGGTAAAATTGAATACAGGGAAATAAATATTTAGCTGAATCAGTTATATGATTTGTTTACTTATTTTGTTTATTATGATTACATTATATTGGTATTATAACTAAATTAATAATAGTCCAATTGAGTGAATTGGTCATTATGACCAAATTATTATTTGCTTTAACTTTGAAGTTTGTAATTATAATTATATAATCAATAAAACATTTATGTAATTACTTCAAGGGATTTGATATGTGATAACAATTACTAAATCTGTTATTCATATGAATCAAGCATAATCTTATAGGAACATTAAATAAAATGAACTATCCAAATGTTGGTTATATTAATATTATATGTGATTAAATATTACTTTATATATACTTACCTCAAAAGTGATATAATGTTCAATGTAATAAACATTTTTAATAAAAATGAAAAGATTATTTTGACAATACTTTATTATTACTTTTGAAAGTATATAAAAATTAATCATATTTACCTTTTGCAATTATTTAATACATAAGTAATAATGATATCGCATAAATAACTCTGACATCGGCTATCTAGGGGTTTCTTTTTTGAATTATAAGCTGTTACAAGAGCCTTTCCAACTTTATCAGCCAGTAATATTTTCAATAAATCCTTTACATCCTTTTTTAACTTTTTTGGTGATGAGAAATAATTTTGGTCTTCCTCCACATTTACTACTTCCAGGCTATGTGATGCGCTTAAAGGTGTCCAAACATTCTGAACTTCTGTAAATGACTTACTTAAGGAATTAATTCTTTAATTAATTCTGGGGATAATTTTTCAAGGGTATGTAGATCTATACCATTTTCTAAAAATAATTAACAGAAATTTATAAATATCTGACAAGCCATTAATAGGTCATACGATTTTTATAATAAAGTAGGTACAAAGTTAAACTAAAGTTTTGAAACTAGCTAATTTGTAGTACCCCGTACTGATCAATTGTCACCAAATACCTACTCCGCGAAAAAATGTGGTGCAACCAAAGAATATAGGGTGCAACAGCAACGGCCAATAGATTATGCCTTGTAAATCTTGTATCTTGTAATAGTTTGAATCAAAATGGCGTCAGCAGAACAATATAAAAAATGTAGGGGAGACCGGGGCTAGTTGGCTACAGGGGCAAGTTGGCACAATGCTTATATCTGCGATTGATGTGGATGTATAAACGCAAATACCATTATAATATAAAATCGACAACTCTCTTCAACCATGTGAAACGTTGCGCGCGAAAAGTCACGCGGTGAACACCTGTTAGTTGTGTTCGTTTGTTTTCAATACCAGTAAGTAAATTTTTGTCCCCTTATATATTTATGGATAATCTGTTTAATATAACGTATTAACTTGATTTTTTCACCTCAATTTATTGCTAGATGGCTAGTTGACATACTATGCTAGGCAAAGTTATCAAATTATTGTTTGTTTTTTGGAAAAAATACGTGTTGATATAAAACCTGTGACGGGGCAGGTTGGCACATTGGTCTCGGGGCACGTTGAGACAGTGTGCCAACTAACTCCGGATTTAAAAATAAAACTAACAAAATTAAAATTAATAAAAAAAAACAGTTTTAGATCTGAGAATCTACAAAAAAAAACTGTAAGGGGTACAACACCCACTGATGTAATTGCAAGAACTGTAGAAATGGTAAAGAATGAAGGCAGGTCAATACGAAGTGTTGCCACAAAGACTTCGACATAGCATTTAGAACTTTAGCCAAATATTGCCAAAAAGCACACAATTCGCCAATTGAGAAAGTTGGTTACCCAGAACCCAGTTTACCTCAAGGTAGAAATATTATACACCACCACCTACACCGGAAGACATATCCCCATTCCCAAAAGCGCCACCAAGAAAAACTGGCACTTCGCGGCGAAAAAGAAGGTCCACAGCTATTCTTACGGATACCCCAATCAAAGATGCTCTGGAAGAAGAGCAGAATGCTTCTAAAAAGAAAACGGAAGTGCAACCGAAAAGGCAATAAAGGCAGTATTTGAAAATAAAAAGGAAAAATAAAGTTAAACAAGAAAATCGGGACCGTTAAATATGTTTGTGCAGATAAATCTTATTCTGATGAAGAGGAGGAAACTTTTTGCTTGGTGTGCATGGACAGTTTTACCAGCAGTGAACCAGGGGAAAAATGGGTTCAGTGCATGTCATGCCATATTTGGTCTCATGAGGCATACACTAACAAAGAGCCGCCATACATATGCTCAAATTGTGTCTCGGATGATTCTGACTAACTATTAACTTTTTGTGTTTACATAACTGTAAGCTTTATTCTACTTTCTGTTTTAGTTTTAGACGTTTTTCTAATCTATTTTATTTTGTATTCTCTTAGTAGGTAATAAATTTTAAAAACACTTGTTTTTCTCTATATAACTTACATATGCCAACTAACCCCAGTTAGTGTGCCAACCTACCCCCAAGTTGGGGTATGTTGGCACACTTACACTGATGTTTTTAAAAAATTGTAACTATTTAACTTTTTTTTATAAAGACACTTTAAATATCCTAAAGTGTAGAGAAATTATGGAATTCTGTTCTACATATTTTGTAATTCAGTTCAATTGTCTGTAGTGCTAAATAAAAAATAAAGTATGAAATGTGTGCCAACTAGCCCCGGTCTCTCCTACCAAAGTATCTAGTTATGCCCAATTAAAAAAATAATGTACTTACCTATAAATCTATCCAATAGAGCTTCAGAGCCCCAATCCCTTAGTAAACTCTCCATTACAATTAATTTAACTCTGGTTATTAAACTAGAAATACTGCAATGCAACAAGTACTATTCGTACTTGTACCTGGTAATGCGTGCTGGCTTGCCGCCTAGTCTTTCTCACGCGTAGGTATATCACGTGAACTGAAGAGACGCTGCTAACTGCACTCGCATTACACATAGAACAAGAACTTGATCAAGACATGCTATTGGTTAAAATATGTATTTAATTACTATTCAAATGAAAGTTTTACGAGAACTATGGCTTTTTTATAATCAGTAAACTATGCACAACCAAATTATTTTAATTATAATTACCATTCTTTTCCCTCAGTGTGGCTTCGATTCTCAAGGTCGGGCGCTGATGGTTATCAATAGCTATTCCCCACGTTCATGGGCTGAGTAACTACTTAGTCTGGGAATCGTGTGGTAATACTTATTTAATAATAATAGTAATGTATTGTTATTATTATTATTATTATTATTATTATTATTATTATTATTATTATTATTATTATTATTATTATTATTGTTATTAATATTATCTCAAAAGGCGATTTTGTCTTTCCAAAATAAGTTAGTATGCTCAATTCTTTCCTCCTTTTCGATCTTTAGCAGAAGTTTCTCTATTCGAAAATGGATCGCCCTGTATTTTAAAATATAAGGGATATAAATATGAACCATTATTGTGAAGTACGTTTTACCAAAGAATATAGACTAATTATTGTCTTTGGTTCTACATACAAAGACATGCATTACATTTATTAGGTTGCCTACTGTACCTATATAAATAAAATCAATTCCTTTAGCTAAGAACAGTTTTTGTTTCCATGTTCGGAAAATGTCTGTAATGCCACTTAAAAGTATAAGCGAACTGAAGCTCCTCCGGAGCATATCAGATTATTTCCAAGCCTCCGACTTGACACCAGCCATTTTCTATACATTTGACAGTTAAGTATTTCTTCCATTATATACATATCGAAGCATTAATCTTCTGTATTGATGTAATCGAGCTAATGCAAGCCGTAGGAAAGGTATAATCAGTTACTTACTGCTGACAAATCGACCTCCAGGGAATATTCCAAGCTGAAGCCCGCCAAGGCAAAAAGCTTTTGAATGCCTGCGACTCTCAACTTAGCGGTAATAAAGTTTAAACAATGTTTAAGTTTAAAATTTACATAATTGGATGTGTCGTCGGGGTTTTAAATATTTAAATTTTTTACATCGAAAGTTAAGCCGAAGTTTTATTTTAAGTGAACGCCCAAATCCGCAAAAAGTTATAATATTTATTCAGTCCTCTCAAGAACAAGTTCCGGTTTCAGAGAACAAGCGTGAACTGGTATATTTTGGTTTTGGCTTAGGGCAAACTGGGAAGTTTTCGCAATTTTCCGTAGAATCTAAAATTTAATTTACTCTGCAAAATTAAACTTCTTTCTCCAAACAAATACACTTTTTTTATATGGTGAGTAAATGAAGCTACGTCAATACAAACTTAATATATTAAACGGGGCTCCTTGTATTTTATTACATATTTGGATGTAACCATTGGATTTTTTACGATTACGGTCAAATAATATTTTATGTGTCTGCCTCTAATAATAAGGGAGATATACCGATATATAAAATGTAAAACTATGTTGGAGAAAGTAGGTACTCTATGCTTGGCAACGAATCGACATTCTCTTTCTAGCACTTTTTTTTGGGTATAGGTATCTCCCTTATAATTAGAAATATACCTATAAAACTTTATATGACCGTGTTCGCAAAAAGGATATGTGTAAGAAAATACAGGGTGGCCCATTTAAAATATTAAAGTTTATATCGACATAGCTTCACTAAACCACCCTGTAAGAAAGTAAATATATGTAAATTAAGGGTAAAAATACAAGAAAATCCACGGAATTTTTGAAAAAATTGGTATTTATACAAAGTTAGGGAGCAGAAGTAGATACAGTGCCAGCATTTTATTTATTATTATGGTTATATATATTAGTGGAAAATATTTGATCTGAATATCTGACTGGCTAGCATTGATTGATTCTTGATTTACTTTAGATGCGGCAAATCAGTGATCTTGAAATGATAGATGCCCTAAGTTCAAATTTATTAATAAAAGATTAAATCCAACCATCCACATCGAGAGACTTGGAAGACATTTTTAATAAAGTAAGAAACCATAAAATTTAACAGACCTTTATTTTCCGCCACGAAAACACGCCCGCATGACACGTTTAATATTCTCTATTCTAAAGTTTATTATTGAACATCTCTTTCTGACGTATTTGCCTGAAATGATTGATCTATATTGGGAACTAAAAAAGTTATATTGGGAAAACTTTTACAATTTAGAAATCAGTTACAGCATCAGAATCCATTTCCGCCGTCTAAGTCCGACGATTTCCAGTCGAAGTTGTTTTTAGGATACTTTGCATGGCACACAATTCAGATAATGAAAAGAAAATTCCGCAGAATTCATCGAATATTTATATTTACTTTTATGCTTTCTAGTAATTGCTAGCAAAAGATTTACAACGTCCATAGTCGATCAATAAAAATATAACCAATATTTGCAAAATTGTATCAACACAAATACAAAGATTAAATTATGATGACTGCAATAATACCAATATAAAAATAAAAACAAAGAAGCCATACCTATTAAAATTTTAAAAGGGTTAATTTTAGGGCTAAGCTGCTTCTTGTATTCAAATATGTTAACTATGTGAAAATATCAACTACAGGGTGCAGCAGAATAACTTCCTTCTTCAAAATCCGCGCCATACAGTCGGTTGATGTCGTAGCAGAGCGCTAGTGGTCCCGTTCGAGAGGCGGGACTATAAAGTTTTGTCCCGACATAGTTCAGTCGCCATCATGCTTTGGAACAGTGAGGAACGTGCTTTTGCCGTTGAGGCTTACTTTTCGAGCGGATGTTCTGTGATCGCAACCCAGCGCGCCTTTCGGAATCGCTTTAATTTAGCCCCGTTGACTCCTGTCCCAGACCGGAAAAAATCAATGGTTTCGTGGGTCACTACGTTCAGACAAACTGCAAGTGCGACAAGACGAAGAACTGAAGTCCCTCGCCCCATTAGATCACCTGAAAACATTGAGGCAGTGAGAGTTTCAATGTTGCGATCACCACGGCATTCTACGCGCAAATATGCGTCTCCCCTTGGACTTTGCGATAGTTCTGTGAGGAATTCTTTATTATGATCTTCATTTCCATCCTTACAAGATGGCGATTGTGCAGGAACTTTCTGCACTAGACTTCAATTCTGGTATGAACGCGTGTCAGGTTCTGATTTGGCCCCTTGTGACTTTTTCTATGGGGTTTTTTGAAATCCCGTGTTTATGTGAAACGTCCAAGGACCCTACAAGATTTGAAGACCAACATCCAGGAAGAAATTGCCAATATAACGCCTGCTATGCTGGCAAGAGTCATGACAAACGCCAGAAAACGGTTTACTCAGTATATGGAGAATGGGGGACGTCACATATCTGATTTGATCTTCAAAACTATATAATGACACGTCTATTTTTGTTCCTGGGGCAAGATTTTGACAGCCAAGCTAACTTGACATGTTCATCCCCCTGACCCCTGGCAACTCCAACTTTAAAATTTCAAATGTAAGTTCTTTATTTCAATTTCGGATTCTACGTTTTACTGTTTTGATATTGTACTCTCCACGGTCTGTATATCCATAATTAATATAATATTGACAAAGAAAAAATAACAGAATTAGAATAACAATAAACTAAACTAAAGAAAGGAAAGCATCCCAACATAATTATTTAAGCAAGACTGTGAATATTAGAGGGATATTGTTTTGAAAGGATCGATAAGCGGAAGTAGCAAACGATTGCCATTAAAAATTAATTTCTAACGCGGTGGTAGTTTTGCAAAGCTCTATTGTTCAACAATACTTTAATGAAACCGTTTAAAGCGGAATTTAATTTGCCGACTTTAACTTTTTAATGAAGTAGAATTGAAATTTTAGAATCCACAGGAATATAATTGCTTTCTAGTTGTTCGGAACTGTCCTAGAATTGGCACTTTTTGAGTTAATTAGAAATTTAGTACAGTAATAATTATTGATATTTATTTATATCTAATAAACAGAGACGATAGCTTAAGTTGGCACCATTACCATTATTCAGAGGATATAATGTAGCATTTGATTAAATCATATATCTATCAGTTATTTGAGCATATAGTAGCTCATAAACAAAAAGTCAATATAATTTGAAATATTATTAATTAATTATTAATATTAGATTAAACTGAAACTTATCTTGAAGAGGATTGGAACCTTTGGTGTGAAGATATCACTGACGTGGTTTTCCACATAACCCCAAAACACTATAGTGCACTCGATGCGCGTTTCGCCAACAAAGTTGCCATCATCTGGAAATGATTAAAACTAAATCATTTTTAATAATCTACAGATGCTGCCACCTTGGTTGGCGAAACGCGCGTCGAGTGCAGTATAGTGTTTTGGTGTTATGTGGAAAACTATGTCAGTGATGTGAAACTTATCTCTAAACCATTAGCTTTACGGTAAATTCTTTTGGATGCAATTTAAATAAAATCATATAGGGTGGTGCGTTTTTAGTTTCCCCTCTTTATAATTTCGAAAACGAATACTGATGCACGATAAATCAAATGATAAAAGTGGTGTTATTTTGTTCCGATTCATCTAAAATGTATAAAACCTGATTTGAGTGTATTGAATTCTGTAGAAATATTAAGAGTGTTTCATTAGAAATCATACACTATCATCTATATCTTGAGAATACAACGCTAGGATCTTTACGATTTGTCCAAAAGAGTTTGCTGATTTAATAAATTCACTGAATATTGTCAAATAAAACAAATAGGTGTATGAAAATAGTTATTTATACAACAAGAATATAGACCGACTGTTTTTTGCACGCGCGAGAAGTTTATACTAAATAATTATGGAAATTGTGCAATTTGGTATCGAAAATCACGATCGCGAATTTTTCATGGTAATCATCCAAAAAAATATGTATTGGGATTTACCGTACATCCGACTCCACTTCAACTAAATAGTAACTCCAAGAGATGAATTTACTATTTAGTTTTGAACACATAATTTAAAAGGAGCACTGTGAATCTCTTTTATATGCACATATAGATATTACAAACGTAAAAAAGGTATTGTTGTAAATAATTAAATTACATACAGCAAATTTAAATATAAAATACTTTGAATTGAAAAGGTAATATACAGGGAATTATACTATAAATGGGAATTAATATTAACTAAGAAGGATTAATTGTTTGAATTTGTAACCTACGTACAAATAGAAGTTTATTATCCTAAAAAATTGGGACCGTAATAAGTTGTTATTATTACTTAGCTTATATTACCTTAAAAAACACATTGATAAACATGCAATATATAGATCATTAAATTTAGTCTCTTCGTGTTTAACCCTATTAAGATTAATTTTATAACTTTTAGCATAACCATAAAACTATGAAGGGCATTATAAAGGAAACAATAGCATTATGTATGGCTATAAAACTACTTAAATAAGGCAAAATTACCATAGCTATGGGAATAGCTAATCGTAAAATCGTATTACTACACATTGCTTACAATTTGTATATCAGAATTGCAACAAGCATACAAGAAATCAAGTTGGGTAAGCGACATTTTTATATACAGGGTGTCCACCTAGTGCGCGTAAGCCCAATATCTGGGTTAATAAAAGAGATAACTTAATTTTTTTTCTACAGGGTTGTCTAATATCCCGAGCTGCACAAAATGAAAATATATTTACATATTCAGGGTGTTCAGTTTTTCCTGGACAGGTACCAACTTCATTTTTTTAAATGGAAACCTATATTTTTTATGGCATTATCGAATTTTACGTAAAAAATTAGTGGGACTTTGTGCATAACACTGTTATTGAAATATTGATAGTTTTCGAGATATTTGACTTTTAATTTTTTTTTCTTATGTTTCGTCACTTCTAATAGTTGACATAATTATGGTTGTATGACAGCTAGAAATTATTTTTTTTCAGAAACTGTAGAGTGAAGATGGCTCTTTCGAAAAACGTATCAAAAGTTGACCTGCGATATACAGGGGGCAACAGAAATCGTGCCAAACCTGATGGTTTAAAATTTAAAAAATCTCGACTTTTTCAAATGGAACACCCTGTGTTTTATGATTTCATTAGATGCCTTTCTGTAGACTCTACAATTTTATAATAGCTTTCCCTATACCTAAGTTGCGTAGTTTTTGCAAAAAACCCACTTTTATGAAAAATACCCGATTTGCGCACTCCTTTGACGGAAAAAATATTGTAAGGCTATTTATTTTTATAAAATGTATTAGTTTACACTTCTTAAAATAAAAATAACTGAAAAATTTAGATAATTTCAGTTTAATAAACAAGTCTTTATGGAAAGTTACCATTTATTTGTAAATAAAAGTAAAAAATCATAAAAGCTCTACATGTAATTAAGAATTAGCAAAACTGGCGTATGCTTTAGAAGAAGTTCATGGGAATTATCAACAGCAGAAACCACAACATTAAACTAAATATTATCGTTGTTATTCCCATGTCTCCTGGTAGTTTTCTCATAATTCCCATTTGCTGTTCTTTCAAATCTTTCTTTCACATTTTCAAAACAGTCAGCACGTGGGAATCTCTATAAATACGTGCTGCTAGCAAATAATTCCCATGAACTTCTTCTAAAGCATACGCCAGTTTTGCTAATTCTTAATTACATGTAGAGCTTTTATGATTTTTTACTTTTATTTACAAATAAATGGTAACTTTCCATAAAGACTTGTTTATTAAACTGAAATTATCTAAATTTTTCAGTTATTTTTATTTTAAGAAGTGTAAACTAATACATTTTATAAAAATAAATAGCCTTACAATATTTTTTCCGTCAAAGGAGTGCGCAAATCGGGTATTTTTCATAAAAGTGGGTTTTTTGCAAAAACTACGCAACATTAAACTGAATATCGTCATTGTTACCGTCATGTCTCCTGGTAGTTTTCTCATAATTCGCATTTGCTGTTCTTTCAAATCTTTCTTTCACATTTTCAAAACAGTCAGCACGTGGGAATCTCTATAAATACGTGCTGCTAGCAAATAATTCCCATGAACTTCTTCTAAAGCATACGCCAGTTTTGCTAATTCTTAATTACATGTAGAGCTTTTATAATTTTTTACTTTTATTTACAAATAAATGGTAACTTTCCATAAAGACTTGTTTATTAAACTGAAATTATCTACATTTTTCAGTTATTTTTATTTTAAGAAGTGTAAACTAATACATTTTATAAAAATAAATAGCCTTACAATATTTTTTCCGTCAAAGGAGTGCGCAAATCGGGTATTTTTCATAAAAGTGGGTTTTTTGCAAAAACTACGCAACATTAAACTGAATATCGTCATTGTTACCGTCATGTCTCCTGGTAGTTTTCTCATAATTCGCATTTGCTGTTCTTTCAGATCTTTCTTTCACATTTTCAAAACAGTCAGCACGTGGAAATCTCTGTAAATCTGGATTATTTGCTTTGTAAATACGTGCTGCTAGCAAACAATTTCCATGAGCTTCTCCTAAGGCATAAACCATTTTCACTAATTCTTCTTTTGAATAGTTCATTGTATGCACGCTTAGTACTTACTCTAAACTCGTACGTGAATATTCAGTAAAAGAAGAAATGACATGTAAACTGATTGTCACAAATTTTATTGCGTGAGAGACGCTCACTGCGTTTTTCCCGAGAAAGGAACGTGCGCAAATCGGGTATTGTTCATAAAAGTAGGTTTTTTGCAAAAACTACGCAACTTAGGTATAGGGAAAGCTATTATAAAATTGTAGAGTCTACAGAAAGGCATCTAATGAAATCATAAAACACAGGGTGTTCCATTTGAAAAAGTCGAGATTTTTTAAATTTTAAACCATCAGGTTTGGCACGATTTCTGTTGCCCCCTGTATATCGCAGGTCAACTTTTGATACGTTTTTCGAAAGAGCCATCTTCACTCTACAGTTTCTGAAAAAAAATAATTTCTAGCTGTCATACAACCATAATTACCTATGTCAACTATTAGAAGTGACGAAACATAAGAAAAAAAAATTAAAAGTCAAATATCTGGAAAACTATCAATATTTCAATATCAGTGTTATGCACAAAGTCCCACTAATTTTTTACGTAGAATTCGATAATGCCATAAAAAATATAGGTTTCCATTTAAAAAAATGAAGTTGGTACCTGTCCAGGAAAAACTGAACACCCTGAATATGTAAATATATTTTCATTTTGTGCAGCTCGGGATATTAGACAACCCTGTAGAAAAAAAAAATTAAGTTATCTCTTTTATTAACCCAGATATTGGACTTACGCGCACTAGGTGGACACCCTGTATAAGTAGGTACAATGAAAGTGTTGTAAATTACCCTATATTCATATTTATTTATAATACGAGATTTATTTATCTCTGCTTAACGTAAACTTACATGCGACTATATTTTAATACACTGAGGGAAAAATCTTGCTCGAAATTAGTACTACGCTGTAGTTTTTGAAATTATTAATTACTTATTTTTGCATATTATGTATATTAATTATATTAATTATATCTAAATCATTATTTTTCAAAATTTCTTTGTAAAAGTATCAAGAATTGATATAATCGCAAAAACTGTAGTTTGTTCCAACTATTTCTAAAATACTTATTTTCTAGAATTAAATAATTATTTACCTGCTAAATATTTAGTAGTGAATATACTCTCACGTACGGATTCATCAACGAGGCCTAACGTTAGTCCGACTAGCGAGGGTTACGCGAAAAATTTGCGCCCTTGTTGCGCGGGTTAAAATAAAAAGTCGGCGGTGCAAAGTTGGTTAGTCCGACTAACGCCTTACGCCCCTTTCATGAATCCGGGTGTAAGTGCTCTCTATAAATTTAAACAAATAATATTTTTGTGCAACCCTCCTCAAAGCGACTATTTTGCATTCGCAACACAGTCCGCAAAATTCAATTTTGCGGCCGTTACCCTTAACAACGGCCGGCAAACTAAATGTCACTCAAATGTCAAATATTTGTAGTAATTCATTTCGTCTCAATGCCCCTGATATTCCCATTATTAAAACTACCTGTAACAAAAATTTTCATTAAAAAAATTATCTACAAAATTTTTTGAAATTTACCTTCCAAAATAAATAATTTTCATCATCAGCTTCATTTAGAAATAAATTAATCTGCTCACGCGTTAACACTTTTGATTTCTTTGCTGGGTAGCCTTCTGACTTCTTTTTTAAAAAGGGTACCAGTTTCAAATAAGTCCTCAGATCGATCCCGTCTTTTATGTTGAGCATACACTTCAACATAGAATAAATGCTCCATAGACACGAACTCTTTACAGTCTTTGATGTCTCCATCAAATAAGCCAATAAAATATTTTCAGAGACAGTTTTCACATTTTGCTCGTCACACCATTTTTTGAAATTGCCACAACATTTTTCATATTTCTTCTTAGATTTTTCTGGTATTAGATCTGAAATTGCCGTGTTTACGATGTTTCTCAGCTGTGGAGGAGTGCAAGAAATGGAAATATCGCTCTCAGCGTCAGACATTATAGACTCAATTTAAAAACTGTCAAATTGTTTTGTATACAGTCGAAATATTTCGTTTCCATAGAAACACCGTCACAGTAAAACCACTAGATTACTTTTCTATTCAAAGATAATACTGTTACAAAATATTAATAATATTAAACAATATTTATATAATTTTATTAGGGTTGCACAAAAAGTTTTGTGTATAACTCGGCCGCAAACCGCTTTGGCGTCCTCGAGATTGTCTCTCGGACGCGCAAAGCTGCGTTTAAATAACTATTAATTGACGGAAATAAATATTTTGTATTAATAATTCCAGGAAAATGGTTTAAATCCATTGATTAATTAATTCTAAAACCAAATAGTTACTTTTAAGAAATACATTTATTTTCCACTATTAAATATTTAATTGCAACCACTAATCGCGCAGACCGCTTGCGCGTACACTAATTTCTCGAATGGCAGTGCAGTGACCGCAGCGGCACAGCCATTTTTGTATCGTTACTATGCGAGTAGAAGTACCTATGTGTTTTTTTGCAAGTAAAGTAACTGTTATTAGCGGTTGAGTGAATTATAAAATAACAAACTAATTATATAGTGTATGTATTTAATTGTATTATATTGTATTTGTGTAATGTTTTATCCAATAATAGGCAAATAATAGGCATTATTGATTTTTCATAATCGCAATGAGATTGGAAAACTTTCGCCAGACGTTCTAATCTCATAACGGAGATGGCTTCGTCAGAAACAGTTATTTATTTCTAAATATAAAAGTATGAATATCAATAATTAATGTTAATTATCTTAGTCAAATGTTTTAACTAATTATTGTCTACTCAAATAATTTATAAAAACAGGTAGTTATACCCAATATTTTTTATACTCAAAAATAAAATAATTTTTTATTTCAGCCAGAATGTAATTATAATTTCAAAATTTTTGCTACAAATTTGATAATAAATACTGTTAAATTTTTATAATGGTTCCATCCAAAACATATGTTTTACCTATATTCTTTATTATTTGGTGTAAGTATATTATCGATATTTAAAATATTTTATTTATCTCAATTAAATTCTTTTCTCAGTGTAGGTGTGCCCAGTGTAAAATTCATTGCATAGTAGAAATTGAGTAAAAGTTTGACTTATTCATTTGGATTTTGAAAAGTGTTGAAACCTTTGGTGTGAAGACAACAACTGACGTAATTTTCCACATAACACCAAATCACTATACTGTACTCGACGCGCGTTTCGCCAACCAAGTTGGTTTCATCTGGAGATGATTAGTTTTAAGTGTTATTCATCTG
The DNA here is from genome assembly GCA_963924545.1 of Pogonocherus hispidulus. Lineage (NCBI taxonomy): Eukaryota > Metazoa > Arthropoda > Insecta > Coleoptera > Cerambycidae > Pogonocherus > Pogonocherus hispidulus. The sequence continues at coordinate 12,880,883 of OZ004698.1, forward strand.
AAAACGATTAGGATTAAAATTTTAAGTAATCTTTCATATCCAAACTAATTATGTCCATTGAAGTATCACAACTTTTACGATGCACTGAACTAATAGTTCAAAATGTAAATAAAGTTCTAAATAACCATTACAACTATGAAGTACTATAGAATTAGTCCTCCGTTGTCTTACTCGTATTTTTATATTTTCATTTTCTATTATTAGTTACATCTGCCAGTAAACTTACTGGCACTTACCCTATGATTTTATTGAAGAGCATGTTGAACTACCAAACATTTTTCTGTTTCACCTAACTTAACTGTGCTACATGATTCTTTAAATCTAATCAGCATTGGTCTCCCAGTCTGTCCCACATACCTACTTCCCATAACAGTTTTCACTCCCAATCTCAGTAATAACCGACCTTTAATTTACTACAGTTTCTTTTAGGACTAAAATGTTAAGATATATACGTATCTTTCCAATAACAGTAGAGGTTTATAGGGAATCGAGACAAATCTAGAATTTTCATATTTACGTTTGATTTCTGAATAATCCTCTTAAATATGTGCTTAATCGGAGGATATAAAGAATACTATGGATAATAACCATTAATTAAATCAATTAAAAAGGTCTCTATGTTGCTATGTTTTGTTGAATATAATAATACAAAACATTAGAAACAAATTTAGAGATACTAGAATTTGTCTTATATTGTTTAATCTGAAGATTGTCTTATTGTTTTTAATTTAAAAATAGCATTCAGAGTTCTTTTAATATTCGGTCCTCGCACTACATCGTTCAACTATTTTCTGTAAATTTACCGGTGCAATCCTCGTGCAATCCCTGCAAGAACTTCTTACAAAATAAATGATACACCAGGGAAACCATATTAATCTAAGGGTACTTGATCCCTTTGTGAGACGATGTGTGTAACCAGCGACTCCTAGATTTACTTAACAGAGCCGGCTACGTGCCACGTATGCAGTCTATTCTCCCCATCTCATTACAGTAATGATTACATTGAACCACTAATTAGCTAGACTTGTTTGATTGTTGCTGCGATGGATATCGATCACGCTAGGTCTTTGTGTATATCACAATTAGGCACTACAATGTAGATGTGCGCGGATAAGATACAATAAGTATATTGTATACACTTTTTTGTAGGACCATACATTGTAAAGAGAATGCAGTGAAATTTCATTCAAAATGGTCTCAATCTATGCTCACATCCGATTGAGCAGAATTTCTGCTTTATAAATATGAGTAAATCTATAATTTCATAAGTTAAAATATTGCATTAGAAAGAAGTCATTTATTGCAATACTGAGGACTCTCTTCTGATTTGCTGTCACTAAATTGTATTCATTTAATAGGGATCCAGTTGCTGTGTTATATTGAGTAATATTTTATTTATTTATTTATTTATTTATTTATTTATTTATTTATTTATTTATTTATTTATTTATTTATTTATTTATTTATTTATTTATTTATTTATTTATTTATTTATTTATTTATTACATAAAATATCCAACGAGCTGAAGCCCAATTACAAGATAACTTGCAGAACATAATTTAAAATTCACAAATACAAAGAAAAAGATAAAAATACTTATTAAAAAACAATCAAATATCACATACAAACATAAAAATGAACAATAAAATTGATCCTATGCAAAATTCGATCAACGATATAAAACAAAAACTATTAAATATGAACGTGACAAAAAGAGATAAACATGCATCAAGTCACTGAAACACTTTTTTTAAATCCTCCAGATGGCCAGATAAGATTTCTAAAAACCCTTCAATTTCGATTCTGTAATAGTTAATATAAAGGTGACTTTATCAGTAAATTAGTGCGAGCAAATGGTAAGACAAATAGGCTGTTATGTCGGCTATTCAGTCTAGGCACCCGATATGTAACATACATACATAGAGCCATACATGACATACATAACATACATACAGGCGAGCTGGTGGCTCAGGGTTTAGTGTCTCGATCGCTCAACTCAGAGGTCGTGCGGGTTCGAATCCCTATTCCACCAAACAATTTTTAATTAAATTGTTTACTCGTAGATCAAGGCTTGTTTGCAGGGATGGTTTGGCAACGATTCTGGGGATGGCCTAGGATGGGAAGAATGTTAACTTGGTGTTAATGTGAGAGATTAAAATCAGTTGATGTTTGACTGTCCCCCTAACTAATGAGGTTTTCTAGGTTTCCCTCATTCCAGCACTGAATGATGGTTAGGGCCTACCAACGTAAGTCGTTCCTGAGCCGCAAATGTAACCCATGAAATAATAAAATGCCGTCCTCTCCCCCACACAAGTCTCAGACTTTCGGGCTAATCCTTGTGATTAGAATGAGGGGTAGAGATATTGTTTATTCATTTTTTTGTCGAAATCCAGTTGACCGGTTCCCTGGCTCCGATTCTCAGAGTCGGCCGCTGGTGGTTAACAGTAGCTACTCCCCACGTCCGCGGGGTGAGCAACTACTGAGTCCGGGAATAGTGTGCCCTGAGAAAACGTAATGAGCCCAGAATGACCGCCTTCTGCATTCTTCCGGCTAGAAGATCTGCCTAATTTCGGCATGTCGGTATGATCTTCGTCAGTACCGAAAGCAGTGTATCTCTTGCTCCACGGAGAACTTCTATTATCGGTACCACAAGCTTCACAGTATGTTCTGGATGGAGTCTGCGGAGTTGGAAGAGAAGGTCTCGGTATTTCGATTACACTACATAGTTTGTATTATTATAATTCATTGAGCGGTTTAACTACACTTACTTTACTTGCTAATAAACGCACAACGGACATGTACTTCTCCTCGCATGGTAACGCTACAAAAATGGCTGTACTACGGCCATGGTTCAACAAGTTAGACGTACGCGCAAGCGCTCTGCGTGTATAGCGCACTTTACTTTAGTTGTGGATTCACTACTAAATATTTTATAATAATTTTTAGGCAAATAATTTTTTAGTTTTAGAAGATGAATATTTAAAAATGTTTGAAGCAAACTCTACAGTTTTTACAATTATATCAATTCCTGGTTCTTTACAAAGAAATTTTAAAAAATAATAAAGCTAATAAATATAATATTCAAAAATAATTAATCAATAATTACAATAACTATAGTTTACTAGCGGTTTTAAGCAGTATTTTTCCCTCAGTGTAGGTAAATATGCTTTTAAATTATAAATAATTACCATAATGACCCGTTGTAGTATTATCATTCATAAATCAGTAGCTTAAGTTGTTAAAACCTATTCTATATGAAAAAGATAATGACTGATAAGATAATATGCATAAAAATATTTATATTAACATTAAAATATTAATACTTTTACATTAAATCCTAACTTTATTCAGAATTATCCGTTTTATCCCATTAAATACTAATCAACGCATTCAGGAACATAACAGATACACACAGCTTGCAAAGGACAAATATAATGTTTGAATTTATATTTCTATCATATAAATATTGTTTCAAGTAACATTTAATTCATATTGAAATAAGGATTGATCAATGTCAACTTTATTATTGCCTTATTACAGTTAAAGTCATCATTGTATCATAATTATTATACTAAAAAATGTTAAAGACAAATTCCTTATTTTATACTGTAACCTATGAAAGAATACTATCTACCCTTAATATAAATGTATAGTAAATAGTAACCCCTTTAATTTATCGCTATATCTGTCTGTCAAAATTATTACAATTCATCTAGTATGTTTTATTGATGTTTTAGCATTACCTAAATCCGAAACTCAATGTCAGAAGCAAAAGAGAATCATTGAATATATACCTCCTACATGGTAAACACTTTGTACATCCAAAATTACTGTAAATTGAGTACAAAAGAAAATTATAAGTATATTAGGGTACATATTCTTTCCTCAGTACCAATAGACAGAGATATAATATGAATGAAATTAAACTGAATTTTCTTATATTCACAATAAATAAATAATTCAAACTCTAATTACTAATAGAAGTTGTACATAGAAGTTTTCATGGAAATACACTTTACTAGTTTCATGAAGGCTTCTTCTTTTCAAGTAGAAACTCTTGTGATAAATTTATTTTCTGCAATTTTGCTGAACAGACGAATTACAACTGCATTAGAATCTTGAAAAGTGCACTTTGCGATTGCTGCTCGGCGAGGGGAACACAGTACTAAAACAAATAAAACGCTAGCAATTGTTATCTCCGAATTCCCCGAAACTTCCTTAATATCAGTAATGTCGCTTCTGTGATCTAATGCAAAACGTGAAGGAGACATTCTGCTTCTCTCCATTTTTAGCTATTTCATTTCGAGGGCTGTTCAAAGCTTTACTCGATGCTCGTATTTTTCGCAATCAAGTACGCTTTATCTACATCGTCTTGCAGTTCCTAACATTTCTAATAATTAAAATGTGTATTCAGGTTTCTCTGAATAAACCCTTCATGATTGCCTGTGCCTTATGGAAGAATGGTAAAAGTTAATGTTTGTTCATTAACAATAAATTCAAAGTACAAATTCATTATTTTCACTCACTTTTATTCGCACTCAAAAATAGAAAATAAATTGATTGTTACCGTCCTATTAGTAGACTACTTTTGTTTTGACTGAAGCTAGTTGTCATTATTAAGTACGTTAGGTATGAATACTATGACTACCATAAGAGGTATATAGAGACAAATTTTTCAAAATTCTTTGAGAGAAAGTTCAAATATCAAGTATTGTTAAAACCAATACGAGATATTAAAAATTAGTTAGTACTCTAAAAAAATTTTCACATTCATTTATCCGTTTCTATTCGATCTGTAGTTATTAAATTGTGCAGGTAGTGATTCAAGTTTCAAAGCAGTTAAATATAATGAAAAAATTCATAACTTCTAAACGGTTTTGAGAACAAACATTATAATTTTGGCAGATTTTAGCATAAGTTTAGCAAAAGTTCTTTATCAGAGTTGGGTGTAGTAGGTTGTAAAATTTCTATTGAAATATGGATGATATAATTTCTATATGGCATCTGGTTTTATATGGAGTTTGTAGTTTTTGAGATACGAGAGAAGAATCAACTGCTTGTCAATTGCAATATCAAATTATGGAATCTAGGATCCTCTACTTTACATTATTATCAAGATTTTCATTCTCGATGTGATTTTTTTAAGGTTCTCAATTATGAAAATAAAATGGAATTTCTAAGAGTTTCTATAAAACGGACTGTTCATGCGTACCTGTGTTGAAAGCTGAACTTAATTCTTTGACATAATATAGTGTCTAAGAGTGGGTGTGTATTAACGACATACCAAGTGAAATAAAACTCGTTATAGACATTACAGAGGTTTATTGTTTTGTCCTGCCTTTGTTTTAATGTCTTTTTAGCTCCAAGAACCCTTCACAGTTTTATTAGAATTTATTGTATGTTGTGTCATGTTGTGCATATTGTGTCTGTTATATTTTTGATTTTTAGAAACAAATGGTTGACGATGCGAAGAAACTCATAGCTAACGCACGATTCGGCAAAATTAATTTTTTTTTTTTTAGTGGTACCATTAGTCGACAATTTATGCACAGAAAAAGGACAGTTGAATATGTAATATATTAAATAAATAAATATAACTTGTCGCGGATAATTTAACTTTAACCAATAGGCAGCAAATTAAACAATTCAATAGAGTAAATTCGTTATTATATAAATATCTGATTATTTTTTTAAAATATCTCAAACTCGTTGATTTATCATATTTTTGCTTTCATTTTACATATATTTAATTTTTTACAAGGTGACTCAATGAAGCTAAGTCGATATTCACTTTAATATTTTGAAATGGGACAGCCTGTATTTTTTTCATACTTGGAAGTATTCTTTACATACTTCGAAAGAATTCTTAATTCTTCTTCTTCTTAATTTAATTTAATTGTTAATTTAATTAAACAATTAACCGCTCGGACACCGGAGCTCGGTGTCCAAGCGGTTAAGACGTCTGGTTTTCAATCGTTCTCCGCGGTTGACGGCGGTTCGAATCTCACCGTGGTCAACTTTTTCTAATTGCTCCAATATTAAATCTGTGTGTATAAGGCTGGTAGCGTTCTTAATATGCAACTAGTACTACAATATCACTGTATAAATGGCCAACAACCTACTGTACACTTTAATTAATAAGGTTTTCCAGGTTTCCCTTATTCTCGTACTAAATGGTAATTAAAGTTATAACATCGTAAGTCGTTCCTGGGCGCACTCGCGGCCCGCAAAATAATAATATGCCGCTCCCTCTCCCACACAAGTCTCTGACTTCCGGGCTCATCACTAAGATGAGAATGAGGGATAGAGATATTATTATTATTATTATTATTAATTAATTAGGTTTTATGGGTTTATCTTACAATAAGGGAGATATGCCAAAAAAAGTATGCTATAAGAGCGATATGTGTTCTAGAAAGACTCTGTGCTTAGTAATGAATCGATATTATCTTCCTAGCACCTTGCTCTTATGGAAAACTTTTTTGGGCATATCTCCTTGTTTTTAGAGATAAAAAAGTAAAACCTTATACGAATCTATACGTAAAAAAAAGTTTTTTCTAAATACACAAAAAAAAAATATTGTGTCCCATTTAAAACATTAAAGTTTATACCGACGTAGCTTCATTAAGTCGCCCTGTAAAAATTAAATATCTGTAAAATAAGGGAAAAAATAAAAGAAAATCGTCAGATCCGAGCGATTTAAAAAAAATGTATATTTATATAATAACTAATTCTGCGAGTTATCCTTTATGAAAACACTGTATTACTTCTTGTAATATTTATTATAGAATAATAACTCTTAGGCCTTTGCTGAAGTAGCAATTTTTGTTTTAAATTAAGACTTCGTTTTGTTCATGCGATTTAAGTTATTCACTAAAATATCTTACCAGTTTCATTTGAAATAAGCAACTTAGAAAATTGACACACGTCTTCCATCATTGTATTGCTACATTTTCGTTCAGTAGAAAACGAATGCATTATAATAATTTTTAAACTAATCCTCTGTTGTAAATATGATCGTTTCTGGTGTACTGATAAGGACGGCGATCACGTCTCCTTGTTATATCGAATAATAGGAATAAAGGGATATTCTCTATTATACCAACCTAGAGGTAATTCTAAACGCCAACGGCTAAAATAATTTCTAAACAAATGTTTAGTTAGTAACTAGACCCTTCCCTGACCTTTATAAAGGTATCTGCGATCAATGTCTTCTCAAACATTAATTTTACTGTTAGAAACTATTATTATTAAACTGTACTCTATTGTAAACTGTATATTGTTTTTATTGTTATTTTAGAAACAAGCTAGGTAAGAGATAGGTAGATTTCTTTTAAATTTTATTATAATATTATTTTATTTAGACATAATTCAAAATGTGATTTGTAATAATACACAATTTTGTATAAAAGTGAAATACCACTGATAAAATTTAGTTAATTTATCAATTATTGTATTATACAGTCGTTTTTTGGGGCAAACTTTAGAAGATATTCCTGTTAAAAAAAATTGTTTGATCCATAAATAGATTATGTAGTTACTAATAAGTTACAATAAAAGCTCTACTAGCTCTTATAGAGGAAGAGGTGGAGGGTCTTGACAAACACATTGCAACGCAGGCCACATTATGTGATTTAAGCAACACTTTTGCCTATATATATGTTGATATACTGGTTCTAAAATTAGAGTATTACGGCATTCGCAATAACAAATTAAATTTGTTTCGGTCATATTTAAAAAGAAGGCAACACTACGTCAGCATTGGGAGTCAAAATTCCTTATTTCTTACTACTGGAGGTGTTTCTCAAGGGTCTGTACTGGACCGGTGCTCTTTTTAATTTACATTAATGACCTACCAGTCATTATTGCTAAGAGCACCTCTGTTCTTTTTGCTGACGACACCACTTTTTTAACTCCAGGAAGTTGTGAAGTGGGCAAGGACAGTCTCAATAATGGGACAACATAGTTTTCAGCTTATAAACTAAAATTAAATATGTTAAAAACGCAACATATTACCTTTACATCTGATAAAAATTGTGCTAAATCTGCCCCTGTAAAATTACTTGGAATGACATTTGATCCTTCTTTAAATTGGGCAGCGCATATTAACTGCCTTTGCTCAAAGCTTGCAATACAGATTTGACTGTCATGAGACAGCTGCGATCTTCTGTAGACGACAACGTTATGCGAACGGGATATTTCTCGTTGTTCCACAGTCGCATGATGTACGGTGGGTTTCTGGGGAAATTGCAGTTCATTGGTCACTTGTACTACAAAAGGCTGCCGCTCGTCTAGTAGCTAATGTGCCAAACTATACTCATAGTAGAGACATTTTCAGGAACTACAAGATTCTCCTTCCATGTCTGTATTTGCTGGAGTCGCTCCGCTTAGCACCTGAATATAAGTCTACTTTACCAACACATTCATGATACCAGGCATGGTGGTGATCTGATATTTCAATTTTCACGTATAAATATTGCTAAGAGCCATAAACTTAGAATAGATCCATATAATCCATATGTCAATTTTTTAAGCAAGAGAAACTTAAACTGATGTCTCTGAAAACCTCCCCCTTTTTCACAAAAAAAATTTATTAACCAATGTATCAAGGAGTTTTCTTCTTTTATTTGTCCTTAGCTATGACTGTTAATGTAATGTACTGTTAATGTACTAAGATGTAAAGTCAATAAAATTCTTTTCTTTTCTTTATAAAAAAAAAATCTTACCACGTTAAATTATTACTTGAAATGGGAGACCATGCACTATTGAGTATTCATATCCCTAACTTGTGTAAGGAAAATAAAAGGATAACTATAAAAAAGCGGTCATTCTCTATTATAACAGGCACGATTTTCAAAATAAACTATTGACTATTCATTGGAATAGTAATCTCTATTGATATACTGTCAAATTGCTCTGTAAATGATATGAAAAATATTTTTTAAAACATGTGTCCTGTAAAAGAAGTTACCATATTTGAAAAATATGAACATGACAAATGAATGACAGCTGATATAATAGGGGTTATTTAAGAAAGAGATAACAAATATAAGGAAGCTGTTAAGGATAACAAATATAAGGAAAATAATATACTGCGATTGAGAATTAAGCAAAGTGCAATGACCGGAAAAAGAGTAGATCTGTGTTGTCACATTTATTTCTAAAGTATTCTTATTTAAAACAGGAAACGTATTAATAACCTTATTTACCCATTTTTTTACTTGTCTTTAACGTCCCTTATCCCTATTGTACTTTATTAGAGCAAACACAATGTTTAATTTGTCTTTTACTTAATAATATCACCGAACATAACAAAGACTTTGTTTATGTTCGTTGATAATATCAAGGAATTTCCGAGTATTTGGCAAGAGTGAACGCCGTAAAATTGACGATAAGCTGTTCATCCTTATTTAACATACATATTCTTGCATTTTCGCTTTCTTTTTTTCTGAACTTCAACGACGTTGATTGGTCGAATGAGGAACCAATGGGAATCAAGAAGCGACTGCGCTCGAGTTCTGGGGAAGCAGTGGCGTGATATTGGGTTATTTCGCGCGCGTTTCTTAACGGTAAAAATTTGTGGTAAAATTATCAGTGTATTTATTCTTTGTGTCAGTGTTTATACTTATTTGTGTTAGTTAAAAAAGTGGAAATGCATATACTAGAAGTATTCTATAGAATAGTATACGAGTATATATTAACTGAAATGTGCCCAATGGTAAAACAGAATACGTACGCCCATGCTTCACCGCATTTTACCAGATCGGCGAGGTCATTCCACTTTGCTTAATTCTGAATTTGAGTATAGAACATAGAACAAATTTCAAAATCTTTTAAATAATATTACTAAAATAATTAGGAGTGAAAAAGAAAGATACCTAAATCAAACAGTAGATAATACTAAAAATAATAGTAAAAACTGTCCTTCAGAAATATAACGATAAATAAATTGTCATCTCATAAATCTTCATTTGCGACATTTACTTTTGCTATGCTTTTTAAGGTATTATATGTGAATTCTATCTTAATTTTATCCGTTCCTTTTATTCTTCCAGGTCAATTACGAGTGCTATATCCATTCAGATTCTATTTTTCCTTGTGCACTTTCCTTGGTCCTCCCATTCTTTCTTATATACATATTATAGTATGTAAAAGCCACATATAACTTTTTAAGAATTACCTACAACGAATGCTGAAAATTAAGTTTGTTATGAATTACAGAGTTCCAGAATAGATAGTAGCAAATAGAATAGAATAGAATAGAATAGAATAGATAGTAGCAAAGACCCAAAGAGGGCACTACAGTGTGTTTCTCACCACTACTAACATTCACGATGTCCATTAGGGAATCACGTCGCAACATCGTTCATCCTGTCCACTACCTATGACCCTCTGATGAGCGCAAAATAAGCGCGAAACGGGTCAGTGTCTGGTCGAAGGTCTCGATGAACGATGTGGCGACTCCTATGGAGATGCCGATGTAATGCAATGCCAGTCGGGGCATATTGTCCGTGGAGTAGTTGTTTTCGGCATTCGTTCAAATACCCTATTTATTACATAGTGACATATTCCGTAGCCCAAAAACAAAAAGAGATAGAAGCAATTCGACTATTGCACTGCATTTCACTTATATAAAAATTTGTGATTCACATTTTTTCTATCTCTCAGAATAAGAAAGAGACAGGGACTTGTTGAAATATTTTATTTTTAACATAACCTATATTTACTGACGTATCATGGCAGGGAACAAATCAAATCAAACCAGTAAATTCCCTTGCCTGCGCTCATGATTCTAGTGCAGATACTAAAAATAGAAAGGCGGCACATAAAAAATCATTATGAAGCAGCACGGACAATTATTCTGGAACTGTCTGTATATATTAGATGATATTTTTAGATTTTCCAACATGAACCGAAATTCTTAGATACCGAAAATATAAAACTGAGTAACCATATGACATATTAAAAAGTATCTGTATAATATATCATATTTGTTTAATTTTTTAACAACAACTGTTTGGCAACTTACTTTTTGGGCAAGTTAAATAAATACACAACAGAAATTGTTGTTCCTAATTACTCGCACAGGGTTACTTTCGTAAATACATGGTAATTTCCGCCAAAATGAAAACAGCATAGCGTTGCTTGTATGCCTTCGTGTGTTGCATATCTAAGTGTAAATATAACTCTATTCTATACCTACAAGAGACAGTCACAGCTAGTAGTCACGTACAATACGAAACTGCTCGGGTGTATGTATAAATTATTATACACTAAAACATAAATACAGCTTCAATTCACATGTTGCACAGAAATCGAATACATTGTATCAAATACAAACAAAACTTCGTGTGTGTCTAAGAGCAAGGTTTAAATAGATCACTTGATGCCTTTGTTATGCAAGATGTAGGTAACAGAGGTTGTCGATTTGAAATAATAAATATCTTAGTTAAACAATTTTGTGTTCTGAAAATGGTTCATTGGTGTCAGTATATTTTAATTAGATGAAATAATGGAAGAATAAAAATATAATGGAAGATAGTAACTATCTTCTCGAATATCTACCGAGCCGGTAGCTCAGGGCTTAGCGTCTCGATCGCTCAACCTAGAGGTCGTGGGTTCTAATTCCCATTCCACCGATAATTTTTCATTAAATTGTTTACTCGTAGATCAAGGCTTATTCGCAGGGATGACTTGGCAATCATCCTGGCAATGGTCTAGGATGGGAAGAATGTCAAATTGGTGTTAATGTGAGAGATTAAAATCAGTTGATGTTTGACTTGTCCCCCTAACTAATGAGGTTTTCCAGGTTTCCCTCATTCCAGCACTGAATGGTGGTTAGGGCCTACCAACGTAAGTCGTTCCTGAGGCGAAAATGCGGCCCGCGAAATAATAATATGCCGCCCCTCTCCCACACAAGTCTCAGACTTTCGGGCTAATCCTTGTGATTAGAATGAGGGGTAGAGATATTATTATTATTATTATTATTATTATTATTATTATTATTATTATTATTATTATTATTATTATTATTATTATTAATATTATTATCTCCAGATCAATTGTAACTGGTAAATATTTTAAGTATATTCATATTCTGGTAAATTTATGTACAGGGTGGGCAAATAAGAGAGAACGCCGGCTGTATCTCGGAAACCGCTTATCGGAGAATTTCCGGAAAAAAATTTTAATAGTAAATATGGCCAAGAGAAGTCGCTGGAAATTGTTTTCAAGTTCCTGAAATGACCGCTAGGGGGCATAACGCCCATGGCCAACTAGAAAAATGAACTTTTCTCGAAAATTTGCTTAATAAAGTAGTACCGGAAATAAGTAAATATTAATCTAGAGGAAATTTTAAACATTTCTGTGCAACTAATTTTTTTCTATCTTTTAAAATAAAGTGGTGGGGGGGCGCCAAACTTTCTTTCCTTTAAACGTTAATAACTCGGCACAGGATAAACCGAATCTAACAAACTTAGTCTCATTAAAAAGAGCTTTTTTTATGCATATTTAGACTCAAGAAAGCTGGTTTTGTTACTTGTATTATAGCCGCTAGAGGGCGCTGTCTGCCAACATAACAAATATGGCGGATTTTCTAGAAAATTTCAAATGGCAAGGTATATTTATTGTCACATATTTAAATAAAGGACAACAATCCCTAAAATTCAGTGAAAACCGCAGCTTTCTATCTCATTCCTAACGGAAGATATTACCAAAAGGATTGCAACTGGAGATTTGTGATGTAATCTTTCACCTTAGCATTTAAAATCGACTCGTGATAGCCTATTATTAATAAAATATAAGAAAAAAAAAACTGTTGCGCACCCTGTACAATGTAAAGAATCGTTCAGAAGATGCATTAAAACGCATTTAAAAGAACTTTAAATATTTACGAGTAAACATTTGAAATAAGGGATAACAACTGCATCATCTGCACCACCCTTGGATTCCTTGTGTATAATCCGTGGGATAATAGTTTCACCTAAGAAGTTAACCAGCCTATTCTGGCGAAGAAGGCAATAATGCAACGTAGGATGATTTGTTTCAGATGACCCATACTAGACGAATGTCCGGACGCGATGGTATAGTACTCCCAGAATAGAAATCAAATTCGTTTTCTTGTCCACAACATCTGCAGAAAAAATTTCTCAACAGCTTTATTCTAAAGGTGATTTCTTAATTCAATAAGTTGTTAGTGGTGTTGCAAAAGCTGTTACAAATCGTAGGTTTCCCCTGTACGTCCCCTAGTAGCCACAAATAAATATATATTAAAATACCAAGAGAAAAATGAAATGAGTGTAAAATAAACTTATAAAACCAAGGTATGCCGAGACCATTGCTATCCAGGTGATACAGGAAGAGCCTACTGAGGATATTATACCAACAACGAAAAAATAAAATGAAAAAGATTAAATAAACAAAACTGATCAAAACTGATGAAGACTGACCAAAACTTACAACAAAATATAATCGTCTTAAAACAAGAAAAATAATGTTGCAGCAAGAGTAAAAATTAATTGGATAGGTAGGAATATGAACTACTAACAAGGAAGAATACGTTACCCTAAAAGATATACAATAAGAGAGTTACTGCAGATACCTACTGAAAAAACGTTAAATACAATTATGGTGTTTTTTAAGTTTAGCATATAAAAAAACACACTACGGGTCGGAAAGTCAGTTTGAGACTCACATCCATCATTTATTAATTTCGGAATATAAGAAAACGAAAAAATTATGTAGTAATAAAAAATATCTCTACCCCTCATTGAAACTTAAAGGATTGGCCTCCCAGTTGTATGGGAGAGGGGCGGCATATTATTCTGTCTGCTTCACTAGTGCTCAAGAATGACATTGGTTTATAAACCCTAAGCACCATTTGGTGCAAGAATGAGGGAAATATGGAAAACCTCATTAGTTAGGGAAACGGTGAATCGCCCAGTGTAACGAAAATTTTATTAATTTCAATCAATAGCCACTATTAGACAAAATAAATCACACATAGGCTAGTCGTCTAACTGATTAAATTAAAATTTTACCTTTATAGTATTGGAGTGGGAGAAAATCGATATATCGAACCGACCAGTTGGAATCTAGGCTTTTCTGTGTATGACTTGAAATTAGTATATTATTGCCTTAATATTTGAGAGACAGATTTATCAGTAATTATCTTATTAAGTTATATATTTGTATTTCAGTTAGGTGGCAATTTGGATTCCTTAGTGAATCGCGCTCCACGTGTCGGCGTTCTTTTTGGTTAGGTTTAATGATTAATACCTTTTACGGATATTGTATCTGAACTACATTATACTCATTGAAACCTCTTTTTGAATTTAGGTCTATCAGACTGGCATTTAGCCAACTTAACCAATTACATTAAAGTTTTGAGACTATAAGACAGTACGTAGGTGAGATTATTTCCTTTAAGATTATACAACCAATTTTGTTGCAGTAAGTCTGTCAACCCTCTGTTACTGTCTTGGTTGCTGTATAAGTGAAATAAGTACAAACACAATTAAATAATATTTCGTAAATACTCATCTGGAAGACCACAATTTAATTAAAAATTGTAGGATCTGTGTGGCAACAAACCGGCTACCACTTGATCAAAGACCAATACCCTAAACATTGAGTAACAGACTAGATATGGGCTTATTTTTGAATTACATGGAATTACAATCTATTATTAGACAGACCCAGTATTTCTGGAAGAAGATTCATATAAAAAATAACAAATAAATTTATTACACCAACACCATAATAAAGCTATGCAATCTCCTCAATTCTGAAGTCAATGCCTACGAGGGAGGATGACATATTGAGAAAATACACGAACACTCAACGTTCCAGCGCTGGCCAGTTCTCAACGACTACGCATAATAATAAAAACCGACATAAACCTACCAACTTTATTGCTTTGCTGGAAGATGAAGGTGAAGGATGTATCCATACAATAGATGCAGAATTTTATTACTAGAACGTAATACGAACAATGTGTATCAAGTTGTCATCGGGAGAATAGGCGATGGGAACTCTAACTGCGGGGATATCAGTGCTAGACAAACACAGATCGTTAAATTAATCGGGATGTTCATTGAACACCATATATTACCCAAATCATTCCAGATGCAGTTCGCCGGATTCCGGCTGGATCCGGACTTCTGAATGACGACGGCCGGCGGTTTCAACTTTGATACATGGCCTTATTGATTATTGCGGCAAATTAACACTTCGGTTTAATTAGCGATGGATAAAGGGGATCCTAATGCATGGCCGAAAGGTCCTGGCAGAGCATTATTTGTGATATGTGCTGCGTTGTCAGTTCTATAGAATTGCTTTATTGCTGTATTGGATACTTTACATTTGAAAAAAAATAATTAGTGAATTATCCTCTCATCATGAGATCAGGGAGGTGTACTTTTCTGTTAAAATTGATATATAGTGAGTTCATAAAGTAACGCATAAAAACGGTCAATTTTTTGAAAAATCACTCGAACACCTCGATTGTCTTGTATTTTTGTACTTGTTTTACATGAATTAAATTTTTTACAGGGCGACTCAATGAAGCTACATCGATATAACCTTTAATAGTTTAAATGGAACACCTAGTACTGTTTTACATATTTGGAAAGAGCTTTTTTTCCGAATATGGTCATATGAGGTTTTATGGGTCTATCTCTTATAATAAGGAACATATGCCTAAACAAATGTGCCATGAGATCAATGTGCTAGAAAGAGAATATAGATTAGTTAGGTAGGCACAGTCTTTCTCGAACACATCGCTCTTATAACACACTTTTTTGGGCATATCTACCTTATTATTATATTCATTTTTTACTAAGTGTAGAAGATAGCATTATCCATCTTATGTTCCTTCTACGTGCTAAAAATGTAATGCTGACCAAAATTTAACTGGAGATAAGCCACTGCACCGTGAATTGTTTATGTGAAGCATTGAATATTTCACAAACGGCCGTGTTTATATAAGTACAGGAGTATATATAACATTTTTAAGGTAAAATCTTTCGGTATATCAATCGAAAACTATAATGGTGTTATTATTAAATGTGACGCTATTATATACGTCAATATAATTGTAACATTATTTTCTTTAATATATATATCTTAAATTTAACACGTATTTTTTGTTAGAACACAATCTTGTACTTTGTCGCAATATTTGCCCACACTATCGCCGCGGCGATAGCTCAGTCTGTTAGGTGCTGGGTGATAGCCTGTGACTAACAGAATGGGTATATTGCGGCGCGAGTTCGAATCTCGCCAGGGGAGAAATGGCACCTCTCCCAGGGAATGGTTGTGTGTCTGCGTTTTTTTCATGTGTACCCTCCCTCTACACAAGCCTTAGGCTTTCAGTAGGGAGGTTGTCCATTTCTGTGGTGTGCTTTATGTTTATGTTTTTTTATGTTTAGTATATTCGTTTATCAAAATTGTTTATCAATTATTGTGTCTATGATTCAGTATTTAAAATAAATTTCGACTCGGTTTCTCAGAGTTTAGTACCTTGATCACTTAACCTCCTCGAGATCGTGGGTTCAAATCCTATTGCAGTAGAACATTTTTAATTACAGCTAGTTCGCGGGCTGGGTTGGCAACCATCTTTGTGTGAGTGCCCAGGAGATTAACATCGGTTCATATTTGACTGTCCCTTAACTAATGAAGTTTTACAGGTTTCTTTAATTCCAGCACTGAATGGTGGTTAGGGCTTACCTGCATAAGTTGCTCCTGATGCGCAATTTAAGCCCCCCTGCTCACACCCACAAACTTTCGCACTAATTCTTATGATTAAAATTGTGGGTAAATATATCATATAGTAATAATAATAATAATTATTATTATTATTATTAATATTTTTTTGTCGAAATCCCGTCGACCGGCTACCTGGCTCCGATTCCCAGGGTAGGCCCCTGGCGGTTAACAGTAGCTACTCCCCACATCCGTGGGGTGAGCAAGTACTGAGTCCGGGAATCGTGTGCCCTGAGTAAACGTAAAGAGCCCAAAATGTCGGCCTTCTGCATTCTTCCGACTAGAAGATCTGCTGAATTTCAGCATGCCGGTATGATCTTCAGTTGCGACAGCAGTGTATCTCTTGCTCCATCGAGGGCTCCTATTTTCAGTACCACAAGCTTTACAGTATGTTCTGGATGGAGTCTGCGGAGTTCGAAAAGAAAGTCTCGATATTTTGCCCGTTTTTCCTCTTCTTTCAAGATAATGTTAGTCTCGGCAAGAGCCGAGAACTCGATGAAAAACATTGTCTTGAACTGGTGGTAGAGGAGAACTACATTAGGGTTATTGGCTCGAACCTTCCTGAGCGTGAGAAACGAGTAGTTCCAATAAATTCGGCACCTCTCATTCCCCACAACGGAGTCAATATTCCCCGGAGCGTATGGCAGCACTGGTGTTTGTTCTATCTCGTACGAGAGCCATAGAAAGTAGTAAAGCACTCGTAAAGCCGCATTGTGTCTATGGATATAGACCGAGACTGTAAATAAATGCCGAACAAGCAGAGAGCAGATGCATAATTGTCTCCGGCGCCCTATGGCAGGCCCTGCAGTTGACATCAGGAACCTCCATACCCATGACACGGCTTTGATAGACGAGGGTGTTAAATATACTATCCTGGCAAGCTATTATGAATCTCTCGGTCTCCCACTTAAGCCCCGCTGACCTTAAAAAAGCAAAAGTCAGCCTTTCAGATAAACCATGGTGTTCACGGCTCTCTTGTTATTATTATTTTTATTATTCTTATTATTATTATTACGATATTATAATTATCTTGAAGTGTCAATAGTTATATCAGTTTTCAGAGACTTGTACGTATTTCAACTAAAAAATGTTAGATATAAAGTTTTTTCTAACCGTAAGGGGTTTAAAAATATGCACCTCTGTTATAAGTTCTTTTTGCACTTATCTGTCATCGTGTTTAAAAGTTTTACTACATTAATTATTTCACTAACTTCGCTAACTTCTACGAACTTCACTAACAAAATTACTCAAATTCACTGCGCATAAATATTTTAGCAATGTTCATACGGTTCATTTCAAGCCATGGGCGCTAATGTTAAAAAAATATAATACATTATCTATCATCCCCATTTTAAAACAATCATCATTCAGTCTGTTTAATGAATTACACATTTTCCGACAAATTATTGTGATAAATGAATATGCGTTAAAAATACTCCTTATTATTGATATTTACAGTGCTCATGCATTTCGGTTTAGGTACCTAATCTCTAGTAATTTCTAAGACGCATCCTAATTTCTTGATCAAACTACAGGTACACCCACATATACATACAATTTTCACGTTATTTGCTTTTATTTAATTGGTAACACTGAATTAGTAAGCTACACATTTTATAAAAGCTGTATAAAGCAAAAGAATTACCATTAGTAAAAAACCCGAACACGCAGTAGACCTGTTTTAATGCCCTAATAAATTCCTTTGTTCTATATTAGTAGAAGTAAGCATCCTGGGAGAGCATCAGATCTAGTCAATTTGTAGTTAAGAGTTTCGCGAAGGGCAGCGAGCGGCATCTGTCGGCTTGGAGAGCAGCTGCACGCCGATCTAACAAGCCACCCAGATAATTGGAAAAGCCTCGGGAAATAAAACGATTCCGCCGCGTGAAAACACCAGATCCAATAATCCCAGATTTAGTTGGCGCTGATATAATGGAATGCTGCTCCACGGTCCCATTTTTTCCATCCCCGATCGACTATGCCTTCTGGATAGGCGTAAATTGCCGCTGGTGATCTTACGCGTGGGGAAAGTGCCACTCTGTATCGAAAGTAGGGCGGGAACTGGACGTATGTGATGTTTATTTGAAATTTCGGTTTGGGTTTAAGTGCTGCACTAAAACAAAACCTGTATAACACTTGTCCCGCTTCAGATTACATATTGGTTGTAGAAGTAAAGTCTAAGAATCATAATAATACAAATAATGTAATACATCTACTCCTCATTCGAATCACAATACTTGTATGGTGGAGGTGGTGGCATATTATCACTCTTAGTATCCAGAAATTATAATAGATATATTATTATTAATATGTCAGACTCAGGGTTGCTTACGTTACAAAAATTATCGCAATTTTATTCTCTATCGAATGGCGCAAGAAAGTTGTCTACGAAAATATATGGTGATCTAGTAAACCCAAGACTTCAGTCTTTTAAGGATATTTCAGGAACGATGGGATGTATGCCAATTAGTTTTCATTTTTTAAATAGCGCAACTTTTTTGTAACGTAAGCAACCCTGGATCTCTTTTGATACACGATATTACAATGGTGTACACCTTGACAGTAACCACCTTGTATAGGAGATGCAACAATGACATTAGTACGTGATGTTAGAAAGTTAAAAAAGCTGCAATGGCGTGCTACCAATCGAGGAACTTTAAAACATAGTAATCTGAGCATGTTTGGGTAATCCAATATGTTGTTTAAAATTTTATGCAAAAATAATATTGAATGCGCAGCTCAGTAGCCTGTGGGAAGATTGAGACAGACGGTCCCAGACCCCAGACAGCCCCACCCCTACATTTTAACACATTAAGTTAATAACAGGATGTGAAAGAAACTCGGTTGTTTAAACAATAGGATATCTAATGTTAATAGTGGTAAACGCAAATGTTCGATATGTCGTCCATTTTGCTGCTGTACAGGGTGAGTCAACCATACAGTAAAGTTCATTATCTCATTTGTTTCGAGAATTACGAAAAAACGTTAAATACAAAAGTTTTATAGAATATTAAGGTGCACAGTTTAAAATTATTTTTGAGTATACAGGGTGGTTCAAAAAAGCGTGGTGAATATAACATTAGTTTTTTTAAATGGAACACCCTATTTTTTAATTTATTTTTAGATTTTACATGAAATTCTATAACTTTTTTGTTAATAATGTCATATACCTAAACCCAGTAGTTTTTCTAATATTTTAATTTGTTTAGAAAAATATTAGTTTTTACTCTTATAAAAAACTGACAATACCGTCATTGTTTCTGAAGGTGGAATACTCAAATTTGCTACAAACGTTCCATAAGGATGACAAAAAAGGTATATGTAAATAAATTTGAGTTAAATACTACAGGGCCTTCAAAATAAATTTACACATTTCGACTATTTTAACTTCAAAAATTTAAATTTTTTTAAATGGCACACCCTGTATATTATTATTTTTTCTGATAGATTTTACAAAACCCTTCAACTTTTATTGAGTATGTCATATACCTAGTTTTCATAATTTGGGAGTTATTTTGATTTTACAAAAATAAATTAAAAAATAGGGTGTTCCATTTAAAAAAACTTATGTTATATTCGCCACGCTTTTTTGAACCACCCAGTATACTCAAAAATAATTTTAAACTGTGCACCTTAATATTCTACAAAACTTTTGTATTTAACGTTTTTTCGTAAATCTCGAAACAAATGAGATAATGAACTTTACTCTATGGTTGACTCACCCTGTACAATCACCAACCGTTCCTCCAAATTCTACACAACATTATTCAGCATTTCTGGTTGAATTGCAGCAATTTGCTCCCTAATAGAATCTTTTAATTCTTCCAGCGTTGTTGGTCGTGTTTTAAACACCAAATTTTTTAAATAACCCCACAGCCAGTAATCCGCTGGATTAAGATCAGGCGATCTTCGAAGCCATGAAATTACAAGATGTCTGCTTATAACACGATTTTGAAAAACATCAGTTAAAATTCTTTAAGTTGTCGGTAAATATGCGGGTGTGCTCCATCCTGCATAAAAATCATGTTTTCTATTCATTTGTGCTCGTTTTGTATCCGTGCAATGGGATAATCTCGTAACATAATTGCAGGTATCGTTCACCGGTATAACAGTTACAGATATGGCCTCTCCATTCTTTATCTCCTCAAAAAAGTATGGTCCAATGATAAAATTAGATGTCAAACCGCACCAAACGGTGACTTTCTTGTCATGAAGACCTTCCTAAACGATTTCATCTGGATTATTAGTTGACCATATGTGACAGTTTCGAGTATTGACTCCACCATTTAGAGAGAAATGAGCCTCATCTGTCCATAAAATACGGGATAACCATTTGGGTTCAATTTCCATCTGAGCCAATATTTATGAAGAAAAAATTATACATGATAGGAAATTCTGTATCATTTAATTCAAACAGCAGTTCAAGTTTATAGAGAGACATTTTTAGGATTATGCGTAAAATTTTCCAAACTGTAGTGTATGACATTTGCAATTGTTTTGATATCGAATTCACACTAAGGGATTAAGTAATATTGGCTATGTCTTGATTTTCCTGAAGAACTTTTGCAACTTGGACACCACTAATCCTTGATCTTCCTGATCTCGGTAGATCAGTTACACACCCTGATCTTTCAAATTTGCTAATCAAATTGCGGTACGCTTTCATTTGACAGGGCCCTGCTCTCAATTTCTGTCGCATTCGTAGTAACATTGTACTAAACCAATTCTTGTTTGTAAATTCATGTTATTAAAGTTTAAATCGTTTCAATTTACGTTTACATGAGTTTTATTTTGAGAACAATTCTCTAAATCGCAATGATTACGTTTGACACATGTATCAGCAGTTGACACGACAACTCATTTGTTTTCCCTAGGTACAACAAAATCCAATTATTGAAGCAACTAGATTCCATTTATTTTTTGCTACTATCTTGATTTCTTAAAATTATATAAGACTTTAAAGTATACCCCTTACTTTATGATAACCCCATACATAAAAGAATGTTCCATAAGAGTAATAAGTTAAAAAAAGTATATCGATTCGTTGCTAGGCTACAGCCACTACAAAGTCTTTGTCCAACACATTGAGCCAACATCTTACTTTTATGGTAACCATCTATGGTCGTATCTATCTTACTATCAGAGTACGTAAACTATCCCTATCAACTATCAATCAATCCCTATATCAACGTATTCGTGATCAGTGATGACTGTACAGGGCCCCAAATTACTGACCCATATTCTAATCGAGATCGACAAAAGACACTTTAGTAGACGAAATGTTTGCCATTCGGTAAATCCTTTGCAATTACGCACAACGAATCCTAGACTTTTGTAAGCAGTAGCATTGCAGGTCTCTACTTGTTTAAAGAATGTAAATGTAGTATCAAAAACGATCGCGAGATCTTTTACATATAAGGGTTTAGTTAATGTGGCATAATTCAGGTGATAATTATACATTATTTGAGTTACTTTACTAGAAGAATTAATAACATTACATACATTTTGAAGCATTTAACGGTAAATTATGAGATGCACCAAGCATCGATGTGATTTACAGCATGTTGTAATCGTTCACAGTTTGATTAGGATGATCTATTACAAAAAGTCTTAAGATCGTGAGCGTGTAATATAAATATAACATCTAAATTAGAAGTAATGTTATCAATAAATAATAGGGACAAGAATGAACTCAAAATAGATACCTAAGGAACAGCTTATAACTGAAGAAACCTTTCAGTATAGTATCCACGGCATTTTATGTTTTGGTATCTACCAGATAGATAGGAGTAAAGAGTAAAGGAGTGAAGGCATAAAATTGTGTCAGATAAACCAAACATTTTAAGTTTATTTAGTAAAATACCATGGTCTAATCTATCAATTGCCTTCGAAAAATAATCCGTGTATATAACGTCGACTTGACCGCGCGTATCTAGTTAGTCTATGGTATTACTGACCACATTTGTAATTGTAGGTCGTCCTTTCACAAAGTGACTGTTACTGCTGTTAAGTGAATATCTCTAGATGTCTATCTAAAAATAATAGAATGGAAAGTGGCTTAAAATAATTTGGCATAATTAGGTATTATGGTAATTGGCCTGTAGTTACTTATGTTACCATTTCCGATTTTATAAACAGGACACACGAGAGAACTTCCAACTTTCAGACTTACTAAATTTATAGAATACCTAGTAACACTGACCACATTTGAAAGTTTAAAGTGTAAAAAGATTTTTGCCAAGAAGTTTTTTCGTTTTAAAATATATCGGTTGCCCGCTACTGTTATATAAAACACAAATAACAAAATAATTTTGCTAGTAAACTATTTTATACACTTGAAACTGGTTAATAAATCAACTAGACCATAATCTAGAACAAAACATAAGTTGCGTACTTGTATCCCAGACTAATAACTAGAAGGTTGGCAGGCCGGAGTATTAAATCCAGCAGGGTACACGATGTTTTGCCGACTGCGGCGTGGATTGTCAACAAGCGAAGAGACGCCAAACGACACAAAAACGGTTTGATGAAGAGGGACCATCGCATTCTAATGTCGATAGTAAGGGAAGAGTTTCAATGTGAGACGCTGTCAAAAACAGGACGTTACAGTGTCTGAATTTATAGGGTGCGCAAACTCTAATTATTGTATAATGATGTTTTTGTCGTAGACATTTAAGTAAAATTGAAAAATATGCGCCCTAATAAACCAGATACTTTTGTCAACTTTTGTTTTTAAAAAGATTTTCATTAATCTTAAACCTTAAAAATTATTTTTTCATAGGTTAATCATACATCTTTAGAAAGCTCTTTTTCAGGTAATTTATAAAAATAGAAAATTCAACATAGTCGCCATAATAAAAATAGAAGTTGACAAGAGTATCTTGAAATCAGGTAAACATAGCTTAAGTGGCATAGCATAGTATTAAGTGGCAAAATATTACTTTCTAAATTGTGTCTTAAATAAATTTATACGTTTTATGTTTTCTTTATGCATATAACAAAAACTGTAGCCATTTAAAAAAGCATATTATTTATGTGACATTAATGAGGATCTACAGAATGATTTAGTTTCTTTGTTCTCATGGTGTGAAGTTAATGAACTTCCGCTCAATATTGGCAAATTCAATGGCCTATGAAGGATCTAGGTATAACTTTTGTCTCCAGACTTTCTTTCGCTGACCATATATCTGAAATAGTGGCTACCTGTTATAGGCAGCTGGGTTTCATTTTAAGGAAATCTAAAGGCTTTGTTAATGCAAATACTTTGATTTTATTATTAAATGCATTTGTAAGATCTAAATTAGAATATGCTTCCATTATATGGAACCCAAGTTACGATGTACAAAAGGGTGAAATTGAAGGTATTCAAAGAAGATTCTTAAAATTTTTATATTTTAAAGAATTAGGGGTTTATCCCCCCAGCGGTTTTTATCATGAGAAATTATTTAATATGTTTAGTGTAACTGACCAGGACTACAGAAGAAAATATCATTCACACATCAGAAAACTCATGCGTGTTTTTATACAAATTACTGCATAATAGCAATAACACAATAGTATTGGAGAATAGTATTCTAAAATATTAGAAATGGTAAAATTTCATGTACCCTCATTACGTACTAGGTCTTTAAATTTAAATTTATTTTACTTAAATACTCCACGAACTAACTTACTTAAATACTCTCCTTTGTACGAAATGTGTGGTAATTGTAATTTATTACTCAATAATGTTGATTTATTTAATTGTAAAATTAGTGATATTCAATTCAAGTTAATTGACTAAAGTAGTATATTAGTTTAAAAATTGCTCTTATGTTTTTTCCTAATTTTTTAACTTAATTTGTTTTTTTTTTTTTTGTTAATTTGTATTGTATTATTTACTGTTTTTTATTGTGCTCTGATATATGTTCATGTATGCGTACTCTCCTACCCTGTAATTGAGTATCTCTGTTGGGTAGTGTAACCATAACTAGAATAAATAAAATAAAATTAATAATTAAATAATTCTGTATATAAAACAACAACGCATCCCCTGATACCTTGAAGTGACAGTATCAAACCTACTTAGTTATACATTTCAGTATTAAAACTACGTATAATGCTAAAAATTGGTAAATACCACTAGCGATCAAGACTTTCTGAGTCCTACTTTTTCCTATATAAATGAAATAAGTAGTCCCAGACTATCCGATGGACAAATGTCCTGTAACGTGGAACATCCTTTAGCAAAGTATTAGATCCAACATAGATAGGTAGAATTGGAGCAAATATTTCCTCGCTGCTTGGTAAATACCTACAAATGGACGATGTTTGTTTAACGTGCCTTTGACTATAGGTACTTAAGCAACTATTATTATTTCCTGACGTATTTGCTTCACGAATAAATATAGATGTGACCTAATACAGGCTATTACAAATTCGCTTCTCACCATTAGGATCTCGAAAGATAGATACGAGGAGCTTAAATGGAGACAAAGTTGCATAATCAGGGAACCAACATAATTCCCCAAAAAGAATGTAGGCTTGATTAGGTTTTGAAATATTTGCAAGAACCGATCATTTGGAAATTTGTGATTATGTTTTTGCCGGCTTATTTGAGCAGATTTTAAAAAATTAAGACCACTTTCCCGAAGCGACATTCTGTCCTCTATTAGCCAGGATATTTAGTGTAACAAAAGCACACAGGGTAAACGTCAAGTAAAGTAAATATCTTTAGAAAGTAACATCTGGCTCAAATAGATAGATTTTGTAAAACCATCTCTGGTTCTGTAGCAAAGATGTCATTTTGGGTCATAAATAGTATTGATAATTGTTCGGGCTTAACAGATTTAGTAAAACATTTTATGGATGTCTAATTCCGTGCATCCCTGGACACGGAACAATGTTGAGGACACAAAGCGCCAATTGGGCGTAACTAATTAAAGCCAGTAAATTGTAATGAATTATGGTGGTACTTGGAAGTTCTTCGAAGTAAGATCTTTTGTATGTTCATATAGACAATAGTGCAAAGGCATGGGTCATCCTGGTTTTTCAGGGGGTTTTCCAGGAATAATAACAGTAGAGTAAGTCGTAACCCCTCTCACTTTGAGACGAGGATAATATCTAAGGGTTTTAGGTCACTAGCTAGTAAACAATATTTTGATTGGCCACCGTGACAGAAACAGGTCATGGTTCGCGGTACTAGACAGAGAGAAGAAACGTACTTTAACAACCAATGGGATTAGTGTATGTAAATTTCATAGCAAAGAAACTTTACTTGGAAAGTTTCGACTGAAGAAAAGTTAGTCTCCCGCGGTACGACTTCACCACCAGTTGGTAATTATTTGGGGCTTCTCCCCATAGTATGAGGGCACACCACCCAGGCTGGGTAAAGTACGTTTCTCGGGCTCGAAGTAGACGCCGTTAGTTGTTTTATATAGAGTCATTCAGTTTAGAGTTCATTAGTATTGTATTCAGTCGTTTTCTTAGGTCAAATATTATTTAAGTATTTTGCATTTCTATTTTGTTTACGTTTCTAAATTCTATTTATTTGTTATTAAAAACCCTTGCCTAAAAGTGCTGTGTTTTCGTGCAACTCCGCCCAACTACCCTCTCAGTGTTAGCATATAAGAAGTGTCCCAGGAATACGTCCCCACTTCGAGATTCAGGATAAGATAACCCACGGTAAGTCAATACTCTTTTTATACGTCAATCACAGCATATCTCGAACCCCGCGACAGATAAATCGATTCAGTAGTAAAACTTTAGACTCCCTTTCGAGATAACTGAATAATTAAGTAAGTTCCGCGAAGCCTGTAGAGTACATCGACCAGCCTGTTACATTAGATATTCAATGTGAAGTTCCGTTTTTCCAAAACATCATCAACTTCATTTTTTTAAATATGGATCTGGAATTTTTAAACCATAATTTGCAAGTCTCTTCTACCCCTAACAACATGCTAGCCCAGAATAAATCTTATTCAGACGTTTAAAAAAAATGCATCTTAAACCTTTCTGCTCCAAATTGTACAATTTTTTATCTTACATAATTTCATTCATCCTAAATGGGAGGAGTATCAATATATACTCTCATAAATTCGTAAAGCACCTTTTTCAACTTAATCTTGAAAAAACCATACATATCCACTCATAAAAAGCAGTTGCACTTACAAGTACACGCAATATAACAAGATCGTTCCTTAACCAAGAATAATTTCTTGATAAGCTTGGTATATCCCTGTCTACAAGGATAATAATACTAATAATAATAATAATAATAATAATAATAATAATAATAATAATAATAATAATAATAATAATAATAATAATAATCCTCCGTGACAGAGGAAGCAAAGAATGGATCCTCATAGATGAAGTTGTCACGAAACAAGCGGTAGTAAAGCGAAGGAATATATCCGTGGCGTGGATAGACTACCAAAAAGATTTCGATTCAGTTCCACACTCATGGCTCTTAAAAGTATTAGACATCTATAAAATTCATCCTACTGTTGTCAATTTTCTAAAATCAGTAATGGGCTCATGGAAAACATTCTTATCAGTAAACACCAAGAATGTGAAGTATAAGACACAAACCTCAATATATCTAGAGGAATTTTCCAGGGGGACAGTTTGAGCCCAGTATGGTTCTGCTTGGCGATTAACTCTCTAAGTCAAATGCTTAGCTCAAGTACGTATGGGTATCAAATATCTAAAGACCCCAGGATCCAGATCAACCATCTACTTTATATGGACGATCTCAAGCTATATGCCAAAGATAAAAATCAGCTCCAGAGTCTATTAGAAATAGTAGCACACTTTAGTGAAAATATCCATATGGAGTTCGGCCTTAACAAATGTGCCTATTTACATGTAAAAGGGGGGAAGATCTTGGAATCTGAAAATATACAACTAATAGGTGGCTATGAGATAGAGGGACTTGAACTGCAGCAAACGTATAGATACTTAGGAGTGCATCAGTCATTAACAATAGATGACAAACAAATGAAGAGCAACACTGAATCCGCTTTTCTAAATAGAGTTAATAGGGTCCTAAGAACAGATCTATATGCCAAAGCAAAAATATCGGCTATTAATATGTGGGCAATACCTGTACTAAGTTATACGTTCGGCTTACTGAAATGGAGTCACACAGACCTAGAAGCAGTTGATAGAAAAGTGAGAGTGATGCTGACTAAACATCGTTCTCATCACCCTAACTCATCTACTGCACGTTTATACTTACCGCGGAGTCAAGGTGGACAGGGCCTACATAAAGCCACATTTCTGCATGAGCAACAGGTAAAGTCTCTACGGAATTATTTCCTTTCTTCCACCAATCCTCTTCATATGACAATAGTTGGAATAGATGAGAAATACTCACCGTTGACACTTGCTGTCCCGAATCCACACCAACGAGGTGAAAGCTTACAGCAGATGGAAGAGGAGTGGAAGACCAAGGCATTGCATGGAAGATATGCTGCAGATTTAAATAAAGATAACGTAGATCAGAAGATGTCCACCATTTATCTCTCAAATGGTCTCCTTATGTCTGAGACAAAAGGATTTATTATTGTTATACAAGATCAAGTAATACCAACTAGAAATTACAGAAAATACCTGCTGAAAGAGGCAATACCCACAGACAGATATAGATTATGTGCCAACACTACGGAATCCATACAATATCTAACAGCTGGGTCCAGTTACTTGGCGCCAAAGGACTACTTAGATAGGCACAACAAGGTTGCTATACGTAAAGGGTTTACTAGCTGTAAAAAACCATATTACAAGTACTTACCTCAAAATGTACTTGAAAACGATAACTATAAAGTGCTATGGGATCAGGCAGTTATCACAGACAACGAAGTGCATCACAATCGCCCGGATATTATTATCTTTAACAAGCGAGAAAAAACTGCTCAGATTCTAGATATCACAGTTCCTCTAGAAGATAATAACATCGCGAGAGACAGAACAGAAAAATTATTAAAATACCAAATTCTGGCTGACGAACTGAAAAGGATATACCGCTTAACGGAAGTAGATATCTATCCCATAGTAATTTCATGTAATGGGCTACTTACCACATATGTTGGAGAGAATTGGATTAAAATACATCCAAAATTTAATCGCTTTGTCCCAGAAATCGGTAATCCTTTCGATATGCCGTACTATACGTCGAATAATGGCCACTGGCGCTCATGTTGTTCCGTAAAGAACCCACGAGATGTTAGTCAAAACCAGTATTACGCTGTGAAAAAAAAATAATAATAAAATCAGAATTTTAACAAAAAAATAATAATAATCGCTACCCCTCTTTCTAATCATTGTAATTAGAATACGGTAAATAGATAATCATTGTGATTATCTAGATATTTTTGTGGGATAAGGGTGGTATATTATTATTCTGTAGGTCACAGAAACGTCCAGAAATGAGCTAGGCTGTCAACCCTAACCAGAGTTGAACTCAGGAGTGAGAGAAACCTGGAAATCTTCATTAGTTAAGGGAATTTATAACAAATAAATATCTCCGAAACATCTGAGTTTAGAAATACTATGCCCTTTTTGATCCACCAATAAGAATTACTATTATTTCGTTCAATGTTAAAATAAGATCGGGGATAGAAGAAAAATTATTCTATAAATGTAAATGTATATCGTTAAAATACACAGTCAAATTTATTTACGGCACTGTATTACTTAACCACTCTGTATACTGGGCAAGATTTTTAAATAATGTAAAAGAAGAATAATTTGTCGGAGTTTTCCATGTATCGACACCCAAAGAACATAATATAGAAGAAATACGCACTAAAACTCAACCTGTATATTTTCGCTTATATTGATTTTCTGCAACCCCAAGCATCAGTTTTATTATTTTATTTAGCTCCTTTACAAATAAATACTTATTTCAAAACAACACAAAGGGATTCATTCACACAATGACAAGCACTCATATGAACATTGCTAAAACGGCAACTACCATATTTTCAATCACAAGCGAATTCAATAATAAGCATCGTTATATAGTAGCAATATCTTTCAACTTTCATATTCTTGGATTATTTCCGATGAACTTCCAGCAGGAAAATTTGAAATTACGGGAGAATCTACGGTTATTAAAAACACGTCGAGAACGATTTCGCAGTTTGTAATTTGCTCGAATGTAGTGGGTTCAATTTATAAGGGTGATTTTTCTCCCTGTTTATAAGTCTCGTTCGTGTAAAATGTCCTCACTTTTTCCTAACAGGTTTGTCTAGTGACTATGCAATTATCCTTAATGCGCAGTAAGGAAGTGGAATATAACACGAAGGTTTAATAAATTTGTTTTCTTGATGACAATACATTATGGAATGTGTTTTAAATATAGTGGAATTGTAAACAATACTATTTAAATAATAATAATAATAATTTTTCTTTTTTTAAGAGGGCGGTGGAAAAACCTTCAAAAAGGCATCCAGCAGGGTCCGCACTGCCGGATAGTGTGGGATTACCAGAATCGCAGCGGGCTCACTCACAGATGTGCCCGCCGGGAAGCCAGCGACCCACGCAGAACATCAGGCCGGGACCGCTTTCGCATTACTTCAGCCTGAGTCTTGTTTCTTGCTCTTAGTAGCTCTACCGTTCTGGCTTGCATTGCCTCTCTGTTCTTTCTTTTCTTTTCAGTCTGTCAAGCAGCCATCATCCCTCTTTGTTCGTAGCAGCCTCTGCACGTAGGCAGCCACTCTGTTCCACCAGTTCTCGTTGTCAAGCATCAACTCGACGATGTTCCGCGTAGTGATTTGACCGATCAGCGTCTCCAGGAGCCTTCTTTCGTCGATCCATCGACTGCATACGAAAAACGTATGCTCTGCGTCGTTTCTTTCATGTCCGCAGTATTTGCACTCCGGTGTCCTGACCTTGCTCATTTTTCACAAATAATGTCGGAAGTAACCGTGCCCACTAAGGAACTGGGTCAAGTAGAAATCCACTTCCCCGAATTTCCTATCCATCCAGGGTCCGACCCTCCTGATGAGCTGGTGCGTCCACCTACCTCTTGAATCGATCGTCCATCTTTCCTGCCATTCCGTCAGGGTTCGAGCTCTCTCTTCTTCTACTGCCCGTTCTCTGCCCACTTCCACGCTGGCGTCGTAGATTCGCTTCCGTTCGATAGCGAGCAGGTCGATGGGTGGCACGCCCGCTATCACCAGGATTGCGGCTTCGGAGACTGTACGATAAGAGCACGCGATCCGTAGTGCTCCCCTTCGCTGCACGGTGCTCATACGCTTTCTGTATTTCTTCACTCTCATAGCGTCGGCCCAGATCTCTGCCCCGTAGAGCAAGATCGAATGCGTGGTCGCCATCAACAGTCTACGCTGGCTTGGCCTCGGGCCGCCCACATTCGCCATAAGTCCGCTCAGTGCAGCGGTTTTCGTCACGGCTCGGTCGGCCGAGCTCTGTATGTGTGGCCAGTAGGTGAGCTTGGTATCCAATATCACTCCTAGATACTTCGCCGATACCTTTGCCTGGACCCGTTCTATACCGATTACCATGGGTACGATCTTGGGGATTCTCTTCCTCGTGAGCAACACGATCTCGGTCTTTGCCAGGGCCAGTTGCAGTCCATGTTGGCTCATCGCGCCCGACGAGGAAAGCGTCTCGGGGCATGTCCGCTCGGATCAGGCCGTCGTACAGCGCGTTCCAGAGGTCCGGTCCTAGTATCGAGCCTTGTGCCACTCCAGCCATGATTTCCCTTGTCTTCGTCCCTTCGGTCGTTTCATATTTTATTGTACGATCTCTGAGGTAGTCCCTGAATATGCGAAGGAGATAAGTCGGAATGCCGAACGTACCCCGCAGCGCCTCAAGGATATCTATCCATCTCGCCGAATTGAAGGCGTTTTTCACGTCTAGGGTGACAAGCACCAATATCGGCCGAGCCGGGTGGCTTGCCGTCTGGGTCTCGCACACCGTCTCTATCACTTCTCGTATGGCACCGATTGTGGAGCGGCGCTGTCTAAAGCCGTACTGTCTGTTGGAGAAATCTCCCGCCGTTCGGATGGCATCCAGCAGTCGGGGCCTCAGCAGCAGTTCCAATGTCTTACCGCCCGTGTCCAGCAGACTCAGGGGTCTGAGCGACGACGGAGAATTCGGGTCACCTTTTCCTTTACTGATGAGTACCAGCCTTGCTTGCTTCCAGCGAGTACTAAATACACCTTCTTCGATGCAAGCGTTCATCATTTCCAACAGTATATTAGGTGTCGTGTGCGCTACGATCTTAAGGATCTCTGCTGGTATGCCGTCCGGTCCAGGGGTCTTTCCGCTTTTTAGGTCGGAAAATCATTCATCGATCTCCTCTTCGCCATTTTCCTCGTTCCTCAGAGGGTGTCTTGGGAAGAGTTCGTCGACTATACCCTCCATCGTCTCTGCTGACAAAGCTCCGACCGGTCCTAGAGACTTCAGTTTTTTGGTTACGATATTGTAGCCCAGTCCCCATGGGTCCCTGTCTACCTCTTCGCACAGTTCCCTCCAGCACTGTCGTTTGCTGTTCTTGATTGCGTTGCGGAGGTTTTTCCTTGCCGTTTTATATTCATTTGTACAGGCCTCAGCTTCTACGACGTTACGCTCCCGTTGTGCCCTTCTTCTCAGTCTCAGACATGTTCTTCTCAGTTCGGCTATCTCTCCCGTCCACCAGTACACCGATTTTCTGCTGCCTCGCTGTCTTTTCGCTAGCATAGAGGCATCACAGGCGCTCTTGATTAATCTCATGGTGGAATCCACGAGGGTTTCCGCTTAGTCCCCTGGGAAGCTCCGAGGAGGGATCCAAAGCGTTTTGTAGAAACTCCACCAGTCTCGTCCTGTCCAACCTTGCTAAATTCCAGCGGTGTGGTCTTTCGGCGTTATTTCTCGCAGTTTCCCTGCTTCCTCTGATGTCGAAGGTTATGTATTGGTGATCGCTTCCAGTATAGTCTTCGATCACCCGCCACCCTTCCACCCGAGGTGCCACTCCAGTCGATGCCAGTGTGACGTCTGGGATGGAGTTGCCGAACCCCGGTCGCCTGTAGGTCGGTGTTGTGCCCCTGTTTAGTACTTCCAGGTCGAGTCTGGCCGCCATTTCCAGCAGCAACCGGCCTCTTCCGTTTGTCTGTGGCATGCCCCACTCCAGTGCTCTGGCGTTGAAGTCTCCGGCGACCACCAATTCGCCTGTGACCGTCCTCAGAGCGTCTTCGATGGACTCTAGCTTTTCTCGGTACTCTAGAGCGGTGGTGTTAGGCGAAAGGTAGACACTTACATAAGTAATGTTGCCTGCTCTCACCCACGCGTAATCCTCCCCGGCGCCGTGTGCCTCTGTTCGCAATTTCTGGGTATTTGCTACCCACATTGCTGCTGTGTTAGTAGTGCTGGTGAACCACGTTGGGCTGTCTATGTTTCGGTACTGCTCACTGATGATTAGTACGTCTGCCTCAATAATAATAATAATAATAATAATAATAATAATAATAATAATAATAATAATAATAATAATAAGGCGGTCATTCTGGGCTCATTACGTTTACTCAGGGCACACTGATTCCCGGACTCAGTAGTTACTCACCCCACGCACGTGGGGAGTAGCTACTGGTAACCACCAGCGGCTGACCCTGAGAATCGGAGCCAGGGAACCGGCCGACTGGATTTCAAAAAAAAAAACAAAAAAAAATAATAATAATAGCCGTTCACTACGGCTACTCAGTGCACACGATTCCCGGACTCAGTAGTTATTCACCCCACGGACGTGGAGAGTAGCTACTGTTAACCACCAACGCCCGAACTTCAGAATCGGAGCTAGGAAAAAAAAACCTAATAATAATAATAATAAAACTCTTATAAAACCAATATTGCAGAGACTAGAAAACAAAATTCAACAACTGAGAAAACATATTGTTAGTATTAGATCAATATTGAAAAAATGCCCTTTTTAATCAACAACAAAAAACAAACAGCTGAAGAAATGCTTGATATGCTAAAACCAAAACTTGGACTATATTCAGCTGGTTTAAAAAAATATAAAAAATCAAATGGAAGAAAATCGTAAAATGCAATGTTTACAAATAAAGAAAAACTGTTTTATCGAAATCTAACAGCCAGCGACAAAATGAATGTTATATAAAATATTATCTATTTACTTTGTAGACTTAGAATAATTTCATTTAATGTTACATAATATTCTAATACTAAGTACCTACTTTTACAATCTTTACATGATACTAAACCATTCTTAGAAACCAAATTACGACTTCACCGTCGCTGCTGACAAAACCTTCATAAAGTTATAAAAGGCAGTAAAACACTTCCCAACAGTTAGTGTAGTAGCATAACCACTCAGAGTTGTAGTTTTACCACAGTTGTAATTTGCTCATAATATTATAAAATTAATACAAAACTCTTCGAAGAGTCCTTGTCAAATAAAAAAGTTTTTAAAAATGTATTTGTTAAGTTTATGATATACAGAGTGCGGCATAAGTTCCGCCCCCATTTTGCACGAAAAAGCGAATAATAGAAAAAGCGAATAAAATGTTATTTAATGAGTATGCTACAGAAAATAAGATATTTACAGCTTAGAATAAGTTTATAACAAGTGTTCAAATTGGTGACCATCTTGGTCAACGCATCTGCGGCACCGTGTGACGACAGTTTGGCACGTACGACGGAACATTTCGTAATGTTCCCTGATGTTGTCGAACTCCTCCTCGATGATTCTTCTCAACTGCTGGACTGTTGTTGCTCGTCTTGCGAACACTCAATCCTTCATCAAGCCCCAGAGAAAAAAGTCGCAGGGTGTTAAATCGCAAGACCTCGCTGGCCATTCAATTTCCCCACGTTTTCCTATCCCCGCTCTGAAGTGATCATTGAGGAATTCCCGCACAATTAAAGCGT
Source organism: Pogonocherus hispidulus (assembly GCA_963924545.1). Lineage (NCBI taxonomy): Eukaryota > Metazoa > Arthropoda > Insecta > Coleoptera > Cerambycidae > Pogonocherus > Pogonocherus hispidulus. Next base: position 12,915,516 of record OZ004698.1, read on the forward strand.
AATGTGGGGGGGGGCACCGTCTTGCATAAAGTGGATGATGTGGGCCAAATCTGGGTTAGCATCCATTTGACCTCGTAGATCCTCTAGAAGTTCCAGATAGGTTTCTGCAGTCACAGTGGCATCAAAAAAGTAGGGCTGACGCCGGGTGCATTAAGTTCGTGATGAATGGTTACGTGGGGGTTTTCGGTGGCCCAATAGACAGAATTGTGTCGATTGATGGTACCGTTCAATTTAAAAGTGGCTTCGTCACTCCATAAGATCGAGCGGTAGAATTGATTGTCGTCTTCTTGGCAACCGATAAACCACTCACAGAATTCCAAACGTCGATCGTAGTCATCCTCATGAAGCGCGTGAATTAGGCGAGGACGGTACGCACGGTAATTCATACGCTTTAACATTCGACGTATGGAACGATCCGAAATCTGCAGTTCTCTCGCTAGTCTTCTAGCGCTGACGTTCGCCTCTTCGACGTAGGATAGCGCCACGGTTTCCATATTCGCTTCAGTCGCCATGCTACGAGGACGACCCGCTCTCGGCGCATCAGCAACGGAGCCTGTTTGCTGGAATTTCGTGTACAGTCTTCTCGCATTACGACGGTTTGGAAATTGTTGCGCGAATTCTTCGCAAATTGTTTGGAAATGCGCATCATTTCTTATGTACGACGTTAACAGGAAAATTCGTTCTTCCAGCGTAAATTTAAATCCACCAGCTTGCATTTTCAGAATGAATGTACAGAACAAAAATATACCGAACACCTTGTCACAATCGTTTGAGAACGCAAACTAACGAGGCCGAAGTTGTACTGCACCAGATTACGTCGCGCTGTAAGAACCTGATAGTGTGGCGGAACTTATGCCGCACTCTGAACATATATAGATATAATACTACCCACTAAAGCACAAATAACAGAATTCTGGAATATATCGTCGTCAAATCCTACCACTTTTACCGAAAGAATCAGTTCTTTGGCAATGTATATTATTGTATATCCCTAGTATTTACAATAGTCTTGAGGAACAATTTATTGGTGATTAAACATAAAAAGAGGATTATCAATAATTTTATCCCTATTCTTATCAAAATCAAGTAATTCGGTTTTAGGCTCGTCCAGCATTCTACGACTAAGCATGACTAGCAGCATGACTAAGATATATTGAAGAAATTCTGGCCAAACCTAAGTTAATATTTTACATGGCAGTGTACCCTGGAGGAGCTGGCTGGCTCGACTCGGATCTCAGGGACCCAGCCAGGGACCAGAACCGATTTTAGGCATTACACGAAGGCAGGTCAACATGGCTCTTAATGATTGGGTTCATGAGACACTAAGTAAACACTGGAGAAGGAGTGGAAATTTATAGTGGAGCCAAGCAAGATCAAGATGGCCTGGCTGTTATGTCGTAGCCGGAAGGCTCTAAACCAGTTGGTGGGAGTTTTAACGAGTCACTGCAGGCTTAGAAGACATATATCATTGATGGGTGTTGAGAAAGACCCTATCTGCCCAAATTGCAGGAAGGCGACGAAACACCTTCCCACTTCTTGGCAGAATGCGCGGCTTTCGGTAGACTGAGACACGATGTATGGGGGGCCGGGGAGCTGCAAGGGGAAGAGGTCAGTTCCCTTGAATGGACTGATATTCTGACCTACATTAAAAGGTCGGGTAGGTGCGATGAGGCAAGAGGAGATGGAACTAGGTAGGGGACGACAGGGACGACAGGGACAGGTAGGGGACGAAAGTAAAAGGACCCGCTTGTGGCCTACTTGCCAGGTCTTGGCCGCCCCATACCACTACTACGACTACTACTACACGGCAGTGTTAATATCTTTCAGAGAAAAGCGAAAAATGAGTTCGAAGTCATCAGCATATTGACGTGACTTGGAATATGTCAATAATAACCATAATACAGCCTTGACCTGACATTAAAACTCAACATTTTGTAACAGATCTTCAATGTTTAGATCTATGAGATCAGTATTAAATTTATTATAAAAATATATTTTTAAGGTCCCTTTTATAAGTAAATCCTCTTAATTTAGTCATCAAATTGAAAATAACTTTTAAATATTACAATTTTACAACACTGGCTATATGTATATGTTCCAATTTTGCATTAAGACACAATAACGAATCTTCTGGAGTTGGGGATTGGGATATGATTTTATAGAAACTAACATCCTTGTAGATTTATTTTTTTATTTATTAAAAACATAGCCTCTGAATTAAAAACTGTTAACATCCAATTTAACTTATGTACAATATATTTTTGCAGAGAAATTAAAATTTGCTGTATGAACTTCTTAGAGTAAGATGCAGTACGTACACCAGTTGTCTGTTACTTGTGATTAATTAAGGCAGGTTGGCATTCATATAGTGAGAGTTTTAATATGGTCCTCAGTTTTCAGCCCGACTAAAAAATCCAGGCAATTCCTCCTATGTCGAGAGGGGCCATTAAAATAATTAACAGTTTTACAACTTCGAACATAAAATTTTAATTATCCGCTTGGCTGGAATGCACCAATATCGCGTTTAGAAAACAAGAAAAGGCCAACCATGCTCGCCCGGAATTGAGGACCTCACTTTACTGCAGTCGGCTGCGTGATGCCGTTCCCCAGTCCATGTCTGAAGGGAATTGTCTTCCTAAACCACGTTCACTGAAAGACATGTGCTTGTATGGTATATCTTAAATAATATTTGCAATGGGCAGGTTATGAACACTTTTATAATAAATATATATGTTGCTGTATTCAAGAAAATTTATTATATGGAATTATAGTCAAATGTACTATATTTCATCCACAGATAAAGAAATTAATATTTATTATAAAGTGGACCAAATAGCTCTGTTAACATTATAACACATTTTCATAATTACTATATTTCCCGCATGTCAATGCAAAACGGCTTTACAACAATACGTGAACATATATACTTAACCACAACACACTAGAATTTTTAATAAAAAGTAATAATAAACACATTAATCAGTATTATGGTTATTATTCCATACAGAGTAATGGATGGTCAGTGACCATCCATTACTAGATGATAATATGCTGGCAATGGTTGTGTAGACCCTATAATTTAGTAAACAAAATACACCTATGCTAACAATACCTACGATTAATCGTATATTATTAATTTACATTTATCTATCATATATTTAATATAGTAGTCTTATAATGATTTAGAATTCTAATAATATAATATGGTTCATTTCTTACATTGTAGATATAGCTTAAAAAATATAGCTAAGGCTGGTAATTATTCTCCCTAACAATCCATGTGTGTCCATGGCAAGGGAAACGCAGTTCGGGAAAGGGTACCTACGCCTAAGAGCGACGATAAACGATTGCGTCAATCAGCCGTAAATAATTTATAATAGGGAACCGGGTTATGTATGTTCTATGATATGAACATCTTCTGTAAAGCGATACGCGACGTGTGGGTATATTATAGTATCTTGTCTTATAGCATTATACCATCATGTCAGAAAGTTCTTACGGAAATTCCCAGATTTCAAATATGACACCTCTCATGCACTTTTTTGGTGTTTAAAATACTTTATTATGTTACAGAGCGTTGTGGCAAACAGTAAAACGCAGAACCCACAAATATGTAAGAAATGGCCAAACACCTTATTATGCTGAATTTATCTTCAATTTCACTTTTATGTTGTGCGCTTGTAATATAGAATTTAATGTAATTCAAAACGAACCATTTCGTCAGTCATGAGAAAATATAATTCCACGTGGAAATTGCCAAACTGGCAAACGTTGCGAAGTATTTATCATCTGTGCTCGACAGAGTTTTAAACAATATCAAATCCTGAATACATCATAATAAACTTGTGTTAACCATAGAAGAGAGTTCGATTCTGTTGCCAATGTTACACTAAGCATATTGAATCCGCTTCTACTGTCAGTATTTAATACAAAGTAAAGGATTATAAAAGAGTACTGGCGAAACAATTTAACTTTTGGTATTAACAACAGTAGGAAAATTTCTATTTTCTGCTGATCAGATATATTTTTTATTTCACTTATTTAACGTAACTAAAACCAATTACAGAGATCAGGAGACGAGCAAATCCCAACCTGGAAATTTGGTCACAAGGTAGGGGAATCTTTTACTTTCCTTATCATTTCATAGACAAAAGTGCTATTTCAGATGTAGATATCTTAATACCATATTACCAAAGCAATATTTCTCAAATCTCCAAAACGTTTTGAGGAATTTCATTCTGTGTTGTTCCAGAAAGGCAGCGTTTTATTATTTTCAACATTTTGAGAAAGTAAAATTCTTAATTTCACAATTCTCTATCAGCTGCTATACAGGATATGTCCAATAAAATTAGGAGATTATCAAGTTGAGGCAGATTTATAAATGCTTCATAATTATTACCTAACAGTAGCGGATGCCATTAACAAATTATTTCTTTAGAGTTAGAGAAATAGTTACAAATTGTAGATACGCAAACTTTCACCTATTTCGACATTAAATGTCGAACAGTATTCTCTTTATATAAAAATATATTTATTTCAGTCCGAGGACTTCATCGCTGACTGAAACTATAGTGGATACATACGGAATACTTCAAATTTTTAGCCGAACTCATCCAGATTTTGAATATGTATCGGATATACATTTCACAATATTATATAAATTAGAAACTGTATACGTATTTATTTATGTAAGACCCCGATGCGGCGCCTATGATTATCGCAAGTTAGCAATCGTATCAGCTTTAGCAATAAGCATTCAATATAATGAAATATAGGATATGGTAAGGATATTGTGAATTATAATATATCAAGACAATATTTATTTAAATCATGTACTAACTGCACTGGATGTTACTCAAAAATAGCATCACGCTGTCGGTTCCCTAAACAATTCATGAATGACTTGTACCGTTATAAATATTTCACTGCCCGACCTGACCAAAAGACATAAATCTCTCTGAGTAAGGTCCATTTAGTCAGTTTTATTTGCGTATCGGGTATCGGGCTCTTTCAACTTCTCAAGTTTTTGTAGTTTTGGAATCTTAAGAACTGCCTTCTAGATTTTGTTTTCTTTGCTGACATTTTAAATCTGATTAAAAGTTGGCTTTGGATAAGATGTTTAAAAATCGGTTCCATTATCTTTTAAACTAATTTGTAAATATAATTTTTTTGTTCGAGAATTTTTTTCAGTTTTCTACAGTTTTCATAATTTCAGTTGTATACCCGGTGAATGAAACTCTTACTTTTGAAACTTCTTATGAAACGTCGAGTATATGTTGACATATTGAAATAGGGCGTTCCTTGGTGAATACATTAGTTTGATTGATTGAAGCACAGTTGACTTGATTTGAAAAAGTGCAACACTGCAGCCTGTAAAATTATTAATGTCTTATTACTATCAGTAGTACTCAGCGCCCAGTGTTGTTTTTGTAACCTCGCTTATTTCTGATCTAGATGTATAGGAATACAGTGCAGAACAATTGCAACTTATAAGTGCAACTTATAGGTGCACTTATGTGGTGGTACCATTGAACTACGAAACATAATATATCCTAAAATTTTTTTACAAAATTCTGTCCTAAAAAATAATTTTTAAATCCTTTTTCTTCTAACTCTTGGTTACTGCTCCACTGGAAAGCACAAATCTTGATTTTAACAACCGCGCTCTTCCTCTACAATTATCGAAACTGTGGAATGCATTTTCTTCTTCAAATGTTCTTAAATATCGAAATTCAAGTGAAACTTATTTCATAAATTCCTTACCTACCCATAAGGTATTGCTACTTCGAGCTTTACTATCTTTGAGTGGGTGTTTGCCCAGGATCAGATTATCCCACACATATTAAATTCAACAAAACCATTAGATAACCATAAGACACAGAACCGAACATTTCTTTAAATTCCACTTGTGACGCTCTTAATTCGTTTTCAATTTTATATCAGGTGCCACCATTCAAATTTTAACGTGGTGAATGGTCCACACGGACTCTACTCGCTGATGAGTAGAGACTGGGTAGTTTCAATGAAGAAGGTGCATAAATGAATATGCCAGGTGTCAATTTTCCTAAATTTAATTAATAAAAGTCTAACAATTCTAGGTAATCAAATATTTATTGATATTATAAATAAATCTGGTGGTGAATAATCCAGCATTAAATAAGTAGGCAAGCAACAAAATAAAATAATGTGTGAGTAAAATAACCTAGAGGATGTATTAGCAACAAGCTCACAACCAAGAGAAGCTCAAGCACAAAGCTGTATTACTAACAGAAAATAGTTTAATGTCGGCGGCGGCTTATTATATCAGTCTCAGGTCGTATTCCACCAATGTACACTAGTGAGCAACTTCTCCCAATTCAATCGCTCATAGGGGGATCGTTGCTAAGACACATTTAGTAAAATACAAAGAGAAATAAAACAAATTCACCAGGCTTCCCCCTGAAATTCCCCCAAGCCCACACTTTCTACAGCGCTATGGTGCTCAGCTATATTATTTTGCGGTGGAAACTAATACATATTAAATTATAAATCATAATCCAATGCTATATGAAAATTACTAAGAACGGTTCATATTCATTGCTAAGAAAAGTAACTTCGTTACACACTAAAAATTATAAGTACTTCTAGAGAGCAGTCCATTTTTATGGAAAACCAGAGTGTCTCAAAAAGTGTAGAAATTGAAAAATTGCACAGTCTCAACCTACTTTGTTAAGGCCATATTGATGGTGCAGGGTGATTTTGAAATTTTGCGTATTCCAGCAAGGCCCTGTATTTTCCTTATTTTGAGAGATATACAAAAAGTGTAAATAACAACTTTTTAAAAGTACTTAAGTGGAATGCAGTGAACTAGTTAATTTCTTTGTAAAATAGCAACACTGCTAAGCGCGCAAGCAATGTTGGTCTGAGTTACAATCCAGAGACGCCGGGATAAAGTTTTAACAGCAAACTAAAATAAAACTATAACTCGGGCATTTCTTAGGATTAAAAAAAATTATTTCAGATTAATATTCCTAGCGACTAATACTATTAAGCCTCTAAATATAACCCTTCATTTAAAATGCACCCTGTATAAGTTTTGAATAAATAGCACGAAAAGCTGAGTTTTGTTAGATATTAGCACAAACTCTAGGATATTTGTTAATGATTATCTGTTTCATAGGGTGTAGAAACAATATTACCGTATCTTTTTTACGTTCCGTTTAACTTTATATTTACTCCCCAGCCATGTACGTTAGTTATTTTGAATCACCCTGTAATTAAGAACGTAATAATATACCCTACGGGACACCCCTTTCCTTAGGGGATCGAATTTCTAAGCGAGTTCCGCTCCGCATTCTTCATTATTTCGCAACAAAGTGCATGCACGATTTACGGCAATTTCCTCGTTTTCCATTTGCCTGATTATTTCAAGTCAAATTCAGAATTTGATCAAGCCCCGCGATATTTAATAAGGAAAATGCACAAGACAGAACGGAACCGTGGAGGATTCGTAGCACGAATCCTGGAAATATTTCATTGCTGTTGGTTTCCCGGCAATCCTGGCTGTGACAGAAGTGTGCGAGCGCTGTTGGTGTTCCCTGCATTCAGGAACATTCCATTTATAGACCGGCAGATTTTCTTGGTCACCCGAAATTAAACGTCGTAATAGTGCTTTATGATATCTAGTCTTAAAGTGGATAATAATATACAAAAAATATACAACAAGGGTTCACAGAGTTTAATCTATTAGATTAGCTATAAGTTAGATATGTAAGATCAATACAAGAATCCAAGCGATGCACGTCGTCGCTTATATAACTAATTGCATGACGTTAAAAAGCCAAATACATTTATTTCCTTGTAATTATGTAACCATACTCAATCACACTAGTGTAACCTATGCTAAGTTACATTAACATTTAAAAAATATATGTATTTCAGGACAATAACATTATGGATCCTTTATACACATGCATCGCTGGGATTCTTGTTTCGAGTTTATCCGGATCCCTACATAAAAATGAGACATGGATCGATCGATGAGACGTGGGTCGATATTAAGATTTTATATTAAACAGAGAAAAAGTACGGTGCATGCGTGCGGTTGCGGTCGGTAAAGATCAAGGAATTTCCACTAGAAGACTGCAAGCAGCTAGTAACACAGTACTTGATTGGACCACAATGGAACAATGGAACAATGAAAGATCAAGCTAAACGAGCTCAAATCAATTCATGTTACCTTTACCAACAAAAGACTAGTTAACCCTCTGTCCTTGGATATTAATGGTACTATTGTCCCCAATGAAAATAACGCCAAATACCTAGGCATGACTCTGGATGTCAAGCTCCGGTGGAAAAGAATATGTGAAAGAACCGAACTTGGTTTGAAATATAGACACCATTATTGGATGCTTGGAAGAAATTATAAGTTGTCAATACATAATAAGATACTAATCTACATCAGATTTTAAAATCAGTTTGGTTATATGGTATGTAACTTTGGGGTTGTACCAGAAATAATAATATTAAAACCATTCAGAATTTCCAGAACATAGTGCTGCCTAACATAGTAGACGCTACATGGTACATACGTAACTCCCACTTGCATCGAGACCTTAACATCCCAATGGTTAAAGATGAGATCAAAAGGTTTGTTGGCAGACATGAGGTGAGACTTCACCTCCACATCAATGCAGAAGCTCTTCAGTTGCTGGACAACCAACATCTTGTTCGAAGATTGAAGAGACCCAAACCATTTGAGCTGGTGTAGTGTGCTGTGTAAAAGCAGGACAAAGTACGCCAGTGAAATTGTTAGAAGAAAACAATTTAAAGGACATCGTTGGATGAACTTTAGTTAATAAATAATTAATTTATAAGATTATTAGAAGAAAATTAATGGTTGGTCATCAGACCAGTTTTAATAGCAATAAGATACTCCAACAAAGAATTTTAATAAAAAAAATTGGTGACAGAGGCCAGAGATATAGCCACAAGAGGTAATCTGTGTGTGGCTCTCAGATGTGTTCCCCCACTAAATAACGAATTAGAAGTATTTTTTCTGTATTATAATATTTATCTTTATTTAACTGCAATGAACTAATATCTCGTGTCTTTGCTTCCAAATTAAACATAATATTTTTATTTGGGAACCGGTATATGAAACTAGGCAAATTTGATTAAAGCATTTAAAATATCTACAAACTTTTTTGACTTTGGATTGATTTAGAATAATTTTTAACTATCACATATTGTAATAATTTAACCATTCTTGGATGATCAGTTTTCCTTCCTGAAGACAAGAAGAAACACGTTCGGTTAATGCTCGGGTTAATTTAAAGACGACTGCTACAATTTCATATTTATCAGAAGAAAATTTAGAATGGATATCTCAAACAAAGTATTTTGTATTTTAAACAAATTCAGTACAAATTGTCCTTATCCCTGTGTGCAAATTTTTTTTATTTAAATTAGATATTTATTTAATATTTTCATATTTAAATGAATGTAGATAAAATAACCTTATGGAAGTGATAGAAAGTGAAAAGGCGCATATTTTATAAATATATTTTATAATATATAACTTACAGGGTGGCCCACTACAGAGGGACATTAATTTTTTAAACGAATCACTATGTATAATTTTATATATTGTGAATTCAGGTTAAAATTTTATTGTTTTTTCACACGAACTTCACTTTAGTATATTCCATAAAGCATTTTCGCAATTTTTTCCAATGCAAAACCAATAAGTAGGTATATTATTTTGTTTTTGAATTTCCATATTAATTTTCTACGTTTTTCGTAAAAAATTACGTAAATATTTATATTGTTTCGGTAAAACTGCCAAATGCCATCCATCTTTTGTTTTCAACGAATTTAGTAAAAAACATTTAAGTATAAATTCTTGACATTTTTTTTTATTTTGTTTTCTGGCTTCCTGTATAGTTCTGATATACTTATTTCATTCCAACAATATAAAAATATTCAGTATTATTTACCGATTTTTTGAAAGAAACAATGCAATTCTGAGAATGTATCGTATTTTCCAATACTTATGGCGGCCATACATTTTTCTGAATCCGGATATTTCTTTGCAAAGCCAATACCTTTCTTTCGACGCAGAAAAAGCTGTTACAACATTTTACTCCAGGTAAATACGAACTTTCAGGTTTCTCTGTGGGCCTATCAGGACTCTTGATTCCCGGGCTTATTCTAAAAATGTGATAAATATGTCACGATCCACAGTAAATATGGAACCATCAATTATAGCAGTCGTTCGATACCTTCAGCGAAGGATTCCTTCTATGCAAATTGAAAATATATTACTCACCGGAGACCGTACTGCTACGCTCTATTTCTGCCGGAGTAATAACGTGTTCGAGGAATTTTATGAAAGCTTTAAATTACTGTTTGGAGAGGCTTTAAATCGTGCGCGCATATTTTGTTGCCGAATATATTAAATCATAAAAACTCTCTTGTTACTTTTACTGAGAATCTCATGGTTGTACCAAGCAACAGCGCTTAGTTTTTATTTAATAAATTATTTCATAATATCATTAGGTTTCGCTTTGAAGTTTAAATAATACTCGTTGGTTACAGATTTTCTAACTGTTGGAGTTATCGTCCTCGGATGCATATTTCCCTTTTTAAATCAGTGCTACCCGAAAATTCAATTAATAAACACGTTCACTAATAATAAACTCCTATAAAATAATATTCTGCTTTTGAAATCTACCCAAGGAACCCGAGGATATAAAAATGTGGCTTTGTATAGTGTATTTTTAATATTATTTATTGGCTTAGTTAACTGTTTACATCTTTTTTTATATAGGAATTAAGCCAAAAAGTTGAATAAGAGAAAAATTATCACTTATAATATCCCTAGTGCTTAAATTATTTCCGGAAATTTTTTCGAGGTCATGAATATTTTGAAAATTATCCCGAGCCGCACGGGAGGGATCATTTTCTTAAAATATTCATGAACGAGGAAAAATTACCGGTTTTTAATTTAAGCTCGTAGGATATTCGGTAAGAAAATTTCACACCATTACTTTATAAATATATATACCATTTTCCAAGTTTAAGTTTTTGTTTCTTATTAACTTTGATCTACTAATATTGGTGGAACATCATTTAATTTTGAAAATATTACTTAAATTCGAGCATAGCAATAATTAACTAATTAATAATTATCTTCTCGGCAGCTATTGAATAATAAAAGGTAACAAGATTTTAATGGCTGCCGGAGTTACAGACGTCAATTACTGTTTAATATTATTATTGTGATACCCACAACCGAGCCCACAACTTTATTTTTGTAAATAAAAAAATAAACATTAATATATTAATTTGTGTACTTATAATATTCTCGAAAATACCCTCCAAATAAATTTGCGTCACCAAATAAATTTAATTCTAAAAGCACTCCAACTCCCAGGTCTTTATTTTGACATTTTAAATGACAGAAAAATTTCCGCTTATTAATTTCACACAACGTTAAAAATTTCCGGAAATTTTTTGAGTTGGCATGGTAACTGAACAAAAAACAAGCTCTGATTTTTTAAATAATGGCGGTGTGGAATTTTCGATGAAATGATCAATATTAGATATGGTTCAATCAAGCTTTATGTTTTTTCGTTGCCTATAATCCTAGGTATACAAAAGAATAATCGTATTATTTTCAAGATATGTCGAAAATAACTACTTTGCATGCAGTATGGACTGCTCAACATTGAATTACAGCGGCGCATCTTGACATAACCTCAGCTTATTGTCTTTAATACATTGCCTTTAATAATGATAAGATATTAAACAAGCATCTACATTACATTAAGAAGAATTATTTTTGGTTACGTACCGTTTGTATTGAATTTTAATGAAAAAAAAAATTATTAACAAAACATAAATTGTAGCAATCCTCCTTATAGGTAACGAGGAAATATAAAACTTTATTGAACACAATATTTATTTATTTATTTATTTATGGTTACACTACCCGACAGGCAAACCCAATTACAGGGTAGGACAATACGCACACATAAACATATATCAGATATAATAAAAAACAGTAAATAATACAATACAAATTAACAAAAAAAAAAAAACAAGATTAAGTTAAAAAATGAGGAAAAACATAAGAGCAGTTTTTAGACTAATGTACTACTTTAGTCATTTAATTGACCTGGATTGAATATCGCAGAGGGGAGGATTTAAGTAAGTTAAATTTAAAGACCTAGTATGTAATGAGGCTACATGAAATTTTACCATTTCTAATATTTTAGTACAGTCAATGGTATTATGCAGTAATTTGTATAGAAACACACATAAGTGATATTTTCTTCTGCAGTCTAGGTTATACCAGTTACAGTTACCCCAAACATATTAAATAATTCCTCTTGAGGAGAACCTCTGGGGGATAAACCCCTAATTCTTTAAAATATAAAAATTTTAAGAATCTGCTTTGAATACCTTCAATTTCATAGTTATGTACACGTATAACTTGGGTTCCATATAATGGAAGCATATTCTAATTTAGATCGTACAAATGGATTGAATAATAAAATCAAAGTATTTGCATCAACAAAGCCTTTAGAGTTCCTTAAAATGAAACCCAGTTGCTTATAACAAGCTGCTGCTATTTCAGATATGTGGTCAGCGAAAGAAAGTTTGGAATCAAATCTTTCTAATACGTGGCCATTAAGTATATAGTCTGTTACTATAGGGCATTGTTGTAGTCATAGCATTGCATTTGGTAATATTGAGCGGAAGTTCATTAACTTCACACCATGAGAATAAAAGTAAATTAAATCATTCTGTAGATTAACAATGTCACCTCTGTTGTGAATATGACTGAATATTTTTAAGTCAACAATATTTGATAATTTCATTACTAATTTATCTCATTGTTAACTTTTTTACTTAATTTCTATAAATATAAAGAAAGATGTAATGTGCTTTTGTATAGTACGTAAAAATGTTATCTTTTAAATTGACTATCTATTGTTGCAGGTACTTATTTTACTAATAATACACTCTTGACATTTTACGTTAAAACAAAGAATTATTACAAGTACTTACCTACCTACCTATGTTTTCTTTTTTCTCCAAATGTATTTTTAGAGCAAGTCAACGGAAAGTTTCATCTTCGATTATCTGTCAAATGTTTGGTTTTTATAGAAAATGCTGGGACAGGGTGTGTTGGAGAAACACTTTGTAGTGTTTGTTGCTTAGCAAGGAATTGATATTCTCTTTCCAACTCTTTATGCTTATGGACCACTCTTTTATGTATATCTCCCTCATTATTAGAGCTGTATCCATCTAAAATGATATCAATGTATTCGTGCAAGAACGTTCGATCCAAATCTGTAAAAATACACAGGGTTTTCCGTTTAAAAAATACAAGTTTTGGTTAATCTTTCATTTTTGGGACACCCTATATAATTGTCAATAATATAAAAATGTGCCCCCTCAAATAAAAATCGACCTACACCAGCATTTTCCAAGGAACCAATCCTTTGAGAGATAATCGAGGATGAAACTTTTTGTTGACTCACTCTGTATATATTTTTATTTTATATATCAAAATCATACAAGTTTCTAAGGATTTCTACCCGTCCTTTGGTGTTAAGGGTGATCACTGAACTACAGTTTAGTTATGGTGTAAAGGTTTATACGTTTATTTTTATAGTAATAGACTTTATTGTTAAATTCGAAGTTATTTTGTAAATTAGAGAACAACGGTTACTGCGTAGCAAAGGATTTTGCAAAAGAAAACACTTTTATATTGAAAAATATTTAGTTTTGTCGATATGAATATCGAAACCAAAGTGCCCTGAATCTGAAAATGTTACATTTTTTTTATTTCAAAGTAAATAATTAGTTTGGGAAATAAACTAAAATTAAAAATTAATTTGGTTGAACGTTAACTACTTAAAGCAACTTCGACGAAATTGCTTTCGTAGCGTTAAAAGCCCTTTTTGATATTATTTTCAATATTTCAGTATTTCCTTCAGCAATACTGGTAAAGTCTTCTCTATCCCCAATGTGTGTTTGTTTAACGATCAATATCGGCTCTACTATCATCAAGAAGGATGGCAGATATCCCAGAGAGACAGTGTCTATTTTAACAGCTGGGATCTTGCAGATACTATAGTATATCTACGTCGATTCTCATTGTATCCCATAAAGTCTAAATATATTTTTTATCAAAAAAAGACACATTTTGAAACTCTTGAATTTCCAAACGAATTTCCAAACTTCATATAAGGCAATCTCGATTAAATCCAACACCATCATAGGTATTGTGTGATTATAGCAATTATAGCAATAAGTTGGTCATATTTATGAATTACCTTACACATTTTTTTTATTTTCAGGTAAGCATCAATTGTTCCGCCGCTACAATTACATTTGGTAAGTTATTCATATCAACCATCGGTTATATTGCAATTAGTATTCCTGATTAACTACAAATTATAATTTTATATAAAATAGGTGAAATATGAACTTTTTCTGCAGAAAATGTCGATAATGTCGAAATGTCCAAATGTCGAAATGTTAAAAATAATTTTAAAAAAGGTTATATTACATCACTAGATAGATGGTTTAGGTGTCAATATCACTCTTCACTGTGACTTATAATATTTTTTATAATCTTAATTTATGTAAACCACTCCACTTCAAGGCCAATACGTGAGCCAAGGACTATCCTAGGAGCTACATTATTCACCGCTGCAGGAGTTACGACAAACACCTATTTTAAGTGCTTTATCCATTTGCAGACTGCAAATACATGTTTCTGTCGCCTAGTAGCAAAAGTGGCGTGTGTTGCCATCGACTTTACCCATTCATTTGGTACGATATCTTAATGGGCAGTATCCCATAAAAAGACCTGTTAATAACCTGAATTCTGATATACTGAGATCGAATAGCTCTTTGGTTCTGTTATTCGAATTGTTGGTAAACCTCTATGCTTGAATTGGAATTCATCTTCAGTTAAAATACTTGAATCCTTATTGGCTTTTACTATAATTATCCTTATATGTATACATCTGTATTTTGTGTGTATCTAAAATTGATTCTTAACGCAATATTAGGAAGGCCAATACCTATATCTCTTTGCTATTTCTAATATTCGAGATATCTGATGAGGACACGTTCCATGCTGAGATTCTTCTGGTTATTCACAGGGAGGTGAAATTTTTCGGATTAGTGAGTTGAGAGCGACCAAGTCATATACTGGAGATTTTCAGGTGATCATAATATACCTATTGATTTTTTGATAACGTAATTGATAGCTGTTGATTTGTTGTTTTTGTTGTTGTTGTTGTTGTTGGAAGGGGGCGCGGTTATCCGTAGCACTCAGGTCTTTCGACTCACTGTGCCTGCCGCTGGTCGAGAACTATTGGAAGAGGCCTGTGCTATGCGCATCGGCCAACACCCGTTCTAGGGGAAGTTCTCTAATGTCCTGGAGCAGGAGAAATGCTGCAGGCACAGCGATAGAGAATGTGAATGGAGTCCTCGTCATCGTGCCCATTCTGGTGTCATTAAGGCCAATAGCATTAAGGTCCTTATTGAGATGTCCGTGACCTGTCAGCAGTCCTGTGACAATCATTATGCTGTTACGACTTAGCGCAAGTATTGATCGAGTTGCGTTCGACCAAAGCCCTTCAATTATCAGTCTGGCTTGTCGTAGCCCAGTCCAGTTCGACCATTCTTGCTCTGATCTTTCCTTGATCCAGTTTTCAATAGACCTTGTTACATAACTATGCGGAAGCCCCACTACTGGTTTGAGCCCTGTAAACTGTATACTTGAGCCTTTTTTAGCCAGTGCATCGGCCTCCTCATTTCCTGATATGTTGTGATGATTTTACTTGGTTGTTCTGTCCCAATTGGGCCAGACCATTAATCCACTCTAGGACCGCCCTGGTCTGTCTTGGACCCATCCGTAAACCAGACGAGCCATTCGAGACCTGAGGATCAGGATTTTCGAGCCGGGCGTCCCTGTCCGGTATCTCTACTATGAAAAGTTTAAGAAACACATATGTGGGAGATATCCTGTCACTGGGTGCGTCCAGCAGACTGTCTCCTCCCACAAGTTCCTCAAGAATACTTGTGTGTCCACCATCGTGGCTTTTACCTAGACACCGCCCCCACTGCTTGACACTATAAGAGGCTCTCCTTGGCTCCCCCTCGACCACTCCGCCGCTGTTGACTTAATATTCTCGAGGTGTTACGTCAACTTATTTCTCATCGGTCTTCGATCATTTCTATTGACTGATTTGATGTATCAAACTATATATTTCTGTTTTATAATTCAGTATCTTGGAATGCGACTTCTAAATGTGCGGTTGTTTAAGATATTTCGTTTCATTATATCACCGTTTCGTTACACTGTTATATTAAATGAATGCAGCTGATCGAATTGCATCGGACTGAGAGATAGTGTTCTAATGGTGTAATTGAAATCTTTACGGTAATTCAATACGATCGTAACAACTTGGTAAATTGCTAATAATTCACCTATGTGCGCACCACTGATAGATTGATAGATAAAACTCGTTACACAGAAATTCTGACCCTATGTAGTTTAGTAGCTTCTCCAAAAAATGTTTTGCAGTACTTTGAAACATTTTGAATTGTTTTTTATTATTGTTATTTATTAATTACCTAACTTGGATAAGCTCAATTACGAAATAATTGACAATTAAAAAATTGTCTAAATAACTAAGAAAAACTTTGAGCTCATGAACATACAGGGTGTTTCACGGTGATCATCCATTAGAAAATATGTCAGAGACTACTTATGTTTAAAGAGTGAAAATTTGAACACTGGGGTTTTTGAGTATGCTCTCATCAAATAAAATAATGGCGTCTTCGTGAAACTTCCGGTTATACCGTTAACTTTCTTATTGTAAATGGGACTCCTCATATATTATTGCATTTTTGGATTCTACCCGTTATCTCAGGAGAACTTCCATAAAATTTATCTAAATACGATAGTTGTTTGTACAAGACATTGCTGTTATAGTACACTATTTTTGGTATCTCTTATTATTAGAGATGGACCCATCTACGTATTCGGGTTGCGTTTTACTCGAACATGTAAATTTATATACCTAGGGGATTTCATTTGAGACAAGAAGGTTGAAAAATATTTCCAGAAGAAACAAAAGCTATAAAGATTTATTTGGAGATGCCGAAAACAACTACTCCACGGACAATATGACCCGACTGGCGTTGCATTACATCAGCATCTCCATGGATGTCGCCACACCCTTCATCAAGACCAAATACAGGCAATGACCGGTTTCGATCTTGTTATGATCTCGTCAGATTGCCATAGGTATCGGAATCGATTAATGATCTGGCGACGTGATTGCCTAAGGGGCATAGTGAATGTTTGTAATGGCGAGATACAGTGAAATACCCGTAGTGCCCTCTTTGAGTTTTTGCTACTACCTGTTTGACAATTATTGTCTAATTGACATGATTGACATCGTCTAATTGACGATGATTACATTAGATGGCATCTAATGTAATCATCGCTGTAATGGCATCTGCAGAAAAGCAGATCGTTATCTGTCTGTCAATTAGACAATAATTGTCAGACAGGTAGTAGGAAAGACCTAAAGAGGGCACTACGGTGTATTTCACTGTATCTTGCCACTACAAACAGAAGCTATAAAGAGTTTTCGTTGCAATCCGAATCCTTGTATTTTTGATTCTAACTGTGTTTAGACCAAAATACGGCAAATCTTTGTAATTCAGCGCTCGGCATGGCATATAGCCAGGAGGATAGCTGTTTTGGCTTGATTTGTTTTAGTCCTTATTTTAAATAAGGCGTTTGCAGATGGAGGATAGTTTTAATGATGTCCATACTATTCGTAGTTATTTGCTATGACCATTATGTTCAATGGTACGTCAGACGTCATATAACGCAAACAGAAATTTCAGTTGCGCGTGGAAATTCGTTTTATTACTCTGTATACGTTCATTATAGCATTATTGTGAAAGTTTCAATATAATTCTCTACCTTTTTAGGTGTAACCGCAATTCGTCTGCCCTTAAATAATTTGTGAGAATAATAAGTCTTTACCTGTCTACCGCGCAACTTGCCACGTCGCGGGTAACGAACTAGAAAATCCCGGAGAAAATCCAATTAATAGGTACACACTAACAGCTTAGAGCTAACGTCTTAAGACTCACCTTTATAATATCCCAACATGTAATGCAATTACGGAACTACTGTTTTCATTTAATTTGGTAGGATGTTATCAGAGTGACAAGTTCATCCTCTGGATTTCTATGTGTGGGGTAGAAATTAAAAAAAGTCGTTCAGCAGGTTTAGAACAGAGTTTTCTGCTTTGGAAGGTCTTTATTTCGGAGTTGAATAACATGAAGTGGTCTGCATGAAAGCTTTGAACTTTTAGTATTTATTTACTTGTGTACAACCGTGCACAAATAACTAAAACAGGAAAACTAACCGTGGTATCTACTACACTTACAATTAACTATGACAAACATTTTTGCTAGGACATACAGGGTCATGACCGTGGAAGCAGACTGTATTGTTCTTAAGAGTCCATTCACTAGTCCGAAATAAGCCCAAAATCGGCGTTCGTCTCGTGTCTAATTATAGAAAAACTATAAAAGATAGCGACTTTTAGTAGAGGTGGGTAGTTCGCGACGAACTAGTTCAATCGAACTATTCACCTTACTGAATGAAATGAATCATTCCTTAATGTCGGAATGAATCATTCACCGCGAACTAAAACAACATAACTTTCAGTAAACTAATCAGTCATCACATGGGCACTCGTACTCTGTAGTAGGTACTTTTAGTAAAGAAGTATTGAAAGATAAGACTTTAATCTAAATCCCTATAGTACTAATTTTTTGTAATTCTTTTTATTTTTAAAATTCCAGGCAAACAATCTTATACTAAAATAGCGCATTTTCAAAAATTATTTTCTCTAAAATACATTTATTAAACAAAATTTGCTACTACAGGGATCTAGTTTATCTTTTGATCTTTCCGGTGATATATAATTTATAACATTAAAAAGAAATTTTGTTGCAATTATAAGACAAATCCGGTACCCTTGCAATAAGGGCTACCAGATTCATGTCTGTCAAGTCTACAGTGAACGGACCCTTAAGGAACAATGTAATAAAAATTGAAAAATTGAATTATTTAGCACATAAAGACTGTTCAGTGTCACGATGGCCCTACCTTACTATGTTATTTATTATAGAACATCCTGTACATTTTTGCACTTTGAGAAAGAGTAATGAAAATTCTGAGTCAATGATAGTAGCATACATACCTCAACTCGGTTGTTTCCGAGATATTTGAAGTTATATAAAACATTTTACAGATACAAGGGTTTCGAAAAACTGAAGTACTTTTCTACATACATTTTGGATTACTTTCTACAGGAAAAACAATATACCTACTAAAGGATTAATTTTGGATGTTAGATTTTAAAAATTTCAAACAATCATAGCTTTTTTATTTCATTGTATCGTAGAAGTAGTGGTATAAAATCAAAAGAGATAAAAAATGCACAATGCAGGTTCAGTGTGTTTCATATTTGAGTGTTTCTATAGGGATCTTGAAAGGATCTTATTATTAGAGATAGAGGATGGGTTTAAATTCGGCAAAATTGCAGGATTTTATGCTTAAAAACATGCCGCTGAGAAAACAATATTCCATTTTTATCAGCATTCGTTTGCGAGATACGGCAAAAAAAAATTTTATTTTGGTTTTCTTCGTATAACTCTTTTATTTCTTAAAATTTACACATATCGTTTGCACATTGTTAAAGCAATATTGAATTTTGCTTTTGATGCCCCTCATGAATATTGCAATACGACGGTTCGGTTTTTTAATACCATCATCAACTTTATCTTTTCTTATGGACGGCATATTGGATTTTTTCATACCTAAATAGACACCTATTTCCTGAACACGGCAATATGCCCTATGCTATAATTTGTTTCAAAACAAAGCGCTACGAATGACATTTCTAGTTAAGCGTTATCTTAGGGCTTATGTAGTTTTAGTCCTTGCTATAATAAATATCTGTCATATCCTGTTTTTCCTCATCCGAGAACACGATTATGTACCAAAGTAATGCAAGTATGTAAAAAGCACTAAATAACTACAGAATATGCCCTAAGATAATGCTTAACTAAAAATGTCATTTGTAGCGCTTGTTTTTCTGAAAGACTTTGTTTCATCCTATATTATAATTATTGTTTTTTAAACAAATTATGGCATATGGCATATTGCCGTGTTCACAAACGAAGTGTCTATTTAGATATGAAATAATTCAATATGGCGTCCATAAGAAAAAATAAAGTTGATGATGGTATTAAGAAACCGAAATGTCTTATTGAAATATTAATGGGGGTATGAAAAGCAAAATTTAAAAATTTTGTAACAATGTGGAAACGAAATGTGAATATTTTAAGAAATAACAGAATTATAAGAAGGAAACCAAAATTAAAAAAAAATGTCTTTTTGCCTTATCTCGCAAACGAATGCAAATAAGAATGTTTTCTCAGAGGCATACTTTTAAGCATAAAATTCGGCAATTTTGCCGAATTTAAACCCACCCTCTATCTCTCATAATAAGTGAGACCCCCACAGAAACACTCGAATATGAAACAGTCTATACATACATCCAATGGGTTTTCCTAATCGGTATTTAGAAATTTGTGAGGAATTTACTTTTTGTACTATAATAATTTAAACAAGAAACATACATGATCAGTTTTATATTAACGCACTGTATAAGTACATTAATATTTTTATTAACAACTCATATCCAAGTACTGCATTATTGTTTTCCCGTAAAGTTTTACTGTTAAGGGTATTTGTTAATAAATAAGAAAATAAATAATATACATTTATTTTATTAAATCCGACCTATATCCGAGAAATTCTAAACGCTATTTTTACGTCGCTCCGCGTTTTTGTTCCTAACAAAATGCATGAATATTGACGAGTTTTAAGTACCCTAAAATATGAATTTAATGTATTGGAACCAGTTCCAGTACATTAAATTAATATTTTCATATTCAATAATATTTTTTGATTCATTGGCTATTTAAAAATAAAATACTAAAAGCAACCGCTACTTGGAATTTGTTAAAGTCATAATGCAATATCTATTAATGTATTTTATGACAAAGTTTGGAATAAATAGCTCTCCGTACAACCATGTTATGGCAATTAGTGTATTTACTGATGTTTAACGCACTTTCTAGTAATAAATGTTTACCGAGTTTGTTTAAATTACTAAGGGGAATATATCCGCGATATTTTTATAATAAACAAATAATTGGAAAATAAACCAATTATTATAGTTGGAAATAAATTTATCGAATTGGCTTAGATTAAATTAAGTTTTGTTTAATATAAGACTTCTTAGTTATTAAATATATTATTTACGTTATCCCCTGTATAATTTTGTTATTAAACAAAAATATTTAAATATGTTATTTTGTTATAAATCGATATTTAAATGCAGGTTGATGCAGTAAGGCATAGCAATCAAAATGCGTTTCTAAAAATAATTAAAATGGGTTCTAATTACACATTCGATGGATATATTTATTTACTGATATTTTAATTTGAATTTAAGTAAATATTCCGCTAAATATATAAAATTTGAGGCCATATTCGGTCATGGATCGAAACCCGCTTCTCTGATTGGCTCAGCCGTCGGCTGAGGACTATAAATGCCGTGCTGATTTTTCTTGAAAAGCAGTATTTCACCGATCGTCAAAAAGAGCAGCTAGAGTGAGTTCTAATGGGTAGGCTTCCTTTCCAAGTCTTGTACAAGGTACAGTCTTGATGAATAACCTGTGACTTGCGTATGCCTCCAGGAACAAAACTTTGACGTCTGTATCCCTTTATCCGTCACATTGTTCTGTTTCCACACAAAAGTAGTTTAATTCATTTTTATAATTTGTTTAATATTTGCACCGCTTCTTTTCTTACTGTGATTAAAACTTTCATTTGACACTCCTGATTTAATGTTTGAGTAAATGCATTACTGCTAATAATCTGGATTTATGATATTGCTTATATAATTTTGTTGCTTGTATATTATTGCTATTTGTTTATTTTGCTACTATTACATTTGTCTATTTTTGTTACCTGTCTATTATTACTGCTTGTCTATTCTAATTGCTCATTTTAGTTGAATTTTCATAAATCTTGTAATGACTTTTTATTACCTAGATTAGACAGACACTGACCCCTGTCATGTGCATTATTGTACCTTCTTCACTGTAGCCACCCAGCCCACTCGTCTATAAGATTTGCTCTATATTCAGATACTCGGAAATCCTCGAAAACATACCAATTTCAACCACCCTGTACATTGTATTTGTTTTTAAATATTTGGCATAATTAGTATTCAGAAATTTGGGTACATGTACTATTATAGGAGTCTTAAAACACTTTGGAACACATTTTTCTAAACTCAAGTAATTAAGAGATTGAGTAAAGGATCACCAACAACATGAAACATATTTTAAAAATATATATTTGAACTCAATCTCGATATGAAATTATGAAATGACTCTTTTTTCATCTTCAACATTTACACCATTACTGATAATGACCTTTTCTATTCTACTAACGTAATTAATTAACCTGATACTATTATAGCACATTCCTTAAGAAATATATATAACTATTTAGGTATCCTTTATTTTTACCTCTAATTTACGCTCAAGAAGTTAGGAAAACACTTGGCCCGGTCGAACATTACAACTAACTTCTGTAATAAAGTGATAAATAAGGTCCAATTATCAAGAGCCCTGCAAACAAGCAAATTCTTAAGTAATTCAAAGTTCAAAATAACTTTGAGTTATTCTCTTAAACTTAATAACAAGAGTCGAATTGTGGATTTCCAGAAATCTTTCTTCTGACTCTATTATTAAAACTTGGCTCAAGAGTTAAGAAATTTATATCAATTATGCTCGAGATTTTCCAACTAATTTTAACTGATTCATTTCAAAGACTTTCACCCCGGGAACTGCGCTAATTATCTTTGCAATAACTTAATATTACACTTCAAATTCATTATGTCATTTGGGAAGCGAGAGGAGCGAGTGAGGGATAGTTAGATATTATTAATATTGTTATCCTTATTGCTACTATTAATTATATACATAGTATGAACATTTTAGCTTGTATACAAAAAAAAAATACCTTGCCAACATCACAGAAACAATATATTTTTTAATAAAAACTAATAATTAATTAATATAAAAGGACGATTTAATACTTTATTACATAAAGATATTTTAACTTCCCGATGATCATGTAAGGCAGTTTTCGACTTTTTCCTGAGCTCTTCTTTTCGAAACTCATGTATCTTTTTAATTATTTGTTTCATTTTTTACAGTGTATTGAATGGACGACAAATCGAACATTTGTTAACCACTGTTGGACATTAGAAATCCCATTGGTTAAGCAATCGAATTTCTTTCACATCCTGTTATTAACTTAATTTGTTAAAAATACATAATAAACTGAAATATATCCCTTACTTTATGATAACCTTGTACTATTATGGAATTACTAACACTTTGCATATAAACTACCTATTTTCAATTATTTCAAAATGATTTTTTAAACAAGATTTTGAAATAGCTATGAGATCGTCATTATTTCCAGCAATGAGCGATATTTTAATGGATTATTTTGAAGCCACTTGTGTCAAAAATTATGTTAATAAACCAAGAATATGGTGAAGATGTGTAGATGACATATTTTCAGTATGGCCCCATAGCTATGGTTATTTATATAATTTTCTAATTTTATTAACATTAAAGAAACAATTATAAATTTTGCAGTAGGAATTGAAAATGATAATAAACTAGGTACCATTTTTAGATGTGCTAATAATTAAATCGCAACCAATTTTGAAACTAATTTATATAGAAAAAAGACCAATACAAATAGATATATAAATTTTAATTCTAATCATCACATAAGTATCAAAAGAGGTATAGTTAAATGTTTATTTAACAGAGCAAAATTAATATCATCAATTCCAGATGGTTTCAATAAAGAAAAAGACGTTATTAAGAATATCTTAGGGAAAACAATTATCCTAATAATTTTGTTGAAGAAATATTTACAATAATTGAAAATGGGCAAAATAATAACATTCCCAGAATAAATAGGGAATTCAATAACAACCATTACGATTCTTTATATTGCAGAGATATCTGACAGACTTAGAAGGCTTGGTAATGATTTTAACATAAGAACGACATTTAAAACGATTAACACTTTAAGATCAATACTTACAAAAACAAAACCAATTAATAATACTTTAACAACTACAATAAATACAACTAATATAAAATATATTCAAAATATATGAGAAAATGTGATCTTGTCAGTTGTTGGTAAGAAACGAGCAATTGTAAAAAATCAACCATATACAATTAGTGTTCTTGAAGGGGGTTTGTTTTAATCATCTTTTCCAGATGATGCTAGCTTCGTTGGCGAAACTTTCGTGGAGTGCGGTATAGTGTTTAAGTGTTATGTGGAAAACTATGTCAGTGATACAATTAGTGTAACAACTAACCAACATATCTAAAACAGTGTCTAAAACATACTTTATTCTGTTTCTTATCATATGTCTCCTTTAAAATCGGCTAGATGTGGATAAAGTCATTCCTTTAAGGGAATTTGAATATTGTGCTTTGCATGGTATGAATTCGCGAAGAAAGCAAAGGGAGTTCCATGTATGAGCATGATTGTGAAGTTTAAAATAGTGAGTATGAAATTCAAATCTTAGATGTTGTCTAGCATTCTTTTTCACAAACAAATTAACCATTATCAATGAAAAATATAAATGTAACTTAATTATAATATCAGATTGTCTAAATTACAATCCAACGCTAGTATGGTGGTCTGCAGCCAACATTTTGTGGATAATGATTTTACTAATGTATCTTAAGAATTTACTAATCTTTTGTGGATAATGATCTTACCAAGGATAATGATTTCTTTAATTGGCCTTTGTAACACCGACGTATGTAAAATTGTCCATTAATTCGATCTGAACACGCGGAATTTCAAATAGGACATTGACAATTTTAAATAATTCGAAGTATATTCAACAACTACTCTTATGGAAAATACACGGCTACCACCGCTAACTGGCTCTCAAAATATGTGAATTATTGTAGCGCCATCTATAAACGTTTTTCTTTTTAGTATTGCAGCACACTTATTTTAGCATGCCTGAAGACAAAATTCCACCTAAGAATAAAAGTATCATAACACACAATCATAATAAAATGATTTTATTAAATAATGTTGTAATTTCTAAAAATATCTGCCTAAATTTGGGAAATTTTAAGGCTATAACTTCCAAAAGAATCTATTTAAACTTATAAATAATATGATATGATAATTGTTACCCATTTTTTGTATTTCTCCAGATTTAGATGATGTCGAAAACAATTGGCCACAATAATTTTTATTTTTTCATCCTTTAGGTCATTAATTCCACCACCAATATCTCCACTGTCTTCATCTTCAAAAGGACTTTGACGTAAATTTAGTTGTTCATCTCTGTCCATGATTGTCTTAGTATTCTAAATGTGTTCTCCGATTTTGTATTCTAAAATAAAAGTTAATGACTCACTGTAAGCTTTACTCTTACCAAATTTGTGTACAGGGTGATTCACTTTCGAGTGTGTAACATGGGTATCTCGCTTATTATAAAAGATAGACTGTAGGTTTAAATTCGGCAAAGTTGCGGAATTTTGTGGTCAATAAGTTGGCGTAAACAAAACCCCCATATCTGCTTTTGTTTTTGAGTAAGAGGCAAAAAAAGATTTTTTCCGGTTTTCGTTTTCTGGACATAACTTCTATATTTTTGAAAATATTGCCTTATCGTTTTCACATTATTAGAACACTTTCTTGAGACAAATACGATGCCATAAACCGTTTTTTAAAAAAATGTCACTTCTATTGTAAATCATCGTCAACTTTATTTTTTCTTATGGGCACCATATTAGTTTTTCTCATATTTGAATAAACTGATTTTTTCTGAATACAACAATATAATATATGTTAATATTTGCCTAAAAAATAAGGGCATTATGAAGGAAAATAGGTATTTTTTTGAAAATGTCTAGTTAGCCATGGCCATGACAGTCAGTTCTTGACAAACCACAAATATCACTTATAATTTTTATAAACTGTATCTGTGGAGTATTTTTTACATTTACTAACGATGTATTCAACCGAAGAGAAACAAAATATTATAGATATTTATTACAGATGTAACAAAAAATAAAACAGAACAATTGAAGAATATTTAAACACATATCCTGAAAGACGACAACCATGCAAGACATATATTACTAAACTGCAGTGTAATTTAAGATATTATGGCAGATCCATACCTATTTCTTGGTTTAGAAAGACTGCCATAATTTCTTAAATTACAGTGCAGTTTAGTAATATATGTCTTGCATGGTTGTCGTCTTTCAGGATATGTGTTTAAATATTCTTCAATTGTTCTGTTTTATTTTTTGTTACATCTGTAATAAATATCTATAATATCTTGTTTCTCTTCGGTTGAATACATCGTTAGTAAATGTAAAAAATACTCCACAGATACAGTTTATAAAAATTATAAGTGATATTTGTGGTTTGTCAAGAACTGACTGTCATGGCCATGGCTAACTAGACATTTTCAAAAAAATACCTATTTTCCTTCATAATACCCTTATTTTTTAGGCAAATATTAACATATATTATATTGTTGTATTCAGAAAAAATCGGTTTATTCAAATATGAGAAAAATTAATATGGCGCCCATAAGAAAAAATAAAGTTGACGATGATTTACAATAGAAGTGACATTTTTTTAAAAAACGGTTTACGGCATCGTATTTGTCTCAAGAAAGTGTCCTAATAATGTGAAAACGATAAGCCAATATTTTCAAAAATATAGAAGTTATGGCCAGAAAACGAAAACCGGAAAAAAATTTGTTTTGCCTCTTACTCAAAAACAAAAGCAGATATGGGGGTTTTGTTTGCGCCAAATTATTGAGCACAAAATTCCGCAACTTTGCCGAATTTAAACCTACAGTCTATCTTTTATAATAAGCGAGATACCCATGTTACACACTCGAAAGTGAATCACACTGTACATTTATAAATAGTGCTTAATCAGAATACGCTTTAAAAAAACTTTATGATAACATATTAGTCATTGTCTAGGAAAATTGTATGCTCCATCCATCATGTACCGCGGTGTAATTGCTGTAATATATCTTAGTTAAGCTTGCGTGCTAAAAAATAGTATGTTGTACGAATATATGTGACCCTTCGATTGCGAAACTGCTATTTATTAAAAATTTAGCAAGTGGAATTTAAAATTTTGCCCACACGAATGAAAATATCGCCGAAAATATACAATAAAAGAATTTATATAGTTTAAAATGTTGATCTAATTCGGTAGTATCTTAAGGGTGCGTTTGCACCTCCTTGTCCCTAAATCAGTCAAAAGATGAATTAAACATATTCAGTTTGAACTTAGGCCAGAAAAACTGTACTGAAAATACAATAGGAGGAATAAATTGTTAAAAACCCGTACTGATCGACTGCAATTTAGGGATTTTTATGTACACACTCCAAATTTAGTAGCCTTATAGGAAACAGTCAATGTGTGTCATTATTAAATTTATAATTGACAAAGAATAATTAGGCCAGTTTAAAAAATGTTATAGTCCAAAATGTTCGTCTAACTCTCTTAACTTTTCTATTTACTACCAGTTTCTTTGCCTCCTTCCACAATTTCCCCTTTTGTTCAAAACTTTTCCAATTACATTGTCCCAAGTCTCTCCAGGTCTCCCTCCCTTCTTCTTTTCTTGTTTACGGGCTTCCCATAAGAAGATCCTACACAGCCTGCAGGGTAGAGCAAAGCCAGGAGGAGACCCCACGAATCGCCCACACCTATCACTTTTTGTGATCGGGGTTGGTGAAGGATGTGGGGTCCACCTCTACGAGGCAGTCCAAGCCTACAGCGATGAGAAGGCTAAAGAGCGATAATCCCGCTCGGCCCCAAACCATCCCAGGTCATGATCACGGTCAATGGATATTTGCGGGCGGCTTCCCATATTTTTTTTACTGGTATATCGCTATTCATCCTTTGTAGGTGACCCCACCAACTTTCAACTTAACTGTCTCTGTTTAATGAAATCAGCTATAGATTCTATTTTTAGCTCCGCTCTAATTGCATCATTTCTAATTGTATCCCGTCTCGTGATTTCTTTAACTCCCATTAGATACTTCATTTTTGCTGCTTGTATCTTCTTTCTTCTGATTATAAAAGTACCCATGATTCACTTCCATACGTTAGGATTGGCCTGTATATAGGTTTAAAAACATGTATCTTTATCTGTTTTGATATTTCCTTCTTATTAATGAAACCTTTGTTCTTTGTGTAATAGACTGAAAATTACTGACCTGTTCTATTCCAATTCAATCCAGTTGTATATGAACTTATTGTATTTTTCGTAACTTAATTGAAATTAATTTTGTTTTACTTTTATTCATTTTCATTCCATTTAAATTGGCCTTAAATTTATGCCAACTGAAAGTGTATATTTTTCTCTCTGAAGCAGGTATTTGTAAACCTCAAAATGTT
Source organism: Pogonocherus hispidulus (assembly GCA_963924545.1). Classification (NCBI taxonomy): domain Eukaryota; kingdom Metazoa; phylum Arthropoda; class Insecta; order Coleoptera; family Cerambycidae; genus Pogonocherus; species Pogonocherus hispidulus. Next base: position 12,944,203 of record OZ004698.1, read on the forward strand.
GTCTATAACTACCTTTCTTTTTGACATTCGGGCACGCCTTTGTACAGACGAATGATGAAATGGAATTATGTCTAAACACCAATAATCTAACTTTAAAGAGACGCATTGGCGAATTGATAAACGATCCCCGAGATGGCGCTGCATTTTGTCTGTTTTAATTATTAGAAAATTAAAGTCTGCATATTTGTAACTATCTGCATAAAATGTTTTTATTTTAGTTATAATTCACAATACATTTATAGTTTTCAACAAAAATGCACTCTGCGATTTTATTTCCGTACTATAATGTCAACTGCAGTGGGAACTGTAATTTCCTGTAAATAATGAAATTGCTAAATGTGCTTTCAAGAGCCACAACAAGAATCATATATACTTGTATTTTTTAATTAAACGTGATGTTATGGGGAGCGCCTGCACTAGGATAAGTAATATTTTTTTGTAATGTATATTATAATTTGTTGACCATTTACTTACTGTAACTATAATTTTTTTTTTTTTTTGGAATAAAAGGACCATATTTTATTTATGTACTGCTATGTTTGAGCTTTACATTTAAACCTTCTTTTAGCATTTAAAAAACATTATTAAAATCCGTTGTTTTCCGGTAAAACAAATGATATTAATTTATCATTAGAGTAGTTGAAGAAGTGAAGAGTAGGTAAAGATGTAATTAAACAACAAAAATAGTATTTAATTGAACAATATTGATCTACTCAGATGTAGCACTTAAAATACATCTCATTTACTTGTGATTGGTCTATTTTAATAAAAAAATGGAGGTCGGTACAGTCAGTTATAGTATCACAAATCAAATTCTGTTACCTACTCTAAATGACTATATTTTAGTGCCTACGAGTGAAAACTACACTGCTCTAAATATAGACCAGCAGTTAGTGAAAGATTTTTAGTTGTGATTTTAGTCAGTGTGTCTTACAGAGGCTATTATATTGCATATATTCTCATGACGAATATGATTGAATCAAAGAGTCGTCCTGGGTTCTTCATGAACCAGAGTTTTTAATTGTGCGTATGCCTTTGGGCGTACCCAAGCGGTATGTTACCTTGTTTTTCAGCAGCTATATAACAAGAAGTTGTATACTTATCATTGGCAGCCTAGTTGGAAAAGCGGAAAAATTCTTTATTCAAATACAAGTTCACGTGACCATAACAGCACTTTGGACCCACACTAACGGCACGCCGGTGGTTTTCCGAGGAATCTTTTCTGTTGAACTTCATTTTAAAATATATGGCAGCTTGACTTAAATCGTGCTAAAATGCATAATTTAGGAACAAAAAATGAAAACTCACTTTTCAATATGAAGAACCCGTGATGACTTTCATTCATTCTTTTTCGTTATGAGAATATAAGTACGCATTATATGTAATATCCTCTGAAAGGCATACTGACTAAAATCAAAACCAAAAATCTGTCGCTCACTGCCGGTGTAATATAATAACAACTTTACTCTATAATTAGTGCAAGTTTAAAATGTCTGAACTGAAGATAAAATCCCAACATAGGTACACACACAACTCTTCGACAGTATAAACAAACTGCAGGTTCAGCCCTGTTGGCTACCTGAACATGTATAGGCGAGGCAAATCTGAACTGAAGATCAGACAGTTCACAGTTTGCAACTGCAGTTCATCTGTACCTAAATGGTTACCTTAATTAAGCGATCAAATGAACTTACCTGTGAAGTTCGATCGTAATTATATGAAGGTCCACTCCGAAGATATTACATAATTGTTTACATTGTAGTACATGCTTCTTCTACTTCCGAGCACAAGGTTCAAAGAAAATTTCAAAGCTTGCCCTGTCCCGCATTGTCACCGCTCTGTCAGGCCGGTCTGTCATCATTTTGTTTGAAGTATCTACCTCTAAATTTTACGGCAGACTGGGATATGGGCCGGGATGTAATATCTTCGGACTGGACCTTCATATAATTACGATCGAACTTCACAGGTAAGTTCATTTGATCGCTTAATTATATTTCAGGTCCAGTCCTCGATATTACATAATTGTTTACATTGTAGATGTTCAAAGGAAGAAAGGGGGGCCGTAAAACAACCTGATCGAAAAAACATATTATATTTCAGGTCCAGTCCTCGATATTACATAATTGTTTACAATGTAGTACATGCTTCTTCTACTTCCGAGCACAAGGTTCAAAGAAAATTTTAAAGCTTGCCCTGTCCCGTATTGTCACCGCTCTGTCAGGCCGGTCTGTCATCATTGTGTTTTTTGTGCTCCGAGCAGTCACCACGCTCTTACATATCGTATCGATATAGTAATTAGAAAAGCAACTCTGCTGTAATTTACAGCCGAGGAATTTGACTATCTTATGTAAGTAGACATTTACATTTATTTTTTAGTTGACATCTATCTGATTTCATACATAATCCAAAGAAGGAGAATGCCTTTTAAGGAAGGCAGGCAGTCTCTGTTTTATACTAACGTTCTTTTCAGTCCCTGAAATATGGGTAAATCCAAGAAGAACAGTCGTAAAAGGAGTCGTAATAGGTCAACTAGCAGTAGTGAGTCAGAAAATACCAGGGAATTGGCAAAGCGTTTAAAGAGATTAGAGAAAGAACTACTCAGCCGTCGTTCATTGTCTACATCTCGATCAGCCAGTCGCCACGTGACCAGACAGCGGCTACGTTCCAACTCTCGTACCTCAACCCGTCACGGTGACAATCTACCGCGCGCACGGTCGACATTACCTGACAGCGTTCGATTGGATCGAGCGAGTGCTGATGCGGAGTTCCCACTTGGAGTGGAAATTCCCTATTCACAGGATGCTGGAAGCGATACTAGGAGTATTGCTTCTGAAAGTAATATAGACGCTTGCAGCGTCACAAATAATTTTGATGCTGACCGCCTGGTGATTCACAATGATGTATCGCTGCCGGAAGATATTCTGGAAATTCTTGGCGAAAATCCAGAAAAGAAATGTTTAAATGAAGACTATCAATACCAAGAGCTGCAAAATTATAGAGTTTGCAAAAGTTCTCGGTTTATTAACTTCTGCATGCCCAGCGGTCAAATACGGCTGGCTATATACAAAGCTTTTAGAGACGGCTAAATATCGTGCACTGCTTTCAAATCACCAAGATTATGAGGCAAAAATGTACATTTCACATGACGTCAAAAGAGAATTAAGATGGTGGCTTGAAAAAATTCCAATTGTAAAAAATGACCTCAAAAGGGATTTTTTCAATTTAGAAATTTTTACTGACGCAAGTTTATCTGGCTGGGGAGTTTATTGTAAGGGAGAAACCACTTTCGGATGGTGGACAATCCGAGATGCAGACAACCATATAAATTATTTGGAGTTGCAGGCTATATATTACGGACTAAAATGCTTGCTAAATTGCAACATTTTAATTCGTACTGATAACACCACGGCCTTATCATACATAAATAGAATGGGGAGCGTCAAATTTCCTAAGTTAAACTCTTTAGCTAGGGAAATTTGGCAATGGTGTGAAATCAAGAATATTTCAATTTTCGCATCATACATACCTTCCAGTGAAAACTGGCAGGCTGATAGGGCGTCTCGTGCTTTGCAAGCCGACACGGAATGGTCTCTGAATGCGAATTTTTTCACAAATATAGTAGATCATTTTGGCATTCCCGAAATTGACCTTTTTGCTTCTCTCCATAACCACAAATGTGAAAGATACTTTTCATGGGTCTTAGACCCAGAGGCGGAGAATATAGACGCATTTACGGTCCATTGGGGTGACCTAAACTTTTATGCCTTCCCTCCTTTTTCCCTTATTCTTCGCTCTCTACAAAAAATTGTAAACGACCAAGCAACAGGAATTTTAAAGGTACCATTTTGGGAGTCGCAATCCTGGTATCCATTGTTTTTAAAATTATTAGATAGTACTTTACTTTTTCTGGGCCCTTCTGATAATATGCTGTTTTGTCCTTTCAGCAAAAGGAAGCATCCCCTATCCAACGAGCTTACCCTGGCTGTCGCGAGGCTATCAGGGAAGCGTTTCGGCGCAATGGTATTCCCGAAAACGCAATAACCACTATGGAAAATTCTTTAAGTGACAATACAATAAAACAATATAACACAACCTTAAAATACTGGTGGGAATACTGTAACCACGCTGGAATTTCACCATTCGAAGGGGAAACAGTACATATAATATCTTTCCTCCAGGATATATTCGACAAAACTCGTAATATTTACGGATCATTTAATTCCCATAGATCGGCCCTTTCCTTAATAACTTCAAGAAATTTGGGGGACGATTTACGTTTGAAGCGGTTTTTAAAGGGCATTTTTAGACGTCGACCTTCTACGCCAAAGTACAACTGTACGTGGGACCCCCAATTAGTCCTCACATACTTAAAAACTTCTGAGGATAGTAGTCTAAAGCTATTGTCCCAGAAATTAGTTATTCTGATGGCCTTAGCTACAGGGCAGCGATTGTAAACCATTTCTTTGATAAACCTCCCAAATATACATTTTTCTAGTTCAGGTGCAAAGATTTTTGTCCCGGACTTAATTAAAACTTCCAATCCAAAATCATTACAACCATGTTTAGACCTTCCATATTTTGCTGACGATCCTCGGATCTGTGTAGCGTTAACTTTGAAAAATTATTTAGACAGGACTGAACCATTGAGGCAAACCCAATCGACTAGATTGTTTATATCTTACAAAAAACCGTACACTGCAGTAGGAAAACAAACCCTTAGCCGTTGGACGAAGGACATCCTTCAAGCAGCGGGTATCAATTCTGATGTCTTTAAACCTCATTCGGTCAGACATGCCTCCACCTCTGCCGCCGCGAGAAAAGGCCTTTCAATGGATGTAGTGAGAAAGTCCGCAGGATGGAGTTCAAAAGCCAATACATTTGCAAGGTTTTATAATAGGCCTTTAATAAACACTGACAGTTTTCTTACTACTGTATTAGACAACACGAATTAGTATAGAATATTATATAAGTCGTTTGTTGCATTTTTCAGTTTATATCGCTTATCTCTGTTAACACGAGTATAGTGTACTTAATATCTTTAATATAATATGCTTTTCGATCAGTTTGTTTTACGGCCCCCCTTCCTTTCTTTGAACATCTACATTGTAAACAATTATGTAATATCGAGGACTGGACCTGAAATATAATTAAGCGATCAAATGAACTTACCTGTGAAGTTCGATCGTAATTATATGAAGGTCCAGTCCGAAGATATTACATCCCGGCCCATATCCCAGTCTGCCGTAAAATTTATAGGTAGGTACTTTAAACAAAATGATGACAGACCGGCCTGACAGAGCGGTGACAATACGGGACAGGGCAAGCTTTAAAATTTTCTTTGAACCTTGTGCTCGGAAGTAGAAGAAGCATGTACTACATTGTAAACAATTATGTAATATCTTCGGACTGGACCTTCATATAATTACGATCGAACTTCACAGGTAAGTTCATTTGATCGCTTAATTATATTAAAGATATTAAGTGCACTATACTCGTGTTAACAGAGATAAGTGATATAAACTGAAAAATGCAACAAACGACTTATATAATATTCTATACTAATTCGTGTTGTCTAATACAGTAGTAAGAAAACTGTCAGTGTTTATTAAAGGCCTGTTATAAAACCTTGCAAATGTATTGGCTTTTGAACTCCATCCTGGGGACTTTCTCACTACATCCATTGAAAGGCCTTTTCTCGCGGCGGCCGAGGTGGAGGCATGTCTGACCGAATAAGGTTTAAAAAGACATCAGAATTGATACCCGCTGCTTGAAGGATGTCCTTCGTCCAACGGCTAAGGGTTTGTTTTCGTACTGCAGTGTACGGTTTTTTGTAAGATATGAACAATGTAGTCGATTGGGTTTGCCTCAATGGTTCAGTCCTGTCTAAATAATCTTTCAAATTTGACGCTACACAGATCCAAGGATCGTCAGCAAAATATGGAAGGTCTAAACACGGTTGTAATGATTTTGGATTCGAAGTCCGGGACAAAAATCTTTGCACCTGAACTAGAAAAGTGTATATTTGGGAGGTTTATCAAAGAAATGGTTTGCAATCGCTGCCCTGTAACTAAGGCCTTCAGAATAACTAATTTCTGGGACAATAGCTTTAGACTGCTATCCTCAGAAGTTTTTAAGTATGTGAGGACTAATTGGGGGTCCCACGTACAGTTGTACTTTGGCGTAGAAGGTCGACGTCTAAAAATGCCCTTTAGGAAGCGCTTCAAACGTAAATCATCCCCTAAATTTCTTGAAGTTATTAAGGAAAGGGCCGATCTATGGGAATTCAATGATTCTTAAATATTACGAGTTTTGTCGAATATATCCTGGAGGAAAGATATTATATGTACTGTTTCCCCTTCGAATGTTGAAATTCCAGTGCGGTTACAGTATTCCTACCAGTATTTTAAGGTTGTGTTATATTGTTTTATTGTATTGTCACTTAAAGAATTTTCCATAGTGGTTATTGCGTTTTCGGCAATACCATTGCGCCGAAACGCTTCCCTGCTAGCCTCGCGACAGCCAGGGTAAGCTCGTTGGAGAGGGGATGCTTCCTTTTGCTGAAATGACAAAACAGCATATTATCAGAAGGGCCCTGAAAAAGTAAAGTACTATCTAATAATTTTAAAAACAGTGGATACCAGGATTGCGACTCCCAAAATGGTACCACTAAAATTCCTGTTGCTTGGTCATTTACAATTTTTTGTAAAGAGCAAAGAATAAGGGAAAAAGGAGGGAAGGCATAAAAGTTTAGGTTACCCCAATGGACCGTAAATGCGTCTATATTCTCCGCCTCTGGGTCTAAGACCCATGAAAAGTATCTTTCACATTTGTCGTTATGGAGAGAAGCGAAAAGGTCAATTTTGGGAAGGTCAAAATGATCTCCTATATTTGTGAAAAAATCCGCATTAAGGGACCATTCCTTCTCAGCATGCAAAGCACGAGAAGGCCGATCAGCCTGCCAGTTTTCACTGGAAGGTATGTATAATGCGAAAATTGAAATATTCTTGACTTCGCACCATTGCTAAATTTCCCTAGCTAAAGAGTTTCATTTAGGAAATTTGACGCTCCCCATTCTATTTATTTATGATAAGGCCGTGGTGTTATCTGTACGAATTAAGATGTTGTAGTTTAGCAAGTTTTTTGCAAAGCATTTTAATCCGTAATATATAGCCTGCAACTCCAAATAGTTTCTATGGTTGTCTGTATCCCGGATGTCCACCATCCGAAAGTGGTTTCTCCCCTACAATAAACACCCCAGCCAGATAAACTTGCGTTCTTAAAAGTTCCTAAATTGAAAAAATCCTTTTTGAGGTCATTTTTTAAAATTGGAATTTTTTCAAGCCAACATCTTAATTCTCTTTTGACGTCATGTGAAATGTACAATTTGCCACATAATCTTGGTGATGTGAAAGCAGTGCACGATATTTAGCTGTCTCTAAAAGCTTCGTATATAGCCAGCCGTATTTGACCGCTGGGCATGCGAAAGTTATAAACCGAGAAGTTTTGCAAACTTTATAATTTTGCAGCTCTTGCTATCGATAGTCTTCAGAATACATTTCTGAATCTTTTTGCGCTTATCAGAAGGCAATTCCATTGTCATATTTCTGGAATCAATAATGAAACCGAGATGTTTAAATTTGGTGCCAGGAGATAGCACGCTCTTCCCAGTATTAATTAGGAACCCAAGAAATTTTAATAGTGAAGTGGCCAGAAGAGTGTTTCTGGAAGATTTCTCCTCTGATAAACCCAAAATCAAGAAGTTGTCAAGCTAATTGACACAGAGTGCACCCCTGGCGCGCAAGGACTGCACTACTGGTTTTAAAAGTTTGGTAAAAGCATAAGGCGCTGATGCCAAGCCAAACGGTAAGCAGGTAAATTCGTACAACTTGTTTTTATAGCAAAACCGTAAATACTGCCTGTGATCTTTTTTAATAGGAAGTAAATAATATGCGTCTTTTAATTCAATAGTAGTCGCGTAGACATTTGTACTTAATTAATCTGCTCGCCGTTCGCGCATCCTCCATTTTGAAATGTGGAGCACAAACGTATTTATTCAAGTTTCTTTAAGGATGGATCGCTTCTTGCCGTTGGGTTTATCGACCAAAAATATTCTGGAAACAAACTGATTACGTGCAGGGTAACATCTTTGAATAGCGCTAATTTTAATTACGTTTGAAATTTCGTTTTCAATGGTTTTTTGTTCGGTATTATTAAATTTAGTTGGTGCAAACGGTCTTGGTTGGAAGGGTGCCTCAGAAAAAGGTAATGAATAACCTCGTTTCCAACGCAATACAATTGCATTGGACGTGACTGATAGCCATTGTTCATAAAATGTATTTAAGCGACCAGCATAAAAACTTTACCTTTACCTTTTACGTGCTTTTACCTTTACCTTTACTCCCTCCGTTTCCTTTTTTCCCCGTTGCTCCATTGGGAATCCTTCATGTTTTCCCATTGGTAAATTCTCGAGGTTTGGCTTCTGACCGGTACCAAGTCCCTCAAGCGACGGACCGGTCTCTGTGAATTTAAAGGACGACTGGAAGAGGGATTATATGTCCGTATCTGAGCTCCTCCCCCTCCTCTATTTTGTCCCCTATATAGTGGAGCCTTCGGCTTGTTGGCAGTGATCTTTAGATCCTTGCTGATAGATTCAATGGTCTTTAATGATTTTAGCCCATCCAGTAAATCTGTCCCAAACAGATATTCTGATGGAATACATTTGTCTGCCACTTCCCCCAAATTCTTCACGTGAGGGATGATAAGATTTTTCCTAGTATGCGAAATACGGTGGAAAATATTCGTCAGGATTCTGCCAGAATCTAAGAGACTAGATAACATATTATTTTTAAAGTCTGCAGGTACTTTATCAATGTTAGTTGTTAAACTTTTCCCTAAAGCGCAAATTTATTTGCCTATTTCTAAGAATCTAAGAGACTAGGTAACATATTATTTTTAAAGTCTGCAGGTACTTTATCAATGTTAGTTGTTAAACCTTTCCCTAAAGCGCAAATTTCTTTGCCTAATTGGTTCTGAACTTCACATTGAGAGGCATCTATTGTTAAATTTTGTTTTTGTAAATCCGCAGAAATTTCTAGATTCAGCTTCGGCGGGGCTAAGTTTGCTAAATTGCTAGGAATAGCAAACTTGTTTAAAAGAGTTAAACAGTCCTCTTTTTTAAGTTCATTTTGTAACAACGAATTCCATCTAACCACTAATTGGTCATGTAGTGTAACTTCATTTAAACATTTCTTTTCTGGATTTTCGCCTAGAATTTCCAGAATATCTTCCGGCAGCGACACATCATTGTGAATTATCAGGCCGTCAGCATCAAAATTATTTGTGACGCTGCAAGCGTCTATATTACTTTCAGAAGTAATACTCCTAGTATCACTTCCAGCATCCTGTGAATAGGGAATTTCCACTCCAAGTGGAAACCCTGAATCAGCACTCGCTCGATCCAATCGAACGCTGTCAGGTAATGTCGACCGTGCGCGCGGTAGATTGTCGCCGTGACGGGATGAGGTACGAGAGTTGGAACGTAGCCGCTGTCTCCTCACGTGGCGAGTGCGACTGCGTGATCGAGATGATGACAATGAACGACGGCTAAGTAGTTCTTTCTCTAATCTCTTTAAACGCTTTACCAATTTCCTGGTATTTTCTGACTCACTACTACTAGTTGACCTATTACTAGTACACCCTAGTTAGAAGAACAGTCGTAATTTACGAGTGTTCTTGGATTTACCCATATTTCAGGGACTGAAAAGAACGTTAGTATAAAACAGAGACTGCCTTCCTTAAAAGGCAATCTCCTTCTTTGGATTACATAGGAAATCAGAGAGATGTCAACTAAAAAATAAATGTAAATGTCTACTTACATAAGATAGTCAAATTCCTCGGCTGTAAATTACAGCAGAGTTGCTTTTCTAATTACTATATCGATACGATATGTAAGAGCGTGGTGACTGCTCGGAGCACAAAAAACACAATGATGACAGACCGGCCTGACAGAGCGGTGACAATGCGGGACAGGGCAAGCTTTGAAATTTTCTTTGAACCTTGTGCTCGGAAGTAGAAGAAGCATGTACTACAATGTAAACAATTATGTAATATCGAGGACTGGACCTGAAATATAATACTCGTATGTTACCGCTAACAAATGACAAAAGGACACAGATACTGGAAACACAATTTACGGTGAGGTCTGATTGGGCACTTAAAGGTACGCTCCGATTAATGATATTGATAAGACAAATAGTGATAATTTATTTGAAAAGGAGATGCCGAAAACAACTTGTCCACGGACAATGTACCCAGACTGGTAGGTATTGCATCTCCGGCATCTCTATGGGAGTCGCCACATCCTTCATCGAGGCCAACTGCTATACAGTGACCGGTTTGCACTTATTCTGTGATGATTAGAATGCCATAGGCTACCCCTATGAGACTACTATATAGTGACTACTGTATGTTTCTCATCACTACTAAATAGTGATAATATTACACTAACGGGTAGGACTCGTTCGTGGATGATGTCTAATATAACAAACAAAACAACTGTTTCACCTGCTACTATTATTGTACCCCTTGGTGTTTTATAGTTGCAACTACTGATATAGGTATATTATGAGCTTCAATAATTTTGTAAGGTTTGCTCCAGTGAGGCGAAGATATTTGTTGACAATAACAAATTGTTTAATGTTCACAATCGAAACAATTGAATTTAGAGGTCCTCTTCGCAGTTACGTCACTGACTGATTGAAGTAATTCCCCTTCCAATTTCAAAATTGGCTCAGTTAGACCGACGCCAAAATCTATTGACCCTGGTCATGACCAGGATGGCTTTTTGGTAGGCCTGAACTGCCTCGTAGAGACGGACCCCATCCTTCACCAATCCCGATCACAAAAGTGATAATTGTGGGCGATTCGTGGGGTCTCCTCCTACTGGCTCTACCCTGCAGGCTGGGTAGGATATTATGGCCTTCTTCTGTCTTGTCTTCTTTCATCGCCTGCGTGTCTAAACCACCGGCTCAGGTAGGTGAATCTAGCAAAAGTTGGTTATTCGCACAGCCTCATCATAATTTGGGTTAACTGTATACGACATATTTGTTTGGATGTTCCGTGAATATTCATGTCTATCGCCAATATTTATGATGCCGGTTTATTGATTCAGTTTTGTTCAATTTTCGTTTTTGTTTCCATTTTCATTGATTTAAGAAGTGTAGTCCTAGAATAAGCGCAGGAGCTGTCATCCCTTTATATTCCTATATCCTTAATCATAATGAGTACGTTTTTATGAACGTAGACATATTGAAATATTTAAAAAGTTTTAAAAGGTTTTGAAAAGTTTTAAAAAGTTTTTATATTTAAGAACATTTTATATGAACTTACTTCATTTTGCTTATTTTTTTAATAATTGCTAAGCGTTTTTCAATTAAATTTTTTTATAGACTTGCTCCTGTTTAAGTGTATTTTGACTTTCAGACAGCGTTTTTTTTTATATAAAATTCTTTAATAGAACGCAAATAATGGAAGGAATGTATTATATTTCTTTTATGGACACATTAAGTGTTTGTTGAAGACACTTTAAGAATATATACAATACAACGCAATTTATGAAGACAGACGCAACAAAAATATTTTGAAAAAGACTAAAAGACAAAAGAATGTTTTCTAAACAGGTAAAAAATTTTATTCATTGAAGAACGGATCATTTGAAGAGACACAGTTCGTTTTTCGTATTTGTGAACGATATACAATGTTGATTTTTATTAGCCTGTATTAACTGTAGCCACATTAGTAGTACCTACTATAGAATTTGGATCAGATGGCGAAATACCTACAACATTTGAAATTTAGACTTTGTTTAGGTTATCTAAACTGTTCCTAAATTTTGGAATGTCTGCTTTCTTAATCTAAATAATCGAATATATTATTAGATGTCCTTCATCTATATCCGGATTATACTTGAATTCTTGAATTTCATCTTACCAACGTAAGTCGTTCCTGAGGCGCAAATGCGGGCCGCGAAATAATAATATGACGCCCCCTCTCCTACACAAGTATCAAACTTTCGGGCTAATCCTCGTGATTAGAATGAGGGGTAGAGATATTATTATTATTATTATTATTATTATCTTTGCTAATGGAAAATGAATTTACCCACAATAATGTATTTAAGAATAAATTTATTAACTGAAATAAGAAAAATCAATCATCCATTTATAAAAAATATTATTTTACATAAAAATATCTTAATATATAATAAATGATCATATCGTAAATTATCGTTAACTACAAAAATATTTTACATAAATAATTATATTCGATTTGATAATCGAATCGAATTCGAATATCGAATCGAAACAATATAATAATTAATAACTTTAGTAACCCAATAAAATAAGCTTTAATCCAATCAAGATACTTAATTCAAACGATGCATTTTTTCTGTGTATGAATGCAAGTGCAACCTTATTGAGACATAGAAATATCTGTCGGGCCCCATTTATCTGGTGGTGTCCTTCTTTTCTGCGAAACAGTGGCTGGCGGCAGGAGACTTCGTAGTAGTTTTACGCCATTTGGGACAGCATCTTGGATGTCTCTAAGATGTCTCTAAGGACCGAGGGATCCTATGTCTAAACTTCGAGGCCCTGAAACTTCCTGAAAATGCCACTTACCCTGTTAATGTGATAGATGTGTTGTGGTGTATGTGCGCTCGCATTTTGCATTTGTCTTTTGCGATAATTTTTTTGCTGTTCTTAACCAAGTTTCCGTTAAGTGTTTTAATATTTGATATTCATAATGTGAATATACAGTCATACTAGCATTTAGTATTCAGACAATTAAATAAATCGTAGATAATTATTATTTAGATAATTATTAGTAAGATATTTTTAGAACCTTCCCAAGTAGCATATTCAGATTATCATTTGTAATTTGTATTTCAATTTTATTTCGAAACAATTGACTACATTAGTTTCCTTAATTTTTTACAGAAACAAAAACGTATAATATATTAAAATATTTTATAACTACCGTTTCAGTCATTTTTTGAAAAATATGACTATATTTTGACTATGTCTATCTGACAAAAAATTCTTATCATACAAACGATCTACTGACGAATAGTGAGAGTCAACTTGAAACATTTAGGAAAAATCTATAAGTAATAAAAATCTATAATTAAGTGTTTAATTTCTTTTAAATTTTATTATAATAATTATTTTATTTAGACATATTTTAAAATGTGACATGCAATATTACAGAATTTTGAACTGAAAAACCACTGATGAAATTTAGTTAATTTATGAAATATTTATTTTATTGCATATTATACAGTGTTTTTTGGGGCAAATTTTAGAAGTTTACTGCACTTAGAATATTTAATTTGTATGCTTCTGGTTTCCTGCTTTTTGTTATTTTACAGGTGGTGTAATCCCAAAAGAAACTATGAATCATGAAAACGCACCATAAATAAGTTACAGACATCATTAGCATGTGGTTCTCGAAACAGTTTCGTCTATATATGCAGCATTATCATTGGAAATAATATGCAAGTTGTATGAAATAAATCAAAGTTGTGTGATACATTTTGACCAATTAATTTTTGAAACTACCAAAGCAACGCGCAGTGCCACTACAATGGAAAACCTGTCTCTGATTGGAAAAGAGGAAAGTCTAAGTTGCCCAGATTCAGGGCTAAGAAAGATCCTTTCAGGTTCGGGGGGAAGTTTGTCTGCGTAGGAAAGCTAAGGCAAATGTTTTTGGTAGAAAGGTACTGCATAAAAGGAATATTGAGTTTTTCAAATGAACCAAAATGCTGACATCCATCAGAGGGTCAAGTGGATATGTGAAGGCTTTAGCTGCCCCAGTACGCTTGACTACTAAGATTTAGAACATAATTCAATGTCACGTAAGATAAGTTTCATTTTTGTAGTAATAACAAAAATAAAGAGACTGCTGCCTATAAGGACAATCATGGTCAAGTGTGGACTACGATAGTTTATGCAGTAATGTCGTAACTATCAATATTAAATGAAACCTAGAGAACGGAGGTGGACTGGGAGAGAGTAAGTTGATAGACAGTCAAAGTTAGCAAGAATAGAAGTTTATTCTACCTTTATTGTTAGTAATGTAGCAGTAGTTCTTCGAATTACTAAGCATCCCGGCAAAAACAATCCATGAATCAGTATGAATGATGTGGTGGCGGCGCCGGGTATATTTTTTAATTTCATTTCCTCGATAGACAGATAGATAGACGTTTATTTTATTTGACCTAAGTTTAGCATATTCAATTCATAATCAATTATTTGTTTCTTTTGTTTTATTTAATATTAAATGGTTTCTTGATAATTATATAGTAAAGTGTTTATTAAAGCTAAAATTTTAAAAGAATATTCATACCAATATAGTGAAACTTTGAGGAAAGTTCTGAATAAAACTGTGTTCACCATTTCCTCTTTTAAAAAATGGACACTTTATGTCAAAATTACAGTTACTGAATTAGTCGAAAACAAAAAATGGAATCAATTTGTAGTTGTTACCTAAAAAGTAAATATGTTAGAAAATATGGATTTTGGGTAGTACATGTTAACGAAAATATAAAAAAGAGTATTAATTTACATATGATATTTACAACACCGTTCTAATAACATAAGTAAAATCATTAAAAACATTAGGCAGTGGTATAAAAAAATAACCGATATGGTCTTTGCTCTACTGAGTAATCATAAATAAAAATAAATCATGCCTTTCTTTCATACATTTACCCGTCTTCAAATTATAATATCTGCTCATCCCACCTACCTAACAACATAGCCATTACGAACATATAAACTAAATGTCTCTGATTTCCTGAATTTGTTAGAAAAATATGACGTTCTGAGATAAGCTCACCTAAAAGTTTAAAGAAACATTATATGGATACCTTACCTCTTCTTAATTTTCAAAAAATATGTAGGTAAGTACATAATAATTTATTTTAGTATACATGCTTAAATATAGGACTTAATATAAATTAAAAAGGAGTGCTTTTGTATTATTCCAGTTTAGTTCGTAAAAATCTAAGAAATTATCACAATTATTTCTTTATAGTTCAATTGACAGCAATTACAGTAGTTCAATCTACAGCAGTTGTACTGGTGTAGCAAATGGTTCGATCCCTATACTACAATGTATATTCAGTACTGTAATGTCACCAAAAAGCCTGAGTCTTGTGGATATAATATACAAGCTGCATAATCTACTATATCAAAGTTAGCTTTTGTAGCATATATTGCTTTTTGTTAGTAGCAGTGTCCTATGAAAATGTTTTAACCATATGTCGTATTTGATTTAGCAATCAAAAGAATTGAATGAAAATATTCCATGTCAAAGTAATGCTAAAATATTAAATAGATTAACTGACCTTGATGGGATGTATTAAAATTACATTTAAAATGCCATGCTGTTATATTCCGTTTTTCTACAAATTTATTTTTACATTTATTTTTTGCCTCACCTCGTATATATCCAACACTGGCGCCATCTATTTCATAATATCCACACCTCAAATCTTGTGTACCTAATATCTTTGGTACACATCTTCACTAAACGTCAAATTTTTACGCAATTCTGTTCCTTGTCTATATTTCTGCGTATTTCAGTTTTGAATCTAAAACTGCGTAGTTTCTTAAGAATAATTTACTCAAATTTGTGTGCAGGAGATGACAAATTTTGGCAAAGATCTGTGACACAACATTTTCATTCGTTATTGTTTTTTTATCCTTTATAACTTTAATGACATACCGTATTTGTGTAAAAAAAATATATCAGCTCCTAGCTCTATATCTTTTTTACAAATAACACTTGAGTTTTTAAAATGTTTTATAATTTTTTAAATGAACAGTTTTGCGCGAAGGTTTGCAGAGAGAGACATTTTATTATGGCCCTCTTTATATAAATTCAAAAATAAAATAAGTTTCTGTGAATAAGCCCTAGATCAAATGGAAAAATGTTTTACGTTGGACGTTATAAGCAAGAGAGTAGGAAATAAACCTAACCTAATTTAAAAAAACTACATGCACCGTGAGTACAATAGCAGTGACAATGTCAAACGAATTTTCGACTTTGATATGAGATCACCTTTGAAATAGATCTCTGGAACTTAATGTCATATTCTTTGTACCTTGAAAGATGAAGGTGTTTTATCTTTAGAGCTATTGATTCTAAGCCACCCCATATATGTCAGTTCCATTAACGTGTTTACGCCTCTGTTTCTTTGTCGGGAGAAAAACGATCTAAATATAAAAAAGATCGGGACGTTCTCTGTCCGGCAAACAAGAAATTCCCATTTCAACGGTGCATAAATCAAAATTAAACGGAACCTTTTCCTTTCATTTCCGTTTATTCCAAAGCGTTCGTCCTCCAGAACATAAATACTGCATCTAGATATCCATGCGTGAATACAAAAGAGAAAACAAAAGAAAAATAGCGGTGAAGCTGTCAATTTTCGGGCGCTGGCAGGTACATACACGTAGGCCCTCCTGTCACTCTGGAAGCGTAAATCCATTTCCCCAGGGAATTCAACCGTATGACCGATTTTCTCGTGGTTTACTGCAACGTTTCACAAATAGTCGACGCCAAATTGTTTGCGAGGGGTTGAGAGAAGTAGCAAGAAAATATAGATATTAAAGTATATTATAATAAATTGTTTAAAATTATTATTGCTTTAATAGTTATTTACCTGTTATCAGGTAACGAAAATTATCTATGATTACGAGAATAGCCTTCAGCTTGATAAATAGAAAATCTTTTCAGGAATTGCCGTCACCGTCAAGTTCTTAGGTATTATAGAAGTTATAAATGATGATATAACGATCAGTGACTTGTGTGGTAGAAGGAGCGGTATACTATTATTATGTAGCATCCAGGACCCACTGACGTCGGTAAACACTAACCAGTATTTAGTGTAGGAAGGAAGGAACAAACATTAAAAACTTCGTCAGTTATAAGGGCAGTCAAACACACCCCTAAGCTAACCTCATACATTGATTAATACATTGTAGGCATACTTTCCATTCTGGTTTATATACACTTGGATATGAATTTGATTGCCAACTCATCTCTTCATACTAGCCTTACATACGAGTGACAATTGAATTAAAAATTGTTAGATCCACATAGAAACGAACCTGTTACTTCTGGATTAAAAGGCTGGTAACCTAAATCCTGAACCACAGACTCGAGATCAGTCGACGTTGAAAGAAATAAGTCATTCGCCATAAACAATATCACTATCAAAAATATGTGGTTTTGTGACCTTCTCACGCAAGTCATCAGTAAATATACAGTGACAGTTTTGGACCGTTCTGGAAGTGACGTCACAACGAGCTGGATGGCCAGCTGCCAGCTCACTGTGACGTCACTTCCGGTCCGGAACTGTCCCTGTATATCTACTGTCATCGACGTATATTTTGTCCTATACAGGAGGAAAATGTATTTTTTAGAGACTAGGCATGCATACTTTTATGCATGAATTCCAACCAAAACCAAAAGTTGTTCTGGTTTCTGTAAATCTACTGACGTACATGTCACGAGAAGGTAGGTAAGTGACGTCGATCTCCCTATCTGGTCGCCACCACAAATACCAACGGCGATCAACGTAGTTTGAGTTCATTTTGATGATATATTATAAATGTTGAGCCGCTAGGCTAGCCTAAATGACTATATATTTTTTTATATCATTATAATGAACCGTAGCGAATGCATTACGGATTTTCGCGCACAGGAAAGAATAACAAATGCGAGTGGAAAAGCAGAAGTCGCGGCTGGCTCTGAGAGGCGTAAGTGTCAGCTGGCCGCAGATAAATGAAGACGTGCAGAGAGTACTGGATTGCGCCCGCCAAAAGCAAATGCGGCCTCCTGCGATGTTATGTGCCGGAAATAGCGTTTAAGAATGAGCTTGCTTCTGGTTAAATTCTATTTTACAAGCCGCGATGTTGTTTCCGGGGACTTCGTAAGGGAAATCATTTTCTGCGTGACGAAGATGCCTACAAGGAAGACGTACTGGTTCATTTTATTAAATTACGATCAAATTTTTCCTATTATGCAGATTCCTAATAAAATAAAAAATATATATTTTCCTGTAAAATAAATTGGCAAAATAATATTTTATGGCCCCAAAACAGGAAATTAAAAACGTTTTCATTCCATTGGGATTTATTGGCGCCATAGAAAATAAAATGCAAGGCAGATATCGAAGTGTAAATTTTTTATGGGTATTTTTACTGAACACAGACATAGCTAAGCTAGAGGAAGTGGTATGTGAGGATGCTAACTTATGGTCTGAATTGTAGTTGTGTTGTAGTAAATCATCTATCCATCTGTCCAGACGTACAGAAGCCCAAGTCATGGGAAAATTCTTAATAAAACTCCATAAATTAGAAAACTCTAGAAAATATACCATTTTATGCATTCCGGAGATCAACTGCCATATTGATTAATTGATTAAAAGAAGAAGAAGAAATGTTTTCTTTCCTTTAGTATACATACGTGTTGAAGAACTCGGATAAGCTACACATTCGATACTGTAGAACTACTTATGTCTCTAAATTGTCTGCAATGATGTCGCTCAAGTTATATAATCATCTGCCTCGTGATATCCTAGACAGCCCAAATATTATATCTTTTAAACGCAGGTCAAAGAAATTGTTACAATGGTATTCCTTTTATAATGTGCAGGAATACCTAACAAACAAATTTCTGGATTGGCACTGTTGAAGATTATTTTTTTTCTTCTTTTCTTTTCCCATCCATTTTTCAGAAAATATTTGTTTTGCTTCAATCATAATTTTTCTTAAAATTTCATAGTAACACCGCACGTAATTTGTAAAAAACTCATAAAAGTTATTGGAATTTAAGCCAATTTGATGCAGTAATTTTATTAATCACCAAACCCTTAGGTGAACCTTCTACATCAAAAATAAATTCTCTCTGCGAGAAAGCGAGTAATGCAAACCGTCTTCAAATAATACAAACTCCAACTCAGTGGTCTTTAGTTTGAAAGACTGACATAAATAACTGTTCTTGATGGAGGTACGAGTAATATTAATTATTAGAAGCCCCGTGTCAGAGTCATAGCTAAACGCATTTCTCTTAATCTTATTAAAAAATAATTTAAATATCGACCTAGTAGTGGTGAAAAATACACAGTAGTGTCCTCGTTTGGTTTTTACTACTATTTGCGACAGACAGATAGCGACCTGCTTTTCCACTAGTGCCATTACAGCAGTGACCTCTATTGTTTTTGAGGAAGACATCCTACTTATTTATTTGAAGGAGATGCTGGAAACAACTACCTACCCCACTATTTTTGGCATCTCCATCAAATAAGTATATTAAAAGAAAGAAATGGATTACTAAAGCTATAATAAATGCAATAAGTAAACGAGATTATATGTATAAAAAATTTAAACTAAATCCAAATAATAATGAATTTAAAAAAGAGTATATATCATACAGAAATAAACTTACTCGGACCATAAAAAAAGCAAAACGTGATTTCTGTAGAAACCAAATAAAAGAAAATAAAGATAATGTTAAGAATTTGTGGGATATAGTTAATTATCAAATAAAAAACTCAAATAAACAAAGTAAGCACATAACAAAAATAAAAAATGATAATGTATAAAATATATAACAGATAAAACTCAAATTTGTGACATTTTTAATACAAAATTTATAAACATAGGTAAAACTCTTGCAAATAAAATACATCGAAACGAAAGTTATAAAGAGAAAAAGAAAACTAACTCACATACCATATTTCTTTACCCCTGTGACTTGTCTGAAATAAGAGAATACATATCTAGTTTGAAAAATAAAAAAGCACCAGGATTTGATAAAATAAAAGCTGAGACATTAAAAGAAATATCAGACTTTATCGTTACGCCCTTGACGTATTTAATAAATAGGTCAATGAGTGAGGGTACTTGTCCAGATATTTTCAAAGTGTCGGTTGTAAAACCAATTTATAAAAATGGAGATAAGTTAATACCACTAAATTATAGACCAATATCGTTAATAACAAATTTAGCTAAAATCTTCGAAATGGCATTAAAAACCAGAATATTAAAATTTCTAAATAAATATGAAACATTGTCGATGCA
This sequence comes from Pogonocherus hispidulus, assembly GCA_963924545.1. Taxonomy (NCBI): domain Eukaryota; kingdom Metazoa; phylum Arthropoda; class Insecta; order Coleoptera; family Cerambycidae; genus Pogonocherus; species Pogonocherus hispidulus. The sequence continues at coordinate 12,964,350 of OZ004698.1, forward strand.
ACAATTTGGTTTTAGACGGGGTAAATCGACGGAGAATGCAATTGGTTTACTTACAAAACATATTTATAAAGCTATAGATAATACGAAACCTTCACTGTGTCTATTTCTAGATTTAGCAAAAGCATTCGATACCATAAGCCATACATTATTATTGCAAAATTTACAGGAGATAGGTATTAGAGGTACAGCGAATGACTTATTTCGTAGCTATCTAACAAGCCGATGTCAATGTGTAGAGATAGATAAAACACGTAGTAGCTTTGAAACCATAACATATGGAGTACCGCAAGGTACTATACTTGGCCCCATTTTATTCATTATATATCTAAATAATTTATTTGAAATAAAAACAGAGGGCGTAGTCATAAGCTTTGCCGATGACACTGCCATTTTTTACGAAGATAACACATGGATGAATTTGAAAGATAAGGTAGAAGCAGATTTCAGTTGTATTAAACAATGGTTTGACTATAAGCTACTTTCATTAAATTTTGATAAAACGGTCTATATGCCTTTCACATCTTATATGTCGTCAATGTCAAAGTTTCTAAACTAAATACCTTGGACTAATTATTGATTGTCATTTAAGATGGGATCGGCATGTCAATTATATTAATGAGAAGCTAAGGGTACATATATACCTCTTCAAAAAATTAAAACATTTTCTTGATATTAAACATTTGAATATAGTATATACAGCGCTTGTAGAACCGCATGTTAGATATGGAATAGTGTGTTGGGGAGGTGTCACAAATAAATATTTAAATAAATTGCAACTAACACTAAAAAGAATCATTAAAATTATATACAATAAAGAACTCGCCTATCCCACAGATTTGTTATACAACGAGATACCATTTATGGACCCTCGTCAGCTATTCTTTCTGCAATTATCTGTCATGCAGTTCGCCGAAACAAGATTTTGTATAAATCATAAATACAACACGAGAAATAGAAGCAATTTAGTACCTGATAAAATAATTTGTAAAACAGCTGGGCAAAGGTCACACATCTTTCTTGCACCCAAGTGTTTTAATTTCTTACCTGAAAATATAAAAAGAGTCCCAAACAAAAATATATTTAAAAAGAAAGTAAAACTATTTCTACAGGAAACTTCCAGGAAAAATATACATAAATTAATAGATTTAAAAAATAACTAGACCAGAATATAGAATATATTATATACTTACCCACCTTAACAAGACTTGAATGGTATTTTCAATTGTAATCTGTTAATTACATGTGTTGTATTTGAGTCTCTATGGATCTTATGTTAATGTATGTATGTGTGAGTGTATTTCAAATTATTACTAATATATTGTAGTTAATAACTTGGCTTGTAGAATTAGTAGTTATGCTAGTATATATTGTAGTTAATAATTGTGAAATTGTTGTAAGTTGATTATATTTTACTGTATTGTATTTATTGATGTTCTTATGTCACTACAAGTTTTTAAATGAAACTTTGTGATTAAGCTGTTTATTTGTAACATAGCATAGGTTTTCTTTTTTGTAAAAATTCTAAGAACTTATATAGAACAAATAAACATTATTATTATTATTATATAAACGGTAATCATTAAAACGTTTTTTTTCTCTATTACTTTGCAATTAATAAATCTTCAAAAAATACACTACAAACTGATTAAAAAATATTGGGCATTGTATTGTGTATCACATAAACAGGGCAATTTCAGTAAATTAATCGATTGAAGTAAATTTGCGATGTATTCTACCAATCCTGCTCTTTACTCGTTTTGATGACAATACTAAACTTAAATAACACGTAACTATTTTAATTTTAAAGGGTACAGTTTACTTCAGTTGTGAATTAAAGTGTCAGGTTGAAGTCGGTGAAAGGGAAATTATTTTTGTTTTCATTTTCTTGGCAAAAAACTTTGGCTATGAGATGACATATAGCCCCTGGATGATCGGTATTATTTTATTTAAAATATTTTGTTTAAAAGGAAACATTGTAATACCTAAACAAGTCAATGATTTATTTGAAGGAGATGCCGAAAACAGCTACTCCACGGCGTATGTGTCCGGTTGGCATTGCATTACTCCGGCATCTCCACGAAAGTCACCACATCCTTGATCGAGACCAACCAACCGGTTGACCGGTTTCGCACTGATCTGAAAGCCCAAAACAGGCCACTGTTGTATGTTTCTCACCAACACTAACGTACCAGATGCCCTTTAGGCAATCATATCGCACCATTGTTCATCGAGTGTGCTACCTATGGCACTCTGATGGGAACAGAGACAGTGCGAAGCCGGTCAGTGTCTGATGGTTGGTCGCGATGGGTAATGCAATGTTAGTTGGGGCACATAGGCCGTGAAGTAGTTGTTTTCGCCATCTTCAAATAAATAAGGAAGATATATTCTTTATTGTACACAAAGAAAGGAATTTCTTCTAAATAATTTATTAATAATTAAAATGTGTGTCTAGTTATTCTTAATTAAAAATGTTACAAGAGTATAACCCCTAACTAATAAGGTTTTCCAGGTTTCCCTCATTCCAGCACTGAATGGTGGTTAGGGCCTACCTACGTAAGTCGTTCTTGAGGCGCAAATGCGGGCCGCGAAATAATAATATGCCGCCCCCTCTCCCACACTAATCGGAACAGACTTTCGGGCTAATCCTTGTGATTAGCATGAGGGCTAGAGATATTATTATATGACCAGTAGTTGATATTAAGCAAACTATGCAAAATACATATAAAACAAATATTTTCATCTATATTTACTAATATTTTCCTTAACTGTACTGAGCATCACAAAAGGTAGGTAAATAAATGCGTATAGATTATAAGATCTAATTGTATCTGAAGAATTTGATGTAGTATTAGAATAATTGATATACCTAGTTATTTTATTTGTTAACTGTTATCATTTAATTAAACTGTTTCTCCTGCTCAGGACAAGAACTAACATAAATTTCTTCTCGAATAATATATCGCTCACATCCGTAGACCTATTTAGCTAAAAGATAAAATTAATCCTTCAAACTAGAACCTATTTTGAGATCCTTTGTCTTTTCGAGCCGTGCTCACCAGAGCCCGAAGACTGCGATGCGACGTCCCAATCCCCCTCCTTATTTATTTGTCTGTACCTGTCCTCAGACATAACAAACCACAATGGGGAGCTGGATTGTCACAACGGGCGGGCTGCTTGTGTCAGGGATTTCTCTTCCTAGGTATATATTTTTATTCCTGAGTCGCTATTATGAAGGGAATCGACTGGGATAGCTCGTAAACACATATTCTATTGCATAAAATGAAAAGGATCCAATTATGCATTTCAATTAATACTCAAAATAATATTTTAAGTAGATTGCCATCTCATTTAATACCAAAGTACCTACATGAAGGGGCATATACAAATTATATTTAGATAAGTACTATTTCCTTAAAGTTTCTACATAATTATAAACATTATATTAATAAAATTATAAACTTTTTTAGCACGAAAGACATTAATTTTACAAATTAGTCTATATAATTCAGTTATTTAAAGTGTTAGAAAAAATGTGTGGAATAACAAGGAACACATTTTAAAATTATTTATAGGTAATACACTCTACGATGATGTCTTTGTTCTTAAAGTACCGGGTGGCCAAATAAGAATGGACGCCGGCTGTATCTCAGAAACTACTTATCGTATAACTTTGGGAAAAAAATTCTAATTAGTAAATCGGATAAGAGAAATCGCTGGAAATTATTTTCAAGTTCGTAGGAAGACCGCTAGGGGTCGCAATTGCAATGACCAATCAGAAAATGGGATTTTTCTCAAAAATATGCCAAGTTAAGATGTATTTTAAATAGTGGTATTGTAATCTTTGTAAAATTTTCAATCTTTTTCTTGTAATGCACTTTGCTCTATCTTTAAAAATAAAGTGGTGGGGGAAGGTTAAACTTTATTTTCTTCATATAAGGATAACTCCGGTTTGGGTTAACAAAATTAAACGAACTAGGGCTCGTTTAAAAGAGCTTTTCTTACTGAATAATCTGCAGTATATACTGTTCCTGAACTTATTTTACCGTGGTAGCAAGAGGGCGCTGTTTGACATCGTAACAGTTATTGCGCATTTTCATAAAAATTTTAAATGGCAGGCTATGTATTTTTTTATATAGTTACATAGAGCACAAAATTTCAAAAAAATCAGCTCAAACCGCAACTTTCTATCTTCTCTCTAACGGGGGATATTAAGAGAACAAATAAAGTTAGGCTGTTAGGCAAAATTATACTAGTAGGCTATGAAACAAAAAGAGGTAAATAGGTACGTCAAAATATTAAAACGTTTTAGTTACATGTTAACATTTAGTTAATGTTGTTTCGTGTCTTATTAAGTTTGTATTGTCCGGGTTTTTCTTGTTGTTGTTCGTGTTGTTTTCTTGTTTATTCTGAATTGTAGTTTATTGTTCGTTTTTTCTTACAAAATGATTTATATGTACAAACGAAGAGTTATTTGACATGGTAAGAGTTTATTTTGAATCAATGAGAAATGCTACAGTTGCTGCGAGAGTATATGCGCAACAATATCCTGATAGACGGCACCCCAATAAAAAAGTGTTTCTACGAGTAATTTTGCGAACAACTCGAAATGTTCATCTAACTGTATACCTTAGACGACGCAGAGGTCGCACCGAAGGGAACATTATTAATGTGTTAGCTTATATAGAGTTTTATTCTCAACTAAGTACTAGAACTATTGCTAAAGACCTTGGAGTAACTCAAACTACGGTTTAAAACATACTCAAGGAACATAGTTTTTGTTTCATAGCCTACTAATATAATTTGTAATTAGACTATTATAGGCTTATATAGGCGGCAGCCTAATTTTATTTGTTCTCTTAATATCTCCCGTTAGAGAGAAGATAGCAAGTTGCGGTTTGAGCTACTTTTTGGAAATTTTGTGCTCTATTTAACTGTGTAAAAAGAGACATAGCCTGCCATTTAAAATTTTTATGAAAACGCGCAATAACTGTTACGATGTCAAACAGCGCCCTCTAGCTACCACGGTAAAATAAGTTCAGGAACAGTATATACTGCAGATTATTCAGTAAGAAAAGCTCTTTCAAACGGGCCCTAGTTCGTTTAATTCTGTTAACCTTCCCCCACCACTTTATTTTTAAAGATAGAGCAAAGTGCATTACAAGAAAAAGATTGCAAATTTTACAAAGATTTCAATGCCACTATTTAAAATACCTCTTAACTTGGCATATTTTTGAGAAAAATCTCATTTTCTGATTGGTCATAGCAATTGCGGCCCCTAGCGGTCATCCTACGAACTTGAAAATAATTTACAGCGATTTTTCTTGTCCGATTTACTTATTAGAATTTTTTTCCCAAAGTTATAGGATAAGTAGTTTCTGAGATACAGCCGGCGTCCATTCTTATTTGGCCACCCGGTACATTATGAATTAGTAATTGTTAGTTACTGCTATACTGCTATACTGCTAGCCAATTAGATAGTTAACTGTTATTACTCCAAGCCATTTACTGTTATTTTTGGCACAGGTCATGACCAGTCATAAAGAAACTTTCAGCGTAGATCTAGGTAGGTATCTCTTACAGTTTCCCTTTCTGATATAAATTGAAACAGACTAACATTCTTTCCAGTTGTATTTATCATGTGTAAATAAGAGCATAACGTTTTACTTGATAGAGCATCTACATTTTCGCATTTATATTAAAAGCCGTTAAATTATTACGGCGTTAATAATTAATTTGAAAATATACATGTAGACAATGATGGCACATAGTTGAATGAAATACTAAAATAAAGCAAGGCTAACATCTCACTGTTATTTTTCTAGGTACAGCATAGAAAATATTCCTTTTAGTTTTAAACATCAGGCACGTTCTAGAGCCTTCATAGCCGTTAAATCTGATGCATAAAAATATGCAAATAGTTTAGGCGAACCATGTTTTACAAGTGTGGTCGAGCTAACTTCAGGTAAAAGCTAGCACCTCCATAAGCTAACCCATTTGGAGGCGAGGGAAAAAAATTATAATAGGGTACCAAAATAGCCTTAAAATAGCCGTTAATTCTCCATGAAATCCCATCTCAAAATTCGAATTTTTGTGAAGACCTATAAATTGTTCTCTATGAGAGGGTCTCCAAATCTCTGGGTGGGGTGGTCCGATTCAGTTGTAATATATGGCACGTTCTAGAGCCTTTAAATAGCCGTTAAATCTGATGCATAAAAGTATGCGAATAGTTTATAGTACAGGGCAATCAGCTTATTCAAACTAAAAACCGAATATAAAGCTAAAAATTTGTTTGAAGGTACCTTATGGGTAAGTAAATACAATTTTATAGCCTTACAGCTTCTGCGTGATGGAGGGCAGCCGCCATTTACCGCCATCTTGGAAGTAATAAGAAAAAAAAATAGTTCCGCCAAAAATTTTCGTTTTAAAAGTAAATCACAAAATCAATGAATTATTAAAAATGTGGCAAAAATACTAGGAAGGAACCATGTTTCAAGTATTTCGAGCTGCCATCATTTTGCTCGGCTAAAGCAAACCCAGTTTGTTAACCTAGAACAAAAGAAAACTCCGTTAAACTGCTTGAAATCTGCCAATCGCATATCTGCATACATAATTAATAAATTAATTTTCTATAAAATTTAATATAATTTTCAGACCTTAAAAACCGATACTTCGAACAGTTTAGTTGGCTAATCTGGATGGTCCAGGTTCGTGTGGTTGAGTATTATAATCCTCATCTAAGTAGCATTTTTGTATCTCCGACTGTTCTTCGTCGTCAACTAGTATGGAAGGTCTGGTCTGTTGCTGCATGCTTCAGCATTGCATTTTCTTATCTAAAATGAATAAAAATAGGTATTCTATCGAATTAAAAAATCATGTGTAATGAATCCATACTACTATCATAAATTCTATAATAATAGCAACCTTTTAAAATAAATTGGGCTATTTTATTTATCTAAAGGGTGTTTCAAAAATATTTGCTTATTTTATACAATAAAAAAAATATTAAAATTTTTTTTATTAAAATATATTTATTACCAAAAGAAAGCCTAAACATTAAATTTTTATTTATGGACAAAAGTATTGGATAAATGAGCACCGTTCATGTTTTCACACTCTCTTAATCTCGAACTGAAGTTTTCGATCACTCTCTGAAGCATTGCACGATTAATAGCGTTGATTACATCTGTTATTTTTTGGTTCAATTCTCTCAAATCTTGTGCCGGTGGGATGTATACCTTACTCTTGAGGTATATTTAATCAAATTTGCACAACAACGCACAAGAACTTAAGAATCATTGTTTTTATAAAACGCACGAACACAAAAAGCATGTTGCGGCCTCGTAAAACGCCCCATTGTCACTAAAACTTTATAAACTACTGGTATTGGCGCCTTCGCCAGTTTTAATAATACCTATAACGAGGCCAAATATATTTTTATATAAGTTCATAAGTAAGTACATAAAATTATTATTATCGTTTTATAAGTACATAAAATTTATATAAAGCGGTAGTACTTTTTTGCAAAAATGTTTGAACAAACACCAATTCTTCCAACATAAATAATTTTTTTAGTGTTAAACATGTAATGAAATTAGACGGATTGTGACCACCTTTATACAGATTTTTGTATACAGGGTAAATTGTAAAATTTATGGGATATAAATATATTGTGTGCTCGATTTTGGTGAAAATATATAAAAAAATCTAAATCCTTTCGTCTCTTTTCATGTTTGAGATAAGGCAATTCGGAAAAATTGTCACTTTTGGTAGTTCCTTAATTGTATCTATACCATCGCGGTACATGGAAATCCCCCTCGGCGACACCTCTTTGGGCACAGTCAATTTTACAGTTACAAAAAACTGCGAAGGAATATACTTCTTATTTTTGAGATATGTCGTAAACAACTAGTTTGCATACTACGTGCACCGACCAACATTGAATTAGTTACACTAATTATTTAGTCAGGGAACATTAATAAGTTACCTTTTTTGCCTTAATTCCTATATAAAGAAAGATGTAAACTACGTTTATTATTTACGACGTTTGCTAAATTGGGCCTAGAGTAATGTGTCGATTATATAGAGTCCTATACCTGAATACGACGCATATTACGTTATTGGAACGGGTTAACAGACGATTTGTCAGATGTACTCTATTAGAGAGACACCACAAGAGTTATTCTTTAAACTATTTTGGTATCTATCTACCTATATGTTCTATCTCTTTGTGTCACATCCATGTTTTCATAAGGTTTTTTTAATCTTTCACAGTAAAAAAATCCGACTGATTTTAACACTGAATCCACACTCATCAGTGTGTATATAGTCCACACTTGGCAGTGTTAGACATATCGGTGTATTATTACATTACATAAAAGTAATTTAACACAGTAAATTTTACAAGGTAGGTAATGTGTAATTAATTATTCACCGTGTAATTATTCCGTATTTATGGCGGATTGATTCATTTTTAACACAGGGTTTGTAAATTTTACTACAATTTATGAGTACTTCTACAAACTTGGCGGGTATATCGTTCGTGTAATATGAGTTCTAAAGGTTTAGTTATTATACTACCCAGTTCGTGTTAAAAATAACTGCAGCAAATTACGATTACCATTTAGTAATTTTACCATTTGTCTTTTTTTACTGTGTTGAAGTTTTGCATAGAACCAATTTTATTGTGTATTTTTTATATTTGTATATAATATTTAATATTTAATATGGTGTTTTATTAAGTAATTTTGTTTAGTTTTTTATGTAAAAATAAATATTGCGGTTAGTGTTCACATATCTAAGTCGGTCCTGGTCACTAATACAGCCTACACAATAATAATATGTCACCCTTTCTTCCACATATTTCTGAATTTCGGGCTTTTTTTAAATATCATGAGGTAGATATATGTATGTATTATTATAGAATAATCTAAAATTTTAATTATCCTTTTATATTCATATCTCAGCCACCTTAACAATGTTTAAAATTGGAATAATATTTCAGAGCGCATTCATTATTCTGCTGTATATGTCTATGGCGTAATATGATAATATACAGTACCTAAAAATACAATACCCATATTGTTCCTCTTTGTATATGTTTTGACCGCAAATTTTTAAATATTTTTTTTTTTTGTAATTTGTATAATAGAAAAGAAAATGAGTGTCAAATATCAGAAGGGTTTAGTTTTTGTTAGATATAAAATTGCGCATTCAAAAAGAAACAATGAAGAAGAAAGAGATTCAGAGGTTAATAGTAGATGATATATGAGGACCAGCAACCCGACGAGTGGATAATAATAGTAATAATAATAATAATAATAATAATAATAATAATAATAATAATAATAGTAACAATAATAACAATATCTCTACCCCTCATTCTAATCACAAAGATTAGCCCGAAAGTCTGAGACTTGTGTGGGAGAGGGGCGGCATATTATTATTTCCCGGGCCGCATTATTTGCGCCTCAGGAACAACTTCCGTTGGTAGACCCTAACCACCGTTTTGTGCTGGAATGAGGGAAACCTGGATAACCTCATTAGTTAGGGGGACAAGTCAAACATCAACTGATTTTTATCTCTCACATTAACACCAAGTTGACATTCTTCCCTCTTTAATTAATATTCTTATTTAAATAAATTCTTATTATTTATTTAATAAGTCTTATTTAAATAAATTCGCCATAAATATTAAGAATATAAAAATATTTCGCCTTACGTTTATCATGAGCATCGCTTTCCTCACTTTTCATTTAAAAATGGCACTTGTATTATGACAATGAATCTTATTTAAATAAATCAGAAGCATTAGCCGTGATATTAAATGAAATATAAAACAAAAGGAGTACAAAAAATTAATGATCCCTCCCATTATATTTCTGCTCGTCTGCCATCCGAAACGGGAAATCTTATAAGTAAAAGTCATTAACTTTTTGCATGGAATTTTTTATCATTTGAAATTGCGCCATTTTAAAGAATTCCGCTCTCGTCGTACGCTTCGGGTCCACATTAATTCAATAGGTAACTTTGAGAGATGAAGTTGACATAAAACAGAAATTTAAGGGTTGCCAACCTAATTAATTTTCCTTTTTATTATTCATCGAGGTACTTAAGTGACTACGAGACCGTGAGATACGATGTCATTATACCATGCATCACGGCACTTCATTACCAACGTCTAAGAAAAGAATTACATGAAAATTACCTCGGCTGTCGGTCTCTCGAACTGATATTGCCGCTGTTGTTTTTGAAATTACTTTTTTATTCAGATTTATTTTCAGGCGAAATGCGCAACCTATTCTAATAAAGCGGGAGACGATGAAAAGCCTCTTGGAATTCGCAGATGACGGGGAAAATAAATAAATTCAGAGTGAAAAGTTATACATTTTGTTAGGCTTCTCTCATCTCATTGTGCCGAGGTAATCAGCTTGAAAATAACACTGATAATATAGAAAAGTATATACACGGTGGGCCATTTTAATCTATGCACCTGAAAAACTCAGTAAGTTCGCATCCTATCAAAAAATGACCTTTATAAAAGTTGTAGGATACAAAGGGGGTCAAACAATAGTGACCTTGAATTTGACCTTCAAGCTGACCTTCAAGGTCAAATCAAGGTCAACTTGAGTTTTTTAAATGGAAACCCCTATTTTTTACACCGGAATCGGAAAGGGCGGGAAATTTTACGTCCGAATATGCTCTTAGGTCATCTCACCTCGATGACCTCAAAGGTCAGATGAAGGTCATAAATACGAAATAATCGGATGGCTATGAAAAATCTTAGGTAGGGTATTGCCGAAAAAGTAAAGGTCATTATTTAAGTAATTTTTAACGTGAAATTCAGTGGTGACCTTTATTTTGACCTTGGCGATGACCTTTAAGGTCAAATAAAAAATAAAAGGTGCTTATGAGGTCAAATACTGGTGACCTTGAATTACACCTTGAACTAAAGTTTTGTTGTTTCTTGCACTTACTTTTAGCGTTACCCAGAATCATTGACGTGGACGTAGTAAGTTTTGTGTCCTTTGGGATGCTTGATTAACGTGAGTCCCCTTGCCTCTCAGGATGGGGTGCTTGATCAGCAAAAGTTTCTTTGCCTCTCTCGAATTTAGCCAGGAAATAAATGTTCGAAGGCACCTTCATTTGCCTGACCAACTGGCCAATTTGCCAACTGGCCCGCAAACTCCCCAGATATGACTTCACCAGATTTTTATTTGTGGGGCTATTTGAAGAATGTTGTCTTTCAACAACAGCCTACAACGCGAGACAACATGCAAGATCGAATTCGTGAAGCATGCGCTGCGATTCCAAGACAAACTTTGTTAAACACCATCCAAGAATTCCGTAGACGTTTAGGGCTGTGTCTTCAGGCAAATGGAGGTAACTTCGAGCATTTGCTTCGTGGTTAAATTTGTGAGAGGCAAGGGGACTCACGCTAATCAAGCACCCCATCGTGAGAGGCAAGGGGACTCACGCTAATCAAGCACCCCAAAGGAAACAGAATTTACTACGTCCACGTCGTTGTTTCTGGGTAACGCTAAAAGTAAATCCAAGAAACAACAACACGTAAGTTCAAGGTCTAATTCAAGGTCCATTATTTGAACTCATATGCACCCTTCATTTTTTGTAGAAGTCATTTTTTGATAGGATGCAAAATTTAACGGGTTTTTCAACCTGGATTTCGTTTTACCCCATTATGTCCGTATGGGGTAATCAGGACCTCACCGAAAAAAACATTATCTAAACGTAAAATTTCGCGCTCATTCGATTTTTAATGTCAAAATAAAGTGTTTTCATCTAAAAAAGAAATTTTACCTTGAAATAACCTTGAAAGTTATCGCCAAAGTCAAAATAAATGTCAACACTGAATTTCTCGTTAAAAATTACTCAAATTATGATCTTCATTTTTTCGACAAAACCTTACATAAGAATGTTGACAGCTACCCAATTATTTCGTATTTATGACCTTCACCTGATCTTTGAGGTCATCGAGGTCAGATGATCTGAGAGCATATTCGGACGTAAAATTTCCCGCCCTTTCCGATTCCGGTGTAAAAAATAGGGGTTTCCATTTAAAAAACTCAAGTTGACCTTGATTTGACCTTGAAGGTCAGCTTGAAAATCAAATTCAAGGTCACTATTGTTTGACCCCCTTTGTATCCTACAACTTTTATAAAGGTCATTTTTTGATAGGATGCGAACTTACTGAGTTTTTCAGGTGCATAGATTAAAATGGCCCACCGTGTATATTTTCTGGAAGTCAGTGAGTATTAAATTTTACCGGTATACCAAATATTTACTGATACAAATATCTACTTTACATCTGATTTCTCCGTATCTATTTTAAATAAATAATCTGACAATCAGCCCAACCGCGTATCACTTATGTTACCGTAACGTGCATGTTAAAGTTCGTCTGGGAGAATCTGTTATGTTATATTCAAATTTCATACTATGTATCGTCAGAAAAATAGACATTTGTTTAACATGCATGGTATTATCTATACGTTATGTTATGATAACAAGTGATAAATTTCAATTGCTTGTAAGGTGTGGCTAAGTGCATAACGTGTCCGATCTGATAAATGGCTTTTGATGGGATATTAAATTTAGTTTTGATGCAAAAAATCCATGAGTGCTGTATATTGCAATACCTTTGTTGCTAACAAAAGTATTGCAATATACAGCACCTTTCGTATTTTTTAATGGAAGTTATGTTTATTTAAGGTACAATCAAAAAGTACAGAGACGTATTTTTCATGTTATTTCGATTGTCTAAAGAATTTCTTCCACAGAACTTTTATAGTCCCCCTCTCAGACGAGTTTGTTTTACCGGTGATCAGTAACTTATTTTCTTGAACAAATTGTAGTAGTTGTTCATATTGGGCCGTTGTTGTTTTGTTTTGCCTTTTTCCTTCCATAATTTGAACTATTCACACAAATACACAAATTAGGCCTTAATTTGATTAAATGTCAAATATGTCACTCTAACTCTACACTCTAGTTTCTTATGGTTCTGTAACATCTCGGCGGATTATGCTTGTCTTGCACAAGAAGCGCATATTAAGCTATTTCACTTTACACGAACATACACGACTTTGTACCTGTTATGAAAAAGTCATAACATGCAGTATAACGGCCCCCGTTATTCGGAGATACCCGGTACGACTTTTGCACTTTCACGTTATGGAACATGTTATTTTTATATGTTATCATAACATAACAAGCGTACGTTAAATTTATTGAATATGATACGCGGTTGGGCTGAATGTCTGTAACTTATCTGTTGTGGGTTTTCATGATCCATTGTAGTACTTTTTGGGATTCCACCACCTGCGTAAAATAATAAATAACAGGAAACCAGAAGTAGATATTCAAATTAAGTACTCAAAGTTTAGTATCAAGGCAAACTTCTAAAGTTTACCCCAAAAAAACCATTGTATAATATATAATAAAATAATATTTGATAAATTAACTAAATTTCATCAGTGGTTTTTTAGGTTTATATAAAATTCTGTAATACAGGGTCCGGCAACAGGATTGAATTATTTTAAAAAGCTTGCTGTGAGAAAATAAATGTAGCTATTCAAACAACCGGTACTGAAACATGGACTTTATTGTTGGCAATTTTTTATGTTTGTAAATTATGCCCTTAAGATGTCCGCCATGCTCATTCTTACATTTGCAGTATCTTCATAAAATTTTGCAACATGTTCTGAAGCAAATCTTGATTAATTCCGTTTACCTATTCCCTAATCCGATCTTTTAAGTCTTGTATTGTCTGAGGACGAGTAGTTTTCACTTTTGCCTTTGCAAAGAAAATAATCTGGTGCTGTCAGATCCGGAGATCTTGAAGGCATGGAATGTCACCAAAACGTGAAATCAGGCGACGTGGGAACATTTGCCGTAAAACAGTTAAATTTCGCCTACTGGTATAAGCGATAGCACCATCTTGTTGGAACCATACAATATTTTGCCCCCTTCTTTAAAATTCTAAATTTACATATATCTCCAACATCATAACTTATCGGTCAGAATTGACGGTAACGGTGTGGTTGTTTTCCTCAAAAAAGCGTGGTCCGATTATGCCAAAAGCGGACTCCACACCATTTGGTCGTGAAGAGGTCGTTCATGCAGGTCCCTGTCGTGTGCCTAATAACGAAAATTCTGTTTGTTAACGTATCGAGTTAGATTAAAATGAGCTTCGTCCGACATGATAATCCCATTGAGAACATTTGGATCGTTATTTAACAGGGCTTCTTTATCAATGTCATTCAGCTTATGGACAATCTGTATTTTAAATGGGTGATGGTGTAAGTCTTCATGCAAAATGCGTCTTAAGCTTCGATCCGAAATATTCAAAGCAATCATGTGCCTGACGGCATAACGCAATGGACTTCACTGAACTGTTTGCCTGGGCCTTTCAATATTTCCTGGAGTACGAATTGTACGAGTACCACCAAGAAATTTCGATACAATGCTGTCTCTTTCTTCAAAACATCTTACCCATCTTAAAATGGAATGCGTCCGAGGCGTGGCACATGAAATTCAGTACGAAAGCATCTTTGTGTCTGTACTACAGATTGCGTAGTAATAAAACACTTTACCGCAAAAACGCGTTGGTTTATTTCCCAATTATCCAACACACTTAATTACCAATCTGACAGAACCAGGAAATCGCACTTTGACATACATGACTTCATTTATTTTTCCATGACAAGCTTTTCAAAACCGTTCAATCCTGGCTTTCAAAAAGTAGATGGAGACTGCAATTAATTTTTGCGTAACTTTTGCACTTTTTGAGAATCCTGGATTCCTAGAAAAAATGGACTGCTCCTTATAATATGATCGGTTATAAATGTCAATTTTAGTTTTAGAAGAAAAACTAAATACCCACTTATAAAAAAAATTAAAATTGACTTTTTTATAATGCTTTTGAACTTTATACAGAGTGCTCTAAAAATCCACCTGAAATCAAACGCTGCTTTTTTAAACGAAAGAGAGTAGGTATATTGATTCATTTTGGCCGAATTTTTGATGCTATAGATATTACAGCAACAATAGATAAAACGGAGATCCTTTAATGCGATGCATTGATATATTTATCTCACTCTTGTGTATCTCATACTGAATAGTAAATTGAACAAGTATTTTTCTTTAGGTCACTGCACAGTATTTTCCATGACTCTACTACAAGTGGTAGTCTGTATTATGGAATCAAGCACCATGTTTGTAAAATATAACACTCTTTAATGCGTTCAATGTAGTAAATAATTTCAGATAGTTAACTTATAGCAGAATATTTTAACGAAGATCATTGCAAACGTTATTAATGAATAAAATATTTATTCATTAGAGAACCACAGGGAACCAGAGGGACTGATCCCTGAGGAACTCTGTAGAATTCATATATTTTAGTAGATTACACCATAATCTATACACATTATGACGACAGATAAACATTATGTTTGTAAAATATAACAATCTTTAAGATATTCAATGTACCTAGTAGACATTTCAGATAGTTATCTTATAGGAGAATATTTTAATGAAGATACTTGCAGACGTCATGATGAATAATATAGACTAGAGGGAGTTAGGGACTGATCTTTGAGGAAGATTCATAGATTTTGATGGATTAATAATTTAAAGAGAACTTCAGAAGAGACGTTCAGAGAGTAGGTACACAAATTACTATCTAGTGTCACATTTGTGTTTTGTCTAATACATTCAACATAATTCAATGCGATAGACATTGAAAAGACATTCTTACAATTGTCGATTATCTGTAGATATTATCTGTCTCTAAAAATAAAAAAATATAAGTCCAAAAGAATATTTCGTAACAGCAGTATGTCAAATTCAAATGTTTCCATCATTTTTGTAATCTATTTCAACTAATTGAACTAAAAGTTAAAAGATTGACGTATATGATTGATTAGCTTAAATAAATATAAAAATGAGTCAATAGTTCTCATTTATCTATCATTTTTACCATCGCTAAAATCATAAAAAAAAACTGAAAGATAAAAATATGTAGAATGAAACCTGTAATGGAAATCGATGACAGGCTAATTAGTCCAGTAACATAAGGATTCATCTACAAAAAAAATCCAAGCGAGCTGAAATGTTGCATACACCTTTACTTTTGTATTACTAATAATGTGGCAAAAGTCCCCACCCCATATGTTGCTTGCGTTTCAAGTCATTCAAGGTCAAATGTCACAGAAATCGGTTTTTCGCAAATATTTTACTTCCTATATGTCCTATGACTTTTTTGGTTATTATAGAAAACAAAGATTAAAAAATGCTCTTCAAAAAATGTTATATACATATTTTACGTAAAACCAATAGTTTTCACTCTATACGCCAGGAAGGCACAGGGTAGCGGTGCATCGGTTTCCACAGCACCTCAGAGGTAGGATACAAGGCGCTTTTTTTTACATGGTTTCCCCAGTAGGCCTAATCCATGAGTTTGCTCTTTTTAGTGTCTTCTACAGCTTATCCTCATTCTCGTTCTCTGTTCCCGCTTCCACTTCTTCGTCCTCTGTCATCTCCTCCATGTTCTCGTTCTCTGTCCCCTCCTCTAAGTTCTCATCGTCTGTTCCCTCAAATACCTGCCCGTTCTCTTCTATGACGTAGTTACTTTCTTTCCCAAGATTTTCTTTTCCTTCTGTTGTATTTTGTGTCAAGAAGTCAACGGGATCAAACTCATTATATTCTTCATCCTGAATATTTGCTTCGGTAGCGCTATTCACACTTGCGTTGAGACATGATTGACCGTGACAATGACCACAAAGTATTGAACAGGACAGTCCAACTTTTCTGCACCCACAATTTGTGTTACACCCTTTAGTGCAATTGCAAAAAATTGTATTTAAAAGTACGTCTGGTGCAGGTGGCAATAAAGTCTTAATGGGCTCCAAAACATTATTTTTCTTCCATTCCCATTGTTCAGGATTTAAATCATTACCAAACCAATTCTGTACTTGATAACACACTCGACTTAGATGTTGGCGTGCGGCTGCGGCAGTGGGTGGAAGTGACAATTTCACTGCGGTGTTAAGTCTTGTTAATTTCGCAAATGTCATGTATCGATAATTTTCAATGGATAATTCTGATTTAGGAGCTCCATAGATTGCCAGAAGAATGCGTAATCTGTTTTCCAAAATCGTCAGATACCAAAAGCCATATTTCTAGTGACATACAAGAAGCGACCCAATGCGCTTTATCTACTGTTATTCCCACAAAGTCGAAGTTGTTCATTTTTTGTGGTATATATTGTCCACTATTAACTATATTGTATTAACTTTACTGATGGTGAAACACACGTTTCATCACCAGTTGAATAATATTTTACTTTTCATGACTAGTTATGAAAAGACCTTTCCTAACGTCAAAGAGTTTTGAAAAGTGTCACTTTAAATGTCAAAATTAGAAAAATGTATTTACAGTAGTTAGCAGCGGCACCACATACTTTTTGTCGAGATATAATGCGTTGCGCGCCTTGCAGCATAATTTAGCTGTATGTTATTTAATAAATCGTTGGTTGTACAGAAAAGACTTTACTTTACTTTTTTGTAGAGAATTTTCTGTTCTTTATTTTTTGTAATAAACTAAAAAGTCATACGACTCACGAAAAGCTAAATATTTGAGAAAATAAGAGTTTTATGACCCTTGATCTTAAATAACTAAGATCGCAAGCGCGATATTGGTGGGGACTTTTTAGACATTGCTTCTAAAGTTAAAATAAAGGTGTATGCAAAATTTAGACTCACTTGGATTTTTTTAGCAGATGCTGCTTTTTCCGGTCTAATATAACTGGAGTAAATGACTACAGCTTATATATGCTGAAATTGTGCTGTATAAAAGTGCTAGATTTCAAGAGCTAGAGCATGAATGCAATGAACCTTAAAACATATAATTTCCTATTAACCAATATTTCCGTAAATACTTTGTTTTAAACATAGGATGCCATCAAATAAACAAAAATTACTTAAGGCTCCCCAAAGGTACAAATAGTAGTCCTAAATATAAAGAGAAATGGCTGTAAATCTAAGCGAATCTTTTCATTTATCGGTAAATTACGTTCTGCTAAACATTTCTTCCAATAAGCTAAACCGACCAAAAAAATATGTCCCTATTAGGAATGCAAATATCGACGTGGCGCAGAATATCAAAACAGGCCTATCGTCGAAACCTACCCCAGATAAATGGGTTTCAGATAATTTAACCGAAGACGTCTAGCCCCAAGGCAAATGTTAGGCAGGGCGCATAGGGTCAAAATTAAATATGTACCTATTTCTATTATAAAAGGTTTGTGGTAGAATATGTTAACTATTTCATTGTACTCGTAATATACGGGGTGGTTAAAAGTAAAAGATGGCCTATTTCATTAATTCAGAGACAACTTCGATTTAAATTTTGAAATTTGATACTATGATGTTTCTGAGTATTTTGGGTATGCTCTTCTTTAATAAAATAATGGTGTCATCCTCTTCCGGTTATACGGGAAGTTGTCGCAAACTTTATTATTTTAAATTGAAGACCCTGTCTATTATAGAATTTTTGGATTCTACTTTAAATTTTAGTGTTATTTTCACCAAATTCCCCTATTCCTAAAATTAACTGTTTTGGAGATACTTAATTTTCTTAAAAAAAAAAACATAAATAAGTATACCTAGCTAGTCATCACCAGATTTGTTATTTTAAATGGTTACTTAATGTTACTTTCATCAAATTTCCTTATTCCCAAAATTAACAGTTTTGGAGATATTTAATTTTCTTTAAATAAATCATAAATCAGTACCTAGCTTAAAATCCTACCTAGTTTTTTATAATAAGAAAGGTAGAACGACAATATTCATAGGAGAGATATTTGAATCCATAAGCTTTGTAACCATACCTTCAAGGTTGCTGATTCTCAAATGCTGAGAATTTAATACCAAGTTAGTTTGACTGCAAGCCATGAAAACTTTTGTATTCTCTTTCGATAGATAGTTTGGTTCGCTATTGATGATTCCAAAAATGAATGCGCCCTCTGCATGAAAATATTGAAACCTATTTAAAAGATATTTATTTTGGCTTATTGCTGATATAATGATAAATAACACGGATTTGCCTGTTTAACGTAATAATTTAGTGGTGCTTGTGAATTTTTGGTATTGCAAGACGTGGTACATCTTTATTTTTACATTTCAAAATTCAAAACCCACCAGCACAACACGAACTGTCGTGTTTATGGGTGTTATTTCACAAAATGTGCTAATGGAAATGTTTCAGAAAGAAGATAGAGGTTGGCCCTAGTATAAGAAACCGTTCCTCACTCATCTCTCCAAAAAACATGTAACAATTTAATAACAGGGTACACGTTTATTTATACAAGATAACCCCTTTGTTGCAGTATGTCTATGCTTTACCATTATTAGTCTTATAAACTCGGAGATCCGTAGCTGAGCGGTTAAAGACGTTAAGTTTTTATTAATTCTCCGCGATTGACGACGCGGCGGTTCTTACCTCACTGCGGTCAACTTTTGCTAATTGCTCCTATATTAAATCTGTGTGCATAAAACTGGTAGCGTTCTTAATATGCAACTAGTACTACAATATCACTGTATAAATGGCTAACAACCTGCTGTTCACTTTAATTAATTAGGTTTCCCAGGGTTCCATTATTCTCGTACAAAATCGTAGTTAAAGTTCTAACATCGTAAGTCGTTCCTGAGCGCACTCGCGGCCCGTAAAATAATTATATGCCGCTCCCTCTATCATACAAGTTCTGACTTCCAGGCTCATCATCAAGATGAGGATGAGAGATAGACTTATTATTATTATTATTATTATAAAGAATATATTTTAATTTAGACTCTATATTTATTTAACAAAAAAACACAAGCACTAATAATGTGGTATCAACATACACTTTTTTTTACCGTTTGTCACACTTATTTTAGCCCAAAATCTAATTAAACAAAAACTACCTGTTCAACCCAAAAGAATTCACATGATAATTAGTAAAGAAGCACTTGTGGGACAGATACTGTTTTTACCTCTCTTTTTATCCTTTATTTCACCCTAACTATCACATGAAGTCAGCATATTTGGCAATTGAATGCTGATTGCTAAATGATGTGAGATGAGATGCAAAATTTTTACTCGTATTCCTCCATATTTGTTTACAACTTCCAGCGTCGTCATCGGTAATTTGAATCGCCAATACCTACCTATCGCTTTATATAGGAACCATGCTGATTTTTATAAATCTTTTTTGTATTCTTTGAAATGATGCTATACACGTTTTCCTCATCCCACCCCAACCATTAAGTTCATACTGTAATATGGACTCCATAAGAGCGTGACAAAGAATCTCAAGCTGTGGGATTGATACCTAGGAATTTACGTAATTTGTAAAACCTTGCATAGTCTAAAATAATTGCACCTCAGGCCTCATAGCCTGATAGTCTAAAATAACAAACTTCGCATGTATATCCCTTCTCAGGTATGAATCAAGATGATTAACCAAATATTTAATTATAATAAAGCATACAATTCCAGCCTAGTTCGTTGCTCACTTCTAACCAAGATGGTGCTGCTTATATTCCAAGTTTATAGAGCTTAATTTCAGTTTAGGCACCATTTCCAAGCCACAATGAGTTGCCTTCACTCTGAGATCTATACGGAACTGAGTGGATCTAATAGGTTGAAACAGCTGTCCGTCATTTGTCGTTAAGAGTCATTGACACTCACATGTAATAACTGTGTAATGTATAATATACTTCTGTCTTTATACCTGTTTTATTAACAACGTGTGTACATCTGAATAAGATCAAATTTGTTGATCCGGTAAATCAGAGTTCTATTATCATTAAGAAGACCATCATTAAGAGAAGCAAAACTATAAAAGGAATTTTTTTATTTATTATCAATCAGAAGCAGAAGTTATTTTGGGAAGCCTATTTTCTAAGTATATATATTTTTTAATTAATTTAAATCATAATTATGGAATATATTGGCAATTGGATATTAGGAACTTACTTAATGATAAATATGCACGAATGTCTTTTAAATGCTCTGTGATGTGAGTAAACATAACATAAACAGATACAATAAAACTGATATAGCTTTAGACGGAATGAATAGCAGCATTATAGGAAAGATTAAGATTCACAGAAATATTACTCATCTTCTAAGAGGAGGCTCCTGCTTCCCCAGTGTTTTGATACATTAAATATTTAGTTTTGTTGATTTTGGGAGTTTCTAACTTAGGCATCCATCTTATACTTGCCAAGACATTGAATTAACAAGATTTGCTTTAAAATAACCATCGTGCTTTGGATACAAACCGCTGATGGAAAATAAATATAAATTTAATATAAGGTAATGTGAGAAATAGAGTCAATATTAGCTATATAATTAAATAGCAGGATCAGTTTCCCACAGAAGGATGCTTGAAGACGCAGCATTAGTAAAAATAAACGTTTATTATTTTAGGAGTGATTTTACATTTTACGTGATTCACCTTGTATTTTGTTAAAACTCGCTAACTGGATTCGTTCAAAAGTTAGCAGGGGGGTTACTTTATGGACAGACTGTATATATATATAGGTTGGTCCACCGGGAACCTGTGGACCACCAATGTTGAACTATGGAAAATGCGTATGGTTTAAATTTATGTTTGCGTAAAATTCTAAGAATTGTTGTTTTGGATAATCCTGACTCTAACGCAGCTTGTCTTAGAGACATTGTTGGATTAGCGGCGAAATATCCCAAAATAGCTATTTCAATATTCTCATTATTAAGGAGAGGTTTATTTCTTTCCACTATTTTCGTGACGGATCCAAAGTTCTTGAAATTTTCTATAATTTGTTTAACAGCAAATCGTGATGGTTTCTGTTTTTGTGGATATTGAAGGGCAAATGTGTCACATGTTCTTGATATAACTTTATCACATTACATAAATTCATAAAAATTACATAAAATTCACATAAAATTATATAGAGACAGTTATCTTCTCATCAAACCATTCATTCCAGCTTTCAATTAAAAAACTAATGACTATGCTACCTTAGCACGGTCAAATTACCGCGGCCCTTCAAAACACTACTAACATATTAGTAGTAGTGAGAAACATACCTTAGTGCCCTCTTTGAGTCTTTGCCACTATCTGTCTGACAATTATTGTCAAATTGACAACAGATGAAAGACAATTTATTTATTTGAGGGAGGTGGCGGAAAGACTACTTCACGGGAATGTGCTCCGACTGGCGTTGCATTACATTGCATTGCATTACATTACATTACATTGCATTGCATTGCATTGCATTACATTACGTTACATTACATTACATTACACTGCTGATGGAGTAGTTGTTTTCGGCATGTCCTTCAAATAAATAAGTAGGATTGTCTTCCTCAAAGACAATAGAGGTCGCTGTAATGGCATCTACAGAAAAGCAGGTCACTATCTGTCTGTCAATTTGACAATAATTGTCAGATGAATAGTAGCAAAGACCCAAAGAGGTCACTACAGTGTATTTCTCACCAGTGCTAACATTCACGGTGCCCCTTAGGCAATCATGTTGCAACATCGTTCATCGATTTGACTAGCTATGGCACTCTAATGAGCGCATAATAAGCGCGAAATCGATTAGGGTCTGGTGGTTGGTCTCGATGAAGGATGTGTATCATCAATGTGTATATAGTCCACACTTGGCAGTGTTAGACATATCGGTGTATTATTACATTACATAAAAGTAATTTAACACAGTAAATTTTACAAGGTAGGTAATGTGTAATTAATTATTCACCGTGTAATTATTCCGTATTTATGGCGGATTGATTCATTTTTAACACAGGGTTTGTAAATTTTACTACAATTTATGAGTACTTCTACAAACTTGGCGGGTATATCGTTCGTGTAATATGAGTTCTAAAGGTTTAGTTATTATACTACCCAGTTCGTGTTAAAAATAACTGCAGCAAATTACGATTACCATTTAGTAATTTTACCATTTGTCTTTTTTTACTGTGTTGAAGTTTTGCATAGAACCAATTTTATTGTGTATTTTTTATATTTGTATATAATATTTAATATTTAATATGGTGTTTTATTAAGTAATTTTGTTTAGTTTTTTATGTAAAAATAAATATTGCGGTTAGTGTTCACATATCTAAGTCGGTCCTGGTCACTAATACAGCCTACACAATAATAATATGTCACCCTTTCTTCCACATATTTCTGAATTTCGGGCTTTTTTTAAATATCATGAGGTAGATATATGTATGTATTATTATAGAATAATCTAAAATTTTAATTATCCTTTTATATTCATATCTCAGCCACCTTAACAATGTTTAAAATTGGAATAATATTTCAGAGCGCATTCATTATTCTGCTGTATATGTCTATGGCGTAATATGATAATATACAGTACCTAAAAATACAATACCCATATTGTTCCTCTTTGTATATGTTTTGACCGCAAATTTTTAAATATTTTTTTTTTTTGTAATTTGTATAATAGAAAAGAAAATGAGTGTCAAATATCAGAAGGGTTTAGTTTTTGTTAGATATAAAATTGCGCATTCAAAAAGAAACAATGAAGAAGAAAGAGATTCAGAGGTTAATAGTAGATGATATATGAGGACCAGCAACCCGACGAGTGGATAATAATAGTAATAATAATAATAATAATAATAATAATAATAATAATAATAATAATAATAGTAACAATAATAACAATATCTCTACCCCTCATTCTAATCACAAAGATTAGCCCGAAAGTCTGAGACTTGTGTGGGAGAGGGGCGGCATATTATTATTTCCCGGGCCGCATTATTTGCGCCTCAGGAACAACTTCCGTTGGTAGACCCTAACCACCGTTTTGTGCTGGAATGAGGGAAACCTGGATAACCTCATTAGTTAGGGGGACAAGTCAAACATCAACTGATTTTTATCTCTCACATTAACACCAAGTTGACATTCTTCCCTCTTTAATTAATATTCTTATTTAAATAAATTCTTATTATTTATTTAATAAGTCTTATTTAAATAAATTCGCCATAAATATTAAGAATATAAAAATATTTCGCCTTACGTTTATCATGAGCATCGCTTTCCTCACTTTTCATTTAAAAATGGCACTTGTATTATGACAATGAATCTTATTTAAATAAATCAGAAGCATTAGCCGTGATATTAAATGAAATATAAAACAAAAGGAGTACAAAAAATTAATGATCCCTCCCATTATATTTCTGCTCGTCTGCCATCCGAAACGGGAAATCTTATAAGTAAAAGTCATTAACTTTTTGCATGGAATTTTTTATCATTTGAAATTGCGCCATTTTAAAGAATTCCGCTCTCGTCGTACGCTTCGGGTCCACATTAATTCAATAGGTAACTTTGAGAGATGAAGTTGACATAAAACAGAAATTTAAGGGTTGCCAACCTAATTAATTTTCCTTTTTATTATTCATCGAGGTACTTAAGTGACTACGAGACCGTGAGATACGATGTCATTATACCATGCATCACGGCACTTCATTACCAACGTCTAAGAAAAGAATTACATGAAAATTACCTCGGCTGTCGGTCTCTCGAACTGATATTGCCGCTGTTGTTTTTGAAATTACTTTTTTATTCAGATTTATTTTCAGGCGAAATGCGCAACCTATTCTAATAAAGCGGGAGACGATGAAAAGCCTCTTGGAATTCGCAGATGACGGGGAAAATAAATAAATTCAGAGTGAAAAGTTATACATTTTGTTAGGCTTCTCTCATCTCATTGTGCCGAGGTAATCAGCTTGAAAATAACACTGATAATATAGAAAAGTATATACACGGTGGGCCATTTTAATCTATGCACCTGAAAAACTCAGTAAGTTCGCATCCTATCAAAAAATGACCTTTATAAAAGTTGTAGGATACAAAGGGGGTCAAACAATAGTGACCTTGAATTTGACCTTCAAGCTGACCTTCAAGGTCAAATCAAGGTCAACTTGAGTTTTTTAAATGGAAACCCCTATTTTTTACACCGGAATCGGAAAGGGCGGGAAATTTTACGTCCGAATATGCTCTTAGGTCATCTCACCTCGATGACCTCAAAGGTCAGATGAAGGTCATAAATACGAAATAATCGGATGGCTATGAAAAATCTTAGGTAGGGTATTGCCGAAAAAGTAAAGGTCATTATTTAAGTAATTTTTAACGTGAAATTCAGTGGTGACCTTTATTTTGACCTTGGCGATGACCTTTAAGGTCAAATAAAAAATAAAAGGTGCTTATGAGGTCAAATACTGGTGACCTTGAATTACACCTTGAACTAAAGTTTTGTTGTTTCTTGCACTTACTTTTAGCGTTACCCAGAATCATTGACGTGGACGTAGTAAGTTTTGTGTCCTTTGGGATGCTTGATTAACGTGAGTCCCCTTGCCTCTCAGGATGGGGTGCTTGATCAGCAAAAGTTTCTTTGCCTCTCTCGAATTTAGCCAGGAAATAAATGTTCGAAGGCACCTTCATTTGCCTGACCAACTGGCCAATTTGCCAACTGGCCCGCAAACTCCCCAGATATGACTTCACCAGATTTTTATTTGTGGGGCTATTTGAAGAATGTTGTCTTTCAACAACAGCCTACAACGCGAGACAACATGCAAGATCGAATTCGTGAAGCATGCGCTGCGATTCCAAGACAAACTTTGTTAAACACCATCCAAGAATTCCGTAGACGTTTAGGGCTGTGTCTTCAGGCAAATGGAGGTAACTTCGAGCATTTGCTTCGTGGTTAAATTTGTGAGAGGCAAGGGGACTCACGCTAATCAAGCACCCCATCGTGAGAGGCAAGGGGACTCACGCTAATCAAGCACCCCAAAGGAAACAGAATTTACTACGTCCACGTCGTTGTTTCTGGGTAACGCTAAAAGTAAATCCAAGAAACAACAACACGTAAGTTCAAGGTCTAATTCAAGGTCCATTATTTGAACTCATATGCACCCTTCATTTTTTGTAGAAGTCATTTTTTGATAGGATGCAAAATTTAACGGGTTTTTCAACCTGGATTTCGTTTTACCCCATTATGTCCGTATGGGGTAATCAGGACCTCACCGAAAAAAACATTATCTAAACGTAAAATTTCGCGCTCATTCGATTTTTAATGTCAAAATAAAGTGTTTTCATCTAAAAAAGAAATTTTACCTTGAAATAACCTTGAAAGTTATCGCCAAAGTCAAAATAAATGTCAACACTGAATTTCTCGTTAAAAATTACTCAAATTATGATCTTCATTTTTTCGACAAAACCTTACATAAGAATGTTGACAGCTACCCAATTATTTCGTATTTATGACCTTCACCTGATCTTTGAGGTCATCGAGGTCAGATGATCTGAGAGCATATTCGGACGTAAAATTTCCCGCCCTTTCCGATTCCGGTGTAAAAAATAGGGGTTTCCATTTAAAAAACTCAAGTTGACCTTGATTTGACCTTGAAGGTCAGCTTGAAAATCAAATTCAAGGTCACTATTGTTTGACCCCCTTTGTATCCTACAACTTTTATAAAGGTCATTTTTTGATAGGATGCGAACTTACTGAGTTTTTCAGGTGCATAGATTAAAATGGCCCACCGTGTATATTTTCTGGAAGTCAGTGAGTATTAAATTTTACCGGTATACCAAATATTTACTGATACAAATATCTACTTTACATCTGATTTCTCCGTATCTATTTTAAATAAATAATCTGACAATCAGCCCAACCGCGTATCACTTATGTTACCGTAACGTGCATGTTAAAGTTCGTCTGGGAGAATCTGTTATGTTATATTCAAATTTCATACTATGTATCGTCAGAAAAATAGACATTTGTTTAACATGCATGGTATTATCTATACGTTATGTTATGATAACAAGTGATAAATTTCAATTGCTTGTAAGGTGTGGCTAAGTGCATAACGTGTCCGATCTGATAAATGGCTTTTGATGGGATATTAAATTTAGTTTTGATGCAAAAAATCCATGAGTGCTGTATATTGCAATACCTTTGTTGCTAACAAAAGTATTGCAATATACAGCACCTTTCGTATTTTTTAATGGAAGTTATGTTTATTTAAGGTACAATCAAAAAGTACAGAGACGTATTTTTCATGTTATTTCGATTGTCTAAAGAATTTCTTCCACAGAACTTTTATAGTCCCCCTCTCAGACGAGTTTGTTTTACCGGTGATCAGTAACTTATTTTCTTGAACAAATTGTAGTAGTTGTTCATATTGGGCCGTTGTTGTTTTGTTTTGCCTTTTTCCTTCCATAATTTGAACTATTCACACAAATACACAAATTAGGCCTTAATTTGATTAAATGTCAAATATGTCACTCTAACTCTACACTCTAGTTTCTTATGGTTCTGTAACATCTCGGCGGATTATGCTTGTCTTGCACAAGAAGCGCATATTAAGCTATTTCACTTTACACGAACATACACGACTTTGTACCTGTTATGAAAAAGTCATAACATGCAGTATAACGGCCCCCGTTATTCGGAGATACCCGGTACGACTTTTGCACTTTCACGTTATGGAACATGTTATTTTTATATGTTATCATAACATAACAAGCGTACGTTAAATTTATTGAATATGATACGCGGTTGGGCTGAATGTCTGTAACTTATCTGTTGTGGGTTTTCATGATCCATTGTAGTACTTTTTGGGATTCCACCACCTGCGTAAAATAATAAATAACAGGAAACCAGAAGTAGATATTCAAATTAAGTACTCAAAGTTTAGTATCAAGGCAAACTTCTAAAGTTTACCCCAAAAAAACCATTGTATAATATATAATAAAATAATATTTGATAAATTAACTAAATTTCATCAGTGGTTTTTTAGGTTTATATAAAATTCTGTAATACAGGGTCCGGCAACAGGATTGAATTATTTTAAAAAGCTTGCTGTGAGAAAATAAATGTAGCTATTCAAACAACCGGTACTGAAACATGGACTTTATTGTTGGCAATTTTTTATGTTTGTAAATTATGCCCTTAAGATGTCCGCCATGCTCATTCTTACATTTGCAGTATCTTCATAAAATTTTGCAACATGTTCTGAAGCAAATCTTGATTAATTCCGTTTACCTATTCCCTAATCCGATCTTTTAAGTCTTGTATTGTCTGAGGACGAGTAGTTTTCACTTTTGCCTTTGCAAAGAAAATAATCTGGTGCTGTCAGATCCGGAGATCTTGAAGGCATGGAATGTCACCAAAACGTGAAATCAGGCGACGTGGGAACATTTGCCGTAAAACAGTTAAATTTCGCCTACTGGTATAAGCGATAGCACCATCTTGTTGGAACCATACAATATTTTGCCCCCTTCTTTAAAATTCTAAATTTACATATATCTCCAACATCATAACTTATCGGTCAGAATTGACGGTAACGGTGTGGTTGTTTTCCTCAAAAAAGCGTGGTCCGATTATGCCAAAAGCGGACTCCACACCATTTGGTCGTGAAGAGGTCGTTCATGCAGGTCCCTGTCGTGTGCCTAATAACGAAAATTCTGTTTGTTAACGTATCGAGTTAGATTAAAATGAGCTTCGTCCGACATGATAATCCCATTGAGAACATTTGGATCGTTATTTAACAGGGCTTCTTTATCAATGTCATTCAGCTTATGGACAATCTGTATTTTAAATGGGTGATGGTGTAAGTCTTCATGCAAAATGCGTCTTAAGCTTCGATCCGAAATATTCAAAGCAATCATGTGCCTGACGGCATAACGCAATGGACTTCACTGAACTGTTTGCCTGGGCCTTTCAATATTTCCTGGAGTACGAATTGTACGAGTACCACCAAGAAATTTCGATACAATGCTGTCTCTTTCTTCAAAACATCTTACCCATCTTAAAATGGAATGCGTCCGAGGCGTGGCACATGAAATTCAGTACGAAAGCATCTTTGTGTCTGTACTACAGATTGCGTAGTAATAAAACACTTTACCGCAAAAACGCGTTGGTTTATTTCCCAATTATCCAACACACTTAATTACCAATCTGACAGAACCAGGAAATCGCACTTTGACATACATGACTTCATTTATTTTTCCATGACAAGCTTTTCAAAACCGTTCAATCCTGGCTTTCAAAAAGTAGATGGAGACTGCAATTAATTTTTGCGTAACTTTTGCACTTTTTGAGAATCCTGGATTCCTAGAAAAAATGGACTGCTCCTTATAATATGATCGGTTATAAATGTCAATTTTAGTTTTAGAAGAAAAACTAAATACCCACTTATAAAAAAAATTAAAATTGACTTTTTTATAATGCTTTTGAACTTTATACAGAGTGCTCTAAAAATCCACCTGAAATCAAACGCTGCTTTTTTAAACGAAAGAGAGTAGGTATATTGATTCATTTTGGCCGAATTTTTGATGCTATAGATATTACAGCAACAATAGATAAAACGGAGATCCTTTAATGCGATGCATTGATATATTTATCTCACTCTTGTGTATCTCATACTGAATAGTAAATTGAACAAGTATTTTTCTTTAGGTCACTGCACAGTATTTTCCATGACTCTACTACAAGTGGTAGTCTGTATTATGGAATCAAGCACCATGTTTGTAAAATATAACACTCTTTAATGCGTTCAATGTAGTAAATAATTTCAGATAGTTAACTTATAGCAGAATATTTTAACGAAGATCATTGCAAACGTTATTAATGAATAAAATATTTATTCATTAGAGAACCACAGGGAACCAGAGGGACTGATCCCTGAGGAACTCTGTAGAATTCATATATTTTAGTAGATTACACCATAATCTATACACATTATGACGACAGATAAACATTATGTTTGTAAAATATAACAATCTTTAAGATATTCAATGTACCTAGTAGACATTTCAGATAGTTATCTTATAGGAGAATATTTTAATGAAGATACTTGCAGACGTCATGATGAATAATATAGACTAGAGGGAGTTAGGGACTGATCTTTGAGGAAGATTCATAGATTTTGATGGATTAATAATTTAAAGAGAACTTCAGAAGAGACGTTCAGAGAGTAGGTACACAAATTACTATCTAGTGTCACATTTGTGTTTTGTCTAATACATTCAACATAATTCAATGCGATAGACATTGAAAAGACATTCTTACAATTGTCGATTATCTGTAGATATTATCTGTCTCTAAAAATAAAAAAATATAAGTCCAAAAGAATATTTCGTAACAGCAGTATGTCAAATTCAAATGTTTCCATCATTTTTGTAATCTATTTCAACTAATTGAACTAAAAGTTAAAAGATTGACGTATATGATTGATTAGCTTAAATAAATATAAAAATGAGTCAATAGTTCTCATTTATCTATCATTTTTACCATCGCTAAAATCATAAAAAAAAACTGAAAGATAAAAATATGTAGAATGAAACCTGTAATGGAAATCGATGACAGGCTAATTAGTCCAGTAACATAAGGATTCATCTACAAAAAAAATCCAAGCGAGCTGAAATGTTGCATACACCTTTACTTTTGTATTACTAATAATGTGGCAAAAGTCCCCACCCCATATGTTGCTTGCGTTTCAAGTCATTCAAGGTCAAATGTCACAGAAATCGGTTTTTCGCAAATATTTTACTTCCTATATGTCCTATGACTTTTTTGGTTATTATAGAAAACAAAGATTAAAAAATGCTCTTCAAAAAATGTTATATACATATTTTACGTAAAACCAATAGTTTTCACTCTATACGCCAGGAAGGCACAGGGTAGCGGTGCATCGGTTTCCACAGCACCTCAGAGGTAGGATACAAGGCGCTTTTTTTTACATGGTTTCCCCAGTAGGCCTAATCCATGAGTTTGCTCTTTTTAGTGTCTTCTACAGCTTATCCTCATTCTCGTTCTCTGTTCCCGCTTCCACTTCTTCGTCCTCTGTCATCTCCTCCATGTTCTCGTTCTCTGTCCCCTCCTCTAAGTTCTCATCGTCTGTTCCCTCAAATACCTGCCCGTTCTCTTCTATGACGTAGTTACTTTCTTTCCCAAGATTTTCTTTTCCTTCTGTTGTATTTTGTGTCAAGAAGTCAACGGGATCAAACTCATTATATTCTTCATCCTGAATATTTGCTTCGGTAGCGCTATTCACACTTGCGTTGAGACATGATTGACCGTGACAATGACCACAAAGTATTGAACAGGACAGTCCAACTTTTCTGCACCCACAATTTGTGTTACACCCTTTAGTGCAATTGCAAAAAATTGTATTTAAAAGTACGTCTGGTGCAGGTGGCAATAAAGTCTTAATGGGCTCCAAAACATTATTTTTCTTCCATTCCCATTGTTCAGGATTTAAATCATTACCAAACCAATTCTGTACTTGATAACACACTCGACTTAGATGTTGGCGTGCGGCTGCGGCAGTGGGTGGAAGTGACAATTTCACTGCGGTGTTAAGTCTTGTTAACTTCGCAAATGTCATGTATCGATAATTTTCAATGGATAATTCTGATTTAGGAGCTCCATAGATTGCCAGAAGAATGCGTAATCTGTTTTCCAAAATCGTCAGATACCAAAAGCCATATTTCTAGTGACATACAAGAAGCGACCCAATGCGCTTTATCTACTGTTATTCCCACAAAGTCGAAGTTGTTCATTTTTTGTGGTATATATTGTCCACTATTAACTATATTGTATTAACTTTACTGATGGTGAAACACACGTTTCATCACCAGTTGAATAATATTTTACTTTTCATGACTAGTTATGAAAAGACCTTTCCTAACGTCAAAGAGTTTTGAAAAGTGTCACTTTAAATGTCAAAATTAGAAAAATGTATTTACAGTAGTTAGCAGCGGCACCACATACTTTTTGTCGAGATATAATGCGTTGCGCGCCTTGCAGCATAATTTAGCTGTATGTTATTTAATAAATCGTTGGTTGTACAGAAAAGACTTTACTTTACTTTTTTGTAGAGAATTTTCTGTTCTTTATTTTTTGTAATAAACTAAAAAGTCATACGACTCACGAAAAGCTAAATATTTGAGAAAATAAGAGTTTTATGACCCTTGATCTTAAATAACTAAGATCGCAAGCGCGATATTGGTGGGGACTTTTTAGACATTGCTTCTAAAGTTAAAATAAAGGTGTATGCAAAATTTAGACTCACTTGGATTTTTTTAGCAGATGCTGCTTTTTCCGGTCTAATATAACTGGAGTAAATGACTACAGCTTATATATGCTGAAATTGTGCTGTATAAAAGTGCTAGATTTCAAGAGCTAGAGCATGAATGCAATGAACCTTAAAACATATAATTTCCTATTAACCAATATTTCCGTAAATACTTTGTTTTAAACATAGGATGCCATCAAATAAACAAAAATTACTTAAGGCTCCCCAAAGGTACAAATAGTAGTCCTAAATATAAAGAGAAATGGCTGTAAATCTAAGCGAATCTTTTCATTTATCGGTAAATTACGTTCTGCTAAACATTTCTTCCAATAAGCTAAACCGACCAAAAAAATATGTCCCTATTAGGAATGCAAATATCGACGTGGCGCAGAATATCAAAACAGGCCTATCGTCGAAACCTACCCCAGATAAATGGGTTTCAGATAATTTAACCGAAGACGTCTAGCCCCAAGGCAAATGTTAGGCAGGGCGCATAGGGTCAAAATTAAATATGTACCTATTTCTATTATAAAAGGTTTGTGGTAGAATATGTTAACTATTTCATTGTACTCGTAATATACGGGGTGGTTAAAAGTAAAAGATGGCCTATTTCATTAATTCAGAGACAACTTCGATTTAAATTTTGAAATTTGATACTATGATGTTTCTGAGTATTTTGGGTATGCTCTTCTTTAATAAAATAATGGTGTCATCCTCTTCCGGTTATACGGGAAGTTGTCGCAAACTTTATTATTTTAAATTGAAGACCCTGTCTATTATAGAATTTTTGGATTCTACTTTAAATTTTAGTGTTATTTTCACCAAATTCCCCTATTCCTAAAATTAACTGTTTTGGAGATACTTAATTTTCTTAAAAAAAAAACATAAATAAGTATACCTAGCTAGTCATCACCAGATTTGTTATTTTAAATGGTTACTTAATGTTACTTTCATCAAATTTCCTTATTCCCAAAATTAACAGTTTTGGAGATATTTAATTTTCTTTAAATAAATCATAAATCAGTACCTAGCTTAAAATCCTACCTAGTTTTTTATAATAAGAAAGGTAGAACGACAATATTCATAGGAGAGATATTTGAATCCATAAGCTTTGTAACCATACCTTCAAGGTTGCTGATTCTCAAATGCTGAGAATTTAATACCAAGTTAGTTTGACTGCAAGCCATGAAAACTTTTGTATTCTCTTTCGATAGATAGTTTGGTTCGCTATTGATGATTCCAAAAATGAATGCGCCCTCTGCATGAAAATATTGAAACCTATTTAAAAGATATTTATTTTGGCTTATTGCTGATATAATGATAAATAACACGGATTTGCCTGTTTAACGTAATAATTTAGTGGTGCTTGTGAATTTTTGGTATTGCAAGACGTGGTACATCTTTATTTTTACATTTCAAAATTCAAAACCCACCAGCACAACACGAACTGTCGTGTTTATGGGTGTTATTTCACAAAATGTGCTAATGGAAATGTTTCAGAAAGAAGATAGAGGTTGGCCCTAGTATAAGAAACCGTTCCTCACTCATCTCTCCAAAAAACATGTAACAATTTAATAACAGGGTACACGTTTATTTATACAAGATAACCCCTTTGTTGCAGTATGTCTATGCTTTACCATTATTAGTCTTATAAACTCGGAGATCCGTAGCTGAGCGGTTAAAGACGTTAAGTTTTTATTAATTCTCCGCGATTGACGACGCGGCGGTTCTTACCTCACTGCGGTCAACTTTTGCTAATTGCTCCTATATTAAATCTGTGTGCATAAAACTGGTAGCGTTCTTAATATGCAACTAGTACTACAATATCACTGTATAAATGGCTAACAACCTGCTGTTCACTTTAATTAATTAGGTTTCCCAGGGTTCCATTATTCTCGTACAAAATCGTAGTTAAAGTTCTAACATCGTAAGTCGTTCCTGAGCGCACTCGCGGCCCGTAAAATAATTATATGCCGCTCCCTCTATCATACAAGTTCTGACTTCCAGGCTCATCATCAAGATGAGGATGAGAGATAGACTTATTATTATTATTATTATTATAAAGAATATATTTTAATTTAGACTCTATATTTATTTAACAAAAAAACACAAGCACTAATAATGTGGTATCAACATACACTTTTTTTTACCGTTTGTCACACTTATTTTAGCCCAAAATCTAATTAAACAAAAACTACCTGTTCAACCCAAAAGAATTCACATGATAATTAGTAAAGAAGCACTTGTGGGACAGATACTGTTTTTACCTCTCTTTTTATCCTTTATTTCACCCTAACTATCACATGAAGTCAGCATATTTGGCAATTGAATGCTGATTGCTAAATGATGTGAGATGAGATGCAAAATTTTTACTCGTATTCCTCCATATTTGTTTACAACTTCCAGCGTCGTCATCGGTAATTTGAATCGCCAATACCTACCTATCGCTTTATATAGGAACCATGCTGATTTTTATAAATCTTTTTTGTATTCTTTGAAATGATGCTATACACGTTTTCCTCATCCCACCCCAACCATTAAGTTCATACTGTAATATGGACTCCATAAGAGCGTGACAAAGAATCTCAAGCTGTGGGATTGATACCTAGGAATTTACGTAATTCGTAAAACCTTGCATAGTCTAAAATAATTGCACCTCAGGCCTCATAGCCTGATAGTCTAAAATAACAAACTTCGCATGTATATCCCTTCTCAGGTATGAATCAAGATGATTAACCAAATATTTAATTATAATAAAGCATACAATTCCAGCCTAGTTCGTTGCTCACTTCTAACCAAGATGGTGCTGCTTATATTCCAAGTTTATAGAGCTTAATTTCAGTTTAGGCACCATTTCCAAGCCACAATGAGTTGCCTTCACTCTGAGATCTATACGGAACTGAGTGGATCTAATAGGTTGAAACAGCTGTCCGTCATTTGTCGTTAAGAGTCATTGACACTCACATGTAATAACTGTGTAATGTATAATATACTTCTGTCTTTATACCTGTTTTATTAACAACGTGTGTACATCTGAATAAGATCAAATTTGTTGATCCGGTAAATCAGAGTTCTATTATCATTAAGAAGACCATCATTAAGAGAAGCAAAACTATAAAAGGAATTTTTTTATTTATTATCAATCAGAAGCAGAAGTTATTTTGGGAAGCCTATTTTCTAAGTATATATATTTTTTAATTAATTTAAATCATAATTATGGAATATATTGGCAATTGGATATTAGGAACTTACTTAATGATAAATATGCACGAATGTCTTTTAAATGCTCTGTGATGTGAGTAAACATAACATAAACAGATACAATAAAACTGATATAGCTTTAGACGGAATGAATAGCAGCATTATAGGAAAGATTAAGATTCACAGAAATATTACTCATCTTCTAAGAGGAGGCTCCTGCTTCCCCAGTGTTTTGATACATTAAATATTTAGTTTTGTTGATTTTGGGAGTTTCTAACTTAGGCATCCATCTTATACTTGCCAAGACATTGAATTAACAAGATTTGCTTTAAAATAACCATCGTGCTTTGGATACAAACCGCTGATGGAAAATAAATATAAATTTAATATAAGGTAATGTGAGAAATAGAGTCAATATTAGCTATATAATTAAATAGCAGGATCAGTTTCCCACAGAAGGATGCTTGAAGACGCAGCATTAGTAAAAATAAACGTTTATTATTTTAGGAGTGATTTTACATTTTACGTGATTCACCTTGTATTTTGTTAAAACTCGCTAACTGGATTCGTTCAAAAGTTAGCAGGGGGGTTACTTTATGGACAGACTGTATATATATATAGGTTGGTCCACCGGGAACCTGTGGACCACCAATGTTGAACTATGGAAAATGCGTATGGTTTAAATTTATGTTTGCGTAAAATTCTAAGAATTGTTGTTTTGGATAATCCTGACTCTAACGCAGCTTGTCTTAGAGACATTGTTGGATTAGCGGCGAAATATCCCAAAATAGCTATTTCAATATTCTCATTATTAAGGAGAGGTTTATTTCTTTCCACTATTTTCGTGACGGATCCAAAGTTCTTGAAATTTTCTATAATTTGTTTAACAGCAAATCGTGATGGTTTCTGTTTTTGTGGATATTGAAGGGCAAATGTGTCACATGTTCTTGATATAACTTTATCACATTACATAAATTCATAAAAATTACATAAAATTCACATAAAATTATATAGAGACAGTTATCTTCTCATCAAACCATTCATTCCAGCTTTCAATTAAAAAACTAATGACTATGCTACCTTAGCACGGTCAAATTACCGCGGCCCTTCAAAACACTACTAACATATTAGTAGTAGTGAGAAACATACCTTAGTGCCCTCTTTGAGTCTTTGCCACTATCTGTCTGACAATTATTGTCAAATTGACAACAGATGAAAGACAATTTATTTATTTGAGGGAGGTGGCGGAAAGACTACTTCACGGGAATGTGCTCCGACTGGCGTTGCATTACATTGCATTGCATTACATTACATTACATTGCATTGCATTGCATTGCATTACATTACGTTACATTACATTACATTACACTGCTGATGGAGTAGTTGTTTTCGGCATGTCCTTCAAATAAATAAGTAGGATTGTCTTCCTCAAAGACAATAGAGGTCGCTGTAATGGCATCTACAGAAAAGCAGGTCACTATCTGTCTGTCAATTTGACAATAATTGTCAGATGAATAGTAGCAAAGACCCAAAGAGGTCACTACAGTGTATTTCTCACCAGTGCTAACATTCACGGTGCCCCTTAGGCAATCATGTTGCAACATCGTTCATCGATTTGACTAGCTATGGCACTCTAATGAGCGCATAATAAGCGCGAAATCGATTAGGGTCTGGTGGTTGGTCTCGATGAAGGATGTGGTGACTTCCATGGAGATGCCGGAGTAATGCAACGCCAGCGGGGCACATTTTCCGTGGAGTAGTTGTTTTTGGCATCTCCTTCAAAAAAAAAAAAATTACTAACATATTTCCAACTCTTCATTCTCTTCCATAATATCGCTTTACATCGATAATTCACTTGAGATAAGAAGATACCATAATGTATACAGTACTTTTTGAACAGTACATTTGAAATGGGCCATCTAGAAGAGTGGCAATCATTTGATTTAAATATTTATTTTCTTAACCAGTACTTTTTTAACACCCAGTGAGGGTGTTTTTTAAGGAATTTCATAAATAATTATTTTATTTCAAGTTATTGTCATTTTTTTCATAAATCGTTTGAAATTCGAAGTTAACATAATATAACATTATACATAACCATTTTAGTGTCAGATTTCTATTATATTTTATATCTCTGAACTAACCACACATCATCGTGACCCACGCTCATCATATACTATGTGTAAAATTATATATTAGTAATACATCATATAACTTAGTCAGACGACAGAGATGCAAATACAATTGAAGGAGGAATAAGTGGAAACTAAAAATTGTAGTCCATCAATTTCTACTTAAAGCCGTTCTTAAATCTTTGATTATCCTACATTAGGTTGTAGGTAAATTTATTGCTTTCTTATAGTCAATACAACTGGAATAAATCCAGAGGAAACTATGGCATTATCCTTACTATTAGCATAATCTTTTCATTCCATTCCTTATCAACCCCTGAACTCATGAACCCTTATGTTATCTAGTGAGATCATGTTCTGTAAACGAGAAGTAAAGAAGAAACGCTAAACTAATAGCTTACGCCGACGACCTGGCAATAGTAGTAAATGAGAGGACAGAAGATAGACTGGAAGCAACAGTAAACAGTCTCTTAGAGAGAGTAGGTACGACATCACGATCTCAGCCTGGCACCCGAAAAGACAGAGGCCGTTCTTCTTATCGGGAAGAAGAGACTAAGTAGGCCAGTTGAGTTTAGGATGGGTGAAGTATCTATCAGCCCAAGAAGTAACATTAATTACCTCGGTGTCACACTGGATAGGGACTGACGTTTAGAGAACATCTTGGCAGAACAGTGGCAAAAGCTAGAACAGTTGCTGCATCGCTCATTCGGCTGATGCCTAACAAAGAAGGACCAACAGAAGGTAAACGGAGATTGTTGGGGGCTGTGGTCAACTCCATTATATTATATGTTTCGACCACGTGGGAAAGAGCGTTAAGGTTCAAGAGGAACCAAAATTTACTAAGTAGGGTGCAAAGACAGATAGCCATAAGAACCTGTCGGGGGTATAGGACTATATCTACAGAAAGTAGTCTAGTCATATCCAAGATTACGCCTCTGGAGCTGCTAGTGAAGGAGAGAACAGAAACGGAAGGAAAAAATAACACTGAAAAGAAAGCAGCGAAGGAAAGGACCATAATAAGGTGGCAAAGCAAGTGGCAGCAGAGTGAAAAGAGTAGGTGGACTTTTCAGTTAATGACAGAGAACGAAGAACAGTGGAAAATTATAAGCGACATGATAAAAACAATAATGGAAAAGAAAATAATGGATTTAAGAACGGAAAGTTATCTAATTATGTAACATCTCATATAGTCCATGTCTTCTTGAAGTAATACCTTGCGGTGGTGCCGAAAAGACCTCTCTTAGGATGCAGAGTGGAATGTTTTTTAGCGGGTAGAAATCCCGCACTATCGGGCGGGGCGGTTGGATGAGGGTAAATACGCTTGCGTAGATGCACTGGTCTGGGCGCGTCGTCTGGTGTCTTCTTGAAGATTTTTTGTTACCACTC
Source organism: Pogonocherus hispidulus (assembly GCA_963924545.1). Taxonomy (NCBI): domain Eukaryota; kingdom Metazoa; phylum Arthropoda; class Insecta; order Coleoptera; family Cerambycidae; genus Pogonocherus; species Pogonocherus hispidulus. Next base: position 13,003,226 of record OZ004698.1, read on the forward strand.
TTAAAAAAAAAAAAGAAAAAGAAAAAGAAAAAAAAAGAAAGAAATGCTGATGATGTTATAAACTCTATCAAGTGAAATATGTTGAAAACATTACAGAAAGATGACAATTATATTATTTATGCTAATTGACCTATTTTTGAACTTTTCTGAATTAATTCTAAAATGAGATGAATGACGTTCCTTCATTTTTGGACATAGTATTGGTATAATTAATTATATTTTTTTATACCAATCATGGCGAAATTACATTTGATAGATAAATAGATAGGTATATATGTAAATATTTTAATAGTTGTATAGACATGCAGTAGTCTCAATCAGTGAAATAGCTAATATACATAGCTAATTTTACGTTTACCAATTTACTTTTCTGTCACATCATCGGCGTATATAAACAAGTTAACGTCCTTGATGAGAGTTGGCAGGTCATTCACATATAGGAGAAGCAGCAGCAGTCCGAGAACACTTCCCTGAGGGGTTCCAAATTCTAGCCATTCATATTCTGACAAGCTATTTGCAATTTTCACCATTATATTTCGATTCTCGATAAATGAAATTAGCCACTTTGATCGTGCCTCGTAGAGCAATGGCATCAAGTTAACCAACATGTTGCACGACCGAAGATGCACTTTCTGTCGATAGTTCGTCACGATAGCCGTGCTGCCTTGTGGACGATATTTTATATTTGTTGGGATACGAAATGATTCATTTATAAACTGCTCTTTAGATGAATTCCTCGGTAATTTGTCTGTCTGTTAGGTGCTGGGTGGTAGTTTGTGACTAACAGAATGGTATATTGTGGGGCGAGTTCGAATCTCGCCAAGGAGAAATGACACCTCTCCCAAGGAATGGTTGTTTCTCTGTTTTTTCATGTCCTCCCTCTACAGACATGAGGCTTGCAGAATGGAGGTTGTCCATTCCTGTGGTGTGTTTTATGTTTTTTTTTATTTTTGATAAGTTATGGGTCACCTTTTTAAATTCAGGAACAGTTTTTTCATTCTTTAATCTGGTAGGAAATTTGCCATTTACTACTGACATATATACTATTTTTGCTAAGGTCAATTCTAGACAGTCAGAACATTTTTTTGAGTAGTTCTATAGATCTCATCGATACTAATAGACTTCGGGTTTTGCTAATAAATTATTATATGTTTACATCTTCAGTTTCAGTGTATAATCAATCACTTCATTAGCAATATATTTTAGTCGTAGTATAATGTTGATAACAATATTAACTAAACTCTTTCAATATCAGAGACAGGGTTGTAGGACCAGATCTCCTACTTAATATCTATATTTCAAACTGTCCTTTTTCACAAAGATGTGTGAACGTAGAAAAGAGGAATTTTGTCATTCACTACTTTAAGTATTTTGTCTCTTTTCTCTAATAAATACGTTTTTTAAGGTTTTTGTATGTCCTTCATCCGGCATTAACACAATATTTTGATTATGTTTATTTATAATATTATCATATAATATATATTTTATATAGATAAGCACAAAAAGTTATACAATTTTACTTCAACAGTTTTGTAAAAGCACTGCAACGAAATGTATTAGGCAAAAAATAACTTAACGAAATTTTTTAAATAAAAAACGCACAAATAAAAAAGTAGATGGGAACCTATTGGGTGGAATACAACCCGAATATTATAATATAGTCTGCAAGAAACGTAGATGTGGTAAAGTGTCACAATATTTTATCTGAACAAAAAATAGTCCATCTATGCCCTGTCACTTAAATACGAAATATAAAACAGACATAAAACAAAAAACCCATAACAACCGACTAAGTTTTTAGACATTTACAGACGCCGAAGACAAAATTGTATTCCCAAGTGGAGGTATAAAATGTAGTCCTGCCGCGGCTTTTTCTTTCCCTAGAAAGTTGGGGAATACTTTGAGTTGTACTATACTTATTTATTTGTCTCTCGCCCCCTCGACCTTAAAACCAGATGTCGTATTCTATTATTTCCCATTGATAGACACTGAGAGCGGTGTCAGCCTTTTCGACTGTGGATTTTGTGAATGTGAAATACGTGGCGGTAGTCCAGTGAACAGAGTTTATTTCTCTTGGTGACTCCAAAAAATATAACAATGTGATGTTGAATTGAAACTAGTTGAAGAATTTTGTCTCATCCACTACCAAATCATCAAATGCAATGTGATATTCTGAGTATAGTTTCCTCTTTTATATTATAAACTATAGATTTATATTATGAACTATTTTCATTAATTTTTCATTCTATCACACATCCAATTAGCAATTAACCTCCCCCTTCAAAATGAAACGGGGGTTAAACTGTAAATAATGTGTGATTTGTAGGAAAGCACCAAATCCTAAATCCTGTATGATGCTGATAAAAATATTACAATACATAATATGTTTGTCAACATGGTCCTCGATCTGACCGATCCATACAAATGCTGGTATAATTTTCATTCAAATAACTCGGGAACTACAGAGCAAACTTAAAAACCATGCACAAAAAAGATTTATTGGGCAGTTCTTAGTCACAGATTCTTTAATCAGTACCACTCTAACTCTACTCGTCTACTCAACTTGAGTCAAGCCAATCCTACAATATTTTAGGATTGACTTGAACGTCTAAGCTGCTTGGAATTGAGATTCCAAGCCGCGGCGATAGCTCAGTCTGTTAGGTACTGGGTGATAACCTGTGACTAACAGAATGGGTATATTGCGGCGCGAGTTCGAATCTCGCCAGGGGAGAAATGGCACCTCTCCCAGGGAATAGTTGTGTGTCTGCGTTTTTTTCATGTGTACCCTCCCTCTACACAAGCCTTAGGCTTCAGTAGGGAGGTTGTCCATTTCTGTGGTGTGTTTTATGTTTATGTTTATGTTTAAGTCATCATTTTCAATCCTTTTTTTAAGCCTCTTGGCTTCAAGCCGGCTTGAAATTGATGAAGAACTAAACATAGTCATTGTAATATTATTTATTCTTGCTCTACTACATATTTCCTATTTCTCCATTCTCATCACCTTTCAGTTTTATATTTATATCGACTTCACCTGTTCTATGACTTGAATCTGCTTGAAATTCGTCTCTTGTGACTTTATCCCATGATACTATCTCAAACTACAATAAATATTAGTTACAAGGTCTGTTAGACCTAGGCACTACGTTCATCATTTGAAATTGTAATAAAGAACTATCCAATACAGAGCTCTGAAAGGCCACTTTCGGAAAGAAAATCAGTGGGTACTGATGGTACTTAGTTGGATGAAAGATGAAGGTAAAGTTAAACAGGCATGATATAGTACTTTATTCCAGATTAAGGCTCAAAGTTATTAAATATACTTTCATATTAAATAGAAAATATAGCAGATTAGAAAATTGGACGATACAAAGTTCTTTTACTAGTGCTGCAATCCAGAAAGTGAAAGAGAAAAATAATAAAAGACTAAGAATGTTACTCCAATTCAGTAAAACAAAATTTAGGCTACTAAGAGGCCCCTTCTCTGAACACTCCCAAGTAAGATATAATCTTAAACGAATGGATCAAATTGATCACCACAGATGTGTTGATTCAGAGTATATATAAATTCCTTGGGTGAGAGGCGATAGAAGCATCGAAGTTGCATTAATTTTGTGGAGTACTCGTCTCTCGAATTATTAAACTCTTAGGGTAAATGTTTGTTACCCCTGCTGAAGAGTAATTTAGAAATTTTCTTCGCCATATATAATTTTTGGCACTGAACTAAATTATTTCATAATATTCAGAAAAGATGTTAAAGAGAAGTATCAAAATAATACATTTAGTAATTTCCTATTAACATTATACCCTTGGTAATCTGTTAAATCTGTCAAACCTATTTCGTTTCTATAAAGCAAACATTCATGTTTCGTCCTTTTTCACTTGTTTGCTTTATTACCCCATATAAAACTAAGTATTTTTATTATCTAGAAGTTACTATAAGCAAATTATGTCTACTTACTGGACTATCTACTCTGAGAACGGTGTCAGCCTTTTCGGCTGCAGACTAAGAAATACGTAGCGGTACTCTGCCACTTTGTGCGATGGCGGGGACATTACTCTCGGGGAGACGATTTATCGAACGGGATCCTTAAAAGCGTTTAAATGTCAATATGCTGATAGAAACAAATTATTTGCCATTCTTCCGACATACTTTCATAATGTCCGCCTGCTCTGGAGCTCCAGATAAGTGCGAGAACTTGACTGAAATCAGGAGGGCTCTCCATTAAATAGCCCTTTTTATGCTAAAACTTGCACAGGGAAAACGAATTGAAGACAATTTATCCGTTACGGGCGAGCACCTATTCAGGATCGAAACAAAAGGAATACAATGTCTGAGACAGTCTTGTTATTTTAGTTATTATTATGTGTATAATGTGTATTTACACTGAAATCTCTTACGATTTTGAAAAGGAATATTGCGCTGTAATTTTGAAAAATATATAGGCGAAAAGATTTACAAAATGTATTGTAACAAAAGCACATATGGTAAACGTCAAGTAAAGTAAATATCTTTAGAAAGTAACATCTGCCTCAAATAAATAGAATTCGTAGAACCATTTCTGGTTCCGCAACAAATATGTCATTTTGGGTCATAAATAGGATTGAGAATTGTTCGGGCTTAACAGATTTATTAAAACATTTTATGGATGTCGAAATCCGTGCACCCCTGGAGACGGTACAGTGTTTAGTGGACAACGCACCAAATATGCGTAACTAAATAAATCCAGTAAATTGTAATGAATTATGGTGGTACTTGGAAGTTCTCCGAAATAATATCTTTTGTATGTTCATAGACAATAGTGCAAAGGCATAGGTCAACCTGTTTTTTTCGGGGAGTTTTTCCAGGAATAATATCAGTAGAGTAAGCCGTAATTCCCCCTCACTTTGAGACGAGGATAATATCTAAGGATTTTAGGTCACAAGCTAGTAAACAGTATTTTGATTGGACAGCGTCACAGAAACAGGTCATGGTTGGCGGTACTAGACAGAGAGGAGAAACGTACTTTAACAACCAATGGGATTAGTGTATTTAAATTTTATAGCAAAGAAACTTTACTTGGAAAGTTTCGACTGAAGAAAAGTTAGTCTCCGACGGCACAACTTCCGAAGATGTTATTTGTATTTATTTGGGGCTTCTCCCCATAGCATAAGGGCAAACCACCCAGACAGGGTAAAGTACGTTTCTCGGGCTCGACGTAACCACAGTTTGTTGTTTTATATAGTCATTCAGTTTAGAGTTCATTAGTATTGTATTCATTTGTTTCAAATAGTATTTCAGTATTTTGCATTTTTCTTTTGTTTACGTTTCTAAATTCTATTTATTTGTTATTAAAAACCCTTGCCTAAAAGTGCCGTGTTTTCTTGCAAATCCGCCCAAATACCCTCTCAGTGTTAGCATATTATAAGAAGCTAACCCACGGTAAGTCAATATTATTTTTATACGTCAATCACAGCATATCTCGAACCCGGCGACAGATAAATCGATTCAGTAATAAAATTTAGACTCCCTTTCGAGATAAATGAATAACTAAGTCATTTTCGTGAAGCCTGGTATATTAACATCGGGCAGCCTGTTACAGTATAGACTATAAAATCCTATAGATCTCTCACCTTTTGAATAAAAATATGTAGCGTACGCTGCACCCAGATAATATAAATGATCAGCAAACGTGCTAACTTTTAGAGCTTGTCCCTTTCTACCTATCTTCTACAGACGCTGATCTGTCTTATGTACCTTACATAATCAAGAATTTCATTAGGTGATAGACTTTCATGTCTGCTTCCCACTGATGATGTTCAAAAGGCAAAGAAAATTTTTACGTGAGGCTCGTTAAACGAAGAATAAGTTTTTTACCTTATTTCGGACCAACCTTGTATATTGGATTCCTCACATGTCACATTGATTTTCATTTTCTAGCCTACGTTCATCAAACACATACCGAGAGAACAATATACCTGCAGCATCGCAACTAATACTCCGATATTGGACTAAAACCACCCTCGCAGCAGATGCCTAATACATCAACAATACCATTAATTTTAAACTTCTGAAACAACTGTCATACCGAAGCGGTACGTTTTCAGTCTTAACCTCACAATTTCGAAATAGTTTAGCTTTACCGATAACAAGCGTGTCTGTTAGGGAGTGTTCAATGTTAAATGTCACAGGCAAAGCCAAACCCTTGTTATTTGTAATTACTCTGTGTAGACAACCTAGTTGATGCAAAAACGGATGTTGCTGATATTAATGCTTGAACTGTAAGAACTTACTATCTATTTTACAGATTATTACAATTCAACTTCTGAGTTAGCAGATACGTACTAGTTTAAGTGAGAATGCATGCAAGAGATTAATTGCAAATATTTATCTACAAAAATTCAACAAAACGAAAGTATAACAATTTTAGATTTTATTGGACACAAAATTAAAATAATTCTGGACAGAATACAATCTGCTGATTTGCCACAAATATTTTTTCTATTAGTATACAAGATGTGCCATGGTGACGGCCCATTAGAGGTATCTGGAAAACCAATTAAGCTATTAATTTGAAATTTGAGGTGAAGTCAAAGTGGGCCATGATCTACTTGATGAAAATATTTTGCAGTTTCTACCACTTTCGGTTATACCGAAAGTCGACATTAACTTCGTTATTTTAAATAGGACACTCTATATATTATTTCATTTCTGAATTCTACGTGAAATTCTAAACACATTTCATGTAGGATGTCCTATACCTATCTTCAACTGTTTTTGAAATATGACAGGTGAATATTGAGATTTTTCAACTTTGACACCCTGTAAAATCTAAACGGTTTGAGATCAAGCAAAACGGTTTGCACACTCCTATCTGAACTTTTCATAAGTTATCGTTTGGCACTAATTTCAGACTTTCTAGAAATTAAAAATGTTCCATTAAATTTACACCCATATTAATAATAATCACAATAACATCAAGTTAACTAATGACAACTAACTGCATTCTTAAATCAATCTAAGTAGTTCATATTAATAATTAAATATTTATAGACAAATAACTAACAGCATGCTAAATAAGAAGTTAATGTGACAACATCTCATTCTATACATAGAGCTAATTTCACTGCAATAAATCTAACCTGCATTTACAAACAATTACGCAAAGTGACAAGACTGACAAGTGTCTTGTGTCAATACTGTTTTGTGTTAATACGCAACCAAGGGCGGATTTAGCTTTTCAACGTGGGGAGTATTTCAAAAAACCACATTTTTAAAAAATGTTGTGAAATTAGAAATTATCTGTGTATTTAGATAGGTACGTTTTTCTTTGGACAAACATGAAATAGGAAATAGAAGTGTTTAATAAAATATCCTTAAGTGAAGTACGCTTATATTTTTTTTACCTAATTACGTTTTTGCTTTTTGCTAATGTAAAATTTTAATTCATGGTAAATCCGCCCTTGATAAGCATTAACTTTGCTTTTATAATAGGGAGATTTTGAACACCTTAAATGTTTACCTTATCTTTATCGCAATTCGCAATCGTTATACTGAACACGCGCAGTGCCAAAAATGATACTCTTTTTGGAATTGCACATGCTCAGAATAACGATAACGACGTGCTAAAATTTAAGGGGTTCAAAAACTCCCTAATGAATTCGATAAGTACCCATACCATAATAATAAAATTTTATAATGATTATTGAGGTTACTGACATATAAATACGGAAAATTTCGCATTAAATTATTTAATATTTCAGAAAAACGTTCTTGATTTGTTAATTGGGAGGGAAAAGAAAAACTGCTGCCATTTTTGTCAAACTTTTAGGTCAACTTTAACTTATTGTAAAACATACCCAAACTGATAACTAGTGATTTAACATCATTCTAGCGTTAACATGCATTTAAATGACATTATTAATACAGTTTTCACTAATGTCATTCTAGTCACGTCTTAGAACATTCTAAGTTTTATTATTAATAAGGCTGTTAATCTCTTGGTTAAATCTAAAATTAATGTCAAACGATAGCTTATGAAAAGTTAAGATACGAAGGTGCAAACCGTTTTGCTTGATCTCAAACCGTTTAGATTTTACAGGGTGTCAAAGTTGAAAAATGTCAATATTTCAAAAACAGTTGAAGATAGGTATAGGACATCCTACATAGGGTGTCCCATTCAAAATAACGAAGGTAATGTCGACTTCCGGTATAACCGGAAGTGGTACAAACTGCAAAATATTTTCATCAAGTAGATCATGGTCCACTTTGACTTCACGTCAAATTTCAAATTAATAACTTAATTGGTTCTACAGATACCTCTAATGGACCGTCACCTTGGGACACCCGGTATAATATAAGAATTGCTCAGTACTAGATGGAAGCACTTTATATTAATAAATGGTTATTTACTTTTACCACAAGAATTATGACTGTACAGTGTGTCCGAATATGATATAACAAAATTCATATTTTTTTTCTAGTTCAGATTAAAAGAAAAAGCTGAAAGTATTAGTATATAGAGATTGCACTTTTCTACCTACTTTTTTTTTTGTCATTATCCAAGTGCAATTATTGGAAAAATATTAGTATTCGGATAAAATATGGTATAATTGTTGAGGTGGTAATTTATACTCGGCGTAACAGTATCCTCATATTAACTGCATACGTTTATTTCTTGAAATACTTGAAGTTTGAGAAATCCGAGTGTAAGCACCTTCAATATTACGTAAAAAAAATATTGGAATCCATTTCAGTGTAGACAAAACCCCCTTCCAGCATTGAACTTTATCCAAAATCATAAAAATGTAGCAACATCATTCGGCAGCATCAATCAACAGACATAAACCAGTTAAAAACTTGCTATTTCGTTGGGAGCTGACAACCATGATAATCTCACCTGACTAAGTACCACTATTATCACTCAGATGATAATAGTGGTAAAAGGTAGACATAGGCTACTAGAGGGCACTACCGTGCCATCTATCGTTATATCTATCATGAAATTGATAAACAACTTCAGTATGTTCTATTTGTAAACGTGAGTCCACCAGCCGATTGGTTTTTTTGTATCGGTTAAGAATTTGGCGGTAGAGCCGAAGCTTTACTGTCCTACATAAACACATGTCAGCCTTGGCGCCCCTGTTTTTTCCATCTAAAGTATCGGAGGATATCGTGAGAGCGATACGGGAAAAAATTTATGAAATCCTAAATTTCGAATATTCTGGTTTCCATCTTTAAATAAAGCTGATGTGTAACTTTGATACAATATTGCTGTTATAGAAAAACTTTCAGCGTTCCAGTTTTTGTTGCTCAGTGTTTATGATACACATCTATTTGGGGTTTATAAGAAGGCGTAAGGGAGGATCACCAAGGAAATAAATATTTTTTCTTAGCTGGCTTGAGAGATAAACAAGAAATGGGAAATGCTGGGTATCAGATGTCGGATGTGTTTATAAGGAAACAAATTTATGAAATTATCTCTGACGTTTTTTCTCCTCCCGTGGCTTATGATAAAAAAATAATTAAATACCTAATTAATAATAATAACAAAAGTATAAATTTACTTCTTATTCCTAAAATATTACAATGGCAGTCATGATAATAATAATAATAATAACAATAATAATTAACAATACTAATAAATTTAATAAATTTATTTATTTACAATATATTGTAGGAAAAAATAAATAGTGCAAGATGTGATAAAAAGTGCGAATACTTAAAAGTATGTAAATATATAGAAAGAAAAAACTCAATAACCAACTAAACGCTTGCTTTAGGAAGAGGGTGCAAGTATACAATATAAGTGCATATAAAAATATAACACACAGACAAATATACTAATGAAAAAAAATACAAATATATATTTGTATACAAATAATGTATACAAATAATATGTTAAGTAATACATATGTTAAAATACAAAATATATAATGAATAATCCAAGTAGTACTGGAGTTCAGGTGAATATGAGTTATAAAGATAGTTTGATGATAAATAAGGGTAGTACAACCAAAGCTTTTTGCTATACAGCAAAACGTGTAAGAGAACCTAATTTTTCGATTTAAATATTTTTTATGTCGATAATAATAACTGTATTATCTAATTTTTGTCCTGTTTCTCCTGTTTATTACAAACGATTTAATTTTTCTTTTGCATAGATGGATATTGGGTATATCTTTCATTTCCTGTGGAATGGTATTATAAAGTTTTGGTGCTAAGAAGATGTATGATCTCTGCCCAATGATCTTTGGCATAAATGGGATTTTATATTCATTACTTTGTCGTGTGTGATATTTGTGAGCTATCAAGGAATTTTGATCCTTGTACCCAAGGTATTTCAAATTTAAGTAGTAGTAGTAATCTGCCTGATGTCCAATCCTTCAGCTTGTTTGTATAAGATATCAAACGGATGCATGGACCAAATCAATTTTAAAAATCTTCTTTGCAAGACTTTCAAGAGATGTAAGTGTGTTTTAAGAGACATTCACAACTGTTTCCCTTATAAAAGATGGCAATATCGTCAGCAAATCCAGCTATTTCCCCTCCGCTCCGAAGTGAAAAGAATATGTTAATATAAATGAAAAATAATAGTGGACCCATTAGGGCTCCTTGAGGTATACCATATTCTATTAGCATACGATTGCTCAGTACATTATCCACCTTCACACATTGGGATCTACTGGTAATATAGCTTTTGAATAATTTCAAGCAGTTGTTGCGAATGCCGAAATCTTCCAGTGATTGCAAGAGATTGCCTTAGAATGATCCAAAAACATGCACATACAGGGTTTACTTTCATTCAGAGCAGAGTAGATCTTTGAAATAATTACTAGAAGTGCATCTTTTGTTGATACATTGTCTCTGAAATCATAGTGGCTATCAGATAGTCAGTTGAATTAGCAAGTAATTTTCCAATTAGTTTTGAGAGATGTGTTGTGATAAATATTGGTCTATAGTTAGTTACTATGGTTCTATCTAGGTTTTTATAGATAGTTATAACTACTGATTCCTCAAAAACCGAGGGCCAAATACCATCCTTCATGTATTTACTAGCTAAATAGTCTTCCGAGACTTGTATATAGTTTGAAACACATTTCATCAACTCAGCTCTAATATTGTCTAATCCTACTGATTTCTCATTTTTTAACTCTTTTATAAACTGATGCATTTGTGGGTAACAGAACAACCGAATTTAATATTTGGGATCTTGTCAACGTATATCCAGGAGTTTCTCTTAATTTTGGAGACAATTTTTTTCTATAATGTTAATTTTATTTGTTTTACATATCTCTTTAACTGATTTTTATTTATTTTTATTAATGCTATTTTCATAATAGTTGTAGGTATTTACTTTTTGCTATTAAGGGTGTTAGTTTATTTTTATGGGTCTTGCCTTCATTTTAAATCTGTATTGCCTGGGTTTTTTCCTAGTGCTTGGTACATCTTATTTTTTGTGTGTATCAATTTTAGCAAAGCGTTTGTAATCCAGGGAGATATTTTTCTATTTTTCCTTTTTTTTTTTTTAATAGTAGTATTTTTATCTATTGCATCATTAAGTATATTTATAAATTGTTTTGATGCTGAATCGACAGTTACTACATTTTATATTTAATAATAAAACTCATTCATATTATTATTCATCTTCATTTAAGTACCTACTAACACTAGGATCTGTACTTTCATAGATTTTTTGGATAGAACTTCCCGATTTTCGGTCTCGGTTGAAAGGATAAGAATAATGAAATTTTATTCGAAGAATTTATTTAAAGTAAGTTATGATCACATTAAATAATAGGGTGGCAATTTCTGTAATCACCAGGTTACTTTAAGTTTTTAACATAAAGCTCAAGGTCATGATAACATGTTTGGTATTCTAAATAGTTTTATAAACAATGGCAGTATTATTGTTGAATTTCCTGGGCAAATTATGTCCATAAAAGCATTTCATTTTGTATATAGTTTGAAATGTTAATCTAACTTTTACTAATTTTAGAGATGTGAGATATGAAATAACACGACTAAAATATTGTCTTTCCGCATACCAAGTATCTGTTTCTGTTCAAAGTTTAATGCATCTGGTGGCGCTCTCTAGTGAACATAATTGCCACCTACAAGAGAACTGCAGTTTATAATTATATCATTGAACAGCAGTGTTGGTGGACATCATGCTATTCACGGACTATATAATTTCCAGCAAATTAGCCATCGTCAGTACGAAGTAAGCTTGATAATACCACCGACAGCAAAGACACTTTCGATCAACCAACAACTTGGCAGCGAAATAACGAGTGCCTCCGTCTAATGGCAGAATCGCAAACTATCAGAAACCGGACCAAGGTGTACCACTTTAGAACAACGAAGACTTTCTCAATTTAATCCAGTAATGAAGGAAAAAGTGAGGTTTCCTTGCGATTTATTTTTCTATTATAAATAACATGGGCGACAATCAATCTTCCTCCAAGAAAAAGCCGATAGACGGTTATCAGGTGTGCTAAGATACTTAATTTATTTGTCCATCAAAAAAGAAACGACCCTTCAATGTTTTCTGCCCGAAGTAGGAAAAACATCTGGGGTAAAGTTTTAAAATTACTTATATCAAATGATCGGTAGAGTCTTATGTATAGAGATTGTCCAAGCATGTAGGTATACATGTTTGTTCACTTTAAAAATACATTATGCACGATTATACAGTTATGACAATTAAAAATTCAAGTCAAACAAAAAACTAAAACAGAACCTGACCTCACAATACAAATACTTTGTATACTAAACAAATATAAATAATTTACATCATTCTTTATATAGGGATTAAGCCAAAAAGTTAACTAAGAGATAAACTATTAATGAAATTATCAAATATTTTGATTCAATACTATACGACTAAGAGCGAACCGCTGGCTCAGAGTTTAGTGTCTTAATTGCTCAACCCAGAGGTCGTGGGAATCCTCATTCCATCAAACAATTTTCAATTAAATTGTTTACTCGTAGATCAAGGCTTGTTCACAGGGATGGATTGGCAACCATCCTGGCGATGGCCTAGGATGGGAAGAATGTCAACTTAGTGTTAATGTGAGAGATCAAAATCAGATGATGTTTGACTATCCCCCTAACTAATGAGGTTTTCCAGGTTTCCCTCATTCCAGCACTGAATGGTGGTTAGGTCCTACCAACTTAAATCGTTCCTGGGGTGCAATGCGGGCCGGGAAATAATAATATGCCGCCCCCTCTCCCGTACAAGTCTTAGACTTTCGGGCTAATCCTTGTGATTAGAATGAGGGGTAGAGATATTATTATTATTATTATTATTATTATTATTATTATTATTATTATTATTATTATTATTATTATTATTATTATTATTATTATTATTATTATTATTATTATTATTATTATTATTATTATTATTATTATTATTATAATGTTTTGTATTAACTCGTTACCTATTATCCTAGGTATGCAAAGGAATAAATATTATTTTAAGATTTGTTGTAAACAACTACTTTGCATACAACAGGCACCGATCAACATTGAATTACAACGGCATATCTTCATATAACCTCAACTTAATGTCTTTAACACATTTTTCTATGTACCTAATAGTGTTATCTATATTTTTTAAATAATGAAATTATTTTTTGTTACCTTTTGTATAGAATTTTAATGAAAACTTTTTTTATTTTTTATTTTTTACTGACAAAACTGAAATTGTAGTAATCCTCCTCAGCCTAATGTACGATACATATTTCTGCTTCCGGCGTCTTTAGACACATGTGTGCCTAAAGCTTATCGCTTTACTGCTTATTCTAGATATGTAGTATATATGTAATTTTTCTTGTACAAGAAATAATACAATTAAAATTAATAACTTGTTAAATAAAATGCTAAATTATCTAGGCATAAGCAATTGTTGCACAAAATGTGTTGTTCTTATGTCAACTTTTCTGTTAACAATTTTAAGTTTCATTTATTTTCCACATCCTCAGTTTTTATATCAGTGACTTTTTATTTTTTTTATACTAATGAGATACTAATATAAATTGTACCCAATTTAATGAATACCTTAAATAAATAGACGGTATTGAACTTTTTTGTTTATTTTTCTGAAATCCTCCCTAGTACCTAATTATTATTGGAAGATATTTATTATATACTCCAGTAATTCCAGCTCTTCATTAGACATCAAAAGTTTGAAATATATATATATTTTGTGGAATGTACATAGTTCATTATAAACGATAAATGTGGGGGAAATTATTAGTGACCTAACAAAGAGGAATCTTTCTCCAACACAATGTTGATTCCACTCCAGTTCTGTAAATATCAAAAAATATAAGTGAAAACGTACCTATTAAAGATTAACGTTTTAGTAAAATATACAACTACTCTGAAAAAAAAAACAGATATATATTCTTCGTCAAAAACCACATATAATTTTAACGTTTCTGAAATTTTTTTAGAAACGTTTCTCTATTTCCATGATCGCACACTGTAACAAGAAAGGTACCTCAGAAAATTTGTCCCACATGACAAATTTTTATTAATTTTTATTTATTTTCTACCAAAGATGCTGTCTCCATTTGTAAAAATAAAGTGAAGGTGAAAAATATAATTCGGATAATGATAAAAACAAATATATAAAGAACAATATAATATATTACTTTTACCCCTGATTACAATCACATATTTGAAATTATTTATTTTAATAAAATATAGATACAAAATTTTATAGAGACAAAATTTTTACCACATAGACCAAGGTCCGTGCGTGGCATTCTTTACTATTTTATATTATAATTAGACAAAGATGTAGACTTCCTTATATTATCGTATTGTACCTAATGTAGGTATTTAACATATTTAACTTAACTAAATTAGATTATATGACAGATATAGACGAGTGCATTGAGAATCCAGGAGTTTGGTGTAAAGCGGCTTATAATATATTTAAAATTCTGTAGTAAACGTTATTTTGATATATCCATGTCTTTATAACTTTTTTAAATTTGTAGAAATTATTTATTATTCTAATTTGATTGGGTAGCACATTATACAATTTTGGTCCCAGATAATTTAGTGAGTGCTGCGTTAATTTAAGATGCTTGTGAGGTATTTGTATATCACGTATACTTACTGATCTAGTGGTTATAGTAGCATAATCTATTACATTAAAATTATGCTTATTTTTTTGCATGTATATCAGAATTTTTTGCACATATAATTGTTTTATTGAAAATACTTGAAATTGTTGGAAGACTAAATGTGTTGGATAATAGTATGGTTTTGATAAACATATTTTAATAAGTATTTTTTGTGCAATCTCTACCTTTTTTAATATAGTTTTGTATGCAGATCCCCATGCTATCAAACCATACTGTACTATACTTTGTGCAAGGGCATAGTAGAGCATTTTTGTTGTACTTATATGTATACAATTCCTTAACTGCCTAAAGATATAAAACAACTTTCGAATGTTATTAGTTAAGGCGTTAATATGATGCTGCCAATTTAATGATGAATCTAATGTTAGACCTAAGTATTTAACGACTAATGTCCATTTGATTTGTTTCGAATTAATTTTTAAATTTTCCAGAGTATTAATATAATTATTATGTACGTTAAAAGGCATTGCATGTGTTTTGTCAACATTTAATGTTAAGGTATTGATGCTTAACCATTGTCCGATTTCAGCTAGACCCTCATTAGCTACTTCTATTACTCCTTCCCAAGCATCTCCATAAAAAAGAACGACAGTATCATCTGCATATGATGTAATTGCCGCATTGTTTATATTAATGTTTAGCAGATCGTTTAAATATATTATAAACAAAATTGGACCGATGACGGTCCCTTGTGGAATGCCGTACGTAATATTTTTTCCTGTGCTTATTTCAGTTTTTATTTTTGTGTACTGAGTCCTACCTTGCAGATATGATGAAAATATATCATGTGCCCTTCCACGAATACCTATTCTATCTAATTTATATAACAGTCTTTGATGTGGTACGGTATCAAATGCCTTTTTTAAATCTAAGAACACACCTATTACCTTTTCCTTATGATCTATTTTATTATAAATGTTAGATAACACATTTGAAATTGCATCTTCTGTGGACATACCTTCCAGAAATCCAAATTGAGTTTTATTTACTATATTAAATTTTAACAAGTAACTACATACTCTGTTTTTAATTAATTTTTCTAAAATTTTCGCAAAGTTACATGTTAATGAAATTGGTCTAAAATTACTGCACACTGTTTTTTCGCCACTTTTATATATAGGTGTAATTTGGGCTACTTTTAATTTATCGGGAAATATTCCAGTTTCAAAAACCAAATTAAAGATGTGACATAAAGGTTTACTTATGAAATCTGCTATAAGTTTTATATGTTCAGCATAAATTTTATCAAAGCCTGGTGATGAATTATTTTTTAAATTAGTTATCATTCTTTTTACTTCATTAATATCGGTTGGAGCCAAAAAACAAGAAGTATGATTTACTAAAGGTATTTCTTTGTATTTTAATGAGTTATTATTTATTTGTCTAGCTAATTCTGGACCAACATTACTAAAGTACTCATTCATTTCATTTGCAATTTGCTTAGGGTTTGTTAATAGAATATTGTCTTTTTTTATATTAATTTTATTATTCATTTTGTTATTTTTACCGATAGTTTGATTAATAGTTTTCCATATAGATTTAAAGTTACCTTTTGCCTTTGCAATATTATCTTTTATATAATCGTTTTTCTGCATTTTTATTAATTTATTTAGAATATTCCTATGTCTTACATATTGTATTCTTAATTCCATATTTTCCGGTTCCCTCTTAACTTTCTTAGACAACCTGTCCCTCGTCCTTATAGAGTTAACTAAAGCCATTGTTATCCATGGTTTAATTTTTTTTGGGCTGAATTTATACTTATCTTAATTTTTTTGGTAGCCGTGAAGTAAGCATTTTGTAGATGATTCATAAATGCCAAATAGGCATTATTAGGATTAGTTTCGTTATATATATTTTCCCAAGCAATGCTCTGAACCGTCTCCATCCGTAACCATCGTAGATATAACCATCCGTAGGTCTGAAATTTGTGTGGGAAAGGGTCGGCATATGGTCATTCTGTAGACCGCATCAGCAACTAAGAGCGAGTTAAGTTGGTTAAACCATAACAACCCGTAGTGCAGGAGAGAGGAAGACCAGGAAAACCTCAATGCTTTTGGGGGCATTCAGACACAAATCTATATTAGTTTATAATAATAATAATAATTATTATTATTATTATTATTAATAATATTATTATTATTATTATTATTATTATTATTATTATTATTATTATTATTATCATCATCATTATTATTAATAAAGAAAATATTTTTAAGAAATACTTTTTTATATATTATTATAGAGAAACGGACGAAATATCGAGACCTTCTCTGCGAACGCCGCAGACTCCATCCAGAACTGTGAAACTTGTAGTACTGATAATATGAGCCCTCGGTGGAGCAAGAGATACACTGCTTTAGGAACTGAAGATCATGCCGGTATGCCGAAATTCGGCAGATTTTCTAGCCGGAAGAATGTAGAAGGTGGTCATACTGGGTTCATTACATCTACTCAGGGCACACGATTCCCGGACTCAGTAGTTACTCACCCCCACAGACGTGGGGAGTAGCTACTGATAACCACCAGCGGAATGTAAGACGTATTACCTACCAGATGGTAATGTCTGGTAGTTAATGAACCACTACATTTGACTTTAGTCAAATTTCTCGAAGAATTTCAAAATCGACTTTGCACTACTGTCTTGCCAATAACGGCGCACATTTTGAGCATTTTATAAAATGGTTTGTTAAAAATAAATATATATTTATACCAATTAGCTTTTTTCATAACATTTTTTCTTCTAACTCGAAAACCAATCAACCGATTTAACATTTTTGGGTATGGTAGAATAAAGAATTGTAAGCCCTTTCTAATGATGGGGGTTACCATTTGAAGTGGCTGTGGAGGAGGGAAAGACAGGAAACATTAAATCCAATGTGTAATTAAACTTTCTCTCGATATCTCAGTTAACGTGTTTCTTGTATTTTTTAAATATCCTCAAACTCAAAAGATATTTAAGAGATATTATATTTGAAATGAAAGCACTGTATAATTACATAAATGATTACCTAGCGATCAACTGAACAAGTATTGGAGTTTAGAAATACTCCTATTCTCTCTATCAGAAAAAATATATCATGCCTAAACACTGCAGAAGTTTTGACGGGGTTTTTATGTCCATCAAAATTTGTTTTGATGTGTCAACTAGGAAAGGGGTCTAAACTGTCAGGAGAGAGTTCCTTACGGAGACAAATTACTTAATAGTTATTGTTTGAGTTACAAAGATTAATAAATCAAGTGTTGTTAAGGAAATATGCCATGGACGGTTTATCTTTGGCGGGCATCCGCTCAGAAGGCTTGGGAGTAATTGATAGTAACAGAGAAACATAATAATTCTTACGTCAACCCCTTAAATAGTGCCTCTGCAGTAATTTGTGTAATATTTCACTGTAATTACCCTCAACTACACGAGGGGTAGGCCAGGGAATAAATTTATTCCAGCTGATGCACAAAAAAATGTTTTAGTAGGGCGTGGTAGGGCTGTGTAATTATACCGAAGGTTATTAATTTTTGGTTAAGAGTAACAACTGTAAAAACGTAAAGAACTCTCCAAGTTTAATTCAACATTTATATCTAGAAAATTCAGTCATGCAGCAGGCCCGAAAAATTGTTGAAACTAAATTTAACTGTATTTATTTCAGTAATACGTATAAAATGTATAAAATAAATAAAAGAATTAAGATTTCAGTTTTTCCAATTAATGTTTATAGTTTAAAATGAGATGAAAATATACATCGTTTTTTAGTTTAAGTAACCTCTTACATCTTAAGATTTAAGACATCTCAATTGTGTACACCTTAAAAGTGTCCACCCTATATAGTGGACCACGAATTTGTTTGAGAGATGGTCAATCTGCTGCTTATGTTTTATCTATCGCAAAAATTGGCCGAATCAGCTAGTGATTGCAAACAACATTTATGAGTAGTAGTAGTGAGTAACTTACAGTAGTCCCTCTTTTGGTCTTTGGTACTATTCGTCTGAAAATTATTGTCAAATTGAGATAGACCTCTTCTGTCTTTGAGGAAGACAATCCTACTTATTTATTTGAAGAAGATGCCGAAAACAACAACTCCTCGAACAATGTGCCTTGACTGGCATTGTATTACCATTAATTATTATTATTATTTTTTTTTTGTTAAAATCGAGTCAAGCGGTTCCCCGGTTCCTACTATCTGGATCGAGCGTTGGTCGTTAGTCTAGGAATCGTGTGCCCTGAGTATACATAATAAACCCAGAATGGCCGCCTTCTGCATCTGTCCCACTAGAAAATTTTCCGAATTTCGGCATGCCAGTATGATCTTTTGTTCCGAAAGCAGTGTATCTTTTGCTCTACCGAGGTGTCCTATAATCAGTACCACAAGCTTCACAGTATGTTCTGGATGCAGAGTTTGAAGAGAAGGTCTCGATATTTCATCCATTTCTCTTCCTCTTTCAAGACAATGTTGGTCTCAGCAGGAGCCGAGAACTCGATGACAAACATAGTCTTGAGCTGCTGGTCGAGGAGGACTACATCAGGCTTATTAGCTCGAATCTGCCTGAAGTTGGGAAATGAGAAGTTCTTGTAAATTCGGCACTCCTCATTTCCCACAACGGATTCAGTGTCCGTTACAATTATTAGTATATCAATAATAATAATAATTATTATTATTACTATTATTATTATTATTCTTATTATGAAGAGTGAACTACTGTGTGTTTCACAGTAGTTCACTACTACTGTGTCCACTACTAACATACCAGATGACCTTTAGGCAATCATGTCGCAGCATCGTTCATCGAGTCCGCTACCTATGGCACTTTGATGAGCACAGAATAAATGCGAAACCGGTCAGTGTGTGTGGCTGGTTTCGATGAAGCATGTGACGACTCCAATGTGTGATTCCGGGGTAATGCAATTCCCGTCGTGGCACATTGCCCATGGATTAGTCGTTTTCGGCATCTCCTTCAAATAAATAAGTAAGACATGTATGAAGTTTGATTAAGTTTTAAATTATTAAGAATTCGATGAGTGCGTGTTACTTTAATCACTGGACTCGACTCATCATACATTTTGCTGAACCAAAATGTATGGCAGAATTTATGGATGATATACTTTATCTTCATCAATTTTAGAGTTAGTGGAAGTCCATTATTTCATTTCATTCTGGATCTATCTGATATACCAAGCCGCAGTTGGGTAACAAAGGGGACTTATCATGGGTAGTTTGCTACAAATTATTATTTGGAGATACTTATAATCAATTTACACCTAATTCCATATTTCTGTATGACACTAATATTGAAACAAAATATTCTCTTTTTTATTTGAAAGAAGATACCGAAAACAACTACTCCACGGCCAATATGCCCCGACTGGCGTTGCATTAAATCAACATCTCCATGGGTGTCGCCGCATCCTTCATCAAGACCAAATACCAGACAATGGCCGGTTTCGATCTTGTTATGATCTCATCAGATTGCCATAGGTATCGGAATCGATGAATGATCTGGCGACATGATTGCCTAAGGGGCATATGTGAATGTTTGTAGTGGCGAGATACAGTGAAATACACCGTAGTGCCCTCTTTGGGTCTTTGCTACTACCTGTCTGACAATTATTGTCTAATTGACAGACAGGTAGTAGCAAAGACCCAAAGAGGGCACTACGGTGTATTTCACTGTATCTCGCCACTACAAACATACTCTCTTTTTATTTGCACCTGAATACTGGACCCACATTAACCAGTCACTCTATTCCAGATTGTGGACGGCAATGCAAAGACGGACGTCTCCAATCGCAAAGAGCCCGGCATGTTCTGCGGCGAGAGCGAGCAGCCCCAAACCTTCATGTCCGAGACGTCCTTCGTGAAGGTGGTGTTCCACGTGGAGAACTTCACCGACCAGACGTACTTCAGCTTCGACACCCGCGCGGAGCAGCAGCTTGTGGTCTATCTGCGCTATGGTCAGCACCCGGAGCTGTATCCTAACAGGAGAGGGGAGGTGGTGCAAGGGTAAGGAATCTCATAATATACGCATTTTTATGAAATGCTGTTAACAAAATGAAGGTCCAGTCTTTCCACCTCTCATTAAGTTCCAAATAACTATTTGATAGATTAGACTGTGAAAACTGAAATACTGAAACGTCACATTCTAATATGCCAGTAGATATACTATAGGCGTTCTGGCTCAAAAACTCCATGTAAAAGCCCATAAGCCAAAAACGTGGTCAAAATTTGTTCCCAAATGAATGCGCAGACGCTTTGAGGTGGGTACGCCTGACGTATTGTGTGGGTATACTTGACGTATTGTGTGGGTACGCCTTATCTATTGTGTGGGTACGCCTGACGTATTGTATTATGTAGCCTGTGTTATGTACCTACTTAAAATTACATTAATTAAAGCTGAGATTTTATTTAATCTGTAATATATTTTGGTTTTTCATCTAGAAATTGATAAATAAAACGTTAGTAGGTGGTATTGTAATATGTCAGGCGTACCCACACAATACGTCAGGTATACATACCCACACAATACGTCATGCGTACCCACCTCAAAGCGTCTGCGCATTCATCTGGGAACAAATTTTGACCACGTTTTTGGCTTATGGGCTTTTACATGGAGTTTTTGAGCCAGAACGTCTATAGTATATCTACTTCTGCCAAATAGTTATCTGGAACTTAATGGGAGGTGAAAAGACTGGGCTTTAGATTTATTATAAACATTTATCACGCAGTTTTGAGTATTAAATGATATGCAATATATTTAAATATTGATAATTGACTTGAGTGTCAATATTCAATATATTTACCCAGGTTAATCTGGATACGTTAAATTTAGGCATGTCAGCTCCAGCGTCAAGCAGAAGAATCAAAGAATTTTAAAAACTCAGCTTTTTTTTCTTTGGGATCCCACCAAATGCGTTAATGCGTACTGGTTGAAGAGTATATTTATTTAACATCCCTGTATGTCACAATCAGATCAAATCATTCTTTGTTCACAAATAAAGGTACTTGCGGTACAGTAGAAATACTCATTCTATGTTACTCTCCCTAATTATAAATTCTCTACGTTGTTTTCTCTTGGTGTTTGGTATAAAAACTTTCATAAATATGCCTAAATAATTCACGTTTCTGTAGTTGTTCATTTATGCTGTGCTCAGAAAATCTTGCATATGAATGATGAATTATTTTTTGTTTTATTATCAGGACCAGGTGATACCGGCTACTAGGAGGAAATTGACGTAAATAGATAAATCTGTGTACCTACAAACGTTAATCGCACGCAGTTACGACTAACAGAAAGTGGCCCGGAGACGGTCAATAAAATTGATGATTTCAATTGCAATTGCGATTGATGGAGATCCAATGAACACGTCAATAGTTCATCAGTTGCTCAGTGAATTTCTCGCGAGTCGAGTCGTTTATTGATTGTTTCTGACCTAGTATAATAGTCAATTTCTGCCAATTTCTCGATTACACGATCAATTGGGATGCGTCAGTGATCCCCGACAATGTACTTCAATCAAATTACCTATCAATCTCCGTCCATCGATTGACAATGGCATCAATCGCTTCCTACACGATGAATTAGTTGCATCAATGAGTACCATTGACAATATTACTGACGTCTCCGGACCACTTAAGATATTGGTTTAAACTATTGGTGGAATGAATCATTACAGTAATTAAATAATCTAGGAAGAATTTTCCTGTATCACGTTATAATCAGAGAGAACAATGCTAAGTACAGAAAATTTTAGACTAAGTTGCATTACATACTTAGGCAAAAAACAGAAAAGGAGTAACATCTAGATAACGTTAAAAATAAATTTATACTGTATACTATAGAATATATTACAGGAGGTATAGTAACTTCATTTCTTGGACTATTATTTCAAATAATAATGCAATTATTGTATAGTATTTATATAACACTTATTGTAATAATTGTACTCTTACGATACCTACCTAACATTTGCTAAGTCAAATGATTAATAATAAAAACGTGTTTTAAGGTACATATAGAGTAAACTAAAATTAACCACAAACATTTTTAATTTAGGAAGAAGTGTATTCTAATTTCTATAAATATTTAGTAAGATCAAATAAATAATTACAGTGCGTGAACTAAGAAAAAGAATGACTACTTTACATCTGAATATATTACATAGACTCTGATATACGATGTTTCTTACTGTTTCCATTATAATTAACCATTTTAAGTTTAACAGGGCGACACATTAATATAAGCTAATGTAATTTATATGCGACGTCTTCCCTTTCAGGCTCAAGGTTAATTTACTTTCCTTTGTTAGTTAAAGGAAAGAGACAATGTTCCTCTTTCGAGCATGTTAATTCTAAAATAACTATGCTAAAATGGAATACCTAACTGTAGGATAATTGTATGTAACAGTAATTTTAAAATATACAGGGTGGCCAAATAGTCTGACAAAATTCTATAACTTTTATGCCGCAATAAACAAAAAAATGTATATCTCAGGATGTCATAGGGCCTAAGAGGACACGCATTTTAAAAATATGTAGTCATCTAGGGTGCTCTATAAACCGAGGCCATTTCAAACTTATGTTTTTTAAATGGAATGACACATTTTTTATTTCACTTTCCAATTCCGATCATTTTTTGAATTCGTCAAAATAGGGTTTACTAGTGTTGTACAGAGTAGTTCAAAAGATATGAGCATTTTTCTATTTTAATCACAATGAATTGGGCGGGAATAAATAGCTACTAGATAATTTTTGGCCTCATTGAGTATATTAAATGGTCTAGTTTAACTTTCTATAGAATTCCCTTCAAAATAGCTTTATCTGACGACTCTTTCTATTCTATGAAGCATTGTCTATATCTAACTGCAACTGTTTTAAAGATATTTGAGATAAATAATCAGTTAATTAATTTTATATTGAGTAGATCTACACCAAGTATACTATTAATAGAACTTTGTGTACCTAGGCGGGAAACCACTTTCCCGCCATCGTGCACACAACATTTTTTATCATACACAAGAAAAAAATCATAAACGTCAAAGCTTTTTTATATAACAATAAATAATTTACAAAAAAATTAGTTCTTTGAAATATTGATATTAAAATACAGGATTATGAATAGTGCAATCAGCAAAGGCAATACTTTGTTTAGATAAACTCAATAACCGGGTTTGTTCTGAAACTGTTGTTGAAATTATATCATGATATATATCAATATTCATGTGATATGTCACGTCTGGAGGTTCTCTGACAGGTGAAGCTTCCATACAGTTTCTTCTATGCTTTCATCACTTTCAGAAGCTTGAAATGTCCCCGGGATACTTCTGTCTCGTCCATTGTTTAATAATTAATGGTAACAATAATGATGGGCTTTACTTAAAATTACTTTATAATGTGAAATTAAATAACACACGATGACAGATAATGGAGGGGCCACCTATTGATAGAAAAGTTAAAAAAATTTCGCGGCTAGCCCTGCAAATGCCTATTTTCGCGCCGCTAACGGCTCACGAAAATAGAATTTTCGCCTAGTGTAGGATAAAAAAAATATGTTTTACTGAATATCGCTCTACGCCCCTCATCTTACTAGAGGCGAGCTTTTACATTTTTTCTTTTTTACTAAAATCGGCAAAGGTGTTTCCGAGATGCAGTCTTTTCAAAATTACGAAAAAATTAGTCTTTGACTAATTATGGGAGCAGTTTATTAGTATTTATTTTCTAGTATTTCTAGTATTATTTATTCTTCATTCATTGTGTGATTAGAATACAAAAATGCTCATATCTTCTGAACTACTTTATATAATAGTAGCAAATCCTATATTGACTAAATAGAAAATATGTCATTCCATTTAAAGAAAACATAGGTAAGTTTGATATGGCCCCGGTATATAGAGCACCTTATATGACTTTATATATATTTTTAAAATATTCGTTCTCTTAGGCTCTATTAGATCCTAAAATTTATATACAGAATGTGTCATTAGTGGGTAATTGTTAGATTATTCACAAACGGTAAATTATATCAAAAAACTTTTTATATGAAAGTATTTTGGCACTAAAGGTGCATATTGTAAAATATTTTCAATTACACAGGGTGTTCCAAAAAGTCGGGACAAGGTGCAAGTTGGTTATTTCAAATGCGACACCCTATATATTATTATGATTTTGAAATCTAGGGGTCACTAAGAACATATTTGTATTAAGGTTCCCTATAGCTATCTCTTTTCGTTTTCGAGATATTTAAGAGTTAATGGAAAAAACCTCGAAACAGTGCATTGCAAAATAAATAAAATTTCCTCTATGACACAATGTGAAAAGGAAAAAAAATGTAGTGTCAGTAAGCACAAGGCATACCTTAAATATTGCACTTGAAATAATTTGGACATCTTATACAGGGTGATTTTTATCGTGATTTATATTTCACAATGTTGAATTGCCTAAATCTCAATATTTTTAAATGGAACACCCTGAATTTTTTTATGGAATTAGATGTAGAATTTAATTACCTTTCAAATGGTATTAGGATGTCCTACACGAAAAGTTGATCGGTTTCGAGATATTCACGATTTTTTGAAAATTTTGCTTCTATAACTGATAATTACAAATTATAGTCAAGTAAGTTATGAAAACAATTTATTTTGTTGTGGAAGTTATTTAACTGTCAAATAAATATTCGATTTTGTTTAATCTGCACATTTTATATGCAAGTTGCACTATTCCAAAATGCTGTCAGAAGTACCACGAATTCCGTTCATAATGTTTTCTCGTGTGGTTGATGGTGTGCGGTAAACTAAATCTTTTATGTATCCCCATAAAAAAATCTAATTTTGTAAGGTCCGGGAGCCGAGCAAACCATGAGATAGGTCCACCCTTCCTACCCACCTATTGGTGTTGGTACTCTCTATTAAACAATCTCCTTACTGAACCGCTGTAATATGTATGGCAATCGTCATGCTGCAACCGCATCCCTCCTAAAATGTTCAGAGGAATATCTTGAAGATAATTTAAAAGTTGATTTTCCAAAAAATGCCAATAAATGTCTCCATTGACAGTATTTAGGACGGTAGACATGCAGCATAGGTGGACATTAAATGTATGGGGGGGATTCTAGGCGATAAGGTGATTGGATCATATTTTTTTGAAGCGGTTGTCAATGGAGAAATTTATTTACATTTTTTGGAACTTTTAAATTATCTTGAAGATATTCCTCTGAATATTTTAGCAGGACTGCGGTTGCAGTATGACGGTTGCCCTACACATTACAGCGGTTCAGTAAGGAGACTGTTAAATAGGGAGTACCTACCAGTAGTAGGTGGATAGGAAGGGTGGACCTATCTCATGGTATCCTCGGTACCCAGACCGAAAATAAAATAAAATAACGAAGTTAATGTCGACTTCCGGTATAACCGAAAGTGGTGGAAACTGCAACGTATTTTCATCAAGTAGGTCATGACCCACTTTGACTCCACCTCAAATTTGAAATTAATAGCTTGATTGGTTCTCCAGATACTTCTAATGGACCGTCACCGTCACCGTGGGGCACCCGGTACATATACAGGGTCCTGCACCAGAGCTCCCTTCTTTTGTAGCTCATGAACTGGTGCCTTTATAAATTTCGTTCAAATCTGACTGCAAATTATTCATAGAGAGGCACATTTTGAAATTATTTTAAAATATACAGGATGCTCTAGAAACATGTACCATACTAAAGTTATGTTTTTTAAATAGAACACACTATATATTTTTGCATTTTTGGATTCTGCATGCAAATTTGGTGTCAGTTTGTGTTATATTCCCTATAGCAAAACTTAGCCGTTTCGAAGATATTCGACATTTTATAGAAAAAATTAGATTTGTTACAACTATTTCAAAGTTACTTATCTTATAAAAGTGAACAGCGTTTATTTTAATTTTTATATGTCAGATAGTTTAGGCATTGGTCTTTCTGAAAATAGCTAAGAGAAGTCTGTAATACATACAGAGTGTTTAATATTTACTGAGCAACACATCAATTTTGAAACATGCAAAACTAATTTTTTTCAAACAGCACACCCACTATATTATTCTACAGTTGAAAATACCATTCAATTCTGAATTGAATGATATAGCATTGTCCTATACCTATTTCTTAAGGTGCTCAAGATATAATCAATTTTATAATAAAGTGCTCGAAAATTTAAGTTACCCCGTTTCTAAGTGGTCTTCGAATAAAATAAAACAACTACAAACATTTTAAATTTATTGTCAGTTGCTTTGACTCTTATTATCGCTATGATTAAGCACAAAATGTAAAAAAACTACATCGATGTTAAATAATTGTTCACAGATTTAATTGTTACGTAACCCTATAAGAAGAAGTCTAATTTTGTACATCAAATTATGCTTTAAGAATAAATCGGGTCACCTGGTAAAGACAACAAAATAACTTGTCAAATTTGTTTGCTGTCAAACTTGATGTCGACAATTTAAGTTAATTACAAATATTTATACTTATTTCAATAATTTTGTTGTTAGTTTAGTTATTATAGTTATTTACTTAGTTTAGTTAGTTGTTTTCATTTTTTTTATAATGAAGTATAGTAAAGAAGAGCTAGCTGACATGATTTTTACATTAGGTGAGTCTGAACGAAACAACTGTCTCTTAGCGAATAGAATTTACCGTCAAAGTTTTTGAAAATGTATTATAAGATTGTAGACTGTGAATAATTATTTAATATTGATGTTTTTGATGATTATTGATAATTTTTTACATTTTGTGTTTAGTCCTAGCCATAATTATAGTCAAAGCAACTGACAATAAATTTAAAATGTTTCTATTTGTTTTATTTTATTCGAAGATCACTTAGAAACGGGGTAACTTAAATTTTCGAGCACTTCATTATAAAACTGATTATATCTGGAGCACCTTAAGAGATAGGTATAGGACAATACTATATCATTCAATTCAGAATTGAATGGTACTTTCAACTGTAGAATAATATAGAGGGTGTGCTGTTTGAAAAAATTAGTTTTGCATGTTTCAAAATTGATGTGTTGCTCAGTAAATATTAAACACTCTGTATGTATTACAGACTTCTCTTAGCTATTTTCAGAAAGACGAATGCCTAAACTATCTGACGTATAAAAATTAAAATAAACGCTGTTCAATTGCATAAGATATGTAACTTTGAAATAGTTCTAACAACTGTAATTTTTTCTATAAAATGTCGAATATCTTTGAAACGGCTAAGTTTTGCTATAGGGAATATAACACAAACTGACACCAAATTTGCATGCAGAATCCAAAAATGCAAAAATATATAGTGTGTTCTATTTAAAAAAACATAACTTTAGTATGGTACATGTTTTTAGAGCACCCTGTATATTTGAAAATATTTTCAAAACGTGCCTCTCTACGAATAGTTTGCAGTCAAATTTGAACGAAATTTATAAAGGCACCAGTTCATGAGCTACAAAAGAAGGAAGCTCTGGTGCAGGACCCTGTATAATAATAAAGTACGCAATAATTCCGAAGCCTCATGCCATTTTTCATTTCAGTTTTCACAAATATTCCAATTACCGAACGGACTCCCACTAATTAGCGGGAATATATAATTTTATGTTGAACACACACGAAATTAATAGAGTAGCTTAAATATGCAGAGACCCCCGGTCGCCCATTGTGAAAGGGTGAATTTGTTATTTCATTACACGGATGATTTACAATTGCGGAAAGTCGGATCGATATTTTCGCTGGGGAAAATTATTTCCTTGGCAATTAATCCTCCGCATTGATGGCGGCGTGTATTCAGCTCGGCCCGCTGATTTAAAACTTGAATTGACCAAATGAGGGCGGCGATTACTGTACACCGTGAGGCAAATTAAAAGCTCAATCCCTTTCCACCTGTTAGCTATAGTCAGTCAGTCTGTTAGTCAGTACCCTGTCGGTTATAATGAGCGTATGTTTGATTATACTATCTCACCCAGATTCTGATACTCAAAATGGTAAAATCTTGAAGAAATGTTTCAGAGCTGTTTGGCTTGGCTTGACTATAAAGTCGTTTTGTAATTCCTCTGTATCTCTGAAGAGTTTGTTAGAAGCACACAGACATTATAATACACAACTCATGTTTGCCAACCATTTTCCCCCTCTTCCCCAGTATAAACTGATCTTATTCCAACACTATTTTATTTACTATAAAACATATAGTAAAAATCTAGGTATAATGCTTTGCTATGTGAAGTCAAGAGAACTCCTATTTTATGTATATATCATATAAAAGTAGAGAATAAAAATATATTTTAGATAAATATCATATGGAATTGGATATTACAGTTTTGTCAGTAAAAAATAATGTTTTTCATTAAAATTCAATACAAAAGGTATTTTTAATGTAATGGAAATGCTTGTTTAATATTTCATTATTTAAAATATGTAGATAACACTATTAAAAAGAAAAATGTATTGCAGACAATAAGTTGAGGTTATGAGAATATATGCCGCTGTAACTCAATGTTAAGGGGTGCATATTGCACGCAAAGTAGTTGTTTTCGAGATATCTTAAAAGTAATAGTTATTCCTTTGCGTGCCTAGGATTATAGGTAACAAGGAAAATTAAAAACTTTATTAAACACAATATTTGATAATTTCATTAATAATTTATCTCTTGGTTAACTTTTTGGCTTAATTCCTATATAAAGAGAGATATCATATGAAAGTTTAAACCATAAACTAGTTTTCACATTAATTTGTTAATATAACAATTTTTTCGCCACATTGTGGCATTTTTTGTAAAAATTCCTATATTTCTTATTCATTTATGATTACCTAAGGCTGCATACAACTAAAATTTACAATATTGAACAGATTTAAAGCAACCAAAAATTAGATATAGTTTAAGAGGGACTATATTTTCTAAGACACTATAAGAGGGACTAGGTATATATTTAAGAGGGGCTATATTTTTTTTTCTTTTGGGTTTTGAGCTTCGTAGGTTTGTAATATTAATTTAATTGGAGAAAATCCCTTATAATGAATTCAACAAGGAGATATATTTGATTCAATTTGGTCGTTAAGTAATATACCGGATGATTTTAATTTATTAATTTCTAATGACTCTACTAGGTTAGTTTTACTCTTTTCTTCTCCATGTGTAGAATTTTGTAATCTTCGTTGAAAACATTATTTTCTTATATTAAGTGTGTTCTATATGTTGAATCCTGTTTTTTGTTACTCAACCTTCTTTTATGTTCTTTTATTTTTTCTAATATTCCTTATTGTTTGTCTTATATATACCTTAGGGCAAGTACCACATGTTAGCTTATAAATACTTCTGATTGACTGTTATAAAAATTTGCGACGCTCGCATTTTTTATGAATTTACCTATTGAATTATTAGTTTTATATGCTATCTCGAAAAAGGAATACATTTTTCCTGTGGGATGGCCCATGTATTTCAAAATCTTAAAATAGTACCTACTATTATCATTAGTTTTAGGATAGACTTCTTGATTTACATTATTTAAAGATTTTTTAGAATTTTTTTTTCTATTATTTCGAGGATGTATCATGAACGAAAACTCCTAACTTGGTCCTCATATACGAACATAAACATTACTAATGTTAAAAATCAGTGGACCCAAGACTGACCCTTGAAGGACAACCAAGGAAACTGAACATCTATCCGATAAGTTACTATGTATTTTCACTAGCAGTTCCAAGCAGGATTCGATCAGGTTTAATAAATTTCCCCTCAAACCCAAGGTGAACAATTCCTTTGTACTAAATAATTTACTAAAACTATCAAAGGCTTTGGATAAGGCAAATATAAGTGACAGAACACTGTTACCTTTATCAAATTCTCCATAAGCATAACTAAGAAGTTGATGTGTCGTAGTATCTACGGATGTTTCTCTACAAAATCCATGTTAATTAGGTGTATTGTACATTGTATTTAACATTGAAATCAGTTGTAATATTATATTCACCGTTCCTTAATTTTGGAAACTTCCGATAATAAGGATATTTGACGATAGTTTTCAATATGGGAATTTTTATTCTGATATATATCAATCAATATCAATTGATCAGTGAATATGCCTCCAAGTTTGTATTTTCTTTACTATATTAGAATATATTAGAATTTGCAAAACGATGAATTTCAGTATTTTTTCTTTATATGCAAAATTTTTACTTTTCCAGATGATTAAAATTGTTATGTTTAGAAAAACTGATAATATAAGTACATAAGTAGGTATATAAAATAACAAAATAATAATCCTCTCCTCCGCTGTCAATTGAATTTAGCACTTTCTGCCTCTGTTATTCCGAGAGCTAATAATAAATTGAAGTCGCAAAATTTCATTTTGCCACCCACAAAGAAACAAAGAAATTTATTTCACCTTTGTATTATTCAAAATACTCCACCGGAGGAAAACTGAATTTAAATATTTACATTCCTGGAGGATTCGGATTGGTATAAGCGGTTAAAACTCCCTTCCCCTGAC
Source organism: Pogonocherus hispidulus (assembly GCA_963924545.1). NCBI lineage: Eukaryota > Metazoa > Arthropoda > Insecta > Coleoptera > Cerambycidae > Pogonocherus > Pogonocherus hispidulus. The sequence continues at coordinate 13,034,839 of OZ004698.1, forward strand.
TAGAATATTCTCGCTTGGGGACTGGTAGGTGATTGATTTTATCTGTTTTTCAGGTCATACTGCGAGAGAATATTTAGGGATTGTCGTCTTCAAACTTGTTACGTTCAATCTCCAGCTTATCCGGGTGTGTACCCGAGAAATTTGCATTGTAGATACTACCTGAACACAAGGCTGCCTTTTATCAAGCTTTACATTGAGAACGAGGAGTTCAACATCGATGGACAACGATGCGAGAATATTATGACTTGTCCCATGAGACCCATATCATCAGGTATGTTCACATATTTATATATTCTTTTGCACAATTCGTTCAAGGATCAAAATATAAATTCACAGTTAAACCAAACCTTTTCGGATAGGTATCTAATTCGAAAATTATTTTTTTAATTTGCGCATTCGAAGATTTTTTTGTCGCTTATAAGCTAAAGTAGAGAGCTAAAGTTAAACTAGAAATCTACTTTATTAAAATTATTACTATTAAAATAACTACTGAATTTTAATCACACCATTAGCATGTATAGAGGATACCCAATATGTATGGAATAATGTATATAACTTTTTTAAATACCCAGCATAAAAAAATGTACAGATAAAGTTTTGAAAAATGATACTTCTTTGAGCATATCTCCCTTATTATTAGAGCCATAAAACCCATACCAACCCATAAAACCTTATATGACCGTATTCGTAAAAAATAGTTCTTTCCAAATATGTAAAATAGTACTGGGTGTTCCATTTAAAATATTAAAGTTTATATCGACCTAGCTTCATTAAGTTGCCATGTAAAAAATTTTATATCTACAAGTGTAAAAAGAAAACAATATCGACGAGTCCCAGCGATTATTCAAACATTTTACCATTTTCAAAATAATGAATTTATGAGGGACTCTATGGACTCACTGTATATACAGGGTGTTAGTTAAAAATGCGGCAAAAATTCAAGAGGTTATTCCTTGGACTATTCTAAGCATATTTTATCCTTTGATGATTTTTGAAAAAGCGCTTTGTTGCGAAGATATTGGGGGGAAAAAATTTCAACAAATCCAATTTTGGTATTTTGCACATTATTAATGTAGGTGAAATAAAAGTATGGCGTACTACACTGGATGTATCAAGTAAAAGACATGTAAGAAAAAGGAGTTGTTTTTTCTTACCAACATTGGACCATACCACATTGGTTGAAATCCTTCAACTACTTACGCTGATTCTTTCTACCGATTAAGCCAGTTTCTCGCGAAATGCAATAAGGAATTTCCACAATAACCATGTGTGGGCTGACGAAAATCCACATGAGATTTGTGAAGATCGGTTTCAACATCAGTTCTCGTTGAACGTTTGGGTTGGAATTGTGGGTGACTGGTTAATTGGACCAGTATTTCTACCAGGAAGACTTACCGGCGAAGTATACCGCAACTTTTTCGAACAAACGCTACCTCAATTTTTGGAGGATGTACCATTGGCTACAAGACAGGCAATGTGGTTTATGAATGATGGTGCACCACCTCATTTTAGTGTAGTTGCTCGAGAGTTTTTAACAGCAACATACGGAGATCGCTGGATTGGTCGAAGTGGACCTCACGTATGGCCTGATAGATCCCCGGACTTAAACCTCCTGGATTATTTCTTATGGGGCCATCTAAAGTCATTAGTTTATACTAGGCGAGTGGAAGATGTGGATGATTTAAGAGATCGGATAATTGCTGGGTGTAACTCAATAAGAAACGACCCTGGTGTTTTTGACAGATTTCGGAAGTCTATGAGGAGAAGATTGGATGGTTGCATCCCAGCTGGGGGTAGCCATTTTGAACAATTCTTGTAGGTTCAGAAATTTTACATGTAATTTTTAGTAATAAATTGTTATTTTTTGAAATTTTTTTGCGCCTTATAGCTTCGCAACAAAGCGCTTTTTCAAAAATCATCAAAGGATAAAATAACATCTAGGAATAACCTCTTGAATTTTTGCCACATGTTTAACTAACACCCTGTATATAATATAGGCATCCCTGAGGCTTCATGAAAAAACTAAAGATTCATCTTATACGTTATCCAAGCAGGAACACCAAGTTTCCGATGCAGCTAAAATGCCTGCAAAAGTATTAAAAATTGCAAATGATAAACGCGATCTTATATGGCAAAGGTTGAACAAAAATATTCTTTCATATCGCGTCATTTTTCACGGCACCTAACGTCATATGTATCGCTCATAATTTTAATCTTTTCACCCACTTTAATCCAACCTCACCTGACAAACAATAAACATCACACACATCATTTATCACGTCCCGGAATTTCTATAAGAGCATCGGCTGCTCTTAAAAAACGCACAACAAATTATAAAATCAATAAAAGAGGGGAAAAGATATACAACTCAAAATAAAAGTTCACATATAAAAAAAGTTGAATCATAAGCAACAGTTTACAAAGAGTAGAAAAAGAAATTATCATATCAACTTCTTTTCCAATAGTAAGCGTCTCTTTCACATACACATATACGAAGAAAAGTGTTTTATTTGTGCACGAAATGCTAAGTTTAGGATCATGGTACAGTTTTTTTATTTATAATGCTGTACTCTTGTAGGAATGAATAGATACAGAATTATTTATACAACTTTTATATTGTTCAATAGTGTAAAGTAATGCGAAAGATAGAACATTCTATGTCCTATGAATTCTTGGTCGAACGCAACTCGATCAATACTTGCGCTAAGTCGTAACAGCATAAGGATTGTCACAGGACTGCTGACAGATCACGGACATCTCAACAAGCACCTTAACACTATCGGCCTTAGTGAAACTAGAAGGTGCGGGTTTTGCGGACACAATGACAAGGACTCCATTCACATCCTCTGTCGCTGTGCCTACCTCATGGTCAAGAGACACAAAAATCTGGGTGCAGCATTTCTCCTGCCTCAGGACCTTAGAGAGCTTCCCCTGGAACAGGTGTTGGCCTATGCGCATAGCACGGATCTCTTCCAATAGCTCCCGACTAGCGGCAGGCAAATGGGTCGAAAGACCTGAGTGCTGCGGGTAACTGCGCCGCCTTCCAACAACAACAACAACAACATGTCCTATGAATGGTTCTCTATTTCAAGTCCCAGCAGAGTTATAGAAGAAAAATATACTAAAATGTTACTTTATACAGCTAAAATATATTTGTTAATTAGTATATTTATTAAGACCTCATATTTTTATATTTTTTGGCAAATACAACATGCTCTTTTAACACAAAATTTTCTGACATTTTAGCATATTGTATTTTTGAGCTTTACCTATTTTCTGTATTTAAAATAATTCTAGTAGGTACCTATCCCGTTAGCTGGATATACTTATAAAACTCTTTGCTCATGTTCCAGCACTGCACATGTTATTTTAAAAATCCTATATTAAAAGAAAATATTGAGTTTTCCTTTTGCCCAACCCTAAGAGGTTATTGATGGAACAGAACGGGGCTGAATGTTTTTTGTTCAGTATTTATTGACCGTCTGTGCGATGCTATACAGTATACAAGGTGTAACACGACATACTGGGGCGATCGACCCCTCGAGAAGTAGCCGTTGGAAACATTTTAAAATTTGGTAGTACCGATACTAATGTCAATGGAGACAATTCGGCTAAAATATTTTCAAAATAGTGACACTTCCGATTATACCGGAACTAGATGTCAACATGCTTATTTACCCTTACCCTTATTTTTAATGATAAATAAAATGAAATTATAAACATAGGGTGTTTCCATTTGAAAAAATAAACTTTGACGATTTCTTCAATTTAATTTTTATTCTTCTGTTTTGATCATCCTGCATTAATAATTATCAAAATATCATACAAGATATACTAAAGTTGGTACAAAGTTCACAAGGAAACCAATCCAAATTAAATAATAAAGGCTTCCTTATAAAAAAACTTGGTAATTATGTTTTGGCTTGCAAACGTCATTCTTGGCATAAAATTTTGAACTTGTCAAAAACGGTTATACTTAGATATAGGATATTCTACGTGGAATGTCTTTAGAATATGACGTAGAACCCAGAAATAAAATAATATATAGGGTGTTCTATTTAAAATAAGCAAGTTGAGATCTACTTCCTATATACCTAATCGGAAGTATCATCATTTTGGAAATATTTTAGCCGAATTTCCCCCATCGCCTTTAGAATTACTACCAAATTTTCAAAATTTTCCAACGGCTACTTCTCGAGAGATCGATCGCCGCAGTTCGTCCGTAGGGCACCCTGTATTATATTAACCATAAAACCCAATCTTGTGCTTCCATTTATTTACTTTAAATTAAATTTTGAAGGGCAGGTGATAAGGATTATATGGGTCTGAAAGTGTGACCTTTGTATGTAAGGACAGGCATCTTTATCGTAAAAATGTGTTTCTGTAGGTATAGGTGATTCCTTGAGGTAAGTTCAAAATTGAATTCGACCCCCATAATACTTTTTATTATACGGCCATTTGCGAGGCGGAATAAGTATATAAAAATATATGTAGGTAATATATATTGAGGCAGGGGCCATCAAATTGACAAATTATATGTGCCATAAGGAACATGAGTACATATGTTTTTTATAATATACCTGATATTTTCCACTACTTCCTTATAAGATATGAAATTTTTAGTGCAAGGTAAAATCTTTTAGATTTCTGTGGTCTTTATCTGTGGTTGATAATTATTATTAGGTATTCAGATCCGCTCGTTAATATTACAAAAGTTATTAGGTACACTTAGTATTTATTAAATACTTCCCTATTTTTAAGAAAATTCTTGATATCTCGAGAACTACTAAATATATAAGAGACCTATTAGTTTGTATTATTAACTTTTTAGAAGACATTGAGTTTATAGAGACATGAAGCCAATTTAAATATAACATACGAGGGCTGTTCCCTTTCCGCTGAGCCTATCTAGGAGGTTGTGGTATTTTGAAACAAATTTTGCTTGACATTTTAACATACTTTGTTTATAGTGAAAATTGTCAAGTATAGCTGGAGGTTTTTAAAATACATCATTTTAAAGTAATCCTTTCCTCAAAAAATCATCAAATTGAATAAAGAGCAATATCCATCTATAACGTTTTACAACTCAAAGCGTGGCTAAGCAGTAAAACATGTTTTGAGGGTTTTGAGGAAATCAATCGACTGTTTGGTGACAAGTCGTGTTCCTTAGTTACCGTAAAACGATGGTACCATGAATGAAATGCAGATTTCGGTCGACTTTCCTTGATTGAAAACTCTTGAGCTCCTAAGCCAAAAACGTCAGTTACTGAAAGCAATGTCGGTCTTGTACGAAACATGCATGAAGAGGATTGGCATGTTACTGTCAGAAGTATTCAAGCAACTTTAAATATTGGTGTGAAAGCAATTGATACCATTTTAGACCAACATTTAATGTGTTTGTTCTATTCCCCACAATTTGATATCTGGCATAGTGCAGATCTACACTGGATCACCTTGACAAGGGATCGTCTCATTTGGTTTACATCATACAGGTGATGAAACATGGGCATACTTATCTGTCTTCTAAACAGTTCCGATCTTTGAGAACGAATCGGCTCCAACAAAAGCTGTTCGTGAAAAATCCGAAACAAAAACGTGGTTGTCACATTTTTTGGAATTTCTGGACACGCGTCCATTGTACCACTGGATGATCGTTGTACTATTAATGCTGAATGGTGCACTATGGTTTGCTTGCCCCGAATTGGCTATAATGTTCGCGAAAAACGTCTAAGAGGAAAGGTCATCTTGCATCAAGATAGCGCTCGGACGCATACTGTTCCTCGAACGACTGAGTACTTGAATGCCCAAAAAAATTTAATAATAGGTCATTGGCCGTATAGTTAGATGTAGTAGCACTTAATGATTTCTTTTTGTTTACGCCTGTACAGAAAAAGTTTCACTGATTTACGTTTTTACATTGGTCGAAAAAGCAGTTGACGCATTTAAAAATGAAATAAAGAACATAGCGAGGGAAAATTGAAGAAAATGTTCTGAAAATTGGTTTCCACTGATGCAAAAATATATTGACTGTGGAGGGGAATACTTTGAACAATTATCAACAAATGTGTTTGGTCAATAAATTTTATATTACTTTACCTAGGTTCAACAGAAAGAGAACGTATAATGTATAAATACTTATTTTCACAAATGTATTATGTACGGGGTGTTTTATATTATTTACACTTTGTATTTCAACAAAAAATTTTGGCTTTGACCATAAGCTTGTTTCTGTATAGTCCATAGGAAGGCTAAGCAAACTTTTTCCTTATTTCTTGAACGGGTGATCGTGTAGGGAAGATCTGCAATGCCTGTAGGTCGGTGAATTCACAGAAGCTATAGAAACTTGTTCTTGTCCATGAGATCGTAAGCAATCCCTACCCCATGATAAAGTTGTGGAATAAATGGATACTTCTATGTAAAATAGTGGTAGGTGGTGGTAGTAACATTTCGTAGATACCATTTTGCTGTGAGGTATACAAGTAGTTATTTTATTTAATACCTTACTACATGGGTATAAAAATAATATATACTAATATATTATTATCTGCCACCAAAAAGAACACCATAAGAAGAATTATTTATTTCAAATCAGTCCATAAGGACTCACGAATAACGACTCCATCAACATGTGAATATCTAGGCCATCCAGCTCCTCGACAACACTAATATAGTAGAAGGCTCAAGAGGGTTAAGCCCTTTGAGTTAGTGAATTGATTATATCAGTATAAAAGGAGAGTATTGTGCGGTCAGTGTTACACGTTAGTTTTAGTATAATTAAGTTACCAGACTCTAAGGTACACTAGTGAGTAAGACCTTAGCTCTAAGATTTTCAACTTTAGTTAAATTAGGATAGAACCAAATTACTCATTGATTTCCCTTTGATCAGATTGTAATATTAGCAAAATACCCTTCAAGGGGTATTTTCTATATCGACGCATATTTGCCAGAGAGACGTAAGCGCCAAAAAATTCATAACTGAGATTTTTACAAAGCGCAATTTTATTCTGCGTTTTTTAAGATATAGTTTGCACAATAAAAAAATAGTATGAACAAAATAATCTAGTTTTGCGCATGTTCAAAATGACTTAACCGCCTGAATAAGTAATATGATGCTATTGCTAGTGTAAACGCCAGTCTTCCATTGCTTTTACATGGGACCATACGCACTCGTTTGTTCAAGAATTAAATGCTTAACAGCAAGTAAACTATTTGTTGGTTTATTGTAAATTATGCATGTTAACACAAAGATTGATTTACTCATTAATTTGATGTAACAAATTTTTTCTAAATCTAAATAACCTCAATTAGATATATTTGGCGTTTACGTCAGAACAACGGACGCATGGTTCGTATGGCGTAAACGCCAATAACCCGCCTATTTTGCATAGTGGACAGTTTTTACACATTTCTATACTATTATCAATATTGTTTTTAGTTATTTTTTTCACTATGGTAGAAAATAGTGCTATTCCATATTCATACCATGGTCTAATAGTGCTAATAATTAGACCATGTTATGACATAAGCGCCATGTACAAAAAGACGTAAATACAAGAGGTATTGGAATACTTGACGTAAGCGACAAGACAAGCTAGTTTTTTGAATAGAATATGAATTTGACTGTCCAATGGCTTGAAACTGTTTTCATGATAAACATTAAATATTTTCTATTAAAAAATATATGCCTCACATGGATTAGACAAAGAGTTATTTTTTTAGAAGTTTTCCGTTTCTGTTGAAAAATATTGTGGGTGGCGCTTACGTCTCTCTGGCGTATATGCGTCGATATATATATAAAAAGCACTGCGTAAATTAAACACATTTTACTAAATAACCTTTTTTATTCACTTAAAGAGAATATTTGTTTTGTTTTATTAAATTTAAGACACATTATTTCAGGATCATAGGAATCAACAGTAACGGCTGAATGTTTGTTTTCATGTCTGTGTTTCATTAGGATTCTAATATATTCTTCTTTCCTTACACATGGAACCATATTTTTCGAAAATTACATTTTCTCTCCTATACGAGAATATTATACAGGAAAATAACGCTGTGCCTATTTTGCTGTAATAATCTTATTTACGTGTCTACATTTCAACTTTAAATCTGCTATAAAACATCTTGAGCAGAGCATTGAATCAAAATTACATCAGTATTCAGCGGTCATATTCACCCCATCCGAGCATGGTGTGCGAGAATGGGGTTAAAATCCAGTGTGCTTATGTGATTTATTTCTGTTTCTCATTGAATTCTAGCAACGCCGATAAATCTGTCTACCTTGAAGGAGCGCGGCTTAATTGAATTTGGTTCTTACCCATTGTTGTATTTTTCTGAGGATAATTTGCAGGATTAAGGGATAAAATTCCAATTCAGGAAAATTGAAAACGAAAACTGAGACGTGAAAGTATGTATAAGGAGGAGTAAAAAGCGTAAAGAATAATGCAATAAAGGGCCGTGGTTACAAAACTCGACTTGCAGCTGTCTCGTGTTGCAGCTTGTACAATTTGTGAGATATTAGTTTTTTGTGCATTTCTGTACAGGGTGTCCAATATAAGATCCTCTATCCCCTTATCTCAGAAAGTATAAAAGGTAGAGAAAAAAGTTAAATACGAAAGTTTTTTGTTTTTATCTGAATTTTTCATTTTTATAACTTTCTTGAATACAGGTTGTTCAGTTTCTCTGATCCAGGGATCAACTGTCTTTTTTTAAATGGGACACCCTATATTCAATTACGTTTTTGAACTCTCTTTAAAATTCTAGGTCGACATTGTTAAGAGTACCCTATACCTATCATTTACCGTTATGAAGATATTAGCCTTTAAAAAAGAAATCTGTAAAAAACAGCTGCTCAAAAAATCTCGACAAAACAAATAAGACATCCAAAACAAAAATGAAAATAGGGTTTATTTCGTAGACAATTAGACTCAGATAATATACAGGGTGTTTTTGACAGAAGGCTTTTGACATGTATATGTTAAAACTCCAGAAAATAGAAAATCTGTTATGGAACACCCTGTATATTATTATATTTTTGGATTCTCTGTTAAATTTTAACTATAATCTATATAACGTTCCCTATTCTTATTTTGCTTAGTTTTAAAGATATTGACGAAAATGTTTGGTGCGTTATTTATGAGACACATTTTGGGCCCTGTCTTTCTTGGCCAATATTTAAATGCTCCCAGATATTTTAGGTAAAATACCAGGAAATGGCATTCATTACAAAGTTGCATTTTACCTTTATTGGGTGCCGAAGAAGATGATAATCAGATCATCTATCAGATGGATGGAGTTACATGCCACAATACTGCAGTTGTAAAGAATTTTATTAACAACTATTTTGTAGAATGGATAGGGCCAAACGGGAATATCCCATGGGCGCCGAGGATCCCAGATTTAACTCCACTTGATAACTTTTTATGGGATACATTGAAAGCCTGAGTTTATCAAATTCAGAGTAATAATGTTGATGATTTAAAAATTAAAATAAGGATGGAAATTGAAACGCTCAATCAAAGTGATTGCGCTGTAAGAAAACTAGCAGTTATATACACAACATGCATAGCTGAAAATTGAGGACATATAGGACAATTGATTTAATTTATTATTTTTATTGATATTTGTTGATTATTGTTAGTTATTTGTGGTTCAAGTTACAAACATAGATTTGTTTATATTAGTTAATTATTGAAATAATTTCAAAAAATATTAGTTTTTAATAAAATAATATATTCTTAATCAGTATTAAGGCACACTTACTATAATATACCAAATAATAGTAGATATATTTTTAATAATAGCCGATAATGATTAATAGCTGACATTTTTTCCACATTTTCGTCAATATTTTGAAAACTAAGCAAAATAAGAATAAGGAAAGTTATATAAAGTATGGTTAAAATTTAATAGAGAATCCAAAAATATAATAATACACAGGGTATTCCATAAGAGATTTTCGATTTTCTGAAGTTTTAACATATACATGTTTGAGCCATCTGTCAAAAACACCCTGTATATTAATCAGGTAATATCGATCCATAGAAGTAATTTCTGAGTCTAATTGTTTACGAAATAAACCCTATTTAGCTTTTTTTTGGATGTTTTATTTGTTTTGCCGAGATTATTTGAGCAGGTGTTTTGCAGATTTTTTCCTTTAAATGCTAATATCTTCCTAACGGTAAATGATAGGTATAGGGTACTCTTAACAATGTTGACCTAGAATTTCAATGAGAGTTCAAAAATGTAATTGAATATAGGGTGTCCCATTTAAAAAAAGAAAGTTGATGCCTGGATCAGAGAAACCGAACAACCTGTATTCAAGAAAGTTATAAAAATGAAAAATTCAGGTAAAAACAGAAAACTTTTGTATTTAACATTTTTCTCTTCCTTTTATACTTTCTGAGATAAGGGGATAGAGGATCTTATATTGGACACCCGTACAGAAATGCACAAAAAATGCATGTTGCAGCTTGTACAATTTGTGAGATATTAGTTTTTTGTGCATTTCTGTACAATGAGCACATATAGTTTGAAAAAATTCAATAAAATTATTACCTGACAAGTAGGAAAAAATGCTCCGCCAGAATGGATGCGTATTTTTTGGTATGCGTTTATTTTTTGTGATGTCATAGCTGTTGGAGTTATGACGTTATCGTATTTTTTAAATGGCAACACCTGATTATGCCATTTCAGCAGCACTTTTTTTATGTATAGTGCGTTAATTTTATAATAGGCTAAGTAACAATTTTTGCGATAAACTTTATTAAATATTTAATTTGAATAGCACTCCAATATTTCGTTCCACGACGGGTTGTAGCTACTACTTTTGGCCATTTCAAAATTTCTTGTTATTACGTTAGTTGGTTATTTGAGTTTGTTAGGATACAACACAATTGTATTTATCGGCTGTTACAATTATTCAAAATGAGGTGCGATTAAATGAAACACACCGAATTAAAATTTTGATGATAATTAGGAGCTATGGAGACAAGATCCGTACACACGCCGAAGTGTGAGTTATAAAATAATAAATGTCCTGAACGATCTATTTTTAAGTAAAACTTATCATTATTGGTACTGTGAGAAACAATTATACCAAAGGTCTTTCTGTCGTTCCGGAAGATATAGTGTCATTGGATATGCAGTAAAATCCTCATCAACCATGTTGTAATATAACAATCATCTGTTTTAAAATGCCTGGAACGAATAAGTGAAGAGGATTTCAACGAATAGAATTGTTAATAATAAGTTAATGAAGGAACATTATAACAATAATCCACAATTCCCAACAAACTAGGTTGTTTTCTCTGGCAAGACATCTTTTTTTACATGGCATGGCATTTTAATATTATCTGATTTTAAATTTAGATCCTATCATATGCTTAATGTGAGTACTAAGAATAGGTTACCCATATTTGCCACATTGTTCATAATATGATAATATTCATTCATAATTTATGAATTTTCAAATAAGTAAATAAGAAGCAACATTGAATATGGCATAACATTAACATTTTAATATTTGATAGTTCACTTCATTGAATTTACTCTAAGATTATGGTTTATACGAACAGCAGATTTCGTAACTAATATCAGATATCAAATCAGGTGAAATAATTCTAATTTTTTTCTTTTATTAAAAGTTTGGGTATATGTAAGTACAAAATAAAGCAAATATTCATTTGGTTGTAGTTACCAAATGAAAAAATTGGAGTGTAGTAATTCTTTGGTTAGCGAAATAACAAAATCAAAACAGTCACAGCGAGTAAACAGATCATACAGATGACTCAGCCTGATATTTACCTCCATGTATTCACATTCACAATTTGGTAAAAATAAACAAAATGCTAAATATAATTACCAAACCTTTCTCTGGATGCGCAAATCTATAAACAAGTCTAGTACTTTTCTTTAATGTTCAAGTTTACGTTATAAATCTAACTTTCATTAAAGAATACGTCTCACCCAACATAAAGATAATTTAGAAATTTGTGTTCGACTCTAAGCAGCATACATTATTAGACTTATACAAACCACCACGATGCACCACAATCAAATAGTACAATTAAAAATAATTTAAAACCCAACATTGCTTTATTACCGAATCGTCCTTCTATGTCCCTTGGCAACCATTTTCTTCGCCTGCAATATTCTCACAACAGTATATGCAAGAGAAAATCAGACTATCAGAGGATAATCATTCCTCACAACGCAATTTGACTGAGCAATTTAATCAGCAGTTTTCCTTGTACCATTTTCAGAAGCCCAACTATTTAATGATCTCATAAACAGACCGAGAACAGTCCGAGATTGCCAAAGTTAGACAGATATATAAAACTCCCAACTACTTTTCTTGCAACTTAGCACACCATGAAAGTAGCGTAGTTCCATTAGCTGCGAATTTCTCAAAACTAATTGAGTGTATTTGAGCTGGTCTCGAACTCTGAAACAAGAGCCATGCAAATAATCAAGTTTCAGCATAATATGCCAGAATAAATACCTCATTTTTGAATAATTAATGCGTAAACTGATTTGCAAGCCTAATGAAAGGTTTCATCTTAATCTCATAATGCTTCAGCGTGTTTGAAAGGGATTCGACAAAAGACTTGTTCCTAGGCATCCTGAAACAATAACTTCAGTTCGTGTGAAAGAACTCACTTTGTGCTAGTTCAAGTTGAACAAGGGTTTTATGCATGTTGTGTTTTTCTTGTAGCTGTTTCTTGGCGATAAATTATATAGGCCCCTGATTTGACTCCGAATTAGTGGTATCACGGGTAGGTTGGAATGTTAAGGTAATTATATTAATTATTATAATCTATGATCACGCGATGCATAAATTACTTAATTGGTCGTTGTCAAAGGTTGTTTGTAAAATATTTTTATAGTTGCAAAAATGATAAATTAGTACAAGGTTTTCCAGCTTACACCAACAGGTAGATAAATAATATAGAATATAGATTTATTTTCACAACATTAGACAGTAACAATTACATGAAAGTTTTTTGTTTAATACAGATATGTGTAGCTTCTACTTTAATTGAGAGCCCATAATATATCCCAAACAATCAACTACTTACATAAAAATTTCACATAATTTCTTATACATAATTTATATATAATTCAGTAGTAATAACTTATTTCGAAAACTTAAATTTAAATATTTGATTTTAGTCAAATTCAGCTCGATTTGATTTAATTTACACCAGTATCTGTTTTAAACTCTTATATATTTTGTATTGAAACCCATCTGCAGATTTATCATTGGAAACATTGCATCGTTCGTCTACAGGACGCAGTCCGTGTTATCAGTACATGAGGGTAATTCATTAATGTAAAGTAAAAAATAGGAGTGACCCAAGAACTGAGTCTTGAGGAACTCCTCTTGACTGATTATGCTATTACTCAAATATTATTTTTCACCAATATCGAATTAAAGGAAGTTGAATATGGAAATATAAAATATAAACATTATATACAGTGTGACACATTAAGAACCAGGACACCCTTCTAAAAAATTTTTGGTAAGCGCAATTCCAATGATTTTTTTTATATATATTAGCCTTCTAGGTGTACTTTTTGAACTTATTAGATGGTCTAACTGCTAATCCTCAGCCTACTACGATTTTTATTCATACAATTTTTTTTTAAATTTAGGGATTTAGGGATATAGGGCAATACAGTAAAGTATTGTTTGAACGTTATAATTAATTTGTGAAATAAGAAAAGGAACAGTATTCTAGATTAACAATAATTATCAAAGTTTCCAACGTCTCATGTTTCCAATGTTTCCTATATTTTTGAGGCGAAACACAAATTCAATAAATTTGAAACATTTAAGGCTCTACAAAAAAATTATTCGTCAATACAAATTGATGAAATTTGGGGTACAGGGGTTTTAAGTGATGCTGAAAAACGCCACGATCTGAAATTTTTAATGAAAAAATCCCTAAAGTAATTTTCGAAAATCGATTGAAAAAAATCGTAGTAGGCTGAGGATTAGCAGCTGGACCATCGTAATGGTCAACAACTACATCTAAGAGGCTAATATATACATATATATATATATATATATATATATATATATATATATATATATATATATATATATATATATACTGTAAGGAGCCTTGGAGGTTAGACGACTGTCTAAGTTGAGAAACAAGTTATGTAATTTCGGGTAATCCAGTCACCAGCCAGTGAATAAAAAACACTCTTTTTATTAATTCAAGCTTTCGAGAACTTTATTGTCTCTTCATCAGGAAAAAACTATAAAACACACTGTTAAGAATACTTCTACTAAAGCCTTATATTACTTACGTAAGTGAGATTGCATAGGAACTTAGCTAAGTTTGACATCAACACAAAATTTTGATAAAAATTAAAATTATTTGAACACTAACAGACATTAAAAAGTTATTATTGGCAAAAATTGTCACAGATTTACATGTTTAAGTTTTAAGGATGAGAGCAGACAAATTAAAAAGTATGTTACAGCAACTAGTTGCACATTTCTTAGACCAAAATGTAGTGATGACTGAATTTGAGATGACAGACAGATGACAAAGAACCACAGACTACAGAAAAATGGAATGTCAAAAATATGGAACAGTTCAGATGCTCTTAAGTGACATTGAGGTCAGTGGGGTTCACTGGTCTATGATAATTGAAATTTAATAAATTTGTAAAAATAATGGACAAATTGTCCATGTCAGATCTTTTGTTAATATAGTTATTTTCTTTAAAAATGCAACAAATTTCCAAAAAAAGTATCTTTTCTAAGTTACTCTCAGTAAAAAGAACACTAATGTCACTGAAATTAATGTTGTGTTGTAAGTCGTTGGCATGTTGGGCTAACATGCAAGTGTTTTTATTTAATGTAATGTCACTTTTATGAGATGTGATTCTATCTTTTAATTTCCTTCCCGTTTGTCCGATATAAATGCCTTCGCATTCGCTACAGCTTAACTTATACACCACATTTGACTGATGCAAAATGGGATCTTTGTCCTTTAATTTTGAAAAGATATTGGAAATTGAAATTTGATTTTTAAAAGCACTTTTAATATTGGGAATTTCAGAAAATATTTTTTTTAATTTAAATGAAACATTATCAATATACGGAATTGAGAGATATGTAAACTTGTTTCTTAGCATGTCCATAGGAACCGCGCCCCCACCCTGACCCAAAAGTGAGGGATGTAGCACGTTATTTCTGCTTCTATTGAATAGTAGTTTGTTGATAAGACTTTTGGGATATCCATTCTGAAGAAAAAGAGACGACAGTTTTTTTAAACCTTCTAACACCCTCGTAGGGTGTGATGTGAGTACTACTCTATTTTTCATACCCAATACCATATTGATTTTTTGTTGAAAAGGGTGGTACGACTCAAAATGTAGGTACCTCACTGACGATCCAGATTTCGTATACCATGACGTACGAAGTGTGTTATTTATATTCCTTTGGACTTTGGTATCAAAGAAGGGGACACAGTGGTCAGTGTCTTCCTCTTCTACTGTAAATTCAAGATGTGAATCGTAATTGTTGACGATCTGTAACAGGTGTTCTTTGCCATCTATGGGTATACTAAGAATGATATCGTCTACATATTTTTTCAAAAAGGGGATCTCAAAATCAATTTTACTTAAACTTTCATTAATTAAATCATCCATCACATATTGGGACAAAATGGGAGACACTGGGCTTCCCATGGGCATACCAAGAATCTGTTTATAAATTTTGTTATCAAAGCTAAAAATGGTAGTATCATATAAAAATTCAATTAATCTTAAAAATATTGGTAAAGTGATTGAACAATAATTACTTATATCTTCCCAGTGGTGGGTAAAGGAGCTCTTTCCAAGTGCGAGGGAAACGTTACTGAAAAATTTTGTCCCAATATGTGATGGATGATTTAATTAATGAAAGTTTAAGTAAAATTGATTTTGAGATCCCCTTTTTGAAGAAATATGTAGACGATATCATTCTTAGTATACCCATAGATGGCAAAGAACACCTGTTACAGGTTTTCAACAATTACGATTCACATCTTGAATTTACAGTAGAAGAGGAAGACACTGACCACTGTGTCCCCTTCTTAGATACCAAAGTCCAAAGGACTATAAATAACACACTTCGTACGTCATGGTATACGAAACCTGGATCGTCAAGGAGGTACCTACATTTTGAGTCGTACCACCCTTTTCAACAAAAAATCAATATGGTATTGGGTATGAAAAATAGAGTAGTACTCACATCACATCCTACGAGGGTGTTAGAAGGTTTAAAAACACTGTCGTCTCTTTTTCTTCAGAATGGATATCCCAAAAGTCTTATCAACAAACTACTATTCAATAGAAGCAGAGATAACGTGCTACATCCCTCACTTTTGGGTCAGGGTGGGGGCGCGGTTCCTATGGACATGCTAAGAAACAAGTTTACATAACTCTCAATTCCGTATATTGATAATGTTTCATTTAAATTAAAAAAAATATTTTCTGAAATTCCCAATATTAAAATTGCTTTTAAAAATCAAATTTCAATTTCCAATATCTTTTCAAAATTAAAGGACAAAGATCCCATTTTGCATCAGTCAAATGTGGTGTATAAGTTAAGCTGTAGCGAATGCGAAGGCATTTATATCCGACAAACGGGAAGGAAATTAAAAGATAGAATCACATCTCATAAAAGTGACATTAGATTAAATAAAAACACTTGCATGTTAGCCCAACATGCCAATGACTTACAACACAACATTAATTTCAGTGACATTAGTGTTCTTTTTACTGAGAGTAACTTAGAAAAGAGACTTTTTTTTGGAAATTTGTTGCATTTTTAAAGAAAATAACCATATTAACAAAAGATCTGACATGGACAATTTGTCCATTATTTTTACAAATTTATTAAATTTCAATTATCATAGACCAGTCAACCCCACTGACCTCAATGTCACTTAAGACATCTGAACTGTTCCATATTTTTGACATTCCATTTTTCTGTAGTGTGTGGTTCTTTGTCATCTGTCTGTCATCTCAAATTCAGTCATCACTACATTTTGGTCTAAGAAATGTGCAACTAGTTGCTGTAACATACTTTTTAATTTGTCTGCTCTCATCCTTAAAACTTAAACATGTAAATCTTTGATAATTTTTGCCAATAATCACTTTTTAATGTCATGTGTTAGTGTTCAAATAATTTTAATTTTTATCAAAATATTGTGTTGATGTCAAACTTAGCTAAGTTCCTATGCAATCTCACTTATGTAAGTAATATAAGGCTTTAGTAGAAGTATTCTTAACAGTGTGTTTTATAGTTTTTTCCTGATGAAGAGACAATAAAGTTCTCGAAAGCTTGAATTAATAAAAAGAGTGTTTTTTATTCACTGGCTGGTGACTGGATTACCCGAAATTACATAACTTGTTTATATATATATGTTATATAAAATATTCACCGATATACGTGACGTAATGTATTTACTGAACACCTGCGTATATCATATTACCAGATAACAGTTTCCTCTAAGCTAGTGTTACAGACACCAGCTCTGCAATTCTCCTATTCAATTCTTAGAATACTAAAAGATAAGGTGACGCTGTTTTGTCAGCATCCTTGGACTGACGCTGTTTTGTCAGCCTCTTAAACATTATAAATAGGACCGCAATTGCAGAACTAGTCAAGTTAATACACTTCACTCGACCTATACGCATCTAATATTATTGTAACTGAAAAGTTAATAAATAAAGTTTTTAAAAAGTTAATTAATTATCTAGTGAGATAACATATATATAAAAATTCATTGGAATCGCGATTACCAAACATTTTTTAAAAGGGTGTTCTGGTTATTAATGGGCCACGCTGTATAAGTAGGTAGTATGACAAAACTGTAGAGTGAGTTATTTAGTAATGAGAGGCTTAGCAAAAAATAAATCCAGTACATGTATAAAACAAAAGCAACAAAATTTAAAGAATTCGAGTTCCCATTCCGCCACGTAACTTTTACATAAATTACCAGTTAAATTAAAGACCGGTTTGTAGGGATGGGTTACCTACCACCCAGGCGGGCGTCCCTAGAATAATTATACTACTTATTCCAAATGAAACCTATGTAAGGTGTGTGTGAAATGTTTTTGCCGATAAGTTTTCAAAACTTCCAACGCGTAGCACTACTTCAATGGAAACATGTACTGTTGATTCAGAAGAAAATTTAGATTCATCGACAATTTACTGCTACGCATCACTAAGATCGATTGTTTAGAAGTTGAGAACCGGCACAGATTATTTCAACCGCTTCCAAAAATATATCCTAAATTGCTACTTGAATTTGAAAATCTTAACAAGACGTGGATATATAAAACATCATATCCCTGTGTTTTATACAGATAGGGCAATAATTTTAACAAAAAAGCACTTGGAACAATTTTAACAATTATTGCTCCAACATTTTGTAGTTGGAAATGATTCATTTTTTCCCTAAAGCTGCGGTTACAGTGCAAGCAAAGTCGCCCGAATTCGGACGAAAAATCAAATGCAGGTGATTACAGTATACGAGAATTGTTCGCGCCAATCATTAGTTGTTAAGTTTTTTCCCGCGAACGGTGGCTTATTTCTGGTGCTGTTTAAAGACGTTAATAATCGTGGATTCCTAGTGAAAACTTATTCTTTTGATGTTTGATAGAAGAATACTGTGGGAACAAACATGGAAGGGATACATAAAAGGAGTGCATAAAGTTTCAAAAATCAGTTAAATAAAATTCTTCGTCAATATCCCTGTTCAAAATTATTTTAAGTTTCTTTAAGACTCAATAAACAGTAACACCGGAAGTTCTAGATAAAATCGCTCTAAATCGTGCAATTACTGGAAACACTAAAACAGGGTAGGCGAACCTTTATGCATCAACGTGCCATTTTTTCTGAAAAATGTTTAATGGGGTCATTGACGTGCCATCAAATAATTTTGACTTTCTGATTATTTGGAAAATAATAATAATAAATACTATCTATCAAAACTCTTTCTTAAATAAAGTAAACAAAAGAGGTACATTTTGGAATGTTTTTGTTACACGCATAAATTAAATTACTGTAAAATTAGTGTGACTTCTGTTGCTGCAGGTTAGATGACAAATAATTTATGTTAGGGTTGTAACAAAACAAACGAGCGCCGCGCAGCGCTTCCTGCCTGCCGCCGCGCCGCCCCCACCCCGCGCACCGAACACTCCGTAGCGTAGGATCACTCGCGTTCGATCCTACTTAAATACTACAAAATACCTACTACTTAACACATTTTTTACACATGTTTTATGATCGGCGACGTGCCCAAAATATTGTGTCGCGTGCCATCAATGGCACGTGCCATTGGTTCGCCTACCCTGCACTAAAACATTTCTTAGCGCGAACTCGCGACCTCGTACGAGGTCGCTTGCATTACAACCGTACCCCAAGTACGCCGTTCCTCTGTCGATAAAAAGAGAATCAAGTTTACCAAGTTTGAATGCGACGAAGTTACAGCTCTCCTCCACTAACCGACCGCTAGAACGTATCACAAGCATATATATCTCGCGACCAGCAGACCAAATCGTCTACCGCAAACGCAGTAAGTGGCAGAAAGTCTGGCTCGCAGGAACGGTAATAGAGTGAAGTCGTGGAGTCCACACTAGAGCGATTCCCCATTCAGGACAATTAGCAGCCACTATTAAATGTTCAGTCTGTTTACACTTTGTGTGTTCCATTCACCCGTATGCTTAGCGCTGAAGTTTGCTTTCTCTGGTATTCAAACTAATCGAATCTAACCAATTCATACCTTTTTGCTAAAAGACTAGTCAAGTACTTCTGAACTATATCTAAACTCCTCTGTATTCGAATAGAATTGAATGGAGCAACTTATTTGTACAAAGGAGATGTGATTTGAAGGCGATACGATTGTAATCAATTTCAATAACCCTTTACCCTTTATATTTACATATTATATATACTTTTATATTGGTAAACATCAGAGTTTTCAGAGCAGACAATAAACAGTCATAAATGGCATTATTATAGATCAACAAATTCTAGGTTTTTTTATGTAGCGTAGTTTTTAGTAATTTACCACATTGAACTTGCAGGTTTAAACTACCAAAGCTTTTCAGAAACCGATAATAAAAGCAATCATAAAATGATTTTATAAACAAACATATTTTTAAATATTATATAAATATATTTTTTATAAATCGAACAAACGTATTTCCCATTGATACAATTATAAATGTGTTTTTTTTCCTGATGTTTCGGACAGTCTTATATTTTTCTAATATTTGCCTTATATTTTTCTAATTCTAATTCTCAAAGATTTATTTCGACTTTCACACTGCTCTTTCCGGGCTTTCTTAATATCCAAATGGTTCAACCTAAAAATATTGTACGTAGGTCGTCACTAAGAGTTCTAGCTCTCAAGGTTATCCAGTGAATTATCTATAATAGCTCCCTTGTGTATGATTTCCCCATCTTCGTGACATTGAGGGACGGGAAGAACACGATGTATACTATCCAATCCAATCCAATCCAATTTTTATATGTTCTTCTCTCACCAATAGCTTATTATACAGTTTGGTGAACCTATCTTTGGCGATAAGGGAATTCAAAATAGTGTCATAAGTGAAATTCAGTAGTCTTTTTACGCTTTTATATAGTACTATTTTATGCTTTCCTATTGTCTATCTCATATCATTTATGTCTCTCTTATTATTAAAAATTGACTTATCCAATTTTATATCGACGCGTAATAACAGAAGAAAAATATATATGAGTTTCCACATAAAATAAACCTTCTCCTGAAATGCTATGATCAATTATTGGGTTTCATTTGTTCCAATTGAAATTCGGGTGAAAAAATAGTTAATTCAAGTTGCTCCATATTTATGGTAACTTAAACAATAACTATGGTAGTGGTGCTGAGAAACGCACCGTAGTATCCTCTCTTGGATTTTGCTACTACTCGTCTGACAATTATTATTGTCTAATTGACAGACAGATAGCCACGGAGTAATGCACCGCCAGTCGTGGAGTATTGATTCACATTTAAAATAATTGTTTTAATGGTTTTTATTTATAAATCCCTATATTTATTAATAGTGGTGAATTAAATATGCATTTATATAACGAGTATTATATCAATCACTATTAATCAGTTAGATCATAACTCAACTGAAAATGTCAACAAATAATGTGATTACTAGAAATGGGAGAAAATCGCTATCGAGATTTTCGTTCCCATTTCTAGCCCCACTGAGGGTCCACGCCTACGGCCTGGGGTCACCCTTCGGGTGACAGAAGCATCTAGGATAATATTATTTTTAAGAAAATGCATATTAAAGAAATTTTAATCTTAAGATAATAAATTCAGAGACAGAAAGCTGAAATTTTGTATCTGGAATGATGATGTAATTACACTAAACGATTTTTCTTAATAATATTTTGATGAATTGTAAGGGTACTCTATTCTTGATGGTAAAAAATCATCATTTTTTAAGTGCTGAAAGTAGAATTCATTTTTTAGTAAACATTTTTATCAATTTTATCAATGGGGTCCTCCGCTACGGTTCGGAGCCCCGTCCGCTCTTCGAAAAGGTGTTACGGCGGCGTTAAAAAATGTATTGCTGTCATAACTGTTGCAACAAATTAATATTGTAAAAGATATTTACTTTTGTAAGCTAAAATAATGAATTTTACAGACTGCCAAAATAAACGAAGTAATTCCAAACTTTACCTGCAGAAAGAATAAAAACTATGGACAATGAAACAAAATAACTCAACAGTAATAATAATAATAATAATAATAAATAATTGGAATTAAAAAGTAAAATATCATGCGACTTATACAATTACGCCACCACGTCACTAGTTATTGTTTGACGCTGAGACAGATAAGTATATATACTGTACTTGCTAACCTTAAACATTAATTTTTACCGATAATCTAATTGGAAAAGCATTTCGCTTCAGTATTTTCGTAATCAGAAGTATTTGGCAGTTAGTATACTATTGATTTCGTTAGCAATATTTCTCATAGTAAATTACGTATCTGAAGTTTAATTAATTTGGCAGTTTTCGTAGGAGGAGCTATTTGGAAATTTCCTGATAGTTATTTGGAAATTTCCAAAAAAAAATACACTGGTCTTTCCGGGCTTTCGTATGGATTTCGTATGGACCGATCATTTTTGGTTTTTTATTCAGGGGCCTATGTCATAATAAGTTAGAAGCTACAAGACCATGCACATATCATGATAGAATTGCCGTTTGTGTTTTAATTTTACGTAATTAAATTTAATCGAGTTCATTGTACAGAATAATAATTTTATGCAAGATCTTTGTCTATGTACATTCCACGAGTTTTCCATGTATAGAACACCAGCAAAAAATTGGTAATCACCTCTTACGTGTTTTGTCAAAGCACTACTCTAATATTTTCAGACAGATTTAAAAGTCCCGTCAATTCCTAGAAATAGCTGGTTAGTTCATCCTAAGTGTGTCAGGGCTGGAGTTTGATAAAGTGTATGTTTCCCCATTCTTGGAGATTCCTTTGTGAAGAAATTTTCAAAATAACTCTTCCCACTACTATAAAATATACAGGATTGTATCCAGGTCATCAATCACTTGATGCCCTTATCAATATTATCCTTTTACATAATTACCAGACTGGTGAAATGATTACAGAGACCTACTCAAGCAAGCTCGAGATTTTGGTGACGTTTATGGTATCGTACCTATTTCTTAAGTTTGAAGAAAAAATATGTTATTTCATCCATCTGGTCGAAGTATTCAATGTTGAAGGCTGCTATAAAAGTCTATAAAATCGTAGATATTGGAAAATATAGTAGGCTCACTGGTTATCTGAAGAGTCAATCGAAAGAATACAAGGCGAAAAAAGCTGCAGTTTTAGAAAGAGTGCAGATTGAAGAATTTTTGACTAGATCTTGCGGTAAAGAATGTTTGATGATTAAAGTAATAACTCTTAACTTAATAATGTGGATACTTGAAGTGGATGGTTCTTTATGAAACATCGTGAAAATAATTGTTTTGAAAAAAACATTGATCTCATTTACAATAATAGACATTGACTGTATTGAAAAAGGCCTAATAAGCCGAAATACTGGTATATAGAGCGTTTAACAATGTTTTTTTCAAAACAATTATAACTCTTAACTTTCTAGAAGATATGTATTATGTAATAAACTTTGAATTATTTTAAGTTGCGCTAATAGTGGAAGTTTCTGGTGCTTGTCGATGCTGCGAATTGACGAATTTGAAAATCAGTGATGTACAGGACACTGGCGCGTATGTACTGTTTCGATACCAGATACCGAGACCGGCATTTCGTGAAAGTTTACAATAAAATTATAAATGAAGGATTTTCTATCAGCGCTATGGAGATCTGTAGAAAATATATTTCCCTACGACCAAAGAAATTATCACAAAACAGATTCTTTTTACGTTATAAGAATCAAAAATGTACTTCTCAGCCTGTTGGAATCAACACATTGGCAAAAGTTCCATCAAAAGTTGAATCGTTTTTGAACTTTACAAACGCGGAAGATTATGGTGGCATTGTACAAGGCGCACTTCAACAACTTTATTCTAATAAAGGTGCCGACCTTTCAACCATCAAACTACATGGTGGGTGGAAGAGCTCTGCTGCGGCAGAGAGCTATATTGAGGACTCCATATCTAACAAACTTGGTAATGCAAGGAAAATCCAAGGTTCTTCTAGTTCAAGTTGTTCCTCAGAACAGGAGACATCCATAATTTGTTCCAAGAATGATTGGATCTACAAGCTTGCTATTAACGGAAACGAAGTTAAATATGAAAAAGCGAATAACGAAATATCTATTAATATAAATGTTAATTTTAATTTTAATAAGTAAATTAAATTTGGTTGATTTAAGTCTATATTTTTTTATTATTTAACTAGTGGAATAGAGTTAGTTTATTCCACTAGTGGATAATAGGTTACTTTATATGCTTTAAAGGTGTGGATAAAACTCCTATTATAATGTGATTGTGGATCAAAGTAATTTTCTCTACCCTTAGTGGCCGTTGAATAAGTCAATTAGCTCATTTGTTCAAATATGTCAATTTAAGAACCAATATTATCATATTTAGACAATTTGATAAATTTAAAGAACACATTTTACTCTAGTTACAATTTAAGCATTGAATAACATGCTGTTTTGAAACGTTTCCTGTAATGGATCTCCCAAATTTTCTGCCAAGTAGTCGGTCGACCTTTTAACTATTTGCCAGAACTTGCATCAAGGGAAATAATCCGATACGAAGGGATACGGCTCGCAACTGCTTAGGTGTCATTACACCACGCGTTTCTGAGGCAGCAAAAACCTCAATTGCATCGCAGCGGGAGAAAGAATTATTGTTATAGTCATGTTTGCACCCAGAGCTGTAAAGCCCCATTACCCTAGACGATAAATGTTCTCAGAGTATCCTCTTGGAGTAATGCAGAAATCATGTATTTGTGTAAATCTTGCCAGCTCATTGGCGGGTCCTGCTAACTGTACAGGGTGATGCTTTGATGTTTTACGTCATAAATTATACAACACACATTGCATTGTGCGGAATATTTATAAAAAGGATTAAAGAACTGGAAATAAAGTTCTTTAAGAAAAGGATCTGTTATTAATTTTTTTGCTTAGTTTTATTCAAAAATTAAAGTCTTCTATAGAATATTAATTAATAAATAAATTCGGTTCATATTCTTGTTATCAAAGTACTTTCAAAGACCATTAATGAAAATTTCTGTTCCCTGTATTAGATATTTTATATAAAACAGCTAGAAAACTAGAAATTGAAATCCAAATGACTAGAGACAATATTATAATTCAAAATTATTCTTAAATTTTGCTAAATTTGACTGTAGTTATAAATTGTTTAATAATAATAATTGACTATTTTAAATCTATCATTCTATAGAAATACAGTACATACAAAATGTGTAATACCTATATGATAATGAAAATACAAGTTTTCTAATACTTTGAAGTGAATAATCAAACAAATTGTAACGATGATGTATAACATAGAAATTAGGATAAGGAAAAACCGTGGTCGACTTAAGTTTATTATAACCATGCAAAAACTTCTGTTGAATTCGAAGTTAAAGAAACTATTTAGTTTGAATTTAGAAGATTAAAATAAGTCTAAAATTGTGTCAACTACCAGAGAAGTCAATTAAACAGAGAGCAGTCAGAACAAATTATTTCAACTTTAGTTAAAAAGGACCAGACCTTTTTAACTAAAGGTTATTATTATGCAAGGATAGACCTTGCATAATAAATAAAAAAATAAAGTACGAATTAAACGAAGGCTGAAAATATATCTAAGCTACAAGAAGTGCCGAATGAACTCAAATGATCCAAAATTATCGAAAACAGAATCTTGAACAGATGTACTGTACTTTAAATAAATTAAGACGAATAATTGATCACTACTACAGTAACTGCAATACAAACACGCAATACATAAGCAAAATTGCGGCGAAAACTTTGTTCTTTCCATGAAAAATAACGCAGAAAATGGCAACGAAAAGCAGACATTTTATTAGATATTCACAATTTTATTTATTTCATTAACTATAGCACCAATTGGTTTAAAAGAAAGTAAATTACATCCCTAACATTCCATGTAAATAGTAATAACACTACTAATATGGTAAATGGGTTTTTACTGGCGGACAGAAGAATGACAGTAAAAACAGTTACCTTGCGTGTATTGTTATGGTTATATATTTTATTTGTTATTCATTTGTAAATATATCAGATGGATATTCAAATTTCGATTATAAAAAATCCTCAATAATTTGTAGTAAGCATTGGAAGCGCTACATAGTAAGCATTGGAAGCGCTACATTGACTGTATATCATTTATCTTATTGTTTC
The DNA here is from genome assembly GCA_963924545.1 of Pogonocherus hispidulus. NCBI lineage: Eukaryota > Metazoa > Arthropoda > Insecta > Coleoptera > Cerambycidae > Pogonocherus > Pogonocherus hispidulus. Next base: position 13,060,759 of record OZ004698.1, read on the forward strand.
AAAGTCAAGGAAAATGTTCAAGTTTGCAGGTATGTTTTTTATTTAATATTATATATAAAAATGTGACGTTTTGATGAAATTGGTAGATTTCAAATGATAATTGCATTTTTAAACGAAATAATGTGCGTTATATTCAAAAAAAGCCAAGGTTTTAACTAAAGAAAAGGTTGAACGATTTCTGTTGGACGCTCCTGATGACCATTGGATGCTTACGAAAACTAACAATATTGGCGATTTTTAGTAGTTGTCGATGTGATGATGACTATAAATTGTATGCCGTTGTCTTCTACGTCAGCAGTCGCTGCATCGGCAGACGATTCAGTTTTAACTATTTCATCATTAAATTTTTGTATTACTAGAAATAACAGTTGTACCATGATCTTTAATATATATGATACAAATAAAACACAATTGTCTAATGGAAATAATGCTACTAACTTGTAAAACTGACAGTTAACTTGAAAAAATTTTACAAGTTAGTAGCTTGTAAAAATAAATTTTCTTAATATGTACTGTATTTTGATAAATTTACGTTTACAAATGAGTAAGTAAACAAATATGTATTCGGTTTCATATTATATAGACTGAACTGAGCATGATGGACTATATATATTACAACGACCTACTCGAATTTCTTAGCTTTCTGTGGAGTACGTACTAAAAATAGACAGCAAATGAAGCGTATCATCTGAGGTTAAAGGCTATACTACTATAAATAACTTGATATGTTATTCCTCATTCTTGGAAAACCGCCAATCTTCATTGACAACAGGATAATTTATTACGACAAGCCTGTGAGTAAAAAACTTTTCAGATAAGATTACACCTCTAGATGGCGGCGGAACAGGAAGCAGGGAATAAGATGACAAATAAATAATATGAAATAGCTATGTTACACAGAAATAACCTGATATCATGTTTGTTATTAAGGTGATAAGAAATTGGATTGTCTTTGTTAAATGACATCGTTAAGGAAATTAGATGTCTATCGTTTTGTTTTTCTTGAATTACAGAAATGGATATTAACCTCCCCTAAGTATTTGACGATGTTATTTTTGTCAACATTCATATTGAATACGTTGAATTTAATGCCTTAAGACTTAACATTTATCTGAAATTAGAACAGTAGTAGTATTGAGTTTTACTGAAAATCCTACTTTCTTTAGAAATAAGAAAAATAGTGACTGTTACAATGGAAAATCCGTTTATGTATTTATATGTGTTTTACGTATCAAATAATAAAAATGGTCAATTTAAATTTTCATCTAGTATCATAATAATAATCTATTCTATGGGAGAGTGTTCAAGCAGTAAAACACCATATAGGTATTTGCTTACGATAGAATCAGAAGAAATATAAACTCTATCTAATAATCGTAATCCATCTAATAAAATATATCAGAAGAAATATTCGGAATCAACGAAGATTCATCAAATTTGTTAGGTACTTAACGTAAATTAACAAAACATTAAATTTTACTATTTTGACATTTTTCCTCCATGTCTTTTGAAATATTCTTCATTTAAATACCAGTTTTGAAACTTCTCAGAATGTAAAAATATTAAGCTTTTTGAAATACAAGGTGTCAACGAAAAGTTTCTTCCTCGATTATCCATTAAAGGATTGATTTCCATGGAAAATGCTGGGACAGGTTGATTGTTATTTGAACAGAGACGTATTTTTATATTATTGTCATTTAAACAGGGTGTCCCAAAAATAAGAAGTGAGTAGGTACCACACATTTTTTAAATAAAACACCTTGTGTATTTTTATAGATTTGAGTAGAACGGCATCCCACGAATACATTAATATAGGGCTAAATGAATAAGTGAGGGAGATATGATCATGCTTAACATAAAAGCAATATAATAATATGTTATTGCAAAAGTTGTTTGCTGTGAAAATAGAATTTATTTCTTCAATAAAAAACAAAAAAGAGGACTTTCAACCAGATACATGGATAAATATCTTAGATTTCGTCCGAGTTTTCGGACTTTTTCAAGATTACCTAATATAGGTAATATCAATTTCCTATTTTAATTTTATTGTGTTGGTTTTATTTTGCTTTTCATCTTTTTATTGTTTAAGAATTCAATGTACGTATAGTTTGAAGGTTCATTCTCTGCTTAACTCTTCAAACTTCACGTTTAGTTGATTCTAAGGTACAATGAGATCATCTAAATTGGATTAACACCTAATTTGAGTATGCAGAGTGTCCAGTTTTCGTGGTCTTTAAGGGATATCTCCCTTATTAATAAAGAACACAGGAATGTGGTTTTCTCTATGATACTTTTTTGAGAAGCGGCAGATGCCAGAAACAGAACTTCGACAGTCCTCTTAGTTTCGGAGCTAGGTGAGATTTAAAACAATGTGAAATTTAAAATTTGCTGTTTTCAATACTATCGTGACCCCTCGTGTCATTTACCTGATAACATATTGGGAAACAAAAACGGTCCTATACACAGTTTTTTAGTTATACATAATTCAGTGAGGTACTTACGTTTTTTAAAGAGTCAGTTTCCAAGATATAGGGCGCACTTATACTTTTCCAAACGGAACATCCTGTATGTTTTGTGCCAGTTAAATTTCGGTTTAACTGGCACAAAACATACAGGATATTTAAAAACCCTTTAAGGTTTTTAAAAATTTATAATAGTTGACAGATTTTTAATAAAAAAAATAAAAAAGTCTTTTAAAACTGTTAATAATTGATTATCTGACAGAACTGTTATACCTTTGTTATATTATAAGTCATTTATTGTTCAATACCGACCTTAGCCTACTAAATACTACTAGATTGTTAATTCCAATCCCAATTTAAATTGAGTTATTATTAGAAATATGTGTCAAGTACTATACATTTTTGAAAAATTTAAATATACAGGGAGCCCCGTTTAAAAAAATATAAAACTGCCCTATATATCGAAAATTTACACTTTCAGAAAAAAATTAGGTACGCCACAGAATTCCATGTAAGAAAACTGTGCGCACCCGCTTTTATTTTACCTTGTAGCTCAGAAACTAAGAGAGCTATGGAAATTCTATTAATGGGATCTGTCGTTTCTCAAAAAATTATCAGGCACAGTGTCGAGAAAACCGCTTGTATCTTTATTAATAAGCGAGATACCACTCAAAGACAACGGAAACCGTAAACGATTAAATATTTTTTAAATACTGCTACTCCTACACGTACAGGGTATTCGCGTATATTTTGACCCCTACCTACAGGGGTTATTAAGAAAGTTAGAAAAAGAATTGAAATACAAAAGTTGGTTGGTTTTTTACGTATTATCTTTTAGCTAGGTCGAAAAAAAAATTGCATGTCGTAAACTTGGGAAAACCAATTGAACATAATATTTTTGAATGACACACACCCTGTATAATTTTACACGCTTGGGGAAACATTTTTTCCTGATTTCAAAAATATATATTTTGTTGACATTTGCACTGACAGTTTTCGAAATATTCGACAGCGAGTACAATAAAAAAATACAAAGAAATAAAAATATTTAACACTAGAAACCAATAGTAATAAAAAATATTTAACGCCTTTCGATATAACCTCCTTAGTTATTTAAACATTTTCTAATATTTTCATTTTTTAATACTTTTTATAATTTATTGTAAACATTAAATATTTCGAAAACTGTCAGTGCAAATGTCAACAAAATATATATTTTTGAAATCCGAGAAAAATTTTTTCCCAAGCGTTTAAAATTATACAGGGTGTCCCATTTAAAAATATTATGTTCAATTGGTTTCCTCAAATTTACGACGTGTAATTTTTTTTTCGACCTAGCCAAAAGATAATACGTAAAAAACCAAACAACTTTTGTATTTAAACTTTTTTTCTAACTTTCCCCTGTAATAACCCCTGTAGATAGTGGTCAAAATATACGCGAATACCCTGTACATTCTATGAAAATATATGAGATACATTAGCCAATACCTTTGCCTACATATTTTCTCACAATAGGTGAAAAACGAGTAAAAATTGTAGGAAGAATAGAACTTTATAAAAATTTATGTTACACGAACTGAAAATTGACATAATTTCTTATTAACACGGCCGTGTATAGTAATACTCTTTTGTAAACTATTACTTTTTCTGTGAAAACGCTAAACTATTATTATGGTTGCCGCTTTATATCAGACTTGTAATGGTTTCTGATGAGCTCACTAACTTGTTTATTAAATTCATTTGCATCCAGAAGGCGATGAGTTGATAAAGCTCCAAAATGAAGAGAAATATGCTTGGGACGCTGTTCGGGCTCGTATTTAAACTTAATATCTTAAGTTTCTCCTCGATGTGTGTACTCGACAATGTCTGGCACTACTGCAACATACTTCCAGTTTGCCAGCAAATTGTTCATACCACATTATTGTAATACCCCTCTTTGTGATTGAATTGATTATAGCATTTATATAACTTTCTGTGTTTACTGTGCTTGCTGTGGGAGCTTAGTTTAGAGATAGGGTTTCCTTTCTAGTATGTACGAATATATGTATACCGTGCAAAAGTTGGCGCTGAGGAAGGAACTATCCCTCTGTTCATTTGATGACAAACTCCTCGGACACGTCCTTTTGTATTGTTTATTGCCCATCTTCTGCTTCATTTATCTTCTTCGTTAACTTTTTTTAAAAGAATTTATTTAAGCACAGCTTGCTTATGAAGCAACTATAATTATTTTTATTAACAACCCCTTATTTTTTCAGGTACAATTTTCAAATTTGGCATTGCTTATTAAAGGTCACTTTTTGACATAAAAATTGCCTTTTCTCCGTTTCTGGTTTCACCGGAAGTTAACACCAACCCTCGATTTTTAAATGGAACACCCTGTATATTTATTATATTTTTGGAATCTACGTCATTTTCTGGATCCAACGATATAACGTAAGTGACATTTTAGCTGTCAAATTACTTTTTGAACTTTATTTACTTTTGAATTGAGAGTGCCTTCTCTCAATTGTAATTTCAGTTCAGTTGGTCCCACAGGTAAAATAATAAGCATATGAAGAGATTTCTTATTAACTGTACTTCATAATGGTACCTTAGTACCATTATGGTACTATTTGAAAAAAAACTGGTTTCAACTCTATAACCACTTTTAAGAATTTTAACCCCCTGTAAGTAGAGAAATGTTTTAGACGCCAACTCTATTTTTCGATGGTTGCTATGGTCCATTAGACTTAAATGGGGATGGTCAAGGCACTCTAAATTCATAAAAGTAAAATAAAGTCCAAAAAGTAATTTGATAGCAGAAATGTTACTTATGTTAATAATAATAATAATAATAATAATAATAATAATAATAATAATAATAATAATAATAATAATAATAATATCTCTATCTCTCATTCTCATCTTAGTGATGAGCCCGGAAGTCAGAGACTTATGTGGGAGAGGGAGCGGCCTATTATTATTTTGCGGGCCGCGAGTGTGCCCAGGAACGACTTACGATGTTATAACTTTAACTACCATTTAGTACGAGAATAAGGGAAACCTGGAAAACGCTACCAGCCTTATGCACACAGATTTAATATTGGAGCAATTAGAAAAAGTTGACCTCGGTGAGATTCGAACCGTCGTCAACCGCGGAGAGTGATTAAAAACCAGACGTCTTAATCGCTCGGCCACCGAGCTCCCTACGAATGTTATATCGTTAGATTCAGAAAATGACGTAGATTTAAAAAATATAATAATATATACTGAAATAAAAAAAATAATATTCCTTACCTATACACAATAACAAATTTAACAAAGGATCTCTTATAAAAGAGAATAATATGCTCTATATGCCCACCATTCTGTTGGACGCGTAATTCAGGGCGGTCTTGGAGGTTTCGTACCATGTTTTGAAATGTAGGTTGCTGTAAAGTTCGGAATAGGTGAATAATTGCTATTCTCAAACCCGGAATAATAGTGAGTGAATCATTTTGAAGAACTGCTGTTTTCATCATGTCCCAGATGTATCCATCGGGATGAGTAAAGTCCGGGCTATGTGAAGGATAACTAAAGATCTGTTTTTCGAGAAATGTCTCTATCACCAAAATTATCCATAATCGTTCTCAACGATTGACAAGCGGTGTGACTCATGGCACCGTCTTGCTGAAGCCACTACTTTGGCAGCAACAAATTTCTTGCTCTACAAGCGTCTCAGGTCTTGTACAAAAGACATCAAAACTTTCTGCTGATATCTGGTTGTTGTTATAGTTGGAAGGCGGCGCGGTTACCCGCAGTACTCAAGTCTTTCGAGCCATTGTGCCTGCCACTAGTCGAGAGTTATTGGAAGAGACCCATGCTATGCGCATAGGTCAACACCCGTTCTAGAGGAAGCTCTCTCATGTCCTGGGACAGGAGAAATGCTGCACCTAGATGTTTGTGTCTCTTGAACATGAGGCAGGAAGAGCTACAGAGGATGTGAATGGAGTCCTCATCATCGTGTCTGCAGAACCTGCACCTTCTAGTCTCATTAAGGCCGATAGTGTTAAGGTGCTTGCCGAGAAGTCCGTGACCTGTCAGCAGTCCTGTGACAATCCTTATGCTGTTTCGACTTAGCTCAAGTATTGATCGAGGTGCGTTCGACCATGGCTCTTCAATTAAGGACCTGGTTTGTTCTGCTGATATCTTACACTGTTGAAGGTGGCAGTACGGCCTGATCTATCAGTAATGATGTAAAGGCCGAAAATCCCATTTCCAGAAACTGCACAGCATACAGTCACTCCATCATCATGAAGAAGCCTTTCAATCAATTCCTCAGGAGAAGTAAATGTAATGAATCTAAAAGACTGCCTATTATTGTGATCAGAAAGTGACACAAGGGAATCATCTGACATTATTCAACAACTTGTTTTCTCCATAAATGTTAGCTAGCATCCGAGCACACTAAACTAAACGTTGTTTTTTATCATTTTCGTTCAGTTTATGGCACATTTGAATTTTGTAAGTGAAACCGCCAATATCCTTGACCATTAACGAACAGATTCTCGTTTGAAACCCAATTGTATGGCAGTTCTTCGCATGCTTCTCTTCGGCGACTATATAACTTGCGGCACACCGTTTTCTTCATGATTTGCCTTTTCGTTAGCATCGCCAATAGTCTTAAATTTTTTAACGTACAAAATTACACTGTTTGATGGTTTAGGCTTTTGAAACTTCTGTTCAAATAATTGAGATCCAACCAACTTAGTGCGCTGGCCTACTTAGTGATGGCATTATTTCTACCAAACTCGTATGAACCATTATATGCTTCACATATAATTTTTTTTTCTTCAGTTGTATGCATATTGTTCGCCGATAATTTTGTATAATCTGACATATAATAGGTTAATGTTTGTTTAAAATAAGTTTGATATCAATATCACTTTCATAGCAACTGAGATTAGAGTTACAATTTCGGTACTGTATATTTACGATCATATTGTATTTATTTAATTCAGAAATATATTCCTGTTGATTCTTGTTGAAAATATTACTGGAGGGTGAATAAATATTTTGATATTAGGTAATCCCATTTCTTGATATAATCCCATGTTATTTTTTAATTTGCTGCTGTTTGTTCCTCAAGATCCTATACGGGAGAATTGAGTTTTTATATTGGAAAGTTCCCAAGAAAATATTTATGTTATCATTTTAGCAGTACAAATAAAGAAGTAGCCCCAAATAGTAGGTAACTTTGACGTACAATAAACAATTAATTATGAGTTCTATGGTCTAGATCCACATTTTTTGAGATCATCTATTCAAGCAGTAGTTAACATTACCGTATATTTGTAACTAATCTAGTAAATACTTTTTTCTATTTTGGGTTTGTAAACAAGTCATATGAATAAACCCTTTTCGACACTCAACTTTTTGTTTTTAAATATTGGTAGCAACAAATTTACATCCGTTATTTTATATGGTGCGCTATGGTAATGGTATACACACCAATTTAGCAATTCTAACTAAATTTTGAAATAAAGAAAAATTAATAAATGTCAATGATACCAACTGCCGCAGAATATGTATAAAAATCCCTCTACAGGAATTCAATATTCGGCTGACTTTTTTTACTCTCATAGGGGTAAAGCGTGCAAAATAGAAAAAATAGTATAGACAACGCGTTTCATAAGCACTTCCATAACATTTATACATATTATGTAATGCTGAACATATTTATTTTCACAGGTGAAGAAAACTGCCCTTTTGACTACATAAAAATCTACGATGGAAAAAATGAATTTAGTCCCGTTATAGGGACATTCTGCGGAATGGGAAAGTTTCCATATTCGATCATAGGCACGTCGCAGGACCTTTTCGTGGAGTTCGTGTCATCGCCTGCAGGTAGGTAATTGATTTGTTGTAGTCTAGTCACAGTCCTTTATCATAATAGCTCATCTGCATCGAAAAGATTAGAAAAATAGATATATGATTTTCTATCCAAGTCTATTTCGCTAAGAGTTGTTATTATTTAAAAATTAGGTACTTTTTTATAGCATTCATATTAATGTGAATACTCTTTTAGAAATTATAATGTTTTTATCCTGATTTATTTCCACCTATAAATTCATGTATTATATGAAAACATTTTAAATGCATCAATTATGTTTACTAAAGTCTTCAACATTGAGCTAATAATAATATGATTTACAAATATGCCTGAAATGTGTTGAGATTGAGCACAACCACATAGAATTATATATATGAAATTCCATAGATATTTATTTAATGGACTATAGGCTGGAGGTTAAAATGCTTGAATGTCTTGCTGAATGCTGAAACATTTTTCATAAACAATTTTCCCATATAAAGTAGCTATTATGCCGGTCAGTATACATAGTGTCCCAGTGTGAGCGTACAAAAATTTACCAAGGGATACCAGATCAAAATAAGAATAAAATTATCATAAAAAAAATTTCTCTGATGCAAGCCTAACAAGTTACAGGGTGTTATTTTGGAAAAAAAACAACAATTTTCCGCAATAATAAAAACCGTTTCGTAGATTTTGGTAATTTTTGTGTGACGATCTATTAAAGGTCATTAAAATTCATGGTATTTGTTTAACTCTGACACCTGTGGTGGTCTAGGCATACGCTTCCTTATAATTGTGTCTTCATAACTCTTGCATATTCTACTTTTTCGTGAATTGTCTAGTTTTCCTCTGTGTATCTCTGGGAATCTGCGTAGATATTCTCGTGAGGCAGCCAATGAATTTGCATCACAGAAACCGTAGACATTATATCATATCAGCATATTCATTAATGGAAAATTCCATAGTAAATAATAACTTACTATTTTGTACAACTGAGTTGACTTCTAGTAACTTAACAGTAACTATATCTTACTAGTGTGAGTAAACGTAACAATTTTTGACGTAATTCTTGTAAGCGTCTTTGTTATATTTATAATGACAGGTACGACAACAAATAAAATTACAGGTAAAGTCGGTACTTTACACTCAATTTATTCAAAAATGGTTGATTTTAAAGCTGTGTAACAAGAGCACCTTTTTTGTTCAGAATTGGTAGCCGATTAAAGAAAACTTAGTCAATTCACGAAAAAGTAGGATATGCAAGAGTTATAAAGAAAAAATCATAAGGAAGAGTAGGCCTAGGCCACCACAACAGGTGTCAGCGTTAACATTTAACAGCGTTATTTATTTAACAATAATTTCGTTCCATATTAAATAAATAGGTATATCCTTTAATTCATTTTACTTACTAGATAACAACAAATAAAATTGTTACCTGTATTTTTCTGCATAATTTAATTTCTGCAGTCGATACTTTACACTCAATGGTTGATTTTAGAGCTGTGTAATAAGAGCATCTTTTTTGTTCAGAATTGGTAGCCGACTAAGGAAAACTTAGTCAATTCACGAAAAAGTAGGATAATATGCAAGAGTTATGAAGACAAAATCACAAGGAAGAGTAGGCCTAGGCCACCACAGGTGTCAGAGTTAAACAAACACTATGTAGTTTTAATGACATTTAATAGATGTACACGTCACCCAAAAATTACCTAAATCTACGGAACGATTTTTAAGTTATTGCGGAAAGTTGTTGGTTTTTTCCCCAAAATAACACCCTGTAACCCGTTAGGCGTGCATCGGAGAAGTTTTTTTATAAGAATTTTATTCTTATTTTGGTCTGGTCCACCCCCTGGTAAATTTTGGTACGCTCACACTGGTACGCCCAGTATACTGATACTGTGGTTATACTCGAAACAAGAATCCAGACGGTGCATGTCACTCATCAGTATTAAAATTAGTAATATGTCGTTAACACGCCTAAAACATTTTTGTTCCCTGGTAATTATGTAATCATAATAAATCACACTAGTCTAAGCTATGCATCAATATTGTATATATTTGTTATATTTCTGGCAAATAACACTGTGGGTCCTAACACTGGATCCTGGAGATTATTAAAATTGAACAGTTTTAATCATCTCCAGATGATGCCAACTTGGTTAGCGAAACGCGCTCCGAGTGCAGTGACGTGCACCGCTTGAATTCTTGTTTCGTGTATACATAAAATTTCTTATTTTTACACTTAGAAATAAAGAGATAATCGATTAAATCAAATAAGACTAAGTATTTTTTTACCGTGATAACCTTAACAGACTTACTTTTTGAAATGTAACAATATATTATCAAAGAGTAAATACATTATATAATAAAATCATTTTATTTGGTTAAATACAAAATTATTATTTATATACAGGGTGTCCACCTAGTGCGCGTAAGTCCAATATCTGGGTTAATAAAAGAGATAACTTAATTTTTTTTTCTACAGGGTTGTCTAATATCCCGAGCTGCACAAAATGAAAATATATTTACATATTCAGGGTGTTAATTTTTTTTCTTATGTTTCGTCACTTCTAATAGTTGACATAATTATGGTTGTATGACAGCTAGAAATTATTTTTTTTCAGAAACTATAGAGTGAAGATGGCTCTTTCGAAAAACGTATCAAAAGTTGACCTGCAATATACAGGGGGCAACAGAAATCGTGCCAAACCTGATGGTTTAAAATTTAAAAAATCTCGACTTTTTCAAATGGAACACCCTGTGTTTTATGATTTTATTAGATGCCTTTCTGTAGACTCTACAATTTTATAATAGCTTTCCCTATACCTAAGTTGCGTAGTTTTTGCAAAAAACCCACTTTTATGAAAAATACCCGATTTGCGCACTCCTTTGACGGAAAAAATATTGTAAGGCTATTTATTTTTATAAAATGTATTAGTTTACACTTCTTAAAATAAAAATAACTGAAAAATTTAGATAATTTCAGTTTAATAAACAAGTCTTTATGGAAAGTTACCATTTATTTGTAAATAAAAGTGAAAAATCATAAAAGCTCTACATGTAATTAAGAATTAGCAAAACTGGCGTATGCTTTAGAAGAAGTTCATGGGAATTATCAACAGCAGAAACCACAACATTAAACTAAATATTATCGTTGTTACTCCCATGTCTCCTGGTAGTTTTCTCATAATTCCCATTTGCTGTTCTTTCAAATCTTTCTTTCACATTTTCAAAACAGTCAGCACGTGGGAATCTCTATAAATACGTGCTGCTAGCAAATAATTCCCATGAACTTCTTCTGAAAAGTCAAATATCTCGAAAACTATCAATATTTCAATAGCAGTGTTATGCACAAAGTCCCACTATTTTTTTTACGTAGAATTCGATAATGCCATAAAAAATATAGGTTTCTATTTAAAAAAATGAAGTTGGTACCTGTCCAGGAAAAACTGAACACCCTGAATATGTAAATATATTTTCATTTTGTGCAGCTCGGGATATTAGACAACCCTGTAGAAAAAAAAATTAAGTTATCTCTTTTATTAACCCAGATATTGGACTTACGCGCACTAGGTGGACACCCTGTATGTCAAGTAATTCTCTGACATAGGTAACATAAATTATGTTATTTTATCTAAAAGATGAATTGTGCGTTTTGTTCAAAAATATCTCGTATGAGCAATTGCAATGGTTACAAATAAAGATTTTTTGCTCGACATAAAGGATCTTATTGAAATTATTGCAAGTACTTAAATACAAAACTATTAGCAAATACATCTTACATGTTTCACTTTCTTGAAGGGGGTTGGACCTTTGGTGTGAAGATATCACTGGCGTAGTTTTCCACACAACAGCAAAACACTATGCCGCGCGTTTTGCCAACTTGGTTGTGTAGAAAACTACGTTGGTGATATGTTTCACTTTCTTTCCATGGCAACTGCTAATGAATATTACATTCAATTTCGGTATGTTATTTTTGTTATCATATTGAATAGAATAATGGCTCAAATTGGTATGTTTTAGAGAATTACTGAGAATCTGTAATAGTTAGAGTTAGAGCAAATCTACTCTAAGCTCTTTTTTCGAAAGAATAACAATGGCGTAAACATCATCTCTCTATCTCTCACGGTTTTCGAGCTACAGCTATTAAAACCCAGATATGCCTGAATTTTTTTTTTTTAATTTAATTATTTTTGCAAAAGTGAGTTATTTGTAGCATATTTATTATACTTCTGAAGTATTTTGAAGTTTGAAGTTTGGGAACTATAAAAAAAATAGTGTTCTTTTAAAAGGACAGTAGGCATATATACATACAAATTTTATTAAAGTACAAAAATGTATCATATTCATTTTTGAGCAACTTACAAACAAAAGTTTCAGTTTTTTTTATTTTACAAAAGGTAATAAAAAAATTATTATTGAGTATGGTATGGCCTGAAACATGCGACATGTAGTGCTATGTTACATTTCATGCATTTGGTCAAAACTTTTTTATGGCACAACCTACATCTAGTTTGTTTTTCTTGGGTTATTATTAGATGGTCCATTCGATCATATCTAGAGTCTGCATTTTCCAATAAAGATGGTCTGGATCTTCTCGCAAATGCTCGTTGTTGTCCTTCCAGTATGGCCATGGCTATTCTTCTGCGGAATGTAAGATTATCCATCCTACCGTTTTGTTGCCTGTGAAGTTGCCAGGCATTTTGTGCCGACAAATCAAGCATGTGAAAAATAATGGGAATATACCATTTTTTCCCTCTTAGAGCTACCCGGTACAGACTAATATTTTGGTCTGCCCTATCAACCCCACCCATGTGTCGATTATACACAAATATATTTTTTGGTTGATCTACTTTTATTCGTTTGCGTTGTTTTGTAGAAAACCTACTTACTGGATGTAGAGGATGAACGGGTATTGCGTTTGATGCCAAAGATACGAAACTGTTGTCATGCCACTTTACTACTACGGTATACCATTTTCATTTGACTTAAAAGCTATAAAGCCACGTTCTTTTTTTTCATCTCATTGTTGCTAATTAGATTGCAGTTTGACGTACGATTTTCTCTGATAGTCCCAGTTAGGCGTACGTTCATTTTTGTTAATTCATCTGTAAGTGGAATTGTTGTAAAAAAATTGTCGCAGAAAATATGATAGGGGTAATTATTTATTGATAAGATGACTTCTGCATACTGAAGAATAACCGAAGGTCCTAACCCAAATTCTTTATACTGGTTATTTATTTCGCTCTTAGCACCCTGGTAAGGTTCAATCCATATTACATATCCGAAATCAGTAGCACCGGTCCACAACTTATACCCGTACCGAATTGGTTTTCCACGTATGAATTGTTTGGCTCCATGGCGGCCAAAATAAGGAACCATAGGCTCATCGACGCTATGATTTTCATGCAATGGAGCGAACTTTTGAAAGGTTTTATTCATTTGTTGTATCAGTGGCCTCACTTTCGCAAACCTGTCAGATTTGTCCAAGGAAGTGTTGTCACAGCAATGTAAATTACTAAATACAAATTCAAATCGGTCTCTGGAAAGGGCGTTTGATACTAAATCATTATGCGCATCTGCCGAATTTTCCCAAAACATTCTGCGCCGTGATACGTGCACATATCCACTTAGTAATAAAATTGCAAAAAAACTTTTCATTTCCTCTTTAGTAATATTTGCAGGTTTGTTGCGCTGAGCGGCGTACTGATTGGAGAAACTAACAAACATATCTATTACATCATCATTCCACAATAAACTAAAAAGTTCAATGGGCGAACAGTTGTTTGAAGCAGTCTGAACAGGCAACACATCTAAATTAGACAGCTCAATGTCGCGGTTTACCCACTTATAGCGTCTTTTTATTGGTCCCCGTATATTTTTTTTTATTCTTGCTTTTACTTCAGCTAATGGCAAATCATCTTCCGAACTGTATTCATCAGTTACAGTTTTGTGGGTATGAGCAGCAATTTTAGGTAGACATGTTTTTGTCCAGCTGGAATTATCAAATAACTCTGCTTCTGCAAGTAGCTGAGAACCTGGTAAGTTATTGACGTCAAGACAATCTTCCTCCCCGGAGTCCTCATCTGTCACAGGTTCACATGCATTAACAGGTGGCATAATCGCAATTTGTACTTCCTCGTTAGAGTCAACATCCTCATCATTTAATGCGTCAAGCAGTTGGTCAAGTGTCAATCCCCTAAAAAAGATATGTGTATTTGCCTACTGTCCTTTTAAAAGTACACTTAATAAATCGGCCAAAACAAAACAATTTTACTACTAAATGACATCAAAGTTTATTTTTATGCCATTGAATGTCCATCTAAAAAGTGTGAAAAATATTTTAACCATTTTGAAGTCGGGCATCAATCGGTTTTGCCAAAAATCAAGAAACGCCCTGTAGCTTGAAAACGGTAAAAAATAGAGACATGCGGTTTGCGCCATTGTTATTTTTTCAAAAAAAAGTACAAGACTCGTTCATCAGATTTGCTCATGGCTCAACTTAATCAAAGAATATTCTCTCAACCTCCCATAAAGAATATACTTCTTTAAATATTCATATAATATTACAGGAATATGTTTCACTTTGAAGACTATCTATAGAACGTTCGTTTGAACATATTAATAGAATAATCTGCAGGAATATTACAGAAATATTCAAATAAGTTAAATTTTTTAATAAAATAATATAAGAATATTCGCCTGGGGTTTTTCATAAACAATTCATATTGAAACATTGCTACTATTCATGGGCTTGCTTCGTGTAATAATAGGTCTGTTAAGCAGTTTAATCAATACAGAATCATGATAAAAAATGTATTTAATCACTTTAAATAATCAAAAGTTATCCCAATTATATCCAAGAACAATTATAGGATAATCATAGAACGAAAAAGACAGTGTACTTTTTTAGGCTATAGATATTAGCTGAACAACTTCATCCATTAATGTATGATCTCACTGTAATCGAATCTTCGAAAAGAATATTCAGAAGCTCTTCTTTGAATCACTTTGTGCTATCTGGGTCTATTACAGATTCTGGGTAAACCTCGAAAATATACCAGTTTGAACCACCCTGTACACACATTAAATGTTAGCCAAAGAAGTGAGTTTAGTATATCCATGCAATTCATTTACTCTGTGTATAATAGCCACTTCATATCCCGGAGAGATAAATTAATAGTCTGAACAATTCAAAGTAAGCTATACTTATTTTGTCTGCAATATGGATTACCAAAGAGCAAAACCAACATATCGAGGATGAACCTAGTAGTTCATCATTCCGCATAAAATAAAAAACACTCGACAAGCTTTCGAGATTTGGAGCCCGATAAAAAAGTAATCAGATTATCCGCTCCCTGCAAAGTGAATGTGTGTAGCTAGAATAATACAACCAACCAGGCAATGGACACAATGAAGTTTTAACAAATCCTATTGCCCAGATTGGACAATTGCCATTGGTTTATATGAACAAAGAGACACGAATTAATACCTGCTATTATTCCACGTGCAAAAATTGATTATTCTCGGAATAACGAAAAAATGTTAAGCAATGCACTAATAATGCAAATTGGTTCGTATATCTGTTAGAATAAGACCCGTCCTTTATTTGAAACATGTCTATATAGCATAAATTCTAACTTTCAAAAATCTCCCAGTTTTTTTCCATTTTGGTAACATGAAACTTTAAAACCCCTATTCTTCCAGGTCCCCTCCTAAACACAGGCTTCCACTTCAATGTCGGCAACTGGCCTGGACACGTGGACACCGCCGGTAGCCGGAACGGCACCTGTGATTGGCTGCTGTCGTCGGAGAGCTTACGAGCTTCGGGGGACTCGGAGGGCATCTTCTTGTCGGTGGCGCACTGGTACCCCCCGCATACCAGCTGCACGTACCTCATGCAGGGAGAAGAGGGGGAGATCGTCAGACTGTACTTTCCTAGGTGGGTTATTACTGTTATTTGGATGAATGTGTTTATGTATTTTTAATGAATAAATATTTTTTATATAATTATCACAGTTTTGTGCTACACTTACAAACAAATATTTGATGATGATGAATAACAATTGATAATTTCATTGAATTAATGATTGGTGTACTATCATAGTCAGTTTTATCATAAAACAAATTTTGAACTATAAATATGAATTAAGAAAAGCCAGAACTCACATATGAAAAATTAACGTTAATACACCTTATCCCAAAACTACGTTCTTTCATTTTTATTTTTCCTATTTCTCTTTAATGCATAATTTTTGCTGCAAAAGCGGTACTATATGGGCAATTCCAGGAAGGTTCAAAACCAGGTCTTTGAGCACTGATAATTTCACAACTGTTAGGGTATAACGATACATTTTTAATATGCACAAAAAATATGGAATAATTCAACTCGGTCTTATAGAAACCTAATGTCAAAAATATAATATCCATTACTTACCTTGGCTTGAGTCCGTATAAGTTACCGCGACATCAGAAAAGAATTGTACACTATATTGTGTTAATTATATTTTACATTTCCAAAGAATGAAAAATGTTCATATTATTATAAAGGGAAAATTCGCACATTGAGTATCTCTCCAAGAAATATACTCATCTAACTACCAACATAATGGCATTGAATGAATTAATATACTTCCATTTTGGTCATTTTGCATATTAATATTTAAAATTTTATTCTAGTTCTGGTTTCTACTGAATTATCTATAATTATTATCAAAGCATTATTTTGCATTGGCGCCTTCGCCAAAACGGAGAACTGGAATATTTTACTACTAATTTTACTACGAAATTACATCGCATATCTGTATCAAAGAATATAGACGAATAAGAGTTTTCACTTTTATTCATGCCGTCAATCAAACTTCTCTCTTTGTCATTATGCGCCAGGCGTGTCAAATTTGAGTGAAAAATAACACACTCGACGCAGGTTATAGTAAAATATGGT
Organism: Pogonocherus hispidulus; assembly: GCA_963924545.1. Classification (NCBI taxonomy): domain Eukaryota; kingdom Metazoa; phylum Arthropoda; class Insecta; order Coleoptera; family Cerambycidae; genus Pogonocherus; species Pogonocherus hispidulus. Next base: position 13,077,998 of record OZ004698.1, read on the forward strand.
AAATTTATGAGATTGGTTTAATCATCATCATATCGCACATCTAGTTATCTTTGTCAGTGACACACAAATAAGTGAAATAAAAAAATGAGAGAACATCTACACTTGTTGTATGTGTGCCTACCAGGTCAGGGTTTCGTCTTTCGTGACTTTCGTGATATTTCGTTACTTCCATTTAGTTTTTGTTGTTTTATCTGTTTGATTGAATCATTTGGAAGCTTCGAGTGCCTGGGTGTTTTAGTGCTTGTGTTAGTTATATTATAACAGTTATCATTGTGTTATAAAATGTATAAAAATATTGTATCAGTGCTAGACATAGCCTAGCCGGTCCTGTGCTCTCGTCCTATCCGAAAGGCAATGTCAAATGTTCATTTTTATGAATGAATGGTGTAGATCTACGCATGACCCGGGTGCATCAGAAATCATCGAAAAAAACGAAACTTGGTAGATAAGAAATTACATTAAGTGAAAAGTCTTATTAGTATATATTGTCTTTGTCTGTATCCTGATGTTATTGCATACCATCATCTGGGGTTATATTGAACACCACGGGTTATATTGGACAACAAGACATTAGTTTAAATTGGGCACCATAGCTCATGCTGAGGTAACACTAGAGATCTGTAAAAATTGGCAGTTGTTAAACAAATGTCTGCATTAGTGAACTTTGTGCTTCTCAAATTCAAAATAAAAATGGAAGTATTAAAAAAAAATATTTCATTTAGTCCAAAATTATCGTAAATTAGAAATCCGTGTAAAAACCTCCTTCCCCTCATTTATCGTTTATTATAGAAAGTTGGTTCAATGGAATCGTTAGTAGTACGTTTTATAACCTCAAAAATGATATCTGAATTAACGCGATAGCAATTCATTTGTTTCCAAAAATGCAATTTTGCCAAAAAAAGTTATTTTCCAGGGTTATATTGGACGACAGAGCATCATGCCAAGGAAACATGTACATAATTTAGGGACGGAGCATAGGACTCATAGAAATTTATTTATTTTATTTTTGTTTTTCTGTAGAAATTTATTTGTTTTATTGTCTTTATTTGTTAATTTATAATTAAATTTTATGTTCAGTTGAATATTGTTGTATTGCTCTTAATAAATATCCCTGTTGGACTTTTTCAAAAAAATATATATTTTTTGTCATAAATCGTTCAATAAAGGTTGTCAGAATAACCTTTACTAAACAAAGTATACAGATAAAGCATTTTTCGATGAGAAAACTGTTTAATATAACCCCAAACCCTGGGTTATATTTAACGATGATTTTTAAAAAAAATATATACTTAACTGAAAGAAAATAAATAGTTATAGGTATGCAAATGTATCCAAGAACAATCCCCTTTCAAATGGTGAAATCATTTTTTTAAAATGTTATCATTCTGCTCGGGAATTTCAAAATATGTCGAAAAGTCGTTCAATATAATCCCAGGTGACGGTATTTCACATAATTACATGATTTTTTTTATTTATTCATTCAATTTAAGTTTCTTTCCAAATTAAAGGAAATCAAGGAAAATATGTACCGGGTGGCCAAATTTGCTTGCTATTATAGGACAACTTGAAAACTAAGAGAGATACAAAAAAATAAACCCCTCTTTCTCGAGTTCATTTTCTGAGACAAACTTAATGCCGTAATGCAAAATGACCGATCTTCATTTGTTTTTGAGATATTAGCGAAAAATCGATTTTTCAAATTCTCGGTGCCTGTCCATATCTCGGTTATTTTAGAAATAGAAAAAAACAATTTATATGTTCTTCAGATACTTTTTTAAAAGGAATGCAGTGGCGTAGCCAATATTTTAATAAGTTGATAAAATTTCGAGTTATGACATAAACTTCTATTTTTTTAAATTAAAATCATAGTCGGTTATGATTTAGTTGGAAAGATATTTTTTTCTCTTTTCAGAGATATATAATATGTGTGGTTAATTTATCCAACTATTTTTTATAGATTCTTTGATTTTTTAAGGTTATTAATAGCTCCCATTTCGTTTCCCTATAGTAGGCCTATGTCTTTTGTTTGAAATTTAAGTATTGACAGTTCTAACTGCATTTTTTATCAATTAGTATCTGTAATTTATACCGCTTATAATAACTGATCTGCGAATAGTTGTTTCCTAGATATTTTAGAATACTTTTAAATTTCAAGAAAGGCATTTCAAAATTATGAAAAATTTGACATGCTGGAATGTTATATAAGAAACAATTATTACTGTGAAGTTACGCCCACTATGTCAAAACAAAATGGCAGCAATAGTCAACCCGAATAAATTAACCACACATATTATATATAGCTGAAAAGAGAAAAAAATTATCTTTCCAACTAAATCATAGCCGACTATGATTTTAATTTAAAAAAAATACAAGTTTATGTCATAACTCGAAATTTTATCAACTTATTAAAATATTGGCTACGCCACTGCATTCCTTTTAAAAAAGTGTCTGAAGAACATATAAGTTGTTTTTTTCTAATATCTAAAATAACCGAGATATGGGCAGGCACCGAAAATTTGAAAAATCGAATTTGCGCTAATATCTCAAAAACAAAAGAAGATGGGTCATTTCGCATTTCGGCATTAAGTTTGTCTGAGAAAAAGAGCTCGAGAAAGGGAGGTTAATTTTTTTGTATCTCTCTTAGTTCTCAAGTTGTCCTATAATAGCAAGCAAATTTGGCCACCCGGTACCTACTGTGTTCCATATAAAAATAAAAAAGTTGGCCATTTTGAGAAGCTTTTACTCATTTATTTTATTCAATAAGTCTAAGGTTTAAAAAATCTTACAGCTTTGGTATTTAATTTTTTTTTCTACTTCTAAAAATAAAACGTACAGAAGAGGTGCGCAAAATATACGGAAATACCTATATTCAAATCTTTAATAAATGTTTGTCCGGATTGCAGAGCTGATTAGGGCGGTAACACTCTGTATAAGCACTTATAGTCTTGTATATAAATGTATATTTGTAAATTCTCGTCATGATAAAACCACATATATCTTAACTTCACATGGTGTTTGACAGTGAAACAGCCATATTCGGTTTCTCTTGTTTCTTACATTTGGCTAGTAAAATAAATCATTCTGAAATGACGGAAATAGAGCACCGGTAAAATACGAGTTTGAAATTAATGCGATGTCTAACATCAACATTCAGCGGTGGAAGCAAAACAAGCGAATCTAGAACCGGTTTTATAAAAGTAGTCCAATGAAAATGTCCTATTACTTCAGTTAAAGTCTATGCTAAGCTAATTTAGAATAAGCATCAGCTCAAAATCATAATTTCAAGCGTTTGTGTAGATACTCGTATTTAATATTATGTTGACTCATGACTAGAAAATCATGTCTCGATGTCTCAAATAATTGAGATCAAAGTATGTCGAAACGAGACGAGTTTCGACGAAAAAGTCGAAACGAAACGAGAAAACTTCTGTTTCTTTTCATTCCAGTTTGTCTCGTTTTACATACCTGTCAAATAAGTTGTCAGGGGCCGATGGGCCGGCTGGGAGTTCGGGAGAATTCCCGAAGGGCAGATAGGCTTTGGGGCCGGTCCGACCCCACTGCGATTGGCGATTCAAATTATATTAAATTATTTTTATATTAAATTCTTATTTGTAATTTACTTTTATTCCATTTAGGTACATATTTTTGGTTATATTACCTATATTTTGGATTTTGGTTAGTTTTTTAGTGAAATAGGGTGGTTTCTCTTATGTTTGTGATCAGTTTTAGATTTTTTTATTTTTTTACAAATGTTTTATCAAAGAATTAGCTGTGGATTATTTTGTTTGTGATATTTTAATCATGTTTTGATGTTACATTTTTGAGTTTATAATTTTTTAAGAAAGTTTTTTTGTTACAATATCTAGTTCATGCAATAACATATTTTTTATTTTTGAAAAAATATAATTTTGTTTTATATGTTGACTTTTTATATTTGTTTTTTGTTTTATATTTGTAACTATTTGAGGTTGTATCTTCAGTATTTTTTTTTATTTGCGCTATTAAAGTTTTAAAAAATAAATGGACATTTATTTTTATCGGATAAAAAAATCCTCTATTAGATTCAAAGTATGTATATTGAAACAAAAAACGTTTTTGCTATTATAGCAAAACGGGGCCAAGCCCGTACTGAATTTCCAGGGCCGGTTTACCCTACCACATCCGCCCCTGTAAGTTGTTAATTAGGAACGATTCTCACAAGTCCCACGTTTTTATTAATTGATTGACACATCTTGTTGAAAATGTATCTCATTCTCATCAAGTAGGGTATTTGCATCTATCCAGTTGATTTTCAACTGCTTCGGTAATTAGTGGATTGATCGTATTTTCTAGCATATTCAAATTTACCTCACCATTTAGATTTCATTAGATTAGATAGATTAGGTAGATTAGATTTCACCATTCAAATTTCATTGTTCAAATATCTGCAGTTATGCCTATTGACAAATAAATCCCTTTAAATACAAAGAACTATTTTTTAAAAATGCGTTATTATTCGTAGTCATTCGTTGACAAAACTCAACTCTTCTGTCAAAACGTCTTCATTTCACTTTCAGCATATTTTCATTTTATAAGGATGGAGTTCATTAATTTTTGTAATTTTGTGGACAGAGGCTAAGGAAACCCCAGTGGCGGCAGAAATGATACGTATTGAAGTATTAGGATTCGTGCCAGGAAATAACCCAACATCTCAACTTGACTGGCTTTATTCAAAACTCTTGGCTGATTATGTTTTAAATTTGTAACAGATCTAGTCTGAGTAAATTTAGCAATAAAGTTCAGGACATACCTATGAGATGTGATTTTATCCGGATGCCTTTCAATTTATGTATAATAGTAATCCGTTTCAAACGATCCTTTACTGACAGCACTTTCTTCAATAAAATATATACTATTAATAAAAGGTCAGTAAACAATTTCCATATTGCATGGTCCACTTTTTTTGCAGTAGTGAAATTAAAAGTTTTTCTTAAATTAGAATAACTGAAAATAAATAAGTAAAGTAAATATGATAGAAAATAATTTCAATTTCTAAACTTAATTATGTAAGTTGACTGTATAATTATTAATCCTGAAAATAGTAATAATATTCTTTATTATTTTTTCTGTGGAATGTACAAAACTTCATTTTCTAATTTTTTTTACAATTGCTGAGCTCCTGGGCAACCATCTATTGCCGAGACCGGCATTAAAAGATATTTAGAAATAAAATAAGGCGACTGCCATATATATAATACTACTAAATGGAGCCTATGTAATCTTTACCATGTTTCTCAAGTGAAGCCAAATTAGAGTAGTCCAGAATCATATCTATTGTCTCTTTCAGGGAGAAAATACCAAATACTCATGCGCAGCAAACCGCGGGAATTTTGCTCCATATAGGTACTGTAGAATACAATAAATTAACTTTATTTTATCTACATATAACGGTTTTTCAATCTTGTTATTGGGATGTTCCCGTATTTATCAAGTTTACCAAAAGAGTGGATGCAGTTTGTATTTGAAAAGAAAATTTTAAAAATACATACTTCAGGTACCTATGCGACTTCATATGGAATATTTCCTTCGCACAAAAGACAAAACCTCGACTGAGTTTTTCGTTTCGGCATTTTGCGATATCTGTGGAATGAAATTAATGAAAATGAGGTACAGTATAATTCATATACCTAGTTCACTACATATTTAAATTTACAAAATGTTCTTATATACCTAAACTTGCAGTTGCGACTGTAAAAATACCGTCGAAATAATTTGATGAGCAAATGTCTCTAATCACTAATAAGTCTAATAGGTATATGAACAAAACTAAAACTACAAGTTACACATAAATAAAACACTTCTAAAACTGCCGGCTCTACGAAAAACACAAATTTATTTTCTGTGAAACACAAACATACTTGAAATACAAAAGATAAACTGTGACATAACCACACCACAAAACGCATATATGACAAAACACATACAGGGTGTCCCAGTGTGAGCGAACAAAAATTTACCAGTGTGTAGGCCAGACCAAAGTAAGAATAAAATTCTTATAAAAAAAAAATTCTTCGCTGCACGCCTAACGAGTTCCAGGGTGTTATTTTGTAAAAAAAACAATTTTCCGAGATAACTTAAAAACTCGTTTCGTAGATTTAGGTAATATTTGGATGCCGTGTACATCTATTAAAGGTCATTAAAACTATATGGTGTTTGTTTAACTCTAAACTTTAAAATCATTGCATATATTTTTCTGCATAAAGGAATACAGTCGGTACTTTACACTCAATTTACTCGAAAATGGTTGATTTTAGAGCTGTGTAACAAGAGCACCTTTTTTGTTCAGAATTGATAGCCGATTAAGGAAAACTTAGTTAATTCACGAAAAAGTAGGATATACAAGAGTTATGAAGACAAAACCATAAGGAAGAGTAGACCTAGGCCACCACAAGTGTCAAAGTTAAACAAACACCATATAGTTTTAATGACATTTAATAGATGTATCTACACGTTACTAAAAAATTACCTAAATCTACGAAACGGTTTTGAAGTTGTTAAAGTTATTTAAGTTAAAGTTATTACGGAAAATTGTTGTTTTTTTACAAAATAACACCCTGTAACTCGTTAAGCGAGCATCAGAGAAATTTTTTATAAGAATTTTATTCTTATTTTGGTCTGGCCTACCCACTGGTAAATTTTTGTACGCTCATACTGGGACACCCTGTATATGACAAAACAAAAGCCCGGTCTTTCTTTACTTTCGCGCCACATTGAAATTCTTGGATTGGATTGGACAACACTTGGGCATGTGCACAGGAACATTTGTCCGTGAAAGAGAACGAAATATATAACTCCATCTCATAAACCGGCTTCAAGAAAAGCTCGAATAGCTCAATATAGTAGTATTATATATATGGTGACTGCCCTGTTTCCAGTTTGAAGTCATCCACTTCTATCTTTCGTTCACTGTCGGACCTAAAATCAATATGGCGGCGACGACTGTATTGTTGGTTGCCTATAGCACCCTACCATTTTCATTATTGGAAACGGCAGGTTTAGGATACGGCGTTATGATATTACATGGATAAACAATATTGATACATACAATAATAACTTACGAATATGACAATAATTTTTATTGTAAACTCGGCGCTAATTTTGCGCTAATTAGTTAATGCTAATTTAACATACAGTGTGTCCATCAGTCAAAACAACTTCTATATTCATTTTCTTGATATTATACTAAAACAAATTGACGGAAACTGGTTTTTCTTTAACATGGCCTACCTAGAATAAATGAAATAACAAAACATACCTACAATATTTGGTTGGATTTATAGAATTTTCAGTTAATAACTTAAAAACTGTTATGATTAGGTACCTATAGGTAAGTATCCTCTATTAGTACAGGATCATGTAAGCTCCTGGCTGGACACACTGTATATACGTATATTATTACATTGTACATACTTAACAAGTACTCTATTCTGGCTTCGAAATTTCCTAGCTTTTACCAGGCTAAATCATAATGCTTAACTCGTCATAACTCGTCTATCTCGTACGAGTGCCGTAAAAATTAGTAAAGCACTCGTTAAGTCGCATTAGGTCTATGGATATACCTACGCAGAGACTCATATGCAGGACAAGCGGAGAGCAGATCCATGATTGTCTCCGGCGCCCTATGGCAGGCCCTGCTGTTGACATCAGGGACCTCCATACCGATGACACGGCTTCGATAGACGAGGGTGTTAAATACACCATCCTGGCAAGCCATTATGAATCCCTCGGTCTCCGACTTAAGCTCCGCTGACCTTATGGAAGCAAATGTCAGCCTTTCGGATAATCCATGGTCTTCAAGGTTCTTATAGAAGAGACCGTGCAATGGCTTAACCTTATGCTGCTGCAGAAGATTACGGCCCTCTGCAGCCTTAAGGCTTTTTTGGGCTTTCAACTCAACGGGTCCCAACTCGGTTACAGAGTCTAGATTTCTCCGTTCAATTATTATTATTATTATTATTATTATTATTATTATTATTATTATTATTATTATTATTATTATTATTATTATTATTATTATTATTATTATTATTATTATTATTATTATTATTATTATTATTATTATTATTATTATTATTATTATTATTATTATTATTATTATTAATATTATTATCTGTTTCAATTTGGCTCCTATCAAAATGGAAATTATTCTAGCTGCTGTTTCTGTGCTAGAAAGCATAGCCACAAGGTGTCACATCGAATGAAGTACTTACATTTTTTAAATCAGTAATAAATTAGCACTAAACTGAGGCCTTCATTTTCTATAACAAACAAAGTGAAAAATTATAGTGTTACCTATAAGCAGTACTACCTCTATTCCACAAGAAGGGTGCAACAAAAGTGTTTGTAACTAACTACTACTTAATTTTAAAATAACTTTAAATTATGGCTCACTATGAGGATAAACTAAAGCAAAACTTCAAAAGCGGCATCTGGTGACACCGCCACAAGTTTTCATATACGGAATAGACTACTAAAATGTTTTTATAGACCATTAAATTACAAATAAAAATACCTATATTCTGAAATGTACATTTAATTCATTTTGTGACAGCAGTATTAGCTTAATAGATCTTAGAGTATATAAAAAATGACTTTAAGGAGATGCAGCTTCAACTGAAGACAATTAGTTTCAATAGAAAACATTATAATTAGAGCTGGCTTTGGCTTCTCTTACACCAGAATTAGAAGTTGTTCATAAATATGTATTTGATTGTCTTCAATTTTTAAGAGGTATATCAAAAGAGATTAAATTTATTAATATGAATAACTTTACGTATGTTCAACTTTGGAAATAAGTGTACTTTATCTATTTGTACAATTTATAAATTTCTCCCCGTATTTCAGATGACAGTAATTCTAACTATTGTCAATAACCTGGACACAAATTTTGCCAGGTTAATAATTTGGAATTTGTATTCAGTTTCAGGATAAACAGGATAGAGTCCCCTATCCAGCCGATAGAGGGCGACTGCGGCGAGTCCTTGACGCTGTACGATGCGTCCTGGCCTGACGATTCTAAAATTATCAAAACCTTCTGTGATACCTTTTCCAAAGCAATGGAGAAACACGATTTTGTGTCGACTGGAAATGCGCTTTTCGTCAGATTTGAAAGTAAAACAGGAAGCTATAGTGGGTAAGCTATTTCGATAATGAATAATATAATTTAATAGTACTATGTTTATTATATTATATTTTATCTTACCTTATTATCCTATTATTTTATACGATTATATGTAAATTGTAAACGTAAAGAAACATAAAAGGAAATCTTCATTATTTGAGGGAATATCTCCTTAAAAATGCGCAATTTTGGCCTAACGATCTTAGTATCTCTTAAAATAGCGAGATATCCATAGAGGGACTCGAAAAGCGTACACTCAGTTAAATTACAACGGTATATAAACCTTTTTGTTTTTTATTATACAGGGTGGCACAATAGTGTGACAAAGTTCCATAGCTTCTACGCCGAAATAAACAAAAAACATATTTTAAAATCTCATAGACCCTAACAAGACGCACATTTTAAAAATATTTAGTCATATAGGGTGTTCTATAAACAGCGGCCATTTCAAAGTTATGTTTTTTTAAATGGAATGAGTTCTTATATTTTTTATTTCATATTTGAATTCGTATTATTTTTCCGAATTCGCTAAGAATACTAGCGAATACTAATACAAACTAAATAATAATAAATAATAATACTAGCAAACTCTATAGAGTTTACTAGTATTATGCAGAGTAGTTCAGAAGATGTCTAGGAGTTTGTATCTTAATCGCAATGAATTGAGCACCCTGTATCTTTTTTAAGAAAATAAGTACATAATTATTGGCTCCATTAATTATGTTATATTGTATATCTATTTTACTTTCTATAGAATTTCTTTCAAAATAGCCTTATTTGTATACAGGGCGAATGAAAAGTCGCAACCACTGTTTTCTCAAATTTTCTAAATAAACCACCCTATATTTTATACCATTTATTTATTCTATGAAGCATTCCCTATGCCTAATTGCAACGGTTTTTGAGATATTTGAGGTTTTATACTCTAAATTTTCATTTTCTTTAGAAGTATAGGATGGACTAAGTATGGATAGAGAAGTATAGGATGGTTTAATCAGTATAACTGTTTAATGCAAGTACCAAGTGAACTGCCTATATAAAAAAATAGTTCAAACAAACCATATATTATTTTCACAATCTTTTACTGATTTTTTTAATGAAATTTTCCTAATGAACTTTGATTTCGCTAATAAACTGCTCACAAAACATTAAAAAATGAAAAATGCAAAAGCTCGCCTCTTGCAGAATAAGAGGCAGACAGCGATCTTCAATAAAATATATTTTTTTTAATGTTGGTGTAGAAGAATGCAACAAAAAATTCATGAATTAATTACCTATTAACCTCCAATATCGTAAAAACCGTTGCAATTACATATATAGAATGCTTCATAAAATAGAAAAAGTCGTGAGAGACCATAATGAAAATGATATAAAATATAGGGTGTTATAAAAATTGAGAAAACTGAGGTTGCGACTTTTGATTTGCCCCGTTATACAACTAAAGCTATTTTGAAGGAAATTCTGTAGAAAGTTACACTATAGACAGTACAAACTAGAACACTATAGCATAATAATTAATGGATCCAAAGTATGTACTTCCTTAAAAAAGATACAGGGTGCTCAATTCATTGCGATTAAGATACAAAAATGTTCATACCTTCTGAATTACTCTGTATAATACTAGTATACTCTACATTGGCGAATTCGGAAAAATGATCCGAATTCAAATATGAAATGAAAAATATGCCATTCAATTTAAAAAACATAAGTTTGATATGTTCCCGGTTCATAGAACACCCTATATGGCTATACATAATTTTAAAAAGTGCATGATCTTAAGATCTAGGAGACCCTGACATTTTTTTCTTGTTTATTTCGGCATAGGATAATAATAATAATAATAATAATAATATCTCTACCCCTCATTCTAATCACAAGGATTAGCCCGAAAGTCTGAGACTTGTGTGGGAGAGGGGGCGGCATATTATTATTTCGCGGGCCGCATTTGCGCCTCAGGAACGACTTACGTTGGTAGGCCCTAACCACCATTCAGTGCTGGAATGAGGGAAACCTGGAAAACCTCATTAGTTAGGGGGACAAGTCAAACATCAACTGATTTTTAATCTCTCACATTAACACCAAGTTGACATTCTTTCCCATCCTAGGCCATCGCCAGGATAGTTGCCAAGCCATCCCTGCGAATAAGCCTTGATCTACGGGCAAACAATTTAATTAAAAATTGTTGGCGGAGTGGGAATTAGAACCCACGACCTCTGGGTTGAGCGATCGAGACGCTAAGCCCTGAGCCACCGGCCCGATTATGGAAGTTATGGAAGTTTGTAAAATTATTGGGCCATCCTGTATATGTATTAAATACTGCTATCAGCATTATTTTATATAAATATTAAATAAGTATATGTCACGTACACTTACCGGATGTTCAGACCGGGTATTCTAACTGATGTATTGGTTAGAAAAGACGGAAATGATAAGATTAGATAAATAATAGATAATAGATAGATAAATAATGTAGTGATATTTTTGGAAGAGCAAATAAAAACTACAGATTAACAACACGTTTATTTAATAGGAATCACTCACGAAGAAATCTACCTGATTCTATGTAAGAAAGCTAATTTTGCTTAATTTGGAAAACTGAATCTGACAAAAGAACAAACAATTTGTCTTACTGTCGGCAGGCGGATTGTTACTCTTCATAAAACTCTACGAATATTTAGGGTCAAGTACGAATAAAAGTTAACTCTTCGATCATATAAACTAACGGTTATCGTCTCTCAGTTATACTCTAATTTCAAATTAAAATCACCATCATGATTCCAAATTATACCTCAACAGCATTAAAAGCAAGAATGATGTAACTAACTATTATTTGATTTTAATTTTGAAACGATTATTACAGAAGAACTTTTGAAATTTATAGTTATAATTCATCGAAACTGCTTTTTTAAAGGTCCATTCACTAGTCCCAAATAAGCCCAAAATCGGCATTCGTCTCGTGTCTAAGTATAAAAAAACTATCAAAGATAGCGACTTTTAGTAAAAAAGTATTGAAGTATTGAAAGATAAGACTGTAATCTAAATCCCTATAGTAGTAATTTTTCGTAATTCTTTTTAATTTTTAAAATTACAGGCAAACAATCTTGTACAAAAATAGCGTATTCTCAAAAATTATTTTCTCTAAAATACATGTATTAAACAAAAATTTGCTATTATAGGGATCTAGTTTATCTATTAATCTTTCCGGTGATATATAATTTACAACACTAAAAAGAAATTGTATTGAAATTATAAGACACGTTCAGTACCGTTGCAATAAGGGCTAACTTTATTTCCATGTGCCTTTTTACTCCGGCTTTACGTGCACCTCCTTAATCTGAATAATTCGGTAGTGGGAATATGTAAGTTTCCGCCCTTCGGCTACCCAACCTCTCAACCCGACCCCGTATTCATGCCTGTCAAATCTACACTGAATAGACTCTTAAGGTCAATTTGCAAATACACTCTATTCAGGGAATAATTGTAACCATGTAAAATCAAAGTTGATATAGTAGATATAACATTAAATTTCCTAAAACTTTGTAGTAGTAGTATGTATTTCTTCTTGCAGTGTTGCTAAAATTAGAAATGATAGACGTACATTGGTCTCAAGTAAAGTAAGTGAAACGTAAGGTGAAATTGCCAAAGCCTCCTTATCAGTGTACAAATTATTTCATGTTCCTATTCTTCAAGACATCTAGCAACATTTTGGATGGAAAATTTTGGGATATATTTCTTCAGAGCAAAGCATTTTGAAAAGAAACAACAAAATTTTACCTCATAGGATATTGATAATTTTTCATCGAAGCATAATCAGTATTTTACCAACTGACTTTTTATCGCAAATAAATTCTTTATTATTACTCATTAATATGAATATCTGGAATCCAACATTGAATTATTATAAATTAAATGAAACTGAGTAAATTTTTGAAACAATTTTTTTAGATTTGGAAAACCACAAATTAGGCTATTTCACCTATTTTTGATAATTCTAACTTATTCTTTAAAACTCTGTATATATTTTGAGGTAAATTATAGATATCAGTTGACAAAATGCAAGATGGCAACTTTGCCCTAACCGTCACGAATTCAAATAACCCTCTTTGTGATCCTGATTAACCGAAGGATAATTATAGACCGATCTCTGGCTACTATCTATACCTAAAGGACGTCAATTGGGGTCTAAACCACAACGTATCAAAAGCAACCGCGTTCACCGAAACTCAAACAGCAAATAGCTATTCGTTAGTAAGCATAATTCCATATTACAGGACGTTTGGTAAATATAGGGCTTGGTTTAAGTTACAGTAATTAGTTAGTATATATCCATCACAGGACTAAATGAAATAGACGTATCGATCTTCACTCTCAATTCAGAAAAAAAGTGAATGGACACTGCGTTAAAAATTTGTCTAACATTATTTTATACATATCAAATAAAAAGATACAAGACTTTATTGTAGTGCGTAAACTTTCAAAATGATTTATTTATATATTTTAATTTTTATTATTTAAAATAATTTAAATTTATAATAATTTAATTTAAAAACAGATGACTATACCGGGTGTCAACGGATCTATTAGACAAGCCATAACTTCTAGAGTATTGGATGTATCAAAATGAGATTTGGTATAGGTAAATGGTAGAGGAAGAGGAAAGTTTTTGCATATTTTTCACGTTTAGGTTACTTCCGGTTTCACCGGAAATGGCTTCAATTTTGAATTTTTAAATGGAACACCCTGTATATTTTTACATATTTGAATTTCTGAGACAATTTTGGACTAGAAAATGACATTAAAACTTTTAAAGTATAATACTCGTATACGAATTTATTAAAAACTTCACTGAAGTAAATGTATTTTATGAGCTTATTTTTAATCCAATCACAATGAATTTAGTATCGTTGGATTCGCAAAAAAAATTCCTTTTTGAAAAGTGCTTGTCTAAAAAGTGTTGCCATTTGAAAAAAAATAGTTAGATATAAAAAAGTAATTTTGCCAACTTGTCTCATTCCTCTCTATCATACTAATCACTAAAACTTTGCGATTACATTTTTCTGACATCATCTAAGGCCTTCAGATTAGTTTGCGCTCAATCATGGCCACCTAGATGCAATATTAAAAATGGCTCTAAAAAAATCAAGTAGGCGAAAAAACTTTTTAAAATGTCATTTTCTAGTCCAAAATTGTCTCAGAAATTCAAATATGTAAAAATATACAGGGTGTTCCATTTAAAAATTCAAAATTGAAGCCATTTCCGGTGAAACCGGAAGTAACCTAAACGTGAAACATATGCAAAAACTTTCCTCTTCTTCTACCATTTACCTATACCAAATCTTATTTTGATACATCCAATACTCTAGAAGTTATGGCTTGTCTAATAGATCCGTTGACACCCGGTATACTGTACAGAGTCATCACGCAAAAATGTTAGATGAAATTGTAACTTTGTCGCCTAAAGAGGTCGGAAAAGTAGAAAGTGCTTTATTGATTAATGTTTCAAAGGGATTTTTTTTCAAAAAGCAATAGAGCATCGCATTACAGAGATATTAGATATCTACTTTGTTTTTTTAATGGAACTCCCTGTATACTATCACATATTTGAAAAAACCGTTCCTTCGCGAATACAGTCATTATATGGTTTATATCTGTCTATAATAGTAATGGAGATATGATCAAAAAGTGTGGCATTAGAGCAATGTGCTTGGAAAAGAATATCGAATCTTTGCTAGGCTACACAGATTGAGTAATTCTCACAATATATCGTCCTTAAGGAACGGACGTCAACTATTTTATGTTTACACGTGACGTTTTTATGGTCACGCGTCACTTTTTTATGGTCACGCGTGAGGATTCCCACGGTCAAAAGTTCCCACGCTCAAGTGCCACCATACCTACTGCTTCACGCCATATTAAACCCTTACTTTATTTCTGAGTTATTTAACTGTTATTTCTGAGTACAGTTCCAGATTTCCGATTATTTCATAGACCTATAACTTTGCTTTTCTTAAATAATGAAATTAAATAATACTAATATTGACATCTTGATACAATGGCTAATGGTGAAAGTGGTAGAAATTTCCAACGAATTAGTCAGTCTATAAATGCAGTTCCAGAGATGGTTCAAAAAAAGAAAATTAATTTTAGATAATGTCAATAGATATTACCAAAATGTAATCAAATCAAATAGCATCAAATTGAGCATCTTATTTTGTTTATCCGCATTCATTGTTCTCAATTTTATAGTTCTTATAACTCTTAAATTATATTATTAGCACCGATTGGAGAGACAGAGTACCTACCCTTTTATTATACAAAAATATAACAATTAGTTACCAATTTATCCATTTTCTAGTGTAAGGATCCACTGTATCTGATATTAATGACATTTAATAAGTTACTAGGTAGGAATGTATCTCAAGCATCCAGTTGATATTGGAATCTTTCTTATATTATAAACTATGCTCGATAGAGAGCTAATAGACAGCTAAATTTTGGGTTATAGCAATATAATAGCTCAGCTTGGAGGATTACATTGTTCCATTCCTTTCCCATACAAATTTTAGACTTTTGGGACTTATATTGGTGACTATAATGAGCGGCACAAATGTACTTTATTGTATATTTTTTATTATTCGTACCTCTCAGCTAGACGCGTGTAAACCATAAAATTGGTCTACTTTTAGAAAAGCAGGGGACTGTTAAGTGTTCGGTGGGTGTTAACTATCTGGAACAATGAGTTTAATTGAAATTGAGTCCCACTTGAGTGTCCGGAACTAACCTTGTAATTATCACCAATTAAACCCATACAGGCTTGTCGCATGCCTACTATGAATTGTTCCGCTAAATATGCCCTATTGTGACCCCTTCAATATACTGCGCGAACAACGACTATGAGCTATGGATACTGTACATATAAACGGTGCTTTTCATTTAAGGGACAAATCCTAGAATAATTTGTATTATATTCATTATTTTATTTTTATACAGTGTTATTCAGAACTTATCCATAATAAAATTTGGGGATGTTCAACATACATGTACAAATGTGGTAGTACAAAAAAATTTTTTGGCGGCTTCTGAAAACTATTTAAAAATTTTTCATTGCACGCCGCTGGATACTGGTCCACTGTAATGGAGTGACCTTGGGACTGACAATGCAAACTGACTAGCACGAAAAAAACTTCGGAAGATCTGAGAGTATACCGACACCCGGCGCAAAAAAGATTTGCAGCGTTTTTACTTTAAAATGAACTTAAAGATAGATAGATCTGACCAAAGTGACGTGTCTTTAAAATGAATAAAATTTTGTTACACTAATTTTGAAGAATTGCGCTACTTGATTACTAGGTATTAGAAACATGAAATTTAGATATAAAAAATTTGCACATACCTTGTAACGAAAGCTTTTCGAAATAATATTCCTCGACTTGTACACAATTTTGAGCACGCCTTATCCAATTTTGCCGCACTAAACCGAATGTTCCTCCCGGTTGCTGATCTTGTAAACGCAAATTATTAAGTAAATTGGGGATTTTCAGCATTTTGCTGCAACAACCACTCACAAAACCTAACTTTTAATTGATAATCCACTGGTAACAGTCCATTAACTCAGCATTACTGTACACATGAGCCATTTTGAAAATTTTACAGTTTAACACTCCTACGATAAATAAAACACCGCACTCCTACGATAAATAAAACACCGGTACACAGAGAGTACACACATAGACTGATGAGACTGAATAGACAATATAGATATTATCCCCGCTCCAGTTCTATTCGCTCGGTCGTCGTTCGAGGTACAAAAAACGTGTTTACTTTTTTTACCACATTCTTAAGAATGTGGTAGGTATATCAAATGTTGAAGTACAGTCGCCCATCTACGTAGTCCTTTATAATGGTATAACTTTAAACATTGTTTACGGGAAATCCTAATACTTTTATTAAAATTTTTTTGGTGATATCGATTTCTTATTTAAGGATGCACATATCCTCAAAGTTTTATAGATAAGTTCTGAATAACTCTGTATAAAACACTGTACAAGGTATCCCAAATATGATTCACACTCCCTTATCTCGGAACTTACGAAAGAGAGAAAAAGTGTATGTCCGGAAGTTTTTTATATATTTTTTAAATTAACTACCTGCATACATCAAATTTAAAATTATTTACTAGATAGTGTCCGGAATCCTAGAACCAATATCAGACTTTTGAATTACCTATATTTTTCATAAAAATTTCAAATGGTATCCCGTATATATTTGATTACTAATCAATGCAGAAATGTATTTACTTTCAAAAATTATTAAGGTTTACTATACCTAAAGTCAATACTTTTTGCATAATATTAAAGCTTTAACGCTTAGAATTTCTAAAATATTGGGTTGAAAATAGCTACTAATGGATACAAATTTTAGAGATATGCTTTTATAAATAAACAACGTGGTGTACTTGATTATCTCATTATCTTATTTCTTTCAGATCATCATTATATTATTGGGCACACTACGACTTCTTCAACAACACGAAATTGGGAGAGCCAGTACCTGGAAAGCAGTGCGACGAAGTCTTTGCCTCGTGGAGGCAAACAAGGGGGTGGTTGAGGTCGCCGCTGAATACTCTGGTTTATAAGCAAACACAATCCAGCGAAGACGTGACGTGTCTTTACAGATTCGTTACTGACAGAAGACTCTTTGCTAGAGTTATCTTGACGATAACTAGCGTGTATTTTAAGGTTAGTAAGCAATATTTGTTGATTATTTAGATAATCGATCAAGAGCATTTAGTAACAGGTGAGGTAAAAAATGAGATTGGTATGTCTGTTTTATCGCCAAGTCAGTTTTCCCTTTAATTGTAATTTGGCTGCTATCAGCTGGGAGAGAATAAAGTTTCTTGTAACTTTTTGAGACATATTCAGTTGTTGATACAAAAATTCGATATTTCTTTTTGAGCTGATATTAATTTGTTTGGTGATTTGGGAACTTCAATAGTTATTTGAAAAATTTGAGCATCACAAAATATTAATATTATTCCTCGTAGTTTAGTTATCCTCGGAGGATAGTCTTAATGATGTCCTTACTATTCGTAGTCATTTGCTATATGCATGCCATCTGACAAGTAGTAGAACTAGTTTCTACAACCTATTATTGTATTGGATCTATTTTATTACGATTGGTTTGGATTGTGTTGCGAAAACTACCCAAAGGTGGCACCAATAGGGCTTGCGTACGCAAGGCTTACCTATTGTGCCAAATACTCAGGTTTTCGCATTCGTTGGTAGGTATGCTCACTTATATTGCACTGATGAGATCATAGAAAGGTCGAAACCGGTCTGCAATTAGTGGCATCCTACGATGCCACTAATTGCATAGTAGTCCTCGTAGTTTTCGTTGCAATCCGAATCCTTGTATTTTTGATTCTAACTGTGTTTAGACCAAAATACGGCAAATCTTGTTTTGTAATTCAGCGCTCGGCGCGGCATATAGCCAGGAGAGAAGCTGTTTTGGCTTGATTTGTTTTAGTCCTTATTTAAATAAGGCATTTGCAGATGGAGGATAGTCTTAATGATGTCCTTACTATTCGTAGTTATTTGCTATTAATATTATGTTCTTAGATTTAAAATGGGTTCTTTAAATGTAGATAAATAATAAAATCACAATTGTTTTACAGTCACTATTTATTAAACACTAAATATAACAAGAGTCAATCGATTTGCAGTTTTCACGCTACAATTATTTGTTACATGTATTTATATCGACAAGTATTTATTTAACTTTTTTAAAATCGCGCCAACAGAGGAAATACAACTAACTGCCTGCTGCCTGAAGATGTGCGTATTTATATATTCTTTTCGGTGACTCAGCATACTGAAGAAAGGGACCGTTGCATCTCGAACACACCAGTACACAGGCGAACACACCACTCGCCTTCGGCTCGTACTATAAACGCCCCACTTGAAAAAAAAACCTCTATTTTAGCCACTTGTTATATAAAATACTATTTCGAAATACCTATAAAGCCATTTCGGAAAAATTCTTGAACACTTTTTTTATTTCGCATATTCTATTTCATTTGTGTTACTATAACATCATCATTGCTCCAGATATGGTGACCTCCTATAAGAACTCTTTTTACAAAAACACACGGTTCTGATGCAAGTATATAATTGTAATAGTATGGGTGATAAAGAATGAACCTTAACTTAAGAAAAATTTATTAGAATATTTCTGTATTAGAAATTCATATAATATACGTGCAATATTACTCATATGGTATTATATTTACAACATAAAACCCTTGTGGTTAGAGACAAACATCCAATATCTATGTACCGGTATCCAAGAACACACTCGACCCAAATATTTAAGAATAAATAAGTATACAGCGTCCAATTAAAAAATAAATTGACGACGTTACTTTATACACACATTGTATAATAATTCTCAACCACATCATTAACGAGTATCATAACGTTTTGCAGGAACACCCTTACAACCCGGGACCATGCACCAACTGCCTGGAAGACAGAGTCGACAAGCTAGTCGTGTGGGAACCCCTTCCGGCCGGAGCGAACTCTTCCCATCACCCCATATCCCTCAACAAAGCTGCCCAGAGCGGCGACGTCACCTGCATCTGTAACAGACAATCATTCTCCACCCAAGTTATATCAAAAGGAGAACAACTCAACCTTCAGCTAATAGTTGACAGTGCTCACAGCGCGCTCAGTTACTTCAAGCACACGGCTTCTTTGTTCGAAGCCACCTACGAGTTCGTGCACGGACCCTTGTGTGGACCCCCCATCATCCAGCGTATTACAGACGGGGAAATCCACTATCCCTACTATGAGGCTATCGGTTACGTGGAGCCTCCAAAGTCGATAAGATGTATCTGGGAGATCAAAGTGACCAAGGACAGGGATCTCTTTATGAACTTCGTCAGGATAAAGTTTTCGTCGAAGGCATGTGACGACGGCATAGTTGATATCTTCGTTAAAGGCAGGCTGGACCCTTATCTGTCCGTCTGCGGGGAGAATGTGTCGCTGGCCAGGGAGTTGCCGATACTTTCCTCGGCAGAGTTGAGTCCTGATGGCAGTGATCCTAGTATTACGATACAGTTTATAGGTAAAATATGCCGAACGATTAGTTTAATTATTTAAATTAGTTAGTAGGTATCAAAATTCAAGAGGTTATTTCTTGGACTATTCTAAGGATATTTTATCCTTTGATGATTTTTGAAAAAGCGCTTTGTTGCGAAGATATAGGGCGAAAAAAAATTTCAACAAATCCAATTTTGGTATTTTTCACATTATTAATGTAGGTGAAATAAAAGCATGGCGTACTACACTGGACGGATCAAGTAAAAGACATGTAAGAAAAAGGAGTTGTTTTCTCTTACCAACATCCCGTGATACTTCGGAGTGATTGACGTTTGGCTAGTTGACGTGTAAACAGTTGTTAGTGAAGTCCTCTATCATGGCTCACTATACGAATGCCGAGATGACTGACATGCATTTTATTTATGGACTTGCTGATGGCAATGCATTAGAAGCTAGGCGACTGTACATTGAACGATTTCCTAACCACATTGCTCCCGATAGAAAAATCTTTCAAAGTTTCATCAACGTCTTCGAGATACGGGACCATTGGAGCGAAGTGGAGGACCAGGAAGGCCAAGGACTGTAAGAACGGTAGACGTAGAAGAGAATGTGCTGGATATGATAGAAGAAGATACAGGTACTTCTACGTGAAGAATTGCCAATACTTTGAATGTAAATAATTGGACTGTTTGGAAAATTCTGAGAGATAATTTGTTGTACCCATACCACATTCAACGCGTTCGCCCTATATCTAATTTTTTTCGCCCTATATCTTCGCAACAAAGCGCTTTTTCAAAAATCATCCCAAAGGATAAAATATCCTTAGAATAGTCCAAGGAATAACCTCTTGAATTTTTGCCGCATGTTTAACTAACACCCTGCATAACACTGACGTAGTTTTCCACATAACACTATACTGCACTCGACGCGCGTTTCGTCAACCAAGTTGCAATCATCTACAATGTGTTTTGGTGTTATGTGTAAAACTTCCAGATGATGCCAACTTGGTTGACGACACACACGTCGAGTGCAGTATAATGTGTTGGTGTTATGTGCAAAATTGTATCAGTGTTATCTTCACACCAAAGGTTCCAACCCCCTTCAGTATTGTAGGTATATGAAAATATGAACTGTCGAGCTTATTAAACTATTACTTTAAATAAAATATCAGGGCTTACGAATTTCCCTAGTGATTTTAGTTGTCTACCGTAAGTAATAGAACTAATAAATATAGATTTTGAAAAAAAACTATTTGACAAATTTTGTCAAGAGATAACTTATTAACAGCGATGTTAATTTCCTGGAAGTAACTTCTTCAAATTTTCAGTTTAAAGTTGAAATCCAAAAAAACACCTAAACTGGAATTTTGCAAACGCCAGCCCCATCATGAATAGGTATACACTTTTAAATTTATGGGGGAAATTTAAGGTCAAGTTTATGTAGAATGTTCTATACCTAAAACTCGTTCCTTGTCAGATAAACCGGGCTTTAGGTAAAACACAAAACAAATGAATAATTATATGAAAAATCAGTATTAGTTATTATTAGGAATAATAATTTAATATAAAACACCACCAGCATGGTAAAAGGGTTTTTACTGGCGGATAGAAGGATATGCCTGTCATCTTCTGAAACCAGTTTTAATCATCTCCAGATTATGACTCGAAACACGTGTCGAGTCCAGTATAGTGTTTTGGTGTTATAGGGCAAACCATGGCAGTGTTATTAGCTAATCATGTTCCTTATTTTTTAAAGCACACCAATCACATTGCACCTGGTATAGAATCCACGAAGGTGACTTACTATACTCGACCACCCTGTATGTTTAAAAATATTTTTAAAATGTGGTATTTTTCACACTGCGTTACTTCCATAAAAGTCCTTTTTGCAAACACTCTGGAATGAGGCCGATATTGGACTTTGATGGACCACACTGTATATTTATGATTTGTCCTAACATACTACTCGTAGTACTGAATTCTTATAATTGATTGTACTATATTTGTCTTATTTTAACTTGTAAGCTATCAATATTTGCCCGGATTTGAATATAACTGCAAAATTAAGACGCTTTCCTCTATTTCCTAATGTACGAATTTAGACAATTTTGTCACCAGATTCTTGAAATATTTTTTTAACATTTTAAATTTGAAAATCCTTGGTAAGTTATAATTAAACTGTCCTTTAGGAAGGACGTCGCCTACCAGAGCTGCGTTCAAGATCGCGTGGACGGAACTGTTCCATCTGCCGAGGAATGTAGATGGAACTCTGATGTCGTCCAAACTGATCGAAGGGGGAAATCCCGAAGATCCCCTCGGTGACGGCTGCGACTTCACATGTCCTGGCGAACAGGGACTATGTATACCCCAAAGACTGGTTTGCAACGGGGTGGTTAATTGTCCGAACATATCGGATTATAAAGGTAGGTTGATAATGGGCAGCACTTTAGTGGTACTATGAACTATTTAAAATTGGAAACTTAATAACTTGATGTATGTTCTCACATATGTAATAAATATATTAATCACGTGATTTTCTCCAATAATATTTCCTTATTTCTTTGTAACAACATTTCGTCCATATCATTGAAACAATTTCGTCCATATCATTTTAATGGTTTTTAGAACTCATTTCAAATATACTTCTATATTACATCAAATAAAGTAGGCACCAACATAAGTACTATCTAAATTTTCTATGTTAACTGTTTCTGTTCAACCAATATTCTTATAATAATAATATCTCTATCCCTCATTCTAATCACAAGGATTAGCCCGAAAGTTTGAGACTTGTGTGGGAGAGGG
The DNA here is from genome assembly GCA_963924545.1 of Pogonocherus hispidulus. NCBI lineage: Eukaryota > Metazoa > Arthropoda > Insecta > Coleoptera > Cerambycidae > Pogonocherus > Pogonocherus hispidulus. The sequence continues at coordinate 13,101,061 of OZ004698.1, forward strand.
GGCGGCATATTATTATTTCGCGGCCCGCATTTGCGCCTCAGGAACGACTTACGTTGGTAGGCCCTAACCACCATTCAGTGCTGGAATGAGGGAAACCTGGAAAACCTCATTAGTTAGGGGGACAAGTCAAATATCAACTGATTTTAATCTCTCACATTAACACCAAGTTGACATTCTTCCCATCCTAGGCCATCGCCAGGATGGTTGCCAAGCCATCCCTGCGAATAAGCCTTGATCTACGAGTAAACAATTTAATGAAAAATTGTTGGTGGAATGGGAATTAGAACCCACGACCTCTGGGTTGAGCGATCGAGACGCTAAGCCCCGGCTCGGTGGCTCAGGGCTAAGTAAGTTCTGTTAGATTTAATAAAAAGATGCAAGTTCCTTGTATTCAAGGGGATAATAAGGGAACTAATTCAAGGGGATTGTATTCAAATAAAACCAATAAAATATACGATTTTAATGGGCACATAATATTTTTTGGCGACAATACTCAAAAATACTGAATATATAAAAAGAATTCAAAGATTTCACAAGCACACAGATCGTCCTATCAATTGAGGCATTAGTCCATTAAGCAAGTACGATATTATAACTGAACACTCCTCACTACTCTTCACGCCGCTTGCCGGTCCAGCGCTGCGCTATCTATATTAGTAGAGTAAAATCGCCGGTCTAACTCGGTCTTTCTATGTGTAAACATCTATAGCAAAGACAATTAACTAATTAGAGGCATCAGTATTCGCGGTATAAGCCTGAGTGCGCCATAATACTTCAATCTGATAAACGCGAGCGCTTTTTAAAAATTTGATAATTCGAAAACGGTTACAGATATCAGACCAAAATTTTTAAATTTTTTCAATGTCTAGGCTACATTTTATACGTTGCATATATATACAAATTTTGTATATTTCACATAGCTAGTGCAAATCGTTCAATAAAGACATTACTCTAAAACAGTGATTCCCAAAGGGGGCGATAGCGCCCCCCAGTGGGCGTTGGAGCCTACAATGGAGACGGTGGCGGATCCAGCGGCAAATGGGGGGCGTTGAGGCAGTCATGAGGGGCGGTCAAATAAATAAATAAATAAATAAATAAATAAATAAGTATAAATTTTTTCTCCAACCGTCACAAAACTATGACATTTTTTTACTATCAGAAACCTGTAAGGTTGACATTTTCCTTACTGGAAAAAAATGATATCTTAGTAACAAAAGTAGTCACTTTTAATCCTAGGAGCTAAAGTTGACTTTTAATCCTGACAACGATGAAATAATTCAATAATTTCAAAGCACAAATTAATAATTAAATGGGGGATTCCGGTTGGCGAAAAAATAACATGTTATATTCGGATAAAAAATCTTTTGACTCGCAATTTTGCATCCGCTCGGCTACGCTACGCTTCGCAATTGCAAAAATTGCTCACCAAAAAAGTGACACTTTTAATGCTAATATAACAATATACTATATTATACTTAATATTTTTTTTATAATTATTCCTTCTAATACAGAAAGCCTCTAATCCACGAAAAACAGACGTATTAATAAACCTTCCTAATATAGTGGTTGTGGATAAACATATAAAGTAGGTACCGAAAATAGGCAACACTATTTTAATATTTCATATAAAATTAACTATTATGGACTAGAGGGGGAGGACGTTGAAATTTTTGTTCTCTTCTAAAGGGGGCGGTGGTCTAGAAAAGGTTGGGAATCACTGCTCTAAAACATCCTTAAACTTATCAAGAACGTAGAGACGAGTAAGCTGCTTGTGGTGAACGATTCCGCCGCCCAAGAACCCTGTGGGGCAGACAGTACTGCTTTTGCCCCAGCCTCAGCCGCATATGGAAGTTTGTCGCCCATAATTTTAGTTTTAACTTTAAGTCACTTTTTGGTTAACTGTAAGTTATATTTAGGTGTAGGTACTATCAAAAAAAAGGTTTATATCTTCGAAGCTTTATATGTTTTGTGCATAAGTGGTTAAAATTTGAGGGCGATAAGCATATTACGTTTTTTTTTAATGGCGATGTATTTACTCAGAAACACATGTTTTTAAATTGTGCAGATAACGCACTCTAAGGTCATTTAAAATTTACAAAATTGCCCTACTGAAAAAGTTGTATATCACACCACATATGCCCCAAAACATGTTCTATAGGATGATATAGTCTCATCAACTCCATTATATGTATTGGATCACTCAATCGCGACACCGCTGTCTTTTACCCTTGAATGAAAACTCATAACTTGATCCCCATATACGAAAATAAACATTTCCAATGTTAAAATGAGAAGAGCATGTCAATGTGAGCTCACAGAGGAGCTCCGTGACCGAGCGGAAAGACGTCAGGTTTTTAATCATTCTCCGCGGTTGATGACGGTTCAAATATCGGCGTGGTCAACTTTTTCTAATTGCTCCAATATTAAATCTGTGTGCATAAAACGGTAGGCGTTCTTAATATGCAACTAGTACTGCAATATCACTGTATAAATAGCTAACAACTTACTGTATACTTTAATTAATAAGGTTTTCCAAGTTTCCCTTATTCTCGTACCAAATTGTAGTTAAAGTTATAACATCGTAAGCCACTCCTGGCTGCACTCGCGGCTCGCAAAATAATAATATGCCCCTCCCTCTCCCATACAAGTCTCTGACTTCCGGACTCATCATTAAGATCAGAATTAGGGATAGATATATCATTATAATTATTATTAAATATATGTAAAATAATCCTTGACAAAACCAATCTGATATATTTTTAAGATATTACGTGAAAATAAACATATTCAGTATTTTAACTACAAACATGTAACAGAATACTAAGGTAATAAATGTTTGTGTGCTATAGTAAACACCCTACAATATATTATGGTAATAACATAAAATATTCTGTTACGAAACCCGTCTTTGGTAACATTTAATAATAGATGCATTTTTATTTTTGGCTTCAGCTCTGGCGTGACTAGCAATAAACTAAATTAAACAAAATCTACTAATAACAATTGTGGGAGGCTCGTAAACTCAGGACATCAAATAAATATTGAATTCTATTTATGGACAGCTTTATAAAATTTTAGTGGACCTACCTACTAAAAGTAGAGTTATTTGATAAAAATAAAACATAATAATAAAATATAATTAATTATATTTGACATATTACTATAATTTGATAAAATAGAGGATTGTCTTGAATTCAAATGCTGAAATTATTTATATTTTCTCTTATTTATAAACTCTATATAGAGTTTATAAAGTACCAGGTATATTATGAAACATTCCGGTTGACACTTGGATTATAAACTGATATTGAAGTATTAGAAATAATGAAAAAATAATTGAACCTTTGATTTATGATTAGACTTATCTAATTTATAAAATCAATTTTCTGAATATGTACCTATATAATTTCCACTTATAAAATAATCCAAGAAAGGTTGGGTGTTCATAAAAAAATGCCTGCGTTTTCTCTCAAGTACACTGAAAGAACAGTTTATTCATAATTAATGATGCTGATTGACACCTAACAAAGGCTTTATTGGATAATGGTGTAATAAATTTTTGTTTATGAGAAAAAAACCATTTATTAAATCTTTTCAAATATACCTTATTACCGTCAAGTAAGGGATTATTGATAATCAATACATCTTTTATTTTCTATTAATAACGATCCGTTTTAATAAATACTACTATTAGTAAATGGAGCATTACTTATTTATTATAAATAAAGCATACTAATTAAAATTTCGACTTTATTAGAATATAGAGAACAATGTTTATAATAAATATTTGTTTTAATTTTAAAAACAAAGATTATTTATAATGAATAGTATCTTATTTATCACACCCTTGTAATTATTTTACGTATTCATATTTTTATAATATGGTTATAGTCCACATCTATTTTTTATATCACAGCAATCACCACTGATCACAGGTAATAATTCTAAAGATTTTTAATAAATCGCACAATCGGTAGTTTTCCAAAGTTACGTTTTCGAAGGTAAGTTTTAACGTCCCTACCTTGTGCACCATACACATATGGGTCATATATGTATACCGTACAGCATAGTGCAGCGTCTTTCGTCTCATCTCAAGTACCAAGTAGTCAAGTAGTAAGTACACACACATTAACGAAAACGAAATACTCGCGCCGCATCCAAATAATAGGTAAATGAAATGAAAATAATAATGAAATTAAATAAAGTCACCCAATATAAGGTAAATAAAAAACACGTCTGCTACTGACTCTCAACAGTGCCAAACTAGCCCACACTGCCAACTGCACAATTTTATAATGCCGCAATAAAGTATCTATTAATTAAAAAACTACTTCAGGATTTTTAACAAAAGAATGCATTACTTCATAATAAATAATATAGAGTGAATAAGAAACAAACATATATTAATTTTTAGTCTGGATTATTCAATATTAATAAAATCCAAATTAATAGTAAATATATTTTTTGGGAATACCACCAAACGAAGAATTTATTAAGATGAAACATTTCTCATTAACTATTAACATTTTTACACCAAACAAAGTATTTGTTTTTAATAAGAAAAATATATTTAGAAGAATATTTATGGTAAAAAATATTGTTTAACCTAAAATATGTATTATTTATTTTAAATAAATGACATCCAAATAAACAATTATTAACTATAATCCACATCTTTTCTTTCAGTGTACATTGTGCGTTGACTGTTGCATTTTTGAGAGTAGAAGATAATATTTGGGCCTAAATATGTTTCACGGAAAAATGAATTAGATAGGTACTATTTATTCCTAATCATTATTTTGGTGAGGAATTAACTCACCAAATAATCTGAATCTCGGATTAAGAATTTTTTTCATTAATAATGAGCCGTTAATTCACAGTATACGTATACTAAATTAATTTTATTGCTAAAGCTCAATAATAAACATTCATATGTTTTTAATGAAGTTAAAAGAAGAATGCTCGTCATGTCTACCTTTTATTTGAACAAAACTTACTTTAAACAATTTTCTTTTAATAGAAAGGTGTATCAAGTGATACTTGAACTTGGTAATTTAAACGGGGAATTGAGGGGATTATGTACCATTGCTTTTATTCAATACAGGAATATATGGAGTTTCTGTTGGTGATTTAATATTGAAATGTTTCAGTATGTATCTTCTTTTTGTAATTATGCAAATATGGTCATTTCTGACTTTCTACCATGATATATTCTAATTGTTTTGAAAAAAACATTGATCTCATTTAGATGTTCCAAGAAATATATAGAAAACACTCTATATACTAGTATTTCGGCTTGTTAGGCCTTTTTCAATAGAGTAAACGTCTATTACTCTATCCAGTAATAGACGTTTACTCTATTGAAAAAGGCCTAACAAGCCGAAATACTAGTATATAGAGTGTTTTCTATATATTTCTTGGAACATCTAAATGAGATCAATGTTTTTTTCAAAACAATTATTTTCACGATGTTTCATAAAGAACCATCCGCTTCGAGTATCCACTTTATGATATATTCTATCTCTGTGTATCAATTTAAAACCTCTAAAATCCTCTGAACTGTTAAAATTGTTTATTTATCTTCATATAATATATTTAAATTGCGTTAAACTAATGATGCTACACTTACGGTTTTTACAATATCATGTTTCTATTATTCTACAAGTGACGTTTTCCCAGGAGGAATATGCCATATATTTGCCATAATATTGCAAAGTATTAATAAAGACAATAGTTGTATCCTTTTTCCAAGTGTCTACACTCCCCACAGTACATTTTTGCCTAAATAATAAAACACTTTACTACTTTAACAAATTTATTAGAAAAGCAACACTTAAACGGGCTATATACCAGAAAGAAAACTAAAAATACATATTAGAATTTTTTATTGTAGTCAACACTAAACATAAGATTTACATCTTTCGAGAATAAGAAGTGTGACATTTCGCCATACTTAATACAATGTTGACAGTGACTAGAGAAATGAGCCTGGACATATTAAATACTTGGGAAAGCTGGAAATCTTAAATTTCTACTATCCTTCAACAAGTTCTATATCTTAGATAAGAAACATTTTTTGAAATAGTTAAAAAAACACATTTTTATCTTTGAAGAGTGTTATGAACTATTAATTTTTAATACGTATTTTGGGATACTCTTAAGAGCTGCAAATACTAAATCCAGATACCGGGATATCAAAAATTATCTTGGTCAAGGGTGGTTGTGGAATGTAAACGTGTGTCTTACTTTAAATTTTTCAATATGTTTTGTTGTGTCAGAATCTGTCAAGTCATTGTGCTGAAATTTTCTAATCCAGTTTTTGAATCATGGCTCTTACCACACAGCACAAAATTTTCATGATTGAAGCCTATTTTCGAACGGGTGCGCTAGTTAATGGAAATTGGCAATACAGTCAACGTTTGTGTTTGGACAATTTTCGAGAGCACTTCCCAAATGTGGCAATATTACCGGACAATTTTTATGCGTGCCTTACAAATTGTGTTGAAGCAGTGACTTTGAAGTGGTTGTGTGACTCATAAAAAAGGTGCTGGTAGACCAAGAGTTCGTACAGAAGAAGTTGTCAATGACGTTCGTCAACGTATGGAAGAGGAACCTGCAAAACCTTTGAAACGTCTTTCTCAGGAAATTGGACTTTCTTATGGAACATGCCATAAGATTTTAAAGAAAGACTTGAACATGCATCCATATAAGATGCAAGCACAACAAGCTCTTCTGTCCGCAGACCACCCTAGATGCCTTGATTACTGCCATTGGTTTGTCAATAATTTAATGAATGACGATCTTCTGGACTTAACTTTTTTTCTGATGAAACGTGGTTTCACCTTTCGGGATACATCAATTCTCAAAATATGCTAATGTGGAGCAATGATAACCCTCATGTTTTTACTGAATCGCCATTACATGCTCAAAAAATTGGTGTTTGGATGGCAGTTTCTCGCAGAAGAATAATTGGGCCAATTTTTTTCGATTTCACCGTCAACGCAGAAAGGTACAGACACTACTTTTTGGCTGAATTTGTGCAACAGTTAAACGATGATGAACTTCGGTACGGTTATTTCCAGCATGACGGTGCAACAGCACATACTCGCGAGGAAATATTGCTTTCCTCCGCGAGTTTTTTGATGACTGGCTGATAACTTTGCATATAGAAGTTGAGTTTCCTCCGAGATCATCTTGTTTGACAATTATGGACTATTTTATATTTCCTTACTTAAAAAACAAGATTTTCGCAACTCCGGTAAATAATTTGCAAGAACTGCAACAAAGAATTGTTCAGCAATGTGCAACCATAACGCCAGAAATGCTGCAAAACACTTTTCACAGCATGAGGAGGGGCGTCAACTTGTGCATTGAACAAAACGGGGGACATTTCCAACAATTACTGTAATTTAGTTTTTCTTGTTACTAAAACCGTTATTTCATAATTTGTAGTTAATTATTGTTTTACAACTAAAATAAATAGGTATGAAATGTGTAGGTTATTGATGATGTCAGTGTGACAGTGACAATTATTTCAAATTTAAAGTAAGACACACGTTTTACATTCCACAACCACCCTTGACCAAGATAATTTTTGATATCCCGGTACTACCCATGCATTCAATTTTTTGGTAAGGGCTAGATCCGATTCTTGCAATAACTAAAATAAGGTTATATTCCACAAAGATGATTTAATAAAGTACACAGTAATAAATATTTAACGTAAAGTAACACTTGTTATTCATTTATAAACTGGGAATAAATAGAGATCATATAAAACATGAGGTTAAACTTCTCGGCCTTAAGCTTTTCCATTAAACACAATTTTTAGGTATTTAATGGTCGAAATATTTTTTTTATATTTTTTAAGAGAAAATTTTAATGAATATGCAGTGCTAAATAATTTAAAGAAAATGTATGAATAACGCCTATTTGTCTAATAATACAGACAAAATTAGAAACTGTCCAACAAATTATAAAATATCCTTTATGCAAACCCCGATTCTACGCCTATGCTAGGTTACTTAATATGTGCAATCCTGGTGACGGTCACCAAATTCCTAATAATTTAGGTAGTAAATTAATATAGATACTTTGATTGGATCTTATGCTTGGGCCCCAATGTGAACAAAAGGCTATAGTTTTGAATAATGTGGGGAACAAAACTTGATTGCTACAATTTTTCTGTACAATATTTGATCGGAGATGTATACTAATAACTAAACATAGCGAGTTGACCGTACATTCCCAATATTCCAGGGGCGGATCCAGGACATATTTTACTGGCGATTGGTAGTATCTAAAATAACAGAAGCACTAAATGTTTCACTGAACACAAACTACACATTAGTCTTTTGGAAAGTTAAAGTAAATTAGCGGCAAAAGTTCTAGAGGTTCTAGAAATTATTTCCAATTCGTGGTATCTACGTACTATTGATGAAAGTAGCCTTGTGAGCATTGGTGCAATTTGTTCCATGTCACCAATCAATACATTGGCTATGTTCCAGTCTGTTGCATTTGTTGTCAATATAATTTTGAAGAAATTCCCGGGACACTTAATGTTTAGCGTGCTCCACGGCATGTTGCGCGTAGCCATTGTTTTTGCTAAATGTTTATTAAATTGCTTTTGATTTTCCTCACCAGTCCGGTTACCACTCACACGTGCTTTATGGAGTTCACTCGCAATATGTTTTGAAACTATCTATAATCTGCGATGTTCTGTAACTCGTGTTTTTATATAGCACGTCATCAAATAGTGACTATATATGTTTGTGCAAATGTGATACGTTCGTACCATAATTGTGGTACATTGAACAATAATTATAACTAGCATTTTACAACCTGGCAACACTGGTTGCATCAAACTCTAATTCGGTTAACACGCGAAGGAAGTTTACGCGACATAATATATAAATTAAGAGTCCATTCACTAGTCCGAAATAAGCCCAAAATCGGCGTTCGTCTCGTTTCTAATTATAAAAAACTATAAAAGATAGCGACTTTTAGTAAAAAAGTATTGAAAGATAAGACTTTAATCTAAGTCTAGTAGTAATTTTTGGTATTTCTTTGTATTTTTAAAATTCCAGGCAAACAATCTTGTACTAAAATAGCGTATTTTCAAAAATTATTTTCCCTAAAATACATGTATTAAACAAAAATTTGCTACTATAGGGACCTAGTTTATATTTTGATCTTTCCGGTGATATATAATTTATAACATTAAAAAGAAATTTTGTTGCAATTATAAGACAAATCCGGTACCCTTGCAAAGAGGGCTAACTTTATTTCCATGTGCCTTTTTACTTCGGCTTTACGTGCACCTCCGAAATCTAAATAATTCGGTAGTGGGAATATGTAAGTCTTCACCCATCGGCTACCCAACGTCTCAACCCGACCCCGAATTCATGTCTGTCAAGTCTACAGTGAACGGACCCTTAAGTTGACTCGCTTGAACAACGCCCGACTCACTTCAAGTCTACATTTCAACTGCCACTGCCAACTGTGCCAACTGCAATTATAAAGGTTAGAGAGGAGAGGTCGCGGTATATATGTATATATTTAAACTTGTGTTTCTACTGATCACTGATATCATCATCCCGCTATGGCAAACAAAATACGACCCTGGAATGTACGGTCAACTCGCGATGCCTATAATAACAGTTGGTCAGAGTTACGGTTCAGTATGTATTTCCTCTTTTTGTACATGTTTCTTATTTTGTGAAAGCTATTAATTCATTATATTAACAATAATATTGTTTTAATCTCAATAACTCCTTGATATTCAAGTTCGAACGAAAAACATGCTAATGGAGATTTATTAGTGTAATAACACGATTCATTAAGTTAGCTGGTCGACGAAAAATATCAACACATAATATGTGCGAGAAAATTCAGTCTAAAAATAATTAACTCCGTTTTCCTTTATTTTCAGGGACACTATCCAGCGATGAGTCAGCGGACGTGTGCGTTACGGAGACCAAGCCTGGGATAAACTGGATCTACGTGGGCATAGCCTTCGTGTCGGTGCTGCTGCTGCTGTGCTGTTGCTGCATCTGCATATGCAGGAGGTGCTGCGGAAGCTGTTGTAGTGATGATTAAACCAACCTTGTTCAATTCCGAGAGCCTTAATACAATGAACTTATTTATATTATCCTTAATTGTGGGCGATTTTAGGAAACCAGTGATGCAATTGGAGACGAGATTTGATAACAGTCATGAATTTTCAATTTTGGTAACTGAAATGGAAATATGTACAGTACGATTGCTTTTGTCGCCACCTTTTGTTTCGTTAAATTTTCATCGGTCCATGTATAAACAAAAGATGTAGTCTATATATGATTTTCAGACTTTTGAGAACATCAATATGTATTATTAAATGTAAACTATACAGGGTGTTCTTAAATAGGAGATAATGTATATTTTTAGATAGAAAAAACAAAGCACCGTAAAGGTAATGTAAGTATTACCTACATAAAGATTTCTTGATTAGCAGTAACTAGCAGTGCAATTCTTAAATTTAACATAAATGGAAATAAACAGAATATTAATGGTAACACTGACATAGTTTTCACGTAACACCAAAACACTTACCGCACTTTGAGTGGAGTATAGTGTTTTGGTGTTATGTGGAAAACTTGGCCTTCACACCAAAGGTTCCAACCCCTTTTAAGATTAAGGGTAAAAAAAAGTTTCCTTATAAGGGGACTTTTGCCGTTTTAAGCTAGCTATCACCCTCTAGTAAACGTTCCTCGAAATGGTCCTTACTTTCCATTCAGAAACATATAAATAATTTTTATACGCTATGAAAGATCCGGCAAATTGCAAATTGCTTCTGACGTCAGTTACAGTTGCTTTACAGGATGTAAAAGAAATCTTGAGTTATTTGGCAAATTTTTTGGCTAATGCTTAAAATTTAAGCAAGTTCTGATCAGTAAGTAGGTAACTAGACAAGAAATTGCACAAATTCTATTTTCTTGCAAATACACCAGCAATTTTTTAGAAGTCTCAGTACTACCAACATTGACACGTTTATTTAACAAAGTTCATAAAACTGTAAAGTAGTATATGTATTGTATATGTGGCAAAATAAAACAGCTACCATTATAGGCAAATTCTAGAATTCAACTGCCGGATGTACCTGAAACCGTTAAGACTTTTTCTCTCTACATACTTTCTTATTTATTGGAGAAAATAGAGAAAAATAATCCTGATCAACGCATTTAATTTAAAAGCTTTAAACCTAGACGTTTGACCGGATCACATAGATCCGTAGCTGTGTTCTGGAATTCCAACTACAATACAAATTGTAATATCCCAGTTTTCGGTAATAATATAAATTTAATCAGTCATCCAATGATTGACGATATCAATTTCACCATAAAAATAATTATATGATGAGTTATATTTTATCGGATATACTGTTATACGTCCAGTCTGAGAAAAATTTAGACCATGTATCTTAAAATAATTCTGCATATGTCACTTCTTCAATCAACGCTATTAACTTAATAATTTACAGTTAAGATTCATTTGTATGTCTCGTATTTTGCTTGCTAGCTGATAGTCTATCCGCTAAGTGTACTGGTATTTCCCAATAGCAGGTGATGTACATTCTAACTTTAATAAAGATATAAAAACTAAACCATTCTTAGATAGAGATAAAACGAATTAAAAACGTCTTATATGTTGGGTTATAGAGATGCACTACAATAATATATGTTTTACATTCCTCATATGATAAAATCTTGACTATATTTGCCTTACAATCAGATAGAAACCTAGAAAATCATAGATTAATAAATGAGTCCGTGAGACAACAACAGTTTATTTAAGTTAGCAATAACGCCCTTGCATTTAAGAAATAACGACCTTTTCTAACACCGTGTATACTTTATGTTGAGGCTAGTTTTAACAGGGATCTAAACATATATATGAAAATCTACATATATAGTGTACATCTTTTGTTTAGTTTAAAATATAAATATCGGTGAAACAAAGATGAAAAACTTACCCTGTATATAATTCCATGTACTTTAATAACACACCCTGTATATTGGTTTAGTCTCGCAAAGATCTAAATTTAAATTACCAGCAGATAGTGTCAGATACATACAAAAGATACCAACTTTTCATGTTACCACTATATAAAATGCAAGTATTGAAAGCGATTAGTAAACTAATTGACATTTATGAGTGATTTGACAACAAATCAAATGCTTAGATTTTACAATTGTATTGAAAAATGACTCAAAATTAAATAAAAATTGTTACAAAATAAAAATTTGCAATTAATTGGTGCATCTAACTGAATAATTGTGCAAGCAATGCAAGAACGCCCCGAATTCCTTACTTAAATTCGTAGTAAATAAAGGTTAATCCAAATTTTCTTACCATGATTAATAAATGATTAACCTTTTATCATTAATATTAATTTCTTAATTTACTTAGTTACTGAATCAGTCACGATGACTAATATAAACTAAAGATCTTTGATTTCGGTTCCACATCGTCCTTATCTAGCTTTACGTCATTTCCTGGTAGATTATCATTAGGTCTAAATATAAATAATAAGTAGCCAATGTGTCATAAACTTCTCTTTGATAATGATTGACAGAAGAATTTTCTCCAATCTCAGCAGTAAGATTAAAATTAATTTTGCTGCTACCCTACCTATGAATTTAGTATGTAAACGCAAATATTTTGAAAAATACCTGTAAAACAATAAACTAGAGCTGCGTGAAAATCACTATTAAATATGAGGTTGACACAAAGATATTACCTAACAGTTAAGTTATTATTATCATTATAAGCAATTTATCTGTATGCCTACCATTATCTCAAGCAGGAAATTCAGTGAGTATGACAAATCATAAGTTGAAAGTAATCATGGTTCAGCCTTCCTCTTCTTGTTCATTAGATCTGGAACCAATTCTGAATTGATTCAGGATTATCTTATTATCCGTGTCAATTCATAATCATATTTTAACTAGTTTGGAATACACATATTAAAAGTTAAACTTATAGTGAGCTACTATCCCAAAATGTTATTGTTTTACCCATTAACCCGTATAATTGGGGGATATTATTATAATATCCCCCATAATAGGGGTAGTTAATAAAGTTAATAAAAGTTATAGATATTTATTTGAAGGAGATACCGAAAACAATAATTACTCCACGAGCAATGTGCTCCGACTGTTGTTGCATTACTTCGGTATCTCCATGTAAATCGCCACCTCCTTTATTGAGACCAACCACCAGACACTGACCGGTTTCGCGCTTATTATGCGCTCGTCAGAGTGCTGTAGGTGGTGGAATTGATGAATGATGTGGTAACTTCCATAGAGATGCAGCAGTAATGCAACGCCAGTTTGGGCACATAGTCCGTGGAGTAGTTGTTTTCGGTATGTCCTTCAAATAAATAAGTAGGACTGTCTTCCTTCAAAACAATAGAGGTCACTGCTATAAGACAATGGTACATGCGGAAAAGCAGGTCGCTATCTGGCTGTCAATTTGACATTCATTGGCATATTTAGACGGATAGTAGGAAAGACCCAAAGAGGGCCCTACGGTGTGTTTCTTAACAGCACTAAAGTTATAGATAGTTTTAGTCGAAATAGTAAATCTTACTGATGTCATTCAGTTTTGTAGACTTAAGATCTATCATATCATAACCTATTTATTACCTTTAATATGACCCATTTGATGACAGTGTCATTAAATATAGTTTTAGTTATATGCCGATGTAAGTAATTTTTACTCTCCGTGGTACCTATCTTCTATTTTCACAGAAACAGATTTAGTGTTAAACAACCTTTGAGGTTACTTTTGAATGTGCAGAAAACTGTATGGAAAACATATGTATTTATATTTTTGTAATTTTTGTAAATACCTATTTACGAAATTTACCTTGTGATCACATAATATATCCATATGTTGGAAAAGCAAAAAGACCTTCTGTATTAGCAAGAAAAGTGTACTGCATGTAAAAAATCGATAAATCAGAATTGGATTTCCCAATTGGTCGAATTTAAACTTTCATGTTTTTTCTCAACAAATCAATTTATAAGAAAATATTTTATTTGTTTCATAATGCTGCTGTCTTTAATATTTCTCTTACTGAAGAAAACCAATAAAGATAAGGGCTACTTGATATACACTAAATTGTATTATGTTTTTAACAGCAAAACAAAAACACACAAATGTTTATTTAAAAAAATGTACCTATAACTTCAAACTTGCGCACGAACGAAATATAAAATATTGTTTTAGTATTAGTAAGTTTCCAGAATACGGAAATGTTTTGGGACAATCTGTTAATAATGGGCATGACCCCATTTCTTCTGGATTAAATTCTCTGGGTACTGAGACAAACCTATTTTGTAACTGTTTTTAATTGCGAAAGTATCAATGTAATACTAATCCGTAAAAAGTTCGTAATAATCACACTAGTTTTATTTAAACTATCAAGAGAATTCCAAAATCACTGGTTTTCTAAAAATAACGCCTCGAAAATAAAAGACTAAAAAAATAAACCCAAGTGAAGTGCACATAAGTGGTATTGAATAAACACTGTAAAAATCCAGTTGTACCTATAGTTTTTAGATTAGATTTTTCGGTTTTATCGTTTTTGAACAATTTTTGAAATGCACAGTTTTTACCGAAAATTTTTGCCGTTAAAGCGATCATGTTCTAAACTTTATTTGTAAAAAACAAGCCAAATACGAGATTGTATATTTTAGTTTTAACTAATGTACATATTATGTAATTTTCACACTATGTGATAATAAATTGTATTGTTTTACCGAAAACCTTTATTTAAATACCATTCCCACACAATTATTGTGACACCCAATTCAAAAGAAATTGGTCAGTTACTTTCCTTATATCTCAAGGTCACTGGCAATTGACCATATTGTCTCTATATTGTAACAAAAACTGAGATGGTCAACGTCAAGCAGCCTTTTGCGTGTAAATTCAATATCTTTAGACCGTAACATCTGGCTCAAATAGATAGATTTTGTAGAACCATCTCTGGTTCTGTAGCAAAGATGTCATTTTGGGTCATAAATAGTATTGAGCTTTGTTCGGGCAACAGATTTATTAAAACGTTTTATGGATGTCTAAATCCGTGCATCCCCAGGCGACGGAAAAGTGTTTAATAGACAAAGCGCTCAATTGGGCGTAACTAATTAAAGCCAGTAAATTGTAATGAATTATGGTGGTACTTGGAAGTTCTCCGAAGTAAGATCTTTTGTATGTTCGGAGACAATAGTGCAAAGGCATAGGTCAACCTGGTTTTTCGGGGGGTTTTCCAGGAATAATAACAGTATAGTAAGCCGTAACTCCCCCTCACTTTGAGACGAGGATAATATCTAAGGGTTTTAGGTCACTAGCTGGTAAACAGTATTTTGATTAGCCACCGTGACAGAAACAGGTCATGGTTCGCGGTACTAGATAGAGAGGAGAAACGTACCTTAACAACCAATGGGATGAGTGTTTTTAAATTTTATAGCAAAGAAACTTTACGTGGAAAGTTTCGACTGAAGGAAGAAGGTCTGAAGTCTCCCGCGGACGACTTCACAACCAGTTGTTTGTAATTATTTGGGGCTTCTCCCCATAGTATGAGGGCAAACCACCCAGGCTGGGCAAAGTACGTTTCCCGGGCTCTACGGAGACGCCGTTAGTTGTTTTATCTAGATTCATTCAGTTTACAGTTCATTAGTATTGTATCCATTCGTTTTCTTAGGTCAAATCTCATTTCAGTATTTTGCATTTCGATTTTGTTTTCGTTTCTAAATTCTATTTATTTGTTATTAAAAACCCTTGCCTGAAAGTGCCGTGTTTTCATGCAAATCCAGCCTACTACCCTCTCAGTGTTAACATATAAGAAGTGTCCCAGGAATACGTCCCTACATCGAGGTTCAGGATAAGATAACTCACGGTAAGTCAAACCTTTTTATACGTCAATCACAACATATCTCGAACCCAGCGACAGAGAAATTGATTCAGTATTAAAACTTTAGACTCCCTTTCGAGATAACTGAATAATTAAGTAAGTTTCGTGAAGCCTGTATAGTACATCGGCCAGCCTGTTACAATATTATGATGTGAGGATTGCGAGAATACTCTTGCGTTCTAAATGCATGTTCTCTTTCGTACTGAACCAGTTAAATGGATTTACCATAACGGGTTGCAACCACTTTCAGTAATGCCCTTTCCTTATCATTAAGTCTCTGAACCCAAGCCATAAAAAGGCATTCAAAACCCTCTTCACCCCTTGAACATAAATAATTGTTATGTTTAGTTTGCTTAGTTGGTTCAAGCATCACACAAAGACTTTTTAACAACACTTTACATTTAACAAAACAGGGGAAATATCTAAAAATCCAAGGTCCAAGTTCAAGTCTTTGTTGAAAGATTTAAATCAAAATTATTATTCCTATGACACTAATGCTCTTTGGTTGAACGAAGCAATGTGAATTTTATAATAATTTTCAGATAAATCAGTTTCACCTCAATCAGTTCGTTCAGCACAAAAGAGAATTACTAATAAGAGAGAGATGTGTTCTCTTTCAAACAATTTTCTCTAAGTACATTCCTCCATCGTTGGAAGAACAAGAGACGTGAGCAATGTCAGCCTTAGCAATAACTAATTTTATTAATTTATATGGTAGGTACTTAATAATTACCTATTACTAACATCCACAAAACACGTTTTTTTAGTTAAGTATTCTATCTTTAAAAAACAAAAATAAATAATAAGGAAATTATGTTGACCAGAGAACCAAAAGAAGCAGAACTTGATCGTTTACAAATATTTTTGCATATAAGAATAATGCTCTTGAAGGAAACAGTAAAGTAATAAAATGATTTTCATTAGTGTTTGGGAAAATGTCTGTTCCCATTTTTAAACCAGTTTAAAAAATGTGTTGTTTAGTGTTCAAGAAGTCACATGTGACCATTGCTCATTTTTAAAAATCACCAGTTAAAAGAGATCGGAACTTTGTTACACTATTAGGCCACCCTGTAGGTATGTGACATAACTAACTCAATTTCTATGATAGGTACGTAAGTAATATGAATTGATATTAACAATGTTTCTTTCAGGAAACATATCATTAGCAATTACTATTCACAATAAAATCAAATTCTTGGGTATTCCGTTTAATTCACATTTCTTAAAACTCTTACCATTTTTACATTTTCTATATAGTCAAGTGACTGCGGCTTAGTGCCACTTATCAGTAGCTATATCCTGTATGCAAATCTAATTAAGTCATTTTGGTTCGGCACATCTGCTCAATCTTCTTAATGTATTTTTTTTTGTTGGCCTTGATCAAATTTTAGCTATACAGAACTATTAATTATTGTTAATAGTTTTCTAAACAAATTAAAATGGAAATTAGACACTAGTCAGTTGATTTCAATATAACATTCTCAACACAAGCCATTAAGTTTAGATACTTTTGGGCATATTTCTGAAAATCTGAAAAATGTTGAAATTTTCTTTTGGGAATCCAGTTTTGTGTTTCTTAAATTTAATTTTGGTCAAACGGAAATAAATTTCTCACACTGAAAAAAGTATTGTGTACTGAAACTGGAAATTACCACTGAATTGGACAAATATTCTTAAAAATTACTTCACTTCCTGGCTTACAACGCTTTTGGAAATACATTATTTATTTCCTTAACAAAAAATTCCGTTATTGATCACACGTAAGTTATCTTATTAACAAAAATAAAGACATTTCGGAATCATTAATGAAACAATAACGTGCATTCTGTTTAGGAATATCTATTTTATGTGTGACAATTTTCAGTGTTCAGTAAAAGTTCCAGTTTGAAACACATCTTTCAATGTGAGAAATTTATTTTTGATTAGGATAACTATAATTATTGTTTTGATAAAAACACAGATCTCATTTAGATGTTTCAAGAAATATATAGAAAACACTCTATACACTAGTATTTCGGCTTATTAAGCCTTTTTTCATAGAGTAAATGTAATTAATTAGAGTAATAGACATTTACTCTATTGAGAAAGGCCTAATAAGCCGAAATACTATAGTATACAGAGTGTTTTCTATAAATTTCTTGAAACACCTAAATGAGATCTGTGTTTGTTCAAAACAATTATTTTCACGATGTTTCATAAAGAACCATCCTCTTCTAGTATCCACTTTATTATAGGATAACTATATTTCAAAAGTCATTACCTGAACATTTTAACCCAGTTTCTTTTCAAATATTTTATATATTTTCAGGCAAGATTATAAGTACAGTAAGTAAATTATAAATATTATAAGGAACGATAAACTAACCAATAAAAAAATCACTATCCTTAAAATATACATATACAGTGTGGTTCTAGCTCCCCTTATTGCTTTAATTCACAGCATATTTTTTGTTTTAAAAGCCAAGAAATATATTATTTTTCCAGTAAAATTTAATTTCGATTTCAAAATTGTAATTACTTAGTAATTGCTTATTTAATAGAATATCCTATAAATTTGGCTAAAACTAAAATTATCTATTTTTTCTTAATCTAACAGTATATAACTCGTTAGAGTTTTCCTCAATAGTTTTCCAGAGAGAAAAACTTCAAAACCTCATTATAGAAAATATAAATCTAGATGATTAATATTTTTTAACAACGATGGAATTGTCATTGAAAGAATTCTTCGTAATCTCATTAATTGGTGCAATATTTGTATGACAAAAAATAGTATGAGAAAATGTGTTTAATATTTTTTTTAGTTTGTTAATATCGTTAGTTTTGTTAATTTTAAATATAATTTGTTATAATTATAATATAATCTACCTGTATATCTATGTGTCTCTACCCTCATTTTTATCACAAGAAAGTCCACCTGAAACTCAGTGACTTGTAAGCCCTAATCACTATTCAGTGCTGAAATGAGGGAAACTTGGAAAACCTTATTAGTTAGGAGGATATTGTCAAATATCAACTGAAGTTAATCTCTCATATTAACACTAAACTGACGTTGTAGTTATTGTTGTTGGAAGGTGGCGCGGTTACCCGTAGCACTCAGGTCTTTCGACCCATTGTGCCTGCCGTTGAAACCGCCGCTAGTCGAAAGCTATTGGAAGAGACCCGTGCTATGCGCATAGGCCAACATCCGTTCTAGGGGAAGCTCTCTAATGTCCTGGGGCAGGAGAAATGCTACACCCAGATGTTTGTGTCTCTTGGCCATGAGGCAGGTACAGCGACAGAGGATGGGAATCGAGTCACTAGGTCCACTAAGACAGATAGGGTTAATAATAATAATAATAATAATAATAATAATAATAATGCCTTTATTGCCCAACAGAATCGTATTCCATTAACAGGACAAAACAAAATAGTACAATATAATAGCGGTATAATATTAAGTATAGCGTCTGTTGACATCAGACTAATTTTAAACTAAGACAAACTTAATAACAAAAAAAAAAAAAGAGAAAACAAAAGAAAAATAAAAAAGAAAAGGATATGCTACGAGCTACTACAATTTAATTTTCATTGAAATGAAACAGTCCCAAACCTAACAATTCATTGAGACTACAATTATGAAGGTCGCAAACATTACAAATAAGATTAAAATTTTTTGACATTATATGTACTGGGGATTTTAAAAGTAAATTAGTTCTAGCAATTTGACAATAAAATGTATGATCAACACGAGAACCCTGTCTGGGCACCCGCATATTAAACATACTCAGCAAAGTAGGAGAATCAACGTCCCCATGAAACAGCTTAAATAAATATGACAAGCTAGCGAGTGACCTTCTTGCACTTAGAGACTGAATGTTAAATCTTTGCAGAAGCAGACTATGCTCATAACCTCTAACAGGAAAGTAAAGATCAATTCGATACGACAAAAATTTCAGAAAACGCCGCTGTATTCTTTCAATATGACAAATGTGAATATTATAATAAGGGTGCCAAATTAGACTGCAGTATTCCAATTTAGGGCGCACTAAAGAAAAATAGAGACATTTTAAAGCAGTAGCATCATTAAGTGATGATGAGTTTCTAATAATAAAGCCAAGAGCTCTATATGCATTATTAGTTATTTCAGCTATATGGTTAGAGAAAGATAATCTATCGTCAAAAAGGACACCAAGGTCCTTTATATTATTGCTGCGTGCTAATGGCACTGAATTGATAGAATAATTAAATAGAAAAGGTTGATTTTTGAGTGTGAAAGAGCAAACCTTACATTTGTTTATATTTAATACTAGGTGATTATCCGAACACCATGTAACAACACGATTTAAGAGAGCCTGAAGCACTGAACAATCGTCGACAGTAGATATGTTCAAAAACAACTTCAAGTCATCCGCAAAAAACAAGTGATTGTTGTTAAGAGAAAGAGACAAATCATTCACGAATAAATTAAAGAAAAGCGGTCCCAAGTTGGACCCTTGGGGTACACCGAAAGTGGCTAAAAAAAATTCTCGACTTAAAACTATTATACGCAACATATAACTGTCGCTGATAAAGATAAGATTGAATAAGTGCAAGCAGATTGTTACTGAGACCAAATTGACCCAATTTGTGTACCAAAATTTTATGATTTACTTTATCAAAAGCCTTCGTAAAATCGGTATAAACCACGTCAACTTGGCTTTTATTATCCAGGTGATTGGCTGTAAACTGTGTGAATTCTGTTAAATTAGACAAAGTTGAACGCTTTGTAACAAATCCATGTTGGTTAGGAGCAATGTAGGGCTTGACACTATTGTAAATAAAAGTATATAACGACATCTCGAATACTTTTGCGAAATTAGACAAAATGGCGATCGGACGGTAGTTACTTAAATCAGAAGCATTTCCGCATTTTAGAATTGGACATACCCTTGTCAGTTTCCAAATATCTGGAAAAGTAGACGTAGATAATATAAGATTAAATAATATAAGCAGTGGTACAACTAGCACTCTAGAACAGTCTTTTACAAAAAAACTTGGAATTTGATCATCACCACAAGTCATCTTATTTTTTAACTTCCTGGTGGAATTTATTATATCTGCTTCAGTGAAATGAGTAAGATTAATACATGATACCGTAGTAGAAAATGAATATGTTAACCTAGGATCGGCTTCATTTGTGAATACACTAGAGAAGAAATTCGCAAATTCATTTACAATTTGCTCAGGTTCATTAAAATGATCATCACCCATGAACATATTTGAAGGTATACGTGTAAAGCCTTTCTTACCTTGTATAAAAGACCAAAAGCTTTTTGGGCCATGTTTAAAGTTTTCTTGAATGGAAATTATATAATTTTTATAAGCACTCGAGATCTGATATTTAACAGTCATTCTTAAGCGTTTAAATTCCTCAAAATGGTAAATATTTTTATTCCTTTTGTATTTGTTGTGATGATAAGCTTTAAGCTTTACATTGTTTATTATTTCTGATGAATACCATATTGGGTATTTACGTCTGAATTTTTTGTAAACTGGAACAAAGTTATCAATTATGCTATAAATTTTATTATAAAAAGCCTCACATGCTGAATTAACATCACTGAAACTATATAGAAAGTGCCAGTTTGCATATAAAAGAGCATTATACAGACCTGGAAAATTAGCTTTTTTAAAGTTATAGGACTTATTACGCACATTTGTAGGAAATGGTAAAGGTATAATCGTACTTACTGCTACTGTCACAGATAGAGAGGGATGATAGCTATCCTCTTCAACTATGGGTTGATTATCACGTGATACAGTACAATTGAGGTCAGAAATGCAAAGATCCAAAACTCTGTCGTATGCATTACAAATATTATTAAATTGTTTAAACTGATTAAGCTGTAAGAAGTTTAGAATTAATTTAGTTTTAAAATCGTTCATGTCTGAGGAACTGGAATGAGTAGCGTTAAAATCGCCCACTATTACCAAGTTTTCGACATTCATTACACCAAGCTCAAAATTTTCGAGAAATGTTTCAAAATCTACATTACTGACTGAGGGAGGAATATACACTATATAAACATAAAGTATAAAGTTATCTAATATAATTTAAGGTTCTTGTTGAGATGTCCGTGACCTGTCAGCAGCCCTGTGGCAATCCTTATGCTGTTACGACTTAGCGCAAGTATTGATCGAGTTGCCTTCGACCAAGGCCCTTCAATTAAGAGCCTGGCTTGTCGCAGCCCAGTCCCGTTCGACAATTTTTTTCTGATCTTTTCTTGATCCAGTTTTCAATAGACCTTGTTACATAACTCGGAAACCCGAGTACTGGTTCGGACCACCAAACTGACGTTCTTTCCATTCTAGACACGTACGCCAAGTTAGTTGCCAACCCACCCCTCTAAACAAGCCCCAATATACGAGTACACAATTAATTGACAGCAGAATGAGGATTCGAACCCACGAGCTTATATACTAATAACAAAATACTGTATTATTAGAAATAAATCTGCAAATATCTCTGAAACTACTGAAGATAACCACAAAGAGCAGAATTAAAGTTTACAGAAAATATGACATAGACCTGATTTTTTAAAGAGAAAAGTATGTTGAGAATCAAGACAATATGGGTCAGTTTTACATGTATCACACTGTAGAGACCTAAATTTATTATATACAAATATATCTAAATACTAGATATATCTGTGGTATTTCCATTTTTAATAAATTTTGAGAATTCATAGATTTACGAAACGTAGGAATTTTGCGAAAAAATGTTACTGATATTTTTACTCATGCAACTGTATTGACAGTGGGTAATATATCTACAAATATCATTGAATTGATTTTATTTGTTCGGATAAGTAAAAGCAAGTACATATTACGAAAATAAAACATTTAGATCTGATATAGATATGTAAAAGCGGTACGTGTATTATACAGGGTGAGTCAGTTTATACTAGCTGGACTCTGGCATTCGATAGAACACCTGATTTTAAGTGAAGTTTGTCATATAAACATATGTCGGGAATCGCTTCGTTTTTGAGATATAGGGTGTCAAAGCTTTGGTTTTTTTTTTAGTGTTTTCCACACAGCTCCTATAGCTTTTAAGATAATTTATTCAAATTTTTACGGTAGATTACCTATGATGGTCCACAAATTTTGACATATGCAAACAATTTGAAAACGTACAGGGTGATATTTTTTCGGGGTCAGGCCCCCTTTTATGGTCCAGAACTTTTTTGTAGTGCGCCACTGACTGCTGATTTGTCAAAATTTGGATTCCATGTTCAATTTAGAAACTTTTTCATCTCTTGCATTTTTATCTTAGCTGTAACAGTTATCGAGTAATTTGAAAAAGTCTATGGAAGAATATTTTATTAAAAAAAAAATTTTCATCAAAACTTTCACTAAAAACAATTATTGTCAAACGAAAGTTCATTAATCTAAATTGTCAGAGGTTACATACTTACAGTACAACTTTTGCCATTAATTATTTTTTTGTAGCATTTTAAAGACTTTTAATAACTAAGTAAAATAATTAAGAAATAATAATAAACCAAGGTCTACATCATGGCGACGAACAACGCAGAGTGAATTTTTGACGTTAGATCCTTAACACATTAGAAAATAATAGAACTTTCTTATCCAACGTATTATGGACTGATGAATCTTGCTTCACCCAACGTGGGATAGTAAATTTTAAAAGTCAACATATTTGGGTAGAGCAAAATCCACGTGCTATTAGGCCAAGAAAATTCCAAAATGAGTTTAGCTTTAACGTATGGGTAGGCATTTTTGAAAATCGTTTATTTGAACCATATTTTTTGCCAGAAAGGGTCAGTTCGCAAAACTTCTTACAGTTTCTAGAAGCCGAGCATCCTAATATGTGGGAAGATGTCCCTCTAAATTTAAGACAGCAAGCTTGGTTCCTGTTGGATTGCTGCCCAGCTCACTTTGAAAAAAATGTAAGAGCTTGGTTAGACGACAATTATCCAGAGAGGTGAATTGGACGTGGAGGTCCAATCGCACGGCCCTCAGGTTCCCCAGATATAACACCAGTGGATTTTTTTTTGTGGGGCTTTTTTAAAGAAAAAGTGTATGCCACTCCTGTTCAAGATGTTGACGATCTTAGAGGGCGTATAAGGCATGCTTGCGAAGACATAAGAGTTCATCACTTAAGTTTCAGCAAGAAGGTCTATTGAAACGCGATGCCGATTATGTATCCAACGAAATGGATCATATTTTGAAAATTTTAATTTGAAAATAAAATTATTTCGGGTTGTTTGTAAAGTTATTTGTATTTGCCTTGGTTTATTATTAGTTCTTAATTATTTTACTTAATTATTAAGTCTCTAAAATGCTATAAAAAATAAATAATTAGTGGCAAAAGTTGTACTGTAAGTATGTAACCTTTAATAATTTAGATTAATGAACTTTCGTTTGACAATAATTATTGTTTTTAGTGAAAATTTTCATAAAAATATTTTTTTTAATAGCATATTCTTTCAGAGATTTCTTCAAATTACTCGACAACTGTTATAACTACGATAAAAATGCAAGAGACGAAAAAGTTTCTAAATGGAACATGGAATCCAAATTTTGGCAAATGAGCAGTCAGTGGCGCACCACAAAAAAGTTCTGCACGATAAAAGGGGGCCTGACCCCCGAAAAAATATCACCCTGTACATTTTCAAATCGTTTACATATGTCAAAATTTGTGTGGACCATCATAGGTAATCTACCGTAAAAATTTGAATAAATTATCTTTAAAACTATAGGAGCTGTGTGGGAAACACTAAAAAAAAAACCAAAACTTTGACACCCTGTATCTCAAAAACGAAGCGATTCCCGACATATGTTTATATGACAAACTTAACTTAAAATCAGGTGTTCTATCGAATGCCAGAGTCCTGCTAGTATAAACTGACTCACCCTGTATATGTAAAAGATTTTATGGTTAGAAGTAAATTGGTGTATAATTGGATTATTACAAGTGATGTCATACATCACCTACGTCTTATCAACAGCACATCCTTGTTGGGTACATTCGCCTGGTGTATTAACAGATATTAGCAGTATTATTTTGTCATAAGCCACTCGTCCAAAGTCAAAAGGTTAATGGAGCAACAGCGCATTGTAATCTCTTTTGTAAGATAATTTGTTTCAACAAAAGCATCTGCAAAAGTGGGTAGAGAAGAAGACCTTATGAAATAAAATAATTGTGATAATATTCTTACGTATATTTTTACTTACATCGTAATAAAATAAACTGCTGCCCGCCCGCAGCAGTATTTAAGATGATAAATAATTTTCAGTGACATACTTTAAAGTAAATCAAGAAATTGCTTTTACTCTGTAATTATATTTAACTCATCATTCACGTTGCATAAATAAGGGAAAGAGCCAATACTTTTCAATAATATCTTTTAGTAGATATATATTTTCCCATACTTTATCGATCTATGATGTAATGTTTGTGCAAATAGCAATTAAAGATTAATATTTATAATATTCCTGCAATTTAGAATGCGCGGAAAGAAGCACAAATATTGTTCAGTACAAAATTGAAAGATAAATTAAAGCATAGAACATTTTTCATATTGCATGATTGTGCCACTTTCTGAAATATTCAGGATTATGATAACTTCCAAATTCATAACATACAGAGCGTTTAAAAAACACCAAGATAGTGTACACACTTACCTATCTTACTCAGTGGCGGTACATAGGAGACCAACTTTTTATTTCAGGTGCGATATCCTGCATATATTTAATTGTTTTATATAGAGTAGGTACTCTATTTTATTATTTTTATATTTAGAAATATCCAGGCCATCGCATATGTCGCATCGAATATGATATAAAAAATCAATAGGCTTTGTTTATCATTACTTTTCTCTTTTTTATTATTGACCATGATTAAGTTCCACACCCTATGGATACCTACTTTGACTTTGTATCTGAAGCAAGGTGAACTAATAAAGATCTATCTATCTACTCCGACAAATATACTAATTAATATAAGGTTTGATGGGTCTATCTCTAATGGTAAGCGAGATGTTCTAAAAAGATAGGTAAGTGTATTTTACATTAAAAGATAATAATAATAATAATAATAATCATAATAATAATAATAATAATAATAATAATAATAATAGTAATAATAATAATAGTAGCAGTAGTAGTAGTAGTTTATTGACCACATTATATACAATTTGTACATTTGAAGTCATTGTAAAACAAAACAATAAAGATGTGTGCACTAAGTTTCATAAACGGCAGAACAGTCCATAAAATCGGATATACTATAAAAACAGTTCTTAGTCAAAAAATTTTTGGCTAAGCGATAGAAACAAGAATAGTTCATGTCCAGGATACCAACATTACCAGAGAGATGAATAAATCTATTGTAAATATCAATATTAAGTTTGTTACTCTGAGTAATTTTAATTCGAGAGTAATCGGAAACCAAATAATTTGCATGCCGCGTGTTATGCTTGTGAATATCCGAATGTTTGGGGATTATGTGTCGGCGTTGGTGAATTCTAAGCAATGTCTCAAATATGAAAAGGGATGGCAATATCAGTATCTTGAACTTTAAAAATAAAGACGTACATACTTTGCTCCTTCGATAATGCGGATAGCTTGTTTCTTGGGAATAAAAACTTTATTGACGGATGTAGAATTACCCCATAGTATAACTCCGTATGTGAGGTGAGAGTATTTTATAGTTGTTCTCAAACGCATGTTGGGCGACACTAGACTTTTCTGTTCTACCATATTTGAGATGAGCCATATGTTTCTTGCATCTAGTTTGAATTGACCTTCTAGTTTGTCTAACATACTTTTGATTCCAGTCGTTAAAGCTAATTTCGTAAGTCCCCGACTTTTCCTTAGTTTCTATTTTGTCTTTTGGATTGCCTAAAAGTTGTTGTTGTTTAGTTCCCGATGAATGAACTGCTGACATACCTATATGTTTAAAAACCTTACCAAAACCACGGGTGAAACGAGGACCGTCTTTAAATTTACGTTTCCTAATTATTTTATCAATTAAACTTAAAGAATATTAAATTAGAAGACCCGCAGCTATATCCACAATCAATGCCTCTTCTTTTTCAAACCTCTCCTTATTTATAGGAAGCGTAATAGGTGATGAATTAGAAAATTGAAACTCGCCGTTTTGTGTTGAACGCAATGGTGAGAGTCCTTAGAGACATATATTAAAGTACTGGTATCTTTTCTATATACATATGTCAAATTCTAACTTATTTTCACTATTTCTATTTATTAATACATCTAAGAATGGTAGTTGTCCAGAGTTTTCAATTTCATATGTAAATTTAACTGACGCGAAACGATTGTTCAATTTAGAGACAAAGTTGTTAATATCAGTGACTTTCGTATCAAACAAAAGATATCATCCACATATCTAAACCAAACCCTCGGGAAATAATCGAATTATTCTTGTGCCTCCATTTCGAATCTGTTCTTGAAGAGATTGGCCATGAACGGTGACAAAGAGTTACCCATTGCTGTACCCTCATGTTGTTTGAAGAAATTACCATTGGAACAATGAAATGGAAAACTTAGTTTACAAGAGCTACTTTTGTTGTTATTGTAAATTTACAAAATTTGATTGATAAAGAAGTTAACCACTTAAAAGGGATAATGTACATTAAGTAGACTAGATAATTGCCTATTTAACTGAAAAGTTGTCACAATTTCATAAAAAATTACCAGGGTAGTAAGTATGCAGGGTAAGTTCTTAATATATTTTTTTATAATCCTATTCTTCAGAAAAAATATTTAACAAGTAAGTGTGGTTGGCTCATAACCAAGATATTCAATAAGCACCTTTTTTATTTGAACATAGGTATATTTTGAAAGGAGCTCGAAGTTTTAAATTATACAAAATACAGAATACCATACATATACCATGAAAGGATGTACATGAAAAATTCTCTACACCTAAATCCAGCAGCATCGCAGGTATTTGCCGTTTTATAAACCTATTGACCGCTATCAGTACTATTCATTACGCTTATATGAAATATGAATGTTTTTCCAAAATCAATAAACCACAGTAGGTACTAAATAGAAAATTATTCCAGCATTCACTTTCGAAGAGTTCGGAAAAACTCAACACCATCTGAATAATTATTAAAAAAACGAACAAAAGTACTGTTTACATAAAATTAAGCATTGATATAGTTGTGCCTATAATGTACTTTACATTAACCATGTAGCGTTTTCTGTGTTGTCTTAATAGGTCAATTTATACACAGAAAAATACCAAATATCTCAACCACACGACATTTTACTAACTAAGAACTAAGGAATGCTCTAAATGAAGTAAACAAACAAATAATAATTATTAGTGTCATTTATTACCGCCAATTCTTTTAACACAACACAGTTGATATTGGATACTGTTGCATTGCTGAAATTAACATGACCTCATTTGTTTGTAAAAATACATTAAAAATGATGAAATCGTACAACTAAACTTGTGAAATTTTATTAACAAAACAGAATCTTATTAAGATATTTCCCAGAAAATTGATCACATACGTCAGAGGAGCTGTGAAGCCAAATATTCACAGAGGACGATGACGCTCCTTAAAATTAGCCAAGTGTTTTTTTAATTACCTTTAGTGGGCTATGGAGGCTGGACTGTGCTTAAATAACAAAACACATAAATTATGTAGATTATAATTAAGTTAATTAATTAAAAGTTGTTTATTTACTATATTTCAAGTAAAATATGTAGGCATATGGCACTATTAGTCAGACAGACGTGGTGGTAAAAATTGATGTTTTGTGTTACGTAAATAAGTGCTGCTTCTGAATTTGTCGGACCAGAGCCGGTGCTTGGCATATCCTCGAGTACTGCCAAACCAATGCTCTACCAAAATTTCATTCGAAGGCGTTCATAATAAACCTCGGAAAAACAAGAACTAAAACACTTTTAGAGTTAAGCAGGTTGCACCTACGAACTTTAATTGGCCTGTATACTGGTCACTGCCGTTTAAAATATCATCTGCACAAATTCGACCTAGCAGAATTTGGCATTTGACGCATAATTTGGCGACGGCTTTACACAGTAAATATATATTTGTAAATGGATCTGCTATACAGACAGCGAATGTTTGATTCTAACGTTAGTGTTTACATTCGTGAACCGACATTAGTGTCGTACTCTTTATTTGTAGACTATTAGCCACTGCTGGTATTGCGGTCGCCATGATAGTTTTATATTGTGCAAAAACGACGTGCTTAAAGATGATGGATGCTAAACCTTACAGAAACAAGCGAATGTCACGTGCCACTACCTAATGAGAACTAAGATAAACAAGCTTTAAATTTACGATTTTTGTTTTGTAAATGCATTTTTCGCTCAAAACCGTCGAACATTGGAAACATTATTTGACGCGGGTCAATTTTACCGAAAACTTCTTAAAAGGAAATATCGGGGGCAGAAGTACCGAAGTACCGAATTACTCCGCAGTGAAGGAAACTATATCAATCGCTAGTCCCACCATCAAACATGGACCGGCTTAGAAGGTTTCATTAGTATACCGTAGGTGGAAAAAATTGTAGCTAACAATTGGCAATAATTTTAGAAAAAGAATAGCATACACCAATATATGAGATTACTGGTTGTCCGCATTATGTGTTCAACATTTGGAACAGTGACGAGAACTATCAAGATAAATACCTACTGTTCTATGTCTGTATAGATGCTCTGCGATAATGCATAGAGTAAGGTTATTTTTTTAATAATTTTAATAATCTTCGTTGTCCGTTATTCAAATCTTTTCCTTTTTTATATAGCCGGAAAGAGGCAGAGGTGGAGGAACTAAGACAGTTCTTTACTAACGTTCCGACTTTTTATTTTACCAAGTCTTCAGAGCTCTGCAATATAAACAATACAAGGATAATCATTAAACGAATTCCATATATAAAAAACCATATTTTTTTGTACACTTAACAAAAACAACAAACATTAAAATCACAAAATAATGGAATTCGCAACTATAAGAGACATAACAAATGTCAAAGGTATTAAGTAAAATTGAATTGTTTGTGTATAAAGAAGATAATGTGTAGGGTTACAAATACCTACCAGAAATTGTAATTGTTTTAAATGACGTGCGTTATGGGTAAGTAATAGGGGTCACCATCTGGTAAATAATAACAATAGCACTATATAAGTTGGTGAATATTTCACACAATCCATAAATGAAATTTTAAAGGCATGAGGTTTTTTCTTTCATATTCAAGTACATTGCATAAAATAAGATTTGAATTCGTTTAATGATTAAATCCTTGTATGGTTTGCTACATTGCAGAGCTTTGATGAAGACTTGGTAACATTAAAAGTCGAAACGTCAGCTAAACTTCAGAGGAAACTTCAGTTCCTCCCCCACTGTCCCATTTCGGCTACATAAAAAACGAAATCATGAATAATGTAAAGAGGCTACTTTCTAATATATGCCTCAGTAATTCATTGCTGGTCGGGGCTTTTGCCTAAAGAGTGTTTGTTTTACATATTTGCTTTCAAATGAAAAACATGTATATTCAGCGACATTGTAGACGTATCTGTAGCTGGTATATTCAAAATAAAATTTATAGAGAAGGTCTGCTCTATAAATTCCTGAGTGTGATCCCCAGTAGAAAGCTTGGCGGTCTCTTGAACAACATGCTCTCTGATCGAAAATTCCAAGTGATCATGAATGACAAAGCCAGCAGACAGAGAATTCTAAATAATGGCCTCCCTCAGGGCTCCGTAATTGCTCCTGCCCTATTTAATCTGTACATTGCTGATCTTCCCGCAACAACTGCTCATAAATTTGCGTACGCCGATGATCTGGCTATAGCTGTGAAACTTAAATCTCGTGATACAGCAGAGAGAATATTGGAAAGAGATCTCGAAGCTCTAGATATCTATTATAGAAAATGGAGACTAGTTCCAAGTCCCAGCAAAACAGAGTGTTCTTTCTTCCACTTAAATAATAAGCAGGCCAACCATGAGCCTGAAATATTCTGGAAAGGTGAACGCCTTAGGTATAACCCGAATCCAAAATACCTGGGTATTACATTGGATAGAACGCTCTCTTTTAAAAAACACCTAGAGAACACGGCTGCGAAAATTCAAACGAGGAATAATATTCTGGAAAAGTTATGCGGAACTTCATGGGGGGCGACTGCCGAAACTCTGCGATGTTTGGCAATGGGTCTTGTCTTTAGCGCGGCTGAATATGGGGCTCCGGTTTGGATGAGCAGCCACCATGTTTCTAAAGTGGATGTGCAACTCAACAGGAGCATGCGAATCATAACGGGATGCATAAAATCTACTCCAACTTACTGGCTCCCAACTCTCAGTCACATTATGCCGCCACATATCCGCCGAAGAGAGGCTCTTCTACGAGAATACAAGAAAATAATGGATATCCCAGAGCTGCCTATCCATGACTATATACCCACTGCTTGCCTAACCAGATTAAAATCCAGACACCCGCCAATCAAGACCGCTCAGGCACTGCATGAAAGTGATTTCAGGGGTCTCCAGGAATGGGAAGCAGGCTGGAGGGAGGATGCCCCCCCAGATGCACTCGATTATATAAACATCCAAAAAAAGCCTGCGGGATTCGACTTACCTCGCAAAGTATGGAGGACGGCAAACAGAATTAAACGGGACACGGTGTCTGCGCAGATATGCTGTATAGGTGGAATAAACAACCCTCGCGCAACTGTGAATGTGGAGCAACCTATCAAACAATAAAACATATATATCAAGACTGCACACTTACGGCTTACCAGGGACCAATTACGGATATATATTCTCTCCCTCCGACAGTGATTGAATGGATAATGAACTTACCTGTTAGTTTGTGATAGATGTTTGTGGATTTGTTATTTACAATTGCTTTGCTTTTATCTTTTTCTCTATATGTTCCTATATTTATTGTTGTGTGTTGTTAATGTTTTTAGTTTTAATTTTACATACCATGTATACTATTGCCATATGCTAAATAAATAAATAAAATCAAAATAAAATATTGTTTTCTTGGACCTCGCAGCAAATGATCTGACACACTTTTTAATATCTTGCAGCTGTCTTTAAAATTTCTTGTTAAAATGTCCAATGAAAATATATTATCTATATTATCGAAATACTTCTTTTGATGAAGTTACTAGAACAACTGGAAATAACTTTTAATTACCAAAAATCCGTCTTCTACTAAGACGAATTTTTAATTTATTCTTCTTGAAGGGGGTTGGAACCTTTGGTATGAAGATATCACTGACGTAGTTTTCCACATAACACCAAAACACTATACTGCACTCACACATCATCTGAAGATGATTAAAACTCAATCATCTCCAGATAATTAAAACTCAATCATCTCCAGATGATTTAAGTTTTAATCATCTCCAGATGACGCCAACTTGGCTGTGCGAAACACACGTCGAGTGCTGTATAGTGTTTTGGTGTTATGTGGAAAACACATCAGTAATAAATTTGTCATTAAATAATATTTATTGTTTGGCGATTTCAGTAGCACTATTTTAAAACAGCTACCTAGTATTGATTCTTACCGTCTTATGTTATACCTGTTTTGAAATAAATAAAAACATCTACGAAATCTTATTATGCGGTAAACATTCTTTGATAAAGTATAGCTTCTGGGTGTTTCGATTTTTAGAACTGAGCTGCTTGAAACAGTGAATTAGTTAAATATATCAGTGTAACCCACGCACTAAACTACTACGATTACTCGTTTCTCATTTCTATGAATCCACTACTGCTCCTTCTGTTTACTTCACTATTATTTCAGCAGTATTTTTATTTTTGAGTCATGATCATGAATAAAATTAGATATAACGTGACAGTAGGCAAATCATATCACGAAGAGTAATCTAATGGTGATCTGCCCCATAATCAAAATATGCCGTTGTTGACCTTCTGCAGAATTACATCAACCGCCACAAGTCCATAACGTAGGTTAACTTTTTTAACGATGACATCATACTACTATGTGTGTCATGGGCTTGCACCTTTTGAAGCAAGTCGTATACAGGACAGGCTTTCGACTATTTCAAACAAACAGTTCCTTCCAATTCAAAACCTCTTCCAGTTCCTCTCATTAACATTCATATATTAAATTTGGTTGTTGGATTAAATAGCTGAGACTGCATGATTGGATAAAATTTTTGACCACTTTGAACGTCACAAGTCGTAAGTTGCATTTTAGTTACAATCTATTTGCAAAAGTTTCAATTTAACCACAAACTATGGTATTATATTAAATAAGAAAATACTCTAATTGGGATTAATCTAATCTCTAAAGATTAGATTAGACTCCATTCACATCCCCTGTCGCTGTGCTTGCCTCATGATCAAGAGACACAAACATCTGGGCGCAGCATTTCTCCTGCCCCAGGACATTAGAGAGCTTCCCCTAGAACGGGTGTTGGCCTATGTGCATAGCACGGGTCTCTTCCAATAGCTCTCGACTAGCGGCAGGCACAATGGGTCGAAAGACCTGAGTGCTGCGGGTAACCGCGCCGCCTTCCATCACAACAATAACATCTCTGAGTGTCTGGGTAATTATTCACATTGGTGTTGATACTGGTATCATATAGAAAATAATTCAAAGATGTAGCATTACAGCATTATAGGTATATTATCCATGTGCTATACACCTTTAAATACACCGCCCAGGCTGTCGTCAAAGATAAACTCGTCATTTGTAACAGTTTTAACAGAAATTTGTCAAATGGTAACAGTTTCAGATTCAACCCATGGTGTCAGAGAATTACTTGGTGTTTTACGGAACTGCTACGATATACTTTAACTTAATCTATTAATCATCCAAGTTAGTAGGCTTTTCAGAAAAATACTTTCTTCTTATACATTCTTGTGTTAAATACAATTTAAAGAATGCAAAGCTATCACTTTTCATCATAAATTTAGGCATTATTGAAATCATACATAATGAATACAGTTCTCAGATGAACACTGAATGGTGATGATTCACAGTCTATTTTTGGATTACACCACCTGTAAAATAACAAGAAGCAGGAAACCAGAAACATACAAATTAAATATTCAAAGTGCAGTATCAAGGCAAACTTTTCTAAAGTTTGCCCCAAAAAAACAGTAATTTATGAAATATTTATTTTATTGCAAATTATACAGTTGCATGTTATATTACAGGTGGTGCAATTCCAAAAGAAACTATGAATCATGAAAACGCACCAGAAATAAGTACAGACATTATCTACTAAATGGTGATGATTTCTTATTATCTTTTATCCTTCTTTGTAGTTCTGAATCTTACTGTCAATAGATTTTGATGTTTAAATTTGCATTAAACTAAATATTACTTTAAAGTGATGAATTAACTTTGCTGACCTGCAAATATTATGGAAATGAACAATTTCAAAATTTTCCCCTGTAGTTGAATGTATGTGATTGTAGTACAGTATGAGTACAGCATGTGTGAGAAAAAGGTGCTCATCGCTCTGCATTCATTTATAAACAAGTACATAAATGAGATCGACAGGAGTTGTCCACCTTGATGGTATCATAGTGCAAATAAGGACATCTTTATTTTATTCAGTGTGACAATCGCTATTGAGTTTGGAGCTAAATTGCTTAAAATTACCAAAATGCGATGCAGATTGGAATCCGTTTTTAATTCTGACTTACCTTTTAAAATAAATATGTTATTCTATATATTCCTAGAAACCTAGCAGTGTAATTGAAAATAATTATCATACTTTAAAAAACCTTTCTGTTACCTTGTTGCTTGGTCTTGGTAAATTTAATTTATCCTCTCTGCCTTTAAGTTCTTTCTTCTTTTACGTACATAACTCGCCATGAAATATACAATATAGACTATGTCTATTTCGTCAATTTCAAGCGCGATTGAAAGTAAAGCCGCTTGAAACCGAATCTCAATTCTGAGTGTTTATCTCGTAGTATTAAAGCAGGGATTGAATCCCCTGTTCAATCCTACTTGAAGCCGTATTCCTACGGTTGCGTGCTTTAAACGCAACACATATTATAACCGTTGAGTAAACGTTGAGTTTACTTTTTAGTTTTCACAGGATCACGAAAGAAGTTTTTCAATCATCACATGTGATTCTTCAGTACGTGAAGCATATAAACTTCTACATTTAGATCTGATTAAATCCAATCGCAAATCAATGGCGTTTATATCGCAATCTGAACCAGCTTTAGTCAAGCAAATCCTACAATATTTTAGGAATGACTTGAACGTTGTAAGCCGCTTGGAATCTCAATTCCAAGCGTTCAAGTTATAATTTTCAATCCTTTTTTTTTTTCAAGCCGGCTTGAAATTGACGAAATAAACGTAGTCAGAGTGCATCTGGAATTCAGATAACTGAATGAGTATTCTGGTCATGCGTTAGTGGCCAGTATCCAATTTTTTTTTGTAACTTTCTCCAGTCTGCATCCTGTTGCTATATTCTCGAACACCTGGTATACATGAAACGGTATGAACTTGCAACTAAGATATAGTCAAAATGAGCTAACTCCGGTCCTGCGTCTTGGAAACATTTTCATGCTCCAGCTCCATCAGCAGACCCTCTCAGTAAAAAGACTCGCAGCGTTTGTAAACAGTCGCGCGCCACTCTCGTGAATCGATAGTTAGTTGGGAAGGAACTCTTTAAAAACAAGTGGGATACAGTGTATTTTTGTGAGAAGTCTTCAGAGAAACCAAATTTTCCACAATGGCTATCAGTCGATTATCTATCATCAAATTTTTGGAACTGGTGAGTTGAAACTGTTTCAATACATTTTCAGTCCATGTGGACGCCATGCTTTGTTTTTATAATGCGCGTCCAAAATTTGTAAGACGTAAAAAAAAATAGGTGGGTAATTAAAATACCTACATGTGTCCACCATAGTAGTGAAGTTACTATACATTCTGTAAAGGTGTATGCAGAAGGAATAACGAAATACGAGTATTAACATTTAAAACTAAACATGTTTTAAATGTTAATACTCGTTAATACATGACATAAATGTCTTTAGGCATATTTATATAGAAATATTAAAAACTCTCATTGCATATGAAGCTTTATCTAATCTCTCTCGTTTAAAATCTCTCTTTTTTATATTATCTCTTCTTTTCCTAACAAAATTTCATTTAAATGGGTCGGTTCTTAATCCTTCAGTATGAAGTAAAATGTTAGGCCGCAGAAAATTGTACACTGTCATTTGCATTTTCATTATATTAGGTATAGCTACTATAAATATATGTATAAAGGGATAAATATTTTTAAAATGAAAATCCCCATTAATTGTATTAAAGGACAAAACTTCTTGTAAATTACTGTACAAATCGGTATTTATAATCTCTATATGTATTAATTGAACCAAAATTCCTTTGCATAATATATCAACCATATAACGTTTTTCAAAATTTCCTAGGTAATCTATAAATACAAGAAATAAAAGATAAAGTCATCCATCATAAATCTCACAGATTTTATTATTTCAACAATATTGTAGAAATTCATGGGATGGCGTGGTTCTATAAATATCTGCTTTATGAAACAAACAACATAATAAAACGATATCAAGATGGAATAATATTACGATATTCTCACATTATAGAGAACGCATCTTATAATGAATTTTTGTATTATATAATTTTGATAATTATCGATAGGGCCAATTAGTTCTATATCATTATTTTCATTAATTCATTAGAAAGCACTAAAGAGTTCGACTTTTAAGGTTTAACGAGGTATGTAAAACATTGTCTAATATAAAAAAAATCACACTAAAAGATAAGATAAAATAGAAGATCCATAAAATAGATTATAAATATTAAACTGTAAACATGTTAGTTGTTGTGAGAAATACACCGTAGTGCCCTCTTTGGGTCTTTGCTACTATCTGTATGACACAAGTATTGTCAAATTGACAGACAGATAACGACCTGCTTTTTCGCAGGCGCCGTTATAGCAGTGGCCTCTATTGTCTTTGAAGAAGACAATCCTACTTATTTATTTGAAGGAGATGCCGAAAACAACTACTACACGGGTAATGCAATCCCAGTCGGGGCACGTTGACCGTGGAGTAGTTGTTTTCATTTTCTTCAAATGTAAACAATATATTTATATTTAAGTTAGATTATTGTTTTCTAAATTGATTTAGTAATGTATTGTGCAAAAGACATGTCTTATGAAGCGAAGAAAGCGAAGAAAATTAGAATCTTTTAATAAACATCTATTTTTGATAAACGTATTTTATCTTATTAATTTTTCGTTGTTGGCACAATTACGTAGCCTCTTGATTCATGGATCGTAATTTCAAGAGTTTTAATATACCCAATAGCGTTTCCCAAGGTATTTTTTTCTTTTTAATCTATTTCCAAAATATCAATTCGTTGATGTCAGTTATGCTATAGCTACGCTCCTCCTCCATTTTTTAAATTTTTATTATTCAAGGTTATGTAGGTACTTACCTAATCCAGTGAACGAATATTGTACTATTTTTTATAAAGCGTGTATTCTGTTACGTAAAAATCCTGCTAAAATATGTAAATATATTTTCGATTTATTAATAATCATGATTTCAAATTCGGCTCAAGATTTTGAAACCATTTTGCTGATATAATGATGAAATATTTGTGTTGTGATTTAGCAAACTCAAAATAATTTATGCAAAGAAATTAATATATAGTTTTAATTATGGCAAAATTTATTTATGATTACATACTAACAAACATTTTCTTACATCACCGCCATAATTTTAAAAAGTTATACAATATCTAGGTCACTGCACCTAAAATAACATTCAACTTAATTAATAATTATTTATTCTCATTAACCAATTCCCAGGCCACTACCCAATCAATTTATAAATCTTCATTACTTTCAAAAAAAGAGATCACCAAAGCAAATATGTTTTACATGAGTTGATAGCCAATTTACTCGGCACTTGGGCTTTCATTATTTGAACAATAAAAACCAGTTAAAACATTTAGTATAGGGCGGCAAACCTGTGTCTTAGAAAGTTAGGCTAAGTTAAACTAGTTCCGTTTCTATTAAAGCTGAAATTGGGTAAAGTAGTTGTGTTCGGCATCTCTTTCAAATAATTAAATAGGATCGTCTTCCTTGAACACGATAGAGGTCAAAGTTATAATGGTACCTGCGGAAAAGCAAGTCGGTACCTATCTATCATAATAATTCTCAAACGGATAGTAGCACCATTAGTATTATATTGATATGACGCGCACTAAACCACTAATGATAAGTTGTGTGCTACTCACACACTCTTAATTTATTTAGATCTTCCATATTTATTTTCCATTTTTAACACTGATTCAAATGTCAAATACCCACCTTCATAAATTACCATTCAATAGAATGTCTATATTTTATACGAGGAAGTGAGGAAGTTTGGCTTTCTCTCACTATTGAAGAAAATGTTTCATATTTTCTTATTTACTTCTAAAATATCTATCTAAAAATAAAAACAAATAGCCTTTCTCCATGTATTTACTGTCTGGATCACAGAAACTGTGAGACGATGGCTATGGATTCTGTATGAAGTCATATCTGATTCTGTTTCTCTAGTACGGAAACCGATATGGCCACTTGACCTCTATGATAAACGCAGCAAATAACAGCCCTGTTCCTACAGGAATCACAAACTAGTCAGATATAATCAAATCATTCCAAACCAGGTAGCAAATTGTTTTCAACCCATCATAATCCTTCTGACTAGTTGATGATTTCTGCAGAAACAGGCCTAATGTATAATGCCTTTAGCTAAATGAGTTTCTAAACATATTGTAATATCTTTTGGGATTACAGAAATATAAATAATTACAGGAAGTGTACAATAAGTACACTTTCTTTAGAGTGTTTTAATATTTTTTCTATTAGAAACTATGTGTCAAGAGATATTAATTAATAATAGAAAAGAAACACTTAAAATCTACATTTATTTCTACAAATTCATGTCGCCAGAGTAACATAATCTACAGCCACTCTAGACTCATGAAAATAAGTCAATTTAGTGCAGTTTATCGGGGTGTTCAAGAATCCATCATTCTTGGACAGGTATAGCTCGTGGTCTCTGTCTTTTGATCATAGCTATCAATAGCATGAAGATTTCTTCCAAAATACTGTTCAGTACTGAAATTGCGATTTTCGCAGCATTTAAATAGAGTATCTTCAACTGCAGCAAAACTATCAGTCATCTCATCAGTAAACGCAAATATAACAAATTTTTAAACTCTTGGGTAGTTGAGTTCAACATTTGTTCTAGTATCTTATTTCTCCCTAATATAAAAATAATAAATACTATACATATGTTGTATAATAAGTATTATATTTTACGTACACTATTCATAAATAATAACATCGATCTAAAGTTTTACGGGCGTATTCCTTATGAAAGTTGCGAGTATATGGATGAAATCATTCTTGTACGAAAAAGGACAAACTGCAAAACGTGACACCACTAAAGACTGAAAAGTTTAATATCTTAATTGTATATAAAATATTCACGGTGCTGTTTCAAACAGTATCTTTAGTAAAAAAGTATCTTTATTTTAGTTTGTTCAATCTAAACAACCCCTCCCCCAGCATTTGAAAACTCTCCTTCCTAAACTACTAGTTATTGGTGGCCATCCGAATGTCTTTTGGCATTGAAACAGTTCTGTTCGCCAAGTGGCAATCCAATACTACTGAAACGTTTAAAATAAAAGGATAATCTCCGATATAATAGACCTTAAAATACCACGAATTTTTCTATATCTTAAAAATGTTTTATGCAGATTGAGTACATTTTTATAAAGAATATATAAGTAATACCGTTAAATACCATTTCTATGCATCCTAGTTGACAAAAACTTTAGTCTTTGGGTACCACGCAAATAACATGATGGGAAATACAAGCTTTATTGTCATATAGTAGCCTCTCGTATAAGAAATGTCGAATTACGACATATACGAATTACGAAATAGCAAACAAGAACCAGTTCTAGCCTGAAAACATATTTCCCATACTATGAATGCATAATGCATGTAGCGAACGACAATGTACTGTATATTTACATTGTTATTCCAATATAGTAATCTCAATAATTTGTTGCAATGTGGGTTACCGTTGCATGACTTCATTAGAGATCTAAATTATAATAGAAAAAAAATTCCTAGTTGTTTAATGGTAGGCAGTAATTTCAATTTGAATATTAACCATCTATAAAATATATTCTCATGCTGGTCACTTCTATTTATAACATTTTTATGGTGCCGCTTGTAAAGTAATAATTTGAATAAATTTGAATACATTTGGTTGTTATAGGTACTCGTTCTTTTACGAGTTTTTGAATACACACGCGATATTCCTCTGAAAATTATCACACAAACCACGTTTAGAAAATAATTCCATTCATTATAATGCCTCTAATATCTTGAATCATATTTATTTTTATTGTTCGCACAATAATGGTTTCCTTGTAATTGCGTGTCACTTTTATGCATATGTAGGTTAAGTGGTTCGATGCTTGGTAGTCAAAAGGAAGTTAATAAATAAGCTAGCACATTAATGACTTTTTATATTGCGAATAATACGATTATGAAATGAAAATAATGATTCTTGTGGAAAGGTTAATTAAGTACACTATCAATAGATCAGGAAAATATATGTTTGAAAATACAATATTCAAAGTATAGTTATGTTCACATAAAACGATGCCACATTTGACATAAGAATTGAAAAGTTTTTCTCTTAATTTCAAGTTTATTTTTATTAAAATTAAAACCGAATAAAATTAATTTTTATTCGATAATCTACACTTGAGGTTCTTTGTCTTACTGTCAATTCTATATATTTAATCTGTGATCTACACTTTAAGAGAATTGAAAATAAAAGTATATTTTCCCCAACCGTCACAAAACTATGACATTTTTTGACTGTCAGGAGTCTGTAAAGTTATTATTTTCCTTACTGAAACAAAAATTATATCTTAGTAACAAATGTAGTCACTTTTAATCCTTAGATTTTTCATTAATAGTTGGATTATTTTCAGATGTTGTGATAGTAGAAATCACAACGGTGAAACAATTCAATAATTTCAAAGAACAAATTAATAAATGGGGGATTTCGGTTGGAGAAAAATAACATGTTATATTCGGATTAAAAGTGTCTTTTTTGTCTCGCAATTTTGCATCCCTCGGTACAAAATTTGCTCGCCAAAAAAGTGACACTTTTAATCCTAATATAACAATATACTATTTTTCTATTTGTATATAAATATTTTGAAGCATTAAAAAAATTTCAAAACATTGGAACTCCTAAATGGAATTCACCGTACAGGATGATTCACTATATTTGGATCCCCCTGATAACTTTTTGTTTACAGAATCATAAAAAATGTGAAATATGATTACACGATTTTTTTATGGAATTTTCTAAAATGATACTAGAAAAACAAATGAAGTCCAAACAAAATGGCCCAGGATGTTAACTTTGTCAATTTAAATGGAACACCCTGTATATTTTTGCATATTTGGATAGAATGTTGTCTCACGAACAGAATAATATAGATATTGATGGGTCTATCTTTAATAACAATGGAGATATTACCAAAAAAGTGCCCCATAAGAGCAATATGCTAGAAAGGGTAGGTATATCGATTCGTTGCTAGGCATATTCTTTCTCCAACACATCGCTCTTATGGCGCACTTTTTTGGTGATATCTCCGTTATTATTAAAGATAGAAACATCAATATCTATATTACTGTATTCGTGAGACAACGTTCTATCCAAATATGCAAAAAGTGTTCCATTTAAATTAACAAAGTTAACATCCGCGGCCATTTTATTTGGACTTCATTTGTTTTTTCTACTTTCATTCTCGAAAACTTCATAAGAAAATCGTGCAACTTTTATATTTCACATTTGTTTATAATTCTGTAAACTAAAACTTAACAGGGAGCTACCCTAACAGCTAGTTGGCGGAGCTACCTTTGATAGTGAATAATATATCACCAATACAGTGTGCCAAAAAACCACAAACCACAGATTAGTCTAGTTAATCTGTGACAATACTAACAAACTGTTGTTACTTGAATAAGTTGTTGGAACAAAGAATATTTATCTACCACATCCTCTTATTATACGATATTGATATGCATACATTCTCCAATATCGAGGACAAACTCATCATGAACCACTTTACTTCATGAATATATTCGTAAAAGAAGTGTATTCAAAATATATAACAATCTAGGTACAGGGGTAAGAATATACTGACACATCTAAATAAGTAAGATATTCCATTTTATTTATTTACAGAAGTAAAATTAGTTTCCGTCAAACCATAATAAATTGAGAGTACGTCTTGGAGTAACTTCAAATGGAGATTTTGGTAATATTACCAATATACTAAATATTTTAAGACATTCAAATATAAGCACGTATTTTTTCAATGTTTCATTCAGTAGCGGCTCGTGAATTTTTCTTTAGGGGAGGTATAGATAAATCAGTGGTCGCTGGTGAGGTTCCGGTGGGTATGAGGGGCGCAGGAAAAAAAAGCGCCGCAGGCGAAAATTTTTAATTTTTCAAGGTCAAACGCCCTAAAATTAGAAATTCCCAGAGGAAAAATATTTGCTTAAAGAAATAGGTTTCGTTAAACAAATATCCCTTTTTTGTTGCGATTGCCAGAAATCTCGACAAAAATTATTAAAATAGGTAATAGTAAATAATAAGTAATATTTAATACCTATTTGATTATCAAAAAATTATACATAGTATGCAAACGTCTTCAATCTTCATCCGTACATGCTGACGGACGGAAGACGAAAGACGAAAGACGGCTGTTGTGACTCGTTGGCTTACCATTGCTACCCGCGCTACAAACCAAATAGTTAGCAGACCGTGGTAATTTTTACTGAGGCGCCCAAGAATGACCATAGATGGCGTTGGGTCGTTTATGATTGGAAATAATTTCAAATAATAGTACGGGAACACAAACATTTACATTTTACATTATTATTTATTATATTAGTGGATATTATTAATATATTTATTAGTTGTTAGTAAATATTATGTATTTAAAAATTGGAATTCTTTGTAATTTTTACAGGGGAGGCACTGTCTACCCTGACGAGCCGCCTCTGGTCTCACTCGATAAAGATAGGAAATACAGTGCTTTTGTAAACTCATGACCCGTCGATTTTATTTTGTTTTAGCCCTTACTGTACATATATTTAATTTTTTACACGATGACACAATGAAGCTACGTCTGTGTAACCTTTAATATTTTAAATAGGACGCCCTGTACTTTTTTACATATTTGGAAATAACTTTTTTTATGAATAGGGTCATTAAAGCTTTATGGGTCTAACTCTAATAATAATAGGGATATGTCCAAAAAAGTGGGCCAATAGAGCGATGTGTTGCAGGAAAACTATGCCTAGCAACAAA
This sequence comes from Pogonocherus hispidulus, assembly GCA_963924545.1. Lineage (NCBI taxonomy): Eukaryota > Metazoa > Arthropoda > Insecta > Coleoptera > Cerambycidae > Pogonocherus > Pogonocherus hispidulus. The sequence goes on from OZ004698.1 coordinate 13,144,473, forward strand.
TCGATTTTCCCTTTCTAGCACATTGGGCAAATCTACCTTCTTATTAGAGATAGGTAGACCCATAAAACCTTATATGACCGTATTCGTAAAAACAATTCGTTCAAAATATGTAAAAAATACAGGTTGTCTCTCTTTTCTTATATTAAAGTTTATGTCAACTAGCTTCATTGAGTCACCCTGTAAACAATTTAATATTGATAAAATAAACGATTTTTAAAAAGAATTGGATATGTATTTATATAATAACGACTTCATTACTGTAAATAAACCATATCATACTGTACCATAAATTAACGAATTTATCCATTTAACGAAAGCACTTTATAAATAAAATTAAATCTTCACTTGAATCCTGCTTTCTTTTCTTTGATATAGATTTTCGATTTATTATTTATATAAAATATAGACCAATATAAAACCCTCAAATGTTATTACTCACATCTTTATTTCTACCTATAGTATCCACTCCTCAGACAAATAAATAAATAAGTTTATTTGTCTGAGATCCACTCACATTTATTCTAATTCTATAGCTGATGACAACAACCAGACATGGGTAAACATTACAATTGTTGTTACTTTATCACACCTTAAATCATATCTAAAAATAAACATTGCAAATACTGTTAGGTTCGCATTGCATATTAAATACTTTCTATATGGTTGCATCAACAAAAAATAAAGCCAATATTTTAAATATACCTAAAGTAAAATAAAATTTAATTAACGTATTAACATGTTGAAAATACCTTTCAACAAACGTCAGAAGAAATTATTATAACAGATACCTACTATAATAGAATAAAATCCGTCAGCAATCCTGTTAAAACCTTTTCTTTCCTTTGGATATCAGGATTTACTGAACGTGTACTATACTAACTATCTATACTATCAAAAATGCATTTTTTCTGGTACCACCGAGTAGTCAGTGTAAAGTCGTATCTTATGTAAGAAAATAATGTATAGAAGATAATTTTTATATAGGAACTTTTTCCATATTCTTATGTGGAGAATTGTTTCAATTCTTCTTTCAATTCAATTTTAAAAATAGTATACCTAGGTATAAAACGATTCTACTACTTCTTATCAGTTACATATAAATGCCACTCAATTTTCTTAATTGCTCTTGTTGTTTAAAGTATGAATAATTCGTTAAAGCCGTATTATCGACGATATACAATTAATTATATTCTGCTAAAAACTATTACAAAAGCAAAACATGAAGTCACAAGTATTTGTAATAATCATTAACGTTTGTAAATTTATGCTAAATTTAAAAAACAAGGCCTGATTAAAAATAATTGAAACAAACAAAATCGCTTTATATATAGGCTATATCACTTTATAATTATTTTTTTATATAGGAATCTATTATGTAGATAAGATATTAAAAAATCATACGATGCCACATGTATTTTCAAATAATAAAATTATTGTTTGACATTAAAAATAAATATCTGTATACATTGAATAAATAATTAAATAAAAATTCAGACGTAACGAAGGACCAAAATGAACAAAAAAAGTTAAAAAATCTGTTATTAATTTATTTTTATATTGGATTGTATTACAATACATTATGCGTAAAAATAGTGTACTCATATAATGCATATACCTTCTCATAACTTCTATATTCTTCTGAGCAACTAGAAAACTATAAAGATTATACTTTATTTGTCCAAAAATGGTAAGGTAAAATCGCAAGACAATTATTTTCATAACCAGTTTTAAAACCAGTTTAAAACTACAAAAAATATTTTATATGAAGCTATTATAGTATAAATGACTGTGACAAAATTACGTAAGAACACATACACTTCTTGAGTAGGTCGCTTAAATTTTAAAGCTTAAAACCTAAGTATGTAACATTAAAATTATTAATAATCAATATTCACTTCTCTTCCAAAACATGAATGAAAAGTATGTCAAGGTTCTACATTGTTTTAGGTACTTGTGACTTACCTCTACTGGCCCTGAAATTACAGGTATACATCAGTTTTTTAAAGTTAATAATAACTTGTTTACATATTTATGATAAATCGTCTGCTACTAAAAAATAAAACAAAATTCCAAGTTTCTTTAAAATATGCGATAACATAATGTATGTAAAACACATTTCTTCCAAAATGCAACATTGTATCTTTGTCCTAATAATTTATAGAAAACAAAGGCAATATTATTGATATTATTATTAGTATTATTATTGTTATTATTATTTGTTTTATGTTAAAAGATGTTCATCCAAAGGCGTTTTTATGTTGTTTTATAAACAATTTTTGTATATTGTAAAATTATGTGATATATTATTACAACAAACGGTATAGGGTACATCAAAGTTCTAAAATAAATATCTGCTTTTTAAACAGTACATAACCGAGGATTATTAAAACTTATTCTCTCTGACAGAAAATCAAACCTCAGTTTATAATTTCCCAAGCAGGAATGTTGTAATCACGTTGGCGAAGCAATATAGTATTTCTTCCTTGCATCAGATCTAAATATAAACGAAACAAAATAATAATAGTAACAGGTATGGCTAACCATCGTTAATTCCAAACAGCCTCAAGTTAAACATGGGAACTTCAAGGGCAAGTTAATTAAAGACTAACCGAAACCAGATGCCGCCTTATGTGTTAAGCACATTGAATGAGAAATTTCATATGTATTCTCTACTTCAAGTCGTAATACCTACAAGTACCTACAATAATTTTAAAATGCATCATATAGGTCAAATGAGTCACCAGTTGCAAAAACTGAAACGTTGGAGCATGTATTCTTTGAATTATTAATGCAATTTTCCTTTTTAAGGTCGTAAGTCGTAGTAACTCAACTATTCAGGGTTAATTCATCTTTTCAGATCGAGGTCATAACAGTAATACTGTATTATTTATTCTAGATTATTGTTTCTACAGCACTACGAACTGTTTTCAAACCGTCGGGCATATTCGACCATTTAAGTTATCATATCAACGAACTTTTAATAATTTAATAATAGGTATAGCTTCTGTGATAGGTATTAAATGGTTGCGCAAGGGTTGTTGACTATTTACAAACTGTCTGTGACTGCTACCAAAAGGTACCGGTGTCAAAATCATTTCATCTGATCAAAAAAAACACTTACATATTGTTATATATTAAAATAATTTCATCTCAGTTTCAATCTTTAATCTTGGGATACAACTGACTATTTTACACTACACTATACTAATTTTATTTTTATAAAATTGGGTCATATTCTCACTGACGCAGATTCAAGTTTCATCAACGCTGGAAACTGTCTTATTGGAATCTCTGTCATCTTAGCGAAAGATATAGGACTGCGTTGATGAAGAAAAATTCGTATACACAAACTATTTCAAAATTAACAGACTGCATTAATATGCATAAGTATATTTTTAACATAGTTAATGCTGTAAATAACAATATGTAATAAGATCACAAAGTCCAACAGAAAATGCCAAACAAAGTTAGTTTAAAATTTACACAGGGCTCGATATTGTCTTATTTTTATAAAAACCTCGTGTTGTGGAAAATATGTCATTGGTAAAAAAAAACAGTATAACTATACCGTAAACCAAAACATCACAGAATCGCCATATTTAAAAGCAGAAGTCACTCTCTATCTAAGTTCACCTTATCAGTTGCATGTTACTGTTGTTCCATTGTAACTTACGAAAATAACAAAACGATAAAATAATATTCATGAAACTTATACTTGAATATGACGAGAATTTTTTTACCGTGCCTACGTTGTTGAATATTTTCCATAATTGACTTCTGAAGACAGATTCATTCAAGACGCACCATTACACATTTTTCAATGAGAACTCACCAATACATCCACTCATATCTTAATCATTTTTTACTGATTCAAAGACGAGGGCGTGCAAACGACCCTCTAAAGGTACGTTCAGTACGGAGCTTGGAAGACAGATCGTAGATGATAGATGAATGATGATAGAATATAGTGAAAAATATAAGAGCTGATAGGCGCTCACAACGGAGATGTGAATAAACGCTTTTAACAGCGAGTACAAGGTATTCGCGATTATTTTGACTCCTACCTACAGGGGTTATTAAGAAAGTTAGAAAAAAAGTTTAAATACAAAAGTTGTTTGGTTTTTCACGTATGTATTATCTTTTGGCTATGTCGAAAAAAAAATTGCTTGTCGTAAATTTGAGGAAACCAATTGAACATAATATTTTTAAATAGAACACCCTGTATAATTGTAGACGCTTGAGAAAATTTTTTTTCCCTGATTTCAAAAATATATATTTTGTTGACATTTGCACTGACAATTTTCGAAATATTTAATATTTAATGGTTACAGTAAATTATAAAAAAAAAATTAAGAAATGAAAATATTAGAAAATGTTTAAATAATTAAGGAGGTTACATCGAAAATCGTTAAATATTTTTTATAGTACTCGCTGTCGAATATTTCGAAAATTGTCAGTGCAAATGTCAACAAAATATATATTTTTGAAATCAGAAAAAAAATGTTTCCCCAAACGTGTAAAATTATACAGGGTGTCCCATTTAAAAATATTATGTTCAATTGGTTTTCTCAAGTTACAAAATGCAATTTTTTTTTCGACCTAGCTAAAAGATAATACGTGAAAAACCAAACAACTTTTGTATTTAATTTTTTTTCTAGCTTTCTTAATAACCCCTGTAGGTAGGGGTCAAAATATACGCGAATACCCTGTACATTTCAATATGTCCAGCGAAGAAGATTACTTTTGTTCGGCAGGAACGAAATATTACATTTTCACCAAAAGGAAACAAAAATTAAGAAAGTATCATGTGCATCCCATAAACAGGGAAAGGCACAGACTGGGAGAATTTCACCATTTATATCCTCAACTACGGAAATATTCCCAGGGGTTTTACGCATATTTCAGATACAGCTAAATTTGTACAGTTTTTTGTAGATACAGCAAAATTTGTTGTTAAAATGATAAAAATAAAATAAAATGAATACTATAGCAACTCATCATAGATCCGATGAACGGGAACCACAAGTTGAAGTGACAGCCCGGTTTTCCTAATACTAAGTATTTTACTTTTGCTAAAGTCTCTAATGTATTTTACGTTAATATACTCAATATTGGATTAATTCGTTTGTTATTCGAGGCCTACACACATCTCTTTCACAATATATAATAAATTGTACTTTATTTAAAAATAAAATATTACTTTTACTTGTAGCATTCATAGTTTTCCTATTTCTTCCCACTGTTTCTCTAAAATAAATCTATTGTGGTGATCAGAGTGGGCCTGTTTCCACAACGATTCTCTAAGAAACACTTATCTAATTAATTTTTCGGCATCCATACTCCTACTTCAGCTCGCAGAAGAATTGAACTCACTATTCCGCAAAATATAATCGAGTATAAACCACTCGTGTATCATGTATTCCCTGCTAGTATCACATCTCCGTACTGAACGGTTCCATTGAAATACATTGTACATTTTATCAGGGCTGGTAAAAGTTACTCTATCATCCAGTCTATGATCTATCATCCAAGCTCCGTACTGAACGTACCTTAAGATTTCTCTTCTGCAGCTTTGTTATAATTTGAGCTAAACTGTAACTGATAAAATCACTGACTAAGATCCTGCTTCATTTTTAGGATTACATATCTGAACTTTATCTGTAATTTTCAGTTAAAAAATGCCCATGTACTTTTCGAGGAAGCATTTTAATATACTGTGACTACGTACAGTACCATGTTCCATTTATTTTCTACAGTGCTGTTTAAAATTATTTAATACCACATTATTTCCAGTGCATAATTTTGGAAATTGCAAAAAACATCTGCAACATCTGGGTATAATTTTAAATCAGTGTGTGTGTACTTTCCTGAAATACAGCCAAAAATTTTCAATTAGATGAATCATTATGTAGGTTCCTTTACATTAGAATAACAAAAAGTGATAGTTAAATTTTTGTTAGTTTACATACTATTGGGAAGAAAATAACTACAACATATACATATTTGTGGTTGAAATAATTTTTAGTTACTGATTATTGCAAAGTAAATTGACTTTATTTAATTAAAAATACGTTCCAGGCAGCTATATAGGTATAAGTATTTTTTGAAAAAGCAGCTTGTTCAGTTTTTATTATAAAATCCTTATCCAGCTTTACAATTAAATACTGATTTCTGAACAATTCAAGAAAAAATAGAATAATTAATTTCTTAAAATAAAAATCTGCAGTTTTTGAAGATAAGTTTAATCAGTTGGCTCTAAAAAAATTTTACAACTTTGTTTAAAATAATATGTTACAACATAGGCCACTTCCAGTGACAGTATATATTAAGATCGTCGTATTTTTGATTAAATATGACGATAGTTGGTAATTTCCGTCATTTATAATAATCAGTCTACATGAGTGAAAATTTTTCAAAAGATTTACCAATAAATTAAGAAAGTAACTAGATGGTTTGTATTATAATAGAACCAAGAGGTCAGTATTTGCCTCGGTATTTTCAAGTTAAAATTAACGGTTGGTCTATTCCAGTTATTTTTACCTTTGGGAATAGCCATCGCAATCAAGCGGAATATTTGTATATGACATATAATTATACTACAAATGGGCGGGATGCTTAAAGTCTAAAAACAAATTTAATGATCTAATTCGTGGGCGAGTTATACTATCATCGTCGATTATAATAATTCGGTCACGAGACTGCGTGTGATCATCAGAAAGAAGCATATTTTTAAATATTTTTTATGACATTTGATGTAAAAACCATGAGAAGAGCCATTATACGATGTAAACTAAAAACTAGCATTTTTTTCTAGAAAGGTTCTAGATTAATATTCCAAAATATATTTTCTTGGTAAATAAGAAATAATTGCTTGCTCTTTGTATCATCATCTCAACCATAACACTATATATGCAAATTATAATTTTAAGGACCTGTAAATAGAGGACGTCATGGGCACTTTCGCAGGATCAATGTTACATAAAAATTGCAGACAAATGTGTATATTTACTGAGGAATTATCTAAAAATCCTCACCTGAGTTTCACTAACCCTAGCTACTTTTTAGTGGTAATTATATATACTTTACTATAATTATTTATACTGATATGAAAAATATTAAATTAGGGTTATCTAGATTCAATGTGATATATGTATCTAGTGCAAACTTTTCATATTTGCCCTACAAATCTATCATGAAATGATACATTTGTCTCAATGATACATAATTTTATTTTTTAGATGGTATATTATTACCAGATGATTTTTTTAAATAAACCATAGAACTTTTAACAAATAAATTATAGACAATAATTAAAGTGTAAATTGTTTTTCAAAAATCAAATTTCGATACCTATCCATATACAGTACAGTATCTATGCCACATTATACACAGTATCTATATTGTACAGTATCTCTCTACACCTAATCTCACCTACTAGGTTACTGTTTTCTCTTAAAAATTTCTTTCTATTTGTATATAACAAATTCTACACTTAACAACAAATTAGGAAAACGTTTGTGTCAATTAATCCTAAAGGGTATATCGGTATATAGGTGGATCATAGTATCAGTCAATAAATAGAGAAAACCTATATCTACAGGGGTGTATTTTTTTAAGGAAATCATCACTGCATCTTACATTTTTGAAACTATCTGTAGTGTATGGATTTTCCATCAGTTCACCGAAAGTTACATTAACTTTCGAAATTTAAATTGAACACTCTGTCTATTGTCACGTATTCGGTTAGAGCTCTTCCTTAGGAACACATTAATATAACTTTGATTGGTCTATCGATAACACTAGAGAAGATATGGCTTACGAACTCTGCCGTAAGGTCAATACGTTAGAGTGAGAGTTGATAACGTCACAAGTTTTGCTCTAACACATTGATCTTATGGGAGATTTCTTAAACCATATCTCCCTTATTATTAGAGGTAGAGCCATCAAATCCTATTTCAATGTGCTCCTAAGGAAGGGCTCTAACCGTATGTGTGACAATGTTCAAAATGTTCCATTTAAATTTTGAAAGTTAAAGTAACTTCAGGTTAACTGGAAGTGACGAAAAAATTTCCATACACTATCAGATAGGTAGTATAAAGATCTAATAAAGGACAAGTGTGATTTTAGTATTAACAGAGAAATAGGGGTGATTGGCTACCCTACCAGGGTAGGGTGATCTACCCTACATGAATCTATGATTGCAATATAAATTCATTACAATAATAGGTTGTAGAAACTAGTTCTACTACTATCAGATGGCATGCATATAGCAAATAACTACGAATAGCAAAGGGACATCATTAAGTATCCTCCATCTGTAAACGCCTTATTTAAATAAGGACTAAACAAATCAAGCTAAAACAGCTATTCTCCTGGCAATATGCCGCGCCGAGCGCTGAATTACAAAGCAAAATTTGCCGTATTTTGTCTTAACACAGTTAGAATCAAAATACAAGGATTCGGATTGCAACGAAAACTACGAGGAAATACTAAGACCACACATCGTAGGATGCCACTAATTGCAGACCGGTTTCGATCTTTTTATGATCTCATCAGTGCAATATAAGTGAGCATACCGACGAATGCGAAGACCTGAGTATTTGGCACAATAGGTAAACCTTGCGTACGCAAGACCTACGCAAGGCCTATTGGCGCCACCTCTGTGTAGTTTTCGCAACACAATCCAAACAAATCGTAATGGAGTAAAAATCCAATACAATAATAGGTTGTAGAAACTAGTTCTACTACTATCAGATGGCATGAATATAGCAAATAACTACGAATAGTAGTGGCATCCTACGATGTGTGGGTCTTAGTATTTCCTCGTAGTTTTCGTTGCAATCCGAATCCTTGTATTTTGATTTTAACTGTGTTAGACAAAATACGGTAAATTTTGCTTTGTAATTCAGCGCTCGGCGCGGCGTATTGCCAGGAGAATAGCTGTTTTAGCTTGATTTGTTTAGTCCTTATTTAAATAAGGCGTTTACAGATGGAGGATACTTAATGATGTCCCTTTACTATTCGTAGTTATTTGCTATAAATTCATTATATTAATTGAAATATGTAGGCTCCTGTGAGTAAATTAATGATTTTTTTCATATTTTTTCAAAGAGGTATGTGTTACTTACATGTTAGGCCAGTCACCGTAGACACAAAAATCGCGTTAGGTCGCAAAAACGCGACCTAATTGCAGAGTTCTGATTTTTTGGAATGTTGTTAGGATAGGTACCAATAGTGTAAAACCAAGTTTGCAGCTTCGAAAGACCTGTGCTAACTGCGTGGTGCTCGAAAAACATTTTTTTTCGGACTTTTTTTAGTTTTTGGCTTATAACTTCTAAATGGTGCATCCAATGATTTTTGTAAGACCTACGATGTCTTAAATGACTGGCCTATGTGTATACTTACAATCTTCCTATAGTACTACCGGGTATCCTACCAACAACTCCGATAATACATCGGTGTTGTTGATTCTATTCCATTTATTCCAATATGAAATTTACCGAAATCATATTTATTTTTAGTTATGTTCTGATAGGTATAACATTATATATTATTATTTAATTAGGTACTTGATCACGTGTTATTTATAAATATTTTCTAAGAAATCATGTGTAAATTAATGTTGTAGATAGTGTCACCTCCAGATTCTTATTTATAAAGATTGGTAGTACCAAATTACCAGGTATTACCAAAAAAATTACGGAATTACAAATTACAAAAATTAGTACCAGGGATTACCATAAATTGGTACAATATATAAATACATTTTGATTGAAATTATTTTCTTTCATTCGAAAGAAATATTACAGTTTTTTAATGTAATATTTATTTACCAGTTGCATTTATTACTGATGCTTACAAGTTACCTTCTGATAGCTTTTTACATGGCTATATTCTGACTATGCTTTTATATTCTCTAAAATTATATTAAGATGTATATTACCAAAATCTGAACTCATACTATGAACAAAATAGGTATTTCTTTGCGTTGTTTAATATTTAATGTGTATCATATTTCAATTTGTCTACTGAATTGTAAAGTTCTATTCTAAAGTTTAGCATTTAAAGTTGCTGTATATATAAAAGATCATTCACCACTTTGAAATCAACTTTGGGAATATTATATTTTTGGTTGGTTTAATTGAAAATTTCTACTAAATTATCAATAAATCAAATCTATCTCGGTGCATTCAGTAGTAGTCTTTTTATAGGCTTATATACAGGGCGGCCCAATAGTGTGACAAAACTCCATTACTCCTATGCCCTAATACACAAAATAAAGAAAAAACCTAAAGCGGGATTTACACTGTATCACTTTTGATGTACATCCAAAGTGAATCATCCAGAGTTAAATCATCCGGAGTGATCATCCTTGTTTACATATTTTCATCCAGTTTTATGGTTTCACCTCTGCCACTATTCACTGTTCCTAAGAACAGTGTTTGGTGCAACAACTTGTGGTACCAGGCGGCAGGATGTCGCCTGGTACCATAAGTTATAGCTGATGTACGCTTTTTCTAGTAAATTTGATTTGCTGTAATCGCTGCTTTTGTTATTCCACAAGCACTCTATCTGCTGGTATGTTTCAATAAGCAATTCCATGTGCTTATCTTCTCACTTGAATGCCATTGTATAACACGTTTATAATATAATATAATTGATTTAAATATTTATTTATAATAGCCACAAACAAAATAATCGCACTGGCGACTGTACTAAAACTAAAAAGTGAAGTAGCGGCGAAAATGAACTCATCGTATTTACATTTTTCACTGAGCCTTCACTTTGGATGAATCATCGGTTCAGGGCACATCTCTTTCATCAAAAATAGGTAGAGGGTCGATTTGTTTCATCGTTCATTTTTAATGAACACTTTGGATGCAACACAAATGAAAGGCAATCTACCTTATCACTTTGGATAATTCCTCCAAGTTGAACATCCAAAGTGATAAATGTAAATAAGCCTTAAGACGTTATAAAATTACCGCCGACGTCTTATTCTTATTATTACTATTAGGAATTGTTTATGGAAACAATATTATCGTTTGTGTTTTATACTAATATATTGTCACCTCTATATGATATAAATAAAGTTGGTTCAGTATTGCATTGCATTGGACTAATTCCATTCAGTGTTGTATAATATGTGTAGGCAAATACACCTATAAAATATCCCCAAGATTGTTTTATTAATTAAAATACTTTTTTCAGGCTATTGCTGTCTGTTGTATTGGTCTCCATTACAAGAGTCGCACGAATGACTTCAATGCTGACTCCATTTCCGTGGCTGCCTTTGGAGGCTACATCATTATCCTTATTGGAGGCTTCGCAGGTAAGATTTTTGTAAACATACGAAACGACAACGACAAATTCAGGAGTAACAAGTTAATATAGAATGTATTTCAACAAAAGTAGTTTTATTGTCGAAGTGATTTACTTGTGGGCATTCACCGCATACCCTCTCTATTTTAAGATCTAACCCTAGGGTCAAACGCACGAGGCAAGCGTTGCTATTTTAATATTGTGTACGTAGTCTAAAAGAAAATAAAAGTAAATATATGTAGCACACTAAAGATAAAATTTTTTCAATTACTTACATTTCCTTGTTTTTATTAATTAAATGATTTTGCTGAATACTTAGATTCCGGCTGGAATAGAGACTTTTTGTAACATTGTATCTTTGAAGATCAAAAATTACATCTTGTTAATTTCAGTCCCACATGAAACTGGTTTTCAAGTGGTAATACAAAATTTTCAGAAATCTGATGTATTTTCGGAAAGATTCATATGAATAAAATGTCAGTTCCACAGTGTGCTACCACGAAATAAAGGTTAATGAGTGGAAATTCTTATATTTTGTTCTGTACCCCATAAAGGATCGGATATTAAGGACCGGGTTGCGCAGTGTGCAGTCCAGTTGCTAGAGAAAAGGTTGACAGGAATCAGAAAGATTAAACTGAACTATGTAGAATAAAAACAATGAATGGCACTTGTTTCAATTATTCTAATCAGAATTCTGTTCATTTTCTATTCTTCAAATACATATATTCCGTATTTCGCCTTTTCCTTTTTTCGTTATTATTCTGTTCTCTTTTTTTTCTTATAAACTACCCCTTGGAACGATGAGCCACAAAAGCTCCGTTTTTGGCAAAATTTGGGAAAATCAATTTCTTTGTTCAAAAGTCAGAGCAACTCCCAATATAAATATTTTTCCAAACTTCCAACTTTTGTAGTCGAGTAGGGATTTTTGACTTACCTATCATCTCATAGGCAAGACCTCTGGCTTTACATCCTATTCATCTTAGGATGGTCGTCTAAGTTTGTGTTCCCTTCTGTGTATTCACCGATGGATGTACAGGTCTATAGAAGGTGCGAACAAGCATCGCGGGTCTTAACATTAGTTTTTGGTACCAAGCAAAATAATACTCAAATTAATATTAAAATAATATATAAATTTAAATCATTATAATCGATACCAAGCATTATGAAAACCAATATGTTCTTTGAATATCCCATATTCAACTTTGAGTTTTAAGATTTGGATTGTAATATGTTTGAAATGTAAAATAACTCTCTGGATTCTGACGTTGAAAGTCAGAATAGATGAGGCTAAATGGATTGGTAGAAGAAACCTAAGAAGCATATAATTTAAAAATGTAAACACACGTACAGCATAACGACTTGACATTGTATCGGGTTTTCATAATTCTTTGACTGGATTTACCGTGTTTTTTAAATACTGCATGTTAATATAATATATAACATTTTTACATGCTCTCATGCTCATAAACATATATTGCTTGTAGAAGTTGAAGATTTTGTTCCTTTCTTCTTGTCTATATAAATTTTGAATACTACATTAGAAATATTACTACAATACAAATTGATGTTAAAGGTTTTAAAATGGTCGCTCATTTGAGCAGATAAAATAAAGTAACTCTGGTCTGGGTCCCAGGCCATTCTGGCCATGAAGGGAATGAAGCAGCCGACTCTCTAGCCAGGGAGGGTGCTGCTTCTAAATTCGTCGGACCAGAACCAATGCTTGGCATATCCTCGAGTACTACCAAAGCAACTCGCTTGATCTGGGCTGAGGGGCAAATCCTCCAGTACAGCAGGTTAGCAGGTTCCATCTACGAACTTTAGTTGGCCTATATACTGGTCACTGCCGTTTAAAATATCATCTGTGCAAATTCGACCTAGCAGAAGATGCTGAGTGCCGCGTCTGGTTTTCGGCCCACTCACTTTTGAACCTAACCTACTAAAATGATTGAGTTATGGTAATTAGGTATTCTATAACTTATTCTATATTCACACCAACAACAATCATACAATATGGCAGGCTTGGACGGGAAGCAGGTCGATTACATATCTTTTTTCTGATTACCTAATACAAGTTTCGTATTCGACTGAGAGCGAAGTAAAATCCTCAAAAACTTTTCAGATTCCAGTGCAAGCTGTAGGTCCCCGTTCACTTAAAAAATAGTTTACTTCTGGGAATTATGTTCGGGACAATTTGGAAGACGGTAATAAACAGAAACCAAACAAAACACCTGTTAGATTGAAAGCTTAAAAATAAAATTTAAATCCGACGAGTCCACTAAATACCAATGGTTCGCATTTTTCTCGACACTAATTTATTAATAATAAATGAGCGGACGTTCTCATCATGGAGAAACCTTTCCATTTCAATAATTTACATAAAGAATGCTAATAATGCTTGCCAATGCTAATAGGGTGCGGTGATTTATAGAAAATTTTTGTAAAAGTAAAAAACGATAATTAAAAATGGATAAATGTTAAATATATGAAACATAATATAATGTTTGTTTTTAGGTTACTTAATGAGCACACCTATCAACAGAAGGATCGACATCTTCTTCAGCTTGGTGGGTTGCGCCATTTTCGTAGCTGCAGGAGCACTCAACATCAAAATCTTCCAAGACTATGGAAAGTCTGAATGGAGAGATTATGGCTTAGCAAAGGCCTCCCTAGCAATCATTAATGGAGCCCTCTTCCTGTTGGACTCTTTATTGACCTGGAGAGGAGACTTTTAAGCCTCCATTTTAATTTTTTAATTTGTTTGAATGTTATTTTTGCACAACTATTTACCAAACTGTACTGTAAATGATTTATTTTGTATATATTTAAGTTAATGGTCATTTTACATGCATAATCTATTTATTTTCAAAATGTTAACAGTGGCCTCTATATGTATACCTCAAATAAACAGAAATGATTGTTTGTAGTTAATATAATAACTGCTATTATATTAAAAGTACAAATGTATCTAAGAGAGCTTTTACAATAATTAGAAACTAGAGTAGCAAAGTCAAACGCCTTATTTATCAAAATGGAAGTATATCGTAGATACAGTGTCTAACTGTCTTTGTACTATTAACATTTTTTTAAGTCTAATAGAAGTTAGTTTTTGTACATAACATTTAACTGATGTCTTATTGCTCCTTTGGGTTAAAAGGATATATTTTGTGTAACCTTAGAACTGCCTCCTGATAAAATATAATACTCTATTTGTCATCAGTTAAATGTTCAAATATATACAACGTAATACAGAATATATACCTTTTATATACGTATACAAAATTATTTTGGGACACCGTTAATAACGAATTTATAAAAAATAGACTTGTAAAATATTTATTTATTAAATATTTCTGAACCAAAAATAGCCTCGAAAACTCATTCTTCAATTTGATGCAGTGTCTTTTTATATTAAATATTTTATATACGGTTTTTTAAGAATTTGTTATATTTTTGTAATTTATTAATGAGTGTTTTCCACTGTCTTCAGCTTTAAATGTTATTATTAATATTAAGCTACATTAAATAAAACTATGTGTTTAAGAAAACTTTAGTATACTTAATTTTTACTACACCGTTGCCATTCCATTTATGGAATTGACCTCCAAAACCCAAACTGACAAAGGTCGCTGCGAATTAGCCTTTCTCGATTAATACCCAGATGCATTATTTGCCGAGGAATAAGAAGTTGTATCTGCTAGAACTAAAACGAAAGTACACAACTTGATAACCAAAGTATATTAGTGAAGTTAATATACTTTGTAACCAGTACACTGGGTGTATACACCCAGTAACGAATGAATATAGTCCCTGGGCTATCCTGACTCCTGGTCTCATATGTACCCGGATGTCATCAATCATCAAAATATCACTAGTTGTAATTAGAATATCAACTGAGGTTCGAATACTCAGATCAGGTATAAGAAGTTCTTATATGCGAATTCATTTTTCACATTACTACTGAGGTACTAGATTGCTTTTCCACCTCAACCCATAACCGTGTCATTGCCATTACAGGTTCCTTAATGGCAAATATTATTAAATACTAAATAAAACCATAGTTAGGTATCTACTCTGTGTTAATCTACTCGAATTGGTGTCTATTAAATGCCAGTTTTCCAAAACTTAAAAAATATGATATGATATTGAAACTTGTATCTAATTCTCAGCTGAATATATTATGATAAAATCAGATCTGATAAATATTTTTATTCTATAATAATTATAATAATAATAGCATTTATTTCCAACAGGTTACACCCAATTACAGGAAATACAAAATTTAGTACAATTAGTGCAGTAATATAGCTAATATAGATACACAGAAATACAAAAAAAGAGAACAAAACTATAGGAAAAAAATAGAAATCGTATAATTGAAATAATAAATAGTTAATACATTAATATTAAAATCACAGCTAAAGAATCATTGTTAATGTCACAAAGACAACATAACTCATTAAAATTTTGCCACATCGCAAATATAGGACAATGGAACATTACATTTGTATTGATGCTATGGTTATAGAATGTTACCGATTGTCTAGATTATATACGAGGAACTAGCCAGTTAACAATTTGAAGTAAAGATGGACAATCAATAATGTTATGTATTAACATATAAAAATTTAATAGAATTTATTTTCCGCCTATTACCCTTTGATATTTCTCCAAATCGGGACAGAAGTATTTCATGCCAGAATCCTCTAGGTGGGTATTGATAATACTCCTTATACATTAGAAACTTTAAAAACCGCCTTTAAACGGTTATATTTCAATATATCCTCAAATGATTGCATTTGTTGTGATGATGGCATAAATTATGCAAGGTGCCTACCAACAACTGATTCATAACAATGCACCGGGCGTCTACATAGTATACGCAACTATGGAACTTCAACCTTATAGACATGAATATAAAAGCTACATTTTAAACAGTTCAAATATGGTATAGGTATTTTATTTCTGCCTTAAAAGACATATTTATACCATTATTCATCATACACAATGAATATTAAGGTAATGGTATACAAACAACGCATTTCATTCTATAACTTTATTATATTTATAATAACAAATGTACAATATAGGTACTTCTTGAAGGGGCTTGGACCTCTGCTGTAAAAGTAACACTGACGTAGTTTTCACATAATACCAAATTATTATGTTATTTAAAACACTAAACTACACTCGACGCATCCTCCGTTTCGCCAACCAGGTTAGCATCATCTGTAGATGATGAAAACTTTAAGTTTTACTTAAAACTACGTCAGTGTTACTATAGGCACTTGCTTATATTATTCTGTATGGTAAATGATACTTGATTCAATTCAAACGAAAATAATAAATTCAGCTACTTAAAATTTTAGGTTAAAGGTTAACACGATAGTGTTTTAACCTTCAAAATTTTAAGGGGCAAATATAAAACTATTGTTTTACAAAGGATACTAATAATAGTTTTAAAATTTTGACATATATAGGCCATCCCACAGAAAAATCAATTCCTTTTTGAAAAAACAATAAAATTACAAGGTATCATATAAAACTAATAATTCGATAAGCAAATTTATAAAAAATGCAAAAAAAAACAAAAATTGTTCGAACAGTAAATCAGGAATATATAAGCTAACATGTGGTAGTTGCCCTAAGGTGTATAGGGTGCTTCAAATTCGATGCAATACATGGGGATCTCGGAAACGGTAAGAGATGCGAAGTCGGTTAAATGGAGGCAAAGGTGCGTATTCAGGGGGGCAACATAATGGTGAAAAGGAATCAAGGCTAACTTGATTAGTTTTCGAAATATTTTGAAAAAACAGAAAATTTCGAGTTTCATTATTATTTTTTTGCGGGCCTATTTGATGAGATATTCAAAAATAAAGAGCAGTTTTCTATACCAACTTTTTGCTCTTTATCGAATAGTGTTAGCGAATTTTCAGCAAAACGTTTCGTTTCCCGGAAACCAACATCAACTTAATTTTTTTAAGTATGAACCTGGAATTTTGTTTCAATTTTTTGGAAGCATTTTTATAAATTGATGGAATGAAACCATAAAAAGAACCAGATTTAAACATTTTGTCTAAGAAAAATCCATCATTATTATTTTTGTTTCGCCTTTTGTTAATTCTAGAAATTGAATAATATTTTTGATGTTTCATTTTTATTTACGATAAATAAACAAAAGCTAATAACGAATTAACAACTATAATCTTTGATGTAATTGAATAAACAATGAATAAAACAACAAAATATGTTAAAACTATAAAAACCCTTAAGCAGATGTTCAAATAATCTTCCAAATAATTAAATAGGCCCGTAAAAAAATAAAAACGAAAATCGATGTTTTCGGGTTTTTCAAAATATTTCGAAAACTAATCAAGTTAGCCTTGATTTCTTTTCACCATTATGTTGCCCCCCTGAATACGCAACTTTGCCTTAATTTAACCGACTTCGCATCTCTCACCTATTCCGAGATCCCCATGTATTGCATCGAATTTGAAGCACCCTGTATAGGACAAACGGGAAGAAATTTTTAGACAAGAATAAAATAATAAAAGAACATAACAAGAACAAGAAGCTTTAGTAATAAAAAGCAGAACATATGCAATACTTACACTTATAATAGAGGAACACCATGTTTTCAATGAAGATTACAAGATTTTACACACCGAGAAGAAAGGAGTCAAACTAAACTTATTAGAATCATTAGAAATTAATAGATTACAATCATCCGGTTACTGCGATTACTCATCGACCAAATTGAAATAAATTCCTCTCCACTATTAAATTTATTTAGGAATTCCCCCTAATTTAAGTTAATACCTATTACAAACTGCTAGTAAATAACCCAGAACCCAACCTCTTAAAAAACCGTAATCCCCGTTCAATACTGTCAATCAGTCAATCATACAACTTTAGTTGTACTCACATCTTAAGAAGCCACTCTGTGACGATACAATTGTTATATTAACAAATTAATGTGAAAATTTTATAAAAACAACTAATGTTTTAATGTAAATTAAAACGAACAACGAAGATGTCATTTTCTGCAGCCATCGCTTTTAATTGAATTATCCTTTAAAATATACTTTTCATAGCTATTTGTAGCTATAAATTGGTCTTGTATTGCAAGTATAAATCCAATGATTTCTAGGTACAATTGCAATGTTTGTAAGAATTATATTAGGATCCTTCGTTTATCTGTTCTTGGTTGACGCTATTAGAATTCTACCGTGTCACGAATTCACTTTTAAATAAATGCAAAAACATTATTTGTATTATTCTCCCTCCTTGTAGAAGATAAGATACCTTTTTGCTCTTCTTTTCTACTTATAGTTATTCTATTTTGTTGTGTATTAATTATGTTCTTGTCGGTAGTTCTTGGTTATTTAGAATATTCTCTAATTTTTCTTTACTTCATTTTCCACGTACTATAATATTATTATAGTATAGTATATTTACATTATAGTATATTTTATACTACTATATTATCGAATATTTAGATTTATATATAACCGAACTCGATATTTATAGTAATTTGGATACTATTTCAGTTATTTTGAGTATTTATTAGTATTTTTATTATTATGTCCTATAAATCACCATAATATGCTTCTATAGAGGACGGACAATGAGTCGGATGTAGAATTATAGAGTAGTCATTTCTCGTACAAATGCATATTTATCTTATTCATAATAATTTGTTTTTATTTAAACCTTGCTTTTGGTCTAAATGTACCTCTGATCTCATTAAGGCACTTACTTGTCTCTGTATTACCATCTGTTAATTGCATATGTGTTTATAGTGAATAAACAGTTAATGCCTAAACAGCAGTTTATTACAATTTTTAACGTATTTTACTAATAAGTTTAAGAATTGGTTTTAACTCCAGTCAGTATAAGATCATCAACTAAACAGTTAAGTGTCTAATATTCTATAATAATGGAATTCAGGAAGCTGTCCTTGCTAAAATTTTTGGAACTGGTAAGTAGTAGATTTTTATACCCTCAAGACAATTTGTTATGAGTTACTGATTTGCAGAGATAAATAACTTCACAGTATTACTATAAGTAATTATTTAATTAGTTGGATATATCAAAGGAATATATTGGTGAACAAAAATTTGCCTAGTAATAACAAATATTCTTACACTAACGTGTGAAAAATCTTTATATTTTGGACATAGTGTATACAATGTTTTTATGAATGTTCTGTTTACATTTATAAAACATCCAACACACATCATCAAACCAGAAATTTTATCATACATTTATTTGGCTTTACAATACATATTTACTTAACTTAGTTTCATGGTAGGCATCCAAGTAAAAAAGTGCATTTTTCTGTAAATGCTTCCCATTAAGAAATATAATGCAGCTGCACAATAATTACAAAAAATTTTACTTGAAATTATAATTACATATTTCGAATTTGTTACATATGTGTCATTTTGAGCGTAACAAACGTATTTAAATTAGGTAAAAGTAGGTTTCAAAAAAAAATATCTGATTCCTTGCTTTCGCCTGAAGTTTTTTAATATTTAGATATTTTTAAAATTCTGACAAAATACCCAAATAAAAGAAATAAATAGGAGTTTCTTTCTTATTTCTACAATATTCTGGAATATCAAGCATATATTAATGTTTTATAGTATAATTACAATTACCTGTTAGAAAACCAACCAAATTATAAAGTTTTGATTTCTAGATTAATTACCTATTGTATGATTTAACGTAAGATTTGTATCAAAAGTGACAATAGGTCTCTTTTTTCAATTTTACACATTTTTAATAATAATAATAATAGTAATAATATCTCCATTCCTCATTGTAATGATGAGCCCAGGAAATCAGAGACTTGTGTGTGAGAGGGAGCGGCATATTATTATTTTGTGGCCCGCAATTGCGCGCGCGTATTCCCCATTGTTTACTATATTTATATTTTAAGTTCGATATGTAACTTTTTCAGGCTGTTGCCATTGCTTGCATTGGTCTACATTACAAGACACGCACAAATGATTTTGATACGGATACGTTGTCTTGCACATCTTTTGGAGGCTATATCATCATACTTGTTGGTAGTATAGGAGGTAAGCACGGTGATAAATATCCCTGAAAACTTTGTTATACAGTGTGTTTCAAATTAGATGCCATATCACTGTTATCTTGGGAAAAGTTTAATTTTGCGACCAATAATATTCTGAAAGAGAAATTACAAAATTATTTTTGAATATCGAAGATTATTGAAAAAATTAAAATTTCTTTTTTATTTGAAAAGTTAACCAAAAATAAAAAGACTTTTGCTCGAAACTATTTTCTTATATATCAGATTATATAATCAGATTAAAAATGAGACGTGTTGTCTCCTAGGAACCATAGTCAACTCAATTTTTTCAAATGCGACCCTGTTTATAATATGTTTACGTCATTTGACAGCATTTTCTCTTGTAAGTTTAACGATGTATCACATGCTATCTTTGATAATGTTTCTGAACATATCTAAATCCCATCACCAGCCTAATTTGTTTATGCATGTTTGTGCATTATTAGAAGAATAACAAAAAATACAAAAAATGATTAACTAAATAATAAATAACAGTTAAGAGCTATAAAGAAAAAATTAACAAAAAATAATAATGAACAGTTAATAGGACAATAATAAAGTTAACTAAATTTTAATAAAACTGCAATTACCAAATTACACAAGTTTGCCCCAATTTCTATGTTTTATGTGTAGGTAATATTACATTTGTAAACATGTTGTACTCACTGTACCACCACCCACTGTACCCCCATTTGTATCTATGCAGTGATGCAGTGTTGCAATCGACTTCGAGTAATTTCGCATAACATGTTGTAGAAAACCTTCATCTACTCTGTTAGTTTCTTCAGTAACTTTCTTTTTGAATACTTGAATGGATCAGTGTCCCATAAATTCGATTCAAATAATTTCAACAAAAATCAGACTAGAGCCGCTATATCAGGATATGAGATCGTGAAGGATAAACGATGACACCAAACCTCGAAATGAGGCGATGTAGAAACCATTGTGCGTTAAACATTCAGACTTTGTCTTGTCATATGTGCGGTATCACCATTCTGTTGGAACCATACCTGTATTTCGCCTCATTCTACGAAATCATTCAACGTTCAGGAATGTTTCTAACATCATTACATAACTCTCATAACTAACTACCAATGTGGGGTGATTTTCTTCGCAGAAATATGTCCAATTATGCCTAAAGCTGATATTTTATAAAGTACCATCTTCTTTTTTAACATGAAGGGGTTTGTTATGAAGCTGCTTAGGATTATCATGTACCAAATGAAAATTTTGCTTATTAACATAACCGCTAAGGTAAAAGTGAGCCTAGTCTGACGTGTAACCATATGAAGGACTTCTGCGTGATTATTTAAAATATTCAAAAATAGTCTACCGAAATTTAAACGAGCAATTTTGTCCGCATCCTTCAATTTTTAGACTATCTGTACTTTAAACGGGTGATATTTTAAAATTCTGTCTGGAATATGCAATGCAATTGAGTGACGCACACAGAACGTAATGACTTCTCTAAATTGACTCTCTTACTCCTTCAAGATTTTCTCAAAACATACTGTTTTAATGAAACACTTTACTACAAAGACACGTTGATTTATTGGACAATTATCGATATCACGCAAATTACCACAATAAATGCTTAAAATGTATGATATATTGAGAAACGTCACATTATTTGTTTAATCACAACCATCTTTAAAAATGGGTTTATCGTGTTGTCAGACTCTGTATTTTCCTTATTACCTGTATAAGTATGTTCATTCATTATAGCTGTCCATTAATTAGGTAACGTAAGACATCTGGAACATAAAGTTAGTTAACATCCAAGAAATCATTAAAACTGTCATTCGCTGAACTAATTTTATAGACCTACAACTTCTGTCAGTAATAAATAGGTAATTGATTTCTTTTAGTAAGCACATCCTGTCTGCTCGAAGTGTCACTGAAAAAAAATACTGTTTTTATTAAATTACATTATTAGGTGTTACAAGTTATTCAAGATAGAAGCTTTTTGTTAGGTCACCCTGTACATCTAAAATAACTTAAATATGACAATATATTTGGTATAATGTTTGGACTAATATTGATCTCCATTAAACTACATTGAAGGTTTGAATTTTAACTAATCGCGTAAACATCTCTTACATCAGGAAGATCTTAATTTACAAAATCTTTTTTCAACTATTTTTTGTTTTTTTCATAAGCTGTCTTGCACCATGATAGAAATAGGTCCCGTTCGATTGCCGGCTAGTGCAGTGTGCACCAGTGTGTACTACACTACATTTTCATCAGCTGATTTATGTCAGTGCAATATACACCTTATGTACGTTGATGTAAGGAGCTCGTTGTAGTGTACACTAGAGTTGCGACTTTTTAAAAAAAATCAGTCCAGGCCAGGCCCGGCCCGACATAGTATAGGCCAGGCCAGGCCAGGCCAGGCCAGGCCAGGCCAGATAAACTCACCGAACGTTTGGCACAATTAAAGCCAGACCCCTTGACGGCAATGGCTCGGCCAGGCCAGGACCGGTCAGAGCAGGCCAGGCTAGGCCCTGCCAGACCAGGCCAGACCAGGCCAGACCAGGCCAGACCCGGCCAGAACCAGCCAGAACAGGCCAGGCCCAGCCAGAACAAGCCAGGCCAGACTAGGCCAGAACCGACCAAACCAGATTGAAGTCGGGAACAACACTGGGAAAATTACAAAAACATTTTATTAGATCACAGATCACTTTCCATTAGAGATAGAATTTGAGAAGTAGATAAATATAATGTCATATTATTGCCACTAGTGACTTTTATAATATTCATAATAAAATATTTCGTAAGGCGATACTGCACTTTTGTTAACATTACCAATAATAATTTTTGGTACTAAATTTAAAATAAATGAATTATGTTGATTGTATGAAAAATTTTGCGGCTTAATTTTTCAATAGTAAATATTGATGCTTATATTAGAAAAGATACATATCTAACGGCCTATCCCACCTACATTAATAAAAATTTTAGATGTGCTTAAATAGCAGAAATACTTATAATAGTTATCTGTTAAGTATAATTTTTCCATTTAAGGGCACCTTAAATTTTAAGTACTTAGTATCAGTGAGATTGGCTGTAAGTGGTCTGATAAATGAGTGAAACTCCTCACGTTATTATGAAATCAAATTCCTCATACGAAGAACAAGATATAGTATTTTCAATTTGTTAAGTTATACGACAAACTGGTTAGCTCAGGTCAGGTTTGCATCGCTCCGAATTGGCCCGAACCAGCCAGGCCCGGACCGGCCAAGCGAGGTCTAAACCGTCCAAGCCAAGCCCGAACCGGCCATGCCAGACCAACACCACCTATAGGTGGTGTTGGCCAGACCCGAACCGGCTAAGCGAGGTCCGAAGGCCCGACTCGGCCAGTCGGGCCTGGCCAATTCAATTGCAGCCCGGCCCGGCCAGGTATTAAGGCGACGTTACACGGCGTGGGGAGTGCCACGCCTGGAGTGTAAACTGTCGCGCCACACGCCGTGTAATTGGGTGGACGTGACGAGTAACAGGCGACACGCGGCGGCGTGCCGGGTCCCGTCGATTGGCGGTAAACTTTGCACACTTCAAAGCCGCGCACCGCGTTGAAGTGGACTGACATACGTACACGGTTACACGGCGCGAGGTTTTCGCTCGTATATTTTAAAAATTCAGTCAAATTCAGTAGATATTTAGCTAAGCAAGAGACAATATGTGATCAAACGAAGCAATTACCGAATTTTTAAGCCTATACGAGCAAGAACCAAGCTGCTGCACAACCGAGCATCCGTTTTCGACGAACGGACATGTTGAAATGAAAATGAAGCCACGTCTGGCGTGGCGATAAACGTGTCAATCTGCAGGTCGTGTAATCGCGATCACCAAAATGCGCATCGGCGCGTCACTCCACACGCCACACTCCAGGCGTGGCACTCCTCACGCCGTGTAACGTCGCCTTTACAAATCATCCGGCCAGGTCCAGCCCGGCCAGGCCCGATTTCGGGCCGGGCTTCTGGCCTAAAATTCCAACTCTAGTGCACACTGCCCTAAATAGTGACAAACGAATGGAATTCTGAAATTAGTTTAGTTCAGTGCTACACTTTTTGAGCAATCGAACGGACCTAATCACAAATTTAATATAAAGTAACGTGCAGAATACAAAAAAGCGTGGGCATGCTCAGATCAAAATAATATTCCGTTCTTGAGACAATTTTAAAAGAAGGTCAAAAATTGACCTTGTATGGTTTAAAGAATTGGGCGCATAACTGAATTTCCTTCATATCAAAATTACCGTAAAACGAGCTGACGTTTATATTTATATATTAGTTATAGGTATTTATATATTACGTTTAATTTATATATTTACATTATATTTATTTTTTTTGTAGGAAGTCTAATGGGAACACCGATTAACCGAAGAATTTCAATTTTCTATTGCCTTGTAGGGTGTGCCACGTTTGTGGCAGCAGGAGCTTTGAACATTGAAATTATGAAACATTGGGGCAAATCAGAACTGAGGGATTATGGACTATCAAAGGCTATTTTATCCATTATTAATGGGGCCTTGTTCCTAATAGATGCATTGATGGAATGGCGTGAATATTAAATGGATCATATTTATATTAATACAAAAAAAAAGATGTATTGAATTTAAAAGGATTGATCCTTGGTGTAAGCTCATAAAAAAGTTAAATGTCTTCTTAAAAGTTCATGGAAAATATTTATTTCGTAACGAATTTATACGTTTTACAAAAATAAATTCTTTTCAATCGTCTTTTATACATATGTGGAATGTATTTTATACTCTTTTATATTTATATCTTGATTATGTATTGTAATAATTATAATTATTTATTATTGCTTAAATCCATGCAGCTGTCCTTTTTATTAAAAATAAAAATAATTATTAGTCACATTTCTTATAATGATATAACTCTTCACCAATCAATTTTTTTGATAACAAAATATTTGAAAAATCAAAATTTAGATGGTAATCGGTTCACAATCTTTTCCTTTTCCTATTTACTCCTTCTCATACCTTTGTTGAAATCAACTTGTAAATTTAGGCTTGTAGGTTACAATTACTTACAAATAATTATTATTATATCATGATAAATGAAAAAAATTAAAAGTCTGCTGGGAAGTTCTATTTCGGTCTGGGTGATTCCTATCAATTGGTTGGTAATGACATCGTCCATTAATATATTGAGTAGCAATGGGCTCCCGCCTGTCTCAGTCTCTTACCTTATACAAATTCTTCTAATTTGATATTGTCTGTTCTTCTACAATTTATATGTAGACTGATGATGAGTCTACATAAAAATCAGACTCATTTTAACCTTCCAATCTAATCTCTACTTTATTTCTTGGACTCTGTCAAACAATTCCTTAAAGCTATAAAAGCCATGTACATATATAATCTTGTACACTTCCTTCTTTCAAAAATCAACATTGCTCCAGACGTTATTTCAAATACTTTAAACATTGTACTCAGTAATGCGATTCCACGGTAATTCACACATTCAGTTGCATCCCCTTTCTAAAAAATTAGTAGATCTTCCAATCTTCTGGTATTTTCCTCTCTATTCATACTTTACTTATCTTATCACATTAGTTAATCACGCTTGTCAATAGCACCATAGCATCTTCCTCCAATTATTTTATTATCTCTCCAGTGAGTTCATCATGTTCTGCGGTTTTTCCTTTTTTAAACTATGCACATCTGTCGTAATTCCTGTTGTAGGTACTTATTAATTATAAATTCTCTTCCAGATGCTCTTTGTTCTATCCTCCCTGTTTCACTGTTTTCTTTCTCTGCACTCAATAGGTTTTGAAAATAATTTCTCCAGCATTTCATTATGTCCGTATTATTTGTTATTAAATTATTGATTTTTTGCTCCAATTATTAGAGTTGTCAATACTTTGTAAAGCAATTCTTATTCGAGTGATAATCTTTCTCCATTTTTATACAAATTTTTACCGTGATTCTTTTTTGGCTCCTTGTAAATTTTATCTCCATTTCTGTTTTTCAATTTAACTTGCATTTTATTACGAACACCAGCTAGTTTTCTTTTTCTTTTTCTTTTTCTTTTTCTTTTTCTTTTTCTTTTTCTTTTTCTTTTTCTTTTTCTTTTTCTTTTTCTTTTTCTTTTTCTTTTTCTTTTTCTTTTTCTTTTTCTTTTTCTTTTTCTTTTTCTTTTTCTTTTTCTTTTTCTTTTTCTTTTTCTTTTTCTTTTTCTTTTTTTTTTCTTTATATCTATCTTTACTACACTTCACACCATTTTAGCTGATTTAATATATTTCCCTTTTGTTTTTTTTGACATTTAGTATATACGATATTGTAAAGTGTGCTTGTACCATTCGAAAACAGCGTGTGTATAAATCAAGCACCATTCGTAAAATGAATACTGAGTATGCATACTTAAAATTTTCGCTTGGCCCTTTTTATTAGATAATAAATATATTTTTTGTCTACTAATTTCTTTAACAGTATAATAACACTAAAAATGATGCAATACTATGCAGCAACACGTTAAGAATTTATTTCTTGACCTTTGTCGCGCTTCGATAATTCGACCCGTAAATTATATTAAATTATATTTAGATCAGACTTTATATTAAAAAATATACACACATTTGACTACTTAGTGTCAAATTGGCCGGTTCGTTACATCCACAAAATGTACCGCTATTTTACTGTTTTATTTGTGACAAGTTGCTTTCTTGGTACTTCTGGACTAAAAGAAAACCCCTCTATCCTTATCATTGGAGCTGGACCTTCAGGAATAGCTGCAGCTACTAGACTGTGGAGGCACAATTTCACGAACCTGAGGATTCTTGAGGCTGAAAACAGAATTGGAGGACGAGTGCACAGTATAAGGTTCGGTGATGCCTATATCGACTTAGGTGGCGAGTGGTGTCATGGAGAAAAGGATAACATTGTCTACAATATGGTAAAGGAGTACGACATTTTAAGACCCACAAATACGACCGTGCAAGTCTATTACTCTAACGGAACTTTACTGGACCAAGGTATTTATAAAGACTTGGTGGAGTTTGCTGAATCTATTGACGCATCGTTGAATAATACCGAAATAGAGGAGAGCTGTGGTAACTTTTCTTCCATAGGACAATGTTTTGACAAAGAGTAAGTACTTAGTTTCAGTTATGAACGTCGACTAATGTCCATTATTGCTACTGCCTCTATTCTTACTGCACCGCTTATTCAAAATGAATTAATGTGACACCTTGTCAAACTTTTAGACAATTTTTTATACGGAAGTCAATAATTACGTTTATTCAGAAATCATGGAGCTAATAAGATGTATAAGTTTATATTTTTTATAGAATTTAACATATACATTGCACCTCACTAATATTTCTATGCCTCTACCCTCTGAGTCCATTTATCTATGTTTAAAATAATTTTGTACTTGAACTCAACATAAGATTCTAATGAAAACCGAAACGATTGTTAATGTGTGTTGACATATTTATATATTTTCTCCAACCGAAAAGTTTCAAATTAATAAATTCCCAGGAGAAACAAACATAACATCTGTATATAATTTAAGGTTCAACTCTACATTTACCGAGTTGTACCAAAACAGTTCGGACAGGCACATCATCAGCACAGACGCCGAAGACTGGCTAGAAAGTTACATGCTCGGTTACGACAGTCCATTCACCTTATACGATTTAGCCCGTAGGTCTACCTATAAGAGATGCGAAGGTAATTTGGCACTAAACTGGAACGGGAGAGGGTACAAAACCATCCTGGAAGTGATGCTGCAGCAGTACCCAGATCCAACTCAGGAACTTCCTGTTGTTAATAATATTCTCTTGAATAAAGAAGTCAGCAAGATCACTTGGAACAATAATACACAAAATTTTATTCTTTGTTCAGACAATACAACCTATACAACTGATCATGTGATCTTCACAGCCTCATTGGGTGTCTTGAAAGCTAATCATCAAACAATATTTGAACCTGTTCTGCCAGAAGAGAAAGTACGGGCGATAAGAAACATCGGGTTTGGGGCTATTATGAAGATTATTTTACATTTTCCTCACACTTGGTGGAATACTTCTCAGCCGTATGCCTTTATTTGGAATGCTGAAGATAAGCAGAAAATTTTAACTGAGTTTGGGAGAGGTCCAGTGAAAGTAAGCCTATGATTTCTAGTTAAATTATTACAAACGCCTAAAGCGTTTGCAGCATAAAATTTAATTATTTTTTAACTAAGTTGTTGTTGGCTATATAATTAGAAATAAGTATATAAAAGGAAACCTAATATATTTACAGGGTCTTCACGTATATTTTGAACTAGCCTCTTTGATCTTTGATGTTACAGAAAAAACTTTGTAAATACGAACATTAGAGTCTTCTGCTGATTCAAAATATGCTTTCAGAAGCACAATTGGGCATGTGAGACCAAAATTACATGACAAACTTGACATACTCTATATTTTAAAAATTCTGGAAATATAATCTTCTTCTGTTTTCAAAAATATATAATTTTAATAAATTATTAAGCGTTTTCGGTAATATTAAAAAATATTCATCCATTCCCTCACAATACAATAATAAATATAATAAGCATGCAGGCTAATCTGTGATGCAGAATTTTATTTCTGATAGTATATTCTAAATCTTATTCTGATCTTCAAATTACCCGAAAATCCATGTTATAAAGTTTTTTGTAAAATCAAAAATCAAGGAGTTTTCGATCAATCAAAGGAAGGAATACGTGAAGACCCTGTACATAAATAAGGTTATTTTCGTACACGAAACAGTATATTGAAAGAGATTTTCGTATGCCATGTATTTAATAAATGCATGTTATTAAATGCATGGGAGCTTCATATTTATTGTTTTTGTATTCGTATACACAGCTACGATAATCCCTATATTTTTTACGTTTGGTTTTCAATTGTTTTTAAATTTTGTAAAATATAAGAGTAAATACAGTTTTTGTAGTAAAGTTATTGTTACTTTAATCTACTATTGGCGATTCAGATTACCGATGAGGGCTCTGCAAATTGTAAACAAATATGGAGGAAGACGAGTAAAAATTTTGCATGTCATATCACACCATCTAGCAATTTAGCATTCAACTGCCATAAATATAGTAAAAGTATGTGCTAGTTAGGGTGAAATAAAGGATAAAAAGAGTGGTAAAAGCAGTCAAACGTCCCATAAGTGCTTCATTGCTAATTATTAGTATATGAATTTTTTGGGTTGAAATAAGTACCCTAGTTTTTGTTTATTTACATTTTGGGCTAAAATAAGTGTCATAAACTGTATGGTGATACCATATTAGTGCTTGTTTTTTATAAGACTAATAATAGAAAAGTATAGACAAACTGCAACAAAGTGGTTATGTTGTGTAAATAAACGTGTTCCCTGTTATTAAATTGTTACATGCCTTTTGGAGAAATGAGTGAGAAACAGTTTCTTATACTAGGGTTAAACTGCTACCTATCTTCTATCTTAAACACTTCTATTGACACATTTTGTGGAATGACACCCATAAACACGGCAGTTTGTGTTGTGCTGATTTTTTTTGAATGTCATTTTAAAATATAAAAATAAAGATGTACAAATACTAATGGCGTCGTTTTTAGCTTTGTAATACCAAAAAATCACAAGCACCACCAAATTATTACGTTAGAGAAACCCAAATATATGTTATTTATCATATCAGCAATAAGCTTCCAAACATTAGCTTTTAAGTAGGTTCAAATATTTTCATGCAGACGGCGCAATCATTTTTGGAATCGCCAATACTGACTTTTAGGCAGTGGAGTAACATTATTTTGAAAAAGGGATTAAAAATCATGGATGAATTGATAATTATAACTAAAACCCCTGTATTTATGCAAAAAAGTTATATTTTGACCACAGTAATGGTATAGTTGGTCGAAAAACGTGTGTAAACTGTGATCTATTAAATATTTAAAACACTGATACTATGTACCTATATCTTTCTTTATATAGGAATTAAGCCAACAAGTTAACTTACAGATAGATTATTAATGAAATTATCAAATATTATGGTTCAATAAAGTTTTTAATTCTCCTCATTACCTATAACCTAGGTACGCAAAGGAATAACTTTATTATGTTTAAGATATGTCGAAAACAACTACTTTGCGTCAAATATGCACCCCCCCACCCAACATTTAATTACAACGGATTGTCTTCATATAACCTCAACTTATTGTATTTAATACATTTTTCGTTTTAATACTGTCATCTATATCTTTTAATTTAAAGATGTTAAACCTCCTGCCACACATGTGCCTCGGAAGTATAAATACATATTGGAGAACGTGATAAGGAGGATTGCTACAATTTCAGTTTTGTCAGAAAAAAATAATGGTTTTTATTAAAATTCAATACCAATATGTGACCAAAAATAATTATTTTTAATGTTTGTATACCGCGTAATTGAATGTTAAGTCTTTGTTACTGAGTATACCTATATGTTATTTCATTGATTTTGATTTGTATTTATTTGTATTTAATATTATATGTATGTACCTACATTAAGTTTAATTTCTTTGAGCTTAAAAGGGTTTTACCCTCTGCTCTTATCCATTGTAATAATAATAATAATAATGTAGATGCTTGTTTAATATTTCATTATCTAAAAAGTGTAGATAACACTATTACAAAGAAAAATGTATTAAAGGCAATAAGTTGAGGTTATTTGAAGATATGCCGTTGTAACTCAATGTTAGTGGATTCAATGTTCAATTCAATATTTCACGCAAAGTAGCTGTTTTCGATATGTTTTCGACCTACTATGCCTTTAACTACTATGTTCAAAATATAACTTTTTTGCATAAATTCGTGTACAGACACACATTTTCCTTTTTTTGTTCAATATAATTTTTGTGATATTCGTACTTTTGTGTGAAACTATGATGATTGCTTTTCAGAATGGAAGATCTTGGTTAACCACATATGTAGCTTTCCTCACCGCTGAGAACAATCCAAGGGTGCTTATAAGTTTTTTCGCAGGGGACATGATCGCTGAAATGGAACAAGAAACCGATGAAGTTCTGACTGCTGGCTGCATGTACATGTTTAGGAAATTTTTAGGTGCTTCCCATAACAATATAACTGACCCAGACGATATGGTAAAGTAAGTAGTGTATCTGTATATGAATTTATTACTTTCGTTATAAAAAATTGAGAGCTGTAACAGGAATTTTCTATATAAGTATTATAATGATGAGTTCAGAATCAAATAGCATGTATGTGCTTGTAATTTACGAGAAAATGTGTGGTCAAATCTGATATACACTACTGTTTGGTTGTGGAATCGAATAGTGATATTAATTTCTCATATGCAGTCTCTACTCTCATCTTTATAATGCACATATAAATATTGCATTTGATAACAGTTATATTTATTACAAGGCGCTTGTTAAAACTAGTATTTAACGAAGAGTATAGAAAATTATAGTAGTATATAAAGATACAAGAAAATTTCGGAATATATAAACAATATATTTATGGATATGAAGGTATTGGAATGGGCCAATAGTCTGCAAAACAGTTGCTTCTGTAATTTTAAACAACTAGATTCGTTACTTTGCCCACCTATGTTGTGGTAACAAAAAATCTACGATAGACTCAAATATTAAAACAACTTTAATGATAATATATCTGTTAGTTTATTTTTTGGCTAAATATCTATGTAAGCCTTTGAAACAGTTAATATAAAAAACGTAGGTACAACTGAAAGAAGCATTTTGAATTTTCAATTGATTTAAATATGTTATAACTTTATAAATATTTTTAAACTGAGATGGAAAATTATTCAAACTAGTCCAATCTCAGAAAAATGTTCCTTATGTATGTAAGTCTAATAGTATCAGTACACCAGAATTATTTCCACAGAACTACATGGTACAGCAACCCTCACTTCCGAGGAACATACTCCTACGATCACGCCGGCAACACTGAACAGGGTTTACAAGATAGATTAGCAACACCTCTAACCCATGGGAATGGTAGTCCAGCCGTAATGTTCGCCGGAGAAGCCACGCACCCCTATTATTACTCCACGGTCCACGGTGCCATCGAGTCCGGTTACAGGGAGGCTGATAGACTGATCCGTTACTATTCTTGAGATTAGAAGTACTTTTTACCATTGTACTAATTACACATTTTTAATCCAAAAGTCCAATAAAATTATTTTCTGAAAGAAATATTGTTTTTATTGTACAGGGTGATTGACACTAGAAGGTGCAGATTTTGCGGATACGATGACGAGGACTCCATTCACATCCTTTGTCGCTGTGCCTGCCTCATGGTCAAGAGACACAAACATCTGGGCGCAGCCTTTCTCCTGCCTCAGGACATTAGGGAGCTTCCCCTATAACGGGTGTTGGCCTATGCGCATAGAACGGGTGTCTTCCAATAGCTCCCAACTAGCGGCAGGGACAATGGGTCGAAAGACTTGAGTGCTGCGGGTAACCGCGCCGCCTACTAACAACACAACAACAACAGGGTGATTGATTAAAACTGCCCATTAGAAGTATTAGGAGAACCTCATTATTTTTTTCTGAAAATTTATGGTAATAAATATATAATATTTAATAATAAGATAATCGGCTATGCTCTATACAATGAAAATATTTTCAAAATGGTTGCATTTCCGGTTATACCGGAAGTGGCTGTCAACTTCCTTAATTTAAACGGAATGGTATATTTTTTATTGCACAGATTATACAAAGTATTTTAGGAGTTTTATCAAATTTCCCTATACCTAAACTCAGCCGTGTTTGAGATACCTACTTCAATTTTTTTGAAAATTTTAGGTTTTGTACCACGACACGTTGAATTATCTATGACATATTGGCAGTTCTTCTTGAATTCAAGAAAGTTATATTAACAGTACAACTAAGCTTTACGCTTCACGTTGATGCTTTCGATATTTGCTAATTATATACACGGTGTTCAGAATTAGATTTCCTTTTAGCACATATTGGAACTACCAAACTTCATTATTTCAAATACAATGCTCCGATTTTTTTCTCATATTCTGATGTACAATTTAATTCTGCATCGATCTGTATTAGCATTCCCTATACCTAACTCTAACAGTTTTGCTGTTACGAAGGGATTTTGTTGGATTTGCGCAAAATTAGTTTTAAATTATTTTCATTGGTAGTTAGCTATGAAAATGACAGTTAACTTCATAATTATGTATATTTACTATTATTGCTGTGTCAATCGTGATTGTTAATCGAATTGTGTCATTAAAAAAATGGAAAACCTAAATTATTCAAACGCGGATATTTTGAACTTATTTTATATTTATGGAGAAAACTACAAGATTATTTCAAGAACTTGTCGCGTATTCAACGAGAGGTATCCACATCTCCTATCAATGGTGACGTGTCTTTAATAACAAGGGAAATATGCCTAAAAAGTTTGCTATATAAGGGCGATGTGTTGAGTCAGACTGTAGCGTTTGTAGTTTAGCTGAGAATCGATATTCTCTTTCTATCACATTGC
This sequence comes from Pogonocherus hispidulus, assembly GCA_963924545.1. Taxonomy (NCBI): domain Eukaryota; kingdom Metazoa; phylum Arthropoda; class Insecta; order Coleoptera; family Cerambycidae; genus Pogonocherus; species Pogonocherus hispidulus. Next base: position 13,178,393 of record OZ004698.1, read on the forward strand.
TCTCATGACACACACTTTTTTGAGTATATCTCCTTTATTTCTAGATTACCCATCGACTAATAATATACTAATACATTAAATATATCAAAACATACAGTGTGTGCTATTTAAAAAGTAAAGTTTATATTCGTTTTATTAAGCTGCCTTGTAAAAAATTAAATATACCGGGATATCAAAAATTATCTTGGTCAAGGGTGGTTGTGGAATGTAAAACGTGTGTCTTACTTTAAATTTGAAATAATTATGTCACTGTCACACTGACATCATCAATAACCTACAAATTTCATACCTATTTATTTCTGTTGTAAAACAATAATGAACTACAAATTATGAAATAACGGTTTTAGTAACAAGAAAAACTAAATTACAGTAATTGTTGGAAATGTCCCCCGTTTTGTTCGATGCACAAGTTGACGCGCCTCCTTATGCTGTGAAAAGCGTTTTGCAGCATTTCTGGCGTTATGGTTGCACATTGCTGAAAAATTCTTTGTTGCAGTTCTTGCAAATTATTTACCGGAGTTGCGAAAATCTTGTTTTTTAAGTAAGGAAATATAAAATAGTCCATAATTGTCAAACAAGGTGATCTCGGAGGAAACTCAACTTCTGTATGCAAACTTATCAGCCGGTCATCAAAAAACTCGCGGAGGAAAGCAATATTTTCTCGTGTAGTATGTGCTGTTGCACCGTCATGCTGGAAATAACCATACCGAAGTTCATCATCGTTTAACTGTTGCACAAATTCAGCCAAAAATAAAATTAATACGTTGACGAACGTCATTGGCAACTTCTTCTGTACGAACTCTTGGTCTACCAGCACCTTTTTTATGAGTCACACAACCAGTTTCGCGAAACACTTCAACACAATTTGTAAGGCACGCATAAAAATTGTCCGGTAATATTGCCACGTTTGGGAAGTGCTCTCGAAAATTGTCCAAACACAAAGTTGACTGTATTGCCAATTTCCATTAACTAGCGCACCCGTTCGAAAATAGGCTTCAATCATGAAAATTTTGTACTGTGTGGTAGAGGCATGATTCAAAAACTGGATTAGAAAATTTCAGCACAATGACTTGACAGATTCTGACACAACAAAACATATTCAAAAATTTAAAGTAAGACACACGTTTTACATTCCACAACCACCCTTATCCCGGTATGTAAAATAAGAGCAAAAATAAAATAAAATCAACGGGTTCCGAGGATTTTTTTTAATTAAAATATATTTGTATATTGTATTATAATTATTACATTTTTAAAATTATCGGGTTTTGGTGTAAATTGGGTATAAAGGTGTCAAATTACAATTTAAGGTGTCAAATTACAATTGTTTCGAACAATTTTATTGTCCATGCAGTGTCTGTCTGAGTTAGGTGACCTGTTAGTTTAATGTTTAATGCACTTAACAGAAGCAAAATTTTGCTGACTCTGTGATTTTACAGGAAGTACATGTCTTTACACTTTTAATCTCGAACAATTTTACTGTCCATGTAGCGTCTGAGTTAGGCGACCTGATGGTTTAATGTACTTAACAGGATATTACTGCATTTCTCACTTATGTTTGCAGTTTCAAATCGTATAAATCTATTGAATAAAAGCTCCATGATTTAATTCGCAATCTGTAGCGATTACGAATACATCTACGGTACGTCTATAACTTTTTAAATACAAAACTTAGTTTTCTTCTAACAAAATAAAATGCAGTGCGGCAAATCATTTTTGAGTGCTAAAGAAAGGGAGAAACTCACCGAGGGTTTAATAATCCATCAAAACATCCGGGTGGTATCGCCACAAATACCCGCGGTTGTAGTGGATGAACCCGAGGTAGTGGAGTTATCTTCATGTACAGAATATGAAAGGTAATTTTTTTTATAGAAACTAGTGATATCTAATTAATTACTATACAGGGTGGGCGAAATTCGATGCTCACTATTGGGATCTCGGAAACGGTAAGAGATACGAAAACGGTTAAATTGGGGCAAAGTTGCGTAATTTTGTGACCAATAATATGTCGTAAAGAAATCCAGAATATCTACATTCGTTTTTGAGATTTCAAAAAAACCAAAATTTTGAGTTTTCGTTTTTAATTTTTTTTAGCTTTATTTGAGACGATATCAAAAAACTGACAAGACTTTTCATTGCCACTTTTTATGCTCTATAACGTGGCAGTACAAAATTTCTTTTACGGCGTTTCGTCCGATCAGGACCATCTTCAACTTTATTTTTTTAAATAGGGACCCATAATGTTTCTTACGAAAAATGATAAGATTTTTCATTCTGATTCCAATGATGTATGATACTTTATAGTTTTAATTATTCTTTTTGCTCAAATACTAGGAATAACTTTTAAGACGATCAAATCTAGTATGCTTTGGGCTGATGACATTTGTTATAAAATAATTTTAATTGTCAATACAATTTGACGTTTTAGAGCTTCGCTTTAATGGTGGGCTGTTTGAACATACACTTTAATTTAAGAAAATTTTAATTTTAGATTCCGCTGACAAAAATATTTCTGTTATTATTATAAATTACTTTGTTATCATTATTTTAAATTTAATTATACGGTACAACTTGTGTTACCATATAAAACCAAATTTGAACATTCAATAACATGATTTGGACTATTATTTTGTATTCTCCTGTAAATACTGTTATGTTCAAAACTACCGTTTTCTGTCAATTGTCTGTGCAGTTTCGAAAATGTCGTTCTGTGTGGTTGTGGCCTTTCTGGGTATGTTTCAAAATATGTTTGTTCAGATCTGGTTGAATTTTTGTAACATTTATAATAAATTTTAATCATACCACATTTTTCTTGATTTGTAAACGGCATTATTACTTATTATTTAAATCGAAGCTCTTTATGTCAACGTCAAATTGTATTGACAATTAAAATTGTTTTATAACAAATGTCATCAGCCCAAAACATACTAGATTCGATCGTCTTAAAAGTTACTCCTAGTATTTGAGCAAAAAGAATAATTAAAACTATAAAGTATAATACATCATTGGAATCAGAATATAAAATTCTATCGTTTTTCGTAAGAAACATTATGGGTCCCTATTTAAAAAAATAAAGAAGATGGTCCTGATCGGACGAAACGCCGTAACGGAAATTTTGTACTGCCACGTTATAGAGCACAAAAAGTGGCAATGAAAAAGTCTTGTCAGTTTTTTGATATCGTCTCAAATAAAGCTAAAAAAAATTAAAAACGAAAACTCAAAATTTTGTTTTTTTTTTAAATAACTCAAAAACGAATGTAGATATTCTGGATTTCTTGACGGCATATTATTGGTCACAACATTTTGCAACTTTGCCCCAATTTAACCGTTTTCATATCTCTTACCGTTTTCGAGATCCCAATAGTGAGCCTCGAATTTCGCGCACCCTGTATTATTTTTTAAGAATAATTTATATTTTCTCTTTTTGTTTTTATAGAACACCACGCAATAGGACTCAAGATGAGGCTCGGCAACAGAGGGAAGACTTTCAGGAATAAAGCGCCGAAAAGTGGAGGATTCTGAGATCTTTCATCCCGTTCTAGTACTTCCCCGAGGGTAAATACATAAGCTATATTTCTTTACAACTTGATTTTTTATATGAATTTTTGAATTGGCAATTGAATAATTTATAAGGTGAATAAAACAATTTTTAAATGTATCTCATATTTAAAAAATCATACGGAAATTATTTATGAAATAATTAAATATATGAAATAATGTTGCGTTGCCTTTGCGCCTCACTGTATACAGGGTGTCCCAGGGTGAGCATACAAAGATTTGCCAGGGGCTGGAACAGACCAAAATAAGAATAAAATTCTTATAAAAAAAATTTTTCTGATGCACGCCTAACGAATTACAGGGTGTTATTTTGAAAAAAAAAAACAACAATTTTCCGCAATAACTTAAAAACCGTTTCGTAGATTTAGGTAATTTTTGGGTGACGTATACATCTATTAAAGGTCATTAAAACTACATGGTGTATGTTTAACTCTGACACCTATGGTGGCCTAGGCCTTATTCTTCCTTGTGATTTTGTCTTCATAACTCTTGCATATCCTACTTTTTCGTCAATTGACTAAATTCTCCTTAATCGTCTACCAATTCTGAAACAAAAAAGATGCTCTTCTTACACAGCTCTAAAATGGACCATTTTCGTGTATTCAATGGACCATTTCGTGACCAATTGAGTGTAAAGTACCGACTTACATTTTATGCAGAAAAATATATGCAAAGGAAGTTATAACCACCATGTAATTTTCATGACCTTTCATAGATGTACACGTCACCCAAAAATTACCTAACGGTTTTTAAGTTATTGCGGAAAATTGTTTTTTTTTTCCAAGATAACACCCTGATTAGGCGTGCTTCAGAGAAATTTTGTTTATAAAATTTGTATTGTTATTTTGGTCTGCTTTACCCACTGGTAAATTTTTATACGCGCACACTGGGACACCCTGTATTATTATTATTATTATACATAAAGTTGACACAAATGCTCGATAAAATCAGATTCGTTGCCATAGGCACTTATGATTACGATTTTATTAATGAAGTTTGGCTAAACCTCTTTAAAATAAAATCTAATAGAAAATATCCTGCTATGTAGTTAAAAAAGGAATGAAGATGTTACCTATAACAATGCAAGTAACTACAGCTCAACGTACAAAAATAGTAGGTTTTTACGATGCAACAAAGGAAAATGTAACCCGAGGGCAAGAGCTAGAAGAAAATATGATTTTCAGTGCTCTAAAGTCAAAGCCAGAATTAAGCAAAGTGCAATGACCGGAAAAGGAGTAAATCTATGTTGTCACATTTATTTCTAAAGTATTCTTATTTAAAACAGGAAACGTATTAATTACCTTATTTACCATTTTTTTACTTGTCTTTAACGGCCCTTATCCCTATTGTATTTTATTAAAGCAGACACAATGTTTAATTTGTGTTTTACTTAATAATATCAACGAATTTTCGAATATCTGGTAACTGCGAAAGTCGTAAAGTTGACGACAAGCTGTTCATCCTTATTTAACATACATATTCTTGCATTTACGCTTTCTTTTCTCTGAACTTCACGACGTTGATTGGTCGAATCAGGAACCAACAAGCGACTGCGCTCGAGGTAATCGGGAAACAATGGCGTGATGTTGGGTTATTTCGCGCGCGTTTCTTAACGGTAAAAATTTGTGGCAAAATTATCAGTGCTTTATGTCAGTGTTTATATTTATTTGTGTTAGTTAAAAAAGTGGAAGTGCATATACTAGAAGTATTCTATAGAATAGTATACGAGTATATATTAACTGAAATGTGCCCAATGGTAAAACAGAATACGCACGCCCATGCATCACCGCATTTTACCAGATCGGCGAGGTCATTCCACTTTGCTTAATTCTGGTTTTTACTGTAGAAAGGTAATAAATTTAGCCAGGTAAATTCGGTTAAATTTAAAGTATTTAGTATCTACACTAATACAATAATTCATGGTAGATTTAAAGATTACTGTGCAGTAAATGATACCATGGTATTTCATTACCTTCGCTAATGATAGTATGATGTATCATATTCACTATTTTTTATCAGACTTATATTTTCTTTAAGTTTCTTGCATCACTATTCAGACCCGCAGCCGAGATGTATAGGAAAATAAATCATATCTTCAATACACAGCTGGTGTAACTCAGGCCCGAATTGTCATTACTTCATAAACAATAATCTAATAGCAGATAAGCTGTAATAAATTATTTAATACTCACATCTACCTTGACCTTTGCCGGTTGACGCTCCTCTCGATAAAACCAGATATATCTTATAAAGACCAAGAAATCGGACTGGACCATCATTAAAATGTACAAAATGTGGGCTTACTCTGTATTATTTACTATAAGTTTATTTACTTCCCTTGATTGTGTTAAAAATAATCCTTCTATCCTCATCATAGGAGCTGGACCATCAGGAATCGCGGCAGCAACCAAATTGTTGAAAAATAATTATACCAACGTGAAAATATTTGAAGCAGAAGATCGAATCGGTGGTAGAATAAGAAGCGTCAACTTTGGTGACGCTTTTGTAGATTTAGGTGCTGAGTGGTGCCATGGTGAGAAAGACAATATTGTGTACGACATGATAAACCAGTATGAGGTGTTAAGGCACAATAATTTGTTATACAAATTGGTTTATTCCAACGGCAAGTACATCGATGATGGCATATATCATGACTTGATTGATTTTGCTGAGAGTATCGATGCATCAGTGACAAATGAAGATACAGAGGAGAATTGTCGGGATTTTCAATCTATTGGAGAATGCTTCTACAAGCAGTAAGTATATCAATTGTCTGTTAATCACAACCACCGGATTTTTTTAATACTGATATTGTAAAAACAATGTCAGTGTTTTACCTCAAATAATTAGTATTTTTTATATGACAGTTTCATATAAGGTGTTTATTAAGTACACTATAATATTATGTAATTATAATATTGTGGAATTATACAGGGTGAGTCGTCAAAAGCTTCATCTTTGACAAAGGATTGGTTTCCTTGAAAAACGTTCAGGCATGTCGATTTTTATATTTGAAGGTTTATATTATTGACATTTATACAGGATGCCCCCAAAAAGAGAGGTTTATCACAACTTGTTTACTTAAATGGAATACCCTGTATAATTTTACAGATTTAGAATGCTCTGTCACGAATATATTGATATAGGGTTTGATGCATATATAAGCTCTTATATATGGATCTTATAGCTAGGGAGATATACATAAAGAAATGTTCAATGAGCATGAGCATAATGAGTTAGGAAGAGAATACCGATTTGTTGTTAGGATGCAAATACTACAAAGTCTTTCTCCAACACATTACTCTTATAGTAACAATTTATAATATAATATCAATGTATGTATAGTAATACAGTAATATCAATGTATGTATCCGTGACAAGACGTTCTACCTAAACCTGTAAAATACACAGGGAGTTCTATTTAAAAAATACGGGTTGTCGAAAACCTCTCTTTTAAGTATAGAGTATAGAGGCACTCTTTATAAATAACATTAATATAAGAAAATTGTCCTCCAAATAAAAATCGACCTATCCGAGCATTTTCCATGGTACTTTGACAGATAATCGAGATGAAACTTTTCGTTGACTCACCCTGTATACCTATTCTGCCTTTTCGTTTGGTTCGTTGCACATATTATTATATAAAGCATTTGTGCCGCGACCACAGAATAGATAATGCGGCGATTGCTCAGTCTGTGTCAATGCTGGCTGATAGCTTGTGGCTAAAACAGGATGGTACATCGCGGCGCGAGTTCGAATCTCGCCAGGGGAGAAATGGCACCTCTCCCAGGGAATGGTTGTGTGTCTGCGTTTTTCATGTGGACCCTCCCTCTATACAAGCCTGAGGCGTTCAGAAGAGAGTTTGTCTATTTCTGTGGTGTGTTTTATATTTTTAAAGAATCAGTTGGGGGCAGTATTTTGTCGCCTATGTATATCTAAAAAAAAAAATTCAATTATCACCTAAAAAAAGCAGTAGGGACTATAATATTTCAACTCTACGGGCGGCGTTCATATTATCGATATGAGCGCCAAGCAAGGTAGTTCGCGGTTAATACTTGGATGGGTGACCACTTCCCATGCAGGGAAGACCGTCGGTGCTTGCCCATATCTTCTAGTGGCCTGTACGTCGGTGAATTCACAGAAGCTATGCAAATTTAGGCGAGATTTGCGTAGAAGACGTACCATACCTTGGATAAGATATAAAGCCGGAGATCCCTTGTCTATGAAATGATAGGCAAGCAAAAGATCCCTACCCTGCTATAAAAAGTGGGCGTTCGGCAAAATTTCCACGTTGGGGGTTGCTCGTCTCCTGGGGTCGGTGCTTGGCCTTAGTCGCGGAAATAGGCCGACGTTAAATAAACGAAAAAAAAAAAAACTCTACGAACAATAGAATAATATTGTCGATAGTTTATGTATTTATGAAAGTAGATAAATAATAATTACAACAGCCGCATTTGAGAAATCTTCCAAAGTATCGATATATTTCGATAACAGATATAAATACAATTTATTTCTTCAATGAAAAACAAAAAAGAGGACTTTCAGCCAGATACATGGACAAATATCTTACGTTTCGTCCGAGTGTTCGGACTTTTTCAAGGTTACCTAATAGCTAATATCAATTTCCTATTTCGTTTTTTGTTGTGGAGTTGGTTTATTTTGTTTTTCATCTTTTTTATTATCTAAGAATCCATTGTACTTGTAGTTTGAAGAGTTAAGCAATAAAAACACAAAATAAAACCAACCCATACAATAATATTAAAACAGGAAATTGACATTAGCTATTAGGTAACCTTGAAAAACTCCGAGCGGCACTTGCCGCCCCCGCCCGAGGCGGACTACCACCGGTGGGTTGGACATGCAGGCGAAGAAAGAAGAGAAGACAGAAGAGCGCCAGAAGATCCTACCCAGCCTGCATGGTAGAGCCAGCACAGGAGGAGACCCCAAGAATCGCCCACACCTATCACTTTTTGTGATCGGGGTTGTTGAAGGGTCCACCTCTACGAGGCAGTCCAGGCCTACAGCGATGGGGAGGGTAAAGAGGTCCCGCTCGGTCCCAAACCATTCATCCCAGGCCATGACCACGGTCAATGGATATTGGCGGGCTGGCTGAAAGTCCTTTTTTTTTGTTTTTTATTGAAGATATAAATTATATTTTAAGCCAACAACTTTTCCAATATCAGATATAAATACAGTTTATAAAACGTTACAAAAAAGGTGTATCTAGGCCCAAAAATATGTATTTAGTATTGTAGAGAAATATATTATTTTCGGTTAGGTAAAACTAATTATAAAAAAACAACACTTGTCCAATCTCTTTGGTGTGAGGAGCTATTTAATATTTTTTATATTTTCGAAACTGATATATACAGGCCGAACCAAATTTGATTATCACTACAAAGATTTCAGAAACTATTAGAGCTACAAGAAAACTTAAATGGAAAAGTAGAACATTCTGCTGAGACAGAAATGGAAATATCTTCCGTTTCTGTATTTAGAAAAAATAAATTTTTGAAAATCTGCTGTAAATTATTTATCCATAAAAAATGCTTTAATGGTTTGGCTTAATTTCCTAAGGGATTGTCAGTGGCTTACGACTTTTGAACACATTCTATAAATAATGAGAATGTTAATTCTACAATATATCTATATTGGTGGTGTAATGATATTACACCACTAGTTATTTTTTTTTTGTTTTGTTTTCCAATACATAGATAAAATATTTCAAAATATTTTTTGTACCATAATCTCAGTTTTATGACATACTAGTTTTGGATCCACAAGCTTATTTTCCACAATCAATAAAATGGAAACGAAACAGATTCTATGCACATAAGCTTTCTTGTAGCTCTAGAAATTTTCAAGAACTCAGTAGTGGTAATCAAATTTTGTTAAGCCTGTAACATCATCCCAGAAATAAATATTTTGAAAAGCATTTCAATGTAGAAAAACTTGTCGTCCGAATACAATTTTTTTCTTATTTTCGTTACAAGTTTACAGAACTGGATTTACCTGGTTTTATTTTTACAAGGTTCTCTTTTAATTTACTGACCCAGAAATATTACATACACAATATTTTTAGGTTTAATGCAAGTTTTACTAAGAGATACAGTGCAGAACCGGAAAAGTTGAACATGAGCTTGGACGCAGCGGACTGGTTAGAATGTTACATGGAAGTCTATGATAGCACATTTTCTTTACTAGACCTGTCCAGGACATCAGATTACAAAAGATGTGACGGTGATCTAAGACTGAACTGGAATGGACATGGATACAAAACGATATTGGAGTTGATGATGCAGAAATTTCCTGATCCATCGAAGCAACTACCTCTAGAGGAACGTACGTTTCTTAGAAAAGAGGTCACAGAAATTTCCTGGAGTAATAATAATACAAACGTTGTAGTTCGGTGTATAGATAATACAACAGTGGTAGTTGATCATGTGATTTTTACGCCATCTTTAGGTGTGTTAAAAGCTAGATATGAATCTCTCTTCGAACCGCCTTTGCCGGCAGAAAAAATTACAGCTATTAACGGTTTTGGGTTCGGGGCAACTTTTAAGATTGCCCTGCAATTTCCGGAGAGATGGTGGAATGCCAGTGAAATATATGGGTTTGTGTGGAGTGCCGAGGATGAAAAGAGAATTATTTCAGAATTTCCCCAGGGGCCGAATAAGGTATTTTGTGCAGTTAGATACTTCTATTACAACGATTTTATTTAGATTAGTAGTATTTTATTATATAGTGCAGTGAGCAGATGTATTGAACTCTAAATATAGCTATAGAACTCTAAATTCCCATAATTAAATATTCAGGTAGTATTTATATGAGGCAATTTATTCCAATAAAAAAAGTACTTATAATAACACAAGGTGATTTAGAGGAAAAAGAAAGCATTGCAAAATACAATATGCAATTTTAAGAACATCCAAGTTTATTTCAAAATAATGTAAGAATAACTAAATATATATAAACAGTAAACGAAAAATAAACAAAAACATTTATATAAAAAAATAGTGATGTAAAGGCGGAAAATTTCCATTTGGAAATAGGTATTCTGAAATGGGAAATTTCTGGAAAAATGTCCATGATAAAAACGTAAAATTTCTGAAATTTAAATTTCCCGCCAGTGTTACGCTAAAATGTTAGATATTACTAAATGAGTACTACCAGAAGTGGGATAAACACTAAAATAATGACATTATTTGAAAACAAATAGGTAAACACAAAAAAGTAGATAATATTTCTCCATCTATAAAATATTTTGACCAAAATTCAGAAAATAGATTTAAAGCTCAAATAATTAAAACTTAAAAAAAAGATTTATATATATATAAATCTTTTTATATTTATATATATATATAAAGGGTTTTTCAATAGGAACGCTCGATCTTTGTAATGTAATAAAACAAATTGTGTAAGTTAAACTGACATGTTTTTATTTTTATTTTAAAACATATGTGAGCACATTATGTTTTAAAAATTATATCAGCTAAATGTCCGCCGCGGCTTCGCCTGGTGACTCGAATCCTGGAGATCCAATTTTCGATGACGTTATCGCATAGAAGTGGCTCAATTTCACCAGTGACGCGTCTGATGTTGGTCTTTAAGGCGGTAACCGTCTGTGGTTTGTCGGCATAGACACGAGATTTCACATATCCCCAGAGAAAAAAATCCAGTGGGGTTAAATCGCATGATTTCTTTTCGTCCAAAATTAGGATCAACCTCCAACTGCTCTAGCGCCCACTCAGCGAATGCAAGCCGCTGTCTATGATGGTTGGGCTTTAGTTCTTGGATTAATTACACTTTATAAGGGTGAAACCCTAAGTCCTTACGCAAGATTCGCCAAACTGACGTCGAAGAAAGGCCAAGTTCTTGAGCACGTCGTGGAATGGATTGTTGTGGACTCTGACGCACATTTTCCCGGACTGCAGCAATATTTTCAACGGATCTTGCGCTTCGCTGACGTACAGGCGTTGTCTGATCTAACAGTAACCCAGTTGCTTAAAATTTATTTATTAGACGGCGAATTGTGGACTCTGAAGGACGACCATCGACACCATAAATTGGCCGAAGTGCACGAAACCTTTGCCGAATAGAACATTGATCTTGATAATAAGTTTTAATCATTTCGAGGCGTTTTTGAATCGTATAGCGTTCCATAATGAAATGTAAAGACTAACTGAATACGTCTGTCAAAGATACAACCTGTCTGACTACCGACTTCATCATACGCTGTTGCCAAACATCGAGCGTTCCTATTGAAAAACCCTTTATATATATATATAGAAAATATCCCTCGAAGGGTATTTTGCTGCTATTACAATCTGATCAAAGGGAGATCAATGAGTAATTTGGTTCTATCCTAATTTAACTAAAGTATAAAATCTTAGAGCTAAGGCCTTACTCACTAGTGTACCTTAGAGTCTGGTAACTTAATTACACTAAAACTAACGTGTAACACTAACCGCACAATACTCTGCTTTTATACTGATATAATCAATTCACTAATTCAAAGGGCTCAACCCTCTTGAGCCTTCTTACTATGTTAGTGTTCTTACTATGTAAGAACACTAACATAGTAAGAAGTCTTTTTGCCTTTCAAGGGGTCTACTAGGCATTGACCTGAACCTGTCATCGCAATCCAAGTCGAATATGTATAATAGTTGTGTTTGGTATCGTCCACCTGGGCACCCTAGGTGCATAATTATATATTATCCATCTTTTATTACTTGTATACGTTAATAAAGATCAGAACTTACACTTTCTGCAATACATGATACTTAACCTGATACTTAACTAGCTTACCTAGTATTCTATGATACTTAACCCAGCTACATACCTACTATCACCATTCACCAGCATTGTTCATATTCCTTTTTGATTTCTGGTATGCAAAGAGCAGTACCTACTAGATACAAACATTGATCCTAGGAGTACCTTTCTATATAAGTTTATTTTTTACATATACCTATTTGATCCTCTATCTTTATGGAAAAATTATTATTTAATGCAATACTAAAGCTAAAATGATCAAAATGAAATGTCACAGAAGTAGCATAATATATTATTTTCATAGATAATATATTAAATAAGAAATAGTAACTGTTTGCTGCATTTTCTTCATGTTACGCATTGATATATCGGGAAATTATTTAAAGTTTAGCAAAATTTAATGTTTACCTATAAATTGAAAAATATCATGTATTTGGTCTTGATGGATAGAAATGAATCAACTAATGCAGAGAAATAGTTTTTTGAAAATCTGAATATTTCATAAATTCTCGCGAAACTTTTCGGAAATTTTTCCAACTTTTATTATTCCGGAAATTTTACATCATTATAAAAATATAACATTTTCGTCTAATCGCTTTATAAATGTGTTTTACATTATTTTAAGCTCAGGTTAAGTAATCTACATGTGTAGATTAAAGTAGTATGGATCCTTATATAGAACCGCGTGGTATACCCCAACATACCTTATTTTTAGAAAAGGGACGTATAAATGCCATTTTCTACTAATCGGGATCTATTTGATAAATATATTTTTAAAAACTCCGTTGCTCTAACTAGTTTAGAATCCAATAACCTGTAAAATAAGCTAATAAAAGATTTGTGTAATTTAAAAGTATTTTAATATCACAAATTAACAAAGTATTTAAATTATTATGTATTTGGGTATTATGCCACCACTAAAAAATACAAAAAATTAATAATCAACCTCTGCGCCAACAGATCAGTCAAAGTATCATTATATCATAGCATTCAAATAATCTTTCATATTATTTTGGACATCCGTATCTGGTTTTACAATTTTTTTATTTGCAGAATGGGAGATCTTGGCTGACAACATCAACAAAGTTTTTCCAGGCTGAAAATAATGCTAAGGTAATGATTGGCTTCTTTGCTGGTGAAATGGTACCGGATTTGGAGAAAGAACAAGACCAAGTATTAATAGACGGTTGCATGTATCTATTTAGAACATTTCTGGGATCCAATTATACAGTTATAGAACCAGATGCCATCATAAGGTAAATATCACCCGGAACTCCGTGCTCTGCATATCAATTTTCATTCTGCCATCTCGGAGGTACCGGTCAATTCTAAAGATTAGCTATTAGATTAGCTGCTCATGATTAACTATTGCTAAGACTTATAATGCAAAACGCAATGCAATTTTCATTTCTTCTTAAATCATAATACTCAACACTATACAGTGAGGACATACAGTGAGGAGATACAAGTCCGTTGTATACTTCCCCCCCCCCTCTAATTTTTGAACCACTGGGTATATTATGATTAAATTTGAAACGATAATATATGACTAAATTCTGCATTTTTTGACACATCAATGACAGCTCTGAATGTCAAAGTGACAGGTGGGCCCGCAATAGGAAAATTTTTTTAAATGGAAATGGGATTCGAGTAATAACTCATTTCGAAGCTATTTTTATGCTCAAAACATCCCCGAATTTTGAGAACATTTGGTTCAGTAATTTCCAAATAAAAACCAGTAATATCGATTTCTGTTATATCATTTTTTTGCATACATATTACAAATTATTGTAAATTATTCAAAGCAAAACAAAAATTAAAAGTAAACAAATAACAATAAACCATCCCTAACCTAAAATAACCTAAATTAAAAAATTATTAAATCATTTAAATTAAACGTAGAGGCAGAAACAAATTTAGAAAACACGTGTTACTTCAAAAGATGTTGAAAATGACCACCATGAACCTCCTGACAAATAAATGTTCCATGGGTAAGTTCTATTATAAAGATTATGTGGTAAAAAGATTATGTTATAAACTGATATTCCTGGTTTTTATTTGGAAATTACTGAACCAAATGTCTCAAATTTGGGGGATGTTTTAAGCATAAAAATATCTTCAAAATGAGTCCCCACTCGACCCCCATTCCCATTTAAAAAAATCTTCCTATTGCGCGCCCAGCTGTCACTTTGACATTCAGAGCTGTCATTGATGTGTCAAAAAATGCAGAATTTAGTCATATATTATCGTTCCAAATTTCATCACAATCTACCCAGTGGTTCAAAAGTTAGAGGGGGGGGACTTTATGTCCTCACATATGGCAGACATCCCATTCTAAATGTTTATTGGATTCTTTACTACTTTATCGTTCAGATCTATATTTGAAATTCAAGTTACATGCAAAAGTTACTTGCATACGTTATACATGTAACTACGAAATGTGGTCATATTCATAAATATTAGGCTCCCTTTCCTCTAAGAACTTGTTTATTTAGTTGCTATAGATTTCTTATTTTCCTTAGATCATCATGGTACACAAATCCTCACTTCCATGGAACCTATTCATATGAATCTGTTAAAGGTAAAAGTAATGGTAACAAATACCCTGAGAAACTGGGAATGCCTTTGGAGTATAAGGATGGAAGACCAGCAGTTCTCTTTGCTGGTGAAGCTACGCATCCTTATTATTTTTCTACAGTGCATGGTGCTATAGAAACTGGATACAGAGAAGCCAATAGATTAATAAGTTTGTATGACCATGACGAATAATAAAAATTATTAGGACCTAAAAATCTGCCTCAATTAACTATTTAGATCGTTGTTCATAACTTTTGGAAAATAGTACCATAATTTATTCTTGAGTGACGCCAATTATATTATTTTTCCGCTCGTCATCGAGCTATGTACCAAAATTTAATTGAGATTTTGACACCACTGAAAAGAAAATTAATTGTATTTTTTTTTAAATAGATAGCTTAATATACAGTGCTTTCGAAAAGTAACGAATAAATTCATTATTTTAGAAATTGAGAAATTTTCGAAAAAATCCCCTGACACGTCGATTTGGTTTTTAAAAAAGGCACTTTTTGACATACGACCCATATTTGTGACGTTATCGTTGTTCGAGATATGACGTCATCGACAATTTTTTTAAATAGCAACCCCCAATTTTGACCACGCCATTTGAAGGAGCGTATCCTACATACGCATCATGAAAAATTATGGTGTTACATAACAAAAATTTCAAGAAAATAATGTTTGAAGATCTTAAAATTTAATTTTCACAATACTGACAATGATAATGATTATGTAAAAAATCGATTAAATTAAATGTTCAAATTGTGCACCGTTGGCTGCCTGAGAATTCTGGGTCCCAATTTCTTTGACGTCAACATAACTGTTGCAAGATATTTGGATTTTCTTCGAGACGACCTCATTCCTGCACTAATAACTTTATATCCAGATATAGAGGGACGTGATATTCCAAGAAATGACATGTTCTTTCAACAAGATGGTGGACCTCCCCATTATGCAGCACCTGTCCGTGTTTATTTAGATGAGCTGTTCCCGAATCGTTGGATAGGGAGAAGGGGGCCGATTAGATGGCCAGCCAGATCGCCTGATTTGACACCCCTAGATTATTTCTTGTGGGGATACTTAAAAAGTAAAGTATACGTTACTAGACCGGTTAATTTAGAAGATTTAAAAGCAAGAATTCGTCACAAGATACAACGTATACCTCCTGAAGTTATAGATAATGTCCAAACAGAATTTATTAATCGTCTTGGCTACTGTCAGGCAGCCAACAGTGCACAATTTGAACATTTAATTTAGTCGATTTTTTACATAATCATTATCATTGCCAATATTGTGAAAATTAAATTTTTAAATCTTCAAACATTATTTTGTTGAAATTTTTGTTATGTAACACCATAATTTTTCATGATGCGTATGTAGAATGATACGTTCTTTCAAATGGCGTGGTCAAAATTGGGGGTTGCTATTTAAAAAAATTGTCGATGACGTCATATCTCGAACAACGATGACGTCACAAATATGGGTCGTATGTCAAAAAGTGCCTTTTTTAAAAACAAAATCGACGTGTCAGGGGATTTTTTCGAAAACTTCTCGATTTCTAAAACAATGAATTTATTCGTTACTTTTCGAAAGCACTGTAGTTTTTGATAGAATATTTCTTGAAGTATTTCAGAACTTATTTGGCTGAAGTGAAAAAAATTGCACTGTTTTGGTTCAAACAATGTCGTTTTTTATTTGAGTTAATATTTTTAATAAAATAATGTTACCGTTCATATCAAAAAGTAAATAAAACCCAAGAGAAATGATTCATGTCCTTAGCAACGGTCCCAAGTCGTGCTAAGCAGCGATGCCACCTGTTACCTGTTACGAACTATTAACAAAAAGTCTGGTAATTATTATTTATAAATTTATTAGTACGTTACACTTATGACAAATTATTACATCGTTATCTACTTTTAAAATCAGCCTCTATAAATTTTGTCAAAATAAGGAAGTCTGCTGTAGATATATTCGAGTTCGTTTGGAGTGGACCAATTGGAAATATTATTTGGGGTGGCTTCAGCACAAAGATTACACATTCTTTATAAATATTATATCACATTATAAAGATACAAAATATTCCTAATTTCACTGAAAGCAACGCCAACTTTTAATTCTATATAAGGAGGTGACGATTGGAGATTTTGCTGGGTCCATGTTCCATTTTAGTTCAAGTTTAATAAATGGTCTTAAATGGTAAATTCCAGGCAACAGCCAATTCGGCCATTGAAGAGAGAGGCCCACAGAGATTTATTTGGCAATTCCTCAGCCCAATCCATTCCTCTATGTATATACGTATTATTTTATACTGTTTCTAATACATAAAATTTAAAAAAATGTATTGTATCCAGGCAGGGGCATATGTTTGAATAACTTTGATATTAGATTACCAAATTTGAACATGCCGAGAGTAGTTGTCACACTCACATTTACATCCTCTAGTTTCTACAGTATATTTACATCTCCAATCTTAGTCAGTAATTGCTTTGGTCCACATTTAATGGTAGCATGTAATGATTATGCCTCTAATAGTAAAAAAAATAAATGTGTTGCTGAGTAGAGTTGGGATTTGAGGCCAGAATGATTGTTCCCGACTTCAATCTGGTTTGGTCGATTCTGGCCTTGTCTGGCCTGGCCTGTTCTGGCCGGGCCTGGCCTGTTCTGGCCGGGTCTGGCCTGGTCTGGCCGGTCCTGGCCTGGTCTGGCCGGGCCTGGCCTGGCCCAAGGATTGTTAACTGTTTACAGGATTGCTCGATCCCTATACTACAATGTAATCCATAATTGTGACGTCATCAATGATCCAATAAAGCAATCTGTCAAAGTCAAACTGCAAGCGCGAAAGCGGAATTTGAATTTAAAATTCTCAAATCAATAGTTAATTATTCTTATATAATACCTTTGTTGTTTGTGTTTGTGGGTAATAACAAAGAAGAATTAGTTTATCCTCTTTGGTAGTAGTTTCAGTACATACCTATAATAAGTAATTGCATAATATTTTCCTTGGTTTCTTTATGTCCTTTAATTCTGTGTCTACCAACAAATTGAAACTATATGCACATTTTGATACAAACTATCCGAGTATATTATTAAAATAGGTAAGCATATGCATACTTTTTTAATTATGAACATATTCGGAAGCAGAGATTCTGTAGAGAAATATGAACGGAAAAAGTGTGATGTTGGGTTATGCTGTAATGTTCAAGATATATTTTGCGGTTTTAAGTGTATATTTACGTAAATTTGTTAGTGCTTATCTTTACCATTTTCTTAATAGTTAAAAGATACTTATATACAAGGATGATTAGTTTTATATATAACTGATAATGTTAACTGCTTTTTTACAATAAGCAACATGTATACTGTTCGCAGGTATATAATGCACAGAGGCCAATTTGTGATCTCGTAATTTTAGAACTAGGTACAATTTATACTGTTATTACAAACTTTAATAAATAATAATCATTCAAATACCTACGAAAATTCTCTTGCAAATGTGAAATATACCAAACACAAAATATATTTTGACAGTTCGATTACATGTATCTTCGATGACGTCACAAACGCGGACGACAAAATTAAGCGATCGAGCAATCCTGTAAACAGTTAACAATCCTTGGGCCTGGCCTGCTCTGGCCGGTCCTGGCCTGGCCGGGCCATTACCGTCAAGAGGTCTGGCTTTAATTGGGCCAAACGTTCGGTGAGTTTATCTAGCCTGGCCTGGCCTATACTATGTCGGGGCGGGCCTGGCCTGGCCTGATTTTTTTAAAAAGTCGCAACTCTATTGCTGAGCTAATAAGATTTAGCCTGATTTATTCCCCTTGTTATCCTCTTGTTGGTGTAGAAGATTCCTACAGCAATTTATTAGTAAACTTTTAACATTATCATCAATACAACACACTTTTTTTCGCTTTTATGTACTATAAGAGATGGATAGACTTACTGCGCTAATAATTATTATAAACCAAGACCAAAACTGACCAAGACTTTTTTTAAATATGCAGCGTTGCAGCAGAAAATAAACTTCCTTGATTTCTAAATATACTTCAGATATAAAAATTATGCTACAACGAATATATTAAATTAAGTACGTTAAATCTACAGTCTGTCGTTCCTGTAGTTTTGATCATTTTGCGCGAACCCATTTCTGGTCACTTCTGAATAAACTCTACCTTCAGGATTCTTCTTCACTTCGCTAACGTTGACATCAGTTGACGCCTTGACAGGATATTGGGGTTTTCTGTTGTCATTCTCATCGAACCGAGATTTGGTGTAGGGCTTTCTTAATTGATACGACGGCTCTGGTGAAAAGTACCTGTTTTCGTATCTATCCCTATAGCCGTATCTGTCTCTCAAATTGACGTTTGGTGGTGTTCTGGATATTTCCGGTAAAGTGGCGTAGTAAATTATGCGTCTTTGTCTGCCTTTGGTGCCACTGTAATTATTATAGTTGTTGTAGTTATTGTTGTTGTAATTGTCGTAGGGTTTCTCAGCATGATCTCGGTACCTGGAACGAGGAGGATAGTCATCCCAGGGTTGTCTTGAATCGTAATTATAGTAGCGATCGTTCCTGCAACAGAAAATATCGGAATACTTAAGAAAAATGTTGGTTAATTATACATGGTGTCCCAAGATAATGTGACACATTTTAAAGGCTTATAACTTCAAGGCAAAATGATATAGCGACGAGCGGTTTTCACTGGTGCTCTTAATTTTACAAAAAATGTTCTTTTGTCATTGGTACTAGTTTGTTTTACTTCTACAGGTGCTTGAAAAAAAATTGCTGCTCTTTACTTCAAAATTCTGATCATTTTTTAAATGGAACACACTGTAGATTATATTACCATTTGATAAAAACACTTTTCCTCTTTCCAAAAATGTATAGTTTGATAGAGGCATACCAAAAAATAAAGGAGTTCTTCCAATTTACACACCAGCCCCTTTCAATAGACCATAATTTTTTGGAAGATCGCATTTATTTTTTTTTTTTTACATTGTCAGTATAGGATAACTAAAGCTATTATTAAGGAAAAGAACTAATTTAATACAAATTTATACAAATTACATTACATTATAAATTACCAAGTTAGTGAAACAAAAACACAAATTAAGTAGAAATCAGTTTAAAGAGTCCATTCACTAGGTCAAAATAATCCCTAAATCGGCGTTCGTCTCGTCTCTAATTATAAAAAAACTATAAAAGATAGCGACTTTTAGTAAAATAGTATTGAAAGATAATACTTTAATCTAAGTCCCTATAGTAGTAATTTTTGGTATTTCTTTTTATTTTTAAAATTCCAGACAAACAATCTTGTACTAAAATAGCGTATTTTCAAAAATTATTTTCTCTAAAATACGTGTATTAAACAAAAATTTGCTACTATAGGGATCTAGTTTATCTTTTGATCTTTCCGGTGATATATAATTTATAACACTAAAAAGAAATTTTGTTGCAATTATAAGACAAATCCGGTACCCTTGCAATGAGGGCTAACTTTATTTCCATGTGCCTTTTTACTTCGGCTTTACGTGCACCTCCGAAATCTTAATAATTCGATAGTGGGAATATATAAGTCTCCCCCCCATCGGCTATCCATCCTCTCAATATGACCCTGTAATCATGCTTGTCAAATATACAGAGACTGTACCCATATATATGTATTGTACATATGTACATCTTTAATCTTTGAGGTTAAATTGCTGAATGTGCCCACGGTTTTCTTCAATACACTTTTGCAATCTAAACTGCATATTGTTGAAGGCAAGTTCTAACATTTCTGGTGTTATGGTCTGAAAAACATTAGTTATTTTATGTTTTAGTTGTTTTATATTTTGTACAGCAGGACTATAACAACGACATTTGACGTAACCCCATATGAAAAAATCAGGTACCGTTAGTTCGGAAGAATGTGCAGGCCATTCTATTGGTTCGGCTCTACCTATCTATCCTTTGATGTGTTCGGTTATTCTGTACTCAGAATGTAAAAAATAAAATGCGATCTTCCAAAAAAATTATGGTCTATTGAAAAGGGCTGGTGTGTAAATTGAAATAACTTTTTCATTTTTTGGTATAACTATATCCAACTATACATTTTTGAAAAGAGGAAAAGTGACTCTATCGAATGGTAATATACCTAATCTACAGGGTGGTCCATTTAAAAAATGATCACAATTTCTAATTATGAAGTGGCAGTTTTTTTCAAGCACCTGTAGAAGTAAAACAAACTAGTACCAATGACAAAAGAAAACTTTTTGTAAAATTAAGAGGACCAGCGAAAACCGCTCGTCGTTCTCATTTTGCCTTCAATTTACTTTAAAGTTTTTGTGTCGTATTATTTATATTGTGGTATACTCGTTATGTTATTATAATTTCAGATTATTGTCATGAAAGACTAATCATTTTCAGCATCTGTGAAGTGTTTCTTTAGATTTATTTAGTATACAAGCATCTGTGTATTAGGGAGTGCATGCAATATTTAAAAATATTTTGTGAAATAATTGTGGTCGAATGTGAAAAACGTAACACTGAATAATGTATGACAGTATTTATTTGGGATACTCAAAAAAATTTGGTTAATATGGATATTAAGATTTCTTTTGAAGATTCATTATCATTATGATGTATTGGGTTTATTACCATAAACCCAATAATTATACCATATAAACCCAATAATTGGAAGAATCTGGTCCTTTAGACCAATTATAATTTATTGAAACTGATATAGTTACCTATAGTTGGAGTGTGAGTGTGGCTGGGGAGGAGGTGGCGCATAGTTCCTGGTATACCTAGGCTGATAGTAATCCATCTCCCTGTATGGATCCCTGGCTAAATTATGAGCCAGCTCCTTATTCAGATTCCTTGCTCTACTTTCCCGGTCATATCTGTTATAGTAATCAGGCCTTGGAGCGTTCTCCGACATCCCTTGGGTTACAAAATGCACCCTTGGCGCTCTAACGATTTCCTTCTCAGCTGCTAAGGCGGAGTTGTCTTCAAATTCTTCCCTCCTTCGGACCGGGTAGACCTGTTTGACCCACTGGTCCTTGGTAGCGCTACGCATTTCCCTGGGTGGTTCGTCATCGTCGTCATCTCTACGGTTCATTATTAGTTTTTCAGTATGAGGTGGTATTTCTTCAACTAGTGATTTAGGACTTCCATCAGAACCGTCTGCTTTGCTGAAAGATAAAATGTATAATATTAGAGATCAATTATGACTATTATCGATGACTAAGACTACAAAAAGTCGATATAAGTGTATGTTAAAAAATAATGCTCATCAAATTGTTCCATTTTGAATTGGTTGAGTTTTTCTATATATATTTACGAAGTTATAATAAGTAAGCTGTAAATTGTTGTCTTTTCTTATTTAGATAAATATCTGGAATATTTTAATAATTTCTTTTTAAGGGTCATTCACTAGTCCGAAATAAGCCCAAAATCGGCGTTCGTCTCGTGTCTAATTATAAAAAAACTATAAAAGATAACGACTTTTAGTAAAAAACTATTGAAAGATAAGACTTTAATCTAAATCCCTATAGTAGTAATTTTTTGTAATTCTTTTTATTTTTAAAATTCCAGGCAAACAATCTTGTACTAAAATAGCGTATTTTCAAAAATTATTTTCTCTAAAATACATGTATTAAACAAAAATTTGCTACTATAGGGATCTAGTTTATCTTTTGATCTTTCCGGTGATATATAATTTATAACATTAAAAAGAAATTTTGTTGCAATTATAAGGCAAATCCGGTACCCTTGCAATGAGGGCTAACTTTATTTCCATGTGCCTTTTTACTTCGGTTTTACGTGTACCTCCGAAATCTAAATAATTCGGTAGTGGGAATATGTAAGTCTTCACCCATCGGCTACCCAACCTCTCAATCCGACCCCGAATTCATGTCTGTCAAGTCTACAGTGAATGGACCCTTAACCATGAGTTTGTCTCCAATATGAAGTAAATAAGATGCCCTAGAAATCAAAGGTAGATAATATATAGGTAATATATTAAAAAGAGAATCTCTCATAGTTAGACAATCAATTAGACTAAAAACCATAAAATAATAACTCTTTTCCGTAACGTTAAATATAAAAGCACGATCTGTGTCTCCTCACCAGTAGCCGTTTGTTATTGGAATAATTTTGATGTTTTGATGTTAATTTTACTACAACGGTTGCTATAGATAATTGCATATAGATATTGCATATGTATACAATATACATATCAGAAATAGAACAATAATGTTCAAACACGGAAGTTGAAACATTTTATTTCTGAAATTAGGTACACAGTGACAGGCGAGTACATGCAAAACGATGTCAAACTTAATTTATTTTTAGAACTTAATAAGCTGCTACAATAGAAATATTTATATAATGTGATACGCACGAGATGGAAAATAAGGTAAAATAAAAAAATATCACCTGTCTAGAATCGAAGCTACTTCATTTTTAGGATAATTATTTATTATGGACAAAAATAGTATGTGAAATAGAGAGCAAAAAACACAAATCTTCAAAAGCTAGTCTGCATAATCATAGAATATAACTCGTCTGCCCTAACGAATTTGAAATACCTAGTTGCTTAAAAATATGTTTGTACGACCGACCAGAAAATGTACACTTTCTGAAAATGGACATCAGGGAAGTAAAAAAATAGTATGTTGCTAGTTAGAATAGAACGCGAATATTATTTGTTGAGCCCAAAAGCTTAACTCCTTTGAGATGAGAGTATGATCTTCTTATGTTTCCACCTGGAAGGTGGAATCTGAAACATAAAACAAGCGTAGAGGGCTACGAAGCGACCCTCAGACCTCCCCTTGAAGCCGCGACCGCCGACAGTGGCGAATATCCTTTCCTTACCCAAACGCTTAACTCCTTTGAGATGAGAGTATGATCTTCTTATGTTTCCACCTGGAAGGTGGAATCTGAAACATACGACAAGCGTAGAAGGCTACGAAGCGACCCTCAGACCTCCCCTTGAAGCCGCGACAGCCGACAGTGGCGAATACTCTTTCCTTACCTGGGCGACCCGGTGGCACAGGGCTTAAGCGTCTCGATCGCTCAACCCAGAGGTCGTGGGTTCTAACTCCCATTCCACGAAACAATTTTTAAGTAAATTGTTTACTGGTAGATCAAGGCTTATTCGCAGGGATGGCTTGGCAACCATCCTGCAAATGGCCTAGGATGGGAAGATTATCAACTTAGTGTTAATGTGAGAGGTTTAAGTCTGTTGATGTTTGACTTGTCGCCCTAACTAATGAGGTTTTTAAGGTTTCCCTCATTCCAGCACTGAATGGTGGTTAGGGCCAACGTAAGCGAAATAATAATATGCCGCCCCTCTCCCACACAACTCTCAGACTTTCGGGATAATCTTTGTGATTAGATTGAGGGGTAGATATTATTATTATTACTTATAAATTGACAATAATTATTACCGTAAAACATTTCTGGATCTTCAAATTAGAGTATTGTCCAATTATACTGAAACTTTGTTCCACTTGGATTTTTTTTAAATAAATATTTTCTATCAAATCAGTTCTTGTGTGATTTTTACTTGTTAAATAATTAAGGGGTCTATTCTGTATCACATCTATTAAAATTAACGGTGCTGTTAAAATTCATATCAAATCGGAAAAAAAAGTATAATATTTGGAAAAGATGGTCTTTGATTGGGTAAGAATTTTAACAGTTCCATTAAAATTAAACGATTTGTTAGGGAATAGAACCCTAATACTAGTAAATTTTGAGTCAAATAAATGCATATTGTTTCATGATTTAAATAAAAATGAGGCATATGTTCAACTCTTGACTTATAAAATATGTTTACCTTTTATTTTTCTCATCTATATCCTTCATCAGCTTCTTAAGATCTTCCACATCTTCTGTCATCCTCTCTGTTGTAGCCGATCTCTTAAACCTAATGAAATCATTTATTAAGAAGTTCGTATTTTCATCTTTTTCCGCTGCAACAACTACTCCCTCTTCAGACTTTTCCGTTATATTTTCGGGATCAATAACCGCCAATTCAAGCGGCTTTCCTAACGTTGTAACTATACTTTTTCTGTCAGTTTTTTCAGTAACTGTTGGCTCTATTGCTTCCCTTTTGTACCTTTCCTTACTTTCTACTTTTTCTTCTTCATTAACCTCATCAGAACCTGCCCCATTGGAATAACTGTCTCCATATTGGGAGTACCCACTTCTGAAAAAGTACTCTTTGGGGTCTTCCTCAGACTCAGAAATATGAATGGATTTTTGGAATCTGGGCATTAATTCTATGTCCATCGCATTGTTTTGTAAATCGCCATGATCGAAATTGAAATGTTCTATGGGGATGTCGTCTATTTGGTAGTATGCTCCCGTTAAACTAAGCGTTGTTGCAAGTATGATGAGAAATAACATTGCGCCTGAAAGAGAAGAGGAAAATGAATTCTATATATTGTCTGTAACTTGTTTGTGGTGGAGCTGTATGATTGATCTTAACTGCAATTGGGGTGGTACCACCTATGGAACACCCTGTATACGATTATATTTTCACGTCATTTTCTGAATCCAACGATTTAACATAAGTGACATTTCAGCTGTTAAATTATTTTTTGAACTCTATCACTGACGTAGTTTTCCACATAACACCAAAACACTATACTGCACTCGACGCGAGTTTCGCCAACCAAGTTGGCATCATCTGGAGATGATTAAAACTTGGTTCAGATTTAACAATATCCAGATGATGCCAACTTGGTTGGCGAAATGCGCGTCAAGTGCAGTATAGTGTTTTAGTGTTATGTGGAAAAATACGTTAGTGATATCTTCACACTAAAGGTTCCAATCCCCTTCAAGATTTTGGAC
The DNA here is from genome assembly GCA_963924545.1 of Pogonocherus hispidulus. Classification (NCBI taxonomy): domain Eukaryota; kingdom Metazoa; phylum Arthropoda; class Insecta; order Coleoptera; family Cerambycidae; genus Pogonocherus; species Pogonocherus hispidulus. Next base: position 13,204,143 of record OZ004698.1, read on the forward strand.
TCTATTTTACTTTTGAATAGGGTGCCTTCTCTCAACTGTAATTTCAGTTCTATTCGTCCCTCAGATAAAATAAGGGTATGGGTAGATTGCTTATTAATTGTACTTTCAAATGGTATTATTTACGAAAAACTAGTGACAGTTCTATAACCACTTTAGAGAATTGTAACGCCCTGTAAGTAGAGAAATTTAATGTTTTTGACGTCAACTTTAATTTTCTATGATTGCTCTGGTCCATTAAAATTAATTGGGGATGGTCAAGGCACTCTAAATTCAAAAGTAAAATAGTATCCAAAAAGTAATTTGACACCTGAAATGTCATTTATGTTATATCGTTGGATTCATAAAATGACGTAGATTCCAAAAATATAATAATATACAGGGTCTTCCATATAAAAATCGAAAGTTGGTTTTACTTTCGGCAAAGCCGGAAATGGCAAACGATAACTTTTATGTCAAAAAATTGATCTTTAATAAGTATTTTCGTCAAATTTGAAAATTGTATCTAAAAAAATAAGGCACAAAGAGGACAATGACTCTGAATCACACTACAAAAATGTTCCCGTAGGAAATTCATATTCCCGTTATTTCAGTTTCAAATTATCAAGTCGTTCCATGATTTTGCTTAATTTACCTACCTAAAAGGAATGAGGGAAATAATCTTAATAAAAACCTGAGCGCATATTGCCAACAGGTTGCAAACATCCAGAATGTGAATTATGAGGAACTTTTGTTTAAGAAAAACAGCTTCGAAAGAATGTTTTTCTTCAGAAATTTTTTTCCGAAAATAAAAACATTGTTTCACGTACCTACCTACTATATTTTCGAATATTTCCAAAATGACAACGAACAAGTTGGGTATAAGAAATTACGAATTTATTAGATGAAAATCCTCACGTCATAAAATAAAAAAAATTAAACTAAACATATATTAATATTAATGTTTATCAATAACACTGAGAGAAGTGAAAATCTATATATCATATTGATATTTTATCAGTTAAACCTAAGTCACTGTTATGGATAATTCCCATTGAGTTAGGACTACCTTATTTACATTTTCCAATATAAAACGAAAATTGCAAAGAATTCATTCAATTCATTCATATTCAATAACGGGCAATGCGTCGCGTAGCGTTTATATCATAGATTGAAGGCTAAGCAACGTGGTCCGCGGTTAGTACTTGGATGGGTGGCCGGGCAACGAAGACCCGCAATCCCTGTCCACACCTTCTAGTGGCCTATACTTGAATACAGCTGTGCTGTGGGGAATACACAGAAGCTACCTATTCAAACTTAGATACGATTTGTGTAGAAGAGTACCTACCATCCCTCGGATAGGATGATAGGCAAATAAAATATCCGTACCCTACTGCGAAAGGTGGGACTGGGAGAAAGCTTTTGCTAAAGCTATGTTTTACCATGTTTTACATAAGTTATATTGATAGCCAAACCACGGCCGACTCTAACTATTCACTATATGTATAAGCAAATAGTATGAAATGTTTTTCTTCAATTTTGTTGAATAATTAGTATGAAAATATACATTTTCCACTCATAATTATTAGTCCGAAGAAATATACTTATTTGGGGAAGTCCGTGGCATATTATTTTGTATGTTGTATGTAGCATTAGTGCCCAGGTATGCATGACATAATTGAATAAAACCTGAAAAATTTCATTCATACGGGGGGGCAGTCATGGAAATATCCATATTGATATCTGACATTAACATAAGGAAGGTATACCGGGATATCAAAAATTATCTTGGTCAAGGGTGGTTGTGGAATGTAAAATGTGTGTCTTACTTTAAATTTGAAATAATTATGTCACTGTCACACTGACATCATCAATAACCTACAAATTTCATACCTATTTATTTCAGTTGTAAAACAATAATGAACTACAAATTATGAAATAACGGTTTTAGTAACAAGAAAAACTAAATTACAGTAATTGTTGGAAATGTCCCCCGTTTTGTTCGATGCACAAGTTGACGCGCCTCCTCGTGCTGTGAAAAGCGTTTTGCAGCATTTCTGGCGTTATGGTTGCACATTGCTGAACAATTATTTGTTGCAGTTCTTGCAAATTATTTACCGGAGTTGCGAAAATCTTGTTTTTTAAGTAAGGAAATATAAAATAGTCCATAATTGTCAATAAGGTGATCTCGGAGGAAACTCAACTTCTGTATGCAAACTTATCAGCCGGTCATCAAAAAACTCGAAGAGGAAAACAATATTTTCTCGTGTAGTATGTGCTGTTGCACCGTCATGCTGGAAATAACCGTACCGAAGTTCATCATCGTTTAACTGTTGCACAAATTCAGCCAAAAAGTTGTGTCTGTACCCTTCTGCGTTGACGGTGAAATCGAAAGAAATTGGCCCAATTATTCTTCTGCGAGAAACTGTCATCCAAACACCAATTTTTTGAGCATGTAGTGGCGATTCAGTAAAAACAATGAGGGTTATCATTGCTCCACATTCGCAAACTTGGAGAATTGATGTATCCCGAAAGGTGGAACCACGCTTCGTCAGAAAAAAAAGTTAAGTCCAGAAGATCGTCATTCATTAAATTATTGACAAACCAATGGTAGTAAGCAAGGCGTCTGGGGTGGTCTGCGAGCAGAAGAGCTTGATGTGCTTGCATCTTATATGGATGCATGTTCAAATCTTTCTTTAAAATCTTATGACATGTTCCATAATTTCCTGAGAAAGACGTTTCTAAGGTTTTGCAGGCTCCTCTTCCATACGTTGACGAACGTCATTCACAACTTCTTCTGTACGAACTCTTGGTCTACCAGCACCTTTTTTATGAGTCACACAACCAGTTTCGTGAAACACTTCAACACAATTTGTAAGGCACGCATAAAAATTGTCCGGTAATATTGCCACGTTTGGGAAGTGCTCTCGAAAATTGTCCAAACACAAACGTTGACTGTATTGCCAATTTCCATTAACTAGCGCACCCGTTCGAAAATAGGCTTCAATCATGAAAATTTTGTGCTGTGTGGTAAGAGGCATGATTCAAAAACTGGATTAGAAAATTTCAGCACAATGACTTGACACATTCTGACACAACAAAACATATTCGAAAATTTAAAGTAAGACACACGTTTTACATTCCACAACCACCCTTGACCAAGATAATTTTTGATATCCCGTTACTTCCATCTTGACTTACGCACAGTGTTGATTGTTGCAAACTCATTTGCCTCCGTATGCAAGCAATCTTGATTTTATGATAAAATATTGGACAATATTTTATTATGATCGTCGCTGTGTGTACTTATAAACAATTCATCAGATGTAACTTCTGTCTATAATTGATTTGTTCCCTATTTAACCTAATAGTGAAAGCACTGCATACCGTTATCTCAAAAGAATAACAGTCTAAAGTCAAGCCTATTATGATTGATATTTACGTTTCCGAACAATTTTAAAATAAATTCAAACTAGACAACATAAAACAGCCATTTATAGCGTTAACTTCAAAACAATGCATGTCCACATTCAGCTGTTCCGGTTCTTTCACTTACTTCCGGAATGACAGGCTCGCTTAGGTCATTGTATCGAAGCAAAAATCATACGACCTCATTGACAGAATACCAAAAATTGGTAATAACCTTGGTTCTCATGAAAATTCACGGGTGGCTACTTTTTATATTGCATGATATACCTATGTAATGTTTAAAATATTTTCAATATTTACTGTTAAGAAAATACCAGAATAAATAAATTTTTAACGAAGTACTAAACTCTACTCTAAACCCTAGGTAAACCTAACCCTCTAGATGCCTTACAATGAAATATCTTTATACAGTGAGGGCATAAAGTCCGTCCCCCCCTTCTAATTTTTGAACCACTGGGTAGATTGTGATGAAATTTGGAATGATAATATATGACTAAATTCTGCATTTTTTGACGCATCAATGACAGCTCTGAATGTCAAAGTGACAGCTGGACGCGCAATAGGAACATTTTTTTAAATGGAAATGGGGTCGAGTAATAACTCATTTTGAAGCAATTTTGAGAACATTTGATTCAGTAATTTCCAAATAAAAACCAGTAATATCAATTTCTGTTATAATATCATTTTTTTACATACATATTACAAATTATTGTAAATTATTCACTGCAAAATAAAAATTAAAAGTAAACAAATAACAATAAACCATCCCTAACCTAAAATTATGAAATAATCTAAATTAAACGTAGAGGCAGAAACAAATTTAGAAAACACGTGTTACTTCAAAAGATGTTGAAAATGACCACCATGAACCTCCTGACAAATAAATGTTCCATGGGTAAGTTCTATTATAAAGATTATGTGGTAAAAAGATTATGTTATAAACTGATATTACTGGTTTTTATTTGGAAATTACTGAACCAAATGTTCTCAAAATTGGGGGATGTTTTGAGCATAAAAATAGTTTCAAGATGAGTTATTACTCGACCCCCATTTTCATTTAAAAAAATGTTCCTATTGCGCGCCCAGCTGTCACTTTGACATTCAGAGCTGTCATTGATGTGTCAAAAAATGCAGAATTTAGTCATATATTATCGTCCCAAATTTCATCACAATTTACCCAGTGGTTAAAAAATTAGAGGGGGGGACGGACTTTATGTCCTCACTGAATAATAATAATTATATAGGTTGGGCCAATAAAAAGTTTTCACCTTGAATAACTTTATATACAAGTTTTTTCAATAAAATTTCAAAGACAGGTAAATTTTTATTTCTAGGGGGACACATTTCCATATCATTGACATTTATACAGGGTGTCGCAGAAAAGATATATTTACCACTACTTGTATTCTTTAAATGGAACATATTGTGTATTTTTACAGATTTGGATAGAACGTCCTCTTACCAATATATTGATATACGGTTTGATGAATTTGGCTCTAGTAAGGGAGATATACATAAAAGAGTGTTCCATAAGCATAATGGGTTAGAAAGAGAATACTGATTCGTTGCTAGGCTGCAGCCGTCACAAAGTCTTTCTCTAACACACTGCTCTTATGGAACACTATTTAAGATATATCTCCCTCACTATTAGAGATAGTCCCATCAAACCCTATATCAATGTATTCGTTAGAGAACATTCTATCCAAATCTGTAAAAATACACAGGGTGTTCCATTTAAAATATATAAGTTTGGGTAAATATCTCTTTTTTGGGACATCCTGTATAAATGTCGATAATATGGAAATGTGTCCCCTTTGAAATGAAAATCGAGCTGTCTCTGGAATTTGTTTAAAAAAACTTGTATACCAAGTTATGAAAGGTGGAAAATTTTCATTGGCCCACCCTGTATGTATCTGCTCTGTTTGCATCTTGTTATGATAACAGCCGTCAGTGCAAACAGTATTTTCAGACATAGATATTCAAAATTTAACAATTTATTTTAAATTTTCTACTTATTTTCTCCTTTTTCTGATTTATATATTATATTTCCAGATATATGAAGAGGAAGCTTAAAAATTCTGCAGAAAATAGTAGACTTGAAAGAATATTAAATGTTTTATACCTTATAACAGAGACTTATACATCTGCATGGTATAAGTCTCTGCTTATAATAAACATTGTGGCTTCTCCATTTCGTCATCATTTCAAGTTTCAAATTGGTGTCCCATTTATTTTATGAAATATAGATAGAAAATTCATTGTCCAGTTTCTTAAAATCATGAAATTTATTCCATTGTTTCTGAAACTCCCCATATAAAAGATTTGTATACAGTACTTTACAGTAGGTACTGACTACAACTCTAAAATACGTTAATTTTTTTACCTAATTTAATTAATTGCTGTTATCCGAATATACTTAAATAATTTTTTTGTAAAAAGGATATTTACGCATTTGATACCAATTTTAATAAAACCAATTTAATGTTTGAAGCAGAGGTCATTTAATTTATATGTTAATGTTGACCAACGCGATGGCCTAGTAAACAAGTAATTATAAATGCTTCAGAACACTATATATGCACACAACCTTGCACAATATTGTTAAATGTAGGTAATTGTAACTTATTGAATATAACTGAAAAGATTTTATTTTAGTTAGCCCATCCCATTACCGTAATTAGTATATCAAGATCAAGGGTCATACAGAATATATAGGTATCTTCTTTTCCTTCATGAATGATAGAGTTAGTACCTATAGTGAATAAATTGTCCAATAAGTTACAACCTGAAACAAAAATACAAAAAATTAAAATCGGAAATAGGACAGTAGGAGACTCAACAGAAATTAGTAACGCGTTTAACAAATACTATAGTGAACTCGGTAAACAATATGCAGATAAAATACAGGATATACAAAATTTTGAGGAAAATATAAATAATGTGAACCACACTTTTTACTTATTTCCAACTAACCCAAAAGAAGTAAAAAAAATTATAAAAGAGTTAAAAAATAAAAAATCTCCTGGCCACGATGGTATACGCGCTGAAACGTTAAAAGAGATATCTGATGAAATAGCAGAACCTTTAGTTAATATCATTAATAGTTGTTTCAATGTCGGATGCTTCCCACAATGCTTAAAAATGGGCATAATAAAACCGTTATATAAAAAGGGTGATAAATTACAAATAGAAAATTATAGACCGGTTACGTTGATATCGAATATCTCAAAAATAGTTGAAAAGGCTATAAAATATAGAATAAATAGTTTTCTAAAGAAGTTTAACATTCTTTCAGAGTGGCAGTTCGGATTCAGACAATCGAAATCAACAGAAGATGCGTTAAAATTAGTAACAGCAAGTATAAATGAAGCAATAGACAAAACCACCCCCAGTTTGTGTATATTCCTGGATTTATCTAAAGCATTTGACACTGTTTCTCATGTCAAATTATTATATAAACTAAAACGATACGGATTTAGGGGAAACTCGTATAGACTTATTAGCAGCTATCTTTCACAAAGGATGCAATATGTTAAAATCGAAAATAGTAAAAGTGAAATAAGAGAAGTGTCATACGGCATACCCCAAGGTACAGTCCTTAGACCACTTCTTTTTGTTCTCTATGTGAATAGCTTGCTGAACACAATTGGCGAAAACCGAAAAATTGTTGGTTTTGCTGACGACATCTCGGTTATATATAAGGACACTACCTGGATCAACTTAAAAAGGCGTGCTGAAACAGACTTTAATTATATAAGTAAGTGGTTAAAATTTAATAAATTAACTTTGAGCTCTGATAAAACAGTATACTTACCATTTTCTTCTTATACCAACAAGCTACCAAATATGGGTCCGCTGAATATCGATGAGCAAACTATTATTCCGGAAGCCGAGTCCGTCAAGTACCTCGGTGTCATATTTGACAGGCATCTTAGATGGGACCTACAAATCAAAAACATTACTAAAAAAATTAGACCATTTATATCGCGATTTGCCTTTTTAAAATCTTTTTTAAATAGGTCTCATTTAAGGATGGTATATTTGGCGCTAGTTCAGTCTCATTTGAATTACGGGATCTTGAGTTGGGGGGGAGTTGCTGATTGTTATTTAAAGGATTTGGAAGTTGTGCAGAAGTGGATATTGAAAATAATATACAACAAACATATGACCTGTTCCAGTAATCGAATTTATGAAGTTAGCAAAGTTAACGATATACGGCAATGTTATTGTTTAAACATTTTAATAAACATTAAAAACAAAAAGATAAAGTTAAATGAAATTTCTCATACTTACTCAACACGCACAAAAGAGAAAGGTGTAGAACTATCAACCAGTCGGAAAACTGTAGGACAGAAATGCTTTATGTTTGTGGCCCCCAGACTATACAACGCAGTTCCGGATACACTAAAAAAAGAACATAATATAAGGGCGTATAAAACAAAAATAAAAGAATGGATACTTACCACAAATAGAAATTTTTTTCGAAATTTGATAAACTCCAAAACCTAACATTGACATGTTTCTGTGTAAAAAGCAAATAATATGTGTAGTGAAATTGCATTCTTTCTTTTACTTGTAGATTTAATATGAAAAAGTGGGTTTAGAGATGTGTGTAATGCTCGGTGCAATGTATGTAATGTATAATAATATGTAATGTATATAATGTATAAGTGTAATGAATGTATTTAATATTGTACTGTATGGTGTATACATATCGCAAAAAAGCAGTAAAACATTTTACAGCTTCTGCGATTATTAGTTTATTTTGCTTAGTTAATTTTATACTTAACTGTTGCATGTACTTGGTCTTGCAAATAAACTTATTATTATTATTATTATTATTATTATTATTATTATTATATAGACTAACTCTATCATTACTACTACTATCATCATAGGATGATAGTATACGATTTAGGATGGAATTCTGACCATAACACGTTTTAATTAGAACATATTTCCAAGAATACAGTGACATGAATTTAATCAATCTGTGTGGGAAGTAAAGGAGATATGAGCCAACTAAAACAAAAAATTATTAGTACAACATTTTAGAAAAAAAAATTATTGGTAATTTCTATCTATGTTATTCCCATTTTTGGACATATTTCTCTTACTATTAGAACCAACTGCAAAGCGATTGCGAAAAGAAGTTCCATCTAAACCTGTATTGATATATTTGGTGCTCCATTTAAACAAAAAAATATATTACTCCTTCTGTAATTGTAACAGAAATTTTGTAGTAAATTATAGACTCTAAATTATATAGACATCTTCAGAATAATCAAAAATTGGCTTGCACATAATAAAGCAATGCATAATTATTATTGATAGTGGACTAGATAAAATATTCATATAAAGAAGTACAAAGTAAATGGCACCCAACAAAATTTATGACAGCAAAAAATTGTTTTAATTAATTTTGATTGTGGTACTATAAGCAGGTTTATTATAGTCTACAAATTTTTTGGAGAGGTACCATTCAGCACGATTCTATGAGAAATATTCAATAAAACATTTTCAATATTTTACAAGAACCAATTGTATTTTTGATGAAAAAACCGATTTCATTTAGGAAGTAATACCATATCTGTATCACCAATCTTATTTGAAATAAATAGTTCGCCTGTGTATCTATTTATAGTTAGTTCGCTGAGGATTTGAAGAATAGGCTTCCGCAATGGCAGAATTACGAAATATATCAAGGGTAGACTTTACTCAATCACTTTTACAAAATCTGCATTTTTCTAATACACTAAAGTATTAGTTGTAGAAAAAACAAATTGATATATTAGGTTTAGATTACAAAGCTGATTACTTAATTAAGAAATAAACTTACAAAAAGTAGTGGTTTGTAATAGACCAAAATAAGTTTCTGCACAAATATTTTGATTCCAACTTCTTTTAATTTCTTGATTCTCTCAGTTAACCTAATTCCCGTCTAGAAGAATTTCAAAAGATCTAGCTCAGTTCTTTTATATACCTACTTTAGTTTAATCAAAAACCGCATATTTTTATAAAAGGGCAAGATTGGTTACATACACATTTTTGCGACACAGTCCCAATTGTGTCGTTACTGTGGCGCCAGAGTTTTACTGACGGAGGATTTTTGCCGTCTTAATGACAAGTGGGAAGGAAATATTATATAGTAAAATATTTTTATTTTCTGTAACAGCCAGCTTTGTGCAGTCCAAAAATAAGATCCGCCATTATTCAGAAAGGTGCTTGTCTGAAAGGAAAACGTCTTGTGGTTGTTACCTAGACAAAGAGTGCCGCCTGTGCTTAGAAGATGATGAAACGGCAGAACACATATTGTGCACCTGCCCCGCTGGGGAAGGATCAGATACTCATTATTTGGCAAAGGACAACTTCTGCCAGAGGATGTGAACAAGTTCTCACCCAATAAGGTGATCAGCTACATTAAGAGGCTGGACCTGTTGGGTGAAATATAAGTAGGTGTGAGCCACAATAGACCACATGGTCGCGGTGGAGGGCCTGGTTTTCGGCCCACTCACTTTTGAACCTAACTTAACCTACCTAGACAAAAGCCAGGAACTTTGAAAGCTGAGCATTAGTTCGATTGAGATATGGAGAAAATTGCTAGGAATTTGAACCTTCTCTAACAAGTCAACGAGAACTTCTTCTAATTTCAACAGACTGCCCGCTTGCTTGTTTATAAATATATACTCGTGGACTTTTCTCAATTTAATCGACAATTAGGAATATCATGTATTTGATCATAGTACCCTTTGTAGTGCTACTTATATAAACTTGAATTGCAGCGTAATAGTGAAATTAATGGAGCTGAAATTTCAGTGAGATCCGTTATTTGTATCCGGTTTGTAATCATTATCGGTGTATGTTTCCAAATTGTCCACATTGTTATGTTATGTTATAAATTACACAGAATAGTAGAGTAAAGCTTTATTACAATTATGTCTTTCCGCCATAAACAGATCTCAAATTTGCCGTTTACTTGATGATTAAAACAAACTGGGGAATTATAGATGAGGAACGATTAGGTACGACACAAATATTACAAATAAGCTATATTTCTAACGCATAAAAGTTCTATCTGAAAAAAATCCTTCTAAAACCGTCGTGTGGTGGCATGGTAATGAAGAGTAGCTTAAAATTTTGAAAATGTTTGTGTCCTGCAACCTTTTAGGTCAAATTCAAGCATAAGTAATTAGTGTTTATGCTATGGAAGTGGAATTCCTTAGATTTCAAATCGCATAATAATTCTTTTTGATGCATCGATACAATGGTACATACGATTATACACCAGGTATAAGTTCAAATACCGAAGCAGAAGTTGAGGGTTGGGACATCAAATGTTTCATAGATTGACGAAAAGACAATAATATACGGTAAGCTTAGGTATATCCAAAGGGTACAAATATTTTATTTGTTTAAATATATTTATTTCTATTTTTTTGTTCTCTACATCTACTGTATGTAAATATATATTGCTTTTATAAATGATAATTTCTTATATGTTCATATTGCCTTCGTCATATTTTATATAATTTTTATAATCTGGGATTCTGATCTAATTCAGAGGTTTAAAAAATAAATCCCTCTCACTGATCCCATAAAGATCACTGAAAACAAACACCACCAGAAGAAAAGTCCAAGTGATGACCCTTCATTCATTTAAGACATGTTTATTCCTTTCATATTTACAAAATAGTCTCACATCAAGTCAAGTCGAGATCATAGAAATGTATCTAAATCAGGTCGATATGACCTGATTATCTTCTTGGAATCTCTTCGGATAAGTATCTACTTTAAATTTCACTAAATAATTCTCTTACTCTGAATTATTATTCTCTGAGTAATTGACACTTAGCTGACGATTGACCTTTATTTCCATTACTATAGTATTTGATTTGAGCCATTCAAAAAAGAAAATGATATTAGGCTATTTGTGCAATAAGTTAAGAAATCTGACAGGCGTAGGTTTTTTGGTGGAGGTGTCAGCCGAGATGAAAAAATACGCCAAATACGGAAAAAACAATTTTCCTACGAGTTATACACAGGTTTGTTTTTAATAGTGTTTTCATAATAGCCATAGATTAGATAATAGCTCAAACAACTATATTTATCATAACTTTTTATTGAAAACTGTGAATTTCGAAAATGGGAATCATGGATCCTGAGGGAATGTTGATATAGAAACGAGTTTGTTTATTAGGTTTTCGTTTCGTTAATACTATTGTGTAAGTTATTTACGAAAACTGTCCGAATCTTCTGCTTCAAGCGATAAGATAGAAGATGATATAGAAAAATTAGCAAAAATCGCGATTCAATCATTATTGTTCACAAAATCCAAAGATAAATATGAAAAAAAAAAAAACGTAGGTATCGTTTGTTTGAAGATTGGAGTCATCAAATGGGAGTAACTGTTATCACTGAGGCTCTTCTACTAGGCTATTTTGAACAAAAATTCAGAGTATACCAGAGTCCCACACTGTGAAGTACCTACTTACTCAATGATAAGAACGACATTGACAGTGAAAAAGAATATTGACATTTCCAAGAAATTTCCAAGTTTAATTTCTTTCCTTAAACGTAAATCGGTAGGACATAGATCCAGGAAGTCTATAGTTAAAATTTATAATAATAATATAAGAAATAATTTAAGTTGACAATAAATGAATAATTAATTCAAGAATTAGGATGTATTTTTTGCGTGCGGGAAATTTTTTCCGCACTAGGTAGTTAGGAAAAATCAAACTTTTCCTAACTCAAATTAGTTACTAAATGTGCAACTTTTGAAAACAGACTATTAAAAAAAGTTTTTTATAAAACTTTATAAAAATTTATTTTTATTAAGTTTATTAATTTATTAATTTATTTTTATAAAATATTAAATCTGATTTTAACATGATTTTAACTAGTTAGTAGATACCTCATATATGGGGAATGTAAAAATTAAAAATCAAGCATACCAATTTCTGCAGATTTGGATAGAACGTTACTTGTATAAGTCAACTAGTTTACAGAAGTGGAATAGACTAATAATCTAGATGTCAAACAGGTAATACGAGGCATATAGGTACTTCGCATATAATAATACAAATACGGGATATCCATACACAAATGAGTGTGCCATGCCATAAAACCAAATAAAGTATCTCACCAAAGGTTTCTTAGCACAAACAAATAATTTTATAACACTCCTTTGGGTATATGCCGCGTGTTGTTAATTATAGACCAATTAATTCTTATATTTATGTGATGAGATAATGCTTAAAGCAAATATCTAAAAGCCTAAACAGTGTTGCATTAAAAAACTTTTTTCACACCCTGTATATTTGAGGAGCATTATATCATCTGCATTAAACATTTCATCATTTTTGAGTTTAAAAACAACACTATTTCAGTTATATTCTTAGAATGGTTCAAATCGACTAACACTGATATAGATAGGGGTGAGTTTATAAGTAAATTATCATCTACTTAAGTAATATTAGACCAGGCAAATTTTAAAGAAATATGCGTTAAGTGTGAAGTTTTTGCGGACATTATTTTTTTTGTTGAAAACGATAGCTCTCTTATCATAGAATGAAAATGCAAATCTAAAAATCCCAAAAAATCGGAAGTGAGCTAACGTCAGCATTTAAAAAAACATGGCCGCTCGCGTTATTTTTAAGGTGTTTAAGAAGCATACATTCATGTAAGACAAACTGTTAGTCTTCAGTGATAAGAATGCGGATGTAGATGAACTACTAAACGTTGGTTATAAATTTGTCTCCTTTATGTACGGATTAGACGGATCCCGAGACATTATAGAAGAACGATATAGGCTTTACAACATTGGTATAGCTAAGAGGACGCTCGAAAAATCTTTTGATTTGGACGTTTTTCCCCCAACGAAAGGTGGACTGAAGCAACATATTTTAAGGTAGTTTCAAATGGTGATTACATTAATAGCAAATATTTGTTTTTATATTTTCAGGACCTATCTTCAAATACAGCAATGGATGGGAAATTTCCTAGCCCCGGATAAAGGTATTATATGCACAAAAATAAATACAACACAAGGTTTAAAAATGTAGGGTTTTATTAATGCAGTCAAAATTTTATTCGTTTTTTTTTCTTAACCAGTTCAATTTATTTACTTTTTATATATCAATACCTAATGCTTGCATAAAATCTCCAAGTAAAAAGTATCCTTATCTAACCAAAACCTTAAGTTTAAAGGACTGGAATTGGATTATCATACTTTCTAATTATGTGTTGTATTTTTATGTATATTGTATACTTTAAATTGCGTGTACCGTTAAGAACGGTGTAACAATCCAGGAAAATATTAATAAATAAATAAATTGGTAAACTTGTCTAATTTAAATTATTTAAAATTAAATATTGGTAAATTTAACAACAATAATAAAATAACATATGTAAATATTTTTTTAAATTTGGATAAGCCATCATTTTGGCATATTTGATATATTATGGTCTTTACTTTCCAATCCTTTAAATGTAAGGTTTTGGTTAGACAAGGATACTTTTTACTTGGAGATTGTTTGATTATATGCAAGCATTAGGTAAAAGTAAATAAATTAAACTGGTTAAGAAAAAAAAAGAATAAAATTTTGACTGTATTAAATAAAACCCCACATTTTTAAAACTTGTGTTGTGTTTATATTTGTGCATATAATACCCTCCCATAGTCTTTCTTGTAGTATATTTTGTGCTCTACAAAATAGTGTATGTACAATTTTACTCTATATTGTACAGTTCTCCCGAAATTCGTGGCGAAAACCTTAGAGGAACAAATTTCACAAATTTCAAAATGTTGTTGTAAATGTTGTTATAACTTATAACAACATTTACAACAACATTTTTAAGTTATAATAAAACGAACCATAATAAACATCTTTTGATTGAGATTTTTTTTGTAACTGAACGAAACGAACTGTGTAACGAAAAGCACTCTCTGAGTGACGTAACGCGTCATGTTAAGGATCGCCCACTTCGCACAACATTCTATCTTCTACCTGTATATCGTGACTGTAAATGTAGACATGGATGCCAAAAAAAATGTATATGTAATAGGATCTTTTAGATGACTGAGTTTTTGTAGTTAACTAGAATGTAAAGTTAGTTAGTGATATTAAAAAGTTAAATGTAGGAAGTCAAAAAAAAATTAAAAAATTGTTTCCTTTTTCGTTTTTATGTTAGGAAATTTATATTCTTGGTTATATCTAAATTAAAATAGGTATCATTTTTTTCTAATGTTTTAAGCTTAAAATCCTGTAAAAATAAAAAAAATGTTAAAATTGCTCCGAGGGATAAGAAGATATTTCATTTTCAAAAATTTGAAGGGGAGGTCATGTTTCTTCAAGATGAAATTTTTAGCTCACAACGGATTTTTTGGGATTTTTATATATTTGTTCCTGAACATAAAACCTATCGATTCCCATTGGAAAATAAATGTCCCCTTAAACTTCATTGAAAAAACAGGATTTGCCTGGTCTATATTGTCATAATTTGAATGTTTTTGCAAGCAATATTTCTTATATCTGCTCTACCTACATCCTAACCAGAGGTTACCTACTTATTGTTTTAATAGTAGTGTAAATTTTGGCTACAAAAAATTACTTTTTAATGTACATATGCGGATAAGTTAACAAGACATGTCAAAGTATGGATTATCAGCAAAATATTGAAATGATAACGAAACAAACTTTTCCTAAACTAAGCAAAATTATCTACAGACAAATAAAGTGAAATATAAAAACGAAAGTGCACTTACAATAAATCTAGTTGTCTATATCACTGCAATTGCGTTGTATCCAGCGCATCTGTATACTGAAAACTGATTAGGGACACTGAAAAAAACGGAATGAAGTGAACTTTCCACGCTACTGTGCCAATCATGTGGGGGTGACGATTGTTATGCGACAAAAGCAATCTGCTGAACCATCAGAGGCCAATTACCAGAGTATTGCACCAAATGTATCACAGAAATTTTAATTAACAATTATCTAGCGGGTCTATCGATTCTGCGGATACCTACATCTATGCACATGACCATCCACCATACATTTTTTGAGGTGAACGTGCGATCACTGCTGCATGGTTAAATAAACTTTGATATGCAGGGCTTTTATTTATAAAAATATTTTACTGAATAATGATCCTTGTATAAGTATATTTTGACTGACGTAGATTATGCTAATGTAAATTAGTAGAATAGTGTAATAAGAAACCAAGCATATTATTGAAAAAGCCGACGTTTCGATTTTTATTTTAAAACCTATATCTTCATTTTAGGAAGAGACATTATTTGACTGAGATGGGAAATCATTACGTAAGGGATAGACCAAATGATTCTCTGCGTGTTCTAATTTATTTAGCATTTAAGTACGTTTTTTATTATTTATTAGAGTAACGAACTCCAATATTCATTTTCCCTCAAGGCATAATTTTGTCTATATCTCTCGTAATTTTTAATAGTTCTTATGACAAGGTCAATAAAAGTCATTTTTTATAAACCTAATTTAGTTAGTTATCCGCTGCATTTTTTATTGTGCCCAAGTCCCATTTACTATGGCAAACATAGATATGTTTCGAAGAACTAAACCTTGACTAATGCTTTTAAATTGAGATAGGAATTTTCTTTATTTCTAATATTTTTATATTTTCAAAAGTTATACATCAACATCTAATACAGAATGGCGAGTTCGAATCTTGCCAGAGAAATGACCTCTCCCAGGTTGTGTGTGTGCGTTTTTTTATCATGTGTATCGTCCCTATACACAAGCCCGAGGTTTTCAGAGGGGAGGTTGTCCATTTCTGAGGTGTATTTTACGTTAAAAAAAAGTCTATGGACTAAACTAACAAAGACATTTTTCTGGTTTAGACGGTTCAGATTATTCAGAGATAAAAGAAGAAAATTAGCACTAATTAATCGATTTTAATAAAAACCTGTGTCCGTTAAAAAGGTTACAACCAGTGTAGGGACATAGAGAAATATAAAATTTCTCTATGTGTAGGGATATATATTTATTGCTGTCAAAACAAACTATATATATTTTGATGCATGTGAAAAATTATTTATCTAGATAACCATAATCTGATTATTTGGATATCTGAAACTCGTTTTTAAGATAAACAAAAATAAGTTATCTGGATTTTCTAAAACTAGAATATTGGATATATACATATTAATTATTATTTTATGTTCAAAATGATTATAGGAGGTTAAGAATAAATATGACTCATTTTCCAATAAAAAAAATTAGATTCTCATTAATGTGTAGACTTAAAAAACAATGAATAAAGATGATATAAGAGAAGTTTATTAATTAACTAGAAATGGGAGAAAATCGCTCTTGCGATTTTCGTTCCAATTTCTAGCCCTACCGGGGGTCCAGGCCTGCAACCTGGGGTCACCCTTGGGGTGACAAAAGCATCTAGAATAATATTATTTTTAAGAAAACACATATTAAAGAAATTTATATGTGTATATGTATTAAAGAATTTATATTAAAGATATTTTTCTTAATATTTTGATGTATTGTAAGGGTTACTCTATTCTTGATGGTAAAACATCTTAATTTTTTAAGTGCTGAAAGTAGAATTTATTTTTCAGTAAACATTTTTATCAATTTTATCAGTGGGACC
This sequence comes from Pogonocherus hispidulus, assembly GCA_963924545.1. Taxonomy (NCBI): domain Eukaryota; kingdom Metazoa; phylum Arthropoda; class Insecta; order Coleoptera; family Cerambycidae; genus Pogonocherus; species Pogonocherus hispidulus. The sequence goes on from OZ004698.1 coordinate 13,221,189, forward strand.
AAAAATATTGTAGATATTTACTTTTGTAAGCTAAAATGATGAATTTAGCAGACTGCCAAAATGAACGAATTAATTCCAAACTTTACGTGCAGAAAGAATAAAAGCTACGGATAATGAAACAGAATAACTGAACACTAATACTAATAAATAATTGGAATTAAAAATAAAAAAAGAATGTGCCTCCAGCGTGACTCGAACTCGCAAAATTAGCATTATCACGTTTTGAATCCTACGACTTTCCCAATGCGTTACAGCGCCTGTTGTAAAAAAAGGTACCCTGACACATTTAGGTAAGTATGTAAACTGTACGTGTCAACTTGAAAAACTAATTTTTACCGATTTTCTAATTGGAAAAGCATTTCACTTCAATATTTTGGTAATCAGAAATGTTTGGCAGTCGGTACTATCAATTCCGTTTTAGCAATATTTCTCGTAGGAAAATAACCTACCTGAAGTTTAATTATTAATTTGACAGTTTTCGTGGGAGGTGCTTATGTCGCGTTAGTGCAATTTCACATCGGCAGATAAAATGAGAAAGAAGTTGAGACGGACGCGACTCGAGATTTTCGAAAACGAAATAGACGCAGAAGGACTCGACGTACGGTCTCGAAAAAAAATCTCAAAGGATTAGAGAAAGGACTGAACTTTCGCGTGAAGCGGTCCTCGAAGCCGTAAAATTAGAAAAAGGGTCTAGGGAGTCCCGCGAAAAGTCGGGATTTCGGCAGGCGTGACGGGGCCATTAGGCGCGAAGACAAACGCCGGTGCTAGCCGTATCTCTGTCACCGAACGGCGATCGACGAAAATTTTGCAGAGGTTTTTTGAAAAGGCATTTAAATTGGGAAAACGCACAGGAAACGGGAAGAAAATACCCCTACGCATTGGAGAAAGGCGCCGGGGGCGACCTCCGGTCGCCCGCGGGGAACGCTCCGCGATCCCTCCTCGAAGGAGATAGCTTTGAAACTTTGTGGATTCGGCGACGGAATTTAGAGCGAGACATAATCGACGCGTTTTAATATATATGGATTAACAATAATTAATCTTAATTGTTTTTTTTTTTTTTGTTATACCTATAAGTATCAGCTATAATCTGATAACAGAATAACCAGGTTCTACAAGTAATTGGTTAATTGCAATAATGGATCTATTACCGGTAGTAAAATTATCAGCTTATTTGCTTTAGACAGTTTCGAGTTATTTGCTTATCCAGTTATCTGATTACTTGTATATCAATTTAATTTTTTTAAGAAATCGCGAATAAGCAAAACTATTAAACCGGTTCTGGTTGTGAAAAACCAGTATCGATTGCCAGCATAGGCTAATTTGCTCTGAATGAAACTTTTGTAAAGCAGTAAGATCAAAAAGAAACAGGCAACCTTCAAATCCAAAGGCTGTTTGGAATTGGGGTTACGTATTGATAAAACGCAAATACCCCATATCCATTGACATTGCCAGTGCTCGTGCTGGGGATCGCATATAGATCATATGGGGATCGCATATAGATCTAATAGGCAGTGTAACCTGCATATGCTGCCACAACACGCTTTAGCCTACTGCGCTACTGCGGTGGTTGATACCTGTGTCTATTAAGTGACCAGTAAATCTGCAATATATAAAGTAAAACTAGAGGTAATTTTCAGGTCCATTTAAATAATTTTTCTTTCATTTGTGGACAATATTTCCGATGACTTAGTAAGTAGCCAAGAAGTCATACAATCCTAATGGCATTTGAGGGTAGGGGAAAAATGGACAGAAACACATATGTAAAGGTAAAATATATTACAAACGTAAGCCTTACAAGCTTCTTTGGTAAAGAGTTGATACTTTATCAACAAATAATTAACAGAAATAAGTGCATACTATTAAATAAAACCTACACAATTTAATTGTTTAAAAAATACTGACAAAGTAATAATAAGCTTCTTCACTTCTACAGAACAGTTAAGTTATAAATAGATTTGTTGCTCTTATTCTTGATTTGTTGCTTTTAAATCTTTCTTCACTTGGAATATAACTATACAACTTTCTTTTCGATATGACGATTGACTGATACGATATTGAATTGCCCATATACCAATAATACTGATTCCCAATATATTTTATTATGGTGTGTCTTTCATATACTTAGGTCGTCCTTTATTATTATTGTCCTGTTGTTATTTTACTAAACGCTTTTTATTAAAATTTACTTAGTGTTTTGTATTTCCAATATTTATATATATGTAATTGTTACCTGTTCAATATTTAAATTTATTTTTCTCACTCTTCATACTTATTTTAAGATGGTTTGAATTAAACTCCGATTAAAAATTAAACGTTACTTTCACCCTCTTTAAAATTTCAATTTAAAACCATTATTGAATATAAAACTTTATAAAAGAAATAGTTAAGTATTTGACTTATAGTCAATTGCTGAATATATTCAGTTTTTTATTTTATCTTCAGTTTTTGAGATATAATTACATTTATTAATAAGAAACACTCAATTTTTGTTTACATGTGACGATGGGAAAAATGCTCGCAAACAATAAAAGATGAAAAAATGCTGTTTCTCCCATCCTTGTTTTTAAGACAAAAGCTTTAGAAACGTATATCAGGTTTGCTATATTTCTGTTTTTAAAGGCTCTTGAAAACACACAAATTGCAGTACTTTGATCTTTATACTCCCATTTATAGAGTTTTCAGTTCTCCTTTGGTAACTTCATTGTAATTTTACAGTAATGTTTCATTATCAGTCAAGCCCACAGCATTCTCCTTCACGTACATTGCAAATGGTTTATAAAACATTCTCATTTTGTTTCATTAGATTAGAATTAATGAAATAATCACTGGTTTAGGTCATATTCTATCACTGGTTTATGCTACGACTTATGTTACATAAAATAGATTTTTTAATAAATCATAAAAAAATTAACAATAATAAAGAAATAATACACTTTTAAAAAATGTTCAAATAAAATATAGTAGCATTTAATATTGTTAGAAAACTATTGCCGATTGGTAACAGCAAGTAAATCAATACAATAGGCCAAATATCTGTATCTGTCAATATATCAATATCGTTTTACACCTATTCTCCACTCTATATGTACAAGTATATTAAAAAATGTAAATAAACAAATAAGTCAGTTATAAATACATTACAGCCTCAAAGTTTTACTATGCAGTGAACAGCACGTTATAATTAAGGCTCTAATACTTCCTTCTTCTCAGTCTGTGGCATTTCCTTTATATTGTTAACTTTATCCTTATCCAGATTATTTTCCTTAGCCAGCTTTTGTATCTCATTCTCCACCCTAACATTGGATACCTGACTAGAAGCAGAAGCGTGACTACTTGACCTTGAATGACTGCCACTGATTGGTGTTTGAACCTGGGGTGTGGGGGGGCTCTTAGTACCAGGAGTCGAAGCCAGACCAGCTTGCATTTGCATGTGGTACTTGTAGATGTTCTCGGTGGATTCTACGACCCCTTGGGTAAGATTGAGACTGCGGCCCCTAATCCCAGTTTCCTTAGTTTTCGGAGACCACCAATTGACGAAAGTACCGACGATCGGTACGTGTCGTATGATGCCCTCTTGCCAGAGGCGCTCCTCATTTTCTTTTTGAAGATCCAGTGTTGCTGTTTCAATACCTAAAAAAAGAAAAATTAGATTTTGAAGAGGTTGTCGAGTTCAGTAGTGATAAGAAAACACTAATTATAAACACAGGACAATTTATTAGTTATTTCTTATAATTAAAAAATCTATTTTGAACATTAAACTTTAAAAAATATGACGTTTTTAATGAATAATTTCTAGAAATATTAAAAATTTCATAATTTTTCCACCTACAGAACCACCTACATGAAATAATGCATTTAAGTTTTACCTTTCTTAACTATTTCGCTCATAGAATCCAGTACTCTAGAATTCTCCTCCACAGATTGTCCGACCCTCATCACCAGGTTAAGTAGTTCCTCAACATCGGATTGGGGTGTCAACATGCCAAAACGAACACACATCAGACCCTCAGCATCTTCTCCAAGTGAAAATGCTGAATCTGTTGATCTCAAGGTGTCTACCAGTGCCATATTTAGATGGTTTAACTCCTCCTTTGCTTGATCTGTTAATAATTGCTCCCAACCTTCAGGACAATACCGAACACCACCCATACCTGAAAATCATATAAACTTCAGACTGATAGAAAATAAATATCTATGTAAAATTAAATTTTGCTTAACTAGCTAATAACATTCATATTCAGATCGGAAGATGTGATTTTTACAATATGTATCTAAGTCAATAACTAAAAATACATTAAATGTTTTTAATTAGTCATATGGCACTAAAATAGTTAAAATACTAAATTAATGAATAATTACTATTGTGATTGAGTTATTATTGATTTTCCATTTTTAGAAAACACAGGTAAATTAAATGTATTGCTACAAAATCACCGACACAGTGCCCGAGTGCGGCTATGTTTTTACCAGCCTTATTAAGTAAATTGTGCACAATCTGGCAACACTGCCTCTGGGGGTGCCAGAGACAACCCCCCAAGGGTGAAGTCTCAATCCTCTAGGCCTTCAAATAAGGGAGATAGGCCCTTTTGCCCACATTTTATGGATGTCACCAGCAGTACTAATCGAATATTCCTCGTATAACTTGGCTGTTGATTAGTTATTGAACTGCCCTGGTATGCGGATTATTCGTGAGTATTCGATGGAAATTTCTACGAGAATCTAGAAGCCTAGTTTACCTATATAAAGGCTGCGGCGTGACGGCGAGTAAGTCAGCCTTAATCGAACAGTAATCAAGAGAAGAAGCAATACTTAAGTGAAGAAGAAGTGTTTTCGGTGTGCATTTATTTAGATATTGTACAAGAAGATAGATAGGTAGATATTGTATTGTGTCTGAAGTGTAGAATAAAGATTTTTATTGTTGTATAAAAGTCTTATCTTTAGAACCCTGGAACGAGTAACAATTTCAAAATAGTTTTAAGGCAAGATTTTTAACCATTGAATTTTTTTTATTTAATTTTTAGTCTGCTATTGGCAAAGATTATATTTTTTACTTGTCCTCTCATTTATATCAGTTTGAAAAAAAAAAATGAAAACAAGGAGTGTTAGAAATTACTTACCTGCCCAATCTGGAAGATCTACAATTTTTAAAACAGGAGAAGTCTCGACCAACTTTACAAACGTTTCTCGATGATGTATTGTAGCGCGCAATATAACAAGCTGCTGTTCCAGGCACTGCACAAAGGACTGCATTTCCTCGACTGTGGGCTGTTGTCCACTGGCATTTTCAAATGGACAGAACCTCAAAACTACACCAACATTTTCCAAGTCACAAATATCTATGGGGACTTGGGGTGCATCTAACTGTAGAATTTGGCCCAGCCAAGAGTTAAGTTTGTCGTAATAAGGGGGAACTTTACATAAAAATTCACCCTCGTTTACTTCTGGAGTAAACTGGAAGACTACACAGCAAGCCGTTGATTCAAATAATAACTAGGAAAAAAATAAGTTAACGTAAAAATTAATCAAGCAGTTACTAATTAACTTACAGGTATATTCGCTGGTTTTGTGATTAATTCAGATACAGTGTAAGTGCCACTTTCTCCTCCAGGTTTGGGACTCTAAAAAAACATTATTTTTATATTTTTATTTCTATCATTTTGTGTAGGTGCAATAGGTGCAACAGAAAACCTTGTGTCAAAATACAATATGTCATTGCAAACAATTTATAAAATCTATATTGTCATGAAATAATATTTATAATATGAATATTTTTAACCAATTAACCCAAACATATCCTCCTGCTCAAAAAAGTTGAGAAAGGAAAGTCAATCTAAAAGGTTTTGATAGTGCATTAATCGGCAAACATCAGCAAACATCGCGCTGTATTGTTGTCACGCTTAATTCTCCCTTAATCACGCTTGTTGGCACGCTTCATTCTCAAGTTTCTCCATCGAATTCGACAATACTAGATATATAAATGTTATTTATATTTACAATTATCATTAAAAAAGATTATAATTTCATTATATGAGTCTTAGAAGGGCACACTAGAAGCTTTTATACACACCAGTCATATCCAAAAATTAATATTGTACTATTAGTGCTATTACTATAGTTGTACTATATTATGATATAATATTGTCAAGTGCGAAAATGTTTTCTTTACTTTATTGAGTAAATTTTATATTTCCTCATTTCTCGAACGGAATGCATTATCTTAAAAAGTGGCAACACCGCTCAACATACCGGGAGTAGATAGAAAGTGTCTCTATTCAACTCATTGAAAATGCTGTCTGTCTCTTACTAGTTTCATATAACACCTGAGTAGACTTCAGGTGCTTAGCAGAGTTTGGGTAGTTTGAGCACATTTTTTGTTAGTATTTTTGTGCTTTCTACTATTTACTTATGGCTTGAAATAAAGTTTTATGTGATTGTAATAGTTAATATATTTTATATAGTTCAGTGCAATTGATTGAAAGTGACATAGTGTAAATGCACGCGCCCATAACCAGCACCGATCTAACTATAGTTTCGGGTTGTTGCACTTATCAAAACATTTTAGATCAACTTTAAGGCAAATAATCCACCAGCTAGTAATGCTATTAGCCTTTCTTATTCCATTTCAAAATGTCACTTGAAATTATTGAGACGTTAACATAAACTAGATCTCAAGAAAAGCACAGTGTGGTGTCGGTGTCAAAGTAATCTGCTCAAGTTAGAAAGTCCTAAAAGCTAATACATAATGCTAAATGTGAATCCTGTGAACAGAAGTACTTAAATATAGTTATATTCAATAAATATTAATGGATTCAAAAAGTCTCTATTAACCATTTTTGTTGTCATGTAGCATACATACCAGTTTTCCTGTTAAAATCGGCCAACAATGACACATTGTAAATGTCTAAGATATTTATATAGCTATCTATCAGACAGTTTTGAATGTATGTCTGGATATATATGAGCAAAGTTAGCATCTGCCAACATTAATTAAAATAATTTGCTTTTGTAATTGAGCGAAAGCATAATAATTTTGTCATTTCCATGATTGGAGTTTTACTTCTTAAGACTTCAAGCAACAAAAGAGGTTAAGCTCTTGTTAGTTTTCGTATATCATGACTTCGAAATGTTATTTTACGATACAAATTTCGAACTGACTACAAGTAGTACATACTGCTGAAAATAGCAAACAACTTAACTTACTTACCAACACTCGGACGTGCCTAAAAACGTCCAAAGCTGCCCATAACCTTTCACTGGCCAAGAAATCTTCTCTAATCCTAACATGAACTCCTTCTTTACCTAAATTCTGTAGGGCCGCCCACAAGGGCAATGCAAGAATTCTCCTTCCCTGATGGTCTGTGTTTAACCCAGCAAGTAAAGGAAGTGTACTTTCTCTGGTAGCACCAACTTGTTTATTTCGATTAGGATTCACTGAAGAATCCCATAGCCTATACAATGTCTGCGAAGGTGTTAAGGTTATATGCAGTTTATAAAACAGCTGTTTTTTTTTGGCACTGAACAGTATTCAAAACTGCATAGTGCAATAGTGATAAAATATTTCTTCTATTATTATCACACAAATTGACAAATTACCAAAATATAAAATTTTGAAACAATTTTGGATTATATTCTGTTTAAAATGATTTTCAATTCGGCCAAATAGTGTACGGCTTAATTTGGACCTACACCGAGCTGGTACTGACAAAGGGCTAAGGTTTAGAAAAAAATAATTAAGCATTAGGGTTTTTAATTTTTTAAATATTACTGGTAATACTGCATAATTTATGTTAAACTAAAAACCACTCATGAAGTTTATTTTATCAAATATTTCCTTTCATTGCACCTTATTCAGTAGGGCTGCATTTAGTTTCTTTTCAAAAAGATCTTTTCTCTGAATCGATTAAAATCGAAGCTCCAAGAATCGAATCAGAAAAAAGACAAGGTGTAGCATAATGACATATAGACAGGGGGAATTATACAATTGTAATTCGGTGATATCACAGTACCCGAGGTTACCTATCAATTTTTTTTTCAACGAGCCTGTCTGGCTTACCCATTTGTAAGAAGCATTTTAATCATCTCATTACTCCACATTACCAATTTTACTTGATGTTATCACGAAGGATGAATAATAATCGAAATTTATAATTATTAAAAATCAACATTTCTATTACACTAGTTTTTGTATACAAACTTTAAAAGTGTACCTTGATCCTATATATTGAATAGGAACTAGTTTTCTGTGTTTATTACTTAACATGTGTAATCTCAAAAGAAATTACAATTAATCGTTTAGCTGCACTGCAAATAAATTACAGACATTAAACAAAATATGTTTCCTTCTTCGTCATTATTTCAAAATAAAAATGACTGAAGTTTTTAAACTGGATTAAAGTGTTTTGAAACAAACTATAACAAAATACTCTAAGGTAAAACTTTACATAGAACATAAAAATATAAAATAACGTGAAGGATACAACTATTGGTAATCCAGGAATTCCCAGCCAGCTACCCAGGGCCAGAGAAAAACTGTCTGCAACAGGTGGAATCTAAAAATACAATTAATCAATCTTGAATACAATAATTAATCTGATGCAATTAAATTACTAAATATAAGAAATTTTTATTTTAGGTTTACAAAGTTTTTATAAACCATTTGTAGCGTGTTCTGCGTGTCCGGATGATTAGCATGGTCCCAGTGTCGATTATTTTTGTGTTTGACTGGGCAGAACCTGCATGCGGGCAGAGCACTTTTAAATTCGACTGGACTGATTTTGCTCCCTCAAGGTTCGAACTTTCTGCTTGGTGATTATCTACAGTTCTTACGTTCTAGTTTATAAATTGACAACGTTAGTAAATATAGCGATGAAGAGGTTAAAAACGTGAATATAGTCTTATTATTTAAGTGAACGCAAATTTTCTATTGCCTTTTCATTTTTGTCCGACAATTTTTTATAAAAAATTAAAGCATTATAAATAAGTTCAAAAACCGAAAATGCAGACCAGTTAAACATGTTTTTTAAACAAAAAATTCAAATTGTGCAGATGCCGTCGGAGCCAGAACAAAACTGAACGGAACAAACGCAAACTTGGTACGAACTGGCACGGAGCCAGTGCTTCTCAGCCGAATTCGCTATAAGATAAATAAATAAATAAATAAGTAAGCGATTTATGTCATCACTCCAGCACGGCATCTTCTGCTACAAACTATTATATGTAATATATCGAGTATTTTTGTCACCTATTTGGCTAAAAACAACGTAAATAACTTTTGAAAAACTTGACACCTCTCTAAGGGATTGGTTGTGTTTTGACAATTTATGTTTAGGTCACCAAAATTGGTTGATACTTGGGTCTGACCCAAGTATCAACTTTGAAAATTTTTGTCTTCAATTGAATTCATAACTTAACAGCCAGATAGTAATATCCCTAATTATGTAGAAGAGTATTCAGAAATGGATAAAAATCTTTATTGATTATTTGCTAATCTGTCAATAAATAATGGAAGTTTATAAAGTTACATAAATGACCATAAATGACTCAAATTGCCCTTTTATTCTTAAATCACTAAAATGCTCTAGAACAAAATGGGAAAAAGCTTATAAAGTATTTAAGAATAAAAACATGTTTAATGTGAAAAATAATTGTTGCCAACAAACGGAAAGAACCTTGAAAAATCAACACGGTCTTGAAACAAGGTAGGTAAAATTCTATATAAGTTACTGGAAACAATGTACCGGGATATCAAAAATTATCTTGGTCAAGGGTGGTTGTGGAATGTAAAACGTGTGTCTTACTTTAAATTTTTGAATATGTTTTGTTGTGTCAGAATCTGTCAAGTCATTGTGCTGAAATTTTCTAATCCAGTTTTTGAATCATGGCTCTTACCACACAGCACAAAATTTTCATAATTGAAGCCTATTTTCGAACGGGTGCGCTAGTTAATGGAAATTGGCCATACAGTCAACGTTTGTGTTTGGACAATTTTCGAGAGCACTTCCCAAACGTGGCAATATTACCGGACAATTTTTATGCGTGCCTTACAAATTGTGTTGAAGTGTTTCGCGAAACTGGTTGTGTGACTCATAAAAAAGGTGCTGGTAGACCAAGAGTTCGTACAGAAGAAGTTGTCAATGACGTTCGTCAACGTATGGAAGAGGAGCCTGCAAAACCTTTGAAACGTCTTTCTCAGGAAATTGGACTTTCTTATGGAACATGTCATAAGATTTTAAAGAAAGACTTGAACATGCATCCATATAACATGCAAGCACATCAAGCTCTTCTGCCCGCAGACCACCCCAGACGCCTTGCTTACTGCCATTGGTTTGTCAATAATTTAATGAATGACGATCTTCTGGACTCAACTTTTTTTTCTGACGAAGCGTGGTTCCACCTTTTGGGATACATCAATTCTCAAAATATGCGAATGTGGAGCAATGATAACCCTCATGTTTTTACTGAATCGCCACTACATGCTCAAAAAATTGGTGTTTGGATGGCAGTTTCTCGCAGAAAAATAATTGGGCCAATTTTTTTTTATTTCACCGTCAACGCAGAAAGGTACAGACACAACTTTTTGGCTGAATTTGTGCAACAGTTAAACGATGATGAACTTCGGTACGGTTATTTCCAGCATGACGGTGCAACAGCACATACTACACGAGAAAATATTGCTTTCCTCCGCGAGTTTTTTGATGACGGCTGATAAGTTTGCATACAGAAGTTGAGTCTCCTCCGAGATCACTTTGTTTGACAATTATGGACTATTTTATATTTCCTTACTTAAAAAACAAGATTTTCGCAACTCCGGTAAATAATTTGCAAGAACTGCAACAAAGAATTGTTCAGCAATGTGCAACCATAACGCCAGAAATGCTGCAAAACGCTTTTCACAGCATGAGGAGGTGCGTCAACTTGTGCATCGAACAAAACGGGGGACATTTCCAACAATTACTGTAATTTAGTTTTTCTTGTTACTAAAACCGTTATTTCATAATTTGTAGTTCATTATTGTTTTACAACTGAAATAAATAGGTATGAAATTTGTAGGTTATTGATGATGTCAGTGTGGCAGTGACATAATTATTTCAAATTTAAAGTAAGACACACGTTTTACATTCCACAACCACCCTTGACCAAGATAATTTTTGATATCCCGGTACAATATAATGTTTTAGAAAATTAACAAGATTTTTTGTTTATTTTGAATTAAGTTTGGACTTTTCATTTCCATAATTATATTTGCTGCAACCTGTATATAACTATGTAGCTGAAATACTGAAAAAAAAAACCTCGATAAAGAATAATGATTTAAAAAATGAAATTCAATTTAACAGATGTCCTTTGTACTTTTTGTATTTGAGATTTATTATGCAAAAAAAAGATTTGTGTGGACTTGAATGAAAAGTGTACATTAATAATGGATGACAGAATCTGTTAACTTTGGGCACTTGACAATGAAGAATCATTAGATTTTAATACTTCTTTATTGTTGTATGCTTATTTGGCCACAGATGATTATTGAATCATCATGTCTCTTTGATTTATCGAATTTGTAAATTAATTAATAGTGACCTATGTTGTAACGGTTTCTTAGTCATTTGTATTCAAGATATGAACACATTTTCAAATATGGATGTAGCCCAAGAAGATGGGTTGTACCTACCTACTTTGGCTTAGTAAAAACATACACATTAATCTAATAATTATTCCATAAGCCTCAAGGCCTGACTAGTAGATAACAAAAATCCTTACCAGGTGAATCATAAAAATAAAAACATAAACCACATTTTTTGCTAAAGATTTGTAGTATAAGGTATTTATAGCTTATACTATAGCATTATATATACTTATAGCATTAAGAAAACAGAATTATATGTATCAAGTTTGCAGATCTTTATTAGAATACTTCTGTGTTACTCTTTTGTGCCACAAATCAATTACTGACATTAAAATTATGTGTTTGTATAACATACCTACATATAAATAACTTCCAAATAAAAATGTTTCCACTGTTTATTGTCAATTATAAATTTAAAACAGAATTAAAACTGTTTTAATTCTGGGTGATTTTTAGTCAATTTAATGGGTGATAGTAGTATAGCCAATTTTATGATGATAATAAAATCAATTGCCAATAAAACACTATCTACTTGAGGATTAATAAACTCATTATTCTACAGAATTGGTTCTATAGATTTCGATTTCACTAACAAATAGCACAATTCAATCAAGTTTTACTAATTTATGTTTCCTCTATATGTTAAAAAAATATCAATATACCGGGTTTCCCATTTCATTTGACTAATGGCAATTAACATGGGCTATTACATTTCATTGAATTTTATATTCCCAAGGCACAATATGAAAAATATTGCTAACGGAATCGATAGTACTGACTGTCAAACACGTGTGATTACCAAAATACTAAAGCGAAATGCTTTTTTAAATAAAATATCAATAAAAATTCGTTTTAAGTTAATAGGTGTAGTTTACATAACCGTTTTAGAAACATTGTTAAACGTCATCCGGTGGACTAGTTGGTTGAGCGGCTGGGTTTCAAACTGAACCGCAAAATTTTGCAGGTTCAAATCCCGCCAGAGACCACTTTTTTTTTACTTTTTCATTAATTACAAATTATTAGTGTTTACTTATTCGAATAAATATTGTTCCTTGTCAGTACCTAGTTATTATTTTTGAAAGTCACAATATTTGCTTATCAAAAAAAAAAATAAATAAAACATGTTTTAATTGGTTCGTTTCCTTTATCTTTAGCTAAAGCTACCATCTTATAAAATAAGTAATCAACAAGCAACATATTTTTTATTTATTACATGCACTGTGCTTTTACTAATAGTGTACCTATCTCTGCTAATAGTTAGTACATATTATACCTCAATCTGGATATTGAGTTAAACAGTTACAGAGGAACTGTCGTGAATTAGTAATTAGTAAATATGATGAGTTTTTTTAAAATATATTATTTTAAAAAACTCATAATTTTAGAATTATAGTTTTTTATTTAAAAAAAAACCTATTACTAATTCACGACAGTTCCTCTGTAATACTGTTTAACTCAATATCCAGATTGAGGGAGATAAGCATACTGTTAGTATAAGCACAGTGCATGTAATAAAAAAAAAATATGTTGCTTGTTGATTACTTATTTTATAAGATAGTAGCTTTAGCTAAAGATAAAGGAAACGAACCAATTAAAACATGTTTTTTTTTGATAAGCAAATATTGTGACTTTCAAAAATAATAACTAGGTACTGACAATGTCACTAATAATTTGTAATTAATGAAAAAGTAAAAAAAAAAGTTGTCTCTGCCGGGATTTGAACCTGCAAAATTTTGCGGTTCAGTTTGAAACCCAGCCGCTCAACCAACTAGTCCACCGGATGATGTGTAACAGTGTTTCTAAAACGGTTATGTAAACTACACCTATTAACTTAAAACGAATTTTTATTGATATTTTATTTAAAGAAGCATTTCGCTTTAGTATTTTGGTAATCAGACGTGTTTGACAGTCAGTCAGTCAAACTACTGTCGATTCCGTTAGCAATATTTTTCATATTGTGCCTTGGGAATATAAAATTCAATGAAATGTAATAGCCCATGTTAATTGCCATTAGTCAAATGAAATGGGAAACCCGGTATATTACCTATATACAGGGTGTCTACTTTTAAGTGTATACAAATCGATAAAAAGTTTATTTTGCAAGTTATTTTCAAAAACCTTTGTTTGTTCGAATTTTTTTCAAAAAACGCTCCTTTTGATGTTATTACTTTTGTCAAAATGTGAATCCAGGGACAGCTACGATTTTTTTATACCCCCGATTTTCACAAAACCCATTTAGCGATTTTTTTATTTAAAATCTAATACAACAACGTTAATCTGGACCCGTAAAAACCCCTATTTACCCAATTTGATAAAAAAATATAGAGGGTGTTTAGTTCTACACCATGTTAAAGTTGAGCAAAATAAGAACTTCAAAAGCTCCTGGCGAGTCAAGCATGTCATGGAATTATTTCAAAACAGTTGAAAAACTAACAGCCCAATGACCACCCAAAGTGTTGATGGACGAAATTGCAAGAAGAAATATACAGGATGTTTTTCTCTACAGCGTCTGAAATTGTCCAAAGTTGACAGTCTAGTTCTCTGATCCGTCGCGGCGGTTCACTGATCAGTCGTGATGGTTCACTGAGCAATCGCGATGGTTCACTGAACCGTAGAAATAGTTTAGGTACAAACAGGACACAATGTTACCATAGGTTTAGTTTTAATTATCTCCAGATGATGCCAACTTGGGTGGCGAAACGCGCATCGAGTGCATTATAGTGTTTTGGTGTTATGTGGAAAAATACGTCAGTGATAATTTAGTAGGTATATATTTAATTAGCCACCTTTAAAAACCTGCTGTAGAAATTTACTTAAAGTAGCTCTTCATTGAGAGTCAACTGCCATGACTTTTATATATTTTATAATGACTTAATGGGCACATCATACAGTGTGGCCCATTAAGAACAAGGACACCCTTCTAAAAACTTTTTGGTAAACGTGATTCCAATGAATGTTTTTGTATATATTAGCTTCCTAAATGTACTTGTTGAACGCTAATCCTCGACCTACTACAATTTTTTTTTCGATCAATTTTTTTTTTTAAATTACTTTAGGGATTTAGAGATACAGGGGACTACTGTAAAGTATTGTTTTAACGTTATTACATATTAATTTGTGAAGTAAGTAAAGGAACAGTATTATAGATTATCAATAATTATTAGAGTTTCTAATGCCTGCTATATATTTTAGGCGAAACACAAATTCGTAAACTTGAAACATTTCAAGCTCTATAAAAAAATTATTCTTCGATACAATTTGATTAAATTTGGGCCACACGGGTTTTAAGTGATGCTGAAGAATTCCAAGATGTCAAATTTAAAAAAAAAAATCCCTAAAGTAATTTTCCAAAAAATTGATTAAAAAAAAAATCATAGTAGGCTGAGGATTAGCAGCTGGACCATCGTAATAGGTTCAGCAAGTACATCTAGGAGGCTAATATATATATAAAAAAAATCATTAGAATCGCAATTACCAAACATTTTTTAGAAGAGTCCTGGTTCTTAATGGGCCACCCTGTATATGATAAAAATTAATTTGTAGTTTACCATACATGCAGAAGAACCTAATTTAATGTAAAATTCAAATTGTTTCCTCCAATATCCTGCAAAGACGAGTTCTCAGAGAAAAAAAAGGTACTCACGTGTCCATTTCGCTGATGGCTAGGCAACGACAAAGCAGCCAAGCTATGGCCCCTAATATGTAGCCAAGCACCATGCACCTTGCAAAGTTCTTTTATTCTCGAAATGTTATCTACATGGCCTGTGATTGGGGTGCCAGCATCTGCAATCACCATTAAAGGGGTCCGACCTGTTGCAACATCATCAGCTAACATTTTCTGCAGTGCTGACAAATCCATAGTATATTGAGAACCTTAAAAATGAAGTTATTCAATTCAGAGATGTTAACATAAGTTTGGGAATAACTAATATGTAGCCAAAATGAAGGCTACATATGTTTGTTTGTGGTTGGTAATATTAATAGGACCACTATAGACATTTCCATTTTAAAAATAATAGGAAAATTGTGTTTAGAATGCAATATATTATAATCTCGTGTCATTTATATTACCTATTCTATTATTCTTTAACAGTTAGATGTAAAGCGAAAAGTGTAAATTTGAGTGTTCCCTATATCATAAATTTACATTAAAACTATTAAAAATATTCCTATTTAAAACATAGTCCCCACTGGTCCTTTTTAATTTCAACATAATATGTTGAAATATGTTGAAACATAATGTTCAACATAATATGTTGAAAATATGTAGGTATATTATACCTACTATTTTTTCAAATAATGAACTTTTTAATAGTAGGTACATGAAATTAATTTATTTTTTTATATACCATGACTTGATAGTGTTTGCATGAATAAATGTTAATGATTATTCCTCGTGGACATTATTCCTCGTGGTAATTATTCCTCGGACACGGATTATTCTTGATGCATATTGGTACGTAGGTACCATATTCATTAACATTAAGTACCACGGGAGTTTCCAAGTTAGTCAAAGCTATTAAATATATGTGTATTTCATTTAAAGAATTAATATTATTAATCTATACTATATAGTTATAGATTGTAATTTAATAAAAACAAAACTAGCAGAAACCTGCTACTGTATCAATATTCAGTTATTTTTGCCTTGTATGTGGAAATGCATTTTGATATCAATAAAAAAATTGTTGAATGAAGTAATTTTTAATAGAAATTTTAAGTTATTATGTAATATGTACAAACAAACATTTTAATTTTGATTAAATTAAATATTATTCAGAAAATGCCATTATCTAACAACGTCAAAATTCTACTAGGAAGAACTAAATATTATAATGAAATTATTCTTATTTTTTTTTACTAAACTAAAATACCTATACAGGGTGGGGCACTACATATATCTCGGTTTATATAAGGAGAACCATTAAACTTAAAAGTAAAATAAAAATTAATAGACATATGGCGTACCACAGGGCAGAAAAAAAATACATATTACAGTTACATACAGACTAATTTAATGTAAATTTCTGTAACCTACCCTATACCTATAATCTATAATTACTGAGACATGTAATGATTTTTAATACTGTAGAATAAAATTAAAATGTATCATATAATATACCTAATGTTCGTTCCACAATATTATACAGGGTGGTTCAAAATTATTCTTCAATTTCAGTTAGGTACAAATTAAATTATCTCTCTTATTTTAAATGACACACCCTGTATTTTATGATCTATTCTTAAGCAACATTTGATTACTTTTCGAACTGTGTTAGACTTCCCTATACTTAACTCTGATAGTTTTCCAGTAATTAGTATTTTTCTGTTTCGATAATTTAGTAATTGTCCTTACCAATTTATGACGAAGCAAGAAACAAAATAAAATATTAGATACATTTTGTTAACATTTAATAGAAAAACAAAAAGTAAATTCTAAAACAGCAACTAGGGAATAACTTATTTTAAAGAATTTCAAAATGATGTCAGCCTTTTTCAATACATAAGGGAATCCTTTTAAAATATAAATATACATAATATAATACAAATATTGAATAACATTTGTGAAGTTACATACTGAAAAGCAGCCTATATTATTTGTTTTATGTTTTCTAGCGTGGTTGGTAATATTTTTTATGTAGCCCAATAAAAATAAATTCAACATGAGACAGACATGTCAAGATTCCCAGACATGTCACGTCTGAGGATCTTGACAGTTCTGTGGATCTCCACGACATCCTATCCACCTATTGGTGAAATGTCTGTCAAGGAAACTCCGTACATTGGCATGAAAATGTGCGGGAGCGCCATTCAGCTGTAGTCACATCCTCTGAATAATATCCAGTGGTACAATCCCTAAAAGTTCTATTGTATTAGAGACTAGGATTCCCCCTATATAATAATCAATTAGGATTTTTGTCACTATAATACTGAAAGTTGTGCCTGTCTACATAACCGTTACTATGAGATGTACATTCATCTGAAAACAGCACAAAATCGAAAACATTCTCATCATCTGTTCTGCTCTGAAGTCTATACACAAATATCAAGCAGTCGTTGGAAGTCCATTTCGTATACTCGTAGTTGTTGATGTAGCTGAATTTGATAGAGGTGAAAGTTATATTTCTTTAATATTCTAGAGATGCTTCTTGTACTTATTCAAGATTCCTGGTAAATTTTGCTTGTATGAGGATTTACTATAATGGCGCTAGTGGTAAGAAATTCAGTTCCTTCGTTTCCCACAATAGTTACTTGCCTATTCATTCTGTCATAAGTTACATTTCCAGTTCCTCAAAATAATTGTAGCAATCTTTCAAAAAGTGATTGCCCTGTTTGTGACAGTGATATTAATAACACACTATAGAAGAAAATCATTATGTGAAACAGAAAAATGTTAATTATTGGAAAACTATTTTAATTACTGGAAAACTAACAGAGTTTGGTATAGGGAAGCCTAACACACTTCAAAAGGTAATAAAAATAAAATTGTATGTAAGAATAGATAAAAAAATACAGCGTAAAGTTTTTAATAAATATCAATGCGGTACAATTTTACTAATTACTCCTATATTAAATCTGTATGAATAAAACTGGTAGCGTTCTTAATATGCAACTAGTACTGCAATATCACTGGCTAACTATCTACTGTTCACTTTAATTAATAAGGTTTTCAGGTTTCTCTTATTCTCATACTAAATGGTAGTTAAAAGTTATAAAATAATAAGTCATTCGTGGGCTCATTCCACGGCCTGCTTAATAATAATATGCCACTCCCTCCCCCACACAAATCTCTGACTTCCGGGCTCATCATCAAGATGAGAATAAGGAATAGAAATATTATTATTATTAGAGTACTTTATTGAAACATTATATATTACATTTTTATACTTCCATTCCATACTTATATCCATTCTAATTTCCTGTAAGACATGGTCCACAATTGCGAGCATGTCAATGATGAATTAAAATTGAAAAGAATGTGAATTAATTCACTGAATTATATCAGGTGAATTAATTCATGCCAATCCTGGTAGAATTATTAAACAATAACATTAAATAGGTACAGGGTTAGATTTAAAAAAGTATAACTTTGATATTTAACTGTTTTTCTCGAATGCCCTGTATGATTAAATATATTTTTAGAATGTGCTCCTTGTGGTACGCCGCCATATGTCTCTTAAGTTTTATTATTCTAAGATTAATGGTTCTCCTTATATACACCGAGGCGCACTCGGAGGCGCATGTAGTTTCGTTATTTTACTATGAAGTAGATACTACTATTTACAAATACATTCTTGGTAACTAGGCAATAGGTACTTAGATTCGGTATTAAAAAAATTAAATAATACTGAAAAATAGGTATGAGAATATTTACCAAAATTTTTAGGAAAATTTCACACCTCCACTTTTTAGCCAATCAGGTGTGTCAAATTTAGGTCCTTGCCATGACAATGAAAAAATTTCAGCGCATATTTTTACTTTAAGGTATAAAAGCAACATTATAGTGAATATTTTTTGACATATTTGAGTTTAAAACTGACATTATAATATAGAAACTTATCGCCAGAATCATGCGTTGAATTTTATCTCGAATTTCTGAAGGATTCTCTATTCCGTAGCGAAACATTGTAAATTATAATCATAATTTAAACAATTTTTGAGTTTTTTTGAAGGTTAGACCTGTATGCATAGAACTCTCAAAATCTAAATAAGTTACGACATAAGCCTCCTTCGTAGAGTTAGTTTCATGTTTTCATGGCAAAAAATAATGACAGTGAAATTCTAAATTAATTTTTAGTGGGTGTGAAATTTTCCTACCGAATATCCCAAGTGCACAAATTAATTGCCAGAAATTTTGTACTCGGGATATTATGAGTGAATATTATCCAGAAATATTTTTATTAAGTACTTAATAGACTCGTTAATAGATTTAATTTCATTAAATTACCAACTCTGCCCTGTTAAGAATAAACGTCGTATATGCACATTTATTAGTTTTGAGTACCTACCTAATTGAAGAAATACTGTGTACAATTGTGCCATCTTAAGTATTTTTGGTATTGAAGTGTATCTATTTTCGAATTCTGAATTTCATTATGCACCTATTTTTGATATTTTCAAATTCAGAAGGGGTGTTTTGTTAGTTACAACAAATGTGCCTAACAAATATTAATAGAAATGTTACTCTCTGTTAGTGTCGTGCCTCATAAGAATTAAAGAGTACCTACTAATTAAATAAATAACAATATTTATTGTATGTTATATTTTAATACAATAGATGGTGTCATATAATCTATAAGTTTAAAAAACTTCCAAACTGTAAAACTGAAAACAAAGTAAATGCCATAGACATTGTTAAGGACATAGACATTGTCGTATTTACTATAATTTTAAGAAGTTATGCCGTGTGTACAAAGCGTTAAAGGAATTTGTCATATCTGCAGTGTGGATTCCAGGCTTAATACGTCATAGCTTGAACATTTTTTATTAACAATACGGATCGAATTGTACTTATGACATTTGAATAATGTACTTTTCTGGATGTTTTCGAGTAAATTACAATATTTGAGCCTAACAAACAAATACATAAGCTTGTTCTGAAGTGAATATGTCAAAAATCTCGAAATTCATTAAAGTTGCAGTTACATGGCGGTACTTTTATTAATACCCTCGTTAATACCCAGATACATATTGAAAATTATCAAAGAGTAAGTACCTAGGTAAATAAGATTTTTTCTTAAAAAAAAGTAAAAGTATTATGTATGGATTTTTGAATACAACTTACCGAAATGGGTATTGACAGGTACAGGCCGGACACATGCTAATGGCAAGCCCAACTGCCTACAAAGGTGTTGCACAACTCCTAAAGGACTAGCTACACTACTATATATTGTTGGTAAAGAAGAACTAAATGCCAAAGCGCCGTCTTCTAAATAGCGTGCATATTTATAATGCAACATCATCCGGGTTACTCTTACTAAACCTTCCAAGTGATCCTCATGGTAAAACGCCTCGTAAAACGCTGAACAATCGAGAAATCTAAAATAAAAACACAAAAAAATAACAGCATAAATTGAATAACTAAAAATTAAATTAAAATTATGATCTTTATGTTCCTATCACTCCCATCATTCTGAAGCACAAACAGTGTGTTTTCTCTTTACAAATATTAAGCATTTCAGCTCACTCCCATCATTCTGAAGCACAAACAGTGTGTTTTCTCTTTACAAATATTAAGCATTTCAGCTTTTATATTGGCTATTGTGAAATAAAATATTTAGGTAATACCTAGGTGCTTTTTTGTTTATTAGGATCCTGATCCACATAAAGATGGTAAAACATGAACGCAATGATGTAAAACAAAACAGTGTCTACGAATGTTTAGAATAGTGAATAATAATTGTTAGTGTCTTTTAGGAATTTCTTATTGTATGTAAATTTATCATTGCAATTCCAAATAATTTATGTTTGACCATCAGAATAATAGGTACTCTAAGTCTCGACCCTTGCAACTGTTCTAGGTTACCATCTATAAAGTAGAAAATAGTTTTGACAGAACACGTACCCAAATAACTGGCTTATCCATCTCGTAGTATCTGTGGTGAATCTAGTACTTAATTTCTGTAAGATAGGCCTTTCCAATCCCCCACAATATGCAGCCAAACTGTGACACACCATAACTAACTTAGTAACACTGTCTAGAGCGGGAAAAGTTAAAGGTTCTCCATCTTCATCAGTACTTATTAACCCCTGTATAATTTGAATTATTTCATCTGTGTGCTTTTTTTCTAAACCCAAAAAGACTGTGGACTGGTTAAATGCATTATCGGCTATGGGTATACCATCAGCTACCTGCTCCAATCTACTTACTATTTCTGAAGCCTCTATTGCAATTTCACCCAACTGTGTCTGAAACATGAAATAAACATAAATAATTGGCTGATACCTATATTTTTCTGCAGTAAAATACACCATTTACGACGCGGTTTATACTGTTATTTTAAACAAACAAAAAATATTTCTTACATTTTTATTAGTTGGTGAAGGCATATTGGCTTTTCTTATATCCACATCTACGGATTTTTCACTTTTTGGTGATAAACCTTTATTTTTCGGTGACGAAGCCATCGCCATCGTGGCATAGGAAAATACACTGCCTGCAACGCAACTGGATTATTTTGGTGGGTGTATCAACAACGACATACGTTATTCAAAATATTTATGAGGGTAAATAAGGTCATACAAAACAGTATGTCCTATATAGATCGATTAGCTGTCATTCCACAGAACAGATTATCAGCTGATTGTCAGAAGACCAATACAAGAAAAAAATAAAAGGGAGCTGTGTCGTCTTGAAACACTTCAGATTAATAAACGTTGAATAAAACTCTACTTATTTTTCGTATATTAAAGCAGACTAGGTGTGTTTTTAATTTATAGTGTATTTAATACTAATCCCTGGCTTTATGGTGAAAAAAATAGGTTGGCGACAGGTTGACAACTTGGCGATACCATGTTGCCAATTATTAATAAAATCCTCAATGTTCCATATTTCTATATAAACTATCAATAAGAAATAAGAAGTATCATACCTACGCATTCAATAATCTATAAAACAGTATTGAATATTTATAAGTGAATTTAATAATCTAATTTGTCTATAACATTTCGCTAAAAATTTCTTCTAATTTTCAAAATATATCATTGCAGGTTTTATTGAAAATTCAAATATTGAAAATATGACAACCTGGAAAATGGAAAGGAAATGTCTTACAAAAATGAAGTTGGAGTTGTGTCTGTTGAACAGATTAATTATCCTCTGTGTTATGTCTTAAGCGGTGATAACATTATAAAAACTCATTTTATCTAGCCTATTCAATATTCAGTATTCAGTTTACACGATTGTTATTCCTATAATGAGTGCCAAAGGATGTCACCACTTGCAAGCTTTTAAGAAAAACCATAAAAATTTGGAATCCTTAAAATGGATTCATGCTGTTTTTGTTGTAGGTAATACTTTAAAAACAAAGGTATGTATAAGCTATAGAACTAAAATTATTTCTTACAGTTAAAGATAAACTTTTAGATATGTAACTCATATTGTCGCACATGTAAAAAAAGAGGTCCCTTTCTTCATGCCTGCCTAGAGTGTGTATTCTTAGGTTGTCACAAACATATAAGAGAACATATGAAAAACCAAAAGCATATTACTTCAATGGACCTTACATATGGGCAAATTCATTGTAATTCATGTTACGATTATGTTTATGATGCCGAAATAGATGAAATAACTATGGAAAACAAAATGCAATCTGGGAAGTTTAAGAAACGGTAAGAAGAAATTGTCATTTGATCTATCGGCTTGTGCTGCTTTTTTAAATTTGATCCTGAGAAAGTTAGATGAACGGATTTTAAGTGCACTCTTTTAAAGAGTTATTGTAAAGTAAAAGTAAATTAATGTAGAGTGTATAAACTGACTAATATATAGGTATGATTACCTACACAGTTAAAAATACAACTCTTAAGTATTATGATTGACCAATTTAGGTAGTGTGGTAAGAAGACGCTATTAAATAACATCATTTTCACATACAGAAAATGGATTTACTGTACATGGCTAAATGTAGTAAGAATATGGCTGCCTCAGCAGCTTATTTAAAATTATAAGTCTCAAATGATGCTAAGGTGTTCCCCCCTCTTATAACCAAAATAATACAATAGAACACATACCATATAAACATATGGAGAAAATGAACATTTTGGAATAATAAAGATGATACTTACAGATGTAAAAAATATCTGTTTATTGTATATATCAATTACAGTACATTTTTATACTTAAATAATTTTATGTTTAATCCCCGTTTAGCATTCCATCTTACAATATTTATAGTATCTGCATATGCTCTCCACTGTGCTGTTAAAGTTAACCTGTGTTAGTATGATCAACTTATCTGCATATTGCAGTGTTTGTTAATATACATCACTGTTCGCAGTACCTGAGTAATATTATCCATCACCAGGTTCATAGTTGTGAAGACTAATACCTCCTTGCAGAAACTATTGCTCATCACAATCTATTCTTTCTCCCTGTATGTGTATACTTACCAGGTCTGTATTACTACCAGTATTTTCCTGAGCATGCAGGCTATCCCCCTGAAACTGATCTTAGGGCTGTATTAATATAGGCTCTCTCAATATGAAAAAAGTCATATGAATCACGACCTTGTTCTTAAAATCAAGAAGTTATTATGTAATGTTGAAGTCAGCTAATATACTTATTATGTATTCCTAATGATACCTAACTGTAATTATTAATAACGTAGAACTATCACTTTTCCAAAATCAAATTGAGCGGTAAGCTTTTTAAATATATGAGTATACTAATAATAATTATATAAAGATAAAAAACACACTGTAAGTATATAAATCTCTAAAACACAAAAATTCACTAAAAAAAAAACACTTAACTGAAGTTTATTTATGCGAAACAGCTGTTTTTGATGACAAGATAGCTTCTCTTATCCCTACCATACTACCTCGATAGACTAACCACAATAATATTATTTTTACATAGTTTTACCAGCGTACATAACAAGTATAGATACTTGCCTATTTTGCGAAAGTCTGTCTCTGTAGGCGAGTATTTTGGAATGTTTGAGCATGGTGTCCCTTCGAAAAACGCAAGCAAGAGGTCGCCACCAATGGCCAAGACTGTGATTGGCGTTGAATTTGTCATTTCTTAGTTGATTTGTCAGTTCGACTTTTATGAATGACCTTCATCTATTGGTGAAAATAAGAAGGGACGCTAGACTCATTGAAGGTGGCAAATTTTTATCATCACAGTGCTGCCAGATATTTGTCTATACTTAATATACAGGGTGGTCCACCGGGAACCAACTCGATCTATATATGGAAAACTATTCATAGAAAAATTTTGAAAATTTGACAGTATACTAATGTCGGTGAGGACAACTCGCCTAAAATATTCTCAAGATGGTGGCACTTCCGGTTATACCGGAAGTAGGTGCCAACTTGCTTATTTTAAATTTCACACCCTATATATTACCTCATTTTTAGATTCTACGTAAAATTCTAGGTAGATTTCATGTATCATGTCCTATACCTAAGTCTAAGCGTTTTTACATTATTTAAGTTTTTATGAGAGAAATGACGTTTGCAGGCCCGAAAGCAGTTATCCATTTTTCTTAAAAGGAAGCCTTTATTATTTAATTTGGGGTGGGTTCCTTGTTGGAAAGAGCCTATTTTAATAGAATTTTTATAATATTTCAATAACTATGAATACAGGGTGTTCAAAAAAATAGGTTAAAAAGAAAATTGGGAAAACTGCAAAAAATCAATTTTTTCAAATGGGAACCCCCAAGTTTTATGGTTTTATCTTATTTAGCATTAAAAAAAAATAAGGGTAAGTTTGTGTATAGTTGTCTATCCCGAAAATTTTTAGTTTTCGAAATATTGCCCGTTTAATATTTTTATTTGGTAATTTTGCTTCGTATTTTAAGTTCAGTTACTCTTGCGCCCAAGTTATCATAAATTCACAGAATGCCAGTCGTCTTTGAAAATCAGTATCTCTCAGATGTTGAACTATGGAAAATGCGTATGGATGGAATTCATGTTTTCGTAATATTCTATGAACTGTTGATTTGGCTAATCCTGACTCTAACGCAGCTTGTCTTAGAGACATTGTCGGATTAGCGGCGAAATATCCCAAAACAGCTATTTCAATATTCTCATTATTAAGGAGAGGTTTATTTCTTTCCACTATTTTCTTGACGGATCCAAAGTTCTTGAAATTTTCTATAATTTGTTTAACAGCAAATCGTGATGGTTTCTGTTTTTGTGGATATCGAAGGGCAAATGTGTCACATGTTCTTGATATAACTTTATCACATTCTCCATAAATAATAAATAAGTTTAAATAATCTTCATTTGTATAATTTAAGCACCCCGGCATGATTATTAATAATTTGCAAATGGCGAATGACAGCTTAATACATTGTTTAGCATTTATTTTGATTGTGTTTTAACGCTGTCACAGCCAACTAAGAGTAACTGAACTTAAAATACGAAGCGAAATTACCAAATAAAAATATTAAATAAACGGGCAATATTTCGAAAACTAAGAATTTTCAGGATAGACAACTATACACAAACTTACCCTTATTTTTCATGCTAAATAAGATAAAACCATAAAATTTGGGGGTTCCCGTTTGAAAAAATTGATTTTTTGCAGTTTTCCCAATTTTCTTTTTAACCTATTTTTTTGAACACCCTGTATTCATAGTTATTGAAATATTATAAAAATTCTATTAAAATAGGCTCTTTCCAACAAGGAACCCACCCCAAATTAAATAATAAAGGCTTCCTTTTAAGAAAAATGGATAACTGCTTTCGGGCCTGCAAACGTCATTTCTCTCATAAAAACTTAAATAATGTAAAAACGCTTAGACTTAGGTATAGGACATGATACATGAAATCTACCTAGAATTTTACGTAGAATCTAAAAATGAGGTAATTTTGTGATATATAGGGTGTTCCATTTAAAATAAACAAGTTGGCACCTACTTCCGGTATAACCGGAAGTGCCATCATCTTGAGAATATTTTAGGCGAGTTGCCCCTACCGACATTAGTATACTGTCAAATTTTCAAAATTTTCCTATGAATAGTTTTCCATATATAGATCGAGTTGGTTCCCGATGGACCACCCTGTATATGTACGCTGATTTACCTATTAGCAGTACTATTTACTACACTAGCATATAAGTAAGTACTATGTAGGCTAGGTACATTAGGTAGGTATTTGGTTTATTTGCAGAGTAATTGTAATCAAATAATGTACTAGTTTCAAGTACAAGATTTATTAGTTTCTTTTGGGTTAGATTATTTGAATGGACCTCTTGGGATGCCACAGAAGAGGAACGGGACTTACTTACTCATAGAACAAAAAAGATATGCATCACTCAGGAATCAACTATAGGATTAAGAGGATTATTAAATCTAGGAAATACGTGCTTTATGAATAGTATAGTTCAGGCTTTAATGCATACTCCTTTACTAAGGGATTATTTCTTAACGGAAAAGCATAAATGTGAGGGAGTGCCTGGAACGTGTCTTGCCTGTGCAGTTTCCAAATTGTTTCAGGTACTAATCAATTCTTATACACTTTTATTTAAATTTGACATTACAGTTTTTAATTCTTTTGCGTAATTTTTTTCTGTATTGTTTAATATAAGTTGAATATTTTGTACTATAGGCTTGTTTTGAACAGTTCTGAATCGTATTGAGCACACGCAGTTCGAAAATTTTTTCGAACTGCGCACGCTGAGCATGATTCAAATCTGGTTATGTATATAAAACCAGCCTTATATATATCATTAAGATAAGATTAGTTAGGAATTATTTTCTGCACAGAATCATGGTCGTTATTTTCCACCATGAATTTTTTTCTCATACTGGGTGTTTTTTTGTTATATATTTTATATATAGATTTTTTATAACCATATATAGTCTGTCCATAAAGTAACCCCCCCCCCTGCTAACTTTTGAATGAATTGAGTTGGAGAGTTCTAACAAAATACAGGGCGAATCACGTAAAATGAAGTTGATTCTGACGATAAATTCGAATCTTCAAATTCAAAGATAGCGCCACGGGCGCTGTCAACTAAATTTTTTTAAATGGCAAAGTGTGCCGTGTTGCACCTCATTTAAAAGATAATTCAATTCTCTACTTTCTCATTTTTGAAAAATGACAATCGAGTTAGCCGTTCTCTAGTTACAAGCGTTTCTGTTTCTAATCTGATCCATGAATAAAATGTTAATTAATATTTTAATACAACTAATTTTGAACAAATATTTATTAAAACAAAAAATAAAAGAATTAAATAAGTTATTCAAAATATTGTCCAATGACTTCTTGGCATATAAAAAGTCTACTTTGAAATTATAGCCTGATATTTCTTAAAATTTCTGCAGGGATATCTCTACACATTACTTTATGGGCATGATACAATAATACAAGGTATGACATTCATGAGTACGAAAATGCGTCCGCTGTGCGCATTACGTCACCGAGAGCGCAGAATGATCGCTAAATACAAATGTTATATACGATTTCAATGGAAACATTATCAAAACTTTCATATAATTGGCACAAAACAGTGTCCCGAATAGGAAAATATTGGGAAATTTAACCAGTGTCCTTAAATGTGTTCTTTAATAATCATAAACACAGATTAGATATACTCCATATGGTAGGTACCTATCATACAAAATGCCCTGGTAATCCCTGGTGGTTTAAAATTGGCTCTTTTAATTTCTTACCTACTTCAATAATAATAACTGTTATCGGTGATTATTGCAATTTTTATTATAAGTAATTAGTTATTCTGATTCGTGTGTAAAATGATTAGTACTTAAATATAGGATAAACGCTTTATAAACATAGGATGTGGGTGACAAGTTAACTTTAATACATATATTTCGCCGTTCGCCTTACACCTACGACTAAAAGTGAAAATTGTTCCTTACCCTCGGTTAAGATTCTAAATTGACCGTATTATTAAATGTATTAATTTTTTTTTAATTATTCGAAAATTTTAAACGTTTCTCATTTTTTTTTATTTAATGACCACATTACAGAACCATATCTATTACAGGTTATATAATTTATTACAGGCTTTAGCTTGTATTTATTAGGCTTAGACTATATGTATGTAAGTAATAATTCATATTTATATATCTGCATCGATTTTGATAATTATAATTAATTACATGATTTTAATAATGGCGAGCCGGTGGCTTGGGGTTTAATGTCTCGATCGTTCAACCCAGAGGTTGTACAGACCCCATTCCACTAGACAATTTTTAATTAAATTGTCTACTCGTAGGTCAAGCCTTGTTCACAAGGTTGGTTTGGCAACCATTTTGGCGACGGCCTAGGATGGCAAAAATGTCAACTTGGTGTTAATGTGAAAGATTAATATCAGTTGATGTTCGAGTGTCTCCGTAACTAATGACGTTTTCCAAGTTTTCCTCATTCCAACACTGAATGGTGGTTAAGGCCTACCAAGCCAA
Source organism: Pogonocherus hispidulus (assembly GCA_963924545.1). Classification (NCBI taxonomy): domain Eukaryota; kingdom Metazoa; phylum Arthropoda; class Insecta; order Coleoptera; family Cerambycidae; genus Pogonocherus; species Pogonocherus hispidulus. The sequence continues at coordinate 13,249,905 of OZ004698.1, forward strand.
GTCGTTCCTGAGACGCAAATGCGGTCTGCGAAATAATAATATGCCACCCTCTCTCCCACGCAAGTCTCAGACTTTTGGGGTAATTCTTGTGATTAGAATGAGGGGTAGAGATATTTATTTATTTATTTATTTACGGGAAACCCAAAGTATAATTATATACAATCCAATATAAGAGAAAAAAAATCGTAAGTACTAATCTTATAATCTAAAATTTAACAGTAATTATATTAATCAATAGACATATACAATATATAAACATTTTCACATAAGCATAATAATACGAAATAATTTACAAATTTTTAAGTTGAGCTTTAAAGGTACTAAAGGTAGATGAAAAGTAATTCAAATTATGAGCATATTCATTAGCCTGCCTTAAAAATCTGGTACACTGTTCATTTAGCCCATAATTGGTAGGATGAAACGGCACAAAAAATAATTCAGAGTTACGCGTTCGTCTATTAGTGATGTTAAGTGAGAACAAACTCAAAAGATTTGGACAATCGACTTGACTATTTAATATTTTATAAAAGAAACACATATCTGAAATTAACCGTCTTTGCTGTAACGTTTGCATAGAAAGTATAGCGAGTAAATCATCATAATTATAAGTATCTCGGAAAAATCCCATTTTAAAAGCACAATGCTTTAGGAATCTATGTTGAACTCTTTCAATTTGAGTAATAGATGAGTTATATTGTGGACACCATACCGAGGAAGCAAATTCTAAGATGGAACGAACTAAGGAACAATAGAGAATCTTAAAGGTGTTTGATGAAAAGTCTGAAGATAAACGTTTAATAAACCCTAGCATTTTTAAAGATTTGGAGCATGTATTATTTATGTGTGTATTGAAATTTAATTTGCTATCAAAAGTCACGCCTAGATCTCTTATATCTTTTGTGTCGGTCAACGGTCTATTATTTATATTATAATTAAAGAATACTGGCTCATTAATTTTTGCAAATGTTATTTTGTAGCATTTATTAATTATTATTATTATTATTATATTATTATTTAATATTAGTAACATCTATTGAATATGCCAGAAATAAATACTTATAATACTAATAATATTTTATTTCCATATTTACATACACAGTTATAATAATACAATATGAAAAACAATAATATATTCCAATTTAAGAAGGAAATAAATAGAAAAGGCCTACTGAAGTCTTTCGACTAGTGTGTAGTCAGTCAATTTTACAGGGAGATACCAATTCTGCTTCAGTAACAAAAAATATACACATCAGTGACATCACACACATACTTTAGAAAACTTTTTTGTTCGTTTTCTTTTGTCTAGCATGTTATCTTTTAACTGGTTATTTAAATGTTTGATTCTAAAGTACATCCGGGATCGAAAAAATAAAGACTTCATTTTTTCACTACAGTCAACAGACTGAGACATAGATAACAAATTTTTTAGATAATTTTTACATATTTTTATAGTACTGTCTCCATTTACAGAAATAAATATTTGTTCCAATTTTTCTGTAATAGCTAAAAGTTCTTCAGGAGGCTTTGTTAGGCCACCTTCCGACAACTGATCAGTCCACGTAAATGTACTGCTGTCACTTGTTCCAGCATTTTTAAGTTTCAGTTTGTGACAAATGTAACCTGTTAAATGCTCTAAAGCATCATACTTTAAATCGTCAATTTCTTGTTGTATATGGTCTTGTACTATAGAATCCACCTCTTGATTATCTGCATTCAATACAGACAGACAACTTCCAGTGAGAAGGTTTCCAAGGAAATCTACAGGGACATCTGGAGTGTTATCTTCTTCTGTGTTTCCACCACTTGTAAAAGAACCTTCATTTCTTCCCAGTATGTAACTCCTTAGCCTGTATTTAAATTGTAAAGGATCCGGGTGATCATGAAGCCCTCCCTTTAATCTAATTACACCAAAAAAATTTTCAAGCACATCTTGATTTAGTCTGTATGATAATATGTATTTTATTCCAAATCTGTCATGTAAATCTTCGTACAACAATTTTATAGCAGCATTAGTCAAAAGGACACCTATAAAATGTTCATAAAAAACCAAATTATAATGTAATATAAACTAAACCAACCTTTTTGAAAAGGCATCAAAGATGACTTTCCTATAACTCTCATCTCCGACATAGTCCTAGACATTTCATCTAGAATTTTGTGCTGTGTATCTAGCTCCAAGCCAAATGCCTTTATCCTATCCCTCGTGTCACTTTCTGGTACTCTAACATTTAAACAATCAAACCAGTCATTAACCTGAAAATGAAAACTGTTGTCAGGTTATGAGATCTTGGCAATCAGACAAATTTTACGATGTGATTTTTTTCCATAAAAAAGGTAATTTAGTCACTGAAAACTATTCAGATGTAAAAAAATTGTAATATAATTTTTACAATAAATTGTCAAAAGTAGATTCAAAAGAAGATAGTTAAATGAACAAAAAATGTAAAGATATCGAATCATTCAGTTAATTTTCGCTAATGAATCACAGCGTAAAAGTTGTCGCACTTATTTGTAAATATTATCATATTTCAAGTTATTCTTACCAATTTGAAAAAATCTGCACATTCCAGCCATTGATCATTTGTACCAAATAGTCCCTGTGTACCGCATCGCTTTATAGCTGCTGATACTGTATGAGAGAAAAGTTTTGCTGCCCATTTTACCTTTTGTCGTTGAACATCCTGCACAGTTAAATTTGTCAAACTGATTTTATATGTGATTCTTAAATCAGAATCGGATGTCATTTGAAGGAGTTCTTGGATTATATCTTTTCTTATTTGTTTTCTGTTTATTTGAAAACCGTAATCCAAAAAATTGTTCCTTATTAATTTTAATAAGTGGGGAACGTCAGCTAAAACATAGATTTTATGACTGTTTGTTGGACTAAGAAACCATGGCTTCTCACAGTCAATTTTAAGATCTCTATGTAACCCCCTATTGGTACCACCTAGATCGCTAACTACAGCACAAATATAAAAACCAGCGTTTTCGACAAAGTGGATAATACTAAATAATAATTCTTTTTCCATCTTACAGTCGTAATTAAAAAATATAGGCTGTTTCCAATTACCCACCAAACTTCTTAACATAACTACTTGTGCATAACTGTAAGGTTTCAATGTTTCATCAGCCACTTTATCATATGAGTAAACTTTTTTTATTTTCATCTCATCAAATGACATGACACATATTTTATCTGTACTGGTTAATTCAACATTTTTGATTATGTTAATCACCTGCTTCAATATACCAGGAACTATTTTTATTTTCTTTGTCCAGCTTCTAATAGTTGAAACAGCAGGAAATGGAAATCCCTTTTTGAGCATCACTCGGTAAGCTTTTGGTCCTGCAGAATACAACGATATAGCTTGGGAAATGTCTTCAACAGGCCAGATGGGCCTTATATGAGGATTTTCTAATTTCTTAAGTTGGCTTTGTGAAAAAATCTTCTGTACAGCCTGATGTCTTTTCTGCAAGTCTTCTACTTGTTTTCTCAGATCATTAATAATTTTTTCAGAATCTTCAACGTTCCCTTCCGTGTTTAGTCTAAGATATTAGAAACAAATCATTAATTATATTTTTATCTACTACACAAAAAAAGCAAAGCAAATAAAAATAAACATGCAAAATAAAAAAAAACTCTTAAAACAAGCTTCTTTATATAAAATAGGTGACTTGGCATATACCCAATCGATTTTCTAATTTCTGGTACAATAACTTCATTAACACATGAAGTGTTTTGAGCAATATCACAAGTTATATTGGTAACTTTCTCTTCGGGTTGACTTTCACTGTAAATTATTATTATATGAAATAAAATAACGTAACGTAAAATGTGGTTTCACAATGCAAGGTAACTGAAGTAACATCAAGTTCTAAACTTATACAGTTAACTTGCACTGTGGAAACCCTGCCTCCCCTACTTGGGGAATCTGTTTGACTTGGAAGTAACAAACATGCGAACAGAATAAACGCTTGAAACTGTAATATACATACAATAAAAGAGGTAGGTACTGTACCTTGCTTTAATAATGTCGGTAACTAATTTGGTTGAAGTTCTTTTAATAGCCCTAGACTGTCTTCTTTTTTGTGAATCAGTGACAGCCTTCCCCTTTGGTAAATATAGGGACGGAACTGCAGTGGGCTTTAACTTCCTACCCCCCCTGGGTGTATAGTTTAAAAATTCATGCATTAAATTTCGCTCATAGTCATCATCTGTGAAGTGTTTGGAACATATTCTGGCAGTATGTACATTAAACTTCTCTGCTCGACAGCAAGCTACCACCCATAGTTTTCTAATTAATTCATCCCGTGGAAACGTAAAAAACCTTGTAACATAATAGATAATGCAATGTTTACATTGTCTAAATATCGTAGCAATATGATTACCTAATATTATTTAAATTATTGGGCTCTTGGTTGCGATTGTCACTATTACACAAGCACACAGCACAACGCATTTTTATTGCACTTTCAGTTTACGTGTCAATATAAAATTAACTTTAACTAATGATTATAATTAGTATACACTAGAATTATACAAATACTCTGCAAAAAAAATGAATTTAGAGGACAAAATGTAGAAAAAACCAGGAAAGTTTCACACCTTTACATATACAAACACTGTAAAATGTCAAATTTGCGCTCTCGGTGACGTCACGGATGTGGGAGGGATATGCGCAATATCATACCACAAGTATAAAGATATATACAGTAATTTCACTCGGCAAAATCTCTTTGATGTTGGTGTCCTTAAGTTTTGTTTTTTTAACCCCCCAAAAAGACCACTGCGCATACTACCCAAGCACAATCATGCGCATTAGTGACCGTTTTTGGGAGACACGCACAGGCCCGGACTATTATTTTTTGGAGTAAAAAAGGTGGCCTAACAGAATTTCGTTTACAAATGAAACAATATTTTGTAGCCATGTTACACACAATACAAAACACTTATCAAAATCACAAATACAAACGCCTAGACACACAAACGCATGCTGATTACCTGTAAAGCAAAAAGCAAAGTGCGCCCATAAAATAGCATACGCCGGCCCATTCCTCCCCTTCTACATCTCTACCAATGCGCATACTACCCAAGAGCAGACATGTGCATTAAAAACTTTTGTACAAAAAATTTAAAGAGTGAAACTACTGTATATATCTTTATACTTGTGATCATACCTTCCTTTATTGTATCATGCTTTATGGGTTACTTTACGGACAGACTGTATATTTTTCTTCTTCTGCTCCATATTTTTATAGGTTTGAATAACAATGTTTGTTATGAATGGGTATGTTTATATCGGGTTTGATATTATTTTATTATTAGCTTAATGTAGTTGCTAAATACCATTTTCAAATTTTTCAGGACTTTTACAAGGGCGATCGGGTACCTTTAGCGTTACCAGAATTATTGCACCTGATATGGACGCATGCAAGACATCTGTCAGGATATAAACAGCAAGATGCCCATGAATTTTTTGGAACAACTCTGGATGTGTTGCACAGACACTGTTATGACACAATGCCAAAAAATTCCATTGCTGCAGAGAAAAAGGATAAATGCCCTTGTATTATAGACCAAATATTTACTGGTTGTCTACAGAGTGATGTTGTATGTCAGAAATGCAAGTAGGTATCTCTGATAATATCATGTAAATTTATTAAATGATATAAGTATGTATGGGGTCATCATAAAGTAAGGGGTACACTTTAAAGTCTTATATAATTTTAAGAAATCAAGCTAGTAGCAATAATTGGGTTTTACTGTATTTATGGAAAACAAAGGAGTTGTAGTATCAACTGCTGATACAAGTGTCAAATGTAATCATTGCGATTTTACAGAATTGTCAAAATAAAACTCACGTAAATATAAATTCAAGCAATTTAAACTTTAATAACATGGATCTACAAACAAGAATTGGTTTAGTACAATGTTATTACGAATGTGGCAGAAATTACACTGCTGGATTACGAAGATTTCATACGAAAATGGGTATGACAACAAGGCCCTGTCAAATGAAAGTAAATTTGATTAGCAAATTTGAAAGTTCGGGGTTTGTAACTGACCTACAAAAATCAGGAAGACCAAGGATTAGCGATGTCTAAGTTGCAGAAGTTCCTCGGGAAAATCAAAACGATTGCAAATGCCATACACCACGGTTTGGAAAATTTTACACAAAATCCTAAAAATGTATCCCTATAAATTTAAACTACTTGAATTAAATGATGCAGACTTTCCTATCAGGTATGATTTTTCTGTACAAATATTGGCTCAGATGGAGATTGAACCCGAATGGTTATCCCGTATTTAATGGACAGATGAGGCCCATTTTTCTCTAAATGGTGGTGGAGTTAATAATTAAAACTGTCGAATATGGTCAACAGATAATCCACATGAAATCGTTCAGTAGGTTTTCATGACAAGAAAGTCACCGATCGGTGCAGTTTCACATCTAACTTTATCATTGGACCATACTTTTTTGAAGAGATACAGAATGGAGAGGCCGTATCTGTAACTATTACTACTGGTCCACGAATACAAAATGAGCACGAAGGAATTGAAAACGTTATTTTTATGCAGGATGGAGCACCCCACATATTTACCGACTAGTTAAAGAATTTTTAACTGATGTTTTTGAAAGTCGTGTTTTAATTAGACATTTTGTAAATTCAATGACCTCCAAGATTGTGTGATCTTAACCCAACAGATTACTGCCTGTAGAGTTATTTAAAAAATTTGGTGTTTAGAACACAACCAACAATGCTGGAACAATTAAAAAACTCTGTTAGGGAGCAAATTGCTGCAATTCAACCAGAAATGCTGAATAATGCTGTGTACAATTTGGAGGAACGGTTGGTGATTGTATAGCAGCCAAATGGACGACTTATCGAACATTTGCGTTAACCACAGTTGGACATATGAAATTCCATTGTTTAAGCAATCGAATTTGTTTCACATCCTATTATTAACTTAATTTGTTAAAAATACATAAACTGAAATGTATCCCTTACTTTATGATACATTGTACTTTCAGTTTAATTGCTACAGCTCTTAACCCAAAATAACAAGAAATAAACAATATAGTTCCAGTAGTTTTACTGTAACAATGACACTGAGATGCATTACCTTATGATTATAATTAAAATTATTCTTCCTCGAATAAAAATTTATTGAAAAATATAGCCACAATTTTAAAATATTGTTTGCAATCTAATATTACTTTGGTATTGTTATTGTTATAAGTATCTCCTTAAAATAGTATTATATTTATATCAAATTTACAATTTTACAACTGGTTCCAGAGGTGTTTCCACAACTTTTGATCCGACTGTGGACTTTTCATTAGACTTAGGACCAGTTCCGTTGGGTGGACGGCAACCGTCTTCACTTAATGACTGCCTAGAAAGGTTTACTAGAGCGGAAAATTTGGAAGATGAAAAAATTTTGTGTTCAAATTGTGGATCGCATCAAGAATCTACAAAACAATTTACCATGAAAACCTTGCCAGTTGTTGTTACCTTTCATTTAAAGAGGTTTCAGCATCTGAAAAACAAGGTAACATTTTTTACTTACTTTTAACATACACATTATTTCCAAAATACAACAATCGAATTATAATATTTAAAAAATTGTTTTTTTTTATATACTTTATATCCTGTGTTTGCTTTAGACACAGCGATTACTAGGGATAAAGTGGTATTAATTATCACATTAAAAAAGTAAATAAATAATGATTTGCTCACCTTTATTAAGCACCCCTTACTTTCTCATAGATACAGGCTTTTTTATTTTGACAAAAAATACTACAAAGCACTCTACTTCTGATATATTTGAAGAAGCTACTAAATATCAATTTTTTGCTAATAAAGTACTAATTTTTATATTGACACCAACAGTTTTTCAAAGTCAAGATTTTTGGCTTGTACAATGCTTTATTGGTTTTCTTCTCAGTATTTTACTCTGTATTGTTGGCTGATGGCGAATCAGATTAGTGTAGTAATATCTTGATCTGTTTATATTAGTATTACCTATAGTACTGAATTTAATTTTTCTATGAGCATGATTTTTGGCTTGTACAATACTTTGTTGGTTTTCTTCTCAGATCACAGGTTTTGCAGTATTTTTTTTATATTTTGCAATAACATTTAAATTAAATTTGATTACTTTTTTTACTATAAAAAAGAAACCACCATTTGCCGATTTTTAGTGTCTATAGTCCTCACATTAAAACCTGTAAACATTCGTGTGTGAACAAAAAATTATATTGGTTTTTGTTTTTATTGTTTAAGATGGACAAAAAAATTTCCACAGTGATATCATTTCCTGAGATGCTGGATATGACTCCCTTTATGAGTAGAACAAAATATGAATCTCCAATTCCATCTGATAACAGGTATTCTTTATTTGCCGTTATTAACCACATTGGAAACTCTATAGATGCAGGACATTATATAGCATTTGTAAGACAACAGCATAATTCTTGGTATAAATGTGACGATCACGTCATAACTAGGGCTAACCTTAATGAAGTATTGGATTCGGAAGGGTAAGAACATAGATTACCAATTGAATAATCACAAATACATTAATTTTTGTCTCTTTATTTTCAGGTATCTTCTATTTTACCACAAACATGTTCTAAGATATGAATAATTATTATAAATTGATATTGTCGCCTTATTTATGTACATTTTTCTTTATCTTTATTGTATGAGATTAAACTTATAAAATTTTTAATATATAAAAGTTTTAAGAGCTGTTTTCTTATTTCCCTTTATATCTTAACTCTTACTATAATAATAAAAATAATATTATTACAAATTTGATATGAAAACTGAAATTTGATATTCATAATATTTACTTTTGATAATTAAGTCAGTAGCTGTACCCATCATTTGTGCATTAATTTTAAAATTATTGTATTTACACAAAAACAGTAAAAAAAGATCAATGAAATTAAGTAAAATTACTTTATTCTATTGTCGGTAGGTATTGATGATATTGGCATTGACATGGACGGGTATCAAATATTTTTTTTATATAAATTCATGGAAATGTAATTTAAAAATATGTTATCCAATAATATCTTGGTATTTCAACCCTGACATGATTATTGCAATATAGTAAATTCATCGATTCATTTATTATTATCAATTAAATTAAAAAATTAATAGGCAGCATTTTGAACAATTTCGTTAAGTGTTATTTGTTTAATTTTTTAATATTGAAATTATTTTAAATAAACACAAAATGTGTATGCTTAACATGTATTATTCTCAAAAAGTACCCTGTATCTTGTAAATGGTAAGCAGCAAACCCCTAATATGGGATACCATGGTATTCGGAAAAAGGTGGGGGTTTCCATTTCTGTTTAACACGTTAATCGCCCACGTCAAATAGTAAAATTTTTCCCCACAGGCCCAAACTCTCTATAGAGATATTTTTATTGATAACTTTAAAATAATGTAATATAACTTACAAACATTGTTTGTGAGATATTTCTTTCATAAAAAAAAACAATTTTAAAATGTGAACCAACGTTTGGTTCTCGGGGCCCATGTATGTGTGAGGCCATGTTACTCAAACACGATTCACGCATTATGCAGGCTTCCAATTCCTGTTTTGACTTGTTTGTACGCTCGAAACAGTCACATTTACTTGCAAATAAATCGAAAAATCTCAGTGTAATTTTTAATGTTATAGTTTGAAAATAAAATAGTATATACCTATTATTCAAAGAAAAATAAAGATTTATGTGTTTCAGCTGGTTTGGCTGCCTCATTTCGTTCTGTAGTCAACTCACCAGCTTCAGCACATAAAGTTTTACTCTGTTTCTAATAATATAATGTACTATTTTCTTTCGAATATTTTATTATGCATATTTGTCACATCAAAAACAAAAAAATCCCAGGGCCAAAGGTTGTTTGGGACAGCCAGGCCCTATATTTTAATATCCCATATGAAGTAATGTAAAGCAAGAACTAAACGGTGATTCACAGAGACGAGAACGAAAGCAAGTCGTGAAGTCCATATATGGGTCACAGGACCTGGTGGTATAATTTTGTTGAGACTCAGATGTCGGGTCACATGGCGATTAACGTGTTAAAATACAGGGCACTGCAATTTAAAAAAGTATGATGATGACACAACTCTAAAACAAAGGCAGATAAAACAAAATGTTTCATGACTGCACATGTCTTAAAACAAAATTGACCTGACACGGCGTTTTTTGAAAAATCACTGTAAGTATAAAAGTTATGATATTTGTGCATTACTTTCCACACTGTATATTAAATATTCATTTCTCCGGAAAGATTTTTTTCAAGCATTAACTCTAGTTAAGTAAATAATTTGGTTACTTTATATACAGCCGTAGCTCACGTTAACTAGTTATCGTGGGCTACGATACAGCATATAAAAAATATGAAGAAGGAATTCCGAAGGCGGAAGGAATAGGCGAGCCGGTGGCTCAGGGCTTTGCGTCTCAATCGCTCAACCCAGAGGTGGTGGGTTCTAATTCCTATTCCACCAAACAATTTTGAATTAAATGGTTTACTCGTAGATCAAGGTTTATTCGCAGGGATGGCTTGGCAACCATCCTGGCGCGATGGCCTAGGGTGGGAAGAATGCCAACTTGGTGTGAGATATTAAAATCAGTTGAATGTTTGACTTGACCCCCTAACTAATGAGGTTTTCCAGGTTTCCTTCAATCCAGCACTGAATGGTGGTTAGGGCCTACCAACGTAAGTCGTTCCTGAGGCGCAAATGCTGCCCGCGAAATAATAATATGCCGCCCCCTCTCACACACAAGTCTCAGACTTTCGGGCTAATCCTTGTGATTAGATTGAAGGTTAGAGATATTTATTACTATTATTATTATAATTAGCCTTTAGAATATAATAATAATATACTTATGCTTGAGAAAGTATATAAATGTTTAAAATAAATATTTTTTCCATAAGAAAATCAAGGAATAAATTGCTTGAAAATGCATTTTAGGAGCACCAAATTTGAAATTATTTAAAACGCTCCAATTTTTTTTTATTATATATGAATTTTAAATATGAATAAGAATTCCTTTAAGTCGGCTGGACACAGTAGGTATATAGGTACCTATATACCATATCAATGGGCTGGACAATGGTTAATCTGAGGGACAACCCAAGGATTTTTAATTTATAAAAGAGGAACCCACCGTAGGTATAGGTACCTAGGTACCTCTTTTTCTGTTTTGTGTAGGTACCTACCTATCAAAAATTTATAATTTGTAATGTAATCTAAATTAACTAGTATAGGGTCCCTATCACAGCAATCAAGTAGTTCCAAATTATTAAAAATATTAATTCAATTATAGTTCCTATGTCTAATTTTTGTATTTGATCATTGCTCAGTTGCTCATGCGTCGTGTTTAGAATACATTTTTGTTGACAAAATAAAATAAGTCCTCAGACAAGTCAAGTATCAAGTAAACGTTTTGCTTTTGCTCGGTAGTGAGTAGTGAGGTTATAAAATGGATAGTTTGACGTTTGGTACGCAAAGGTAAATAAATTGTTCATTTTCTAGATTTTCTCTGATTTTCTATAGTATTTTCACTTTTCCTTTAGACTGGTACATTTGGATTTGAAAGGTGCCCCACCCAAGTTAACATTTTTTGAAAAGGTAAGATAATTGTTACCTAATCCAAAAATAGATAGGTAACCTACTTTATTAATCAAAACAAATACTTAATTTTGTTTTGACTGTTTATGACGCAATAGTTGTTTATTTACACCTGTTTCTCTATAATTATTACAGCCAACAGTTTTACTATTTCTATTGCTACATCGGATTTAATTTTTGCATGAAGGTGTCTGTAGGTACCCACAGATACTTAATATTCTAATATTATTTTTTCTAGTTTTTTCCATTCATAAAAGATTTTGGGGCCACTGGTATTCTACTAGAATGGGAAGATACATTTCCATTCACGAAAGAGTTGATACAGATAGGCGGTCTATCAAACAGTGCTCAAGTGAGCGGTGCACCTTACTCTTTAGAGGAAGCTCGGCAGCTACTTGATTTAGGTAACATTTAAATAGTACTGATCATTTCCATTATAAAGTGTGTGTTTAAAGAAAATTATAACAAATTCTGACAAATACTTTGTTTAAAATAATATATATATAGGCATTGCCTATATAATAATCAATATACAGTAATTTCCTAAACCTAAACTGTAATTGGTTGTGCCTAATACTGAAATAGAGTCTGTTCTTTCAGTATAGTTTCAAACTGAACTTTCAGTAGCTATCAGAGACACATGATTATGAAATTTTTTTGGAATCTACGTCATTTCCTGAATCAAATGATATAACATAAGTGACATTTTCAGCTGTCAAATTACTTTTTGAACTCTATTTCACTTTTGAATTTAGAGTACCTTCTCTCAACTGTAATTTTAGTTCTGTTAGTCCCTCAGATAAAATAATCATATGGGTAGATTGTTTATTAATTATACTTTCTAATGGTATCTCAGTACCACTATGGTATTATTTAAAAAAACTAGTTTCAGCTCTATAACCACTTTGGAGAATTTTAACGCCCTGTAAGTGGAGAAATTGAATGTTTTTGGCACCAATACTATTTTTTTATGGTTATCGGGGATAATCAAGGCTCTCTAAATTCAAAAGTAAAATAGTAGTTGTATCATGAATAGAGTTCAAAAAAGTAAATTGACAGCTGAAGTGTCACTTATGTTGTATCGTTGGATTCAGAAAATGACGTAGATTCCAAAAATATAATAATATACAGAGTGTTCTATATAAAAATCGAGAGTTGGCATTGCTTCCGGGAAAACCGGAAGTGGCAAAAAGGTAATTTTTATGTCAAAAAGTGGCCTTTAATAAGTACTTTTCCACCATGCCAAATTTGAAAATTGTACCTAAAAAAAATAAAGAGGGAAAGAGAAATATACCATGAATCTGTGTCACACCGTATCAGTGGCGTAACTTCGCTGGGGTGGCAGTGTGCAAGGGCCCAAGGGCTTGAGGCCCCGGAGGGACCCAGTCCGAGTGCGAAATAAAGAAGTTATTGCAACTCGGTCGGGTGTGTTGGCGAATCCCGAGTTCGCGTTGCGTCGATATTTGTGTATACCTATTTATAGTTTTTTGTTTTTGTTTTTTTAGAGAAATGTTATTAGTTATACCTATTTGTTTGTTTGGGTTTGAGGTTACAAAATAAATTTGAAACATTAAATTCAGTTATGTTTTATTTTATTTCGATAATTCGCCCGACAGACAGGAATGTTTCGATATTTTTAAAGGAATAATTAATTAAGGGGGAGGGGGCCCGAGAAGATTTCTGCACAAGGACCCAAAAATTCTAGTTACACCACTGCACTGTATGTTACAAAAACAGTGTTAAAGTAAAATATGCTAGTTTGATTATGATCATGAATGTCATGATGTAAAACCGGGTGTCAACAAAATTAGTTTTGGGCCACCATTTAATTATTTTTTGGCTGGTGATAATTAGACTTAGGCTTGGTCTAACTGGTCTTACACTAGTTTATAAGTAGGTATATAATAATAGTTTTAGATACCATCATCTTATGTGATCCTCATACTCATGTTAAGTACTTGTATTTAAAATTTTTAAGTAATCTAAAAAAGTTATTTAGTTAAATTAAAAGCTTCTGCTAGAAAAATTAAAAGCGAAAAAATTTAATATAAATTTTTCTATTATGGTTTACTTCGACTTCAACTCTTTATGGGGTGGGTCCCAGCATCCTAATTTAAAAAATATGTAGGTACTGCCATTCAAAAAACTATCTCAAGATTCAAAACTGTAAAAATATACCGGTTGTTTAATTTGAAAATCAAAATGTAAGTTCTCTCGCGGCAATATCGGAAGTCACAGAAATTCGGTAGACACATAAATAATGGTAATTAAGGTAATATGTACAGGGTGGGCCGTATAAGAGTGCGTATCCCCTTATCTCAGAAACTATGTGAGATAGAAAAAAAAGTTTTATATAAATGTTGTTTGCGTTAAAGATGTCGGTATTTTTTTAATATACCTAGTTATATTTGTAGCTCTTCAATATACAGGGTGATGAACTAAACTTATCTTTTTTTAAATGGAACACCCTGTATATTATAACATTTTTGAAAAGCTCTTCAAAAGACTTGTTCAACGATATATAATATGATGGGTCTGTAGCCCACCGTTTCGGAGCTATTGACTGTTATCTTCAGGAAAAGGTTAATATTTATAGCGAGCTAGAAAAGTTACTGATTGAGGTGATAAGCTGTAATCTGGGCCAAGAAATTCTAATTTGGTCTATTTTATGAAACTTCTGTCTAATACTAAAATAAAAAAAATTGCAACAGTGATGCCAAGTTTCGTGAAATTTAATTTTTCATGATTTTTTTAAATGGAACACCCTGTATTTTATTACATTTCCTGAAAGTCCTTGCAAAGACGAGTTTATTGATATATAATATCAGGGGTCTACGACACACCGTTTTGGATTAATCTGCGTTTCTCTTCAGGAATTGACACATAAGTTATGCATGTTTGTATGTAATGTATTCTCTGCAAGAAAAATTAGGCTTAATAGAATGTTATATATTTAATCACAAAAGTCCAGCTTTAACATTGAGAGATTATGTAAGAAAATATCATTTAATATAACTGCCAGATATTCATACGATTCTAAATATTTGTATCAAATAAGAGATGGCAATATAAGTTATAAAAAAATATAAGTTATAAGTGTGTCGTAGACCCCTGATATTATATATAAATAAACTCGACTTTGCAAGGACTTTCAGGAAATGTAATAAAATACAGGGTATTCCATTTAAAAAAATCATGAAAAATTAAATTTCACGAAACTTGGCATCACTGTTGCAATTTTTTTTATTTTAGTATTAGACAGAAGTTTCATAAAATAGACCAAATTAGAATTTCTTGGCCCAAATTACAGCTTATCACCTCAATCAGTAACTTTTCTAGCTCGCTATAAATATTAACCTTTTCCTGAAGATAACAGTCAATAGCTCCGAAACGGTGGGCTACAGACCCATCATATTATATATCGTTGAACAAGTCTTTTGAAGAGCTTTTCAAAAATGTAATAATATACAGGGTGTTCCATTTAAAAAAAGATAAGTTTAGTTCATTACCCTGTATATTGAAGAGCTACAAATATAACTATATTAAAAAAATACCGACATCTTTAACGCAAACAACATTTATATAAAACTTTTTTTTCTATCTCACATAGTTTCTGAGATAAGGGGATACGCACTCTTATACGGCCCACCCTGTACACGACCTGTGTCAAATTTTGTCATGGGTGGTTATATAATTTGATAGCATTCACCTCTAGTGTATAGTGATTAAAGATTATAAAAAAAATGTGTTAGTTATATCTTCTAACCCAGAGCATAATAACCAACAGTACTTTTAACAAAAAAATTAAAGTAGGTACCTACTTATAAAATTGCACGATAAGAACATATGATTTAAACAAAAATATTTGTTGACACTTCTGTAAATTGTTTTACAAAATATAAGTTTTACACCTAGGCTATTCGAAACTAGATATCTACATTAGCATATAATATGCCATTGCTCTGTTTTGAAGACCATTTAATATTATAAAAAATTCTTTATACCTACTTATGCATTTCAGCCCTTTCAGTGTTCATAACATGTAGTTGGTTGCTATGTAGAGAAAATGAAAAAAGGTAACACCTATTACACCCTATTAAAAATATACAGAGTGAGTTTTATGTATGGAACGCCTCAATTATCTCGGAAACGGCTTGCCCGATTTTTATGAATTTTGGTTTATAAGGGTTTTGTAATATGGCCTATATTATTGTGACATTTACATTGTTGTCAGATCTTTCATTTTTCCGGAAATATACTGAAATTTGTTATTTCAAATGGATCACCCTATATATTTTTTTGTTTTTGAAATCTCTAAGAAATTTAGAATATTTTTCATGTAATGTTCCCTATACCTAATTGCCAAAATTTCGGAGTTACAGCTACATTTGCAATATCTCCGCCGAAGTTAAAATATTACATCAGGGTGGCTATGTCTGCGACAAAAACAATTTTGACGTTTTAATAAACTATTATTGTTGGTGTTTATTGAAAGTTACAATGGACCGTTTATCTGAGAAAGAACGAATTGAGATTTTAATGATATTAGGATATGGTGATGTGCGTAGAAGTCAACAGGAAACGTGTAATATCTTTAATAATTTATATCCTAATAGAAATCCCATAACAAGATCTACTGTGAGTAAGTTGTTAAAAAAGTTTAACCAAACTGGAGCCATAAAAGATTTACCGAAATCAGGGCGTATAAAAACTGCAACAACTGAAGACAAATCTTTAGATGTTTGTGTTATGTTAGAAGAAGATCCACACTTGAGTACTAGACAAATATCCAGGGAAGTTGATATTTCTCAAACATCCATAATGAAAATTTTACATGCCAATAAATTCCATCCTTACAAAGTAAGATTGGTTCAAGAGTTGTCAGATGATGATTTCGATAGATGTGAAGAGTTTGCCGACACAATGATGGAAAAATGTTACGATCAAAATAATCCAAATTTTTTAAATAATGTTATGTTTTCCGATGAGGCCACTTTTTGTATTGATGGAAACGTAAATCGGCATAATTGCAGATACTGGTCAGGTAACAATCCTCGTTGGATGAGGGAATCCCACACCCAATTTCCACAAAAGATTAATGTATGGGCTGGAATAATAGGTGACAAAATAATTGGTCCTTTTTTCATTGAAGGAAACTTAAATGGTCCGGCGTATTTAAATTTATTACAGAATAATATTATACCTGAGTTGGCTCGGTTATTTCCAAATCTAAGTAAGTATTCTCAATTGCCTGTTAATTTAGAAATTTTATTATTTGAAACTTTCAGACAATAACAATGTCCCAAATAACAATATTTGGGTGCAACAAGATGGAGCTCCACCTCACTATGCGCGTGACGTGAGGCAATACCTAAACGATGTGTTTCCCAGAAGATGGATTGGAAGGCGTGGTTTTATCGAATGGCCCCCGCGATCACCCGACATGAATCCTTTAGACTATTTCCTGTGGGGTCACTTAAAAAATATTGTTTATAAAACCAAACCTGCCAATATTCAGGAATTAAAAGATAGGATTACCACAGAGATAAGAAGAATTGAGCAGTCAGGAATGTTACAAAATGTACTGCAAAGTTTTAAACATCGCATGGCTTCTTGTATGGAAGTAAACGGACAACATTTTGAGCATCAGCTGTAACCGCCTTTACTTTATGTTTTCAAAAGATCCTATGGGATTTCTATTAGGATATAAATTATTAAAGATATTACACGTTTCCTGTTGACTTCTACGCACATCACCATATCCTAATATAATTAAAATCTCAATTCGTTCTTCTCAGATAAACGGTCCATTGTAACTTTCAATAAACACCAACAATAATAGTTTATTAAAACGTCAAAATTGTTTTTGTCGCAGACATAGCCGCCCTGATGTAATATTTTAACTTCGGCGGAGATATTGCAAATGTAGCTGTAACTCCGAAATTATGGCAATTAGGTATAGGGAACATTACATGAAAAATATTCTAAATTTCTTAGAGATTTCAAAAACAAAAAAATATATAGGGTGATCCATATGAAATAACAAATTTCAGTATATTTCCGGAAAAACGAAAGATCTGACAACAATGTAAATGCCACAATAATATCGGCCATATTACAAAACCCTTATAAACCAAAATTCATAAAAATCGGGCAAGCCGTTTCCGAGATAATAGAGGCGTTCCATACATAAAACTCACTCTGTATAAGCTAGGTACATCTATTTCCATTTAAATGTAGAAAATATTTATTTCGCAAAAATTCTAGGGGAAACATGTTGAAGTCAAGATAAAATTGATGTTTGAGTTTTCTAGTTTTATCTAATTGAAATTAATTTGTTCCTGTAAATAAAAGTGAAGGGATGCTTTCAATATTTTTAAATATTTTATATTAAATTATTATCTTTTAGCTTCAGACTGTGATTTGACAGTGATACCGTTAGTACAAACATTTGGGCACATGGAATTTGTTTTGAAGCATGACCAGTGGCGAAGTTTGAGAGAAGTGGAGGCATATCCCAGTTCCATGTGTCCTAGTAATAGTGAAACCATGCCACTGGTTAGAAGTTTGGTGAAACAAATTGTTGCATTCCATCCCAATATATTATACCTTCATATTGGAGGTGATGAGGTAACTTATTTTTTATTATTTTTCTATTATTTACTATAAAGTCTTGATTAACTATTTTAATAAGCACAGCTTATTTGTCTTGTAAATTTATTTGTCAATTTTTATAGGTACATACATTTATTTTAATGACTCAGTTATAACAAATATCGTTAAAGTCACATATGTATTTGGTTTTTGGTCTGTAACTTACTATGCGTCCTTTTATCCTAATATCCACGGTAAAGCAAATTCTGCTGCAGCAGGATTTGAACTTCTAGCAGCGCCTGATCAATTCTGTCTTAAGTGCAACATCTCATCAACTTTTGGTTACTGAAGATTACAAGTCTAATATCAAAGGCAAAAGACTTGAAGAGTTTACTATTATTATTACTATTAAAATAAGAGAAAACAATGTTACATAAGTATATTACATATTATTATTTTATTATTGTAGATGATGCCTACCTACATATTTTAAAGTTTTTTTTAGTAAATTTGTAATATCCTCATTATTATTATTGGCAAGTCGCGAGGGAAACCAGTGGTGTGCGTGGTAAACAACAGGCTATTACTGTGCATTTTAATTCATTGTCGACTGTCATGGTGTTTGCGTGTAAATATATTCCTCTCCATTGTATTGTATTGTGGATAAATTGTAATAGTTTATTACTTTTGTGAATAGTTATATATATATTATCAGAAAGCCCTTTTACCACATTTAGGTGTAGGGCAGTATATTACATTTCATTTCATTTTTAAATTTCTACTATCAATTATATACAAATTTCGCCCATTCCTTCTTATTTCTTGCTAATATTTCTGCATTCGTCCATGTTTTTCCCTTTTTTTTTAGTATTTCTCTTATTACTCCATCCCAAGTTTGCCTCGGTCTTTCTCTTTTTCTTCTCTTCAGTATTTTTGCCTTCCATATTTGTTTGACAGATCTTGTACTTTCCATTCTCTCTAGGTGGCCCCACCAACTTAATTGTCGTCTTTCAATGAACTCTAGAGTCGACTGGATTTTTAATTCTTTTTGTGAATAGTTAATTTCTTTTATTACACAACATTTTGATATTCATCAGTTTTCTTGCAGATCTGGCATATGGGACTATGTCCGGCTTGTCAAAAAAGAGTACAAACTAGTAAATATGGCAGAGCTGGTCTGTATCTCGATCACGTTACTGAGGTAGCTCAATATATCAAAGACAACTATCCAAATCTCAAGATTATAATTTGGGATGACATGTTAAGAAACATTGATTTACATATTTTACAAGGTATGTATTGTCTGCATAAAGCCATGCATGGTGCTGCGCAGAGCAGCACAACTGCTAAGAATGTCTTATATATTATTATATATTATATTATTTATACATTTGATATATTATTTTTATAATAACAATTATTAGTATATTATGTCACTATAAGTAGAAGGCCAACATTATTTGTTAAACCCAGAAGCTTACACAGCCAAGGCTGTGTAAACTGGGCGAAACACAAAGAGCTTTATACTCCAAGTGACATATACTATTTTTTCTTCAAGCATAAAAATTAAAACTGTATTTCTTCAGACATTTATGCTTGTATAAAAAGCGATTTGACATGACATTTAATTTCAAACTGACGGTTCTGAGACATCATGACTACCTACATGACTCTTTTTTTTAAATCCGTTGTTATGGTAACACGTTTACTTTTTTGTACTAGTAAAAAATGGGAATTTTTTTCACTAGTAAATTAATAGGCCTTTTCTATAATACTTATATCTTGCATAATATAATGAAAGTATTATTATACGCTTGAAGAAAAAATATATTACTTTACTATCACTATCTTTGAATTAGTGATGTGATATGTTTATTATTGTGATAAACGAGTGCCTCTAACTAGTAAATTTACAACTTACAATATCGGCGAGGCCAGTACAATATAGACCAGACGAATGGTCTAATCGCTGTCGTGATATCCTTTACATTGTTTAACTGGTCTGCATGAGGCAATTCTATGCACTGCTTTCCACACCCGCGCTCTTTCCTTCATCTCCTCTCTAAGAGCCCAAGCATTACAAATTTTACACTGCTTAGTGAACTGCATCAGTCACAGTACTTGTAGTTAAGTGGCATAAATACGAGTGTGTTTTAAACCAATAAAGTTTAAGTGAATTCCTCAAAACTGTTAATTTTGTTGTAGATTATTATGTAGGAAACCTTGTGGAGCCAATGATATGGCACTACAATTCCTCAGAAACATTTCAGATAGGTGGTTTGTTATGGGAAAAATATAGTAATATATTTTCCAATATTTGGGGTGCCTCTGCATTCAAAGGGTCGACAAGTAGCTGTCAACTGGTCCCAGTAACCAAATATCACATAAGTAATCACGAAGCTTGGTTGACAGAATTAGGGGTACATGCAGGAAAAATTTTAAATTTTAGGGGCATTGCTTTGACTGGTTGGTCAAGATTTGATCATTACGCGACATTATGTGAGTTATTGCCTTGTGCCATTCCTTCTCTGTGCTTATGTTTGAAGACTTGGCTGGCTGGAGGATATTCACAAGAAATACAAGAGTAAGTGGATACAATTTTCTTATAAATAATAATATCTCTACCCCTTATTCTAATTATAAGGATTAGCCCGAAAGTCTGAGACTTTTGCGGCAAAGGGGGAACGCCTTGGGTTGGTAAGTGCTAACCACCATTCAGTGTTGAAATGAGGGAGACCTGGAAAACCTGATTAGCTATTTTAATTTCTGAAAAAACCTGATTTTAATCTCTCACATTAACACCGACCTGACATTATTTTTAACTTAGGCACACATGCCACGATGGTTTTCAACTTATCTCTGCAAATAAGCCTTAATCTGCTAGTATAGGCAATTTAATTAAAAACTGTTTGGTGGAATGTGGACTCCAACCCAAGACTTCTGGGTTGAGCGATCGAGACACTAAACCCTGAGCCATCAGCTCGCCTAAAGGTGCCTATAGATTAGACCAGTGTTTTTCAACCTTTTTCATGACACGACCCCCATAGTATCAAAAAATATTTCGCGACCCCTCTTAGCTTTTTTTCATGTATGTTAAAAATATTTAATCCATACAAAAATTTTATGCGTTTGCGTTATTAGGATTCAAATAAAAAGTAAACAAAGAAATCGCTTAAATTTGGAAAACGATTTAATACTTAATGTTGCAAAAACAGATCCACAAGGAGAGAAATTGATTGAACAAACGCAACCTTCACATTAAAATGAACGAGTAGTCGGGAAGATTTTATTTTTTGTTAATTTGTTTGTATGAATAACATTACGAGTATCCTTTTTTCAACTATTTCTTAATATATCTATCTTTTTTATTGATTTTTTACTGAAGTACCTAGTTCTCTCGACCTCTCGCGACCCCCCTACAAAAGCTTCGCGCGACCCACAGGTTGAAAAACAATTAGTGTTTTTCAACCTGTGGGTCGCGACCCCCTTGGGGGTCGCGAAGCTTTTGTAGGGGGGTTGCGAGATAGATAGGTCGGTTTGTCTAATCCAGACAAACCGAACATGTAACACATTATTTTCTATAAAACACATGCTGTACTTTTTGGCCAAAATTATCGAGAGTGACTCATGAATAGTATCAGAGCACATTTACTATTCACCTTAAGACTGACGTTTTTCGCTATACTACACTCTGCACTTTGAATGCAGAGTGCATAGTGTTTTGGTGTTATGTGGAAAACTACGTCAGCTAATCGAAAACAAAATATTGAAATACAAAAAGTGTGTAGAATTACAATAAGAGACACATTTAAAAATCATTTTCAATTATACAAGGTGACCAACATAAGTGTGGCAATATAAAGTTGTTTTTTAAATGGTATACTCTGTATATTATCTTAGAAACTACTTTAATTAGGTATAGGGAATGGTAATAAAATTAAAATTGGCTCTAGATTAGCTATATATGCACTATGGTTATGCCCCGTCATGTATTAAGGACTCACCTTGTACATTAAATAAAATATGGTTTACATATAAATATCAATACATGGTTTTTAAGGATTTTTGAACATCTATAAGAAAATTTTCTATCAGTTTTGTAGTATTACATTTTAATTTAAAGTATTTAAGGATTATCGTGGTTAATCATTTCAATCCATTTATGGTTACTATTGAGCTTGTATTAGATGAACAGCGATTACTTATACAAGCTGTTTAGGTGTATTTTTTGTTTTTTTTTTTTTTTTTTCAAGACCCTCATTTTTAAGTGTTTATAGTCATTTAAGAGCATATTTCATCTATACATTTGTGAAGTTTTACTGAAAGAAAAAATAAGACAGGCTCTAACTAAAGAATTATAAATGTACCTTCCCTTTGCCATATACAAGGTGTCACAATAGCGCGTCAAAATCCAATATCTGCTCCATTACAGAGTTTTAGGAAAAATGTTTTCATGGAAGCAATGCAGTGTGAAAAGGTGCACATTTTAAACATATTTAGAAGCATACAAGGTGGCTCACGTAGCCGGACACCTTCAAGGTCTGTTTTACCGAAAAAGTATAAATATTTGGAAAATATTTATTTTAAGTATACACATTTTGCATTGTTTACAAAAAATGTAGGAAATTAACATCAAAATTCATAAGTAAAGTAATATACTGTAAGAAATTTACACATTAATATTAGTTCAAATTAATGTCACATAATTATTAAATAGTGATAAGAATGTACATTATACATAATATGTTGATATCGTTTTCCAGCTCTGTTGGAAAGCTGTTAGGATACAATGACACATTTCCACATCCCGATTATATGTATTTAAGGCCACCTTTGCCACAGGCACAACTAACATTTCCAGGATGGCAAGTTCTAGTAGGCTTTGAATGGTTGGCTAACTTAAGAACTCGGTACAAAAATATAATAAATAGTGATCAGTGAGTATTTGCAACTTTTTCGGTTTTATTTAATTTTTGATATGCTTGATTTAATTTTAGAATGCAAACATGGTTTAATCCATGGCAAGTTTCAAATAATTACACGAATCCAATGCAGATTGACACCATTTTGCCAGTTATTGCAGAGTAAGTAACTTCATATGGGATATAGATGGTCTGAGCATTTATGTCTGATGTCAAATGATCCAGTTTTATTGAAATTAGACAATCAATGGACTGTGCATAAAATCTGGAACTAAATAAAGGGTTCTTCAATAGGAACGCTCGATCTTTGTAATGTAATAAAACAAATTGTATAAGTTAAACTGACATGTTTTTATTTTTATTTTAAAACATATGTGAGCACATTATGTTTTAAAAATTATATCAGCTAAATGTCCGCCGCGGCTTCGCCTGGTGACTCGAATCCTGGAGATCAATTTTCGATGACGTTATCGCATAGAAGTGGCTCAATTTCATCAATGACGCGTCTGATGTTGGCCTTTAAGGCGGCAACCGTCTGTGGTTTGTCGGCATAGACACGAGATTTCACAAAGCCCCAGAGAAAAAAATCCAGTGGCGTTAAATCGCATGATTATTTTTCTTCCAAAATTAGGATCAACCTCGAACTGCTCTAGCGCCCACTTAGCGAATGCAAGCGGCTGTCTATGATCGTTGGGCTTTAGTTCTTGGGTTAATTGCGCTTTATAAGGGTGAAACCCTAAGTCCTTATGCAAGATTCGCCAAACTGACGTCGAAGAAAGGCCAAGTTCTTGAGCACGACGTGGAATGGATTGTTATGGACTGTGACGCACACTTTCCCGGACTGCAGCAATATTTTCAACGGATCTTGCGATTCGTTGACGTACAGACGTTGTCTGATCTAACAGCGACCCGGTTGCTTCAAATTTATTTATTAGACGGCGATTTGTGGACTCTGAAGGACGACCATCGAAACCATAAATTGGCCGAAGTGAACAAAACGTTTGCCGAATAGAACATTGATTTTGATAATAAGTTTTAACCATTTCGAGGCGTTGTTGAATCGTATAGCGTTAAATAATGAAATGTAAAGACTAACTGAATACGTCCGTCAAAGATACAACCTGTCTGACTACCGACTTCGTCATACGCTGTTGCCAAACATGGAGCGTTCCTATTGAAAAACCCTTTATTATGCTTTTATTCGTAATGGACAAAATTGTTAATTATTAATTGCCTCCTATCAAACGGCATCTTTTAGCAATATGGATTTCTTTACTTATTTACAGTATTTCTTCTCTTTTATAATGACCTACCCCTTACACAGTCCATAATTTTGCCAATCAAACCCAAGAACTTTCCAAGTAAAACATCAAACTGTGTATCTTACAGATATTTTTGGATTGCCTAATAGAGTTATCAAAATCACTCTCTCTCAACCATTAAATATGTTTGCTAAAGCATAGATAACTAGAACTAGCAAACATATTATTATGTATTATCTTTACTAATAGTAATTTAAATTAATAATAGTGAATTTCAGTATTTATTACTGCAGAGTTTTATTAATACAAAAAAATATACATGATAGGTAACTTAACAATGTACTAAAAAATGTGAAAATTATTGTTTTATTGCACTATAGACATAATATAAAATAAATGTCAAAAGTAGGTTATTCTACATCAACCATAATGGTTGATGTAGAATAACCCTTGGACCCCTCTATTGGCAAATGTTCATGATATAAATTGATAATTTTTTATTTCCTTGATTATTTGTGGTCATTTTTGTAGAGTAGTCTCCATAGTTATAAATGCTCGGTTATTTATCATCTCAATTCTTATTAGTTTCTTTCTTTCTACCTTGGTTGCATATTTTTTCAGTGTACTAATAGAGGTAACCTCCACAGAAAATTATTTGAAGGGAAATCTGGAGCATTTCTTTTACACACACACTGTAGAAGAACTCATCGGAACTCTAGTAGCACCTGTAAAACAACATTTGAAGCAAGTCAAAGCTGACTGTGAAACACAACTTTCACTTGGCTGCAGAGTGAGGGGTCACAAGCGATTGAGTTTTTGAATATTTACTTTCAGATGCCTTGCTTTTGAACAGGGGCCCATTGAAATAAGACTAAAAGAACTAGATTTTTAATTAACTTATTGTCCATTTTGAGTCGAGTCCTTTTTTATAAGCGCTTGGGGATAACCTTTTTGTTTATTGTGGCAGGTGTGGCCAACAGTCATTTAATTTTTCTTTTTGAAAATTTTGCACATTGTGATATCACATGATAAGATATTTTATCCATATAAGTATATATTTATATTAAAAGTATTACTTATTTAAATAAAGTTTTTAGATTATAATACATTGTTTTAATTCAAGACCTGTTAGTTATACATCACCTTATTTCATATTTATTCAACTTGTGGACCATAGTTGATTGAAACCTTATACAAGACGTGGAGTCTTACCGTGCAATAAGAAAAGGCTCCAAGGTTGACATGTCAAATCTACCTTTACATGGAAATTTGTATATACTATTTTGGATTAAGCTTATGAGTCTCATTATTAATTTCTACAGTCAATAGAGTACAACCATTTGTATATTTTACTTGTATTTTATGAACAATTCTGGCATTTAGAGAAAATATAATACTTTGAAAATTATATATAATTATAATTGACTGTTCAAATAATAATTGCAAAACCGTAACCGAAACTAATATCTGTAATGGTGTAAACAGAAGAAAAATGTAAGTAATAGTTCAATGTAAACATTATAAGTACCTATGTTACAAGGTCAAACCTCTTCAGACAATGGTTACAGACAGATCTATCTTACATTATCTCGGAAAACGAAGATAGATGAAACTTGACACAAAGTTCTTATTAGATTGAATATCATCCAATTTTCTTCATAAAAAAATGTGTGTACGATAACCTGACCTCAGAATAGTTCAATAATTTTTTAATATAGCCCCAGCTCTTATAAAAAGAATCAGTTCAAGAATTATGCTAATTTTTAATAATCCAATCTTTCTTAGAAGAAACAATATAAAAATTGTCATGAAACAATTTTGGGTAGGTAGGTAAGTATGAAAAAAAATTATGATGTGAATAGCTGACCTTATATATTTTCCTAGGTAAGTATAGGTATTCTATATAACCATAAAATTTTATAGAAGACAGATCTTTTAGGTAATAATTGGTAAGTGTAACTATGGACAAAATTTCATTAAAGGTCTACTTGTAAAATTTTTATTAAAAAATTAATATTGTACAATTTTAATGTTAAATATTATACAAAGTAACTATTGTTGTGACTTATTGTTACTTTTTCATTATTCTTTTGTTACCGACACAGATAAGTTTGATGATGTTTTTTTTATGTTTAAAAAGTGATCAAACTATAGCATCATATAACAATATACATCATTGAACTCACAAGGAAAAATGCTGCTGAGTGATGCAAAAATATTAATGGGGCTATATTAGAAAAAATCAAGTTGATGATGGTTCTGAAGAGATGAAACGTTCCTTAAAAAAACTACGAGATTTGATAGAAGAATGTAGCAATAGCAAAAAGTTGCTAAGAGAACGTGCCCTTTTTTCCAACATGTCCTTTTTTCCAATAGTTCTTCAAGCAAGCCTGAGATTTTACAAAAGGAATTTCCAAAATTTCAATTTTATTTTAATACCTATCTCAAAAATGAATCATGTTATGCCTCATCAAATATCAAGACTAATATTTGATGAGGAATATCATTGGTCACTAAATTACCCAACTTTGCCCCAATTTAACATATAGTCTTCTATTTCTAATTGTTTCTAAGATACCAATGTTATTGCGTATAATTTGAAACACACTGTATACTGTCATACATAAAGTGTATATTATAATTGCATTAAGTTTTTATAATGTACCTAATGTAAAAAATATATGTTTATGAAATTATGTTTAATTAAAGAAGGTTCTTGCGTTGTATACTCTACTCGAACACTTGGTTAGAAGTAGGTATTCTCTTAAATGTATTTTTTATTTTCAATAAGGCCTCTTGAATGCAAAACTAAAATAAAGGAATCTTTTGTATTAGCAAGAAAAATTCCTATGAAAAATACCTTAAATGCCTATGATGAATAAAGGTGATTGCCATTATGACCTTTTTAATTTTCTTCACACAAATCCGACATCAGATATCCTAGTAGAAGTGGCAGATTCGGATTATCAATATAAAAAAGTGAGCCAACTCAGCAATTGCCTTTTACATCTCTATAAAACATTAAGAAATTATGTATTTCTTTTTTCACCAACTTTCTTAACAGTAAAGAAAGGTACAGGAGACAGGAGGATGAGAATAGTATAAGACAGGTACATGAGAATCATATCTACCTGTGCCATTTTATTATATACAAGGTGGGTTTTTGAAAACGAAACAGAGCGAATAACTCTCAGGAAAATTATTTTTTCGAAAAACGCCGAGACAGGTCGATTTTTGATCAAAAGGGGACATCTTTTCCCATACTTTTGATGCTCCAGTCTCACCCCCCTAGGGAGGGGGGCAACCCCCCAAATATCTTAATAGAGAAGGAGGGTTAAATGACACATCATTTGAAAGGTACTTCAATTCTCTACACAACCCTGTATTAGTTTTTTAATTTGACTGGTTAGTTTTGAAGATAAAGGTTGTTAATAAAAACTACTTTTTACGGTTTTATTTGCAAACTTTTTCTACATCAGCCAATTAAATATTCAAATTGATGACCTCCAGCCTCCATACAATAGTATAAGTTTTGCACATTGCTTCTTGGATGAGTGTTCATTTACTGTTAATGGCAATGTCAATCGTCACAATTGTCGTTATTGGTCCGATTCTAATCCCAGGATATTTTATGAGACTCATATACAACATCAGGAAAAATTAAATGTATGGGCTGGAATTTTTGGTGACCACATTGTTGGTCCTTTTTTCTTACCAGGTAATCTCACCGGGGAAATGTACCTAGATTTGTTGGAAAACTCCATTTATCCAGAGCTGATACACATTATAGAGAATAATGAAAATTATCTAGAAGACCCGTTGATATTCCAACAGGATAGAGCCCCTACTCACTACGCCTTGCCTGTTCGGCAGTATCTCGATCGTACGTTTGCAAATCAGTGGATTGGGAGAAGAGGCGTCATAGAGTGGCCTGCGCGATCGCCGGATTTGTCCCCTTTGGATTTTTTCTTGTGGCCACTCCACCTACTTCCCTTGAAGATCTACGCCAACGCATTATTAACGAATGCCGCCAAGTTACTCCAGAAATGTTGCAAAACGTACGTGATCGCAATGTGCAAAACTTATACTATTGTATGGAGGCTGGAGGTCATCAATTTGAATATTTAATTGGCTGATGTAGAAAAAGTTTGCAAATAAAACCGTAAAAAGTAGTTTTTTATTAACAACCTTTATCTTCAAAACTAACCAGTCAAATTAAAAAACTAATACAGGGTTGTGTAGAGAATTGAAGTACCTTTCAAATGATTCCTTCCCTATTAAGATATTTGGGGAGGGGTTGCCCCCCCTCCCTAGGGGGGTGAGACTGGAGCATCAAAAGTATGGGAAAAGATGTCCCCTTTTGATCAAAAATCGACCTGTCTCGGCGTTTTTCGAAAAAATAATTTTCCTGAGAGTTATTCGCTCTGTTTCGTTTTCAAAAACCCACCCTGTATAATGAGAATGCATGTTGACAATGGTTTTCTTATCTATGATGTTAACTGCCATTTGAGAATTTTATTTTTTATACAAATTAAGTTGCCTAGAGACTTATTAATTTTTAAAAGCAAGGAAAGAAACTACAGCACTAATTTGGTTATACATATTATAGATTCCCACCTATATCTTCCCTTGAATAATAATCGTGAGACAGAACTGTCTGTTTACTGAAAAATGGGTTAAAGCTTCCAATTTTAAATGTCAATATTTGTCATTGTCATTATTCGCATTTAATTTTCAATTTCGCACTTCCCACTAAATTATAAGTAGGTATTTAATAATCAGCACAAGTATTGTTAAACAAGGTAAATGATACACTTAATTTGCCAGTTAATCAGCTTATAGTTTAGAACTAGTTCGTTTTGAAGTAACCACTGAAATATTCTTGATTTTCATAAATGATCATTCTTTTCGTAATAAAACTACTGTTTTTATGGAAACTCTGTGTTGCCCAACACAAACAGTCATGTAACAATCCAGTTTACTGCCAAGGAGACATCCTCCATGTAGTGCAAACGGCTAAAATTTACAACGATTCGAAGACGTTCGTCGACATGGCCTTAATAAATCCAATAAACGAAACTCTGCACAACTTCTACAGCATGATGACCGAAACTGACAACAGCCCTTCTAGAGAAAAGGTTCAGGAGTTTGTCAACAAGAACTTCAAGAGTATAGGCGAACTGGAAGAAGTTCAACCTAGAGATTTTCAATCTGAACCGAAAATCGTCAAAGAAATCACGGACCCCGTAGTAAGAGCATTTACGAAGAATTTGATTAGTATTTGGCCAACGTTGACTCGAAAAGTTTCTTACCACGTATTTGAGGACCCAGACACTCATTCCCTTATACCTGTAGAGTACCCCTTCATTATACCTGGTGGGAGATTCAAGGAATATTATTATTGGGATTCTTATTGGATAATCAAAGGACTTCTGCTCAGCGATATGGTGGAAACTGCTCGAGGTATGGTCCAAAACATTCTTTCCATGGTGGAAAGATATGGTTTTGTTCCAAATGGCGGTAGGATTTACTACCTAAATAGGTCACAACCCCCACTTTTAACGTTGATGGTCGGGGATTATGTGAAATATACCAAAGATTTTGAATTTTTGCGAGCAAATATACAGACACTAGAAAAAGAGCTCAAATTTTGGCTGACAAAGAGGACTACTGAAGTACGGAAGGGTGAGAATTCTTACATTTTAGCCCACTATGACTCGAGCAGTGATACACCGAGACCGGAGTCATATTTTGAAGATATTGAGACTTGCTCCACTTTAACAAGTGATGATGAAAAGGTTGGTATATTGTTTTTGTAGAGAGCTGCTAAATATTATACTACTCTAGTAAGAAATGAAATCTTGTGAATTGCAGGTTTAATTTTGGTGGTTTGTTTATTCTTAGAATAAACTGATATAGAATAGAAAATCAATAAAAAACTTAGGGTCAATGCATATAACATGGCTATTTTTAAGTACCTATACGTATATTTTTCCTCTAAAAGACACCGATCAGAATTTGATTGCACCTGATTGAAGGAGCATTAAGGTTGCGGGTGGGTCTTACCGGGGATAATATACTAATATGTCCGTTAAAATAAGCCAAATTTCAGCATATGCACACTGAGAGCACTGCACTTACCGTACTACTTTTTTTAATAGAAATCTGATAGGTAATTTGTAAATATCAAAGCAAAAGAAAATCTGCTTACTTTAGGCATTGAGTTTATAAACCTATAGTCAAAGCTTTAGGTTTAAATCAAGCAAAAGGCTGATTCCTTTCCCATCGTTGGTCATTTTTTAATAGAAAGCTAAGAGGTAATTTGTAATTATCAAAGCAAAAAAAGCTCAACTTCCTTTATGTTTAAATTAAGCAAGATGCTGGTTGCTTTCCCATCCTTCGTTCACAACACTTTAGTCATCTTGTCAATAAGAAATTTCGTAAATTCCAAAGATGCTTTTTTAAATCTATGGTAAATTCAAATAGAATACCTACCTACAGCCTACTGCAAACTAATGATACAGAAATCTTCAGATAGATACAGAAATCTTCACTAGTTTTAGCTGTGCTACTAGATGATAGATGATAGTGCTTTCTAAACCCCTCTGTAATCTAGTACTATCATCTAGTATCACAGTTCCGTACTGTTTGGACCCTTAGGTAGGTAATTCTGTGCCGTTGTCAGTTATCGCCATGGCTTGGAGCGGAGTGCATCGCGCTTTTGCAATCGAAGAGTTTGTAAGAAATGGTGAATCTGTAATAGCGATGACGCAGTGTGCCTTTCGTATTCAGTTTGTCCTAATTTGTCCCCTTGCGATGTTTTTATGTGGGGATAGCTCAAAGCACAAATGTTTAAACATCGGCCACAAAATTTGGAAGATTTAAAGGCAGCCATAAGACAAGAAACGCCGCAACTTAGCAAGAGATGATCCGCAGGACAATAGCGAGTTTTCGTGTACACTTTCAAGAGTGTATCGGTGTTAATGACCGTCAGTTACGTAATTAATGTAATTTTTGAAACAAGACGTTTCAAAATAGCATGATATGTGGTGTCCAAAAATAAAAAACTTTATTCCTTGCTTTGTGTGCTTTGGTTTTTATTGACATACCAAATATAGTGCCTATCATTTTGCCGCACCCTGTATATTTAAAATAGCCAATCTGATTGTTGGAGAATAATATATGTATATGGCTATAAAATGAATTATGTAATTAAGGTGGGCTACATTGATTAGCCAATATTTGTAAACGTGTTATTCAATTATTTTTTAGGAGACCTCGAATGAGAGTAAATAAACATTATATTATTAAAGCCTTTCTCCTATGCTTAGGCGCACTTTCGTTCCGTTTCCTATGCGTTTTCCCAATTATACACCTTTTCAAAAAATCTCTGCAAAACTTTCGTGGATTGCCGTTCGGCGAGAGAGATGCGGGTACCATCGGCGTTTGTTCTCGCGTGTACTGGACCCGTCACGCCTGCCGAAATTCCGACTTTTCGCGGAACATGCTCGACCCTTTTTTAATTTTTACACCTTCGAGAACCGCTTCACACGAAACTTCCGTCATTTCTCTAATCCTTTGAGGTACGACCACTCCTTCTACGTCTATTTCGTCTTCGAAAATCTCGAGTCGCGTCCGTCTCAACTTATTTCTCATTTTATTTGCCGATGTGAGATTGCACTAACGACAAGCACCTCCTACGAAAACTGTCAAATCAATTAAACTTCAGAGGGGTTATTATTATGTGAGAAATATTGGTAACGGAATCGATAGTACTGACTGTCTTCTGATTACCAAAATACTGAAGCGAATTGCCTTTACAATTAGATTATCGGTAAAATTAATTTCAGGTTAATTAACACGTACAGTTTCCATATAGTTGTCACAACGTCAAACAATAACGAATAACGGGGTGGTGTAATGGTATAAATCGCAGGATTTCAAACAAGTGCAGAATTTCTCAAGTTCGAATCCCGCTGGATGCAACTTTTTTTATTTTATTTTTTGATTCCAATTATCTATTAGTATTAGTGTTTAGTTATTGTGTTTCATTGTCCGTAGTTTTTATTCTCTATTATGTAACATGTACAGTTTGAATTAATTCGTTCATTTTGGTAGTCTCTAAAATTCATCATTGTAGCTTACAAAAGTAAATATCGCTACAATATTAATTTGCTGCACAATTATGACAGCAATATATGTTTTAACGCCGCCGTAAGACCTTTTCAAAGGGCGGGCGGGGTTCCAAACCGTAACGGAGGGCCCCATTGATAAAATTGATAAAAATGTTTACTAAAAAAATTAATTCTACTTTCAGCACTTAAAAAATGATGATGTTTTACCTTCAAAAATAGAGTACCCTTATAATTCATCAAAATATTATTAAGAAAAACGTTTAGTATAATTACATCATCATTCCAGATATATATAACATTTCAGCTTTCTGTCTAAATTTATTATTTCATATAGGTACAAGGGATTATCTCAAATTTCTTTAATATGTATTTTCTTAAAAATAATATTATTCTAGATGCTTTTGTCACCCGAAGGGTGACCCCAGTCCGCAGGCCTACACCCCCGGTAGGGCTAGAAATGGGAACGAAAATCGCGATAGCGATTTTCTCCCATTTCTAGTATACCGGTAAGTACTGTTTAGGTAAATAAGGACGGTAACAGTTATAAGAACTCATAATACCTATCTCCTTTCATTTGCAGTACGAATGTTATACGGATTTGAAAAGTGGCGCTGAAAGTGGTTGGGATTTCACTGCTCGATGGTTTTTCGACAAAGATGGAGGAATGTCTGAAAAAATTGATGACATTCATACAAGAAGGAACATACCCGTAGATCTTAACAGTTTCCTCCACAAGGCATTCAGGGAGATGAATAAGTTTTATATGATTCTCCGAAAACCTGTAGACGCTAAATATTGGTCGGATCTAGCAGATTCTTGGAAAGATAGTATAGAAAATGTGCTTTATAATCAAGAGGATGGTACATGGTATGTATTGCGCCTTGTTTCAGGACTACAAAGATCTATTTATACACCACATGTAAAGTGTTTAGAGGTGCGAAAGTATAAGCATTTGCATGGCTAGCCGCGAAAAAAAAAGGTTCAAGAAGTTTCCATTAACAAGATAATTTTTAAGGAAAGCTCCAAATCTTGTTCTTTATTATAAATGAAATATTTATACTTAATGACAAAGGTAATCGGTTATCACTGATTACCTCTACAGTATTAAAATGTCAATTCTTCATGAGATAAGTCAATATATTTGTTTTTATGTAGTACCTACTAATAATTGGGATTCCCGGTGCGTGGATGAACTTCGTGGTCGGGTTAACAATGTGAACTTTTTATTTTTGAGTAAAATATGACAGAGTTTAAAATTGTTTAATTACGTATTAGCTTGACGACGTACCAAGACCGAAGTGACGTTCTCGATGTTTTTTGTTAACTTCCGAAAGGGGAGAAATGTAAGGCGTTATTTCTATATCTGGGATACTTCCTGGAGAACTCTGCTAACTCGAGTAGAATTGGTGACAAGGTGGAAAGGTGACATCCTATACATGTACCAGTTACTAAAAATAATAAGGTGCCAGGATTTACTGTTTGCAAGTCGGAATAACCACTCATATTGACATTATTTATAATACCAACGCGAATTAAGTGTTCCAATCTCTGAAGATCTCAACTGGTCTGACCACATAATTAGCTCCTACAAAAAAGAGAATACCTAGTAGGTATGTTTTACATGTGTTTAATAAACCTAGTCCAGAAACGGCATGCGCTGTGTACCTACACTGAGTTGTACCACAAGTATAATAATATATATCTTTATACTTGTGGGTTGTATCATACAACCTCAATTGCTGTGTATAAAATTATGTGTTCCGATTCTCTAATTTGCATCAATAATATGCTCACCATGGTTAGTGCGACATAAAGTATTTACTTATTGTAATTCATAGACCATCTTGTCCTGATATTCTTAACATCATCATCAAAAAGTCAAATAGGAGTGGTGCTACAGATAGCAGATACATTTCGTGTCAATAACAGAGAAATAACGGTTCGACGTATTTCATGGAAACAATTTTATAGTTTTTTAAAGTTGATATTGTTTTTCCCCAAAAAAATACCATTGGGATTAGGCATAGTACTTTCCTTTAAAGTGGGCCTAAAACTGAACGTATAACTGACGGTCGTCTTGAAACGACCCGGATAAAATTTTACTGAACGGTAAGTATAGATGTGTTAATGACCCTGTAAATAAAGGTTAGGGACTCGCTAGTCTGTAGATAAATAAATCACTGTCAAGTAAAGTTATTGGTATTTAAACAATATTTCCATTTAGATACAGCCAAATGTATTAAAGAGAGGTTATAAGACGAACGATAAATGTATAAAGCAATCGCAGGATCTTTCCAATGGTTGGATATCCTTGAATCAATAGAAGACGCTGCAAAGTTGACCTCTGCATTCAAAAATGATTCACACGCTTCTTGGATCATTTCTAGTTGATACGATAATTATTTGTTGGAACAAACCTTACGTATAATAATAATAATAATGGACTTAAAGCATGCTACAAATTTCATTCGTATCCGTATCCGTATCGAACTGCGCATGTGCAGAATCGATACGGCCGTCGAGATACGTTACGTACTTCGTATCGTTACGGCTTCTGCACAGCCTACCAAAAAATCAGCTCACACACTTTCTTGGCGGGAAGAGTTTGCGCCGATCCTCGCGCAGCCGTCCATTTCGGGTTAGAACCTATCAAGTCAGTAGCGTGGCAGGCATCATTTGCGATTTGGGTTTGGTACTGTTTGTGTTGATTCCAGTGGTGTGGTGTGTTAATATTCTGTGTTTTTTGTTTTATTATACAATATATCTATCCTAAAAACTTTCTATATGGAGAAACTTAAAGGTGGACACGTTTGTGCTGTTAAAAACTGTAAATTTAAAAGCTATGATTCAAACAAAAGTTTCTTCAGGTTTCCTAGAGATACTGTAAGGTAAGAATTTATAATTATTAATAAATAAAAAACAGACAAATATAAGAGCAAAATGCAGAAAAGCTGGTGTTATCTAAAGATGGCTCATCTGAACAATGCATCCCTTGAGTTTTAAAATATAAAAGTATTTATATATAGGTATTTATATACAACTTGGGGACAATGGGACAAACATTTTCATTAAAAAAAGATATAGAAGAAACAAAAACGCCAGCGGTTCTTTTAGAGATAAAAGGGGTGCGTTGGCTCGTTTATTGACGCCTAGAAAAAAGGGTACTAATCCATTATACCACTCTACCAGAAAATGTGTTTACACACTTCAATTCACTAGTACCCATTTACTTACGAAGAAATTTAGGTACTTATTAAAAGTGTATTATATGGGTAAAAATAAATATTTTTGAACTGCTATTACACCATTTTTCTTTGCCGGTAACAATCACCATTGTCTCGAACTCATGCCGTGATACAATTTTATCGGGCGTTCTCGGAAGTTTTCGTATCGTTCTGAGAATTCAAACAGAGCGCAACCAATCAGGATGAAGAATTTCTTATATTTTTTCCCCCATTGGCTACTTACGCATCGATTCACTTTCTTCACAAACAACAGAAAACAGGTAAAATTTTAAAAATCAATCTAAATTTATTTCATCCACCCTTGTTCGTTTTTGTTCCTCCTGCCCTTATTTCCACTGTATGCTTAAGATTAGCACCTGGTGAAGATATTTTCAGCATTTTTTTTCCATAAAGATACTTGTCAATAAGTCTATTTTCATTACCACTTTGAAAAATTTCTCATTTCGTAGAGTGGTATTTTAGACCAGACCCGAAAAAAGAAATATTCATCTAGGGTTTGAAGGGTTTGTTTGAGTTGTCCTCTGCCAGCATTTTTTGTTTCTCAAATAAATATGAAACAAAGTAACAAATAGGTAGTTATAAATATATTTTAATTTATAGTAAATATACATTACCTTTGCAGGGCAAGAACATGGCTCATTGCAAGTAATAGAGAGGATTTATTACATCTAGATGTCGACAAACTAAATCAAAGCTATAGACTTTGTAGTCAACATTTTGAAGAAGAGATGTTTACAAACAAGAATTGTAATCGTTTGAAACATAATGCAAACCCAACAATATTTCCTTCGTTAGAAGGATCATCATCAAAAAGCGATCATACTTACAGCTTACCTGTACCAGTAAATAAGCAGGAGATCTCTTTTAACAAAATAAACATCCTTGAGAACGTGGTTGTAATTCCAGGTGGTGGGTATCGTTAATTAAATTCAAATTTTAAAGGTTATCTATTCAAATCACTTAACTATATGTATAAATATATATTTGTAGGCAAAAGTTCAGAGACAGCAACAGAGGATAATTTATATATTGAAACAGATGAGCTACTGCTATCTCCAACTCCTTCCACCCAAACGCCTGCCTCGTTATCTTTTAATTCGCCCAGAAAAAAGAAGTACAGGGAAACCATTAAAGACCTGATGCATGAAAATGCACTTTTGAGGCAGCGAGTTCAAGTTTTAGAAAACACCAGTAGAGCTGTGACGTTAGATGAATACCAGGCTCTAACATTTCAATTTTGTTCAAATGAAACGGCGATTTTTATTAACAACCAGGTCGCTCAAGCACAAAAAAAATTACATGGTAGAAGATATTCAGATGAATTTAAAAATGAATGTTTAAAAATATATTTTTGTGGCCCAAAAGTATACCGGCAATATTTAATTAAACAATTGTGTTTGCCGAGTCCTGAAACACTACTCAGACAAATCCGATCCATAAAAGTCAGCCCGGGGTTAAATAATCCCCAATTGTTTGAAATGCTCAAAACAAAAGTAAATTCTTTTCAAAAACAAAATAAATATTGCGTATTGCTTATAGACGAAATGAGCATTAAAGCAAATCTTTTTTATAACATAACCACTGACTCTGTTGTGGGATTAGCAGAAAATGCAAAAAATGAAAAGACTCTAAAGCCTGCTATGAGCGCATGTGTATTTATGTTAAAAGGTATTTATACCAAATGGAAACAGCCACTAGCGTACTATTTTTCACATACCTCCATTGCAGCCACATCTCTTGAACAAATAATTAATGAATTAGTTGAGAAAGTTATGGAGGTGGGTCTTAAAATTTGTGTAGTTACGACCGATATGGGGTCTAATAATATAAAGCTTTCAGAATTGCTAGATATTTCACCAGAGAACCCCCATTTCTCTATAGAAAATAGAAAAATATATTATATTTTTGATGTACCTCATATTTTTAAAGCTATTAGAAATATGCTTCTAAAATATGATTTTAATTTTAATGGCAATATTATCTCGTGGAAGTATATACGTATGTTTTATGACCATGATAAAACATGCCCTTTAAAGGCAGCACCCAAACTAACAAGTTCCCATATAAATCCCAGCAATTTCGAAAAAATGAAGGTGAAATTTGCCACACAAGTTTTTAGTGCCACAGTCTCTGCAAGTATGAATTTATATGTCAGATTTGAATATCTTCCAGCAGAAGCAATTCATACATCGGAGTTTATTGATAAGATGGACAAATTGTTTGACTTACTGAATTCATCCAAAACATCTGAAGCAAAAAAATACAACAGAGCATTTAAAGGGTTAGAGTATCAGGTATCATTTTTACAAGAATGCTTAAAGTTTTTTGATAAAGTTGTGGTGAAGAATAAGAATAATGTTAACATAACACACAAAATTAAATGTTTTCGATCTATAAAAATTTCCATAAATAGTTTATTGTGTCTATGGAATGATCTAAACACAAATGCAAACTATGATTATATATTCACTAGAAGATTGAACCAGGATGATTTAGAAAATCAATTTGGGCAAATTCGTCAACTAAATGGAAACAATATAAATCCCACACCCATTCAATTTCAAAGATCATTCCGAAAGGTACAATGTTCAAATTTGCTACACTCTGGCACAGAAAATTGTGAGGCAGATATGACCTCTACTTTAGTAAGATTAAAGGACATTCCTCGTGAGCCACCAGCTATTTTGAAAGATCCTGCACCATCTGCAGGTTTAGGTTCAACAATTAAATTATTAGAATATCAAAAACTTGATGACCTGCAAAATAATTTTATTAGATATGTGTGTGGCTATCTCCTAAATAAATGTGAGGAAATTCACAGTTGCCAAATATGCTTGGAATATTCTAAAGCACATCAAAATTTAGATGACACAAGTCTTTATATATTTTTTCGTGCATATGAAAATGCTAACAAAGATATATTTGGGAATTTAAAGAATCCCCACGATGACTTTGTAACATATATGTCCAAAATTGAAATAATTTTTCAAGACAATTTTGAAAAATTCATTGTTTTGAATGATGTATGTCAAAGGTTTTTAAGTATTTCCCAAACGATCCCATTTTGTCATCCTTGTTCCGAGTTTCCCATAAATTTTGTCATTAAATTATATATAAGAGTTAGAATTTATTATACTTTTAAAGATATTAACAGGAACTTTAAAAATGCTAAAAAAAATAAACTCTTAATATGGCGAAATCAATAATCATTATTGACACTTTTATTAATTAATTAACAATAGTTTTTTAATGCACTGTAAATAAAGGAATGTGATTTTTATATTTTGTCATTTTTAAAATGTTAGTTTTGTAAAATACTTTTATACTATACCTACTGTACACCTTACTGTTCTATATGTAAATAAATGTTTATAAAAATTAATTATGTTAAAATCTCATTTATTTCATAACAAAAACAAATAATTTTTTTAAAAAATATAAATAGTGTAACTTTGCTCTTCGCGAAACAATATTAAAAGTAATATTAAACAAAATGTATCCATGTAATTGGAAAATGTATTTAATTATGCCAGAGTATTACAAATTAATTATATTTAAAATCAACAAGGCATAGACAAAAATTGTTATAATCTTTTATGCCGAGATAAATAAATAAATAATAGTGTAATAAAAAAAAAGTCCGATCCTGTCTATCAACATTCTATATTGTTTTATTCCGGCTCTGTGTTCTAACCCCAAATGGCGTCGATGACGTCACAATTTCATTTCGAGTCGAATCCTATGTATTTGGATAGGAGTGTGTGAGCTGTTTGTTTGGTAAGCTGTGGCTTCTGTATCTTAACTTTATTCGTATCGTATTAAGTAAACAGATATTCTGTGAAGCAAACTGTCAACGTTTTCAGTGAACATAACTTAAGAAAGTTACGTTTAGATCGTCTAAATCGTCGTCCTCCTTGTCAATAAGAAGGGGATTATTAATAATACCCTCAATTTTAGATACTTATATTTTATGATAAAATAAGCACAAACATATATTCGAAAGCAACAGCAAAACAAAATTCGAGGTTAGAAAATATGACACAACAAGATACAGATACGTAGAGAACAGCTTTAACTTATTTTTCCTCAGTAACGTAAACCGATACGATACGGATACGGATAAGGATAAGTACCAATTTTTAAGGATCTGCTTTAAGTCCCTAATATCTCTATCCCTCATTCTCATCTTAGTGATGAGCCCGGAAGACTTCAGATACTTGTGTGGGAGAGGGAGCGGCATATTATTATTTTGCGGGCCACAAGTGCGCCCAGGAACGACTTACGATGTTATAACTTTAACTACTATTTAGTACGATAATAAGGGAAACCTGGAAAACCTTATTAATTAAAGTATACAGTAGGTTGTTAGCCATTTATACAGTGATATTGCAGTACTAGTTGCATATTAAGAACGCTACCAGCCTTATACACACAGATTTAATATTGGAGCAATTAGAAAAAGTTGACCACAGTGAGATTCGAACCGTCGTCAACCGCGGGGAACGATTAAAAACCAGACGTCTTAACCGCTCGGCCACCGAGCTCCATCAAAGTATTAATTGAATAACTTCAAACATTTTTAATATCTGTACAACCTACGTTGGAATGGGTAAAATACGTTTACCTATTACCTAAAAACTCGTAGCATTATAGTTACTAATAAAAAGCAGTGTTTGTTTGTCTCCATTTGATAAACCATATCACTACCACATATTATATTTTTCAAACATAAGCAAAACTTACGTTAAAAGTAGATAATTTTTCATGTGAAGAATTGTTCTTAAAACATTTTGAACAATCTGTAAATCTTGTAAAACCAATAAATTAAGTTAATATTAATCAATTTTAGGTATGATTATGATAAGAAAACGGGGCAACACAGAAAATTCTTCTTCGCAAGCAACATCACCCCTCTTTGGGCAGGGGCGGTGGACAATGAAGTGAAAGCTGAGAGAGGCAAGAAGTCGGTGGAATATTTAAGAAAAAATGGTGTACTCAACCTTCGTGGAGGTATCCCGGCATCCTTATTAAGTACCGGCCAGCAGTGGGACTACCCCAACGCCTGGAGTCCTTACCAAAATTTAATCATTATCGGCTTGCATAAAAGTGGAGACCCCGAAGCTATTGAAGTTGCGAGAGATTTGGCACTCAAATGGGTTAATTCAAATATAAAAGGATTTCATGAGAGCAAGGCCATGTTCGAGAAATATAACGCTCAAAATAGTGGACAGTTTGGAGGGGGAGGGGAATATCACATCCAGGCTGGCTTTGGGTGGACCAATGGATGTATTTTAGAGCTGATAAACTTTTATTATAGGGTTCAAATGAGGAAGTCGAAAGGACGTACGATGCTGTAGTCTATAATCTCTGTAGTCTAAATCTATAATAGTAGGTAATTGTTAAATGAAATAATATTAAATTATTGATCCTCTGGGTACACTCTACATAATATCCTTTTAACTGTCATTCATACAATATTCTTGCACCTCTGCTTTTTAATCTTTCGACGAACTGTCATTGTTATTTAAGATATGAATAAATGTTTGTGCCTGATAGTTATCGTTTTTTTGGAATTAAAAGATTATTAATATTTGTATCTTAAATCGAGATGATAAGGTTATTTTGCAACACATTCAGCGTCAGCGTCACATGCAATACAGCGGAACTTCTATACTGCAGCTGTAGCGAAGTAGCTACCACGGCGTAGCATTATTTGTTATGCATTGGTGTATCAGTTTTCTTTGCGGAGTAAATATACTTCGAAAATGAAGCTAGTACTATTTGCATTTTTCATATGCATCTGTAGGTATAAAATAATACAGGGTAGTGCAGGGATACTACAGGGTAATAGTATTATATGACGAGCCAAAAAGTGCTCCTTTTACAGCCGAGCGACAAGAGTTACGAGCGCAAGGCTAGTAGGGTCCACGGAGGCTCAAATTCTGATTTTCGTTTGCACTTTCAGATTAAAAGCTAAAACCAATTTTAGATGATTCCCCACCCTTAGAACTATCAAAATCCCGAAGGCGTCAAAAAAGTCCTGTACGGGGTGGCTGTAGGGGGTGAAATGTGAAAATTACCCTAAAAATGATTTTTGGATATTTGGAACTAGAAAAACAGAACTAAGGGTGGGGAATCATCTAAAATTGGTTTTAGCTTTTAATCTGAAAGTGCAAACGAAAATCATTTCTAGAAGACTTTGATAGGCTCGTGGACTCCACTAGGCTGGAACAAATAAACCTTTCCACGAGGTATGTACAGGGTGTCCCGAAATTAGTACGCAATATTTTACCAGTATGTTCTATGGTCAAAAAAGATGTCTTTTTCTTCATATAAACATGGGTCGAAAAATGCTTCCTAAGGGGGATATAGCCGTTTAAAGGGGGCATCCTAGTGCACATTTTTTCTAAATAACTCCGAATCAATTGAGATAAATTTATCAAATTTGGTAGCCTGCCTAGGTAACCGTAAGGTTAGGTTCAAAAATCAGTAGGCCGAAAACCAGACCCTTATGCACTGCGACCGTATGGTCTATTGTGGCTCACGCCTACTTATATTTCACCCAACAGGTTTCAGCCTCTTAATGAAACTGATCATCTTAATTCAGATCCTCTGGCACGAGTTGTCCTTTGCCAAATATCGAGTATCTGTTTTGTGGTTTCACCTCTGTCACTATTCACTGTTCCTAAGAATTTCGTCATTTCGTGTTTGGTGCAACAACTTGTGGTACCAGGCGGCAGGATGTCTCGTTCTAGAAAAAATAAAAGTCTTATACGCGATGGCATTGACTTAATTTCAAGTGGAGTGATAAATGAATTAAACTCAATTATATCAACAACTGGCCGTGCTAAAAGACGTTGGTGGGTGAAACCGTGAGTTTCAAGGAGAGAAAATCTAGGAGCTTCGTCCACGCTGTTAAAAGAGTGGGCAGAAAAAAATCCTGAGGAGTACAGAAATCATTTAAGAATGAACGAGGAACAATTCGCATATCTTCTCGAAAAAGTTACTCTGTTAATCCAAAAAAAAAGATACTTGGGTCCGAGAAGCTTTGAGCTCTAAAATAAAACTACAAATGACGCTACGATATCTGGCGGCTGGAGATAATATTGGTACATTGAGCGCGCTGTACAGAACTCCAAGAAGTACATTCTCACTATTTTTTCCCGAGGTTGGCGAGGCTGTATACGACTCGGCGAGCGGCGAAAATGAACTCATCGATTTACAGTTTTCACTGAGCCTTCACTTTTTTGGATGAATCATCGGTTCAGGACACATCTCTTTCATCAAAAATAGGTAGAGGGTCGATTTCTTTCATCGTTCATTTTTAATGTACACTTTGGATGCAACACAAATGAAAGGCAATCTATACTTATCACTTTGCATGATTCCTCCAAGATGAACATCCAAAGTGATAAATGTAAATGAGCCTTTTTATACTTTCCCCAGCGGGGCAGTCGGATGTAAGCAGTTTGTCGACTTCATCAGGTAATTATCATTTTAATTAGGTATATAGGTATTTTATATTAAATTTTGACTGATGTGTAGGTACCTGTCAAACAACCTACATCTACCTACTTTATATTAAATTTTGACTGATCGATAGGTAACTGTCAAACAACCTACATCTACATACATCGATTGTTTCTTGCTCATATAGCGATAGGTATGAACTCATATGCAATACAAAACATATTATGCAATACAAAACCCATACACTTCTTATTATTTGTATTTTTAACTTGTTTTTTATTTACATAGGTAGGTATCTAGATTTTGTAGAT